>OY970808.1:22673750-25347500 GCA_963853775.1 Xanthia togata | reverse complement strand
TGCGATTTTGAAGCTGTTTTCGGCTAATTTAGACATAACTAGGCGTCCGCCTACGTACTGACCACGTTGCACCCACTTCCACCCTTAAATAAAAAGTTTCCCCTACAACCCTTGTAATTTTTTAAAATTTTCATACAAAATCATCAAAATTTAGTGTTTGTTCTAAATTTTTTGCCAAAGTAGCGTTAGTTTATAGTTTCAATAGTACTCACCCTTCATCCCTGTTCTCTGGTCCGCGATCCGTGTGCTGGTTTTCAGGTGGTGGGGCGAAATTCGAAATTTTTTGCTTCAAAAACTGGTTTTTTGACCTAAACTCAAAATTTTTGTTCGGTACCTACCCCGTTTTATTTCGTAGTTCGCTGGCCCGCGCCGAGACGGTTTTTTGGACACCTCTCACGCCCGTCTAGCCCAAATAAAACGTCTTTATTTTTTGACTTTTCTATTTTTTATAGTTTCTGCCTACAGCCAGAAAGCACCTTAGGGGACACGTTTTTAACATAAACGCGAATATCTTCGTTGTTTGGAGTGCGATTTTGAAGCTGTTTTCGGCTAATTTAGACATAACTAGGCGTCCGCCTACGTACTGACCACGTTGCACCCACTTCCACCCTTAAATAAAAAGTTTCCCCTACAACCCTTGTAATTTTTTAAAATTTTCATACAAAATCATCAAAATTTAGTGTTTGTTCTAAATTTTTTGCCAAAGTAGCGTTAGTTTATAGTTTCAATAGTACTCACCCTTCATCCCTGTTCTCTGGTCCGCGATCCGTGTGCTGGTTTTCAGGTGGTGGGGCGAAATTCGAAATTTTTTGCTTCAAAAACTGGTTTTTTGACCTAAACTCAAAATTTTTGTTCGGTACCTACCCCGTTTTATTTCGTAGTTCGCTGGCCCGCGCCGAGACGGTTTTTTGGACACCTCTCACGCCCGTCTAGCCCAAATAAAACGTCTTTATTTTTTGACTTTTCTATTTTTTATAGTTTCTGCCTACAGCCAGAAAGCACCTTAGGGGACACGTTTTTAACATAAACGCGAATATCTTCGTTGTTTGGAGTGCGATTTTGAAGCTGTTTTCGGCTAATTTAGACATAACTAGGCGTCCGCCTACGTACTGACCACGTTGCACCCACTTCCACCCTTAAATAAAAAGTTTCCCCTACAACCCTTGTAATTTTTTAAAATTTTCATACAAAATCATCAAAATTTAGTGTTTGTTCTAAATTTTTTGCCAAAGTAGCGTTAGTTTATAGTTTCAATAGTACTCACCCTTCATCCCTGTTCTCTGGTCCGCGATCCGTGTGCTGGTTTTCAGGTGGTGGGGCGAAATTCGAAATTTTTTGCTTCAAAAACTGGTTTTTTGACCTAAACTCAAAATTTTTGTTCGGTACCTACCCCGTTTTATTTCGTAGTTCGCTGGCCCGCGCCGAGACGGTTTTTTGGACACCTCTCACGCCCGTCTAGCCCAAATAAAACGTCTTTATTTTTTGACTTTTCTATTTTTTATAGTTTCTGCCTACAGCCAGAAAGCACCTTAGGGGACACGTTTTTAACATAAACGCGAATATCTTCGTTGTTTGGAGTGCGATTTTGAAGCTGTTTTCGGCTAATTTAGACATAACTAGGCGTCCGCCTACGTACTGACCACGTTGCACCCACTTCCACCCTTAAATAAAAAGTTTCCCCTACAACCCTTGTAATTTTTTAAAATTTTCATACAAAATCATCAAAATTTAGTGTTTGTTCTAAATTTTTTGCCAAAGTAGCGTTAGTTTATAGTTTCAATAGTACTCACCCTTCATCCCTGTTCTCTGGTCCGCGATCCGTGTGCTGGTTTTCAGGTGGTGGGGCGAAATTCGAAATTTTTTGCTTCAAAAACTGGTTTTTTGACCTAAACTCAAAATTTTTGTTCGGTACCTACCCCGTTTTATTTCGTAGTTCGCTGGCCCGCGCCGAGACGGTTTTTTGGACACCTCTCACGCCCGTCTAGCCCAAATAAAACGTCTTTATTTTTTGACTTTTCTATTTTTTATAGTTTCTGCCTACAGCCAGAAAGCACCTTAGGGGACACGTTTTTAACATAAACGCGAATATCTTCGTTGTTTGGAGTGCGATTTTGAAGCTGTTTTCGGCTAATTTAGACATAACTAGGCGTCCGCCTACGTACTGACCACGTTGCACCCACTTCCACCCTTAAATAAAAAGTTTCCCCTACAACCCTTGTAATTTTTTAAAATTTTCATACAAAATCATCAAAATTTAGTGTTTGTTCTAAATTTTTTGCCAAAGTAGCGTTAGTTTATAGTTTCAATAGTACTCACCCTTCATCCCTGTTCTCTGGTCCGCGATCCGTGTGCTGGTTTTCAGGTGGTGGGGCGAAATTCGAAATTTTTTGCTTCAAAAACTGGTTTTTTGACCTAAACTCAAAATTTTTGTTCGGTACCTACCCCGTTTTATTTCGTAGTTCGCTGGCCCGCGCCGAGACGGTTTTTTGGACACCTCTCACGCCCGTCTAGCACGAAAAAATTTCCCACCCTCCCACCCTGTTCTATATAGGGAAGGTAGACCAGGATTTTTGCCCAAAAATTTTTTATTCGGAATTCTTCTCAAAGCTTTTTCACGTTCCGGAAAAGCTATTTTATATTTTATGACGCTTATCTAGTCATAAATACAGAGGTAAGGGAGACTATTTTGACTCGGGAAGAACTTCTCGACCGTTCTTGGACTATTTTTTATGACCCGCTCTTTTGAGCGAAGGGCAGACGTAGAAAAAAAAAAAAAAAAAAATACTCTATACTTAATTAAGGCTGGACCGCTAAAGATTTCGAAATCTGAGGCATTTTTGCGCTTTGTTTTATTTTTTATACATTTAATTTCACTCTTTTGACTGAATCATTATTCCTTTTACATCCCCCCTTTACAGGGATTAGTTAACATCTTTACAGTGTCCCCTGACATTCTTAAAATGCACACTACAAGGACTCCCCAAAAGCCGAGGGCTGAGGAGGAGAGATCGGGCGCGGAAGAGGTTCGCCCAGCACCCGCGGGCACCTCAGTGAGGCGCAGTATTGGGGAGTGGGAGGCCGAAAAACAGAAACCAGGGCAACTACTAAAGGCCAGAACACCGCCTACAAAGGCACCCGCTCCCACGCCCCCAAACAAAACAGTTGAGCCCACCTCCCCCAAACCCAAGCCCAAAGCAATTATCATTACACAACGGGCAAGGACAGGTACATATGAGCTGCCGGGGAGAGCCCTGGAGAGCCCGCCTCAAGAAGCGCCACCGGTTAAGTACCTTAACCGCTTAACGGAGGCAAAGGCGTGCCTCTCCAAGGCCAAGTTTCACCTCGACAGCTCCAAAAATCTAAAAAGAGAAATAAAGGAGGGGTTAATAAAAGCGGTCGATAGACTTTATCAGCTGGTCAAAGAGGGAGAGATTGAGAGGGCCAAGACATCGGGAGTGGCGGCCGAACCCGAGAAGCCCCCTAAGGACCTGACACCGGCCCCCAGCGCACCGACAGAGCTCATGATGCAGCTCGTGGAAAACCTCCAGCAGCACAAAAAGGCGTTGGAGGAATGTCAGCTGCACACACGAACTCTGTCGGAGCACCTACATCAGTCGCCTCGCTTTGTCGCCGGCCAGGGACCCACCTTCGCGGAGATGGCCGCCGTCGGTCTGAAGCAGAGCATCCAAGAGCCTCTTCACTCGGTGGTCGTATCATCTGTTAACGATCAGGACACCAGTGAAGAGGTTATTGAGAAGCTCAGGACGGCGGTCGATGCCCGAAATGAGGGCACTAGGGTCGAACGGCTGCGCAAGGCGAGGGATCAGAAGGTGGTCGTCGGTTTCAGGACCAGGGATGAGCTAACTAAGGTTACGGACAGGATAAGGAAGACGGGCGGTCTAGTGGTAGAGGAGGTAAAGAATAAGGATCCGCTCGTCATCCTAAAGGACGTCCTCGCCTGTCACTCTGATGTGGAGGTTACCCAAGCCCTGCAGCGGCAAAACACCCATCTGGTGGGGGACATTCCTGCGGAGGATTTGAGGCTGGGGGTGAAGTACCGTCGAAGGACGAGGAACCCCCATATGTGCCACGTCATTCTGCAGGTGTCCCCTACTGTATGGCAGAGGCTGACTATGGCGGGTCGCGTGCACATTGACTTACAGCGAGTGCGAGTGCAGGACCAGTCGCCACTGGTGCAGTGCACTCGTTGTCTGCGTTACGGCCACAGCCGTAAACTGTGCACGCAGCCCGCCGACCTCTGCACTCATTGTGGTGACCCCCACATGCGAGCTGACTGTCCGTCACGTCTGGCAGAGGAGGCTCCAAAGTGCCATAATTGCGTTTTGGCCAAAGGAGACAGGAGTGACCACAACGCGTTCCACAGCGAGTGTCCAATACGCCTTAAATGGGACGCGTTGGCGCGCCTGTCAGTGGCGTACTGCTGAGGTCCATCCAGCGTTTCCCGTCTGTAAGAACCGCAACGGTAAGGTGTTCAAAATTAATGTTCAGAAACTCCAAAACTCAAAATCTTTTAGAAACAAACCAAATTTTAAAACAAAACAAGCTAATTGGAGCCAATTTCGTAAGAAATTGACCCAATTAAAAGCAGACACTAAATTAAACTCACGCAAAAATAAAGGAAAACTCACCTTATCGTTGTGGTCAAACGTGTTTGACGTTGTGAAGAAGCGAGACGCCACTAAGAAAAGCCTCATCCAAAGCGCTGCTCTAACACAGAGTGCACGGGTCGTCAAGCAGCACCTGAATCGGAAAGAAGCACAGGTTAAGAGCCGGAAATGCCTAAATGAGAAACAGGATAAAATTACATCAAAAACCATGTCAAAAACAGTAACTTTGAGTCTGCGAAGACTAACAAAAAATAAACAAGGAAAGCATCTTATTAAATTAGGAGTAAACATTGTTAGGATAGGAAATAAACGTAGGTATAGAATAAGAAAATATGACTATATGATATATTGTATATATATTAGGATAGCCATATCATAAATAAAGTTTATAGATTATGATATAGAAAAATATAATATTAAGCAAAGGTAGACTCAATAAATTAAAAAATCAACTAAAAATACAAAAATTAAAAATAATATAGTAAAATAAGTTAATAAGTTATTAGGTAGGTATATTAGTATAAGATGTTAGATGTTAAAGACCCATTATAGATGGTATTAGATAAGTATAGGATACGTATATAATTAGACGAAGGCGATAACTTCCATGAAACTCTCCATGTCCTAAAGCGGGACTGATACATAAAATAAAAATAAAAAGAAAGAATATAATCAGAACTACCGCTAAACCAGGTCTCTGATTATGTCAGAGGGACACTGAGCAAAGGCAGGAGTGGGTTTTAGCCGGTAAGAGTCCGGCACTGCCCAGACTGGTTCACAAGTGAGGCAGTCTGGGCGTCCATGAGGATTTCCCAATCCTGCTAAAACAAAAAAAAAAAAAAAAAAAAAAAAAAAAAAACCTAACCTAACCTAACCTAACCTAACCTAACCTAACCTAACCTAACCTAACCTAACCTAACCTAACCTAACCTAACCTAACCTAACCTAACCTAACCTAACCTAACCTAACCTAACCTAACCTAACCTAACCTAACCTAACCTAACCTAACCTAACCTAACCTAACCTAACCTAACCTAACCTAACCTAACCTAACCTAACCTAACCTAACCTAACCTAACCTAACCTAACCTAACCTAACCTAACCTAACCTAACCTAACCTAACCTAACCTAACCTAACCTAACCTAACCTAACCTAACCTAACCTAACCTAACCTAACCTAACCTAACCTAACCTAACCTAACCTAACCTAACCTAACCTAACCTAACCTAACCTAACCTAACCTAACCTAACCTAACCTAACCTAACCTAACCTAACCTAACCTAACCTAACCTAACCTAACCTAACCTAACCTAACCTAACCTAACCTAACCTAACCTAACCTAACCTAACCTAACCTAACCTAACCTAACCTAACCTAACCTAACCTAACCTAACCTAACCTAACCTAACCTAACCTAACCTAACCTAACCTAACCTAACCTAACCTAACCTAACCTAACCTAACCTAACCTAACCTAACCTAACCTAACCTAACCTAACCTAACCTAACCTAACCTAACCTAACCTAACCTAACCTAACCTAACCTAACCTAACCTAACCTAACCTAACCTAACCTAACCTAACCTAACCTAACCTAACCTAACCTAACCTAACCTAACCTAACCTAACCTAACCTAACCTAACCTAACCTAACCTAACCGTTGCGTGGCACCCCCCGTCACGAGCAGATCGTTTTTAAGCCGCTCCGCGCTCAAAAATTGTAAAAATCGGTTTTTTCGTTCAAAAATACAAGTGCTATACATCAAAAGAAGCGCGCTGCTGAGACGCACGCGATAGTGAAATTTTTATTGTTAAAAAGTGAAAACTGTGAAAGTTATTCAAGAAAAACCGTTCAAGAAAACCTTTCGAGCTAAACGCTGCTCGATTTTCAGTGAGCGCCTGAAAATCGGCGATACAGGCGAGGTGCGCCGCAAGAAGACCTACCTCTGGACACCAACTCCGGAATTTTCCGACTTGGGGTTGCAAAGATATCGACGAGGGAAGAAAAACCACGTGCAACGTGGTAGTAGATCCCGAGGGAATTGACCACAAGTGCCAGTATTTTCCGGAAGAGACACAGACGAGGAGCCGGGAGCCAATTGGACATCCAGGAAAATCAGCACCAAACACCCGGAAAATTCAGGTCAAAATTTTTGTAATTTTAAAACTTTTTTATCCCGGAAACTAGAGCGATAACCTATATTTTTTATTATTCCTAAAAATCAAGAACAACCACCTTCATACGTGGTTTTAATTTTATTAAATTCAATTAAGTAGTTTTTAAGTTATCCGGATCTAAAGGTTTTAAAAATTTGGGGGTTGGATATTGCCACCCCTAAAAATATAAAAAATTTAGTAACGTAAGCACTCCTAGCCTAGCTATAAGACCTGTGTATTTTTAGAATTTTATATTTAATTTAAGTGTGTTAAATCAGTCTTTGCAATATTAGTTTTGACATATAGCCATTTTCAAAATTATTAAACACCCCCTTAAAATAAAATAAAAAATCGCGAAGTGGTACTACAGGATAGGGAAAATTGTGCTCTGTCCAGTGAACTACTCAAAACCCACGCGAAATATATATTTATACAAAAATTTTAACTTCTTAAATATTTTCAAAATTATTAGAACATTTCTGTGGAATTTTAACATTTTCTCTTAAATTATTTTGTTTAAATCACCTCCGATAAAGGCATAATCTTGTGGAGTGCATTTCAGACTCGAGTCCTCTCATTTTTCGTAAAATTATATATTTTTAAAGATTTTCCCGTAATTAAATTGCATTATTTTTATTTTTTATTTATATTATCTAATTTAAATTTAACAAAAACCCCATAGGTCGTTAGCTGGCGCGGAGACGAGTCTTTAGACACCACGCACGTACATCTAGCTTTTATAGAACCGGAGATAACTTGACAAAGGTGTTTTCACCTTCCGGGAACCGAACGCGGGACTTTTCACTCCCTAAAAACGCTCCTATCTCCGGAACGGAGCGTCCTAGGCAAATTCTGACACCACCCTGAATATCTATCCAACGGATAGATATTCAGCTTCACTTCTTCAGCCACACACTATCGAACCCCCCCCTTCTTTTTATTAATTATCTATTTAGTTAAATCTTCCCCCGCCCTCCTCCCCCCTCACGAATACCGCTCGCGCCCAATATTTTATAACTACTGTATCATATCTACGTTTAAGTCATAAAATCCAAGTCCCCTTGATCGAATCCCCCCCCCCCTCTAGAAACATTCCCCTCCCCCTCAAAGTTTACATCAATAACAACTAACAACAATTTAAGTTGTGTATTACTGCTGTATTATTGTGTAGTTTATTATTGTTTAGCAGTAGCACCCCCCTAGTCACCCACTTCTCCCAATTCTTTTTCTACCAAAAAATTTTTTGTTCCCCATAATAAAATAATTATTTATTATAAATTATTAATTATCTCGGAAACGGCTGGGAATTTCGAAATTCTGACCAAATTTTCCCCCCCCCTATAACCCCCCTCTCAGCCGGAACATATATTAGGATAAGACCCCTAAATCCCATTTTCATCCCCTAACTTTTTCACCCCATAATTAAAATAATAGTATATTTAAATATATATATACTTCCTGGAGCCGGGAGACCCACCTTAACACCCCCCAGTAACCCCCTTTTTTGACCTCCCCCCCTCTTACTTATCCCCTTCAGGGTTACCGCACCCCCCCGGACCTAACTTCGGAGCCCGAGGTCGTAGACCAGCCAAGTTTGGGGTCGTTGGAATCAGGGGGAAAAAACCTCTCTGTTGGCCCTGGAGAAATCCCGAAAAAACGATCCCCCCCCAAATTAATATTTTTAATATTTTTAACATTTCAAAATTTTTACATTTTACTAATTTATTATTATCTTATTATCGTACCCAAACGTTTTAGATTCACTTGGTGCGGTGTGTGTGGCGTGAATAAGGCGACTCACCTACTGTAGGTTAGGAAAAAATTTTTAAAAATTTTTATTGACTAGAGGTCTGGGACCCGATAGTTAAGTAGTTAGTTTTAGTATCTATTAATAAGTAACACTATCTCTATTGAGATAGTAATTATATTTTTTAAGACAGTTTTATTGACATTTTTGACGCATAAACCGCGAGCGAAATTAGGATAGGGTCTTTTATTTTGTTTATTAGTTTGTTTTGTTATCTTGTAGCGTTTTATATATTTTTTTGGTATACTTCTGTGCCTATCCCCCCTTTACAGGGATACAGAAGTACCATCCAACCACCACCACTAACCTCGACGCGCTCACATGAAACTGAACCTGACCTTCTCAAAAACCACCGCTATGCTTCGCACACCGGCCAAGAACGACGCGAGCGCGACTGGCCCCAGGGGCTCGCCGCGCTCGACAGAGGAGGCCGGACCCTCGAGGTCTATTCCAAGTGTGAGGCGAAGCATAGGGGAATGGGAGGCAGTGAAAGCGGAGCCTCACACAAAGCCTACGCTAAGAACAAGAGGTAGCACCACCCCGGTTAGTAATGCTACGTCTCCGCAAACCATCCGAACCCCGGAGGCGCGTTCCGCCCTAGCCGAAACCCTAATACCCTTAAAAAGATCTGAGCCCTGCTACCCCAACTTCACGGCCGAGGCGAGAGCCTGCCTTAATAAGGCTAAGCTCCACCTCAACAATTCACGTAACCTCAAGGCGGACATAAAGAAGGAGGTAACAGCGGCTCTAGAGAGACTTTACCAGCTGGTTAAGGAGGCTGACAAAGACAAGGGGAAGAGCGGAAAAAACCAAGCGACAGAAGGGCAGGTCGAGAAGAAGGTAGAAGAAGCGGAAAATTTTGTTTGGTTGCGCTCCGCACTGCAAGAGCAAACTCTAGTAGTGAAGGAGGGCAACCAAATAATAAAAGAGCTACAGGTGCAAGTAAAAGCGCAAGGTGAAGCGCAAGAGTCACGTGACAGGGAGCGGCACGGTGACAGAGATTTCTCTAAGGAGATTCAGGCACTTGAGGAGACCACCCAAGAAGTGGGAAGAATGGTCCACGCAATCAGGGAAAGAGCTCCCACTTATGCGGAGACCCTGATTGCGCCCCAAAACACCTGGGGCCTAAAGCCGAAACACTCTGTCATCGTGTCATCCGATGTCACCATGGACACCAGCGCAGAGGTAGTGGGAAGAGTACAGCAGGTTCTGGATGCAAGGAACAGCGGACTGCAGATAGACAGAGTCCGAAAAGTCAAGGACAGGAGGGTTGTCCTCAGCTTCAGCACGAAGGAGGAGTTGGCGAGAACAACTGCCAAGCTGAAGGGGGACAAAAACCTGATAGTGGAAGAGGCGAAAAACCGGAACCCTCTGGTCATTATCAGGGACCTCCTGTCCTACAACACCGACGAGGACATACTATCTTCACTCAAGACCCAGAACGCCCGTCTTATGGAGGGTCTGACGGCCGAGGAGAGAATTGCCACCGTGAAGTACCGGAGGAAGGCACGGAACTCGCTTGAGAACCATGTCGTCCTAGAGGTGACACCAAAGTTATGGCAAAAACTCACCGCGGCCGGCAGAGTCTTCATAGACCTGCAAAGCGTCAGAGTCCAGGACCAAACACCCTTAGTGCAGTGCACGAGGTGTTTGGCTTACGGACACGGCCGGAAACTGTGCACAGAACCTGCTGTACTGTGCAACTATTGTGGGGGCCCCCACTTCAAATCCGAATGCCCCGGGCTGGCAACAGGAGACAAGCCGTCGTGTAAAAACTGCGTTAAAGCGAAACACGACGACACAGAACACACCGCGTATAGCCAGGAATGCCCGGTACGCAAAAAGTGGGATGCTATAGCGCGATCCGCTATAGCATACTGCTAAGGTGGCCCCGGGGAACACAGGTACACTATATAGGAATAAAGCCACTGAGGTGAACCTCAACGTAAAGCGACCTCAGGCAATAGACACCCGCAGAAACCAGGAAGTCATTGATACCCGAAACAAAAATGAGTCTTTGTTCCGGGTCAATGCACACGTGGAAGCTGCGGGCACAATGAGGGCATACGAACTGGTGAAAGGACTCGAGGCTGAAACAAAATTAGAAACAAAAATAAAAAACTATAGTCGAAACTTCACAGATCCCATGTTACGCAAATTTAAAGATAAACTCAAAACTAGCATACTAATATTGCAAAGACAAACACAAATGAAAGAAAGTACACTACAAATAAAATATGTTACAAAAAATTGATAAACAATTTAGACTGACATATAAAAATAAAATGTTAGAAATTAAGGTATAAAACTATATAAAATAAATGTGCAAGGATTAGTATAAATAGTAGATAGTAAATAGCTGAATAGTATAATAAATAAATGTTAAAAATATATATTATTAAGTAATATATAGAGTAGCATTATAAATAAGAAAGTACAAAAAACTGTTAGAAGTAAGCTGTTAGTAAATAAGACATAAAATAAGTAGATAATATCAAATGTATAAGTATAAGTAATCGTAGAAAACCCCTTTTATAACCCCAATAGTTGTATTCCGATATCCCAATGTACCCTAAGTACTTGTGTATAAATTTAAGTAAAACCTAGTATAGTAAGATCTATGTATAAATAAGCACATGTTGAAATAAATGTTACGACGCTAACAATAATAAAGAACACCCGAACATCCATCCTATCCCAATGTCTACGAAGGGCTCTGATTATGTTAGAGGTTAGCTCGCGGGCCGGGCCTTGCGCCCGGACAGGAATTTAAAAAAAAAAAAAAAAAAAAACCTAACCTAACCTAACCTTTTTTTTTTTTTTTTTTTTGGTCTCGGGGTGGAAAATCCTCATGGATGTCCTCCGCCTGGGGCGAGCGGAGGGGTCTGTCAGACTCTTACTGACTAAAAACCACCCCGGTGTTCCGACTCACACCTACGCCGGGGGTCGCGGGAACGAAAGAATCTTCCGCAACCCCCGACTGGTGCCAGCCCGCCGCAGCGGGCCCCTCCTCCTTCATCACCGGCGCACCAGAACACATGGCACGCCGTGACCAACCCAGGGACCAAACCAGCACATGGGCGCCAGACAGCCCCTTGTCTAGGCGCCCTTGGCCCCTCTTCGACGGGTCAGGTAATTGGCCCCGCCGTCTACCAATTTTCGGCCGCAGAGGATAGGGAGAGCGGCCTACGACCTACCGACACTCCTCCTCCCCTGCGGCCCCACCGCGTTCGCCATCGGACGGTGGCGACCCCGTCAAGGCCGCGGCAGGGAGGGAGAGCGCTGTACCGCAATACACCTCCCTAGCCGCGGCCCCGAAACCGCAGCCGCGATGCCCCAGATACACGACATCGCGGCCCGCCTCAGTTGCGATGTCGCCACCGCAACCTACACGTTGGCCGCTACGTCATGGGCTTGGGTCAAAAAGCCCTGACGAGCGGCCCCTCCTTGGGTTCCTCTTGGCTTCACCGTGGTTGGGCACCCACGGCTAATGAGCCCCCCCGCAACGACAATGCGGGAACCCTTCGGGGGGGAACCTAACCTAACCTAACCTAACCTAACCTAACCTAACCTAACCTAACCTTTTTTTTTTTTTTTTTTTTTTTTTTGACGCTGAGAAATGCTTTATGCACTGCCGCTCGTGGGGGACGAGACGGGGTGTGTGGGACTCCTGTCAGAACAGGACAGTATACCCACTAAAACTCAGCGGTGTTCCCGCATCGCCGTGATGGGAGGGCCATGGGAAACCGGCGTAGCCTTTACATCCACGACCCTCCCGGCGCATGCCCGCCTAGCTGGCGGGCCCCGCATGCCCCCCTGACTGGGGGGCTACGGGAATGGCCGGGAACACCTGGCCATTCCCGTCCGGCACTGGTGGAGGCCTGTGCGATGCAGGCGAGGGTGCCCCCGCACCCGTTGCCTGCTGGCCTCCACCTGGGAGGAGGAGTCGGAGATGAGCGTCGAACTGACGTCTCCTTCGACCCCTCCTCCGCCTTCGGAGCGGTGCCGCGTCGGGATCATCTTCCCGCACGCGCTCCGCCGCCTCCTTCTGGGACATGACGTGCTCGCAGAAGGAGGCGACCGCCGCCCAGGACCCCTCGTCCCTCAGCATGGCGCCCACCACGCCGGGGAGCGAGAGGTCCAGCCCGATCGCCGCGACGAGACTGCGGCGCGGCTCGGACCACGACGGGCACACCTCGAGAGTGTGCTGCGCCGTGTCCTCCGCCGCGCCACAGTCGTGGCACGACGGCGTCTCCTCCCGTCCGATCCGATGCAGGTACGATCCGAAACAACCGTGTCCGGACAGCACCTGCACCAGGCGGAACGAGAGGAACCCGTGCGGCCGCTCGAGCCAGTCCCGCAGGACCGGCCCGATCGCGTCGAGGGTTCGGCGGCCGAAGACCGCGGCGGCGAGGTCCGTCGTCCAGTGGACGACGATGGCGTCCCTCGCCTCCCGCCGGACGGCCTCCCGCTGTTCCGGGGCGAAGGGCTGACCCGCCGCCCTCCGCCCCGCCTTCCACTCGTACACTCTGGCGAGCACCCACGCCTCGAGTTCCCAAGGAGGGGTGCCGGCCAGAGCGCACGCCCCGGCGAAGCTCACCGTGCGGTGAGCCCGCGCCACCCGCTGGGCTATCGCCCTTTGAGGTGCCCGCAAGGCCGCGGCGTTCTCTCGTCTGTGGAGAGAGTCCTCCCAGATGGGGGCCCCGTAGAGGGCCATGCTCCTCAAGATGCCGGCGTAGAGTTGCCGGCATCGAGCGCTGGGCCCCCCCAAGTTCGGGAGGAGCCACGAGAGAGCGCCCGCGGTCTTCAGCAGGCGCGACGACAGCCCGCTGAAATGCGGGCCGAAGCGCCACCTGCTGTCGAGTACAAGGCCCAGATATTTCATCTGGGCCTTCACCTCAATCCTGACGCCCTCCACGAAGATGTGGGCGCCAGGTGGCGGGGGGCGCTGCCGGGGACCGTGGAAGAAGACGGCCTCGGTCTTCTGCAGCGCCACCGTCAACCCTAGGCGGCGGATCCTCCCCGCGACCAAGGATCCGCCCGCCGAGGCCAAGGAGGCCGCCTCCCTGAAACTCTCCCCCCGGGCGGTGAGGAGAGTGTCATCCGCGTAGCAGACGACACTCGTGCCTCGGAGGAGAGTTCCCCGCAAGAGCCAATCGTAGCCGACGTTCCAGAGGAGAGGTCCTAAGACTGACCCCTGTGGAACGCCGGCTTCCGCGGCGTACCGCCGGACTCGGCCAGCCCTGTTCACCAGGACGATCGCCCGATCCTCCAGGTAGCTGGCCAGCAGCACGCGCATGTAGCGAGGCACTCCGTGGAATCGGAGCGCCTCTAGGATGGTGGAGTGGGGAACGGAGTTGAAGGCGTTGGCAATGTCGAACGACACCGCCAACAACCCGTCCCCCGCCTCCATCGCATCCTTCACCTGCCCCTTGAGGCAGGCCAGCGCGTCCACCGTCGAACGCTCAGCCCGAAAGCCGTACTGAGCGTCCGACAAGTCCGGCCCGATGCACCGCAGATGGCTCTTCAGGCGGGCAGCGATTATCCCCTCGAACATCTTACCGACCTCATCGAGCAGAACGATGGGCCGGTATGCCGAGGGGGAGTCTGCCGGGCGGCCCTCCTTGCGAAGGAGGCACAGTTGTCCCTCCTTCCATGGTTTCGGGAACCTTCCAGACGCAAAGCATGCGCTGAAGAGGTCCCGAAACCGCTCCTCCATTTGGGTGGCGGCGATCGCCACCACTCTCGCCGGGACACCGTCGGGGCCCGGAGCCGTCTTCTTGGCGCGGATATGGAGAATAGCCGCGCCAAGTTCCGACTCCGTGACGGGAGGGGTCTCCTCTTCATCATCAGCTGGCGGGGCTGGTGGGGCCATCGCTGGTGGGGTGAAGTCGTCCCCGCGCGGGAACAGGGACTGAACCACCCCATCCAGAAAGGAGGGCTCCAGGGTCTCGGCCACCGGGGGACCAAAGGGGCGCAGCTTGTTCCGCGCCGCCTTATACGGTCTCCCGTAGGGGTCCGCGTCGAGACCCTCCAGCATTTCTGCTCTCGCAAAGTCTCTGGCGGCGGCGATGGCCCGATCGAGGACCAGTTTTGCCGCCAGGTACACCTCGTAGAGGTGGTCCCCGACGGCCCGGTCCCGTCGACGCCGCCGCCGACTCCGCGTGTAAGCCCTCCTTGCCTCCACACAGGCTGCTCGAAGCCCCGCCAGCTCCGCCGACCACCAGTACACGGCCCGTTTGGGTGGTGGTCGGCCAGACCGAGGCATGCTCGAGTTGCATACCTCGGTCAGAGACTCCCTCAGCTGCCCCGCCACGGTGTCCACATCCGGCAGCCGGCTGGCGGAAGGCGGCGAAAGCCAGTCCTGGACGAACGCCGCCTCCCGCGCCGCCTCCCTGTCCAGGCGGGCGAGGGCCCACCGTGGGAACGGTGATCGCCCCGGCAGAGTCCGCGTCTCTCCGGGGCGACTGGTGGAGATGTCGAACCGCACGTAGCGATGGTCCGACATAGTCTCCACCAGGTCCACGCGCCAGTTCAGCACGCGCGCGGCTAACGCAGGGGTGGCGAAAGTGACGTCCACCACTGAGCCACCCTGCCGCCGCACGCATGTCTGGACGCTGCCTCTGTTCAAGAGGCAGAGTCCAGAGGAGGCAGCCCACAGCTCGACTGCCCGCCCGCGGGCGTCGGTGGCCGGGTTGCCCCAGGTCACCGACTTGGCGTTCAGGTCTCCCAGCACGGAGACCTGACGCGGCGCCGCCCTGCCGACCACGGCGGCCAGGACTCCGAGATAGTTCTCGAAGTCCTGGAGAGGGCGGTTTGGGGAGAAATACACGCCCACAAGGGCGAGTTCTCCCCACGCGGCGGCCACGTATCCCGGTCCCCTCTCTAATAGCGAGAGGGGAGGGGAGTCTGTGGAAGACCGCGCCGCTAGTGCCACCAAGCCGTCCTCGTCACCCAGCCAGCTGCCGGGGACGAAGTAGGGCTCGGCGACCACCGCTACGTTCACCAACCACTCGGCCATGACCTGCACCACCAGGTCCTGGGCCGCTCTGCAGTGGTTGGCGTTCGTCTGGAGGATGCGGAGGTCGGAAATTATTATTCCGACATCGCACCCTCCTCAGCCGCCGCCGCCGCCGCTGGAGCTACAGCGGCGACGACGGCGGCGGCGGTGGTGGCAACAGGGCGAACCTGCGCCGGCACCACGCCCTTCTTGACGGGGGGCTTACAGCTCCTGCCCGTCATCCGGTGGCCCGCGGGGCGGCCACTGGCGGCACACGCCGCGCAGTGTGGCGCGGTGGCGGTGGCGGTGCACGCGGCCCACCCGTGTCCCTCCTTCCCGCATTGGAAGCACGTATCCCTCCAATCGGACTTGGAGGGACACGTGGCTCGGGTGTGGCCGAACGCGCAGCACTTGAAGCACCGCGCAGGCTGTGCCTCAAGTGGCCGGACCACCGCCGAGCTGAAGCCGATCAGCAACCGTCCTTTGGTCGCCGCAAGGACGGCCCCAGCCGCGGCGACCGGGCACTCCACGCGGATGATGCCCATGCCGCGGCGGCCGAGCCTGACGGCTCCAGCCTTCACCGCGCCGGCGTCGCAGCCTCCAGCTGCTGCGACGGCCGCGACCACATCCTCTTTGGCGACCGAGTCGTCAAGATCGGCCACCTCCAAGGCTGCGGTCTTTTCTGGCCTGGCGACCTTGGCCACATCCGCGACGACCTCCCGCAGCTTCGCTGCGAAGAGGTCCGCGTTCGTGCCGCGCTGCTCTCCCGAAAACTCGAAAATTCGAGCTCCCGTGAGAGTCCGGCGGCACGTGATTTTGCTGATCCCCAGCTGGGAGGGATCAGCATTCGTACGAGCCCGTCTCAGTACGGACTCGTACGTCTCGCCCCGCTCCGCGGCCTCCGGGGTGATGGTCACTACGACGGCCGCGGTTTTGGGAGGAACCAGCTTCCTCCCACCAGCCGGAGCCCGCTTGGCTGCAGGAGCAGCCGCAGCGGGCCTGGGGTCCGGCTTCTTGGCCTTCTTCCCCCTCTTACCCACTTCCGTCCACGGCAGGTTGGACGGGGTGGTGGAGGGAAGAAGGGCGTCTTCCTCCTGGATCTGGGCTGGGGCCGGGGCTGCTGGAGCGGCAGAGGACCCTGACGCTCGCACCGCGCTCGTGGTGGGGGTCTGAGGAGACGCCGTGGTCCCCTTGCCCTTGCCCTTGCCCTTTCCCTTTGAGGGCTGCCCTTCCAATACAGGGCCTGCTTGAGGCGCAAGTTCCGGCTCCCCCGGTTGGCGACTCTTGTCCGCCGCTAGCGGTGGGCGGAGCCGCTTTTCCGGCAGGAGCCGGTCCTCGATGCCTGCGAAGCAGGCCCTAATGAACGCCCTCTCCTCCATCACTACCTGCCTCAAGGCTGCCTCGAGGCTGGCAGGGGTGGAGGGGGAGGGGGAGGAGGAGGAGGAGGAGGAGGAGGGGCCCCCTGTCACCGGAGCCGGGGCAGGCAGGGCCGTGGCTTCAGCCAGCTTCTGGTGAAGCTGGCTGACCTCCGCCTGCAGGCGATCCACCTTCGCCTGCAGCTGCCGCGTCTCCTCCGTGGCCGTCCGCTTGACCAGCTCCAGGACAATGCCGTGCATGCTGGCGGCACGGCATTTGAGGGCCTTCTGAAAGGTCCCCTTCAGGTTGGAGGATTTTGAGGCGACCTCCAGGACCTCCTGCCTGTCCTCCTCCGCCATGCGCGCCAGCTCTGCCAGGGAGTGGTCGGCATACAGCACATGGGATGCACCGTAGCCATCCCTCGACCTGGCAGCTTGCTGCTCCTTGGCGCTCACCCTCTCCTCCAAGTCCGCTTGGAGCTGCGCCCGTTTCGCCAAATTAAGTTGGCGCTCGGCGTCCACTAAGCCCACGTCATGGGTACAGGCCGTCGGAGAAGAAGTCGGAGCCTTTTTGGGCTTCGACTTCTTCTTCGCCTTGCTGCGGCTGCGGCTTGCGGTGGACTCCGAGGAGCCCTCGGACCGCTTCCGCTTGAAGCGGTCGCCGCTTTCCGCAGCCGACGTGTCCATGTTGGACTCTGTGTCCGAGTCCGAAGACTCGTCCGGCCTGCGGAACAAACTGGCCGCGGATCGTGGGCGGTCTGCTCCTCTCGGCGTCAAAACGCCGCCAGCGTTGGGGTGGCCCTGAGAAGGGCCGTTGGTGGGGCCCTGAGAAGGGCCGTTGGGGTGGCCCTGAGAAGGGCCGTTGGGGTGGCCCTGAGAAGGGCCGTTGGGGTGGCCCTGAGAAGGGCCGTTTGGGTCGCCCTGGGGAGAGCGACTCGGCACAAAACGGCCGGACGCATCGCGTGCCGGCTTTCCTGTCATACTCGCAAATGTCCGCATAAAATTAAAAATTAAAAATCACGATTTAAAAGTCACAGCGCACTTTAGCCACCGGTCTGCCACTCCGTTACGGTGGTCAGACACGGCGTTGCCCAGGGGATACTACGAGGAAGTATGCGCTGTGGGGGATCCCCCAACCTAACCTAACCTAACCTAACCTAACCTAACCTTTTTTTTTTTTTTTTTTTTTTTTTTTTTTTTTTTTGGTCTCGGGGTGGAAAATCCTCATGGATGTCCTCCACCCTGGGGCGGGCGGAGGGGTCTGTCAGACTCGTACTGACTAAAAACCACCCCGGTGTTCCATCTCACACCTACGTCGGAGGTCGCGGGAACGCAGATACTTCCGCGACCCTCGGCTGGTGCCGGCCCGCCTCTGCGGGCCACCTCGAGTTTGGGGGGAGTGAGGTGTTAAACTCCCCCCTTACATCATAGAGAGGCGCGCGTGGAACACTACGCGCCGCCATCTCGGGTCCTAAGGAGTAGGGGGCGATGGATTTCCCCAGATCCGTCGCCCCTGGACCCATTTAGGGGGGCTGGAAGAGGGCGTTATCCGCCCTCCGCCGACGCCCGGTGCGTCTGCTGCGGATCGGGTTAGTGGAAGCAATCTCCCGCTCCCTTTCCGCAGCCTCCTTCTGCGAGATGACTGTCTCGCAGAAGGAAACCACCGCGTCCCAGGACTCCTCGCTGCCGGCCATGGAATTCACAATGGCCGGCAGCGAAAGGTCACTGCCTACTCCATAGACGAGGGCACGGCGCGGCTCCTCCCAAGCGGCACACTCTGCCAGCGTATGCCGCGCCGTGTCCTCCCGACAGTCGACGCAGTGGTGACACCGGGCGTCCGGCTCCCTGTTTATGCGACACAGGTACTTCCCGAAGCAACCATGCCCCGAGAGCACCTGCGTCACCCGAAACGACAGGGAGCCGTGCCTCCTCCCGAGCCAAGTGTCGAGCACCGGCCGGACCGCCTCAATAGTGTTGAGGCCGGCGGTAGGGCGTGAGAGCCTGTCCCGCCATTCCGCCACCAGGACCTCGCGAAGCTGCGACCGACGCAGCTCCAAATGTCGCTGCGTCAGTCGCTCGCCTCGCGCCCTCGAGTCCTCGCGCCACCGATAAAGTGACGCGAGTACCTTCGCCTCCAGGTCCCAGGGCGGGGATCCGGCCAGTGCGCAAGCCGCCTCGTAGGAGATCGTGCGATACCCCCTGATGACTCTGACGGCCATTGCTCGCTGCGGTCTCCGCAGAACTGCGATGCTACCGGCCGTCAGGTCAGCCGCCCAGATCGGGGCCCCATACAGGGCCATCGATCGCACGATCCCCACGTAGAGTCGCCTACAGGCGACGCTCGGGCCCCCCAGATTAGGAAGCAGCGTTGACAGCGCCCCAACCGCGCCCATCAACTTGGGCGCCAGCCGCCGGAAGTGGGGTCCAAAGTCCCACCGGCTGTCGAGCACCAATCCCAGATACTTCATGGTAGACTCGACAGCGATCCGGACAACCTAACCTAACCTAACCTAACCTAACCTAACCTAACCTAACCTAACCTAACCTAACCTAACCTAACCTAACCTAACCTAACCTAACCTAACCTAACCTAACCTAACCTAACCTAACCTAACCTAACCTTTTTTTTTTTTTTTTTTTTTTTTTTTTTTTTTTTTTTTTTTTTTTTTTTTTTTTTTTTTTTTGACGCTGAGAAATGCTTTATGCACTGCCGCTCGTGGGGGACGAGACGGGGTGTGTGGGACTCCTGTCAGAAGGACAGTATACCCACTAAAACTCAGCGGTGTTTCCACTTCGCCGTGATGGGAGGGTCATGGGAAACTGGCGTAGCCTTTACATCCACAACCCTCCCGGCGCATGCCCGCCTACCTGGCAGGCCCCGCATGCCCCCCGGGCTGGGGGGGGCTACGGGAATGGCCGGAAACACCTGACCATTCCCGTCCGACACTGGTGGAGGCTTGTTCAATACAGGCAAGGGTGCCCCCGCACCCGTTGCCTGCTGACCTCCACCTGATTTGGGGAGAAATACACCCTCACCAGGGCTAATTCTCCCCGCGCGGCGGCCACGTATCCCGGTCCCCTCTCCAAGAGCGAGAGGGGAGGGGAGTCCGTGGAAGACCGCGACAACAATGCCAACGAGTACGGCTCGGCAACCACTACCACGTCCACCGTGTTCGCCTGAAGGATGCGATGTTCGACCCTATCCATCAGTCGGACATCGCACCCCCCTCCTCCGCCGCCGCAGCAGGAACGACGGTGCAACCTAACCTAACCTAACCTAACCTAACCTTTTTTTTTTTTTTTTTTTTTTTTTTTTTTTTTTTTGACGCTGAGAAATGCTTTATGCACTGCCGCTCGTGGGGGACGAGACGGGGTGTGTGGGACTCCTGTCAGAAGGACAGTATACCCACTAAAACTCAGCGGTGTTCCCACATCGCCGTGATGGGAGGGCCATGGGAAACCGGCGTAGCCTTTACATCCACGACCCTCCCGGCGCATGCCCGCCTAGCTGGCGGGCCCCGCATGCCCCCCTGACTGGGGGGCTACGGGAATGGCCGGGAACACCTGGCCATTCCCGTCCGGCACTGGTGGAGGCCTGTGCGATGCAGGCGAGGGTGCCCCCGCACCCGTTGCCTGCTGGCCTCCACCTGGGAGGAGGAGACGGAGATGAGCGTCGAACTGACGTCTCCTTCGACCCCTCCTCCGCCTTCGGAGCGGTGCCGCGTCGGGATCGTCTTCCCGCACGCGCTCCGCCGCCTCCTTCTGGGACATGACGTGCTCGCAGAAGGAGGCGACCGCCGCCCAGGACCCCTCGTCCCTCAGCATGGCGCCCACCACGCCGGGGAGCGAGAGGTCCAGCCCGATCGCCGCGACGAGACTGCGGCGCGGCTCGGACCACGACGGGCACACCTCGAGAGTGTGCTGCGCCGTGTCCTCCGCCGCGCCACAGTCGTGGCACGACGGCGTCTCCTCCCGTCCGATCCGATGCAGGTACGATCCGAAACAACCGTGTCCGGACAGCACCTGCACCAGGCGGAACGAGAGGAACCCGTGCGGCCGCTCGAGCCAGTCCCGCAGGACCGGCCCGATCGCGTCGAGGGCTCGGCGGCCGAAGACCGCGGCGGCGAGGTCCGTCGTCCAGTGGACGACGATGGCGTCCCTCGCCTCCCGCCGGACGGCCTCCCGCTGTTCCGGGGCGAAGGGCTGACCCGCCGCCCTCCGCCCCGCCTTCCACTCGTACACTCTGGCGAGCACCCACGCCTCGAGTTCCCAAGGAGGGGTGCTGGCCAGAGCGCACGCCCCGGCGAAGCTCACCGTGCGGTGAGCCCGCGCCACCCGCTGGGCTATCGCCCTTTGAGGTGCCCGCAAGGCCGCGGCGTTCTCTCGTCTGTGGAGAGACTCCTCCCAGATGGGGGCCCCGTAGAGGGCCATGCTCCTCAAGATGCCGGCGTAGAGTTGCCGGCATCGAGCGCTGGGCCCCCCCAAGTTCGGGAGGAGCCACGAGAGAGCGCCCGCGGTCTTCAGTAGGCGCGACGACAGCCCGCTGAAATGCGGGCCGAAGCGCCACCTGCTGTCGAGTACAAGGCCCAGATATTTCATCTGGGCCTTCACCTCAATCCTGACGCCCTCCACGAAGATGTGGGCGCCAGGTGGCGGGGGGCGCTGCCGGGGACCGTGGAAGAAGACGGCCTCGGTCTTCTGCAGCGCCACCGTCAACCCTAGGCGGCGGATCCTCCCCGCGACCAAGGATCCGCCCACCGAGGCCAAGGAGGCCGCCTCCCTGAAACTCTCCCCCCGGGCGGTGAGGAGAGTGTCATCCGCGTAGCAGACGACACTCGTGCCTCGGAGGAGAGTTCCCCGCAAGAGCCAATCGTAGCCGACGTTCCAGAGGAGAGGTCCTAAGACTGACCCCTGTGGAACGCCGGCTTCCGCGGCGTACCGCCGGACTCGGCCAGCCCTGTTCACCAGGACGATCGCCCGATCCTCCAGGTAGCTGGCCAGCAGCACGCGCATGTAGCGAGGCACTCCGTGGAATCGGAGCGCCTCTAGGATGGTGGAGTGGGGAACGGAGTTGAAGGCGTTGGCAATGTCGAACGACACCGCCAACAACCCGTCCCCCGCCTCCATCGCATCCTTCACCTGCCCCTTGAGGCAGGCCAGCGCGTCCACCGTCGAACGCTCAGCCCGAAAGCCGTACTGAGCGTCCGACAAGTCCGGCCCGATGCACCGCAGATGGCTCTTCAGGCGGGCAGCGATTATCCCCTCGAACATCTTACCGACCTCATCGAGCAGAACGATGGGCCGGTATGCCGAGGGGGAGTCTGCCGGGCGGCCCTCCTTGCGAAGGAGGCACAGTTGTCCCTCCTTCCATGGTTTCGGGAACCTTCCAGACGCAAAGCATGCGCTGAAGAGGTCCCGAAACCGCTCCTCCATTTGGGTGGCGGCGATCGCCACCACTCTCGCCGGGACACCGTCGGGGCCCGGAGCCGTCTTCTTGGCGCGGATATGGAGAATAGCCGCGCCAAGTTCCGACTCCGTGACGGGAGGGGTCTCCTCTTCATCATCAGCTGGCGGGGCTGGTGGGGCCATCGCTGGTGGGGTGAAGTCGTCCCTGCACGGGAACAGGGACTGAACCACCCCATCCAGAAAGGAGGGCTCCAGGGTCTCGGCCACCGGGGGACCAAAGGGGCGCAGCTTGTTCCGCGCCGCCTTATACGGTCTCCCGTAGGGATCCGCGTCGAGACCTTCCAGCATTTCTGCTCTCGCAGAGTCTCTGGCGGCGGCGATGGCCCGATCGAGGACCAGTTTTGCCGCCTGGTACACCTCGTAGAGGTGGTCCCCGACGGCCTGGTCCCGTCGACGCCGCCGCCGACTCCGCGTGTAAGCCCTCCTTGCCTCCACACAGGCTGCTCGAAGCCCCGCCAGCTCCGCCGACCACCAGTACACGGCCCGTTTGGGTGGTGGTCGGCCAGACCGAGGCATGCTCGAGTTGCATACCTCGGTCAGAGACTCCCTCAGCTGCCCCGCCACGGTGTCCACATCCGGCAGCCGGCTGGCGGAAGGCGGCGAAAGCCAGTCCTGGACGAACGCCGCCTCCCGCGCTGCCTCCCTGTCCAGGCGGGCGAGGGCCCACCGTGGGAACGGTGATCGCCCCGGCAGAGTCCGCGTCTCTCCGGGGCGACTGGTGGAGATGTCGAACCGCACGTAGCGATGGTCCGACATAGTCTCCACCAGGTCCACCCGCCAGTTCAGCACGCGCGCGGCTAACGCAGGGGTGGCGAAAGTGACGTCCACCACTGAGCCACCCTGCCGCCGCACGCATGTCTGGACGCTGCCTCTGTTCAAGAGGCAGAGTCCAGAGGAGGCAGCCCACAGCTCGACTGCCCGCCCGCGGGCGTCGGTGGCCGGGTTGCCCCAGGTCACCGACTTGGCGTTCAGGTCTCCCAGCACGGAGACCTGACGCGGCGCCGCCCTGCCGACCACGGCGGCCAGGACTCCGAGATAGTTCTCGAAGTCCCGGAGAGGGCGGTTTGGGGAGAAATACACGCCCACAAGGGCGAGTTCTCCCCACGCGGCGGCCACGTATCCCGGTCCCCTCTCTAATAGCGAGAGGGGAGGGGAGTCTGTGGAAGACCGCGCCGCTAGTGCCACCAAGCCGTCCTCGTCACCCAGCCAGCTGCCGGGGACGAAGTAGGGCTCGGCGACCACCGCTACGTTCACCAACCACTCGGCCATGACCTGCACCACCAGGTCCTGGGCCGCTCTGCAGTGGTTGGCGTTCGTCTGGAGGATGCGGAGGTCGGAAATTATTATTCCGACATCGCACCCTCCTCAGCCGCCGCCGCCGCCGCCGGAGCTACAGCGGCGACGACGGCGGCGGCGGTGGTGGCAACAGGGCGAACCTGCGCCGGCACCACGCCCTTCTTGACGGGGGGCTTACAGCTCCTGCCCGTCATCCGGTGGCCCGCGGGGCGGCCACTGGCGGCACACGCCGCGCAGTGTGGCGCGGTGGCGGGGCACGCGGCCCACCCGTGTCCCTCCTTCCCGCATTGGAAGCACGTATCCCTCCAATCGGACTTGGAGGGACACGTGGCTCGGGTGTGGCCGAACGCGCAGCACTTGAAGCACCGCGCAGGCTGTGCCTCAAGCGGCCGGACCACCGCCGAGCTGAAGCCGATCAGCAACCGTCCTTTGGTCGCCGCAAGGACGGCCCCGGCCGCGGCGACCGGGCACTCCACGCGGATGATGCCCATGCCGCGGCGGCCGAGCCTGACGACTCCAGCCTTCACCGCGCCGGCGTCGCAGCCTCCAGCTGCTGCGACGGCCGCGACCACATCCTCTTTGGCGACCGAGTCGTCAAGATCGGCCACCTCCAAGGCTGCGGTCTTTTCTGGCCTGGCGACCTTGGCCACATCCGCGACGACCTCCCGCAGCTTCGCTGCGAAGAGGTCCGCGTTCGTGCCGCGCTGCTCTCCCGAAAACTCGAAAATTCGAGCTCCCGTGAGAGTCCGGCGGCACGTGATTTTGCTGATCCCCAGCTGGGAGGGATCAGCATTCGTACGAGCCCGTCTCAGTACGGACTCGTACGTCTCGCCCCGCTCCGCGGCCTCCGGGGTGATGGTCACCACGACGGCCGCGGTTTTGGGAGGAACCAGCTTCCTCCCACCAGCTGGAGCCCGTTTGGCTGCAGGAGCAGCCGCAGCGGGCTTGGGGTCCGGCTTCTTGGCCTTCTTCCCCCTCTTGCCCACTTCCGTCCACGACAGGTTGGACGGGGTGGTGGAGGGAAGAAGGGCGTCTTCCTCCTGGATCTGGGCTGGGGCCGGGGCTGCTGGAGCGGCAGAGGACCCTGACGCTCGCACCGCGCTCGTGGTGGGGGTCTGAGGAGACGCCGTGGTCCCCTTGCCCTTGCCCTTTCCCCACCTGCTGTCGAGTACAAGGCCCAGATATTTCATCTGGGCCTTCACCTCAATCCTGACGCCCTCCACGAAGATGTGGGCGCCAGGTGGCGGGGGGCGCTGCCGGGGACCGTGGAAGAAGACGGCCTCGGTCTTCTGCAGCGCCACCGTCAACCCTAGGCGGCGGATCCTCCCTGCGACCAAGGATCCGCCCGCCGAGGCCAAGGAGGCCGCCTCCCTGAAACTCTCCCCCCGGGCGGTGAGGAGAGTGTCATCCGCGTAGCAGACGACACTCGTGCCTCGGAGGAGAGTTCCCCGCAAGAGCCAATCGTAGCCGACGTTCCAGAGGAGAGGTCCTAAGACTGACCCCTGTGGAACGCCGGCTTCCGCGGCGTACCGCCGGACTCGGCCAGCCCTGTTCACCAGGACGATCGCCCGATCCTCCAGGTAGCTGGCCAGCAGCACGCGCATGTAGCGAGGCACTCCGTGGAATCGGAGCGCCTCTAGGATGGTGGAGTGGGGAACGGAGTTGAAGGCGTTGGCGATGTCGAACGACACTGCCAACAACCCGTCCCCCGCCTCCATCGCATCCTTCACCTGCCCCTTGAGGCAGGCCAGCGCGTCCACCGTCGAACGCTCAGCCCGAAAGCCGTACTGAGCGTCCGACAAGTCCGGCCCGATGCACCGCAGATGGCTCTTCAGGCGGGCAGCGATTATCCCCTCGAACATCTTACCGACCTCATCGAGCAGAACGATGGGCCGGTATGCCGAGGGGGAGTCTGCCGGGCGGCCCTCCTTGCGAAGGAGGCACAGTTGTCCCTCCTTCCATGGTTTCGGGAACCTTCCAGACGCAAAGCATGCGCTGAAGAGGTCCCGAAACCGCTCCTCCATTTGGGTGGCGGCGATCGCCACCACTCTCGCCGGGACACCGTCGGGGCCCGGAGCCGTCTTCTTGGCGCGGATACGGAGAATAGCCGCGCCAAGTTCCGACTCCGTGACGGGAGGGGTCTCCTCTTCATCATCAGCTGGCGGGGCTGGTGGGGCCATCGCTGGTGGGGTGAAGTCGTCCCTGCACGGGAACAGGGACTGAACCACCCCATCCAGAAAGGAGGGCTCCAGGGTCTCGGCCACCGGGGGACCAAAGGGGCGCAGCTTGTTCCGCGCCGCCTTATACGGTCTCCCGTAGGGGTCCGCGTCGAGACCCTCCAGCATTTCTGCTCTCGCAGAGTCTCTGGCGGCGGCGATGGCCCGATCGAGGACCAGTTTTGCCGCCAGGTACACCTCGTAGAGGTGGTCCCCGACGGCCTGGTCCCGTCGACGCCGCCGCCGACTCCGCGTGTAAGCCCTCCTTGCCTCCACACAGGCTGCTCGAAGCCCCGCCAGCTCCGCCGACCACCAGTACACGGCCCGTTTGGGTGGTGGTCGGCCAGACCGAGGCATGCTCGAGTTGCATACCTCGGTCAGAGACTCCCTCAGCTGCCCCGCCACGGTGTCCACATCCGGCAGCCGGCTGGCGGAAGGCGGCGAAAGCCAGTCCTGGACGAACGCCGCCTCCCGCGCTGCCTCCCTGTCCAGGCGGGCGAGGGCCCACCGTGGGAACGGTGATCGCCCCGGCAGAGTCCGCGTCTCTCCGGGGCGACTGGTGGAGATGTCGAACCGCACGTAGCGATGGTCCGACATAGTCTCCACCAGGTCCACCCGCCAGTTCAGCACGCGCGCGGCTAACGCAGGGGTGGCGAAAGTGACGTCCACCACTGAGCCACCCTGCCGCCGCACGCATGTCTGGACGCTGCCTCTGTTCAAGAGGCAGAGTCCAGAGGAGGCAGCCCACAGCTCGACTGCCCGCCCGCGGGCGTCGGTGGCCGGGTTGCCCCAGGTCACCGACTTGGCGTTCAGGTCTCCCAGCACGGAGACCTGACGCGGCGCCGCCCTGCCGACCACGGCGGCCAGGACTCCGAGATAGTTCTCGAAGTCCCGGAGAGGGCGGTTTGGGGAGAAATACACGCCCACAAGGGCGAGTTCTCCCCACGCGGCGGCCACGTATCCCGGTCCCCTCTCTAATAGCGAGAGGGGAGGGGAGTCTGTGGAAGACCGCGCCGCTAGTGCCACCAAGCCGTCCTCGTCACCCAGCCAGCTGCCGGGGACGAAGTAGGGCTCGGCGACCACCGCTACGTTCACCAACCACTCGGCCATGACCTGCACCACCAGGTCCTGGGCCGCTCTGCAGTGGTTGGCGTTCGTCTGGAGGATGCGGAGGTCGGAAATTATTATTCCGACATCGCACCCTCCTCAGCCGCCGCCGCCGCCGCTGGAGCTACAGCGGCGACGACGGCGGCGGCGGTGGTGGCAACAGGGCGAACCTGCGCCGGCACCACCCCCTTCTTGACGGGGGGCTTACAGCTCCTGCCCGTCATCCGGTGGCCCGCGGGGCGGCCACTGGCGGCACACGCCGCGCAGTGTGGCGCGGTGGCGGTGGCGGTGCACGCGGCCCACCCGTGTCCCTCCTTCCCGCATTGGAAGCACGTATCCCTCCAATCGGACTTGGAGGGACACGTGGCTCGGGTGTGGCCAAACGCGCAGCACTTGAAGCACCGCGCAGGCTGTGCCTCAAGCGGCCGGACCACCGCCGAGCTGAAGCCGATCAGCAACCGTCCTTTGGTCGCCGCAAGGACGGCCCCGGCCGCGGCGACCGGGCACTCCAAGCGGATGATGCCCATGCCGCGGCGGCCGAGCCTGACGACTCCAGCCTTCACCGCGCCGGCGTCGCAGCCTCCAGCTGCTGCGACGGCCGCGACCACATCCTCTTTGGCGACCGAGTCGTCAAGATCGGCCACCTCCAAGGCTGTGGTCTTTTCTGGCCTGGCGACCTTGGCCACATCCGCGACGACCTCCCGCAGCTTCGCTGCGAAGAGGTCCGCGTTCGTGCCGCGCTGCTCCCCCGAAAACTCGAAAATTCGAGCTCCCGTGAGAGTTCGGCGGCACGTGATTTTGCTGATCCCCAGCTGGGAGGGATCAGCATTCGTACGAGCCCGTCTCAGTACGGACTCGTACGTCTCGCCCCGCTCCGCGGCCTCCGGGGTGATGGTCACCACGACGGCCGCGGTTTTGGGAGGAACCAGCTTCCTCCCACCAGCTGGAGCCCGTTTGGCTGCAGGAGCAGCCGCAGCGGGCTTGGGGTCCGGCTTCTTGGCCTTCTTCCCCCTCTTGCCCACTTCCGTCCACGACAGGTTGGACGGGGTGGTGGAGGGAAGAAGGGCGTCTTCCTCCTGGATCTGGGCTGGGGCCGGGGCTGCTGGAGCGGCAGAGGACCCTGACGCTCGCACCGCGCTCGTGGTGGGGGTCTGAGGAGACGCCGTGGTCCCCTTGCCCTTGCCCTTGCCCTTTCCCTTTGAGGGCTGCCCTTCCAATACAGGGCCTGCTTGAGGCGCAGGTTCCGGCTCCCCCGGTTGGCGACTCTTGTCCGCCGCTAGCGGTGGGCGGAGCCGCTTTTCCGGCAGGAGCCGGTCCTCGATGCCTGCGAAGCAGGCCCTAATGAACGCCCTCTCCTCCATCACTACCTGCCTCAAGGCTGCCTCGAGGCTGGCAGGGGTGGAGGGGGAGGGGGAGGAGGAGGAGGAGGAGGAGGGGCCCCCTGTCACCGGAGCCGGGGCAGGCAGGGCCGTGGCTTCAGCCAGCTTCTGGTGAAGCTGGCTGACCTCCGCCTGCAGGCGATCCACCTTCGCCTGCAGCTGCCGCGTCTCCTCCGTGGCCGTCCGCTTGACCAGCTCAAGCACAATGCCGTGCATGCTGGCGGCCCGGCATTTGAGGGCCTTCTGGAAGGTCCCCTTCAAATTGGAGGACTTTGAGGCGACCTCCAGAACCTCCTCCTTGTCCTCCAGAGCCATGCGCTCCAAGTCCGCCAGGGAGTGGTCAGCATACAGTACATTAGATGCACCATATCCGGCCCTCGACCTGGCGGCTTGCGCCTGCCGCTCCTTAGCAGCGACCCTCTCCTCCAGGTCCTCCTGGATTTGCGCCCTCTTTGCCAGGTTTAGCTGGCGCTCGGCGTCCACCAATCCCACATCGTGAGAAGAGGCCGAAGCAGAAGTCGAAGCCTTTTTTGTCTTCGACTTCTTCTTCGCCCTACTTCCAACCGACTCCGAGGAGCCCCCGGACCCGAGCCTCAGATCGCCCCTCTTCCGCTTGGGGCGGTCGCTTTCGGCCGCCGACGTGTCCATGTTGGATCCGTCGGAGTCCGACACCTCGTCCGGCCTGCAAAAGAAACTGACCGCAGATGGTGCGCGGTCAGCTTCCGACGCCAAGGCGCCGCCGGCGTGGCCCTGAGAAGGGCCGTTGGGTTGGCCCTGAGAAGGGCCGTTGGGGTGGCCCTGAGAAGGGCCGTTGGTGGGGCCCTGAGAAGGGCCGTTGGGGTGGCCCTGAGAAGGGCCGTTGGGGTGGCCCTGAGAAGGGCCTTTTGGTTTTAAAAAACGCCCTAAGGCGTCCCGCGCAGGTGTTGGCATAGCCTCCGCAGGTGCCGTAGATTCCGACATAAAATAACAATAAAATACGAAAATGGATTAAAATACGCTACGACAGCACAGTGCACTTTGGCCAACCCAGTCTGCCACTCCGTTACGGTGGTCAGAACTGGGTCGTTTCCAGGGGACGCGACGTGGACGCAAGCACTGTGGGGTGGTCCCCCAACCTAACCTTTTTTTTTTTTTTTTTTTTTTTTTTTTTTTTTTGACGCTGAGAAATGCTTTATGCACTGCCGCTCGTGGGGGACGAGACGGGGTGTGTGGGACTCCTGTCAGAAGGACAGTATACCCACTAAAACTCAGCGGTGTTCCCGCATCGCCGTGATGGGAGGGCCATGGGAAACCGGCGTAGCCTTTACATCCACGACCCTCCCGGCGCATGCCCGCCTAGCTGGCGGGCCCCGCATGCCCCCCTGACTGGGGGGCTACGGGAATGGCCGGGAACACCTGGCCATTCCCGTCCGGCACTGGTGGAGGCCTGTGCGATGCAGGCGAGGGTGCCCCCGCACCCGTTGCCTGCTGGCCTCCACCTGGGAGGAGGAGTCGGAGATGAGCGTCGAACTGACGTCTCCTTCGACCCCTCCTCCGCCTTCGGAGCGGTGCCGCGTCGGGATCGTCTTCCCGCACGCGCTCCGCCGCCTCCTTCTGGGACATGACGTGCTCGCAGAAGGAGGCGACCGCCGCCCAGGACCCCTCGTCCCTCAGCATGGCGCCCACCACGCCGGGGAGCGAGAGGTCCAGCCCGATCGCCGCGACGAGACTGCGGCGCGGCTCGGACCACGACGGGCACACCTCGAGAGTGTGCTGCGCCGTGTCCTCCGCCGCGCCACAGTCGTGGCACGACGGCGTCTCCTCCCGTCCGATCCGATGCAGGTACGATCCGAAACAACCGTGTCCGGACAGCACCTGCACCAGGCGGAACGAGAGGAACCCGTGCGGCCGCTCGAGCCAGTCCCGCAGGACCGGCCCGATCGCGTCGAGGGTTCGGCGGCCGAAGACCGCGGCGGCGAGGTCCGTCGTCCAGTGGACGACGATGGCGTCCCTCGCCTCCCGCCGGACGGCCTCCCGCTGTTCCGGGGCGAAGGGCTGACCCGCCGCCCTCCGCCCCGCCTTCCACTCGTACACTCTGGCGAGCACCCACGCCTCGAGTTCCCAAGGAGGGGTGCCGGCCAGAGCGCACGCCCCGGCGAAGCTCACCGTGCGGTGAGCCCGCGCCACCCGCTGGGCTATCGCCCTTTGAGGTGCCCGCAAGGCCGCGGCGTTCTCTCGTCTGTGGAGAGACTCCTCCCAGATGGGGGCCCCGTAGAGGGCCATGCTCCTCAAGATGCCGGCGTAGAGTTGCCGGCATCGAGCGCTGGGCCCCCCCAAGTTCGGGAGGAGCCACGAGAGAGCGCCCGCGGTCTTCAGCAGGCGCGACGACAGCCCGCTGAAATGCGGGCCGAAGCGCCACCTGCTGTCGAGTACAAGGCCCAGATATTTCATCTGGGCCTTCACCTCAATCCTGACGCCCTCCACGAAGATGTGGGCGCCAGGTGGCGGGGGGCGCTGCCGGGGACCGTGGAAGAAGACGGCCTCGGTCTTCTGCAGCGCCACCGTCAACCCTAGGCGGCGGATCCTCCCTGCGACCAAGGATCCGCCCGCCGAGGCCAAGGAGGCCGCCTCCCTGAAACTCTCCCCCCGGGCGGTGAGGAGAGTGTCATCCGCGTAGCAGACGACACTCGTGCCTCGGAGGAGAGTTCCCCGCAAGAGCCAATCGTAGCCGACGTTCCAGAGGAGAGGTCCTAAGACTGACCCCTGTGGAACGCCGGCTTCCGCGGCGTACCGCCGGACTCGGCCAGCCCTGTTCACCAGGACGATCGCCCGATCCTCCAGGTAGCTGGCCAGCAGCACGCGCATGTAGCGAGGCACTCCGTGGAATCGGAGCGCCTCTAGGATGGTGGAGTGGGGAACGGAGTTGAAGGCGTTGGCAATGTCGAACGACACTGCCAACAACCCGTCCCCCGCCTCCATCGCATCCTTCACCTGCCCCTTGAGGCAGGCCAGCGCGTCCACCGTCGAACGCTCAGCCCGAAAGCCGTACTGAGCGTCCGACAAGTCCGGCCCGATGCACCGCAGATGGCTCTTCAGGCGGGCAGCGATTATCCCCTCGAACATCTTACCGACCTCATCGAGCAGAACGATGGGCCGGTATGCCGAGGGGGAGTCTGCCGGGCGGCCCTCCTTGCGAAGGAGGCACAGTTGTCCCTCCTTCCATGGTTTCGGGAACCTTCCAGACGCAAAGCATGCGCTGAAGAGGTCCCGAAACCGCTCCTCCATTTGGGTGGCGGCGATCGCCACCACTCTCGCCGGGACACCGTCGGGGCCCGGAGCCGTCTTCTTGGCGCGGATACGGAGAATAGCCGCGCCAAGTTCCGACTCCGTGACGGGAGGGGTCTCCTCTTCATCATCAGCTGGCGGGGCTGGTGGGGCCATCGCTGGTGGGGTGAAGTCGTCCCTGCACGGGAACAGGGACTGAACCACCCCATCCAGAAAGGAGGGCTCCAGGGTCTCGGCCACCGGGGGACCAAAGGGGCGCAGCTTGTTCCGCGCCGCCTTATACGGTCTCCCGTAGGGGTCCGCGTCGAGACCCTCCAGCATTTCTGCTCTCGCAGAGTCTCTGGCGGCGGCGATGGCCCGATCGAGGACCAGTTTTGCCGCCAGGTACACCTCGTAGAGGTGGTCCCCGACGGCCCGGTCCCGTCGACGCCGCCGCCGACTCCGCGTGTAAGCCCTCCTTGCCTCCACACAGGCTGCTCGAAGCCCCGCCAGCTCCGCCGACCACCAGTACACGGCCCGTTTGGGTGGTGGTCGGCCGGACCGAGGCATGCTCGAGTTGCATACCTCGGTCAGAGACTCCCTCAGCTGCCCCGCCACGGTGTCCACATCCGGCAGCCGGCTGGCGGAAGGCGGCGAAAGCCAGTCCTGGACGAACGCCGCCTCCCGCGCCGCCTCCCTGTCCAGGCGGGCGAGGGCCCACCGTGGGAACGGTGATCGCCCCGGCAGAGTCCGCGTCTCTCCGGGGCGACTGGTGGAGATGTCGAACCGCACGTAGCGATGGTCCGACATAGTCTCCACCAGGTCCACCCGCCAGTTCAGCACGCGCGCGGCTAACGCAGGGGTGGCGAAAGTGACGTCCACCACTGAGCCACCCTGCCGCCGCACGCATGTCTGGACGCTGCCTCTGTTCAAGAGGCAGAGTCCAGAGGAGGCAGCCCACAGCTCGACTGCCCGCCCGCGGGCGTCGGTGGCCGGGTTGCCCCAGGTCACCGACTTGGCGTTCAGGTCTCCCAGCACGGAGACCTGACGCGGCGCCGCCCTGCCGACCACGGCGGCCAGGACTCCGAGATAGTTCTCGAAGTCCCGGAGAGGGCGGTTTGGGGAGAAATACACGCCCACAAGGGCGAGTTCTCCCCACGCGGCGGCCACGTATCCCGGTCCCCTCTCTAATAGCGAGAGGGGAGGGGAGTCTGTGGAAGACCGCGCCGCTAGTGCCACCAAGCCGTCCTCGTCACCCAGCCAGCTGCCGGGGACGAAGTAGGGCTCGGCGACCACCGCTACGTTCACCAACCACTCGGCCATGACCTGCACCACCAGGTCCTGGGCCGCTCTGCAGTGGTTGGCGTTCGTCTGGAGGATGCGGAGGTCGGAAATTATTATTCCGACATCGCACCCTCCTCAGCCGCCGCCGCCGCCGCTGGAGTTACAGCGGCGACGACGGCGGCGGCGGTGGTGGCAACAGGGCGAACCTGCGCCGGCACCACGCCCTTCTTGACGGGGGGCTTACAGCTCCTGCCCGTCATCCGGTGGCCCGCGGGGCGGCCACTGGCGGCACACGCCGCGCAGTGTGGCGCGGTGGCGGTGGCGGTGCACGCGGCCCACCCGTGTCCCTCCTTCCCGCATTGGAAGCACGTATCCCTCCAATCGGACTTGGAGGGACACGTGGCTCGGGTGTGGCCGAACGCGCAGCACTTGAAGCACCGCGCAGGCTGTGCCTCAAGTGGCCGGACCACCGCCGAGCTGAAGCCGATCAGCAACCGTCCTTTGTTCGCCGCAAGGACGGCCCCGGCCGCGGCGACCGGGCACTCCACGCGGATGATGCCCATGCCGCGGCGGCCGAGCCTGACGACTCCAGCCTTCACCGCGCCGGCGTCGCAGCCTCCAGCTGCTGCGACGGCCGCGACCACATCCTCTTTGGCGACCGAGTCGTCAAGATCGGCCACCTCCAAGGCTGCGGTCTTTTCTGGCCTGGCGACCTTGGCCACATCCGCGACGACCTCCCGCAGCTTCGCTGCGAAGAGGTCCGCGTTCGTGCCGCGCTGCTCTCCCGAAAACTCGAAAATTCGAGCTCCCGTGAGAGTCCGGCGGCACGTGATTTTGCTGATCCCCAGCTGGGAGGGATCAGCATTCGTACGAGCCCGTCTCAGTACGGACTCGTACGTCTCGCCCCGCTCCGCGGCCTCCGGGGTGATGGTCACCACGACGGCCGCGGTTTTGGGAGGAACCAGCTTCCTCCCACCAGCTGGAGCCCGTTTGGCTGCAGGAGCAGCCGCAGCGGGCTTGGGGTCCGGCTTCTTGGCCTTCTTCCCCCTCTTGCCCACTTCCGTCCACGACAGGTTGGACGGGGTGGTGGAGGGAAGAAGGGCGTCTTCCTCCTGGATCTGGGCTGGGGCCGGGGCTGCTGGAGCGGCAGAGGACCCTGACGCTCGCACCGCGCTCGTGGTGGGGGTCTGAGGAGACGCCGTGGTCCCCTTGCCCTTGCCCTTGCCCTTTCCCTTTGAGGGCTGCCCTTCCAATACAGGGCCTGCTTGAGGCGCAGGTTCCGGCTCCCCCGGTTGGCGACTCTTGTCCGCCGCTAGCGGTGGGCGGAGCCGCTTTTCCGGCAGGAGCCGGTCCTCGATGCCTGCGAAGCAGGCCCTAATGAACGCCCTCTCCTCCATCACTACCTGCCTCAAGGCTGCCTCGAGGCTGGCAGGGGTGGAGGGGGAGGGGGAGGAGGAGGAGGAGGAGGAGGGGCCCCCTGTCACCGGAGCCGGGGCAGGCAGGGCCGTGGCTTCAGCCAGCTTCTGGTGAAGCTGGCTGACCTCCGCCTGCAGGCGATCCACCTTCGCCTGCAGCTGCCGCGTCTCCTCCGTGGCCGTCCGCTTGACCAGCTCCAGGACAATGCCGTGCATGCTGGCGGCACGGCATTTGAGGGCCTTCTGAAAGGTCCCCTTCAGGTTGGAGGATTTTGAGGCGACCTCCAGGACCTCCTGCCTGTCCTCCTCCGCCATGCGCGCCAGCTCTGCCAGGGAGTGGTCGGCATACAGCACATGGGATGAACCGTAGCCATCCCTCGACCTGGCAGCTTGCTGCTCCTTGGCGCTCACCCTCTCCTCCAAGTCCGCTTGGAGCTGCGCCCGTTTCGCCAAATTAAGTTGGCGCTCGGCGTCCACTAAGCCCACGTCATGGGTACAGGCCGTCGGAGAAGAAGTCGGAGCCTTTTTGGGCTTCGACTTCTTCTTCGCCTTGCTGCGGCTGCGGCTTGCGGTGGACTCCGAGGAGCCCTCGGACCGCTTCCGCTTGAAGCGGTCGCCGCTTTCCGCAGCCGACGTGTCCATGTTGGACTCTGTGTCCGAGTCCGAAGACTCGTCCGGCCTGCGGAACAAACTGGCCGCGGATCGTGGGCGGTCTGCTCCTCTCGGCGTCAAAACGCCGCCAGCGTTGGGGTGGCCCTGAGAAGGGCCGTTGGTGGGGCCCTGAGAAGGGCCGTTGGGGTGGCCCTGAGAAGGGCCGTTGGGGTGGCCCTGAGAAGGGCCGTTGGGGTGGCCCTGAGAAGGGCCGTTTGGTTGGCCCTGAGAAGGGCCTTTTTTAAAACGCCCGGAGGCGTCCCGCGAGGGTTTAGGCATAGCCTCCGCAGGTGCCGTAGATTCCGACATAAAATACAGTAAACGATAAAATGGATTAAAATATGCTACGACAGCACAGCGCACTTTAGCCACCGGTCTGCCACTCCGTTACGGTGGTCAGACACGGCGTTGCCCAGGGGATACTACGAGGAAGTATGCGCTGTGGGGGATCCCCCCCCCCAACCTAACCTAACCTAACCTAACCTTTTTTTTTTTTTTTTTTTTTTTTTTTTTTTTTTTTGACGCTGAGAAATGCTTTATGCACTGCCGCTCGTGGGGGACGAGACGGGGTGTGTGGGACTCCTGTCAGAAGGACAGTATACCCACTAAAACTCAGCGGTGTTCCCGCATCGCCGTGATGGGAGGGCCATGGGAAACCGGCGTAGCCTTTACATCCACGACCCTCCCGGCGCATGCCCGCCTAGCTGGCGGGCCCCGCATGCCCCCCTGACTGGGGGGCTACGGGAATGGCCGGGAACACCTGGCCATTCCCGTCCGGCACTGGTGGAGGCCTGTGCGATGCAGGCGAGGGTGCCCCCGCACCCGTTGCCTGCTGGCCTCCACCTGGGAGGAGGAGTCGGAGATGAGCGTCGAACTGACGTCTCCTTCGACCCCTCCTCCGCCTTCGGAGCGGTGCCGCGTCGGGATCATCTTCCCGCACGCGCTCCGCCGCCTCCTTCTGGGACATGACGTGCTCGCAGAAGGAGGCGACCGCCGCCCAGGACCCCTCGTCCCTCAGCATGGCGCCCACCACGCCGGGGAGCGAGAGGTCCAGCCCGATCGCCGCGACGAGACTGCGGCGCGGCTCGGACCACGACGGGCACACCTCGAGAGTGTGCTGCGCCGTGTCCTCCGCCGCGCCACAGTCGTGGCACGACGGCGTCTCCTCCCGTCCGATCCGATGCAGGTACGATCCGAAACAACCGTGTCCGGACAGCACCTGCACCAGGCGGAACGAGAGGAACCCGTGCGGCCGCTCGAGCCAGTCCCGCAGGACCGGCCCGATCGCGTCGAGGGTTCGGCGGCCGAAGACCGCGGCGGCGAGGTCCGTCGTCCAGTGGACGACGATGGCGTCCCTCGCCTCCCGCCGGACGGCCTCCCGCTGTTCCGGGGCGAAGGGCTGACCCGCCGCCCTCCGCCCCGCCTTCCACTCGTACACTCTGGCGAGCACCCACGCCTCGAGTTCCCAAGGAGGGGTGCCGGCCAGAGCGCACGCCCCGGCGAAGCTCACCGTGCGGTGAGCCCGCGCCACCCGCTGGGCTATCGCCCTTTGAGGTGCCCGCAAGGCCGCGGCGTTCTCTCGTCTGTGGAGAGACTCCTCCCAGATGGGGGCCCCGTAGAGGGCCATGCTCCTCAAGATGCCGGCGTAGAGTTGCCGGCATCGAGCGCTGGGCCCCCCCAAGTTCGGGAGGAGCCACGAGAGAGCGCCCGCGGTCTTCAGCAGGCGCGACGACAGCCCGCTGAAATGCGGGCCGAAGCGCCACCTGCTGTCGAGTACAAGGCCCAGATATTTCATCTGGGCCTTCACCTCAATCCTGACGCCCTCCACGAAGATGTGGGCGCCAGGTGGCGGGGGGCGCTGCCGGGGACCGTGGAAGAAGACGGCCTCGGTCTTCTGCAGCGCCACCGTCAACCCTAGGCGGCGGATCCTCCCTGCGACCAAGGATCCGCCCGCCGAGGCCAAGGAGGCCGCCTCCCTGAAACTCTCCCCCCGGGCGGTGAGGAGAGTGTCATCCGCGTAGCAGACGACACTCGTGCCTCGGAGGAGAGTTCCCCGCAAGAGCCAATCGTAGCCGACGTTCCAGAGGAGAGGTCCTAAGACTGACCCCTGTGGAACGCCGGCTTCCGCGGCGTACCGCCGGACTCGGCCAGCCCTGTTCACCAGGACGATCGCCCGATCCTCCAGGTAGCTGGCCAGCAGCACGCGCATGTAGCGAGGCACTCCGTGGAATCGGAGCGCCTCTAGGATGGTGGAGTGGGGAACGGAGTTGAAGGCGTTGGCAATGTCGAACGACACTGCCAACAACCCGTCCCCCGCCTCCATCGCATCCTTCACCTGCCCCTTGAGGCAGGCCAGCGCGTCCACCGTCGAACGCTCAGCCCGAAAGCCGTACTGAGCGTCCGACAAGTCCGGCCCGATGCACCGCAGATGGCTCTTCAGGCGGGCAGCGATTATCCCCTCGAACATCTTACCGACCTCATCGAGCAGAACGATGGGCCGGTATGCCGAGGGGGAGTCTGCCGGGCGGCCCTCCTTGCGAAGGAGGCACAGTTGTCCCTCCTTCCATGGTTTCGGGAACCTTCCAGACGCAAAGCATGCGCTGAAGAGGTCCCGAAACCGCTCCTCCATTTGGGTGGCGGCGATCGCCACCACTCTCGCCGGGACACCGTCGGGGCCCGGAGCCGTCTTCTTGGCGCGGATACGGAGAATAGCCGCGCCAAGTTCCGACTCCGTGACGGGAGGGGTCTCCTCTTCATCATCAGCTGGCGGGGCTGGTGGGGCCATCGCTGGTGGGGTGAAGTCGTCCCTGCACGGGAACAGGGACTGAACCACCCCATCCAGAAAGGAGGGCTCCAGGGTCTCGGCCACCGGGGGACCAAAGGGGCGCAGCTTGTTCCGCGCCGCCTTATACGGTCTCCCGTAGGGGTCCGCGTCGAGACCCTCCAGCATTTCTGCTCTCGCAGAGTCTCTGGCGGCGGCGATGGCCCGATCGAGGACCAGTTTTGCCGCCAGGTACACCTCGTAGAGGTGGTCCCCGACGGCCCGGTCCCGTCGACGCCGCCGCCGACTCCGCGTGTAAGCCCTCCTTGCCTCCACACAGGCTGCTCGAAGCCCCGCCAGCTCCGCCGACCACCAGTACACGGCCCGTTTGGGTGGTGGTCGGCCGGACCGAGGCATGCTCGAGTTGCATACCTCGGTCAGAGACTCCCTCAGCTGCCCCGCCACGGTGTCCACATCCGGCAGCCGGCTGGCGGAAGGCGGCGAAAGCCAGTCCTGGACGAACGCCGCCTCCCGCGCCGCCTCCCTGTCCAGGCGGGCGAGGGCCCACCGTGGGAACGGTGATCGCCCCGGCAGAGTCCGCGTCTCTCCGGGGCGACTGGTGGAGATGTCGAACCGCACGTAGCGATGGTCCGACATAGTCTCCACCAGGTCCACCCGCCAGTTCAGCACGCGCGCGGCTAACGCAGGGGTGGCGAAAGTGACGTCCACCACTGAGCCACCCTGCCGCCGCACGCATGTCTGGACGCTGCCTCTGTTCAAGAGGCAGAGTCCAGAGGAGGCAGCCCACAGCTCGACTGCCCGCCCGCGGGCGTCGGTGGCCGGGTTGCCCCAGGTCACCGACTTGGCGTTCAGGTCTCCCAGCACGGAGACCTGACGCGGCGCCGCCCTGCCGACCACGGCGGCCAGGACTCCGAGATAGTTCTCGAAGTCCCGGAGAGGGCGGTTTGGGGAGAAATACACGCCCACAAGGGCGAGTTCTCCCCACGCGGCGGCCACGTATCCCGGTCCCCTCTCTAATAGCGAGAGGGGAGGGGAGTCTGTGGAAGACCGCGCCGCTAGTGCCACCAAGCCGTCCTCGTCACCCAGCCAGCTGCCGGGGACGAAGTAGGGCTCGGCGACCACCGCTACGTTCACCAACCACTCGGCCATGACCTGCACCACCAGGTCCTGGGCCGCTCTGCAGTGGTTGGCGTTCGTCTGGAGGATGCGGAGGTCGGAAATTATTATTCCGACATCGCACCCTCCTCAGCCGCCGCCGCCGCCGCTGGAGTTACAGCGGCGACGACGGCGGCGGCGGTGGTGGCAACAGGGCGAACCTGCGCCGGCACCACGCCCTTCTTGACGGGGGGCTTACAGCTCCTGCCCGTCATCCGGTGGCCCGCGGGGCGGCCACTGGCGGCACACGCCGCGCAGTGTGGCGCGGTGGCGGTGGCGGTGCACGCGGCCCACCCGTGTCCCTCCTTCCCGCATTGGAAGCACGTATCCCTCCAATCGGACTTGGAGGGACACGTGGCTCGGGTGTGGCCGAACGCGCAGCACTTGAAGCACCGCGCAGGCTGTGCCTCAAGCGGCCGGACCACCGCCGAGCTGAAGCCGATCAGCAACCGTCCTTTGGTCGCCGCAAGGACGGCCCCGGCCGCGGCGACCGGGCACTCCACGCGGATGATGCCCATGCCGCGGCGGCCGAGCCTGACGACTCCAGCCTTCACCGCGCCGGCGTCGCAGCCTCCAGCTGCTGCGACGGCCGCGACCACATCCTCTTTGGCGACCGAGTCATCAAGATCGGCCACCTCCAAGGCTGCGGTCTTTTCTGGCCTGGCGACCTTGGCCACATCCGCGACGACCTCCCGCAGCTTCGCTGCGAAGAGGTCCGCGTTCGTGCCGCGCTGCTCTCCCGAAAACTCGAAAATTCGAGCTCCCGTGAGAGTCCGGCGGCACGTGATTTTGCTGATCCCCAGCTGGGAGGGATCAGCATTCGTACGAGCCCGTCTCAGTACGGACTCGTACGTCTCGCCCCGCTCCGCGGCCTCCGTGGTGATGGTCACCACGACGGCCGCGGTTTTGGGAGGAACCAGCTTCCTCCCACCAGCTGGAGCCCGTTTGGCTGCAGGAGCAGCCGCAGCGGGCTTGGGGTCCGGCTTCTTGGCCTTCTTCCCCCTCTTGCCCACTTCCGTCCACGACAGGTTGGACGGGGTGGTGGAGGGAAGAAGGGCGTCTTCCTCCTGGATCTGGGCTGGGGCCGGGGCTGCTGGAGCGGCAGAGGACCCTGACGCTCGCACCGCGCTCGTGGTGGGGGTCTGAGGAGACGCCGTGGTCCCCTTGCCCTTGCCCTTGCCCTTGCCCTTGCCCTTTCCCTTTGAGGGCTGCCCTTCCAATACAGGGCCTGCTTGAGGCGCAGGTTCCGGCTCCACCGGTTGGCGACTCTTGTCCGCCGCTAGCGGTGGGCGGAGCCGCTTTTCCGGCAGGAGCCGGTCCTCGATGCCTGCGAAGCAGGCCCTAATGAACGCCCTCTCCTCCATCACTACCTGCCTCAAGGCTGCCTCGAGGCTGGCAGGGGTGGAGGGGGAGGGGGAGGAGGAGGAGGAGGAGGAGGGGCCCCCTGTCACCGGAGCCGGGGCAGGCAGGGCCGTGGCTTCAGCCAGCTTCTGGTGAAGCTGGCTGACCTCCGCCTGCAGGCGATCCACCTTCGCCTGCAGCTGCCGCGTCTCCTCCGTGGCCGTCCGCTTGACCAGCTCCAGGACAATGCCGTGCATGCTGGCGGCACGGCATTTGAGGGCCTTCTGAAAGGTCCCCTTCAGGTTGGAGGATTTTGAGGCGACCTCCAGGACCTCCTGCCTGTCCTCCTCCGCCATGCGCGCCAGCTCTGCCAGGGAGTGGTCGGCATACAGCACATGGGATGCACCGTAGCCATCCCTCGACCTGGCAGCTTGCTGCTCCTTGGCGCTCACCCTCTCCTCCAAGTCCGCTTGGAGCTGCGCCCGTTTCGCCAAATTAAGTTGGCGCTCGGCGTCCACTAAGCCCACGTCATGGGTACAGGCCGTCGGAGAAGAAGTCGGAGCCTTTTTGGGCTTCGACTTCTTCTTCGCCTTGCTGCGGCTGCGGCTTGCGGTGGACTCCGAGGAGCCCTCGGACCGCTTCCGCTTGAAGCGGTCGCCGCTTTCCGCAGCCGACGTGTCCATGTTGGACTCTGTGTCCGAGTCCGAAGACTCGTCCGGCCTGCGGAACAAACTGGCCGCGGATCGTGGGCGGTCTGCTCCTCTCGGCGTCAAAACGCCGCCAGCGTTGGGGTGGCCCTGAGAAGGGCCGTTGGTGGGGCCCTGAGAAGGGCCGTTGGGGTGGCCCTGAGAAGGGCCGTTGGGGTGGCCCTGAGAAGGGCCGTTGGGGTGGCCCTGAGAAGGGCCGTTTGGGTCGCCCTGGGGAGAGCGACTCGGCACAAAACGGCCGGACGCATCGCGTGCCGGCTTTCCTGTCATACTCGCAAATGTCCGCATAAAATTAAAAATTAAAAATCACGATTTAAAAGTCACAGCGCACTTTAGCCACCGGTCTGCCACTCCGTTACGGTGGTCAGACACGGCGTTGCCCAGGGGATACTACGAGGAAGTATGCGCTGTGGGGGATCCCCCAACCTAACCTAACCTAACCTTTTTTTTTTTTTTTTTTTTTTTTGGTCTCGGGGTGGAAAATCCTCATGGATGTCCTCCGCCCTGGGGCGGGCGGAGGGGTCTGTCAGACTCGTACTGACTAAAAACCACCCCGGTGTTCCATCTCACACCTACGTCGGGGGTCGCGGGAACGCAGATACTTCCGCGACCCTCGGCTGGTGCCGGCCCGCCTCTGCGGGCCACCTCGAGTTTAGGGGGGAGTGAGGTGTTAAACTCCCCCCTTACATCATAGAGAGGCGCGCGTGGAACACTACGCGCCGCCATCTCGGGTCCTAAGGAGTAGGGGGCGATGGATTTCCCCAGATCCGTCGCCCCTGGACCCATTTAGGGGGGCTGGAAGAGGGCGTTATCCGCCCTCCGCCGACGCCCGGTGCGTCTGCTGCGGATCGGGTTAGTGGAAGCAATCTCCCGCTCCCTTTCCGCAGCCTCCTTCTGCGAGATGACTGTCTCGCAGAAGGAAACCACCGCGTCCCAGGACTCCTCGCTGCCGGCCATGGAATTCACAACGGCCGGCAGCGAAAGGTCACTGCCTACTCCAGAGATGAGGGCACGGCGCGGCTCCTCCCAAGCGGCACACTCTGCCAGCGTATGCCACGCCGTGTCCTCCCGACAGTCGACGCAGTGGTGACACCGGGCGTCCGGCTCCCTGTTTATGCGACACAGGTACTTCCCGAAGCAGCCATGCCCCGAGAGCACCTGCGTCACTCGAAACGACAGGGAGCCGTGCCTCCTCCCGAGCCAAGTGTCGAGCACCGGCCGGACCGCCTCAATGGTGTTGAGGCCGGCGGTAGGGCGTGAAAGCCTGTCCCGCCATTCCGCCACAAGAACCTCGCGAAGCTGCGACCGACGCAGCTCCAAATGTCGCTGCGTCAGCCGCTCGCCTCGCGCCCTCGAGTCCTCGCGCCACCGATACAGTGACGCGAGTACCTTCGCCTCCAGGTCCCAGGGCGGGGATCCGGCCAGTGCGCAAGCCGCCTCGTGGGAGATCGTGCGATACCCCCGGATGACTCTGACGGCCATCGCCCTCTGTGGTCTCCGCATGACGGCGATGCTCCCGGCCGTCAGGTCAGCCGCCCAGATCGGAGCCCCGTAAAGGGCCATCGATCGCACGATCCCCACGTATAGCCGCCTACAAGCGGCGCTCGGGCCCCCCAGATTGGGAAGCAGCGTTGAGAGCGCTCCAGCAGCGCCCAGCAACTTGGGCGCCAGCCGTCGGAAGTGAGGCCCGAAGTCCCACCGGCTGTCGAGGACCAATCCTAGGTACTTCATGGTACCCTCGACAGCGATCCGAGCCCCCCCGACCACGATATGTGAGCCGGGTGACGGCGCCCGCCGGGGGCCATGGAACACCATAGCCTCCGACTTGCTGAGGGCCACCTCCAGGCCTAGGCGACGTATGCGGCTCACCACCTGTGAGACCGCAGCCGTCGCCAGCAACGCTGCTTCCCTGTGCGAGCTCCCCCGGGCAGTGACCAGCGTGTCGTCCGCATAACACGTCAGGTCTACCCCCGGCCTGAGCTCGCCCCTCAGCACCCAGTCGTACCCGATGTTCCACAGGAGCGGCCCTAAGACCGAGCCCTGTGGAACACCGCACGACATGCGGCGCTGGTTTCCGCCATCACGTCCCACGTAGGTGACACACCTCTCCGACAGATAAGCCCCAACGATGCGGCGGAGGTAGGGAGGCACACCATGATAGCGCAGTGCCTCCCGAATACAACTCCAGGGCAGGGTGTTGAAGGCGTTGGATATGTCCAAGGACACCGCCAACATCACCCCGCCCCGAGACACCGCTTCCTCCGCCAGGACTCTAACCCGCGACACAGCGTGTATCGTGGAGCGCCCATGCCGAAACCCAAACTGACTGTCGTCCAGGTCCGGCCCCTCTCTGCACAAGTGGCCGACGAGGCGGGCTGCGATTACTCGCTCGAACAGCTTGCCCACCTCGTCTAGCAGCACTATGGGCCGGTACGCGGACGACGAGTCCGCCGGGCGCCCCGCCTTCCTGAGCAGGACCAGACGACCAGATTTCCACAAAGTGGGAAACTGGCCCCGCTCAAGACACGCTGTGTAGAGTCCTCTCAGTTGGGGCTCGAGCTCCTTCAGAGCGAGGGCCAACACGCAGCCGTGGATCCCGTCGGGCCCCGGAGCCACGTTCTTGGCCCGGAGCCGCATCACGGCTGCCCCCATCTCTGCCTGTGTCACCCCTGGGACGCTGATGGCGTTCTCCTCCTCTTCTTCTGCAGACTCTGCGGCCGTGGGCAAAGCCATCGGCGGCGGAGTGTGCTCCGCTCTGGCCGGGAAGAGGGCTGCAACCACCTCCTCCAGCAGCTCGGGTTGGAGACTCTCCGTAAGCGGAGGCGCCGCGGCTCGAAGTTTCCCTCGAACCGCGCGATAAGGGCGCCCCCACGGATCCCCGTCTAGAGTCTCCAACATCTCCTCCCTGGCTCGCGTCCTCGACTCGCCGATGGCCAGCCACAGAGTCTGCTTGGCCGCGCGGTACACCTCATACAGCGCGGCCTCTTCGTCAGGGACCCGACGACGTCTCCTCCGGTATCGGGTGTACTGGCGTCTGACCGCCACGCACGCGACGCGCAGCTGCGCGATCTCGGCGGTCCACCAGTACACCTGGCGCCTTGCGAACTGTGCGTGGACCCGGGGCATGGACGCGTCGCTGATTTGCGTCATCGCCCCGCGGAACCACAGCGCCTCCCGCTCGACGTCGACGGGTCCGTTCGTCGTCGACTCCCGGCTCCAGGCCTGGACAATAGCGGCCTCCTCGAGAAGTTCCCTGTCTATGCGCTTACGCGCCCAACGCGGACCGTCCGTTCGCGGGGTCGGTGGACCGCGGCCGCCGGTGGTCTGGGCGGAGACGTCGAATCGGATGTATCGGTGATCCGACAACGTCTCCACCTCCACGGCGACACGCCAGTCGTGGACACGGCTCGCGACAGCGGGGCTAGCGAACGAGACGTCCACTATAGACCCGCCCCGCTGCCGCACGCACGTGTGTACCGAGCCCCGATTTAGGACGGTCAAGCCAGTCGTGACCGCCCACTCCTCCAGCACCTCGCCCCTAGCATCGGTCACAGGGGATCCCCACGCCGCAGACTTGGCGTTGAGATCCCCCAGCAACAGCACAGGGCGAGGGTGGAGTCGGCCCACGACGGCACCCAACTCGACAAGGAACCTCTCGAAGTCGGCGAGACTCTTGTTGGGCGAAAAATACGCCCCAACGATGCCAATGCCGTCCACGAGGGCAGCTACCCAGCCGCGACCTCGGGACGGGTTGACAAGAGCCCCGCCAATGATGGCCACCAAACCGTCCAAGTCTCCCACCCAGTTATCCCTGGGGGGGACGAAATACGGTTCGGCGACCACGGCCACGTGAATCGACCACTCTGCCATGCTCTGGAGCAAAAGATCCTGAGCTCTAGCAGAGTGGTTGATATTGCCCTGGAGGAAATGGTACAGCGCCATTAAGCGCAATCCATTCCCTCCACCGCACCATTCCTAGGCCGGGAGTCGGCCGAAGGGCAGCCAGGCTGCGGGGAGGGTAAAGAGTCCCCAGCAGCTTTGGCACCCCTTCCCTTTTTCTGGGCGGGTGCGCCACAGGCCCTTCCACCTGCCCTGTGCCCAGCAGGCCTCCCTGCAGCTGTACAGAGGCTGCAGTTTGGAGCTGCGAGGCACTGGGCGGACTTGTGGCCGGGCTGACCGCAGCGAAAGCATTGCTCACTGCGATCTATTGTGGCGGTGCACTTCGCCCGGACATGCCCAATGTCCAGGCACCGGTAGCACCGCAGCGCCCTAGGTTGCAGCAGCTTGGCCCTTGCCGCAACCCACCCGACCAAGAGTCGTCCACCGTCAGCGACTTTATTGCCCGCCGCCACCGGGCACCGCACCCAAACGACGCCGAGCCCGGAAGCGTCGGTGCGGATCTCGCCCACCCGCACATCATCGGGCGGACATCCACCGACTTTGGCGACGGCTGCCACAACCTCAGCCGGGGTGGTCGAGTCATCCAGGCCATCGACACGCAGCTCAACGGTCTTCATAGGCCTGGACACTCGAACATCCTCGGGGTTGAGTACCTCCCTCAACTTGGCGGCCAGGATGTCCGCCTTCTCGCCGCTAGAGGCACCCGGCACCTCCAACAGCCGCGCCCCCGTAATCGCCGGCCTCAATCTGAAGCCGGACGGTATGCCAAGGTCGGGGAACGCAACTTTGGCTTTGGCCTCCAGTAGGACCGCCTTATATGAGACGCCCCTTTCGACGGCTCCGGGCTGCAGTGTTAATACTACAGCCGCAGAGCGTGGGGCTCTCGCCCTAGGCGGCCTCTGTGTCCTCCTCGTAGAAGGTGCCGGTGCCTCAGCGGGTGGAGGTGGCGGCGCCGCCTTCCTCTTCTTCTTACGGCCCCTCTTGGCGACCGTTGTCCAGGCCTCCGTGGAGAGCCCGGGAGCGGTCACCGGGAGACCAGCCGTCTGGGAAGCGGGAACAGACGCGGTCGCCGGGAGAGCGCCCGTCCGGGAAGTGGGCGCAGACTTGGCCTTCGTAGGCTTACTGGGCCCCTTCCCGGACCCACTCGGCTCAGTCGCCACGACCGCTGACCTCGGTTGGGTGGGGCCAGCTAACCTCCGCTTATCCGCAGCGAGCGGTGGGCGGAGTGTTTCGGCTGGGAGGAGCCTCGCCTCGATGGCCTCCAGCCGAGCCCCCACCATTTGCCCGCACTGCATCATGCAGATGCGAACGATCTTTTCGACCTCCTCATCCACAAGTGCAGGGGCCGATGATGGGGTTGACGATGGAGGCGACTGCGGGACCGGCGATCCGGTGGCCGCGGGAGCTGCCTTCTGGGCGGCAAACTGCCGCTTGAGGTCCTCCAACTCGGATTGGAGACGGCGGTTCTCCTCCCATAGTTTCGCCGTCTCCTCCGTGCTCGTACGATTTAGGAGGACCTCAACGGCCTCCTTAATGCCGTCAGCTGCCTCCTTTAGGGCGCGCGTGAAGGTGCCCTTCAGGTTGCCCGATTCGGTGGCAACCTTCAGAACGACATCCACGCCGTCCAAAACTTGGCGACTGAGCGCCACTGCCGAAACGCCCCCCCCGGTAGTCATCCTGGTTGAGCGCCGCTCCCGCGCTTGACGGGCCAGCTCGCTAACCTTGTCAGCCGCCAAAGCCCTACGCTGCGCCCGCTTCGCAGCATTGGCCTCCGCCTTGTTGGACCCCAGCTGCAAACCCTCGCTGAGGTCCGAGATCGTGGCCCCGGAGTCGGTCCCTACGCTCTCCATGCTCTCCGCATGATCCACCGGAGCCGGTGTATCGGGTCGGGATACCGACATGGACCGATCCCGCCCACCGCGCTCCGGCAAACGAGCAGAGGCTCCGTTGACCACTGCGCGACCTCGCCCGCTCCTGCCCGTTGGCACCTTAGCTGCCGGCAGGTTCTCCTCACTATGTGAGCGGGGCGAGCGCTTCCTACCTCCTTTGGAGGGTCGCCCGGCCATTCCCCCTTCAGGCCTCGAGCGCTCCGAGCCGATACTCAAAACGTTCTTCTCAGACGTGGTGTCGGGATCCGACACCACACCCACACTCATCCGCTCGATCAACACGATCGGCATCCTCTCTACTTCGTCTGTTCGTCCAGTTTCTTTAGTTTTTAAATTTTCCATAGTAAGTCCCACGAGTATGGGGGATCTAAAAAGTCCTTCCTAGGGTTACCCCCTGTCCCTAGGTAAGTGTACATTTGTTTCCCAACCAGGGGGTCCACCAATCCCTGGCTGGGGGTGCGCTCGCGACTGATGCGCCACCTACAACTAAAAAGCTGCAGATGACACTACTCCTCAGCCATTCATACCCTCGCCGCGCACCAGAACTTGGTGTTAGAGGAATTTTTTATAGAGGTTATCTTCCTCGCGATCCGGGCGATCAAGCCAAGATCCTCGTCCCGTTCCGAGTCATAAAACATGACCATGATCTCTTTACGGATTACGATTTCGACGGTTGCAGTTGAGAGAATCAGATCCTCCGCTGCAGCTCGTTGGCAGGGTGAGTGCACAATGAGTGGGACTCCTGTCAGAAGGACAGTATACCCACTAAAACTCAGCGGTGTTCCCGCATCGCCGTGATGGGAGGGCCATGGGAAACCGGCGTAGCCTTTACATCCACGACCCTCCCGGCGCATGCCCGCCTAGCTGGCGGGCCCCGCATGCCCCCCTGACTGGGGGGCTACGGGAATGGCCGGGAACACCTGGCCATTCCCGTCCGGCACTGGTGGAGGCCTGTGCGATGCAGGCAAGGGTGCCCCCGCACCCGTTGCCTGCTGACCTCCACCTGGTTTGGGGAGAAATAGATGCCCATAAGGGCTACTTCTCCCCACGCGGCGGCCACGTATCCCGGTCCCCTCTCTAATAGCGAGAGGGGAGGGGAGTCTGTGGGAGACCGCGCCGTAGTGCCATTCGCTTGGAGGATGCGGTAGTCGGAAACCATTATTCCGACATCGCACCCTCCTCATTTACCGCCGCAGGAGCTGCAGCGGCGATGACGGCGGCGGTGGTAGCAACACGGCGAACCTGCGCCGGCACTATGCCCTTCCTCGCGGGAGGCTTGCAGCTCCTGCCCGACATCTTGTGGTCCGCGGGGCGGCCAGTGCCCTCACACGCCGCACAGTGTGGGGTGGCGGCGTGGCAAGTGGCACTCTTGTGTCCCTCCTGCCCGCATCTGAAGCAGCAGTCTCCCCAGTCGGACTTGGAGGGACACGTGGCTCGGGTGTGGCCAAGCGCGAAGCACTTGAAGCAGCGCATTGGCTGGTCTTCAAGTGGCCGGATCACAGCCGAGCCGAGCCCCACAAGCAGCCGTCCCTTGGTCGCAGTACGCAGTACCGCCCCAGCTGCGGCGACTGGGCACTCGATGCGGATGGTGCCCATGCCGCGGCGTCCGAGCCTGATGGCTCCAGCCTTCACTGCGCCAACGTCGCAGCCTCCAGCCGCCGCAACGGCCGCCACCACGTCCTCTTTAGTGACCGAATCCTCCAGATCGGCCACCTCCAAGGAAGCGGTCTTCACAGGCCTGACGACCGTTGCCACATCCGCGATGACCTCTCGCAACTTCTTTGCGAAGAGGTCCGCGTTGGCGCCGCGCTGCTCCCCCGAGAACTCAAAGATTCGAGCCCCGGTTTGGGTTCGGCGGCACGTGATGCCGCTGATCCCCAGCTGAGAGGGGTCCGCGTTGGTACGAGCCCGTCTTAGGACGGACTCGTACGTCTCTCCCTGCTCCACGGCCTCCGGGGTGATGGTCACCACGACGGCCGTGGTTTTGGGAGGAACCAGCTTCCTCCCGCCGGCTGGACCCTTTTCGGCTGCAGGAGCAGTCGCAGCGGGCTTGTGGGTTGGCTTTTTCGCCTTCCCCCCCCTGACCACTTCCGTCCACGACCCGTTGGACGGGGTGGTGGAGGGAAGAAGGGCATCTTCGCCCTGCGAGTTCTGAGGGGCCGCTGAGGTGGCGGACGACCCGGTAGCTCCCTCCGCGCTCGTGGTGGGCGTTTGAGGGGCCACCGTGGTCCCCTTGCCCTTGCCCTTGCCCTTGGAGGGTTTTGGGGCTTCAGGCTGCCCCCCCGATGCTTGGTCTCCCAGTGGCGCCGGTTCCGGCTCAATTGGCGGTGGCCTCTTATCCGCCGCTAGCGGCGGGCGGAGCCGCCTCTCCGGCAAAAGCCGGTCCTCTATGCCGGCGAAGCAGCCCCTGATGAAGGCCCTCTCCTCCATCACCACCCCGCGGATTAATGCCTCAAGGCTGGCAGGGGAGGAGGAGCCTCCTTCCACCGCACCTGGGGCAGACTGAGCAGGCCGGGCCGTGACCTCAGCGAGCTTCTGGTGAAGCTGGCTGACCTCCGCCTGCAGGCGATCCACCTTCGCCTGCAGCTGCCGCGTTTCGTCCGTGGCCGTCCGCTTCACCAGCTCAAGCACAATGCCGTGCATGCTGGCGGCCCGGCATTTGAGGGCCTTCTGGAAGGTCCCCTTCAAATTGGAGGACTTTGAGGCGACCTCCAGAACCTCCTCCTTGTCCTCCAGAGCCATGCGCTCCAAGTCCGCCAGGGAGTGGTCAGCATACAGTACATTAGATGCACCATATCCGGCCCTCGACCTGGCGGCTTGCGCCTGCCGCTCCTTAGCAGCGACCCTCTCCTCCAGGTCCTCCTGGATTTGCGCCCTCTTTGCCAGGTTTAGCTGGCGCTCGGCGTCCACCAATCCCACATCGTGAGAAGAGGCCGAAGCAGAAGTCGAAGCCTTTTTTGCCTTCGACTTCTTCTTCGCCCTACTTCCAACCGACTCCGAGGAGCCCCCGGACCCGAGCCTCAGATCGCCCCTCTTCCGCTTGGGGCGGTCGCTTTCGGCCGCCGACGTGTCCATGTTGGATCCGTCGGAGTCCGACACCTCGTCCGGCCTGCAGAAGAAGCTGACCGCAGATGGTGCGCGGTCAGCTTCCGACGCCAAGGCGCCGCCGGTGTGGCCCTGAGAAGGGCCGTTGGTTTGGCCCTGAGAAGGGCCGTTTGGTTGGCCCTGAGAAGGGCCGTTGGGTTGGCCCTGAGAAGGGCCGTTGGGTTGGCCCTGAGAAGGGCCGTTGGAATCACCCTGTGAAGGGTGATTGGGATTAAAACAGAATCGCCCGGAGGCGTCACGACTTGGTTTGTTGCTCATATTCGCAGACGACCGCGTTTGTCTACGAATCACAGCGCACTTTAGCCACCGGTCTGCCACTCCGTTACGGTGGTCAGACACGGCGTTGCCCAGGGGATACTACGAGGAAGTATGCGCTGTGGGGGATCCCCCAACCTAACCTTTTTTTTTTTTTTTTTTTTGATCTCGGGGTGGAAAATCCTCATGGATGTCCTCCGCCCTGGGGCGGGCGGAGGGGTCTGTCAGACTCTTACTGACTAAAAACCACCCCGGTGTTCCGACTCACACCTACGCCGGAGGTCGCGGGAACGAAAGAATCTTCCGCAACCCCCGACTGGTGCCAGCCCGCCGCAGCGGGCCCCTCCTCCTTCATCACCGGCGCACCAGAACACATGGCACGCCGTGACCAACCCAGGGACCAAACCAGCACATGGGCGCCAGACAGCCCCTTGTCTAGGCGCCCTTGGCCCCTCTTCGACGGGTCAGGTAATTGGCCCCGCCGTCTACCAATTTTCGGCCGCAGAGGATAGGGAGAGCGGCCTACGACCTACCGACACTCCTCTTCCCCTGCGGCCCCACCGCGTTCGCCATCGGACGGTGGCGACCCCGTCAAGGCCGCGGCAGGGAGGGAGAGCGCTGTACCGCAATACACCTCTCTAGCCGCGGCCCCGAAACCGCAGCCGCGATGCCCCAGATACACGACATCGCGGCCCGCCTCAGTTGCGATGTCGCCACCGCAACCTACACGTTGGCCGCTACGTCATGGGCTTGGGTCAAAAAGCCCTGACGAGCGGCCCCTCCTTGGGTTCCTCTTGGCTTCACCGTGGTTGGGCACCCACGGCTAATGAGCCCCCCCGCAACGACAATGCGGGAACCCTTCGGGGGGGATCCCCCAACCTAACCTAACCTAACCTAACCTTTTTTTTTTTTTTTTTTTTTTTTGACGCTGAGAAATGCTTTATGCACTGCCGCTCGTGGGGGACGAGACGGGGTGTGTGGGACTCCTGTCAGAAGGACAGTATACCCACTAAAACTCAGCGGTGTTCCCGCATCGCCGTGATGGGAGGGCCATGGGAAACCGGCGTAGCCTTTACATCCACGACCCTCCCGGCGCATGCCCGCCTAGCTGGCGGGCCCCGCATGCCCCCCTGACTGGGGGGCTACGGGAATGGCCGGGAACACCTGGCCATTCCCGTCCGGCACTGGTGGAGGCCTGTGCGATGCAGGCGAGGGTGCCCCCGCACCCGTTGCCTGCTGGCCTCCACCTGGGAGGAGGAGTCGGAGATGAGCGTCGAACTGACGTCTCCTTCGACCCCTCCTCCGCCTTCGGAGCGGTGCCGCGTCGGGATCATCTTCCCGCACGCGCTCCGCCGCCTCCTTCTGGGACATGACGTGCTCGCAGAAGGAGGCGACCGCCGCCCAGGACCCCTCGTCCCTCAGCATGGCGCCCACCACGCCGGGGAGCGAGAGGTCCAGCCCGATCGCCGCGACGAGACTGCGGCGCGGCCCGGACCACGACGGGCACACCTCGAGAGTGTGCTGCGCCGTGTCCTCCGCCGCGCCACAGTCGTGGCACGACGGCGTCTCCTCCCGTCCGATCCGATGCAGGTACGATCCGAAACAACCGTGTCCGGACAGCACCTGCACCAGGCGGAACGAGAGGAACCCGTGCGGCCGCTCGAGCCAGTCCCGCAAGACCGGCCCGATCGCGTCGAGGGTTCGGCGGCCGAAGACCGCGGCGGCGAGGTCCGTCGTCCAGTGGACGACGATGGCGTCCCTCGCCTCCCGCCGGACGGCCTCCCGCTGTTCCGGGGCGAAGGGCTGACCCGCCGCCCTCCGCCCCGCCTTCCACTCGTACACTCTGGCGAGCACCCACGCCTCGAGTTCCCAAGGAGGGGTGCCGGCCAGAGCGCACGCCCCGGCGAAGCTCACCGTGCGGTGAGCCCGCGCCACCCGCTGGGCTATCGCCCTTTGAGGTGCCCGCAAGGCCGCGGCGTTCTCTCGTCTGTGGAGAGACTCCTCCCAGATGGGGGCCCCGTAGAGGGCCATGCTCCTCAAGATGCCGGCGTAGAGTTGCCGGCATCGAGCGCTGGGCCCCCCCAAGTTCGGGAGGAGCCACGAGAGAGCGCCCGCGGTCTTCAGCAGGCGCGACGACAGCCCGCTGAAATGCGGGCCGAAGCGCCACCTGCTGTCGAGTACAAGGCCCAGATATTTCATCTGGGCCTTCACCTCAATCCTGACGCCCTCCACGAAGATGTGGGCGCCAGGTGGCGGGGGGCGCTGCCGGGGACCGTGGAAGAAGACGGCCTCGGTCTTCTGCAGCGCCACCGTCAACCCTAGGCGGCGGATCCTCCCTGCGACCAAGGATCCGCCCGCCGAGGCCAAGGAGGCCGCCTCCCTGAAACTCTCCCCCCGGGCGGTGAGGAGAGTGTCATCCGCGTAGCAGACGACACTCGTGCCTCGGAGGAGAGTTCCCCGCAAGAGCCAATCGTAGCCGACGTTCCAGAGGAGAGGTCCTAAGACTGACCCCTGTGGAACGCCGGCTTCCGCGGCGTACCGCCGGACTCGGCCAGCCCTGTTCACCAGGACGATCGCCCGATCCTCCAGGTAGCTGGCCAGCAGCACGCGCATGTAGCGAGGCACTCCGTGGAATCGGAGCGCCTCTAGGATGGTGGAGTGGGGAACGGAGTTGAAGGCGTTGGCGATGTCGAACGACACTGCCAACAACCCGTCCCCCGCCTCCATCGCATCCTTCACCTGCCCCTTGAGGCAGGCCAGCGCGTCCACCGTCGAACGCTCAGCCCGAAAGCCGTACTGAGCGTCCGACAAGTCCGGCCCGATGCACCGCAGATGGCTCTTCAGGCGGGCAGCGATTATCCCCTCGAACATCTTACCGACCTCATCGAGCAGAACGATGGGCCGGTATGCCGAGGGGGAGTCTGCCGGGCGGCCCTCCTTGCGAAGGAGGCACAGTTGTCCCTCCTTCCATGGTTTCGGGAACCTTCCAGACGCAAAGCATGCGCTGAAGAGGTCCCGAAACCGCTCCTCCATTTGGGTGGCGGCGATCGCCACCACTCTCGCCGGGACACCGTCGGGGCCCGGAGCCGTCTTCTTGGCGCGGATATGGAGAATAGCCGCGCCAAGTTCCGACTCCGTGACGGGAGGGGTCTCCTCTTCATCATCATCAGCTGGCGGGGCTGGTGGGGCCATCGCTGGTGGGGTGAAGTCGTCCCTGCACGGGAACAGGGACTGAACCACCCCATCCAGAAAGGAGGGCTCCAGGGTCTCGGCCACCGGGGGACCAAAGGGGCGCAGCTTGTTCCGCGCCGCCTTATACGGTCTCCCGTAGGGGTCCGCGTCGAGACCCTCCAGCATTTCTGCTCTCGCAGAGTCTCTGGCGGCGGCGATGGCCCGATCGAGGACCAGTTTTGCCGCCAGGTACGCCTCGTAGAGGTGGTCCCCGACGGCCTGGTCCCGTCGACGCCGCCGCCGACTCCGCGTGTAAGCCCTCCTTGCCTCCACACAGGCTGCTCGAAGCCCCGCCAGCTCCGCCGACCACCAGTACACGGCCCGTTTGGGTGGTGGTCGGCCAGACCGAGGCATGCTCGAGTTGCATACCTCGGTCAGAGACTCCCTCAGCTGCCCCGCCACGGTGTCCACATCCGGCAGCCGGCTGGCGGAAGGCGGCGAAAGCCAGTCCTGGACGAACGCCGCCTCCCGCGCTGCCTCCCTGTCCAGGCGGGCGAGGGCCCACCGTGGGAACGGTGATCGCCCCGGCAGAGTCCGCGTCTCTCCGGGGCGACTGGTGGAGATGTCGAACCGCACGTAGCGATGGTCCGACATAGTCTCCACCAGGTCCACCCGCCAGTTCAGCACGCGCGCGGCTAACGCAGGGGTGGCGAAAGTGACGTCCACCACTGAGCCACCCTGCCGCCGCACGCATGTCTGGACGCTGCCTCTGTTCAAGAGGCAGAGTCCAGAGGAGGCAGCCCACAGCTCGACTGCCCGCCCGCGGGCGTCGGTGGCCGGGTTGCCCCAGGTCACCGACTTGGCGTTCAGGTCTCCCAGCACGGAGACCTGACGCGGCGCCGCCCTGCCGACCACGGCGGCCAGGACTCCGAGATAGTTCTCGAAGTCCCGGAGAGGGCGGTTTGGGGAGAAATACACGCCCACAAGGGCGAGTTCTCCCCACGCGGCGGCCACGTATCCCGGTCCCCTCTCTAATAGCGAGAGGGGAGGGGAGTCTGTGGAAGACCGCGCCGCTAGTGCCACCAAGCCGTCCTCGTCACCCAGCCAGCTGCCGGGGACGAAGTAGGGCTCGGCGACCACCGCTACGTTCACCAACCACTCGGCCATGACCTGCACCACCAGGTCCTGGGCCGCTCTGCAGTGGTTGGCGTTCGTCTGGAGGATGCGGAGGTCGGAAATTATTATTCCGACATCGCACCCTCCTCAGCCGCCGCCGCCGCCGCTGGAGCTACAGCGGCGATGACGGCGGCGGCGGTGGTGGCAACAGGGCGAACCTGCGCCGGCACCACGCCCTTCTTGACGGGGGGCTTACAGCTCCTGCCCGTCATCCGGTGGCCCGCGGGGCGGCCACTGGCGGCACACGCCGCGCAGTGTGGCGCGGTGGCGGTGGCGGTGCACGCGGCCCACCCGTGTCCCTCCTTCCCGCATTGGAAGCACGTATCCCTCCAATCGGACTTGGAGGGACACGTGGCTCGGGTGTGGCCGAACGCGCAGCACTTGAAGCACCGCGCAGGCTGTGCCTCAAGCGGCCGGACCACCGCCGAGCTGAAGCCGATCAGCAACCGTCCTTTGGTCGCCGCAAGGACGGCCCCGGCCGCGGCGACCGGGCACTCCACGCGGATGATGCCCATGCCGCGGCGGCCGAGCCTGACGACTCCAGCCTTCACCGCGCCGGCGTCGCAGCCTCCAGCTGCTGCGACGGCCGCGACCACATCCTCTTTGGCGACCGAGTCGTCAAGATCGGCCACCTCCAAGGCTGCGGTCTTTTCTGGCCTGGCGACCTTGGCCACATCCGCGACGACCTCCCGCAGCTTCGCTGCGAAGAGGTCCGCGTTCGTGCCGCGCTGCTCTCCCGAAAACTCGAAAATTCGAGCTCCCGTGAGAGCTCGGCGGCACGTGATTTTGCTGATCCCCAGCTGGGAGGGATCAGCATTCGTACGAGCCCGTCTCAGTACGGACTCGTACGTCTCGCCCCGCTCCGCGGCCTCCGGGGTGATGGTCACCACGACGGCCGCGGTTTTGGGAGGAACCAGCTTCCTCCCACCAGCTGGAGCCCGTTTGGCTGCAGGAGCAGCCGCAGCGGGCTTGGGGTCCGGCTTCTTGGCCTTCTTCCCCCTCTTGCCCACTTCCGTCCACGGCAGGTTGGACGGGGTGGTGGAGGGAAGAAGGGCGTCTTCCTCCTGGATCTGGGCTGGGGCCGGGGCTGCTGGAGCGGCAGAGGACCCTGACGCTCGCACCGCGCTCGTGGTGGGGGTCTGAGGAGACGCCGTGGTCCCCTTGCCCTTGCCCTTGCCCTTTCCCTTTGAGGGCTGCCCTTCCAATACAGGGCCTGCTTGAGGCGCAGGTTCCGGCTCCCCCAGTTGGCGACTCTTGTCCGCCGCTAGCGGTGGGCGGAGCCGCTTTTCCGGCAGGAGCCGGTCCTCGATGCCTGCGAAGCAGGCCCTAATGAACGCCCTCTCCTCCATCACTACCTGCCTCAAGGCTGCCTCGAGGCTGGCAGGGGTGGAGAGGGAGGGGGAGGAGGAGGAGGAGGAGGAGGGGCCCCCTGTCACCGGAGCCGGGGCAGGCAGGGCCGTGGCTTCAGCCAGCTTCTGGTGAAGCTGGCTGACCTCCGCCTGCAGGCGATCCACCTTCGCCTGCAGCTGCCGCGTCTCCTCCGTGGCCGTCCGCTTGACCAGCTCCAGGACAATGCCGTGCATGCTGGCGGCACGGCATTTGAGGGCCTTCTGAAAGGTCCCCTTCAGGTTGGAGGATTTTGAGGCGACCTCCAGGACCTCCTGCCTGTCCTCCTCCGCCATGCGCGCCAGCTCTGCCAGGGAGTGGTCGGCATACAGCACATGGGATGCACCGTAGCCATCCCTCGACCTGGCAGCTTGCTGCTCCTTGGCGCTCACCCTCTCCTCCAAGTCCGCTTGGAGCTGCGCCCGTTTCGCCAAATTAAGTTGGCGCTCGGCGTCCACTAAGCCCACGTCATGGGTACAGGCCGTCGGAGAAGAAGTCGGAGCCTTTTTGGGCTTCGACTTTTTCTTCGCCTTGCTGCGGCTGCGGCTTGCGGTGGACTCCGAGGAGCCCTCGGACCGCTTCCGCTTGAAGCGGTCGCCGCTTTCCGCAGCCGACGTGTCCATGTTGGACTCTGTGTCCGAGTCCGAAGACTCGTCCGGCCTGCGGAACAAACTGGCCGCGGATCGTGGGCGGTCTGCTCCTCTCGGCGTCAAAACGCCGCCAGCGTTGGGGTGGCCCTGAGAAGGGCCGTTGGTGGGGCCCTGAGAAGGGCCGTTGGGTTGGCCCTGAGAAGGGCCGTTGGGGTGGCCCTGAGAAGGGCCGTTGGGGTGGCCCTGAGAAGGGCCGTTGGGGTGGCCCTGAGAAGGGCCGTTTGGGTCGCCCTGGGGAGAGCGACTCGGCATAAAACGGCCGGACGCATCGCGTGCCGGCTTTCCTGACATATTCGCAAATGTCCGCATAAAATTAAAAATCACGATTTAAAAGTCACAGTGCACTTTAGCCGCCGGTCTGCCACTCCGTTACGGTGGTCAGACACGGCGTTGCCCGGGGGATACTGCGAGGAAGTATGCACTGTGGGGGATCCCCCAACCTAACCTAACCTTTTTTTTTTTTTTTTTTTTTTTTTTTTTTTTTTTTTTTTTTTTTTTTTTTTTTTTTTTTTTTTGGTCTCGGGGTGGAAAATCCTCATGGATGTCCTCCGCCCTGGGGCGGGCGAAGGGGTCTGTCAGACTCTTACTGACTAAAAACCACCCCGGTGTTCCGACTCACACTTACGCCGGGGGTCGCGGGAACGAAAGAATCTTCCGCAACCCCCGGCTGGTGCCGGCCCGCCACCGCGGGCCTCCTCTCGGGTCAGGGGGGGGAGTGAGGTGTTTGACTCCCCCCGCGACGTCTCAGAGGGGCGCGCGTGGAACACTACGCGCCGCCACCTCGGGTCCTGATGTGTGGGGGGCGAAGGACGTCCCCGAGTCCGTCGCCCCTGGACCCATTTAGGGGGGCCGGAAGAGGGCGTTGTCCGCCCTCCGCCGACGCCCGGTGCGCCTGCTGCGGATCGGGTTAGCAGAAGCAATCTCCCGCTCCCTTTCCGCAGCCTCCTTCTGCGAGATGACTGTCTCGCAGAAGGAAACCACCGCGTCCCAGGACTCCTCGCTGCCGGCCATGGAATTCACGACGGCCGGCAGCGAAAGGTCACTGCCTACTCCAGAGACGAGGGCACGGCGCGGCTCCTCCCAAGCGGCACACTCTGCCAGCGTATGCCGCGCCGTGTCCTCCCGACAGTCGACGCAGTGGTGACACCGGGCGTCCGGCTCCCTGTTTATGCGACACAGGTACTTCCCGAAGCAACCATGCCCCGAGAGTACCTGCGTCACCCGAAACGACAGGGAGCCGTGCCTCCTCCCGAGCCAGCGCTCGAGCACCGGCCGGACCGCCTCGACGACGTCGAGGCCGGCGGTAGGGCGCGAAAGCCTGTCCCGCCATTCCGCCACCAGGACCTCGCGAAGCTGAGACCGATGCAACTCCACATGTCGCTGCATCGGTCGCTCGCCCCGCGCCCGCGCTTCCTCGCGCCACCGATACGATGACGCGAGTACTTTCGCCTCCAGGTCCCAGGGCGGGGATCCGGCCAGTGCACAAGCCGCCTCGTAGGAGATCGTGCGATACCCCCGGATGACTCTGACGGCCATCGCCCTCTGCGGTCTCCGCATGACGGCGATGCTCCCGGCCGTCAGGTCAGCCGCCCAGATCGGGGCCCCGTAAAGGGCCATCGATCGCACGATCCCCACGTATAGCCGCCTACAAGCGGCGCTCGGGCCCCCCAGATTGGGAAGCAGCGTTGAGAGCGCACCAGCAGCGCCAAGCAACTTGGGCGCCAGCCGTCGGAAGTGGGGCCCGAAGTCCCACCGGCTGTCGAGGACCAATCCTAGGTACTTCATGGTACCCTCGACAGCGATCCGAGCCCCCCCGACCACGATATGTGAGCCGGGTGACGGCGCCCGCCGGGGGCCATGGAACACCATAGCCTCCGACTTGCTGAGGGCCACCTCCAGGCCTAGGCGACGTATGCGGCTCACCACCTGTGAGACCGCAGCCGTCGCCAGCAACGCTGCTTCCCTGTACGAGCTCCCCCGGGCAGTGACCAGCGTGTCGTCCGCATAACACGTCAGGTCTACCCCCGGCCTGAGCTCGCCCCTCAGCACCCAGTCGTACCCGATGTTCCACAGGAGCGGCCCTAAGACCGAGCCCTGCGGAACACCGCACGACATGCGGCGCTGGTTTCCGCCATCACGTCCCACGTAGGTGACACACCTCTCCGACAGATAAGCCCCAACGATGCGGCGGAGGTAGGGAGGCACACCATGATAGCGCAGTGCCTCCCGAATACAACTCCAGGGCAGGGTGTTGAAGGCGTTGGATATATCCAAGGACACCGCCAACATCACCCCGCCCCGAGACACCGCTTCCTCCGCCAGGACTCTAACCCGCGACACAGCGTGTATCGTGGAGCGCCCATGCCGAAACCCAAACTGACTGTCGTCCAGGTCCGGCCCCTCTCTGCACAAGTGGCCGACGAGGCGGGCTGCGATTACTCGCTCGAACAGCTTGCCCACCTCGTCTAGCAGCACTATGGGCCGGTACGCGGACGACGAGTCCACCGGGCGCCCCACCTTCCTGAGCAGGACCAGACGACCAGATTTCCACAAAATGGGAAACTGGCCCCGCTCAAGACACGCTGTGTAGAGTCCTCTCAGTTGGGGCTCGAGCTCCTTCAGAGCGAGGGCCAACACGCAGCCGTGGATCCCGTCGGGCCCCGGAGCCACGTTCTTGGCCCGGAGCCGCATCACGGCTGCCCCCATCTCTGCCTGTGTCACCCCTGGGACGCTGATGGCGTTCTCCTCCTCTTCTTCTGCAGACTCTGCGGCCGTGGGCAAAGCCATCGGCGGCGGAGTGTGCTCCGCTCTGGCCGGGAAGAGGGCTGCAACCACCTCCTCCAGCAGCTCGGGTTGGAGACTCTCCGTAAGCGGAGGCGCCGCGGCTCGAAGTTTCCCTCGAACCGCGCGATAAGGGCGCCCCCACGGATCCCCGTCTAGAGTCTCCAACATCTCCTCCCTGGCTCGCGTCCTCGACTCGCCGATGGCCAGCCACAGAGTCTGCTTGGCCGCGCGGTACACCTCATACAGCGCGGCCTCTTCGTCAGGGACCCGACGACGTCTCCTCCGGTATCGGGTGTACTGGCGTCTGACCGCCACGCACGCGACGCGCAGCTGCGCGATCTCGGCGGTCCACCAGTACACCTGGCGCCTTGCGGACTGTGCGTGGACCCGGGGCATGGACGCGTCGCTGATTTGCGTCATCGCCCCGCGGAACCACAGCGCCTCCCGCTCGACGTCGACGGGTCCGTTCGTCACCGACTCCCGGCTCCAGGCCTGGACAATTGCGGCCTCCTCGAGAAGTTCCCTGTCTATGCGCTTACGCGCCCAACGCGGACCGTCCGTTCGCGGGGTCGGTCGACCGCGGCCGCCGGTGGTCTGGGCGGAGACGTCGAATCGGATGTATCTGTGATCCGACAACGTCTCCACCTCCACGGCGACACGCCAGTCGTGGACACGGCTCGCGACAGCGGGGCTAGCGAACGAGACGTCCACTATAGACCCGCCCCGCTGCCGCACGCACGTGTGTACCGAGCCCCGATTTAGGACGGTCAAGCCAGTCGTGACCGCCCACTCCTCCAGCACCTCGCCCCTAGCATCGGTCACAGGGGATCCCCACGCCGCAGACTTGGCGTTGAGATCCCCCAGCAACAGCACAGGGCGTGGGTGGAGTCGGCCCACGACGGCACCCAACTCGACAAGGAACCTCTCGAAGTCGGCGAGACTCTTGTTGGGCGAAAAATACGCCCCAACGGTGCCAATGCCGTCCGCGAGGGCAGCTACCCAGCCGCGACCTCGGGACGGGTTGACAAGAGCCCCGCCAATGATGGCCACCAAACCGTCCAAGTCTCCCACCCAGTTATCCCTGGGGGGGACGAAATACGGTTCGGCGACCACGGCCACGTGGATCGACCACTCTGCCATGCTCTGGAGCAAAAGATCCTGAGCTCTAGCAGAGTGGTTGATATTGCCCTGGAGGTAATGGAAGACCGCCATTTATGCGGCATCCATTCCCTCCATCGCACCATTCCTAGGCCGGGAGTCGGCCGAAGGGCAGCCAGGCTGCGGGGGGGGTAAAGAGCCCCCGGCAGCCATGGCAGCCCCTCTCTTCTTCTTCTGCGTCTGCTTGGTGGGCGCGCCACAGGCCTTTCCGCCCGCTCTGTGCCCCGCGGGCCTCCCTGCAGCTGTACAGAGGCTGCAGTTTGGCGCCGCGAGACACTGGGCCGCCTTGTGGCCGGCCTGACCGCAGCGATAGCACTGCTCGCTGCGGTCAATAGCGGCGGTGCACCGTGCCCTGACATGCCCAATGTCGAGGCAACGGTAGCACCGCAAGGCCCTGGGCAGCAGCTGCTTCACCCTCGCTGCCACCCATCCCACCAAGAGACGCCCGGCGTCGGCGACTTTCTTAGCCGCCGCCACCGGACACCGCACCCAGATCGCGCCGAGCCCGGAGGCATCGACGCGAACCTCGCCCGTGCGTACGTCTGCGGGCGGACACCCACCGGTACGGGCGACGGCCGCCACGACCTCAGCCGCGGTCGTCGAGTCGTCCAGGCCATCGACGCGCAACTCAGCTGTCTTCATTGGCCTGGACACCCGGACGTCATCCGGGTTGAGGACCTCCCTCAACTTGGCGGCCAGGACGTCCGCCCTTTCGCCGCTAGAGGCACCCGACACCTCAAGCAGTCGCGCCCCCGTGATCGCCTGCCTCACTCTGAGGCCGGCCGGTACACCTAAGTCGGGGAACGCGACTTTCGCCTTTGCCTCCATGAGGACCGCCTTGTAAGAGACGCCCCTTTCGACGGCTCCGGGCTGCAGCGTAATAACTACAGCCGCGGAGCGTGGGGCTCTCATCTTTGGCAGCCCTTGAGCCTTCTGGGGTGCCGGTGCCCCAGCGGGTGCTGGTGCTGCTGTCGCTGCTGGCGCCGTCTTCTTCTTCTTACGGCGGCCTCTCTTTACCACCGTCGTCCAGGAGTCCGCGGTGGACCCGGGTGCGGTCGCCGAGGGAGCGGGCGCCAGTGGCGCGGCCGTCCGGGACGTGGACGCTGACGAGCCCTCCGCGGGCTTCCTCCCCGGACCCGGCTTAGCAGGCTCCGCCTTCCCCCGCCCGTCGGCAGCGAGCGGCGGCCGGAGAGTCTCAGCAGGGAGGAGCCTCGACTCGAGACCCTGCAGCCGGGCATTCATCATGCCCCCACACTGCAGCATGCAGATGCGGACGATCTTTTCGATCTCCGCATCCGCAGGTGCGGGGGCAGGTACGGACGACGGGGGGGCCGGCGGTGTCTTGGCAACGACGCCGGGGGCGGAACTGGTGGCCACAGGACGCCTCTGCTGCCATTCCGCCCTCTGCGCGGCAAGCTCCCGCTTGAGGTCCTCGAGCTCGGACCTGAGACGGCTGTTCTCCTCCCACAGCTTTTCCGTCTCATCCGTGCCAGTCCGTGCAACGAGGACCTCAACCGCCTCTCTTATGCCCTCAGCTGCCTCCTTCAGGGCGCGCGTGAACGTTCCCTTCAGGTTGCCCGATTTGGTGGCCACCTTCAGGACTACGTCCACGCCGTCCAACACCTGGCGACTGAGCGCCACCGCTGTCGGGCTCCCTCCGGCCATCCGAGCGGAGCGCCGCTCTCGCGCTTGTTGGGCCAGCTCGCTGACCTCGTCAGCCACGACAGCCCTTTGCTGCGCCCGTTTAGCAGCAGCGGCCTCCGCACGGTTACTCCCCAGCAGGGACACAGTAGAGCCCCCGCTCGAGTCCGCCATGGTGACGCCGGGGTCGCTCTCCGCACTCCCTCCTGGTGTATCAGGGCGCTTGAAGCGACCCCGAAGGTCACGCGCTGTCTTCTGCGCCACCGTGCCACCTTTTGCTCTCTGTGCCGTACTTCTTGTTGCGGCCCCCTGTGTCTCCTCACTGGAGGAGAGGCTGCGCTTCCGAGATCTGGATCTGGACCTGGATCCAGATACAGATCTGGAGGCGCGCCTGCGTGTGTCCTTATCGGACATTACGTCCATTTCTGGACTGGAGCCTCCTCGGCTCTTGTTGCCGTCGCCGACAAACGGTACCTCCGCCAATGAAATTGGCACGTCATCCACTTTTTTTGGTTTTAAATTGTTCTTTTCCATTTTGTTCCCACGAGTAGTAAGGAATTATTCGTCCACCTAGGCAGAGCCTTTTACCTAGGTAAGCCTATATACTGTAGGGTGCGGCAGGTGCCCCACAGGGGAAGCGCTAATAACTGGACACCCTCCAGCCATTCATCCTCTCGCCGCGCTTCAAAACTTAGGATTGGGTGGTTTTTTATCTTAGAGGTGACCTTCCTCTGGGCCAGGCGGTTAAGCCAAGCCCCCGGCGGCGGCATTAGACATGCCTCCGTTCGCTGTCCGGCCAACCCGACTCAGCGAACCCGCCGAAAGTTCTCTCCTCGAACACTTCAAGGAGAGATACCTTCGCCGCTTTAGTGCGCCTGCACCTCAGCGGCTCAAGGTCACGTCCTCTGTCGATCGACGACCGTCGATCAATCAGGAGCGACCCATCTCCCTTGTTCTTACACTGTGCCCTCTGACAGAGGGACACGTGTAAGAACAACGTGGAGCCTACTGGCTCTCCCCCCGCAGAAATTTGCCATAAACAATAATCTTTTCTAGAAAAGATTATTGTCCATGCCCAGGGTGCACCGGCCCGACAACTGCTCTTCCCCTCGAACGTATCCATAAGGGACCAGCAGGTATCAGGCACACGAGGAGGTTTTCTGCATGCACCCCAACCTAACCTTTTTTTTTTTTTTTTTTTTTTGACGCTGAGAAATGCTTTATGCACTGCCGCTCGTGGGGGACGAGACGGGGTGTGTGGGACTCCTGTCAGAACAGGACAGTATACCCACTAAAACTCAGCGGTGTTCCCGCATCGCCGTGATGGGAGGGCCATGGGAAACCGGCGTAGCCTTTACATCCACGACCCTCCCGGCGCATGCCCGCCTAGCTGGCGGGCCCCGCATGCCCCCCTGACTGGGGGGCTACGGGAATGGCCGGGAACACCTGGCCATTCCCGTCCGGCACTGGTGGAGGCCTGTGCGATGCAGGCGAGGGTGCCCCCGCACCCGTTGCCTGCTGGCCTCCACCTGGGAGGAGGAGTCGGAGATGAGCGTCGAACTGACGTCTCCTTCGACCCCTCCTCCGCCTTCGGAGCGGTGCCGCGTCGGGATCATCTTCCCGCACGCGCTCCGCCGCCTCCTTCTGGGACATGACGTGCTCGCAGAAGGAGGCGACCGCCGCCCAGGACCCCTCGTCCCTCAGCATGGCGCCCACCACGCCGGGGAGCGAGAGGTCCAGCCCGATCGCCGCGACGAGACTGCGGCGCGGCCCGGACCACGACGGGCACACCTCGAGAGTGTGCTGCGCCGTGTCCTCCGCCGCGCCACAGTCGTGGCACGACGGCGTCTCCTCCCGTCCGATCCGATGCAGGTACGATCCGAAACAACCGTGTCCGGACAGCACCTGCACCAGGCGGAACGAGAGGAACCCGTGCGGCCGCTCGAGCCAGTCCCGCAGGACCGGCCCGATCGCGTCGAGGGTTCGGCGGCCGAAGACCGCGGCGGCGAGGTCCGTCGTCCAGTGGACGACGATGGCGTCCCTCGCCTCCCGCCGGACGGCCTCCCGCTGTTCCGGGGCGAAGGGCTGACCCGCCGCCCTCCGCCCCGCCTTCCACTCGTACACTCTGGCGAGCACCCACGCCTCGAGTTCCCAAGGAGGGGTGCCGGCCAGAGCGCACGCCCCGGCGAAGCTCACCGTGCGGTGAGCCCGCGCCACCCGCTGGGCTATCGCCCTTTGAGGTGCCCGCAAGGCCGCGGCGTTCTCTCGTCTGTGGAGAGACTCCTCCCAGATGGGGGCCCCGTAGAGGGCCATGCTCCTCAAGATGCCGGCGTAGAGTTGCCGGCATCGAGCGCTGGGCCCCCCCAAGTTCGGGAGGAGCCACGAGAGAGCGCCCGCGGTCTTCAGCAGGCGCGACGACAGCCCGCTGAAATGCGGGCCGAAGCGCCACCTGCTGTCGAGTACAAGGCCCAGATATTTCATCTGGGCCTTCACCTCAATCCTGACGCCCTCCACGAAGATGTGGGCGCCAGGTGGCGGGGGGCGCTGCCGGGGACCGTGGAAGAAGACGGCCTCGGTCTTCTGCAGCGCCACCGTCAACCCTAGGCGGCGGATCCTCCCTGCGACCAAGGATCCGCCCGCCGAGGCCAAGGAGGCCGCCTCCCTGAAACTCTCCCCCCGGGCGGTGAGGAGAGTGTCATCCGCGTAGCAGACGACACTCGTGCCTCGGAGGAGAGTTCCCCGCAAGAGCCAATCGTAGCCGACGTTCCAGAGGAGAGGTCCTAAGACTGACCCCTGTGGAACGCCGGCTTCCGCGGCGTACCGCCGGACTCGGCCAGCCCTGTTCACCAGGACGATCGCCCGATCCTCCAGGTAGCTGGCCAGCAGCACGCGCATGTAGCGAGGCACTCCGTGGAATCGGAGCGCCTCTAGGATGGTGGAGTGGGGAACGGAGTTGAAGGCGTTGGCAATGTCGAACGACACTGCCAACAACCCGTCCCCCGCCTCCATCGCATCCTTCACCTGCCCCTTGAGGCAGGCCAGCGCGTCCACCGTCGAACGCTCAGCCCGAAAGCCGTACTGAGCGTCCGACAAGTCCGGCCCGATGCACCGCAGATGGCTCTTCAGGCGGGCAGCGATTATCCCCTCGAACATCTTACCGACCTCATCGAGCAGAACGATGGGCCGGTATGCCGAGGGGGAGTCTGCCGGGCGGCCCTCCTTGCGAAGGAGGCACAGTTGTCCCTCCTTCCATGGTTTCGGGAACCTTCCAGACGCAAAGCATGCGCTGAAGAGGTCCCGAAACCGCTCCTCCATTTGGGTGGCGGCGATCGCCACCACTCTCGCCGGGACACCGTCGGGGCCCGGAGCCGTCTTCTTGGCGCGGATATGGAGAATGGCCGCGCCAAGTTCCGACTCCGTGACGGGAGGGGTCTCCTCTTCATCATCAGCTGGCGGGGCTGGTGGGGCCATCGCTGGTGGGGTGAAGTCGTCCCTGCACGGGAACAGGGACTGAACCACCCCATCCAGAAAGGAGGGCTCCAGGGTCTCGGCCACCGGGGGACCAAAGGGGCGCAGCTTGTTCCGCGCCGCCTTATACGGTCTCCCGTAGGGGTCCGCGTCGAGACCCTCCAGCATTTCTGCTCTCGCAGAGTCTCTGGCGGCGGCGATGGCCCGATCGAGGACCAGTTTTGCCGCCAGGTACACCTCGTAGAGGTGGTCCCCGACGGCCCGGTCCCGTCGACGCCGCCGCCGACTCCGCGTGTAAGCCCTCCTTGCCTCCACACAGGCTGCTCGAAGCCCCGCCAGCTCCGCCGACCACCAGTACACGGCCCGTTTGGGTGGTGGTCGGCCAGACCGAGGCATGCTCGAGTTGCATACCTCGGTCAGAGACTCCCTCAGCTGCCCCGCCACGGTGTCCACATCCGGCAGCCGGCTGGCGGAAGGCGGCGAAAGCCAGTCCTGGACGAACGCCGCCTCCCGCGCTGCCTCCCTGTCCAGGCGGGCGAGGGCCCACCGTGGGAACGGTGATCGCCCCGGCAGAGTCCGCGTCTCTCCGGGGCGACTGGTGGAGATGTCGAACCGCACGTAGCGATGGTCCGACATAGTCTCCACCAGGTCCACCCGCCAGTTCAGCACGCGCGCGGCTAACGCAGGGGTGGCGAAAGTGACGTCCACCACTGAGCCACCCTGCTGCCGCACGCATGTCTGGACGCTGCCTCTGTTCAAGAGGCAGAGTCCAGAGGAGGCAGCCCACAGCTCGACTGCCCGCCCGCGGGCGTCGGTGGCCGGGTTGCCCCAGGTCACCGACTTGGCGTTCAGGTCTCCCAGCACGGAGACCTGACGCGGCGCCGCCCTGCCGACCACGGCGGCCAGGACTCCGAGATAGTTCTCGAAGTCCCGGAGAGGGCGGTTTGGGGAGAAATACACGCCCACAAGGGCGAGTTCTCCCCACGCGGCGGCCACGTATCCCGGTCCCCTCTCTAATAGCGAGAGGGGAGGGGAGTCTGTGGAAGACCGCGCCGCTAGTGCCACCAAGCCGTCCTCGTCACCCAGCCAGCTGCCGGGGACGAAGTAGGGCTCGGCGACCACCGCTACGTTCACCAACCACTCGGCCATGACCTGCCCCACCAGGTCCTGGGCCGCTCTGCAGTGGTTGGCGTTCGTCTGGAGGATGCGGAGGTCGGAAATTATTATTCCGACATCGCACCCTCCTCAGCCGCCGCCGCCGCCGCTGGAGCTACAGCGGCGACGACGGCGGCGGCGGTGGTGGCAACAGGGCGAACCTGCGCCGGCACCACGCCCTTCTTGACGGGGGGCTTACAGCTCCTGCCCGTCATCCGGTGGCCCGCGGGGCGGCCACTGGCGGCACACGCCGCGCAGTGTGGCGCGGTGGCGGTGGCGGTGCACGCGGCCCACCCGTGTCCCTCCTTCCCGCATTGGAAGCACGTATCCCTCCAATCGGACTTGGAGGGACACGTGGCTCGGGTGTGGCCGAACGCGCAGCACTTGAAGCACCGCGCAGGCTGTGCCTCAAGCGGCCGGACCACCGCCGAGCTGAAGCCGATCAGCAACCGTCCTTTGGTCGCCGCAAGGACGGCCCCGGCCGCGGCGACCGGGCACTCCACGCGGATGATGCCCATGCCGCGGCGGCCGAGCCTGACGACTCCAGCCTTCACCGCGCCGGCGTCGCAGCCTCCAGCTGCTGCGACGGCCGCGACCACATCCTCTTTGGCGACCGAGTCATCAAGATCGGCCACCTCCAAGGCTGCGGTCTTTTCTGGCCTGGCGACCTTGGCCACATCCGCGACAACCTCCCGCAGCTTCGCTGCGAAGAGGTCCGCGTTCGTGCCGCGCTGCTCTCCCGAAAACTCGAAAATTCGAGCTCCCGTGAGAGTTCGGCGGCACGTGATTTTGCTGATCCCCAGCTGGGAGGGATCAGCATTCGTACGAGCCCGTCTCAGTACGGACTCGTACGTCTCGCCCCGCTCCGCGGCCTCCGGGGTGATGGTCACCACGACGGCCGCGGTTTTGGGAGGAACCAGCTTCCTCCCACCAGCTGGAGCCCGTTTGGCTGCAGGAGCAGCCGCAGCGGGCTTGGGGTCCGGCTTCTTGGCCTTCTTCCCCCTCTTGCCCACTTCCGTCCACGGCAGGTTGGACGGGGTGGTGGAGGGAAGAAGGGCGTCCTCCTCCTGGATCTGGGCTGGGGCCGGGGCTGCTGGAGCGGCAGAGGACCCTGACGCTCGCACCGCGCTCGTGGTGGGGGTCTGAGGAGACGCCGTGGTCCCCTTGCCCTTGCCCTTGCCCTTTCCCTTTGAGGGCTGCCCTTCCAATACAGGGCCTGCTTGAGGCGCAGGTTCCAGCTCCCCCGGTTGGCGACTCTTGTCCGCCGCTAGCGGTGGGCGGAGCCGCTTTTCCGGCAGGAGCCGGTCCTCGATGCCTGCGAAGCAGGCCCTAATGAACGCCCTCTCCTCCATCACTACCTGCCTCAAGGCTGCCTCGAGGCTGGCAGGGGTGGAGGGGGAGGGGGAGGAGGAGGAGGAGGAGGAGGGGCCCCCTGTCACCGGAGCCGGGGCAGGCAGGGCCGTGGCTTCAGCCAGCTTCTGGTGAAGCTGGCTGACCTCCGCCTGCAGGCGATCCACCTTCGCCTGCAGCTGCCGCGTCTCCTCCGTGGCCGTCCGCTTGACCAGCTCCAGGACAATGCCGTGCATGCTGGCGGCACGGCATTTGAGGGCCTTCTGGAAGGTCCCCTTCAAATTGGAGGACTTTGAGGCGACCTCCAGAACCTCCTCCTTGTCCTCCAGAGCCATGCGCTCCAAGTCCGCCAGGGAGTGGTCAGCATACAGTACATTAGATGCACCATATCCGGCCCTCGACCTGGCGGCTTGCGCCTGCCGCTCCTTAGCAGCGACCCTCTCCTCCAGGTCCTCCTGGATTTGCGCCCTCTTTGCCAGGTTTAGCTGGCGCTCGGCGTCCACCAATCCCACATCGTGAGAAGAGGCCGAAGCAGAAGTCGAAGCCTTTTTTGTCTTCGACTTCTTCTTCGCCCTACTTCCAACCGACTCCGAGGAGCCCCCGGACCCAAGCCTCAGATCGCCCCTCTTCCGCTTGGGGCGGTCGCTTTCGGCCGCCGACGTGTCCATGTTGGATCCGTCGGAGTCCGACACCTCGTCCGGCCTGCAAAAGAAACTGACCGCAGATGGTGCGCGGTCAGCTTCCGACGCCAAGGCGCCGCCGGCGTGGCCCTGAGAAGGGCCGCTGGGTTGGCCCTGAGAAGGGCCGTTGGATTGGCCCTGAGAAGGGCCGTTGGGTTGGCCCTGAGAAGGGCCGTTGGGGTGGCCCTGAGAAGGGCCGTTGGGGTGGCCCTGAGAAGGGCCGTTTGGTTTTAAAAATCGCCCTAAGGCGTCCCGCGCAGGTGTTGGCATAGCCTCCGCAGGTTCCCGTACGACAACGCAAGAAATTAAAATTCGCTACGAGAGCACAGTGCACTTTGGCCAACCCAGTCTGCCACTCCGTTACGGTGGTCAGAACTGGGTCGTTTCCAGGGGACGCGACGTGGACGCAAGCACTGTGGGGTGGTCCCCCCCCCCAACCTAACCTAACCTAACCTAACCTAACCTTTTTTTTTTTTTTTTTTTTTTTTTTTTTTTTTTTTTTTTTTTTTTGACGCTGAGAAATGCTTTATGCACTGCCGCTCGTGGGGGACGAGACGGGGTGTGTGGGACTCCTGTCAGAACAGGACAGTATACCCACTAAAACTCAGCGGTGTTCCCGCATCGCCGTGATGGGAGGGCCATGGGAAACCGGCGTAGCCTTTACATCCACGACCCTCCCGGCGCATGCCCGCCTAGCTGGCGGGCCCCGCATGCCCCCCTGACTGGGGGGCTACGGGAATGGCCGGGAACACCTGGCCATTCCCGTCCGGCACTGGTGGAGGCCTGTGCGATGCAGGCGAGGGTGCCCCCGCACCCGTTGCCTGCTGGCCTCCACCTGGGAGGAGGAGTCGGAGATGAGCGTCGAACTGACGTCTCCTTTGACCCCTCCTCCGCCTTCGGAGCGGTGCCGCGTCGGGATCATCTTCCCGCACGCGCTCCGCCGCCTCCTTCTGGGACATGACGTGCTCGCAGAAGGAGGCGACCGCCGCCCAGGACCCCTCGTCCCTCAGCATGGCGCCCACCACGCCGGGGAGCGATCGCCGCGACGAGACTGCGGCGCGGCCCGGACCACGACGGGCACACCTCGAGAGTGTGCTGCGCCGTGTCCTCCGCGTCGTGGCACGACGGCGTCTCCTCCCGTCCGATCCGATGCAGGTACGATCCGAAACAACCGTGTCCGGACAGCACCTGCACCAGGCGGAACGAGAGGAACCCGTGCGGCCGCTCGAGCCAGTCCCGCAGGACCGGCCCGATCGCGTCGAGGGTTCGGCGGCCGAAGACCGCGGCGGCGAGGTCCGTCGTCCAGTGGACGACGATGGCGTCCCTCGCCTCCCGCCGGACGGCCTCCCGCTGTTCCGGGGCGAAGGGCTGACCCGCCGCCCTCCGCCCCGCCTTCCACTCGTACACTCTGGCGAGCACCCACGCCTCGAGTTCCCAAGGAGGGGTGCCGGCCAGAGCGCACGCCCCGGCGAAGCTCACCGTGCGGTGAGCCCGCGCCACCCGCTGGGCTATCGCCCTTTGAGGTGCCCGCAAGGCCGCGGCGTTCTCTCGTCTGTGGAGAGACTCCTCCCAGATGGGGGCCCCGTAGAAACCTTTTTTTTTTTTTTTTTTTTTGACGCTGAGAAATGCTTTATGCACTGCCGCTCGTGGGGGGACGAGACGGGGTGTGTGGGACTCCTGTCAGAAGGACAGTATACCCACTAAAACTCAGCGGTGTTCCCGCTTCGCCATGATGGGAGGGCCATGGGAAACTGGCGTAGCCTTTACATCCACGACCCTCCCGGCACATGCCCACCTAGCTGGCGGGCCCCGCATGCCCCCTAGGTTGGGGGGCTACGGGAATGGCCGGGAACACCTGGCCATTCCCGTCCGACACTGGTGGAGGCTTGTGCAATACAGGCAAGGGTGCCCCCGCACCCGTTGCCTGCTGACCTCCACCTGATTTGGGGAGAAATACACCCTCACCAGGGCTAATTCTCCCCGCGCGGCGGCCACGTATCCCGGTCCCCTCTCCAAGAGCGAGAGGGGAGGGGAGTCCGTGGAAGACCGCGACAACAATGCCAACGAGTACGGCTCGGCAACCACTACCACGTCCACCGTGTTCGCCTGAAGGATGCGATGTTCGACCCTATCCATCAGTCGGACATCGCACCCCCCTCCTCCGCCGCCGCAGCAGGAACGACGGTGCTAGTCGCAGCAGCAGGCCCACTCGGCGCCTGCGCTTTGCCCCGCTTGAGGGGAGGATTGCAGTTCCTCCCCTTCATAACGTGGCCTGCCGGGCAGCCACTGGCGGCACACACCGCGCAGTGCGGCGTGGCGACCTCGCAGGTGGCGGCTTTGTGGCCCTCCCTGCCGCAGCGGTAGCAAGTGTCCGTCCTGTCTACCGTGGACGGACACAGGGGCCGGGTGTGGCCAATGCCGAGGCACCTAAAGCACCGCAGAGGCTGGTCCTCGAGCGCCCGGACTGCACCCGAGCTGAAGCCGACTGTGAGCCGCCCCTTGGCAAGGACGGCTTTGGCAGCGGCAATTGGGCACGCGAGGCGAATGGTGCCCATGCCTCCGCGGCCGGGCCTTATGTCCCGGCCTTGGACCGCCGCGACGCCACAGCCCCCTATCGCTGCGACCGCCGCCACCACCTCCTCCTTGGTGACGGAGTCGTCGAGGTCCGTCACCTCTATGGCCGCCAACTTGACCGGTCGGGCCACCTTGGCCGAGTCCGCGATGACCTCTTGCAGTTTAGCTGCAAAGAGGTCCGCATTGGCACTCCCCTCTGCCCCCGGGAACTCGAATATTCGAGCCCCGGCCTGGGTGCGTCGGCAAGACACCCCGCCGATCCCCAGTTGGGTGGGATCGGCATTGGCACGCGCCCGCACCAATAGGGACATGTACGTCTCCCCTCGCCCCGCAGCCTCCGCGGTGAGCGTCACCACGACGGCCGCGGTTTTTGGGGGGACGAGTCGCCCCTTTCCCCTCCCTTTTCCCTGTCCTTTACCCTTGTCGGTCGTCTGCGACCGGCTGGGAGCGGTGGTGGCGGGGACGACAGGGACAGGGACAGCCGTCACCGACTTCTTGCCTTTTCCCTTCCCCTTCCCTCTCACCTCCGTCCACTCGTTGGACGGGGTGGTCGAAGGCAGGAGGGCGTCCTCCGCCTGGGAGAAGGACGGCCCCGGCTCACGCTGCCTCTTATCCGCCGCAAGCGGCGGTCGGAGCCGTGTCTCCGGCAAGAGCCGGTCCTCAATTCCTGCGAAGCAGGCTCTTGTGAAGGCCCTCTCCTCCATTACGACCTTGCGGATGATATCCTCAAGGTTGGAGGCGGGGCCCTCTGCCGCAGGGCTCATCCCGGCTTGTTGTGGCTGGGCTGTGGCTTCAGCCAGCCTCTGATGAAGCCGGCTGACCTCTGTCTGCAGGCGATCCACCCTCGCCTGCAGTTGCCGCGTCTCGTCGGTGGTCTTCCTCTGGACCAGCTCCGCGACGACACCGCGCAAGCTCGCGGCCCGGCTCTTGAGGGCCTTCTGAAAGGTCCCCTTTAGGTTGGAGGACTTAGAGGCGACCTCGACAATCTCCTCCTCGTCCTCCTCCGCCATTTTCTCTAGCTCCGCCAGAGAGTGGTCCGCGTACAGAACGCGGGACGCACCGTACCCGGACTTGGCCCGGGCGACGTGCGCCCGCTTTTCTTTGGCCGCCACCCGCTCCTCCAGCTCTTGCTGGAGCTGCGTCCGCCGAGCCAGGTCCAACTGGCGCTGGGCATCCGCGAGCCCAACGTCATGGCTATCCGCGGCCACCGTCGGCCTCTTTGTCTCCGGGGAGCCCCCGGGCGAAGCGACCCGCTTCCCCGACCGAGAGTCATCCGCATCCGACATACTAATAAGTGAGTCGTTGTCGGACGACTCGTCCGCCCCTCCAAAGAAACTGGTCGCAGACCGCGCGCGGCCAGTCTCTGACGCCGAAGCGCCGGAGTGGCCCTGAGAAGGGCCTTTTGGTTGGCCTTGAGAAGGGCCTTTTGGTTGGCCCTGAGAAGGGCCTTTGGGTTGGCCCTGAGAAGGGCCTTTTGGTTTTAAAAATCGCCCAAAGGCGTCCCGCGCAGGTGTTGGCATAGCCTCCGCAGGTTCGTAGACGACAACGCAAGATTAAAATTCGCTACGAGAGCACAGTGCACTTTGGCCAACCCAGTCTGCCACTCCGTTACGGTGGTCAGAACTGGGTCGTTTCCAGGGGACGCGACGTGGACGCAAGCACTGTGGGGTGGTCCCCCGCCCCGTAGAAACCTAACCTAACCTAACCTAACCTAACCTAACCTTTTTTTTTTTTTTTTTTTTTTTTTTTTTTTTTTTTTTTTTTTTTTTTTTTTTTTTGGTCTCGGGGTGGAAAATCCTCATGGATGTCCTCCGCCCTGGGGCGGGCGGAGGGGTCTGTCAGACTCGTACTGACTAAAAACCACCCCGGTGTTCCGACTCACACTTACGCCGGGGGTCGCGGGAACGACAGAATCTTCCGCAACCCCCGGCTGGTGCCGGCCCGCCACCGCGGGCCTCGTCTCGGGTCAGGGGGGGGAGTGAGGTGTTTGACTCCCCCCGCGACGTCTCAGAGGGGCGCGCGTGGAACACTACGCGCCGCCACCTCGGGTCCTGATGTGTGGGGGGCGACGGACGTCCCCGAGTCCGTCGTCCCTGGACCCATTTAGGGGGGCCGGAAGAGGGCGTTGTCCTCCCTCCGCCGACGCCCGGTGCGTCTGCTGCGGATCGGGTTAGCAGAAGCAATCTCCCGCTCCCTTTCCGCAGCCTCCTTCTGCGAGATGACTGTCTCGCAGAAGGAAACCACCGCGTCCCAGGACTCCTCGCTGCCGGCCATGGAATTCACGACGGCCGGCAGCGAAAGGTCACTGCCTACTCCAGAGACGAGGGCACGGCGCGGCTCCTCCCAAGCGGTACTGGCGTCTGACCGCCACGCACGCGACGCGCAGCTGCGCGATCTCGGCGGTCCACCAGTACACCTGGCGCCTTGCGGACTGTGCGTGGACCCGGGGCATGGACGCGTCGCTGATTTGCGTCATCGCCCCGCGGAACCACAGCGCCTCCCGCTCGACGTCGACGGGTCCGTTCGTCACCGACTCCCGGCTCCAGGCCTGGACAATAGCGGCCTCCTCGAGAAGTTCCCTGTCTATGCGCTTACGCGCCCAACGCGGACCGTCCGTTCGCGGGGTCGGTCGACCGCGGCCGCCGGTGGTCTGGGCGGAGACGTCGAATCGGATGTAGCGGTGATCCGACAACGTCTCCACCTCCACGGCGACACGCCATTCGTGGACACGGCTCGCGACAGCGGGGCTAGCGAACGAGACGTCCACTATAGAACCGCCCCGCTGCCGCACGCACGTGTGTACCGAGCCCCGATTTAGGACGGTCAAGCCAGTCGTGACCGCCCACTCCTCCAGCACCTCGCCCCTAGCATCGGTCACAGGGGATCCCCACGCCGCAGACTTGGCGTTGAGATCCCCCAGCAACAGCACAGGGCGAGGGTGGAGTCGGCCCACGACGGCACCCAACTCGACAAGGAACCTCTCGAAGTCGGCGAGACTCTTGTTGGGCGAAAAATACGCCCCAACGGTGCCAATGCCGTCCGCGAGGGCAGCTACCCAGCCACGACCTCGGGACGGGTTGACAAGAGCCCCGCCAATGATGGCCACCAAACCGTCCAAGTCTCCCACCCAGTTATCCCTGGGGGGGACGAAATACGGTTCGGCGACCACGGCCACGTGAATCGACCACTCTGCCATGCTCTGGAGCAAAAGATCCTGAGCTCTAGCAGAGTGGTTGATGTTGCCCTGGAGGTAATGGAAGACCGCCATTTATGCGGCATCCATTCCCTCCATCGCACCATTCCTAGGCCGGGAGTCGGCCGGAGGGCAGCCAGGCTGCGGGGGGGGTAAAGAGCCCCCGGCAGCCATGGCAGCCCCTCTCTTCTTCTTCTGCGTCTGCTTGGTGGGCGCGCCACAGGCCTTTCCGCCCACTCTGTGCCCCGCGGGCCTCCCTGCAGCTGTACAAAGGCTGCAGTTTGGCGCCGCGAGACACTGAGCCGCCTTGTGGCCGGCCTGACCGCAGCGATAGCACTGCTCGCTGCGGTCAATAGCGGCGGTGCACCGTGCCCTGACATGCCCAATGTCGAGGCAACGGTAGCACCGCAAGGCCCTGGGCAGCAGCTGCTTCACCCTCGCTGCCACCCATCCCACCAAAAGACGGCCGGCGTCGGCGACTTTCTTAGCCGCCGCCACCGGACACCGCACCCAGATCGCGCCGAGCCCGGAGGCATCGACGCGAACCTCGCCCGTGCGTACGTCTGCGGGCGGACACCCACCGGTACGGGCGACGGCCGCCACGACCTCAGCCGCGGTCGTCGAGTCGTCCAGGCCATCAACGCGCAACTCAGCTGTCTTCATTGGCCTGGACACCCGGACGTCATCCGGGTTGAGGACCTCCCTCAACTTGGCGGCCAGGACGTCCGCCCTTTCGCCGCTAGAGGCACCCGACACCTCAAGCAGTCGCGCCCCCGTGATCGCCTGCCTCACTCTGAGGCCGGCCGGTACACCTAAGTCGGGGAACGCGACTTTCGCCTTTGCCTCCATGAGGACCGCCTTGTAAGAGACGCCCCTTTCGATGGCTCCGGGCTGCAGCGTAATAACTACAGCCGCGGAGCGTGGGGCTTTCATCTTTGGCGGCCCCTGAGCCTTCTGGGGTGCCGGTTCTCCAGCGGTTGCTGGTGCTGCTGTCGCTGCTGGCGCCGTCTTCTTCTTCTTACGGCGGCCCCTCTTTACCACCGTCGTCCAGGAGTCCGCGGCGGACCCGGGTGCGGTCGCCGAGGGAGCGGGCGCCAGTGGCGCGGCCGTCCGGGACGTGGACGCTGACGAGCCCTCCGCGGGCTTCCTCCCCAGACCCGGCTTAGCAGGCTCCGCCTTCCCCCGCCCGTCGGCAGCGAGCGGCGGCCGGAGAGTCTCAGCAGGGAGGAGCCTCGACTCGAGACCCTGCAGCCGGGCATTCATCATGCCCCCACACTGCAGCATGCAGATGCGGACGATCTTCTCGATCTCCGCATCCGCAGGTGCGGGGGCAGGTACGGACGACGGGGGGGCCGGCGGTGTCTTGGCAACGACGCCGGGGGCGGAACTGGTGGCCACAGGACGCCTCTGCTGCCATTCCGCCCTCTGCGCGGCTAGCTCCCGCTTGAGGTCCTCCAGCTCGGACCTGAGACGGCTGTTCTCCTCCCACAGCTTCTCCGTCTCATCCGTGCCAGTCCGCGCAACGAGGACCTCAACCGCCTCTCTTATGCCCTCAGCTGCCTCCTTCAGGGCGCGCGTGAACGTTCCCTTCAGGTTGCCCGATTTGGTGGCCACCTTCAGGACTACGTCCACGCCGTCCAACACCTGGCGACTGAGCGCCACCGCTGTCGGGCTCCCTCCGGCCATCCGAGCGGAGCGCCGCTCTCGCGCTTGTTGGGCCAGCTCGCTGACCTCGTCAGCCACGACAGCCCTTTGCTGCGCCCGTTTAGTAGCAGCGGCCTCCGCACGGTTACTCCCCAGCAGGGACACAGTAGAGCCCCCACTCGAGTCCGCCATGGTCGGCCCGGGGTCGCTCTCCGCACTCACTCCTGGTGTATCAGGGCGCTTGAAGCGACCCCGAAGGTCACGCGCTGTCTTCTGTGCCACCGTGCGACCTTTTCCTCTCTGTGCCGTTCTTTTTGCGGCCCCCTGTGTCTCCTCACTGGAGGAGAGGCTGCGCTTCCGAGATCTGGATCTGGACCTGGACCCAGATACAGATCTGCAGGCGCGCCTGCGTGTGTCCTTATCGGACATTACGTCCATTTCTGGACTGGAGCCTCCTCGGCTCTTGTTGCCGTCGCCGACAAACGGTACCTCCGCCAATAAGATTGGCACGTCATCCATTTTTGTTGGTTTTAAATTATTAACATTTTCCATTTTGTTCCCACGAGTAATGAGGAATGAATGTCCACCTAGGCAGAGCCTCTTGCCCTAGGTAAGCCTAAATACTGGAAGAGTTCGGCAGGTATCTCCAGGGGAAGCGCTAGCGACTGGTCCCCCACCAGCCACTCATCCTCTCGCCACGCTTCGAAGCTTAGGATTAGGTGGTTTTTTATCTTAGAGGTGACCTTCCTCTGGGCCGGGCGGTTAAGCCAAGCCCCCGACGGCGGCATTAAACATGCCTCCGTTCGCTGTCCGGCCAACCCGACTCAGCGAACCCGCCGGAAGTTCTCTCCTCGAAGACTACTCCTCAAGGAGAGATACCCTTGCCGCTTTAGTGCGCCTGCACCTCAGCGGCATCATGGTCACGTCCTCTGTCGATCGACGACCGTCGATCAATCAGGAGCGACCCATCTCCCTTGTCCCTACACTGTGCCCTCTGCAAACAGAGGGACACGTGTAAGAACAAGGTGTAGCCTACTTGGCTCTCCCCCCGCAGAAATTTGCCATAAACAATAATCTTTTCTAGAAAAGATTATTGTTCATGCCCAGGGTGCACCGGCCCGACAACTGCTCTTCCCCTCGAACGTATCCATAAGGGACCAGCAGGTATCAGGCACACGAGGAGGTTTTCTGCATGCACCCCAACCTAACCTTTTTTTTTTTTTTTTTTTTTTGTTCCGGGGTGGAAAATCCTCATGGATGTCCTCCGCCTGGGGCGAGCGGAGGGGTCTGTCAGACTCTTACTGACTAAAAACCACCCCGGTGTTCCGTCTCACACCTACGCCGGGGGTCGCGGGAACGAAAAAACCTCCGCAACCCCCGACTGGTGCCAGCCCGCCGCAGCGGGCCCCTCCTCCTTCATCACCGGCGCACCAGAACACATGGCACGCCGTGACCAACCCAGGGACCAAACCAGCACATGGGCGCCAGACAGCCCCTTGTCTAGGCGCCCTTGGCCCCTCTTCGGCGGGTCAGGACATTGGCCCCGCCGTCTACCAATTTTCGGCCGCAGAGGATAGGGAGAGCGGCCTACGCTATACCGACACTCCTCTTCCCCTGCGGCCCCACCGCGTTCGCCATCGGACGGTGGCGACCCCGTTAAGGCCGCGGCAGGGAGGGAGAGCGCTGTACCGCAATACACCTCTCCAGCCGCGGCCCCGAAACCGCAGCCGCGATGTCTCCGATACACGACATCGCGGCCCGCCTCAGTTGCGATGTCGCCACCGCAACCTACTCGCTGGCCGCTACGTCATGGGCTTGGGTCAAAAAGCCCTGACGAGCGGCCCCTCCTCGGGTTCCTCTTGGCTTCACCGTGGTTGGGCACCCACGGCTAATGAGCCCCCCCGCAACGACAATGCGGGAACCCTTCGGGGGGGACCCCAACCTAACCTTTTTTTTTTTTTTTTTTTTTTTTGACGCTGAGAAATGCTTTATGCACTGCCGCTCGTGGGGGACGAGACGGGGTGTGTGGGACTCCTGTCAGAAGGACAGTATACCCACTAAAACTCAGCGGTGTTCCCGCATCGCCGTGATGGGAGGGCCATGGGAAACCGGCGTAGCCTTTACATCCACGACCCTCCCGGCGCATGCCTGCCTAGCTGGCGGGCCCCGCATGCCCCCCTGACTGGGGGGCTACGGGAATGGCCGGGAACACCTGGCCATTCCCGTCCGGCACTGGTGGAGGCCTGTGCGATGCAGGCGAGGGTGCCCCCGCACCCGTTGCCTGCTGGCCTCCACCTGGGAGGAGGAGTCGGAGATGAGCGTCGAACTGACGTCTCCTTCGACCCCTCCTCCGCCTTCGGAGCGGTGCCGCGTCGGGATCATCTTCCCGCACGCGCTCCGCCGCCTCCTTCTGGGACATGACGTGCTCGCAGAAGGAGGCGACCGCCGCCCAGGACCCCTCGTCCCTCAGCATGGCGCCCACCACGCCGGGGAGCGAGAGGTCCAGCCCGATCGCCGCGACGAGACTGCGGCGCGGCCCGGACCACGACGGGCACACCTCGAGAGTGTGCTGCGCCGTGTCCTCCGCCGCGCCACAGTCGTGGCACGACGGCGTCTCCTCCCGTCCGATCCGATGCAGGTACGATCCGAAACAACCGTGTCCGGACAGCACCTGCACCAGGCGGAACGAGAGGAACCCGTGCGGCCGCTCGAGCCAGTCCCGCAGGACCGGCCCGATCGCGTCGAGGGTTCGGCGGCCGAAGACCGCGGCGGCGAGGTCCGTCGTCCAGTGGACGACGATGGCGTCCCTCGCCTCCCGCCGGACGGCCTCCCGCTGTTCCGGGGCGAAGGGCTGACCCGCCGCCCTCCGCCCCGCCTTCCACTCGTACACTCTGGCGAGCACCCACGCCTCGAGTTCCCAAGGAGGGGTGCCGGCCAGAGCGCACGCCCCGGCGAAGCTCACCGTGCGGTGAGCCCGCGCCACCCGCTGGGCTATCGCCCTTTGAGGTGCCCGCAAGGCCGCGGCGTTCTCTCGTCTGTGGAGAGACTCCTCCCAGATGGGGGCCCCGTAGAGGGCCATGCTCCTCAAGATGCCGGCGTAGAGTTGCCGGCATCGAGCGCTGGCCCCCCCCAAGTTCGGGAGGAGCCACGAGAGAGCGCCCGCGGTCTTCAGCAGGCGCGACGACAGCCCGCTGAAATGCGGGCCGAAGCGCCACCTGCTGTCGAGTACAAGGCCCAGATATTTCATCTGGGCCTTCACCTCAATCCTGACGCCCTCCACGAAGATGTGGGCGCCAGGTGGCGGGGGGCGCTGCCGGGGACCGTGGAAGAAGACGGCCTCGGTCTTCTGCAGCGCCACCGTCAACCCTAGGCGGCGGATCCTCCCTGCGACCAAGGATCCGCCCGCCGAGGCCAAGGAGGCCGCCTCCCTGAAACTCTCCCCCCGGGCGGTGAGGAGAGTGTCATCCGCGTAGCAGACGACACTCGTGCCTCGGAGGAGAGTTCCCCGCAAGAGCCAATCGTAGCCGACGTTCCAGAGGAGAGGTCCTAAGACTGACCCCTGTGGAACGCCGGCTTCCGCGGCGTACCGCCGGACTCGGCCAGCCCTGTTCACCAGGACGATCGCCCGATCCTCCAGGTAGCTGGCCAGCAGCACGCGCATGTAGCGAGGCACTCCGTGGAATCGGAGCGCCTCTAGGATGGTGGAGTGGGGAACGGAGTTGAAGGCGTTGGCTATGTCGAACGACACTGCCAACAACCCGTCCCCCGCCTCCATCGCATCCTTCACCTGCCCCTTGAGGCAGGCCAGCGCGTCCACCGTCGAACGCTCAGCCCGAAAGCCGTACTGAGCGTCCGACAAGTCCGGCCCGATGCACCGCAGATGGCTCTTCAGGCGGGCAGCGATTATCCCCTCGAACATCTTACCGACCTCATCGAGCAGAACGATGGGCCGGTATGCCGAGGGGGAGTCTGCCGGGCGGCCCTCCTTGCGAAGGAGGCACAGTTGTCCCTCCTTCCATGGTTTCGGGAACCTTCCAGACGCAAAGCATGCGCTGAAGAGGTCCCGAAACCGCTCCTCCATTTGGGTGGCGGCGATCGCCACCACTCTCGCCGGGACACCGTCGGGGCCCGGAGCCGTCTTCTTGGCGCGGATATGGAGAATAGCCGCGCCAAGTTCCGACTCCGTGACGGGAGGGGTCTCCTCTTCATCATCAGCTGGCGGGGCTGGTGGGGCCATCGCTGGTGGGGTGAAGTCGTCCCTGCACGGGAACAGGGACTGAACCACCCCATCCAGAAAGGAGGGCTCCAGGGTCTCGGCCACCGGGGGACCAAAGGGGCGCAGCTTGTTCCGCGCCGCCTTATACGGTCTCCCGTAGGGGTCCGCGTCGAGACCCTCCAGCATTTCTGCTCTCGCAGAGTCTCTGGCGGCGGCGATGGCCCGATCGAGGACCAGTTTTGCCGCCAGGTACACCTCGTAGAGGTGGTCCCCGACGGCCCGGTCCCGTCGACGCCGCCGCCGACTCCGCGTGTAAGCCCTCCTTGCCTCCACACAGGCTGCTCGAAGCCCCGCCAGCTCCGCCGACCACCAGTACACGGCCCGTTTGGGTGGTGGTCGGCCAGACCGAGGCATGCTCGAGTTGCATACCTCGGTCAGAGACTCCCTCAGCTGCCCCGCCACGGTGTCCACATCCGGCAGCCGGCTGGCGGAAGGCGGCGAAAGCCAGTCCTGGACGAACGCCGCCTCCCGCGCTGCCTCCCTGTCCAGGCGGGCGAGGGCCCACCGTGGGAACGGTGATCGCCCCGGCAGAGTCCGCGTCTCTCCGGGGCGACTGGTGGAGATGTCGAACCGCACGTAGCGATGGTCCGACATAGTCTCCACCAGGTCCACCCGCCAGTTCAGCACGCGCGCGGCTAACGCAGGGGTGGCGAAAGTGACGTCCACCACTGAGCCACCCTGCCGCCGCACGCATGTCTGGACGCTGCCTCTGTTCAAGAGGCAGAGTCCAGAGGAGGCAGCCCACAGCTCGACTGCCCGCCCGCGGGCGTCGGTGGCCGGGTTGCCCCAGGTCACCGACTTGGCGTTCAGGTCTCCCAGCACGGAGACCTGACGCGGCGCCGCCCTGCCGACCACGGCGGCCAGGACTCCGAGATAGTTCTCGAAGTCCCGGAGAGGGCGGTTTGGGGAGAAATACACGCCCACAAGGGCGAGTTCTCCCCACGCGGCGGCCACGTATCCCGGTCCCCTCTCTAATAGCGAGAGGGGAGGGGAGTCTGTGGAAGACCGCGCCGCTAGTGCCACCAAGCCGTCCTCGTCACCCAGCCAGCTGCCGGGGACGAAGTAGGGCTCGGCGACCACCGCTACGTTCACCAACCACTCGGCCATGACCTGCACCACCAGGTCCTGGGCCGCTCTGCAGTGGTTGGCGTTCGTCTGGAGGATGCGGAGGTCGGAAATTATTATTCCGACATCGCACCCTCCTCAGCCGCCGCCGCCGCCGCTGGAGCTACAGCGGCGACGACGGCGGCGGCGGTGGTGGCAACAGGGCGAACCTGCGCCGGCACCACGCCCTTCTTGACGGGGGGCTTACAGCTCCTGCCCGTCATCCGGTGGCCCGCGGGGCGGCCACTGGCGGCACACGCCGCGCAGTGTGGCGCGGTGGCGGTGGCGGTGCACGCGGCCCACCCGTGTCCCTCCTTCCCGCATTGGAAGCACGTATCCCTCCAATCGGACTTGGAGGGACACGTGGCTCGGGTGTGGCCGAACGCGCAGCACTTGAAGCACCGCGCAGGCTGTGCCTCAAGTGGCCGGACCACCGCCGAGCTGAAGCCGATCAGCAACCGTCCTTTGGTCGCCGCAAGGACGGCCCCGGCCGCGGCGACCGGGCACTCCACGCGGATGATGCCCATGCCGCGGCGGCCGAGCCTGACGACTCCAGCCTTCACCGCGCCGGCGTCGCAGCCTCCAGCTGCTGCGACGGCCGCGACCACATCCTCTTTGGCGACCGAGTCGTCAAGATCGGCCACCTCCAAGGCTGCGGTCTTTTCTGGCCTGGCGACCTTGGCCACATCCGCGACGACCTCCCGCAGCTTCGCTGCGAAGAGGTCCGCGTTCGTGCCGCGCTGCTCTCCCGAAAACTCGAAAATTCGAGCTCCCGTGAGAGTCCGGCGGCACGTGATTTTGCTGATCCCCAGCTGGGAGGGATCAGCATTCGTACGAGCCCGTCTCAGTACGGACTCGTACGTCTCGCCCCGCTCCGCGGCCTCCGGGGTGATGGTCACCACGACGGCCGCGGTTTTGGGAGGAACCAACTTCCTCCCACCAGCTGGAGCCCGTTTGGCTGCAGGAGCAGCCGCAGCGGGCTTGGGGTCCGGCTTCTTGGCCTTCTTCCCCCTCTTGCCCACTTCCGTCCACGGCAGGTTGGACGGGGTGGTGGAGGGAAGAAGGGCGTCTTCCTCCTGGATCTGGGCTGGGGCCGGGGCTGCTGGAGCGGCAGAGGACCCTGACGCTCGCACCGCGCTCGTGGTGGGGGTCTGAGGAGACGCCGTGGTCCCCTTGCCCTTGCCCCTGCCCTTTCCCTTTGAGGGCTGCCCTTCCAATACAGGGCCTGCTTGAGGCGCAGGTTCCGGCTCCCCCGGTTGGCGACTCTTGTCCGCCGCTAGCGGTGGGCGGAGCCGCTTTTCCGGCAGGAGCCGGTCCTCGATGCCTGCGAAGCAGGCCCTAATGAACGCCCTCTCCTCCATCACTACCTGCCTCAAGGCTGCCTCGAGGCTGGCAGGGGCGGAGGGGGAGGGGGAGGAGGAGGAGGAGGAGGAGGGGCCCCCTGTCACCGGAGCCGGGGCAGGCAGGGCCGTGGCTTCAGCCAGCCTCTGGTGAAGCTGGCTGACCTCCGCCTGCAGGCGATCCACCTTCGCCTGCAGCTGCCGCGTCTCCTCCGTGGCCGTCCGCTTGACCAGCTCCAGGACAATGCCGTGCATGCTGGCGGCACGGCATTTGAGGGCCTTCTGAAAGGTCCCCTTCAGGTTGGAGGATTTTGAGGCGACCTCCAGGACCTCCTGCCTGTCCTCCTCCGCCATGCGCGCCAGCTCTGCCAGGGAGTGGTCGGCATACAGCACATGGGATGCACCGTAGCCATCCCTCGACCTGGCAGCTTGCTGCTCCTTGGCGCTCACCCTCTCCTCCAAGTCCGCTTGGAGCTGCGCCCGTTTCGCCAAATTAAGTTGGCGCTCGGCGTCCACTAAGCCCACGTCATGGGTACAGGCCGTCGGAGAAGAAGTCGGAGCCTTTTTGGGCTTCGACTTCTTCTTCGCCTTGCTGCGGCTGCGGCTTGCGGTGGACTCCGAGGAGCCCTCGGACCGCTTCCGCTTGAAGCGGTCGCCGCTTTCCGCAGCCGACGTGTCCATGTTGGACTCTGTGTCCGAGTCCGAAGACTCGTCCGGCCTGCGGAACAAACTGGCCGCGGATCGTGGGCGGTCTGCTCCTCTCGGCGTCAAAACGCCGCCAGCGTTGGGGTGGCCCTGAGAAGGGCCGTTGGTGGGGCCCTGAGAAGGGCCGTTGGGGTGGCCCTGAGAAGGGCCGTTGGGGTGGCCCTGAGAAGGGCCGTTGGGGTGGCCCTGAGAAGGGCCGTTTGGTTGGCCCTGAGAAGGGCCTTTTTTAAAACGCCCGGAGGCGTCCCGCGAGGGTTTAGGCATAGCCTCCGCAGGTGCCGTAGATTCCGACATAAGATAAAATATGATAAAATTGATTAAAATACGCTACGACAGCACAGTGCACTTTAGCCGAACACCGGTCTGCCACTCCGTTACGGTGGTCAGAACCGGGTCGTTGCCCAGGGGATACTGCGAGGAAGTATGCACTGTGGGGGATCCCCCTGTGGGGGATCCCCCACCCCAACCTAACCTAACCTAACCTAACCTAACCTTTTTTTTTTTTTTTTTTTTTTTTTTTTTTTTTTTTGACGCTGAGAAATGCTTTATGCACTGCCGCTCGTGGGGGACGAGACGGGGTGTGTGGGACTCCTGTCGGAATGACAGTATACCCACTAAAACTCAGCGGTGTTCCCACTTCGCCGTGATGGGAGGGTCATGGGAAACTGGCGTAGCCTTTACATCCACAACCCTCCCGGCGCATGCCCGCCTAGCTGGCGGGCCCCGCAGGCCCCCCAAGTTGGGGGGCTACGGGAATGGCCGGGAACACCTGGCCATTCCCGTCCGACACTGGTGGAGGCCTGTGCAATACAGGCAAGGGTGCCCCCGCACCCGTTGCCTGCTGGCCTCCACCTGGTTAGGGGAGAAATAACGCCCGCAAGGGCTTATTTTCCCCACGCGGCGGCCACGTATCCCGGTCCCTTCTCTAATAGCGAGAAGGGAGGGGAGTCCGTGGGAGACCGCGCCGTTAGTGCCATTCGCTTGGAGGATGCGATAGTTGGAAAACATTATTCCAACATCGCACCCTCCTCAGCTACCGCCACAGGAGCTACAGTGGCGATGACGGCGGCGGTGGTAACAACAAGGCGAACCTGCGCCGGCGCCATGCCCTTCTTCGCAGGAGGCTTGCAGCTCCTGCCCGTCATTTTGTGGTCCGCGGGGCGGCCACTGCTGGCACACGCCGCGCAGTGTAGCGTGGTGGCGTGGCAAGCAGCACTCCTGTGTCCCTCCTGCCCGCATCGGAAGCAACAGTTTCCCCAGTCGGACTTGGAGGGACACGTGGCTCGGGTGTGGCCGAAGGCGAAGCACTTGAAGCAGCGCATTGGCTGGACTTCAAGTGCCCGGACCACAGCCGAGCTGAGCCCCACAAGCAGCCGCCCTTTGGTCGCATGAAGGACGGCCCCAGCCACGGCGACTGGGCACTCGACGCGGATGGTGCCCATGCCGCGGCGGCCGAGCCTGATGGCTCCGCCCTTCACCGCGCCAGCTTCGCAGCCTCCAGCCGCCGCAACGGCCGCCACCACGTCCTCTTTGGTGACCGAATCATCGAGATCGGCCACCTCCAAGGCTGCGGTCTTCACGGGCCTGACGACCGTTGCCGCATCCGCGATGACCTCTTGCAACTTCTTTGCGAAGAGGTCCGCGTTTGCGCTGCGCTGCTCCCCCGAGAACTCAAAGATTCGAGCCCCGGTTTGGGTTCGGCGGCACGTGATACCGCCGATCCCCAGCCGAGAGGGGTCCGCGTTGGTACGAGCCCGTCTTAGGACGGACTCGTACGTCTCGCCCTGCTCCACGGCCTCCGGGGTGATAGTCACCACGACGGCCGCGGTTTTGGGAGGAACCAGCTTCCTCCCGCCGGCTGGACCCTTCTCGGCTGCAGGAGCAGTCGCAGTGGGCTTGGAGGTCAGCTTTTTCGCCTTCCCTCCCCTGACCACTTCCGTCCACGACGAGTTGGACGGGGTGGTGGAGGGAAGAAGGGCGTCTTCCCCCTGCGAGTTGGGGGGGGCTGCTGGAGACGACCCGGCAGCTCCCTCCGCGCTCGTGGTGGGTGTTTGAGGGGCCACCGTGGTCTTCTTGCCCTTACCTTTGCCCTTGGAGGGCCGCGGGTTCCGGGGCTGCTCACCCGACTCTGGGCTCAGAGGCGCAGGTTCCGGCTCCGTCGGCGGTGGACACTTATCCGCCGCTAGCGGCGGGCGGAGCCGCCTTTCCGGCAAGAGCCGATCCTCTATCCCCGCGAAGCAGCCTCTTATGAAGGCCCTCTCCTCCAGAACAACCCCGCGGATTATGGCCTCAAGGCTGGCAGTGGAGGAGGAGCCTCCTTCCACCACACCTGGGGCAGACTGGGCAGGCCGGGCCGTGACCTCAGCAAGCTTCTGGTGAAGCTGGCTGACTTCCGCCTGCAGGCGATCCACCCTCGCCTGCAGCTGCCGCGTCTCGTCCGTGGCCGTCCGCTTTACCAGCTCCAGCACAATGCCGTGCATGCTGGCGGCCCGGCATTTGAGGGCCTTTTGGAAGGTCCCCTTCAAATTGGAGGACTTTGAGGCGACCTCCAGGACCTCCTCTTTGTCCTCTTGTGCCATGCGCTCCAATTCCGCCAGGGAGTGGTCAGCATATAGCACATGGGATGCACCATAGCCAGCCCTCAACCTGGCGGCTTGCGTCTGCCGCTCCTTGGTGGCGACCCTCTCCTCCAGGTCCTCCTGAAGCTGTGCCCTCTTTTCCAGATCCAGCTGGCGCTCGGCGTCCACCAAGCCCACATCGTGAGCAAAGGCCGAAGCAGAAGTCGAAGCCTTTTTTGACTTCGACTTCTTCTTCGCCCTTGTTCCTACAGACTCCGAGGAGCCTCCGGACCCAGGCCTCAGATCCGCCCTCTTCCGTTTACTCGTCGCCGCGTCGCTCTCGGCCGCCGACGTGTCCATATTGGAACCGTCGTCGGAGTCCAGCAAATCGTCCGGCTTGCTGAAAACGCTGGCCGCAGATGGTGCGCGGTCAGCTTCAGACGCCAAAGCGCCACCGCCGGGGCCCTGTGAAGGGCCATCGGGTTGGCCCTGAGAAGGGCCGCTGGATTGGCCCTGAGAAGGGCCTTTGGGTTGGCCCTGAGAAGGGCCGTTGGAATCACCCTGTGAAGGGTGATTGGGATTAAAACAGAACCGCCCGGAGGCGTCACGGCATGGTTTTTGACTCATATTCGCCAACCTAACCTTTTTTTTTTTTTTTTTTTTTTTTTTTTTTTTTTTTTTTTTTTTTTTGACGCTGAGAAATGCTTTATGCACTGCCGCTCGTGGGGGACGAGACGGGGTGTGTGGGACTCCTGTCAGAAGGACAGTATACCCACTAAAACTCAGCGGTGTTCCCGCATCGCCGTGATGGGAGGGCCATGGGAAACTGGCGTAGCCTTTACATCCACGACCCTCCCGGCGCATGCCCGCCTAGCTGGCGGGCCCCGCATGCCCCCCTAACTGGGGGGCTACGGGAATGGCCGGGAACACCTGGCCATTCCCGTCCGACACTGGTGGAGGTCTGTGCAATACAGGCAAGGGTGCCCCCGCACCCGTTGCCTGCTGGCCTCCACCTGGTTTGGGGAGAAATACACCCCCACCAGGGCTACTTCTCCCTACGCGGTGGCCACGTATCCCGGTCCCCTCTCTAAGAGCGAGAGGGGAGGGGAGTCCGTGGAGGACCGCGTAATCAATGCCACCGTTCCGTCCCGATCACCCAGCCAACGGCCAGGGACCGAGTACGGCTCGGCAACCACCGCCACGTCCACCAACCACTCAGCCATGGTCTGCATCAGCAGATCCTGGGCTGCTCTGCAGTGGTTGGTGTTCGCCTGGAGGATGCGATGTCTGACCCTGTCCATCAATCAGACATTGCACCCCCCTCCACAGCTGCTGAAGTCCCAGCCTCAGGGACGGCGGTGGCAGCGACAGGCCGGATTGGCGCCTGCGTTTTGCCCTTCTTAGGGGGAGGATTGCAGTTCCTCCCCATCATTACGTGGCCTGCCGGGCAGCCACTGGCGGCACACACCGCGCAGTGCGGCGTGGCAGCGTCGCAGGAGGCGGACTTGTGCCCGTCCTTGCTACAGCGGTAACATTTGTCCGCCCTGTCGACCTCGGACGGACAAAGGGCCCGAGTGTGTCCGACTCCAAAACACTTGTAGCAGCGCAAAGGCTTGGCTGCAAGTGCCCGGACTACACCCGAGCTGAACCCGACTGCAAGGCGTCCCTTGGCGAGAACGGCTATAGCTGCGGTGACTGGGCACTCAAGACGAATGGTGCCCATGCCACCGCGGCCGGGCCTCATGGCCCGACTTTGCACCGCTGTGACGGCACAGCCCCCCATTGCTGCGACCGCCGCCACCACCTCCTCCTTGGTGACCGAGTCGTCCAGGTCGGTCACCTCCAAGGCCACAGACTTCACGGGCCTGGCGACACTGGCCGCGTCCGCGATGACCTCTTTTATTTTGCTGGCGAAGAGGTCCGCATTGGCGCCGCCCTGAGCCCCCGGAAACTCGAAAATTCGAGCTCCGGCCTGGGTCCGGCGGCATGAGACTTTGCCGATCCCCAGTTGGGTAGGATCGGCATTGGTACGCGCCCGCATCATGATGGACGCGTACGTCTCCCCCCGCTCCGCAGCCTCAGTGGTGAGCGTCACCACTACGGCTGCGGTTTTGGGAGGAACCAATTTCCTCTTCGGCGCAGCAGCGGTGGGCTTGGTGGCTGACGTGTTCCCCTTCCCCTTTCCCTTGCCCGTAGTCTGGGATGGGCCGGGAGGAGTGGTGGCGGGGGCGGCAGAGGCAGCCACCGTCCTTGACTTCTTTTTGCCCACCTTCGTCCACCCCTGCTGGTTGGATGGGGTGGTGGACGGGAGATGGGCGTCTTCCCTCTGGGAAGGCAGCTCCGGCTCACATGGCCTATTGTCGGCCGCGAGCGATGGTCGGAGGCGCTTCTCTGGCAAGAGCCTGTCCTCAATGCCCGCAAGACAGGCTCTTGTGAAGGCCCTTTCCTCCGTGACGACCTTGCGGATTATATCCTCAAGGTTGGAGGAAGGGACCTCAGCCGCTGGTCTCGGCTCGGCTTGGTTTGGCCGGGCCGTGGCTTCAGCCAGCTTCTGATGCAGCTGGCTGACCTCTGACTGCAGGCGATCAACTTTCGCCTGCAGTTGCCGTGTCTCATCGGTCGCCTTGCGCTGCACCAGCTCCCCGATGATGCCACGCATGCTCGCGGCCCTGCATTTGAGGGACTTTTGAAAAGTCCCCTTTAAATTAGAGGACTTAGAGGCGACCTCAATTATCTCCTCTTCGTCCTCCTCAGCCATAAGCTCCAACTCGGCCAGGGAGTGGTCCGCATACAGTACGCGCGACGCGCCGTACCCGGACTTGGCTCGGGCGGCGCGCGTCCGTTGCTCCTTGGCCGCAACCCGCTCCTCCAGGTCTTGCTGGAGCTGCGCCCGCCGTGACAGGTCCAACTGGCGTTGGGCCTCTGCCAGACCGACGTCGTGGGTGTCCGACACCGTTTTCTTGGCGGCTTTTGCCTGCCGCTCCTTGGTGGCCACCGTCTCCTCCAGGTCATCCTGGATTTGCGCCGCAGAGGCCGAAGTAGAAGTCGAAGCCTTTTTTGATTTCGGCTTCTTCTTCGCCCTACTTCCTACCGACTCCGAGGAACCCCCGGATACGGTCCGGGGGCTCCTCAGATCGGCCCTCTTCCGCTTGGGGCGGTCGCTCTCGGCCGCCGACGTGTCCATAATGGAACCGTCGGAGTCCGACATCTCGTCCGGCCTGCTGAAGAAGCTGGCCGCAGATGGTGCACGGTCAGCATCCGACGCCAAGGCGTCGCCGGCGTGGCCCTGAGAAGGGTCGTTGGGTTGGCCCTGAGAAGGGCCTTTTGGTTGGCCCTGAGAAGGGCCTTTTGGTTGGCCCTGAGAAGGGCCTTTTGGTTGGCCCTGAGAAGGGCCTTTTGGTTGGCCCTGAGAAGGGCCTTTTTTAAAACGCCCGGAGGCTTCCCGCGAGGGTTTAGGCATAGCCTCCGCAGGTGCCGTAGATTCCGACATAAAATAAGATTAGATAAAATTGATTAAAATACGCTACGACAGCACAGTGCACTTTAGCCAACCCAGTCTGCCACTCCGTTACGGTGGTCAGAACTGGGTCGTTTCCAGGGGACGCGACGTGGACGCAAGCACTGTGGGGTGGTCCCCCTCGCCAACCTAACCTAACCTAACCTTTTTTTTTTTTTTTTTTTTTTTTTTTTTGGTCTCGGGGTGGAAAATCCTCATGGATGTCCTCCGCCCTGGGGCGGGCGGAGGGGTCTGTCAGACTCTTACTGACTAAAAACCACCCCGGTGTTCCGACTCACACTTACGCCGGGGGTCGCGGGAACGACAAAATCTTCCGCAACCCCCGGCTGGTGCCGGCCCGCCACCGCGGGCCTCGTCTCGGGTCAGGGGGGGAGTGAGGTGTTTGACTCCCCCCGCGACGTCTCTGAGGGGCGCGCGTGGAACACTACGCGCCGCCACCTCGGGTCCTGATGTGTGGGGGGCGACGGACGTCCCCAAGTCCGTCGTCCCTGGACCCATTTAGGGGGGCCGGAAGAGGGCGTTGTCCGCCCTCCGCCGACGCCCGGTGCGCCTGCTGCGGGCCGGGTGAGTGGACGAGATCTCCCTCTCCCTTTCCGCAGCCTCCTTCTGCGAGACGACGGTCTCGCAGAAGGCGACCACCGCGTCCCAGGACTCGGCGCCGCCGACCATAGCGTTCACTACGGCCGGTAGCGACAAGTCACTGCCTACTCCTGAGATGAGGGCACGGCGCGGCCCCTCCCAAGCGGCAAACCTAACCTAACCTAACCTAACCTAACCAATATCTTTGTTGTTTGGAGTGCGATTTTGAAGCTGTTTTCAGCTAATTTAGACATAACTAGGCGTCCGCCTACGTACTGACGACGTTGCACCCACTTCCACCCTTAAATAAAAACTTTCCCCTACAACCCTTAATATTTTTTAAAATTTTCATACAATTTCATCAAAATTTAGTGTTTTTTCTAAATTTTTTGCAAAAGTAACGTTAGATTATAGTTTCAATAGTACTCACCCTTCATCCCTGTTCTCTGGTCCGCGATCCGTGTGCTGGTTTTCAGGTGGTGGGGCGAAATTCCAAATTTTTTGCTTCAAAAACTGGTTTTTTGACCTAAACTCAAAATTTTTGTTCGGCACCTACCCCGTTTTATTTCGTAGTTCGCTGGCCCGCGCCGAGACGGTTTTTTGGACACCTCTCACGCCCGTCTAGCACGAAAAGAACACCCTTATTTTTTGACTTTTCGATTTTTTATAGTTTCTGCCTACAATCAAAAAGCACCTTAGGGGACACGTTTTTAACATAATCGCTAATATCTTTGTTGTTTGGAGTGCGATTTTGAAGCTGTTTTCAGCTAATTTAGACATAACTAGGCGTCCGCCTACGTACTGACGACGTTGCACCCACTTCCACCCTTAAATAAAAACTTTCCCCTACAACCCTTAATATTTTTTAAAATTTTCATACAAAATCATCAAAATTTAGTGTTTGTTCTAAATTTTTTGCCAAAGTAGCGTTAGTTTACAGTTACAATAGTACTCACCCTTCATCCCTGTTCTCTGGTCCGCGATCCGTGTGCTGGTTTTCAGGTGGTGGGGCGAAATTCCAAATTTTTTGCTTCAAAAACTGGTTTTTTGACCAAAACTCAAAATTTTTGTTTGGCACCCACACAGTTTTATTTCGTAGTTCGCTGGCCCGCGCCGAGACGGTTTTTTGGACACCTCTCACGCCCGTCTAGCACGAAAAGAACACCCTTATTTTTTGACTTTTCGATTTTTTATAGTTTCTGCCTACAATCAAAAAGCACCTTAGGGGACACGTTTTTAACATAATCGCTAATATCTTTGTTGTTTGGAGTGCGATTTTGAAGCTGTTTTCAGCTAATTTAGACATAACTAGGCGTCCGCCTACGTACTGACGACGTTGCACCCACTTCCACCCTTAAATAAAAACTTTCCCCTACAACCCTTAATATTTTTTAAAATTTTCATACAATTTCATCAAAATTTAGTGTTTTTTCTAAATTTTTTGCAAAAGTAACGTTAGATTATAGTTTCAATAGTACTCACCCTTCATCCCTGTTCTCTGGTCCGCGATCCGTGTGCTGGTTTTCAGGTGGTGGGGCGAAATTCCAAATTTTTTGCTTCAAAAACTGGTTTTTTGACCTAAACTCAAAATTTTTGTTCGGCACCTACCCCGTTTTATTTCGTAGTTCGCTGGCCCGCGCCGAGACGGTTTTTTGGACACCTCTCACGCCCGTCTAGCACGAAAAGAACACCCTTATTTTTTGACTTTTCGATTTTTTATAGTTTCTGCCTACAATCAAAAAGCACCTTAGGGGACACGTTTTTAACATAATCGCTAATATCTTTGTTGTTTGGAGTGCGATTTTGAAGCTGTTTTCAGCTAATTTAGACATAACTAGGCGTCCGCCTACGTACTGACGACGTTGCACCCACTTCCACCCTTAAATAAAAACTTTCCCCTACAACCCTTAATATTTTTTAAAATTTTCATACAAAATCATCAAAATTTAGTGTTTGTTCTAAATTTTTTGCCAAAGTAGCGTTAGTTTACAGTTACAATAGTACTCACCCTTCATCCCTGTTCTCTGGTCCGCGATCCGTGTGCTGGTTTTCAGGTGGTGGGGCGAAATTCCAAATTTTTTGCTTCAAAAACTGGTTTTTTGACCAAAACTCAAAATTTTTGTTTGGCACCCACACAGTTTTATTTCGTAGTTCGCTGGCCCGCGCCGAGACGGTTTTTTGGACACCTCTCACGCCCGTCTAGCACGAAAAGAACACCCTTATTTTTTGACTTTTCGATTTTTTATAGTTTCTGCCTACAATCAAAAAGCACCTTAGGGGACACGTTTTTAACATAATCGCTAATATCTTTGTTGTTTGGAGTGCGATTTTGAAGCTGTTTTCAGCTAATTTAGACATAACTAGGCGTCCGCCTACGTACTGACGACGTTGCACCCACTTCCACCCTTAAATAAAAACTTTCCCCTACAACCCTTAATATTTTTTAAAATTTTCATACAATTTCATCAAAATTTAGTGTTTTTTCTAAATTTTTTGCAAAAGTAACGTTAGATTATAGTTTCAATAGTACTCACCCTTCATCCCTGTTCTCTGGTCCGCGATCCGTGTGCTGGTTTTCAGGTGGTGGGGCGAAATTCCAAATTTTTTGCTTCAAAAACTGGTTTTTTGACCTAAACTCAAAATTTTTGTTCGGCACCTACCCCGTTTTATTTCGTAGTTCGCTGGCCCGCGCCGAGACGGTTTTTTGGACACCTCTCACGCCCGTCTAGCACGAAAAGAACACCCTTATTTTTTGACTTTTCGATTTTTTATAGTTTCTGCCTACAATCAAAAAGCACCTTAGGGGACACGTTTTTAACATAATCGCTAATATCTTTGTTGTTTGGAGTGCGATTTTGAAGCTGTTTTCAGCTAATTTAGACATAACTAGGCGTCCGCCTACGTACTGACGACGTTGCACCCACTTCCACCCTTAAATAAAAACTTTCCCCTACAACCCTTAATATTTTTTAAAATTTTCATACAAAATCATCAAAATTTAGTGTTTGTTCTAAATTTTTTGCCAAAGTAGCGTTAGTTTACAGTTACAATAGTACTCACCCTTCATCCCTGTTCTCTGGTCCGCGATCCGTGTGCTGGTTTTCAGGTGGTGGGGCGAAATTCCAAATTTTTTGCTTCAAAAACTGGTTTTTTGACCAAAACTCAAAATTTTTGTTTGGCACCCACACAGTTTTATTTCGTAGTTCGCTGGCCCGCGCCGAGACGGTTTTTTGGACACCTCTCACGCCCGTCTAGCACGAAAAGAACACCCTTATTTTTTGACTTTTCGATTTTTTATAGTTTCTGCCTACAATCAAAAAGCACCTTAGGGGACACGTTTTTAACATAATCGCTAATATCTTTGTTGTTTGGAGTGCGATTTTGAAGCTGTTTTCAGCTAATTTAGACATAACTAGGCGTCCGCCTACGTACTGACGACGTTGCACCCACTTCCACCCTTAAATAAAAACTTTCCCCTACAACCCTTAATATTTTTTAAAATTTTCATACAATTTCATCAAAATTTAGTGTTTTTTCTAAATTTTTTGCAAAAGTAACGTTAGATTATAGTTTCAATAGTACTCACCCTTCATCCCTGTTCTCTGGTCCGCGATCCGTGTGCTGGTTTTCAGGTGGTGGGGCGAAATTCCAAATTTTTTGCTTCAAAAACTGGTTTTTTGACCTAAACTCAAAATTTTTGTTCGGCACCTACCCCGTTTTATTTCGTAGTTCGCTGGCCCGCGCCGAGACGGTTTTTTGGACACCTCTCACGCCCGTCTAGCACGAAAAGAACACCCTTATTTTTTGACTTTTCGATTTTTTATAGTTTCTGCCTACAATCAAAAAGCACCTTAGGGGACACGTTTTTAACATAATCGCTAATATCTTTGTTGTTTGGAGTGCGATTTTGAAGCTGTTTTCAGCTAATTTAGACATAACTAGGCGTCCGCCTACGTACTGACGACGTTGCACCCACTTCCACCCTTAAATAAAAACTTTCCCCTACAACCCTTAATATTTTTTAAAATTTTCATACAAAATCATCAAAATTTAGTGTTTGTTCTAAATTTTTTGCCAAAGTAGCGTTAGTTTACAGTTACAATAGTACTCACCCTTCATCCCTGTTCTCTGGTCCGCGATCCGTGTGCTGGTTTTCAGGTGGTGGGGCGAAATTCCAAATTTTTTGCTTCAAAAACTGGTTTTTTGACCAAAACTCAAAATTTTTGTTTGGCACCCACACAGTTTTATTTCGTAGTTCGCTGGCCCGCGCCGAGACGGTTTTTTGGACACCTCTCACGCCCGTCTAGCACGAAAAGAACACCCTTATTTTTTGACTTTTCGATTTTTTATAGTTTCTGCCTACAATCAAAAAGCACCTTAGGGGACACGTTTTTAACATAATCGCTAATATCTTTGTTGTTTGGAGTGCGATTTTGAAGCTGTTTTCAGCTAATTTAGACATAACTAGGCGTCCGCCTACGTACTGACGACGTTGCACCCACTTCCACCCTTAAATAAAAACTTTCCCCTACAACCCTTAATATTTTTTAAAATTTTCATACAATTTCATCAAAATTTAGTGTTTTTTCTAAATTTTTTGCAAAAGTAACGTTAGATTATAGTTTCAATAGTACTCACCCTTCATCCCTGTTCTCTGGTCCGCGATCCGTGTGCTGGTTTTCAGGTGGTGGGGCGAAATTCCAAATTTTTTGCTTCAAAAACTGGTTTTTTGACCTAAACTCAAAATTTTTGTTCGGCACCTACCCCGTTTTATTTCGTAGTTCGCTGGCCCGCGCCGAGACGGTTTTTTGGACACCTCTCACGCCCGTCTAGCACGAAAAGAACACCCTTATTTTTTGACTTTTCGATTTTTTATAGTTTCTGCCTACAATCAAAAAGCACCTTAGGGGACACGTTTTTAACATAATCGCTAATATCTTTGTTGTTTGGAGTGCGATTTTGAAGCTGTTTTCAGCTAATTTAGACATAACTAGGCGTCCGCCTACGTACTGACGACGTTGCACCCACTTCCACCCTTAAATAAAAACTTTCCCCTACAACCCTTAATATTTTTTAAAATTTTCATACAAAATCATCAAAATTTAGTGTTTGTTCTAAATTTTTTGCCAAAGTAGCGTTAGTTTACAGTTACAATAGTACTCACCCTTCATCCCTGTTCTCTGGTCCGCGATCCGTGTGCTGGTTTTCAGGTGGTGGGGCGAAATTCCAAATTTTTTGCTTCAAAAACTGGTTTTTTGACCAAAACTCAAAATTTTTGTTTGGCACCCACACAGTTTTATTTCGTAGTTCGCTGGCCCGCGCCGAGACGGTTTTTTGGACACCTCTCACGCCCGTCTAGCACGAAAAGAACACCCTTATTTTTTGACTTTTCGATTTTTTATAGTTTCTGCCTACAATCAAAAAGCACCTTAGGGGACACGTTTTTAACATAATCGCTAATATCTTTGTTGTTTGGAGTGCGATTTTGAAGCTGTTTTCAGCTAATTTAGACATAACTAGGCGTCCGCCTACGTACTGACGACGTTGCACCCACTTCCACCCTTAAATAAAAACTTTCCCCTACAACCCTTAATATTTTTTAAAATTTTCATACAATTTCATCAAAATTTAGTGTTTTTTCTAAATTTTTTGCAAAAGTAACGTTAGATTATAGTTTCAATAGTACTCACCCTTCATCCCTGTTCTCTGGTCCGCGATCCGTGTGCTGGTTTTCAGGTGGTGGGGCGAAATTCCAAATTTTTTGCTTCAAAAACTGGTTTTTTGACCTAAACTCAAAATTTTTGTTCGGCACCTACCCCGTTTTATTTCGTAGTTCGCTGGCCCGCGCCGAGACGGTTTTTTGGACACCTCTCACGCCCGTCTAGCACGAAAAGAACACCCTTATTTTTTGACTTTTCGATTTTTTATAGTTTCTGCCTACAATCAAAAAGCACCTTAGGGGACACGTTTTTAACATAATCGCTAATATCTTTGTTGTTTGGAGTGCGATTTTGAAGCTGTTTTCAGCTAATTTAGACATAACTAGGCGTCCGCCTACGTACTGACGACGTTGCACCCACTTCCACCCTTAAATAAAAACTTTCCCCTACAACCCTTAATATTTTTTAAAATTTTCATACAAAATCATCAAAATTTAGTGTTTGTTCTAAATTTTTTGCCAAAGTAGCGTTAGTTTACAGTTACAATAGTACTCACCCTTCATCCCTGTTCTCTGGTCCGCGATCCGTGTGCTGGTTTTCAGGTGGTGGGGCGAAATTCCAAATTTTTTGCTTCAAAAACTGGTTTTTTGACCAAAACTCAAAATTTTTGTTTGGCACCCACACAGTTTTATTTCGTAGTTCGCTGGCCCGCGCCGAGACGGTTTTTTGGACACCTCTCACGCCCGTCTAGCACGAAAAGAACACCCTTATTTTTTGACTTTTCGATTTTTTATAGTTTCTGCCTACAATCAAAAAGCACCTTAGGGGACACGTTTTTAACATAATCGCTAATATCTTTGTTGTTTGGAGTGCGATTTTGAAGCTGTTTTCAGCTAATTTAGACATAACTAGGCGTCCGCCTACGTACTGACGACGTTGCACCCACTTCCACCCTTAAATAAAAACTTTCCCCTACAACCCTTAATATTTTTTAAAATTTTCATACAATTTCATCAAAATTTAGTGTTTTTTCTAAATTTTTTGCAAAAGTAACGTTAGATTATAGTTTCAATAGTACTCACCCTTCATCCCTGTTCTCTGGTCCGCGATCCGTGTGCTGGTTTTCAGGTGGTGGGGCGAAATTCCAAATTTTTTGCTTCAAAAACTGGTTTTTTGACCTAAACTCAAAATTTTTGTTCGGCACCTACCCCGTTTTATTTCGTAGTTCGCTGGCCCGCGCCGAGACGGTTTTTTGGACACCTCTCACGCCCGTCTAGCACGAAAAGAACACCCTTATTTTTTGACTTTTCGATTTTTTATAGTTTCTGCCTACAATCAAAAAGCACCTTAGGGGACACGTTTTTAACATAATCGCTAATATCTTTGTTGTTTGGAGTGCGATTTTGAAGCTGTTTTCAGCTAATTTAGACATAACTAGGCGTCCGCCTACGTACTGACGACGTTGCACCCACTTCCACCCTTAAATAAAAACTTTCCCCTACAACCCTTAATATTTTTTAAAATTTTCATACAAAATCATCAAAATTTAGTGTTTGTTCTAAATTTTTTGCCAAAGTAGCGTTAGTTTACAGTTACAATAGTACTCACCCTTCATCCCTGTTCTCTGGTCCGCGATCCGTGTGCTGGTTTTCAGGTGGTGGGGCGAAATTCCAAATTTTTTGCTTCAAAAACTGGTTTTTTGACCAAAACTCAAAATTTTTGTTTGGCACCCACACAGTTTTATTTCGTAGTTCGCTGGCCCGCGCCGAGACGGTTTTTTGGACACCTCTCACGCCCGTCTAGCACGAAAAGAACACCCTTATTTTTTGACTTTTCGATTTTTTATAGTTTCTGCCTACAATCAAAAAGCACCTTAGGGGACACGTTTTTAACATAATCGCTAATATCTTTGTTGTTTGGAGTGCGATTTTGAAGCTGTTTTCAGCTAATTTAGACATAACTAGGCGTCCGCCTACGTACTGACGACGTTGCACCCACTTCCACCCTTAAATAAAAACTTTCCCCTACAACCCTTAATATTTTTTAAAATTTTCATACAATTTCATCAAAATTTAGTGTTTTTTCTAAATTTTTTGCAAAAGTAACGTTAGATTATAGTTTCAATAGTACTCACCCTTCATCCCTGTTCTCTGGTCCGCGATCCGTGTGCTGGTTTTCAGGTGGTGGGGCGAAATTCCAAATTTTTTGCTTCAAAAACTGGTTTTTTGACCTAAACTCAAAATTTTTGTTCGGCACCTACCCCGTTTTATTTCGTAGTTCGCTGGCCCGCGCCGAGACGGTTTTTTGGACACCTCTCACGCCCGTCTAGCACGAAAAGAACACCCTTATTTTTTGACTTTTCGATTTTTTATAGTTTCTGCCTACAATCAAAAAGCACCTTAGGGGACACGTTTTTAACATAATCGCTAATATCTTTGTTGTTTGGAGTGCGATTTTGAAGCTGTTTTCAGCTAATTTAGACATAACTAGGCGTCCGCCTACGTACTGACGACGTTGCACCCACTTCCACCCTTAAATAAAAACTTTCCCCTACAACCCTTAATATTTTTTAAAATTTTCATACAAAATCATCAAAATTTAGTGTTTGTTCTAAATTTTTTGCCAAAGTAGCGTTAGTTTACAGTTACAATAGTACTCACCCTTCATCCCTGTTCTCTGGTCCGCGATCCGTGTGCTGGTTTTCAGGTGGTGGGGCGAAATTCCAAATTTTTTGCTTCAAAAACTGGTTTTTTGACCAAAACTCAAAATTTTTGTTTGGCACCCACACAGTTTTATTTCGTAGTTCGCTGGCCCGCGCCGAGACGGTTTTTTGGACACCTCTCACGCCCGTCTAGCACGAAAAGAACACCCTTATTTTTTGACTTTTCGATTTTTTATAGTTTCTGCCTACAATCAAAAAGCACCTTAGGGGACACGTTTTTAACATAATCGCTAATATCTTTGTTGTTTGGAGTGCGATTTTGAAGCTGTTTTCAGCTAATTTAGACATAACTAGGCGTCCGCCTACGTACTGACGACGTTGCACCCACTTCCACCCTTAAATAAAAACTTTCCCCTACAACCCTTAATATTTTTTAAAATTTTCATACAATTTCATCAAAATTTAGTGTTTTTTCTAAATTTTTTGCAAAAGTAACGTTAGATTATAGTTTCAATAGTACTCACCCTTCATCCCTGTTCTCTGGTCCGCGATCCGTGTGCTGGTTTTCAGGTGGTGGGGCGAAATTCCAAATTTTTTGCTTCAAAAACTGGTTTTTTGACCTAAACTCAAAATTTTTGTTCGGCACCTACCCCGTTTTATTTCGTAGTTCGCTGGCCCGCGCCGAGACGGTTTTTTGGACACCTCTCACGCCCGTCTAGCACGAAAAGAACACCCTTATTTTTTGACTTTTCGATTTTTTATAGTTTCTGCCTACAATCAAAAAGCACCTTAGGGGACACGTTTTTAACATAATCGCTAATATCTTTGTTGTTTGGAGTGCGATTTTGAAGCTGTTTTCAGCTAATTTAGACATAACTAGGCGTCCGCCTACGTACTGACGACGTTGCACCCACTTCCACCCTTAAATAAAAACTTTCCCCTACAACCCTTAATATTTTTTAAAATTTTCATACAATTTCATCAAAATTTAGTGTTTTTTCTAAATTTTTTGCAAAAGTAACGTTAGATTATAGTTTCAATAGTACTCACCCTTCATCCCTGTTCTCTGGTCCGCGATCCGTGTGCTGGTTTTCAGGTGGTGGGGCGAAATTCCAAATTTTTTGCTTCAAAAACTGGTTTTTTGACCTAAACTCAAAATTTTTGTTCGGCACCTACCCCGTTTTATTTCGTAGTTCGCTGGCCCGCGCCGAGACGGTTTTTTGGACACCTCTCACGCCCGTCTAGCACGAAAAGAACACCCTTATTTTTTGACTTTTCGATTTTTTATAGTTTCTGCCTACAATCAAAAAGCACCTTAGGGGACACGTTTTTAACATAATCGCTAATATCTTTGTTGTTTGGAGTGCGATTTTGAAGCTGTTTTCAGCTAATTTAGACATAACTAGGCGTCCGCCTACGTACTGACGACGTTGCACCCACTTCCACCCTTAAATAAAAACTTTCCCCTACAACCCTTAATATTTTTTAAAATTTTCATACAAAATCATCAAAATTTAGTGTTTGTTCTAAATTTTTTGCCAAAGTAGCGTTAGTTTACAGTTACAATAGTACTCACCCTTCATCCCTGTTCTCTGGTCCGCGATCCGTGTGCTGGTTTTCAGGTGGTGGGGCGAAATTCCAAATTTTTTGCTTCAAAAACTGGTTTTTTGACCAAAACTCAAAATTTTTGTTTGGCACCCACACAGTTTTATTTCGTAGTTCGCTGGCCCGCGCCGAGACGGTTTTTTGGACACCTCTCACGCCCGTCTAGCACGAAAAGAACACCCTTATTTTTTGACTTTTCGATTTTTTATAGTTTCTGCCTACAATCAAAAAGCACCTTAGGGGACACGTTTTTAACATAATCGCTAATATCTTTGTTGTTTGGAGTGCGATTTTGAAGCTGTTTTCAGCTAATTTAGACATAACTAGGCGTCCGCCTACGTACTGACGACGTTGCACCCACTTCCACCCTTAAATAAAAACTTTCCCCTACAACCCTTAATATTTTTTAAAATTTTCATACAATTTCATCAAAATTTAGTGTTTTTTCTAAATTTTTTGCAAAAGTAACGTTAGATTATAGTTTCAATAGTACTCACCCTTCATCCCTGTTCTCTGGTCCGCGATCCGTGTGCTGGTTTTCAGGTGGTGGGGCGAAATTCCAAATTTTTTGCTTCAAAAACTGGTTTTTTGACCTAAACTCAAAATTTTTGTTCGGCACCTACCCCGTTTTATTTCGTAGTTCGCTGGCCCGCGCCGAGACGGTTTTTTGGACACCTCTCACGCCCGTCTAGCACGAAAAGAACACCCTTATTTTTTGACTTTTCGATTTTTTATAGTTTCTGCCTACAATCAAAAAGCACCTTAGGGGACACGTTTTTAACATAATCGCTAATATCTTTGTTGTTTGGAGTGCGATTTTGAAGCTGTTTTCAGCTAATTTAGACATAACTAGGCGTCCGCCTACGTACTGACGACGTTGCACCCACTTCCACCCTTAAATAAAAACTTTCCCCTACAACCCTTAATATTTTTTAAAATTTTCATACAAAATCATCAAAATTTAGTGTTTGTTCTAAATTTTTTGCCAAAGTAGCGTTAGTTTACAGTTACAATAGTACTCACCCTTCATCCCTGTTCTCTGGTCCGCGATCCGTGTGCTGGTTTTCAGGTGGTGGGGCGAAATTCCAAATTTTTTGCTTCAAAAACTGGTTTTTTGACCAAAACTCAAAATTTTTGTTTGGCACCCACACAGTTTTATTTCGTAGTTCGCTGGCCCGCGCCGAGACGGTTTTTTGGACACCTCTCACGCCCGTCTAGCACGAAAAGAACACCCTTATTTTTTGACTTTTCGATTTTTTATAGTTTCTGCCTACAATCAAAAAGCACCTTAGGGGACACGTTTTTAACATAATCGCTAATATCTTTGTTGTTTGGAGTGCGATTTTGAAGCTGTTTTCAGCTAATTTAGACATAACTAGGCGTCCGCCTACGTACTGACGACGTTGCACCCACTTCCACCCTTAAATAAAAACTTTCCCCTACAACCCTTAATATTTTTTAAAATTTTCATACAATTTCATCAAAATTTAGTGTTTTTTCTAAATTTTTTGCAAAAGTAACGTTAGATTATAGTTTCAATAGTACTCACCCTTCATCCCTGTTCTCTGGTCCGCGATCCGTGTGCTGGTTTTCAGGTGGTGGGGCGAAATTCCAAATTTTTTGCTTCAAAAACTGGTTTTTTGACCTAAACTCAAAATTTTTGTTCGGCACCTACCCCGTTTTATTTCGTAGTTCGCTGGCCCGCGCCGAGACGGTTTTTTGGACACCTCTCACGCCCGTCTAGCACGAAAAGAACACCCTTATTTTTTGACTTTTCGATTTTTTATAGTTTCTGCCTACAATCAAAAAGCACCTTAGGGGACACGTTTTTAACATAATCGCTAATATCTTTGTTGTTTGGAGTGCGATTTTGAAGCTGTTTTCAGCTAATTTAGACATAACTAGGCGTCCGCCTACGTACTGACGACGTTGCACCCACTTCCACCCTTAAATAAAAACTTTCCCCTACAACCCTTAATATTTTTTAAAATTTTCATACAATTTCATCAAAATTTAGTGTTTTTTCTAAATTTTTTGCAAAAGTAACGTTAGATTATAGTTTCAATAGTACTCACCCTTCATCCCTGTTCTCTGGTCCGCGATCCGTGTGCTGGTTTTCAGGTGGTGGGGCGAAATTCCAAATTTTTTGCTTCAAAAACTGGTTTTTTGACCTAAACTCAAAATTTTTGTTCGGCACCTACCCCGTTTTATTTCGTAGTTCGCTGGCCCGCGCCGAGACGGTTTTTTGGACACCTCTCACGCCCGTCTAGCACGAAAAGAACACCCTTATTTTTTGACTTTTCGATTTTTTATAGTTTCTGCCTACAATCAAAAAGCACCTTAGGGGACACGTTTTTAACATAATCGCTAATATCTTTGTTGTTTGGAGTGCGATTTTGAAGCTGTTTTCAGCTAATTTAGACATAACTAGGCGTCCGCCTACGTACTGACGACGTTGCACCCACTTCCACCCTTAAATAAAAACTTTCCCCTACAACCCTTAATATTTTTTAAAATTTTCATACAATTTCATCAAAATTTAGTGTTTTTTCTAAATTTTTTGCAAAAGTAACGTTAGATTATAGTTTCAATAGTACTCACCCTTCATCCCTGTTCTCTGGTCCGCGATCCGTGTGCTGGTTTTCAGGTGGTGGGGCGAAATTCCAAATTTTTTGCTTCAAAAACTGGTTTTTTGACCAAAACTCAAAATTTTTGTTCGGCACCTACCCCGTTTTATTTCGTAGTTCGCTGGCCCGCGCCGAGACGGTTTTTTGGACACCTCTCACGCCCGTCTAGCACGAAAAGAACACCCTTATTTTTTGACTTTTCGATTTTTTATAGTTTCTGCCTACAATCAAAAAGCACCTTAGGGGACACGTTTTTAACATAATCGCTAATATCTTTGTTGTTTGGAGTGCGATTTTGAAGCTGTTTTCAGCTAATTTAGACATAACTAGGCGTCCGCCTACGTACTGACGACGTTGCACCCACTTCCACCCTTAAATAAAAACTTTCCCCTACAACCCTTAATATTTTTTAAAATTTTCATACAATTTCATCAAAATTTAGTGTTTTTTCTAAATTTTTTGCAAAAGTAACGTTAGATTATAGTTTCAATAGTACTCACCCTTCATCCCTGTTCTCTGGTCCGCGATCCGTGTGCTGGTTTTCAGGTGGTGGGGCGAAATTCCAAATTTTTTGCTTCAAAAACTGGTTTTTTGACCAAAACTCAAAATTTTTGTTTGGCACCCACACAGTTTTATTTCGTAGTTCGCTGGCCCGCGCCGAGACGGTTTTTTGGACACCTCTCACGCCCGTCTAGCACGAAAAGAACACCCTTATTTTTTGACTTTTCGATTTTTTATAGTTTCTGCCTACAATCAAAAAGCACCTTAGGGGACACGTTTTTAACATAATCGCTAATATCTTTGTTGTTTGGAGTGCGATTTTGAAGCTGTTTTCAGCTAATTTAGACATAACTAGGCGTCCGCCTACGTACTGACGACGTTGCACCCACTTCCACCCTTAAATAAAAACTTTCCCCTACAACCCTTAATATTTTTTAAAATTTTCATACAAAATCATCAAAATTTAGTGTTTGTTCTAAATTTTTTGCCAAAGTAGCGTTAGTTTACAGTTACAATAGTACTCACCCTTCATCCCTGTTCTCTGGTCCGCGATCCGTGTGCTGGTTTTCAGGTGGTGGGGCGAAATTCCAAATTTTTTGCTTCAAAAACTGGTTTTTTGACCAAAACTCAAAATTTTTGTTTGGCACCCACACAGTTTTATTTCGTAGTTCGCTGGCCCGCGCCGAGACGGTTTTTTGGACACCTCTCACGCCCGTCTAGCACGAAAAGAACACCCTTATTTTTTGACTTTTCGATTTTTTATAGTTTCTGCCTACAATCAAAAAGCACCTTAGGGGACACGTTTTTAACATAATCGCTAATATCTTTGTTGTTTGGAGTGCGATTTTGAAGCTGTTTTCAGCTAATTTAGACATAACTAGGCGTCCGCCTACGTACTGACGACGTTGCACCCACTTCCACCCTTAAATAAAAACTTTCCCCTACAACCCTTAATATTTTTTAAAATTTTCATACAATTTCATCAAAATTTAGTGTTTTTTCTAAATTTTTTGCAAAAGTAACGTTAGATTATAGTTTCAATAGTACTCACCCTTCATCCCTGTTCTCTGGTCCGCGATCCGTGTGCTGGTTTTCAGGTGGTGGGGCGAAATTCCAAATTTTTTGCTTCAAAAACTGGTTTTTTGACCTAAACTCAAAATTTTTGTTCGGCACCTACCCCGTTTTATTTCGTAGTTCGCTGGCCCGCGCCGAGACGGTTTTTTGGACACCTCTCACGCCCGTCTAGCACGAAAAGAACACCCTTATTTTTTGACTTTTCGATTTTTTATAGTTTCTGCCTACAATCAAAAAGCACCTTAGGGGACACGTTTTTAACATAATCGCTAATATCTTTGTTGTTTGGAGTGCGATTTTGAAGCTGTTTTCAGCTAATTTAGACATAACTAGGCGTCCGCCTACGTACTGACGACGTTGCACCCACTTCCACCCTTAAATAAAAACTTTCCCCTACAACCCTTAATATTTTTTAAAATTTTCATACAAAATCATCAAAATTTAGTGTTTGTTCTAAATTTTTTGCCAAAGTAGCGTTAGTTTACAGTTACAATAGTACTCACCCTTCATCCCTGTTCTCTGGTCCGCGATCCGTGTGCTGGTTTTCAGGTGGTGGGGCGAAATTCCAAATTTTTTGCTTCAAAAACTGGTTTTTTGACCAAAACTCAAAATTTTTGTTTGGCACCCACACAGTTTTATTTCGTAGTTCGCTGGCCCGCGCCGAGACGGTTTTTTGGACACCTCTCACGCCCGTCTAGCACGAAAAGAACACCCTTATTTTTTGACTTTTCGATTTTTTATAGTTTCTGCCTACAATCAAAAAGCACCTTAGGGGACACGTTTTTAACATAATCGCTAATATCTTTGTTGTTTGGAGTGCGATTTTGAAGCTGTTTTCAGCTAATTTAGACATAACTAGGCGTCCGCCTACGTACTGACGACGTTGCACCCACTTCCACCCTTAAATAAAAACTTTCCCCTACAACCCTTAATATTTTTTAAAATTTTCATACAATTTCATCAAAATTTAGTGTTTTTTCTAAATTTTTTGCAAAAGTAACGTTAGATTATAGTTTCAATAGTACTCACCCTTCATCCCTGTTCTCTGGTCCGCGATCCGTGTGCTGGTTTTCAGGTGGTGGGGCGAAATTCCAAATTTTTTGCTTCAAAAACTGGTTTTTTGACCTAAACTCAAAATTTTTGTTCGGCACCTACCCCGTTTTATTTCGTAGTTCGCTGGCCCGCGCCGAGACGGTTTTTTGGACACCTCTCACGCCCGTCTAGCACGAAAAGAACACCCTTATTTTTTGACTTTTCGATTTTTTATAGTTTCTGCCTACAATCAAAAAGCACCTTAGGGGACACGTTTTTAACATAATCGCTAATATCTTTGTTGTTTGGAGTGCGATTTTGAAGCTGTTTTCAGCTAATTTAGACATAACTAGGCGTCCGCCTACGTACTGACGACGTTGCACCCACTTCCACCCTTAAATAAAAACTTTCCCCTACAACCCTTAATATTTTTTAAAATTTTCATACAAAATCATCAAAATTTAGTGTTTGTTCTAAATTTTTTGCCAAAGTAGCGTTAGTTTACAGTTACAATAGTACTCACCCTTCATCCCTGTTCTCTGGTCCGCGATCCGTGTGCTGGTTTTCAGGTGGTGGGGCGAAATTCCAAATTTTTTGCTTCAAAAACTGGTTTTTTGACCAAAACTCAAAATTTTTGTTTGGCACCCACACAGTTTTATTTCGTAGTTCGCTGGCCCGCGCCGAGACGGTTTTTTGGACACCTCTCACGCCCGTCTAGCACGAAAAGAACACCCTTATTTTTTGACTTTTCGATTTTTTATAGTTTCTGCCTACAATCAAAAAGCACCTTAGGGGACACGTTTTTAACATAATCGCTAATATCTTTGTTGTTTGGAGTGCGATTTTGAAGCTGTTTTCAGCTAATTTAGACATAACTAGGCGTCCGCCTACGTACTGACGACGTTGCACCCACTTCCACCCTTAAATAAAAACTTTCCCCTACAACCCTTAATATTTTTTAAAATTTTCATACAATTTCATCAAAATTTAGTGTTTTTTCTAAATTTTTTGCAAAAGTAACGTTAGATTATAGTTTCAATAGTACTCACCCTTCATCCCTGTTCTCTGGTCCGCGATCCGTGTGCTGGTTTTCAGGTGGTGGGGCGAAATTCCAAATTTTTTGCTTCAAAAACTGGTTTTTTGACCTAAACTCAAAATTTTTGTTCGGCACCTACCCCGTTTTATTTCGTAGTTCGCTGGCCCGCGCCGAGACGGTTTTTTGGACACCTCTCACGCCCGTCTAGCACGAAAAGAACACCCTTATTTTTTGACTTTTCGATTTTTTATAGTTTCTGCCTACAATCAAAAAGCACCTTAGGGGACACGTTTTTAACATAATCGCTAATATCTTTGTTGTTTGGAGTGCGATTTTGAAGCTGTTTTCAGCTAATTTAGACATAACTAGGCGTCCGCCTACGTACTGACGACGTTGCACCCACTTCCACCCTTAAATAAAAACTTTCCCCTACAACCCTTAATATTTTTTAAAATTTTCATACAAAATCATCAAAATTTAGTGTTTGTTCTAAATTTTTTGCCAAAGTAGCGTTAGTTTACAGTTACAATAGTACTCACCCTTCATCCCTGTTCTCTGGTCCGCGATCCGTGTGCTGGTTTTCAGGTGGTGGGGCGAAATTCCAAATTTTTTGCTTCAAAAACTGGTTTTTTGACCAAAACTCAAAATTTTTGTTTGGCACCCACACAGTTTTATTTCGTAGTTCGCTGGCCCGCGCCGAGACGGTTTTTTGGACACCTCTCACGCCCGTCTAGCACGAAAAGAACACCCTTATTTTTTGACTTTTCGATTTTTTATAGTTTCTGCCTACAATCAAAAAGCACCTTAGGGGACACGTTTTTAACATAATCGCTAATATCTTTGTTGTTTGGAGTGCGATTTTGAAGCTGTTTTCAGCTAATTTAGACATAACTAGGCGTCCGCCTACGTACTGACGACGTTGCACCCACTTCCACCCTTAAATAAAAACTTTCCCCTACAACCCTTAATATTTTTTAAAATTTTCATACAATTTCATCAAAATTTAGTGTTTTTTCTAAATTTTTTGCAAAAGTAACGTTAGATTATAGTTTCAATAGTACTCACCCTTCATCCCTGTTCTCTGGTCCGCGATCCGTGTGCTGGTTTTCAGGTGGTGGGGCGAAATTCCAAATTTTTTGCTTCAAAAACTGGTTTTTTGACCTAAACTCAAAATTTTTGTTCGGCACCTACCCCGTTTTATTTCGTAGTTCGCTGGCCCGCGCCGAGACGGTTTTTTGGACACCTCTCACGCCCGTCTAGCACGAAAAGAACACCCTTATTTTTTGACTTTTCGATTTTTTATAGTTTCTGCCTACAATCAAAAAGCACCTTAGGGGACACGTTTTTAACATAATCGCTAATATCTTTGTTGTTTGGAGTGCGATTTTGAAGCTGTTTTCAGCTAATTTAGACATAACTAGGCGTCCGCCTACGTACTGACGACGTTGCACCCACTTCCACCCTTAAATAAAAACTTTCCCCTACAACCCTTAATATTTTTTAAAATTTTCATACAATTTCATCAAAATTTAGTGTTTTTTCTAAATTTTTTGCAAAAGTAACGTTAGATTATAGTTTCAATAGTACTCACCCTTCATCCCTGTTCTCTGGTCCGCGATCCGTGTGCTGGTTTTCAGGTGGTGGGGCGAAATTCCAAATTTTTTGCTTCAAAAACTGGTTTTTTGACCTAAACTCAAAATTTTTGTTCGGCACCTACCCCGTTTTATTTCGTAGTTCGCTGGCCCGCGCCGAGACGGTTTTTTGGACACCTCTCACGCCCGTCTAGCACGAAAAGAACACCCTTATTTTTTGACTTTTCGATTTTTTATAGTTTCTGCCTACAATCAAAAAGCACCTTAGGGGACACGTTTTTAACATAATCGCTAATATCTTTGTTGTTTGGAGTGCGATTTTGAAGCTGTTTTCAGCTAATTTAGACATAACTAGGCGTCCGCCTACGTACTGACGACGTTGCACCCACTTCCACCCTTAAATAAAAACTTTCCCCTACAACCCTTAATATTTTTTAAAATTTTCATACAATTTCATCAAAATTTAGTGTTTTTTCTAAATTTTTTGCAAAAGTAACGTTAGATTATAGTTTCAATAGTACTCACCCTTCATCCCTGTTCTCTGGTCCGCGATCCGTGTGCTGGTTTTCAGGTGGTGGGGCGAAATTCCAAATTTTTTGCTTCAAAAACTGGTTTTTTGACCTAAACTCAAAATTTTTGTTCGGCACCTACCCCGTTTTATTTCGTAGTTCGCTGGCCCGCGCCGAGACGGTTTTTTGGACACCTCTCACGCCCGTCTAGCACGAAAAGAACACCCTTATTTTTTGACTTTTCGATTTTTTATAGTTTCTGCCTACAATCAAAAAGCACCTTAGGGGACACGTTTTTAACATAATCGCTAATATCTTTGTTGTTTGGAGTGCGATTTTGAAGCTGTTTTCAGCTAATTTAGACATAACTAGGCGTCCGCCTACGTACTGACGACGTTGCACCCACTTCCACCCTTAAATAAAAACTTTCCCCTACAACCCTTAATATTTTTTAAAATTTTCATACAAAATCATCAAAATTTAGTGTTTGTTCTAAATTTTTTGCCAAAGTAGCGTTAGTTTACAGTTACAATAGTACTCACCCTTCATCCCTGTTCTCTGGTCCGCGATCCGTGTGCTGGTTTTCAGGTGGTGGGGCGAAATTCCAAATTTTTTGCTTCAAAAACTGGTTTTTTGACCAAAACTCAAAATTTTTGTTTGGCACCCACACAGTTTTATTTCGTAGTTCGCTGGCCCGCGCCGAGACGGTTTTTTGGACACCTCTCACGCCCGTCTAGCACGAAAAGAACACCCTTATTTTTTGACTTTTCGATTTTTTATAGTTTCTGCCTACAATCAAAAAGCACCTTAGGGGACACGTTTTTAACATAATCGCTAATATCTTTGTTGTTTGGAGTGCGATTTTGAAGCTGTTTTCAGCTAATTTAGACATAACTAGGCGTCCGCCTACGTACTGACGACGTTGCACCCACTTCCACCCTTAAATAAAAACTTTCCCCTACAACCCTTAATATTTTTTAAAATTTTCATACAATTTCATCAAAATTTAGTGTTTTTTCTAAATTTTTTGCAAAAGTAACGTTAGATTATAGTTTCAATAGTACTCACCCTTCATCCCTGTTCTCTGGTCCGCGATCCGTGTGCTGGTTTTCAGGTGGTGGGGCGAAATTCCAAATTTTTTGCTTCAAAAACTGGTTTTTTGACCTAAACTCAAAATTTTTGTTCGGCACCTACCCCGTTTTATTTCGTAGTTCGCTGGCCCGCGCCGAGACGGTTTTTTGGACACCTCTCACGCCCGTCTAGCACGAAAAGAACACCCTTATTTTTTGACTTTTCGATTTTTTATAGTTTCTGCCTACAATCAAAAAGCACCTTAGGGGACACGTTTTTAACATAATCGCTAATATCTTTGTTGTTTGGAGTGCGATTTTGAAGCTGTTTTCAGCTAATTTAGACATAACTAGGCGTCCGCCTACGTACTGACGACGTTGCACCCACTTCCACCCTTAAATAAAAACTTTCCCCTACAACCCTTAATATTTTTTAAAATTTTCATACAAAATCATCAAAATTTAGTGTTTGTTCTAAATTTTTTGCCAAAGTAGCGTTAGTTTACAGTTACAATAGTACTCACCCTTCATCCCTGTTCTCTGGTCCGCGATCCGTGTGCTGGTTTTCAGGTGGTGGGGCGAAATTCCAAATTTTTTGCTTCAAAAACTGGTTTTTTGACCAAAACTCAAAATTTTTGTTTGGCACCCACACAGTTTTATTTCGTAGTTCGCTGGCCCGCGCCGAGACGGTTTTTTGGACACCTCTCACGCCCGTCTAGCACGAAAAGAACACCCTTATTTTTTGACTTTTCGATTTTTTATAGTTTCTGCCTACAATCAAAAAGCACCTTAGGGGACACGTTTTTAACATAATCGCTAATATCTTTGTTGTTTGGAGTGCGATTTTGAAGCTGTTTTCAGCTAATTTAGACATAACTAGGCGTCCGCCTACGTACTGACGACGTTGCACCCACTTCCACCCTTAAATAAAAACTTTCCCCTACAACCCTTAATATTTTTTAAAATTTTCATACAATTTCATCAAAATTTAGTGTTTTTTCTAAATTTTTTGCAAAAGTAACGTTAGATTATAGTTTCAATAGTACTCACCCTTCATCCCTGTTCTCTGGTCCGCGATCCGTGTGCTGGTTTTCAGGTGGTGGGGCGAAATTCCAAATTTTTTGCTTCAAAAACTGGTTTTTTGACCTAAACTCAAAATTTTTGTTCGGCACCTACCCCGTTTTATTTCGTAGTTCGCTGGCCCGCGCCGAGACGGTTTTTTGGACACCTCTCACGCCCGTCTAGCACGAAAAGAACACCCTTATTTTTTGACTTTTCGATTTTTTATAGTTTCTGCCTACAATCAAAAAGCACCTTAGGGGACACGTTTTTAACATAATCGCTAATATCTTTGTTGTTTGGAGTGCGATTTTGAAGCTGTTTTCAGCTAATTTAGACATAACTAGGCGTCCGCCTACGTACTGACGACGTTGCACCCACTTCCACCCTTAAATAAAAACTTTCCCCTACAACCCTTAATATTTTTTAAAATTTTCATACAAAATCATCAAAATTTAGTGTTTGTTCTAAATTTTTTGCCAAAGTAGCGTTAGTTTACAGTTACAATAGTACTCACCCTTCATCCCTGTTCTCTGGTCCGCGATCCGTGTGCTGGTTTTCAGGTGGTGGGGCGAAATTCCAAATTTTTTGCTTCAAAAACTGGTTTTTTGACCAAAACTCAAAATTTTTGTTTGGCACCCACACAGTTTTATTTCGTAGTTCGCTGGCCCGCGCCGAGACGGTTTTTTGGACACCTCTCACGCCCGTCTAGCACGAAAAGAACACCCTTATTTTTTGACTTTTCGATTTTTTATAGTTTCTGCCTACAATCAAAAAGCACCTTAGGGGACACGTTTTTAACATAATCGCTAATATCTTTGTTGTTTGGAGTGCGATTTTGAAGCTGTTTTCAGCTAATTTAGACATAACTAGGCGTCCGCCTACGTACTGACGACGTTGCACCCACTTCCACCCTTAAATAAAAACTTTCCCCTACAACCCTTAATATTTTTTAAAATTTTCATACAAAATCATCAAAATTTAGTGTTTGTTCTAAATTTTTTGCCAAAGTAGCGTTAGTTTACAGTTACAATAGTACTCACCCTTCATCCCTGTTCTCTGGTCCGCGATCCGTGTGCTGGTTTTCAGGTGGTGGGGCGAAATTCCAAATTTTTTGCTTCAAAAACTGGTTTTTTGACCAAAACTCAAAATTTTTGTTTGGCACCCACACAGTTTTATTTCGTAGTTCGCTGGCCCGCGCCGAGACGGTTTTTTGGACACCTCTCACGCCCGTCTAGCACGAAAAGAACACCCTTATTTTTTGACTTTTCGATTTTTTATAGTTTCTGCCTACAATCAAAAAGCACCTTAGGGGACACGTTTTTAACATAATCGCTAATATCTTTGTTGTTTGGAGTGCGATTTTGAAGCTGTTTTCAGCTAATTTAGACATAACTAGGCGTCCGCCTACGTACTGACGACGTTGCACCCACTTCCACCCTTAAATAAAAACTTTCCCCTACAACCCTTAATATTTTTTAAAATTTTCATACAATTTCATCAAAATTTAGTGTTTTTTCTAAATTTTTTGCAAAAGTAACGTTAGATTATAGTTTCAATAGTACTCACCCTTCATCCCTGTTCTCTGGTCCGCGATCCGTGTGCTGGTTTTCAGGTGGTGGGGCGAAATTCCAAATTTTTTGCTTCAAAAACTGGTTTTTTGACCTAAACTCAAAATTTTTGTTCGGCACCTACCCCGTTTTATTTCGTAGTTCGCTGGCCCGCGCCGAGACGGTTTTTTGGACACCTCTCACGCCCGTCTAGCACGAAAAGAACACCCTTATTTTTTGACTTTTCGATTTTTTATAGTTTCTGCCTACAATCAAAAAGCACCTTAGGGGACACGTTTTTAACATAATCGCTAATATCTTTGTTGTTTGGAGTGCGATTTTGAAGCTGTTTTCAGCTAATTTAGACATAACTAGGCGTCCGCCTACGTACTGACGACGTTGCACCCACTTCCACCCTTAAATAAAAACTTTCCCCTACAACCCTTAATATTTTTTAAAATTTTCATACAAAATCATCAAAATTTAGTGTTTGTTCTAAATTTTTTGCCAAAGTAGCGTTAGTTTACAGTTACAATAGTACTCACCCTTCATCCCTGTTCTCTGGTCCGCGATCCGTGTGCTGGTTTTCAGGTGGTGGGGCGAAATTCCAAATTTTTTGCTTCAAAAACTGGTTTTTTGACCAAAACTCAAAATTTTTGTTTGGCACCCACACAGTTTTATTTCGTAGTTCGCTGGCCCGCGCCGAGACGGTTTTTTGGACACCTCTCACGCCCGTCTAGCACGAAAAGAACACCCTTATTTTTTGACTTTTCGATTTTTTATAGTTTCTGCCTACAATCAAAAAGCACCTTAGGGGACACGTTTTTAACATAATCGCTAATATCTTTGTTGTTTGGAGTGCGATTTTGAAGCTGTTTTCAGCTAATTTAGACATAACTAGGCGTCCGCCTACGTACTGACGACGTTGCACCCACTTCCACCCTTAAATAAAAACTTTCCCCTACAACCCTTAATATTTTTTAAAATTTTCATACAATTTCATCAAAATTTAGTGTTTTTTCTAAATTTTTTGCAAAAGTAACGTTAGATTATAGTTTCAATAGTACTCACCCTTCATCCCTGTTCTCTGGTCCGCGATCCGTGTGCTGGTTTTCAGGTGGTGGGGCGAAATTCCAAATTTTTTGCTTCAAAAACTGGTTTTTTGACCTAAACTCAAAATTTTTGTTCGGCACCTACCCCGTTTTATTTCGTAGTTCGCTGGCCCGCGCCGAGACGGTTTTTTGGACACCTCTCACGCCCGTCTAGCACGAAAAGAACACCCTTATTTTTTGACTTTTCGATTTTTTATAGTTTCTGCCTACAATCAAAAAGCACCTTAGGGGACACGTTTTTAACATAATCGCTAATATCTTTGTTGTTTGGAGTGCGATTTTGAAGCTGTTTTCAGCTAATTTAGACATAACTAGGCGTCCGCCTACGTACTGACGACGTTGCACCCACTTCCACCCTTAAATAAAAACTTTCCCCTACAACCCTTAATATTTTTTAAAATTTTCATACAATTTCATCAAAATTTAGTGTTTTTTCTAAATTTTTTGCAAAAGTAACGTTAGATTATAGTTTCAATAGTACTCACCCTTCATCCCTGTTCTCTGGTCCGCGATCCGTGTGCTGGTTTTCAGGTGGTGGGGCGAAATTCCAAATTTTTTGCTTCAAAAACTGGTTTTTTGACCTAAACTCAAAATTTTTGTTCGGCACCTACCCCGTTTTATTTCGTAGTTCGCTGGCCCGCGCCGAGACGGTTTTTTGGACACCTCTCACGCCCGTCTAGCACGAAAAGAACACCCTTATTTTTTGACTTTTCGATTTTTTATAGTTTCTGCCTACAATCAAAAAGCACCTTAGGGGACACGTTTTTAACATAATCGCTAATATCTTTGTTGTTTGGAGTGCGATTTTGAAGCTGTTTTCAGCTAATTTAGACATAACTAGGCGTCCGCCTACGTACTGACGACGTTGCACCCACTTCCACCCTTAAATAAAAACTTTCCCCTACAACCCTTAATATTTTTTAAAATTTTCATACAAAATCATCAAAATTTAGTGTTTGTTCTAAATTTTTTGCCAAAGTAGCGTTAGTTTACAGTTACAATAGTACTCACCCTTCATCCCTGTTCTCTGGTCCGCGATCCGTGTGCTGGTTTTCAGGTGGTGGGGCGAAATTCCAAATTTTTTGCTTCAAAAACTGGTTTTTTGACCAAAACTCAAAATTTTTGTTTGGCACCCACACAGTTTTATTTCGTAGTTCGCTGGCCCGCGCCGAGACGGTTTTTTGGACACCTCTCACGCCCGTCTAGCACGAAAAGAACACCCTTATTTTTTGACTTTTCGATTTTTTATAGTTTCTGCCTACAATCAAAAAGCACCTTAGGGGACACGTTTTTAACATAATCGCTAATATCTTTGTTGTTTGGAGTGCGATTTTGAAGCTGTTTTCAGCTAATTTAGACATAACTAGGCGTCCGCCTACGTACTGACGACGTTGCACCCACTTCCACCCTTAAATAAAAACTTTCCCCTACAACCCTTAATATTTTTTAAAATTTTCATACAATTTCATCAAAATTTAGTGTTTTTTCTAAATTTTTTGCAAAAGTAACGTTAGATTATAGTTTCAATAGTACTCACCCTTCATCCCTGTTCTCTGGTCCGCGATCCGTGTGCTGGTTTTCAGGTGGTGGGGCGAAATTCCAAATTTTTTGCTTCAAAAACTGGTTTTTTGACCTAAACTCAAAATTTTTGTTCGGCACCTACCCCGTTTTATTTCGTAGTTCGCTGGCCCGCGCCGAGACGGTTTTTTGGACACCTCTCACGCCCGTCTAGCACGAAAAGAACACCCTTATTTTTTGACTTTTCGATTTTTTATAGTTTCTGCCTACAATCAAAAAGCACCTTAGGGGACACGTTTTTAACATAATCGCTAATATCTTTGTTGTTTGGAGTGCGATTTTGAAGCTGTTTTCAGCTAATTTAGACATAACTAGGCGTCCGCCTACGTACTGACGACGTTGCACCCACTTCCACCCTTAAATAAAAACTTTCCCCTACAACCCTTAATATTTTTTAAAATTTTCATACAAAATCATCAAAATTTAGTGTTTGTTCTAAATTTTTTGCCAAAGTAGCGTTAGTTTACAGTTACAATAGTACTCACCCTTCATCCCTGTTCTCTGGTCCGCGATCCGTGTGCTGGTTTTCAGGTGGTGGGGCGAAATTCCAAATTTTTTGCTTCAAAAACTGGTTTTTTGACCAAAACTCAAAATTTTTGTTTGGCACCCACACAGTTTTATTTCGTAGTTCGCTGGCCCGCGCCGAGACGGTTTTTTGGACACCTCTCACGCCCGTCTAGCACGAAAAGAACACCCTTATTTTTTGACTTTTCGATTTTTTATAGTTTCTGCCTACAATCAAAAAGCACCTTAGGGGACACGTTTTTAACATAATCGCTAATATCTTTGTTGTTTGGAGTGCGATTTTGAAGCTGTTTTCAGCTAATTTAGACATAACTAGGCGTCCGCCTACGTACTGACGACGTTGCACCCACTTCCACCCTTAAATAAAAACTTTCCCCTACAACCCTTAATATTTTTTAAAATTTTCATACAATTTCATCAAAATTTAGTGTTTTTTCTAAATTTTTTGCAAAAGTAACGTTAGATTATAGTTTCAATAGTACTCACCCTTCATCCCTGTTCTCTGGTCCGCGATCCGTGTGCTGGTTTTCAGGTGGTGGGGCGAAATTCCAAATTTTTTGCTTCAAAAACTGGTTTTTTGACCTAAACTCAAAATTTTTGTTCGGCACCTACCCCGTTTTATTTCGTAGTTCGCTGGCCCGCGCCGAGACGGTTTTTTGGACACCTCTCACGCCCGTCTAGCACGAAAAGAACACCCTTATTTTTTGACTTTTCGATTTTTTATAGTTTCTGCCTACAATCAAAAAGCACCTTAGGGGACACGTTTTTAACATAATCGCTAATATCTTTGTTGTTTGGAGTGCGATTTTGAAGCTGTTTTCAGCTAATTTAGACATAACTAGGCGTCCGCCTACGTACTGACGACGTTGCACCCACTTCCACCCTTAAATAAAAACTTTCCCCTACAACCCTTAATATTTTTTAAAATTTTCATACAAAATCATCAAAATTTAGTGTTTGTTCTAAATTTTTTGCCAAAGTAGCGTTAGTTTACAGTTACAATAGTACTCACCCTTCATCCCTGTTCTCTGGTCCGCGATCCGTGTGCTGGTTTTCAGGTGGTGGGGCGAAATTCCAAATTTTTTGCTTCAAAAACTGGTTTTTTGACCAAAACTCAAAATTTTTGTTTGGCACCCACACAGTTTTATTTCGTAGTTCGCTGGCCCGCGCCGAGACGGTTTTTTGGACACCTCTCACGCCCGTCTAGCACGAAAAGAACACCCTTATTTTTTGACTTTTCGATTTTTTATAGTTTCTGCCTACAATCAAAAAGCACCTTAGGGGACACGTTTTTAACATAATCGCTAATATCTTTGTTGTTTGGAGTGCGATTTTGAAGCTGTTTTCAGCTAATTTAGACATAACTAGGCGTCCGCCTACGTACTGACGACGTTGCACCCACTTCCACCCTTAAATAAAAACTTTCCCCTACAACCCTTAATATTTTTTAAAATTTTCATACAAAATCATCAAAATTTAGTGTTTGTTCTAAATTTTTTGCCAAAGTAGCGTTAGTTTACAGTTACAATAGTACTCACCCTTCATCCCTGTTCTCTGGTCCGCGATCCGTGTGCTGGTTTTCAGGTGGTGGGGCGAAATTCCAAATTTTTTGCTTCAAAAACTGGTTTTTTGACCAAAACTCAAAATTTTTGTTTGGCACCCACACAGTTTTATTTCGTAGTTCGCTGGCCCGCGCCGAGACGGTTTTTTGGACACCTCTCACGCCCGTCTAGCACGAAAAGAACACCCTTATTTTTTGACTTTTCGATTTTTTATAGTTTCTGCCTACAATCAAAAAGCACCTTAGGGGACACGTTTTTAACATAATCGCTAATATCTTTGTTGTTTGGAGTGCGATTTTGAAGCTGTTTTCAGCTAATTTAGACATAACTAGGCGTCCGCCTACGTACTGACGACGTTGCACCCACTTCCACCCTTAAATAAAAACTTTCCCCTACAACCCTTAATATTTTTTAAAATTTTCATACAATTTCATCAAAATTTAGTGTTTTTTCTAAATTTTTTGCAAAAGTAACGTTAGATTATAGTTTCAATAGTACTCACCCTTCATCCCTGTTCTCTGGTCCGCGATCCGTGTGCTGGTTTTCAGGTGGTGGGGCGAAATTCCAAATTTTTTGCTTCAAAAACTGGTTTTTTGACCTAAACTCAAAATTTTTGTTCGGCACCTACCCCGTTTTATTTCGTAGTTCGCTGGCCCGCGCCGAGACGGTTTTTTGGACACCTCTCACGCCCGTCTAGCACGAAAAGAACACCCTTATTTTTTGACTTTTCGATTTTTTATAGTTTCTGCCTACAATCAAAAAGCACCTTAGGGGACACGTTTTTAACATAATCGCTAATATCTTTGTTGTTTGGAGTGCGATTTTGAAGCTGTTTTCAGCTAATTTAGACATAACTAGGCGTCCGCCTACGTACTGACGACGTTGCACCCACTTCCACCCTTAAATAAAAACTTTCCCCTACAACCCTTAATATTTTTTAAAATTTTCATACAAAATCATCAAAATTTAGTGTTTGTTCTAAATTTTTTGCCAAAGTAGCGTTAGTTTACAGTTACAATAGTACTCACCCTTCATCCCTGTTCTCTGGTCCGCGATCCGTGTGCTGGTTTTCAGGTGGTGGGGCGAAATTCCAAATTTTTTGCTTCAAAAACTGGTTTTTTGACCAAAACTCAAAATTTTTGTTTGGCACCCACACAGTTTTATTTCGTAGTTCGCTGGCCCGCGCCGAGACGGTTTTTTGGACACCTCTCACGCCCGTCTAGCACGAAAAGAACACCCTTATTTTTTGACTTTTCGATTTTTTATAGTTTCTGCCTACAATCAAAAAGCACCTTAGGGGACACGTTTTTAACATAATCGCTAATATCTTTGTTGTTTGGAGTGCGATTTTGAAGCTGTTTTCAGCTAATTTAGACATAACTAGGCGTCCGCCTACGTACTGACGACGTTGCACCCACTTCCACCCTTAAATAAAAACTTTCCCCTACAACCCTTAATATTTTTTAAAATTTTCATACAATTTCATCAAAATTTAGTGTTTTTTCTAAATTTTTTGCAAAAGTAACGTTAGATTATAGTTTCAATAGTACTCACCCTTCATCCCTGTTCTCTGGTCCGCGATCCGTGTGCTGGTTTTCAGGTGGTGGGGCGAAATTCCAAATTTTTTGCTTCAAAAACTGGTTTTTTGACCTAAACTCAAAATTTTTGTTCGGCACCTACCCCGTTTTATTTCGTAGTTCGCTGGCCCGCGCCGAGACGGTTTTTTGGACACCTCTCACGCCCGTCTAGCACGAAAAGAACACCCTTATTTTTTGACTTTTCGATTTTTTATAGTTTCTGCCTACAATCAAAAAGCACCTTAGGGGACACGTTTTTAACATAATCGCTAATATCTTTGTTGTTTGGAGTGCGATTTTGAAGCTGTTTTCAGCTAATTTAGACATAACTAGGCGTCCGCCTACGTACTGACGACGTTGCACCCACTTCCACCCTTAAATAAAAACTTTCCCCTACAACCCTTAATATTTTTTAAAATTTTCATACAAAATCATCAAAATTTAGTGTTTGTTCTAAATTTTTTGCCAAAGTAGCGTTAGTTTACAGTTACAATAGTACTCACCCTTCATCCCTGTTCTCTGGTCCGCGATCCGTGTGCTGGTTTTCAGGTGGTGGGGCGAAATTCCAAATTTTTTGCTTCAAAAACTGGTTTTTTGACCAAAACTCAAAATTTTTGTTTGGCACCCACACAGTTTTATTTCGTAGTTCGCTGGCCCGCGCCGAGACGGTTTTTTGGACACCTCTCACGCCCGTCTAGCACGAAAAGAACACCCTTATTTTTTGACTTTTCGATTTTTTATAGTTTCTGCCTACAATCAAAAAGCACCTTAGGGGACACGTTTTTAACATAATCGCTAATATCTTTGTTGTTTGGAGTGCGATTTTGAAGCTGTTTTCAGCTAATTTAGACATAACTAGGCGTCCGCCTACGTACTGACGACGTTGCACCCACTTCCACCCTTAAATAAAAACTTTCCCCTACAACCCTTAATATTTTTTAAAATTTTCATACAATTTCATCAAAATTTAGTGTTTTTTCTAAATTTTTTGCAAAAGTAACGTTAGATTATAGTTTCAATAGTACTCACCCTTCATCCCTGTTCTCTGGTCCGCGATCCGTGTGCTGGTTTTCAGGTGGTGGGGCGAAATTCCAAATTTTTTGCTTCAAAAACTGGTTTTTTGACCTAAACTCAAAATTTTTGTTCGGCACCTACCCCGTTTTATTTCGTAGTTCGCTGGCCCGCGCCGAGACGGTTTTTTGGACACCTCTCACGCCCGTCTAGCACGAAAAGAACACCCTTATTTTTTGACTTTTCGATTTTTTATAGTTTCTGCCTACAATCAAAAAGCACCTTAGGGGACACGTTTTTAACATAATCGCTAATATCTTTGTTGTTTGGAGTGCGATTTTGAAGCTGTTTTCAGCTAATTTAGACATAACTAGGCGTCCGCCTACGTACTGACGACGTTGCACCCACTTCCACCCTTAAATAAAAACTTTCCCCTACAACCCTTAATATTTTTTAAAATTTTCATACAAAATCATCAAAATTTAGTGTTTGTTCTAAATTTTTTGCCAAAGTAGCGTTAGTTTACAGTTACAATAGTACTCACCCTTCATCCCTGTTCTCTGGTCCGCGATCCGTGTGCTGGTTTTCAGGTGGTGGGGCGAAATTCCAAATTTTTTGCTTCAAAAACTGGTTTTTTGACCAAAACTCAAAATTTTTGTTTGGCACCCACACAGTTTTATTTCGTAGTTCGCTGGCCCGCGCCGAGACGGTTTTTTGGACACCTCTCACGCCCGTCTAGCACGAAAAGAACACCCTTATTTTTTGACTTTTCGATTTTTTATAGTTTCTGCCTACAATCAAAAAGCACCTTAGGGGACACGTTTTTAACATAATCGCTAATATCTTTGTTGTTTGGAGTGCGATTTTGAAGCTGTTTTCAGCTAATTTAGACATAACTAGGCGTCCGCCTACGTACTGACGACGTTGCACCCACTTCCACCCTTAAATAAAAACTTTCCCCTACAACCCTTAATATTTTTTAAAATTTTCATACAAAATCATCAAAATTTAGTGTTTGTTCTAAATTTTTTGCCAAAGTAGCGTTAGTTTACAGTTACAATAGTACTCACCCTTCATCCCTGTTCTCTGGTCCGCGATCCGTGTGCTGGTTTTCAGGTGGTGGGGCGAAATTCCAAATTTTTTGCTTCAAAAACTGGTTTTTTGACCAAAACTCAAAATTTTTGTTTGGCACCCACACAGTTTTATTTCGTAGTTCGCTGGCCCGCGCCGAGACGGTTTTTTGGACACCTCTCACGCCCGTCTAGCACGAAAAGAACACCCTTATTTTTTGACTTTTCGATTTTTTATAGTTTCTGCCTACAATCAAAAAGCACCTTAGGGGACACGTTTTTAACATAATCGCTAATATCTTTGTTGTTTGGAGTGCGATTTTGAAGCTGTTTTCAGCTAATTTAGACATAACTAGGCGTCCGCCTACGTACTGACGACGTTGCACCCACTTCCACCCTTAAATAAAAACTTTCCCCTACAACCCTTAATATTTTTTAAAATTTTCATACAATTTCATCAAAATTTAGTGTTTTTTCTAAATTTTTTGCAAAAGTAACGTTAGATTATAGTTTCAATAGTACTCACCCTTCATCCCTGTTCTCTGGTCCGCGATCCGTGTGCTGGTTTTCAGGTGGTGGGGCGAAATTCCAAATTTTTTGCTTCAAAAACTGGTTTTTTGACCAAAACTCAAAATTTTTGTTTGGCACCCACACAGTTTTATTTCGTAGTTCGCTGGCCCGCGCCGAGACGGTTTTTTGGACACCTCTCACGCCCGTCTAGCACGAAAAGAACACCCTTATTTTTTGACTTTTCGATTTTTTATAGTTTCTGCCTACAATCAAAAAGCACCTTAGGGGACACGTTTTTAACATAATCGCTAATATCTTTGTTGTTTGGAGTGCGATTTTGAAGCTGTTTTCAGCTAATTTAGACATAACTAGGCGTCCGCCTACGTACTGACGACGTTGCACCCACTTCCACCCTTAAATAAAAACTTTCCCCTACAACCCTTAATATTTTTTAAAATTTTCATACAAAATCATCAAAATTTAGTGTTTGTTCTAAATTTTTTGCCAAAGTAGCGTTAGTTTACAGTTACAATAGTACTCACCCTTCATCCCTGTTCTCTGGTCCGCGATCCGTGTGCTGGTTTTCAGGTGGTGGGGCGAAATTCCAAATTTTTTGCTTCAAAAACTGGTTTTTTGACCAAAACTCAAAATTTTTGTTTGGCACCCACACAGTTTTATTTCGTAGTTCGCTGGCCCGCGCCGAGACGGTTTTTTGGACACCTCTCACGCCCGTCTAGCACGAAAAGAACACCCTTATTTTTTGACTTTTCGATTTTTTATAGTTTCTGCCTACAATCAAAAAGCACCTTAGGGGACACGTTTTTAACATAATCGCTAATATCTTTGTTGTTTGGAGTGCGATTTTGAAGCTGTTTTCAGCTAATTTAGACATAACTAGGCGTCCGCCTACGTACTGACGACGTTGCACCCACTTCCACCCTTAAATAAAAACTTTCCCCTACAACCCTTAATATTTTTTAAAATTTTCATACAATTTCATCAAAATTTAGTGTTTTTTCTAAATTTTTTGCAAAAGTAACGTTAGATTATAGTTTCAATAGTACTCACCCTTCATCCCTGTTCTCTGGTCCGCGATCCGTGTGCTGGTTTTCAGGTGGTGGGGCGAAATTCCAAATTTTTTGCTTCAAAAACTGGTTTTTTGACCTAAACTCAAAATTTTTGTTCGGCACCTACCCCGTTTTATTTCGTAGTTCGCTGGCCCGCGCCGAGACGGTTTTTTGGACACCTCTCACGCCCGTCTAGCACGAAAAGAACACCCTTATTTTTTGACTTTTCGATTTTTTATAGTTTCTGCCTACAATCAAAAAGCACCTTAGGGGACACGTTTTTAACATAATCGCTAATATCTTTGTTGTTTGGAGTGCGATTTTGAAGCTGTTTTCAGCTAATTTAGACATAACTAGGCGTCCGCCTACGTACTGACGACGTTGCACCCACTTCCACCCTTAAATAAAAACTTTCCCCTACAACCCTTAATATTTTTTAAAATTTTCATACAATTTCATCAAAATTTAGTGTTTTTTCTAAATTTTTTGCAAAAGTAACGTTAGATTATAGTTTCAATAGTACTCACCCTTCATCCCTGTTCTCTGGTCCGCGATCCGTGTGCTGGTTTTCAGGTGGTGGGGCGAAATTCCAAATTTTTTGCTTCAAAAACTGGTTTTTTGACCAAAACTCAAAATTTTTGTTTGGCACCCACACAGTTTTATTTCGTAGTTCGCTGGCCCGCGCCGAGACGGTTTTTTGGACACCTCTCACGCCCGTCTAGCACGAAAAGAACACCCTTATTTTTTGACTTTTCGATTTTTTATAGTTTCTGCCTACAATCAAAAAGCACCTTAGGGGACACGTTTTTAACATAATCGCTAATATCTTTGTTGTTTGGAGTGCGATTTTGAAGCTGTTTTCAGCTAATTTAGACATAACTAGGCGTCCGCCTACGTACTGACGACGTTGCACCCACTTCCACCCTTAAATAAAAACTTTCCCCTACAACCCTTAATATTTTTTAAAATTTTCATACAAAATCATCAAAATTTAGTGTTTGTTCTAAATTTTTTGCCAAAGTAGCGTTAGTTTACAGTTACAATAGTACTCACCCTTCATCCCTGTTCTCTGGTCCGCGATCCGTGTGCTGGTTTTCAGGTGGTGGGGCGAAATTCCAAATTTTTTGCTTCAAAAACTGGTTTTTTGACCAAAACTCAAAATTTTTGTTTGGCACCCACACAGTTTTATTTCGTAGTTCGCTGGCCCGCGCCGAGACGGTTTTTTGGACACCTCTCACGCCCGTCTAGCACGAAAAGAACACCCTTATTTTTTGACTTTTCGATTTTTTATAGTTTCTGCCTACAATCAAAAAGCACCTTAGGGGACACGTTTTTAACATAATCGCTAATATCTTTGTTGTTTGGAGTGCGATTTTGAAGCTGTTTTCAGCTAATTTAGACATAACTAGGCGTCCGCCTACGTACTGACGACGTTGCACCCACTTCCACCCTTAAATAAAAACTTTCCCCTACAACCCTTAATATTTTTTAAAATTTTCATACAAAATCATCAAAATTTAGTGTTTGTTCTAAATTTTTTGCCAAAGTAGCGTTAGTTTACAGTTACAATAGTACTCACCCTTCATCCCTGTTCTCTGGTCCGCGATCCGTGTGCTGGTTTTCAGGTGGTGGGGCGAAATTCCAAATTTTTTGCTTCAAAAACTGGTTTTTTGACCAAAACTCAAAATTTTTGTTTGGCACCCACACAGTTTTATTTCGTAGTTCGCTGGCCCGCGCCGAGACGGTTTTTTGGACACCTCTCACGCCCGTCTAGCACGAAAAGAACACCCTTATTTTTTGACTTTTCGATTTTTTATAGTTTCTGCCTACAATCAAAAAGCACCTTAGGGGACACGTTTTTAACATAATCGCTAATATCTTTGTTGTTTGGAGTGCGATTTTGAAGCTGTTTTCAGCTAATTTAGACATAACTAGGCGTCCGCCTACGTACTGACGACGTTGCACCCACTTCCACCCTTAAATAAAAACTTTCCCCTACAACCCTTAATATTTTTTAAAATTTTCATACAATTTCATCAAAATTTAGTGTTTTTTCTAAATTTTTTGCAAAAGTAACGTTAGATTATAGTTTCAATAGTACTCACCCTTCATCCCTGTTCTCTGGTCCGCGATCCGTGTGCTGGTTTTCAGGTGGTGGGGCGAAATTCCAAATTTTTTGCTTCAAAAACTGGTTTTTTGACCAAAACTCAAAATTTTTGTTTGGCACCCACACAGTTTTATTTCGTAGTTCGCTGGCCCGCGCCGAGACGGTTTTTTGGACACCTCTCACGCCCGTCTAGCACGAAAAGAACACCCTTATTTTTTGACTTTTCGATTTTTTATAGTTTCTGCCTACAATCAAAAAGCACCTTAGGGGACACGTTTTTAACATAATCGCTAATATCTTTGTTGTTTGGAGTGCGATTTTGAAGCTGTTTTCAGCTAATTTAGACATAACTAGGCGTCCGCCTACGTACTGACGACGTTGCACCCACTTCCACCCTTAAATAAAAACTTTCCCCTACAACCCTTAATATTTTTTAAAATTTTCATACAAAATCATCAAAATTTAGTGTTTGTTCTAAATTTTTTGCCAAAGTAGCGTTAGTTTACAGTTACAATAGTACTCACCCTTCATCCCTGTTCTCTGGTCCGCGATCCGTGTGCTGGTTTTCAGGTGGTGGGGCGAAATTCCAAATTTTTTGCTTCAAAAACTGGTTTTTTGACCAAAACTCAAAATTTTTGTTTGGCACCCACACAGTTTTATTTCGTAGTTCGCTGGCCCGCGCCGAGACGGTTTTTTGGACACCTCTCACGCCCGTCTAGCACGAAAAGAACACCCTTATTTTTTGACTTTTCGATTTTTTATAGTTTCTGCCTACAATCAAAAAGCACCTTAGGGGACACGTTTTTAACATAATCGCTAATATCTTTGTTGTTTGGAGTGCGATTTTGAAGCTGTTTTCAGCTAATTTAGACATAACTAGGCGTCCGCCTACGTACTGACGACGTTGCACCCACTTCCACCCTTAAATAAAAACTTTCCCCTACAACCCTTAATATTTTTTAAAATTTTCATACAATTTCATCAAAATTTAGTGTTTTTTCTAAATTTTTTGCAAAAGTAACGTTAGATTATAGTTTCAATAGTACTCACCCTTCATCCCTGTTCTCTGGTCCGCGATCCGTGTGCTGGTTTTCAGGTGGTGGGGCGAAATTCCAAATTTTTTGCTTCAAAAACTGGTTTTTTGACCTAAACTCAAAATTTTTGTTCGGCACCTACCCCGTTTTATTTCGTAGTTCGCTGGCCCGCGCCGAGACGGTTTTTTGGACACCTCTCACGCCCGTCTAGCACGAAAAGAACACCCTTATTTTTTGACTTTTCGATTTTTTATAGTTTCTGCCTACAATCAAAAAGCACCTTAGGGGACACGTTTTTAACATAATCGCTAATATCTTTGTTGTTTGGAGTGCGATTTTGAAGCTGTTTTCAGCTAATTTAGACATAACTAGGCGTCCGCCTACGTACTGACGACGTTGCACCCACTTCCACCCTTAAATAAAAACTTTCCCCTACAACCCTTAATATTTTTTAAAATTTTCATACAATTTCATCAAAATTTAGTGTTTTTTCTAAATTTTTTGCAAAAGTAACGTTAGATTATAGTTTCAATAGTACTCACCCTTCATCCCTGTTCTCTGGTCCGCGATCCGTGTGCTGGTTTTCAGGTGGTGGGGCGAAATTCCAAATTTTTTGCTTCAAAAACTGGTTTTTTGACCAAAACTCAAAATTTTTGTTTGGCACCCACACAGTTTTATTTCGTAGTTCGCTGGCCCGCGCCGAGACGGTTTTTTGGACACCTCTCACGCCCGTCTAGCACGAAAAGAACACCCTTATTTTTTGACTTTTCGATTTTTTATAGTTTCTGCCTACAATCAAAAAGCACCTTAGGGGACACGTTTTTAACATAATCGCTAATATCTTTGTTGTTTGGAGTGCGATTTTGAAGCTGTTTTCAGCTAATTTAGACATAACTAGGCGTCCGCCTACGTACTGACGACGTTGCACCCACTTCCACCCTTAAATAAAAACTTTCCCCTACAACCCTTAATATTTTTTAAAATTTTCATACAAAATCATCAAAATTTAGTGTTTGTTCTAAATTTTTTGCCAAAGTAGCGTTAGTTTACAGTTACAATAGTACTCACCCTTCATCCCTGTTCTCTGGTCCGCGATCCGTGTGCTGGTTTTCAGGTGGTGGGGCGAAATTCCAAATTTTTTGCTTCAAAAACTGGTTTTTTGACCAAAACTCAAAATTTTTGTTTGGCACCCACACAGTTTTATTTCGTAGTTCGCTGGCCCGCGCCGAGACGGTTTTTTGGACACCTCTCACGCCCGTCTAGCACGAAAAGAACACCCTTATTTTTTGACTTTTCGATTTTTTATAGTTTCTGCCTACAATCAAAAAGCACCTTAGGGGACACGTTTTTAACATAATCGCTAATATCTTTGTTGTTTGGAGTGCGATTTTGAAGCTGTTTTCAGCTAATTTAGACATAACTAGGCGTCCGCCTACGTACTGACGACGTTGCACCCACTTCCACCCTTAAATAAAAACTTTCCCCTACAACCCTTAATATTTTTTAAAATTTTCATACAATTTCATCAAAATTTAGTGTTTTTTCTAAATTTTTTGCAAAAGTAACGTTAGATTATAGTTTCAATAGTACTCACCCTTCATCCCTGTTCTCTGGTCCGCGATCCGTGTGCTGGTTTTCAGGTGGTGGGGCGAAATTCCAAATTTTTTGCTTCAAAAACTGGTTTTTTGACCTAAACTCAAAATTTTTGTTCGGCACCTACCCCGTTTTATTTCGTAGTTCGCTGGCCCGCGCCGAGACGGTTTTTTGGACACCTCTCACGCCCGTCTAGCACGAAAAGAACACCCTTATTTTTTGACTTTTCGATTTTTTATAGTTTCTGCCTACAATCAAAAAGCACCTTAGGGGACACGTTTTTAACATAATCGCTAATATCTTTGTTGTTTGGAGTGCGATTTTGAAGCTGTTTTCAGCTAATTTAGACATAACTAGGCGTCCGCCTACGTACTGACGACGTTGCACCCACTTCCACCCTTAAATAAAAACTTTCCCCTACAACCCTTAATATTTTTTAAAATTTTCATACAATTTCATCAAAATTTAGTGTTTTTTCTAAATTTTTTGCAAAAGTAACGTTAGATTATAGTTTCAATAGTACTCACCCTTCATCCCTGTTCTCTGGTCCGCGATCCGTGTGCTGGTTTTCAGGTGGTGGGGCGAAATTCCAAATTTTTTGCTTCAAAAACTGGTTTTTTGACCAAAACTCAAAATTTTTGTTTGGCACCCACACAGTTTTATTTCGTAGTTCGCTGGCCCGCGCCGAGACGGTTTTTTGGACACCTCTCACGCCCGTCTAGCACGAAAAGAACACCCTTATTTTTTGACTTTTCGATTTTTTATAGTTTCTGCCTACAATCAAAAAGCACCTTAGGGGACACGTTTTTAACATAATCGCTAATATCTTTGTTGTTTGGAGTGCGATTTTGAAGCTGTTTTCAGCTAATTTAGACATAACTAGGCGTCCGCCTACGTACTGACGACGTTGCACCCACTTCCACCCTTAAATAAAAACTTTCCCCTACAACCCTTAATATTTTTTAAAATTTTCATACAAAATCATCAAAATTTAGTGTTTGTTCTAAATTTTTTGCCAAAGTAGCGTTAGTTTACAGTTACAATAGTACTCACCCTTCATCCCTGTTCTCTGGTCCGCGATCCGTGTGCTGGTTTTCAGGTGGTGGGGCGAAATTCCAAATTTTTTGCTTCAAAAACTGGTTTTTTGACCAAAACTCAAAATTTTTGTTTGGCACCCACACAGTTTTATTTCGTAGTTCGCTGGCCCGCGCCGAGACGGTTTTTTGGACACCTCTCACGCCCGTCTAGCACGAAAAGAACACCCTTATTTTTTGACTTTTCGATTTTTTATAGTTTCTGCCTACAATCAAAAAGCACCTTAGGGGACACGTTTTTAACATAATCGCTAATATCTTTGTTGTTTGGAGTGCGATTTTGAAGCTGTTTTCAGCTAATTTAGACATAACTAGGCGTCCGCCTACGTACTGACGACGTTGCACCCACTTCCACCCTTAAATAAAAACTTTCCCCTACAACCCTTAATATTTTTTAAAATTTTCATACAATTTCATCAAAATTTAGTGTTTTTTCTAAATTTTTTGCAAAAGTAACGTTAGATTATAGTTTCAATAGTACTCACCCTTCATCCCTGTTCTCTGGTCCGCGATCCGTGTGCTGGTTTTCAGGTGGTGGGGCGAAATTCCAAATTTTTTGCTTCAAAAACTGGTTTTTTGACCTAAACTCAAAATTTTTGTTCGGCACCTACCCCGTTTTATTTCGTAGTTCGCTGGCCCGCGCCGAGACGGTTTTTTGGACACCTCTCACGCCCGTCTAGCACGAAAAGAACACCCTTATTTTTTGACTTTTCGATTTTTTATAGTTTCTGCCTACAATCAAAAAGCACCTTAGGGGACACGTTTTTAACATAATCGCTAATATCTTTGTTGTTTGGAGTGCGATTTTGAAGCTGTTTTCAGCTAATTTAGACATAACTAGGCGTCCGCCTACGTACTGACGACGTTGCACCCACTTCCACCCTTAAATAAAAACTTTCCCCTACAACCCTTAATATTTTTTAAAATTTTCATACAAAATCATCAAAATTTAGTGTTTGTTCTAAATTTTTTGCCAAAGTAGCGTTAGTTTACAGTTACAATAGTACTCACCCTTCATCCCTGTTCTCTGGTCCGCGATCCGTGTGCTGGTTTTCAGGTGGTGGGGCGAAATTCCAAATTTTTTGCTTCAAAAACTGGTTTTTTGACCAAAACTCAAAATTTTTGTTTGGCACCCACACAGTTTTATTTCGTAGTTCGCTGGCCCGCGCCGAGACGGTTTTTTGGACACCTCTCACGCCCGTCTAGCACGAAAAGAACACCCTTATTTTTTGACTTTTCGATTTTTTATAGTTTCTGCCTACAATCAAAAAGCACCTTAGGGGACACGTTTTTAACATAATCGCTAATATCTTTGTTGTTTGGAGTGCGATTTTGAAGCTGTTTTCAGCTAATTTAGACATAACTAGGCGTCCGCCTACGTACTGACGACGTTGCACCCACTTCCACCCTTAAATAAAAACTTTCCCCTACAACCCTTAATATTTTTTAAAATTTTCATACAAAATCATCAAAATTTAGTGTTTGTTCTAAATTTTTTGCCAAAGTAGCGTTAGTTTACAGTTACAATAGTACTCACCCTTCATCCCTGTTCTCTGGTCCGCGATCCGTGTGCTGGTTTTCAGGTGGTGGGGCGAAATTCCAAATTTTTTGCTTCAAAAACTGGTTTTTTGACCAAAACTCAAAATTTTTGTTTGGCACCCACACAGTTTTATTTCGTAGTTCGCTGGCCCGCGCCGAGACGGTTTTTTGGACACCTCTCACGCCCGTCTAGCACGAAAAGAACACCCTTATTTTTTGACTTTTCGATTTTTTATAGTTTCTGCCTACAATCAAAAAGCACCTTAGGGGACACGTTTTTAACATAATCGCTAATATCTTTGTTGTTTGGAGTGCGATTTTGAAGCTGTTTTCAGCTAATTTAGACATAACTAGGCGTCCGCCTACGTACTGACGACGTTGCACCCACTTCCACCCTTAAATAAAAACTTTCCCCTACAACCCTTAATATTTTTTAAAATTTTCATACAATTTCATCAAAATTTAGTGTTTTTTCTAAATTTTTTGCAAAAGTAACGTTAGATTATAGTTTCAATAGTACTCACCCTTCATCCCTGTTCTCTGGTCCGCGATCCGTGTGCTGGTTTTCAGGTGGTGGGGCGAAATTCCAAATTTTTTGCTTCAAAAACTGGTTTTTTGACCAAAACTCAAAATTTTTGTTTGGCACCCACACAGTTTTATTTCGTAGTTCGCTGGCCCGCGCCGAGACGGTTTTTTGGACACCTCTCACGCCCGTCTAGCACGAAAAGAACACCCTTATTTTTTGACTTTTCGATTTTTTATAGTTTCTGCCTACAATCAAAAAGCACCTTAGGGGACACGTTTTTAACATAATCGCTAATATCTTTGTTGTTTGGAGTGCGATTTTGAAGCTGTTTTCAGCTAATTTAGACATAACTAGGCGTCCGCCTACGTACTGACGACGTTGCACCCACTTCCACCCTTAAATAAAAACTTTCCCCTACAACCCTTAATATTTTTTAAAATTTTCATACAAAATCATCAAAATTTAGTGTTTGTTCTAAATTTTTTGCCAAAGTAGCGTTAGTTTACAGTTACAATAGTACTCACCCTTCATCCCTGTTCTCTGGTCCGCGATCCGTGTGCTGGTTTTCAGGTGGTGGGGCGAAATTCCAAATTTTTTGCTTCAAAAACTGGTTTTTTGACCAAAACTCAAAATTTTTGTTTGGCACCCACACAGTTTTATTTCGTAGTTCGCTGGCCCGCGCCGAGACGGTTTTTTGGACACCTCTCACGCCCGTCTAGCACGAAAAGAACACCCTTATTTTTTGACTTTTCGATTTTTTATAGTTTCTGCCTACAATCAAAAAGCACCTTAGGGGACACGTTTTTAACATAATCGCTAATATCTTTGTTGTTTGGAGTGCGATTTTGAAGCTGTTTTCAGCTAATTTAGACATAACTAGGCGTCCGCCTACGTACTGACGACGTTGCACCCACTTCCACCCTTAAATAAAAACTTTCCCCTACAACCCTTAATATTTTTTAAAATTTTCATACAATTTCATCAAAATTTAGTGTTTTTTCTAAATTTTTTGCAAAAGTAACGTTAGATTATAGTTTCAATAGTACTCACCCTTCATCCCTGTTCTCTGGTCCGCGATCCGTGTGCTGGTTTTCAGGTGGTGGGGCGAAATTCCAAATTTTTTGCTTCAAAAACTGGTTTTTTGACCTAAACTCAAAATTTTTGTTCGGCACCTACCCCGTTTTATTTCGTAGTTCGCTGGCCCGCGCCGAGACGGTTTTTTGGACACCTCTCACGCCCGTCTAGCACGAAAAGAACACCCTTATTTTTTGACTTTTCGATTTTTTATAGTTTCTGCCTACAATCAAAAAGCACCTTAGGGGACACGTTTTTAACATAATCGCTAATATCTTTGTTGTTTGGAGTGCGATTTTGAAGCTGTTTTCAGCTAATTTAGACATAACTAGGCGTCCGCCTACGTACTGACGACGTTGCACCCACTTCCACCCTTAAATAAAAACTTTCCCCTACAACCCTTAATATTTTTTAAAATTTTCATACAATTTCATCAAAATTTAGTGTTTTTTCTAAATTTTTTGCAAAAGTAACGTTAGATTATAGTTTCAATAGTACTCACCCTTCATCCCTGTTCTCTGGTCCGCGATCCGTGTGCTGGTTTTCAGGTGGTGGGGCGAAATTCCAAATTTTTTGCTTCAAAAACTGGTTTTTTGACCAAAACTCAAAATTTTTGTTTGGCACCCACACAGTTTTATTTCGTAGTTCGCTGGCCCGCGCCGAGACGGTTTTTTGGACACCTCTCACGCCCGTCTAGCACGAAAAGAACACCCTTATTTTTTGACTTTTCGATTTTTTATAGTTTCTGCCTACAATCAAAAAGCACCTTAGGGGACACGTTTTTAACATAATCGCTAATATCTTTGTTGTTTGGAGTGCGATTTTGAAGCTGTTTTCAGCTAATTTAGACATAACTAGGCGTCCGCCTACGTACTGACGACGTTGCACCCACTTCCACCCTTAAATAAAAACTTTCCCCTACAACCCTTAATATTTTTTAAAATTTTCATACAAAATCATCAAAATTTAGTGTTTGTTCTAAATTTTTTGCCAAAGTAGCGTTAGTTTACAGTTACAATAGTACTCACCCTTCATCCCTGTTCTCTGGTCCGCGATCCGTGTGCTGGTTTTCAGGTGGTGGGGCGAAATTCCAAATTTTTTGCTTCAAAAACTGGTTTTTTGACCAAAACTCAAAATTTTTGTTTGGCACCCACACAGTTTTATTTCGTAGTTCGCTGGCCCGCGCCGAGACGGTTTTTTGGACACCTCTCACGCCCGTCTAGCACGAAAAGAACACCCTTATTTTTTGACTTTTCGATTTTTTATAGTTTCTGCCTACAATCAAAAAGCACCTTAGGGGACACGTTTTTAACATAATCGCTAATATCTTTGTTGTTTGGAGTGCGATTTTGAAGCTGTTTTCAGCTAATTTAGACATAACTAGGCGTCCGCCTACGTACTGACGACGTTGCACCCACTTCCACCCTTAAATAAAAACTTTCCCCTACAACCCTTAATATTTTTTAAAATTTTCATACAAAATCATCAAAATTTAGTGTTTGTTCTAAATTTTTTGCCAAAGTAGCGTTAGTTTACAGTTACAATAGTACTCACCCTTCATCCCTGTTCTCTGGTCCGCGATCCGTGTGCTGGTTTTCAGGTGGTGGGGCGAAATTCCAAATTTTTTGCTTCAAAAACTGGTTTTTTGACCAAAACTCAAAATTTTTGTTTGGCACCCACACAGTTTTATTTCGTAGTTCGCTGGCCCGCGCCGAGACGGTTTTTTGGACACCTCTCACGCCCGTCTAGCACGAAAAGAACACCCTTATTTTTTGACTTTTCGATTTTTTATAGTTTCTGCCTACAATCAAAAAGCACCTTAGGGGACACGTTTTTAACATAATCGCTAATATCTTTGTTGTTTGGAGTGCGATTTTGAAGCTGTTTTCAGCTAATTTAGACATAACTAGGCGTCCGCCTACGTACTGACGACGTTGCACCCACTTCCACCCTTAAATAAAAACTTTCCCCTACAACCCTTAATATTTTTTAAAATTTTCATACAATTTCATCAAAATTTAGTGTTTTTTCTAAATTTTTTGCAAAAGTAACGTTAGATTATAGTTTCAATAGTACTCACCCTTCATCCCTGTTCTCTGGTCCGCGATCCGTGTGCTGGTTTTCAGGTGGTGGGGCGAAATTCCAAATTTTTTGCTTCAAAAACTGGTTTTTTGACCAAAACTCAAAATTTTTGTTTGGCACCCACACAGTTTTATTTCGTAGTTCGCTGGCCCGCGCCGAGACGGTTTTTTGGACACCTCTCACGCCCGTCTAGCACGAAAAGAACACCCTTATTTTTTGACTTTTCGATTTTTTATAGTTTCTGCCTACAATCAAAAAGCACCTTAGGGGACACGTTTTTAACATAATCGCTAATATCTTTGTTGTTTGGAGTGCGATTTTGAAGCTGTTTTCAGCTAATTTAGACATAACTAGGCGTCCGCCTACGTACTGACGACGTTGCACCCACTTCCACCCTTAAATAAAAACTTTCCCCTACAACCCTTAATATTTTTTAAAATTTTCATACAAAATCATCAAAATTTAGTGTTTGTTCTAAATTTTTTGCCAAAGTAGCGTTAGTTTACAGTTACAATAGTACTCACCCTTCATCCCTGTTCTCTGGTCCGCGATCCGTGTGCTGGTTTTCAGGTGGTGGGGCGAAATTCCAAATTTTTTGCTTCAAAAACTGGTTTTTTGACCAAAACTCAAAATTTTTGTTTGGCACCCACACAGTTTTATTTCGTAGTTCGCTGGCCCGCGCCGAGACGGTTTTTTGGACACCTCTCACGCCCGTCTAGCACGAAAAGAACACCCTTATTTTTTGACTTTTCGATTTTTTATAGTTTCTGCCTACAATCAAAAAGCACCTTAGGGGACACGTTTTTAACATAATCGCTAATATCTTTGTTGTTTGGAGTGCGATTTTGAAGCTGTTTTCAGCTAATTTAGACATAACTAGGCGTCCGCCTACGTACTGACGACGTTGCACCCACTTCCACCCTTAAATAAAAACTTTCCCCTACAACCCTTAATATTTTTTAAAATTTTCATACAATTTCATCAAAATTTAGTGTTTTTTCTAAATTTTTTGCAAAAGTAACGTTAGATTATAGTTTCAATAGTACTCACCCTTCATCCCTGTTCTCTGGTCCGCGATCCGTGTGCTGGTTTTCAGGTGGTGGGGCGAAATTCCAAATTTTTTGCTTCAAAAACTGGTTTTTTGACCTAAACTCAAAATTTTTGTTCGGCACCTACCCCGTTTTATTTCGTAGTTCGCTGGCCCGCGCCGAGACGGTTTTTTGGACACCTCTCACGCCCGTCTAGCACGAAAAGAACACCCTTATTTTTTGACTTTTCGATTTTTTATAGTTTCTGCCTACAATCAAAAAGCACCTTAGGGGACACGTTTTTAACATAATCGCTAATATCTTTGTTGTTTGGAGTGCGATTTTGAAGCTGTTTTCAGCTAATTTAGACATAACTAGGCGTCCGCCTACGTACTGACGACGTTGCACCCACTTCCACCCTTAAATAAAAACTTTCCCCTACAACCCTTAATATTTTTTAAAATTTTCATACAATTTCATCAAAATTTAGTGTTTTTTCTAAATTTTTTGCAAAAGTAACGTTAGATTATAGTTTCAATAGTACTCACCCTTCATCCCTGTTCTCTGGTCCGCGATCCGTGTGCTGGTTTTCAGGTGGTGGGGCGAAATTCCAAATTTTTTGCTTCAAAAACTGGTTTTTTGACCAAAACTCAAAATTTTTGTTTGGCACCCACACAGTTTTATTTCGTAGTTCGCTGGCCCGCGCCGAGACGGTTTTTTGGACACCTCTCACGCCCGTCTAGCACGAAAAGAACACCCTTATTTTTTGACTTTTCGATTTTTTATAGTTTCTGCCTACAATCAAAAAGCACCTTAGGGGACACGTTTTTAACATAATCGCTAATATCTTTGTTGTTTGGAGTGCGATTTTGAAGCTGTTTTCAGCTAATTTAGACATAACTAGGCGTCCGCCTACGTACTGACGACGTTGCACCCACTTCCACCCTTAAATAAAAACTTTCCCCTACAACCCTTAATATTTTTTAAAATTTTCATACAAAATCATCAAAATTTAGTGTTTGTTCTAAATTTTTTGCCAAAGTAGCGTTAGTTTACAGTTACAATAGTACTCACCCTTCATCCCTGTTCTCTGGTCCGCGATCCGTGTGCTGGTTTTCAGGTGGTGGGGCGAAATTCCAAATTTTTTGCTTCAAAAACTGGTTTTTTGACCAAAACTCAAAATTTTTGTTTGGCACCCACACAGTTTTATTTCGTAGTTCGCTGGCCCGCGCCGAGACGGTTTTTTGGACACCTCTCACGCCCGTCTAGCACGAAAAGAACACCCTTATTTTTTGACTTTTCGATTTTTTATAGTTTCTGCCTACAATCAAAAAGCACCTTAGGGGACACGTTTTTAACATAATCGCTAATATCTTTGTTGTTTGGAGTGCGATTTTGAAGCTGTTTTCAGCTAATTTAGACATAACTAGGCGTCCGCCTACGTACTGACGACGTTGCACCCACTTCCACCCTTAAATAAAAACTTTCCCCTACAACCCTTAATATTTTTTAAAATTTTCATACAATTTCATCAAAATTTAGTGTTTTTTCTAAATTTTTTGCAAAAGTAACGTTAGATTATAGTTTCAATAGTACTCACCCTTCATCCCTGTTCTCTGGTCCGCGATCCGTGTGCTGGTTTTCAGGTGGTGGGGCGAAATTCCAAATTTTTTGCTTCAAAAACTGGTTTTTTGACCTAAACTCAAAATTTTTGTTCGGCACCTACCCCGTTTTATTTCGTAGTTCGCTGGCCCGCGCCGAGACGGTTTTTTGGACACCTCTCACGCCCGTCTAGCACGAAAAGAACACCCTTATTTTTTGACTTTTCGATTTTTTATAGTTTCTGCCTACAATCAAAAAGCACCTTAGGGGACACGTTTTTAACATAATCGCTAATATCTTTGTTGTTTGGAGTGCGATTTTGAAGCTGTTTTCAGCTAATTTAGACATAACTAGGCGTCCGCCTACGTACTGACGACGTTGCACCCACTTCCACCCTTAAATAAAAACTTTCCCCTACAACCCTTAATATTTTTTAAAATTTTCATACAATTTCATCAAAATTTAGTGTTTTTTCTAAATTTTTTGCAAAAGTAACGTTAGATTATAGTTTCAATAGTACTCACCCTTCATCCCTGTTCTCTGGTCCGCGATCCGTGTGCTGGTTTTCAGGTGGTGGGGCGAAATTCCAAATTTTTTGCTTCAAAAACTGGTTTTTTGACCAAAACTCAAAATTTTTGTTTGGCACCCACACAGTTTTATTTCGTAGTTCGCTGGCCCGCGCCGAGACGGTTTTTTGGACACCTCTCACGCCCGTCTAGCACGAAAAGAACACCCTTATTTTTTGACTTTTCGATTTTTTATAGTTTCTGCCTACAATCAAAAAGCACCTTAGGGGACACGTTTTTAACATAATCGCTAATATCTTTGTTGTTTGGAGTGCGATTTTGAAGCTGTTTTCAGCTAATTTAGACATAACTAGGCGTCCGCCTACGTACTGACGACGTTGCACCCACTTCCACCCTTAAATAAAAACTTTCCCCTACAACCCTTAATATTTTTTAAAATTTTCATACAAAATCATCAAAATTTAGTGTTTGTTCTAAATTTTTTGCCAAAGTAGCGTTAGTTTACAGTTACAATAGTACTCACCCTTCATCCCTGTTCTCTGGTCCGCGATCCGTGTGCTGGTTTTCAGGTGGTGGGGCGAAATTCCAAATTTTTTGCTTCAAAAACTGGTTTTTTGACCAAAACTCAAAATTTTTGTTTGGCACCCACACAGTTTTATTTCGTAGTTCGCTGGCCCGCGCCGAGACGGTTTTTTGGACACCTCTCACGCCCGTCTAGCACGAAAAGAACACCCTTATTTTTTGACTTTTCGATTTTTTATAGTTTCTGCCTACAATCAAAAAGCACCTTAGGGGACACGTTTTTTTTTTTTTTTTTAAGCGGTGGACCTCAAGGAGATCGGCGCCGCTGATGGCATCCGGGTAAGAGTCACTGCGACTGGGGCCCGGATGCTGGAGGTCCCCGGTGCGGCAAGCGGCCCGGCCGCTGACGCTCTGGCCGAAAGGCTTAGGGCGTCCCTAAATGCGGACGAGGCCCGAGTGTCCAGGCCCACCAAATGCGCTGACATGCGTATTCAGGGCTTGGACGACTCTGTGACGGAGGGACAGGTGGTGGCCGCTGTCGTTAGGACTGGGGGGTGCTCTGCCGAGCAGGTTAGGGCAGGCGCCATCCGTCCTGACTTCACGGGGATGCGAGCCGTTACGGTGAGCTGCCCCGTGTCGGCGGCCAAGAAAATTGCCGGAGAGGGCCAAAGGTTATTGGTGGGCTGGGTTTCCGCGCAGGTCAAACTGCTGGAACCCAGACCTCTGAGGTGCTACCGCTGCCATGTGGGTAACCACGTGGGAGCTAAATGCACCTCGGAGGTGGACCGCAGCGGTCATTGCTACCGCTGTGGTCAGCCAGGTCACAAGGCCGGCTCATGCGATGCCACGCCGCACTGCGCCGTATGTGCGGCAGCTGGCAAGCCGGCCAATCACCGGGTTGGGAGTAAGGCCTGCGCTCCACCCGCCAAAGCTAGAGGCAAGCCACCAGCCACCGCCGTCACAGCCGCAACCTCCGCCACCGCCACCGTTGCCGCCTCCACAGCCGTCGTCGCCGCCGCAGCCACCGCGGCAGGGCCCTCACAGGGGGCTAAGGAGGGGGCTGACATGGAGTGCCAATAATGGCCCCATTTCGCCTCCTCCAGGCGAACATCAACCACTGCGCCGCAGCTCAGCATCTGTTGCTCCAGAGCATGGCGCAGTGGTCGATTAACATCGCTGTGGTCGCTGAGCCGTACTTTGTCCCGCCCAGGGATGACTGGGTGGAGGACCTGAGCGGCTCAGTGGCCCTAATTTCGTCGGCCGCCGCCGGTACCCCATCCCTCGAGGCTGTTAAGAGAGGACGGGGTTGCGTTGCAGCACGGTTCGGGGAGATTGTCGTGGTAGGGGCATACTTCTCCCCGAACCGAACTCTCGCCGAGTTCCACAACTCCCTTGCGGAGTTGAGAATCGTCGTCGTCGGGTTCTGTTCCCTCCCCGTGCTCGTCCTCGGGGACTTCAATGCCAAGAATGTGGCTTGGGGTTCCCGGTATACGGACACACGGGGCAGGATGGTGGAGGACTGGGCGCTGGAGACAGGCCTGGTCGTCCTTAACCGGGGTTCTGTCCCCACGTGTGTGCGGATGCGGGGTGAATCGGTGGTGGACATCTCGTTCGCCAGCCCCGCTCTGTCGCCGCGTGTCATTGACTGGCGCGTCATGGAGGGGGTGGAGACGTATTCCGATCACCGGTACATCCGGTTTGACGTCTCCGCCCAGACCTCGAGCGCGCCGGTCCGACAGGCCCCGAGTGGTCCGCGGTGGGCGCTGAAGCAGCTGGACCGGGAGCTCCTCCTGGAAGCCTCGATCGTGCAGGCCTGGGTGTCATCACCGGACAGGCCTGCCGACATCGATGACGAGGCAGAGTGGTTCCGGGAGGCCATGTCCGAGATATGTGACGTGGCAATGCCCCGGGTCCAGCCCGGACGTGCTTCGCGCCAGGTGTACTGGTGGTCGCGACAGCTAACGACACTGCGCAATGCGTGCGTTGCTGCGCGACGCCGGTACACCAGGCACCGCAGGCTCCGTATCCGACCTCCGGATACGGAAGCCATTCAGGCGGAGCTATACGAGGGGTACAGAGCGGCGAAGACCGCCCTCCAAGCGGAGATCCTGCTGGCCAGGGCACTGGCCCGCGAGGAGTCGCTGGAGACTCTGAACAGAGACCCGTGGGGACGCCCATACAAGATGGTGCGGGAGAAACTCCGCCCATGGGCTCCCCCTCTGACGCAGAGTCTCCGGCCACAGCTTGTGGGGGACGTGGTGAGCGCTCTGTTCCCTTCGAGAGGGGAACACGCCTCCCCGCCCATGGCTCCGCCTACTGCGGTGCCCGATGCGGACCACACCGCCGACGACGACGACGATGCTCTGGAGGTGACCGAGGTAGAGATGAGGGTGGCGGTACGTAGGCTGAATGCCAGAAATACCGCCCCAGGACCCGACGGCTTACCTGGGAAAGCCTGGGTCCTGGCCTCAGAGGCTCTCGGGCCTCGACTAAGGGGGCTCCTAAGCGCATGCATGGAGAGGGGCCAGTTCCCGCTTCGTTGGAAGACGGGGAAACTGGTCCTCATCAAGAAGCCGGGGCGCCCTGCGGACTCTCCGTCCGCTTACCGGCCCATCGTGCTGCTTGACGAGGTGGGCAAGCTCTTTGAAAGAGTCATTGCAGACCGCCTCGTCGGGCGGCTGGTGCGGGTGGGGCCGGATTTGGCGGAGAGCCAGTTTGGTTTCCGCAGGGGGCGCTCCACGGTGGGCGCCATCATGCGCGTGCGAGCCCTCACGACGGGGGATGCGGTGGCTCGGGGTGGGGTCGTCTTGGCGGTGTCTCTAGACATCGCCAACGCCTTCAACACCCTGCCCTGGAGTTGCATCAGGGAGGCACTCCGGTATCACCGGATGCCGACCTACCTCTGTCGTGTGGTCGAGGCCTATTTGACGGACAGGGCCATTATCTACCCCGGTCACCAGGGAGAGTGGAACCGGCGAGAGATGTCGTGCGGTGTCCCACAGGGATCGGTCCTGGGGCCGCATCTGTGGGACATCGGATACGACTGGGTGCTGCGCGCCGACCTCCCCAGTGGCGTCAGCGTCGTCTGTTACGCTGACGACACGTTGGTCCTGGCGCAGGGGAGGTCGCACCAGGCGGCGGCCGAACTAGCGACACACGGGGTTGCGACAATCGTGGCCAGAATCCGGCAGTTGGGACTCGAGGTGGCCTTGCACAAGTCCGAGGCCATGTGTTTTCATGGTCCTCGGAACGCGCCACCGTCGGGTTCCCAAATAACGGTAGGAGGGGTTCGCATCGGCGTCGAGTCGACGATGAAGTACCTGGGACTCGTCCTCGACAGTCGGTGGAACTTCGTGGAGCATTTCCGACGTTTGGCTCCCAGACTGGAGCGGGCCGGGGCTGCCTTGAAGCGGCTCCTGCCCAATCTAGGGGGTCCAAACGCCTCCTGCCGGAGGCTATACGCGGGGATCGTGCGGTCCATGGCCCTGTACGGGGCACCGGTGTGGGCGCGTTCCTTGAGGCGGCGGCCTGCCCGCCGGTTGAACGCGTCCCAGAGGGTCATGGCCAACCGGCTGGTCCGGGGATACCGCACGGTCTCCGGTGAGGCGGCGAGCCTCCTTGCCGGATTGCCGCCATGGGATCTGGAGGCAAAAGTCCTCGCGCATATTTGGGAGTGGCGCGAGGAGGCGAAACGCCGGGGCTTGACTCCGATGCCGCGAGAAATCGCGGCACAGCGGACAGAGCTCCGACGGGATCTCATGGCGTCATGGAGAGTGCGATTGTCGCAACCCAGTGCTGGGCACGCCACTATTGCGGCGATAAGTCCCCTCTTTGAGGAGTGGCTGGAGAGGCGCCACGGCGTCCTCACCTTCCGCCTGACGCAGGTCCTCACCGGACACGGCTGTTTCGGGAGGTACCTGTTTCGGATAAGGCGGGAGGAAACGCCCGGGTGTCATCACTGCGTGGATCGCCCGGAGGACACGGTGGAGCATACGGTGGAGGTATGCCCGGCTTGGGCAGAGCACCGCCGTGTCCTCGTGGAGGCGATCGGTGGCGGGGATCTCTCGCGTCCGGCCCTGGTCCAGGCCATGGTACGGAGCGAGAGGGCATGGGAGGCCGTCACCTCCTTCTGCGAAGCAGTAATGCTCGCGAAGGAGGAGGCGGAGCGCGTGAGGGAGAGGCAAATTTCGCGCCCTCACGCCCCTAGCCGCCGCAGGAGGAGACGCCCCGGGCGTCGGGAATCGATCGCGGATTCCCGGCCACCGTAGGCGCGGGCTTGCGGACGGTGAGCAATGGGTAGCTCGCCGTCCGGTAAGGACCAAGCCTGGGTCGACGGCGCGTTGTGTTCCACGCGCGCCTCAAAGAGATGTCAGCGAATGAAGGGGTCCGATGAGACCATTGCCTGCCGGGGTTGCGGGAAAGTCCGAAAGGGATACCGTGGCCCCCTGGCATTGCACAGGCAAGAGAAGGAACACGGGTGGGTTTTAGTCAGTAAGAGTCTGACACGCCCTCCCGCTCCACCCAGAGCGGGAGACGTCATTTGATGATTTCCCACCCAAAAAAAAAAAAAAAAAAAGGGGACACGTTTTTAACATAATCGCTAATATCTTTGTTGTTTGGAGTGCGATTTTGAAGCTGTTTTCAGCTAATTTAGACATAACTAGGCGTCCGCCTACGTACTGACGACGTTGCACCCACTTCCACCCTTAAATAAAAACTTTCCCCTACAACCCTTAATATTTTTTAAAATTTTCATACAATTTCATCAAAATTTAGTGTTTTTTCTAAATTTTTTGCAAAAGTAACGTTAGATTATAGTTTCAATAGTACTCACCCTTCATCCCTGTTCTCTGGTCCGCGATCCGTGTGCTGGTTTTCAGGTGGTGGGGCGAAATTCCAAATTTTTTGCTTCAAAAACTGGTTTTTTGACCTAAACTCAAAATTTTTGTTCGGCACCTACCCCGTTTTATTTCGTAGTTCGCTGGCCCGCGCCGAGACGGTTTTTTGGACACCTCTCACGCCCGTCTAGCACGAAAAGAACACCCTTATTTTTTGACTTTTCGATTTTTTATAGTTTCTGCCTACAATCAAAAAGCACCTTAGGGGACACGTTTTTAACATAATCGCTAATATCTTTGTTGTTTGGAGTGCGATTTTGAAGCTGTTTTCAGCTAATTTAGACATAACTAGGCGTCCGCCTACGTACTGACGACGTTGCACCCACTTCCACCCTTAAATAAAAACTTTCCCCTACAACCCTTAATATTTTTTAAAATTTTCATACAATTTCATCAAAATTTAGTGTTTTTTCTAAATTTTTTGCAAAAGTAACGTTAGATTATAGTTTCAATAGTACTCACCCTTCATCCCTGTTCTCTGGTCCGCGATCCGTGTGCTGGTTTTCAGGTGGTGGGGCGAAATTCCAAATTTTTTGCTTCAAAAACTGGTTTTTTGACCAAAACTCAAAATTTTTGTTTGGCACCCACACAGTTTTATTTCGTAGTTCGCTGGCCCGCGCCGAGACGGTTTTTTGGACACCTCTCACGCCCGTCTAGCACGAAAAGAACACCCTTATTTTTTGACTTTTCGATTTTTTATAGTTTCTGCCTACAATCAAAAAGCACCTTAGGGGACACGTTTTTAACATAATCGCTAATATCTTTGTTGTTTGGAGTGCGATTTTGAAGCTGTTTTCAGCTAATTTAGACATAACTAGGCGTCCGCCTACGTACTGACGACGTTGCACCCACTTCCACCCTTAAATAAAAACTTTCCCCTACAACCCTTAATATTTTTTAAAATTTTCATACAAAATCATCAAAATTTAGTGTTTGTTCTAAATTTTTTGCCAAAGTAGCGTTAGTTTACAGTTACAATAGTACTCACCCTTCATCCCTGTTCTCTGGTCCGCGATCCGTGTGCTGGTTTTCAGGTGGTGGGGCGAAATTCCAAATTTTTTGCTTCAAAAACTGGTTTTTTGACCAAAACTCAAAATTTTTGTTTGGCACCCACACAGTTTTATTTCGTAGTTCGCTGGCCCGCGCCGAGACGGTTTTTTGGACACCTCTCACGCCCGTCTAGCACGAAAAGAACACCCTTATTTTTTGACTTTTCGATTTTTTATAGTTTCTGCCTACAATCAAAAAGCACCTTAGGGGACACGTTTTTAACATAATCGCTAATATCTTTGTTGTTTGGAGTGCGATTTTGAAGCTGTTTTCAGCTAATTTAGACATAACTAGGCGTCCGCCTACGTACTGACGACGTTGCACCCACTTCCACCCTTAAATAAAAACTTTCCCCTACAACCCTTAATATTTTTTAAAATTTTCATACAATTTCATCAAAATTTAGTGTTTTTTCTAAATTTTTTGCAAAAGTAACGTTAGATTATAGTTTCAATAGTACTCACCCTTCATCCCTGTTCTCTGGTCCGCGATCCGTGTGCTGGTTTTCAGGTGGTGGGGCGAAATTCCAAATTTTTTGCTTCAAAAACTGGTTTTTTGACCTAAACTCAAAATTTTTGTTCGGCACCTACCCCGTTTTATTTCGTAGTTCGCTGGCCCGCGCCGAGACGGTTTTTTGGACACCTCTCACGCCCGTCTAGCACGAAAAGAACACCCTTATTTTTTGACTTTTCGATTTTTTATAGTTTCTGCCTACAATCAAAAAGCACCTTAGGGGACACGTTTTTAACATAATCGCTAATATCTTTGTTGTTTGGAGTGCGATTTTGAAGCTGTTTTCAGCTAATTTAGACATAACTAGGCGTCCGCCTACGTACTGACGACGTTGCACCCACTTCCACCCTTAAATAAAAACTTTCCCCTACAACCCTTAATATTTTTTAAAATTTTCATACAATTTCATCAAAATTTAGTGTTTTTTCTAAATTTTTTGCAAAAGTAACGTTAGATTATAGTTTCAATAGTACTCACCCTTCATCCCTGTTCTCTGGTCCGCGATCCGTGTGCTGGTTTTCAGGTGGTGGGGCGAAATTCCAAATTTTTTGCTTCAAAAACTGGTTTTTTGACCAAAACTCAAAATTTTTGTTTGGCACCCACACAGTTTTATTTCGTAGTTCGCTGGCCCGCGCCGAGACGGTTTTTTGGACACCTCTCACGCCCGTCTAGCACGAAAAGAACACCCTTATTTTTTGACTTTTCGATTTTTTATAGTTTCTGCCTACAATCAAAAAGCACCTTAGGGGACACGTTTTTAACATAATCGCTAATATCTTTGTTGTTTGGAGTGCGATTTTGAAGCTGTTTTCAGCTAATTTAGACATAACTAGGCGTCCGCCTACGTACTGACGACGTTGCACCCACTTCCACCCTTAAATAAAAACTTTCCCCTACAACCCTTAATATTTTTTAAAATTTTCATACAAAATCATCAAAATTTAGTGTTTGTTCTAAATTTTTTGCCAAAGTAGCGTTAGTTTACAGTTACAATAGTACTCACCCTTCATCCCTGTTCTCTGGTCCGCGATCCGTGTGCTGGTTTTCAGGTGGTGGGGCGAAATTCCAAATTTTTTGCTTCAAAAACTGGTTTTTTGACCAAAACTCAAAATTTTTGTTTGGCACCCACACAGTTTTATTTCGTAGTTCGCTGGCCCGCGCCGAGACGGTTTTTTGGACACCTCTCACGCCCGTCTAGCACGAAAAGAACACCCTTATTTTTTGACTTTTCGATTTTTTATAGTTTCTGCCTACAATCAAAAAGCACCTTAGGGGACACGTTTTTAACATAATCGCTAATATCTTTGTTGTTTGGAGTGCGATTTTGAAGCTGTTTTCAGCTAATTTAGACATAACTAGGCGTCCGCCTACGTACTGACGACGTTGCACCCACTTCCACCCTTAAATAAAAACTTTCCCCTACAACCCTTAATATTTTTTAAAATTTTCATACAATTTCATCAAAATTTAGTGTTTTTTCTAAATTTTTTGCAAAAGTAACGTTAGATTATAGTTTCAATAGTACTCACCCTTCATCCCTGTTCTCTGGTCCGCGATCCGTGTGCTGGTTTTCAGGTGGTGGGGCGAAATTCCAAATTTTTTGCTTCAAAAACTGGTTTTTTGACCTAAACTCAAAATTTTTGTTCGGCACCTACCCCGTTTTATTTCGTAGTTCGCTGGCCCGCGCCGAGACGGTTTTTTGGACACCTCTCACGCCCGTCTAGCACGAAAAGAACACCCTTATTTTTTGACTTTTCGATTTTTTATAGTTTCTGCCTACAATCAAAAAGCACCTTAGGGGACACGTTTTTAACATAATCGCTAATATCTTTGTTGTTTGGAGTGCGATTTTGAAGCTGTTTTCAGCTAATTTAGACATAACTAGGCGTCCGCCTACGTACTGACGACGTTGCACCCACTTCCACCCTTAAATAAAAACTTTCCCCTACAACCCTTAATATTTTTTAAAATTTTCATACAAAATCATCAAAATTTAGTGTTTGTTCTAAATTTTTTGCCAAAGTAGCGTTAGTTTACAGTTACAATAGTACTCACCCTTCATCCCTGTTCTCTGGTCCGCGATCCGTGTGCTGGTTTTCAGGTGGTGGGGCGAAATTCCAAATTTTTTGCTTCAAAAACTGGTTTTTTGACCAAAACTCAAAATTTTTGTTTGGCACCCACACAGTTTTATTTCGTAGTTCGCTGGCCCGCGCCGAGACGGTTTTTTGGACACCTCTCACGCCCGTCTAGCACGAAAAGAACACCCTTATTTTTTGACTTTTCGATTTTTTATAGTTTCTGCCTACAATCAAAAAGCACCTTAGGGGACACGTTTTTAACATAATCGCTAATATCTTTGTTGTTTGGAGTGCGATTTTGAAGCTGTTTTCAGCTAATTTAGACATAACTAGGCGTCCGCCTACGTACTGACGACGTTGCACCCACTTCCACCCTTAAATAAAAACTTTCCCCTACAACCCTTAATATTTTTTAAAATTTTCATACAATTTCATCAAAATTTAGTGTTTTTTCTAAATTTTTTGCAAAAGTAACGTTAGATTATAGTTTCAATAGTACTCACCCTTCATCCCTGTTCTCTGGTCCGCGATCCGTGTGCTGGTTTTCAGGTGGTGGGGCGAAATTCCAAATTTTTTGCTTCAAAAACTGGTTTTTTGACCTAAACTCAAAATTTTTGTTCGGCACCTACCCCGTTTTATTTCGTAGTTCGCTGGCCCGCGCCGAGACGGTTTTTTGGACACCTCTCACGCCCGTCTAGCACGAAAAGAACACCCTTATTTTTTGACTTTTCGATTTTTTATAGTTTCTGCCTACAATCAAAAAGCACCTTAGGGGACACGTTTTTAACATAATCGCTAATATCTTTGTTGTTTGGAGTGCGATTTTGAAGCTGTTTTCAGCTAATTTAGACATAACTAGGCGTCCGCCTACGTACTGACGACGTTGCACCCACTTCCACCCTTAAATAAAAACTTTCCCCTACAACCCTTAATATTTTTTAAAATTTTCATACAATTTCATCAAAATTTAGTGTTTTTTCTAAATTTTTTGCAAAAGTAACGTTAGATTATAGTTTCAATAGTACTCACCCTTCATCCCTGTTCTCTGGTCCGCGATCCGTGTGCTGGTTTTCAGGTGGTGGGGCGAAATTCCAAATTTTTTGCTTCAAAAACTGGTTTTTTGACCAAAACTCAAAATTTTTGTTTGGCACCCACACAGTTTTATTTCGTAGTTCGCTGGCCCGCGCCGAGACGGTTTTTTGGACACCTCTCACGCCCGTCTAGCACGAAAAGAACACCCTTATTTTTTGACTTTTCGATTTTTTATAGTTTCTGCCTACAATCAAAAAGCACCTTAGGGGACACGTTTTTAACATAATCGCTAATATCTTTGTTGTTTGGAGTGCGATTTTGAAGCTGTTTTCAGCTAATTTAGACATAACTAGGCGTCCGCCTACGTACTGACGACGTTGCACCCACTTCCACCCTTAAATAAAAACTTTCCCCTACAACCCTTAATATTTTTTAAAATTTTCATACAAAATCATCAAAATTTAGTGTTTGTTCTAAATTTTTTGCCAAAGTAGCGTTAGTTTACAGTTACAATAGTACTCACCCTTCATCCCTGTTCTCTGGTCCGCGATCCGTGTGCTGGTTTTCAGGTGGTGGGGCGAAATTCCAAATTTTTTGCTTCAAAAACTGGTTTTTTGACCAAAACTCAAAATTTTTGTTTGGCACCCACACAGTTTTATTTCGTAGTTCGCTGGCCCGCGCCGAGACGGTTTTTTGGACACCTCTCACGCCCGTCTAGCACGAAAAGAACACCCTTATTTTTTGACTTTTCGATTTTTTATAGTTTCTGCCTACAATCAAAAAGCACCTTAGGGGACACGTTTTTAACATAATCGCTAATATCTTTGTTGTTTGGAGTGCGATTTTGAAGCTGTTTTCAGCTAATTTAGACATAACTAGGCGTCCGCCTACGTACTGACGACGTTGCACCCACTTCCACCCTTAAATAAAAACTTTCCCCTACAACCCTTAATATTTTTTAAAATTTTCATACAAAATCATCAAAATTTAGTGTTTGTTCTAAATTTTTTGCCAAAGTAGCGTTAGTTTACAGTTACAATAGTACTCACCCTTCATCCCTGTTCTCTGGTCCGCGATCCGTGTGCTGGTTTTCAGGTGGTGGGGCGAAATTCCAAATTTTTTGCTTCAAAAACTGGTTTTTTGACCAAAACTCAAAATTTTTGTTTGGCACCCACACAGTTTTATTTCGTAGTTCGCTGGCCCGCGCCGAGACGGTTTTTTGGACACCTCTCACGCCCGTCTAGCACGAAAAGAACACCCTTATTTTTTGACTTTTCGATTTTTTATAGTTTCTGCCTACAATCAAAAAGCACCTTAGGGGACACGTTTTTAACATAATCGCTAATATCTTTGTTGTTTGGAGTGCGATTTTGAAGCTGTTTTCAGCTAATTTAGACATAACTAGGCGTCCGCCTACGTACTGACGACGTTGCACCCACTTCCACCCTTAAATAAAAACTTTCCCCTACAACCCTTAATATTTTTTAAAATTTTCATACAATTTCATCAAAATTTAGTGTTTTTTCTAAATTTTTTGCAAAAGTAACGTTAGATTATAGTTTCAATAGTACTCACCCTTCATCCCTGTTCTCTGGTCCGCGATCCGTGTGCTGGTTTTCAGGTGGTGGGGCGAAATTCCAAATTTTTTGCTTCAAAAACTGGTTTTTTGACCAAAACTCAAAATTTTTGTTTGGCACCCACACAGTTTTATTTCGTAGTTCGCTGGCCCGCGCCGAGACGGTTTTTTGGACACCTCTCACGCCCGTCTAGCACGAAAAGAACACCCTTATTTTTTGACTTTTCGATTTTTTATAGTTTCTGCCTACAATCAAAAAGCACCTTAGGGGACACGTTTTTAACATAATCGCTAATATCTTTGTTGTTTGGAGTGCGATTTTGAAGCTGTTTTCAGCTAATTTAGACATAACTAGGCGTCCGCCTACGTACTGACGACGTTGCACCCACTTCCACCCTTAAATAAAAACTTTCCCCTACAACCCTTAATATTTTTTAAAATTTTCATACAAAATCATCAAAATTTAGTGTTTGTTCTAAATTTTTTGCCAAAGTAGCGTTAGTTTACAGTTACAATAGTACTCACCCTTCATCCCTGTTCTCTGGTCCGCGATCCGTGTGCTGGTTTTCAGGTGGTGGGGCGAAATTCCAAATTTTTTGCTTCAAAAACTGGTTTTTTGACCAAAACTCAAAATTTTTGTTTGGCACCCACACAGTTTTATTTCGTAGTTCGCTGGCCCGCGCCGAGACGGTTTTTTGGACACCTCTCACGCCCGTCTAGCACGAAAAGAACACCCTTATTTTTTGACTTTTCGATTTTTTATAGTTTCTGCCTACAATCAAAAAGCACCTTAGGGGACACGTTTTTAACATAATCGCTAATATCTTTGTTGTTTGGAGTGCGATTTTGAAGCTGTTTTCAGCTAATTTAGACATAACTAGGCGTCCGCCTACGTACTGACGACGTTGCACCCACTTCCACCCTTAAATAAAAACTTTCCCCTACAACCCTTAATATTTTTTAAAATTTTCATACAATTTCATCAAAATTTAGTGTTTTTTCTAAATTTTTTGCAAAAGTAACGTTAGATTATAGTTTCAATAGTACTCACCCTTCATCCCTGTTCTCTGGTCCGCGATCCGTGTGCTGGTTTTCAGGTGGTGGGGCGAAATTCCAAATTTTTTGCTTCAAAAACTGGTTTTTTGACCTAAACTCAAAATTTTTGTTCGGCACCTACCCCGTTTTATTTCGTAGTTCGCTGGCCCGCGCCGAGACGGTTTTTTGGACACCTCTCACGCCCGTCTAGCACGAAAAGAACACCCTTATTTTTTGACTTTTCGATTTTTTATAGTTTCTGCCTACAATCAAAAAGCACCTTAGGGGACACGTTTTTAACATAATCGCTAATATCTTTGTTGTTTGGAGTGCGATTTTGAAGCTGTTTTCAGCTAATTTAGACATAACTAGGCGTCCGCCTACGTACTGACGACGTTGCACCCACTTCCACCCTTAAATAAAAACTTTCCCCTACAACCCTTAATATTTTTTAAAATTTTCATACAATTTCATCAAAATTTAGTGTTTTTTCTAAATTTTTTGCAAAAGTAACGTTAGATTATAGTTTCAATAGTACTCACCCTTCATCCCTGTTCTCTGGTCCGCGATCCGTGTGCTGGTTTTCAGGTGGTGGGGCGAAATTCCAAATTTTTTGCTTCAAAAACTGGTTTTTTGACCAAAACTCAAAATTTTTGTTTGGCACCCACACAGTTTTATTTCGTAGTTCGCTGGCCCGCGCCGAGACGGTTTTTTGGACACCTCTCACGCCCGTCTAGCACGAAAAGAACACCCTTATTTTTTGACTTTTCGATTTTTTATAGTTTCTGCCTACAATCAAAAAGCACCTTAGGGGACACGTTTTTAACATAATCGCTAATATCTTTGTTGTTTGGAGTGCGATTTTGAAGCTGTTTTCAGCTAATTTAGACATAACTAGGCGTCCGCCTACGTACTGACGACGTTGCACCCACTTCCACCCTTAAATAAAAACTTTCCCCTACAACCCTTAATATTTTTTAAAATTTTCATACAAAATCATCAAAATTTAGTGTTTGTTCTAAATTTTTTGCCAAAGTAGCGTTAGTTTACAGTTACAATAGTACTCACCCTTCATCCCTGTTCTCTGGTCCGCGATCCGTGTGCTGGTTTTCAGGTGGTGGGGCGAAATTCCAAATTTTTTGCTTCAAAAACTGGTTTTTTGACCAAAACTCAAAATTTTTGTTTGGCACCCACACAGTTTTATTTCGTAGTTCGCTGGCCCGCGCCGAGACGGTTTTTTGGACACCTCTCACGCCCGTCTAGCACGAAAAGAACACCCTTATTTTTTGACTTTTCGATTTTTTATAGTTTCTGCCTACAATCAAAAAGCACCTTAGGGGACACGTTTTTAACATAATCGCTAATATCTTTGTTGTTTGGAGTGCGATTTTGAAGCTGTTTTCAGCTAATTTAGACATAACTAGGCGTCCGCCTACGTACTGACGACGTTGCACCCACTTCCACCCTTAAATAAAAACTTTCCCCTACAACCCTTAATATTTTTTAAAATTTTCATACAATTTCATCAAAATTTAGTGTTTTTTCTAAATTTTTTGCAAAAGTAACGTTAGATTATAGTTTCAATAGTACTCACCCTTCATCCCTGTTCTCTGGTCCGCGATCCGTGTGCTGGTTTTCAGGTGGTGGGGCGAAATTCCAAATTTTTTGCTTCAAAAACTGGTTTTTTGACCTAAACTCAAAATTTTTGTTCGGCACCTACCCCGTTTTATTTCGTAGTTCGCTGGCCCGCGCCGAGACGGTTTTTTGGACACCTCTCACGCCCGTCTAGCACGAAAAGAACACCCTTATTTTTTGACTTTTCGATTTTTTATAGTTTCTGCCTACAATCAAAAAGCACCTTAGGGGACACGTTTTTAACATAATCGCTAATATCTTTGTTGTTTGGAGTGCGATTTTGAAGCTGTTTTCAGCTAATTTAGACATAACTAGGCGTCCGCCTACGTACTGACGACGTTGCACCCACTTCCACCCTTAAATAAAAACTTTCCCCTACAACCCTTAATATTTTTTAAAATTTTCATACAATTTCATCAAAATTTAGTGTTTTTTCTAAATTTTTTGCAAAAGTAACGTTAGATTATAGTTTCAATAGTACTCACCCTTCATCCCTGTTCTCTGGTCCGCGATCCGTGTGCTGGTTTTCAGGTGGTGGGGCGAAATTCCAAATTTTTTGCTTCAAAAACTGGTTTTTTGACCAAAACTCAAAATTTTTGTTTGGCACCCACACAGTTTTATTTCGTAGTTCGCTGGCCCGCGCCGAGACGGTTTTTTGGACACCTCTCACGCCCGTCTAGCACGAAAAGAACACCCTTATTTTTTGACTTTTCGATTTTTTATAGTTTCTGCCTACAATCAAAAAGCACCTTAGGGGACACGTTTTTAACATAATCGCTAATATCTTTGTTGTTTGGAGTGCGATTTTGAAGCTGTTTTCAGCTAATTTAGACATAACTAGGCGTCCGCCTACGTACTGACGACGTTGCACCCACTTCCACCCTTAAATAAAAACTTTCCCCTACAACCCTTAATATTTTTTAAAATTTTCATACAAAATCATCAAAATTTAGTGTTTGTTCTAAATTTTTTGCCAAAGTAGCGTTAGTTTACAGTTACAATAGTACTCACCCTTCATCCCTGTTCTCTGGTCCGCGATCCGTGTGCTGGTTTTCAGGTGGTGGGGCGAAATTCCAAATTTTTTGCTTCAAAAACTGGTTTTTTGACCAAAACTCAAAATTTTTGTTTGGCACCCACACAGTTTTATTTCGTAGTTCGCTGGCCCGCGCCGAGACGGTTTTTTGGACACCTCTCACGCCCGTCTAGCACGAAAAGAACACCCTTATTTTTTGACTTTTCGATTTTTTATAGTTTCTGCCTACAATCAAAAAGCACCTTAGGGGACACGTTTTTAACATAATCGCTAATATCTTTGTTGTTTGGAGTGCGATTTTGAAGCTGTTTTCAGCTAATTTAGACATAACTAGGCGTCCGCCTACGTACTGACGACGTTGCACCCACTTCCACCCTTAAATAAAAACTTTCCCCTACAACCCTTAATATTTTTTAAAATTTTCATACAATTTCATCAAAATTTAGTGTTTTTTCTAAATTTTTTGCAAAAGTAACGTTAGATTATAGTTTCAATAGTACTCACCCTTCATCCCTGTTCTCTGGTCCGCGATCCGTGTGCTGGTTTTCAGGTGGTGGGGCGAAATTCCAAATTTTTTGCTTCAAAAACTGGTTTTTTGACCTAAACTCAAAATTTTTGTTCGGCACCTACCCCGTTTTATTTCGTAGTTCGCTGGCCCGCGCCGAGACGGTTTTTTGGACACCTCTCACGCCCGTCTAGCACGAAAAGAACACCCTTATTTTTTGACTTTTCGATTTTTTATAGTTTCTGCCTACAATCAAAAAGCACCTTAGGGGACACGTTTTTAACATAATCGCTAATATCTTTGTTGTTTGGAGTGCGATTTTGAAGCTGTTTTCAGCTAATTTAGACATAACTAGGCGTCCGCCTACGTACTGACGACGTTGCACCCACTTCCACCCTTAAATAAAAACTTTCCCCTACAACCCTTAATATTTTTTAAAATTTTCATACAAAATCATCAAAATTTAGTGTTTGTTCTAAATTTTTTGCCAAAGTAGCGTTAGTTTACAGTTACAATAGTACTCACCCTTCATCCCTGTTCTCTGGTCCGCGATCCGTGTGCTGGTTTTCAGGTGGTGGGGCGAAATTCCAAATTTTTTGCTTCAAAAACTGGTTTTTTGACCAAAACTCAAAATTTTTGTTTGGCACCCACACAGTTTTATTTCGTAGTTCGCTGGCCCGCGCCGAGACGGTTTTTTGGACACCTCTCACGCCCGTCTAGCACGAAAAGAACACCCTTATTTTTTGACTTTTCGATTTTTTATAGTTTCTGCCTACAATCAAAAAGCACCTTAGGGGACACGTTTTTAACATAATCGCTAATATCTTTGTTGTTTGGAGTGCGATTTTGAAGCTGTTTTCAGCTAATTTAGACATAACTAGGCGTCCGCCTACGTACTGACGACGTTGCACCCACTTCCACCCTTAAATAAAAACTTTCCCCTACAACCCTTAATATTTTTTAAAATTTTCATACAAAATCATCAAAATTTAGTGTTTGTTCTAAATTTTTTGCCAAAGTAGCGTTAGTTTACAGTTACAATAGTACTCACCCTTCATCCCTGTTCTCTGGTCCGCGATCCGTGTGCTGGTTTTCAGGTGGTGGGGCGAAATTCCAAATTTTTTGCTTCAAAAACTGGTTTTTTGACCAAAACTCAAAATTTTTGTTTGGCACCCACACAGTTTTATTTCGTAGTTCGCTGGCCCGCGCCGAGACGGTTTTTTGGACACCTCTCACGCCCGTCTAGCACGAAAAGAACACCCTTATTTTTTGACTTTTCGATTTTTTATAGTTTCTGCCTACAATCAAAAAGCACCTTAGGGGACACGTTTTTAACATAATCGCTAATATCTTTGTTGTTTGGAGTGCGATTTTGAAGCTGTTTTCAGCTAATTTAGACATAACTAGGCGTCCGCCTACGTACTGACGACGTTGCACCCACTTCCACCCTTAAATAAAAACTTTCCCCTACAACCCTTAATATTTTTTAAAATTTTCATACAATTTCATCAAAATTTAGTGTTTTTTCTAAATTTTTTGCAAAAGTAACGTTAGATTATAGTTTCAATAGTACTCACCCTTCATCCCTGTTCTCTGGTCCGCGATCCGTGTGCTGGTTTTCAGGTGGTGGGGCGAAATTCCAAATTTTTTGCTTCAAAAACTGGTTTTTTGACCAAAACTCAAAATTTTTGTTTGGCACCCACACAGTTTTATTTCGTAGTTCGCTGGCCCGCGCCGAGACGGTTTTTTGGACACCTCTCACGCCCGTCTAGCACGAAAAGAACACCCTTATTTTTTGACTTTTCGATTTTTTATAGTTTCTGCCTACAATCAAAAAGCACCTTAGGGGACACGTTTTTAACATAATCGCTAATATCTTTGTTGTTTGGAGTGCGATTTTGAAGCTGTTTTCAGCTAATTTAGACATAACTAGGCGTCCGCCTACGTACTGACGACGTTGCACCCACTTCCACCCTTAAATAAAAACTTTCCCCTACAACCCTTAATATTTTTTAAAATTTTCATACAAAATCATCAAAATTTAGTGTTTGTTCTAAATTTTTTGCCAAAGTAGCGTTAGTTTACAGTTACAATAGTACTCACCCTTCATCCCTGTTCTCTGGTCCGCGATCCGTGTGCTGGTTTTCAGGTGGTGGGGCGAAATTCCAAATTTTTTGCTTCAAAAACTGGTTTTTTGACCAAAACTCAAAATTTTTGTTTGGCACCCACACAGTTTTATTTCGTAGTTCGCTGGCCCGCGCCGAGACGGTTTTTTGGACACCTCTCACGCCCGTCTAGCACGAAAAGAACACCCTTATTTTTTGACTTTTCGATTTTTTATAGTTTCTGCCTACAATCAAAAAGCACCTTAGGGGACACGTTTTTAACATAATCGCTAATATCTTTGTTGTTTGGAGTGCGATTTTGAAGCTGTTTTCAGCTAATTTAGACATAACTAGGCGTCCGCCTACGTACTGACGACGTTGCACCCACTTCCACCCTTAAATAAAAACTTTCCCCTACAACCCTTAATATTTTTTAAAATTTTCATACAATTTCATCAAAATTTAGTGTTTTTTCTAAATTTTTTGCAAAAGTAACGTTAGATTATAGTTTCAATAGTACTCACCCTTCATCCCTGTTCTCTGGTCCGCGATCCGTGTGCTGGTTTTCAGGTGGTGGGGCGAAATTCCAAATTTTTTGCTTCAAAAACTGGTTTTTTGACCTAAACTCAAAATTTTTGTTCGGCACCTACCCCGTTTTATTTCGTAGTTCGCTGGCCCGCGCCGAGACGGTTTTTTGGACACCTCTCACGCCCGTCTAGCACGAAAAGAACACCCTTATTTTTTGACTTTTCGATTTTTTATAGTTTCTGCCTACAATCAAAAAGCACCTTAGGGGACACGTTTTTAACATAATCGCTAATATCTTTGTTGTTTGGAGTGCGATTTTGAAGCTGTTTTCAGCTAATTTAGACATAACTAGGCGTCCGCCTACGTACTGACGACGTTGCACCCACTTCCACCCTTAAATAAAAACTTTCCCCTACAACCCTTAATATTTTTTAAAATTTTCATACAATTTCATCAAAATTTAGTGTTTTTTCTAAATTTTTTGCAAAAGTAACGTTAGATTATAGTTTCAATAGTACTCACCCTTCATCCCTGTTCTCTGGTCCGCGATCCGTGTGCTGGTTTTCAGGTGGTGGGGCGAAATTCCAAATTTTTTGCTTCAAAAACTGGTTTTTTGACCAAAACTCAAAATTTTTGTTTGGCACCCACACAGTTTTATTTCGTAGTTCGCTGGCCCGCGCCGAGACGGTTTTTTGGACACCTCTCACGCCCGTCTAGCACGAAAAGAACACCCTTATTTTTTGACTTTTCGATTTTTTATAGTTTCTGCCTACAATCAAAAAGCACCTTAGGGGACACGTTTTTAACATAATCGCTAATATCTTTGTTGTTTGGAGTGCGATTTTGAAGCTGTTTTCAGCTAATTTAGACATAACTAGGCGTCCGCCTACGTACTGACGACGTTGCACCCACTTCCACCCTTAAATAAAAACTTTCCCCTACAACCCTTAATATTTTTTAAAATTTTCATACAAAATCATCAAAATTTAGTGTTTGTTCTAAATTTTTTGCCAAAGTAGCGTTAGTTTACAGTTACAATAGTACTCACCCTTCATCCCTGTTCTCTGGTCCGCGATCCGTGTGCTGGTTTTCAGGTGGTGGGGCGAAATTCCAAATTTTTTGCTTCAAAAACTGGTTTTTTGACCAAAACTCAAAATTTTTGTTTGGCACCCACACAGTTTTATTTCGTAGTTCGCTGGCCCGCGCCGAGACGGTTTTTTGGACACCTCTCACGCCCGTCTAGCACGAAAAGAACACCCTTATTTTTTGACTTTTCGATTTTTTATAGTTTCTGCCTACAATCAAAAAGCACCTTAGGGGACACGTTTTTAACATAATCGCTAATATCTTTGTTGTTTGGAGTGCGATTTTGAAGCTGTTTTCAGCTAATTTAGACATAACTAGGCGTCCGCCTACGTACTGACGACGTTGCACCCACTTCCACCCTTAAATAAAAACTTTCCCCTACAACCCTTAATATTTTTTAAAATTTTCATACAAAATCATCAAAATTTAGTGTTTGTTCTAAATTTTTTGCCAAAGTAGCGTTAGTTTACAGTTACAATAGTACTCACCCTTCATCCCTGTTCTCTGGTCCGCGATCCGTGTGCTGGTTTTCAGGTGGTGGGGCGAAATTCCAAATTTTTTGCTTCAAAAACTGGTTTTTTGACCAAAACTCAAAATTTTTGTTTGGCACCCACACAGTTTTATTTCGTAGTTCGCTGGCCCGCGCCGAGACGGTTTTTTGGACACCTCTCACGCCCGTCTAGCACGAAAAGAACACCCTTATTTTTTGACTTTTCGATTTTTTATAGTTTCTGCCTACAATCAAAAAGCACCTTAGGGGACACGTTTTTAACATAATCGCTAATATCTTTGTTGTTTGGAGTGCGATTTTGAAGCTGTTTTCAGCTAATTTAGACATAACTAGGCGTCCGCCTACGTACTGACGACGTTGCACCCACTTCCACCCTTAAATAAAAACTTTCCCCTACAACCCTTAATATTTTTTAAAATTTTCATACAATTTCATCAAAATTTAGTGTTTTTTCTAAATTTTTTGCAAAAGTAACGTTAGATTATAGTTTCAATAGTACTCACCCTTCATCCCTGTTCTCTGGTCCGCGATCCGTGTGCTGGTTTTCAGGTGGTGGGGCGAAATTCCAAATTTTTTGCTTCAAAAACTGGTTTTTTGACCAAAACTCAAAATTTTTGTTTGGCACCCACACAGTTTTATTTCGTAGTTCGCTGGCCCGCGCCGAGACGGTTTTTTGGACACCTCTCACGCCCGTCTAGCACGAAAAGAACACCCTTATTTTTTGACTTTTCGATTTTTTATAGTTTCTGCCTACAATCAAAAAGCACCTTAGGGGACACGTTTTTAACATAATCGCTAATATCTTTGTTGTTTGGAGTGCGATTTTGAAGCTGTTTTCAGCTAATTTAGACATAACTAGGCGTCCGCCTACGTACTGACGACGTTGCACCCACTTCCACCCTTAAATAAAAACTTTCCCCTACAACCCTTAATATTTTTTAAAATTTTCATACAAAATCATCAAAATTTAGTGTTTGTTCTAAATTTTTTGCCAAAGTAGCGTTAGTTTACAGTTACAATAGTACTCACCCTTCATCCCTGTTCTCTGGTCCGCGATCCGTGTGCTGGTTTTCAGGTGGTGGGGCGAAATTCCAAATTTTTTGCTTCAAAAACTGGTTTTTTGACCAAAACTCAAAATTTTTGTTTGGCACCCACACAGTTTTATTTCGTAGTTCGCTGGCCCGCGCCGAGACGGTTTTTTGGACACCTCTCACGCCCGTCTAGCACGAAAAGAACACCCTTATTTTTTGACTTTTCGATTTTTTATAGTTTCTGCCTACAATCAAAAAGCACCTTAGGGGACACGTTTTTAACATAATCGCTAATATCTTTGTTGTTTGGAGTGCGATTTTGAAGCTGTTTTCAGCTAATTTAGACATAACTAGGCGTCCGCCTACGTACTGACGACGTTGCACCCACTTCCACCCTTAAATAAAAACTTTCCCCTACAACCCTTAATATTTTTTAAAATTTTCATACAATTTCATCAAAATTTAGTGTTTTTTCTAAATTTTTTGCAAAAGTAACGTTAGATTATAGTTTCAATAGTACTCACCCTTCATCCCTGTTCTCTGGTCCGCGATCCGTGTGCTGGTTTTCAGGTGGTGGGGCGAAATTCCAAATTTTTTGCTTCAAAAACTGGTTTTTTGACCTAAACTCAAAATTTTTGTTCGGCACCTACCCCGTTTTATTTCGTAGTTCGCTGGCCCGCGCCGAGACGGTTTTTTGGACACCTCTCACGCCCGTCTAGCACGAAAAGAACACCCTTATTTTTTGACTTTTCGATTTTTTATAGTTTCTGCCTACAATCAAAAAGCACCTTAGGGGACACGTTTTTAACATAATCGCTAATATCTTTGTTGTTTGGAGTGCGATTTTGAAGCTGTTTTCAGCTAATTTAGACATAACTAGGCGTCCGCCTACGTACTGACGACGTTGCACCCACTTCCACCCTTAAATAAAAACTTTCCCCTACAACCCTTAATATTTTTTAAAATTTTCATACAATTTCATCAAAATTTAGTGTTTTTTCTAAATTTTTTGCAAAAGTAACGTTAGATTATAGTTTCAATAGTACTCACCCTTCATCCCTGTTCTCTGGTCCGCGATCCGTGTGCTGGTTTTCAGGTGGTGGGGCGAAATTCCAAATTTTTTGCTTCAAAAACTGGTTTTTTGACCAAAACTCAAAATTTTTGTTTGGCACCCACACAGTTTTATTTCGTAGTTCGCTGGCCCGCGCCGAGACGGTTTTTTGGACACCTCTCACGCCCGTCTAGCACGAAAAGAACACCCTTATTTTTTGACTTTTCGATTTTTTATAGTTTCTGCCTACAATCAAAAAGCACCTTAGGGGACACGTTTTTAACATAATCGCTAATATCTTTGTTGTTTGGAGTGCGATTTTGAAGCTGTTTTCAGCTAATTTAGACATAACTAGGCGTCCGCCTACGTACTGACGACGTTGCACCCACTTCCACCCTTAAATAAAAACTTTCCCCTACAACCCTTAATATTTTTTAAAATTTTCATACAAAATCATCAAAATTTAGTGTTTGTTCTAAATTTTTTGCCAAAGTAGCGTTAGTTTACAGTTACAATAGTACTCACCCTTCATCCCTGTTCTCTGGTCCGCGATCCGTGTGCTGGTTTTCAGGTGGTGGGGCGAAATTCCAAATTTTTTGCTTCAAAAACTGGTTTTTTGACCAAAACTCAAAATTTTTGTTTGGCACCCACACAGTTTTATTTCGTAGTTCGCTGGCCCGCGCCGAGACGGTTTTTTGGACACCTCTCACGCCCGTCTAGCACGAAAAGAACACCCTTATTTTTTGACTTTTCGATTTTTTATAGTTTCTGCCTACAATCAAAAAGCACCTTAGGGGACACGTTTTTAACATAATCGCTAATATCTTTGTTGTTTGGAGTGCGATTTTGAAGCTGTTTTCAGCTAATTTAGACATAACTAGGCGTCCGCCTACGTACTGACGACGTTGCACCCACTTCCACCCTTAAATAAAAACTTTCCCCTACAACCCTTAATATTTTTTAAAATTTTCATACAATTTCATCAAAATTTAGTGTTTTTTCTAAATTTTTTGCAAAAGTAACGTTAGATTATAGTTTCAATAGTACTCACCCTTCATCCCTGTTCTCTGGTCCGCGATCCGTGTGCTGGTTTTCAGGTGGTGGGGCGAAATTCCAAATTTTTTGCTTCAAAAACTGGTTTTTTGACCTAAACTCAAAATTTTTGTTCGGCACCTACCCCGTTTTATTTCGTAGTTCGCTGGCCCGCGCCGAGACGGTTTTTTGGACACCTCTCACGCCCGTCTAGCACGAAAAGAACACCCTTATTTTTTGACTTTTCGATTTTTTATAGTTTCTGCCTACAATCAAAAAGCACCTTAGGGGACACGTTTTTAACATAATCGCTAATATCTTTGTTGTTTGGAGTGCGATTTTGAAGCTGTTTTCAGCTAATTTAGACATAACTAGGCGTCCGCCTACGTACTGACGACGTTGCACCCACTTCCACCCTTAAATAAAAACTTTCCCCTACAACCCTTAATATTTTTTAAAATTTTCATACAATTTCATCAAAATTTAGTGTTTTTTCTAAATTTTTTGCAAAAGTAACGTTAGATTATAGTTTCAATAGTACTCACCCTTCATCCCTGTTCTCTGGTCCGCGATCCGTGTGCTGGTTTTCAGGTGGTGGGGCGAAATTCCAAATTTTTTGCTTCAAAAACTGGTTTTTTGACCAAAACTCAAAATTTTTGTTTGGCACCCACACAGTTTTATTTCGTAGTTCGCTGGCCCGCGCCGAGACGGTTTTTTGGACACCTCTCACGCCCGTCTAGCACGAAAAGAACACCCTTATTTTTTGACTTTTCGATTTTTTATAGTTTCTGCCTACAATCAAAAAGCACCTTAGGGGACACGTTTTTAACATAATCGCTAATATCTTTGTTGTTTGGAGTGCGATTTTGAAGCTGTTTTCAGCTAATTTAGACATAACTAGGCGTCCGCCTACGTACTGACGACGTTGCACCCACTTCCACCCTTAAATAAAAACTTTCCCCTACAACCCTTAATATTTTTTAAAATTTTCATACAAAATCATCAAAATTTAGTGTTTGTTCTAAATTTTTTGCCAAAGTAGCGTTAGTTTACAGTTACAATAGTACTCACCCTTCATCCCTGTTCTCTGGTCCGCGATCCGTGTGCTGGTTTTCAGGTGGTGGGGCGAAATTCCAAATTTTTTGCTTCAAAAACTGGTTTTTTGACCAAAACTCAAAATTTTTGTTTGGCACCCACACAGTTTTATTTCGTAGTTCGCTGGCCCGCGCCGAGACGGTTTTTTGGACACCTCTCACGCCCGTCTAGCACGAAAAGAACACCCTTATTTTTTGACTTTTCGATTTTTTATAGTTTCTGCCTACAATCAAAAAGCACCTTAGGGGACACGTTTTTAACATAATCGCTAATATCTTTGTTGTTTGGAGTGCGATTTTGAAGCTGTTTTCAGCTAATTTAGACATAACTAGGCGTCCGCCTACGTACTGACGACGTTGCACCCACTTCCACCCTTAAATAAAAACTTTCCCCTACAACCCTTAATATTTTTTAAAATTTTCATACAATTTCATCAAAATTTAGTGTTTTTTCTAAATTTTTTGCAAAAGTAACGTTAGATTATAGTTTCAATAGTACTCACCCTTCATCCCTGTTCTCTGGTCCGCGATCCGTGTGCTGGTTTTCAGGTGGTGGGGCGAAATTCCAAATTTTTTGCTTCAAAAACTGGTTTTTTGACCTAAACTCAAAATTTTTGTTCGGCACCTACCCCGTTTTATTTCGTAGTTCGCTGGCCCGCGCCGAGACGGTTTTTTGGACACCTCTCACGCCCGTCTAGCACGAAAAGAACACCCTTATTTTTTGACTTTTCGATTTTTTATAGTTTCTGCCTACAATCAAAAAGCACCTTAGGGGACACGTTTTTAACATAATCGCTAATATCTTTGTTGTTTGGAGTGCGATTTTGAAGCTGTTTTCAGCTAATTTAGACATAACTAGGCGTCCGCCTACGTACTGACGACGTTGCACCCACTTCCACCCTTAAATAAAAACTTTCCCCTACAACCCTTAATATTTTTTAAAATTTTCATACAATTTCATCAAAATTTAGTGTTTTTTCTAAATTTTTTGCAAAAGTAACGTTAGATTATAGTTTCAATAGTACTCACCCTTCATCCCTGTTCTCTGGTCCGCGATCCGTGTGCTGGTTTTCAGGTGGTGGGGCGAAATTCCAAATTTTTTGCTTCAAAAACTGGTTTTTTGACCAAAACTCAAAATTTTTGTTTGGCACCCACACAGTTTTATTTCGTAGTTCGCTGGCCCGCGCCGAGACGGTTTTTTGGACACCTCTCACGCCCGTCTAGCACGAAAAGAACACCCTTATTTTTTGACTTTTCGATTTTTTATAGTTTCTGCCTACAATCAAAAAGCACCTTAGGGGACACGTTTTTAACATAATCGCTAATATCTTTGTTGTTTGGAGTGCGATTTTGAAGCTGTTTTCAGCTAATTTAGACATAACTAGGCGTCCGCCTACGTACTGACGACGTTGCACCCACTTCCACCCTTAAATAAAAACTTTCCCCTACAACCCTTAATATTTTTTAAAATTTTCATACAAAATCATCAAAATTTAGTGTTTGTTCTAAATTTTTTGCCAAAGTAGCGTTAGTTTACAGTTACAATAGTACTCACCCTTCATCCCTGTTCTCTGGTCCGCGATCCGTGTGCTGGTTTTCAGGTGGTGGGGCGAAATTCCAAATTTTTTGCTTCAAAAACTGGTTTTTTGACCAAAACTCAAAATTTTTGTTTGGCACCCACACAGTTTTATTTCGTAGTTCGCTGGCCCGCGCCGAGACGGTTTTTTGGACACCTCTCACGCCCGTCTAGCACGAAAAGAACACCCTTATTTTTTGACTTTTCGATTTTTTATAGTTTCTGCCTACAATCAAAAAGCACCTTAGGGGACACGTTTTTAACATAATCGCTAATATCTTTGTTGTTTGGAGTGCGATTTTGAAGCTGTTTTCAGCTAATTTAGACATAACTAGGCGTCCGCCTACGTACTGACGACGTTGCACCCACTTCCACCCTTAAATAAAAACTTTCCCCTACAACCCTTAATATTTTTTAAAATTTTCATACAATTTCATCAAAATTTAGTGTTTTTTCTAAATTTTTTGCAAAAGTAACGTTAGATTATAGTTTCAATAGTACTCACCCTTCATCCCTGTTCTCTGGTCCGCGATCCGTGTGCTGGTTTTCAGGTGGTGGGGCGAAATTCCAAATTTTTTGCTTCAAAAACTGGTTTTTTGACCTAAACTCAAAATTTTTGTTCGGCACCTACCCCGTTTTATTTCGTAGTTCGCTGGCCCGCGCCGAGACGGTTTTTTGGACACCTCTCACGCCCGTCTAGCACGAAAAGAACACCCTTATTTTTTGACTTTTCGATTTTTTATAGTTTCTGCCTACAATCAAAAAGCACCTTAGGGGACACGTTTTTAACATAATCGCTAATATCTTTGTTGTTTGGAGTGCGATTTTGAAGCTGTTTTCAGCTAATTTAGACATAACTAGGCGTCCGCCTACGTACTGACGACGTTGCACCCACTTCCACCCTTAAATAAAAACTTTCCCCTACAACCCTTAATATTTTTTAAAATTTTCATACAATTTCATCAAAATTTAGTGTTTTTTCTAAATTTTTTGCAAAAGTAACGTTAGATTATAGTTTCAATAGTACTCACCCTTCATCCCTGTTCTCTGGTCCGCGATCCGTGTGCTGGTTTTCAGGTGGTGGGGCGAAATTCCAAATTTTTTGCTTCAAAAACTGGTTTTTTGACCAAAACTCAAAATTTTTGTTTGGCACCCACACAGTTTTATTTCGTAGTTCGCTGGCCCGCGCCGAGACGGTTTTTTGGACACCTCTCACGCCCGTCTAGCACGAAAAGAACACCCTTATTTTTTGACTTTTCGATTTTTTATAGTTTCTGCCTACAATCAAAAAGCACCTTAGGGGACACGTTTTTAACATAATCGCTAATATCTTTGTTGTTTGGAGTGCGATTTTGAAGCTGTTTTCAGCTAATTTAGACATAACTAGGCGTCCGCCTACGTACTGACGACGTTGCACCCACTTCCACCCTTAAATAAAAACTTTCCCCTACAACCCTTAATATTTTTTAAAATTTTCATACAAAATCATCAAAATTTAGTGTTTGTTCTAAATTTTTTGCCAAAGTAGCGTTAGTTTACAGTTACAATAGTACTCACCCTTCATCCCTGTTCTCTGGTCCGCGATCCGTGTGCTGGTTTTCAGGTGGTGGGGCGAAATTCCAAATTTTTTGCTTCAAAAACTGGTTTTTTGACCAAAACTCAAAATTTTTGTTTGGCACCCACACAGTTTTATTTCGTAGTTCGCTGGCCCGCGCCGAGACGGTTTTTTGGACACCTCTCACGCCCGTCTAGCACGAAAAGAACACCCTTATTTTTTGACTTTTCGATTTTTTATAGTTTCTGCCTACAATCAAAAAGCACCTTAGGGGACACGTTTTTAACATAATCGCTAATATCTTTGTTGTTTGGAGTGCGATTTTGAAGCTGTTTTCAGCTAATTTAGACATAACTAGGCGTCCGCCTACGTACTGACGACGTTGCACCCACTTCCACCCTTAAATAAAAACTTTCCCCTACAACCCTTAATATTTTTTAAAATTTTCATACAATTTCATCAAAATTTAGTGTTTTTTCTAAATTTTTTGCAAAAGTAACGTTAGATTATAGTTTCAATAGTACTCACCCTTCATCCCTGTTCTCTGGTCCGCGATCCGTGTGCTGGTTTTCAGGTGGTGGGGCGAAATTCCAAATTTTTTGCTTCAAAAACTGGTTTTTTGACCTAAACTCAAAATTTTTGTTCGGCACCTACCCCGTTTTATTTCGTAGTTCGCTGGCCCGCGCCGAGACGGTTTTTTGGACACCTCTCACGCCCGTCTAGCACGAAAAGAACACCCTTATTTTTTGACTTTTCGATTTTTTATAGTTTCTGCCTACAATCAAAAAGCACCTTAGGGGACACGTTTTTAACATAATCGCTAATATCTTTGTTGTTTGGAGTGCGATTTTGAAGCTGTTTTCAGCTAATTTAGACATAACTAGGCGTCCGCCTACGTACTGACGACGTTGCACCCACTTCCACCCTTAAATAAAAACTTTCCCCTACAACCCTTAATATTTTTTAAAATTTTCATACAATTTCATCAAAATTTAGTGTTTTTTCTAAATTTTTTGCAAAAGTAACGTTAGATTATAGTTTCAATAGTACTCACCCTTCATCCCTGTTCTCTGGTCCGCGATCCGTGTGCTGGTTTTCAGGTGGTGGGGCGAAATTCCAAATTTTTTGCTTCAAAAACTGGTTTTTTGACCAAAACTCAAAATTTTTGTTTGGCACCCACACAGTTTTATTTCGTAGTTCGCTGGCCCGCGCCGAGACGGTTTTTTGGACACCTCTCACGCCCGTCTAGCACGAAAAGAACACCCTTATTTTTTGACTTTTCGATTTTTTATAGTTTCTGCCTACAATCAAAAAGCACCTTAGGGGACACGTTTTTAACATAATCGCTAATATCTTTGTTGTTTGGAGTGCGATTTTGAAGCTGTTTTCAGCTAATTTAGACATAACTAGGCGTCCGCCTACGTACTGACGACGTTGCACCCACTTCCACCCTTAAATAAAAACTTTCCCCTACAACCCTTAATATTTTTTAAAATTTTCATACAATTTCATCAAAATTTAGTGTTTTTTCTAAATTTTTTGCAAAAGTAACGTTAGATTATAGTTTCAATAGTACTCACCCTTCATCCCTGTTCTCTGGTCCGCGATCCGTGTGCTGGTTTTCAGGTGGTGGGGCGAAATTCCAAATTTTTTGCTTCAAAAACTGGTTTTTTGACCAAAACTCAAAATTTTTGTTTGGCACCCACACAGTTTTATTTCGTAGTTCGCTGGCCCGCGCCGAGACGGTTTTTTGGACACCTCTCACGCCCGTCTAGCACGAAAAGAACACCCTTATTTTTTGACTTTTCGATTTTTTATAGTTTCTGCCTACAATCAAAAAGCACCTTAGGGGACACGTTTTTAACATAATCGCTAATATCTTTGTTGTTTGGAGTGCGATTTTGAAGCTGTTTTCAGCTAATTTAGACATAACTAGGCGTCCGCCTACGTACTGACGACGTTGCACCCACTTCCACCCTTAAATAAAAACTTTCCCCTACAACCCTTAATATTTTTTAAAATTTTCATACAAAATCATCAAAATTTAGTGTTTGTTCTAAATTTTTTGCCAAAGTAGCGTTAGTTTACAGTTACAATAGTACTCACCCTTCATCCCTGTTCTCTGGTCCGCGATCCGTGTGCTGGTTTTCAGGTGGTGGGGCGAAATTCCAAATTTTTTGCTTCAAAAACTGGTTTTTTGACCAAAACTCAAAATTTTTGTTTGGCACCCACACAGTTTTATTTCGTAGTTCGCTGGCCCGCGCCGAGACGGTTTTTTGGACACCTCTCACGCCCGTCTAGCACGAAAAGAACACCCTTATTTTTTGACTTTTCGATTTTTTATAGTTTCTGCCTACAATCAAAAAGCACCTTAGGGGACACGTTTTTAACATAATCGCTAATATCTTTGTTGTTTGGAGTGCGATTTTGAAGCTGTTTTCAGCTAATTTAGACATAACTAGGCGTCCGCCTACGTACTGACGACGTTGCACCCACTTCCACCCTTAAATAAAAACTTTCCCCTACAACCCTTAATATTTTTTAAAATTTTCATACAATTTCATCAAAATTTAGTGTTTTTTCTAAATTTTTTGCAAAAGTAACGTTAGATTATAGTTTCAATAGTACTCACCCTTCATCCCTGTTCTCTGGTCCGCGATCCGTGTGCTGGTTTTCAGGTGGTGGGGCGAAATTCCAAATTTTTTGCTTCAAAAACTGGTTTTTTGACCTAAACTCAAAATTTTTGTTCGGCACCTACCCCGTTTTATTTCGTAGTTCGCTGGCCCGCGCCGAGACGGTTTTTTGGACACCTCTCACGCCCGTCTAGCACGAAAAGAACACCCTTATTTTTTGACTTTTCGATTTTTTATAGTTTCTGCCTACAATCAAAAAGCACCTTAGGGGACACGTTTTTAACATAATCGCTAATATCTTTGTTGTTTGGAGTGCGATTTTGAAGCTGTTTTCAGCTAATTTAGACATAACTAGGCGTCCGCCTACGTACTGACGACGTTGCACCCACTTCCACCCTTAAATAAAAACTTTCCCCTACAACCCTTAATATTTTTTAAAATTTTCATACAATTTCATCAAAATTTAGTGTTTTTTCTAAATTTTTTGCAAAAGTAACGTTAGATTATAGTTTCAATAGTACTCACCCTTCATCCCTGTTCTCTGGTCCGCGATCCGTGTGCTGGTTTTCAGGTGGTGGGGCGAAATTCCAAATTTTTTGCTTCAAAAACTGGTTTTTTGACCAAAACTCAAAATTTTTGTTTGGCACCCACACAGTTTTATTTCGTAGTTCGCTGGCCCGCGCCGAGACGGTTTTTTGGACACCTCTCACGCCCGTCTAGCACGAAAAGAACACCCTTATTTTTTGACTTTTCGATTTTTTATAGTTTCTGCCTACAATCAAAAAGCACCTTAGGGGACACGTTTTTAACATAATCGCTAATATCTTTGTTGTTTGGAGTGCGATTTTGAAGCTGTTTTCAGCTAATTTAGACATAACTAGGCGTCCGCCTACGTACTGACGACGTTGCACCCACTTCCACCCTTAAATAAAAACTTTCCCCTACAACCCTTAATATTTTTTAAAATTTTCATACAAAATCATCAAAATTTAGTGTTTGTTCTAAATTTTTTGCCAAAGTAGCGTTAGTTTACAGTTACAATAGTACTCACCCTTCATCCCTGTTCTCTGGTCCGCGATCCGTGTGCTGGTTTTCAGGTGGTGGGGCGAAATTCCAAATTTTTTGCTTCAAAAACTGGTTTTTTGACCAAAACTCAAAATTTTTGTTTGGCACCCACACAGTTTTATTTCGTAGTTCGCTGGCCCGCGCCGAGACGGTTTTTTGGACACCTCTCACGCCCGTCTAGCACGAAAAGAACACCCTTATTTTTTGACTTTTCGATTTTTTATAGTTTCTGCCTACAATCAAAAAGCACCTTAGGGGACACGTTTTTAACATAATCGCTAATATCTTTGTTGTTTGGAGTGCGATTTTGAAGCTGTTTTCAGCTAATTTAGACATAACTAGGCGTCCGCCTACGTACTGACGACGTTGCACCCACTTCCACCCTTAAATAAAAACTTTCCCCTACAACCCTTAATATTTTTTAAAATTTTCATACAATTTCATCAAAATTTAGTGTTTTTTCTAAATTTTTTGCAAAAGTAACGTTAGATTATAGTTTCAATAGTACTCACCCTTCATCCCTGTTCTCTGGTCCGCGATCCGTGTGCTGGTTTTCAGGTGGTGGGGCGAAATTCCAAATTTTTTGCTTCAAAAACTGGTTTTTTGACCTAAACTCAAAATTTTTGTTCGGCACCTACCCCGTTTTATTTCGTAGTTCGCTGGCCCGCGCCGAGACGGTTTTTTGGACACCTCTCACGCCCGTCTAGCACGAAAAGAACACCCTTATTTTTTGACTTTTCGATTTTTTATAGTTTCTGCCTACAATCAAAAAGCACCTTAGGGGACACGTTTTTAACATAATCGCTAATATCTTTGTTGTTTGGAGTGCGATTTTGAAGCTGTTTTCAGCTAATTTAGACATAACTAGGCGTCCGCCTACGTACTGACGACGTTGCACCCACTTCCACCCTTAAATAAAAACTTTCCCCTACAACCCTTAATATTTTTTAAAATTTTCATACAATTTCATCAAAATTTAGTGTTTTTTCTAAATTTTTTGCAAAAGTAACGTTAGATTATAGTTTCAATAGTACTCACCCTTCATCCCTGTTCTCTGGTCCGCGATCCGTGTGCTGGTTTTCAGGTGGTGGGGCGAAATTCCAAATTTTTTGCTTCAAAAACTGGTTTTTTGACCAAAACTCAAAATTTTTGTTTGGCACCCACACAGTTTTATTTCGTAGTTCGCTGGCCCGCGCCGAGACGGTTTTTTGGACACCTCTCACGCCCGTCTAGCACGAAAAGAACACCCTTATTTTTTGACTTTTCGATTTTTTATAGTTTCTGCCTACAATCAAAAAGCACCTTAGGGGACACGTTTTTAACATAATCGCTAATATCTTTGTTGTTTGGAGTGCGATTTTGAAGCTGTTTTCAGCTAATTTAGACATAACTAGGCGTCCGCCTACGTACTGACGACGTTGCACCCACTTCCACCCTTAAATAAAAACTTTCCCCTACAACCCTTAATATTTTTTAAAATTTTCATACAAAATCATCAAAATTTAGTGTTTGTTCTAAATTTTTTGCCAAAGTAGCGTTAGTTTACAGTTACAATAGTACTCACCCTTCATCCCTGTTCTCTGGTCCGCGATCCGTGTGCTGGTTTTCAGGTGGTGGGGCGAAATTCCAAATTTTTTGCTTCAAAAACTGGTTTTTTGACCAAAACTCAAAATTTTTGTTTGGCACCCACACAGTTTTATTTCGTAGTTCGCTGGCCCGCGCCGAGACGGTTTTTTGGACACCTCTCACGCCCGTCTAGCACGAAAAGAACACCCTTATTTTTTGACTTTTCGATTTTTTATAGTTTCTGCCTACAATCAAAAAGCACCTTAGGGGACACGTTTTTAACATAATCGCTAATATCTTTGTTGTTTGGAGTGCGATTTTGAAGCTGTTTTCAGCTAATTTAGACATAACTAGGCGTCCGCCTACGTACTGACGACGTTGCACCCACTTCCACCCTTAAATAAAAACTTTCCCCTACAACCCTTAATATTTTTTAAAATTTTCATACAATTTCATCAAAATTTAGTGTTTTTTCTAAATTTTTTGCAAAAGTAACGTTAGATTATAGTTTCAATAGTACTCACCCTTCATCCCTGTTCTCTGGTCCGCGATCCGTGTGCTGGTTTTCAGGTGGTGGGGCGAAATTCCAAATTTTTTGCTTCAAAAACTGGTTTTTTGACCTAAACTCAAAATTTTTGTTCGGCACCTACCCCGTTTTATTTCGTAGTTCGCTGGCCCGCGCCGAGACGGTTTTTTGGACACCTCTCACGCCCGTCTAGCACGAAAAGAACACCCTTATTTTTTGACTTTTCGATTTTTTATAGTTTCTGCCTACAATCAAAAAGCACCTTAGGGGACACGTTTTTAACATAATCGCTAATATCTTTGTTGTTTGGAGTGCGATTTTGAAGCTGTTTTCAGCTAATTTAGACATAACTAGGCGTCCGCCTACGTACTGACGACGTTGCACCCACTTCCACCCTTAAATAAAAACTTTCCCCTACAACCCTTAATATTTTTTAAAATTTTCATACAATTTCATCAAAATTTAGTGTTTTTTCTAAATTTTTTGCAAAAGTAACGTTAGATTATAGTTTCAATAGTACTCACCCTTCATCCCTGTTCTCTGGTCCGCGATCCGTGTGCTGGTTTTCAGGTGGTGGGGCGAAATTCCAAATTTTTTGCTTCAAAAACTGGTTTTTTGACCAAAACTCAAAATTTTTGTTTGGCACCCACACAGTTTTATTTCGTAGTTCGCTGGCCCGCGCCGAGACGGTTTTTTGGACACCTCTCACGCCCGTCTAGCACGAAAAGAACACCCTTATTTTTTGACTTTTCGATTTTTTATAGTTTCTGCCTACAATCAAAAAGCACCTTAGGGGACACGTTTTTAACATAATCGCTAATATCTTTGTTGTTTGGAGTGCGATTTTGAAGCTGTTTTCAGCTAATTTAGACATAACTAGGCGTCCGCCTACGTACTGACGACGTTGCACCCACTTCCACCCTTAAATAAAAACTTTCCCCTACAACCCTTAATATTTTTTAAAATTTTCATACAAAATCATCAAAATTTAGTGTTTGTTCTAAATTTTTTGCCAAAGTAGCGTTAGTTTACAGTTACAATAGTACTCACCCTTCATCCCTGTTCTCTGGTCCGCGATCCGTGTGCTGGTTTTCAGGTGGTGGGGCGAAATTCCAAATTTTTTGCTTCAAAAACTGGTTTTTTGACCAAAACTCAAAATTTTTGTTTGGCACCCACACAGTTTTATTTCGTAGTTCGCTGGCCCGCGCCGAGACGGTTTTTTGGACACCTCTCACGCCCGTCTAGCACGAAAAGAACACCCTTATTTTTTGACTTTTCGATTTTTTATAGTTTCTGCCTACAATCAAAAAGCACCTTAGGGGACACGTTTTTAACATAATCGCTAATATCTTTGTTGTTTGGAGTGCGATTTTGAAGCTGTTTTCAGCTAATTTAGACATAACTAGGCGTCCGCCTACGTACTGACGACGTTGCACCCACTTCCACCCTTAAATAAAAACTTTCCCCTACAACCCTTAATATTTTTTAAAATTTTCATACAATTTCATCAAAATTTAGTGTTTTTTCTAAATTTTTTGCAAAAGTAACGTTAGATTATAGTTTCAATAGTACTCACCCTTCATCCCTGTTCTCTGGTCCGCGATCCGTGTGCTGGTTTTCAGGTGGTGGGGCGAAATTCCAAATTTTTTGCTTCAAAAACTGGTTTTTTGACCTAAACTCAAAATTTTTGTTCGGCACCTACCCCGTTTTATTTCGTAGTTCGCTGGCCCGCGCCGAGACGGTTTTTTGGACACCTCTCACGCCCGTCTAGCACGAAAAAATTTTGCCCACCCTCCCACCCTGTTCTATATAGGGAAGGTAGACTGGGAGTTTTGGCTAAAATTTTTTTATTTTTATTTTTGTTAGGAATTTCACTTCGAAGCGTTTCTCATTCCGAATAATTTAATTTATATGGTTTTGACGCCCAATCAGTTTTTAATATATTGGTAGGGGAGAGAAAATCGACAATTATATTTATTTTTAATTTATCTGGACCAAGTCTCAGTAAGGACTTATTTTATTTCTGTATTTATTCCCTTATTCATTAATTTACTTAGATACTTTTAACTATTTATATTATTTCATTTTATTTTATTATTAATAACTGACAACTGAATCCCCCTTTTACAGGGATTCAGTTATTGTCACAGTAGTATAAGGGAATAATAAATTGACATTAATCTATTTGTTTTAAATAATTAATTCGACTAAATCCTAAGGACCTATTTAATTTATTATTATTATTACATTTTTATTTTATTTATAAGTAATTTGATTAATATTTTTGCAATTATACAAATAGTGTCCCCTGACTAATTTTAAGATGTTTGGATTAAGGACCCCCGTCAAAAAGTCGAAGGCTGCGGAGGAGAATGTGGGCGCGGAGGAGGCATGCCTGGCACCAGCTGGCCCCTCAGTGAGGCGCAGTATTGGGGAATGGGAAGCGGATAAAATAAAATCGGGGCAACCCCAAAAGGCCAAAACACCTCCCAAAACGGCACCCGTTCCCACTCCCCCCAAGAAGACAGTCGAGCCCACCTCCCCCAAACTCAAAGTCAAAGCCCTAGTCACCCAGCGTACAAGGTCGGATACCTATGAGCTGCCGGGAAAAACCTTGGAGAGCCCGCCTCGAGAAGTGCCACCCGTGAAGTACCTAAACAGAACCACGGAGGCAAAGGCGTGTCTTTCCAAGGCCAAGTTGCACTTAGACAGCTCTAGGAATCTGAAAAAAGAGATCAAAGAGGGGATACACAAAGCGGTCGACAGATTATACCACCTTGTTAGGGAGGGAGAGACCGAGAGGGCCAAAACACCCGGACGGACGGTTGAGCCCGAGAGTGCCCCCAGGGACCTGACGCCGGCCTCCGAAGCACCGACAGAGCTCATGAAGCAGCTCATGGAGAACCTCCAGCAGCATAACAAGGCGTTGGAGGAATGCCAGCTGCATACACGAGCTCTGTCGGAGCACCTACAACAGGCACCTCGCTTTGTCGCAGGTCAGGGACCCTCGTTCGCGGAGATGGCCGCCATCCCGAAGCAGCACATCCAAGCGCCTCTTCACTCGATGATCGTGTCGTCAGTTGACGACAAGGACACCGGTGAAGAGGTGATTGAGAAGCTTAGGACGGCAGTCGACGCGAGAAACGAGGGAACCAGGGTTGACAGGCTGCGGAAGGTGAGGGACCAGAAGGTGGTGGTCGGCTTCAGGACCAAGGAGGAGCTGACTCGGGTGGCCGAGAGGATAAAGAAGGCTGGCAATCTAATGGTGGAAGAGGTGAAGAACAGAGATCCTCTCATCATAGCCAAGGATGTCCTTTCGTGCCACTCGGATGGGGAGATCATCGAGGCGATGAAGCGCCAAAACTGCCACTTGATAGGGGACGTACCTGCGGATGATCTGAGGATGGGGGTGAAGTACCGTCGCAAGACGAGGAACCCCCACATGTGCCACGTCATCCTGCAGGTGTCTCCTGCGGTGTGGCAGAGGCTGACGCACGCGGGTCGAGTGCACATCGACTTGCAGCGGGTGCGTGTGATGGACCAGTCGCCACTGATTCAGTGCACCCGCTGCTTGCGCTACGGTCACGGCCGCAAACTGTGCACGGAGCCCGCAGACCTCTGCACACACTGTGGTGATCCCCATCTGAGGGTCGACTGTCCCTCAAGGTTGGCTGCAGAAGCGCCAAAATGCAGGAACTGTGTTTCCGCAAAGCTGAGCAATACCGAGCACAACGCCTTCGACAGTGAGTGCCCAAGTCGCGTGAAGTGGGATGCATTGGCGCGACTGTCGGTGGCGTATTGCTAAGGGCCAGCCAGCGGAAACAGGGAACGACTCAACCAGGGTTTCCCGAACACACTCGAGAGCCCTAAAGAATTACCAGGTAATCCAAGCGAATCTGCAGAGGAAGAACCTAGCGACCCAAGAGCTCTTGATAGTGGCTAGTGAGCGGAGGGTTGCGTTCGCATTGCTCCAGGAGCCGTATGTGGGTGGGGTTAAAAGGATGCGAGACTACCGGGGAGCGAGAGTCTACCAGTGCGCTGAACAAGGAGGTGGAACTGTGAAGGCGGCAATAGTCGTCTTCGATCACGATCTAGACGTGACACAGTGTCCGAAACTCACCACCAACAACATCGTGGTGGTGAGGATCCGTACCAGCGCCTGGGAAATCGCAGTAGTCTCCTTTTACTTTGAACCAGACCAGCCCATACGGCCATACCTGGAGCAACTCCTGCGGATTCGCGAGGAAATAGGCCCCACTAGGATGATTATTGGCGGCGACGCCAACGCCAAGAGCACCTGGTGGGGTAGCCTGGTAACCGACACCAAGGGTGAGGACATGTCGGGAACCCTGGAGGAAATTAACTTGCAGGTACTCAACGTCGGCAACACACCGACCTTCGACACCGTCAGAGGTAACACCTTGTACAGCAGCTTCGTTGATGTAACAGCCTGCTCAACGGAGCTGCTGGACTTGGTGGAGGACTGGCGGGTCGAGGAAGGCCTTACGAGCTCGGACCACAACGGTATAGTATTTAACATAAATCTTCAAAAATCAAAAGGAATTAACATTAACAGGACCACAAGAATCTACAACACTAAGAAAGCTAATTGGAGCCAATTTCATTCGAAATTGACCCAATTAAAAGCGGAATTAAAATTAAATTCAATAGAAATAGGTAAAATCGATAACAAAATAGAACTAGAACAAAACATAAACAACTACACTTCCAAAATTATAGATTCTTGTGAAAATACTTTAGACAAAATTAAATGCAACACACAATTTACTATACCGTGGTGGTCCAAGGAGCTCGCGGAGCTGATGTCGGAGGTGAACACACGGAGACGTCGTATTCGATGCGCTGCACCGGTCCGGAGACCAAAAGTCGTCGATGAGTACCTGCAAGCAAAACAAAAATATGAATCCCTGGCAAAAAAGGCGCAGACAGAAGGATGGAAGGGCTTCTGTCAGAAACAGGACAGGGAAGGAATGTGGGAGGGGATATTTATATAGGGTCATAGGACGGACTGCCAAAAGACAGGAGGACTTGCCGTTGGTAAAGGATGGGGTGCCACTGAGCGCACAGGAATCGGCTCAGCTGCTAGCTGAGACCTTCTACCCGGAAGACCTTGAAGAGGGAGAATCTGCTGACCACCGTAGGACACGTGAAGCGGCCTGTCGTGTAAACGACTGGGCGCATGATGAACAGCATGACCCACCGTTTACACTTCAGGAGCTGAAAACCGCGGTGGAAAGCTTCAACCCCAAGAAGGCACCCGGGGCAGACGGTCTCACAGCCGATATCTGTGCCCAGGCTATATCCCGGGACCCAGGGACGTTCCTTGCACTGGCCAATAAGTGCCTGGAGCACGGACACTTCCCTGGGGCCTGGAAAGTAGCCACAGTGGTAGTCCTCCGAAAACCCGGCAAAGATTCCTACACCACCCCTAAATCGTACAGGCCGGTCGGCCTCCTACCAGTCCTAGGTAAAACGCTTGAGAAACTGATAGTAGCAAGGCTGAAGTGGCACCTAATCCCGCGGCTCAGTACTCGCCAGTTTGGTTTTATGCCACAGAGGAGCACCGAGGACTCCCTCTACACCATGATACAACATATTAAAGGGAAGCTGAGGGCAAAGAAGCTAATCACTGTTGTATCATTGGATATAGAGGGAGCCTTCGATAGCGCATGGTGGCCGGTCATCAGGACCAGACTGGCTGAGGAAAAGTGCCCGGTAAATCTTAGGAGGCTGTTAGACAGCTACTTGACTGGTAGGAGTGTCAGAGTAAGGTACGCTGGGGCCGAGTGTCGGAAAGACACGAACAAGGGGTGTGTGCAGGGGTCCATTGGCGGTCCGATCCTGTGGAACCTAATCCTTGACCCTCTGCTAAAGGGGCTGGATGAGCTAGGCGTCCACTGCCAGGCGTTCGCCGATGATGTGGTGATGATCTTCGACGGTGAGACAGCGTTGGAAGTCCAGAGGCATGCCAATGCCGCCCTCGAATATGTTCGGGTGTGGGGTATCAGAAACAAGCTGAAGTTTGCACCGCAAAAAACTTGTGCAATGGTGGTAACCAGAAAACTGAAGTACGATACCCCACTCCTGAGCATGGGCGGGGTAGACATTGGCATGTCAAAGGAAATTAAAATACTGGGGCTCACCGTCGACCACCAGCTCACTTTCAACACCCACGTCGCAAACGTTTGCAGGAAAGCTGTAAATATCTACAAACAGCTGGCACGTGCGGCAAAAGTGAGCTGGGGCCTTCACCCGGAGATCATTCACACCATATACACGGCAGCAGTGGAGCCGGTGATTTTGTACGCGGCAAGTGCCTGGGCGCCGGCCGCAAAAAAGATCGGAGTGCAGAAAAGCCTCAACACGGTCCAACGAGGATTCGCGCAGAAGCTCTGTAAGTCCTACCGCACCGTCTCACTGAACGCGGCCCTGGTGCTGGCTGGGATACTCCCACTCGACCTCCGAATACAAGAAGCAGCCGCTCTGTATGAGGCGAGGAGAGGGGTGCCTCAGCCAGCACTTGCGGGAAGGGAGGTGGAGCGGGTGGTGGCATTTACAGAGTCTCCGCACCCGGCGAAACATATGGCCATGGAGTTTGTGTGCCTGGCGGACCGGACGCTTGTGGACACCCACAATACCCAAGCAGTCAGAATCTTCACGGACGGCAGCAAGATGGCGGGCAAGGTCGGAGCAGCGCTATCGCTCTGGGATGGCGATGCCGAGATCAAGTCCGTCAAGCTTAGCCTGCCGTCATACTGCACGGTCTACCAGGCTGAACTTCTGGCCATATGCGTAGCCACGCGCGAGATCCTCAAGTGCAAGGAGGGAACCTTCGGTATCTACAGTGACTCAAAAGCGGCACTGCAGTCAGTCACAAACCAGGGTTCCCTCCACGTCCTGGCCGTGGAGGCGAGAGCGAACGTTGTCGCAGCTTTATCCCAGAGCAAAGATGTGTCCTTGTTCTGGGTAAAGGCACACGCGGGGCTAGAGGGCAACGAGCGCGCGGACCACCTAGCGAAGGAGGCTGCACTCCGATCCAGGAAAAGGCCAGATTATGACCGCTGCCCGGTTTCATTCGTCAAGCGGCAGATCCGTTTGGGGTCGCTTGACGAATGGAACCGAAGGTACAAAAGCGGAGAAACAGCTTCGGTCACCAAAATCTTTTTCCCGGATGCGATCGACGCCCACAAAGTGATCAAAAAGATCCAACCCACCGGAATCGTCACGCAAATCTTGACGGGGCACGGTGGGTTCTCCGAATACTTACATCGCTTCAAGTGTAAGGAGAACCCATCGTGCATCTGCGAACCGGATAAGGTGGAGTCGATTGCCCACATTCTCGCAGAATGCCCAGTTTTCGAAAAGCGGCGGTACGAAACTGAAGTGAAACTGGGGTCTGAAATACATGAGGGTAACTTTGGGAAACTGATGTCAGACAACAGGACGCGTGGACCATTTTTGGAGTACTCGAAAGAAGTCGCAATTAAAGTAATAGAAAGGAACCAGAACACGTGAACTGTGCTTTTAAATATATAGTTATTTATTAAAAAGAATAAAGAGTAGTATATAGAGCCAAAAGCATAGTCATTTTAAATTAAACAAGTATCACAGTGAATATATATTTCTTTTTAACAGATTTCCGAAAAACTTAGCTTCTCTTCAAAATTATTTTACAAAATTATTATCAACAAAAGCGACTCATTAACAAAACAAAGCAAGAAAAGGTCTCTGACCATGTCAGGGGGACACTTAGAAAGGCAGGAGTGGGTTTTAGCCGGTAAGAGTCCGGCACTGCCCAGACTGGCTCACCAGTGAGTCAGTCTGGGCGTCCATGAGGATTTCCCACTCCTGCCAAACCAAAAAAAAAAAAAAAAAAAAAAAAAAAAAAAAAAAAAAAAAAAAAAACCTAACCTAACCTTTACTCAGCGGTGTTCCCGCATCGCCGTGATGGGAGGGCCATGGGAAACCGGCGTAGCCTTTACATCCACGACCCTCCCGGCGCATGCCCGCCTAGCTGGCGGGCCCCGCATGCCCCCCTGACTGGGGGGCTACGGGAATGGCCGGGAACACCTGGCCATTCCCGTCCGGCACTGGTGGAGGCCTGTGCGATGCAGGCGAGGGTGCCCCCGCACCCGTTGCCTGCTGGCCTCCACCTGGGAGGAGGAGTCGGAGATGAGCGTCGAACTGACGTCTCCTTCGACCCCTCCTCCGCCTTCGGAGCGGTGCCGCGTCGGGATCGTCTTCCCGCACGCGCTCCGCCGCCTCCTTCTGGGACATGACGTGCTCGCAGAAGGAGGCGACCGCCGCCCAGGACCCCTCGTCCCTCAGCATGGCGCCCACCACGCCGGGGAGCGAGAGGTCCAGCCCGATCGCCGCGACGAGACTGCGGCGCGGCTCGGACCACGACGGGCACACCTCGAGAGTGTGCTGCGCCGTGTCCTCCGCCGCGCCACAGTCGTGGCACGACGGCGTCTCCTCCCGTCCGATCCGATGCAGGTACGATCCGAAACAACCGTGTCCGGACAGCACCCGCACCAGGCGGAACGAGAGGAACCCGTGCGGCCGCTCGAGCCAGTCCCGCAGGACCGGCCCGATCGCGTCGAGGGTTCGGCGGCCGAAGACCGCGGCGGCGAGGTCCGTCGTCCAGTGGACGACGATGGCGTCCCTCGCCTCCCGCCGGACGGCCTCCCGCTGTTCCGGGGCGAAGAGCTGACCCGCCGCCCTCCGCCCCGCCTTCCACTCGTACACTCTGGCGAGCACCCACGCCTCGAGTTCCCAAGGAGGGGTGCCGGCCAGAGCGCACGCCCCGGCGAAGCTCACCGTGCGGTGAGCCCGCGCCACCCGCTGGGAACCTAACCTAACCTAACCTTTTTTTTTTTTTTTTTTTTTTTTGGTCTCGGGGTGGAAAATCCTCATGGATGTCCTCCGCCTGGGGCGAGCGGAGGGGTCTGTCAGACTCTTACTGACTAAAAACCACCCCGGTGTTCCGACTCACACCTACGCCGGGGGTCGCGGGAACGAAAGAATCTTCCGCAACCCCCGACTGGTGCCAGCCCGCCGCAGCGGGCCCCTCCTCCTTCATCACCGGCGCACCAGAACACATGGCACGCCGTGACCAACCCAGGGACCAAACCAGCACATGGGCGCCAGACAGCCCCTTGTCTAGGCGCCCTTGGCCCCTATTCGACGGGTCAGGTAATTGGCCCCGCCGTCTACCAATTTTCGGCCGCAGAGGATAGGGAGAGCGGCCTACGACCTACCGACACTCCTCTTCCCCTGCGGCCCCACCGCGTTCGCCATCGGACGGTGGCGACCCCGTCAAGGCCGCGGCAGGGAGGGAGAGCGCTGTACCGCAATACACCTCTCTAGCCGCGGCCCCGAAACCGCAGCCGCGATGCCCCAGATACACGACATCGCGGCCCGCCTCAGTTGCGATGTCGCCACCGCAACCTACACGTTGGCCGCTACGTCATGGGCTTGGGTCAAAAAGCCCTGACGAGCGGCCCCTCCTTGGGTTCCTCTTGGCTTCACCGTGGTTGGGCACCCACGGCTAATGAGCCCCCCCGCAACGACAATGCGGGAACCCTTCGGGGGGGAACCTAACCTAACCTTTTTTTTTTTTTTTTTTGATCTCGGGGTAGAAAATCCTCATGGATGTCCTCCGCCCTGGGGCGGGCGGAGGGGTCTGTCAGACTCTTACTGACTAAAAACCACCCCGGTGTTCCGACTCACACTTACGCCGGGGGTCGCGGGAACGAAAGAATCTTCCGCAACCCCCGGCCGGTGCCGGCCCGCCACTGCGGGCCTCCTCGCGGGTCAGGGGGGGGAGTGAGGTGTTTGACTCCCCCCGCGACGTCTCAGAGGGGCGCGCGTGGAACACTACGCGCCGCCACCTCGGGTTCTGATGTGTGGGGGGCGACGGACGTCCCCAAGTCCGTCGCCCCTGGACCCATTTAGGGGGGCCGGAAGAGGGCGTTGTCCGCCCTCCGCCGACGCCCGGTGCGCCTGCTGCGGGCCGGGTGAGTGGACGAGATCTCCCTCTCCCTTTCCGCAGCCTCCTTCTGCAAGACGACCGTCTCGCAGAAGGCGACCACCGCGTCCCAGGACTCGGCGCCACCGACCATAGCGTTCACTACGGCCGGCAGCGACAAGTCACTGCCTACTCCTGAGATGAGGGCACGGCGCGGCCCCTCCCAAGCGGCACACTCTGCCAGCGTGTGCCGCGCCGTGTCCTCCCGGCAGTCGACGCAGTGGTGACACCGGGCGTCCGGCTCCCTGTTTATGCGACACAGGTACTTCCCGAAGCAACCGTGCCCCGAGAGTACCTGCGTCACCCGAAACGACAGGGAGCCGTGCCTCCTCCCGAGCCAGCGCTCGAGCACCGGCCGGACCGCCTCGATGACGTCGAGGCCGGCGGTAGGGCGCGAAAGCCTGTCCCGCCATTCCGCCACCAGGACCTCGCGAAGCTGAGACCGATGCAGCTCCACATGTCGCTGCATCGGTCGCTCGCCCCGCGCCCGCGCTTCCTCGCGCCACCGATACGATGACGCGAGTACTTTCGCCTCCAGGTCCCAGGGCGGGGATCCGGCCAGTGCACAAGCCGCCTCGTAGGAGATCGTGCGATACCCCCGGATGACTCTGACGGCCATCGCCCTCTGCGGTCTCCGCATGACGGCGATGCTCCCGGCCGTCAGGTCAGCCGCCCAGATCGGGGCCCCGTAAAGGGCCATCGATCGCACGATCCCCACGTATAGCCGCCTACAAGCGGCGCTCGGGCCCCCCAGATTGGGAAGCAGCGTTGAGAGCGCTCCAGCAGCGCCCAGCAACTTGGGCGCCAGCCGTCGGAAGTGGGGCCCGAAGTCCCACCGGCTGTCGAGGACCAATCCTAGGTACTTCATGGTACCCTCGACAGCGATCCGAGCCCCCCCGACCACGATATGTGAGCCGGGTGCCGGCGCCCGCCGGGGGCCATGGAACACCATAGCCTCCGACTTGCTGAGGGCCACCTCCAGGCCTAGGCGACGTATGCGGCTCACCACCTGTGAGACCGCAGCCGTCGCCAGCAACGCTGCTTCCCTGTGCGAGCTCCCCCGGGCAGTGACCAGCGTGTCGTCCGCATAACAAGTCAGGTCTACCCCCGGCCTGAGCTCGCCCCTCAGCACCCAGTCGTACCCGATGTTCCACAGGAGCGGCCCTAAGACCGAGCCCTGCGGAACACCGCACGACATGCGGCGCTGGTTTCCGCCATCACGTCCCACGTAGGTGACACACCTCTCCGACAGATAAGCCCCAACGATGCGGCGGAGGTAGGGAGGCACACCATGATAGCGCAGTGCCTCCCGAATACAACTCCAGGGCAGGGTGTTGAAGGCGTTGGATATGTCCAAGGACACCGCCAACATCACCCCGCCCCGAGACACCGCTTCCTCCGCCAGGACTCTAACCCGCGACACAGCGTGTATCGTGGAGCGCCCATGCCGAAACCCAAACTGACTGTCGTCCAGGTCCGGCCCCTCTCTGCACAAGTGGCCGACGAGGCGGGCTGCGATTACTCGCTCGAACAGCTTGCCCACCTCGTCTAGCAGCACTATGGGCCGGTACGCGGACGACGAGTCCGCCGGGCGCCCCGCCTTCCTGAGCAGGACCAGACGACCAGATTTCCACAAAGTGGGAAACTGGCCCCGCTCAAGACACGCTGTGTAGAGTCCTCTCAGTTGGGGCTCGAGCTCCTTCAGAGCGAGGGCCAACACGCAGCCGTGGATCCCGTCGGGCCCCGGAGCCACGTTCTTGGCCCGGAGCCGCATCACGGCTGCCCTCATCTCTGCCTGTGTCACCTCTGGGACGCTGATGGCGTTCTCCTCCTCTTCTTCTGCAGACTCTGCGGCCGTGGGCAAAGCCATCGGCGGCGGAGTGTGCTCCGCTCTGGCCGGGAAGAGGGCTGCAACCACCTCCTCCAGCAGCTCGGGTTGGAGACTCTCCGTAAGCGGAGGCGCCGCGGCTCGAAGTTTCCCTCGAACCACGCGATAAGGGCGCCCCCACGGATCCCCGTCTAGAGTCTCCAACATCTCCTCCCTGGCTCGCGTCCTCGACTCGCCGATGGCCAGCCACAGAGTCTGCTTGGCCGCGCGGTACACCTCATACAGCGCGGCCTCTTCGTCAGGGACCCGACGACGTCTCCTCCGGTATCGGGTGTACTGGCGTCTGACCGCCACGCACGCGACGCGCAGCTGCGCGATCTCGGCGGTCCACCAGTACACCTGGCGCCTTGCGGACTGTGCGTGGACCCGGGGCATGGACGCGTCGCTGATTTGCGTCATCGCCCCGCGGAACCACAGCGCCTCCCGCTCGACGTCGACGGGTCCGTTCGTCACCGACTCCCGGCTCCAGGCCTGGACAATAGCGGCCTCCTCGAGAAGTTCCCTGTCTATGCGCTCACGCGCCCAACGCGGACCGTCCGTTCGCGGGGTCGGTCGACCGCGGCCGCCGGTGGTCTGTACGGAGACGTCGAATCGGATGTATCTGTGATCCGACAACGTCTCCACCTCCACGGCGACACGCCAGTCATGGACACGGCTCGCGACAGCGGGGCTGGCGAACGAGACATCCACTATAGACCCGCCCCGACCTTTTTTTTTTTTTTTGGTCTCGGGGTGGAAAATCCTCATGGATGTCCTCCGCCCTGGGGCGGGCGGAGGGGTCTGTCAGACTCTTACTGACTAAAAACCACCCCGGTGTTCCGACTCACACTTACGCCGGGGGTCGCGGGAACGACAGAATCTTCCGCAACCCCCGGCTGGTGCCGGCCCGCCACTGCGGGCCTCGTCTCGGGTCAGGGGGGGGAGTGAGGTGTTTGACTCCCCCCGCGACGTCTCAGAGGGGCGCGCGTGGAACACTACGCGCCGCCACCTCGGGTCCTGATGTGTGGGGGGCGACGGACGTCCCCGAGTCCGTCGTCCCTGGACCCATTTAGGGGGGCCGGAAGAGGGCGTTGTCCGCCCTCCGCCGACGCCCGGTGCGTCTGCTGCGGATCGGGTTAGCAGAAGCAATCTCCCGCTCCCTTTCCGCAGCCTCCTTCTGCGAGATGACTGTCTCGCAGAAGGAAACCACCGCGTCCCAGGACTCCTCGCTGCCGGCCATGGAATTCACGACGGCCGGCAGCGAAAGGTCACTGCCTACTCCAGAGACGAGGGCACGGCGCGGCTCCTCCCAAGCGGCACACTCTGCCAGCGTATGCCGCGCCGTGTCCTCCCGACAGTCGACGCAGTGGTGACACCGGGCGTCCGGCTCCCTGTTTATGCGACACAGGTACTTCCCGAAGCAACCATGCCCCGAGAGCACCTGCGTCACCCGAAACGACAGGGAGCCGTGCCTCCTCCCGAGCCAGCGCTCGAGCACCGGCCGGACCGCCTCGACGACGTCGAGGCCGGCGGTAGGGCGCGAAAGCCTGTCCCGCCATTCCGCCACCAGGACCTCGCGAAGCTGAGACCGATGCAGCTCCACGTGTTGCTGCATCGGTCGCTCGCCCCGCGCCCGCGCTTCCTCGCGCCACCGATACGATGACGCGAGTACTTTCGCCTCCAGGTCCCAGGGCGGGGATCCGGCCAGTGCACAAGCCGCCTCGTAGGAGATCGTGCGATACCCCCGGATGACTCTGACGGCCATCGCCCTTTGCGGTCTCCGCATGACGGCGATGCTCCCGGCCGTCAGGTCAGCCGCCCAGATCGGGGCCCCGTAAAGGGCCATCGATCGCACGATCCCCACGTATAGCCGCCTACAAGCGGCGCTCGGGCCCCCCAGATTGGGAAGCAGCGTTGAGAGCGCTCCAGCAGCGCCCAGCAATTTGGGCGCCAGCCGTCGGAAGTGGGGCCCGAAGTCCCACCGGCTGTCGAGGACCAATCCTAGGTACTTCATGGTACCCTCGACAGCGATCCGAGCCCCCCCGACCACGATATGTGAGCCGGGTGACGGCGCCCGCCGGGGGCCATGGAACACCATAGCCTCCGACTTGCTGAGGGCCACCTCCAGGCCTAGGCGACGTATGCGGCTCACCACCTGTGAGACCGCAGCCGTCGCCAGCAACGCTGCTTCCCTGTGCGAGCTCCCCCGGGCAGTGACCAGCGTGTCGTCCGCATAACACGTCAGGTCTACCCCCGGCCTGAGCTCGCCCCTCAGCACCCAGTCGTACCCGATGTTCCACAGGAGCGGCCCTAAGACCGAGCCCTGTGGAACACCGCACGACATGCGGCGCTGGAATCCGCCATCACGTCCCACGTAGGTGACACACCTCTCCGACAGATAAGCCCCAACGATGCGGCGGAGGTAGGGAGGCACACCATGATAGCGCAGTGCCTCCCGAATACAACTCCAGGGCAGAGTGTTGAAGGCGTTGGATATGTCCAAGGACACCGCCAACATCACCCCGCCCCGAGACACCGCTTCCTCCGCCAGGACTCTAACCCGCGACACAGCGTGTATCGTGGAGCGCCCATGCCGAAACCCAAACTGACTGTCGTCCAGGTCCGGCCCCTCTCTGCACAAGTGGCCGACGAGGCGGGCTGCGATTACTCGCTCGAACAGCTTGCCCACCTCGTCTAGCAGCACTATGGGCCGGTACGCGGACGACGAGTCCGCCGGGCGCCCCGCCTTCCTGAGCAGGACCAGCCGACCAGATTTCCACAAAGTGGGAAACTGGCCCCGCTCAAGACACGCTGTGTAGAGTCCTCTCAGTTGGGGCTCGAGCTCCTTCAGAGCGAGGGCCAACACGCAGCCGTGGATCCCGTCGGGCCCCGGAGCCACGTTCTTGGCCCGGAGCCGCATCACGGCTGCCCCCATCTCTGCCTGTGTCACCCCTGGGACGCTGATGGCGTTCTCCTCCTCTTCTTCTGCAGACTCTGCGGCCGTGGGCATAGCCATCGGCGGCGGAGTGTGCTCCGCTCTGGCCGGGAAGAGGGCTGCAACCACCTCCTCCAGCAGCTCGGGTTGGAGACTCTCCGTAAGCGGAGGCGCCGCGGCTCGAAGTTTCCCTCGAACCGCGCGATAAGGGCGCCCCCACGGATCCCCGTCTAGAGTCTCCAACATCTCTTCCCTGGCTCGCGTCCTCGACTCGCCGATGGCCAGCCACAGAGTCTGCTTGGCCGCGCGGTACACCTCATACAGCGCGGCCTCTTCGTCAGGGACCCGACGACGTCTCCTCCGGTATCGGGTGTACTGGCGTCTGACCGCCACGCACGCGACGCGCAGCTGCGCGATCTCGGCGGTCCACCAGTACACCTGGCGCCTTGCGGACTGTGCGTGGACCCGGGGCATGGACGCGTCGCTGATTTGCGTCATCGCCCCGCGGAACCACAGCGCCTCCCGCTCGACGTCGACGGGTCCGTTCGTCGCCGACTCCCGGCTCCAGGCCTGGACAATAGCGGCCTCCTCGAGAAGTTCCCTGTCTATGCGCTTACGCGCCCAACGCGGACCGTCCGTTCGCGGGGTCGGTGTCCCGCGGCCGCCGGTGGTCTGGGCGGAGACGTCGAATCGGATGTATCGGTGATCCGACAACGTCTCCACCTCCACGGCGACACGCCAGTCGTGGACACGGCTCGCGACAGCGGGGCTAGCGAACGAGACGTCCACTATAGACCCGCCCCGCTGCCGCACGCACGTGTGTACCGAGCCCCGATTTAGGACGGTCAAGCCAGTCGTGACCGCCCACTCCTCCAGCACCTCGCCCCTAGCATCGGTCACAGGGGATCCCCACGCCGCAGACTTGGCGTTGAGATCCCCCAGCAACAGCACAGGGCGAGGGTGGAGTCGGCCCACGACGGCACCCAACTCGACAAGGAACCTCTCGAAGTCGGCGAGACTCTTGTTGGGCGAAAAATACGCCCCAACGGTGCCAATGCCGTCCGCGAGGGCAGCTACCCAGCCACGACCTCGGGACGGGTTGACAAGAGCCCCGCCAATGATGGCCACCAAACCGTCCAAGTCTCCCACCCAGTTATCCCTGGGGGGGACGAAATACGGTTCGGCGACCACGGCCACGTGAATCGACCACTCTGCCATGCTCTGGAGCAAAAGATCCTGAGCTCTAGCAGAGTGGTTGATGTTGCCCTGGAGGTAATGGAAGACCGCCATTTATGCGGCATCCATTCCCTCCATCGCACCATTCCTAGGCCGGGAGTCGGCCGGAGGGCAGCCAGGCTGCGGGGGGGGTAAAGAGCCCCCGGCAGCCATGGCAGCCCCTCTCTTCTTCTTCTGCGTCTGCTTGGTGGGCGCGCCACAGGCCTTTCCGCCCGCTCTGTGCCCCGCAGGCCTCCCTGCAGCTGTACAGAGGCTGCAGTTTGGCGCCGCGAGACACTGGGCCGCCTTGTGGCCGGCCTGACCGCAGCGATAGCACTGCTCGCTGCGGTCAATAGCGGCGGTGCACCGTGCCCTGACATGCCCAATGTCGAGGCAACGGTAGCACCGCAAGGCCCTGGGCTGCAGCTGCTTCACCCTCGCTGCCACCCATCCCACCAAGAGACGCCCGGCGTCGGCGACTTTCTTAGCCGCCGCCACCGGACACCGCACCCAGATCGCGCCGAGCCCGGAGGCATCGACGCGAACCTCGCCCGTGCGTACGTCTGCGGGCGGACACCCACCGGTACGGGCGACGGCCGCCACGACCTCAGCCGCGGTCGTCGAGTCGTCCAGGCCATCGACGCGCAACTCAGCTGTCTTCATTGGCCTGGACACCCGGACGTCATCCGGGTTGAGGACCTCCCTCAACTTGGCGGCCAGGACGTCCGCCCTTTCGCCGCTAGAGGCACCCGACACCTCAAGCAGTCGCGCCCCCGTGATCGCCTGCCTCACTCTGAGGCCGGCCGGTACACCTAAGTCGGGGAACGCGACTTTCGCCTTTGCCTCCATGAGGACCGCCTTGTAAGAGACGCCCCTTTCGACGGCTCCGGGCTGCAGCGTAATAACTACAGCCGCGGAGCGTGGGGCTCTCATCTTTGGCGGCCCTTGAGCCTTCTGGGGTGCCGGTGCTCCAGCGGGTGCTGGTGCTGCTGTCGCTGCTGGCGCCGTCTTTTTCTTCTTACGGCGGCCCCTCTTTACCACCGTCGTCCAGGAGTCCGCGGTGGACCCGGGTGCGGTCGCCGAGGGAGCGGGCGCCGGTGGCGCGGCCGTCCGGGACGTGGACGCTGACGAGCCCTCCGCGGGCTTCCTCCCCGGACCCGGTTTAGCAGGCTCCGCCTTCCTCCGCCCGTCGGCAGCGAGCGGCGGCCGGAGAGTCTCAGCAGGGAGGAGCCTCGACTCGAGACCCTGCAGCCGGGCATTCATCATGCCCCCACACTGCAGCATGCAGATGCGGACGATCTTCTCGATCTCCGCATCCGCAGGTGCGGGGGCAGGCGGTGTCTCTGCAACGACGCCGGGGGCGGAACTGGTGGCCACAGGACGCCTCTGCTGCCATTCCGCCCTCTGCGCGGCAAGCTCCCGCTTGAGGTCCTCCAGCTCGGATCGGAGACGGCCGTTCTCCTCCCACAGTTTCGCCGTCTCCTCCGTGCCAGTCCGCCCAACGAGGACCTCAACCGCCTCTCTGATACCTTCAGCTGCCTCCTTCAGGGCGCGCGTGAACGTGCCCTTCAAGTTGCCCGATTTGGTGGCCACTTTCAGGACCACGTCCACGCCGTCCAACACCTGGCGACTGAGCGCCACCGCCGTTGGGCTTCCTCCGGCCATCCGAGCAGAGCGCCGCTCTCGCGCTTGTTGGGCCAGCTCGCTGACCTCGTCAGCCACGACAGCCCTTTGCTGCGCCCGTTTAGCAGCAGCGGCCTCCGCACGGTTACTTCCCAGCAGGGACACAGTAGAGCCCCCGCTCGAGTCCGCCATGGTGAGCCCGGGGTCGCTCTCCGCACTCCCTCCTGGTGTATCAGGGCGCTTGAAGCGACCCCGAAGGTCACGCGCTGTCTTCTGCGCCACCGTGCCACCTTTTCCCCTCTGTGCCGCAGTTCTTTTTGCGGCCCCCTGTGTCTCCTCACTGGAGGAGAGGCTGCGCTTCCGAGATCTAGATCTGGACCTGGACCCAGATACAGATCTGGAGGCGCGTCTGCGTGTGTCCGTATCGGACATTACGTCCCTTTCGGGAATGGAGCCTCCTCGGCTCTTGTTGCCGTTGCCGGCATACGGTACCTCCGCCAATAAAATTGGCACGTCATCAACTTTTGTTTTTTTATCGTTTTCCATTTTGTTCCCACGAGTAATGAGGAATGAATGTCCACCTAGGCAGAGCCTCTTGCCCTAGGTAAGCCTAAATACTGGACGAGTTCGGCAGGTATCTCCAGGGGAAGCGCTAGCGACTGGTCCCCCACCAGCCACTCATCCTCTCGCCACGCTTCGAAGCTTAGGATTAGGTGGTTTTTTATCTTAGAGGTGACCTTCCTCTTGCCGGGCGGTTAAGCCAAGCCCCCGACGGCGGCATTAAACATGCCTCCGTTCGCTGTCCGGCCAACCCGACTCAGCGAACCCGCCGGAAGTTCTCTCCTCGAAGACTACTCCTCAAGGAGAGATACCCTTGCCGCTTTAGTGCGCCTGCACCTCAGCGGCATCATGGTCACGTCCTCTGTCGATCGACGACCGTCGATCAATCAGGAGCGACCCATCTCCCTTGTCCCTACACTGTGCCCTCTGCAAACAGAGGGACACGTGTAAGAACAAGGTGTAGCCTACCTGGCTCTCCCCCCGCAGAAATTTGCCATAAACAATAATCTTTTCTAGAAAAGATTATTGTTCATGCCCAGGGTGCACCGGCCCGACAACTGCTCTTCCCCTCGAACGTATCCATAAGGGACCAGCAGGTATCAGGCACACGAGGAGGTTTTCTGCATGCACCCCAACCTAACCTAACCTAACCTAACCTTTTTTTTTTTTTTTTTTTTTTTGACGCTGAGAAATGCTTTATGCACTGCCGCTCGTGGGGGGCGAGACGGGGTGTGTGGGACTCCTGTCAGAAGGACAGTATACCGGGGTATATGTAGCGAGGCACTCCGTGGAATCGGAGCGCCTCTAGGATGGTGGAGTGGGGAACGGAGTTGAAGGCGTTGGCGATGTCGAACGACACTGCCAACAACCCGTCCCCCGCCTCCATCGCATCCTTCACCTGCCCCTTGAGGCAGGCCAGCGCGTCCACCGTCGAACGCTCAGCCCGAAAGCCGTACTGAGCGTCCGACAAGTCCGGCCCGATGCACCGCAGATGGCTCTTCAGGCGGGCAGCGATTATCCCCTCGAACATCTTACCGACCTCATCGAGCAGAACGATGGGCCGGTATGCCGAGGGGGAGTCTGCCGGGCGGCCCTCCTTGCGAAGGAGGCACAGTTGTCCCTCCTTCCATGGTTTCGGGAACCTTCCAGACGCAAAGCATGCGCTGAAGAGGTCCCGAAACCGCTCCTCCATTTGGGTGGCGGCGATCGCCACCACTCTCGCCGGGACACCGTCGGGGCCCGGAGCCGTCTTCTTGGCGCGGATATGGAGAATAGCCGCGCCAAGTTCCGACTCCGTGACGGGAGGGGTCTCCTCTTCATCATCAGCTGGCGGGGCTGGTGGGGCCATCGCTGGTGGGGTGAAGTCGTCCCTGCACGGGAACAGGGACATGCATGCTAGAATTGCATACCTCGGTCAGAGACTCCCTCAGGTGCCCCGCTATGGTGTCCACATCCAGGCTGGCAAAAGGCGGCGAAAACCAGTCCTGGATGAACGCCGCCTCCCCTGCTGCCTCCCTGTCCAGGCGGGTGAGAGCCCACCGCGGGAACGGTGATCGCACCGAGGTGGGCCGCGTCTCTCCGGGGCCCCCGGTGGAGATGTCGAACCGCACGTAGCGGTGGTCCGACATAGTCTCCACCAGGTCCACCCGCCAGTTCAACACGCGCGCGGCCAACGCAGGGGTGGCGAAAGTGACGTCCACTATTGAGCCACCCTGCCGCCGCACGCATGTCTGGACGCTTCCTCTGTTCAAGAGGGAGAGTCCAGAGGAGGCTGCCCACATCTCCATTGCCCGCCCGCGAGCGTCGGTGGCCCGGTTGCCCCAGGTCACCGACTTGGCATTCAGGTCTCCCAGTACGGAGACCTGACGCGGCACCGCCCTGCTGACCACAGCGGCCAGGACTCCGAGATAGTTCTCGAAGTCCTGAAGAGGGCGGGCCCCTAACCTAACCTAACCTTTTTTTTTTTTTTTTTTGACGCTGAGAAATGCTTTATGCACTGCCGCTCGTGGGGGACGAGACGGGGTGTGTGGGACTCCTGTCAGAAGGACAGTATACCCACTAAAACTCAGCGGTGTTCCCGCTTCGCCATGATGGGAGGGCCATGGGAAACTGGCGTAGCCTTTACATCCACGACCCTCCCGGCGCATGCCCGCCTAGCTGGCGGGCCCCGCATGCCCCCTAGGTTGGGGGGCTACGGGAATGGCCGGGAACACCTGGCCATTCCCGTCCGACACTGGTGGAGGTCTGTGCAATACAGGCAAGGGTGCCCCCGCACCCGTTGCCTGCTGACCTCCACCTGATTTGGGGAGAAATATACCCTTACCAGGGCTAATTCTCCCCGCGCGGCGGCCACGTATCCCGGTCCCCTCTCCAAGAGCGAGAGGGGAGGGGAGTCCGTGGAAGACCGCGACAACAATGCCAACGAGTACGGCTCGGCAACCACTACCACGTCCACCGTGTTCGCCTGAAGGATGCGATGTTCGACCCTATCCATCAGTCGGACATCGCACCCCCCTCCTCCGCCGCCGCTGCAGGAACGACGGTGCTAGCCGCAGCAGCAGGCCCACTCGGCGCCTGCACTTTGCCCCGCTTGAGGGGAGGATTGCAGTTCCTCCCCTTCATAACGTGGCCTGCCGGGCAGCCACTGGCGGCACACACCGCGCAGTGCGGCGTGGCGACCTCGCAGGAGGCGGCTTTGTGGCCCTCCCTGCCGCAGCGGTAGCAAGTGTCCGTCCTGTCTACCATGGACGGACACAGGGGCCGGGTGTGGCCAATGCCGAGGCACCTAAAACACCGCAGAGGCTGGTGCTCAAGCGCCCGGACTGCACCCGAGCTGAAGCCGACTGTGAGCCGTCCCTTGGCAAGGACGGCTTTGGCAGCGGCAATTGGGCACGTGAGGCGAATGGCGCCCATACCTCCGCGGCCGGGCCTTATGTCCCGGCCTTGGACCGCCGCGACGCCACAGCCCCCTATCGCTGCGACCGCCGCCACCACCTCCTCCTTGGTGACGGAGTCGTCGAGGTCCGTCACCTCTATGGCCGCCAACTTGACCGGTCGGGCCACCTTGGCCGAATCCGCAATGACCTCTTGCAGCTTGGCTGCAAAGAGGTCCGCATGGGCATTCCCCTCTGCCCCCGGGAACTCGAATATTCGAGCCCCGGTTTGAGTGCGTCGGCAAGATACCCTACCGATCCCCAGTTGGGTGGGATCGGCATTGGTACGCGCCCGCACGAAAAGGGACGCGTACGTCTCCCCTCGCCCCGCAGCCTCCGCGGTGAGCGTCACCACGACGGCCGCGGTTTTTGGGGGGACGAGTCGCCCCTTCACCCTCCCTTTCCCCTTCCCCGTACCTTTTTCGGTCGTCTGCGACCGGCTGGGAGCGGTGGTGGCAGGGATGACAGGGACAGCCGTCACCGACTTTTTCCCTTTTCCCTTCCCTTTCTTTTTCACCTCCGTCCACTCGTTGGACGGGGTGGTCGCAGGCAGGAGGGCGTCTTCCACCTGGGAGGAGGACGGCTCCGGCTCACGCTGCCTCTTATCCGCCGCAAGCGGTGGTCGGAGCCGTGTCTCCGGCAAGAGCCGGTCCTCGATTCCTGCTAAGCAGGCTCTTGTGAAGGCCCTCTCCTCCATTACGACCTTGCGGATGATATCCTCAAGGTTGGAGGAGGCGGGGCCCTCTGCCGCAGGGCTCGTCCCGGCTTGTTGTGGCCGGGCCGTGGCTTCAGCCAGCCTCTGATGAAGCCGGCTGACCTCTGTCTGCAGGCGATCCACCCTCGCCTGCAGTTGCCGCGTCTCGTCGGTGGTCGTCCGCTGGACCAGCTCCGCGACGACACCGCGCAAGCTCGCGGCCCGGCTCTTGAGGGCCTTCTGGAAGGTCCCCTTTAGGTTGGAGGACTTAGAGGCGACCTCGACAATCTCCTCCTCGTCCTCCTCCGCCATTTTCTCCAGCTCTGCTACAGAGTGGTCTGCGTATAGAACGCGGGACGCACCATACCCGGACTTGGCCCGGGCGACGTGCGCCCGCTTCTCTTTGGCGGCCACCCGCTCCTCCAGCTCTTGCTGGAGCTGCGTCCGCCGAGCCAGGTCCAACTGGCGTTGGGCGTCCGCGAGCCCAACGTCATGGCTATCCGCAGCCACCGTCGGCCTCTTAGTCTCCGGGGAGCCCCCGGACGAAGCGACCCGCTTCCTCGACCGAGAGTCGTCCGCATCCGACATACTAATAATGGAGTCGTTATCAGACGACTCGTCCGCCCCTCCGAAGAAACTGGTCGCAGACAGCGCGCGGCCAGTCTCTGGCGCCGAAGCGCCGGAGTGGCCCTGAGAAGGGCCTTTTGGTTGGCCCTGAGAAGGGCCTTTGGGATGGCCCTGAGAAGGGCCTTTGGGTTGGCCCTGAGAAGGGCCTTTTGGTTTTAAAAACCGCCCTAAGGCGTCCCGCGCAGGTGTTGGCATAGCCTCCGCAGGCTCGTAGACGGCAACGCAAGATAAAATTAAAATTCGCTACGAGAGCACAGTGCACTTTGGCCAACCCAGTCTGCCACTCCGTTACGGTGGTCAGAACTGGGTCGTTTCCAGGGGACGCGACGTGGACGCAAGCACTGTGGGGTGGTCCCCCAACCTAACCTAACCTTTTTTTTTTTTTTTTTTTTGACGCTGAGAAATGCTTTATGCACTGCCGCTCGTGGGGGACGAGACGGGGTGTGTGGGACTCCTGTCAGAAGGACAGTATACCCACTAAAACTCAGCGGTGTTCCCGCATCGCCGTGATGGGAGGGCCATGGGAAACCGGCGTAGCCTTTACATCCACGACCCTCCCGGCGCATGCCCGCCTAGCTGGCGGGCCCCGCATGCCCCCCTGACTGGGGGGCTACGGGAATGGCCGGGAACACCTGGCCATTCCCGTCCGGCACTGGTGGAGGCCTGTGCGATGCAGGCGAGGGTGCCCCCGCACCCGTTGCCTGCTGGCCTCCACCTGGGAGGAGGAGTCGGAGATGAGCGTCGAACTGACGTCTCCTTCGACCCCTCCTCCGCCTTCGGAGCGGTGCCGCGTCGGGATCATCTTCCCGCACGCGCTCCGCCGCCTCCTTCTGGGACATGACGTGCTCGCAGAAGGAGGCGACCGCCGCCCAGGACCCCTCGTCCCTCAGCATGGCGCCCACCACGCCGGGGAGCGAGAGGTCCAGCCCGATCGCCGCGACGAGACTGCGGCGCGGCTCGGACCACGACGGGCACACCTCGAGAGTGTGCTGCGCCGTGTCCTCCGCCGCGCCACAGTCGTGGCACGACGGCGTCTCCTCCCGTCCGATCCGATGCAGGTACGATCCGAAACAACCGTGTCCGGACAGCACCTGCACCAGGCGGAACGAGAGGAACCCGTGCGGCCGCTCGAGCCAGTCCCGCAGGACCGGCCCGATCGCGTCGAGGGTTCGGCGGCCGAAGACCGCGGCGGCGAGGTCCGTCGTCCAGTGGACGACGATGGCGTCCCTCGCCTCCCGCCGGACGGCCTCCCGCTGTTCCGGGGCGAAGGGCTGACCCGCCGCCCTCCGCCCCGCCTTCCACTCGTACACTCTGGCGAGCACCCACGCCTCGAGTTCCCAAGGAGGGGTGCCGGCCAGAGCGCACGCCCCGGCGAAGCTCACCGTGCGGTGAGCCCGCGCCACCCGCTGGGCTATCGCCCTTTGAGGTGCCCGCAAGGCCGCGGCGTTCTCTCGTCTGTGGAGAGACTCCTCCCAGATGGGGGCCCCGTAGAGGGCCATGCTCAACCTAACCTTTTTTTTTTTTTTTTTTTTTTTTTTTTTTTTTTTTTTTTGACGCTGAGAAATGCTTTATGCACTGCCGCTCGTGGGGGGACGAGACGGGGTGTGTGGGACTCCTGTCAGAAGGACAGTATACCCACTAAAACTCAGCGGTGTTCCCGCTTCGCCGTGATGGGAGGGCCATGGGAAACTGGCGTAGCCTTTACATCCACGACCCTCCCGGCGCATGCCCGCCTATCTGGCGGGCCCCGCATGCTCCCCAGGATGGGGGGCTACGGGAATGGCCGGGAACACCTGGCCATTCCCGTCCGATACTGGTGGAGGTCTGTGCAATACAGGCAAGGGTGCCCCCGCACCCGTTACCTGCTGGCCTCCACCTAGTTTGGGGAGAAATACACCCCCACCAGGGCTACTTCTCCCTACGCGGCGGCCACGTATCCCGGTCCCCTCTCTAAGAGCGAGAGGGGAGGGGAGTCCGTGGAAGTCCGCGACACCGATGCCAACGGGGCGTGTTCGCCTGAAGGATGCGATGTTCGACCCTATCCATCAGTCGGACATCGCACCCCCCTCCTCCGCCGCCGCTGCAGGAACGACGGTGCTAGCCGCAGCAGCAGGCCCACTTGGCGCCTGCGCTTTGCCCCGCTTGAGGGGAGGATTGCAGTTCCTCCCCTTCATAACGTGGCCTGCCGGGCAGCCACTGGCGGCACACACCGCGCAGTGCGGCGTGGCGACCTCGCAGGAGGCAGCTTTGTGGCCCTCCCTGCCGCAGCGGTAGCAAGTGTCCGTCCTGTCTACCGTGGAAGGACACAGGGGCCGGGTGTGGCCAATGCCGAGGCACCTAAAACACCGCAGAGGCTGGTCCTCGAGCGCCCGGACTGCACCCGAGCTGAAGCCGACTGTGAGCCGTCCCTTGGCAAGGACGGCTTTGGCAGCGGCAATTGGGCACGCGAGGCGAATGGTGCCCATGCCTCCGCGGCCGGGCCTTATGTCCCGGCCTTGGACCGCCGCGACGCCACAGCCCCCTATCGCTGCGACCGCCGCCACCACCTCCTCCTTGGTGACGGAGTCATCGAGGTCCGTCACCTCTATGGCCGCCAACTTGACCGGTCGGGCCACCTTGGCCGAGTCCGCGATGACCTCTTGCAGTTTAGCTGCAAAGAGGTCCGCATTGGCACTCCCCTCTGCCCCCGGGAACTCGAATATTCGAGCCCCGGCCTGGGTGCGTCGGCAAGACACCCCGCCGATCCCCAGTTGGGTGGGATCGGCATTGGCACGCGCCCGCACCAAAAGGGACATGTACGTCTCCCCTCGCCCCGCAGCCTCCGCGGTGAGCGTCACCACGACGGCCGCGGTTTTTGGGGGGACGAGTCGCCCCTTCGCCCTCCCTTTCCCCTTCCCTTTACCCTTTTCGGTCGTCTGCGACCGGCTGGGAGCGGTGGTGGCGGGGACGACAGGGACAGGGACAGCCGTCACCGACTTCTTCCCTTTTCCCTTCCCTTTCTTTTTCACCTCCGTCCACTCGTTGGACGGGGTGGTCGAAGGCAGGAGGGCGTCTTCCGCCTGGGAGGAGGACGGCTCCGGCTCACGCTGCCTCTTATCCGCCGCAAGCGGCGGTCGAAGCCGTGTCTCCGGCAAGAGCCGGTCCTCAATTCCTGCTAGGCAGGCTCTTGTGAAGGCCCTCTCCTCCATTACGACCTTGCGGATGATATCCTCAAGGTTGGAGGCGGGGCCCTCTGCCGCAGGGCTCGTCCCGGCTTGTTGTGGCTGGGCCGTGGCTTCAGCCAGCCTCTGATGAAGCTGGCTGACCTCCATCCGCAGGCGATCCACCCTCGCCTGCAGTTGCCGCGTCTCGTCGGTGGCCTTCCGCTGGACCAGCTCCGCGACGACACCGCGCAAGCTCGCGGCCCGGCTCTTGAGGGCCTTCTGAAAGGTCCCCTTTAGGTTGGAGGACTTAGAGGCGACCTCGACAATCTCCTCCTCGTCCTCCTCCGCCATTTTCTCCAGCTCCGCCAGAGAGTGGTCTGCGTATAGAACGCGGGACGCACCGTACCCGGACTTGGCCCGGGCGACGTGCGCCCGCTTCTCTTTGGCCGCCACCCGCTCTTCCAGCTCTTGCTGGAGCTGCGTCCGCCGAGCCAAGTCCAACTTGCGTTGGGCGTCCGCGAGCCCAACGTCATGGCTATCCGCGGCCACCGTCGGCCTCTTAGACTCCGGGGAACCCCCGGACGAAGCGACCCGCTTCCTCGACCGAGAGTCGTCCGCATCCGACATACTGCAAAGTGAGTCGTTATCAGACGACTCGTCCGCCCCTCCGAAGAAACTGGTCGCAGACAGCGCGCGGCCAGTCTCTGACGCCGAAGCGCCGGAGTGGCCCTGAGAAGGGCCTTTTGGTTGGCCCTGAGAAGGGCCTTTTGGTTGGCCCTGAGAAGGGCCTTTGGGATGGCCCTGAGAAGGGCCTTTGGGTTGGCCCTGAGAAGGGCCTTTTGGTTTTAAAAATCGCCCTAAGGCGTCCCGCGCAGGTTTTGGCATAGCCTCCGCAGGTACGTAGACGACAACGCAAGATTAAAATTCGCTACGAGAGCACAGTGCACTTTGGCCAACCCAGTCTGCCACTCCGTTACGGTGGTCAGAACTGGGTCGTTTCCAGGGGACGCGACGTGGACGCAAGCACTGTGGGGTGGTCCCCCAACCTAACCTTTTTTTTTTTTTTTTTTTTTTTTTTTTTTTTTTTTTTTTTTTTTTTTTTTTTTTTTTTTTTTTTTTTTTTTGACGCTGAGAAATGCTTTATGCACTGCCGCTCGTGGGGGGACGAGACGGGGTGTGTGGGACTCCTGTCAGAAGGACAGTATACCCACTAAAACTCAGCGGTGTTCCCGCTTCGCCGTGATGGGAGGGCCATGGGAAACTGGCGTAGCCTTTACATCCACGACCCTCCCGGCGCATGCCCGCCTATCTGGCGGGCCCCGCATGCTCCCCAGGATGGGGGGCTACGGGAAAGGCCGGGAACACCTGGCCATTCCCGTCCGATACTGGTGGAGGTCTGTGCAATACAGGCAAGGGTGCCCCCGCACCCGTTACCTGCTGGCCTCCACCTAGTTTGGGGAGAAATACACCCCCACCAGGGCTACTTCTCCCTACGCGGCGGCCACGTATCCCGGTCCCCTCTCTAAGAGCGAGAGGGGAGGGGAGTCCGTGGAAGTCCGCGACACCGATGCCAACGGGGCGTGTTCGCCTGAAGGATGCGATGTTCGACCCTATCCATCAGTCGGACATCGCACCCCCCTCCTCCGCCGCCGCTGCAGGAACGACGGTGCTAGCCGCAGCAGCAGGCCCACTTGGCGCCTGCGCTTTGCCCCGCTTGAGGGGAGGATTGCAGTTCCTCCCCTTCATAACGTGGCCTGCCGGGCAGCCACTGGCGGCACACACCGCGCAGTGCGGCGTAGCGACCTCGCAGGAGGCAGCTTTGTGGCCCTCCCTGCCGCAGCGGTAGCAAGTGTCCGTCCTGTCTACCGTGGAAGGACACAGGGGCCGGGTGTGGCCAATGCCGAGGCACCTAAAACACCGCAGAGGCTGGTCCTCGAGCGCCCGGACTGCACCCGAGCTGAAGCCGACTGTGAGCCGTCCCTTGGCAAGGACGGCTTTGGCAGCGGCAATTGGGCACGCGAGGCGAATGGTGCCCATGCCTCCGCGCCCGGGCCTTATGTCCCGGCCTTGGACCGCCGCGACGCCACAGCCCCCTATCGCTGCGACCGCCGCCACCACCTCCTCCTTGGTGACGGAGTCATCGAGGTCCGTCACCTCTATGGCCGCCAACTTGACCGGTCGGGCCACCTTGGCCGAGTCCGCGATGACCTCTTGCAGTTTAGCTGCAAAGAGGTCCGCATTGGCACTCCCCTCTGCCCCCGGGAACTCGAATATTCGAGCCCCGGCCTGGGTGCGTCGGCAAGACACCCCGCCGATCCCCAGTTGGGTGGGATCGGCATTGGCACGCGCCCGCACCAAAAGGGACATGTACGTCTCCCCTCGCCCCGCAGCCTCCGCGGTGAGCGTCACCACGACGGCTGCGGTTTTTGGGGGGACGAGTCGCCCCTTCGCCCTCCCTTTCCCCTTCCCTTTACCCTTTTCGGTCGTCTGCGACCGGCTGGGAGCGGTGGTGGCGGGGACGACAGGGACAGGGACAGCCGTCACCGACTTTTTCCCTTTTCCCTTCCCTTTCTTTTTAACCTCCGTCCACTCGTTGGACGGGGTGGTCGCAGGCAGGAGGGCGTCTTCCACCTGGGAGGAGGACGGCTCCGGCTCACGCTGCCTCTTATCCGCCGCAAGCGGCGGTCGGAGCCGTGTCTCCGGCAAGAGCCGGTCCTCGATTCCTGCTAAGCAGGCTCTTGTGAAGGCCCTCTCCTCCATTACGACCTTGCGGATGATATCCTCAAGGTTGGAGGAGGCGGGGCCCTCTGCCGCAGGGCTCGTCCCGGCTTGTTGTGGCCGGGCCGTGGCTTCAGCCAGCCTCTGATGAAGCCGGCTGACCTCTGTCTGCAGGCGATCCACCCTCGCCTGCAGTTGCCGCGTCTCGTCGGTGGTCGTCCGCTGGACCAGCTCCGCGACGACACCGCGCAAGCTCGCGGCCCGGCTCTTGAGGGCCTTCTGGAAGGTCCCCTTTAGGTTGGAGGACTTAGAGGCGACCTCGACAATCTCCTCCTCGTCCTCCTCCGCCATTTTCTCCAGCTCCGCCAGAGAGTGGTCTGCGTATAGAACGCGGGACGCACCGTACCCGGACTTGGCCCGGGCGACGTGCGCCCGCTTCTCTTTGGCCGCCACCCGCTCCTCCAGCTCTTGCTGGAGCTGCGTCCGCCGAGCCATGTCCAACTGGCGTTGGGCATCCGCGAGCCCAACGTCATGGCTAACCGCGGCCACCGTCGGCCTCTTAGTCTCCGGGGAACCCCCGGACGAAGCGACCCGCTTCCTCGACCGAGAGTCGTCTGCATCCGACATACTGCAAAGTGAGTCGTTATCAGACGACTCGTCCGCCCCTCCAAAGAAACTGGTCGCAGACAGCGCGCGGCCAGTCTCTGACGCCGAAGCGCCGGAGTGGCCCTGAGAAGGGCCTTTTGGTTGGCCCTGAGAAGGGCCTTTTGGTTGGCCCTGAGAAGGGCCTTTGGGTTGGCCCTGAGAAGGGCCTTTTGGTTTTAAAAATCGCCCGAAGGCGTCCCGCGCAGGTTTTGGCATAGCCTCCGCAGGTACGTAGACGACAACGCAAGATTAAAATTCGCTACGAGAGCACAGTGCACTTTGGCCAACCCAGTCTGCCACTCCGTTACGGTGGTCAGAACTGGGTCGTTTCCAGGGGACGCGACGTGGACGCAAGCACTGTGGGGTGGTCCCCCGAAACCTAACCTAACCTTTTTTTTTTTTTTTTTTGACGCTGAGAAATGCTTTATGCACTGCCGCTCGTGGGGGACGAGACGGGGTGTGTGGGACTCCTGTCAGAAGGACAGTATACCCACTAAAACTCAGCGGTGTTCCCGCATCGCCGTGATGGGAGGGCCATGGGAAACCGGCGTAGCCTTTACATCCACGACCCTCCCGGCGCATGCCCGCCTAGCTGGCGGGCCCCGCATGCCCCCCTGACTGGGGGGCTACGGGAATGGCCGGGAACACCTGGCCATTCCCGTCCGGCACTGGTGGAGGCCTGTGCGATGCAGGCGAGGGTGCCCCCGCACCCGTTGCCTGCTGGCCTCCACCTGGGAGGAGGAGTCGGAGATGAGGGTCGAACTGACGTCTCCTTCGACCCCTCCTCCGCCTTCGGAGCGGTGCCGCGTCGGGATCATCTTCCCGCACGCGCTCCGCCGCCTCCTTCTGGGACATGACGTGCTCGCAGAAGGAGGCGACCGCCGCCCAGGACCCCTCGTCCCTCAGCATGGCGCCCACCACGCCGGGGAGCGAGAGGTCCAGCCCGATCGCCGCGACGAGACTGCGGCGCGGCCCGGACCACGACGGGCACACCTCGAGAGTGTGCTGCGCCGTGTCCTCCGCCGCGCCACAGTCGTGGCACGACGGCGTCTCCTCCCGTCCGATCCGATGCAGGTACGATCCGAAACAACCGTGTCCGGACAGCACCTGCACCAGGCGGAACGAGAGGAACCCGTGCGGCCGCTCGAGCCAGTCCCGCAGGACCGGCCCGATCGCGTCGAGGGCTCGGCGGCCGAAGACCGCGGCGGCGAGGTCCGTCGTCCAGTGGACGACGATGGCGTCCCTCGCCTCCCGCCGGACGGCCTCCCGCTGTTCCGGGGCGAAGGGCTGACCCGCCGCCCTCCGCCCCGCCTTCCACTCGTACACTCTGGCGAGCACCCACGCCTCGAGTTCCCAAGGAGGGGTGCCGGCCAGAGCGCACGCCCCGGTGAAGCTCACCGTGCGGTGAGCCCGCGCCACCCGCTGGGCTATCGCCCTTTGAGGTGCCCGCAAGGCCGCGGCGTTCTCTCGTCTGTGGAGAGACTCCTCCCAGATGGGGGCCCCGTAGAGGGCCATGCTCCTCAAGATGCCGGCGTAGAGTTGCCGGCATCGAGCGCTGGGCCCCCCCAAGTTCGGGAGGAGCCACGAGAGAGCGCCCGCGGTCTTCAGCAGGCGCGACGACAGCCCGCTGAAATGCGGGCCGAAGCGCCACCTGCTGTCGAGTACAAGGCCCAGATATTTCATCTGGGCCTTCACCTCAATCCTGACGCCCTCCACGAAGATGTGGGCGCCAGGTGGCGGGGGGCGCTGCCGGGGACCGTGGAAGAAGACGGCCTCGGTCTTCTGCAGCGCCACCGTCAACCCTAGGCGGCGGATCCTCCCTGCGACCAAGGATCCACCCGCCGAGGCCAAGGAGGCCGCCTCCCTGAAACTCTCCCCCCGGGCGGTGAGGAGAGTGTCATCCGCGTAGCAGACGACACTCGTGCCTCGGAGGAGAGTTCCCCGCAAGAGCCAATCGTAGCCGACGTTCCAGAGGAGAGGTCCTAAGACTGACCCCTGTGGAACGCCGGCTTCCGCGGCGTACCGCCGGAACCTAACCTAACCTTTTTTTTTTTTTTTTTTTTTTTTTTTTTTTTTTTTTTTTTTTTTTTTGGTCTCGGGGTGGAAAATCCTCATGGATGTCCTCCGCCCTGGGGCGGGCGGAGGGGTCTGTCAGACTCTTACTGACTAAAAACCACCCCGGTGTTCCGACTCACACTTACGCCGGGGGTCGCGGGAACGACAGAATCTTCCGCAACCCCCGGCTGGTGCCGGCCCGCCACCGCGGGCCTCGTCTCGGGTCAGGGGGGGGAGTGAGGTGTTTTACTCCCCCCACGACGTCTCAGAGGGGTGCGCGTGGAACACTACGCGCCGCCACCTCGGGTCCTGATGTGTGGGGGGCGACGGACGTCCCCGAGTCCGTCGTCCCTGGACCCATTTAGGGGGGCCGGAAGAGGGCGTTGTCCGCCCTCCGCCGACGCCCGGTGCGCCTGCTGCGGGCCGGGTGAGCGGACGAGATCTCCCTCTCCCTTTCCGCAGCCTCCTTCTGCGAGACGACCGTCTCGCAGAAGGCGACCACCGCGTCCCAGGACTCGGCGCCGCCGACCATAGCGTTCACTACGGCCGGCAGCGACAAGTCACTGCCTACTCCTGAGATGAGGGCACGGCGCGGCCCCTCCCAAGCGGCACACTCTGCCAGCGTGTGCCGCGCCGTGTCCTCCCGGCAGTCGACGCAGTGGTGACACCGGGCGTCCGGCTCCCTGTTTATGCGACACAGGTACTTCCCGAAGCAACCATGCCCCGAGAGCACCTGCGTCACCCGAAACGACAGGGAGCCGTGCCTCCTCCCGAGCCAGCGCTCGAGCACCGGCCGGACCGCCTCGACGACGTCGAGGCCGGCGGTAGGGCGCGAAAGCCTGTCCCGCCATTCCGCCACCAGGACCTCGCGAAGCTGAGACCGATGCAGCTCCACATGTCGCTGCATTGGTCGCTCGCCCCGCGCCCGCGCTTCCTCGCGCCACCGATACGATGACGCGAGTACTTTCGCCTCCAGGTCCCAGGGCGGGGATCCGGCCAGTGCACAAGCCGCCTCGTAGGAGATCGTGCGATACCCCCGGATGACTCTGACGGCCATCGCCCTTTGCGGTCTCCGCATGACGGCGATGCTCCCGGCCGTCAGGTCAGCCGCCCAGATCGGGGCCCCGTAAAGGGCCATCGATCGCACGATCCCCACGTATAGCCGCCTACAAGCGGCGCTCGGGCCCCCCAGATTGGGAAGCAGCGTTGAGAGCGCTCCAGCAGCGCCCAGCAACTTGGGCGCCAGCCGTCGGAAGTGGGGCCCGAAGTCCCACCGGCTGTCGAGGACCAATCCTAGGTACTTCATGGTACCCTCGACAGCGATCCGAGCCCCCCCGACCACGATATGTGAGCCGGGTGACGGCGCCCGCCGGGGGCCATGGAACACCATAGCCTCCGACTTGCTGAGGGCCACCTCCAGGCCTAGGCGACGTATGCGGCTCACCACCTGTGAGACCGCAGCCGTCGCCAGCAACGCTGCTTCCCTGTGCGAGCTCCCCCGGGCAGTGACCAGCGTGTCGTCCGCATAACACGTCAGGTCTACCCCCGGCCTGAGCTCGCCCCTCAGCACCCAGTCGTACCCGATGTTCCACAGGAGCGGCCCTAAGACCGAGCCCTGCGGAACACCGCACGACATGCGGCGCTGGTTTCCGCCATCACATCCCACGTAGGTGACACACCTCTCCGACAGATAAGCCCCAACGATGCGGCGGAGGTAGGGAGGCACACCATGATAGCGCAGTGCCTCCCGAATACAACTCCAGGGCAGGGTGTTGAAGGCGTTGGATATGTCCAAGGACACCGCCAACATCACCCCGCCCCGAGACACCGCTTCCTCCGCCAGGACTCTAACCCGCGACACAGCGTGTATCGTGGAGCGCCCATGCCGAAACCCAAACTGACTGTCGTCCAGGTCCGGCCCCTCTCTGCACAAGTGGCCGACGAGGCGGGCTGCGATTACTCGCTCGAACAGCTTGCCCACCTCGTCTAGCAGCACTATGGGCCGGTACGCGGACGACGAGTCCGCCGGGCGCCCCGCCTTCCTGAGCAGGACCAGACGACCAGATTTCCACAAAGTGGGAAACTGGCCCCGCTCAAGACACGCTGTGTAGAGTCCTCTCAGTTGGGGCTCGAGCTCCTTCAGAGCGAGGGCCAACACGCAGCCGTGGATCCCGTCGGGCCCCGGAGCCACGTTCTTGGCCCGGAGCCGCATCACGGCTGCCCCCATCTCTGCCTGTGTCACCCCTGGGACGCTAATGGCGTTCTCCTCCTCTTCTTCTGCAGACTCTGCGGCCGTGGGCATAGCCATCGGCGGCGGAGTGTGCTCCGCTCTGGCCGGGAAGAGGGCTGCAACCACCTCCTCCAGCAGCTCGGGTTGGAGACTCTCCGTAAGCGGAGGCGCCGCGGCTCGAAGTTTCCCTCGAACCGCGCGATAAGGGCGCCCCCACGGATCCCCGTCTAGAGTCTCCAACATCTCTTCCCTGGCTCGCGTCCTCGACTCGCCGATGGCCAGCCACAGAGTCTGCTTGGCCGCGCGGTACACCTCATACAGCGCGGCCTCTTCGTCAGGGACCCGACGACGTCTCCTCCGGTATCGGGTGTACTGGCGTCTGACCGCCACGCACGCGACGCGCAGCTGCGCGATCTCGGCGGTCCACCAGTACACCTGGCGCCTTGCGGACTGTGCGTGGACCCGGGGCATGGACGCGTCGCTGATTTGCGTCATCGCCCCGCGGAACCACAGCGCCTCCCGCTCGACGTCGACGGGTCCGTTCGTCACCGACTCCCGGCTCCAGGCCTGGACAATAGCGGCCTCCTCGAGAAGTTCCCTGTCTATGCGCTTACGCGCCCAACGCGGACCGTCCGTTCGCGGGGTCGGTCGACCGCGGCCGCCGGTGGTCTGGGCGGAGACGTCGAATCGGATGTAGCGGTGATCCGACAACGTCTCCACCTCCACGGCGACACGCCAGTCGTGGACACGGCTCGCGACAGCGGGGCTGGCGAACGAGACATCCACTATAGACCCGCCCCGCTGCCGCACGCACGTGTGTACCGAGCCCCGATTTAGGACGGTCAAGCCAGTCGTAACCGCCCACTCCTCCAGCACCTCGCCCCTAGCATCGGTCACAGGGGATCCCCACGCCGCAGACTTGGCGTTGAGATCCCCCAGCAACAGCACAGGGCGAGGGTGGAGTCGGCCCACGACGGCACCCAACTCGACAAGGAACCTCTCGAAGTCGGCGAGACTCTTGTTGGGCGAAAAATACGCCCCAACGGTGCCAATGCCGTCCGCGAGGGCAGCTACCCAGCCGCGACCTCGGGACGGGTTGACAAGAGCCCCGCCAATGATGGCCACCAAACCGTCCAAGTCTCCCACCCAGTTATCCCTGGGGGGGACGAAATACGGTTCGGCGACCACGGCCACGTGAATCGACCACTCTGCCATGCTCTGGAGCAAAAGATCCTGAGCTCTAGCAGAGTGGTTGAGATTGCCCTGGAGGTAATGGAAGACCGCCATTTATGCGGCATCCATTCCCTCCACCGCACCATTCCTAGGCCGGGAGTCGGCCGAAGGGCAGCCAGGCTGCGGGGGGGGTAAAGAGCCCCCGAACCTAACCTAACCTTTTTTTTTTTTTTTTTTTTTTTTGTTCCGGGGTGGAAAATCCTCATGGATGTCCTCCGCCTGGGGCGAGCGGAGGGGTCTGTCAGACTCTTACTGACTAAAAACCACCCCGGTGTTCCGTCTCACACCTACGCCGGGGGTCGCGGGAACGAAAAAACCTCCGCAACCCCCGACTGGTGCCAGCCCGCCGCAGCGGGCCCCTCCTCCTTCATCACCGGCGCACCAGAACACATGGCACGCCGTGACCAACCCAGGGACCAAAACAGTACATGGGCGCCAGACAGCCCCTTGTCTGGGCGCCCTTGGCCCCTCTTCGACGGGTCAGGTTATTGGCCCCGCCGTCTACCAATTTTCGGCCGCAGAGGATAGGGAGAGCGGCCTACGCTATACCGACACTCCTCTTCCCCTGCGGCCCCGCCGTCTACCAATTTTCGGCCGCAGAGGATAGGGAGAGCGGCCTACGCTATACCGACACTCCTCTTCCCCTGCGGCCCCACCGCGTTCGCCATCAGACGGTGGCGACCCCGCCAAGGCCGCGGCTGGGAGGGAGAGCGCTGTACCGCAAAACACCTCTCCAGCCGCGGCCCTGAAACCGCAGCCGCGATGCCCCCGATACACGACATCGCGGCCCGCCTCAGTTGCGATGTCGCCACCGCAACCTACTCGTTGGCCGCTACGTCATGGGCTTGGGTCAAAAAGCCCTGACGAGCGGCCCCTCCTCGGGTTCCTCTTGGCTTCACCGTGGGTGCCCAACCCACGGCTAATGAGCCCCCCCGCAACGACAATGCGGGAACCCTTCGGGGGGGAACCTAACCTAACCTAACCTAACCTTTTTTTTTTTTTTTTTTTTTTTTTTTTTTTTTTTTTTTTCCGGGGTGGAAAATCCTCATGGATGTCCTCCGCCTGGGGCGAGCGGAGGGGTCTGTCAGACTTTTACTGACTAAAAACCACCCCGGTGTTCCGACTCACACCTACGCCGGGGGTCGCGGGAACGAAAAAATCCTCCGCAACCCCCGACTGGTGCCAGCCCGCCGCAGCGGGCCCCTCCTCCTTCATCACCGGCGCACCAGAACACATGGCACGCCGTGACCAACCCAGGGACCAAACCAGCACATGAGCGCCAGACAGCCCCTTGTCTAGGCGCCCTTGGCCCCTCTTCGGCGGGTCAGGACATTGGCCCCGCCGTCTACCAATTTTCGGCCGCAGAGGATAGGGAGAGCGGCCTACGCTATACCGACACTCCTCTTCCCCTGCGGCCCCACCGCGTTCGCCATCGGACGGTGGCGACCCCGTCAAGACCGCGGCAGGGAGGGAGAGCGCTGTACCGCAATACACCTCTCCAGCCGCGGCCCCGAAACCGCAGCCGCGATGTCTCCGATACACGACATCGCGGCCCGCCTCAGTTGCGATGTCGCCACCGCAACCTACTCGCTGGCCGCTACGTCATGGGCTTTTATCAAAAAGCCCTGACGAGCGGCCCCTCCTCGGGTTCCTCTTAGCTTCACCGTGGGTGCCCAACCCACGGCTACTGAGCCCCCCCGCAACGACAATGCGGGAACCCTTCGGGGGGGAACCTTTTTTTTTTTTTTTTTTTTGGTCTCGGGGTGGAAAATCCTCATGGATGTCCTCCGCCTGGGGCGAGCGGAGGGGTCTGTCAGACTCTTACTGACTAAAAACCACCCCGGTGTTCCGACTCACACCTACGCCGGGGGTCGCGGGAACGAAAGAATCTTCCGCAACCCCCGACTGGTGCCAGCCCGCCGCAGCGGGCCCCTCCTCCTTCATCACCGGCGCACCAGAACACATGGCACGCCGTGACCAACCCAGGGGGTCTGGGATCTGTTGTAATTCCATTCTAGCACCCCACGGTTTCACCCGCATAAAACCCGGTCCCGTGAATATCGGGCTAAAACGAAGTATCCTATGTCCTAACCCAGGACATGGTCTACCCATGTTTTGAATTTCATCCAAATCCGTTCAGCCGTTTTAGCGTGAAAGCATAACTAATAAACATACAAAAAATCAAATCCAATTCAAATTCAATTAGATCTTTTCTTTGTATAATATTGGTTTAAACAAAATGTATAATAGGAGCGACGATACGTGAGAATACACAGGCGGCGGAGAGCGGGCGAGGCGCGGGCGGGGTGCGTATCGTCGCTTCTATACCTACCTACTCACATTTTGTATGAAATATGAAAGGAGTTTGAGTTGAATCATTGCGCTCTCCATCGGGTTCCTACTTCGGTCTCAGATCGTCATTTGTCACCCAAAAGTTTTGAAGAGTTACACCCATTTTTGAAAAGTGTCTCAATTAAATTCTATAGTGAATTTTTATCCAATCGTTATGTGCCATAAAAATGCATTTAAATTTTGCATTTTCAAATTTCGCGCGTAATTTGACGAAAACACTGGACGCAGTGGACGCCATATTGCTGTGGTCATGACGTCAGTTGGCTGTGTAAACAAATGCTGTGATATTTTTTAAGTTACTTATAAATTTGTGTTGTCTCCTTTTACAAAACCGTCCTCCATGGTATTATTTCAATAAACATTACGTTGGTTACGAAAATAATAAAACGCCTTTTTAAAGATTAAAGGTACGCTGATAGTTGACAGTTAACACTTTCAAGTTTATTACATAGTCGTATGACGTAATAGCATGGCCACTAATATCTAATGGTGTTATGAAACAGATGAAAAAAGCTGAAACCTTTGAATTTAATTTTAAAATTTAGTTTGCTATTGTATGAACTAAAACTCTGCTTTTTGCCTAAGCTATCTCAATAATATATTTTTCGATTTTTTCTCATACATAGAGTAAAACACCTTACTGTTATTCTATAATTTTGTAAACATTGTAATACAAAATTGCTTTAGAGTTAGATCGCGTTATGGTTTCGTTACCGATGAAAGTTTAAGTAGTTTAGAAATTTTATATTTTTTGTGTTGAAATTCTGAATTGAGGTAAAACTATAATATACTGTGTTACGGGGGGGAACCTAACCTAACCTTTTTTTTTTTTTTTTTTTTTTTTTTTTTTTTTTTGGTCTCGGGGTGGAAAATCCTCATGGATGTCCTCCGCCCTGGGGCGGGCGGAGGGGTCTGTCAGACTCGTACTGACTAAAAACCACCCCGGTGTTCCATCTCACACCTACGTCGGGGGTCGCGGGAACGCAGATACTTCCGCGACCCTCGGCTGGTGCCGGCCCGCCTCTGCGGGCCACCTCGAGTTTGGGGGGAGTGAGGTGTTAAACTCCCCCCTTACATCATAGAGAGGCGCGCGTGGAACACTACGCGCCGCCATCTCGGGTCCTAAGGAGTAGGGGGCGATGGATTTCCCCAGATCCGTCGCCCCTGGACCCATTTAGGGGGGCTGGAAGAGGGCATTATCCGCCCTCCGCCGACGCCCGGTGCGTCTGCTGCGGATCGGGTTAGCGGAAGCAATCTCCCGCTCCCTTTCCGCAGCCTCCTTCTGCGAGATGACTGTCTCGCAGAAGGAAACCACCGCGTCCCAGGACTCCTCGCTGCCGGCCATGGCATTCACGACGGCCGGCAGCGAAAGGTCACTGCCTACTCCAGAGACGAGGGCACGGCGCGGCTCCTCCCAAGCGGCACACTCTGCCAGCGTATGCCGCGCCGTGTCCTCCTGACAGTCGACGCAGTGGTGACACCGGGCGTCCGGCTCCCTGTTTATGCGACACAGGTACTTCCCGAAGCAACCATGCCCCGAGAGCACCTGCGTCACCCGAAACGACAGGGAGCCGTGCCTCCTCCCGAGCCAAGTGTCGAGCACCGGCCGGACCGCCTCAATGGTATTGAGGCCGGCGGTAGGGCGCGAAAGCCTGTCCCGCCATTCCGCCACCAGGACCTCGCGAAGCTGAGACCGATGCAGCTCCACGTGTCGCTGCATCGGTCGCTCGCCCCGCGCCCGCGCTTCCTCGCGCCACCGATACGATGACGCGAGTACTTTCGCCTCCAGGTCCCAGGGCGGGGATCCGGCCAGTGCACAAGCCGCCTCGTAGGAGATCGTGCGATACCCCCGGATGACTCTGACGGCCATCGCCCTCTGCGGTCTCCGCATGACGGCGATGCTCCCGGCCGTCAGGTCAGCCGCCCAGATCGGGGCCCCGTAAAGGGCCATCGATCGCACGATCCCCACGTATAGCCGCCTACAAGCGGCGCTCGGGCCCCCCAGATTGGGAAGCAGCGTTGAGAGCGCTCCAGCAGCGCCCAGCAACTTGGGCGCCAGCCGTCGGAAGTGGGGCCCGAAGTCCCACCGGCTGTCGAGGACCAATCCTAGGTACTTCATGGTACCCTCGACAGCGATCCGAGCCCCCCCGACCACGATATGTGAGCCGGGTGACGGCGCCCGCCGGGGGCCATGGAACACCATAGCCTCCGACTTGCTGAGGGCCACCTCCAGGCCTAGGCGACGTATGCGGCTCACCACCTGTGAGACCGCAGCCGTCGCCAGCAACGCTGCTTCCCTGTGCGAGCTCCCCCGGGCAGTGACCAGCGTGTCGTCCGCATAACACGTCAGGTCTACCCCCGGCCTGAGCTCGCCCCTCAGCACCCAGTCGTACCCGATGTTCCACAGGAGCGGCCCTAAGACCGAGCCCTGTGGAACACCACACGACATGCGGCGCTGGTATCCGCCATCACGTCCCTGGTAGGTGACACACCTCTCCGACAGATAAGCCCCAACGATGCGGCGGAGGTAGGGAGGCACACCATGATAGCGCAGTGCCTCCCGAATACAACTCCAGGGCAGGGTGTTGAAGGCGTTGGATATGTCCAAGGACACCGCCAACATCACCCCGCCCCGAGCCACCGCTTCCTCCGCCAGGACTCTAACCCGCGACACAGCGTGTATCGTGGAGCGCCCATGCCGAAACCCAAACTGACTGTCGTCCAGGTCCGGCCCCTCTCTGCACAAGTGGCCGACGAGGCGGGCTGCGATTACTCGCTCGAACAGCTTGCCCACCTCGTCTAGCAACACTATGGGCCGGTACGCGGACGACGAGTCCGCCGGGCGCCCCGCCTTCCTGAGCAGGACCAGACGACCAGATTTCCACAAGGTGGGAAACTGGCCCCGCTCAAGACACGCTGTGTAGAGTCCTCTCAGTTGGGGCTCGAGCTCCTTCAGAGCGAGGGCCAACACGCAGCCGTGGATCCCGTCGGGCCCCGGAGCCACGTTCTTGGCCCGGAGCCGCATCACGGCTGCCCCCATCTCTGCCTGTGTCACCCCTGGGACGCTGATGGCGTTCTCCTCCTCTTCTTGTGCAGACTCTGCGGCCGTGGGCAAAGCCATCGGCGGCGGAGTGTGCTCCGCTCTGGCCGGGAAGAGGGCTGCAACCACCTCCTCCAGCAGCTCGGGTTGGAGACTCTCCGTAAGCGGAGGCGCCGCGGCTCGAAGTTTCCCTCGAACCGCGCGATAAGGGCGCCCCCACGGATCCCCGTCTAGAGTCTCCAACATCTCCTCCCTGGCTCGCGTCCTCGACTCGCCGATGGCCAGCCACAGAGTCTGCTTTGCCGCGCGGTACACCTCATACAGCGCGGCCTCTTCGTCAGGGACCCGACGACGTCTCCTTCGGTATCGGGTGTACTGGCGTCTGACCGCCACGCACGCGACGCGCAGCTGCGCGATCTCGGCGGTCCACCAGTACACCTGGCGCCTTGCGGACTGTGCGTGGACCCGGGGCATGGACGCGTCGCTGATTTGCGTCATCGCCCCGCGGAACCACAGCGCCTCCCGCTCGACGTCGATGGGTCCGTTCGTCGCCGACTCCCGGCTCCAGGCCTGGACAATAGCGGCCTCCTCGAGAAGTTCCCTGTCTATGCGCTTACGCGCCCAACGCGGACCGTCCGTTCGCGGGGTCGGTCGACCGCGGCCGCCGGTGGTCTGGGCGGAGACGCCGAATCGGATGTATCGGTGATCCGACAACGTCTCCACCTCCACGGCGACACGCCAGTCGTGGACACGGCTCGCGACAGCGGGGCTAGCGAACGAGACGTCTACTATAGACCCGCCTCGCTGCCGCACGCACGTGTGTACCGAGCCCCGATTTAGGACGGTCAAGCCTGTCGTGACCGCCCACTCCTCCAGCACCTCGCCCCTAGCATCGGTCACAGGGGATCCCCACGCCGCAGACTTGGCGTTGAGATCCCCCAGCAACAGCACAGGGCGAGGGTGGAGTCGGCCCACGACGGCACCCAACTCGACAAGGAACCTCTCGAAGTCGGCGAGACTCTTGTTGGGCGAAAAATACGCCCCAACGGTGCCAATGCCGTCCACGAGGGCAGCTACCCAGCCGCGACCTCGGGACGGGTTGACAAGAGCCCCGCCAATGATGGCCACCAAACCGTCCAAGTCTCCCACCCAGTTATCCCTGGGGGGGACGAAATACGGTTCGGCGACCACGGCCACGTGAATCGACCACTCTGCCATGCTCTGGAGCAAAAGATCCTGAGCTCTAGCAGAGTGGTTGATATTGCCCTGGAGGAAATGGTACAGCGCCATTAAGCGCAATCCATTCCCTCCTCCGCACCATTCCTAGGCCGGGAGTCGGCCGAAGGGCAGCCAGGCTGCGGGGGGGGTAAAGAGTCCCCAGCAGCTTTGGCACCCCTTCCCTTTTTCTGGGCGGGTGCGCCACAGGCCCTTCCACCTGCCCTGTGCCCAGCAGGCCTCCCTGCAGCTGTACAGAGGCTGCAGTTTGGAGCTGCGAGGCACTGGGCGGACTTGTGGCCGGGCTGACCGCAGCGAAAGCATTGCTCACTGCGGTCTATTGTGGCGGTGCACTTCGCCCGGACATGCCCAATGTCCAGGCACCGGTAGCACCGCAGCGCCCTAGGTTGCAGCAGTTTGGCCCTTGCCGCAACCCACCCGACCAAGAGTCGTCCACCGTCGGCGACTTTATTGCCCGCCGCCACCGGGCACCGCACCCAAACGACGCCGAGCCCGGAAGCGTCGGTGCGGATCTCGCCCACCCGCACATCATCGGGCGGACATCCACCGACTTTTGCGACGGCTGCCACAACCTCAGCCGGGGTGGTCGAGTCATCCAGGCCATCGACACGCAGCTCAACGGTCTTCATAGGCCTGGACACTCGAACATCCTCGGGGTTGAGTACCTCCCTCAATTTGGCGGCCAGGATGTCCGCCTTCTCGCCGCTAGAGGCACCCGGCACCTCCAACAGCCGCGCCCCCGTAATCGCCGGCCTCAATCTGAAGCCGGACGGTATGCCAAGGTCGGGGAACGCGACTTTGGCTTTGGCCTCCAATAGGACCGCCTTATACGAGACGCCCCTTTCGACGGCTCCGGGCTGCAGTGTTATTACTACAGCCGCAGAGCGTGGGGCTCTCGCCCTAGGCGGCCTTTGGGTCCTCTGGTCTGGTGTCGGTGCCCCAGCGGATGGAGGCGGCGCCACCTTCTTTTTTTTCTTGCGGCCCCTCTTGACGACCGTTGTCCAGGCCTCCGTGGAGGACCCGGGAGCGGTCGCCGGGGGACCAGCCGTCTGGGATGTGGGAAAGGGCACGGTTGCCGGGAGAGCTCCCGTCTGGGAAGTGGGCGTAGACTTGGCCTTCACAGGCTTACTGGGCCCCTTCCCGGACCCACTCGGCTCAGCCGCCACGACCGCTGACCCCGATTGGGTGGGGCCAGCTAACCTCCGCTTATCCGCAGCGAGCGGTGGGCGGAGCGTTTCGGCTGGGAGGAGCCTCGCCTCGATGGCCTCCAGCCGAGCCCCCACCATTTGCCCGCACTGCATCATGCAGATGCGAACGACCTTCTCAACCTCTGCATCCACAAGTGCAGGGGCCGATGATGGGGTCAACGATGGAGGCGACGGCGGGACCGGCGATCCGGTGGCCGCGAGAGCTGCCCTCTGGGCGGCAAACTGCCGCTTGAGGTCCTCCAACTCAGATTGGAGACGGCGGTTCTCTTCCCAGAGCTTCGCCGTCTCCTCCGTGCTCGAACGACTAAGGAGGACCTCAACGGCCTCCTTAATGCCGTCAGCTGCCTCCTTTAGGGCGCGCGTGAAGGTGCCCTTCAGGTTGCCCGATTCGGTGGCAACCTTCAGAACGACATCCACGCCGTCCAACACTTGGCGACTGAGTGCCACCGCCGAAACGCTCCCCCCGGCTGCCATCCGGGTTGAACGCCGCTCCCGCGCTTGACGGGCCAGCTCGCTGACCTTGTCTGCCGCTACAGCCCTCCGCTGCGCCCGCTTGGCAGCATTGGCCTCCGCTTTGTTGGACCCCAGCTGCAAACCCTCGCTGAGGTCCGAGATCGTAGCCCCGGAGTCGGTCCCCACGCTTTCCATGCTCTCCGTGAGTTCCACAGGAGCCGGCGTATCGGGTCGGGATACCGACACGGACCGATTTCGCCCACCGCGCTCCGGCAATCGAGCAGAGGCTCCGCTCACCACTGCGCGACCTCGCCCGCTCCTGCCCGTTGGCACTTTAGCGGCAGGCAGGCTCTCCTCACTATGTGACCGGGGCGAGCGCTTCCTTCCTCCTTTGGAGGGCCGCCCGGCCATTCCCTCTTCAGGCCGCGAGCGCTCCAAGCCGATGCTCGAAACGCTCGCAACTATGTTCTTCTCGGACTCGGTGTCGGGATCCGACACCGCACCCACACCCATCCGCTCGACCACCACGATCGGCACTCTCTCTGTTGTTGTTGTGTTTTTATTTGATTCCATTGAATTCCCACGAGTATGGGGGATCTAAAAAGTCCTTCCTAGGGTTACCCCCTGTCCCTAGGTAAGTGTACATTTGTTTCCCAACCAGGGGGTCCACCAATCCCTGGCTGGGGGTGCGCTCGCGACTGATGCGCCACCTACAACTAAAAAGCTGCAGATGACACTACTCCTCAGCCATTCATACCCTCGCCGCGCACCAGAACTTGGTGTTAGAGGAATTTTTTATAGAGGTTATCTTCCTCGCGATCCGGGCGATCAAGCCAAGATCCTCGTCCCGTTCCGAGTCATAAAACATGACCATGATCTCTTTACGGATTACGATTTCGACGGTTGCAGTTGAGAGAATCAGATCCCCCCCCCCTGCAGCTCGTTGGCAGGGTGAGTGCACAACGAGCGCCGCCCATGTTTCTCCACCATGTCCTCTGTTTGAAACAGATAGACATGAGGAAAAACGTCCTACGTCCACTCAACCCACCCTCTGTAAGCAGAGGGGGTGAGTGGACGACCAGGAGCATATAGCTCCCCCCCCACGCAGAAATTCGCCACAGTCAATAACCTCTCCGACATGGAAAGACTATTGGCCGTACCCAGGATGCACCGGCCCGACGACTGCCCTTTCCCCCGAACGTATTCGAAAGGAACGAGCAGCACTCAGGCACACGAGGAGGTTTTCTGCACGCACCCCAACCTAACCTAACCTAACCTTTTTTTTTTTTTTTTTTTTTTGGTCTCGGGGTGGAAAATCCTCATGGATGTCCTCCGCCCTGGGGCGGGCGGAGGGGTCTGTCAGACTCTTACTGACTAAAAACCACCCCGGTGTTCCGACTCACACTTACGCCGGGGGTCGCGGGAACGACAGAATCTTCCGCAACCCCCGGCTGGTGCCGGCCCGCCACCGCGGGCCTCGTCTCGGGTCAGGGGGGGGAGTGAGGTGTTTGACTCCCCCCGCGACGTCTCAGAGGGGCGCGCGTGGAACACTACGCGCCGCCACCTCGGGTCCTGATGTGTGGGGGGCGACGGACGTCCCCGAGTCCGTCGTCCCTGGACCCATTTAGGGGGGCCGGAAGAGGGCGTTGTCCGCCCTCCGCCGACGCCCGGTGCGCCTGCTGCGGGCCGGGTGAGTGGACGAGATCTCCCTCTCCCTTTCCGCAGCCTCCTTCTGCGAGACGACCGTCTCGCAGAAGGCGACCACCGCGTCCCAGGACTCGGCGCCGCCGACCATAGCGTTCACTACGGCCGGCAGTGACAAGTCACTGCCTACTCCTGAGATGAGGGCACGGCGCGGCCCCTCCCAAGCGGCACACTCTGCCAGCGTGTGCCGCGCCGTGTCCTCCCGGCAGTCGACGCAGTGGTGACACCGGGCGTCCGGCTCCCTGTTTATGCGACACAGGTACTTCCCGAAGCAACCATGCCCCGAGAGCACCTGCGTCACCCGAAACGACAGGGAGCCGTGCCTCCTCCCGAGCCAGCGCTCGAGCACCGGCCGGACCGCCTCGACGACGTCGAGGCCGGCGGTAGGGTGCGAAAGCCTGTCCCGCCATTCCGCCACCAGGACCTCGCGAAGCTGAGACCGATGCAGCTCCACATGTCGCTGCATCGGTCGCTCGCCCCGCGCCCGCGCTTCCTCGCGCCACCGATACGATGACGCGAGTACTTTCGCCTCCAGGTCCCAGGGCGGGGATCCGGCCAGTGCACAAGCCGCCTCGTAGGAGATCGTGCGATACCCCCGGATGACTCTGACGGCCATCGCCCTTTGCGGTCTCCGCATGACGGCGATGCTCCCGGCCGTCAGGTCAGCCGCCCAGATCGGGGCCCCGTAAAGGGCCATCGATCGCACGATCCCCACGTATAGCCGCCTACAAGCGGCGCTCGGGCCCCCCAGATTGGGAAGCAGCGTTGAGAGCGCTCCAGCAGCGCCCAGCAACTTGGGCGCCAGCCGTCGGAAGTGGGGCCCGAAGTCCCACCGGCTGTCGAGGACCAATCCTAGGTACTTCATGGTACCCTCGACAGCGATCCGAGCCCCCCCGACCACGATATGTGAGCCGGGTGCCGGCGCCCGCCGGGGGCCATGGAACACCATAGCCTCCGACTTGCTGAGGGCCACCTCCAGGCCTAGGCGACGTATGCGGCTCACCACCTGTGAGACCGCAGCCGTCGCCAGCAACGCTGCTTCCCTGTGCGAGCTCCCCCGGGCAGTGACCAGCGTGTCGTCCGCATAACACGTCAGGTCTACCCCCGGCCTGAGCTCGCCCCTCAGCACCCAGTCGTACCCGATGTTCCACAGGAGCGGCCCTAAGACCGAGCCCTGCGGAACACCGCACGACATGCGGCGCTGGTTTCCGCCATCACGTCCCACGTAGGTGACACACCTCTCCGACAGATAAGCCCCAACGATGCGGCGGAGGTAGGGAGGCACACCATGATAGCGCAGTGCCTCCCGAATACAACTCCAGGGCAGGGTGTTGAAGGCGTTGGATATGTCCAAGGACACCGCCAACATCACCCCGCCCCGAGACACCGCTTCCTCCGCCAGGACTCTAACCCGCGACACAGCGTGTATCGTGGAGCGCCCATGCCGAAACCCAAACTGACTGTCGTCCAGGTCCGGCCCCTCTCTGCACAAGTGGCCGACGAGGCGGGCTGCGATTACTCGCTCGAACAGCTTGCCCACCTCGTCTAGCAGCACTATGGGCCGGTACGCGGACGACGAGTCCGCCGGGCGCCCCGCCTTCCTGAGCAGGACCAGACGACCAGATTTCCACAAAATGGGAAACTGGCCCCGCTCAAGACACGCTGTGTAGAGTCCTCTCAGTTGGGGCTCGAGCTCCTTCAGAGCGAGGGCCAACACGCAGCCGTGGATCCCGTCGGGCCCCGGAGCCACGTTCTTGGCCCGGAGCCGCATCACGGCTGCCCCCATCTCTGCCTGTGTCACCCCTGGGACGCTGATGGCGTTCTCCTCCTCTTCTTCTGCAGACTCTGCGGCCGTGGGCAAAGCCATCGGCGGCGGAGTGTGCTCCGCTCTGGCCGGGAAGAGGGCTGCAACCACCTCCTCCAGCAGCTCGGGTTGGAGACTCTCCGTAAGCGGAGGCGCCGCGGCTCGAAGTTTCCCTCGAACCGCGCGATAAGGGCGCCCCCACGGATCCCCGTCTAGAGTCTCCAACATCTCCTCCCTGGCTCGCGTCCTCGACTCGCCGATGGCCAGCCACAGAGTCTGCTTGGCCGCGCGGTACACCTCATACAGCGCGGCCTCTTCGTCAGGGACCCGACGACGTCTCCTCCGGTATCGGGTGTACTGGCGTCTGACCGCCACGCACGCGACGCGCAGCTGCGCGATCTCGGCGGTCCACCAGTACACCTGGCGCCTTGCGGACTGTGCGTGGACCCGGGGCATGGACGCGTCGCTGATTTGCGTCATCGCCCCGCGGAACCACAGCGCCTCCCGCTCGACGTCGACGGGTCCGTTCGTCACCGACTCCCGGCTCCAGGCCTGGACAATAGCGGCCTCCTCGAGAAGTTCCCTGTCTATGCGCTTACGCGCCCAACGCGGACCGTCCGTTCGCGGGGTCGGTCGACCGCGGCCGCCGGTGGTCTGGGCGGAGACGTCGAATCGGATGTAGCGGTGATCCGACAACGTCTCCACCTCCACGGCGACACGCCAGTCGTGGACACGGCTCGCGACAGCGGGGCTAGCGAACGAGACGTCCACTATAGAACCGCCCCGCTGCCGCACGCACGTGTGTACCGAGCCCCGATTTAGGACGGTCAAGCCAGTCGTGACCGCCCACTCCTCCAGCACCTCGCCCCTAGCATCGGTCACAGGGGATCCCCACGCCGCAGACTTGGCGTTGAGATCCCCCAGCAACAGCACAGGGCGAGGGTGGAGTCGGCCCACGACGGCACCCAACTCGACAAGGAACCTCTCGAAGTCGGCGAGACTCTTGTTGGGCGAAAAATACGCCCCAACGGTGCCAATGCCGTCCGCGAGGGCAGCTACCCAGCCGCGACCTCGGGACGGGTTGACAAGAGCCCCGCCAATGATGGCCACCAAACCGTCCAAGTCTCCCACCCAGTTATCCCTGGGGGGGACGAAATACGGTTCGGCGACCACGGCCACGTGAATCGACCACTCTGCCATGCTCTGGAGCAAAAGATCCTGAGCTCTAGCAGAGTGGTTGATATTGCCCTGGAGGTAATGGAAGACCGCCATTTATGCGGCATCCATTCCCTCCATCGCACCATTCCTAGGCCGGGAGTCGGCCGAAGGGCAGCCAGGCTGCGGGGGGGGTAAAGAGCCCCCGGCAGCCATGGCAGCCCCTCTCTTCTTCTTCTGCGTCTGCTTGGTGGGCGCGCCACAGGCCTTTCCGCCCGCTCTGTGCCCCGCAGGCCTCCCTGCAGCTGTACAGAGGCTGCAGTTTGGCGCCGCGAGACACTGGGCCGCCTTGTGGCCGGCCTGACCGCAGCGATAGCACTGCTCGCTGCGGTCAATAGCGGCGGTGCACCGTGCCCTGACATGCCCAATGTCGAGGCAACGGTAGCACCGCAAGGCCCTGGGCTGCAGCTGCTTCAACCTAACCTAACCTAACCTAACCTAACCAGGATCTGACCGACCACAGCTCCGAAAACGGTGCTGACATCATCGACAAGGTCGCCGGCAGAATCGACGACGTCAGTGGCAAGATCGAAGAAGCACAAGAGACAATTAACCACACGCTTCAAGGTGTTAAGATCACTGCCCGTGCCGCTGTTGTCCTCGAGGAGAAAATCGATGGCCTTGCCGGTGATGTCGGTGCACGTTCTGACAAGATCGAGGAAGCTGTCAGAAAAGCGGCTGGCGAATACAAATCGGACTCGTTAGCACACCCGTTGACATACGCTAACGTCGCGGCAGCCATACCCGGGCATCGACCGGCGCTCCACTCGATGGCGGTCACCTTTGAAGGCAGTCAGGAGACTGCCGATGAGGTGCTCGCCAGGGTGAAGAAGGCGGTCGATGCCAGGGAGACTGGCCTAAAAATTAACAAAGTCCGAAAGGCGAAAAACCAGACGGTCATACTGGGGTGCGACACTGAGGCGGAACTCAAAAGAGTTCAAAGTAGGATCGAGAGCAGAGGAAAAGGCCTAATAGTAGCGCCCATGACAAACAAGAACCCTCTCGTCGTCATGAAAGACGTCTTTTTGGACAGTGACGACGACGAGATGGTGAGGGCGCTCTATTCCCAGAACGCAGAAATTTTCAGAGAATTGGACAAGGACGAAATGGACATAAAGATCAAGTTCAAGAAAAGAACCAGAAATCCGAAAACAGCGCATGTAGTCATCCAGGTGAGACCCAGAGTATGGCAGAGGATGACGGAGGCTGGGGCCCTATATCTTGACCTGCAAAGGGTCAGGGTGGAGGACCAGTCGCCGCTCATCCAGTGTACTAAATGCTTGGCATTTGGTCATGGCCGGAAATTTTGTACCGAGAGTGCAGACAAGTGCAGCCACTGCGGGGGGCCGCATTTGCGCGAAAAGTGCGCGGAGTTTGCCGCAGGCAATGAACCGCAGTGCTGCAACTGCCTGCACTCGAAGTTCCAGAAGACCGAGCACAACGCATTTAGCGCGGAGTGCCCGGTCCGTAAAAAATGGGACTACCTGGCGCGGACGACGACGGCATACGCCTAAATCCCCCCCCACCGTAAATTATGTATGTATATTAAATATATATGTATTTATTTTTTATAAACACGCCCCCATGCAGAATGTAAATAACGCAGAAAAAACAAAATTCGAATAAGAAAAGGACAATAAATATTATAAGATGACCTTATGTATATATTATTGCCGCAAGTAAAAAGAATGAAATAATCAGAGAAAAAGGCGTAAGTTATACCCCAACAACCCGAAAGTGTCCTATTTATAAAGCCAGTACAAATACATAAAATATATGGGTATATAAATATATATACTTATTGTTTTAAAAAGTTTTTAGTACAAGGAAATAAGTCGAGAGTAATTAATTAATAGGCCAACTACTATCCATAAACCCCAATCATAACCCTGTCCTAACAATGGAAAAGAACTATGAAAATAAGTTGAACCCAATGTAAAATATAAAATAAGGAAATAGAAATGTAAGACCTAGCCTGTAAGAGAGTATAGATATTAAGTCAGTGATTAAAAATGTATAGAAATAAGAAACTAGATATAATAAAAACATAGAATTAAGACATAATATGTAACTAAAACTGCAAAATATTGTAAAATAGAAATGTGTTAGATTAAGAAATAGAAATAAGGTACAAAATGTCCACATCAAAAATTAAATAAAGGAAGTCTTCGATTTTTCGATTACCCCAATAAAGAAAATTAAAATAGAAAACAGAATAGTTAGATAGATAGATTAGCGGGAATCCCACCCGGCTCAGAATGAAAGGACGTATAAAAGAAAGATCAAGTATGAAGCATGAAAGTACGAGAGGAATAACTGATAGAACTGGAATGAATGAGAAACCTAGATATAGAAGATCCCGTTGTTCCCATGAACGGGGAAAAGCACAAAAAAAAAAAAAAAAAAAAAAAAAAAAAAAAAAAAAAAAAAAAAAAAAAAAAAAAAAAACCTAACCTAACCTAACCTAACCTTTTTTTTTTTTTTTGGTCTCGGGGTGGAAAATCCTCATGGATGTCCTCCGCCTGGGGCGAGCGGAGGGGTCTGTCAGACTCTTACTGACTAAAAACCACCCCGGTGTTCCGACTCACACCTACGCCGGGGGTCGCGGGAACGAAAGAATCTTCCGCAACCCCCGACTGGTGCCAGCCCGCCGCAGCGGGCCCCTCCTCCTTTATCACCGGCGCACCAGAACACATGGCACGCCGTGACCAACCCAGGGACCAAACCAGCACATGGGCGCCAGACAGCCCCTTGTCTAGGCGCCCTTGGCCCCTCTTCGGCGGGTCAGGACATTGGCCCCGCCGTCTACCAATTTTCGGCCGCAGAGGATAGGGAGAGCGGCCTACGCTATACCGACACTCCTCTTCCCCTGCGGCCCCACCGCGTTCGCCATCGGACGGTGGCGACCCCGTCAAGGCCGCGGCAGGGAGGGAGAGCGCTGTACCGCAATACACCTCTCCAGCCGCGGCCCCGAAACCGCAGCCGCGATGTCTCCGATACACGACATCGCGGCCCGCCTCAGTTGCGATGTCGCCACCGCAACCTACTCGCTGGCCGCTACGTCATGGGCTTTTATCAAAAAGCCCTGACGAGCGGCCCCTCCTCGGGTTCCTCTTAGCTTCACCGTGGGTGCCCAACCCACGGCTACTGAGCCCCCCCGCAACGACAATGCGGGAACCCTTCGGGGGGGAACCTAACCTAACCTTTTTTTTTTTTTTTTTTTTTTTTTTTTTTTTTTTTTTTTTTTTTTTTTTTTTTTTTTTTTTTTTTGACGCTGAGAAATGCTTTATGCACTGCCGCTCGTGGGGGGACGAGACGGGGTGTGTGGGACTCCTGTCAGAAGGACAGTATACCCACTAAAACTCAGCGGTGTTCCCGCTTCGCCGTGATGGGAGGGCCATGGGAAACTGGCGTAGCCTTTACATCCACGACCCTCCCGGCGCATGCCCGCCTAGCTGGCGGGCCCCGCATGCCCCCCAGGATGGGGGGCTATGGGAATGGCCGGGAACACCTGGCCATTCCCGTCCGACACTGGTGGAGGCTTGTGCAATACAGGCAAGGGTGCCCCCGCACCCATTGCCTGCTGGCCTCCACCTGATTTGGGGAGAAAAACACCCTCACCAGGGCTAATTCTCCCCGCGCGGCGGCCACGTATCCCGGTCCCCTCTCCAAGAGCGAGAGGGGAGGGGAGTCCGTGGAAGACCGCGACAACAATGCCAACGAGTACGGCTCGGCAACCACTACCACGTCCACCGTGTTTGCCTGTAGGATGCGATGTTCGACCCTATCCATCAGTCGGACATCGCACCCCCCTCCTCCGCCGCCGCTGCAGGAACGACGGTGCTAGCCGCAGCAGCAGGCCCACTTGGCGCCTGCGCTTTGCCCCGCTTGAGGGGAGGATTGCAGTTCCTCCCCTTCATAACGTGGCCTGCCGGGCAGCCACTGGCGGCACACACCGCGCAGTGCGGCGTGGCGACCTCGCAGGAGGCGGCTTTGTGGCCCTCCCTGCCGCAGCGGTAGCAAGTGTCCGTCCTGTCTACCGTGGACGGACACAGGGGCCGGGTGTGGCCAATGCCGAGGCACCTAAAACACCGCAGAGGCTGGTCCTCGAGCGCCCGGACTGCACCCGAGCTGAAGCCGACTGTGAGCCGTCCCTTGGCAAGGACGGCTTTGGCAGCGGCAATTGGGCATGCGAGGCGAATAGTGCCCATGCCTCCGCGGCCGGGCCTTATGTCCCGGCCTTGGACTGCCGTGACGCCACAGCCCCCTATCGCTGCGACCGCCGCCACCACCTCCTCCTTGGTGACGGAGTCGTCGAGGTCCGTCACCTCTATGGCCGCCAACTTGACCGGTCGGGCCACCTTGGCCGAATCCGCGATGACCTCTTGCAGCTTGGCTGCAAAGAGGTCCGCATTGGCACTCCCCTCTGCCCCCGGGAACTCGAATATTCGAGCCCCGGCCTGGGTGCGTCGGCAAGACACCCCGCTGATCCCCAGTTGGGTGGGATCGGCATTGGCACGCGCCCGCACCAAAAGGGACATGTACGTCTCCCCTCGCCCCGCAGCCTCCGCGGTGAGCGTCACCACGACCGCCGCGGTTTTTGGGGGGACGAGTCGCCCCTTTCCCCTCCCTTTCCCCTGTCCTTTACCCTTGTCGGTCGTCTGCGACCGGCTGGGAGCGGTGGTGGCGGGGACGACAGGGACAGGGACAGCCGTCACTAACTTCTTCCCTTTTCCCTTCCCTTTCTTTTTCACCTCCGTCCACTCGTTGGACGGGGTGGTCGAAGGCAGGAGGGCGTCTTCCGCCTGGGAGGAGGACGGCTCCGGCTCAGGCTGCCTCTTATCCGCCGCAAGCGGCGGTCGGAGCCGTGTCTCCGGCAAGAGCCGGTCCTCGATTCCTGCAAAGCAGGCTCTTGTGAAGGCCCTCTCCTCCATTATGACCTTGCGGATGATATCCTCAAGGTTGGAGGCGGGGCCCTCTGCCGCAGGGCTCGTCCCGGCTTGTTGTGGCTGGGCCGTGGCTTCAGCCAGCCTCTGATGAAGCTGGCTGACCTCCATCCGCAGGCGATCCACCCTCGCCTGCAGTTGCCGCGTCTCGTCGGTGGTCTTCCGCTGGACCAGCTCCGCGACGACACCGCGCAAGCTCGCGGCCCGGCTCTTGAGGGCCTTCTGTAAGGTCCCCTTTAGGTTGGAGGACTTAGAGGCGACCTCGACAATCTCCTCCTCGTCCTCCTCCGCCATTTTCTCCAGCTCCGCCAGAGAGTGGTCTGCGTATAGAACGCGGGACGCACCGTACCCGGACTTGGCCCGGGCTACGTGCGCCCGCTTCTCTTTGGCCGCCACCCGCTCCTCCAGCTCTTGCTGGAGCTGCGTCAGCCGAGCCATGTCCAACTGGCGTTGGGCATCCGCGAGCCCAACGTCATGGCTAACCGCGGCCACCGTCGGCCTCTTAGTCTCCGGGGAACCCCCGGACGAAGCGACCCGCTTCCTCGACCGAGAGTCGTCTGCATCCGACATACTGCAAAGTGAGTCGTTATCAGACGACTCGTCCGCCCCTCCAAAGAAACTGGTCGCAGACAGCGCGCGGCCAGTCTCTGACGCCGAAGCGCCAGAGTGGCCCTGAGAAGGGCCTTTTGGTTGGCCCTGAGAAGGGCCTTTTGGTTGGCCCTGAGAAGGGCCTTTGGGTTGGCCCTGAGAAGGGCCTTTTGGTTTTAAAAATCGCCCGAAGGCGTCCCGCGCAGGTTTTGGCATAGCCTCCGCAGGTTCGTAGACGACAACGCAAGATTAAAATTCGCTACGAGAGCACAGTGCACTTTGGCCAACCCAGTCTGCCACTCCGTTACGGTGGTCAGAACTGGGTCGTTTCCAGGGGACGCGACGTGGACGCAAGCACTGTGGGGTGGTCCCCCAACCTAACCTTTTTTTTTTTTTTTTTTTTTTTTGACGCTGAGAAATGCTTTATGCACTGCCGCTCGTGGGGGACGAGACGGGGTGTGTGGGACTCCTGTCAGAAGGACAGTATACCCACTAAAACTCAGCGGTGTTCCCGCTTCGCCGTGATGGGAGGGCCATGGGAAACCGGCGTAGCCTTTACATCCACGACCCTCCCGGCGCATGCCCGCCTAGCTGGCGGGCCCCGCATGCCCCCAAGTTGGGGGGCTACGGGAATGGCCGGGAACACCTGGCCATTCCCGTCCGACATTGGTGGAGGTCTGTGCAATACAGGCAAGGGTGCCCCCGCACCCGTTGCTTGCTGACCTCCACCTGGTTTGGGGAGAAATACGCGCCCATCGAGGCTGTCTCCCCACGCGGCGGCCACGTATCCCGGTCCCTTCTCTAATAGCGAGAGGGGAGGGGAGTCCGTGGAAGACCGCGACATCAATGCCACCGAACCGTCCCGATCACCCAGCCAACAGGCAGGGACCCAGTACGGCTCGGCAACCACCGCCACGTCCACCAACCACTCAGCCATGGTCTACATCAGCAGATCCTGGGCTGCTCTGTAGTGGTTGGTGTTCTTCTGGAGGATGCGATGTCTGACCCTATCCATCAATCAGACATTGCATCCCCCTCTACAGCCGCTGAAGTCCCAGCCTCAGGGACGGCGGTGGTAGCGACAGGCCGGATTGGCGCCTGCTGTTTGCCCTTCTTAGGGGGAGGATTGCACTTCCTCCCCATCATCACGTGGCCCGCCGGGCAGCCACTGGCGGCACACACCGCGCAGTGCGGCATGGCGGCCTTGCAGGAGGCGGACTTGTGCCCGTCCTTGCCACAGCGGTAGCAGTTGTCCGCCCTGTCGACCTCGGACGGACAAAGGGCCCGAGTGTGTCCGATTCCGAAACACTTGTAGCAGCGCAGAGGCTTAGCTGCAAGTGCCCGGACTACACCCGAGCTGAATCCGACGGCAAGCCGTCCCTTGGCGAGGACGGCTATTGCTGCGGCGACTGGGCACTCAAGACGAATGGTGCCCATGCCGCCGCGGCCGGGCCTGATGGCCCGACCTTGCACCGCTGTGACGCCACAGCCCCCCATTGCTGCGATCGCCGCCACCACCTCCTCCTTGGTGACCGAGTCGTCTAGGTCGGTCACCTCCAAGGCCACCGACTTCACGGGCCTGGTCACACTGGCCGCGTCCGCGATGACCTCTTGCATTTTGGTAGCGAAGAGGTCCGCATTGGCGCCGCCCTGAGCCCCCGGAAACTCGAAAATTCGAGCCCCGGCCTGGGTCCGGCGGCACGAGACTGTGCCGATTCCCAATTGTGTAGGGTCAATGTTGGTACGCGCCCGCATCATGATGGACGCGTACGTCTCCCCCCGCTCCGCAGCCTCAGTGGTGAGCGTCACCACTACGGCTGCGGTCTTGGGAGGAACCAATTTCCTTCTCGGCCCGGCGGAAGCCCCATTAGCTGCAGGAGCAGCGGCTGGAGCAGCAGCGGTGGGCTTGGTGGCTGACGTGTTCCCCTTCCCCTTTCCCTTGCCTGTAGTCTGGGACGGGCCGGGAGGGGTGGTGGCGGGGGCGGCAGGGGCAGCCACAGACCTCGACTTCTTTTTGCCCACCTTCGTCCACCCCTGCTGGTTGGATGGGGTGGTGGACGGGAGATGGGCGTCTTCCCTCTGGGAAGGCAGCTCCGGCTCACATGGCCTATTGTCAGCCGCGAGCGGTGGCCGGAGGCGCTTCTCTGGCAAGAGCCTGTCCTCAATGCCCGCAAGACAGGCTCTCGTGAAGGCCCTTTCCTCCGTGACGACCTTGCGGATTATATCCTCAAGGTTGGAGGAAGGGACCTCAGCCGCTGGTCTCGGCTCGGCTTGGTTTGGCCGGGCCGTGGCTTCAGCCAGCTTCTGATGCAGCTGGCTGACCTCTGACTGCAGGCGATCAACTTTCGCCTGCAGTTGCCGTGTCTCATCGGTCGCCTTGCGCTGCACCAGCTCCCCGATGATGCCGCGCATGCTCGCGGCCCTACATTTGAGGGACTTTTGAAAAGTCCCTTTTAAATTAGAGGACTTGGAGGCGACCTCAATTATCTCCTCCTCGTCCTCCTCAGCCATCAGCTCTAACTCCGCCAGGGAGTGGTCCGCATACAGTACGCGCGACGCGCCGTACCCGGACTTGGCTCGGGCGGCGCGCGTCCGTTGCTCTTTGGCCGCAACCCGCTCCTCCAGGTCTTGCTGGAGTTGCGCCCGCCGAGACAGGTCCAACTGGCGTTGGGCCTCTGCCAGACCTACGTCGTGGGTGTCCGACACCGGTTTCTTGGCGGCTTTCGCCTGCCGCTCCTTGGCGGCAACCGTCTCCTCCAGGTCATCCTGGAGTTGCGCCGCAGAGGCCGAAGTAGAAGTCGAAGCCTTTTTGATTTCGGCTTCTTCTTCGCCCTACTTCCTACCGACTCCGAGGAGCCCCCGGATACGGTCCGGGGGCTCCTCAGATCGGCCCTCTTCCGCTTGGGGCGGTCGCTCTCGGCCGCCGACGTGTCCATAATGGAACCGTCGGAGTCCGACATCTCGTCCGGCCTGCTGAAGAAGCTGGCCGCAGATGGTGCACGGTCAGCATCCGACGCCAAGGCGTCGCCGGCGTGGCCCTGAGAAGGGTCGCTGGGTTGGCCCTGAGAAGGGCCTTTTGGTTGGCCCTGAGAAGGGCCTTTTGGTTGGCCCTGAGAAGGGCCTTTTGGTTGGCCCTGAGAAGGGCCTTTTGGTTGGTCCTGAGAAGGGCCTTTTTTAAAACGCCCGGAGGCTTCCCGCGATGGTTTAGGCATAGCCTCCGCAGGTGCCGTAGATTCCGACATAAGATAAAATACGATAAAATTGGTTAAAATACGCTACGACAGCACAGTGCACTTTAGCCAACCCAGTCTGCCACTCCGTTACGGTGGTCAGAACTGGGTCGTTTCCAGGGGACGCGACGTGGACGCAAGCACTGTGGGGTGGTCCCCCCCCCCAACCTAACCTAACCTAACCTTTTTTTTTTTTTTTTTTTTTTTTTTTTTTTTTTTTTTTTGTTTTTTTTGGTCTCGGGGTGGAAAATCCTCATGGATGTCCTCCGCCCTGGGGCGGGCGGAGGGGTCTGTCAGACTCTTACTGACTAAAAACCACCCCGGTGTTCCGACTCACACTTACGCCGGGGGTCGCGGGAACGACAAAATCTTCCGCAACCCCCGGCTGGTGCCGGCCCGCCACCGCGGGCCTCGTCTCGGGTCAGGGGGGGAGTGAGGTGTTTGACTCCCCCCGCGACGTCTCTGAGGGGCGCGCGTGGAACACTACGCGCCGCCACCTCGGGTCCTGATGTGTGGGGGGCGACGGACGTCCCCAAGTCCGTCGTCCCTGGACCCATTTAGGGGGGCCGGAAGAGGGCGTTGTCCGCCCTCCGCCGACGCCCGGTGCGCCTGCTGCGGGCCGGGTGAGTGGACGAGATCTCCCTCTCCCTTTCCGCAGCCTCCTTCTGTGAGACGACCGTCTCGCAGAAGGCGACCACCGCGTCCCAGGACTCGGCGCCGCCGACCATAGCGTTCACTACGGCCGGCAGCGACAAGTCACTGCCTACTCCTGAGATGAGGGCACGGCGCGGCCCCTCCCAAGCGGCACACTCTGCCAGCGTGTGCCGCGCCGTGTCCTCCCGGCAGTCGACGCAGTGGTGACACCGGGCGTCCGGCTCCCTGTTTATGCGACACAGGTACTTCCCGAAGCAACCGTGCCCCGAGAGTACCTGCGTCACCCGAAACGACAGGGAGCCGTGCCTCCTCCCGAGCCAGCGCTCGAGCACCGGCCGGACCGCCTCGACGACGTCGAGGCCGGCGGTAGGGCGCGAAAGCCTGTCCCGCCATTCCGCCACCAGGACCTCGCGAAGCTGAGACCGATGCAGCTCCACATGTCGCTGCATCGGTCGCTCGCCCCGCGCCCGCGCTTCCTCGCGCCACCGATACGATGACGCGAGTACTTTCGCCTCCAGGTCCCAGGGCGGGGATCCGGCCAGTGCACATGCCGCCTCGTAGGAGATCGTGCGATACCCCCGGATGACTCTGACGGCCATCGCCCTTTGCGGTCTCCGCATGACGGCGATGCTCCCGGCCGTCAGGTCAGCCGCCCAGATCGGGGCCCCGTAAAGGGCCATCGATCGCACGATCCCCACGTATAGCCGCCTACAAGCGGCGCTCGGGCCCCCCAAATTGGGAAGCAGCGTTGAGAGCGCTCCAGCAGCGCCCAGCAACTTGGGCGCCAGCCGTCGGAAGTGGGGCCCGAAGTCCCACCGGCTGTCGAGGACCAATCCTAGGTACTTCATGGTACCCTCGACAGCGATCCGAGCCCCCCCGACCACGATATGTGAGCCGGGTGACGGCGCCCGCCGGGGGCCATGGAACACCATAGCCTCCGACTTGCTGAGGGCCACCTCCAGGCCTAGGCGACGTATGCGGCTCACCACCTGTGAGACCGCAGCCGTCGCCAGCAACGCTGCTTCCCTGTACGAGCTCCCCCGGGCAGTGACCAGCGTGTCGTCCGCATAACACGTCAGGTCTACCCCCGGCCAACCTAACCTAACCTAACCTAACCTTTTTTTTTTTTTTTTTTTTTTTTTTTTTTTTGACGCTGAGAAATGCTTTATGCACTGCCGCTCGTGGGGGACGAGACGGGGTGTGTGGGACTCCTGTCAGAAGGACAGTATACCCACTAAAACTCAGCGGTGTTCCCGCATCGCCGTGATGGGAGGGCCATGGGAAACCGGCGTAGCCTTTACATCCACGACCCTCCCGGCGCATGCCCGCCTAGCTGGCGGGCCCCGCATGCCCCCCTGACTGGGGGGCTACGGGAATGGCCGGGAACACCTGGCCATTCCCGTCCGACACTGGTGGAGGTCTGTGCAATACAGGCAAGGGTGCCCCCGCACCCGTTGCCTGCTGGCCTCCACCTGGGAGGAGTCGGAGATGACTATCAAACTGACGTCTTCTTCGACCCCTCCTCCGCCTTCGGAGCGGCGCCGCGTGAGGATCGTCCTCCCGCGCGCGCTCCGCCGCCTCCTTCTGGGACATGACGTGTTCGCAGAAGGAGGCGACTGCCGCCCAGGACCTCTCATCCCCCAGCATGGCGTTAACCAGGCCGGGGAGTGAGAGGTCCGGTCCGATCGCCGCCATGAGACTGCGGCGCGGCTCGGACCACGACGGGCACACCTCGAGTGTGTGCTGCGCCGTGTCCTCCACCGCGCCACAGTCGTGGCACGATGGCGTCTCCTCCCTTCCGATTCGGTACAGGTACGATCCGAAGCAACCGTGTCCGGACAGCACCTGCACCAGACGGAAGGAGAGGAACCCATGCGACCGCTCGAGCCAGTCTCGCAGGACTGGCCCAAGCGCGTCGAGGGTTCGGCGGCCGAAGGCTGCGGTGGCGAGGTCCCCCGTCCAATGGACGACGATGGCGTCCCTCGCCTCCCGCCGGACGGCCTCCCGCTCTTCCGGGGCTGAGCGTTCTCCTCTCGCTCTCCGCCCCGCCGTCCATTCATATACTCTGGCAAGCACCCACGCCTCGAGTTCCCAAGGAGGGGTGCTCGCCAGAGCACATGCTGCCGCGAAGCCCACTGTGCGGTAGGCCCGCGACACCCGCTGGGCTATGGCCCTTTGCGGTGCCCGCAAGGCGGTGGCGTTCTCCCTCCTTCGGAGGGAGTGCTCCCAGATAGGAGCCCCGTAAAGGGCCATACTCCTTAAGATGCCGGCGTAAAGTTGCCGGCATCTCGCGCTGGGCCTCCCCGAGTTGGGGAGCAGCCACGAGAGCGCCCCTGCGGCCTTCAGCAGGCGCGACGACAGCCCGCTAAAGTGCGGGCCGAAGCGCCACCTGCTGTCGAGTATAAGGCCCAGATATTTCATCTGGGCCTTCACCTCAATTCTGACGCCCTCCACGAAGATGTGGGCGTCAGGTGGGGGGCGCTGCCGAGGTCCGTGGAAGAACACGGCCTCGGTCTTGTGCAGCGCCACCGTTAAACCTAGGCGGCGGATCCTCCCCGCGACCAAGGATCCGCCCGCCGAGGCCAAGTTGGCCGCCTCCCTGAAACTCCCCCCCCGGGCGGTGAGGAGAGTGTCATCCGCATAGCAGACGACACTCGTGCCCCGGAGGAGAGTTCCCCGCAAGAGCCAATCATAGGCAATGTTCCAAAGGAGAGGTCCTATGACTGACCCCTGCGGAACACCGGCCCCAACGGAGTACCGCCGGACTTGGCCAGCCCTGTTCACGAGGACGATCGCCCGATCCTCCAGGTAGCTGGCCAGCAGACTGCGCATGTATCGAGGCACTCCGTGGAATCGGAGCGCCTCTAGGATGGTGGAGTGGGGAACGGAGTTGAAGGCATTGGCAATGTCGAATGACACAGCCAACAACCCGTCCCCCACCTCCATCGCCTCCTTCACCTGGCCCTTAAGGCGGGCCAGCGCGTCCACCGTGGAACGCTCAGCCCGAAAACCGAACTGAGCGTCCGACAAGTCCGGCCCGATACTCCGCAGATGGCATTTCAGACGGGCAGCGACTATCCCCTCGAACATTTTTCCGACCTCATCGAGCAGAACGATGGGCCGGTATGCCGAGGGGGAGTCTGCTGGGCGGCCCTCTTTGCGAAGGAGGCACAACTGCCCCTCCTTCCACGGTTTCGGGAACCTCCCAGACGCAAGACATGCGCTGAAGAGGTCCCGAAACCTCTCCTCCATTTGAGTGGCAGCGATCGCCACCACTCTTGCCGGAACACCGTCGGGGCCCGGAGCTGTCTTCTTGGCGCGGATATGGAGAATAGCCGCGCCAAGTTCCGACTCCGTGACGGGAGGGGCCTCCTCTTCCTCCTCAGCTGGCGGAGCTATCCTCGGCGGAGGGCCCATCACTGGTGGGGTGAAGTTGTCCCTGCACGGGAACAGGGACTGAACCACCCCATCCAGAAATGAGGGCTCCAGGGTCTCGGCCACCGGGGGACCAAAGGGGCGCAATTTGTTGCGCGCCGCCTTATAGGGTCTCCCGTAGGGGTCGTTGTCGAGACCCTCCAGCACCTCCGCTCTCGCAGAGTCTCTGGCGGCGGCGATGGCCCTATCGAGGACCATTTTAGCCTCCACGTATACCTCGTAGAGGTGGTCCTCGTCGGCGTGGTCTCGTCGACGCCGCCGCCGGCTCCGCGTGTAGGCCCTCCTTGCCTCCACACACGCTGCCCGAAGCCCCGCCAGCTCCGCCGACCACCAGTACACGGCCCGTTTGGGTAGTGGTCGGCGAGACCGAGGCATGCTAGAGTTGCATACCTCGGTGAGAGACTCCCTCAGGTTCCCCGCGACGGTGTCCACATCCAGGCTGGCGAAAGGCGGCGAAAGCCAGTCCTGGATGAACGCCGCCTCCCCCGCTGCCTCCCTGTCCAGGCGGGTGAGAGCCCACCGCGGGAACGGTGATCGCACCGAGGTGGGCCGCGTCTCTCCGAGGCCACCGGTGGAGATGTCGAACCGCACGTAGCGGTGGTCCGACATAGTCTCCACCAGGTCCACCCGCCAGTTCAACACGCGCGCGGCCAACGCAGGGGTGGCGAAAGTGACGTCCACTATTGAGCCACCCTGCCGCCGCACGCATGTCTGGACGCTTCCTCTGTTCAAGAGGGAGAGTCCAGAGGAGGCTGCCCACATCTCCACTGCCCGCCCGCGAGCGTCGGTGGCCCGGTTGCCCCAGGTCACCGACTTGGCATTCAGGTCTCCCAGTACGGAGACCTGACGCGGCACCGCCCTGCTGACCACAGCTGCCAGGACTCCGAGATAGTTCTCGAAATCCTGAAGAGGGCGGTTTGGGGAGAAATAGACGCCCACCAGGGCTAATTCTCCCCACGCGGCGGCCACGTATCCCGGTCCCTTCTCTAATAGCGAGAGGGGAGGGGAGTCCGTGGAAGACCGCGCCGCTAGTGCCACCGAGCCGTCCTCGTCACCCAGCCAGCTGCCGGGGATTGAGTAGGGCTCGGCGACCACCGCTACGTTCACCAACCACTCGGCCATGACCTGCACCACCAGGTCCTGGGCCGCTCTGCAGTGGTTGGCGTTCGCCTGGAGGATGCGGTAGTCGGAAACCATTATTCCAACATCGCATCCCCCTCCTCAGCTACCGGCGCTGGAGCTACAGCGGCGACGACGGCGGCGGCGGTGGTGGCAACAGGGCGAACCTGCGCCGGCACTATGCCCTTCCTCGCGGGAGGCTTGCAGCCCTTGCCCGTCATTTTGTGGTCCGCGGGGCGGCCACTGGCTGCACACGCCGCGCAGTGTGGCGTGGTGGCGTGGCAGGTGGCACTCTTGTGTCCCTCCTGTCCGCATCGGAAGCACGAGTCTCCCCAGTCGGATTTAGAGGGACACGTGGCTCGGGTGTGGCCGAAGGAGAAGCACTTGAAGCAGCGCATTGGCTGGACTTCAAGTGGCCGGACCACCGCCGAGCTGAACCCCACTAGCAGCCTTCCCTTGGTCGCGGTGAGGAGGGCCCCAGCCGCGGCGACTGGGCACTCGACGCGGATGGTGCCCATGCCGCGGCGACCGAGCCAGATAGCACCACCCTTCACCGCACCAGCGTCGCAGCCTCCAGCCGCTGCAACGGCCGCCACCACGTCCTCTTTGGTGACCGAATCATCAAGTTCGGCCACCTCTAAGGCTGCGGTCTTCACAGGCCTGACGACCGTTGCCGCGTCCCGGATGACCTCTTCGAGCTTTTTCGCGAAGAGGTCCGCGTTTGCACCGCGCTGCTCCCCCGAGAACTCGAAGATTCGAGCCCCGGTTTGGGTTCGGCGGCACGTAATGCCGCCGATCCCCAGCCGAGAGGGGTCCGCATTGGTACGAGCCCGTCTTAGGACGGACTCGTACGTCTCGCCTCGCTCCGCGGCCTCCGGGGTGATGGTCACCACGACGGCCGCGGTTTTGGGAGGAACCAGCTTCCTCCCGCCGGCTGGACCCTTTTCGGCTGCAGGAGCAGTCGCAGCGGGCTTAGGGTTTGAGGGCTTTTTCGCCTTCCCCCCCCTGACCACTTCCGTCCACGAGTTGGACGGGGTGGTTGAGGGAAGTAGGGCGTCTTCGCCCTGCGAGTTCTGGGGGGCCGCTGGGGTGGCGGACGACCCGGTAGCTCCCTCCGTGCTCGTGGTGGGCGTTTGAGGGGCCACCGTGGTCCCCTTGCCCTTGCCCTTGCCCTTGGAGGGCTTTGGGGCTTCGGGCTGCCCCCCCGATGCTTGGCCTCCCAGTGGCGCAGGTTCCGGCTCAATTGGCGGTGGCCTCTTATCCGCCGCCAGCGGCGGGCGGAGCCGCCTTTCTGGCAAGAGCCGGTCCTCAATGCCTGCAAAGCAGGCCCTGATGAAGGCCCTCTCCTCCATCACCACCCCGCGGATTATGGCCTCAAGGCTGGCAGTAGAGGAGGAGCCTCCTTCCACCGCACCTGGAGCAGACTGGGCAGGCCGGGCCGTGACCTCAGCCAGCTTCCGGTGAAGCTGGCTGACCTCCGCCTGCAGGCGATCAACTCTCGCCTGCAGCTGCTGCGTCTCATCCGTGGACGTCCGCTTCACCAGCTCCAGCACAATGCCGTGCATGCTGGCAGCCCGGCATTTGAGGGCCTTCTGGAAGGTCCCCTTCAAATTAGAGGACTTTGAGGCGACCTCCAGAACCTCCTCTTTATCTTCCAGCGCCATGCGCTCTAATTCCGCCAGGGAGTGGTCAGCATACAGTACATTAGATGCACCATATCCAGCCCTCGACCTGGCGGCTTGCGCCTGCCGCTCCTTTGCGGCGATCCTCTCCTCCAGGTCCTCCTGGAGTTGCGCCCTCTTCGCCAGGTTCAGCTCACGCTCGGCGTCCACCAAGCCCACATCGTGAGCAGAGGCCGAAGCAGAAGTCGAAGCCTTTTTAGACTTCGACTTCTTCTTCGCCCTTTTTCCTACCGACTCCGAGGAGCCCTCAGACCCGAGCCTCAGATCCGCCCTCTTCCGCTTGCTTCTTGCCGCGTCGCTCTCGGCCGCCGACGTGTCCATATTGGAACCGTCGTCGGTGTCCGACAGATCGTCCGGCTTGCTGAAAAAGCTGGCCGCAGATGGTGCGCGGTCAGCTTCCGACGCCAAGGCGCCACCAGCGTGGCCCTGAGAAGGGCCTTTGGTTTGGCCCTGAGAAGGGCCGTTGGGTTGGCCCTGAGAAGGGCCTTTGGGTTGGCCCTGAGAAGGGCCGTTGGGTTGGCCCTGAGAAGGGCCGTTGGGTTGGCCCTGAGAAGGGCCGTTTGAATCACCCTGTGAGGAGTGATCCGGATTAAAATAAAAACAGAAACGCCCAGAGGCGTCACGGCTTGGTATCTTTTTCGACATTATTCGCAGACGATCGCGTTGGTATCTACGAATCACAGCGCACTTTAGCCACCGGTCTGCCACTCCGTTACGGTGGTCAGACACGGCGTTGCCCAGGGGATACTACGAGGAAGTATGCGCTGTGGGGGATCCCCCAACCTAACCTAACCTTTTTTTTTTTTTTTTTGACGCTGAGAAATGCTTTATGCACTGCCGCTCGTGGGGGACGAGACGGGGTGTGTGGGACTCCTGTCGGAACGACAGTATACCCACTAAAACTCAGCGGTGTTCCCACTTCGCCGTGATGGGAGGGCCATGGGAAACTGGCGTAGCCTTTACATCCACAACCCTCCCGGCGTATGCCCGCCTAGCTGGCGGGCCCCGCATGCCCCCCGGGTTGGGGGGTGGCTACGGGAATGGCCGGGAACACCTGGCCATTCCCGTCCGACACTTGTGGAGGCCTGTGCAATACAGGCAAGGGTGCCCCCGCACCCGTTGCCTGCTGACCTCCACCTGGTTTGGGGAGAAATAGATGCCCATAAGGGCTACTTCTCCCCACGCGGCGGCCACGTATCCCGGTCCCCTCTCTAATAGCGAGAGGGGAGGGGAGTCTGTGGGAGACCGCGCCGTAGTGCCATTCGCTTGGAGGATGCGGTAGTCGGAAACCATTATTCCGACATCGCACCCTCCTCATTTACCGCCGCAGGAGCTGCAGCGGCGATGACGGCGGCGGTGGTAGCAACACGGCGAACCTGCGCCGGCACTATGCCCTTCCTCGCGGGAGGCTTGCAGCTCCTGCCCGACATCTTGTGGTCCGCGGGGCGGCCAGTGCCCTCACACGCCGCACAGTGTGGGGTGGCGGCGTGGCAAGTGGCACTCTTGTGTCCCTCCTGCCCGCATCTGAAGCAGCAGTCTCCCCAGTCGGACTTGGAGGGACACGTGGCTCGGGTGTGGCCAAGCGCGAAGCACTTGAAGCAGCGCATTGGCTGGTCTTCAAGTGGCCGGATCACAGCCGAGCCGAGCCCCACAAGCAGCCGTCCCTTGGTCGCAGTACGCAGTACCGCCCCAGCTGCGGCGACTGGGCACTCGATGCGGATGGTGCCCATGCCGCGGCGTCCGAGCCTGATGGCTCCAGCCTTCACTGCGCCAACGTCGCAGCCTCCAGCCGCCGCAACGGCCGCCACCACGTCCTCTTTAGTGACCGAATCCTCCAGATCGGCCACCTCCAAGGAAGCGGTCTTCACAGGCCTGATGACCGTTGCCACATCCGCGATGACCTCTCGCAACTTCTTTGCGAAGAGGTCCGCGTTGGCGCCGCGCTGCTCCCCCGAGAACTCAAAGATTCGAGCCCCGGTTTGGGTTCGGCGGCACGTGATGCCGCTGATCCCCAGCTGAGAGGGGTCCGCGTTGGTACGAGCCTGTCTTAGGACGGACTCGTACGTCTCTCCCTGCTCCACGGCCTCCGGGGTGATGGTCACCACGACGGCCGCGGTTTTGGGAGGAACCAGCTTCCTCCCGCCGGCTGGACCCTTTTCGGCTGCAGGAGCAGTCGCAGCGGGCTTGTGGGTTGGCTTTTTCGCCTTCCCCCCCCTGACCACTTCCGTCCACGACCCGTTGGACGGGGTGGTGGAGGGAAGAAGGGCATCTTCGCCCTGCGAGTTCTGAGGGGCCGCTGAGGTGGCGGACGACCCGGTAGCTCCCTCCGCGCTCGTGGTGGGCGTTTGAGGGGCCACCGTGGTCCCCTTGCCCTTGCCCTTGCCCCTGGAGGGTTTTGGGGCTTCAGGCTGCCCCCCCGATGCTTGGTCTCCCAGTGGCGCCGGTTCCGGCTCAATTGGCGGTGGCCTCTTATCCGCCGCTAGCGGCGGGCGGAGCCGCCTCTCCGGCAAAAGCCGGTCCTCTATGCCGGCGAAGCAGCCCCTGATGAAGGCCCTCTCCTCCATCACCACCCCGCGGATTAATGCCTCAAGGCTGGCAGGGGAGGAGGAGCCTCCTTCCACCGCACCTGGGGCAGACTGAGCAGGCCGGGCCGTGACCTCAGCGAGCTTCTGGTGAAGCTGGCTGACCTCCGCCTGCAGGCGATCCACCTTCGCCTGCAGCTGCCGCGTTTCGTCCGTGGCCGTCCGCTTCACCAGCTCAAGCACAATGCCGTGCATGCTGGCGGCCCGGCATTTGAGGGCCTTCTGGAAGGTCCCCTTCAAATTGGAGGACTTTGAGGCGACCTCCAGAACCTCCTCCTTGTCCTCCAGAGCCATGCGCTCCAAGTCCGCCAGGGAGTGGTCAGCATACAGTACATTAGATGCACCATATCCGGCCCTCGACCTGGCGGCTTGCGCCTGCCGCTCCTTAGCAGCGACCCTCTCCTCCAGGTCCTCCTGGATTTGCGCCCTCTTTGCCAGGTTTAGCTGGCGCTCGGCGTCCACCAATCCCACATCGTGAGAAGAGGCCGAAGCAGAAGTCGAAGCCTTTTTTGCCTTCGACTTCTTCTTCGCCCTACTTCCAACCGACTCCGAGGAGCCCCCGGACCCGAGCCTCAGATCGCCCCTCTTCCGCTTGGGGCGGTCGCTTTCGGCCGCCGACGTGTCCATGTTGGATCCGTCGGAGTCCGACACCTCGTCCGGCCTGCAGAAGAAACTGACCGCAGATGGTGCGCGGTCAGCTTCCGACGCCAAGGCGCCGCCGGCGTGGCCCTGAGAAGGGCCGTTGGGTTGGCCCTGAGAAGGGCCGTTGGATTGGCCCTGAGAAGGGCCGTTGGGTTGGCCCTGAGAAGGGCCGTTGGGTTGGCCCTGAGAAGGGCCGTTTGAGTCACCCTGTGAAGAGTGACCCGGATAAAAACAAAAACGCCCAGAGGCGTCACGGCTTGGTCCTTTCTTACTCATGTTCGTAGACGACCGCGTTTGTCTACGAATCACAGCGCACTTTAGCCACCGGTCTGCCACTCCGTTACGGTGGTCAGACACGGCGTTGCCCAGGGGATACTACGTGGAAGTATGCGCTGTGGGGGATCCCCCAACCTAACCTAACCTTTTTTTTTTTTTTTTTTTTTTTTTTTTTTTTTGACGCTGAGAAATGCTTTATGCACTGCCGCTCGTGGGGGACGAGACGGGGTGTGTGGGACTCCTGTCGGAACGACAGTATACCCACTAAAACTCAGCGGTGTTCCCACTTCGCCGTGATGGGAGGGTCATGGGAAACTGGCGTAGCCTTTACATCCACAACCCTCCCGGCGCATGCCCGCCTAGCTGGCGGGCCCCGCAGGCCCCCCAAGTTGGGGGGCTACGGGAATGGCCGGGAACAACTGGCCATTCCCGTCCGACACTGGTGGAGGCCTGTGCAATACAGGCAAGGGTGCCCCCGCACCCGTTGCCTGCTGGCCTCCACCTGGTTAGGGGAGAAATAACGCCCGCAAGGGCTTATTTTCCCCACGCGGCGGCCACGTATCCCGGTCCCTTCTCTAATAGCGAGAAGGGAGGGGAGTCCGTGGGAGACCGCGCCGTTAGTGCCATTCGCTTGGAGGATGCGATAGTTGGAAAACATTATTCCAACATCGCACCCTCCTCAGCTACCGCCACAGGAGCTACAGTGGCGATGACGGCGGCGGTGGTAGCAACAAGGCGAACCTGCGCCGGCGCCATGCCCTTCTTCGCGGGAGGCTTGCAGCTCCTGCCCGTCATTTTGTGGTCCGCGGGGCGGCCACTGCTGGCACACGCCGCGCAGTGTAGCGTAGTGGCGTGGCAAGTAGCACTCCTGTGTCCCTCCTGCCCGCATCGGAAGCAACAGTTTCCCCAGTCGGACTTGGAGGGACACGTGGCTCGGGTGTGGCCAAAGGCGAAGCACTTGAAGCAGCGCATTGGCTGGACTTCAAGTGCCCGGACCACAGCCGAGCTGAGCCCCACAAGCAGTCGCCCTTTGGTCGCATGAAGGACGGCCCCAGCCACGGCGACTGGGCACTCGACGCGGATGGTGCCCATGCCACGGCGGCCGAGCCTGATGGCTCCACCCTTCACCGCGCCAGCTTCGCAGCCTCCAGCCGCCGCAACGGCCGCCACCACGTCCTCTTTGGTGACCGAATCATCGAGATCGGCCACCTCCAAGGCTGCGGTCTTCACGGGCCTGACGACCGTTGCCGCATCCGCGATGACCTCTTGCAACTTCTTTGCGAAGAGGTCCGCGTTTGCGCCGCGCTGCTCCCCCGAGAACTCAAATATTCGAGCCCCGGTTTGAGTTCGGCGGCACGTGATGCCACCGATCCCCAGCTGAGAGGGGTCCGCGTTGGTACGAGCCCGTCTTAGGACAGACTCGTACGTCTCGCCCTGCTCCACGGCCTCCGGGGTGATAGTCACCACGACGGCCGCGGTTTTGGGAGGAACCAGCTTCCTCCCGCCGGCTGGACCCCTCTCGGCTGCAGGAGCAGTCGCAGTGGGCTTGGTGGTCGGCTTTTTGGCCTTTCCCCCTCTGACCACTTGCGTCCATGACGAGTTGGACGGGGTGGTGGAGGGAAGAAGGGCGTCTTCCCCCTGCGAATTCCGGGGGGCTGCTGGAGACGACCCGGTAGCTCCCTCCGCGCTCGTGGTGGGCGTTTGAGGGGCCACCGTGGTCTTCTTGCCCTTGCCTTTGCCCTTGGAGGGCCTCGGGTTCCGGGTCTGCTCACCCGATTCCGGGCCCAGAGGCGCAGGTTCCGGCTCCGTCGGCGGTGGACACTTATCCGCCGCTAGCGGCGGGCGGAGCCGCCTTTCCGGCAAGAGCCGGTCCTCTATCCCCGCGAAGCAGCCTCTTATGAAGGCCCTCTCCTCCAGGATAACCCCGCGTATGATGGCCTCAAGGCTGGCAGGGGAGGAGGAGCCTCCTTCCACCACACCTGGGGCAGACTGGGCAGGTCGGGCCGTGACCTCAGCCAGCTTCTGGTGTAGCTGGCTGACCTCCACCTGCAGGCGATCCACCCTCGCCTGCAGCTGCCGCGTCTCGTCCGTTGCCGTCCGCTTAACCAGCTCTAGGACGATGCCATGCATGCTGGCGACTCGGCATTTGAGGGCCTTCTGGAAGGTCCCCTTCAAGTTCGAGGACTTTGAGGCGACCTCCAGAACCTCCTCTTTGTCTTCTAGCGCCATGCGCTCTAATTCCGCCAGGGAGTGGTCAGCATACAGTACATTGGATGCACCATAGCCAGCCCTCGACCTGGCGGCTTGCGCCTGCCGCTCCTTGACGGCGACCCTCTCCTCCAGGTCCACCTGGAGTTGCGCCCTCTTCGCCAGATTTAGCTGGCGCTCCGCATCGTCCAAGCCCACATCGTGAGTAAAGGCCGAAGTAGAAGTCGAAGCCTTTTTTGACTTCGACTTCTTCTTCGCCCTTTTTCCTACCGACTCCGAGGAGCCCTCGGATCCGAGCCTCAGATCGCCCCTCTTCCGCTTGGGGCGGTCGCTCTCGGCCGCCGACGTGTCCATGTTTGAACCGTCGGAGTCCGACACCTCGTCCGGCCTGCTGAACAAGCTGGCCGCAGATGGTGCGCGGTCAGCTTCCGACGCCAAAGCGCCATCGGCGTGGCCCTGAGAAGGGCCGTCTGGTTGGCCCTGAGAAGGGCCTTTGGGTTGGCCCTGAGAAGGGCCTTTGGGGTGGCCCTGAGAAGGGCCGTTTGAATCACCCTGTGAGGAGTGATTCGGGTTAAAACAAAAACGCCCAGAGGCGTCACGGCTTGGTACTCTCTGAGACATATTCGCAAACGACCTCGTTAGTATCTGCGAATCACAGTGCACTTTAGCCACCGGTCTGCCACTCCGTTACGGTGGTCAGACACGGCGTTGCCCAGGGGATACTACGTGGAAGTATGCGCTGTGGGGGATCCCCCAACCTAACCTTTTTTTTTTTTTTTTTTTTTGACGCTGAGAAATGCTTTATGCACTGCCGCTCGTGGGGGGACGAGACGGGGTGTGTGGGACTCCTGTCAGAAGGACAGTATACCCACTAAAACTCAGCGGTGTTCCCACTTCGCCGTGATGGGAGGGTCATGGGAAACTGGCGTAGCCTTTACATCCACAACCCTCCCGGCGCATGCCCGCCTAGCTGGCGGGCCCCGCAGGCCCCCCAAGTTGGGGGGCTACGGGAATGGCCGGGAACACCTGGCCATTCCCGTCCGACACTGGTGGAGGCCTGTGCAATACAGGCAAGGGTGCCCCCGCACCCGTTGCCTGCTGGCCTCCACCTGGTTAGGGGAGAAATAACGCCCGCAAGGGCTTATTTTCCCCACGCGGCGGCCACGTTGTAACGTTACATTTTCCCGGGAGGGGGAAAATGTAAGGTCAACGAGGTAACTATCACCAGAACTGGAGGAGTCCCGGCTTAAAAGGAAAAGTAAAAAAAGAAATGGTAAAATAATTTAATTTATGTAAATAAGGCCAGGGAAACCGGGGTAGAAAATTGAAGGTCCAAGTTGTTGAAGAAAAGAGGCTCGCAGGTTGTGAAGAAAAGAGGCTCGTAGATTGTGCAGAAAAGAAGCTCGTAGATTATGCAGAAAAGAGGCTCGTAGATTGTGCAGAAAAGGGCCTCGAGTCAGGCCTCCACGTCGCCGACCTCGGAGGGGCAGGCCGTGGTAGAGAGGACCGGCAGAGGGCTGAGAGCTATCAGCGGTCGGCGTCACCGGTTTTGCACGACGTTATCCCACGAACGATGTCCGGTGTACCAAGACGCGTAGACTTGAGTTTCGAGTTTGAGTTTTCTTCCAGCACAGCCCCCGCTATCAGAGGGCACAGTCCTCCCACCGAGCGCTATCAACAGGACCTCCTGCCAAGGCGAGCCCAAGAGTAAAACTGGTCTGCTGGCCCCGGCTCCCTTCCTTTTCGGATCGGTTGTCATTTCAAAGTTTTAATGTGATTCTAGAACATAAAAGAATAATAATTTATAACAAGGTCTAATACGTATACAACCTAACCTACCGGCAGCTCTAGCAATAAATTAAAAATAAAACCTAGGCTTGTCATTATCTGACATTACAAAAAGTAAATGTTCTATTTTAATTAGATATTATATGTTCTCTCCAATTATCTGCATGGCCATTGTCTGTAGTTTAAGCAATCCTAGGCCTCTATATTCAGAGCTATTTAGATTTTCTAGTGCTCTCCGAATGTTTGTTTACTTTTTGTAATGTCAGATAATGACAAGCCTAGGTTTTATTTTTAATTTATTGCTAGAGCTGCCGGTAGGTTAGGTTGTATACGTATTAGACCTTGTTATAAATTATTATTCTTTTATGTTCTAGAATCACATTAAAACTTTGAAATGACAACCGATCCGAAAAGGAAGGGAGCCGGGGCCAGCAGACCAGTTTTACTCTTGGGCTCGCCTTGGCAGGAGGTCCTGTTGATAGCGCTCGGTGGGAGGACTGTGCCCTCTGATAGCGGGGGCTGTGCTGGAAGAAAACTCAAACTCGAAACTCAAGTCTACGCGTCTTGGTACACCGGACATCGTTCGTGGGATAACGTCGTGCAAAACCGGTGACGCCGACCGCTGATAGCTCTCAGCCCTCTGCCGGTCCTCTCTACCACGGCCTGCCCCTCCGAGGTCGGCGACGTGGAGGCCTGACTCGAGGCCCTTTTCTGCACAATCTACGAGCCTCTTTTCTGCATAATCTACGAGCTTCTTTTCTGCACAATCTACGAGCCTCTTTTCTTCACAACCTGCGAGCCTCTTTTCTTCAACAACTTGGACCTTCAATTTTCTACCCCGGTTTCCCTGGCCTTATTTACATAAATTAAATTATTTTACCATTTCTTTTTTTACTTTTCCTTTTAAGCCGGGACTCCTCCAGTTCTGGTGATAGTTACCTCGTTGACCTTACATTTTCCCCCTCCCGGGAAAATGTAACGTTACAATCTAACCTACCGGCAGCTCTAGCAATAAATTAAAAATAAAACCTAGGCTTGTCATTATCTGACATTACAAAAAGTAAACAAACATTCGGAGAGCACTAGAAAATCTAAATAGCTCTGAATATAGAGGCCTAGGATTGCTTAAACTACAGACAATGGCCATGCAGATAATTGGAGAGAACATATAATATCTAATTAAAATAGCCAAAACGTAAGTAAAAAAATACGAACATTACAACGTATCCCGGTCCCCTCTCCAAGAGCGAGAGGGGAGGGGAGTCCGTGGAAGACCGCGACAACAATGCCAACGAGTACGGCTCGGCAACCACTACCACGTCCACCGTGTTCGCCTGAAGGATGCGATGTTCGACCCTATCCATCAGTCGGACATCGCACCCCCCTCCTCCGCCGCCGCTGCAGGAACGACGGTGCTAGCCGCAGCAGCAGGCCCACTCGGCGCCTGCACTTTGCCCCGCTTGAGGGGAGGATTGCAGTTCCTCCCCTTCATAACGTGGCCTGCCGGGCAGCCACTGGCGGCACACACCGCGCAGTGCGGCGTGGCGACCTCGCAGGAGGCGGCTTTGTGGCCCTCCCTGCCGCAGCGGTAGCAAGTGTCCGTCCTGTCTACCGTGGACGGACACAGCGGCCGGGTGTGGCCAATGCCGAGGCACCTATAGCACCGCAGAGGCTGGTCCTCGAGCGCCCGGACTGCGCCCGAGCTGAAGCCGACTGTGAGCCGTCCCTTGGCAAGGACGGCTTTGGCAGCGGCAATTGGGCACGTGAGGCGAATGGTGCCCATACCTCCGCGGCCGGGCCTTATATCCCGGCCTTGGACCGCCGCGACGCCACAGCCCCCTATCACTGCGACCGCCGCCACCACCTCCTCCTTGGTGACGGAGTCGTCGAGGTCCGTCACCTCTATGGCCACCAACTTGACCGGTCGGGCCACCTTGGCCGAATCCGCAATGACCTCTTGCAGCTTGGCTGCAAAGAGGTCCGCATGGGCATTCCCCTCTGCCCCCGGGAACTCGAATATTCGAGCCCCGGCTTGAGTGCGTCGGCAAGATACCCTACCGATCCCCAGTTGGGTGGGATCGGCATTGGTACGTGCCCGCACGAAAAGGGACGCGTATGTCTCCCCTCGCCCCGCAGCCTCCGCGGTGAGCGTCACCACGACGGCCGCGGTTTTTGGGGGGACGAGTCGCCCCTTCGCCCTCCCTTTCCCCTTCCCCGTACCCTTTTCGGTCGTCTGCGACCGGCTGGGAGCGGTGGTGGCAGGGATGACAGGGACAGCCGTCACCGACTTTTTCCCTTTTCCCTTCCCTTTCTTTTTCACCTCCGTCCACTCGTTGGACGGGGTGGTCGAAGGCAGGAGGGCGTCTTCCACCTGGGAGGAGGACGGCCCCGGCTCAGGCTGCCTCTTATCCGCCGCAAGCGGCGGTCGGAGCCGTGTCTCCGGCAAGAGCCGGTCCTCGATTCCTGCAAAGCAGGCTCTTGTGAAGGCCCTCTCCTCCATTACGACCTTGCGGATGATATCCTCAAGGTTGGAGGCGGGGCCCTCTGCCGCAGGGCTCGTCCCGGCTTGTTGTGGCTGGGCCGTGGCTTCAGCCAGCCTCTGATGAAGCTGGCTGACCTCCATCCGCAGGCGATCCACCCTCGCCTGCAGTTGCCGCGTCTCGTCAGTGGTCTTCCGCTGGACCAGCTCCGCGACGACACCGCGCAAGCTCGCGGCCCGGCTCTTGAGGGCCTTCTGAAAGGTCCCCTTTAGGTTGGAGGACTTAGAGGCGACCTCGACAATCTCCTCCTCGTCCTCCTCCGCCATTTTCTCGAGTTCCGCCAGAGAGTGGTCCGCGTACAGAACGCGGGACGCACCGTACCCGGACTTGGCCCGGGCGACGAGCGCCCGCATCTCTTTGGCCGCCACCCGCTCTTCCAGCTCTTGCTGGAGCTGCGTCCGCCGAGCCAGGTCCAACTTTCGTTGGGCGTCCGCGAGCCCAACGTCATGGCTATCCGCGGCCACCATCGGCCTCTTAGTCTCCGGGGAACCCCCAGACGAAGCGACCCGCTTCCTCGACCGAGAGTCGTCCGCATCCGACATACTGATAATTGAGTCGTTATCAGACGACTCGTCCTCCCCTCCAAAGAAACTGGTCGCAGACCGCGCGCGGCCAGTCTCTGACGCCGAAGCGCCGGAGTGGCCCTGAGAAGGGCCTTTTGGTTGGCCCTGAGAAGGGCCTTTTGATTGGCCCTGAGAAGGGCCTTTGGGTTGGCCCTGAGAAGGGCCTTTTGGTTTTAAAAATCGCCCTAAGGCGTCCCGCGCAGGTGTTGGCATAGCCTCCGCAGGTTCGTAGACGACAACGCTTGATAAAATTAAAATTCGCTACGAGAGCACAGTGCACTTTGGCCAACCCAGTCTGCCACTCCGTTACGGTGGTCAGAACTGGGTCGTTTCCAGGGGACGCGACGTGGACGCAAGCACTGTGGGGTGGTCCCCCCCCCCAACCTAACCTAACCTAACCTTTTTTTTTTTTTTTTTTTTTTTTTTTTTTTTTTTTTTTTTTTTTTTTTTTTTTGGTCTCGGGGTGGAAAATCCTCATGGATGTCCTCCGCCTGGGGCGAGCGGAGGGGTCTGTCAGACTCTTACTGACTAAAAACCACCCCGGTGTTCCGTCTCACACCTACGCCGGGGGTCGCGGGAACGAAAAAATCCTCCGCAACCCCCGACTGGTGCCAGCCCGCCGCAGCGGGCCCCTCCTCCTTCATCACCGGCGCACCAGAACACATGGCACGCCGTGACCAACCCAGGGACCAAACCAGCACATGGGCGCCAGACAGCCCCTTGTCTAGGCGCCCTTGGCCCCTCTTCGGCGGGTCAGGACATTGGCCCCGCCGTCTACCAATTTTCGGCCGCAGAGGATAGGGAGAGCGGCCTACGCTATACCGACACTCCTCTTCCCCTGCGGCCCCACCGCGTTCGCCATCGGACGGTGGCGACCCCGTCAAGGCCGCGGCAGGGAGGGAGAGCGCTGTACCGCAATGCACCTCTCCAGCCGCGGCCCCGAAACCGCAGCCGCGATGTCTCCGATACACGACATCGCGGCCCGCCTCAGTTGCGATGTCGCCACCGCAACCTACTCGCTGGCCGCTACGTCATGGGCTTTTATCAAAAAGCCCTGACGAGCGGCCCCTCCTCGGGTTCCTCTTAGCTTCACCGTGGGTGCCCAACCCACGGCCACTGAGCCCCCCCGCAACGACAATGCGGGAACCCTTCGGGGGGGAACCTTTTTTTTTTTTTTTTTTTGACGCTGAGAAATGCTTTATGCACTGCCGCTCGTGGGGGACGAGACGGGGTGTGTGGGACTCCTGTCAGAAGGACAGTATACCCACTAAAACTCAGCGGTGTTCCCGCATCGCCGTGATGGGAGGGCCATGGGAAACCGGCGTAGCCTTTACATCCACGACCCTCCCGGCGCGTGCCCGCCTAGCTGGCGGGCCCCGCATGCCCCCCTGACTGGGGGGCTACGGGAATGGCCGGGAACACCTGGCCATTCCCGTCCGGCACTGGTGGAGGCCTGTGCGATGCAGGCGAGGGTGCCCCCGCACCCGTTGCCTGCTGGCCTCCACCTGGGAGGAGGAGTCGGAGATGAGCGTCGAACTGACGTCTCCTTCGACCCCTCCTCCGCCTTCGGAGCGGTGCCGCGTCGGGATCATCTTCCCGCACGCGCTCCGCCGCCTCCTTCTGGGACATGACGTGCTCGCAGAAGGAGGCGACCGCCGCCCAGGACCCCTCGTCCCTCAGCATGGCGCCCACCACGCCGGGGAGCGAGAGGTCCAGCCCGATCGCCGCGACGAGACTGCGGCGCGGCTCGGACCACGACGGGCACACCTCGAGAGTGTGCTGCGCCGTGTCCTCCGCCGCGCCACAGTCGTGGCACGACGGCGTCTCCTCCCGTCCGATCCGATGCAGGTACGATCCGAAACAACCGTGTCCGGACAGCACCTGCACCAGGCGGAACGAGAGGAACCCGTGCGGCCGTTCGAGCCAGTCCCGCAGGACCGGCCCGATCGCGTCGAGGGTTCGGCGGCCGAAGACCGCGGCGGCGAGGTCCGTCGTCCAGTGGACGACGATGGCGTTTCGGGGGGGAACCTTTTTTTTTTTTTTTTTTGACGCTGAGAAATGCTTTATGCACTGCCGCTCGTGGGGGGACGAGACGGGGTGTGTGGGACTCCTGTCAGAAGGACAGTATACCCACTAAAACTCAGCGGTGTTCCCGCTTCGCCGTGATGGGAGGGCCATGGGAAACTGGCGTAGCCTTTACATCCACGACCCTCCCGGCGCATGCCCGCCTATCTGGCGGGCCCCGCATGCTCCCCAGGATGGGGGGCTATGGGAATGGCCGGGAACACCTGGCCATTCCCGTCCGACACTGGTGGAGGCTTGTGCAATACAGGCAAGGGTGCCCCCGCACCCATTGCCTGCTGGCCTCCACCTGATTTGGGGAGAAAAACACCCTCACTAGGGCTAATTCTCCCCGCGCGGCGGCCACGTATCCCGGTCCCCTTTCTAAGAGCGAGAGGGGAGGGGAGTCCGTGGAAGACCGCGACAACAATGCCAACGAGTACGGCTCGGCAACCACTACCACGTCCACCGTGTTCGCCTGAAGGATGCGATGTTCGACCCTATCCATCAGTCGGACATCGCACCCCCCTCCTCCGCCGCCGCTGCAGGAACGACGGTGCTAGCCGCAGCAGCAGGCCCACTTGGCGCCTGCGCTTTGCCCCGCTTGAGGGGAGGATGGCAGTTCCTCCCCTTCATAACGTGGCCTGCCGGGCAGCCACTGGCGGCACACACCGCGCAGTGCGGCGTGGCGACCTCGCAGGAGGCGGCTTTGTGGCCCTCCCTGCCGCAGCGGTAGCAAGTGTCCGTCCTGTCTACCGTGGATGGACACAGGGGCCGGGTGTGGCCAATGCCGAGGCACCTAAAACACCGCAGAGGCTGGTCCTCGAGCGCCCGGACTGCACCCGAGCTGAAGCCGACTGTGAGCCGTCCCTTGGCAAGGACGGCTTTGGCAGCGGCAATTGGGCATGCGAGGCGAATAGTGCCCATGCCTCCGCGGCCGGGCCTTATGTCCCGGCCTTGGACCGCCGCGACGCCACAGCCCCCTATCGCTGCGACCGCCGCCACCACCTCCTCCTTGGTGACGGAGTCATCGAGGTCCGTCACCTCTATGGCCACCAACTTGACCGGTCGGGCCACCTTAGCCGAGTCCGCGATGACCTCTTGCAGCTTGGCTGCAAAGAGGTCCGCATGGGCATTCCCCTCTGCCCCCGGGAACTCGAATATTCGAGCCCCGGTTTGAGTGCGTCGGCAAGATACCCTACCGATCCCCAGTTGGGTGGGATCGGCATTGGTACGCGCCCGCACGAAAAGGGACGCGTACGTCTCCCCTCGCCCCGCAGCCTCCGCGGTGAGCGTCACCACGACGGCCGCGGTTTTTGGGGGGACGAGTCGCCCCTTCACCCTCCCTTTCCCCTTCCCCGTACCTTTTTCGGTCGTCTGCGACCGGCTGGGAGCGGTGGTGGCAGGGATGACAGGGACAGCCGTCACCGACTTTTTCCCTTTTCCCTTCCCTTTCTTTTTCACCTCCGTCCACTCGTTGGACGGGGTGGTCGCAGGCAGGAGGGCGTCTTCCACCTGGGAGGAGGACGGCTCCGGCTCACGCTGCCTCTTATCCGCCGCAAGCGGCGGTCGGAGCCGTGTCTCCGGCAAGAGCCGGTCCTCGATTCCTGCTAAGCAGGCTCTTGTGAAGGCCCTCTCCTCCATTACGACCTTGCGGATGATATCCTCAAGGTTGGAGGAGGCGGGGCCCTCTGCCGCAGGGCTCGTCCCGGCTTGTTGTGGCCGGGCCGTGGCTTCAGCCAGCCTCTGATGAAGCCGGCTGACCTCTGTCTGCAGGCGATCCACCCTCGCCTGCAGTTGCCGCGTCTCGTCGGTGGTCGTCCGCTGGACCAGCTCCGCGACGACACCGCGCAAGCTCGCGGCCCGGCTCTTGAGGGCCTTCTGGAAGGTCCCCTTTAGGTTGGAGGACTTAGAGGCGACCTCGACAATCTCCTCCTCGTCCTCCTCCGCCATTTTCTCCAGCTCTGCTACAGAGTGGTCTGCGTATAGAACGCGGGACGCACCATACCCGGACTTGGCCCGGGCGACGTGCGCCCGCTTCTCTTTGGCGGCCACCCGCTCCTCCAGCTCTTGCTGGAGCTGCGTCCGCCGAGCCATGTCCAACTGGCGTTGGGCATCCGCGAGCCCAACGTCATGGCTAACCGCGGCCACCGTCGGCCTCTTAGTCTCCGGGGAACCCCCGGACGAAGCGACCCGCTTCCTCGACCGAGAGTCGTCTGCATCCGACATACTGCAAAGTGAGTCGTTATCAGACGACTCGTCCGCCCCTCCAAAGAAACTGGTCGCAGACAGCGCGCGGCCAGTCTCTGACGCCGAAGCGCCGGAGTGGCCCTGAGAAGGGCCTTTTGGTTGGCCCTGAGAAGGGCCTTTTGGTTGGCCCTGAGAAGGGCCTTTGGGTTGGCCCTGAGAAGGGCCTTTTGGTTTTAAAAATCGCCCGAAGGCGTCCCGCGCAGGTTTTGGCATAGCCTCCGCAGGTACGTAGACGACAACGCAAGATTAAAATTCGCTACGAGAGCACAGTGCACTTTGGCCAACCCAGTCTGCCACTCCGTTACGGTGGTCAGAACTGGGTCGTTTCCAGGGGACGCGACGTGGACGCAAGCACTGTGGGGTGGTCCCCCTTCGGGGGGGAACCTAACCTAACCTAACCTAACCTAACCTTTTTTTTTTTTTTTTTTTTTTTTTTTTGACGCTGAGAAATGCTTTATGCACTGCCGCTCGTGGGGGACGAGACGGGGTGTGTGGGACTCCTGTCAGAAGGACAGTATACCCACTAAAACTCAGCGGTGTTCCCGCTTCGCCATGATGGGAGGGCCATGGGAAACTGGCGTAGCCTTTACATCCACGACCCTCCCGGCGCATGCCCGCCTAGCTGGCGGGCCCCGCATGCCCCCTAGGTTGGGGGGGCTACGGGAATGGCCGGGAACACCTGGCCATTCCCGTCCGATACTGGTGGAGGTCTGTGCAATACAAGCAAGGGTGCCCCCGCACCCGTTGCCTGCTGGCCTCCACCTGGTTTGGGGAGAAATACACCCCCGCCAGGGCTACTTCTCCCTACGCGGCGGCCACGTATCCCGGTCCCCTCTCTAAGAGCGAGAGGGGAGGGGAGTCCGTGGATGACCGCGACACCGATGCCAACGAGGCGTGTTCGCCTGAAGGATGCGATGTTCGACCCTATCCATCAGTCGGACATCGCACCCCCCTCCTCCGCCGACGCTGCAGGAACGACGGTGCTAGCCGCAGCAGCAGGCCCATTCGGCGCCTGCACTTTGCCCCGCTTGAGGGGAGGATTGCAGTTCCTCCCCTTCATAACGTGGCCTGCCGGGCAGCCACTGGCGGCACACACCGCGCAGTGCGGCGTGGTGACCTCGCAGGAGGCGGCTTTGTGGCCCTCCCTGCCGCAGCGGTAGCAAGTGTCCGTCCTGTCTACCGTGGACGGACACAGGGGCCGGGTGTGGCCAATGCCGAGGCACCTATAGCACCGCAGAGGCTGGTCCTCGAGCGCCCGGACTGCACCCGAGCTGAAGCCCACTGTGAGCCGTCCCTTGGCAAGGACGGCTTTGGCAGCGGCAATTGGGCACGTGAGGCGTATGGTGCCCATACCTCCGCGGCCGGGCCTTATGTCCCGGCCTTGGACCGCCGCGACGCCACAGCCCCCTATCGCTGCGACCGCCGCCACCACCTCCTCCTTGGTGACGGAGTCGTCGAGGTCCATCACCTCTATGGCCGCCAACTTGACCGGTCGGGCCACCTTGGCCGAATCCGCAATGACCTCTTGCAGCTTGGCTGCAAAGAGGTCCGCATGGGCATTCCCCTCTGCCCCCGGGAACTCGAATATTCGAGCCCCGGCTTGAGTGTGTCGGCAAGATACCCTACCGATCCCCAGTTGGGTGGGATCGGCATTGGTACGCGCCCGCACGAAAAGGGACGCGTACGTCTCCCCTCGCCCCGCAGCCTCCGCGGTGAGCGTCACCACGACGGCCGCGGTTTTTGGGGGGACGAGTCGCCCCTTCGCCCTCCCTTTCCCCTTCCCCGTACCCTTTTCGGTCGTCTGCGACCGGCTGGGAGCGGTGGTGGCAGGGATGACAGGGACAGCCGTCACCGACTTTTTCCCTTTTCCCTTCCCTTTCTTTTTCACCTCCGTCCACTCGTTGGACGGGGTGGTCGCAGGCAGGAGGGCGTCTTCCACCTGGGAGGAGGACGGCTCCGGCTCACGCTGCCTCTTATCCGCCGCAAGCGGCGGTCGGAGCCGTGTCTCCGGCAAGAGCCGGTCCTCAATGCCTGCTAGGCAGGCTCTTGTGAAGGCCCTCTCCTCCATTACGACCTTGCGGATGATATCCTCAAGGTTGGAGGCGGGGCCCTCTGCCGCAGGGCTCGTCCCGGCTTGTTGTGGCCGGGCCGTGGCTTCAGCCAGCCTCTGATGAAGCCGGCTGACCTCTGTCTGCAGGCGATCCACCCTCGCCTGCAGTTGCCGCGTCTCGTCGGTGGTCGTCCGCTGGACCAGCTCCGCGACGACACCGCGCAAGCTCGCGGCCCGGCTCTTGAGGGCCTTCTGAAAGGTCCCCTTTAGGTTGGAGGACTTAGAGGCGACCTCGACAATCTCCTCCTCGTCCTCCTCCGCCATCCTCTCCAGCTCCGCCAGAGAGTGGTCCGCGTACAGAACGCGGGACGCACCGTACCCGGACTTGGCCCGGGCGACGTGCGCCCGCTTTTCTTTGGCCGCCACCCGCTCCTCCAGCTCTTGCTGGAGCTGCGTTCGCCGAGCCAGGTCCAGCTGGCGTTGGGCATCCGTGAGCCCAACGTCATGGCTATACGCGGCCACCGTCGGCCTCTTAGTTTCCGGGGAGCCCCCGGGCGAAGCGACCCGCTTCCCCGACCGAGAGTCGTCCGCATCCGACATACTAATGAGTGAGTCGTTGTCGGACGACTCGTCCGCCCCTCTGAAGAAACTGGCCGCAGACAGCGCGCGGCCAGTCTCTGACGCCGAAGCGCCGGAGTGGCCCTGAGAAGGGCCTTTTGGTTGGCCCTGAGAAGGGCCTTTTGATTGGCCCTGAGAAGGGCCTTTGGGTTGGCCCTGAGAAGGGCCTTTTGGTTTTAAAAACCGCCCTAAGGCGTCCCGCGCAGGTGTTGGCATAGCCTCCGCAGGTACGTAGACGACAACGCAAGATAAAATTAAAATTCGCTACGAGAGCACAGTGCACTTTGGCCAACCCAGTCTGCCACTCCGTTACGGTGGTCAGAACTGGGTCGTTTCCAGGGGACGCGACGTGGACGCAAGCACTGTGGGGTGGTCCCCCAACCTAACCTAACCTTTTTTTTTTTTTTTTTTTTTGGTCTCGGGGTGGAAAATCCTCATGGATGTCCTCCGCCTGGGGCGAGCGGAGGGGTCTGTCAGACTCTTACTGACTAAAAACCACCCCGGTGTTCCGACTCACACCTACGCCGGGGGTCGCGGGAACGAAAGAATCTTCCGCAACCCCCGACTGGTGCCAGCCCGCCGCAGCGGGCCCCTCCTCCTTCATCACCGGCGCACCAGAACACATGGCACGCCGTGACCAACCCAGGGACCAAACCAGCACATGGGCGCCAGACAGCCCCTTGTCTAGGCGCCCTTGGCCCCTCTTCGACGGGTCAGGTAATTGGCCCCGCCGTCTACCAATTTTCGGCCGCAGAGGATAGGGAGAGCGGCCTACGACCTACCGACACTCCTCTTCCCCTGCGGCCCCACCGCGTTCGCCATCGGACGGTGGCGACCCCGTCAAGGCCGCGGCAGGGAGGGAGAGCGCTGTACCGCAATACACCTCTCCAGCCGCGGCCCCGAAACCGCAGCCGCGATGCCCCCGCTACGCGACATCGCGGCCCGCCTCAGTTGCGATGTCGCCACCGCAACCTACACGTTGGCCGCTACGTCATGGGCTTGGGTCAAAAAGCCCTGACGAGCGGCCCCTCCTCGGGTTCCTCTTGGCTTCACCGTGGTTGGGCACCCACGGCTAATGAGCCCCCCCGCAACGACAATGCGGGAACCCTTCGGGGGGGAACCTAACCTAACCTTTTTTTTTTTTTTTTTTTGGTCTCGGGGTGGAAAATCCTCATGGATGTCCTCCGCCTGGGGCGAGCGGAGGGGTCTGTCAGACTTTTACTGACTAAAAACCACCCCGGTGTTCCGTCTCACACCTACGCCGGGGGTCGCGGGAACGAAAAAATCCTCCGCAACCCCCGACTGGTGCCAGCCCGCCGCAGCGGGCCCCTCCCCCTTCATCACCGGCGCACCAGAACACATGGCACGCCGTGACCAACCCAGGGACCAAACCAGCACATGGGCGCCAGACAGCCCCTTGTCTAGGCGCCCTTGGCCCCTCTTCGGCGGGTCAGGACATTGGCCCCGCCGTCTACCAATTTTCGGCCGCAGAGGATAGGGAGAGCGGCCTACGCTATACCGACACTCCTCTTCCCCTGCGGCCCCACCGCGTTCGCCATCGGACGGTGGCGACCCCGTCAAGGCCGCGGCAGGGAGGGAGAGCGCTGTACCGCAATACACCTCTCCAGCCGCGGCCCCGAAACCGCAGCCGCGATGTCTCCGATACACGACATCGCGGCCCGCCTCAGTTGCGATGTCGCCACCGCAACCTACTCGCTGGCCGCTACGTCATGGGCTTTTATCAAAAAGCCCTGACGAGCGGCCCCTCCTCGGGTTCCTCTTAGCTTCACCGTGGGTGCCCAACCCACGGCTACTGAGCCCCCCCGCAACGACAATGCGGGAACCCTTCGGGGGGGGGCCCAACCTAACCTTTTTTTTTTTTTTTTTTTTTTTTTTTTTTTTTTTTTTTTTTTTTTTTGACGCTGAGAAATGCTTTATGCACTGCCGCTCGTGGGGGACGAGACGGGGTGTGTGGGACTCCTGTCAGAAGGACAGTATACCCACTAAAACTCAGCGGTGTTCCTGCTTCGCCATGATGGGAGGGCCATGGGAAACTGGCGTAGCCTTTACATCCACGACCCTCCCGGCGCATGCCCGCCTAGCTGGCGGGCCCCGCATGCCCCCAAGTTGGGGGGCTACGGGAATGGCCGGGAACACCTGGCCATTCCCGTCCGACACTGGTGGAGGTCTGTGCAATACAGGCAAGGGTGCCCCCGCACCCGTTGCCTGCTGACCTCCACCTGGTTTGGGGAGAAATACACGCCCATCGAGGCTAAGTCTCCCCACGCGGCGGCCACGTATCCCGGTCCCTTCTCTAATAGCGAGAGGGGAGGGGAGTCCGTGGAAGACCGCGACATCAATGCCACCGAACCGTCCCGATCACCCAGCCAACAGGCAGGGACCCAGTACGGCTCGGCAACCACCGCCACGTCCACCAACCACTCAGCCATGGTCTACATCAGCAGATCCTGGGCTGCTCTGTAGTGGTTGGTGTTCTTCTGGAGGATGCGATGTCTGACCCTATCCATCAATCAGACATTGCATCCCCCTCTACAGCCGCTGAAGTCCCAGCCTCAGGGACGGCGGTGGTAGCGACAGGCTGGATTGGCGCCTGCTGTTTGCCCTTCTTAGGGGGAGGATTGCACTTCCTCCCCATCATCACGTGGCCCGCCGGGCAGCCACTGGCGGCACACACCGCGCAGTGCGGCATGGCGGCCTTGCAGGAGGCGGACTTGTGCCCGTCCTTGCCACAGCGGTAGCAGTTGTCCGCCCTGTCGACCTCGGACGGACAAAGGGCCCGAGTGTGTCCGATTCCGAAACACTTGTAGCAGCGCAGAGGCTTAGCTGCAAGTGCCCGGACTACACCCGAGCTGAATCCGACGGCAAGCCGTCCCTTGGCGAGGACGGCTATTGCTGCGGCGACTGGGCACTCAAGACGAATGGTGCCCATGCCGCCGCGGCCGGGCCTGATGGCCCGACCTTGCACCGCTGTGACGCCACAGCCCCCCATTGCTGCGATCGCCGCCACCACCTCCTCCTTGGTGACCGAGTCGTCTAGGTCGGTCACCTCCAAGGCCACCGACTTCACGGGCCTGGTCACACTGGCCGCGTCCGCGATGACCTCTTGCATTTTGGTAGCGAAGAGGTCCGCATTGGCGCCGCCCTGAGCCCCCGGAAACTCGAAAATTCGAGCCCCGGCCTGGGTCCGGCGGCACGAGACTGTGCCGATCCCCAATTGTGTAGGGTCAATGTTGGTACGCGCCCGCATCATTATGGACGCGTACGTCTCCCCCCGCTCCACAGCCTCAGCGGTGAGCGTCACCACTACGGCTGCGGTCTTTGGAGGAACCAGTTTCCTCTTTGGCCTGGCGGGGGCCCCATTAACTGCAGGAGCAGCGGTAGGAGCAGCGGTGGTGGGCCTGGGGTCCGACGTCTTCCCCTTCCCCTTTCCCTTGCCTGTTGTCTGGGACGGGCCGGGAGGGGTGGTGGCAGGGGCGGCAGGGACAGCCACCGTCCTCGATTTCTTTTTGCCCTTTTTGGCCACCTTCGTCCACCCTTGCTGGTTGGATGGGGTGGTGGATGGAAGATGGGCGTCTTCCCCCTGGGAAGGCAGCTCTGGCTCGCCTGGCCTATTGTCAACCGCGAGCGGCGGTCGGAGGCGCTTCTCAGGCAAGAGCCTGTCCTCGATGCCCGCAAGACAGGCTCTCGTGAAGGCCCTTTCCTCCGTGACTACCTTGCGGATTATATCCTCAATGTTGGAGGGGGGGACTTCAGCCGCTGGTCTCGGCTCGGCTTGACTAGGCCGGGCCGTAGCTTCAGCCAGCTTCTGATGTAGCTGGCTGACCTCTGCCTGCAGGCGATCGACTTTCGCCTGCAGTTGCCGCGTTTCGTCGGTCGCCTTGCGCTGCACCAGCTCCCCGACGATGCCGCGCATGCTCGCGGCCCTGCATTTGAGGGACTTTTGAAAGGTCCCTTTCAAATTGGAGGACTTAGAGGCGACTTCCATAATCTCCTCTTCGTCCTCCTCAGCCATCAGCTCCAGCTCCACCAGGGAGTGATCCGCATACATAACGCGCGACGCGCCATACCCGGACTTGGCTCGGGTGACACGCGTCCGTTGCTCTTTGGCTGCAACCTGCTCCTCCAGGTCCTGCTGGAGCTGCGCCCGCCGAGACAAGTCCAGCTGGCGTTGGGCCTCTGCCAGACCCACGTCGTGGGTGTCCGACACTTGTTTCTTGGCGGTTTTCACCTGCCGCTGCTTGGCGGCAACCGTCTCCTCCAGGTCATCCTGGAGTGGTGCCGCAGAGGCCGAAGTAGAAGTCGAAGCCTTTTTAGACTTCGACTTCTTCTTCGCCCTACTTCCTACCGACTCCGAGGAGCCCCCAGATCTGGTCCCGGGGCTCCTCAGATCGGCCCTCTTCCGCTTGGGGCGGTCGCTCTCAGTCGCCGACGTGTCCATAATGGAACTGTCGGAGTCCGACAACTCCTCCGGCTTGCTGAACAAGCTGGCCGCAGATGGTGCGCGGTCAGCTTCCGACGCTAAAGCGCCGCCGGCGTGGCCCTGAAAAGGGCCTTTTGGTTGGCCCTGAGAAGGGCCTTTTGGTTGGCCCTGAGAAGGGCCTTTTGGTTGGCCCTGAGAAGGGCCTTTTTTAAAACGCCCGGAGGCTTCCCGCGAGGGTTTAGGCATAGCCTCCGCAGGTGCCGTAGATTCCGACATAAAATAAGCTTAGATAAAATTGATTAAAATACGCTACGACAGCACAGTGCACTTTAGCCAACCCAGTCTGCCACTCCGTTACGGTGGTCAGAACTGGGTCGTTTCCAGGGGACGCGACGTGGACGCAAGCACTGTGGGGTGGTCCCCCAACCTTTTTTTTTTTTTTTTTTTTGACGCTGAGAAATGCTTTATGCACTGCCGCTCGTGGGGGACGAGACGGGGTGTGTGGGACTCCTGTCAGAAGGACAGTATACCCACTAAAACTCAGCGGTGTTCCCGCATCGCCGTGATGGGAGGGCCATGGGAAACTGGCGTAGCCTTTACATCCACGACCCTCCCGGCGCATGCCCGCCTAGCTGGCGGGCCCCGCATGCCCCCCTAACTGGGGGGCTACGGGAATGGCCGGGAACACCTGGCCATTCCCGTCCGACACTGGTGGAGGTCTGTGCAATACAGGCAAGGGTGCCCCCGCACCCGTTGCCTGCTGGCCTCCACCTGGTTTGGGGAGAAATACACCCCCACCAGGGCTACTTCTCCCTACGCGGTGGCCACGTATCCCGGTCCCCTCTCTAAGAGCGAGAGGGGAGGGGAGTCCGTGGAGGACCGCGTAATCAATGCCACCGTTCCGTCCCGATCACCCAGCCAACGGCCAGGGACCGAGTACGGCTCGGCAACCACCGCCACGTCCACCAACCACTCAGCCATGGTCTGCATCAGCAGATCCTGGGCTGCTCTGCAGTGGTTGGTGTTCGCCTGGAGGATGCGATGTCTGACCCTGTCCATCAATCAGACATTGCACCCCCCTCCACAGCCGCTGAAGTCCCAGCCTCAGGGACGGCGGTGGCAGCGACAGGCCGGATTGGCGCCTGCGTTTTGCCCTTCTTAGGGGGAGGATTGCAGTTCCTCCCCATCATTACGTGGCCTGCCGGGCAGCCACTGGCGGCACACACCGCGCAGTGCGGCGTGGCAGCGTCGCAGGAGGCGGACTTGTGCCCGTCCTTGCTACAGCGGTAACATTTGTCCGCCCTGTCGACCTCGGACGGACAAAGGGCCCGAGTGTGTCCGACTCCAAAACACTTGTAGCAGCGCAAAGGCTTGGCTGCAAGTGCCCGGACTACACCCGAGCTGAACCCGACTGCAAGGCGTCCCTTGGCGAGAACGGCTATAGCTGCGGTGACTGGGCACTCAAGACGAATGGTGCCCATGCCACCGCGGCCGGGCCTCATGGCCCGACTTTGCACCGCTGTGACGGCACAGCCCCCCATTGCCGCGACCGCCGCCACCACCTCCTCCTTGGTGACCGAGTCGTCCAGGTCGGTCACCTCCAAGGCCACAGACTTCACGGGCCTGGCGACACTGGCCGCGTCCGCGATGACCTCTTTTATTTTGCTGGCGAAGAGGTCCGCATTGGCGCCGCCCTGAGCCCCCGGAAACTCGAAAATTCGAGCTCCGGCCTGGGTCCGGCGGCATGAGACTTTGCCGATCCCCAGTTGGGTAGGATCGGCATTGGTACGCGCCCGCATCATGATGGACGCGTACGTCTCCCCCCGCTCCGCAGCCTCAGTGGTGAGCGTCACCACTACGGCTGCGGTTTTGGGAGGAACCAATTTCCTCTTCGGCGCCGCAGCGGTGGGCTTGGTGGCTGACGTGTTCCCCTTCCCCTTTCCCTTGCCCGTAGTCTGGGATGGGCCGGGAGGAGTGGTGGCGGGGGCGGCAGAGGCAGCCACCGTCCTTGACTTCTTTTTGCCCACCTTCGTCCACCCCTGCTGGTTGGATGGGGTGGTGGACGGGAGATGGGCGTCTTCCCTCTGGGAAGGCAGCTCCGGCTCACATGGCCTATTGTCGGCTGCGAGCGATGGTCGGAGGCGCTTCTCTGGCAAGAGCCTGTCCTCAATGCCCGCAAGACAGGCTCTTGTGAAGGCCCTTTCCTCCGTGACGACCTTGCGGATTATATCCTCAAGGTTGGAGGAAGGGACCTCAGCCGCTGGTCTCGGCTCGGCTTGGTTTGGCCGGGCCGTGGCTTCAGCCAGCTTCTGATGCAGCTGGCTGACCTCTGACTGCAGGCGATCAACTTTCGCCTGCAGTTGCCGTGTCTCATCGGTCGCCTTGCGCTGCACCAGCTCCCCGATGATGCCACGCATGCTCGCGGCCCTGCATTTGAGGGACTTTTGAAAAGTCCCCTTTAAATTAGAGGACTTAGAGGCGACCTCAATTATCTCCTCTTCGTCCTCCTCAGCCATAAGCTCCAACTCGGCCAGGGAGTGGTCCGCATACAGTACGCGCGACGCGCCGTACCCGGACTTGGCTCGGGCGGCGCGCGTCCGTTGCTCCTTGGCCGCAACCCGCTCCTCCAGGTCTTGCTGGAGCTGCGCCCGCCGTGACAGGTCCAACTGGCGTTGGGCCTCTGCCAGACCGACGTCGTGGGTGTCCGACACCGTTTTCTTGGCGGCTTTTGCCTGCCGCTCCTTGGTGGCCACCGTCTCCTCCAGGTCATCCTGGATTTGCGCCGCAGAGGCCGAAGTAGAAGTCGAAGCCTTTTTTGATTTCGGCTTCTTCTTCGCCCTACTTCCTACCGACTCCGAGGAACCCCCGGATACGGTCCGGGGGCTCCTCAGATCGGCCCTCTTCCGCTTGGGGCGGTCGCTCTCGGCCGCCGACGTGTCCATAATGGAACCGTCGGAGTCCGACATCTCGTCCGGCCTGCTGAAGAAGCTGGCCGCAGATGGTGCACGGTCAGCATCCGACGCCAAGGCGTCGCCGGCGTGGCCCTGAGAAGGGTCGTTGGGTTGGCCCTGAGAAGGGCCTTTTGGTTGGCCCTGAGAAGGGCCTTTTGGTTGGCCCTGAGAAGGGCCTTTTGGTTGGCCCTGAGAAGGGCCTTTTGGTTGGCCCTGAGAAGGGCCTTTTTTAAAACGCCCGGAGGCTTCCCGCGAGGGTTTAGGCATAGCCTCCGCAGGTGCCGTAGATTCCGACATAAAATAAGCTTAGATAAAATTGATTAAAATACGCTACGACAGCACAGTGCACTTTAGCCAACCCAGTCTGCCACTCCGTTACGGTGGTCAGAACTGGGTCGTTTCCAGGGGACGCGACGTGGACGCAAGCACTGTGGGGTGGTCCCCCATGTGGTCCCCCAACCTAACCTAACCTAACCTTTTTTTTTTTTTTTTTTTGGTCTCGGGGTGGAAAATCCTCATGGATGTCCTCCGCCTGGGGCGAGCGGAGGGGTCTGTCAGACTCTTACTGACTAAAAACCACCCCGGTGTTCCGACTCACACCTACGCCGGGGGTCGCGGGAACGAAAGAATCTTCCGCAACCCCCGACTGGTGCCAGCCCGCCGCAGCGGGCCCCTCCTCCTTCATCACCGGCGCACCAGAACACATGGCACGCCGTGACCAACCCAGGGACCAAACCAGCACATGGGCGCCAGACAGCCCCTTGTCTAGGCGCCCTTGGCCCCTCTTCGACGGGTCAGGTAATTGGCCCCGCCGTCTACCAATTTTCGGCCGCAGAGGATAGGGAGAGCGGCCTACGACCTACCGACACTCCTCTTCCCCTGCGGCCCCACCGCGTTCGCCATCGGACGGTGGCGACCCCGTCAAGGCCGCGGCAGGGAGGGAGAGCGCTGTACCGCAATACACCTCTCCAGCCGCGGCCCCGAAACCGCAGCCGCGATGCCCCCGCTACGCGACATCGCGGCCCGCCTCAGTTGCGATGTCGCCACCGCAACCTACACGTTGGCCGCTACGTCATGGGCTTGGGTCAAAAAGCCCTGACGAGCGGCCCCTCCTTGGGTTCCTCTTGGCTTCACCGTGGTTGGGCACCCACGGCTAATGAGCCCCCCCGCAACGACAATGCGGGAACCCTTCGGGGGGGAACCTAACCTAACCCCAGTACCCCCCCAGCTCTCCTGGCGGTCGGATCATTTTTATAGTCGCTCCGCGCTAAAAAATTCTTTAAAGTGGGAAAAAGTGCTCCGATTTTAACAAATTTAGTATTGTTGTGTGGAGAAAAGTTGCCTCCTTATTTTTACCTCAAAACCGCAACCAGATCACAGTGCAGTGTTGTGAAAAAGCTGAAATACCTCATTTTTTGAGGTTAAGTGAACACTGCAAAAGCTTCAAACGCGAACGCTGCAGAAACAAGATCGGCGACCCCCTGTTTCTACACTGGAATCCGTTGGGCATCGTGGTCCCCTACCATCTGGGACACTCCAAATCACTCCGACATAGTGCCAACGTGAGATATTCAGGTTTTTTTTCAAAAATCCACGTGGCCTGAAAAAGTCGAAGGAGTGGAGGCAGCGGCTTCAAACTTTGCTATAACCTGGACCTACACAAGAAAAGGCGAGTTCTCAAATTTTTAGAATTTTAAAGCACTTGGAAAAATTTATATAACTATTTCAATTTTCAAACTTCTGACGCTTATATCTCCGCTATTTATCAAGATTTTCAAGATTTTCAACTGCAGCCTGTTGCGCGCTCATCAATTCTCTAGAGACTTTAACTTTTAGATTTTTAGTTTAAATAGTTTTTAAGATATTGTAAAATTTTCAGGAAATACATATTTTTTATAAAATTTATGCTCTGTTTTAGAATTTTCAAAATTTTTGTTATTTGTTATTGTAGCGCTTTAATTTATCTTTATTTTAATAATTTTTCTGGAATTTTCGGACCAGCGACGCCTGAGATATTGATTTTTTAATGTTTTTTGGCTTTAATTCAAAATTAAATAGCAAATAGGTGATTTTGACATTTGGACAGGGTGCAACACGTATATTGTGACCCATATAAGCCCAAACACGGGCTGTATATCTCCCAAATTGGGAATTTTGACTTTTTTGCACCATTTGGGTTTTTAGGTTTTAATTTTTGAACTACTATATCTCGGAAACCGCTGGGCCGATTATTCTCGGATTTTCACTCCGGCTGGGAGCAAACCACCACCTTTCGGAGTGGTCGGTTTTCAGGCTGTTTCAGGCCACAACATTTTTTGTCGCTGAAATTGCTTTCAGGAGATACCTGAAGTGACGCTGAGCTGTAGGTTCAAAACCCCGTCCTTCTGTGACGAAGGGTTCCTAAGATACGGACGTTTTAACAAGACATTTGACAGTTCGGCGGCCATCTTGTTTAGCTTCAAACCGCCACAACTCCTGAACCAGAGGTCGTAGGAGATCGCAGTTTTCGGTTTAATTTCCAGGGACATATAGTCCCGCTAACCCCGCGTTTTCAGGCGGTTTGGGGCTAAAAATTTTCAGGATCCTGAAAGTGGTTTCAGTGGACAGCGAAGCTCAGGCCGAGCTGGGTAAACCCAAACTCGGGGGGTCTGCGGCTTTCCCGAAGGGAGATATCCGAGGTCAAAGTTCTACTTTGACAGCACCGCGGCCATCTTGGAATATCTTCAGACGGCCATAGCTCCCCAACGGAGAGTCGCAGAAGTCTGGGGTTTTCGCTGGGCGTATCGGCAGGATACAAAGAATAGGCGAGGATATTTTTCAGGCGGTTTCAGGAAATAAAAATTCCTCAGCCTGAAAGTTGTGCCGGTGGATCGGTCTCGCCGAGTCAGACTCGGAAAGCCCAAACACCGGTGTTTTTGGACCGTTGGTTCCGGAGATATCCTCTTGTAACCACTTTGGGTTTTTCATTTTGGTAAAAAACCGGAATTTTCAAGTCAGGATATCTCCGTAACCGCTTGGTGTAACTGCACCGAGTTTGGTATCATTGTAACGGGCTAGGCGAGGGCTATCTATTGGAAGCACTGTATCGACTCTACATAGAGTCTTGACGAAAGTCGCTCTATATTTGCGATTTTTTGACATTTTGAAAAGATTCTGGACTGGTTTCATGCTTGACCCGTTCTTTTGAACGTAATTCTGACCGCAATTGCTCTTTTATTTATACTTTTACACAATTTTTCGTCCCTATTGACGTTTTATTTATATTATTTTTAATTTATATTTGTCGCTACCTCCCAACATGTTCGGTTTTAGAACACCGGCAAAGGCCGACAGTGAAAAATCACCGCCTAAACCTGGGGTAGTTGCCCCTCTAGATGTTAGACGCAGTATAGGAGAAGGGGAAGCCGCAAACAGCAGCCCCACCCACTCTACAATTGAAAAGACGTCGCAGGCCGGCCCTGCAAAAACGAAAACAAAGCTAGCTTTCACACAGGAGAGCAAAACTAAAATAAGGAAGTCCGTCGACGGAAACTCTCCGCCTAAATATGTGGACCGGACAGCGGAGGCCAAAGCCTGCCTAATAAAGGCTAAATACCACATCGACAGCTCCAGAAATACTAAGACGGAGATAAAGAACGCTGTCGTTGTAGCCACGGAACGACTGTACAATTTAGTTAAGCTAGTCGAATCGGAGCTAAAAGCGCTCAAGCAAAAAATGACCAGCAAAGGGCCAGGGGTAGTGACAGAGCCAAAGCCTCTAGCCACAGATTCAACTTCTCCTTCTCTCGAAGAATCTGACACAAGTAGGATCCTACTTACAATGCATGAACACACAAAGCTCCTAGCATTAAATAATAAGAAGATAGAGGAGCTAAAGGAAACTATCGACCAACAGAGGGAATTCCTTGAGAAGCGAAACACGTATGCGAGTGTGGCCGCAACTCAGGGTGTAAGGTCACTGCCAAAGTGCAGTACCTTGCATTCGGTTGTGGTCACATCTAAGGATGAAACAGAGACAGGCGACGAAGTCCTAAACAGAGTCAGGCATGCCGTAAATGCAAAAGATGGCTGGATAAAAGTAGAAAAGGTTAGGAAAGCCAAGGACAGGAAAATTATTATAGGTTTAGAAACAAAAGAAGAAAGGACCAGAATCAAGGATAGACTACAAAAAGAAGGAGTTGACCTCATTGTCGAGGAAGTTAAAAACAAGGACCCTTTTCTGATTCTAAAAAACGTCTTAGTGGTCAACACTGACGAAGACGTCCTTACGGCGTTAAGGAATCAGAATCAGAGAGTTTTTGACGGCCTCGACAATGGGGAAAACAGAGTGGAAGTGAAGTACAGAAGAAGGACTCGAAACCCACATACTGGCCACGTCATCGTCAGCGTTTCGCCCACCATCTGGCGACGAGCACTGGAAGTCGGGACTGTTCATATAGATCTGCAGCGCATTAGGGTCGAAGATCAGACCCCGTTGGTCCAATGCACTCGCTGCCTGGGCTTCGGACACGGAAAGCGGTTCTGCAAAGAGCCTGTGGACCTTTGCAGCCACTGCGGCGGTCCGCACATGAGACCACAGTGCCCGGACTGGCTTGCAGGCTCACCACCCGCTTGCAGGAATTGTTCAAAGGCGAAAATCGATTACGGCACGCAGCACAATGCATTTGACCATGAATGCCCAGTACGCAGAAAATGGGATGAAGTGGCCAGATCCACCGTTGCGTATTGTTAAGGGCACCCCGATCGAAAACACTGCATATAAAATAGCACAGGCAAACCTCCAACGAAAGAAATTAGCGACCAACGAACTTCTGACAGAAGCCACAAAGCGAGGAATAGCGGTGGCACTACTTCAAGAACCGTACGTGGCCGGAGCCAAAGTAATGAGGAGTCACAGGGGCGTTAAGATATTCCAGAACACCGGCACAGGAGACGGGACTGTCAAAGCGGCAATAGCTGTTTTTAACAGTGACTTCACAGTCAAACAGTACCCAAAACTCACCACAAATAACATCGTAGTGGTGGGAATCTGCACCGGTGCCTGGGAAATCACGCTTGTCTCCTTTTACTTTGAGCCAGACCAGCCAATCGAACGCTACTTAGAACATCTTAAACAAATAGAGCTCGTAGTCGGCTCCAAAAAACTGATTGTTGGAGGGGACGCCAATGCCAAGAGCATATGGTGGGGCAGTCCGAAGGCTGACCTTAGGGGGGAAGAAATTGTGGGAACTCTCGGCGAGCTAAACCTTAATATATTAAACCGGGGGAAAATTCCGACCTTCGACACTATCCGCGGCGGAAAACGATACAGCAGTTACGTGGACATTACTGCTTGCTCCAATGATATCTTGGATCTGGTAGACAACTGGAGGGTTGACGAAGGACTCACGAGCTCGGATCACAACGGCATTATGTTTGAGATCCTCTTACAGAAATCAAAGGGCATCAAAATTGAGAGAACCACTAGAAAGTTTAGCACAAAAAAAGCCAATTGGTCCGAATTTCATGAGAAGTTCGGCCAATTGAAAATAGTTTATAAATTCACATCTATAGAAATTGAGCAAATTCAAGACATGGAGCAAATTGACACAATAACAAATAACCTAACTAAAGCTATAGATGAAGCATGTAAAGAGACAATACCGAGTAAGAAAATTAAAGAGGAACTTACCTTGCCGTGGTGGTCCGAGAGACTCGCTGAGATGAAGAGGAGCGTCGCTACCATGAAGCGCAGGATCCGCTGTGCTGCTCAAGTCCGGAAGTCGAAGGTCATAAAAGAGTACCTGAAACAGAAGGAAGAATATGAGTTAGAAGCGGCCAAAGCTCAGACCGAGAGTTGGAAGGATTTCTGTGGGAAACAGGATAGGGAGGGGGTTTGGGAGGGGATTTACAGGGTCATAGGCAGAACGAAGCGTAGGGAGGAGGATCTGCCACTGGAAGAGAATGGTGATGTGCTGGATGCGAAAGGCTCTGTGAAGTTACTAGCGGAAACGTTTTATCCGGAAGACCTCATAGAATGCGACAACGCTCATCACCGATCCATTCGAGCTAAAGCCGAGAATGTAAACTGCGGTAAACAAGATGACACTTGTGACCCACCGTTTACGATGGCAGAATTAAGAAATTCGATGAAATCCTTCAATCCAAAGAAGGCACCGGGTTCAGACGGCTTTACCGCCGACATTTGTTGTCATGCCGTGAGTAACGACCCGGAGGTATTTTTAAAGTTCCTGAATAAGTGCCTGGAACACCATCACTTCCCCACAGCCTGGAAGGAGGCAACAATCGTGATTCTTAGGAAGCCCGGAAAAGAGAACTATCTCTCCCCCAAATCATATAGGCCGATTGGACTGTTGCCTATATTAGGAAAAATTTTTGAAAAGATGCTGGTGGCCCGTCTTAAGTTTCACCTTTTACCAAGGATGAGTACCCGTCAGTACGGATTCATGCCGCAGAGAAGCACTGAGGACTCCCTCTATGCTCTCATGCAGCATGTTAACAGAAAACTTGGCCAAAAAAGAATTGTGACGCTCGTTTCTTTGGACATAGAGGGAGCTTTTGATAACGCCTGGTGGCCAGCGATTAGAGTCCGTCTGGCGGAGGAAAAGTGTCCAGTTAACCTTAGGCGGGTCATAGACAGCTACCTGAGAAACCGAAAGGTTTCAGTCAGATACGGTGGGGAAGCATATGGCAAGGTCACAAACAAGGGTTGTGTCCAGGGCTCAATTGGGGGCCCAATATTTTGGAATTTACTTTTAGACCCCCTCCTTAAAGCAGCAGAGAATAGGGGAACCTATATACAGGCGTTTGCGGATGACGTCATCTTGGTCCTTGACGGAGAGACTGCGCAAGAGGTGGAGCAATGTGCCAGTGCCGCTCTCAATCATGTTCTGGCGTGGGGTGTTGAGAATAAGCTCAAATTTGCACCGCACAAAACAACCGCTATGGTGATAACACGAAAACTCAAATATGACACACCACGCCTGAGCATGGGGGGGATCGATATTGGCATGTCCAAAGAAATTAAGCTTCTGGGTGTAACCATCGATGAAAAACTGACCTTCAACACCCACGTCTCACTCGTTTGCAGGAAGGCAATTGCTATATACAAGCAGCTGTGTAGAGCCGCAAAGGTCAGTTGGGGACTTCACCCAGAGGTTGTACGGGTAATATATGTGGCGACCGTAGAGCCCATAATACTTTACGCTGCTAGCGTCTGGGCGCCGGCTGCTAAAAAGTTGGGAATAATCAAACAGCTGGGGACTGTTCAGCGTGGTATCGCCCAGAAAATGTGCAAGGCATATCGCACGGTCTCCCTGAACTCAGCATTGGTGCTGTCTGGAATGCTCCCCCTTGACCTCCGAGTTCGTGAGGCGGCTTCACTGTACGAAGCCAGAAGGGGAGTGCCCCAGGCATCACTGCGGGACAGGGAGGTCGAGCGAATGAACGCTGCGATCGAGGGACCCCATCCCGCGGCACGTGACATCTTGCGTTTCGACAGCCTGGTGAACCAAGAACAACTGGACAACAACTGCAACTTTGACTTTCGCATCTTTACGGACGGGAGCAAGATCGGAGGAGGGGTTGGCGCCTCACTGTCCATATGGAATGGTGAGGCTGAAACCAGGGCCCTTAAACTTACTCTGTCAAATTACTGCACGGTATACCAGGCTGAACTCCTGGCAATAACGAGGGCAACTAAGGAAATAAGCAAGCTAAAAGCATCTTCTTTCGGAATATTCAGCGACTCAACGGCGGCTCTTCAAAGTATTACAAATCCCGGTTCGCTCCACCCTCTTGCTGTAGAAGCTAGGGATAATATAAGATCCGCATCCCGCCAGAACAAGGTGGTAAACTTGTTCTGGATTAAAGCTCACGTGGGGCTATTGGGAAACGAGAGGGCTGACCAGTTAGCAAAAGAGGCCGCTGAAGGTTCCAAAAGGAAATAAATGATTACGATCGGTGTCCAATCTCATTTATCAAGCGAAGCATACGTATGGAAACGCTTGATGAATGGAACCGCAGATACGAGACCACTGACACCGCATCCGTTACCAAGTTGTTCTTCCCTGACGTACGGGTAGCCTATAATATAATTCGCAAGATAGGAGCAGATGGCTTAACCACACAAATAATGACGGGGCACGGTGGATTCTCCGGGTACTTGAACCGCTTCAAGTGCAAGGAGAGTCCATCCTGCATCTGTGACCCGGATGCAAGCGAAACGGTCCCGCATATACTCTTTGACTGCCCACAATTCGCGAAACACCGCTTTAACGCTGAAAATTTATTAGGCATGGAAATAACACCGACTAATGTGAAGGAAATAATGAAAAGTAAAAAAAGAGATTTATTCCTAGAGTATTGTAAAAGTATAATTAAAATAGTAATCGATCGAAACAAAACCGCATGAGTAAATATGCTACCATAAATATAATGTACTATATTAGAGACTAGCATAGTTTGTATATGTATCAATAGTATAAGGAAAAATAGGAAATAAACACAATATGTATAAATAAGATTAAATTAAGATTGTAAATGTAAGAGCAAGAGCACATATTATAAGAATAGCTACCCTGTATAAGACCACAAATTAAAGACAGAAATAAAATACTGTAATAACCTATAAGACTAGAAATTAAGATATAAAAACTGTAATTAGAAATTAAGCTAAGATTAAGTCTAAATGTGTAAGAAAGCCACGAAATAAAAACTGTCTCCCTGTTTTTTCTGTAACACCCAAATGAATAAAGAAATAAAATTATGGCAAAGATAGCGTAGAGAAGATGATAGCAGTTGGGAATCCCACCCATCAAAGACATAAATGAGGATGAATGAAAGAAAGACCAAGAATGAGGAATAAAAGTACGAGAGGCATAATAGCGAGAACTGGTATGAAATGAAAAGAAGACAAGCATAGGCTCCGATAATGTTGGAGGTAGACGTATATTAAAAAAAAAAAAAAAAAAAAAAAAAAAAAAAAAAAAAAAAAAAAAAAACCTAACCTAACCTAACCTAACCTTTTTTTTTTTTTTTTTTTTTTTTTTTGACGCTGAGAAATGCTTTATGCACTGCCGCTCGTGAGGGGACGAGACGGGGTGTGTGGGACTCCTGTCAGAAGGACAGTATACCCACTAAAACTCAGCGGTGTTCCCGCTTCGCCGTGATGGGAGGGCCATGGGAAACTGGCGTAGCCTTTACATCCACGACCCTCCCGGCGCATGCCCGCCTAACTGGCGGGCCCCGCATGCCCCCCAGGATGGGGGGCTATTGGAATGGCCGGGAACACCTGGCCATTCCCGTCCGACACTGGTGGAGGCTTGTGCAATACAGGCAAGGGTGCCCCCGCACCCATTGCCTGCTGGCCTCCACCTGATTTGGGGAGAAAAACACCCTCACTAGGGCTAATTCTCCCCGCGCGGCGGCCACGTATCCCGGTCCCTTCTCTAAGAGCGAGAGGGGAGGGGAGTCCGTGGAAGACCGCGACAACAATGCCAACGAGTACGGCTCGGCAACCACTACCACGTCCACCGTGTTCGCCTGAAGGATGCGATGTTCGACCCTATCCATCAGTCGGACATCGCACCCCCCTCCTCCGCCGCCGCTGCAGGAACGACGGTGCTAGCCGCAGCAGCAGGCCCACTTGGCGCCTGCGCTTTGCCCCGCTTGAGGGGAGGATTGCAGTTCCTCCCCTTCATAACGTGGCCTGCCGGGCAGCCACTGGCGGCACACACCGCGCAGTGCGGCGTGGCGACCTCGCAGGAGGCAGCTTTGTGGCCCTCCCTGCCGCAGCGGTAGCAAGTGTCCGTCCTGTCTACCGTGGAAGGACACAGGGGCCGGGTGTGGCCAATGCCGAGGCACCTAAAACACCGCAGAGGCTGGTCCTCGAGCGCCCGGACTGCACCCGAGCTGAAGCCGACTGTGAGCCGTCCCTTGGCAAGGACGGCTTTGGCAGCGGCAATTGGGCACGCGAGGCGAATGGTGCCCATGCCTCCGCGGCCGGGCCTTATGTCCCGGCCTTGGACCGCCGCGACGCCACAGCCCCCTATCGCTGCGACCGCCGCCACCACCTCCTCCTTGGTGACGGAGTCATCGAGGTCCGTCACCTCTATGGCCGCCAACTTGACCGGTCGGGCCACCTTGGCCGAGTCCGCGATGACCTCTTGCAGTTTAGCTGCAAAGAGGTCCGCATTGGCACTCCCCTCTGCCCCCGGGAACTCGAATATTCGAGCCCCGGCCTGGGTGCGTCGGCAAGACACCCCGCCGATCCCCAGTTGGGTGGGATCGGCATTGGCACGCGCCCGCACCAAAAGGGACATGTACGTCTCCCCTCGCCCCGCAGCCTCCGCGGTGAGCGTCACCACGACGGCCGCGGTTTTTGGGGGGACGAGTCGCCCCTTCGCCCTCCCTTTCCCCTTCCCTTTACCCTTTTCGGTCGTCTGCGACCGGCTGGGAGCGGTGGTGGCGGGGACGACAGGGACAGGGACAGCCGTCACCGACTTCTTCCCTTTTCCCTTCCCTTTCTTTTTCACCTCCGTCCACTCGTTGGACGGGGTGGTCGAAGGCAGGAGGGCGTCTTCCGCCTGGGAGGAGGACGGCTCCGGCTCACGCTGCCTCTTATCCGCCGCAAGCGGCGGTCGAAGCCGTGTCTCCGGCAAGAGCCGGTCCTCAATTCCTGCTAGGCAGGCTCTTGTGAAGGCCCTCTCCTCCATTACGACCTTGCGGATGATATCCTCAAGGTTGGAGGCGGGGCCCTCTGCCGCAGGGCTCGTCCCGGCTTGTTGTGGCTGGGCCGTGGCTTCAGCCAGCCTCTGATGAAGCTGGCTGACCTCCATCCGCAGGCGATCCACCCTCGCCTGCAGTTGCCGCGTCTCGTCGGTGGCCTTCCGCTGGACCAGCTCCGCGACGACACCGCGCAAGCTCGCGGCCCGGCTCTTGAGGGCCTTCTGAAAGGTCCCCTTTAGGTTGGAGGACTTAGAGGCGACCTCGACAATCTCCTCCTCGTCCTCCTCCGCCATTTTCTCCAGCTCCGCCAGAGAGTGGTCTGCGTATAGAACGCGGGACGTACCCGGACTTGGCCCGGGCGACGTGCGCCCGCTTCTCTTTGGCCGCCACCCGCTCTTCCAGCTCTTGCTGGAGCTGCGTCCGCCGAGCCAAGTCCAACTTGCGTTGGGCGTCCGCGAGCCCAACGTCATGGCTATCCGCGGCCACCGTCGGCCTCTTAGACTCCGGGGAACCCCCGGACGAAGCGACCCGCTTCCTCGACCGAGAGTCGTCCGCATCCGACATACTGCAAAGTGAGTCGTTATCAGACGACTCGTCCGCCCCTCCGAAGAAACTGGTCGCAGACAGCGCGCGGCCAGTCTCTGACGCCGAAGCGCCGGAGTGGCCCTGAGAAGGGCCTTTTGGTTGGCCCTGAGAAGGGCCTTTTGGTTGGCCCTGAGAAGGGCCTTTGGGATGGCCCTGAGAAGGGCCTTTGGGTTGGCCCTGAGAAGGGCCTTTTGGTTTTAAAAATCGCCCTAAGGCGTCCCGCGCAGGTGTTGGCATAGCCTCCGCAGGTTCGTAGACGACAACGCAAGATAAAATTAAAATTCGCTACGAGAGCACAGTGCACTTTGGCCAACCCAGTCTGCCACTCCGTTACGGTGGTCAGAACTGGGTCGTTTCCAGGGGACGCGACGTGGACGCAAGCACTGTGGGGTGGTCCCCCAACCTAACCTTTTTTTTTTTTTTTTTTTTTGTTCCGGGGTGGAAAATCCTCATGGATTTCCTCCGCCTGGGGCGAGCGGAGGGGTCTGTCAGACTCTTACTGACTAAAAACCACCCCGGTGTTCCGTCTCACACCTACGCCGGGGGTCGCGGGAACGAAAAAATCCTCCGCAACCCCCGACTGGTGCCAGCCCGCCGCAGCGGGCCCCTCCTCCTTCATCACCGGCGCACCAGAACACATGGCACGCCGTGACCAACCCAGGGACCAAACCAGCACATGGGCGCCAGACAGCCCCTTGTCTAGGCGCCCTTGGCCCCTCTTCGGCGGGTCAGGACATTGGCCCCGCCGTCTACCAATTTTCGGCCGCAGAGGATAGGGAGAGCGGCCTACGCTATACCGACACTCCTCTTCCCCTGCGGCCCCACCGCGTTCGCCATCGGACGGTGGCGACCCCGTCAAGGCTGCGGCAGGGAGGGAGAGCGCTGTACCGCAATACACCTCTCCAGCCGCGGCCCCGAAACCACAGCCGCGATGTCTCCGATACACGACATCGCGGCCCGCCTCAGTTGCGATGTCGCCACCGCAACCTACTCGCTGGCCGCTACGTCATGGGCTTTTATCAAAAAGCCCTGACGAGCGGCCCCTCCTCGGGTTCCTCTTAGCTTCACCGTGGGTGCCCAACCCACGGCTACTGAGCCCCCCCGCAACGACAATGCGGGAACCCTTCGGGGGGGCCCCCAACCTAACCTTTTTTTTTTTTTTTTTGGTCTCGGGGTGGAAAATCCTCATGGATGTCCTCCGCCCTGGGGCGGGCGGAGGGGTCTGTCAGACTCTTACTGACTAAAAACCACCCCGGTGTTCCGACTCACACTTACGCCGGGGGTCGCGGGAACGACAAAATCTTCCGCAACCCCCGGCTGGTGCCGGCCCGCCACCGCGGGCCTCGTCTCGGGTCAGGGGGGGAGTGAGGTGTTTGACTCCCCCCGCGACGTCTCAGAGGGGCGGGCGTGGAACACTACGCGCCGCCACCTCGGGTCCTGATGTATGGGGGGCGACGGACGTCCCCAAGTCCGTCGTCCCTGGACCCATTTAGGGGGGCCGGAAGAGGGCGTTGTCCGCCCTCCGCCGACGCCCGGTGCGCCTGCTGCGGGCCGGGTGAGTGGACGAGATCTCCCTCTCCCTTTCCGCAGCCTCCTTCTGCGAGACGACCGTCTCGCAGAAGGCGACCACCGCGTCCCAGGACTCGGCGCCGCCGACCATAGCGTTCACTACGGCCGGCAGCGACAAGTCACTGCCTACTCCTGAGATGAGGGCACGGCGCGGCCCCTCCCAAGCGGCACACTCTGCCAGCGTGTGCCGCGCCGTGTCCTCCCGGCAGTCGACGCAGTGGTGACACCGGGCGTCCGGCTCCCTGTTTATGCGACACAGGTACTTCCCGAAGCAACCGTGCCCCGAGAGTACCTGCGTCACCCGAAACGACAGGGAGCCGTGCCTCCTCCCGAGCCAGCGCTCGAGCACCGGCCGGACCGCCTCGACGACGTCGAGGCCGGCGGTAGGGCGCGAAAGCCTGTCCCGCCATTCCGCCACCAGGACCTCGCGAAGCTGAGACCGATGCAGCTCCACATGTCGCTGCATCGGTCGCTCGCCCCGCGCCCGCGCTTCCTCGCGCCACCGATACGATGACGCGAGTACTTTCGCCTCCAGGTCCCAGGGCGGGGATCCGGCCAGTGCACAAGCCGCCTCGTAGGAGATCGTGCGATACCCCCGGATGACTCTGACGGCCATCGCCCTCTGCGGTCTCCGCATGACGGCGATGCTCCCGGCCGTCAGGTCAGCCGCCCAGATCGGGGCCCCGTAAAGGGCCATCGATCGCACGATCCCCACGTATAGCCGCCTACAAGCGGCGCTCGGGCCCCCCAGATTGGGAAGCAGCGTTGAGAGCGCACCAGCAGCGCCCAGCAACTTGGGCGCCAGCCGTCGGAAGTGGGGCCCGAAGTCCCACCGGCTGTCGAGGACCAATCCTAGGTACTTCATGGTACCCTCGACAGCGATCCGAGCCCCCCCGACCACGATATGTGAGCCGGGTGACGGCGCCCGCCGGGGGCCATGGAACACCATAGCCTCCGACTTGCTGAGGGCCACCTCCAGGCCTAGGCGACGTATGCGGCTCACCACCTGTGAGACCGCAGCCGTCGCCAGCAACGCTGCTTCCCTGTACGAGCTCCCCCGGGCAGTGACCAGCGTGTCGTCCGCATAACACGTCAGGTCTACCCCCGGCCTGAGCTCGCCCCTCAGCACCCAGTCGTACCCGATGTTCCACAGGAGCGGCCCTAAGACCGAGCCCTGTGGAACACCGCACGACATGCGGCGCTGGAATCCGCCATCACGTCCCGCGTAGGTGACACACCTCTCCGACAGATAAGCCCCAACGATGCGGCGGAGGTAGGGAGGCACACCATGATAGCGCAGTGCCTCCCGAATACAACTCCAGGGCAGGGTGTTGAAGGCGTTGGATATGTCCAAGGACACCGCCAACATCACCCCGCCCCGAGACACCGCTTCCTCCGCCAGGACTCTAACCCGCGACACAGCGTGTATCGTGGAGCGCCCATGCCGAAACCCAAACTGACTGTCGTCCAGGTCCGGCCCCTCTCTGCACAAGTGGCCGACGAGGCGGGCTGCGATTACTCGCTCGAACAGCTTGCCCACCTCGTCTAGCAGCACTATGGGCCGGTACGCGGACGACGAGTCCGCCGGGCGCCCCGCCTTCCTGAGCAGGACCAGACGACCAGATTTCCACAAAGTGGGAAACTGGCCCCGCTCAAGACACGCTGTGTAGAGTCCTCTCAGTTGGGGCTCGAGCTCCTTCAGAGCGAGGGCCAACACACAGCCGTGGATCCCGTCGGGCCCCGGAGCCACGTTCTTGGCCCGGAGCCGCATCACGGCTGCCCTCATCTCTGCCTGTGTCACCTCTGGGACGCTGATGGCGTTCTCTTCCTCTTCTTCTGCAGACTCTGCGGCCGTGGGCAAAGCCATCGGCGGCGGAGTGTGCTCCGCTCTGGCCGGGAAGAGGGCTGCAACCACCTCCTCCAGCAGCTCGGGTTGGAGACTCTCCGTAAGCGGAGGCGCCGCGGCTCGAAGTTTCCCTCGAACCGCGCGATAAGGGCGCCCCCACGGATCCCCGTCTAGAGTCTCCAACATCTCTTCCCTGGCTCGCGTCCTCGACTCGCCGATGGCCAGCCACAGAGTCTGCTTGGCCGCGCGGTACACCTCATACAGCGCGGCCTCTTCGTCAGGGACCCGACGACGTCTCCTCCGGTATCGGGTGTACTGGCGTCTGACCGCCACGCACGCGACGCGCAGCTGCGCGATCTCGGCGGTCCACCAGTACACCTGGCGCCTTGCGGACTGTGCGTGGACCCGGGGCATGGACGCGTCGCTGATTTGCGTCATCGCCCCGCGGAACCACAGCGCCTCCCGCTCGACGTCGACGGGTCTGTTCGTCACCGACTCCCGGCTCCAGGCCTGGACAATAGCGGCCTCCTCGAGAAGTTCCCTGTCTATGCGCTTACGCGCCCAACGCGGACCGTCCGTTCGCGGGGTCGGTCGACCGCGGCCGCCGGTGGTCTGGGCGGAGACGTCGAATCGGATGTAGCGGTGATCCGACAACGTCTCCACCTCCACGGCGACACGCCAGTCGTGGACACGGCTCGCGACAGCGGGGCTGGCGAACGAGACATCCACTATAGACCCGCCCCGCTGCCGCACGCACGTATGTACCGAGCCCCGATTTAGGACGGTCAAGCCAGTCGTAACCGCCCACTCCTCCAGCACCTCGCCCCTAGCATCGGTCACAGGGGATCCCCACGCCGCAGACTTGGCGTTGAGATCCCCCAGCAACAGCACAGGGCGAGGGTGGAGTCGGCCCACGACGGCACCCAACTCGACAAGGAACCTCTCGAAGTCGGCGAGACTCTTGTTGGGCGAAAAATACGCCCCAACGGTGCCAATGCCGTTCGCGAGGGCAGCTACCCAGCCGCGACCTCGGGACGGGTTGACAAGAGCCCCGCCAATGATGGCCACCAAACCGTCCAAGTCTCCCACCCAGTTATCCCTGGGGGGGACGAAATACGGTTCGGCGACCACGGCCACGTGAATCGACCACTCTGCCATGCTCTGGAGCAAAAGATCCTGAGCTCTAGCAGAGTGGTTGATATTGCCCTGGAGGTAATGGAAGACCGCCATTTATGCGGCATCCATTCCCTCCACCGCACCATTCCTAGGCCGGGAGTCGGCCGAAGGGCAGCCAGGCTGCGGGGGGGGTAAAGAGCCCCCGGCAGCCATGGCAGCCCCTCTCTTCTTCTTCTGCGTCTGCGTGGTGGGCGCGCCACAGGCCTTTCCGCCCGCTCTGTGCCCCGCAGGCCTCCCTGCAGCTGTACAGAGGCTGCAGTTTGGCGCCGCGAGACACTGGGCCGCCTTGTGGCCGGCCTGACCGCAGCGATAGCACTGCTCGCTGCGGTCAATAGCGGCGGTGCACCGTGCCCTGACATGCCCAATGTCGAGGCAACGGTAGCACCGCAAGGCCCTGGGCTGCAGCTGCTTCACCCTCGCTGCCACCCATCCCACCAAGAGACGCCCGGCGTCGGCGACTTTCTTAGCCGCCGCCACCGGACACCGCACCCAGATCGCGCCGAGCCCGGAGGCATCGACGCGAACCTCGCCCGTGCGTACGTCTGCGGGCGGACACCCACCGGTATGGGCGACGGCCGCCACGACCTCAGCCGCGGTCGTCGAGTCGTCCAGGCCATCGACGCGCAACTCAGCTGTCTTCATTGGCCTGGACACCCGGACGTCATCCGGGTTGAGGACCTCCCTCAACTTGGCGGCCAGGACGTCCGCCCTTTCGCCGCTAGAGGCACCCGACACCTCAAGCAGTCGCGCCCCCGTGATCGCCTGCCTCACTCTGAGGCCGGCCGGTACACCTAAGTCGGGGAACGCGACTTTCGCCTTTGCCTCCATGAGGACCGCCTTGTAAGAGACGCCCCTTTCGACGGCTCCGGGCTGCAGCGTAATAACTACAGCCGCGGAGCGTGGGGCTCTCATCTTTGGCGGCCCTTGAGCCTTCTGGGGTGCCGGTGCTCCAGCGGGTGCTGGTGCTGCTGTCGCTGCTGGCGCCGTCTTTTTCTTCTTACGGCGGCCCCTCTTTACCACCGTCGTCCAGGAGTCCGCGGTGGACCCGGGTGCGGTCGCCGAGGGAGCGGGCGCCGGTGGCGCGGCCGTCCGGGACGTGGACGCTGACGAGCCCTCCGCGGGCTTCCTCCCCGGACCCGGTTTAGCAGGCTCCGCCTTCCTCCGCCCGTCGGCAGCGAGCGGCGGCCGGAGAGTCTCAGCAGGGAGGAGCCTCGACTCGAGACCCTGCAGCCGGGCATTCATCATGCCCCCACACTGCAGCATGCAGATGCGGACGATCTTCTCGATCTCCGCATCCGCAGGTGCGGGGGCAGGCGGTGTCTCTGCAACGACGCCGAGGGCGGAACTGGTGGCCACAGGACGCCTCTGCTGCCATTCCGCCCTCTGCGCGGCAAGCTCCCGCTTGAGGTCCTCCAGCTCGGATCGGAGACGGCCGTTCTCCTCCCACAGTTTCGCCGTCTCCTCCGTGCCAGTCCGCCCAACGAGGACCTCAACCGCCTCTCTGATACCTTCAGCTGCCTCCTTCAGGGCGCGCGTGAACGTGCCCTTCAAGTTGCCCGATTTGGTGGCCACTTTCAGGACCACGTCCACGCCGTCCAACACCTGGCGACTGAGCGCCACCGCCGTTGGGCTTCCTCCGGCCATCCGAGCAGAGCGCCGCTCTCGCGCTTGTTGGGCCAGCTCGCTGACCTCGTCAGCCACGACAGCCCTTTGCTGCGCCCGTTTAGCAGCAGCGGCCTCCGCACGGTTACTTCCCAGCAGGGACACAGTAGAGCCCCCGCTCGAGTCCGCCATGGTGAGCCCGGGGTCGCTCTCCGCACTCCCTCCTGGTGTATCAGGGCGCTTGAAGCGACCCCGAAGGTCACGCGCTGTCTTCTGCGCCACCGTGCCACCTTTTCCCCTCTGTGCCGCAGTTCTTTTTGCGGCCCCCTGTGTCTCCTCACTGGAGGAGAGGCTGCGCTTCCGAGATCTGGATCTGGACCTGGACCCAGATACAGATCTGGAGGCGCGTCTGCGTGTGTCCGTATCGGACATTACGTCCCTTTCGGGAATGGAGCCTCCTCGGCTCTTGTTGCCGTTGCCGGCATACGGTACCTCCGCCAATAAAATTGGCACGTCATCAACTTTTGTTTTTTTTTCCGTTTTCCATTTTGTTCCCACGAGTAATGAGGAATGAATGTCCACCTAGGCAGAGCCTCTTGCCCTAGGTAAGCCTAAATACTGGAAGAGTTCGGCAGGTATCTCCAGGGGAAGCGCTAGCGACTGGTCCCCCACCAGCCACTCATCCTCTCGCCACGCTTCGAAGCTTAGGATTAGGTGGTTTTTTATCTTAGAGGTGACCTTCCTCTGGGCCGGGCGGTTAAGCCAAGCCCCCGACGGCGGCATTAAACATGCCTCCGTTCGCTGTCCGGCCAACCCGACTCAGCGAACCCGCCGGAAGTTCTCTCCTCGAAGACTACTCCTCAAGGAGAGATACCCTTGCCGCTTTAGTGCGCCTGCACCTCAGCGGCATCATGGTCACGTCCTCTGTCGATCGACGACCGTCGATCAATCAGGAGCGACCCATCTGCCTTGTCCCTACACTGTGCCCTCTGCAAACAGAGGGACACGTGTAAGAACAAGGTGTAGCCTACCTGGCTCTCCCCCCGCAGAAATTTGCCATAAACAATAATCTTTTCTAGAAAAGATTATTGTTCATGCCCAGGGTGCACCGGCCCGACAACTGCTCTTCCCCTCGAACGTATCCATAAGGGACCAGCAGGTATCAGGCACACGAGGAGGTTTTCTGCATGCACCCCGCCCCCAACCTAACCTTTTTTTTTTTTTTTTTTTTTGGTCTCGGGGTGGAAAATCCTCATGGATGTCCTCCGCCTGGGGCGAGCGGAGGGGTCTGTCAGACTCTTACTGACTAAAAACCACCCCGGTGTTCCGACTCACACCTACGCCGGGGGTCGCGGGAACGAAAGAATCTTCCGCAACCCCCGACTGGTGCCAGCCCGCCGCAGCGGGCCCCTCCTCCTTCATCACCGGCGCACCAGAACACATGGCACGCCGTGACCAACCCAGGGACCAAACCAGCACATGGGCGCCAGACAGCCCCTTGTCTAGGCGCCCTTGGCCCCTCTTCGACGGGTCAGGTAATTGGCCCCGCCGTCTACCAATTTTCGGCCGCAGAGGATAGGGAGAGCGGCCTACGACCTACCGACACTCCTCTTCCCCTGCGGCCCCACCGCGTTCGCCATCGGACGGTGGCGACCCCGTCAAGGCCGCGGCAGGGAGGGAGAGCGCTGTACCGCAATACATCTCTCCAGCCGCGGCCCCGAAACCGCAGCCGCGATGCCCCCGCTACGCGACATCGCGGCCCGCCTCAGTTGCGATGTCGCCACCGCAACCTACACGTTGGCCGCTACGTCATGGGCTTGGGTCAAAAAGCCCTGACGAGCGGCCCCTCCTTGGGTTCCTCTTGGCTTCACCGTGGTTGGGCACCCACGGCTAATGAGCCCCCCCGCAACGACAATGCGGGAACCCTTCGGGGGGGCCCCAACCTAACCTAACCTAACCTTTTTTTTTTTTTTTTTTTTTTTTTTTTTTTTTTTTTTTTTTTTGACGCTGAGAAATGCTTTATGCACTGCCGCTCGTGGGGGGACGAGACGGGGTGTGTGGGACTCCTGTCAGAAGGACAGTATACCCACTAAAACTCAGCGGTGTTCCCGCTTCGCCGTGATGGGAGGGCCATGGGAAACTGGCGTAGCCTTTACATCCACGACCCTCCCGGCGCATGCCCGCCTATCTGGCGGGCCCCGCAGGCCCCCCAAGGTGGGGGGCTACGGGAATGGCCGGGAACACCTGGCCATTCCCGTCCGACACTCGTGGAGGCCTGTGCAATACAGGCAAGGGTGCCCCCGCACCCGTTGCCTGCTGGCCTCCACCTGGTTTGGGGAGAAATACACCCCCACCAGGGCTACTTCTCCCCACGCGGCGGCCACGTATCCCGGTCCCCTCTCTAGGAGCGAGAGGGGAGGGGAGTCCGTGGAAGACCGCGACACCGATGCCAACGAGGCGTGTTCGCCTGAAGGATGCGATGTTCGACCCTATCCATCAGTCGGACATCGCACCCCCCTCCTCCGCCGCCGCTGCAGGAACGACGGTGCTAGCCGCAGCAGCAGGCCCACTCGGCGCCTGCACTTTGCCCCGCTTGAGGGGAGGATTGCAGTTCCTCCCCTTCATAACGTGGCCTGCCGGGCAGCCACTGGCGGCACACACCGCGCAGTGCGGCGTGGCGACCTCGCAGGAGGCGGCTTTGTGGCCCTCCATGCCGCAGCGGTAGCAAGTGTCCGTCCTGTCTACAGTGGACGGACACAGGGGCCGGGTGTGGCCAATGCCGAGGCACCTATAGCACCGCAGAGGCCGGTCCTCGAGCGCCCGGACTGCACCCGAGCTGAAGCCGACTGTGAGCCGTCCCTTGGCAAGGACGGCTTTGGCAGCGGCAATTGGGCACGTGAGGCGAATGTTGCCCATACCTCCGCGGCCGGGCCTTATGTCCCGGCCTTGGACCGCCGCGACGCCACAGCCCCCTATCGCTGCGACCGCCGCCACCACCTCCTCCTTGGTGACGGAGTCGTCGAGGTCCGTCACCTCTATGGCCGCCAACTTGACCGGTCGGGCCACCTTGGCCGAATCTGCGATGACCTCCCGCAGCTTGGCCGCAAAGAGGTCCGCATGGGCACTCCCCTCTGCCCCCGGGAACTCGAATATTCGAGCCCCGGCCTGGGTGCGTCGGCAAGACACCCCGCCGATCCCCAGTTGGGTGGGATCGGCATTGGCACGCGCCCGCACCAAAAGGGACATGTACGTCTCCCCTCGCCCCACAGCCTCCGCGGTGAGCGTCACCACGACGGCCGCGGTTTTTGGGGGGACGAGTCGCCCCTTTCCCCTCCCTTTCCCCTGTCCTTTACCCTTGTCGGTCGTCTGCGACCGGCTGGGAGCAGTGGTGGCGGGGACGACAGGGACAGAGACAGCCGTCACCGACTTCTTCCCTTTTCCCTTCCCTTTCTTTTTCACCTCCGTCCACTCGTTGGACGGGGTGGTCGAAGGCAGGAGGGCGTCTTCCACCTGGGAGGAGGACGGCTCCGGCTCACGCTGCCTTTTATCCGCCGCAAGCGGCGGTCGGGGCCGTGTCTCCGGCAAGAGCCGGTCCTCAATTCCTGCTAGGCAGGCTCTTGTGAAGGCCCTCTCCTCCATTACGACCTTGCGGATGATATCCTCAAGGTTGGAGGCGGGGCCCTCTGCCGCAGGGCTCGTCCCGGCTTGTTGTGGCTGGGCCGTGGCTTCAGCCAGCCTCTGATGAAGCTGGCTGACCTCCATCCGCAGGCGATCCACCCTCGCCTGCAGTTGCCGCGTCTCGTCGGTGGTCTTCCGCTGGACCAGCTCCGCGACGACACCGCGCAAGCTCGCGGCCCGGCTCTTGAGGGCCTTCTGAAAGGTCCCCTTTAGGTTGGAGGACTTAGAGGCGACCTCGACAATCTCCTCCTCGTCCTCCTCCGCCATTTTCTCCAGCTCCGCCAGAGAGTGGTCTGCGTATAGAACGCGGGACGCACCGTACCCGGACTTGGCCCGGGCGACGTGCGCCCGCTTCTCTTTGGCCGCCACCCGCTCTTCCAGCTCTTGCTGGAGCTGCGTCCGCCGAGCCAGGTCCAACTTGCGTTGGGCGTCCGCGAGCCCAACGTCATGGCTATCCGCGGCCACCGTTGGCCTCTTAGACTCCGGGGAACCCCCGGACGAAGCGACCCGCTTCCTCGACCGAGAGTCGTCCGCATCCGACATACTGCAAAGTGAGTCGTTATCAGACGACTCGTCCGCCCCTCCGAAGAAACTGGTCGCAGACCGCGCGCGGCCAGTCTCTGACGCCGAAGCGCCGGAGTGGCCCTGAGAAGGGCCTTTGGGATGGCCCTGAGAAGGGCCTTTGGGTTGGCCCTGAGAAGGGCCTTTTGGTTTTAAAAATCGCCCTAAGGCGTCCCGCGCAGGTGTTGGCATAGCCTCCGCAGGTTCGTAGACGACAACGCTTGATAAAATTTAAATTTCGCTACGAGAGCACAGTGCACTTTGGCCAACCCAGTCTGCCACTCCGTTACGGTGGTCAGAACTGGGTCGTTTCCAGGGGACGCGACGTGGACGCAAGCACTGTGGGGTGGTCCCCCAACCTAACCTTTTTTTTTTTTTTTTTTTTTGACGCTGAGAAATGCTTTATGCACTGCCGCTCGTGGGGGACGAGACGGGGTGTGTGGGACTCCTGTCAGAAGGACAGTATACCCACTAAAACTCAGCGGTGTTCCCGCATCGCCGTGATGGGAGGGCCATGGGAAACCGGCGTAGCCTTTACATCCACGACCCTCCCGGCGCATGCCCGCCTAGCTGGCGGGCCCCGCATGCCCCCCTGACTGGGGGGGGGCTACGGGAATGGCCGGGAACACCTGGCCATTCCCGTCCGGCACTGGTGGAGGCCTGTGCGATGCAGGCGAGGGTGCCCCCGCACCCGTTGCCTGCTGGCCTCCACCTGGGAGGAGGAGTCGGAGATGAGCGTCGAACTGACGTCTCCTTCGACCCCTCCTCCGCCTTCGGAGCGGTGCCGCGTCGGGATCATCTTCCCGCACGCGCTCCGCCGCCTCCTTCTGGGACATGACGTGCTCGCAGAAGGAGGCGACCGCCGCCCAGGACCCCTCGTCCCTCAGCATGGCGCCCACCACGCCGGGGAGCGAGAGGTCCAGCCCGATCGCCGCGACGAGACTGCGGCGCGGCCCGGACCACGACGGGCACACCTCGAGAGTGTGCTGCGCCGTGTCCTCCGCCGCGCCACAGTCGTGGCACGACGGCGTCTCCTCCCGTCCGATCCGATGCAGGTACGATCCGAAACAACCGTGTCCGGACAGCACCTGCACCAGGCGGAACGAGAGGAACCCGTGCGGCCGCTCGAGCCAGTCCCGCAGGACCGGCCCGATCGCGTCGAGGGTTCGGCGGCCGAAGACCGCGGCGGCGAGGTCCGTCGTCCAGTGGACGACGATGGCGTCCCTCGCCTCCCGCCGGACGGCCTCCCGCTGTTCCGGGGCGAAGGGCTGACCCGCCGCCCTCCGCCCCGCCTTCCACTCGTACACTCTGGCGAGCACCCACGCCTCGAGTTCCCAAGGAGGGGTGCTGGCCAGAGCGCACGCCCCGGCGAAGCTCACCGTGCGGTGAGCCCGCGCCACCCGCTGGGCTATCGCCCTTTGAGGTGCCCGCAAGGCCGCGGCGTTCTCTCGTCTGTGGAGAGACTCCTCCCAGATGGGGGCCCCGTAGAGGGCCATGCTCCTCAAGATGCCGGCGTAGAGTTGCCGGCATCGAGCGCTGGGCCCCCCCAAGTTCGGGAGGAGCCACGAGAGAGCGCCCGCGGTCTTCAGCAGGCGCGACGACAGCCCGCTGAAATGCGGGCCGAAGCGCCACCTGCTGTCGAGTACAAGGCCCAGATATTTCATCTGGGCCTTCACCTCAATCCTGACGCCCTCCACGAAGATGTGGGCGCCAGGTGGCGGGGGGCGCTGCCGGGGACCGTGGAAGAAGACGGCCTCGGTCTTCTGCAGCGCCACCGTCAACCCTAGGCGGCGGATCCTCCCTGCGACCAAGGATCCGCCCGCCGAGGCCAAGGAGGCCGCCTCCCTGAAACTCTCCCCCCGGGCGGTGAGGAGAGTGTCATCCGCGTAGCAGACGACACTCGTGCCTCGGAGGAGAGTTCCCCGCAAGAGCCAATCGTAGCCGACGCTCCAGAGGAGAGGTCCTAAGACTGACCCCTGTGGAACGCCGGCTTCCGCGGCGTACCGCCGGACTCGGCCAGCCCTGTTCACCAGGACGATCGCCCGATCCTCCAGGTAGCTGGCCAGCAGCACGCGCATGTAGCGAGGCACTCCGTGGAATCGGAGCGCCTCTAGGATGGTGGAGTGGGGAACGGAGTTGAAGGCGTTGGCAATGTCGAACGACACCGCCAACAACCCGTCCCCCGCCTCCATCGCATCCTTCACCTGCCCCTTGAGGCAGGCCAGCGCGTCCACCGTCGAACGCTCAGCCCGAAAGCCGTACTGAGCGTCCGACAAGTCCGGCCCGATGCACCGCAGATGCTGAGCAGGACCAGACGACCAGATTTCCACAAAGTGGGAAACTGGCCCCGCTCAAGACACGCTGTGTAGAGTCCTCTCAGTTGGGGCTCGAGCTCCTTCAGAGCGAGGGCCAACACGCAGCCGTGGATCCCGTCGGGCCCCGGAGCCACGTTCTTGGCCCGGAGCCGCATCACGGCTGCCCCCATCTCTGCCTGTGTCACCCCTGGGACGCTGATGGCGTTCTCCTCCTCTTCTTCTGCAGACTCTGCGGCCGTGGGCAAAGCCATCGGCGGCGGAGTGTGCTCCGCTCTGGCCGGGAAGAGAGCTGCAACCACCTCCTCCAGCAGCTCGGGTTGGAGACTCTCCGTAAGCGGAGGCGCCGCGGCTCGAAGTTTCCCTCGAACCGCGCGATAAGGGCGCCCCCACGGATCCCCGTCTAGAGTCTCCAACATCTCCTCCCTGGCTCGCGTCCTCGACTCGCCGATGGCCAGCCACAAAGTCTGCTTGGCCGCGCGGTACACCTCATACAGCGCGGCCTCTTCGTCAGGGACCCGACGACGTCTCCTCCGGTATCGGGTGTACTGGCGTCTGACCGCCACGCACGCGACGCGCAGCTGCGCGATCTCGGCGGTCCACCAGTACACCTGGCGCCTTGCGGACTGTGCGTGGACCCGGGGCATGGACGCGTCGCTGATTTGCGTCATCGCCCCGCGGAACCACAGCGCCTCCCGCTCGACGTCGACGGGTCCGTTCGTCACCGACTCCCGGCTCCAGGCCTGGACAATAGCGGCCTCCTCGAGAAGTTCCCTGTCTATGCGCTTACGCGCCCAACGCGGACCGTCCGTTCGCGGGGTCGGTCGACCGCGGCCGCCGGTGGTCTGGGCGGAGACGTCGAATCGGATGTAGCGGTGATCCGACAACGTCTCCACCTCCACGGCGACACGCCAGTCGTGGACACGGCTCGCGACAGCGGGGCTAGCGAACGAGACGTCCACTATAGAACCGCCCCGCTGCCGCACGCACGTGTGTACCGAGCCCCGATTTAGGACGGTCAAGCCAGTCGTGACCGCCCACTCCTCCAGCACCTCGCCCCTAGCATCGGTCACAGGGGATCCCCACGCCGCAGACTTGGCGTTGAGATCCCCCAGCAACAGCACAGGGCGAGGGTGGAGTCGGCCCACGACGGCACCCAACTCGACAAGGAACCTCTCGAAGTCGGCGAGACTCTTGTTGGGCGAAAAATACGCCCCAACGGTGCCAATGCCGTCCGCGAGGGCAGCTACCCAGCCGCGACCTCGGGACGGGTTGACAAGAGCCCCGCCAATGATGGCCACCAAACCGTCCAAGTCTCCCACCCAGTTATCCCTGGGGGGGACGAAATACGGTTCGGCGACCACGGCCACATGAATCGACCACTCTGCCATGCTCTGGAGCAAAAGATCCTGAGCTCTAGCAGAGTGGTTGATATTGCCCTGGAGGTAATGGAAGACCGCCATTTATGCGGCATCCATTCCCTCCACCGCACCATTCCTAGGCCGGGAGTCGGCCGAAGGGCAGCCAGGCTGCGGGGGGGGTAAAGAGCCCCCGGCAGCCATGGCAGCCCCTCTCTTCTTCTTCTGCGTCTGCTTGGTGGGCGCGCCACAGGCCTTTCCGCCCGCTCTGTGCCCCGCAGGCCTCCCTGCAGCTGTACAGAGGCTGCAGTTTGGCGCCGCGAGACACTGGGCCGCCTTGTGGCCGGCCTGACCGCAGCGATAGCACTGCTCGCTGCGGTCAATAGCGGCGGTGCACCGTGCCCTGACATGCCCAATGTCGAGGCAACGGTAGCACCGCAAGGCCCTGGGCTGTAGCTGCTTCACCCTCGCTGCCACCCATCCCACCAAGAGACGCCCGGCGTCGGCGACTTTCTTAGCCGCCGCCACCGGACACCGCACCCAGATCGCGCCGAGCCCGGAGGCATCGACGCGAACCTCGCCCGTGCGTACGTCTGCGGGCGGACACCCACCGGTACGGGCGACGGCCGCCACGACCTCAGCCGCGGTCGTCGAGTCGTCCAGGCCATCGACGCGCAACTCAGCTGTCTTCATTGGCCTGGACACCCGGACGTCATCCGGGTTGAGGACCTCCCTCAACTTGGCGGCCAGGACGTCCGCCCTTTCGCCGCTAGAGGCACCCGACACCTCAAGCAGTCGCGCCCCCGTGATCGCCTGCCTCACTCTGAGGCCGGCCGGTACACCTAAGTCGGGGAACGCGACTTTTGCCTTTGCCTCCATGAGGACCGCCTTGTAAGAGACGCCCCTTTCGACAGCTCCGGGCTGCAGCGTAATAACTACAGCCGCGGAGCGTGGGGCTCTCATCTTTGGCGGCCCTTGAGCCTTCTGGGGTGCCGGTGCCCCAGCGGGTGCTGGTGCTGCTGTCGCTGCTGGCGCCGTCTTCTTCTTCTTACGGCGGCCCCTCTTTACCACCGTCGTCCAGGAGTCCGCGGTGGACCCGGGTGCGGTCGCCGAGGGAGCGGGCGCCAGTGGCGCGGCCGTCCGGGACGTGGACGCTGACGAGCCCTCCGCGGGCTTCCTCCCCGGACCCGGCTTAGCAGGCTCCGCCTTCCCCCGCCCGTTGGCAGCGAGCGGCGGCCGGAGAGTCTCAGCAGGGAGGAGCCTCGACTCGAGACCCTGCAGCCGGGCATTCATCATGCCCCCACACTGCAGCATGCAGATGCGGACGATCTTCTCGATCTCCGCATCCGCAGGTGCGGGGGCAGGTACGGACGACGGGGGGGCCGGCGGTGTCTTGGCAACGACGCCGGGGGCGGAACTGTTGGCCACAGGACGCCTCTGCTGCCATTCCGCCCTCTGCGCGGCAAGCTCCCGCTTGAGGTCCTCCAGCTCGGACCTGAGACGGCTGTTCTCCTCCCACAGCTTCTCCGTCTCATCCGTGCCAGTCCGCGCAACGAGGACCTCAACCGCCTCTCTTATGCCCTCAGCTGCCTCCTTCAGGGCGCGCGTGAACGTTCCCTTCAGGTTGCCCGATTTGGTGGCCACCTTCAGGACTACGTCCACGCCGTCCAACACCTGGCGACTGAGCGCCACCGCTGTCGGGCTCCCTCCGGCCATCCGAGCGGAGCGCCGCTCTCGCGCTTGTTGGGCCAGCTCGCTGACCTCGTCAGCCACGACAGCCCTTTGCTGCGCCCGTTTAGCAGCAGCGGCCTCCGCACGGTTACTCCCCAGCAGGGACACAGTAGAGCCCCCGCTCGAGTCCGCCATGGTGAGCCCGGGGTCGCTCTCCGCACTCCCTCCTGGTGTATCAGGGCGCTTGAAGCGACCCCGAAGGTCACGCGCTGTCTTCTGCGCCACCGTGCGACCTTTTCCTCTCTGTGCCGCAGTTCTTTTTGCGGCCCCCTGTGTCTCCTCACTGGAGGAGAGGCTGCGCTTCCGAGATCTGGATCTGGACCTGGACCCAGATACAGATCTGGAGGCGCGCCTGCGTGTGTCTTTATCGGACATTACGTCCATTTCTGGACTGGAGCCTCCTCGGCTCTTGTTGCCGTCGCCGACAAACGGTACCTCCGCCAATGAAATTGGCACGTCATCCACTTTTTTTGGTTCTAAATTATTAACATTTTCCATTTTGTTCCCACGAGTAGTAAGGAATTATTCGTCCACCTAGGCAGAGCCTTTTACCTAGGTAAGCCTATATACTGTAGGGTGCGGCAGGTGCCCCACAGGGGAAGCGCTAATAACTGGACACCCTCCAGCCATTCATCCTCTCGCCGCGCTTCAAAACTTAGGATTGGGTGGTTTTTTATCTTAGAGGTGACCTTCCTCTGGGCCAGGCGGTTAAGCCAAGCCCCCGGCGGCGGCATTAGACATGCCTCCGTTCGCTGTCCGGCCAACCCGACTCAGCGAACCCGCCGAAAGTTCTCTCCTCGAAGACTTCAAGGAGAGATACCTTCGCCGCTTTAATGCGCCTGCACCTCAGCGGCTCAAGGTCACGTCCTCTGTCGATCGACGACCGTCGATCAATCAGGAGCGACCCATCTCCCTTGTTCCTACACTGTGCCCTCTGCAGACAGAGGGACACGTGTAAAAACAACGTGGAGCCTACTGGCTCTCCCCCCGCAGAAATTTGCCATAAACAATAATCTTTTCTAGAAAAGATTATTGTCCATGCCCAGGGTGCACCGGCCCGACAACTGCTCTTCCCCTCGAACGTATCCATAAGGGACCAGCAGGTATCAGGCACACGAGGAGGTTTTCTGCATGCACCCCAACCTAACCTTTTTTTTTTTTTTTTTTTTTTTTGGTCTCGGGGTGGAAAATCCTCATGGATGTCCTCCGCCTGGGGCGAGCGGAGGGGTCTGTCAGACTCTTACTGACTAAAAACCACCCCGGTGTTCCGACTCACACCTACGCCGGGGGTCGCGGGAACGAAAGAATCTTCCGCAACCCCCGACTGGTGCCAGCCCGCCGCAGCGGGCCCCTCCTCCTTCATCACCGGCGCACCAGAACACATGGCACGCCGTGACCAACCCAGGGACCAACCCAGCACATGGGCGCCAGACAGCCCCTTGTCTAGGCGCCCTTGGCCCCTCTTCGACGGGTCAGGTAATTGGCCCCGCCGTCTACCAATTTTCGGCCGCAGAGGATAGGGAGAGCGGCCTACGACCTACCGACACTCCTCTTCCCCTGCGGCCCCACCGCGTTCGCCATCGGACGGTGGCGACCCCGTCAAGGCCGCGGCAGGGAGGGAGAGCGCTGTACCGCAATACACCTCTCCAGCCGCGGCCCCGAAACCGCAGCCGCGATGCCCCCGATACACGACATCGCGGCCCGCCTCAGTTGCGATGTCGCCACCGCAACCTACACGTTGGCCGCTACGTCATGGGCTTGGGTCAAAAAGCCCTGACGAGCGGCCCCTCCTCGGGTTCCTCTTGGCTTCACCGTGGTTGGGCACCCACGGCTAATGAGCCCCCCCGCAACGACAATGCGGGAACCCTTCGGGGGGGACCCCAACCTAACCTTTTTTTTTTTTTTTTGGTCTCGGGGTGGAAAATCCTCATGGATGTCCTCCGCCCTGGGGCGGGCGGAGGGGTCTGTCAGACTCTTACTGACTAAAAACCACCCCGGTGTTCCGACTCACACTTACGCCGGGGGTTGCGGGAACGACAAAATCTTCCGCAAATCCCCGGCTGGTGCCGGCCTGCCACCGCGGGCCTCGTCTCGGGTTAGGGGGGGGAGTGAGGTGTTTGACTCCCCCCGCGACGTCTCAGAGGGGCGCGCGTGGAACACTACGCGCCGCCACCTCGGGTCCTGAGGTGTGGGGGGCGACGGACGTCCCCGAGTCCGTCGTCCCTGGACCCATTTAGGGGGGCCGGAAGAGGGCGTTGTCCGCCCTCCGCCGACGCCCGGTGCGCCTGCTGCGGGCCGGGTGAGTGGACGAGATCTCCCTCTCCCTTTCCGCAGCCTCCTTCTGCGAGACGACCGTCTCGCAGAAGGCGACCACCGCGTCCCAGGACTCGGCGCCGCCGACCATAGCGTTCACTACGGCCGGCAGCGACAAGTCACTGCCTACTCCTGAGATGAGGGCACGGCGCGGCCCCTCCCAAGCGGCACACTCTGCCAGCGTGTGCCACGCCGTGTCCTCCCGGCAGTCGACGCAGTGGTGACACCGGGCGTCCGGCTCCCTGTTTATGCGACACAGGTACTTCCCGAAGCAACCGTGCCCCGAGAGCACCTGCGTCACCCGAAACGACAGGGAGCCGTGCCTCCTCCCGAGCCAGCGCTCGAGCACCGGCCGGACCGCCTCGACGACGTCGAGGCCGGCGGTAGGGCGCGAAAGCCTGTCCCGCCATTCCGCCACCAGGACCTCGCGAAGCTGAGACCGATGCAGCTCCACATGTCGCTGCATCGGTCGCTCGCCCCGCGCCCGCGCTTCCTCGCGCCACCGATACGATGACGCGAGTACTTTCGCCTCCAGGTCCCAGGGCGGGGATCCAGCCAGTGCACAAGCCGCCTCGTAGGAGATCGTGCGATACCCCCGGATGACTCTGACGGCCATCGCCCTTTGCGGTCTCCGCATGACGGCGATGCTCCCGGCCGTCAGGTCAGCCGCCCAGATCGGGGCCCCGTAAAGGGCCATCGATCGCACGATCCCCACGTATAGCCGCCTACAAGCGGCGCTCGGGCCCCCCAGATTGGGAAGCAGCGTTGAGAGCGCTCCAGCAGCGCCCAGCAACTTGGGCGCCAGCCGTCGGAAGTGGGGCCCGAAGTCCCACCGGCTGTCGAGGACCAATCCTAGGTACTTCATGGTACCCTCGACAGCGATCCGAGCCCCCCCGACCACGATATGTGAGCCGGGTGACGGCGCCCGCCGGGGGCCATGGAACACCATAGCCTCCGACTTGCTGAGGGCCACCTCCAGGCCTAGGCGACGTATGCGGCTCACCACCTGTGAGACCGCAGCCGTCGCCAGCAACGCTGCTTCCCTGTACGAGCTCCCCCGGGCAGTGACCAGCGTGTCGTCCGCATAACACGTCAGGTCTACCCCCGGCCTGAGCTCGCCCCTCAGCACCCAGTCGTACCCGATGTTCCACCCCAACCTAACCTAACCTAACCTTTTTTTTTTTTTTTTTTTTTTTTTTTGACGCTGAGAAATGCTTTATGCACTGCCGCTCGTGGGGGACGAGACGGGGTGTGTGGGACTCCTGTCAGAAGGACAGTATACCCACTAAAACTCAGCGGTGTTCCCGCATCGCCGTGATGGGAGGGCCATGGGAAACCGGCGTAGCCTTTACATCCACGACCCTCCCGGCGCATGCCCGCCTAGCTGGCGGGCCCCGCATGCCCCCCTGACTGGGGGGCTACGGGAATGGCCGGGAACACCTGGCCATTCCCGTCCGGCACTGGTGGAGGCCTGTGCGATGCAGGCGAGGGTGCCCCCGCACCCGTTGCCTGCTGGCCTCCACCTGGGAGGAGGAGTCGGAGATGAGCGTCGAACTGACGTCTCCTTCGACCCCTCCTCCGCCTTCGGAGCGGTGCCGCGTCGGGATCATCTTCCCGCACGCGCTCCGCCGCCTCCTTCTGGGACATGACGTGCTCGCAGAAGGAGGCGACCGCCGCCCAGGACCCCTCGTCCCTCAGCATGGCGCCCACCCAGGTCTCCCAGCACGGAGACCTGACGCGGCGCCGCCCTGCCGACCACGGCGGCCAGGACTCCGAGATAGTTCTCGAAGTCCCGGAGAGGGCGGTTTGGGGAGAAATACACGCCCACAAGGGCGAGTTCTCCCCACGCGGCGGCCACGTATCCCGGTCCCCTCTCTAATAGCGAGAGGGGAGGGGAGTCTGTGGAAGACCGCGCCGCTAGTGCCACCAAGCCGTCCTCGTCACCCAGCCAGCTGCCGGGGACGAAGTAGGGCTCGGCGACCACCGCTACGTTCACCAACCACTCGGCCATGACCTGCACCACCAGGTCCTGGGCCGCTCTGCAGTGGTTGGCGTTCGTCTGGAGGATGCGGAGGTCGGAAATTATTATTCCGACATCGCACCCTCCTCAGCCGCCGCCGCCGCCGCTGGAGCTACAGCGGCGACGACGGCGGCGGCGGTGGTGGCAACAGGGCGAACCTGCGCCGGCACCACGCCCTTCTTGACGGGGGGCTTACAGCTCCTGCCCGTCATCCGGTGGCCCGCGGGGCGGCCACTGGCGGCACACGCCGCGCAGTGTGGCGCGGTGGCGGTGGCGGTGCACGCGGCCCACCCGTGTCCCTCCTTCCCGCATTGGAAGCACGTATCCCTCCAATCGGACTTGGAGGGACACGTGGCTCGGGTGTGGCCGAACGCGCAGCACTTGAAGCACCGCGCAGGCTGTGCCTCAAGCGGCCGGACCACCGCCGAGCTGAAGCCGATCAGCAACCGTCCTTTGGTCGCCGCAAGGACGGCCCCGGCCGCGGCGACCGGGCACTCCACGCGGATGATGCCCATGCCGCGGCGGCCGAGCCTGACGACTCCAGCCTTCACCGCGCCGGCGTCGCAGCCTCCAGCTGCTGCGACGGCCGCGACCACATCCTCTTTGGCGACCGAGTCGTCAAGATCGGCCACCTCCAAGGCTGCGGTCTTTTCTGGCCTGGCGACCTTGGCCACATCCGCGACGACCTCCCGCAGCTTCGCTGCGAAGAGGTCCGCGTTCGTGCCGCGCTGCTCTCCCGAAAACTCGAAAATTCGAGCTCCCGTGAGAGTCCGGCGGCACGTGATTTTGCTGATCCCCAGCTGGGAGGGATCAGCATTCGTACGAGCCCGTCTCAGTACGGACTCGTACGTCTCGCCCCGCTCCGCGGCCTCCGGGGTGATGGTCACCACGACGGCCGCGGTTTTGGGAGGAACCAGCTTCCTCCCACCAGCTGGAGCCCGTTTGGCTGCAGGAGCAGCCGCAGCGGGCTTGGGGTCCGGCTTCTTGGCCTTCTTCCCCCTCTTGCCCACTTCCGTCCACGACAGGTTGGACGGGGTGGTGGAGGGAAGAAGGGCGTCTTCCTCCTGGATCTGGGCTGGGGCCGGGGCTGCTGGAGCGGCAGAGGACCCTGACGCTCGCACCGCGCTCGTGGTGGGGGTCTGAGGAGACGCCGTGGTCCCCTTGCCCTTTCCCTTTGAGGGCTGCCCTTCCAATACAGGGCCTGCTTGAGGCGCAGGTTCCGGCTCCCCCGGTTGGCGACTCTTGTCCGCCGCTAGCGGTGGGCGGAGCCGCTTTTCCGGCAGGAGCCGGTCCTCGATGCCTGCGAAGCAGGCCCTAATGAACGCCCTCTCCTCCATCACTACCTGCCTCAAGGCTGCCTCGAGGCTGGCAGGGGTGGAGGGGGAGGGGGAGGAGGAGGAGGAGGAGGAGGGGCCCCCTGTCACCGGAGCCGGGGCAGGCAGGGCCGTGGCTTCAGCCAGCTTCTGGTGAAGCTGGCTGACCTCCGCCTGCAGGCGATCCACCTTCGCCTGCAGCTGCCGCGTCTCCTCCGTGGCCGTCCGCTTGACCAGCTCAAGCACAATGCCGTGCATGCTGGCGGCCCGGCATTTGAGGGCCTTCTGGAAGGTCCCCTTCAAATTGGAGGACTTTGAGGCGACCTCCAGAACCTCCTCCTTGTCCTCCAGAGCCATGCGCTCCAAGTCCGCCAGGGAGTGGTCAGCATACAGTACATTAGATGCACCATATCCGGCCCTCGACCTGGCGGCTTGCGCCTGCCGCTCCTTAGCAGCGACCCTCTCCTCCAGGTCCTCCTGGATTTGCGCCCTCTTTGCCAGGTTTAGCTGGCGCTCGGCGTCCACCAATCCCACATCGTGAGAAGAGGCCGAAGCAGAAGTCGAAGCCTTTTTTGTCTTCGACTTCTTCTTCGCCCTACTTCCAACCGACTCCGAGGAGCCCCCGAACCCGAGCCTCAGATCGCCCCTCTTCCGCTTGGGGCGGTCGCTTTCGGCCGCCGACGTGTCCATGTTGGATCCGTCGGAGTCCGACACCTCGTCCGGCCTGCAAAAGAAACTGACCGCAGATGGTGCGCGGTCAGCTTCCGACGCCAAGGCGCCGCCGGCGTGGCCCTGAGAAGGGCCGTTGGCCCCCAACCTAACCTAACCTAACCTTTTTTTTTTTTTTTTTTTTGGTCTCGGGGTGGAAAATGCTCATGGATGTCCTCCGCCCTGGGGCGGGCGGAGGGGTCTGTCAGACTCTTACTGACTAAAAACCACCCCGGTGTTCCGACTCACACTTACGCCGGGGGTCGCGGGAACGACAGAATCTTCCGCAACCCCCGGCTGGTGCCGGCCCGCCACCGCGGGCCTCGTCTCGGGTCAGGGGGGGGAGTGAGGTGTTTGACTCCCCCCGCGACGTCTCAGAGGGGCGCGCGTGGAACACTACGCGCCGCCACCTCGGGTCCTGATGTGTGGGGGGCGACGGACGTCCCCGAGTCCGTCGTCCCTGGACCCATTTAGGGGGGCCGGAAGAGGGCGTTGTCCGCCCTCCGCCGACGCCCGGTGCGCCTGCTGCGGGCCGGGTGAGCGGACGAGATCTCCCTCTCCCTTTCCGCAGCCTCCTTCTGCGAGACGACCGTCTCGCAGAAGGCGACCACCGCGTCCCAGGACTCGGCGCCGCCGACCATAGCGTTCACTACGGCCGGCAGCGACAAGTCACTGCCTACTCCTGAGATGAGGGCACGGCGCGGCCCCTCCCAAGCGGCACACTCTGCCAGCGTGTGCCGCGCCGTGTCCTCCCGGCAGTCGACGCAGTGGTGACACCGGGCGTCCGGCTCCCTGTTTATGCGACACAGGTACTTCCCGAAGCAACCATGCCCCGAGAGCACCTGCGTCACCCGAAACGACAGGGAGCCGTGCCTCCTCCCGAGCCAGCGCTCGAGCACCGGCCGGACCGCCTCGACGACGTCGAGGCCGGCGGTAGGGCGCGAAAGCCTGTCCCGCCATTCCGCCACCAGGACCTCGCGAAGCTGAGACCGATGCAGCTCCACATGTCGCTGCATCGGTCGCTCGCCCCGCGCCCGCGCTTCCTCGCGCCACCGATACGATGACGCGAGTACTTTCGCCTCCAGGTCCCAGGGCGGGGATCCGGCCAGTGCACAAGCCGCCTCGTAGGAGATCGTGCGATACCCCCGGATGACTCTGACGGCCATCGCCCTTTGCGGTCTCCGCATGACGGCGATGCTCCCGGCCGTCAGGTCAGCCGCCCAGATCGGGGCCCCGTAAAGGGCCATCGATCGCACGATCCCCACGTATAGCCGCCTACAAGCGGCGCTCGGGCCCCCCAGATTGGGAAGCAGCGTTGAGAGCGCTCCAGCAGCGCCCAGCAACTTGGGCGCCAGCCGTCGGAAGTGGGGCCCGAAGTCCCACCGGCTGTCGAGGACCAATCCTAGGTACTTCATGGTACCCTCGACAGCGATCCGAGCCCCCCCGACCACGATATGTGAGCCGGGTGACGGCGCCCGCCGGGGGCCATGGAACACCATAGCCTCCGACTTGCTGAGGGCCACCTCCAGGCCTAGGCGACGTATGCGGCTCACCACCTGTGAGACCGCAGCCGTCGCCAGCAACGCTGCTTCCCTGTGCGAGCTCCCCCGGGCAGTGACCAGCGTGTCGTCCGCATAACACGTCAGGTCTACCCCCGGCCTGAGCTCGCCCCTCAGCACCCAGTCGTACCCGATGTTCCACAGGAGCGGCCCTAAGACCGAGCCCTGCGGAACACCGCACGACATGCGGCGCTGGTTTCCGCCATCACGTCCCACGTAGGTGACACACCTCTCCGACAGATAAGCCCCAACGATGCGGCGGAGGTAGGGAGGCACACCATGATAGCGCAGTGCCTCCCGAATACAACTCCAGGGCAGGGTGTTGAAGGCGTTGGATATGTCCAAGGACACCGCCAACATCACCCCGCCCCGAGACACCGCTTCCTCCGCCAGGACTCTAACCCGCGACACAGCGTGTATCGTGGAGCGCCCATGCCGAAACCCAAACTGACTGTCGTCCAGGTCCGGCCCCTCTCTGCACAAGTGGCCGACGAGGCGGGCTGCGATTACTCGCTCGAACAGCTTGCCCACCTCGTCTAGCAGCACTATGGGCCGGTACGCGGACGACGAGTCCGCCGGGCGCCCCGCCTTCCTGAGCAGGACCAGACGACCAGATTTCCACAAAGTGGGAAACTGGCCCCGCTCAAGACACGCTGTGTAGAGTCCTCTCAGTTGGGGCTCGAGCTCCTTCAGAGCGAGGGCCAACACGCAGCCGTGGATCCCGTCGGGCCCCGGAGCCACGTTCTTGGCCCGGAGCCGCATCACGGCTGCCCCCATCTCTGCCTGTGTCACCCCTGGGACGCTAATGGCGTTCTCCTCCTCTTCTTCTGCAGACTCTGCGGCCGTGGGCATAGCCATCGGCGGCGGAGTGTGCTCCGCTCTGGCCGGGAAGAGGGCTGCAACCACCTCCTCCAGCAGCTCGGGTTGGAGACTCTCCGTAAGCGGAGGCGCCGCGGCTCGAAGTTTCCCTCGAACCGCGCGATAAGGGCGCCCCCACGGATCCCCGTCCAGAGTCTCCAACATCTCCTCCCTGGCTCGCGTCCTCGACTCGCCGATGGCCAGCCACAGAGTCTGCTTGGCCGCGCGGTACACCTCATACAGCGCGGCCTCTTCGTCAGGGACCCGACGACGTCTCCTCCGGTATCGGGTGTACTGGCGTCTGACCGCCACGCACGCGACGCGCAGCTGCGCGATCTCGGCGGTCCACCAGTACACCTGGCGCCTTGCGGACTGTGCGTGGACCCGGGGCATGGACGCGTCGCTGATTTGCGTCATCGCCCCGCGGAACCACAGCGCCTCCCGCTCGACGTCGACGGGTCCGTTCGTCACCGACTCCCGGCTCCAGGCCTGGACAATAGCGGCCTCCTCGAGAAGTTCCCTGTCTATGCGCTTACGCGCCCAACGCGGACCGTCCGTTCGCGGGGTCGGTCGACCGCGGCCGCCGGTGGTCTGGGCGGAGACGTCGAATCGGATGTAGCGGTGATCCGACAACGTCTCCACCTCCACGGCGACACGCCAGTCGTGGACACGGCTCGCGACAGCGGGGCTAGCGAACGAGACATCCACTATAGACCCGCCCCGCTGCCGCACGCACGTGTGTACCGAGCCCCGATTTAGGACGGTCAAGCCAGTCGTAACCGCCCACTCCTCCAGCACCTCGCCCCTAGCATCGGTCACAGGGGATCCCCACGCCGCAGACTTGGCGTTGAGATCCCCCAGCAACAGCACAGGGCGAGGGTGGAGTCGGCCCACGACGGCACCCAACTCGACAAGGAACCTCTCGAAGTCGGCGAGACTCTTGTTGGGCGAAAAATACGCCCCAACGGTGCCAATGCCGTCCGCGAGAGCAGCTACCCAGCCGCGACCTCGGGACGGGTTGACAAGAGCCCCGCCAATGATGGCCACCAAACCGTCCAAGTCTCCCACCCAGTTATCCCTGGGGGGGACGAAATACGGTTCGGCGACCACGGCCACGTGAATCGACCACTCTGCCATGCTCTGGAGCAAAAGATCCTGAGCTCTAGCAGAGTGGTTGATATTGCCCTGGAGGTAATGGAAGACCGCCATTTATGCGGCATCCATTCCCTCCACCGCACCATTCCTAGGCCGGGAGTCGGCCGAAGGGCAGCCAGGCTGCGGGGGGGGTAAAGAGCCCCCGGCAGCCATGGCAGCCCCTCTCTTCTTCTTCTGCGTCTGCTTGGTGGGCGCGCCACAGGCCTTTCCGCCCGCTCTGTGCCCCGCAGGCCTCCCTGCAGCTGTACAGAGGCTGCAGTTTGGCGCCGCGAGACACTGGGCCGCCTTGTGGCCGGCCTGACCGCAGCGATAGCACTGCTCGCTGCGGTCAATAGCGGCGGTGCACCGTGCCCTGACATGCCCAATGTCGAGGCAACGGTAGCACCGCAAGGCCCTGGGCTGCAGCTGCTTCACCCTCGCTGCCACCCATCCCACCAAGAGACGCCCGGCGTCGGCGACTTTCTTAGCCGCCGCCACCGGACACCGCACCCAGATCGCGCCGACCCCGGAGGCATCGACGCGAACCTCGCCGACATTGCCGCATTGGCACTCCCCTCTGCCCCCGGGAACTCGAATATTCGAGCCCCGGCCTGGGTGCGTCGGCAAGACACCCCGCTGATCCCCAGTTGGGTGGGATCGGCATTGGCACGCGCCCGCACCAGAAGGGATGCGTAAGTCTCCCCTCGCCCCGCAGCCTCCGTGGTGAGCGTCACCACGACGGCCGCGGTTTTTGGGGGGACGAGTCGCCCCTTCGCCCTCCCTTTCCCCTTCCCTTTACCCTTTTCGGTCGTCTGCGACCGGCTGGGAGCGGTGGTGGCGGGGACGACAGGGACAGGGACAGCCGTCACCGACTTCTTCCCTTTTCCCTTCCCTTTCTTTTTCACCTCCGTCCACTCGTTGGACGGGGTGGTTGAAGGCAGGAGGGCGTCTTCCGCCTGGGAGGAGGACGGCTCCGGCTCACGCTGCCTCTTATCCGCCGCAAGTGGCGGTCGGAGCCGTGTCTCCGGCAAGAGCCGGTCCTCGATTCCTGCAAAGCAGGCTCTTGTGAAGGCCCTCTCCTCCATTACGACCTTGCGGATGATATCCTCAAGGTTGGAGGCGGGGCCCTCTGCCGCAGGGCTCGTCCCGGCTTGTTGTGGCTGAGCCGTGGCTTCAGCCAGCCTCTGATGAAGCTGGCTGACCTCTATCCGCAGGCGATCCACCCTCGCCTGCAGTTGCCGCGTCTCGTCGGTGGTCTTCCGCTGGACCAGCTCCGCGACGACACCACGCAAGCTCGCGGCCCGGCTCTTGAGGGCCTTCTGAAACGTCCCCTTTAGGTTGGAGGACTTAGAGGCGACCTCGACAATCTCCTCCTCGTCCTCCTCCGCCATTTTTTCAAGCTCTGCCACAGAGTGGTCTGCATATAGAACGCGGGACGCACCATACCCGGACTTTGCCCGGGCGACGTGCGCCCGCTTCTCTTTGGCGGCCACCCGCTCCTCCAGCTCTTGCTGGAGCTGCGTCCGCCGAGCCAGGTCCAACTGGCGTTGGGCGTCTGCGAGCCCAACGTCATGGCTATCCGCAGCCACCGTCGGCCTCTTAGTCTCCGGGGAGCCCCCGGACGAAGCGACCCGCTTCCTTGACCGAGAGTCGTCCGCATCCGACATACTAATAATGGAGTCGTTATCAGACGACTCGTCCGCCCCTCCGAAGAAACTGGTCGCAGACAGCGCGCGGCCAGTCTCTGACGCCGAAGCGCCGGAGTGGCCCTGAGAAGGGCCTTTTGGTTGGCCCTGAGAAGGGCCTTTGGGATGGCCCTGAGAAGGGCCTTTGGGTTGGCCCTGAGAAGGGCCTTTTGGTTTTAAAAATCGCCCTAAGGCGTCCCGCGCAGGTGTTGGCATAGCCTCCGCAGGTTCGTAGACGACAACGCAAGATAAAATTAAAATTCGCTACGAGAGCACAGTGCACTTTGGCCAACCCAGTCTGCCACTCCGTTACGGTGGTCAGAACTGGGTCGTTTCCAGGGGACGCGACGTGGACGCAAGCACTGTGGGGTGGTCCCCCAACCTAACCTAACCTTTTTTTTTTTTTTTGGTCTCGGGGTGGAAAATCCTCATGGATGTCCTCCGCCCTGGGGCGGGCGGAGGGGTCTGTCAGACTCTTACTGACTAAAAACCACCCCGGTGTTCCGACTCACACTTACGCCGGGGGTCGCGGGAACGACGAAATCTTCCGCAACCCCCGGCTGGTGCCGGCCCGCCACCGCGGGCCTCGTCTCGGGTCAGGGGGGGAGTGAGGTGTTTGACTCCCCCCGCGACGTCTCAGAGGGGCGCGCGTGGAACACTACGCGCCGCCACCTCGGGTCCTGATGTGTGGGGGGCGACGGACGTCCCCAAGTCCGTCGTCCCTGGACCCATTTAGGGGGGCCGGAAGAGGGCGTTGTCCGCCCTCCGCCGACGCCCGGTGCGCCTGCTGCGGGCCGGGTGAGTGGACGAGATCTCCCTCTCCCTTTCCGCAGCCTCCTTCTGTGAGACGACCGTCTCGCAGAAGGCGACCACCGCGTCCCAGGACTCGGCGCCGCCGACCATAGCGTTCACTACGGCCGGCAGCGACAAGTCACTGCCTACTCCTGAGATGAGGGCACGGCGCGGCCCCTCCCAAGCGGCACACTCTGCCAGCGTGTGCCGCGCCGTGTCCTCCCGGCAAACCTAACCTAACCTTTTTTTTTTTTTTTTTTTTTTTTTTTTTTTTTTTTTTTTTTTTTTTTTTTTTTTTTTTTGGTCTCGGGGTGGAAAATCCTCATGGATGTCCTCCGCCCTGGGGCGGGCGGAGGGGTCTGTCAGACTCGTACTGACTAAAAACCACCCCGGTGTTCCATCTCACACCTACGTCGGAGGTCGCGGGAACGCAAATACTTCCGCAACCCTCGGCTGGTGCCGGCCCGCCTCTGCGGGCCACCTCGAGTTTGGGGGGAGTGAGGTGTTAAACTCCCCCCTTACATCATAGAGAGGCGCGCGTGGAACACTACGCGCCGCCATCTCGGGTCCTAAGGAGTAGGGGGCGATGGATTTCCCCAGATCCGTCGCCCCTGGACCCATTTAGGGGGGCTGGAAGAGGGCGTTATCCGCCCTCCGCCGACGCCCGGTGCGTCTGCTGCGGATCGGGTTAGTGGAAGCAATCTCCCGCTCCCTTTCCGCAGCCTCCTTCTGCGAGATGACTGTCTCGCAGAAGGAAACCACCGCGTCCCAGGACTCCTCGCTGCCGGCCATGGAATTCACAATGGCCGGCAGCGAAAGGTCACTGCCTACTCCAGAGAGGAGGGCACGGCGCGGCTCCTCCCAAGCGGCACACTCTGCCAGCGTATGCCGCGCCGTGTCCTCCCGACAGTCGACGCAGTGGTGACACCGGGCGTCCGGCTCCCTGTTTATGCGACACAGGTACTTCCCGAAGCAACCATGCCCCGAGAGCACCTGCGTCACCCGAAACGACAGGGAGCCGTGCCTCCTCCCGAGCCAAGTGTCGAGCACCGGCCGGACCGCCTCAATAGTGTTGAGGCCGGCGGTAGGGCGTGAGAGCCTGTCCCGCCATTCCGCCACCAGGACCTCGCGAAGCTGCGACCGACGCAGCTCCAAATGTCGCTGCGTCAGTCGCTCGCCTCGCGCCCTCGAGTCCTCGCGCCACCGATACAGTGACGCGAGTACCTTCGCCTCTAGGTCCCAGGGCGGGGATCCGGCCAGTGCGCAAGCCGCCTCGTAGGAGATCGTGCGATACCCCCTGATGACTCTGACGGCCATTGCTCGCTGCGGTCTCCGCAGAACTGCAATGCTACCGGCCGTCAGGTCAGCCGCCCAGATCGGGGCCCCATACAGGGCCATCGATCGCACGATCCCCACGTAAAACCTAACCTAACCTAACCTAACCGAGTCACACGGCACCCCCCGCCGCGAGTAGATCAGTTTTAAGCAGCTCCGCGCACGAAAAATCGCGAAAATAGGTTTTTTCGCGCGAAAGTACCGTTGTGATACATCATTTTAACCGGGCTGCGAATGCGCATGTGATAGTGCAAAAATTTTGAGTGAAAAGTGGAAATCCGTGGAGAAAACAGTGAAAAACTAATTTTAAAAACGTTTAAGACGCGACGCTGCTCAATTTTGAGTGGGCGTCTGAAAATCGGTGACTGCAGCCAGGTGCGCTGCGCGAAGACCTTTCTCCGGACACCTCACTCGGATTTTTCCGACTAAGGGTTCCGGAGAAAACCACCAATAAAGGAAAACCACGTGTAACGTGCTCAGAGTTCCCGAGGGTTCGGACAGGATCCAGGAACCCAACTCGAAGGCGACACGGACGAGGAGCCGGGAGACCAAAATTTTTTAAGAAAATTCCCTGTGGAAGACCCCTAAAACAAGGTTTTAAAATTAACGAAAATTTCAAACATTTTTTCCGGGAAAACTAAAGCGGTGACCAGTGTTTTTTATGGACTCTAAAATTAAGTGTAAGTAGATTCTAGCTAGATTTAAATTTTCGTAGAAATAGGTTCAGTAGTTTTTTAGTTAAATAGTTTTTAAAGTTTTAAAAAATCGGGGGTTGGTTATTTCAACCCCAAAAATTCTAAAAATAGTTGAATATTGTATAATAAGGGTCTTATCACGTAAGTAGCCGCTTTTTGTATTTTTTAGTATAGTTTTAAATAGGTTAAATTTAAGTTTAGTGGAGCCAATTTTGTGACAAACTCGAAAAGTGCACTACAGGGGGTTGACTAAGGGTGCTGAGTGCGCATATTTTTGAGAGGGTAAAAAAACGGGTCTGATCCACCTCTCAGCCAAGTCTTGGATTTTTCGGGGCAGGGGAAGTAGTAAAACAACAGCATTTGCGGTTCGTTGAGTTACAAACCACCCCTTTGCGGCCTTTTTACGCGCTAACCCCTGAACCGAAAAATCCAAAACATAGGTCGGGGGAACAGGTGGCTCTCCCTCTTTAACCCGAGACCCTCAAAACCCACGCGCCTTAAATAGGACAAAAACTATTAACCCCTGTAGCGGAGCAAGCATACGGCGTAAATTGAAAAATTAACTTTGTCGACGAAAGAAAACAACAACTACGTCACAACAATCCCGCCCTGTGTTTGTTCCCGATTCCAAAACTTTCTGGAGCCGATCAGTCCTAGTCGGAATTTACTAGTTTTGTATATCCCACTAAACTGTGACAAAAATATTTTATTTTTAATTATTGTTATTTACTAATATAGTCGTATTCACCAACCGGGAACCAAACCCAGGACTTTTAAAAAACTAAAAAGGCTTATATCTCCGGAACGGTGCTAGATAGCCCGTTTTTAACCCCCTCCCTGGTATATTCTATTCTAATAGAATATACCGTTTGATCCCCAGGCCACCCTCTCTCGATCCCCCCCCTTATTTTATTAATTTAAAGTTTTCCAAATTCCCCCTTCTGCCCCCTCACCCCCCCCCTTAATCGAACTATAGGAGTCTTCAACTTGCTCAAGCATCACACATAGAGGGCGCCACGGGCTCTGCCTAGCCCCATTTAGTTATACTTTAAAATTGTTGTTTAATATAAAATTATTTTCTTTTATATAAATTTAACCTCCCCCCCCCGTCTCCATATGCCGCTCCCCTTGCTTGGTCCCCCTTGCTTTTATTTTTATTTTTCGAATTTTTATTTAAATATAAATATAATAAATCACCCCCCCCCTCCCAAAGTCCCCATAGGTCATATCCCTGCTTAAGCCCCCCTTTGTAATTAAATTTAAATATATTATTTTATTTACCCCCCCCCCCCCCCGCAGTCTCTCACGCCTTCTATCTAGCCCTCTTGTCTTTATTTAAATAAATAATATATTATAATATTATAACCCCCCCCCCCCCCCTTATTTTTCAGTCCGGTGAATAACCTAAAAAATTAATTTATACCTTTTCTTAATAATTATCAAATATAAATAATATCAAAATTAATATAATTAAAAATCTCTAAGTAAAATTCCCCACCCTAAAATTTATTCATAACCCCCACCCTATCTCGGAAACGGCTGGGAATATCCGATTTTTGACGAAATTTCCCCCCCCCCTATAACCCCCCTCTCAGCCGGAACCTATATTCGGATAGGCCCCCAAGACCCCCTTTTTGACCCCCTTCCTACAAAATTTTACCCCCACTATTTTTGCAATAATTTCATTTATATATAATAATAATACACCCTGAGGCTATACCCCCACCCCAAAGGCCACCTATAGTGACCCGCGACCCCCTTTTTTGACCCCCCCCGGATCCCCCGGGATCGCCCCCCTAAGTTTCCCTCATCTGCCCCTTTAAAACTACCCCACCACCGGTTTTTACCCCCCCCCCCCCCCCCTCCCCTCCCCCAACTATACTGACTACCTCACCCCCCCGGGCCCTAACATCTGAACCGGAGGTCGTAGACCCGCCGAGTTTGGGGTCGCTGACATCGGGAGAGAAAGACCTATCTTTTGGCCCCAACAAAACAGCGAAAAGAAGTCTGCTTCGTTAGTAAATAGGCTCTTTATATATATATTCTTTGTGAAAAGTCTGGAACCCTTGACTATACCCCCATCTACAGGGTTAAAGCTGGGCTATAGCTTTATTTTATAGTTTTTTCTTATTGTAGTCTTTATAGACCAACCCTCTACCCCCCTATACAGGGACCCCCCTCCCCCCCATATATAGACTATAAACCATTGACTGGACTGCAATTATATTATTATTATATCATTATTTACATTATACAAATTGACTATATACGTGTAATCTGACAATTTTCCCCGTTCTTTTGCTGTGCCCTTTACACACAGCAAAAAACTATGTCCGTAATTCGCACCCCGGCAACAGGAAGAGGGATGGGAGCCGGCGCCGGCGGACTACAAAAGACTACGTCGCCTGCCGCAACACTACTGTCGTCGGCGGGGACCTCTGGTGCTGTCGCTCCCACCACCACTCCTAGCCCCGCAGGCCCGCCTGGACAGACGCTGGACGCAGCCAGGACCTTTATCCGGAGGCCAGAAAGAAAGAGAAGGTCGATAGACAATATGGACATTTACAGACGGCAGCAAAACACCTACGCCATGCCATCCAACGACCAACTTCTCCAGGAGGTCATGAAGACCTTTGAGGAAATACCATCTTGGGTAAAAGATTACCCTCAGATGAGAAAGGATATAAAAGTCTTCCTGGAGACCCAGTCCGATAAATGCCTACGAAACCTTTTCGAGCTTAGTAAGCGTATAAAAGGCCTGGAGACAGCGCCTAGAACGGTTCCGCCCACCATAGACAACATCACGCCCACACCACCTGAAGCGCCCGAGGAAATCCTGAAAAGGCTGGAGAAGGTGGAGGCAAATTTGAAGGCGCAGTTAAATGAGTTTGAAGCGAAAGTAGCTAAAGGCTTCCAAGATTTGACTGACAACTGCTCTGACAACGGTGCTGATATCGTCGACAGGTTCATCGACAAATTCGACGAGGTCGGCGGCAGGATTGAAGGCGTGCAGGAGAGCCTAGAGCAGGCGAACATAGCAGTGCAGTTCGTCTCTCAGGCTGCGGCCGACCTCGGAGACAGAGTCGGTGACCTTGCCGGTGTGGTCAGCGCCAGATCTGATAGGATTGAAGAGGCTGTCAGAAAGACGGCTGGCGAACATACATCGGACTCGTTGCCACTGACATACGCGAACGTCGTGGCAGCCAAACCCGGGCGTCGACCGGCGCTTCACTCGATGGCGGTCACCTTTGAAGGCAGTCAAGAGACCGCCGATGAGGTGCTCGCCAGGGTGAAGAAGGCGGTCGACGCCAGGGAAACTGGCCTAAAAATCAATAAAGTCCGGAAGGCCAAAAACCAGACCGTCATACTGGGGTGCGACACGGAGGCGGAGCTCAAGAAAGTTAAAGAAAGGATCGAGAGCCGTGGAAAAGGGTTGATAGTAGCGCCCATGATAAACAAAAACCCTCTCGTCGTCCTAAAAGACGTCTTTTTGGACTGTGACGACGATGAGATGGTGAAGGCGCTCTACTCCCAGAACAATAATATTTTTAGGGACTTGGACAAGGACGAGACAGACATGACAATAAAGTACAAGAAAAGGACAAGGAACCCTAAGACGGTGCACGTCGTCGTCCAAGTCAGACCCAAGGTTTGGCAGAGGATGACGGAGGCTGGAGCCCTGTACCTTGACCTGCAAAGGGTCAGGGTGGAGGACCAGTCGCCGCTCATCCAATGCACCAAATGTCTAGCTTTCGGTCATGGAAGGAAATTTTGCACAGAAAGTGCAGACAGGTGTAGCCACTGTGGAGGACCGCATCTACGCGAGAAGTGTGTGGAATTTGTCGCGGGCAACGAACCGCAGTGCTGCAACTGCCTGCACTCAAAGCTTCAAAAGACCGAGCACAACGCGTTTAGCGCGGAGTGCCCGGTCCGCAAAAAATGGGACTACCTGGCTCGGACGACGACTGCATACGAATAAAAAACCATCCCCCCTTCCTAGATATATTGTATGTATATTTAATATATATGTATGTATTATTACCCTCCAAACTGATCCCAAAAAACGCTGGAAAAATAAAAACAAAAGCAAGGAAAGGACAATAAATATTTATAAGCTGAGCTTAAATATATATTATTGCCAAAATTTTAAGAAAGTACATAAATATAAAAAGGCCGAAAAACTACACCCCCCAACAACCAAAGTGTACCTATTTGGTAATTAGTATAAGAAAGACAATAAAAATATAGACATAATAAAATGTATATAATTATTGTCTTAAAAGAACTCTAAATTGTGAGTACCAAATAGGCACTATAATAACCCACCAAACCCAACCCTAACCCTGTCCTAAACCGGAGAATAAGCACATTTTAACTTTACATAAGATAAGAATAAACTAAGAATAAGGAAACAGAAATGTGACTAGCAAGTAAGAAAATTATAGATATTTAAGTTAGACAATAAAAATGTGTTTAAACTAAGAAAAGTATGTAAACAACAACATAGAATTAAGTTATTATGTAATTTGCTAAATATTAGAAAATAGGAAATATATAAAAATAAGAGAAATTTTGATAAAACATAGCTATAAGTCCCATAATGTCCACAACGACAATGTTTTAAAACAAAGTTTTTGCATTTTTATTACCCTAAATAAAGAAAACACAATAAAAGAAAATTAGATTAGAATAGCGGGAATCCCACCCGGCTCTGAATGAAAGGACGTATACAAGAAAGAACAAGTATGTAGCATGAAAGTACGAGAGGAATAAATGATAGAACTGGAATGAATGAGAAACTTAGATATAGAAGATCCCGTTGTTCCCATGAACGGGGAAAAGCACAAAAAAAAAAAAAAAAAAAAAAAAAAAAAAACCTAACCTAACCTAACCTTTTTTTTTTTTTTTGACGCTGAGAAATGCTTTATGCACTGCCGCTCGTGGGGGACGAGACGGGGTGTGTGGGACTCCTGTCAGAAGGACAGTATACCCACTAAAACTCAGCGGTGTTCCCGCATCGCCGTGATGGGAGGGCCATGGGAAACCGGCGTAGCCTTTACATCCACGACCCTCCCGGCGCATGCCCGCCTAGCTGGCGGGCCCCGCATGCCCCCCTGACTGGGGGGCTACGGGAATGGCCGGGAACACCTGGCCATTCCCGTCCGGCACTGGTGGAGGCCTGTGCGATGCAGGCGAGGGTGCCCCCGCACCCGTTGCCTGCTGGCCTCCACCTGGGAGGAGGAGTCGGAGATGAGCGTCGAACTGACGTCTCCTTCGACCCCTCCTCCGCCTTCGGAGCGGTGCCGCGTCGGGATCATCTTCCCGCACGCGCTCCGCCGCCTCCTTCTGGGACATGACGTGCTCGCAGAAGGAGGCGACCGCCGCCCAGGACCCCTCGTCCCTCAGCATGGCGCCCACCACGCCGGGGAGCGAGAGGTCCAGCCCGATCGCCGCGACGAGACTGCGGCGCGGCTCGGACCACGACGGGCACACCTCGAGAGTGTGCTGCGCCGTGTCCTCCGCCGCGCCACAGTCGTGGCACGACGGCGTCTCCTCCCGTCCGATCCGATGCAGGTACGATCCGAAACAACCGTGTCCGGACAGCACCTGCACCAGGCGGAACGAGAGGAACCCGTGCGGCCGCTCGAGCCAGTCCCGCAGGACCGGCCCGATCGCGTCGAGGGTTCGGCGGCCGAAGACCGCGGCGGCGAGGTCCGTCGTCCAGTGGACGACGATGGCGTCCCTCGCCTCCCGCCGGACGGCCTCCCGCTGTTCCGGGGCGAAGGGCTGACCCGCCGCCCTCCGCCCCGCCTTCCACTCGTACACTCTGGCGAGCACCCACGCCTCGAGTTCCCAAGGAGGGGTGCCGGCCAGAGCGCACGCCCCGGCGAAGCTCACCGTGCGGTGAGTCCGCGCCACCCGCTGGGCTATCGCCCTTTGAGGTGCCCGCAAGGCCGCGGCGTTCTCTCGTCTGTGGAGAGACTCCTCCCAGATGGGGGCCCCGTAGAGGGCCATGCTCCTCAAGATGCCGGCGTAGAGTTGCCGGCATCGAGCGCTGGGCCCCCCCAAGTTCGGGAGGAGCCACGAGAGAGCGCCCGCGGTCTTCAGCAGGCGCGACGACAGCCCGCTGAAATGCGGGCCGAAGCGCCACCTGCTGTCGAGTACAAGGCCCAGATATTTCATCTGGGCCTTCACCTCAATCCTGACGCCCTCCACGAAGATGTGGGCGCCAGGTGGCGGGGGGCGCTGCCGGGGACCGTGGAAGAAGACGGCCTCGGTCAAAATTCAAAAAAGTCATTTATTCAAATTAGGCTGAGAATCAGCACTTTTCGAACGTCAAAGTTACATAAGACAGTCCCACAAAACGCCCACCCTTCACCACTTCCTAGTGCTTTCGCTGGGAAGAAGAAGTGGCGCAACAAACTCCCCAGCAGCACAGCTGTCTGTTCAATTAGGAAAAATTAAATGATTCTATACAATAGTACTTATGCAAAATAATTTACATATTATTATTACATAACTTACATAAATTATCAGCCATATGACAGCTAGCACACGCCAATATACCAACCAAAAACATCGAGATCTATACTCAAGCAGAAATAAAAATAACTAAACGTAAAGAATATCTAAAAAAGAAAATAAAGCCTCCAGGCATAAAGGGCGTGCCCGCTTACATATAGCTGTAACTAGAGTTATAACTGATAAACTAGGACCATCGAGGTAAAATAAATAAACAGTTAATTACTAATAACAATAACAAAACCATGATCAGCAAGACGACCAGTCACCACAAGCAGCACCCGTTCACGAGCTTAACGCAAAGATCAGCCATTACCCCCCTCGCCATATTTGAGGGAAGGAGGCAACCCGACCCCCGACGCTACCGCAAGCAGTGACATCTAAGGGAGCATGACGAACTTGCTGCCAGTTTTTCAGGAAAAAAAATAAAAAATATGATCAGTTTGTCGAGGTCGCTAGCTAACCACATATTGCGATACAACTCATGAAAATCATTCTAATGAGTAGTTAATGTCAACAAAAAATTAATAAAATTAAAATAAATTGACATATAAAGTCAAATAAAATGAACAATTTACCTAAGCTTATATAACCTGTCAGTAGGTAGGCTAATTCTGGAGAAAGAACATAAACATTGTCTTGAGCCAATCACAGCGACCAACTATTCTTATCATTTAAGTAGTCGTTGATAGAATAGTATGCCTTTGAACAAAGGTTGGATTTTACTTTAGTTTTAAACGCATTAAAAGGCAAATCTAGCAAAGAAGAGGGTAGCTTGTTGTAAAAGGTTATACCAAGCCCAACAAATGAGTTATGAACCTTATGTAGCCGGTGAAAGGGAGCTCGTAGTTTGTCCTTGTTTCTTGTGTTAACATTGTGAATGTCACTGTTTTTAGTGTACAAGTGTATATTTTGCCTAATATATAGAATGTTGGCGAAAATGAATTGTGATGCAACAGTGAGGATACCAATATCTTTAAAAAAATCTCTCAGAGAAGTTCTGGCACCCAGCTGGTAAATTGCTCGAACAGCTCGTTTTTGAAGGACAAATATATTTTGAATATCGGCAGCTTTGCCCCACAGCAGAATACCGTAGGACATAACGCTATGGAAATAACTAAAATAGACTAACCGAGCTGTATCAACGTCAGTGTATTGTCTTACTTTCCTGACGGCGTAGGCGGCCGAACTGAGCCTTCCCGCTAGGCTAGATATATGATGCCCCCACTGAAGCTTGGCATCTACTGTTATGCCCAGAAACACTGCCGAGTTTACGGTTTCAAGCACCTCTGTATCTAAGACGATGTTGGGTCCTAGATTTCTAACATTTGGAAGGGCAAACTTTACACATTTCGTTTTCTTGGCATTGAGAACTAGGTTATTTGTCGTAAACCAACCCGTAACCATTGAGAGTGCACTGTTTACATCGTCAAAATCTTGTCTGTTCCTGTCTACTTTAAAAATAAGAGAAGTATCATCTGCAAACAGTACAACTTCACAGATACCCTTTACATAGAATGGTAAGTCATTGATATACACTAAGAACAAGAATGGACCCAGTATTGAGCCTTGAGGTACACCTAAATGAACTGGTAGCCCGGACGATTTCACACCATCAACATCTACACATTGGGACCTATTATGTAAATAAGAATTTATAACGTTGAGAGCTTCGTTTTGCACACCGTAATGTCGCAGTTTACGCAAAAGCGTGTCATGGTGCACGCAGTCAAAGGCTTTGGAGAGATGACAGAAAACCCCAATAGCATTTTGCGAGTTCTCCCATGCGTTAAATATGTGTTTCAGCAAAGCAACACCCGCATCTGTAGTGGAGCGACCCTTTGTAAAGCCATATTGTTCATTATGAAGGAGGCTATTTAAATTAAAATGTCTTAGCAACTGCTTGAGTATTAACTTTTCAAATATTTTGCTAAATGCTGGTAATATAGAAATAGGCCTGAAATTGCCAACGTCATTTTTATTACCTGATTTAAATAATGGTATGACTTTACTACTCTTCATGAGGTCAGGAAAAGTTCCTAAATCAACACATTTATTAAAAGTAACAGCTAGATAGGGGGCTACGATGTCTATTATATTACTTAAAAGTTTAATGGAGATGCCCCAGTAATCACCAGTGTTTTTAGACTTGAGTGTGTTAAAAACATTAACTACATCACGAGGCGTTACATGTTCGAAGCTAAATAAGATACTACTTTTAGAAACACTACTAAGCAAAAGGTTTTCAGCTTTAGACGGGGACGAATTTAAGGAGCGAGTCGTAGTTATAGGTATGTTGGCAAAAAACTCATTAAACGCCTCAGCTACGTCAGCTGCTTTAGTAACTAATTTATTGTCGACCATAATCTCAAGTTGTTTATCTTGCTTAACCGATTTACCAGTTTCATTGTTAATAATTTTCCAAGTGGTTTTTACTTTATTATTGGAATTTTTAATTAAATCGTCATGTGTGTGTGTCCGCGTAGCAGACGACACTCGTGCCTCGGAGGAGAGTTCCCCGCAAGAGCCAATCGTAGCCGACGTTCCAGAGGAGAGGTCCTAAGACTGACCCCTGTGGAACGCCGGCTTCCGCGGCGTACCGCCGGACTCGGCCAGCCCTGTTCACCAGGACGATCGCCCGATCCTCCAGGTAGCTGGCCAGCAGCACGCGCATGTAGCGAGGCACTCCGTGGAATCGGAGCGCCTCTAGGATGGTGGAGTGGGGAACGGAGTTGAAGGCGTTGGCAATGTCGAACGACACTGCCAACAACCCGTCCCCCGCCTCCATCGCATCCTTCACCTGCCCCTTGAGGCAGGCCAGCGCGTCCACCGTCGAACGCTCAGCCCGAAAGCCGTACTGAGCGTCCGACAAGTCCGGCCCGATGCACCGCAGATGGCTCTTCAGGCGGGCAGCGATTATCCCCTCGAACATCTTACCAACCTCATCGAGCAGAACGATGGGCCGGTATGCCGAGGGGGAGTCTGCCGGGCGGCCCTCCTTGCGAAGGAGGCACAGTTGTCCCTCCTTCCATGGTTTCGGGAACCTTCCAGACGCAAAGCATGCGCTGAAGAGGTCCCGAAACCGCTCCTCCATTTGGGTGGCGGCGATCGCCACCACTCTCGCCGGGACACCGTCGGGGCCCGGAGCCGTCTTCTTGGCGCGGATACGGAGAATAGCCGCGCCAAGTTCCGACTCCGTGACGGGAGGGGTCTCCTCTTCATCATCAGCTGGCGGGGCTGGTGGGGCCATCGCTGGTGGGGTGAAGTCGTCCCTGCACGGGAACAGGGACTGAACCACCCCATCCAGAAAGGAGGGCTCCAGGGTCTCGGCCACCGGGGGACCAAAGGGGCGCAGCTTGTTCCGCGCCGCCTTATACGGTCTCCCGTAGGGGTCCGCGTCGAGACCCTCCAGCATTTCTGCTCTCGCAGAGTCTCTGGCGGCGGCGATGGCCCGATCGAGGACCAGTTTTGCCGCCAGGTACACCTCGTAGAGGTGGTCCCCGACGGCCTGGTCCCGTCGACGCCGCCGCCGACTCCGCGTGTAAGCCCTCCTTGCCTCCACACAGGCTGCTCGAAGCCCCGCCAGCTCCGCCGACCACCAGTACACGGCCCGTTTGGGTGGTGGTCGGCCAGACCGAGGCATGCTCGAGTTGCATACCTCGGTCAGAGACTCCCTCAGCTGCCCCGCCACGGTGTCCACATCCGGCAGCCGGCTGGCGGAAGGCGGCGAAAGCCAGTCCTGGACGAACGCCGCCTCCCGCGCTGCCTCCCTGTCCAGGCGGGCGAGGGCCCACCGTGGGAACGGTGATCGCCCCGGCAGAGTCCGCGTCTCTCCGGGGCGACTGGTGGAGATGTCGAACCGCACGTAGCGATGGTCCGACATAGTCTCCACCAGGTCCACCCGCCAGTTCAGCACGCGCGCGGCTAACGCAGGGGCGGCGAAAGTGACGTCCACCACTGAGCCACCCTGCCGCCGCACGCATGTCTGGACGCTGCCTCTGTTCAAGAGGCAGAGTCCAGAGGAGGCAGCCCACAGCTCGACTGCCCGCCCGCGGGCGTCGGTGGCCGGGTTGCCCCAGGTCACCGACTTGGCGTTCAGGTCTCCCAGCACGGAGACCTGACGCGGCGCCGCCCTGCCGACCACGGCGGCCAGGACTCCGAGATAGTTCTCGAAGTCCTGGAGAGGGCGGTTTGGGGAGAAATACACGCCCACAAGGGCGAGTTCTCCCCACGCGGCGGCCACGTATCCCGGTCCCCTCTCTAATAGCGAGAGGGGAGGGGAGTCTGTGGAAGACCGCGCCGCTAGTAACCTAACCTAACCTTTTTTTTTTTTTTTTGGTCTCGGGGTGGAAAATCCTCATGGATGTCCTCCGCCCTGGGGCGGGTGGAGGGGTCTGTCAGACTCTTACTGACTAAAAACCACCCCGGTGTTCCGACTCACACTTACGCCGGGGGTCGCGGGAACGAAAGAATCTTCCGCAACCCCCGGCTGGTGCCGGCCCGCCACCGCGGGCCTCCTCTCGGGTCAGGGGGGGGAGTGAGGTGTTTGACTCCCCCCGCGACGTCTCAGAGGGGCGCGCGTGGAACACTACGCGCCGCCACCTCGGGTCCTGATGTGTGGGGGGCGACGGACGTCCCCGAGTCCGTCGCCCCTGGACCCATTTAGGGGGGCCGGAAGAGGGCGTTGTCCGCCCTCCGCCGACGCCCGGTGCGCCGGCTGCGGATCGGGTTAGCAGAAGCAATCTCCCGCTCCCTTTCCGCAGCCTCCTTCTGCGAGATGACTGTCTCGCAGAAGGAAACCACCGCGTCCCAGGACTCCTCGCTGCTGGCCATGGAATTCACGACGGCCGGCAGCGAAAGGTCACTGCCTACTCCAGAGACGAGGGCACGGCGCGGCTCCTCCCAAGCGGCACACTCTGCCAGCGTATGCCGCGCCGTGTCCTCCCGACAGTCGACGCAGTGGTGACACCGGGCGTCCGGCTCCCTGTTTATGCGACACAGGTACTTCCCGAAGCAACCGTGCCCCGAGAGTACCTGCGTCACCCGAAACGACAGGGAGCCGTGCCTCCTCCCGAGCCAGCGCTCGAGCACCGGCCGGACCGCCTCAATGGTATTGAGGCCGGCGGTAGGGCGCGAAAGCCTGTCCCGCCATTCCGCCACCAGGACCTCGCGAAGCTGAGACCGATGCAGCTCCACGTGTCGCTGCATTGGTCGCTCGCCCCGCGCCCGCGCTTCCTCGCGCCACCGATACGATGACGCGAGTACTTTCGCCTCCAGGTCCCAGGGCGGGGATCCGGCCAGTGCACAAGCCGCCTCGTAGGAGATCGTGCGATACCCCCGGATGACTCTGACGGCCATCGCCCTCTGCGGTCTCCGCATGACGGCGATGCTCCCGGCCGTCAGGTCAGCCGCCCAGATCGGGGCCCCGTAAAGGGCCATCGATCGCACGATCCCCACGTATAGCCGCCTACAAGCGGCGCTCGGGCCCCCCAGATTGGGAAGCAGCGTTGAGAGCGCACCAGCAGCGCCCAGCAACTTGGGCGCCAGCCGTCGGAAGTGGGGCCCGAAGTCCCACCGGCTGTCGAGGACCAATCCTAGGTACTTCATGGTACCCTCGACAGCGATCCGAGCCCCCCCGACCACGATATGTGAGCCGGGTGACGGCGCCCGCCGGGGGCCATGGAACACCATAGCCTCCGACTTGCTGAGGGCCACCTCCAGGCCTAGGCGACGTATGCGGCTCACCACCTGTGAGACCGCAGCCGTCGCCAGCAACGCTGCTTCCCTGTACGAGCTCCCCCGGGCAGTGACCAGCGTGTCGTCCGCATAACACGTCAGGTCTACCCCCGGCCTGAGCTCGCCCCTCAGCACCCAGTCGTACCCGATGTTCCACAGGAGCGGCCCTAAGACCGAGCCCTGTGGAACACCGCACGACATGCGGCGCTGGAATCCGCCATCACGTCCCACGTAGGTGACACACCTCTCCGACAGATAAGCCCCAACGATGCGGCGGAGGTAGGGAGGCACACCATGATAGCGCAGTGCCTCCCGAATACAACTCCAGGGCAGGGTGTTGAAGGCGTTGGATATGTCCAAGGACACCGCCAACATCACCCCGCCCCGAGACACCGCTTCCTCCGCCAGGACTCTAACCCGCGACACAGCGTGTATCGTGGAGCGCCCATGCCGAAACCCAAACTGACTGTCGTCCAGGTCCGGCCCCTCTCTGCACAAGTGGCCGACGAGGCGGGCTGCGATTACTCGCTCGAACAGCTTGCCCACCTCGTCTAGCAGCACTATGGGCCGGTACGCGGACGACGAGTCCGCCGGGCGCCCCGCCTTCCTGAGCAGGACCAGACGACCAGATTTCCACAAAGTGGGAAACTGGCCCCGCTCAAGACACGCTGTGTAGAGTCCTCTCAGTTGGGGCTCGAGCTCCTTCAGAGCGAGGGCCAACACGCAGCCGTGGATCCCGTCGGGCCCCGGAGCCACGTTCTTGGCCCGGAGCCGCATCACGGCTGCCCCCATCTCTGCCTGTGTCACCTCTGGGACGCTGATGGCGTTCTCCTCCTCTTCTTCTGCAGACTCTGCGGCCGTGGGCAAAGCCATCGGCGGCGGAGTGTGCTCCGCTCTGGCCGGGAAGAGGGCTGCAACCACCTCCTCCAGCAGCTCGGGTTGGAGACTCTCCGTAAGCGGAGGCGCCGCGGCTCGAAGTTTCCCTCGAACCGCGCGATAAGGGCGCCCCCACGGATCCCCGTCTAGAGTCTCCAACATCTCTTCCCTGGCTCGCGTCCTCGACTCGCCGATGGCCAGCCACAGAGTCTGCTTGGCCGCGCGGTACACCTCATACAGCGCGGCCTCTTCGTCAGGGACCCGACGACGTCTCCTCCGGTATCGGGTGTACTGGCGTCTGACCGCCACGCACGCGACGCGCAGCTGCGCGATCTCGGCGGTCCACCAGTACACCTGGCGCCTTGCGGACTGTGCGTGGACCCGGGGCATGGACGCGTCGCTGATTTGCGTCATCGCCCCGCGGAACCACAGCGCCTCCCGCTCGACGTCGACGGGTCCGTTCGTCGCCGACTCCCGGCTCCAGGCCTGGACAATAGCGGCCTCCTCGAGAAGTTCCCTGTCTATGCGCTTACGCGCCCAACGTGGACCGTCCGTTTGCGGGGTCGGTGTCCCGCGGCCGCCGGTGGTCTGGGCGGAGACGTCGAATCGGATGTATCGGTGATCCGACAACGTCTCCACCTCCACGGCGACACGCCAGTCGTGGACACGGCTCGCGACAGCGGGGCTAGCGAACGAGACGTCCACTATAGACCCACCCCGCTGCCGCACGCACGTGTGTACCGAGCCCCGATTTAGGACGGTCAAGCCAGTCGTGACCGCCCACTCCTCCAGCACCTCGCCCCTAGCATCGGTCACAGGGGATCCCCACGCCGCAGACTTGGCGTTGAGATCCCCCAGCAACAGCACAGGGCGAGGGTGGAGTCGGCCCACGACGGCACCCAACTCGACAAGGAACCTCTCGAAGTCGGCGAGACTCTTGTTGGGCGAAAAATACGCCCCAACGGTGCCAATGCCGTCCGCGAGGGCAGCTACCCAGCCACGACCTCGGGACGGGTTGACAAGAGCCCCGCCAATGATGGCCACCAAACCGTCCAAGTCTCCCACCCAGTTATCCCTGGGGGGGACGAAATACGGTTCGGCGACCACGGCCACGTGAATCGACCACTCTGCCATGCTCTGGAGCAAAAGATCCTGAGCTCTAGCAGAGTGGTTGATGTTGCCCTGGAGGTAATGGAAGACCGCCATTTATGCGGCATCCATTCCCTCCATCGCACCATTCCTAGGCCGGGAGTCGGCCGGAGGGCAGCCAGGCTGCGGGGGGGGTAAAGAGCCCCCGGCAGCCATGGCAGCCCCTCTCTTCTTCTTCTGCGTCTGCTTGGTGGGCGCGCCACAGGCTTTTTCGCCCGCTCTGTGCCCCGCGGGCCTCCCTGCAGCTGTACAAAGGCTGCAGTTTGGCGCCGCGAGACACTGAGCCGCCTTGTGGCCGGCCTGACCGCAGCGATAGCACTGCTCGCTGCGGTCAATAGCGGCGGTGCACCGTGCCCTGACATGCCCAATGTCGAGGCAACGGTAGCACCGCAAGGCCCTGGGCAGCAGCTGCTTCACCCTCGCTGCCACCCATCCCACCAAAAGACGGCCGGCGTCGGCGACTTTCTTAGCCGCCGCCACCGGACACCGCACCCAGATCGCGCCGAGCCCGGAGGCATCGACGCGAACCTCGCCCGTGCGTACGTCTGCGGGCGGACACCCACCGGTACGGGCGACGGCCGCCACGACCTCAGCCGCGGTCGTCGAGTCGTCCAGGCCATCAACGCGCAACTCAGCTGTCTTCATTGGCCTGGACACCCGGACGTCATCCGGGTTGAGGACCTCCCTCAACTTGGCGGCCAGGACGTCCGCCCTTTCGCCGCTAGAGGCACCCGACACCTCAAGCAGTCGCGCCCCCGTGATCGCCTGCCTCACTCTGAGGCCGGCCGGTACACCTAAGTCGGGGAACGCGACTTTCGCCTTTGCCTCCATGAGGACCGCCTTGTAAGAGACGCCCCTTTCGATGGCTCCGGGCTGCAGCGTAATAACTACAGCCGCGGAGCGTGGGGCTTTCATCTTTGGCGGCCCCTGAGCCTTCTGGGGTGCCGGTTCTCCAGCGGTTGCTGGTGCTGCTGTCGCTGCTGGCGCCGTCTTCTTCTTCTTACGGCGGCCTTTCTTTACCACCGTCGTCCAGGAGTCCGCGGCGGACCCGGGTGCGGTCGCCGAGGGAGCTGGCGCCAGTGGCGCGGCCGTCCGGGACGTGGACGCTGACGAGCCCTCCGCGGGCTTCCTCCCCAGACCCGGCTTAGCAGGCACCGCCTTCCCCCGCCCGTCGGCAGCGAGCGGCGGCCGGAGAGTCTCAACAGGGAGGAGCCTCGACTCGAGACCCTGCAGCCGGGCATTCATCATGCCCCCACACTGCAGCATGCAGATGCGGACGATCTTCTCGATCTCCGCATCCGCAGGTGCGGGGGCAGGTACGGACGACGGGGGGGCCGGCGGTGTCTTGGCAACGACGCCGGGGGCGGAACTGGTGGCCACAGGACGCCTCTGCTGCCATTCCGCCCTCTGCGCGGCAAGCTCCCGCTTGAGGTCCTCCAGCTCGGACCTGAGACGGCTGTTCTCCTCCCACAGCTTCTTCGTCTCATCCGTGCCAGTCCGCGCAACGAGGACCTCAACCGCCTCTCTTATGCCCTCAGCTGCCTCCTTCAGGGCGCGCGTGAACGTTCCCTTCAGGTTGCCCGATTTGGTGGCCACCTTCAGGACTACGTCCACGCCGTCCAACACCTGGCGACTGAGCGCCACCGCTGTCGGGCTCCCTCCGGCCATCCGAGCGGAGCGCCGCTCTCGCGCTTGTTGGGCCAGCTCGCTGACCTCGTCAGCCACGACAGCCCTTTGCTGCGCCCGTTTAGTAGCAGCGGCCTCCGCACGGTTACTCCCCAGCAGGGACACAGTAGAGCCCCCACTCGAGTCCGCCATGGTCGGCCCGGGGTCGCTCTCCGCACTCACTCCTGGTGTATCAGGGCGCTTGAAGCGACCCCGAAGGTCACGCGCTGTCTTCTGTGCCACCGTGCGACCTTTTCCTCTCTGTGCCGTTCTTTTTGCGGCCCCCTGTGTCTCCTCACTGGAGGAGAGGCTGCGCTTCCGAGATCTGGATCTGGACCTGGACCCAGATACAGATCTGCAGGCGCGCCTGCGTGTGTCCTTATCGGACATTACGTCCATTTCTGGACTGGAGCCTCCTCGGCTCTTGTTGCCGTCACCGACAAACGGTACCTCCGCCAATAAGATTGGCACGTCATCCATTTTTGTTGGTTTTAAATTATTAACATTTTCCATTTTGTTCCCACGAGTAATGAGGAATGAATGTCCACCTAGGCAGAGCCTCTTGCCCTAGGTAAGCCTAAATACTGGAAGAGTTCGGCAGGTATCTCCAGGGGAAGCGCTAGCGACTGGTCCCCCACCAGCCACTCATCCTCTCGCCACGCTTCGAAGCTTAGGATTAGGTGGTTTTTTATCTTAGAGGTGACCTTCCTCTGGGCCGGGCGGTTAAGCCAAGCCCCCGACGGCGGCATTAAACATGCCTCCGTTCGCTGTCCGGCCAACCCGACTCAGCGAACCCGCCGGAAGTTCTCTCCTCGAAGACTACTCCTCAAGGAGAGATACCCTTGCCGCTTTAGTGCGCCTGCACCTCAGCGGCATCATGGTCACGTCCTCTGTCGATCGACGACCGTCGATCAATCAGGAGCGACCCATCTCCCTTGTCCCTACACTGTGCCCTCTGCAAACAGAGGGACACGTGTAAGAACAAGGTGTAGCCTACCTGGCTCTCCCCCCGCAGAAATTTGCCATAAACAATAATCTTTTCTAGAAAAGATTATTGTTCATGCCCAGGGTGCACCGGCCCGACAACTGCTCTTCCCCTCGAACGTATCCATAAGGGACCAGCAGGTATCAGGCACACGAGGAGGTTTTCTGCATGCACCCCAAACCTAACCTAACCTTTTTTTTTTTTTTTTTTTTTTTTTTTTTTTTTTTTTTTTTTTGTTCCGGGGTGGAAAATCCTCATGGATGTCCTCCGCCTGGGGCGAGCGGAGGGGTCTGTCAGACTCTTACTGACTAAAAACCACCCCGGTGTTCCAACTCACACCTACGCCGGGGGTCGCGGGAACGAAAGAATCTTCCGCAACCCCCGACTGGTGCCAGCCCGCCGCAGCGGGCCCCTCCTCCTTCATCACCGGCGCACCAGAACACATGGCACGCTGTGACCAACCCAGGGACCAAACCAGCACATGGGCGCCAGACAGCCCCTTGTCTAGGCGCCCTTGGCCCCTCTTCGACGGGTCAGGTAATTGGCCCCGCCGTCTACCAATTTTCGGCCGCAGAGGATAGGGAGAGCGGCCTACGACCTACCGACACTCCTCTTCCCCTGCGGCCCCACCGCGTTCGCCATCGGACGGTGGCGACCCCGTCAAGGCCGCGGCAGGGAGGGAGAGCGCTGTACCGCAATACACCTCTCCAGCCGCGGCCCCGAAACCGCAGCCGCGATGCCCCCGATACATGACATCGCGGCCCGCCTCAGTTGCGATGTCGCCACCGCAACCTACACGTTGGCCGCTACGTCATGGGCTTGGGTCAAAAAGCCCTGACGAGCGGCCCCTCCTTGGGTTCCTCTTGGCTTCACCGTGGTTGGGCACCCACGGCTAATGAGCCCCCCCGCAACGACAATGCGGGAACCCTTCGGGGGGGAAACCTAACCTAACCTAACCCGAGTCTCACGGCACCCCCCGCCGCGATCAGATCATTTTAAAGCTGCTCCGCGCACGAAAAATCGCGAAAATAGGTTTTTTCGCACGAAAGTACCCGAGTGATATATCGTTGTAAGCGGGCCGCGAAGGCGCACGTGACTGTGAAAAATTTTTTGTGAAAAGTGGAAAATTGGTGGAAATAACAGTGAAAAACAAAGTTCAAAAACGTAAAAGACGCGACGCTGCTCGATTTTGAGTGGGCGTCAGGAAAACTGTGACTGCAGCCAGGTGCGCTGCACGACGACCTTTCTCTGGACACCTCACTCGGATTTTTCCGACCAGGGGTGCCAGAGAAAAACACCAACAAAAATACACCACGTGGAACGTGGTCAGAGTTCCCGAGGGTTCCGACAGGATCCGGGAACCCAAATCGATGACAGCACAGACGAGGAGCCGGGAGACGTAAAGATTTTAAGAAAATTCCCAGTGGAAGACCCTCAAAACACGGCTGCAAAAATCCCGTTATTTTCAGGAATTTTTTCCGGGAAAACGAATGCGGTAACGTGCTATTTTTATGGACTGTAAAATTTAGTGTAAGTAGATTCTAGTTAGATTTAAATTTTCGTAAATATAGGTCCAGTAGTTTTGTAGATATTTAGTTTATAAAGTTTAAAAAAAATCGGGGGTTGGTTATTTCAACCCCAAAATAACTCAAATTATTTTAATAATTTGTGAAAAGGGTCTTACCACGTAAGCCACCTCATTTTGTATTTTTAAGGCGTTAGTAAATAGGAGAAATTTTAATTTAGAGGTGACTTCTTAGTTTAAGCATTTTAAAATTGTACTTTTAGGGGTTGAAGGAGTGGGCTACGTAGTCTTAAATTTTAGAAGGAAACGTTACGGGTCAGACCCACCTTTCGGCCAAGTTTCGGATTTTTCGGTGCACGGGAACGTAGAAAACAAACACATATGCGGTTTGTAAACTGGGAACAACCCCTTTGCAGCTTAGTTACATGCAAACCCCGTAACTGAAAAATCCGTAACATAGGAAGTGGGAACGGGTAGCTCTCCCTCTGTCAGCCGAGATCCTCAAAACCCACGCGCCTGAAATAGGCCGAAAGCTTTAGCTTCTGGAGTGGAAGAAGCACCTGGCGAGAGCGGCAAATGTAACTTTGTTTTCAAACGAAAACAAGTCACCATACAAAACCCGCCCCTGTGTATATTCCCGAGCAGAAAATCCTGGAGCTGAGCAATTTATCCAGGTAACCAAGCAGTTACCCCCACTTAATAGTGTACAATTACTTTTTATTTTCTTATTTTATTTTTTGTAAGTGTGTTAAAATTTTTATGCATCAACCGGGAATCGAACCCGGGACTTTTTATATTTTTAAAACGCCCATAACTCTGGAACGGAGCCAGATAGCCCGTTTTTGACCCCCTCCCTGGTATATTCTATTCTAATAGAATATACCGGTTCATCCCCAGGCCACCCTCTCTCGATCCCCCCCCCTTATTTTATTAATTTAAAGTTTTCCAAATTCCCCCTTCTGCCCCCTCACCCCCTCCCTTAATCGAACCATAGGAGTCTTCAACTCGCTCAACACCACACATAGAGGGCGCCACGAGCTCTGCCTAGCCCCTTTTAGCTATACCTTAAATTTTTTATTAATATTAAATTATTTTCTCTAATTTAAATTAACCTCCCCCACTCTCCACAGGCCGCTCCCTTGCTTAGCCCCCCTTTTTTATTATTTTTTATTTATTAATTATAAAAATAGTTAGTCAATTTACTCCCCCCCCCCAGCTTCCAGAGGCCACTACCCTGCACCTGGCTTAGCCCCCCCTTTTTATTTAATTTTTATTTTATCTTATTATAAAAAATATTTAATTTGCCCCCCCCCCCCCTGTTTCTACAGACTACTCCTCTTGTTTAGCCCCCTCCTCCTTATTTAATTATTAATATAATTATCTTTATTTAATTATCATTATCATTACCCCCCCCATATCCCGGAATTTAGCCAATAAATTAAATAATCCCCCTTTTTAAATAACTATTCAATATTTTTTTTTTTTTTACATAGAAGTTTTTAAATAAAATCCCCCTCCCCTCATTTTTCAATATCCCCACCCTATCTCGGAAACGGCTGGAGATATCGAAATTTTGACGAAATTTCCCCCCCCCCTATAACCCCCCTCTCAGCCGGAACCTATATTCGGATAGGCCCCCAAGAACCCCTTTTTGACCCCCTTCCTACTAAATTTGACCCCCACAAAATTTTTTGCAATAAGTATATATATAACACCTGTGTACAACCTGAGGCTATACCCCCTCCCCAAGGGCCATCTATAGTGACCCCGCGATCCCTTTTGACCCCCCGGATCTCCCGGGACATCGCCCCCCCTTCTTTCCCTTACCTGCTCCTTCAGAGCTGCCCCACCACCGGTTTTCAACCCCCCCCTCTCCCAACATTTCAAAAATACCTCACCCCCCCCGGGCCCTAACATCTGAACCAGAGGTCGTAGACCCACCGAGCTTGGAGTCTCTGGCATCGGGGGAACAAATCCTCTTCTTTGGCTCCAACAGAACCGTTACAAAATTTCAAGTTTTTAGGCAATAGGCATTTTTATATATATATATTATTGTAAATAGAATTGAACACCTGACTTTACCCCCATTTACAGGGTAAAATTCGGACAAACTGCAGTTATTGACCCCCAACTACCCCCTATACAGGGTAGACATAAATTACTGACAAACTGTAATAGTTACCTATTACACTTCAGAATATTTGACATTTTTCCCCGTTCTTGTTGTGCCCTTTACACACAACAAGGAGAGCAATGTCCCTAATCCGCACCCCAGCAACGGGAAGAGGGACTGGAGCCAGCGCCGGCGGACCACTAGAGGTAAAGTCGCCTGCCAAAACGCCAATGTCGTCGTCGGCGGGGACCTCTGGTGCTGTCGCTCCCACCATCACCCCCAGCCCCGCAGGCCCGTCTGGACAGGCGCTGGACGCCGCCAAGACATTCATAAGGAGACCAGAAAGGAAAAGAAGGTCCATGGATAATATGGACGTCTATAAACGTCAGGTAAACGTATACGCCACGTTACCCAGTGACCAGCTGCTGCAGGAAGTCATGAAGACATTTGAGGACATACCGGCAAAAGTAAAAGATTACCCTCAGATGAGGAGAGACATAAAAGTCTTCCTGGAGACCCAGTCTGACAGATGCCTGAGGACCCTCTTCGAATTGAGCAGGCGTATAAAGGACCTGGAGTCAGCGCCTAAGGCAGTCCCGACCACCACCAAAAGAAACACCACGCCTACTTCACCCGAATCGCCGGAGGATATCTTAGAAAGGCTGGAGAAGGTGGAGGAAAACCTGAAAACGCAGCTCAAGGAGTTTGAGGCGAAGGTCGTCAGGGGTCTCCAGGATCTGACCGATCACAGCTCCGAAAACGGTGCTGACATCATCGACAAGGTCGCCGGCAGAATCGAAGACGTCAGTGGCAAGATCGACGAAGCACAAGAGACCATTAACCACAGCGTGTGGTTAATGGTCTCTTGTGCTTCGTCGATCACGGTGTTAAGATCACTGCCCGTGCCGCTGTTGTCCTCGAGGAGAAAATCGATGGCCTTGCCGGTGATGTCGGTGCACGTTCTGACAAGATCGAGGAAGCTGTCAGAAAAGCGGCTGGCGAATACAAATCGGACTCGTTAGCACACCCGTTGACATATGCTAACGTCGCGGCAGCCATACCTGGGCATCGACCGGCGCTCCACTCGATGGCGGTCACCTTTGAAGGCAGTCAGGAGACTGCCGATGAGGTGCTCGCCAGGGTGAAGAAGGCGGTCGATGCCAGGGAGACTGGCCTCAAAATCAACAAAGTCCGAAAGGCGAAAAACCAGACGGTCATACTGGGGTGCGACTCTGAGGCGGAACTCAAAAGAGTTAAAGATAGAATTGAGAGCAGAGGAAAAGGCCTAATAGTAGCGCCCATGACCAACAAGAACCCTCTCGTCGTCCTGAAAGACGTCTTTTTGGACAGTGACGACGACGAGATGGTGAGGGCGCTCTATTCCCAGAACGCAGAAATTTTCAGGGAATTGGAAAAAGACGAAACGGACATTAAAATCAAGTTTAAGAAAAGAACCAGGAATCCAAAAACGGCGCACGTGGTCATCCAGGTAAGACCAAAAGTATGGCAGAGGATGACGGAGGCTGGGGCTCTTTACCTTGACCTGCAAAGGGTCAGGGTGGAGGACCAATCACCGCTCATCCAATGTACTAAATGCTTGGCATTTGGTCATGGCCGAAAATTTTGTACCGAGAGTGCAGACAGGTGCAGCCACTGCGGAGGGCCGCATTTGCGCGAAAAGTGCGCAGAGTTTGCCGCAGGCAATGAACCGCAGTGCTGCAACTGCCTGCACTCTAAGCTCCAGAAGACCGAGCACAATGCATTCAGCGCGGAGTGCCCGGTCCGTAAAAAATGGGACTACCTGGCGCGGACGACGACGGCATACGCCTAAATCCCCCCCCACCATAAATTATGTATGTATTTTAAATATATATGTATTTATTACTTATAAACACGCCCCCATGCAGACTGTAAAAAACGCTGGAAAAACCAAATTGTATAAGAAAACGACAATAAATATTATAAGCTGACCTTATGTATATATTATTGCCGCAAACAAACAGAAGAAAATAAATAGAAAAAGGCGTAAGTTATACACCCCCAACAACCCAAAAGTGTCCTAAATATAAAAACCAGTACAAAAACATAAAATATATGGGTATATAAATATATACTTATTGTTTTAAATAATTTTAGTACAAGGGAATAAGTTGAGAGTAATAAATAGACCAACTATTATCCATAAACCCCAATCCTAACCCTGTCCTAAAAATGGCAAAGAACTATTGAACTTAAGGTGAACCCAATATGTAAAATATAAAATAAGGAAATAGAAATGTAAGACCTAGCCAGTAAGAGTTTATAGATATTAAGTCAGAGATTAAAAAATGTATAAAATTAAGAAACTAGATAATATAATAGAAAACATAGAATTAAGATAAAATATGTAAGTGAAACTGCAAAATATTGTAAAACAGAAATGTATTAGAATAAGAAATAGAAATAAGGTCCAAAATGTCCACATCGAAAATTAAATAAAGAAAGTCTTCGTTTTTCGATTACCCCAATAAAGAAAATTAAAAAAAAAAAAAAAAAAACAGAATAGATAGATAGATAGATTAGCGGGAATCCCACCCGGCTCAGAATGAAAGGACGTATACAAGAAAGATCAAGTATGAAGCATGAAAGTACGAGAGGAATAAACGATAGAACTGGAATGTATGAGAAACCTAGATATAGAAGATCCCGTTGTTCCCATGAACGGGGAAAAGCACAAAAAAAAAAAAAAAAAAAAAAAAAAAAAAAAAAAAAAAACCTAACCTAACCTTTTTTTTTTTTTTTTTGACGCTGAGAAATGCTTTATGCACTGCCGCTCGTGGGGGACGAGACGGGGTGTGTGGGACTCCTGTCGGAAGGACAGTATACCCACTAAAACTCAGCGGTGTTCCCACTTCGCCGTGATGGGAGGGTCATGGGAAACTGGCGTAGCCTTTACATCCACAACCCTCCCGGCGCATGCCTGCCTAGCTGACGGGCCCCGCAGGCCCCCAAGTTGGGGGGGGCTACGGGAATGGCCGGAAACACCTGGCCATTCCCGTCCGACACTGGTGGAGGCCTGTGCAATACAGGCAAGGGTGCCCCCGCACCCGTTGCCTGCTGACCTCCACCTGGTTTGGGGAGAAATAGATGCCCATAAGGGCTAGTTCTCCCCACGCGGTGGCCACGTATCCCGGTCCCTTCTCTAATAGCGAGAGGGGAGGGGAGTCTGTGGAAGACCGCGCCGTTAGTGCCATTCGCTTGGAGGATGCGGTAGTCGGAAAACATTATTCCGACATCGCACCCTCCTCATTTACCGCCGCAGGAGCTGCAGCGGCGATGACGGCGGCAGTAGTAGCAACACGGCGAACCTGCGCCGGCACTATGCCCTTCCTCGCGGGAGGCTTGCAGCTCCTGCCCGACATCTTGTGGTCCGCGGGGCGGCCAGTGCCCTCACACGCCACGCAAAGTGGGGTGGCGGCGTGGCAAGTGGCACTCTTGTGTCCCTCCTGCCCGCATCTGAAGCAGCAGTCTCCCCAGTCGGACTTGGAGGGACACGTGGCTCGGGTGTGGCCAAACGCGAAGCACTTGAAACAGCGCATTGGCTGGTCTTCAAGTGGCCGGATCACAGCCGAGCCGAGCCCCACAAGCAGCCGTCCCTTGGTCGCAGTACGCAGTACAGCCCCAGCTGCGGCGACTGGGCACTCGATGCGGATGGTGCCCATGCCGCGGCGTCCGAGCCTAATGGCTCTAGTCTTCACTGCGCCAGCTTCGCAGCCTCCAGCCGCCGCAACGGCCGCCACCACGTCCTCTTTGGTGACCGAATCCTCCAAATCGGCCACCTCCAAGGAAACGGTCTTCACAGGCCTGACGACCGTTGCCACATCCGCGATGACCTCTTGCAACCTCTTTGCGAAGAGGTCCGCGTTTGCGCCGCGCTGCTCCCCCGAGAACTCAAAAATTCGAGCCCCGGTTTGGGTTCGGCGGCACGTGATGCCGACGATCCCCAGTTGAGAGGGGTCCACATTGGTACGAGCCCGTCTTAGGACGGACTCGTACGTCTCGCCCTGCTCCACGGCCTCCGGGGTGATAGTCACCACGACGGCCGCGGTTTTGGGAGGAACCAGCTTCCTCCCGCCGGCTGGACCCTTCTCGGCTGCAGGAGCAGTCGCAGTGGGCTTGGAGGTCTGCTTTTTCGCCGTCCCTCCCCTGACCACTTCCGTCCACGACGAGTTGGACGGGGTGGTGGAGGGAAGAAGGGCGTCTTCCCCCTGCGAGTTCCGGGGGGCCGCTGGAGTGGCAGACGACTTGGCAGCTCCCTCAGCGCTCGCAGTGGGCGTTTGAGGGGCCACCACGGTCTTCTTGCCCTTACCTTTGCCCTTGGAGGGCCTCGAGTTCCGGGGCTGCTCACCCGATTCCGGGCCTCTCAGAGGCACAAGTTCCGGCTCTGGTGGACTCTTATCCGCCGCTAGCGGCGGGCGGAGCCGCCTTTCCGGCAAGAGCCGGTCCTCTATCCCCGCGAAGCAGCCTCTTATGAAGGCCCTCTCCTCCAGGACAACCCCGCGTATGATAGCCTCAAGGCTGGCAGGGGAGGAGGAGCCTCCTTCCACCACACCTGGGGCAGACTGGGCAGGTCGGGCCGTGACCTCAGCCAGCTTCTGGTGTAGCTGGCTGACCTCCGCCTGCAGGCGATCCACCCTCGCCTGCAGTTGTCGCGTCTCGTCCGTGGCCGTCCGCTTTACCAGCTCCAGCACAATGCCGTGCATGCTGGCGGCCCGGCATTTGAGGGCCTTTTGGAAGGTCCCCTTCAAATTGGAGGACTTTGAGGCGACCTCCATGACCTCCTCTTTGTCCTCTTGCGCCATGCGCTCCAATTCCGCCAGGGAGTGGCCAGCATATAGCACATGGGATGCACCATAGCCAGCCCTCAACCTGGCGGCTTGCGTCTGCCGCTCCTTGGTGGCGACCCTCTCTTCCAGGTCTTCCTGGAGTTGCGCCCTCTTCTCCAGGTTTAGGTGGCGCTCGGCGTCCACCAGGCCCACATCGTGAGCAAAAGCCGAAGAAGAAGTCGAAGCCTTTTTAGACTTTGACTTCTTCTTCGCCCCTTTATCAACCGACTCCGAGGAGCCCCCGGACCCAGGCCTCAGATCAGCCCTCTTCCGCTTGGGGCGGTCGCTCTCGGCTGCCGACGTGTCCATATTGGAACCGTCGGAGTCCGACACCTCGTCCGGCCTGCTGAACAAGCTGGCCGCAGATGGTGCGCGGTCAGCTTCCGACGCCAAAGTGGCTCCGGCGTGGCCCTGAAAAGGGCCGTCTGGTTGGCCCTGAGAAGGGCCTTTGGGTTGGCCCTGAGAAGGGCCTTTGGGGTGGCCCTGAGAAGGGCCGTTTGAATCACCCTGTGAGGAGTGATTCGGGTTAAAACAAAAACGCCCAGAGGCGTCACGGCTTGGTACTCTCTGAGACATATTCGCAAACGACCTCGTTAGTATCTGCGAATCACAGTGCACTTTAGCCGCCGGTCTGCCACTCCGTTACGGTGGTCAGACACGGCGTTGCCCGGGGGATACTGCGTGGAAGTATGCACTGTGGGGGATCCCCCAACCTAACCTTTTTTTTTTTTGGTCTCGGGGTGGAAAATCCTCATGGATGTCCTCCGCCCTGGGGCGGGCGGAGGGGTCTGTCAGACTCTAACTGACTAAAAACCACCCCGGTGTTCCGACTCACACTTACGCCGGGGGTCGCGGGAACGACAGAATCTTCCGCAACCCCTGGCTGGTGCCGGCCCGCCGTCGCGGGCCTCGTCTCGGGTCAGGGGGGGGAGTGAGGTGTTTGACTCCCCCCGCGACGTCTCAGAGGGGCGCGCGTGGAACACTACGCGCCGCCACCTCGGGTCCTGATGTGTGGGGGGCGACGGACGTCCCCGAGTCCGTCGTCCCTGGACCCATTTAGGGGGGCCGGAAGAGGGCGTTGTCCGCCCTCCGCCGACGCCCGGTGCGCCTGCTGCGGATCGGGTTAGCAGAAGCAATCTCCCGCTCCCTTTCCGCAGCCTCCTTCTGCGAGATGACTGTCTCGCAGAAGGAAACCACCGCGTCCCAGGACTCCTCGCTGCCGGCCATGGAATTCACGACGGCCGGCAGCGAAAGGTCACTGCCTACTCCAGAGACGAGGGCACGGCGCGGCTCCTCCCAAGCGGCACACTCTGCCAGCGTATGCCGCGCCGTGTCCTCCCGACAGTCGACGCAGTGGTGACACCGGGCGTCCGGCTCCCTGTTTATGCGACACAGGTACTTCCCGAAGCAACCATGCCCCGAGAGTACCTGCGTCACCCGAAACGACAGGGAGCCGTGCCTCCTCCCGAGCCAGCGCTCGAGCACCGGCCGGACCGCCTCGACGACGTCGAGGCCGGCGGTAGGGCGCGAAAGCCTGTCCCGCCATTCCGCCACCAGGACCTCGCGAAGCTGAGACCGATGCAGCTCCACATGTCGCTGCATCGGTCGCTCGCCCCGCGCCCGCGCTTCCTCGCGCCACCGATACGATGACGCGAGTACTTTCGCCTCCAGGTCCCAGGGCGGGGATCCGGCCAGTGCACAAGCCGCCTCGTAGGAGATCGTGCGATACCCCCGGATGACTCTGACGGCCATCGCCCTCTGCGGTCTCCGCATGACGGCGATGCTCCCGGCCGTCAGGTCAGCCGCCCAGATCGGGGCCCCGTAAAGGGCCATCGATCGCACGATCCCCACGTATAGCCGCCTACAAGCGGCGCTCGGGCCCCCCAGATTGGGAAGCAGCGTTGAGAGCGCACCAGCAGCGCCCAGCAACTTGGGCGCCAGCCGTCGGAAGTGGGGCCCGAAGTCCCACCGGCTGTCGAGGACCAATCCTAGGTACTTCATGGTACCCTCGACAGCGATCCGAGCCCCCCCGACCACGATATGTGAGCCGGGTGACGGCGCCCGCCGGGGGCCATGGAACACCATAGCCTCCGACTTGCTGAGGGCCACCTCCAGGCCTAGGCGACGTATGCGGCTCACCACCTGTGAGACCGCAGCCGTCGCCAGCAACGCTGCTTCCCTGTACGAGCTCCCCCGGGCAGTGACCAGCGTGTCGTCCGCATAACACGTCAGGTCTACCCCCGGCCTGAGCTCGCCCCTCAGCACCCAGTCGTACCCGATGTTCCACAGGAGCGGCCCTAAGACCGAGCCCTGTGGAACACCGCACGACATGCGGCGCTGGAATCCGCCATCACGTCCCGCGTAGGTGACACACCTCTCCGACAGATAAGCCCCAACGATGCGGCGGAGGTAGGGAGGCACACCATGATAGCGCAGTGCCTCCCGAATACAACTCCAGGGCAGGGTGTTGAAGGCGTTGGATATGTCCAAGGACACCGCCAACATCACCCCGCCCCGAGACACCGCTTCCTCCGCCAGGACTCTAACCCGCGACACAGCGTGTATCGTGGAGCGCCCATGCCGAAACCCAAACTGACTGCCGTCCAGGTCCGGCCCCTCTCTGCACAAGTGGCCGACGAGGCGGGCTGCGATTACTCGCTCGAACAGCTTGCCCACCTCGTCTAGCAGCACTATGGGCCGGTACGCGGACGACGAGTCCGCCGGGCGCCCCGCCTTCCTGAGCAGGACCAGACGACCAGATTTCCACAAAGTGGGAAACTGGCCCCGCTCAAGACACGCTGTGTAGAGTCCTCTCAGTTGGGGCTCGAGCTCCTTCAGAGCGAGGGCCAACACACAGCCGTGGATCCCGTCGGGCCCCGGAGCCACGTTCTTGGCCCGGAGCCGCATCACGGCTGCCCTCATCTCTGCCTGTGTCACCTCTGGGACGCTGATGGCGTTCTCCTCCTCTTCTTCTGCAGACTCTGCGGCCGTGGGCAAAGCCATCGGCGGCGGAGTGTGCTCCGCTCTGGCCGGGAAGAGGGCTGCAACCACCTCCTCCAGCAGCTCGGGTTGGAGACTCTCCGTAAGCGGAGGCGCCGCGGCTCGAAGTTTCCCTCGAACCGCGCGATAAGGGCGCCCCCACGGATCCCCGTCTAGAGTCTCCAACATCTCTTCCCTGGCTCGCGTCCTCGACTCGCCGATGGCCAGCCACAGAGTCTGCTTGGCCGCGCGGTACACCTCATACAGCGCGGCCTCTTCGTCAGGGACCCGACGACGTCTCCTCCGGTATCGGGTGTACTGGCGTCTGACCGCCACGCACGCGACGCGCAGCTGCGCGATCTCGGCGGTCCACCAGTACACCTGGCGCCTTGCGGACTGTGCGTGGACCCGGGGCATGGACGCGTCGCTGATTTGCGTCATCGCCCCGCGGAACAACTCCTCGAGAAGTTCCCTGTCTATGCGCTTACGCGCCCAACGCGGACCGTCCGTTCGCGGGGTCGGTCGACCGCGGCCGCCGGTGGTCTGGGCGGAGACGTCGAATCGGATGTAGCGGTGATCCGACAACGTCTCCACCTCCACGGCGACACGCCAGTCGTGGACACGGCTCGCGACAGCGGGGCTGGCGAACGAGACATCCACTATAGACCCGCCCCGCTGCCGCACGCACGTGTGTACCGAGCCCCGATTTAGGACGGTCAAGCCAGTCGTAACCGCCCACTCCTCCAGCACCTCGCCCCTAGCATCGGTCACAGGGGATCCCCACGCCGCAGACTTGGCGTTGAGATCCCCCAGCAACAGCACAGGGCGAGGGTGGAGTCGGCCCACGACGGCACCCAACTCGACAAGGAACCTCTCGAAGTCGGCGAGACTCTTGTTGGGCGAAAAATACGCCCCAACGGTGCCAATGCCGTCCGCGAGGGCAGCTACCCAGCCGCGACCTCGGGACGGGTTGACAAGAGCCCCGCCAATGATGGCCACCAAACCGTCCAAGTCTCCCACCCAGTTATCCCTGGGGGGGACGAAATACGGTTCGGCGACCACGGCCACGTGAATCGACCACTCTGCCATGCTCTGGAGCAAAAGATCCTGAGCTCTAGCAGAGTGGTTGAGATTGCCCTGGAGGTAATGGAAGACCGCCATTTATGCGGCATCCATTCCCTCCACCGCACCATTCCTAGGCCGGGAGTCGGCCGAAGGGCAGCCAGGCTGCGGGGGGGGTAAAGAGCCCCCGGCAGCCATGGCAGCCCCTCTCTTCTTCTTCTGCGTCTGCTTGGTGGGCGCGCCACAGGCCTTTCCGCCCGCTCTGTGCCCCGCAGGCCTCCCTGCAGCTGTACAGAGGCTGCAGTTTGGCGCCGCGAGACACTGGGCCGCCTTGTGGCCGGCCTGACCGCAGCGATAGCACTCCTCGCTGCGGTCAATAGCGGCGGTGCACCGTGCCCTGACATGCCCAATGTCGAGGCAACGGTAGCACCGCAAGGCCCTGGGCTGCAGCTGCTTCACCCTCGCTGCCACCCATCCCACCAAGAGACGCCCGGCGTCGGCGGCTTTCTTAGCCGCCGCCACCGGACACCGCACCCAGATCGCGCCGAGCCCGGAGGCATCGACGCGAACCTCGCCCGTGCGTACGTCTGCGGGCGGACACCCACCGGTACGGGCGACGGCCGCCACGACCTCAGCCGCGGTCGTCGAGTCGTCCAGGCCATCGACACGCAACTCAGCTGTCTTCATTGGCCTGGACACCCGGACGTCATCCGGGTTGAGGACCTCCCTCAACTTGGCGGCCAGGACGTCCGCCCTTTCGCCGCTAGAGGCACCCGACACCTCAAGCAGTCGCGCCCCCGTGATCGCCTGCCTCACTTTGAGGCCGGCCGGTACACCTAAGTCGGGGAACGCGACTTTCGCCTTTGCCTCCAATAGGACCGCCTTATATGAGACGCCCCTTTCAACGGCTCCGGGCTGCAGTGTAATTACTACAGCCGCAGAGCGTGGGGCTCTCGCCCTAGGCGGCCTCTGTGTCCTCCTCGTAGAAGGTGCCGGTGCCTCAGCGGGTGGAGGTGGCGCCGTCTTCTTCTTTTTCTTGCGGCCCCTCTTGACGACCTTTGTCCAGGCCTCCGTGGAGGGCCCGGGAGCGGTCGCCGGATCCCCCAACCTAACCTTTTTTTTTTTTTTTTTTTTTTTGTTCCGGTGTGGAAAATCCTCATGGATGTCCTCCGCCTGGGGCGAGCGGAGGGGTCTGTCAGACTCTTACTGACTAAAAACCACCCCGGTGTTCCGTCTCACACCTACGCCGGGGGTCGCGGGAACGAAAAAATCCTCCGCAACCCCCGACTGGTGCCAGCCCGCCGCAGCGGGCCCCTCCTCCTTCATCACCGGCGCACCAGAACACATGGCACGCCGTGACCAACCCAGGGACCAAACCAGCACATGGGCGCCAGACAGCCCCTTGTCTAGGCGCCCTTGGCCCCTCTTCGGCGGGTCAGGACATTGGCCCCGCCGTCTACCAATTTTCGGCCGCAGAGGATAGGGAGAGCGGCCTACGCTATACCGACACTCCTCTTCCCCTGCGGCCCCACCGCGTTCGCCATCGGACGGTGGCGACCCCGTCAAGGCCGCGGCAGGGAGGGAGAGCGCTGTACCGCAATACACCTCTCCAGCCGCGGCCCCGAAACCGCAGCCGCGATGCCCCCGCTACGCGACATCGCGGCCCGCCTCAGTTGCGATGTCGCCACCGCAACCTACACGTTGGCCGCTACGTCATGGGCTTGGGTCAAAAAGCCCTGACGAGCGGCCCCTCCTTGGGTTCCTCTTGGCTTCACCGTGGGTGCCCAACCCACGGCTACTGAGCCCCCCCGCAACGACAATGCGGGAACCCTCCGGGGGGGCCCCCAACCTAACCTAACCTAACCTTTTTTTTTTTTTTTTTTTGACGCTGAGAAATGCTTTATGCACTGCCGCTCGTGGGGGACGAGACGGGGTGTGTGGGACTCCTGTCAGAAGGACAGTATACCCACTAAAACTCAGCGGTGTTCCCGCATCGCCGTGATGGGAGGGCCATGGGAAACCGGCGTAGCCTTTACATCCACGACCCTCCCGGCGCATGCCCGCCTAGCTGGCGGGCCCCGCATGCCCCCCTGACTGGGGGGCTACGGGAATGGCCGGGAACACCTGGCCATTCCCGTCCGGCACTGGTGGAGGCCTGTGCGATGCAGGCGAGGGTGCCCCCGCACCCGTTGCCTGCTGGCCTCCACCTGGGAGGAGGAGTCGGAGATGAGCGTCGAACTGACGTCTCCTTTGACCCCTCCTCCGCCTTCGGAGCGGTGCCGCGTCGGGATCATCTTCCCGCACGCGCTCCGCCGCCTCCTTCTGGGACATGACGTGCTCGCAGAAGGAGGCGACTGCCGCCCAGGACCCCTCGTCCCTCAGCATGGCGCCCACCACGCCGGGGAGCGAGAGGTCCAGCCCGATCGCCGCGACGAGACTGCGGCGCGGCCCGGACCACGACGGGCACACCTCGAGAGTGTGCTGCGCCGTGTCCTCCGCCGCGCCACAGTCGTGGCACGACGGCGTCTCCTCCCGTCCGATCCGATGCAGTTACGATCCGAAACAACCGTGTCCGGACAGCACCTGCACCAGGCGGAACGAGAGGAACCCGTGCGGCCGCTCGAGCCAGTCCCGCAGGACCGGCCCGATCGCGTCGAGGGTTCAACCTAACCTTTTTTTTTTTTTTTTTTTTTTTGACGCTGAGAAATGCTTTATGCACTGCCGCTCGTGGGGGACGAGACGGGGTGTGTGGGACTCCTGTCAGAAGGACAGTATACCCACTAAAACTCAGCGGTGTTCCCGCATCGCCGTGATGGGAGGGCCATGGGAAACCGGCGTAGCCTTTACATCCACGACCCTCCCGGCGCATGCCCGCCTAGCTGGCGGGCCCCGCATGCCCCCCTAACTGGGGGGCTACGGGAATGGCCGGGAACACCTGGCCATTCCCGTCCGGCACTGGTGGAGGCCTGTGCGATGCAGGCGAGGGTGCCCCCGCACCCGTTGCCTGCTGGCCTCCACCTGGGAGGAGGAGTCGGAGATGAGCGTCGAACTGACGTCTCCTTCGACCCCTCCTCCGCCTTCGGAGCGGTGCCGCGTCGGGATCATCTTCCCGCACGCGCTCCGCCGCCTCCTTCTGGGACATGACGTGCTCGCAGAAGGAGGCGACCGCCGCCCAGGACCCCTCGTCCCTCAGCATGGCGCCCACCACGCCGGGGAGCGAGAGGTCCAGCCCGATCGCCGCGACGAGACTGCGGCGCGGCCCGGACCACGACGGGCACACCTCGAGAGTGTGCTGCGCCGTGTCCTCCGCCGCGCCACAGTCGTGGCACGACGGCGTCTCCTCCCGTCCGATCCGATGCAGGTACGATCCGAAACAACCGTGTCCGGACAGCACCTGCACCAGGCGGAACGAGAGGAACCCGTGCGGCCGCTCGAGCCAGTCCCGCAGGACCGGCCCGATCGCGTCGAGGGTTCGGCGGCCGAAGACCGCGGCGGCGAGGTCCGTCGTCCAGTGGACGACGATGGCGTCCCTCGCCTCCCGCCGGACGGCCTCCCGCTGTTCCGGGGCGAAGGGCTGACCCGCCGCCCTCCGCCCCGCCTTCCACTCGTACACTCTGGCGAGCACCCACGCCTCGAGTTCCCAAGGAGGGGTGCCGGCCAGAGCGCACGCCCCGGCGAAGCTCACCGTGCGGTGAGCCCGCGCCACCCGCTGGGCTATCGCCCTTTGAGGTGCCCGCAAGGCCGCGGCGTTCTCTCGTCTGTGGAGAGACTCCTCCCAGATGGGGGCCCCGTAGAGGGCCATGCTCCTCAAGATGCCGGCGTAGAGTTGCCGGCATCGAGCGCTGGGCCCCCCCAAGTTCGGGAGGAGCCACGAGAGAGCGCCCGCGGTCTTCAGCAGGCGCGACGACAGCCCGCTGAAATGCGGGCCGAAGCGCCACCTGCTGTCGAGTACAAGGCCCAGATATTTCATCTGGGCCTTCACCTCAATCCTGACGCCCTCCACGAAGATGTGGGCGCCAGGTGGCGGGGGGCGCTGCCGGGGACCGTGGAAGAAGACGGCCTCGGTCTTCTGCAGCGCCACCGTCAACCCTAGGCGGCGGATCCTCCCTGCGACCAAGGATCCGCCCGCCGAGGCCAAGGAGGCCGCCTCCCTGAAACTCTCCCCCCGGGCGGTGAGGAGAGTGTCATCCGCGTAGCAGACGACACTCGTGCCTCGGAGGAGAGTTCCCCGCAAGAGCCAATCGTAGCCGACGTTCCAGAGGAGAGGTCTTAAGACTGACCCCTGTGGAACGCCGGCTTCCGCGGCGTACCGCCGGACTCGGCCAGCCCTGTTCACCAGGACGATCGCCCGATCCTCCAGGTAGCTGGCCAGCAGCACGCGCATGTAGCGAGGCACTCCGTGGAATCGGAGCGCCTCTAGGATGGTGGAGTGGGGAACGGAGTTGAAGGCGTTGGCAATGTCGAACGACACTGCCAACAACCCGTCCCCCGCCTCCATCGCATCCTTCACCTGCCCCTTGAGGCAGGCCAGCGCGTCCACCGTCGAACGCTCAGCCCGAAAGCCGTACTGAGCGTCCGACAAGTCCGGCCCGATGCACCGCAGATGGCTCTTCAGGCGGGCAGCGATTATCCCCTCGAACATCTTACCGACCTCATCGAGCAGAACGATGGGCCGGTATGCCGAGGGGGAGTCTGCCGGGCGGCCCTCCTTGCGAAGGAGGCACAGTTGTCCCTCCTTCCATGGTTTCGGGAACCTTCCAGACGCAAAGCATGCACTGAAGAGGTCCCGAAACCGCTCCTCCATTTGGGTGGCGGCGATCGCCACCACTCTCGCCGGGACACCGTCGGGGCCCGGAGCCGTCTTCTTGGCACGGATATGGAGAATAGCCGCGCCAAGTTCCGACTCCGTGACGGGAGGGGTCTCCTCTTCATCATCAGCTGGCGGGGCTGGTGGGGCCATCGCTGGTGGGGTGAAGTCGTCCCTGCACGGGAACAGGGACTGAACCACCCCATCCAGAAAGGAGGGCTCCAGGGTCTCGGCCACCGGGGGACCAAAGGGGCGCAGCTTGTTCCGCGCCGCCTTATACGGTCTCCCGTAGGGGTCCGCGTCGAGACCCTCCAGCATTTCTGCTCTCGCAGAGTCTCTGGCGGCGGCGATGGCCCGATCGAGGACCAGTTTTGCCACCAGGTACACCTCGTAGAGGTGGTCCCCGACGGCCTGGTCCCGTCGACGCCGCCGCCGACTCCGCGTGTAAGCCCTCCTTGCCTCCACACAGGCTGCTCGAAGCCCCGCCAGCTCCGCCGACCACCAGTACACGGCCCGTTTGGGTGGTGGTCGGCCAGACCGAGGCATGCTCGAGTTGCATACCTCGGTCAGAGACTCCCTCAGCTGCCCCGCCACGGTGTCCACATCCGGCAGCCGGCTGGCGGAAGGCGGCGAAAGCCAGTCCTGGACGAACGCCGCCTCCCGCGCTGCCTCCCTGTCCAGGCGGGCGAGGGCCCACCGTGGGAACGGTGATCGCCCCGGCAGAGTCCGCGTCTCTCCGGGGCGACTGATGGAGATGTCGAACCGCACGTAGCGATGGTCCGACATAGTCTCCACCAGGTCCACCCGCCAGTTCAGCACGCGCGCGGCTAACGCAGGGGTGGCGAAAGTGACGTCCACCACTGAGCCACCCTGCCGCCGCACGCATGTCTGGACGCTGCCTCTGTTCAAGAGGCAGAGTCCAGAGGAGGCAGCCCACAGCTCGACTGCCCGCCCGCGGGCGTCGGTGGCCGGGTTGCCCCAGGTCACCGACTTGGCGTTCAGGTCTCCCAGCACGGAGACCTGACGCGGCGCCGCCCTGCCGACCACGGCGGCCAGGACTCCGAGATAGTTCTCGAAGTCCCGGAGAGGGCGGTTTGGGGAGAAATACACGCCCACAAGGGCGAGTTCTCCCCACGCGGCGGCCACGTATCCCGGTCCCCTCTCTAATAGCGAGAGGGGAGGGGAGTCTGTGGAAGACCGCGCCGCTAGTGCCACCAAGCCGTCCTCGTCACCCAGCCAGCTGCCGGGGACGAAGTAGGGCTCGGCGACCACCGCTACGTTCACCAACCACTCGGCCATGACCTGCACCACCAGGTCCTGGGCCGCTCTGCAGTGGTTGGCGTTCGTCTGGAGGATGCGGAGGTCGGAAATTATTATTCCGACATCGCACCCTCCTCAGCCGCCGCCGCCGCCGCTGGAGCTACAGCGGCGACGACGGCGGCGGCGGTGGTGGCAACAGGGCGAACCTGCGCCGGCACCACGCCCTTCTTGACGGGGGGCTTACAGCTCCTGCCCGTCATCCGGTGGCCCGCGGGGCGGCCACTGGCGGCACACGCCGCGCAGTGTGGCGCGGTGGCGGTGGCGGTGCACGCGGCCCACCCGTGTCCCTCCTTCCCGCATTGGAAGCACGTATCCCTCCAATCGGACTTGGAGGGACACGTGGCTCGGGTGTGGCCGAACGCGCAGCACTTGAAGCACCGCGCAGGCTGTGCCTCAAGCGGCCGGACCACCGCCGAGCTGAAGCCGATCAGCAACCGTCCTTTGGTCGCCGCAAGGACGGCCCCGGCCGCGGCGACCGGGCACTCCACGCGGATGATGCCCATGCCGCGGCGGCCGAGCCTGACGACTCCAGCCTTCACCGCGCCGGCGTCGCAGCCTCCAGCTGCTGCGACGGCCGCGACCACATCCTCTTTGGCGACCGAGTCATCAAGATCGGCCACCTCCAAGGCTGCGGTCTTTTCTGGCCTGGCGACCTTGGCCACATCCGCGACGACCTCCCGCAGCTTCGCTGCGAAGAGGTCCGCGTTCGTGCCGCGCTGCTCTCCCGAAAACTCGAAAATTCGAGCTCCCGTGAGAGTTCGGCGGCACGTGATTTTGCTGATCCCCAGCTGGGAGGGATCAGCATTCGTACGAGCCCGTCTCAGTACGGACTCGTACGTCTCGCCCCGCTCCGCGGCCTCCGGGGTGATGGTCACCACGACGGCCGCGGGAGGGGTCTCCTCTTCATCATCAGCTGGCGGGGCTGGTGGGGCCATCGCTGGTGGGGTGAAGTCGTCCCTGCACGGGAACAGGGACTGAACCACCCCATCCAGAAAGGAGGGCTCCAGGGTCTCGGCCACCGGGGGACCAAAGGGGCGCAGCTTGTTCGTTCGGGGGGGAACCTAACCTAACCTTTTTTTTTTTTTTTTGGTCTCGGGGTGGAAAATCCTCATGGATGTCCTCCGCCTGGGGCGAGCGGAGGGGTCTGTCAGACTCTTACTGACTAAAAACCACCCCGGTGTTCCGTCTCACACCTACGCCGGGGGTCGCGGGAACGAAAAAATCCTCCGCAACCCCCGACTGGTGCCAGCCCGCCGCAGCGGGCCCCTCCTCCTTCATCACCGGCGCACCAGAACACATGGCACGCCGTGACCAACCCAGGGACCAAACCAGCACATGGGCGCCAGACAGCCCCTTGTCTAGGCGCCCTTGGCCCCTCTTCGGCGGGTCAGGACATTGGCCCCGCCGTCTACCAATTTTCGGCCGCAGAGGATAGGGAGAGCGGCCTACGCTATACCGACACTCCTCTTCCCCTGCGGCCCCACCGCGTTCGCCATCGGACGGTGGCGACCCCGTCAAGGCCGCGGCAGGGAGGGAGAGCGCTGTCCCGCAATACACCTCTCCAGCCGCGGCCCCGAAACCGCAGCCGCGATGTCTCCGATACACGACATCGCGGCCCGCCTCAGTTGCGATGTCGCCACCGCAACCTACTCACTGGCCGCTACGTCATGGGCTTTTATCAAAAAGCCCTGACGAGCGGCCCCTCCTCGGGTTCCTCTTAGCTTCACCGTGGGTGCCCAACCCACGGCTACTGAGCCCCCCCGCAACGACAATGCGGGAACCCTTCGGGGGGGAACCTAACCTAACCTTTATTTTTTTTTTTTTTTTTTTTTTTTTTTTTTTTTTTTTTTTTTGGTCTCGGGGTGGAAAATCCTCATGGATGTCCTCCGCCCTGGGGCGGGCGGAGGGGTCTGTCAGACTCGTAATGACTAAAAACCACCCCGGTGTTCCATCTCACACCTACGTCGGGGGTCGCGGGAACGCAGATACTTCCGCGACCCTCGGCTGGTGCCGGCCCGCCTCTGCGGGCCACCTCGAGTTTGGGGGGAGTGAGGTGTTAAACTCCCCCCTTACATCATAGAGAGGCGCGCGTGGAACACTACGCGCCGCCATCTCGGGTCCTAAGGAGTAGGGGGCGATGGATTTCCCCAGATCCGTCGCCCCTGGACCCATTTAGGGGGGCTGGAAGAGGGCGTTATCCGCCCTCCGCCGACGCCCGGTGCGTCTGCTGCGGATCGGGTTAGTGGAAGCAATCTCCCGCTCCCTTTCCGCAGCCTCCTTCTGCGAGATGACTGTCTCGCAGAAGGAAACCACCGCGTCCCAGGACTCCTCGCTGCCGGCCATGGAATTCACAACGGCCGGTAGCGAAAGGTCACTGCCTACTCCAGAGACGAGGGCACGGCGCGGCTCCTCCCAAGCGGCACACTCTGCCAGCGTATGCCACGCCGTGTCCTCCCGACAGTCGACGCAGTGGTGACACCGGGCGTCCGGCTCCCTGTTTATGCGACACAAGTACTTCCCAAAGCAACCATGCCCCGAGAGCACCTGCGTCACCCGAAACGACAGGGAGCCGTGCCTCCTCCCGAGCCAAGTGTCGAGCACCGGCCGGACCGCCTCAATGGTGTTGAGGCCGGCGGTAGGGCGTGAGAGCCTGTCCCGCCATTCCGCCACCAGGACCTCGCGAAGCTGCGACCGACGCAGCTCCAAATGTCGCTGCGTCAGCCGCTCGCCCCGCGCCCGCGCTTCCTCGCGCCACCGATACGATGACGCGAGTACTTTCGCCTCCAGGTCCCAGGGCGGGGATCCGGCCAGTGCACAAGCCGCCTCGTAGGAGATCGTGCGATACCCCCGGATGACTCTGACGGCCATCGCCCTCTGCGGTCTCCGCATGACGGCGATGCTCCCGGCCGTCAGGTCAGCCGCCCAGATCGGGGCCCCGTAAAGGGCCATCGATCGCACGATCCCCACGTATAGCCGCCTACAAGCGGCGCTCGGGCCCCCCAGATTGGGAAGCAGCGTTGAGAGCGCTCCAGCAGCGCCCAGCAGCTTGGGTGCCAGCCGTCGGAAGTGGGGCCCGAAGTCCCACCGGCTGTCGAGGACCAATCCTAGGTACTTCATGGTACCCTCGACAGCGATCCGAGCCCCCCCGACCACGATATGTGAGCCGGGTGACGGCGCCCGCCGGGGGCCATGGAACACCATAGCCTCCGACTTGCTGAGGGCCACCTCCAGGCCTAGGCGACGTATGCGGCCCACCACCTGTGAGACCGCAGCCGTCGCCAGCAACGCTGCTTCCCTGTGCGAGCTCCCCCGGGCAGTGACCAGCGTGTCGTCCGCATAACACGTCAGGTCTACCCCCGGCCTGAGCTCGCCCCTCAGCACCCAGTCGTACCCGATGTTCCACAGGAGCGGCCCTAAGACCGAGCCCTGCGGAACACCGCACGACATGCGGCGCTGGTTTCCACCATCACGTCCCACGTAGGTGACATACCTCTCCGACAGATAAGCCCCAACGATGCGGCGGAGGTAGGGAGGCACACCATGATAGCGCAGTGCCTCCCGAATACAACTCCAGGGCAGGGTGTTGAAGGCGTTGGATATGTCCAAGGACACCGCCAACATCACCCCGCCCCGAGACACCGCTTCCTCCGCCAGGACTCTAACCCGCGACACAGCGTGTATCGTGGAGCGCCCATGCCGAAACCCAAACTGACTGTCGTCCAGGTCCGGCCCCTCTCTGCACAAGTGGCCGACGAGGCGGGCTGCGATTACTCGCTCGAACAGCTTGCCCACCTCGTCTAGCAGCACTATGGGCCGGTACGCGGACGACGAGTCCGCCGGGCGCCCCGCCTTCCTGAGCAGGACCAGACGACCAGATTTCCACAAAGTGGGAAACTGGCCCTGCTCAAGACACGCTGTGTAGAGTCCTCTCAGTTGGGGCTCGAGCTCCTTCAGAGCGAGGGCCAACACGCAGCCGTGGATCCCGTCGGGCCCCGGAGCCACGTTCTTGGCCCGGAGCCGCATCACGGCTGCCCTCATCTCTGCCTGTGTCACCTCTGGGACGCTGATGGCGTTCTCCTCCTCTTCTTGTGCAGACTCTGCGGCCGTGGGCAAAGCCATCGGCGGCGGAGTGTGTTCCGCTCTGGCCGGGAAGAGGGCTGCAACCACCTCCTCCAGCAGCTCGGGTTGGAGACTCTCCGTAAGCGGAGGCGCCGCGGCTCGAAGTTTCCCTCGAACCGCGCGATAAGGGCGCCCCCACGGATCCCCGTCTAGAGTCTCCAACATCTCCTCCCTGGCTCGCGTCCTCGACTCGCCGATGGCCAGCCACAGAGTCTGCTTGGCCGCGCGGTACACCTCATACAGCGCGGCCTCTTCGTCAGGGACCCGACGACGTCTCCTCCGGTATCGGGTGTACTGGCGTCTGACCGCCACGCACGTGACGCGCAGCTGCGCGATCTCGGCGGTCCACCAGTACACCTGGCGCCTTGCGGACTGTGCGTGAACCACAGCGCCTCCCGCTGGACGTCGACGGGTCCGTTCGTCGCCGACTCCCGGCTCCAGGCCTGGACAATAGCAGCCTCCTCGAGAAGTTCCCTGTCTATGCGCTTACGCGCCCAACGCGGACCGTCCGTTCGCGGGGTCGGTGGACCGCGGCCGCCAGTGGTCTGGGCGGAGACATCGAATCGGATGTATCGGTGATCCGACAACGTCTCCACCTCCACGGCGACACGCCAGTCGTGGACACGGCTCGCGACAGCGGGGCTAGCGAACGAGACGTCCACTATAGACCCGCCCCGCTGCCGCACGCACGTGTGTACCGAGCCCCGATTTAGGACGGTCAAGCCAGTCGTGACCGCCCACTCCTCCAGCACCTCGCCCCTAGCATCGGTCACAGGGGATCCCCACGCCGCAGACTTGGCGTTGAGATCCCCCAGCAACAGCACAGGGCGAGGGTGGAGTCGGCCCACGACGGCACCCAACTCGACAAGGAACCTCTCGAAGTCGGCGAGACTCTTGTTGGGCGAAAAATACGCCCCAACGGTGCCAATGCCGTCCACGAGGGCAGCTACCCAGCCGCGACCTCGGGACGGGTTGACAAGAGCCCCGCCAATGATGGCCACCAAACCGTCCAAGTCTCCCACCCAGTTATCCCTGGGGGGGACGAAATACGGTTCGGCGATCACGGCCACGTGAATCGACCACTCTGCCATGCTCTGGAGCAAAAGATCCTGAGCTCTAGCAGAGTGGTTGATATTGCCCTGGAGGAAATGGTACAGCGCCATTAAGCGCAATCCATTCCCTCCACCGCACCATTCCTAGGCCGGGAGTCGGCCGAAGGGCAGCCAGGCTGCGGGGGGGGTAAAGAGTCCCCAGCAGCTTTGGCACCCCTTCCCTTTTTCTGGGCGGGTGCGCCACAGGCCCTTCCACCTGCCCTGTGCCCAGCAGGCCTCCCTGCAGCTGTACACAGGCTGCAGTTTGGAGCTGCGAGGCACTGGGCGGACTTGTGGCCGGGCTGACCGCAGCGAAAGCATTGCTCACTGCGGTCTATTGTGGCGGTGCACATCGCCCGGACATGCCCAATGTCCAGGCACCGGTAGCACCGCAGCGCCCTAGGTTGCAGCAGCTTGGCCCTTGCCGCAACCCACCCGACCAAGAGTCGTCCACCGTCGGCGACTTTATTGCCCGCCGCCACCGGGCACCGCACCCAAACGACGCCGAGCCCGGAAGCGTCGGTGCGGATCCCGCCCACCCGCACATCATCGGGCGGACATCCACCGACTTTGGCGACGGCTGCCACAACCTCAGCCGGGGTGGTCGAGTCATCCAGGCCATCGACACGCAGCTCAACGGTCTTCATAGGCCTGGACACTCGAACATCCTCGGGGTTGAGTACCTCCCTCAACTTGGCGGCCAGGATGTCCGCCTTCTCGCCGCTAGAGGCACCCGGCACCTCCAACAGCCGCGCCCCCGTAATCGCCGGCCTCAATCTGAAGCCGGACGGTATGCCAAGGTCGGGGAACGCAACTTTGGCTTTGGCCTCCAGTAGGACCGCCTTATATGAGACGCCCCTTTCGACGGCTCCGGGCTGCAGTGTTAATACTACAGCCGCAGAGCGTGGGGCTCTCGCCCTAGGCGGCCTCTGTGTCCTCCTCGTAGAAGGTGCCGGTGCCTCAGCGGGTGGAGGTGGCGGCGCCGCCTTCCTCTTCTTCTTACGGCCCCTCTTGGCGACCGTTGTCCAGGCCTCCGTGGAGGGCCCGGGAGCGGTCGCCGGGAGACCAGCCGTCTGGGAAGCGGGAACAGACGCGGTCGCCGGGAGAGCGCCCGTCCGGGGAGTGGGCGCAGACTTGGCCTTCGTAGGCTTGCTGGGCCCCTTCCCGGACCCGCTCGGCTCAGCCGCCACGACCGCTGACCTTCGCTTATCCGCAGCGAGCGGTGGGCGGAGCGTTTCGGCTGGGAGGAGCCTCGCCTCGATGGCCTCCAGCCGAGCCCCCACCATTTGCCCGCACTGCATCATGCAGATGCGAACGATCTTCTCGACCTCCTCATCCACAAGTGCAGGGGCCGATGATGGGGTCGACGATGGAGGCGACTGCGGGACCGGCGATCCGGTGGCCGCGGGAGCTGCCTTCTGGGCGGCAAACTGCCGCTTGAGGTCCTCTAACTCGGATTGGAGACGGCGGTTCTCCTCCCATAGCTTCGCCGTCTCCTCCGTGCTCGTACGATTTAGGAGGACCTCAACGGCCTCCTTAATGCCGTCAGCTGCCTCCTTTAGGGCGCGCGTGAAGGTGCCCTTCAGGTTGCCCGATTCGGTGGCAACCTTCAGGACGACATCCACGCCGTCCAAAACTTGGCGACTGAGCGCCACCGCCGAAACGCCCCCCCCGGTAGCCATCCTGGTTGAGCGCCGCTCCCGCGCTTGACGGGCCAGCTCGCTAACCTTGTCAGCCGCCAAAGCCCTACGCTGCGCCCGCTTCGCAGCATTGGCCTCCGCCTTGTTGGACCCCAGCTGCAATCCCTCGCTGAGGTCCGAGATCGTGGCCCCGGAGTCGGTCCCCACGCTCTCCATGCTCTCCGCATGATCCACCGGAGCCGGTGTATCGGGTCGGGATACCGACATGGACCGATCCCGCCCACCGCGCTCCGGCAAACGAGCAGAGGCTCCGCTCACCACGGCGCGACCTCGCCCGCTCCTGCCCGTTGGCACCTTAGCTGCCGGCAGGTTCTCCTCACTATGTGAGCGGGGCGAGCGCTTCCTACCTCCTTTGGAGGGTCGCCCGGCCATTCCCCCTTCAGGCCTCGAGCGCTCCGAGCCGATACTCGAAGCGTTCTTCTCAGACGTGGTGTCGGGATCCGACACCACACCCACACTCATCCGCTCGACCAACACGATCGGCATCCTCTCTACTTCGTCTGTTCGTCCAGTTTGTTTGGTTTTTAAATGTTCCATATTAAGTCCCACGAGTATGGGGGATATAAAAAGTCCTTCCTAGGGTTACCCCCTGTCCCTAGGTAAGTGTAAATTTGTTTCCCAACCAGGGGGTCCACCAATCCCTGGCTGGGGGTGCGCTCGCGACTGATGCGCCACCTACAACTAAAAAGCTGCAGATGACACTACTCCTCAGCCATTCATACCCTCGCCGCGCACCAGAACTTGGTGTTAGAGGAATTTTTTATAGAGGTTATCTTCCTCGCGATCCGGGCGATCAAGCCAAGATCCTCGTCCCGTTCCGAGTCATAAAACATGACCATGATCTCTTTACGGATTACGATTTCGACGGTTGCAGTTGAGAGAATCAGATCCTCCGCTGCAGCTCGTTGGCAGGGTGAGTGCACAATGAGTGGGACTCCTGTCAGAAGGACAGTATACCCACTAAAACTCAGCGGTGTTCCCGCATCGCCGTGATGGGAGGGCCATGGGAAACCGGCGTAGCCTTTACATCCACGACCCTCCCGGCGCATGCCCGCCTAGCTGGCGGGCCCCGCATGCCCCCCTGACTGGGGGGCTACGGGAATGGCCGGGAACACCTGGCCATTCCCGTCCGGCACTGGTGGAGGCCTGTGCGATGCAGGCGAGGGTGCCCCCGCACCCGTTGCCTGCTGGCCTCCACCTGGGAGGAGGAGTCGGAGATGAGCGTCGAACTGACGTCTCCTTCGACCCCTCCTCCGCCTTCGGAGCGGTGCCGCGTCGGGATCATCTTCCCGCACGCGCTCCGCCGCCTCCTTCTGGGACATGACGTGCTCGCAGAAGGAGGCGACCGCCGCCCAGGACCCCTCGTCCCTCAGCATGGCGCCCACCACGCCGGGGAGCGAGAGGTCCAGCCCGATCGTCGCGACGAGACTGCGGCGCGGCTCGGACCACGACGGGCACACCTCGAGAGTGTGCTGCGCCGTGTCCTCCGCCGCGCCACAGTCGTGGCACGACGGCGTCTCCTCCCGTCCGATCCGATGCAGGTACGATCCGAAACAACCGTGTCCGGACAGCACCTGCACCAGGCGGAACGAGAGGAACCCGTGCGGCCGCTCGAGCCAGTCCCGCAGGACCGGCCCGATCGCGTCGAGGGTTCGGCGGCCGAAGACCGCGGCGGCGAGGTCCGTCGTCCAGTGGACGACGATGGCGTCCCTCGCCTCCCGCCGGACGGCCTCCCGCTGTTCCGGGGCGAAGGGCTGACCCGCCGCCCTCCGCCCCGCCTTCCACTCGTACACTCTGGCGAGCACCCACGCCTCGAGTTCCCAAGGAGGGGTGCCGGCCAGAGCGCACGCCCCGGCGAAGCTCACCGTGCGGTGAGCCCGCGCCACCCGCTGGGCTATCGCCCTTTGAGGTGCCCGCAAGGCCGCGGCGTTCTCTCGTCTGTGCTGTGTGTCTCGACGCTGCCTCTGTTCAAGAGGCAGAGTCCAGAGGAGGCAGCCCACAGCTCGACTGCCCGCCCGCGGGCGTCGGTGGCCGGGTTGCCCCAGGTCACCGACTTGGCGTTCAGGTCTCCCAGCACGGAGACCTGACGCGGCGCCGCCCTGCCGACCACGGCGGCCAGGACTCCGAGATAGTTCTCGAAGTCCCGGAGAGGGCGGTTTGGGGAGAAATACACGCCCACAAGGGCGAGTTCTCCCCACGCGGCGGCCACGTATCCCGGTCCCCTCTCTAATAGCGAGAGGGGAGGGGAGTCTGTGGAAGACCGCGCCGCTAGTGCCACCAAGCCGTCCTCGTCACCCAGCCAGCTGCCGGGGACGAAGTAGGGCTCGGCGACCACCGCTACGTTCACCAACCACTCGGCCATGACCTGCACCACCAGGTCCTGGGCCGCTCTGCAGTGGTTGGCGTTCGTCTGGAGGATGCGGAGGTCGGAAATTATTATTCCGACATCGCACCCTCCTCAGCCGCCGCCGCCGCCGCTGGAGCTACAGCGGCGACGACGGCGGCGGCGGTGGTGGCAACAGGGCGAACCTGCGCCGGCACCACGCCCTTCTTGACGGGGGGCTTACAGCTCCTGCCCGTCATCCGGTGGCCCGCGGGGCGGCCACTGGCGGCACACGCCGCGCAGTGTGGCGCGGTGGTGGCGGTGCACGCGGCCCACCCGTGTCCCTCCTTCCCGCATTGGAAGCACGTATCCCTCCAATCGGACTTGGAGGGACACGTGGCTCGGGTGTGGCCGAACGCGCAGCACTTGAAGCACCGCGCAGGCTGTGCCTCAAGCGGCCGGACCACCGCCGAGCTGAAGCCGATCAGCAACCGTCCTTTGGTCGCCGCAAGGACGGCCCCGGCCGCGGCGACCGGGCACTCCACGCGGATGATGCCCATGCCGCGGCGGCCGAGCCTGACGACTCCAGCCTTCACCGCGCCGGCGTCGCAGCCTCCAGCTGCTGCGACGGCCGCGACCACATCCTCTTTGGCGACCGAGTCATCAAGATCGGCCACCTCCAAGGCTGCGGTCTTTTCTGGCCTGGCGACCTTGGCCACATCCGCGACGACCTCCCGCAGCTTTGCTGCGAAGAGGTCCGCGTTCGTGCCGCGCTGCTCCCCCGAAAACTTGAAAATTCGAGCTCCCGTGAGAGTTCGGCGGCACGTGATTTTGCTGATCCCCAGCTGGGAGGGATCAGCAACCCCAACCTAACCTAACCTTTTTTTTTTTTTTTTTTTTTTTTGTTCCGGGGTGGAAAATCCTCATGGATGTCCTCCGCCTGGGGCGAGCGGAGGGGTCTGTCAGACTCTTACTGACTAAAAACCACCCCGGTGTTCCGTCTCACACCTACGCCGGGGGTCGCGGGAACGAAAAAACCTCCGCAACCCCCGACTGGTGCCAGCCCGCCGCAGCGGGCCTCTCCTCCTTCATCACCGGCGCACCAGAACACATGGCACGCCGTGACCAACCCAGGGACCAAACCAGCACATGGGCGCCAGACAGCCCCTTGTCTGGGCGCCCTTGGCCCTCCTCGACGGGTCAGATCATTGGCCCCGCCGTCTACCAATTTTCGGCCGCAGAGGATAGGGAGAGCGGCCTACGCTATACCGACACTCCTCTTCCCCTGCGGCCCCACCGCGTTCGCCATCAGACGGTGGCGACCCCGTCAAGGCCGCGGCAGGGAGGGAGAGCGCTGTACCGCAATACACCTCTCCAGCCGCGGCCCTGAAACCGCAGCCGCGATGCCCCCGATACACGACATCGCGGCCCGCCTCAGTTGCGATGTCGCCACCGCAACCTACTCGTTGGCCGCTACGTCATGGGCTTGGGTCAAAAAGCCCTGACGAGCGGCCCCTCCTCGGGTTCCTCTTGGCTTCACCGTGGGTGCCCAACCCACGGCTAATGAGCCCCCCCGCAACGACAATGCGGGAACCCTTCGGGGGGGAACCTAACCTAACCTTTTTTTTTTTTTTTTTTTTTTTTTTTTTTGACGCTGAGAAATGCTTTATGCACTGCCGCTCGTGGGGGACGAGACGGGGTGTGTGGGACTCCTGTCAGAAGGACAGTATACCCACTAAAACTCAGCGGTGTTCCCGCATCGCCGTGATGGGAGGGCCATGGGAAACCGGCGTAGCCTTTACATCCACGACCCTCCCGGCGCATGCCCGCCTAGCTGGCGGGCCCCGCATGCCCCCCTGACTGGGGGGCTACGGGAATGGCCGGGAACACCTGGCCATTCCCGTCCGGCACTGGTGGAGGCCTGTGCGATGCAGGCGAGGGTGCCCCCGCACCCGTTGCCTGCTGGCACCCGTTGCCTGCTAACCTTTTTTTTTTTTTTTTTTTTTTTTTTTGATGCTGAGAAATGCTTTATGCACTGCCGCTTGTGGGGGACGAGACGGGGTGTGTGGGACTCCTGTCAGAAGGACAGTATACCCACTAAAACTCAGCGGTGCTCCCGCATCGCCGTGGTGGGAGGGCCATGGGAATCCGGCTCAGCCTTTACGTCCACAGCCCTCCCGGCGCATGCCCGCCTAGCTGGCGGGCCCCACAGGCCCCCCACCTGCGTGGTGGGGGGCTACGGGAATGGCCGGGAGCACCTGGCCATTCCCGTCCGGCACTGGTGGAGGCCTGTGCGATGCAGGCGAGGGTGCCCCCGCACCCGTTGCCTGCTGGCCTCCACCTGGGAGGAGGAGTCGGAGATGAGCGTCGAACTGACGTCTCCTTCGACCCCTCCTCCGCCTTCGGAGCGGTGCCGCGTCGGGATCATCTTCCCGCACGCGCTCCGCCGCCTCCTTCTGGGACATGACGTGCTCGCAGAAGGAGGCGACCGCCGCCCAGGACCCCTCGTCCCTCAGCATGGCGCCCACCACGCCGGGGAGCGAGAGGTCCAGCCCGATCGCCGCGACGAGACTGCGGCGCGGCTCGGACCACGACGGGCACACCTCGAGAGTGTGCTGCGCCGTGTCCTCCGCCGCGCCACAGTCGTGGCACGACGGCGTCTCCTCCCGTCCGATCCGATGCAGGTGCCTGCTAACCTAACCTAACCTTTTTTTTTTTTTTGTTCTCGGGGTGGAAAATCCTCATGGATGTCCTCCGCCTGGGGCGAGCGGAGGGGTCTGTCAGACTCTTACTGACTAAAAACCACCCCGGTGTTCCAACTCACACCTACGCCGGAGGTCGCGGGAACGAAAGAATCTTCCGCAACCCCCGACTGGTGCCAGCCCGCCGCAGCGGGCCCCTCCTCCTTCATCACCGGCGCACCAGAACACATGGCACGCCGTGACCAACCCAGGGACCAAACCAGCATATGGGCGCCAGACAGCCCCTTGTCTAGGCGCCCTTGGCCCCTCTTCGACGGGTCAGGTAATTGGCCCCGCCGTCTACCAATTTTCGGCCGCAGAGGATAGGGAGAGCGGCCTACGACCTACCGACACTCCTCTTCCCCTGCGGCCCCACCGCGTTCGCCATCGGACGGTGGCGACCCCGTCAAGGCCGCGGCAGGGAGGGAGAGCGCTGTACCGCAATACACCTCTCCAGCCGCGGCCCCGAAACCGCAGCCGCGATGCCCCCGATACAAGACATCTCGCGGCCCGCCTCAGTTGCGATGTCGCCACCGCAACCTACACGTTGGCCGCTACGTCATGGGCTTGGGTCAAAAAGCCCTGACGAGCGGCCCCTCCTCGGGTTCCTCTTGGCTTCACCGTGGTTGGGCACCCACGGCTAATGAGCCCCCCCGCAACGACAATGCGGGAACCCTTCGGGGGGGAACCTAACCTTTTTTTTTTTTTTTTTTTTTTTTTTTTGTTCCGGGGTGGAAAATCCTCATGGATGTCCTCCGCCTGGGGCGAGCGGAGGGGTCTGTCAGACTCTTACTGACTAAAAACCACCCCGGTGTTCCGTCTCACACCTACGCCGGGGGTCGCGGGAACGAAAAAATCCTCCGCAACCCCCGACTGGTGCCAGCCCGCCGCAGCGGGCCCCTCCTCCTTCATCACCGGCGCACCAGAACACATGGCACGCCGTGACCAACCCAGGGACCAAACCAGCACATGGGCGCCAGACAGCCCCTTGTCTAGGCGCCCTTGGCCCCTCCTCGGCGGGTCAGGACATTGGCCCCGCCGTCTACCAATTTTCGGCCGCAGAGGATAGGGAGAGCGGCCTACGCTATACCGACACTCCTCTTCCCCTGCGGCCCCACCGCGTTCGCCATCGGACGGTGGCGACCCCGTCAAGGCCGCGGCAGGGAGGGAGAGCGCTGTACCGCAATACACCTCTCCAGCCGCGGCCCCGAAACCGCAGCCGCGATGTCTCCGATACACGACATCGCGGCCCGCCTCAGTTGCGATGTCGCCACCGCAACCTACTCGCTGGCCGCTACGTCATGGGCTTTTATCAAAAAGCCCTGACGAGCGGCCCCTCCTCGGGTTCCTCTTAGCTTCACCGTGGGTGCCCAACCCACGGCTACTGAGCCCCCCCGCAACGACAATGCGGGAACCCTTCGGGGGGGGGGGAACCTAACCTAACCTTTTTTTTTTTTTTTTTTTTTGGTCTCGGGGTGGAAAATCCTCATGGATGTCCTCCGCCCTGGGGCGGGCGGAGGGGTCTGTCAGACTCTTACTGACTAAAAACCACCCCGGTGTTCCGACTCACACTTACGCCGGGGGTCGCGGGAACGACAGAATCTTCCGCAACCCCCGGCTGGTGCCGGCCCGCCACCGCGGGCCTCGTCTCGGGTCAGGGGGGGGAGTGAGGTGTTTGACTCCCCCCGCGACGTCTCAGAGGGGCGCGCGTGGAACACTACGCGCCGCCACCTCGGGTCCTGATGTGTGGGGGGCGACGGACGTCCCCAAGTCCGTCGTCCCTGGACCCATTTAGGGGGGCCGGAAGAGGGCGTTGTCCGCCCTCCGCCGACGCCCGGTGCGTCTGCTGCGGATCGGGTTAGCAGAAGCAATCTCCCGCTCCCTTTCCGCAGCCTCCTTCTGCGAGATGACTGTCTCGCAGAAGGAAACCACCGCGTCCCAGGACTCCTCGCTGCCGGCCATGGAATTCACGACGGCCGGCAGCGAAAGGTCACTGCCTACTCCAGAGACGAGGGCACGGCGCGGCTCCTCCCAAGCGGCACACTCTGCCAGCGTATGCCGCGCCGTGTCCAACCTAACCTTTTTTTTTTTTTGGTCTCGGGGTGGAAAATCCTCATGGATGTCCTCCGCCCTGGGGCGGGCGGAGGGGTCTGTCAGACTCTTACTGACTAAAAACCACCCCGGTGTTCCGACTCACACTTACGCCGGGGGTCGCGGGAACGACAGAATCTTCCGCAACCCCTGGCTGGTGCCGGCCCGCCGTCGCGGGCCTCGTCTCGGGTCAGGGGGGGGAGTGAGGTGTTTGACTCCCCCCGCGACGTCTCAGAGGGGCGCGCGTGGAACACTACGCGCCGCCACCTCGGGTCCTGATGTGTGGGGAGCGACGGACGTCCCCGAGTCCGTCGTCCCTGGACCCATTTAGGGGGGCCGGAAGAGGGCGTTGTCCGCCCTCCGCCGACGCCCGGTGCGCCTGCTGCGGATCGGGTTAGCAGAAGCAATCTCCCGCTCCCTTTCCGCAGCCTCCTTCTGCGAGATGACTGTCTCGCAGAAGGAAACCACCGCGTCCCAGGACTCCTCGCTGCCGGCCATGGAATTCACGACGGCCGGCAGCGAAAGGTCACTGCCTACTCCAGAGACGAGGGCACGGCGCGGCTCCTCCCAAGCGGCACACTCTGCCAGCGTATGCCGCGCCGTGTCCTCCCGACAATCGACGCAGTGGTGACACCGGGCGTCCGGCTCCCTGTTTATGCGACACAGGTACTTCCCGAAGCAACCATGCCCCGAGAGTACCTGCGTCACCCGAAACGACAGGGAGCCGTGCCTCCTCCCGAGCCAGCGCTCGAGCACCGGCCGGACCGCCTCGACGACGTCGAGGCCGGCGGTAGGGCGCGAAAGCCTGTCCCGCCATTCCGCCACCAGGACCTCGCGAAGCTGAGACCGATGCAGCTCCACATGTCGCTGCATCGGTCGCTCGCCCCGCGCCCGCGCTTCCTCGCGCCACCGATACGATGACGCGAGTACTTTCGCCTCCAGGTCCCAGGGCGGGGATCCGGCCAGTGCACAAGCCGCCTCGTAGGAGATCGTGCGATACCCCCGGATGACTCTGACGGCCATCGCCCTCTGCGGTCTCCGCATGACGGCGATGCTCCCGGCCGTCAGGTCAGCCGCCCAGATCGGGGCCCCGTAAAGGGCCATCGATCGCACGTGTCCAACCTTTTTTTTTTTTTTTTTTTTTTGACGCTGAGAAATGCTTTATGCACTGCCGCTCGTGGGGGACGAGACGGGGTGTGTGGGACTCCTGTCAGAAGGACAGTATACCCACTAAAACTCAGCGGTGTTCCCGCATCGCCGTGATGGGAGGGCCATGGGAAACCGGCGTAGCCTTTACATCCACGACCCTCCCGGCGCATGCCCGCCTAGCTGGCGGGCCCCGCATGCCCCCCTGACTGGGGGGCTACGGGAATGGCCGGGAACACCTGGCCATTCCCGTCCGGCACTGGTGGAGGCCTGTGCGATGCAGGCGAGGGTGCCCCCGCACCCGTTGCCTGCTGGCCTCCACCTGGGAGGAGGAGTCGGAGATGAGCGTCGAACTGACGTCTCCTTCGACCCCTCCTCCGCCTTCGGAGCGGTGCCGCGTCGGGATCATCTTCCCGCACGCGCTCCGCCGCCTCCTTCTGGGACATGACGTGCTCGCAGAAGGAGGCGACCGCCGCCCAGGACCCCTCGTCCCTCAGCATGGCGCCCACCACGCCGGGGAGCGAGAGGTCCAGCCCGATCGCCGCGACGAGACTGCGGCGCGGCTCGGACCACGACGGGCACACCTCGAGAGTGTGCTGCGCCGTGTCCTCCGCCGCGCCACAGTCGTGGCACGACGGCGTCTCCTCCCGTCCGATCCGATGCAGGTACGATCCGAAACAACCGTGTCCGGACAGCACCTGCACCAGGCGGAACGAGAGGAACCCGTGCGGCCGCTCGAGCCAGTCCCGCAGGACCGGCCCGATCGCGTCGAGGGTTCGGCGGCCGAAGACCGCGGCGGCGAGGTCCGTCGTCCAGTGGACGACGATGGCGTCTCTCGCCTCCCGCCGGACGGCCTCCCGCTGTTCCGGGGCGAAGGGCTGACCCGCCGCCCTCCGCCCCGCCTTCCACTCGTACACTCTGGCGAGCACCCACGCCTCGAGTTCCCAAGGAGGGGTGCCGGCCAGAGCGCACGCCCCGGCGAAGCTCACCGTGCGGTGAGCCCGCGCCACCCGCTGGGCTATCGCCCTTTGAGGTGCCCGCAAGGCCGCGGCGTTCTCTCGTCTGTGGAGAGACTCCTCCCAGATGGGGGCCCCGTAGAGGGCCATGCTCCTCAAGATGCCGGCGTAGAGTTGCCGGCATCGAGCGCTGGGCCCCCCCAAGTTCGGGAGGAGCCACGAGAGAGCGCCCGCGGTCTTCAGCAGGCGCGACGACAGCCCGCTGAAATGCGGGCCGAAGCGCCACCTGCTGTCGAGTACAAGGCCCAGATATTTCATCTGGGCCTTCACCTCAATCCTGACGCCCTCCACGAAGATGTGGGCGCCAGGTGGCGGGGGGCGCTGCCGGGGACCGTGGAAGAAGACGGCCTCGGTCTTCTGCAGCGCCACCGTCAACCCTAGGCGGCGGATCCTCCCTGCGACCAAGGATCCGCCCGCCGAGGCCAAGGAGGCCGCCTCCCTGAAACTCTCCCCCCGGGCGGTGAGGAGAGTGTCATCCGCGTAGCAGACGACACTCGTGCCTCGGAGGAGAGTTCCCCGCAAGAGCCAATCGTAGCCGACGTTCCAGAGGAGAGGTCCTAAGACTGACCCCTGTGGAACACCGGCTTCCGCGGCGTACCGCCGGACTCGGCCAGCCCTGTTCACCAGGACGATCGCCCGATCCTCCAGGTAGCTGGCCAGCAGCACGCGCATGTAGCGAGGCACTCCGTGGAATCGGAGCGCCTCTAGGATGGTGGAGTGGGGAACGGAGTTGAAGGCGTTGGCAATGTCGAACGACACTGCCAACAACCCGTCCCCCGCCTCCATCGCATCCTTCACCTGCCCCTTGAGGCAGGCCAGCGCGTCCACCGTCGAACGCTCAGCCCGAAAGCCGTACTGAGCGTCCGACAAGTCCGGCCCGATGCACCGCAGATGGCTCTTCAGGCGGGCAGCGATTATCCCCTCGAACATCTTACCGACCTCATCGAGCAGAACGATGGGCCGGTATGCCGAGGGGGAGTCTGCCGGGCGGCCCTCCTTGCGAAGGAGGCACAGTTGTCCCTCCTTCCATGGTTTCGGGAACCTTCCAGACGCAAAGCATGCACTGAAGAGGTCCCGAAACCGCTCCTCCATTTGGGTGGCGGCGATCGCCACCACTCTCGCCGGGACACCGTCGGGGCCCGGAGCCGTCTTCTTGGCGCGGATATGGAGAATAGCCGCGCCAAGTTCCGACTCCGTGACGGGAGGGGTCTCCTCTTCATCATCAGCTGGCGGGGCTGGTGGGGCCATCGCTGGTGGGGTGAAGTCGTCCCTGCACGGGAACAGGGACTGAACCACCCCATCCAGAAAGGAGGGCTCCAGGGTCTCGGCCACCGGGGGACCAAAGGGGCGCAGCTTGTTCCGCGCCGCCTTATACGGTCTCCCGTAGGGGTCCGCGTCGAGACCCTCCAGCATTTCTGCTCTCGCAGAGTCTCTGGCGGCGGCGATGGCCCGATCGAGGACCAGTTTTGCCGCCAGGTACACCTCGTAGAGGTGGTCCCCGACGGCCCGGTCCCGTCGACGCCGCCTCCGACTCCGCGTGTAAGCCCTCCTTGCCTCCACACAGGCTGCTCGAAGCCCCGCCAGCTCCGCCGACCACCAGTACACGGCCCGTTTGGGTGGTGGTCGGCCAGACCGAGGCATGCTCGAGTTGCATACCTCGGTCAGAGACTCCCTCAGCTGCCCCGCCACGGTGTCCACATCCGGCAGCCGGCTGGCGGAAGGCGGCGAAAGCCAGTCCTGGACGAACGCCGCCTCCCGCGCTGCCTCCCTGTCCAGGCGGGCGAGGGCCCACCGTGGGAACGGTGATCGCCCCGGCAGAGTCCGCGTCTCTCCGGGGCGACTGGTGGAGATGTCGAACCGCACGTAGCGATGGTCCGACATAGTCTCCACCAGGTCCACCCGCCAGTTCAGCACGCGCGCGGCTAACGCAGGGGTGGCGAAAGTGACGTCCACCACTGAGCCACCCTGCCGCCGCACGCATGTCTGGACGCTGCCTCTGTTCAAGAGGCAGAGTCCAGAGGAGGCAGCCCACAGCTCGACTGCCCGCCCGCGGGCGTCGGTGGCCGGGTTGCCCCAGGTCACCGACTTGGCGTTCAGGTCACCCAGCACGGAGACCTGACGCGGCGCCGCCCTGCCGACCACGGCGGCCAGGACTCCGAGATAGTTCTCGAAGTCCCGGAGAGGGCGGTTTGGGGAGAAATACACGCCCACAAGGGCGAGTTCTCCCCACGCGGCGGCCACGTATCCCGGTCCCCTCTCTAATAGCGAGAGGGGAGGGGAGTCTGTGGAAGACCGCGCCGCTAGTGCCACCAAGCCGTCCTCGTCACCCAGCCAGCTGCCGGGGACGAAGTAGGGCTCGGCGACCACCGCTACGTTCACCAACCACTCGGCCATGACCTGCACCACCAGGTCCTGGGCCGCTCTGCAGTGGTTGGCGTTCGTCTGGAGGATGCGGAGGTCGGAAATTATTATTCCGACATCGCACCCTCCTCAGCCGCCGCCGCCGCCGCTGGAGCTACAGCGGCGACGACGGCGGCGGCGGTGGTGGCAACAGGGCGAACCTGCGCCGGCACCACGCCCTTCTTGACGGGGGGCTTACAGCTCCTGCCCGTCATCCGGTGGCCCGCGGGGCGGCCACTGGCGGCACACGCCGCGCAGTGTGGCGCGGTGGCGGGGCACGCGGCCCACCCGTGTCCCTCCTTCCCGCATTGGAAGCACGTATCCCTCCAATCGGACTTGGAGGGACACGTGGCTCGGGTGTGGCCGAACGCGCAGCACTTGAAGCACCGCGCAGGCTGTGCCTCAAGTGGCCGGACCACCGCCGAGCTGAAGCCGATCAGCAACCGTCCCTTGGTCGCCGCAAGGACGGCCCCGGCCGCGGCGACCGGGCACTCCACGCGGATGATGCCCATGCCGCGGCGGCCGAGCCTGACGACTCCAGCCTTCACCGCGCCGGCGTCGCAGCCTCCAGCTGCTGCGACGGCCGCGACCACATCCTCTTTGGCGACCGAGTCATCAAGATCAGCCACCTCCAAGGCTGCGGTCTTTTCTGGCCTGGCGACCTTGGCCACATCCGCGACGACCTCCCGCAGCTTCGCTGCGAAGAGGTCCGCGTTCGTGCCGCGCTGCTCTCCCGAAAACTCGAAAATTCGAGCTCCCGTGAGAGTCCGGCGGCACGTGATTTTGCTGATCCCCAGCTGGGAGGGATCAGCATTCGTACGAGCCCGTCTCAGTACGGACTCGTACGTCTCGCCCCGCTCCGCGGCCTCCGGGGTGATGGTCACCACGACGGCCGCGGTTTTGGGAGGAACCAGCTTCCTCCCACCAGCTGGAGCCCGTTTGGCTGCAGGAGCAGCCGCAGCGGGCTTGGGGTCCGGCTTCTTGGCCTTCTTCCCCCTCTTGCCCACTTCCGTCCACGGCAGGTTGGACGGGGTGGTGGAGGGAAGAAGGGCGTCTTCCTCCTGGATCTGGGCTGGGGCCGGGGCTGCTGGAGCGGCAGAGGACCCTGACGCTCGCACCGCGCTCGTGGTGGGGGTCTGAGGAGACGCCGTGGTCCCCTTGCCCTTGCCCTTGCCCTTTCCCTTTGAGGGCTGCCCTTCCAATACAGGGCCTGCTTGAGGCGCAGGTTCCGGCTCCCCCGGTTGGCGACTCTTGTCCGCCGCTAGCGGTGGGCGGAGCCGCTTTTCCGGCAGGAGCCGGTCCTCGATGCCTGCGAAGCAGGCCCTAATGAACGCCCTCTCCTCCATCACTACCTGCCTCAAGGCTGCCTCGAGGCTGGCAGGGGTGGAGGGGGAGGGGGAGGAGGAGGAGGAGGAGGAGGGGCCCCCTGTCACCGGAGCCGGGGCAGGCAGGGCCGTGGCTTCAGCCAGCTTCTGGTGAAGCTGGCTGACCTCCGCCTGCAGGCGATCCACCTTCGCCTGCAGCTGCCGCGTCTCCTCCGTGGCCGTCCGCTTGACCAGCTCCAGGACAATGCCGTGCATGCTGGCGGCACGGCATTTGAGGGCCTTCTGAAAGGTCCCCTTCAAGTTGGAGGATTTTGAGGCGACCTCCAGGACCTCCTGCCTGTCCTCCTCCGCCATGCGCGCCAGCTCTGCCAGGGAGTGGTCGGCATACAGCACATGGGATGCACCGTAGCCATCCCTCGACCTGGCAGCTTGCTGCTCCTTGGCGCTCACCCTCTCCTCCAAGTCCGCTTGGAGCTGCGCCCGTTTCGCCAAATTAAGTTGGCGCTCGGCGTCCACTAAGCCCACGTCATGGGTACAGGCCGTCGGAGAAGAAGTCGGAGCCTTTTTGGGCTTCGACTTCTTCTTCGCCTTGCTGCGGCTGCGGCTTGCGGTGGACTCCGAGGAGCCCTCGGACCGCTTCCGCTTGAAGCGGTCGCCGCTTTCCGCAGCCGACGTGTCCATGTTGGACTCTGTGTCCGAGTCCGAAGACTCGTCCGGCCTGCGGAACAAACTGGCCGCGGATCGTGGGCGGTCTGCTCCTCTCGGCGTCAAAACGCCGCCAGCGTTGGGGTGGCCCTGAGAAGGGCCGTTGGTGGGGCCCTGAGAAGGGCCGTTGGGGTGGCCCTGAGAAGGGCCGTTGGGGTGGCCCTGAGAAAGGCCGTTGGGGTGGCCCTGAGAAGGGCCGTTGGGGTGGCCCTGAGAAGGGCCGTTTGGGTCGCCCTGGGGAGAGCGACTCGGCACAAAACGGCCAGACGCATCGCATGCCGGCTTTCCTGACATGCTCGCAAATGTCCGCATAAAATTAAAATCACGATTTAAAAGTCACAGCGCACTTTAGCCACCGGTCTGCCACTCCGTTACGGTGGTCAGACACGGCGTTGCCCAGGGGATACTACGAGGAAGTATGCGCTGTGGGGGATCCCCCGCACGTGTCCAACCTAACCTAACCTAACCCAACCCAGTACCCCCCCCCCCCCAGCTCTCGTGGCGGTTGGATCGTTTTAAAAGCAGCTCCGCGCTAAAAAATTCGAAAAAGTGGTCAAAAGTGCTCCGATTTCAAAAATTCAAGTGTTGGTGTATGAAGGAAAGTTGCCTTCTCACCCCTGACATCAAAACGCAACTGGATTGCAGTGCAGTGCAGTGCAAAAACTGAAAAACCCTCAATTTAGAGGTTAAGTGAAAACCACCAAAGCTTCGAACGCAAACGCTGCCGAAACAAGAGCGACGACCCCCTTCTTTTTCACCGAAATCCTGTGGACATCGTGGTTCCCGACCATCTGGGACACTCCAAACAACCCTGACATAGCAACTTTGCAAGATATTCAAGTTTTTCGGAAAACCACGTAGCCTGAAAAAATCGAAGGAGTGGAGACAGCGGTACGAAATTTAGCTTAAATCTGGACCCTTACATGACAAGGCGAGTGCACCTTATTTTAGAATTTTAATACAGCCGGAAGATTTTTTATAACCTTTTAAAGTTTCAAAATTCAGACCTTAATATCTCCGGTTCTGCACAACTGCAGCCTGTTGCGCGCTCATCAAAACATTAGAGATTTTAAGTTTCAGATTTTTTGTTCAAGTAAATTCTAAGATACCATAAATTTTTCAGGAAAATTATATTTTGCAAATTTTATACCCGGATTTTAAATTGTTTTAAAAATTGTTATTTGTATATTGTAGCGCTTTATTTTATCTTTATATTGATATTTTTTCTGAAAATTTTCGACCCTCGGTGCCTGAGATATCGATTTTTTTCATGTTTTTTGGCCTTAATTAAAAATTTTATAGTAAATAAGTTATTTTGACACCAGGATAGGGTGCAATACATATATTGTGACCCATATAAGCCCAAACACGGGCTGTATACGAGTATCTCCTAAATTGGGAATTTTGACTTTTTCGCGCCATCTTGGTTTTTAGGTTTTTATTTTTAAATTAAGATATCTCAGAAACCGCTGGGCCGATTACTCTCGGATTTCCACTCAGGCGGGGAACATACCACCACCTTTTGGTGGGGTAGGTTTTCAGGCTGTTTCAGGACACAACGTTTTTAGTCGCTGAAATTGCTCTCAGGAGATACCTGAAGTGACGCCGAGCTGTGGGTCCAAAACCCCGTTCTTCTGTGACGAAGGGTTTTGAAGCTACGGACTTTTTAATAACACATTTGACAGCTCGGCGGCCATCTTGTTCAACTTCAAACCGCCACAACTCCTGAACCAGAGGTCGTAGGAGATTGCAGTTTCTGGTTATACGTTCAGGGACCAATGGTCCCACTCACCCTTCGATTTCAGGTGGTTTGGGGCTGAAAATTTTCAGGATCCTGAGAGTGGTTTCAGCGGATAGCGAAGCTCAAGCTGAGTTAGGTGAGCCCAAACTCGGGAGATCTGCGACTTTCCTGAAAGGAGATATCATCGGTCAAAGATCAACTTTGACAGCACCGCGGCCATTTTGTTAAAACTTTGGACGGCCATAGCTCCCCAACGGAGAGTCGCAGAAGGCTAGGGTTTTCGCTGGGCTTATCAGTAGGACATAGATTGTAAGTTGAATTAGTTTTCAGGCGGTTTCAGGACACAAACATTTTTCAGCCTGAAAACCGTTCCAGTGGATCGGTCTCGCCGAGCCAAACTCGGAAAGCCCAAACACCGGGGTTTTTGGGCCGGTAGTTCCGGAGCTATCCTCTTGTAACCACTTTTGGTTTTTTATTTTTGTAAAAAACCAAATTCTTCAAGTTGGGATATCTCCGGAACACCTTGGTGGAATTGCACCGAGTTTGGGTTCATCTGGGAGGGCTCGTTGAGAGCTATCCACTGAAACTGACGGAGCGACTCTACATAGAGTCCTTCCAAAAATCGCTCTTTTTTCACGTAAATTTTTGACTCACAAATAAACAATCGACGGTGCCAAGACTGGTTCTTGGTGACCCGCTCTTCTTAGCGAAAAACTTTCGACTCTATGTAGAGACTGAGGTTATTTTAGTCTGTAATTCTATTATATATTAATACTAGTGTACCACGAAGGCTCTTTTGAGCCTGACTGTAAAACTTGTTCCTTTTGTGACTATTCTAGCACCTATTCACTAGTTTGCTTGTGACTGTTTTTTATTTTTATTTTATTTTTGTTCTTTATTTAGACTGCACACACTCTTTACACTGTGTGCAGACCACGACTCAAAGATTTATCTTCACTTTTGTGAATTTTACATCCATCACTGACGTATCCCTCTGACAATGACGGCTAGAACACCAGCAAAACTCACCGACGTAATGGAGAAACAGAAATAGAAAGAAAAAAGAAAGAAAGAAAATACGTTTATTTGCGGTACATATGACGCAAGCAAAGGAACAAACACTAAAAATAAATTTGAGGGAAAATATGCGTCACATCCACGCAAAACGGCCATCACTCAGCATAATGCTGGGACCCTATGCGAGACAGAGCCCCAGCGCTGGTTTTCAGTGACAGCCGGCGTTGACGTGATGACGTCGAACCGGTGCAGCATAAACAGAAATCATACTCGTAAAATAAGACAAAAATAAAATAAAATAAACACGGTAGTTAATCTAAAATATGTAAAATATAATATTTAAAATGGCAACATTTCGTATCGTCAGCGACTCACGCGCCGCAGACTTTAATCTGTGCGCGCAGCTGTCATAAAAACGATTTGTTTGATGTTTTGACTTGTAAAGTACTGATTACGTTTACGTAATAATTATAACATGGCGCATTGAATGTTATGATGCAATGCTTAATAACAAAGGGTGTATTGAGTGATTGTGTAGCTATGGTTTATTGTAAACAGTGTTTGTGAAGGTGTTAGAAGGTGAAGATGACAAACATGGTGACCTAAAGGACATTAATGGTAAGTGTGAAGTAATTAATGATTTTATTGAATTATAAAACTATTAATATAAATGAAATTAGAGGAAATTAGATTGAAATTTTGTAATTAGAATAACATGTTAGTAGGGAACTGTAACTAATTGACAAGCCGTAGTGTGCCAGTTGATTAATTTTTAAACCGTAGTTTACAGAAACACTGGCGCTTCTAAGCATAAAGGATGAATGCATTAGCGAAAAATAGACCTTAAATGCAGCCCCACCGACAGAAGAGGGAAATTCCAAGCAGCCCACCCCGAGGAGATCCCAAGCCAAAGCTTGTATGCCATGACCCCTAAGGTACAGTGAAACAACACTAAAGTACAAGATTAAGATAGAAGGGAAATTTGATCATGTATGAGTATCTTTTTATATTGGAATTTAAAAGATTGTATTTTTTCCAGGCGTCGCATTGGTGGTGGGAGATCATTCCAACAACGCGTGGCTGCGAACTTGAAACACCCCCTGAATGCTGTAGATCTGTGCATTGGCACCGATAGTGGACTTACCATGGAGCGAAGACTATACTTTAGTTGGCTTTGTTTCCAAGTTAGCTTCTCATAGAGATAGTGTGGTTTGTGGGTTGTAACGATACCAAACAACAAGTTGGCTAAATGAAGCTTCCTCCTGGCAGCCATCTTTAATAATTTTAGTTGGTTAATATATGGAGTAACATGACTTCTTCGCGGGATGTTTACACAAAAACGAACACAAGCATTCTGGATCCGTTGAATTACACGCTCTGTTCTAGAAAGCAGGCATGGTCCATAGACTGTGTCACAGTAATTTAACTTGGATAGGATGAGACTGTCAACAAGTTGTTTCCGTACTGGTGTGCTTAGGTATTTCCGTATTCCATATAAGACCTTTAGTCTATAAAAACAATTTCGAAGAACATTGGTCACGTGGGCCTCAAAGCGCAGCTCGGGGTCCATAATTAGCCCCAGATTGCATGTCTGCTCCACTCTCTCAATTTTCTCTCCCTTGATAACTATCTCAGGGTTGCCAGACAGTATTGCACCAACTTGTTTCTTTGAACCCAGCACCATAAATTTAGATTTGAGGGGGTTCAGAACCAGAGAGTTCTCCTCTGACCATAAAACCACTCTATGCAAGTCCTCATTTATTTTCTGCACTGCCAAAGATGTTTCATCCCCCTTGAAGGATATGTACAACTGAATATCGTCAGCATACATGTGATATTTACAGTTAACAAAGGATTGTATGATATCCGCGCTGTACAGAATGTACAACAAAGGCCCCAGAATCGATCCCTGAGGGACACCCCTTGACACCCGGAGGGGGGGGGAAGCCACCGTAGACCCGTCCTCCCTACGCATCTCTACGTATTGAGACCTGTTGGTAAGATAGCTATTAAACCACTCCACTGCATCACTGTCGAAGCCATAGAAGGCTAACTTTGACAGCAGTAGAGTGGTATTAATAGCATCAAAAGCACGGGAAAAGTCCAGCAGAGCCAGAATTGTTCCCTCCCCTCGGTCACGTGCTTCAAGAATATTACCCACAACATCAGCCAGAGCAGTAGCAGTACCTCTACCCTTTCTGAAACCCGACTGAAGGTCAGGAAGAATGTTATTGGTTTCGAGGTATTGGATAACCTGCGAGTATACTACGCGTTCCAGGATCTTAGACAGGCAAGGTAGAATGCTAATTGGTCTCAAGTCCTTCATGTCAACAGGGTTATTATTTTTAGGGATAGGGCGTACAATAGCGCATCGCCAGAGTTCGGGGAATGTACGCGTGGCTATGGACCGGTTAATAATATCTGTAATGGCTTGCAAGGTAGTTGGCAACGTGAGAGATATCATATCGAGACTTATACCGTCAACACCCTGTGCATTTGACCCTAGACTCTTGATTATCTTCAGGATTGATTCAGGACTGGTTGTTGTTAGTGTGAATGAGGCCGAGCCATACCTATTAGTCTCAAAGTAGGATAATTGTAAGTTGTTATGATGACAATTACCTGGGACTTCCAGAAACGCCGCATTGATATCATCTGGGTTGTTGAAGTGACTTGGCAGCAGTCTTTGCTTATGGTCCGGAAGCACATCGGATTTTAAATTGCGCCACAAAAGTTTCGGGTCCTTTATTTGGTCATTGATGCTTTTCTTGAAATAAGCCGTCTTCTCACTAACTAGTGCCGTAACTGCTTGGTGCTTCAGATCCAGATAATAAACTTTATGACCTGGTAGTTTAGATTTCCGAAATCTGTCCCTGGCTCCATCTCTCAATTTCGACATCAGTCTGATGTTTTCAGTTATCCATGGAGTAGGACGGGTTTTAAATGTCTTCCTTTTAAGAGGAGCGTGGAGATCGAATAATTGAATAAAAAATGAGTTAAATGTCAACACCATTGAATTGACATCACTCATGGCTCCTATAATCGACCATGGAATAATTTTTAAATCAATGTTAAAATAGTCCTCTAATATGTCTGTGAGCGGTCGAAATACGACCAATCTTGGTTTGGCCTTATGCTTCTTAAAAATCGTTTCACATGTGATAAACGAGTGATGACCAAGCTCACTGATATGATTCACCACCACATTACGGATTGAAGCATCAGCGCAGATTATGTCAATAAGTGAGCTACTATCACCTACAAAGTGAGTGGGTGTTTGGACTAGTTGACTAAGGTTTAAATAGCTTAAAAAATCTAAAAGTTGTTTAGTTTTTGGGCTATTGACATCTAGCATATTAACATTAAAATCACCTAATAATATTACATTATCGTAGGGGGCTAAACCGCCAATACTGGCAGTCAAGCCCTCGAGAAAAAGCTCTAAGTCCAGCCATGGTGGACGATATGCAGTGCCAATGAGTAACTTTTTTTTGTTTACATTAAGGGTTAACCAGAGCTGTTCGACATTGGGATGATCAGGATGAGCTCTTACCCGCGCAGTAACCCCATTTTAGAAATCTCCTCCAAGAACACAAACGCTCTCGTCGAAAAACCCTTCACCAGGGATACAAACGCGATCCCCCAACGTCAGACGCAGCGTTGAAAATTTGGAAGCCGCAGCGTCATCATCGCACCACTTGACTCCAGCAGAGGATCAAATCCTACCGAGACAGGTTCTGCCAACCCGTCTAACACGCTTAGCTGAAGCCAAACAAAATGTCATTAAAGCAAAAACAAACATAAATAATTCACGAAACATAAGGACGGACATAAAAGCAAGCGTACTGGAGGCAGTGGACAAGCTGTTCCAAATAATAAAAGAGGCTGACGCGGAAATCAAGAAAATTAAAAAGACCGGGGAGGCATCCACACCGGGAACAATCCCGGAAACACCTAGTGAGATGACGGTGAAAGAGACCCCCGAAGCAAACAGCCAGATTATGGAACGCCTAAAAGAGCAGAGCCGGCTACTAATAGAAAACGGCAGAAAAATCGACGATCTGAAAAGCAAGATGGAAGAGCAACACCAGCAGGTTCTGTGCACAAAAACTTATGCCGAAAAGGCGGCAGGCCGACCCACCTTGCACCACTCCCCGCAAAACGCACTGCATTCAGTGGTTGTCACGTCTCAGGACGAAGGCGACACAGGAGACCAAGTCCTGACAAAAGTCAGAGAGGCGGTGAATGCTAAGGAAGGGTGGATCAGGGTGGAGAGGACTCGGAAAGGAAGAGATAGAAAAGTGATTATGAGCTGTAAAACGAAAGAGGACAGAGAAAAGGTAAAACAGAAAATAGAAAAATCTGGCAAAAACTTGCTAGTAGAGGAGGTTCAGAATAGAGACCCTCTCCTGAAGCTCGCGGACGTTCTCACGGTTAATACCGATGAGGAAGTCCTTAGCGCTTTCAGGAAGCAAAACCGGGGTATCTTCCAGGACCTAAAGGAAAGCGAAGTCAGGTTCGAAATTAAATATAAAAGGAAAGCCCGCAACCCATACACGAGCCACATCGTCCTCAGCGTGTCTCCGGCGATTTGGAGAAGAGCGACCGACGCTGGAGCGGTCTACATCGACCTGCAACGTATCCGGGTACTGGACCAGTCACCCCTGATCCAGTGCTCGAGATGCCTCGGATACGGCCATAGCAAGAGGTTCTGCGTAGACTCAGCAGACCTCTGTAGCCACTGCGGAGGACCGCACCTTAGGGCGCAATGTCCAGAATGGCTTGCAGGAGGCGAACCATCATGCAGGAACTGCACAGTGGCGAAGCTCGATCGTAATGATCACAACGCCTTTAGTCAGGAATGCCCCATACGCAGAAAACGCGACGTGATAGCTCGCATGTCAGTTGCGTACTGCTAAAGGCGCCCAGGAGGACACACACCTTTACCGGGTGCTCCAGTGCAACCTTCAACGGAGGAAATTAGCCACGGACGAGTTAATAATCGAAGCAATTCAAAGGAAAGCCGCAATAGCGCTGATCCAGGAACCTTATGTGGGCGGTACCGATACCATGAAGTCATACAGAGGAACTAGAATATACCAGAACACCAGGGGGGCACGGTTAAGGCGGCTATAGCTGTTTTTGACGCCAACCTAGACGTTACGCAACACCCAGAGCTTACGTCAAACAACATCGTAGTGGTGACAGTTAGTACAAGGCAATGGAAACTCACACTGGCTTCGTACTACTTCGAACCGGACCGGCCCATAGACGCGTACCTGGATCAGCTTAAAAAGCTCGTTACTACCACCCCACGGAGGCTAATTATTGGAGGTGACTCAAATGCGAAGAGCACCTGGTGGGGGAGTCCAGTGATCGACCATAGGGGTGATGATGTGGCTGGTACATTCCACGAGAAGGGCCTTCATATACTCAATAGAGGCGACACTCCGACTTTCGACACCATTCGTGGCGGGAAGCGATACTCTAGTTTCGTTGACGTGACGGCTTGCACTCTTGATATGCTGGACCTAGTGGAGGACTGGAAAGTTGTTGTAAACCTCACTTGCGCCGACCACAATGGAATTAGCTTCGACATTAAACTTAAAAAATCCGTCGGGGTAAGTGTCAAACGAACCACAAGACTATTATAATACTAAAAAAGCCAACTGGGAAACCTTTCTGGATACTTTTAGAAAAATAAAAACAGAACTTAACCTAGATACAGAAAACATTTACACCATCAACACAATAGAAAAATTAGATAAATTCCTACTAAATTACAATAATGCCATCACCATTGCTAGTAAAAATTCAATTCCTTTAAAAAAGAACACAGAGACACTTACCCTACCCTGGATGTCGGAGGAGCTCGCAAAGATGAAGCAGGAAGTCACCACTAGGAAACGCAGAATCGGGAACGCCGCACCGATACGAAAACAGACAGTATACGACGCATACATTAAAGCCAGAGATGAGTATGAAACAAGAGCAATAGAGGCCAGAAATCAGCAGTTGGAATTAGTTTTGTGCCAAACAAGATAAAGAGAACTTGTGGGAGGGTATCTATCGGGTTATGGGGAGAACGGCCAAGAGAGAAGAAGATATACCCTTGGAAAACGGCGGCATCACCCTTGACGCCAAAGGCTCTGTGGAGCTGCTTGCCAGGACTTTTTACCCGGAAGACCTTGAGGAGTATGACAACCCGGCGCATCGAGCTACAAGAAACCGAGCATCTGCTGTGAACCTCCAACCAACTGAGGGACAGGATGACCCACTATTCACAATCACAGAATTGCTCAGCGCACTGGACTCCTTGAACCCAAAGAAAGCGCCTGGCGCTGACGGCTTCACATCTGACATTTGCAGCCATGCCGTAAAAAGCGACCCCAAACTCTTCCTGGGAGTACTTAATAAATGCCTGGAACTACACTACTTCCCAGTTGTCTGGAAGGAAGCGACAGTTATAGTTCTAAGGAAACCAGGAAAAGAATCATACACTACTCCCAAGTCGTATCGCCCCATAGGACTGCTACCGGTATTCTTCTTCTTCTTTTCGTGTGGTTAGTAAACTGACCTGGTGTCAGAGTTTTAAAACCGCCCACGGGCCTCTGACTTGGCTTCACATGCCGTCGAGAAATATCTCTCAGGCATGCCGGTTTCCTCACGATGTTTTCCTTCACCGTTTTTGAGCAAGTGATAATTATATAATACGCACATGAATCCGAAAAGTCAGAGGTGCGTGCCTTGGGTTCGAACTCGAGACCTATGACTTGTCAGTCTGACGGTCACACCACTAGGCTATCACTGCTTATGCTACCGGTATCGGGTAAGGTCTACGAAAAGATGCTGGTCGCCAGACTCAAACACCATCTGTTACCAAGACTGAACCAAAACCAGTTTGGATTTATGCCCCAAAAGAGCTGTGAAGACGCCCTCTACAAACTCATGCAACTGATAAATAAAAAACTTGTTGAGAAGAAGATTATAACCGTCGTTTCACTGGATATAGAGGGCGCATTCGACAGCGCCTGGTGGCCAGCGATCAGAGTCCAACTGGCAAAAGGAAACTGCCCCCTAAATATTAGAAGAACAATCGACAGCTACCTAGACGGAAGGGAAGTCACGGTCAGATATAATGGGGAAACTTTCACCAAGGCGACCAACAAGGGATGCGTCCAAGGATCCATAGGCGGGCCAATACTGTGGAATGTTTTGCTGGACCCCCTGCTGGTTACTCTCGGGGCCGAAGGACACTACGTGGAGGCGTTCGCCGACGACGTCGTCATGGTGTTCGATGGTCATACGGCACAGCACGTGCAAGGGAGAGCCAATGCCGCTCTCGAACTTGTTCGGGAGTGGGGTGTCGAAAATAAGCTTAAGTTCGCACCTCACAAGACAAGTGCAATGGTGATTACGCGCAAGCTTAGATTCGACACTCCACGCTTGTGCATGGGCGGGATCGACATTGGCTTATCCAAACAAATTAAGATGTTGGGTGTGACGCTCGATGATAAGCTCACGTTTAACGCGCACGTAACAAATGTCTGCAGAAAGGCCATAAACGTTTACAAGAAACTCGCAAGAGCAGCAAAGGCGAGTTGGGGTCTCCACCCTGAAGTAATCAGGACCATCTATATCTATATCTATACCGCGACCATCGAGCCCATCATCTTGTACGCGGCGAGCGCCTGGGCACCAGCTGCAGAAAAGCTGGGAGTACAAAAACAGCTCGGAGCTGTACAGAGGGGATTTGCACAGAAAATGTGCAAGGCTTATCGTACGGTCTCCCTGAACTCAGCGCTGGTTCTGGCAGGAGTGCTCCCACTGGATCTTCGTATACGTGAGGTAGCCTCACTGTACAGGATCAAGAGGGGGGCGGCCCTGCCCGAACTGGGGGACAGGGAGATCGAACGACTAATGCCTGCAATCAAGGCACCGCATCCTGCAACTGTCGCAGAACTCGGACTGACATGCTTAAAAGACCGGAGCGACGTGGAAGCCAACAGCAGCTGTGCAGTAAAGATTTTCACAGACGGTAGCAAAATCGGAGGAAGGGTTGGCGCAGCGCTGTCCATCTCGGAGGGGGAGGCAGAGACCAGGGCTGTCAAACTCTGCTTACCATCATACTGCACAGTTTACCAGGCGGAGCTGTTGGCCATTTGCGAAGCTACGAGGCATGTGAAGAAGAACAGAGCACTAACATTCGGAATCCATAGTGACTCAATAGCGGCGCTGCAAACGGTCACAAACCTCGGCTCCCTCCATCCACTAGCGGTAGAAACTCGCGAGAACATAACAGGTCTATCTCGACAGAACAAAGCTGTGACCTTGTACTGGATTAAAGCACACGCAGGATTGGAGGGAAATGAAAGAGCAGACCAACTTGCCAAGGAGGCCGCCTCAGCGTCTAAGAAGAGAAAGCCCGACTATGATTCGTTCCCCGTCTCATTTGCGAAGCGACAGCTCCGGCTGGAGTCGATTCGCGAATGGGACGCAAGGTACAAATCCAGAGAAGTCGCCAGTATCACAAAGATATTCTTTCCAGATGTGACGACGGCTTACAGAGTGATCCGCAAGTTCAAGCCGACATGCTTGAGCACCCAGCTGTTGACCGGCCATGGAGGATTCTCAGAATACCTTTGCCGCTTCAAATGCAAGGAGAATGCCTCATGCATCTGTGACCCCAATATTAAGGAAACTGTGCCCCACATTATTTTGGAATGCCCAGTGTTTGGATGGGAAAGACTCAGGATCGAACAATTACTGGAAATAGAACTTAAACTAGAGAATATAAAGATAATAATGTTAGATAAACGTAGGAAAGAATTCATGAGCTACTGCTTAAAAATAAAAGATAAAGTCATTAAAAGGAACAAGTAACTAATAAGTATGATGACCATATATTGTGTAATATATACTGTACATCATACACTGTAATTAATTAAGACTTAACAAATAAAAATTAGGAAAAAGCATAGTTTTAAGTTATAAAATAAGCAATAGATCTTAAATTAGATATGTAAGAAGTTAGTTAAAAATGTATACTAGCACAAATAGTGTGGGCGTTGAAAGCCCAAAAACCCCTTGAGTAAGCTATGTAAATGAAAATATTAAATATAAGCATAAGTTAAGAACAAAATTATTGTAAAAAGAAAACGTAACAATTAAAATACATACTGTGCAAAATTTTTAATAAAGAAAAATCTGTGTATGTGTAAACCCGAAACCCAATAATAAAGATAAAATAAAAATTAGATAGAGTCTGGCTAACGAAAGTTGGCCCCAGAATATTGGCGGCAAATTTAAAAAATACATGCATGACAACACTAAAATTATACTATGAAAATTGGAATAACCTACTTTGATACTTGGTAATTCATTATTAAAAATATCATATATATAGTTTTTCAATAAGGACGCTCGAACTTTAGCAGCGCATAGCGGCCATTTCGGTAATGCGATTGCTACCAAATTTGGCATGAATATATATTTTGTCGTGACATTTCACCATGGAACGCTACACGCTTCAACAACGCGTAGAAATTGTGTAAAATTTATTATCGAAACTAGTTGTCTATTCGCCTACGTTCTGTGCGTTGTGTTCAATTTATGGCGTTCATCGTGTGAGTTAACACCGCTCGATTACTTTCTGTGGGGTTACATGAAATCTTTAGTGTACGCAGATAAACCACAGTCAATTGTTGCCCTAAAGGCCAACATAACTCGCGTTCTTCGTGAAATTGACCATTTATACGAAGACGTCCTCCAAGATTAGTCCACCAGAATACGCCATCTACAGCGGAGTCGCAGTGGCCATTTGGCTGATATTATTTTCCACACATAATGTCATTGAATATTCTTTAAAATGTTATAAAAATTGTAGTAATATCACTTAAACAGGTTGTTTTATTTCATTTCAAAGTTCGAGCGCTCTTAATGAAAAACCCTATATATAGACAGTATAAGAACATTATGTTAGGGAAATAAAGAAACAGAATTTATCTACACATGTATTCATTTTTTATATGTATCGGTTTGTAACGGGATTTTAAAGATTTATTGATCTGGTATAGGTGTTAGTATATGAGGTAAATATGAGCGGAATCAGAAAATAAATAGACAAATAAAATACGATAATATTCCATACATAATAACTTAGTTTTATTCATCGTAATCAAAATCAGATTCTAACACTTCAATGCCAAAAGATTCATCACTGTCACTAGTATCGCTGTCTCCAACATTTATAATAAGACTTTCTAAATTTTCTTCTGTTATTTTATCACGTTCTTTATATTTATTTTCAACATGTATTACATGATCAGTAATTTTCTTCCAATCCTGTGAACTTACGTTTTCAAATGAATCTTTAATTATTTCTTCTAATGCAGCTGTAGTAACTGCAATATTTTTGCTAGCCACTTTACGTTTTGCCAAACTCCACACAAGCTCGATCGCATTTAAATCACAATGGTAGGGTGGAAGTCTCAACACCTCATGACCACATTGATTTAAAATTTCATCAGCTTCATATATTGGATTAGGCGTATTTCGTTTTACAATACACAACAGCTCTGCTTTCGTGTGGTAGTCCTCATATTGAATTCCATTATCACGAAGCCACTCTCTTATATTACTTTTACGTGTTTGTGTGTTCGGAACCTTATTTATAATTACCGAATGGTAACTAGCATTATCCATTATGATTACACTTGGTTCTTCCAAATTTGGTATAAGTTTTTCTTTAAGCCATTTATTAAAATTTTCAGCATTCATGTCATGGTGATAATCAGCATTTTTTGATTTAGTACTAAACACTAACAAAGAGTTTGGTACGGGGCCTTTCTCTGATCCAGCATGAACTATAATGTACCTTTTCCCGGTCGAAACATTTTCAATTGCACCACTAGTTGAAGGACCTTGCCATGACTTCTTAGGCTTGTAGTTTCTATGGACATAAGTCTCATCTAAATAAATGATTGGCTTGCCTTCTGCACGTTTTCCTGCTATAGTTCTTAAAAATCTATGTCTCCAAGCAGATATGTCATAGCGTTCTATTAATACAGAACGCTAATTTTTATTATTTTTAAATTCATAGCCATTGGCTAATAACAAGCGGCGCAGAGTTTCTCTGCATCCGTTAAAATCAATACTTTCTTTTAACTCCACCAACAGTGTCCTCAGTGTAGGAACTTGTTTTTTAACAATATAAAATTCGTTTATCTTGTTACGCATAGCATCTATGTCAAAGTTATCTAGGTTAGACACAGTAGGTTTCCGTGGGCGTTTCTTCCCCGGGGTACTCCAGACACCTTCATTTACTGCACCTTCCCTTTTTACTCTCTTTAGTGTGCTGACACTCACTTCTGCAAAGAAGATATACAAAATATGTAATTAATTCTTGGTTTACGTAAATGCAAAGGTTTTTTTCGGCATAATTTCAAAACACCAGTGTATAGTAAAAACCACGGATATCGAGGGATATGCCTTGGAGGCGTGGCACGTGGCGCCTCGACATTGCTAAATTGGGCTTATGTTCGAACGGCGGCTGTACGCTTCATTCAGTCGCTTTGCAACTGCGTACAGTGTACTATTGATGCGTAAAAAACCAAAATGCCGAGCTGTGCAGTAATAATTTGTAAAAAATAGGTCTAGTACCATCAACCTGAAGACAAATGGCGTGTCCTACCACCGGTAAATAAACATTTAAGTCACTGTTTAATATTTTAAATCAATTTTTAAATCATTTACTAACTTGCATCCGGAGCGATACGAACTAGTCCGAACTAGCCCGAATCTTTCCGAACGGAACGAACGTTTTGGATTTAGAGAGGTGCAATCGAGTGCGTGCGGCTGATTTTATCGACATGCGTATTATTGCAGTCGAATCTTTTTTTACAGAACTTAATGGATATTCTCGTATTAAATGTATAGTTTAAGAGTTAAATTTGTTATTCATTTAATTTTATTTGAAGCAAATAAAGACATTGTCATTTCAATACAGTTACTCGTGCATAGCATAATATTTAACAGAGAGGGTTCCCTTTACCCGGTTATACAATATTAAAAAAAAAAAACTCATTTTATTTTAGTAAAAATAATTTCGGATAGGTATATAAAAACAAAATAAATTATACAAAGAAAATTAAACGAAGATATAATAATACAAGAATGTGCTAAAATAAATATCGATAAAAATTATATCGACCATCGCTTTCGACTCCCTAATTGCATGCGTGTGCATTGAATGTTCGCAAATAGCAAGTGTTTACAAGTGAATGCCCCGCCCATTCTATGTATGTGTGCTATTAGAAATTGATTTAGTGTAGCTGTTTTCTTCTTAGTGTGTGAGTTCAAATTTTATGTGTGTGTCGTAAGTACACTATTTGTTAATGTTGTAAATATTTTGGTGGGTAAGCGGTCGCACTAGGATTCCTTAGTATACCGCAATGAAGGCATATCTCTGGATATCTATGGTAAAAACTTACCAGTCATTGAAGTTATTTCTTCTAAGTACTGATTCTGGGTTATTATCCTATCTTTCTGCTCTAATTCAGTGAGATTTTCAATAGTTCTTACTATTTCATCAACTCCTTCGACATCTTGTAGATTCTCTGTTAAAGAAAGTTAATCGTTTTAAAATTACCATTGTATGTATTTTAATTGTTTTTTTATATATCGTTTTGAATGTACAATAAAGCATATAATAAATAATAAATTACCAACAAAAATACAGCAAAAATTCATTATGAGTATATACGTAAAACATTTATTTTATTTATTTTTATTTATTACAATCATACATACAGCTATCCTTACAGTTACCCAATGCGATAGTGTAGACAATACAAAAACAAAAACAATACCAACACAATAAAAAACAGCTAATCAATACAATTAATATAAATTCAAATTACTAAATACAACTACTAAATTACAAAAAATACAACGATCCGAGTTGAGAACCTCCTCTTTTTTTATAAGTCGGTTAAAAACACAAAATATGTAAAGTAACCTTTGCGAACTCGCTCAGTGAACAAGTGAATATATCTATTTTATTGGCGACCAGGTTTAGTGTGCGCAACGTCCGCGAGAGCGGGACTCTGGCCATTAGCTCGGTACGACCACGCGGCAAGGCGAACAAATCAGGCCGTCTACGACGCTGCACGTACCCATAAGGCACGCACAAAGCTATCTCCTGTAACACACCTGGATTGTTTGTGTTACCCCGGAACACTCCAAGGACATATGATGCCAAAGCTAGGTCCCTTCTCGTCTCCAACCTGTTGTATCCCACCATGCCCAACACAAACAAGGTTGGATACATTAAGGGATACAAGGGGTATACCCCATACAGCCTAAGGTACAAGTAACGCGTGTATTTATTTTGTATGCGCTCCAACATGAGAGTATATTTCGCCTCATGTGGAGCCCATACAGCTGCATTACACTCCAACTGGCTCCTAATTAGCGCGTCATACAATGCCGAGATGGCTTTAACATTTGTGAACCCCGCTGCTCTGCGAAGCACGAATCCCAGCCGCTTGTATGCCTTCTTACAAATGTTCACGATATGCTCCCGGAATCTCAGCTGCGCATCCATACGAACGCCCAGGTCTCGCACTGCTTCTTCCCTTTTCATAGGCGCGTCGTCTAATTTGTAACTGAAATGAAGTGGTATTTTTGCACGGCTGAATGTCATAATTAAACATTTCGAGACATTGAACTGCAGCTTGTTTTCCCGACTCCATTCAACTACACGATCAATGTCCTGCTGAAGACGGTGACAGTCTTCCTCATTTTCAATGGCGAGGAGCAACTTTAGGTCGTCCGCAAATAGCAAACACCTGGCATCACGTACTACGTCAGGCAGGTCATTGATCATAATAATAAATTGTAACGGTCCTACATTTGTGCCTTGACTCACTCCTGACCTAGTGAAATAAGGTTCAGACCTACAACCACAGAACTCAACGTATTGTTTTCTGTCCCTCATATAGCTCGCAAAGAAATGGAGCAATTTTGGTGTGCAGCCGACTCTCGCCAACTTCGATAGTAAAATATCATTATCCACCAGGTCAAATGCCTTCCTAAAATCAAAGTAGGCGGCGTCCACCTGCACTCCTGCGTCGATATGAGGAACCAGGTATGTCATGGCATTTAAAAGATTGCTGGTTGTATTACGCTCAGGTCGGAAACCATGTTGTGCGTTTGATAGCTGCGAAGCCACCTGTTCCTGAACATCCCGCTGAATGGCAGATTCAAATACCTTCGCTGGTGTCGACAAAATCGCTACTGGTCTGTAAGACTCGACTGCTGTTCCATCTCCCCCTTTTGGTATAGGAATTACGCGGGTGACTTTCCAACGTTCCGGAAAGTAAGATGTATCCAGGCACATGTTAAAAATGTGTACGAGTGGCTCCGCTAGTACTGATCGACAATCACGCATCACAAATGCGGGGATCCCGTCCGGGCCTGCTGAGCGCTTGGGTTTAAGACGAGTCAGCGCCGCTCGCACCTGCTCGAGTGTCAGCTGTGGGACGTGCACGCGCGCGCTGCTTGTGCCGCCAGCCTCCACCGCTTCGTTCACGTCAAGCCGAGCTGGTTCGTTATTGTATACCGAGAAGAAATATTTTGCAAATTCCGTCGCGCTCTCCGAATCCGATAGCACTGACCCAGTTTTAATAATTTTATTTCGACTGTTGGATTTATTTTTAGTCCTAATATAATCCCAAAACGACTTAGGATCCTTTGCTAAATTATTCTGCACTCTATCTAGATAGTTTTGGTATTCACGGTCAATGCTTTCTTTAATACGCGCCCTGCATGTGGAAAAAACATTGTAATCAAATCGCAAACCAGTGGATTTATACGTTTTGTGTAATTTCGCCTTCAATTGTATATCAGAAATGATTTCTTTGGTATACCACTCTGGATAGCAATACCTACGCGTGTGCGCGCGCTTGGACTGTTTCCTAGGTACAAAATTATCTAAACTGCCATTGAAGACATTGTAAAAAAACTCCAAAGCTTCATCTGGTTGCCGAATATCATAAATAGGACTCCAATCGGCGGACGCTAGAGAGGAATACAATAAACGATAGTCTGCTTTATAAAAATTCCATTGCGGTTCGCATTGGCCTACAGGTACCTGACAGTCCGGAGGTATGGGCACGGCGGCCGATAGAGGAACGCACACCCCGCTCACGTTGAGTTGCAGGGCTATCTCGAGTGGCGGGTGGTACGCATCCACAGGCACCAGGGGCTCGTCCGCCGCGCACACTTCCACGTCCCCACACAAACACACCGAGCACAACACCAAGTCCAACTGTCGCTCACTACAGTTAGGTACTTTATTCATCTGGGCGAATTCGCAAAAAGCCACAAAAAAATCAAAATAATATTGAGTGTTTACATTACTTGAGTTTAAATTAAAATCGCCCAATAAAATAACACTTTTATACTTAACACACAATTGTTCTATGATTCTAAAAAATATCATGTACTCATACTCATTTGTCTTTGGTGGTATGTAAACAACACAACTTAAAAACAAAAATTTACATTTAACATGTACGGTCGCACAGACTAGTTCAAATGAGCAGTTATCAACGTTGACGTCACCCGGTATATTCACTCGTCGAAGCTCGAGTCCGTGTGTGGCCACGAGAAACGCGCCGCCTTGCTTGCGGCCGTCAGCCCTGTCACATCGAATAATTTGGTAACCCGGTGCACATAGGAGTATTTAACCCAAAAAGTCGATCAAAAGTCGAATATTACAAAGTATTATTATTAAAGTAGTTTTTGCTACCTGGCAAAACGGAAGGGTCGGGGGGACAATAAACCGCTCGACTCTCTTTTGTTCTTGGTAACATTCCGTTCACAATCAGTCGTCTTTCTAACGCAAGCTTGATCGTACGAACATTAATACGCAGTGAAAGTGAGTCAACTTAATTGTTAAAAATAAGTGTAACAATTAGATTACTCGGAATAAATCATATTTTAGTTATGGACGGTGCAGAACAAGGTATGTAAAATTTAAATTACATTTTTTTTTAGTAATATATACCTTTAATAATTATTTACGCCATCTTTTGTGGGGTACATAAAAATGATGAGTCGATTTTAGCCTTTTCCAATATTTCAAAGTCTTTGTTGTATTTCCGGACTTTTCCTGGGTCAAATTCTTTTATCATCTTGTTGTTAGATATGCATATTAGAAATTTAAAAAGAAAATAGCTGCCATCACGTGCCAAAACGTTAACATTTTGAAAATTAAGTGCATGTGGTATTTACCAAAACAAACTTTATTTTGCGGTCACTTAAGTTAATTTCAGGTTTCTCTTGTTGTAGGGTCTTCTGGTGCTAAGGTCGTGACGCGAGAATATGTTTTCCGAAAAGCGAGGGAATATACTGAACCAGATTTCGGAAAAAAGTTGGATTTATTGGAGTTTGAAATAATTAATGACTCTTCATTCCCAAGTGATCAGAAATCTAAGTTTATTCATACATTTTCTCGTCTCAAGTCTGAAATGAAGTCTAAGTGGCAGACAGCAAAGCGAACAGAAAGTGTGTTTTTGAAAAAATATCATGATTGGTTACAAGGCACTCTTGAAATACCGAAACAAATAATTAATACTGAAAAATCCCAGGGTGCCGGACGGCCAAGCAAAGAGTTCGCGGAACTAACAGACTGCAGTAAGCGTCGAAAGACATCACATTTACGAGACAAAAATGAAGCAGAAACACTAATTTATGCAGGTCAAATGGCGCTTCGTGATAAAGGAAATGTGGATGGTGCATACGTGATAAAAGATATTATGGCATCCCCAACGCGTGGTCGTAAATATCGTGAAGCTTTCAGAAAGAGCGCTACACCTGAAGCAAAAATTAAGCAACTATCGCCAAGTCAGGCTTTGTCTATGTTTGTGGAAGCTGCATTAACAAGAAAGCAGTACGAAATAGTTAAGTTTAGTAGAGAAAGTTCTAAAAAACTATACCCGTGCTATTCGATTTTACAAAAAGCAAAACAAGATTGTTATCCAAATGCCGAGTCTTATAGGGTCACTGAAACGTGTGCAGAAATTCAATTACAAGCATTACTAGACCACACTGCTCAGCGTTTTATATTATATCTTGAAGAAGTGTTACAAACTTTACCAGAGGAAGAATTGGTGAACCTAAAGCTCACATATAAATGGGGATGTGATGGTTCGCAGCAGGCGTAATATAAACAAAAATTTGTTAACAGCAGTGAGTCTGACGCAAATATTTTTCAATCATCACTAGTGCCATTACAGTTGATAAGTAAGAGTAATAAAAAAATTATTTGGAAAAATCCATCACCGTCTTCTCCACGTTACTGTCGACCAATGCGGATCAGATTTATACACGAGAGCAAAGATGTAACAAATGATGAAATTAATTACCACAAAGACCAAATTAAACGGTTAAATGGCACGAAGATAACTTTCGGGTCCTGCGAAATAACAGTTACTCATAAATTGTTACTCACCATGGTAGATGGTAAAGTGTGCAACTCGGCAACAAGCACAACCTCTACAATGAGATGCTATATTTGCAAAGCCACATCAAAGGATTTTAATAAACTCGAAAAGTTTAACGAGACCACATCAACAGTTACAAAATTTGGAGTTTGGTTTGTCTATTCTACATGCTCGCATCAGATTTTTTTAAACAATACTTCACCTTTCTTACAAACTTACTATAAAGAAATGGCAAGTGAGAACTCAGACCGAAAAAGATATAATAAAATATAGAAAAGCAAAAATCCAAGAAGCATTCAAAAATGAACTCGGATGAATAGTGGATGTACCTAAAGCCAATTTCGGCAACACTAATGACGGCAACACTAGTAGAAGATTTTTTAACAATATAGAAATATCGGCAAATATCACCGGAATCGATAAAACTTTAATAGAAAGATTAGCAGTTATTTTAGAAGTGATATCAAGTGGATATAAAATTAATATTGAAAAATTTGACACCTATTGCCAAGACACAGCGAAGATGTATGTAGAATTATACTCATGGTATCCTATGACACCTACACTTCACAAAATTTTAATTCATGGGCCTACAGTTATTAGACACGCCATACTACCAATAGGGACCTTATCAGAAGAAGCTGCAGAGGCTCGTAATAAACATTTTCGGAAATTCAGGGAACAATACGCAAGAAAATTCAGTAGAACTGACTGTAATATGGATGTCTTAAATAGATTATTGTTAACTTCAGACCCATATTTGACAAGTATTAGACGAAAAGTGTCTAAAAAATCAATACCTTTTAAACTAGAAACTAGAGAAATGTTAATGTCCTACGAAGTTGATAATGATAAAGGGGATGCAGAAGATAGCGTACATGATTCAGATGAAGAAGAGTATTCAGATGAATAAGCGACTTAATTAGTTTAATAATTTTTTAGTTTATAAGTTTTTAATTAATACGTCTAAATTGTTATAAGAAAGATTGCAATAAATAGTGACAAATTTAATGATTTTTTTACACCTATTTCAAATTCCTGCTTCAAAATTATCTCAAAATATTTTTTAAACATTTTTGAGTACATTTTAATGCCAATAAATAAATTTTAGCCAATAAATAATTTTGATCGACTTTATTGATCAAATACCCCTATGTGCGGTGGCACGATCTCCGCATCCATTATAGAATCATTACATCCCGTTTCCGTAATTGCAAATATGTCGTCCTTTAATGATTCTATATTGTTACAAAAACTACTCAACTTTGTTCGAAGTCCTCTAGCATTTTGGTAATACAAATCGATGCTGATTTTTTTATTTTTCAATTGGCTTGCTGGTCGATTTACGAAACCAAATCCATTCGCAAAATTCAGCATTGACTGGCCACATCTCTGGTTTACACACCTGTTCATATATAGATTCAGGTACAGTGATAATAAAAGATGCATAGTCCCTCTCGGTTTTATGTTTGATTTTCTCAATCTTGACGCACACTTCAGAGCCACAAACCCTTTTTACATGCGAAGTAAGCTTTTCCACCGTTGTTTCTACAGCCAGGCGCCAAACGTGAAGATGCTTCTTTTTTTCTGTAGCCTGTATTTCTATCAAATCCGAATTTCTCCCCCTCATAACATTTTTAGATTTGATACTTCCTTTATTTTTTTTGACTGTGGTCCACTCATTTATTTCATTCTTGTCTTCTTGGCTAGATATAGGTTGCGAAATAGTGGGAGACTCCGCAGCTAGTACGCTCACCGACGCCGGTTTCGTGGCCTCACTAGTTTTTCTTGCGACGCGGGTAGTAGCAATTTTTTGTTTATCTACGTTAATATCACTACGGGCCACAATAGCATATGAAGATGGAGCCCTGGGCTGTTTAGACACCTCATCACCCGATTTAGAGCCGCCTGATACTTCTTCCATACTTCTACCTGGTTGGTTTCCAGTAAACAATAAATTCTTTTGTGACCGTTTTTCTTGTACTACCTTCATATTTGCCTTTAGTTCTTCCAATTCAGCTTTCGTAGAACAACATACTTCTTGAAGATGTTTCACCACCTTGGTTTGCATGTCCAAACGTTGAAGTACTTCCAGTCTGAACTGTCTAAACTCTGTTAGCAACACCGCATCGCAATCACACTCGACGACCGAAACATCAGCTGTTGTTTTGGAACGGCTGCCTCGCTGAGTGTTAACGTAAGCGCTGCTCTCGTCTGCCTTCATCTGGAAGGTGCTCCGAACTGGTGTGTCCGGGTCATTTCGTTTGGGTTTAGAACAAACACATTCAGGACAAATCCACTCGAGTTTGCGGTCCTTAGAAAATGAATTAAACTCGCCTTCCTCAAACCCCAGACACTTGATGTCGTACACTTTTTTACATTGTTCTTTAGAGCACCGCAGAAATAGTCCATCTGGCACTTTAACACCACAAGCTCGACAATCCATCGACATTTTTATTAATATTTCGGAGTATTTTTATTTTCTTTTGGAGAACACCAGAAACACGTCCGCACCGTCGCGCGGCCTTTAGTTCAAAATGTAGTGTAGGTGATGTTATTAAAATGAATACGTTGACTGATGCGATGTACGAATGAATATAATTAGTTTTATTCAATACGAAAAAGCGAAAGTAACTTATTTGTAAGGATACGTAAATTATAAATCAAAATTTTATTAAGACGACTGGATAGGTAGGTGTTCAAAGTATCAAAATAATATTGTCTACTAACCTATGAAATTCAACACCACACGTAGACAATCTTGTTTTTGTTTAAACGCGGCATCACGCTGTTGTTGTTTTTCGTTGAACTTGCCAATCATGCAAAACAACATCTTTCGTACACCACTTTTGATAGATTTGTTCATTTTAAACCGTAATTAGAATCACAATTTACACAAACGCATACAATTTGACACCAGAGATACCGAACGACAACCTTGTCAAATTGACGTTGACGTTCATACAGAGTTGCTATATAAAAAGTTCGCAAATAATTCCAAGGCCTACTTTCGTTAGCCAGACTCTAGAATAGATATATAGCTTAGACCGGAATCCCACCGGGAAAACAGCATGATAGAGATAAAAAGAAAGAAAGACAAAGTATGAAGAATAAAAGTACGAGAGGAATACTTGATAGAACTAGAATGGAAGAGTAGCATAAGTTAAAATAGGCTCTGATTTGGGTCAGAGGGATTAGAAAAAAAAAAAAAGGTCTGTCAGACTCTTACTGACTAAAAACCACCCCGGTGTTCCGACTCACACTTACACCGGGGGTCGCGGGAACGACAGAATCTTCCGCAACCCCCGGCTGGTGCCGGCCCGCCACCGCGGGCCTCGTCTCGGGTCAGGGGGGGGAGTGAGGTGTTTGACTCCCCCCGCGACGTCTCAGAGGGGCGCGCGTGGAACACTACGCGCCGCCACCTCGGGTCCTGATGTGTGGGGGGGCGACGGACGTCCCCGAGTCCGTCGCCCCTGGACCCATTTAGGGGGGCCGGAAGAGGGCGTTGTCCGCCCTCCGCCGACGCCCGGTGCGCCTGCTGCGGGCCGGGTGAGTGGACGAGATCTCCCTCTGCCTTTCCGCAGCCTCCTTCTGCGAGACGACCGTCTCGCAGAAGGCAACCACCGCGTCCCAGGACTCGGCGCCGCCAACCATAGCGTTCACTACGGCCGGCAGCGACAAGTCACTGCCTACTCCTGAGATGAGGGCACGGCGCGGCCCCTCCCAAGCGGCACACTCTGCCAGCGTGTGCCGCGCCGTGTCCTCCCGGCAGTCGACGCAGTGGTGACACCGGGCATCCGGCTCCCTGTTTATGCGACACAGGTACTTCCCGAAGCAACCGTGCCCCGAGAATACCTGCGTCACCCGAAACGACAGGGAGCCGTGCCTCCTCCCGAGCCAGCGCTCGAGCACCGGCCGGACCGCCTCGACGACGTCGAGGCCGGCGGTAGGGCGCGAAAGCCTGTCCCGCCATTCTGCCACCAGGACCTCGCGAAGCTGAGACCGATGCAGCTCCACACGTCGCTGCATCGGTCGCTCGCCCCGCAACCTAACCTAACCTTTTTTTTTTTTTTTTTTGGTCTCGGGGTGGAAAATCCTCATGGATGTCCTCCGCCCTGGGGCGGGCGGAGGGGTCTGTCAGACTCGTACTGACTAAAAACCACCCCGGTGTTCCATCTCACACCTACGTCGGAGGTCGCGGGAACGCAGATACTTCCGCGACCCTCGGCTGGTGCCGGCCCGCCTCTGCGGGCCACCTCGAGTTTGGGGGGAGTGAGGTGTTAGACTCCCCCCTTACATCATAGAGAGGCGCGCGTGGAACACTACGCGCCGCCAACTCGGGTCCTAAGGAGTAGGGGGCGATGGATTTCCCCAGATCCGTCGCCCCTGGACCCATTTAGGGGGGCTGGAAGAGGGCGTTATCCGCCCTCCGCCGACGCCCGGTGCGTCTGCTGCGGATCGGGTTAGTGGAAGCAATCTCCCGCTCCCTTTCCGCAGCCTCCTTCTGCGAGATGACTGTCTCGCAGAAGGAAACCACCGCGTCCCAGGACTCCTCGCTGCCGGCCATGGAATTCACAATGGCCGGCAGCGAAAGGTCACTGCCTACTCCAGAGACGAGGGCACGGCGCGGCTCCTCCCAAGCGGCACACTCTGCCAGCGTATGCCGCGCCGTGTCCTCCCGACAGTCGACGCAGTGGTGACACCGGGCGTCCGGCTCCCTGTTTATGCGACACAGGTACTTCCCGAAGCAACCATGCCCCGAGAGCACCTGCGTCACCCGAAACGACAGGGAGCCGTGCCTCCTCCCGAGCCAAGTGTCGAGCACCGGCCGGACCGCCTCAATAGTGTTGAGGCCGGCGGTAGGGCGTGAGAGCCTGTCCCGCCATTCCGCCACCAGGACCTCGCGAAGCTGCGACCGACGCAGCTCCAAATGTCGCTGCGTCAGTCGCTCGCCTCGCGCCCTCGAGTCCTCGCGCCACCGATACAGTGACGCGAGTACCTTCGCCTCCAGGTCCCAGGGCGGGGATCCGGCCAGTGCGCAAGCCGCCTCGTAGGAGATCGTGCGATACCCCCTGATGACTCTGACGGCCATTGCTCGCTGCGGTCTCCGCAGAACTGCGATGCTACCGGCCGTCAGGTCAGCCGCCCAGATCGGGGCCCCATACAGGGCCATCGATCGCACGATCCCCACGTAGAGTCGCCTACAGGCGACGCTCGGGCCCCCCAGATTAGGAAGCAGCGTTGACAGCGCCCCAACCGCGCCCATCAACTTGGGCGCCAGCCGCCGGAAGTGGGGTCCAAAGTCCCACCGGCTGTCGAGCACCAATCCCAGATACTTCATGGTAGACTCGACAGCGATCCGGACCCCGCCGACCACTATGTGTGATCCAGGCGGCGGCGCGCGCCGGGGACCATGAAACACCATGGCCTCCGACTTGTTGAGGGCCACCTCTAGGCCAAGGCGCCGTATGCGGCCCACCACCTGTGAGACCGCAGCCGTCGCCAGCAACGCTGCCTCCCTGTGCGAACTCCCCCGGGCCGTGACCAGCGTGTCGTCCGCATAGCACGTCAGGTCCACGCCCGGCTGGAGTTCACCCCTCAGCACCCAGTCGTACCCGATGTTCCACAGGAGGGGTCCTACGACCGAGCCCTGTGGAACACCGCACGACATGCGGCGCTGGTTTGCGCCATCACGTCCCACGTAGGTGACACACCTCTCCGAGAGATAAGCCCCAACGATGCGGCGGAGGTAGAGAGGCACACGGTGATACCGCAGTGCCTCCCGAATACAACTCCAGGGCAGGGTGTTGAAAGCGTTGGAGATGTCCAACGACACCGCCACCATCACCCCGCCCCGGGACACCGTTTCCTCCGCCAGGACTCTCACCCGCGACACAGCGTGTATGGTGGAGCGCCCGTACCGAAACCCGAACTGACAATCGTCCAGGTCCGGCCCCTCTCCGCGCAAGTGGCCGACGAGGCGGGCTGCGATGATTCGCTCAAACAGCTTACCCACCTCGTCGAGCAGCACTATGGGCCGGTACGCTGACGGCGAGTCGGCAGGGCGCCCCGCTTTCCTGAGCAGGACCAAACGACCAGTTTTCCACAACGTGGGAAAGTGGCCCCACTCAAGGCACGCCGTGTAGAGTCCTCTCAGCTGGGGCTCTAGCTCTTTCAGAGCGAGGGCCAATACTAGGCCGTGAATCCCGTCCGGCCCCGGAGCTACATTCTTGGCCCGGAGCCGCAGCACGGCCACCCTCATCTCTGTTTGTGTCACCTCTGGGACGCTGATGGCGTTCTCATCTTCAGGCTCTGCGGCTGTGGGCAAAGCCATCGGCGGCGGAGTATTCTCCGCTCTAGCCGGGAAGAGGGCTGCGACTACCTCCTCCAGCAGCTCAGGTTGGAGACTCTCCATGAGTGGGGGCGCCGCGGCTCTGAGTTTCCCTCGAACCGCACGATAAGGGCGCCCCCACGGATCCCCGTCTAGAGTCTCCAACATCTCTTCCCTGGCTCGCGTCTTCGCCTCGCCGATGGCCAGCCACAGAGCCTCCTTCGCCGCGCGGTACACCTCATACAGCGCGGCTTCTTCGTCAGGAACCCGACGACGTCGCCTCCGGTATCGGGTGTACTGGCGTCTAACCGTCACGCACGCGATGCGTAGCTGCGCGATCTCGGCAGACCACCAGTACACCTGGTGCCTTCCCGTCTGTGCGTGGACCCGGGGCATGGACGCATTGCAAATTTTCGTCATCGCCCCACGGAACCACAGCGCCTCCTGTTCGACGTCGACGGGTTCGGTCGTTGCCGACTCCCGGATCCAGGCCTGGACAATCGCAGCCTCCTCGAGAAATTCCCTGTCGATGCGCTTGCGTGACCAGCGCGGGCCGTCCGCTAGTGTTCGCAGGGCCGGCAAACTACGGCCGCCGGCGGTCTGGGCAGAGACGTCGAAACGGATATATCTGTGATCCGACAACGTCTCCACCTCCGCGGCGACACGCCAGCCACGAACACGGCTCGCGACAGCAGGGCTAGCGAACGAGACATCCACTATGGATCCGCCCCGCTGTCGCACGCACGTGTGTACCGAGCCCTGGTTCAGGACGACCAGGCCGGTCGTGAGCGCCCACTCCTCCAGCGCCTCACCCCTAGCATCGGTCACCGGGGATCCCCACGCCGCAGATTTGGCGTTGAGATCACCCAGCAACAGCACGGGGCGAGGGTGGAGTTGGCCTACGACGGCACCCAGCTCGACAAGGAAGTTCTCGAAGTCGGCGAGACTCTTGTTGGGCGAAAAATACGCACCAATCGTGCCAACGCCGTCCGCGAGGGCGGCTACCCAGCCGTGACCTCGGGACAGGCTGACGAGAGCCCCGCCGATGATGGCCACCAAGCCGTCTAGGTCCCCCACCCAGTTATCCCGGGAGGGGACGAAGTACGGCTCGGCGACCACAGCCACCCGAATCGACCACTCCGCCATGCTCTGGAGCAAAAGATCCTGAGCTCTAGCGGAGTGGTTGAGATTGCCCTGGAGGTAATGGTAGACCGCCATTTATGCGGAATCCATACTCTCCACATCATTCCTAGGCCGGGAGTCGGCCGAAGGGCAGCCAGGCTGACGGAGGGGTAAAGAGCCCCCGGCAGCCTTGGCCCCGTTTCTCTTCTTTGTGGCGGTGGCGCCACATGCCTTGCCGCCCATTCTGTGTCCGGCGGGCCTCCCTGCAGCTGTACAGAGGCTGCAGTTTGGCGACGCGAGGCACTGGGCCGCCTTGTGGCCGGGCTGGCCGCAGCGATAGCATTGCTCGCTGCGGTCTGTTTCGGCGGTGCATTGCGCCCGGACATGCCCAACGTCCAGGCATCGGTAGCACCGCATAGCCCTGGGCTGCAGCAACTTGACCCTCGCTGCAGCCCACCCCACCAACAAACGCCCCCCATCGGCGACCTTATTCGCCGCCGCCACCGGGCACCGTACCCAAATCGTGCCAAGCCCGGAAGCGTCGGCGCGAATGTCACCCGTCCGCACGTCCTGGGGCGGACATCCACCGGCTTTGGCAACGGCCGCCACGACCTCAGCCGGGGTTGTCGAGTCGTCCAGGCCATCGACGCGCAGCTCTGTGGTCTTCATAGGCCTGGACACCCGGACGTCCTCTGGATTGAGGACCTCTCTCAGCCTGGTGGCTAAGATGTCTGCTTTTTCCCCACTGGAGGCACCCGACACCTCAAGCAGTCGCGCCCCCGTCATCGCCGGCTTCATTCTGAAGCCGGACGGTGTGCCAAGATCGGGGAACGCGACTTTGGCTTTAGCCTCCGTGAGGACCGCCTTGTACGTTATGCCCCTTTCGATGGCTCCAGGCTGCAGTGTTATCACTACAGCCGCGGAGCGTGGGGCTCTGACCTTAGGCGGTCCCTTTGCCTTCTGGGGTGCCGGTGCTCCAGCGGGTGCTGGTGCTGGTGGCGCCTTCTTCTTCTTCTTGCGGCCCTTCCTGACGACCGTTGTCCAGGCCTCCGTGGAGGGCCCGGGAGTGGTTGCCGGGGGACCAGCCGTCTGGGAAGCGAGAGCAGACGCGGTCACTGGGAGAGCGCCCGTCCGGGCAGTGGGCGCAGACTTGGCCTTTGCAGGCTTACTGGCCCCCTTCCCGGACCCGCTTGGCTCAGCCGCCACGACGGCTGACCCCAGTTGGGCGGGGCCAGCCAACCTCCGCTTGTCCGCAGCGAGCGGTGGGCGAAGGGTTTCGGCCGGGAGGAGCCTCTCCTCGATGGCCTCCAGCCGAGCCCCCACCATTTGCCCGCACTGCATCATGCAGATGCGAACAATCTTCTCGACCTCCGCATCCACAAGTGCAGGGGCCGATGATGGGGTTAACGACGGAGGCGACAGCGGGACCGGCGATCCGGTGTCCGCGGGAGCTGCCTTCTGGGCGGCAAACTGCCGCTTGAGGTCCTCCAACTCGGATTGGAGACGGCGGTTCTCCTCCCATAGCTTCGCCGTCTCCTCCGTGCTAGTCCGACTTAGAAGGACCTCGACGGCCTCCTTGATGCCGTCAGCCGCCTCCTTTAGGGCACGCGTGAAGGTGCCCTTCAGGTTACCCGATTCGGTGGCAATCTTCAGGACGACATCCACGCCGTCCAAAACTTGGCGACTGAGCGCCACCGCCGAAATGCTCCCCCCGGTAGCCATCCGGGTTGAGCGCCGCTCCCGCGCTTGACGGGCCAACTCACTGACCTTGTCAGCCGCGACAGCCCTACGCTGCGCCCGCTTCGCAGCATTGGCCTCCGCCTTGTTGGACCCCAGCTGCAAACCCTCGCTGAGGTCCGAGATCGTGGCCCCGGAGTCGGGCCCCACGCTCTCCATGCTCTCCGCATGATCGACCGGAGCCGGTGTATCAGGTCGGGATACCGACACGGACCGATCCCGCCCACTGCACTCCCGCAAACGAGCAGTGGCTCCACTCACCACTGCGCGACCTCGCCCGCTCCTGCCCGTTGGCACTTTAGCGGCAGGCAGGCTCTCCTCACTATGTGAGCGGGGCGAGCGCTTCCTCCCTCCTTTGGAGGGTCGCCCTGCCATTCCCTTTTCATGTTGCGAGTGCTCCGAGCCGATGCTCGAAACGCTCGCAACACGATTCCTCTCGGACACGGTGTCGGAGTCAGACACCGCACCCACACTCATCCGCTCGACCAACACGATCGGCCTCTTCTCCACTTCTTCTGTTCGTCCAGTGTTTTTGTGTTCATTTTTTTCCATATTAATTCCCACGAGTATGGGGGATCTAAAAAGTCCTTCCTAGGGTTACCCCCTGTCCCTAGGTAAGTGTACATTTGTTTCCCAACCAGGGGGTCCACTAATCCCTGGCTGGGGGTGCGCTCGCGACTGATGCGCCACCTACAGCTAAAAATCTGTAGGTGACACTACTCCTCAGCCATTCATACCCTCGCCGCGCACCAGAACTTGGTGTTAGAGGAATTTTTTATAGAGGTTATCTTCCTCGCGATCCGGGCGATCCCGTTCCGAGTCATAAAACATGACCATGATCTCTTTACGGATTACGATTTCGACGGTTGCAGATGAGAGAATCAGATCCCCCGCTGCAGCTCGTTGGCAGGATGAGTGCACAACGAGCGCCGCCCATGTTTCTCCACCATCCAGAAACGTTCTACATCCACTCAACCCACCCTCTGTAAGCAGAGGGGGTGAGTGGACGACCAGGAGCATATAGCTCCCCCCCCCACGCAGAAATTCGCCACAGTCAATACCCTCTCCGACATGGAGAGACTATTGGCTGTACCCAGGATGCACCGGCCCGAGGACTGCCCTTTCCCCCGAACGTATTCGAAAGGAACGAGCAGCACTCAGGCACACGAGGAGGTTTTCTGCACGCACCCCAACCTAACCTAACCTTTTTTTTTTTTTTTTTTTTTTTGGTCTCGGGGTGGAAAATCCTCATGGATGTCCTCCGCCCTGGGGCGGGCGGAGGGGTCTGTCAGACTCGTACTGACTAAAAACCACCCCGGTGTTCCATCTCACACCTACGTCGGGGGTCGCGGGAACGCAGATACTTCCGCGACCCTCGGCTGGTGCCGGCCCGCCTGTGCGGGCCACCTCGAAACCTAACCTAACCTAACCTAACCTAACGAGTCTTAATTGGACTCTGCCCCGCTTTCCCAACTATCCTTACTCATCTATTTGCTTAAAAAATAAATAAATCTTGTTTTCGTTAGTTTCACTTCGTAAAAACACAAAAATCTCGAATAACTCAAAGATTTTCAGTTTAACGCCAGTAAGTTTGCGATTTATAATTACTTACCTGCTACGCCTTCAAGTTGGAACGCGTTTCGTGTTCTGTCTCGTTGGTTGGTAGAACAAAACATTCTATAAACACCTATTTTCTGCTATAAATTAGGTACGTTTTTTCGCTATAAATTCAAAATTTTGTTGGGCACCCACCTCTAAAAACTCCGTTTTTCATTAGCCCGGGCACAGACGCGTGCGCGTGTTTTGACACCTCACGCGCGTGGCTACCTCGGAAAAACTGAGGAAATTTTTTATATACCTACAAATTCTAAATTCACCTTACCGATACAGTATTCAACATTAATTACAATAACTTTGCACTAAGGAGACGGATTTGGAAGCGGTTTTCGGAGCAGTTACTTAGTCTTTATTAAGCTCTGCCCCGCTTTCCCAACTATCCTCACTCATCTATTAGCTTAAAAAATAATTAAATCTAGTTTTCGTAAATTTCACTTCTTATAAACACAAAAATCTCGAATAACTCAAAGATTTTCAGTTTAACGCCATTAAGTTTGCGATTTATAATTACTTACCTGCCACACCTTCAAGTTGGACCGCGTTTCGTGTTCTGTCTCGTTGGTTGGTAGAACAAAAAATTCTATAAACACCTATTTTCTGCTATAAATTAGGTACGTTTTTTCGCTATAAATTCAAAATTTTGTTCGGCACCCACCTCTAAAAACTCCGTTTTTCATTAGCCCGCGCGCAGACGCATGCGCGTGTTTTGACACCTCACGCGCGTGGCTACCTCGGAAAAACTGAGGAAAATTTTTATATACCTACAAATTCAAAATTCACCTTACCGATACAGTATTCAACATTAATTACAATAACTTTGCACTAAGGAGACGGATTTGGAAGCGGTTTTCGGCGCAGTTACTTAGTCTTAATTGGGCTCTGTCCCGCTTTCCCAACTATCCTCACTCATCTATTTGCTTAAAAAATAATTAAATCTAGTTTTCGTTAATTTCACTTCGTAAAAACACAAAAATCTCGAATAACTCAAAGATTTTCAGTTTAACGCCAGTAAGTTTGCGATTTATAATTACTTACCTGCTACACCTTCAAGTTGGACCGCGTTTCGTGTTCTGTCTCGTTGGTTGGTAGAACAAAAAATTCTATAAACACCTATTTTCTGCTATAAATTAGGTACGTTTTTTCGCTATAAATTCAAAATTTTTTCGGCACCCACCTCTAAAAACTCCGTTTTTCATTAGCCCGCGCGCAGACGCGTGCGCGTGTTTTGACACCTCACGCGCGTGGCTACCTCGGAAAAACTGAGGAAAATTTTTATATACCTACAAATTCGAAATTCACCTTACCGATACAGTATTCATCATTAATTACAATAACTTTGCACTAAGGAGACGGATTTGGAAGCGGTTTTCGGCGCAGTTACTTAGTCTTAATTGGTCTCAGTCCCGCTTTCCCAACTATCCTCACTCATCTATTTGCTTAAAAAATAATTAAATTTAGTTTTTGTAAATTTCACTTCGTAAAAACACAAAAATCTCGAATAACTCAAAGATTTTCAGTTTAACGCCATTAAGTTTGCGATTTATAATTACTTACCTGCCACACCTTCAAGTTGGACCGCGTTTCGTGTTCTGTCTCGTTGGTTGGTAGAACAAAAAATTCTATAAACACCTATTTTCTGCTATAAATTAGGTACGTTTTTTCACTATAAATTCAAAATTTTGTTGGGCACCCACCTCTAAAAACTCCGTTTTTCATTAGCCCGGGCACAGACGCGTGCGCGTGTTTTGACACCTCACGCGCGTGGCTACCTCGGAAAAACTGAGGAAAATTTTTATATACCTACAAATTCAAAATTCACCTTACCGATACAGTATTCAACATTAATTTCAATAACTTTGCACTAGGGAGACGGATTTGGAAGCGGTTTTCGGCGCAGTTACTTAGTCTTAATTAAGCTCTGCCCCGGTTTCCCAACTATCCTTACTCATCTATTTGCTTAAAAAATAAATAAATCTTGTTTTCGTTAATTTCACTTCGTAAAAACACAAAAATCTCGAATAACTCAAAGATTTTCAGTTTAACGCCATTAAGTTTGCGATTTATAATTACTTACCTGCCACACCTTCAAGTTGGACCGCGTTTCGTGTTCTGTCTCGTTGGTTGGTAGAACAAAAAATTCTATAAACACCTATTTTCTGCTATAAATTAGGTACGTTTTTTCACTATAAATTCAAAATTTTGTTGGGCACCCACCTCTAAAAACTCCGTTTTTCATTAGCCCGGGCACAGACGCGTGCGCGTGTTTTGACACCTCACGCGCGTGGCTACCTCGGAAAAACTGAGGAAAATTTTTATATACCTACAAATTCAAAATTCACCTTACCGATACAGTATTCAACATTAATTACAATAACTTTGCACTAAGGAGACGGATTTGGAAGCGGTTTTCGGCGCAGTTACTTAGTCTTAATTGGGCTCTGTCCCGCTTTCCCAACTATCCTCACTCATCTATTTGCTTAAAAAATAATTAAATCTAGTTTTCGTTAATTTCACTTCGTAAAAACACAAAAATCTCGAATAACTCAAAGATTTTCAGTTTAACGCCAGTAAGTTTGCGATTTATAATTACTTACCTGCTACACCTTCAAGTTGGACCGCGTTTCGTGTTCTGTCTCGTTGGTTGGTAGAACAAAAAATTCTATAAACACCTATTTTCTGCTATAAATTAGGTACGTTTTTTCGCTATAAATTCAAAATTTTTTCGGCACCCACCTCTAAAAACTCCGTTTTTCATTAGCCCGCGCGCAGACGCGTGCGCGTGTTTTGACACCTCACGCGCGTGGCTACCTCGGAAAAACTGAGGAAAATTTTTATATACCTACAAATTCGAAATTCACCTTACCGATACAGTATTCATCATTAATTACAATAACTTTGCACTAAGGAGACGGATTTGGAAGCGGTTTTCGGCGCAGTTACTTAGTCTTAATTGGTCTCAGTCCCGCTTTCCCAACTATCCTCACTCATCTATTTGCTTAAAAAATAATTAAATTTAGTTTTTGTAAATTTCACTTCGTAAAAACACAAAAATCTCGAATAACTCAAAGATTTTCAGTTTAACGCCATTAAGTTTGCGATTTATAATTACTTACCTGCCACACCTTCAAGTTGGACCGCGTTTCGTGTTCTGTCTCGTTGGTTGGTAGAACAAAAAATTCTATAAACACCTATTTTCTGCTATAAATTAGGTACGTTTTTTCACTATAAATTCAAAATTTTGTTGGGCACCCACCTCTAAAAACTCCGTTTTTCATTAGCCCGGGCACAGACGCGTGCGCGTGTTTTGACACCTCACGCGCGTGGCTACCTCGGAAAAACTGAGGAAAATTTTTATATACCTACAAATTCAAAATTCACCTTACCGATACAGTATTCAACATTAATTTCAATAACTTTGCACTAGGGAGACGGATTTGGAAGCGGTTTTCGGCGCAGTTACTTAGTCTTAATTAAGCTCTGCCCCGGTTTCCCAACTATCCTTACTCATCTATTTGCTTAAAAAATAAATAAATCTTGTTTTCGTTAATTTCACTTCGTAAAAACACAAAAATCTCGAATAACTCAAAGATTTTCAGTTTAACGCCATTAAGTTTGCGATTTATAATTACTTACCTGCCACACCTTCAAGTTGGACCGCGTTTCGTGTTCTGTCTCGTTGGTTGGTAGAACAAAAAATTCTATAAACACCTATTTTCTGCTATAAATTAGGTACGTTTTTTCACTATAAATTCAAAATTTTGTTGGGCACCCACCTCTAAAAACTCCGTTTTTCATTAGCCCGGGCACAGACGCGTGCGCGTGTTTTGACACCTCACGCGCGTGGCTACCTCGGAAAAACTGAGGAAAATTTTTATATACCTACAAATTCAAAATTCACCTTACCGATACAGTATTCAACATTAATTACAATAACTTTGCACTAAGGAGACGGATTTGGAAGCGGTTTTCGGCGCAGTTACTTAGTCTTAATTGGGCTCTGTCCCGCTTTCCCAACTATCCTCACTCATCTATTTGCTTAAAAAATAATTAAATCTAGTTTTCGTTAATTTCACTTCGTAAAAACACAAAAATCTCGAATAACTCAAAGATTTTCAGTTTAACGCCAGTAAGTTTGCGATTTATAATTACTTACCTGCTACACCTTCAAGTTGGACCGCGTTTCGTGTTCTGTCTCGTTGGTTGGTAGAACAAAAAATTCTATAAACACCTATTTTCTGCTATAAATTAGGTACGTTTTTTCGCTATAAATTCAAAATTTTTTCGGCACCCACCTCTAAAAACTACGTTTTTCATTAGCCCGCGCGCAGACGCGTGCGCGTGTTTTGACACCTCACGCGCGTGGCTACCTCGGAAAAACTGAGGAAAATTTTTATATACCTACAAATTCGAAATTCACCTTACCGATACAGTATTCAACATTAATTACAATAACTTTGCACTAAGGAGACGGATTTGGAAGAGGTTTTCGGCGCAGTTACTTAGTCTTAATTGGGCTCAGTCCCGCTTTCCCAACTATCCTCACTCATCTATTTGCTTAAAAAATAATTAAATTTAGTTTTTGTAAATTTCACTTCGTAAAAACACAAAAATCTCGAATAACTCAAAGATTTTCAGTTTAACGCCATTAAGTTTGCGATTTATAATTACTTACCTGCCACACCTTCAAGTTGTACCGCGTTTCGTGTTTTGTCTCGTTGGTTGGTAGAACAAAAAATTCTATAAACACCTATTTTCTGCTATAAATTAGGTACGTTTTTTCGCTATAAATTCAAAATTTTTTCGGCACCCACCTCTAAAAACTCCGTTTTTCATTAGCCCGCGCGCAGACGCGTGCGCGTGTTTTGACACCTCACGCGCGTGGCTACCTCGGAAAAACTGAGGAAAATTTTTATATACCTACAAATTCGAAATTCACCTTACCGATACAGTATTCAACATTAATTACAATAACTTTGCACTAAGGAGACGGATTTGGAAGAGGTTTTCGGCGCAGTTACTTAGTCTTAATTGGGCTCAGTCCCGCTTTCCCAACTATCCTCACTCATCTATTTGCTTAAAAAATAATTAAATTTAGTTTTTGTAAATTTCACTTCGTAAAAACACAAAAATCTCGAATAACTCAAAGATTTTCAGTTTAACGCCATTAAGTTTGCGATTTATAATTACTTACCTGCCACACCTTCAAGTTGTACCGCGTTTCGTGTTTTGTCTCGTTGGTTGGTAGAACAAAAAATTCTATAAACACCTATTTTCTGCTATAAATTAGGTACGTTTTTTCACTATAAATTCAAAATTTTGTTGGGCACCCACCTCTAAAAACTCCGTTTTTCATTAGCCCGGGCACAGACGCGTGCGCGTGTTTTGACACCTCACGCGCGTGGCTACCTCGGAAAAACTGAGGAATATTTTTATATACCTACAAATTCTAAATTCACCTTACCGATACAGTATTCAACATTAATTTCAATAACTTTGCACTAGGGAGACGGATTTGGAAGCGGTTTTCGGCGCAGTTACTTAGTCTTAATTAAGCTCTGCCCCGCTTTCCCAACTATCCTTACTCATCTATTTGCTTAAAAAATAAATTAATCTTGTTTTCGTTAATTTCACTTCGTAAAAACACAAAAATCTCGAATAACTCAAAGATTTTCAGTTTAACGCCAGTAAGTTTGCGATTTATAATTACTTACCTGCTACACCTTCAAGTTGGACCGCGTTTCGTGTTCTGTCTCGTTGGTTGGTAGAACAAAAAATTCTATAAACACCTATTTTCTGCTATAAATTAGGTAAGTTTTTTCGCTATAAATTCAAAATTTTTTCGGCACCCACCTCTAAAAACTCCATTTTTCATTAGCCCGCGCGCAGACGCGTGCGCGTGTTTTGACACCTCACGCGCGTGGCTACCTCGGAAATACTGAGGAAAATTTTTATATACCTACAAATTCAAAATTCACCTTACCGATACAGTATTCAACATTAATTACAATAACTTTGCACTAAGGAGACGGATTTGGAAGCGGTTTTCGGCGCAGTTACTTAGTCTTAATTGGGCTCAGTTCCGCTTTCCCAACTATCCTCACTCATCTATTTGCTTAAAAAATAATTAAATTTAGTTTTTGTAAATTTCACTTCGTAAAAACACAAAAATCTCGAATAACTCAAAGATTTTCAGTTTAACGCCATTAAGTTTGCGATTTATAATTACTTACCTGCCACACCTTCAAGTTGGACCGCGTTTCGTGTTCTGTCTCGTTGGTTGGTAGAACAAAAAATTCTATAAACACCTATTTTCTGCTATAAATTAGGTACGTTTTTTCGCTATAAATTCAAAATTTTTTCGGCACCCACCTCTAAAAACTCCGTTTTTCATTAGCCCGCGCGCAGACGCGTGCGCGTGTTTTGACACCTCACGCGCGTGGCTACCTCGGAAAAACTGAGGAAAATTTTTATATACCTACAAATTCAAAATTCACCTTACCGATACAGTATTCAACATTAATTACAATAACTTTGCACTAAGGAGACGGATTTTTAAGCGGTTTTCGGCGCAGTTACTTAGTCTTAATTGGGCTCTGCCCCGCTTTCCCAACTATCCTTACTGATCTATTTGCTTAAAAAATAAATAAATCTTGTTTTCGTTAATTTCACTTCGTAAAAACACAAAAATCTCGAATAACTCAAAGATTTTCAGTTTAACGCCAGTAAGTTTGCGATTTATAATTACTTACCTGCTACACCTTCAAGTTGGACCGCGTTTCGTGTTCTGTCTCGTTGGTTGGTAGAACAAAAAGTTCTATAAACACCTATTTTCTGCTATAAATTAGGTACGTTTTTTCGCTATTTTTCGGCGCAGTTACTTAGTCTTATTTTCGGCGCAGTTACTTAGTCTTAATTGGGCTCTGCCCCGCTTTCCCAACTATCCTTACTGATCTATTTGCTTAAAAAATAAATAAATCTTGTTTTCGTTAATTTCACTTCGTAAAAACACAAAAATCTCGAATAACTCAAAGATTTTCAGTTTAACGCCAGTAAGTTTGCGATTTATAATTACTTACCTGCTACACCTTCAAGTTGGACCGCGTTTCGTGTTCTGTCTCGTTGGTTGGTAGAACAAAAAGTTCTATAAACACCTATTTTCTGCTATAAATTAGGTACGTTTTTTCGCTATAAATTCAAAATTTTTTCGGCACCCACCTCTAAAAACTCCGTTTTTCATTAGCCCGCGCGCAGACGCGTGCGCGTGTTTTGACACCTCACGCGCGTGGCTACCTCGGAAAAACTGAGGAAAATTTTTATATACCTACAAATTCAAAATTCACCTTACCGATACAGTATTCAACATTAATTACAATAACTTTGCACTAAGGAGACGGATTTGGAAGCGGTTTTCGGCGCAGTTACTTAGTCTTAATTGGGCTCAGTCCCGCTTTCCCAACTATCCTCACTCATCTATTTGCTTAAAAAATAATTAAATTTAGTTTTTGTAAATTTCACTTCGTAAAAACACAAAAATCTCGAATAACTCAAAGATTTTCAGTTTAACGCCATTAAGTTTGCGATTTATAATTACTTACCTGCCACACCTTCAAGTTGGACCGCGTTTCGTGTTCTGTCTCGTTGGTTGGTAGAACAAAAAATTCTTTAAACACCTATTTTCTGCTATAAATTAGGTACGTTTTTTCACTATAAATTCAAAATTTTGTTGGGCACCCACCTCTAAAAACTCCGTTTTTCATTAGCCCGGGCACAGACGCGTGCGCGTGTTTTGACACCTCACGCGCGTGGCTACCTCGGAAAAACTGAGGAAAATTTTTATATACCTACAAATTCAAAATTTACCTTACCGATACAGTATTCGACATTAATAACAATAACTTTGCACTAAGGAGACGGATTTGGAAGCGGTTTTCGGCGCAAATACTTAGTCTTAATTGGGCTCTGCCCCGCTTTCCCAACTATCCTTACTCATCTATTTGCTTAAAAAATAAATAAATCTTGTTTTCTTTAATTTCACTTCATAAAAACTCAAAAATCTCGAATAACTCAAAGATTTTCAGTTTAACGCCAGTAAGTTTGCGATTTATAATTACTTACCTGCTACACCTTCAAGTTGGACCGCGTTTCGTGTTCTGTCTCGTTGGTTGGTAGAACTAAAAATTCTATAAACACCTATTTTCTGCTATAAATTAGGTACGTTTTTTCGCTATAAATTCAAAATTTTGTTCGGCACCCACCTCTAAAAACTCCGTTTTTCATTAGCCCGGGCACAGACGCGTGCGCGTGTTTTGACACTTCACGCGCGTGGCTACCTCGGAAAAACTGAGGAATATTTTTATATACCTACAAATTCTAAATTCACCTTACCGATACAGTATTCAACATTAATTTCAATAACTTTGCACTAGGGAGACGGATTTGGAAGCGGTTTTCGGCGCAGTTACTTAGTCTTAATTGAGCTCTGCCCCGCTTTCCCAACTATCCTTACTGATCTATTTGCTTAAAAAATAAATAAATCTTGTTTTCGTTAATTTCACTTCGTAAAAACACAAAAATCTCGAATAACTCAAAGATTTTCAGTTTAACGCCAGTAAGTTTGCGATTTATAATTACTTACCTGCTACACCTTCAAGTTGGACCGCGTTTCGTGTTCTGTCTCGTTGGTTGATAGAACAAAAAATTCTATAAACACCTATTTTCTGCTATAAATTAGGTACGTTTTTTCGCTATAAATTCAAAATTTTGTTCGGCACCCACCTCTAAAAACTCCGTTTTTCATTAGCCCGCGCGCAGACGCATGCGCGTGTTTTGACACCTCACGCGCGTGGCTACCTCGGAAAAACTGAAGAAAATTTTTATATACCTACAAATTCAAAATTCACCTTACCGATACAGTATTCAACATTAATTACAATAACTTTGCACTAAGGAGACGGATTTGGAAGCGGTTTTCGGCGCAGTTACTTAGTCTTAATTGGGCTCTGCCCCGCTTTCCCAACTATCCTTACTCATCTATTTGCTTAAAAAATAAATAAATCTTGTTTTCGTAAATTTCACTTCGTAAAAACACAAAAATCTCGAATAACTCAAAGATTTTCAGTTTAACGCCAGTAAGTTTGCAATTTATAATTACTTACCTGCTACACCTTCAAGTTGGACCGCGTTTCGTGTTCTGTCTCATTGGTTGGTAGAACAAAAAATTCTATAAACACCTATTTTCTGCTATAAATTAGGTACGTTTTTTCGCTATAAATTCAAAATTTTGTTCGGCACCCACCTTTAAAAACTCAGTTTTTCATTAGCCCGGGCACAGACGCGTGCGCGTGTTTTGACACCTCACGCGCGTGGCTACCTCGGAAAAACTGAGGAATATTTTTATATACCTACAAATTCAAAATTCACCTTACCGATACAGTATTCAACATTAATTACAATAACTTTGCACTAAGGAGACGGATTTTTAAGCGGTTTTCGGCGCAGTTACTTAGTCTTAATTGGGCTCTGCCCCGCTTTCCCAACTATCCTTACTCATCTATTTGCTTAAAAAATAAATAAATCTTGTTTTCGTTAATTTCACTTCGTAAAAACACAAAAATCTCGAATAACTCAAAGATTTTCAGTTTAACGCCAGTAAGTTTGCGATTTATAATTACTTACCTGCTACACCTTCAAGTTGGACCGCGTTTCGTGTTCTGTCTCGTTGGTTGGTAGAACAAAAAATTCTATAAACACCTATTTTTCTGATATACATGAAGTAAGTTTTTTCGCTATAAATTCTAAATTTTGTTCGGCATCCACCTCTAAAAACTCCGTTTTTCATTAGCCCGGGCACAGACGCGTGCGCGTGTTTTGACACCTCACGCGCGTGGCTACCTCGGAAAAACTGAGGAATATTTTTATATACCTACAAATTCAAAATTCACCTTACCGATACAGTATTCAACATTAATTACAATAACTTTGCACTAAGGAGACGGATTTTTAAGCGGTTTTCAGCGCAGTTACTTAGTCTTAATTGGGCTCTGCCTCGCTTTCCCAACTATCCTTACTCATCTATTTGCTTAAAAAATAAATAAATCTTGTTTTCGTTAATTTCACTTCGTAAAAACACAAAAATCTCGAATAACTCAAAGATTTTCAGTTTAACGCCAGTAAGTTTGCGATTTATAATTACTTACCTTCTACACCTTCAAGTTGGACCGCGTTTCGTGTTCTGTCTCGTTGGTTGGTAGAACAAAAAATTCTATAAACACCTATTTTTCTGATATACATTAAGTACGTTTTTTCGCTATAAATTCTAAATTTTGTTCGGCATCCACCTCTAAAAACTCCGTTTTTCATCAGCCCGCGCGCAGACGCGTGCGCGTGTTTTGACACCTTACGCGCGTGGCTACCTCGGAAAAACTGAGGAAATTTTTTATATACCTACTAATTCAAAATTCACCTTACCGATACAGTTTTCAACATTAATTACAATAACTTTGCACTAAGGTGACGGATTTGGAAGCGGTTTTCGGCGCGGTTACCAAGTCTTAATTGGGCTCTGCCCCGCTTTCCCAACTATCCTTACTCATCTATTTGCTTAAAAAATAATTTAATCTAGTTTTCGTAAATTTCACTTCGTAAAAACACAAAAATCTCGAATAACTCGAAGATTTTCAGTTTAACGCCAGTAATTTTGCGATTAATTATAATTACTTACCTGCCACACCTTCAAGTTGGACCGCGTTTCGTGTTCTGCCTCGTTGGTTGGTAGAACAAAAAATTCTATAAACACCTATTTTTCTGCTATAAATTAGGTACGTTTTTTCCGCTATAAATTCAAAATTTTTTTTGGTACCCACCTCTAAAAACTCCGTTTTTCATTAGCCCGCGCGCAGACGCGTGCGCGTGTTTTGACACGTCACGCGCGTGGCTACCTCGGAAACACTGAGGAAAATTTTTATATACCTACAAATTCAAAATTCACCTTACCGATACAGTATTCAACATTAATTACAATAACTTTGCACTAAGGAGACGGATTTGGAAGCGGTTTTCGGAGTTACTTAGTCTTAATTGGGCTCTGCCCCGCTTTCCCAACTATCCTTACTCATCTATTTGCTTAAAATATAATTAAATCTAGCAGAAAAATAGGTGTTTATAGAATTTTTTGTTCTACCAACCAACGAGACAGAACATGAAACGCGGTCCAACTTGAAGGTGTGGCAGGTAAGTAATTATAATTAATGGCGTTAAAGTGAAAATCTTCGAGTTATTCGAGATTTTTGTGTTTTTACGAAGTGAAATTTACGAAAACTAGATTTAATTATTTTTTGAGCAAATAGATGAGTAAGGATAGTTGGGAAAGCGGGGCAGAGCCCAATTTAGACTTGGTAACTGCGCCGAAAACCGCTTCCAAATCCGTCTCCTTAGTGCAAAGTTATTGTAATTAATGTTGAATACTGCATCGGTAAGGTGAATTTTGAATTTGTAGGTATACAGAGTTGATATGACAGAGGGGCATTAAATTACACAACGTATACTATACGTATTTAGTATTAATTCGATACGGTATAAAAATAAAAAGCATCAAAAATGAGTTTTTTTCTTTTTCATACAAACTAAATAGCTTACAAATCAGAGTAAAACGCAACCATCCTGTGTAAATAAATTTAACTGACCTTAGATACCTAGGTAACAAAGCGGCAACGTCGCGCGCGCGCCGGACCGCGGCGTGTGTTATCACGTGTCTAGGCGGCCGACCGGGGCGGTGGTGCGAGGCGGCATAGGCCTCCGCTCGGCTTTTATGATAGGTACGGTTTTGAAGTAAGTACGCACACAACAACAATCACAACAAAAACTCCATTCACATGAATGCAAAAATTATACCGTATGATAATTAACTCACTGTTCGTTGCTAAGCACTTTAATTTGTAAAATGCTAAAATAATCCTATTTTTTAGTTCTACAATTTTATTTTAATTACACACACACAACCAAAGTTTAATTACGTGTCCTATCACAATAAAAAACAGTCAATCACAAAAAAACACTAACACTAAATAATAATAATCCGATGTTACGAGTGTCCTGTCACAATATAAAAAGAAATAGTGTCTTAAACTTATTTAGTGTCCTATCACAATAACAAAACAAAATCAATTGTCTGCGCGCGTAAGCGGCGCAAGAGCTTCCGTGTTACGTAACTATGTTTCGAGAGGATAGCGTCGGGCGGCGCACTAAAAAGTACTTTGTGCGGCGCACTGACTGAGGCCCCTCTGCCCCCATTTACTTACCGATCGCACAAGGATCTAGGATGCGTCAGCAACAGACTGACCTATTTCTATTTTTTTTACGCGCGGGATGTTTTGCTATGATTCTCTCTTTCTTGTTTTCTTTGGTTATTTTTTTAGCGAAAAATATTTGGTTGTACTTGTGACTTGCGTCAGAGCGGCAACAACGCATCGTAGGCTAAACACAGATTTATCGTTTTAAGGTGGATGACCTATGCGTATAGACATAATCAGCTGTTAGGAAAGATACATCGTGTTCAAACGGGGCAAAAACTTAAAAAATCATTTGCGGCTAAACTACTGCTCTTATTTAATAGATTTTTGGTACAGAGCTTGAAAATGGTACCTAGTATAGGCAGTTTAAAGGAAAGCCCCTCTGTCGTATCAACTTTGTATAAAAAAAAATCTCAGTTTTTCCGAGGTAGCCACGCGCGTGAGGTGTCAAAACACGCGCACGTGTCTGCACGCGGGCTAATGAAAAATTGAGTTTTTAGAGGTGGGTGCCGAACAAAATTTTGAATTTATAGCGAAAAAACGTATCTAATTTATAGCAGAAAAATAGGTGTTTATAGAATTTTTTGTTCTACCAACCAACGAGACAGATAACGAAACGATATGCAACTTGAAGGTGTGGCAGGTAAGTAATTATAAATTGCAAAATTACTGGCGTTAAACTGAAAATCTTCGAGTTATTCAGGATTTTTGTGTTTTTACGAAAACTAGATTTAATTATTTTTGAAGCAAATAGATGAGTAAGGATAGTTGGGAAAGTGGGGCAGAGCCCAATTAAGACTAAGTAACTGCGCCGAAAACAGCTTCCAAATCCGTTTCCTTAGTGCAAAGTTATTGTAATTAATGTTGAATACTGTATCGGTAAGGTGAATTTTGAATTTGTAGGTATATAAAAATTTTCCTCAGTTTTTCCGAGGTAGCCACGCGCGTGAGGTGTCAAAACACGCGCACGCGTCAGCGCGCGGGCTAATGAAAAACGGAGTTTTTAGAGGTGGGTGACGAACAATATTTTGAATTTATAGCGAAAAAACGTACCTAATTTATAGCAGAAAAAAAAAGGTGTTTAAAGAAATTTTTGTTCTACCAACCAACGAGACAGAACACGAAACGCGGTCCAACTTGAAGGTGTGGCAGGTAAGTAATTATAATTAATCGCAAAATTACTGGCGTTAAACTGAAAATCTTCGAGTTATTCGAGATTTTTGTGTTTTTACGAAGTGAAATTTACGAAAACTAGATTTAATTATTTTTTAAGCAAATAGACGAGTAAGGATAGGTGGGAAAGCGGGTCAGTAAAACTAAACTGAACAGTTTTAGTTATACATCATTAAATTTTCAACTCATTTTATAACTATTTCATAATTTCAATTCTTACAGTAAAATCAAAATTCCATATTAGTTAAATTAATATTATTATGCCCTTGCAAACCCTTAATTCTCACAAAAGCATGTTTCTATTCTAGTAGCGGTGAACCCTCAATTCTCACAACTAATAGCATAGATTCAAATCAATAACCAAATTTCTGTTTTATAGTTATATAAGCAAGCTATTGTAAACCCTCCATTCTTAAAAGCTTAATCATATTTATTGTTTGCCTATCCAATTGGTGTAAATCCTCAATTCTTACAACTAATTTAATAGAATCAAATTATATCCATAATTCATTTTCAGTTTAGGTATATAAATAAGCTATTGTAAACCCTCAATTCTTACAAAGCTTAATCATATTTACTGTATGCCTATCCAATTGGTGCAAACCCTCAATTCTTACAACCAATTAAATAGAATCAATTACACCCTCAGTTCATTTCAGGGATATCAGGTTGTGAACCAATCAATTCTCACACCCGATCAGTGACTAAAACCTAGGCAAACCAATCAATTCTTGCCTCCAATTGTGTAATAACCGATGTCGTGAACCAATCAATTCTCACGCTCGTTATCCATTTGTTTCAACTGATGACGTGAACCAATCGATTCTCATGTCAGGTCTCCAGTTGTGTAATAACCGATGACGTGAACCAATCAATTCTCACGTTCGGTCTGAAACAATATATTAAACATTCTGTAATAATTGTCCTGTAGAATCCTACGTTAATGAACGCTATGCATCACTATGTTCGCTGTCATCACTAGATTTGCTAGAATTTGGCCAAACCCTGAACTTTTTGCATTGCACAAATATATCGTCGTTTTATCATCTCAACCGTATACGGTTACGTAGCGTATACGCTAGAGCATTCATTTAAAAATCTATTTGAAAATGACATATATAAAGCACTGACATCTATAATAACATGGCTAATCAATAATAATCTAAAACACAAAACATAACATCACGCCTTGTTTCCCCGAAGGGTTGGGCAGAGGTGTACCTGTAGTAGGTACACCCACATTTCGCCAGTTATGTTAAAGTCCCATGTAATAGGGGGCGAGCCTATTGCCATCAACCGGGCACAAATCCAGACCCCGGGCTGCTACTGAGAAATTCCAGATAGAAAAACCCAATAATACTTTGCCCGACCCGGGAATCGAACCCAAGACCTCATGTTCAGCAGTAGCGCTTGCAATCACTAGACCAACGAGACAGTCGAATAATCTAAAAATAAATATGAATAAAACAAATGTAATGAACAAGGACCTCAAAATTCAATTAAATTTAAATTTATATAATTATGATAATAATATAATAAATCAAATATAAACAGCCGAATTACTCGGTTTAAAAATTGATAGTAGAATCAATTGGAAATGTCACACAGAAGACCTATGTACACATTTTATCTTTTGCGATGTACAAACTGGCACCAAAAGTGAGTAGAAACGCATTATTCATGGCGTATTATGGACTGGTTGAATTGGTGCTTAGATACGGTCTAATATTTTTGGGTAATTCGACAAACACCGACATGGTGTTTATATAATGCAAAATCGTTGTAGTCGGGCTATGTTTAACATCAAAAATACCGACAGCTGACAGCTGGACCAATGTTTATAAAATATCATATACTGACACTTCCGTCACTATACATCTTGGAAATAGCTTTATTTGTTAGAAGCAATCCTCACTGTTTTCCTCTTTTGTCAGACAATGGTGCCGATTCTCTTGTACACCGGACTAAACTAACTAAACTATCACTAAAATTCCTTACTTTTGGCTATGAGATTCTTAACGCTATTCTGTAGTAAAAAGTCTCTAAATTTAAAAAATATTTTGACAAAACTAAGTCGAATTTGATAATTGCGACTCCACGTGGTACATACTTGTTGTTGTAACGCGTGAATTTTTTTTAGAGCCGGAGGCGCGCAGTGGGGCCTCGACGTGTTTTTTTATGGAATTTTCCACTTTTTGTATGGAAAATAAAAATAAATATTACCTACGTGTTGAGTATTAGGGGTATAAGAGTATCATAAAGGGGGTCGAAATTTTCATTATTTTTGCGATAGGACACACCATTTTCGAGATATATGCAAAAGAAAAGAAAAAAATCCAGTACAGTACTGTTTTTGCACCCGAAGTCGAGATGTTCGTGTCTGTATTTACCATCATTGTCAGGGAGTACCCTGACCAAATATTAGCAAATTATGCCCTTTGTAACAATTGCTCCTAAATTAAATTTTAAAAGTCCTTCAATAAACAGTTGTGTTATTAGGGGGTACCCTAACCAAATAAAACTGCAACTAAAGGTTATAGCAGAAAAACGTTATCGCTGCCGGAGAGTGCCCCGACCAAATGGTAAAAAACCTTGCTTAATTCTAACCTATTTTGAAAGATTCTCAATTAATCACACCCTTATCTCGTAGCTCTACTATCAGGGAGTGCCCCGATCGAATAAGTCGGCGACCTAAGGCTGCCCTAAATTAATAAATTCACACCACAAGTCTATAGAACATGTTAGAAACCCAGTCCTCACCGTCTTATTATCGGGGAGTACCCCGACCGAATAGGACTGCGAGCCTAAGGCTACCACATGTTAATTTTAGCGTAAAGAGATTCAAATTACCGAGATGCACGTAGGACTCATTCAATACTTTTCAATATTAATTACATCCGTCACTCATTGCACCGCAAGATTCACTGATCTAGCACTCACACTTGCCAGCCACTGTACGACTTCCAATGAATGACCTATGACCAACTATATACTCACAAATAAGGTGTATTTTATACTACTTAAATGATAAGAATTGTTGGTTGCTGTGATTAACTCAAGACAATGTCTCAATGTTCTTTCTCCAGAATTAGTTAACCTACTGACAGGTTATTTATATGAGTTTATATAATTGTTTATAATTATTGTTGACATAATCTACTCATTACAATGTTTTTTTTTTGAGTTACATTGCTATATGTGGTTAGCTAGCGACCTCGACAATTATTTATTTTACCTCGATGGTCCTAGTTTATCAATTATAACTTCCAGTTACAGCTATATGTAAGCGGGCACGCCCTTTATGCCTGGAGGCTTTATTTTCTTTTTTAGATATTCTTTACGTTTAGTTATTTTTATTTCTGCTTGAGTATAGTTCTCGATGTTTTTGGTTGGTATATTGCGTGTGCTAGCTGTCATATGGCTATTAATTTATAATTTAAATTGTGTTTTGCGTAATGTAAATTATCTTTTATACTATTGTATAGATTCTTTTTTTTTTTTTTTCTAACTGAACAGACAGCTGTGCTGCTGGGGAATTTGTTGCGCCACTTCTTCTTCCCAGCAAAAGCACTAGGAAATTGTGAAGGGTGGGCGTTTTGGGGGACTGTCTTATGTAATTTTGACGTTCGAAAAGTGCCGATTCTCAGCCTAGTTTGAATAAATGACTTTTGAATTTGAATTTGAATATCACCTACCTAATCAACTTGATCATTCTGATGTTGACTTGTGTTCTTATGCACAAGCAAATTAATCATTTACTTTTACATATTACAATTTCTAAGTCTTATACTCGTTTAAACTATTTGCAAACCATCCTTGCAAGAATATGACATAGAACACAAATTAAATAAATAAAATAAATATCTAATAATCATGATGGTTGTGAACCCTCCTTCTCACAAACCATGATCACATTCAAACTCAAACTCAAAGCATTTATTTCAATTAAACCATTTACAGGCACTTTTGAATTGTCAAGGAGTCAGTCAGTCAGAAATATGAAGCTCGTTGCCCATTCCAAAGCGTAGGTTCCTATGGAGAAGAACGGGCAAGAAGCTCCACGGACACTTTTGAAAAAATTATATTCTTACAAAATATTGTTTACATCATTCATGTTGAAATTATACATGTGAGAACAATGTAGAAAGACGTGTACGTAAAAAGCGTCCGTAATAAAAAATCAAAAATAAAACAATTCAAAAATTAAAATAAGCCGTGGCAGATAAGAGATGACCAGTCCCTACTGATGGCGCCCGTTCACGAACATGACGCATGGATCAGCACCGTTTAGCTCAACCATTTTGAAGGGAACTCAACGATCCAACACAGACGCCACCACCAGCGAGACATTTGAGTGAGCATGACATACTCTTAGCCGCCAGGGCATATCAAGTCAATGAAAGACGTACCCAGTAAATGGTAGCTTTATAGAAGGTACATGGTCACAGTGCTCACACATGTGCTATGCAATTATACAATAAAAAAAGAGATTGAAGTTATACAATTCAAAGATAGTTTTTGCAATCTTCAGCAATTCCAACAATATTTTTGAATGCTAATCAATTAGTTTATGCGCCCTTGTGGAGCTGGACCAGCGTTAAGCCAAGCATTTTTGTCAGCGATATAATCCCCAAGCTTATAATATGCCTGGCAGCATAGTGTGCGTTTTATACAAGATTTAAATTTCGTTTCATTTAGTTGTAGTATATGGGAAGGTATTTTATTGTAACATTTTAAACAGTACCCCATGAAAGATGAGTCTACTTTAGCCAGTCTGAAACCCGGTTGAACTAATTGGTCTAGTACTATAATTGTGTCTTTCACCTCTTTTACTGAAAAGATTAAGATTTTTCCTGACGTACATGATGTTTTCATAAATATATTGACAAGGTACCGTCATGATGTTAATATTTTTAAACAGTTCCCTTAGAGAATCGCGCCTACGGAGGCAATATATTACTCTAATGGCTCTTTTCTGCAGAATAAAAATAGAGTCGATATCTGCAGCCCGTCCCCATAGTAAAATACCGTAGGACATGATACTATGAAAGTAACTGAAATAGACTAGCCTTGCGGTATCTATATCAGTAAATTGACGGATTTTTCTTACAGCATATGCTGCTGAACTTAGCCGTCCTGCGAGAGATGTTAAATGAGGACCCCATTGCAGCCTTGAATCGAGCGTGATCCCCAGGAAAACAGTTTTATCTACAAATTCTAGCTTCTCCTTATTCAATACTATATCACAATCACTACTTTTAACATTGGGTAAAGCAAATCTTATGCATTTAGTTTTTTTCCCATTTAATACTAAATTATTAGCAGTAAACCAATTTTGGACCTGCAGTAGGGCGTTATTTACATCGTCAAGATTTGATTCAAATTCAAATTCAAAAGTCATTTATTCAAATTAGGCTGAGAATCAGCACTTTTCGAACGTCAAAGTTACATAAGACAGTCCCACAAAACGCCCACCCTTCACCACTTCCTAGTGCTTTCGCTGGGAAGAAGAAGTGGCGCAATAAACTCCCCAGCAGCACAGATGTCTGTTCAATTAGGAAAAATAAAATGATTCTATACAATAAGTACTTATGCAAAATAATTTACATAACACAACACAAAACATTAAATTATAAATTATCAGCCATATGACAGCTAGCACACGCCAATATACCAACCAAAAACAACGAGATCTATACTCAAGCAGAAATAAAAATAACTAAACGTAAAGAATATCTAAAAAAGAAAATAAAGCCTCCAGGCATAAAGGGCGTGCCCGCTTACATATAGCTGTAACTAGAGTTATAATTGATAAACTAGGACCATCGAGGTAAAATAAACAAACAGTTAATTACTAATAACAATAACAAAACCATGATCAGCAAGACGACCAGTCAGTAGTTGAAATATGGGGTATTCAGATCTCATTAATCAGATCTGAATACCCCATATTTCACGTTTCAACCATTCGAGTTCCCTATTCAACATTCAGAATGTTAAACGAATGTATTCAGAATCATCTATTCAAATTGACTGTTTCATTCAGATCGAAATGAGACATCTATTCAAGATATTTAGAATAAGTACTCCATTATGATTGAAACTTCTACGATTGGGATTTTAATCTATGATATTGTATATTACTGTGAGTTAGGTATTTCATCAGATCTGAATACCCTATATTTCACGTTTCAACCATTCGAGTATCCCTATCCAACATTCAGAATGCTCTATTCAAACGAATGTATTCAGAATCATCTATTCAAATTGACGATTGCATTCATATCGAAATGAGACATCTATTCAAGATATTTAGAATAAGTACTCCATTTAGAATGAAACTTCTACGATCGGGATTTTATTCTATGATGGTGTATATTACCGCGAGTCATTTATTTCTAAGTTACATGTATTTCCTTGGGATTTCATTCTATGATGGTATATACTACAGAGAGTTACCTTTTAGGTAATCATAAGTTACTACCTATGTATTTCCTTCCCTTGCACAGAAATAAAGTTTTCATTTAGGTATGAATGATGCAATGATGTGAATTTATTATGGGTCAATGCGTCTCTGAGTAAAATACCAAATACCTGCATCGTTTAAAAAATCGTATTCATAATAAGTTGCTAAACACGAGTGATTGTTTACATAACAAACACATTCCCATTCCCTTATAGGAAGCAGATCGTATTCTTTTCAACCCATCGTGTGCCTCAAAGCTATAAAGTTATAATTACGATTAAACCAATATACCACATTCCTAGACAAATAGTTTATATAATGAGCACAGACATGAACCTTAAGAAGTGTAGGTATGTGTATAAAATATACCTTAGTGTACCCTATCATAAAGAAATTTTAAGTAATTTTAATTAATTAAGTTTAATATAATTTTACTCTTGGTGTGTAATTCCTAGTACAAATGCATAGTACTTTTAAGGTTATTATTTGCTGGTGTGCTAAAACTATTTGTCTGGTGTGTAGATAGGTGACTCGTGACTTTCTACATTTTATTAACAGGAATGATAGAAATAAAACCACTGAAATATAATTGATAGTTTATTCACATTTTTTTATGCAATTTGCTTAAAATATCCTTAACACATTTATAAATATCATCATTAAATACATTCCCCACAACATGTTGGACACATATATTGGCACTACAATCACATGGCGAATTTGTGAATTCTTCCGCGTCAAAAACTTGTATTCGTATTATTTTACTACGATGACCCGTTGATGGTTTCTGTATATATGAGTATACAACATCACTTCTTCGTCTTTTATTATTGTTACTGTTGTTACTATTGCTGCAAGGTGGTGTGTCCTCAAATTGAAATGGTTGAAATGGTCTTTCTCTTTCCAAATAGTTGACCACTTTTTGACGTAGGGTTTGTTCAGCAGGAATTGGTGAGTATGAAGAATTAGTGGGGAAAATATCGCTGGAAATCTGAAACAAAGAAATAGATATTAATTAAATAATACTAAAATTAAAAGTTTACGAAGACAAATTAACTATCCTAGAATCTTGTATCTATCCTTGTATCTTCTTAACCCTTTGAATATATTTAAAATTAATTTATAATACACATTTTAATGTTTTTATTAATAAGTAATTTAAAATACTTTTTAATATTTTACTTACCGACATCGTAGAGCAGATAAGACAAGAATGATTTTTTTTGGTATCTTGGATTGGTTTTTATAGGTACTGGTCCATTTTTTTTTTGTCACTAAGGTTCAATTTAATTTCGTTTTTATTTATGTAAAGTAATCCGAAACTGACGGCTCCTCTTGTCTCCATATAAATAGGAAATGTTGACGTGTGCACAAATAATATTTCAATCTGCAGACGGGCGTTATAACCGCTGCGTTTTAAACGCTAGATTCTGACTCGTCATAATCTCCACTCCTCCACGTGTCTAGGAGTTAATGCGAGCGTGCAAACCGCAGCGTTTGTACCGTCAGCGTCGAAAAAATTCAGCAAAAACAACAGTAAGTATGAAATTCCCCATTGTTGATTTATATAAGTATCTACATAAGATTCAAAATAGCTGATCATTCGTCTTATATAAAACGCTGTAAACATAAAATCTTAACTGCTACGATTTGTACGCTCGTGTAGTCAATTGAAATTTTTTGCAAGTATGCAGTTTTACAAATTTGGATTGAATGACGTGATTTTAGACCTATAAAAACGCCTCGCAAATTATTCTCCGGTACAATTCCTCTCTGGAACGAATCCTCTCTGCAAGGAATCATCGCTCCGAGCTCCTAATCAAGCTACCTGTCTAAGCATCAATCAAGAATGTAAGTACCTATTCATAATCATATCTAACTATTGAATAGCCAGAATAATGTATGATATATTCAAGTATTAAAATGTTAACCGCCAATAGTTAGCACTCTTAGCTCAGAGACTGAGTGATGCTTTTCTGTGCTGCAGGTTCGATTCCTGTACAGATCGAATGCTATGTATATTATTCATCTATTAACACGGTCAGCACAACGGCTGACTGATCGATTTTATGTAAGCATTTTGTGTCCAGCTTTCTAATTACGCAACATATTTTCGTAAACGATAAAGACAAATCTGTTTTTTTGACAGTTCAACAACATTCATTGCGTTATTTACGTTGCTCTGCAGTTTTTTTTCGAACTTACGGAGCAATGGATTAGCAATCTGTTTCAAAACGATTCAGATTCGAATTGATTTTGCATTACGTAATTAGGGTACTGGATTCGATTCCTGCACAAAATCAAACGATGTTTATATCTGTTAATTAAAAACTAACAGAGTTAAAATAATAATATTAATAATATGTACAATATATTACATATTATTATTACATCTGTTAATTATTCATCTAAGTCATGATCAGTTCCTTTAAAATTTTGGAATTATGAAGCATTGATTGCAAGGCACTAATTTTTATTTGTTTTTTGTTTTTGCACAGGTCTAAACTACTTAGCAACGACCTTTATCTCTCCAGCGATGACTCTGAACAAGAGGCGAAGCCGAAGAGTAAGACAGAGGAAAGAAAAACGAAGCGGGAAAGGTCCAGTAAGATGAGTGAAGAGTCAACAACCCGAAAAAAATCGAAGCCAATCATTTCACCAGTAACCCTGCCAGCTCGAGTTACAGCTGGTGAATTATTCGGTGAAGACAGCGATAATGAGGAAAGCGTCATCCCAACACAGAGATCTCACAAAACTGGTAATATACCACCACTATTCTCATATTTTACTAGAAGGATGGCCAAAGGATATTCTCGACAAATAAGCGAGACTAAAAAAGGCAAATATTATGTAGAAGTGAAAATTTACAACACTGAAGAAATAAAAAAAATTATGCCTATTAATAGATGGCGCTCGGCCATAACCACCATTAAGACAAAGTTGGATGAAGATAAAGAATCTTGGGCCCACTTAAAGGAGTTTGTTAAAGCAACTCAAGATGATTTTAAAAACTGTGCTATTACCCACATGGGTTCCTATGATTGACTTTAAATTGTATCTTCTTTTAATTGTATTTACCTACATACAGATCTTATTAATAATTGTACTATATTTTATAAGTATTATGTTGTAGTATAATTAAATATTATATAAGTAGTTAATCTCGCCATTGGTTTTCTTTTTTTACAGTTACACACCTCAACAGCAAATCGAGATCTAGAAAGTCAATAACCTGTTATAAATGTAAAATTGAAATACCAGAAAATCAGTATTCCTATCATATGAGAACGAATATACACAAAGCAAATTGTTTATTGAATACCAAGTTCACAGATATTCATATTATTGCAACAGCATTCAAAAACAGATTAATGACATACAGATTGAATGTCACTCAGGAAGACGAGTACCTCGGTTTAGAGGCGTTCCTGAGTGATCATCTAATAAATATAACAGAATTGATAAATATGTCACTTAATGAACACAATTGCATAAAATTGAGTTTTGAATTGTTTGCCTATTTTATGTTATCAAAATCAGACGAACAACAATTAAAGTCGTTTAATACCAAATATGAAATAATATATAAGAACACTGATTTGAATGAATTAATAACCAAAGTAATAAATAAACTAAATAATAAATTAACCGAGTTCCAGCACTGTCAATCTGGTTGGACATTTGTTTCTATGAGTCATCTCGAAATTAATATAAACAAGTATTCCCCTATGAGAGGTGGGTCTTATATAGAACTGCCATCAGCTATTAAGCACTCGAAATGTTGTATAAATATTAAAAATAAAGATAATTGTTGTTTACTATGGAGTATAGTTGCTGGATTATACCCAGCTAAAAATAATGTATGCAGAACAAGTTCATACCCCCATTATAGCTCTGTTTTAAATATTGAGGGAATGTCATTTCCTCCTACGATAAATGATATTAAAATGTTAGAAAAAAATAATTCCAACTTCAGTTTAAATATATATGGTATACAAAATAATATTGTGACTGGACCTCTTTATATAACACAAAATAGAAGAAAAAATCATTTTAATTTGCTTTATATCGAAAAAAAATCTATCGGACACTACTGTCTAATTAAAGATTTAGTGTGTCTAGTGCGACGTCAAGTAAGTCGTTCTAAAGGAAAACTTTATTTATGTGATGCATGTCTACAACTATTTAGTAACGAAAATAGACATAAGACTCATAACTGCTCTAAGATTTTGACTATATTACCTGAACATAATTCTGTACTAAAGTTTAAACATTACGAGAGGCAGCAAAAAATTAATTTTATAATTTATGCTGATTTTGAATGTATGTTAATAGACTATAATGAAAGTAACTCTTTAAATACTCAGAAACTAAAAACACATCAACCTTCATGTTTCGCTTATTATATTTGCTGCGCACATAATGATCAATTAAACAAATATGTTACATATCGAGGTATAGATTGCGTGGAAATATTTGTTAAATATTTAATAAAAGATGTTAAATATATACATAAGATTTTAAGTAGTGAAAAGCCAATGACCCCATTATCAGCAGAACAAGAGATGAATTATAGAAATTCGGTTACATGTCACATATGCAAACAATTATTATTGAATGATAAAGTCCGAGATCATGATCATATTACATCCGAGTATCGTGGGGCAGCGCACTCCCATTGTAATTTGATGTATAGAGTTTGTTCATTTATTCCTGTTGTCTTTCATAATTTGTCTGGATATGACTCACATTTATTCATTGAAGAGTTAGCAAAATATGAAGGTTCTATTAATATTATACCGAAAACCAAAGAAAAATACCTTTCAATAATAAAAGTCTTAAATACGGATAAAAACAATCACCCTATACAAATAAAGTTTATTGATTCCTTTCAGTTTCTTAGTTCTAGTCTAGATGCACTAAGTAAAAGTTTGTCAGAAAACGATTTTTTAAACTTATCAAGAGAGTTTACTGATAAAAGACAATTTGATTTCATGCGAAAAAAGGGTGTTTATCCATATGACTATATTGATTCTTGGTCTAAATTTGATGAGACAAAACTTCCCTTAAAGTATCATTTTTATAACAGTCTGTGCGAAAAACATATAACTAATGAAGAATATTTACACGCTCAAACAGTTTGGAATATTTTCGAAATAAAATCTCTTGGTGAATATACAGATTTATACATAAAATGTGATGTACTTTTACTGTGTGATATATTTGAAAAATTTAGAAAAACAAGTTTACATTACTATAAATTGGATCCAGCTTATTATGTAACGTCACCGAGCTTAAGTTGGGATGCAATGCTTCTATATACCGACACTGAACTTGAGTTGATAAGTGATTTACAAATGTATGAGTTATTAGAAAAAGGAATTCGTGGTGGGCTAGCACAGTGCTCTCTACGTCATGCTGTAGCAAACAATAAACATTTACCACATTTTAATGAGCTCGAACCAAGTAGTTATTTAATCTACCTTGATTGTAATAATCTATATGGCTATGCTATGATGAAGAAACTTCCTATTAAAGAATTTAAGTTCTTGAGTCTGAAAGAAATTAACAAGTTTGATGTAAATGATGTGTCAGATGATAATGATTATGGTTATATTTTGGAAGTAGACTTAAATTATCCAAATTATTTACATTACAAGCATAAAGACTTACCTTTTGCAGTAGAAAAAATAGTACCTCCTTATGGGAAATCATTAAAATTGGTTGCAAATCTCTATGATAAGCAAAATTATGTAATTCATTATGTTCACTTGAAAGAATGTTTGAAAAAAGGTCTGATTTTAAAAAAGATTCATCGTATACTTAGCTTCAGACAAGAATGCTTTCTCAAAAAATACATTGATCTGAATACTAGTCTTCGTCAAAATTCCAAAACTGCTTTCGAGAAAGACTTTTTTAAATTATTGAATAATTCCATATTCGGAAAAACTATCGAGAATAAACGTAAGCAAGCCGATGTTAAATTAGTAACAAAATGGACAGATACCAGAAATAAAACCAATAAGCATCTTGGCGCTGAAAAATTGATATGTAAACCAAATTTAAAAAGTATATCAATTTTTTCAGAAAATTTTGTAGCTGTGGAATTGTACCGGGAAAAGGTCGTTTTAGATAGACCTATTTATATTGGCTTTACCGTTTTGGAATATTCGAAGCAACATTTATACCAATTTCATTATGACGTTATTAAAAATAAATACGAAAACAATGCTGAGTTGTGCTATACAGATACTGATAGCTTATTATATTTAATTTATACAGATGATTTTTATCATGATATGCATGATGATCTTACCAAGTTTGATACCAGTAATTTTGAAATGAATAATCCATATCACATACCGCAACTTAATGCTAAAATTCCTGGATTATGGAAACATGAGGTTGGTGACGACTTAATTACAGAATTTACCGGTTTAAGAGCTAAATTATATTTTATAAACACTGTGAAGACTGAAATTAAAAAAGCCAAAGGTGTTTCTAAGTATGTAACTTGTAACCTAAAATTGAATGATTACAACAATGTACTGCTGTCAAATAAAGCGCATAGATGTAAGATGAATATGATAAAATCAATTAAACATGTTTTATACACTCAGCAAGTAGATAAACAAGTTTTAGAAAGAAACGATGACAAAGTTCAAGTATTACAGGATCAAATTCATACATTACCCTGGGGGCATTGTGATTCTATGTTTGTAGATTATTCCAGTGATGTGTAATCTGTAAAAATGTGTATTATTTTGATTACTAGTTTTTAATTTTAAGCTATAATTTCATGGCATTAACTAGGATTAAATTTGATAATAAAGATACCTATATGAAATTACATCAAACTTTGTTTTATTTATTTATTGATCGTTATTTATATTTATATATACGCATGTCATTTACTTTTATTGTTCATTTTCACAATGAAGTTCATCAAGCAACCACAGACTTTAGAAGTTAATAATATAAAATTAGAAAATCAATCACGTAAAGTGAAACATAGTGCACTCTTACCAGATACTATTAGATGTATAATATGCGGTCCATCTAACTGTGGGAAAACTAACATAATGCTTAATTTAATATTACATGAAAATGGTCTCAAGTTTAAACATATTTACTTATACTCGAAGACGGCTTTCCAGCCAAAATATTGTTTTTTAAAACAAGTCATGAGTTACATACCAGGTGCTAACTTCTTTGTCTTCAATGATAATAAAGAAGTCATACACCCAAATGATGCTTTAACTAATGCAGTAATGATTTTTGATGATGTAGCATGCGAAAATCAAATCAATATTCGTAATTATTTTGCAATGGGGAGACATAAACAGATAGATTGTTTTTACTTATCGCAAACCTATTCCAAAATACCCAAACAACTTATACGAGATAATGTAAATCTTTTAATAATCTTCAAACAAGACGAAATAAACTTAAAACATATATACAATGAGCACGTAAATACAGATATCGAATGGTTTCAATTTAAAAAACTTTGCTATGCAATTTGGAAAGACAGATTTGACTTTTTGTTAATTAATAAAGATTGTCCTCTAAATGAAGGTAGATACAGACAAGGGTTTGACATATTTATATTCTTTTAGAAACTGCATATAAATACCAATTCATTGCAGAAAATATATTAATCGAAATCTGATATCTGTATATAACGGATGGGCCGTTATTAAATGGGGTATTATAAAAAAGTAAAACATTATGCAGGTTAATATTAAAGAACAATTGATAAAATCAGTCGATAGTATAAAAAATAAAATTAAAACAATGCAAAGTGAAAAAGATACCGCTCATTTAAAATTTAAAAAGGTCTTCAAACCAATAACAGATCCACTAGAAACATTCATTAAAGCGAATGATATAATTAAACCAATAATTGACATTTCAAGAGATGTATTTAACTCATCAACAGAGTATGTTCCAGAGTATGAAAGTTTTAAAGAATGTATAAAAATGGATTCAAATGAAGATTCTGAGTGTTATAAAGATGTTATTTCAAGAAATCCTTTTAAAGATTCTAATGATACACTGATTTCACTAAATAAAGAAGATATGATAGAAATATATGGTAATATGAATGTTCCATTTGGTATACGTAGTGAAAATAAAAAACTGATGATGGGGAATAGCAAGGTTACGTTTTCTTTTGCAAAGACCTGTAATTCGCCCAAAACAAATATAGTTACTATTGATAAAAGGCCGTATGAATTAACACCAGGTCTAAAGGAACTTTTGGTACGCAGTAAACCTAACCTTAATTTGGTCACTGAACTAGATAAAATTGTCTATAAAGATATGCTTCATAATACACACGCACACAAACGAGACTTTCATCCTAATGGTCAAATAAAAGGTGATAAAAGTTTAAAATATCGTCAAATTATTAAACCTTTGTTTTCGCAAAACAGTAATGTTCAAGATGAAGGACAGATAATGGAAACAAAAAGCGGTGGTTTTTTACCTAAGTTAAAAAAATATAAAAGTAATACCGATTACATTTACTGGGATGACCCTAATGAACTAATTGAAAGGTTAAAACTTCTAATTGCTTCAAAAAATGCTGGTAATACTAATCACGACAATGAAATTCTATCAATTATAGAAGAGTTAAAAGAAGCTGATATTATAAAAGACTAAAAATCTTCGGAATGTTCTCAGTTATCAAAGTTGCATGCAACATGAATGAACATAAAAATATTAATTCCGTTCGTACAAATCAAACTGAAAGCAACATAAGTGTGGAACGTGTTGAGATTAAAAATACCACTGAAAAGCAAATCGAAAAACTGAAAGTTAATATTTGCATGCAAATAGAACAACTGAAAAAACTGATTTCAATTTTAAACGATAAAGTAAGATATCTTGAAAAAAATATTGTGTTGAAGGAAATCTCAGGAAAATTAAATAAGCACTATGAGCAAAGTAGATGTCATAAATGAAATTCATAAATGTGCTAGAGCTAACTTTCCAAGAAGACAGGTCATACTTAAAGATATCGACGATCTCTGGCAAGCAGATTTAATGGATATGCAAGCAATTTCAAAAGTGAATGGTGGTAACAAATATATACTAGCAATCATAGACACTTTTTCAAAATATGCTTGGACAGTTCCTTTGAAACAAAAAAATAAGCAAGAGGTGTCAAAAGCATTTCAAAGTCTATTGCTTAAAGGACGTGTTCCAAGAAATTTGCAAACTGATCTGGGAAAAGAGTTTTATAATAATAAATTCAAAAATATAGTTACAAAGTACAATATTAATCATTATTCAACGTATTCTACGAAAAAAGCCTCAATTGTTGAAAGATTAATAAGGACATTAAAAAATAAATTATACAAAGAATTTAGTTTTAACGGGAATTACAAGTGGATGAATGGAACGCTCAACAAAGTTGTATACGAATACAATAACACTACTCATAGAACTGTGGGACAACCTCCAGCTTCTATAAATCATGACAATAAAACAGACATACTGCAAAGATATATTCGTATGGCTGAAAGTAAGAAAAACACTAAGTGTAGGAAATTTAGTGTTGGTGACTTTGTAAGGATAAGTAAATACAAAGGATGTTTTGATAAAGGCTATTATCCTAATTGGTCAACAGAAATATTTAAGATAAAAACAATACAAGAAACTAATCCGCTAACTTACTTGATAGAAGATGCAAGATGTAGACCAATACTAGGAGCGTTTTATGCTCAAGAACTTCAAAAAACCAGCAATCCTGATTTGTACTTAGTTGAAAAAGTATTGAATAGAAAAGGGAATCAAGTCTATGTGAAGTGGCTCGGACTTCCTACTAGCGAGAACAGCTGGATAGATAAAACAAATGTGTTTTAAGTGGGATCAAAAAAAATTGTTTCAATATGTATTTAAGCAAATACACATATTTTTCTATTCATTACGTATTCGTTCTTAAAACAAAAAAGACTTGTATTTGTACCTATTAAATACGTTTCTATTACTTAAGAAAAAAAAAAAAAGAAATAGCAATGAAAACAACACGAGTTATTACAGACAATAAAAAAACAGTTTCATCAGCATTGAACAAAAACATCAATAAAGTAAAAACAGGAGCTGGTTTTAAGAAAAGTCTTAAAAAAATTGTTACCCATACTAAAAAGCACATTACAAAATTAAAACCATCATGTAAGAAAGCATTGATGGAATTAGCTTATGCAGCAGCTAAAGAATTTGCATCAGATACACCAATAAAATTACCTAGGATTATACCAGTACCAAAAACTGGAGGATTTCTTCCTTTAGTACCAATATTTGCTGGATTATCTGCTGCTGGCAGTTTAGCAGGAGGTGCTGCTGGTATTGCAAAAGCAATTAACGCATATAAAACAGCTAAGAAGCAATTGTGTGAAGCAGAACGACACAACAAGGAAATGGAGGGGTTATTTATTGGAAGAGGTTTACATCTCAACCATTACAAAGATGGTTTAGGCATTTACATATCAGAGAAAAAAAAAAACTGAAATCTCGGCTACCTAATAGAGCTTTAACCAATATTGATATAATGAAACACTCGAATTATATTCCATTCTTTCGAGGTGTGTTTATGAGAGATAAGTTACCAGATAAAGTATTGCCGATAGAATGTGGAGTGATCAATCTTGACTCTTCTGAAAACTCTGGTACTCATTGGGTAGCCTATGGCAAGATAAATGAATACGTAGAATATTTTGACAGTTACGGTAACTTAAAACCTCCAAAAGAATTTATGAAATATGTTGGAAATAATATTCAGTATAATTATGAAAATGTTCAGCGTGATCACTTGTATAATTGTGGACACTTGTGTTTAAAATTTCTTAAGTCATTTTGGAAAGACAATAAAGTACCATAGCAAATTGATGTTTTTTTATTAATATAGATGGATGTCCTTTTAACGTAATTAGGACGAGTTATATAAGTTTATATCTTGATACTCTAAACACATTCTTTGATTGTCTGTCATGATAATCACTACTCACATTGTAAAGAATAATTGAGCTAAAATTTAATAATAGTAATACTACCTATTTTGTTTATAAATAGAAACAACATGTTAGTTTTTAATAAAACGCCTATCGTGAGAAGAACATGTAATATTTCACATCCTGTTTCCAAAGAAGTCAGACGTGCCAATGCGTTAAACATTAAAGGAAAAATTAAAATTACTAAAGAGAATAAAAGATTTCTCACACATATTGGATTAAAATTTAAATAATAACAACATGCTTCAAATAACAGACTTAGTGCAACATGACAACTCTATTGAAAGTTATGAGATCCATAGCTACAATCCGTATAACACTAGTTTCAAAGAAAATGATGAAGTCAGAATACCCATTCATCATCAAGATTTGTATGTCTTACCCTGCAACAGTTCCATTTTTATAGAAGGGTATGCAAGTGTATCTACTAAAGATCCAGCAGGGAAAACAATAAAAAAAGACGTTGATTTTATAAATAATCCAATTTCATATTTGTTTCAAGATATTAGGTATGAAATAAATGGTGTTGAAATCGATCGCATTAAAAATGTTGGTATTACAACATCCTTAAAATCGTATGTGTCTATGAATGAAGGTGAAAGTAAAGCTGCAGCAGTCTGGGGATGGAACTTAGGTGGTACGAAATTAAGGAATGGATATTTTAGTGTTATCGTGCCATTGAACAGAATACTCGGATTTGCAGAAGATTATAATAAAATAATAATCAATTGTAAACATGAACTTATATTACAACGAAGCAGCTCGGCATTGAACTGTGTGCTTATAGACAAAAATGATAACGTAGAAATAGATATACAAAAAATACAATGGCGTGTGCCACATATTAAAGTTTCTGATCGTAATAAATTGTTATTGCTTAAAAGCCTGGAGAGAGATCGTTCTATACAGATAGCATTTAGAAATTGGGATTTGTATGAATATCCATTACTACCGAGAACAACAAAACATTCCTGGTCAGTAAAGACAACTTCCCAGCTAGAAAAACCAAGGTTTATTATATTTGGTTTGCAAACAGCTCGGAAAAATAATAAAACTAGAAGTTCTTCGATATTTGATCACTGCAATGTAAGCAATATTAAATTATATTTGAATTCTCAATACTATCCGTATGACTCACTTAATCTGAAGTTTGATGAAGGTAAATATAGTATATTATATGAAATGTATGCTAATTTTCGTCAGTCGTATTACAGCTTAGGCATTGATCCATTGCTTAGCTTAAACCAGTTTAAAGAAATTGCTCCGCTTTTTGTGATTGACTGTTCAAGACAAAACGATTCACTTAAAACTGGACCAGTTGACGTGCGATTAGAAATTGAATGCTCTGAAGATATTCAAGATAATACATCTGCCTATTGTTTAATAATAAACGATCAACTGTTCGAATACAAGCCGCTGAGTAATATTGTGAGAAAACTATCATGAATGTCATCGTAGATGTTCAAGGGTTTAAGAGTGAAGGAAATGAGTTTATTCCAAAAGAAATAGCAATAATGTACAAAGGACATATACAAGTACTGTTGATAAAACCACCACGACCATTTTATGACTTGACGAGGAAAGAAAGGTTACAAGTGGCTTGGATTGAAAAAAACAGAGGAATAAACTGGAACGAAGGCTTTGTGCCATATTTTCATTATAAAGCAAACTTTAGCAACTTTTTTAAAAATAAATTTATTTTTACTAAAGGAAACGAAAAAGTGTTATGGTTAAAAGATATATTCCAAATTAATAATGTATACAATTTAGAAAGTAAAAACTGTCCAAGTTTGGTAACATTATATAATAATTATTCAGATTCATCTGACATTTTAAGTTGTATGCATCACACCAATGTATGTGCCTTAAAAAATGTGTTTTGTCTGAATAAATGGTGTAAAGAAAATAAAGTGTTTTGTCAGTAAGATAAGATAAGAAAGATTCTAGTTTACGTATTAATTATTGTAGAATGTTAAACCTACTAATCTGTTATCTATAAACTTACCTGTATTCTATTATTTAGGTCGGTGAAAATGTAAATAATAGTTATGTAAGAAATGTATCAGAGCTTTTTAAAAAAAAAAAAAAAATGTATCTGATTAAAATGATGTGTATAAAATAATCTTTTTATAATTATGTAGAAATAAATATTTAAACTTGACCTACTTATCAGTTTTATTTCTTAAACACTAGCAATATTAATATACTAGTTAACCGCCATCGAAAGTTCATACTGAACAGCTTGTTATAAATGAGCAGTTAAACTGCTCGGTTCATTTACACACACGAACAGATGCTGTTGATGAGTAAGTATGGTACACTTCTACTAAACTTATGACTTGACGAAGAAAGAACAAGTTTGATTGAAAAACAGAGGCATAAACTGAAATGATTAAGGGGTTACTTGAATAGTTATAGGAATACTCGAATGGTTGAAACGTGAAATATAATATACAGTAATATACAATATCATAGATTAAAATCCCAATCGTAGAAGTTTCAATCATAATGGAGTACTTATTCTAAATATCTTGAATAGATGTCTCATTTCGATCTGAATGAAACAGTCAATTTGAATAGATGATTCTGAATACATTCGTTTAACATTCTGAATGTTGAATAGGGAACTCGAATGGTTGAAACGTGAAATATGGGGTATTCAGATCTGATTAATGAGATCTGAATACCCCATATTTCAACTACTCCAGTCACCACAAGCAGCACCCGTTCACGAGCTTAACGCAAAGATCAGCCATTACCCCCCTCGCCATATTTGAGGGAAGGAGGCAACCCGACCCCCGACGCTACCGCAAGCAGTGACATCTAAGGGAGCATGACGAACTTGCTGCCAGTTTTTCAGGAAAAAAATAAAATATGATCAGTTTGTCGAGGTCGCTAGCTAACCACATATTGCAATACAACTCATGAAAATCATTCTAATGAGTAGTTAATGTCAACAAAAAATTAATAAAATTAAAATAAATTGACATATAAAGTCAAATAAAATGAACAATTTACCTAAACTTATATAACCTGTCAGTAGGTAGGCTAATTCTGGAGAAAGAACATAAACATTGTCTTGAGCCAATCACAGCGACCAACTATTCTTATCATTTAAGTAGTCGTTGATAGAATAGTATGCCTTTGAACAAAGGTTGGATTTTACTTTAGTTTTAAACGCATTAAAAGGCAAATCTAGCAAAGAAGAGGGTAGCTTGTTGTAAAAGGTTATACCAAGCCCAACAAATGAGTTATGAACCTTATGAAGCCGGTGAAAGGGTGCTCGTGATGCACGTCTATTTATCTTAAAAATTAGGGAAGTATCGTCAGCAAATAACACCATTTGTGGTTGGTTTTTTAATAAATGGGGCAGATCATTAATATATACTAAAAAGAGGAAAGGACCCAATATCGAGCCTTGAGGAACACCCATTTTTACTTTTAGACCGAGTGAATTTACACCATTAATTTGAACTTGCTGTTGTCTATCATTTAAATAAGATTTTACTAAACAGAGCGCAAGTTTACATAGTCCGTAATGCTCAAGTTTCAAGAGTAAGGTTTCATGATTTACGCAGTCAAATGCCTTGGAGTGGTCACAAAAGATTCCTATGGCATCTTGAGCCTCCTCCCACGCTGTAAATATGTGTTTTAATAAGGTGACACCGGCGTCAGTTGTACAACGACCTTTGGTGAAACCATATTGCTGATCGTGTAAGATTTGGTTGGTGTTAAAATGATTAAGCATTTGGTTTAGCATTACCTTTTCGAACACTTTGCTGAATACCGGCAGCACGGATACTGGTCTATAATTGTTGGTGTCTTTACTGTCCCCAGATTTAAAAAGTGGTATAACCTTACTGTATTTCATTAAATCCGGGAAGACTCCTTGATCCACACACAAATTAAATATTAAAGCTAAGTATGGTGCTATAGTCTGGATTATGGATGTACAAACTTTGATAGATAGTCCCCATAGATCCTCGGTCAGTTTGATTTTAATTTGCCGAAAAGCTTTATTAACTATCATAGGGTTTATATGTTTAAATTGAAATTCAACCGGACAGCCTGGGACATTCGCTCTTAATAAATCAATTGAGACATCGGGTGAAGAATTTAAAGCTTCCGTCGTTTTAGATGGTATATTAGTAAAGAAATGTACAAATTCTTGAGCTACTTCTAAGTTAGAGCTTATTGTACCACGTGAAGTCTCCAATGTGTAATCAGTGTTTCGTTTTTTTTCCCTACTAGTTTCATTATTTATAACTTTCCAAACTGTTTTTATTTTATTTTCTGCTGATTTGATCTTATTGCTAATGTACAGGGCTTTAGCTATCTTGCAGGTATTTCTAAAAATTTTGGAATATGTAGCACTATAATAGTAACATACTTGTTGAAAGTTTCAGTGTTAATGTAAGGCTTAAGGCCATACAGCTCGAAAAGCCTTTCCCTACTTATCCTAATACCTCTAGTTGCCCAGTCACTAAATATAAAAATAGGGCTAATATTTTTTGTTTTCTTTTCAAAAGTTTTATTGAATTCAGTGTGCACTACTGAAAAGAAATCCTCATACAATTTATTTGCATCATCCATATTATGGCCTAGAACATTTAACTCCTTATTTAGGATACTATTGAATCTATTTAATTTGCCATTTGATAATGGTCTAAATTGTATTTGCACTTTTTGCAAAGCTGTTTTAAACTTAAAAGTTACCGTTTGACCACTATGATCAGACGGCAAATAATTTACTATGGCTTTAGCTAAATAATCACAATCGCAGAAGACATTATCAATACAAGTAGCGGAAGTTGAAGTTACTCTAGTCGGTTCTGTAAAAATGTTAGATAAATTGAATGATTTAAAAATACTTAATAATCGATTGCTATTTAAAGTATTTTCCAGAATATTAATATTAAAATCACCACAAATAATTGCGGTTTTGTTACTGGATGCAAGTTTTGCTAGGACATCTTCCATTATTGACTCAAATAAAGAAAAGTTCTGATAATTAGGGGGTCTGTACACGCACACTACAACATGCTTATCCAGCTCAACACATACAGTTCGATGCAATGTTCAACTGATAAACCAACTATGTCATTACGTGCCTTAGTTTTTAAACAATTTTTAATCAAGATTAGAGAACCTCCACGCAGCATAGATTTACGGTTAAAACTACTGCCCATACTATAGTTCTTATAATTAATTAGCATTTGGTAATCCTTTAACCAATGTTCAGTGAAACAAACAATGTCAAACTTTGTTTTTTCTAAAAACATTTCAATTTCTAATAACTTGGAAGAAATACCTTGAATATTTTGATGAAATAATTTCAAGGCATTCTGCTGATCTCTTTTTTGGTAAATATTTATTTTAGAGCCAGAAGATACCTTGTTGTTGTTAGTTATAAGAATATTCTTACTTGTACCTCCTGTTGTCTTACAAACTAGTTTAAATGACTATCCGGAGTTGACCCCATGACCTCAGTGTCATTACCAGGCAGTGAGCTCATAGTGAGTGAGGGACATGGAACCTCCTTCGTACAGTCTGTATAAATATTTATAGCATTTGAGCTACATTTATTCAGGCTTACCACCTTATAATTAGTACTATTACTAACCGTTGTGGTGTTAATAACACAAGACTTCGACATACTACCTATGTCTGAGTTTATATAAAAAGCTAATAGCCTTGCTATTATGTGTCTAAAACTAACAGGCAAATACACAGTATTCCTAGTCGATTTCAATGTTTCCACAAAAATGTTGGTGTCAAGAAATACAAGCTTGTCACTATAATGACTAACTAAGAAGTGCATTATGCTTGTTAAGCATATGAATATAATTGTTTTGTCTATTTGTAAATCTTTCAAAATATGGGAAAGCACACAATATTATTTTACTGCAATTTAACTTTAACAACTTAGTTACACAGTCAGTGATTTCTTCTTTTTTTACCTTAGAACTATTACCTACAAATACAGTAATGTTGGTTTTAGGATTATATACATTTCCTGTTACTGATGCCATTATTTGTTTGTAGGTTGACCCTGGCATACAATAATTTAGAGCAGAATAACACAGGTTGTTACTAATTAATTTACCTATACCTCTTCCTATACTATCTGAGAACATAACTGAATGATAACAATCATGACTACTGAAAGTTGGGCAACTACCAATCTCAGATTGTACCACTTGATCTTGTACTAAAACATCTTGGTGGAGGATACAGTCTTGAGACTCAGTCTGGGACGGGTCCTCCGTTGCCTCAGACTGGACAGCATCAGGGTTTGAAACCTTCTGACAAGTACACTGACACATAACTAACTCATTAGCAGCAAGAATGTGTTCTTTGATTTGGTTTTGAGAACCCACATATTTAATGAAAAGGGAACTAAGTCTGTCCTCAAGTAACTGTATGTCAGACTGTAAGCGCTGTGTATCAATTTCATAGATTTTTTTGCTGTCTTCTAATTTGATTTGATAATTATTTAATTTATTGATTAGATCAACACGTTCTTTTCTCCGTGGAATATTTTTGGAAAAGATTTTCTGTTGTTTCCTAATTTGATTGCATTTTTTAATTATTCTATTCATTTTTGCATACTTTTTCATTTTCTTATGACTAATTTTATAACTATACTTCTGTTTCAGCAAGGATTCTTCAGTAAGGTCAATAGTTATTATGGAATGAGGGTTACAAATAGTATTTAATAATTCACATCATATAATTGGTTAGTTTGCTTAACCTGAGTACATACTTTTTCTTTTTCTTACTGGATAATACGACTATTAGCATGAATTAATTCGTCTTCAAGGTCCCTAACTTTGCTTAAAGCTTCCTCATACGAGTTACTACAGTTGCTGAAACCATCCGTGACCACCTTCAGTTGATCATTACTTGTGAACCTTCCTTCTCACAAGCAATAAATACATGAATATAATAAAATACATTATTTAAAAGTCACGGTGGTAGTGAATCCTCCTTCTCACAAACCATGGTGACATTTCTAAACTTGTGAACCCTCCACCAGGTGCACTGCACTGGCCTCTAGCTGCACTGGCGTCCCGCTGTACAGGCGTCAAGCTGCACTGTTGTATCTCGCTGGCCCATCCCGCGGTCCACTCGCGACAGGCACTGCGCACGAGACTCCGACCACGGTGACTGCGAGTTCCACGGCATTGATAGGCGCCGCGAGCTAGTCCCTCAATCGCGTGGCGTGATTTCATAAAACAGACTTAAAAAAAAAATGGGTTAGAATTGGTAAACTAAACAAAACTACACGAAAATCGTTACGAAAAGTTTTGCAGGGTATTTTGCAAATATTAGAAACGGTGCGTCTGAGCTCAAAATTAACCAAATTTCAGTACCCTTTTATAAACCCCACGAAAGGGATATTAATGCTAAATCCACAACTAAAAATTAAATTTATTTTTCTGTCCTTCCCTCGAATTTTATTAGTGTCACAAAACATTAATTAAACGTGGATTTAATTGATACTAATCACTGGGTTATTATTAAACACGTGCAGAAAACTATTTGAAGCACTTGTAATGTATAAATAGGCGTGTTCATACTCACTTCTGAAATGTTAGAAACTACTTCCATTCTCAAAACTAATAGGTGATTATTGATTATATCTAGAGTAGAAGCTAACCATTTGCAACACTTCAGGGATGGGAATAAATAAGAGTAGGTAAACACTATCATATTTTATCAAAGGTTTATATTTCAAGAATAAACACTAGATTCAATAATCCACAAATTATATTATCACATATTATGTTCTCCATTCCTTAATACTTTTAATTCTATATAAAGATTTACAATATAAACTAATAAGTTACCTTATTTTCTAGAAGACCTCCAACAATAATTATCACCAACTTAAACTTTCCACTAACCCAGTCACTTGGGACGACCTGCTCTCATGAACGTCGGAATCAAAGTGCCCCCAAACTACCGTTCCCGCGGCTAGAGCCGACGAGTGTAAGACGTCGCGACGCCCCCGTAAGGGGGCGTGGCGAGCGGGGTCGGAGCGTCGCCCCTCGCCCGCGGAAGCTATACGGCGGCCCGCCACTGCGGGTCCTCTCGATAGGGTGGCCTATAGCGGCCTAGGCATTTGACGCAGCAAAGCTGCGTCTGTGTAGTGGTTGCTATGAATATTTCTGTAGGCGCGCCACGACGCTATTCCATATAGCGTCGCTTTCTTCACGACACCACGGCGGTCAGTCCCCATCAGGTGAGACCTCCAGTTACCTGGAGGAGGCCCGATGAAGACGACCAGCGACAGAGGTGCCGACTCGACGCACCTACAGGTAGGTATGTAGTTTACCCTCGCCCCGCTTACAGATCTAGCCGTTTACGGATTGAGGGATAAACAGTCGTGTGTGTACGAGCGGTTTGTGTTGTTATGTAACACCGCTCGGCGTCTACGTGCGTCGCGACGCCTAGCGTCGCGGTCGCACGTGTTGTGTAAAGATGCATGTATAGTTTCGGTTGTCTGTGATTAGTTGCGCGACGTGCCTATATTAACCTAGAACACGCCGCGCAACAGATGTATGTGTACATCTGTGGAGTCTTATTATTTCGAGTGAGCTGCGTGTAACCTGGGTGCGGCTCACTCGAGGCGTCAGTCCGGTGGATGGGGTCGGTCGTCCGCTACCAGGTCGCGGGGCAGGGGTCTCGCGTCAGGTGGGCGCGCGTGCAATGGCGCTATCTGCCTGACATGGGGCCAGGCAGAGGCGTCGGCACGCGCGAACATCACCGTCGCGAGTCGCCTCACGAACTCATCCAGGCTCTCGATCCCGAGATCCCGATGGAGGACATCGTTCCTCACGAAACGAGGAGCGGCTACTATGGTCCGCAACGCATAGTTTTGTTGCGTGCGGAGCTGCTTCTTGCTCGACTCGCTCGTGAGGGCGAACCAAGCGGGCGCGGCGTACGTCAAGACTGGGCGTATGTACGTCTTGTACATGCTCAGCTTGACGCGCGCCGGGATTCGGGATGTGAGCACTGGCCTGAGCAGGTGACGGGCGACCCCGCCCTGCGCGGCGACCTTGCGGACGTGTGGCCCCATCGTGAGGCGGCGGTCGATGGTCACACCCAAGTACTTGACCTGGGGCGACCAATCGACGGCGGCTCCTTGTAGCTTCAAAGGTGGTGGGAGGTGCGCATACCCAGTGAGCAGCGCCTGCGTCTTACCCACGTTAACCGAGAGCCGCCATTTTGACAGCCACTCGGGGAGTAGGTCGAGGGCGCGCTACATTTTGACCGCCGCGTACTTCGCATTTAGCGAGGTAGTAATGTACGCGGCGTCGTCGGCATACAGCGCGAGCGTCGCCTCGGGAGTGGTGGGGATGTCGTCGGTGTAACGTGAGTAACACGCCGGCGAGATGCAGCTGCCCTGAGGCACGCCAGCCATCACCGGGCGGGCGCCGGATAGCGCCCCGTCGACCACCACCTTGAAGGTCCTGTGGGACAGAAAAGAGGAGACCACCCTAACAACGCGACGGGGCGCGTCGGGCGTGGCCAACTTGTATGTGAGGCCCTCGTGCCATACACGGTCGAAGGCCTTCTCCATGTCAAGGAATACTGCCACCGAGTACTCCTTCTTTCCTTGTGCAGAAGTCAGTAGGTGCAGTACCCTTGACAACTGAAGCGTCGTGCTATGCTCCGCCCTGAAACCGAATTGTTCTGGGCGCGGCGCAATATGAGGTAGGAGGTGTCGCAGCAGGAGTGCTTCGAACACCTTGGAGACTGTCGGCAACAACGTTATAGGCCGATAGCTCTCCGGCCTCGCTGTATTCTTCCCCGCCTTGGGCAGCATTATGACGCGCCCCTCCTTCCACGGGGTGGGAAAGACCCCCGTGCGCAGTATCGCCGTGTACAGGCGCGCCAGTGCCGCTACCGTACGGAACGGCAAGTGGCGCAGCGCTGCGTTGGTGATACCGTCGGCACCGGGGGCCTTCCTGGGCTTCGTCCTTAGGATGGCGCGTCTAACTGCGCCAGGCGAGAAGAATATAGGGTCCTCCTCGGGAGCTATCGGCGATGCGAAGTAGTCTCCTAGGTGTTTCTCGACTGCTGCGACATGCTCGATGTCGGCGGTCGGGTTAGGGCGGAACTGACGCTCCAGGTGTTCGGCGAAGACCTCCGCCCGGTCCTCCGCTACATACTTGAGCGCCCCGTCGCTATTGAGCAGAGGGCGCACCGGGGCTGGGGTCTTCGATAGTTGGCGGCACAGTTTATGTACAGACGGCCAACTATCAGTAGTGGCGTCTATTCTCTCCTCCCAGCCCGCGGCGGTATGGGCCGTAAGCTCGGCCTTAACCTTCTCCGCGAGACGGTTCAGTTGGGTCTTGAGTGTGGGGCATCTGTGTTGTTGCCACTGCTTGCGAAGACGCCTCTTCGCGGCGATGAGTGCTGTCAGACGCGCCGGCAAGGGGGGCAATGGTCCTCCCCCCTGCGGCAGCGTCGTCGTCGCCGCTTCCAAGGCGCTCTGTATGCAAGCAGTGACGTCGTCCGCCGCTTGCTCTACGTCCGCGGAGGAAACAATAGGCCGAGCTGGCGTGGTGGTCTCCATCTTTTCTGTGAAGGCGTCCCAGTCAATACGTCGACGTGGCGCTACAGGTTTCAGTCGGGTCGGCATGCCCGATAGGACGACGAGTACAAATTGGTGGTCCGACTGTAACTCGTCGTCGATCACTTGCTGCGTGATCTGACAGTGTAGCCCTCTGTGTACTGCGATGTCCAGCACATCAGGCATGTACCTCACTACGTCTGGGTAGTGGGTAGGCGTCTCGGGGCCGGACACCGAGTACCCGAAGGCTTCCGCGTCCGCGAGGAGCCGTCTCCCCTCGGTGTTCGCTTTCATAGAATTCCACGCCGGGTGCTTGCAATTAAGGTCGCCGGCAAGGATGACCGCGTTGTCGCTATGCGTGCCAATTAGCGCCCGCATCTCAGCCATAACAAGGCGGGACGCGGGCGGCTTGTAGCACGCATAGATACTGATGTCCTCGCCGGCAACGTGTAGTTGCACACCCAGCGCGTAAAAGCTACTAAGCGACGGCAAGGGGAGCTCTTGATGGACGACTCTCCGCCTCACAAGTACCGCCAGACCACGGTATCGGGCATCCTGAGCCGACCTCTCATCCTTCCGGTAGACATGGTAACCCGGGAACCTGACTCTATCTTCGGCTCCCAGGTGCGTCTCGCTGATTAGCGCCACGTCGATGTCTTGATCCCGAAGGAGATGGCGGAGGGGGGCGACCTTATCCCTAAGGCCGCGGGCGTTCCAGTGAACGATCCTTAACGGTCTAGCCATCACAGAGTGACAGCAATGTGGCCAGACCGTCAAGGATGACCGACTCAATGTCTCGGCCCTGCCTTATAGCCCTTATGAGGTCCATAAGGAGCTTAATTGCGCAGGTTGTGAATTCCTTTTTGTTTGTGGGTATCTCCGGTAGCGCGCTAATATTCGCGCTACGTGCTGTGGTCGCGATGGTCGCTCCACCACGCGTCGCCGCAGGGAAGCTTCCCTGCGTTGTAATTGGCCGACGATCCAACATGGCGTCGGCTGCGACGGTGATGGTGCCAAGCGGCTTTTGAGTGAACCCGCTAGTATCGCGTTTCTTCCGCTGCGCCTTGTTGTCGCTACTAGCGGGTTCAACCATTTCAATTTCGGACGCCTTCGGTGCAACCTGCGCAATTTGTAAGGCAGGGGCGGCCGTAGGGGGGTCTTCTTTGTTTTCCAGGGGGGTGGGTTTTCTCCCCTTTCCCCCACGCTTCTTCTTCCTCCGCCGTGAGGAGGAGGCCTGGGTCCTCTCCGTGGGCTCGTTGGCCGGCGCCATCAGCGTCGTGCCTTGAGCCTCTATAGTGGCCATCTGTAGCGGCATAGCCGCCTGTGCCCGGCTTGTGGCCGTGATGGCGACGGTCCCCGCCCGCTTGTTTCGAATCTCGCGTTCGAACACGGGGCACTTTATGTTGCTCGCAGGGTGCGGGCCACCGCAATTCACGCAGGTGGCCGGCTCTTCCCGCGGGCGTGGGCAGTCACGTGCCGCGTGTTCTCCGCCGCAACGCACACAAGCGAGCGGGCGGTGACACTGGTGCGAGCTGTGTCTGAAGCGTTGGCACCGGTGACACTGCGCGGGCCCACGCTTACCCTTCCAGGCCTCTATCTTGACACCACGCATGTACATGAATACAGTGGTGTCATATATAGCCCGGACGTCGGGAGTCTTCCTTAAAATGGCGTGGAATACACAGCCGGGTCTTCCTTGTGCGCCCTTAATGTGGCGCACGTACTCCGGCTGGTATCCCAGCGTCCGGAGCTCTTCCTCGATCTCCTTCGGGTCCGTGTCCGCCGGCAGGCCCCGAATCGCGATCTTTAGGTTCTTGTCCGCTGGCAGCGAGTAGGCGAACCAACTGACGCCGCTGCTCTTCTCCAGGCCAGTCAGGTACCGCTGGACCAGCCTGTACTCGTCTTCGGTCTCCGGGGTAAATCTCACCCCGGTCCCGTACGGACGAGCACTTGGGGGCCGGCCCAGTTTCCCACTGATGGCCCGGAAATGCGCGGCCCAGTTGGGCAGCGTCTCAACCACCAGCGGAGGGAATCGCGGCTTCTTGTTTCCCTTCTGCTTCGTCGATTTTGGCGACGACGCGCCGGGTGCGGCGGCAGGGGGGGGGGCGGAACCGGTAATGGGTCCCGGGGGCAAGAGAGGTGTACTCACCCCGGCTCTCGGCGGAGACGGAGATGGCGACTCCGGTGGTGTGCGGCGGCGGACCGCGGCAGAGAAGGTGGGCGATATAGGCGCGCCCCGACCCCGCGGCGCGCTTTCGCGCTGTGGCCGCGGCGGGTCTAGGCAGTACCGCTTGGCCTCCTCCGCCGCGGTCTCGCCGGAGCTTCTCCTGCGGCGCTGGGGTCTGGCCTCGAGTTCAGACTCAGAGTCGAACCCCAGCGGCGACGACATCGGTGGCGCCGGTGACGTCACACCGGCGGCTGCCCGGCCTGCGGTGGGCCGCGCATCGGATCGCGGGGTCATGTCCGGGGACATATCTCCGTGACCGGACGCGGCCGAGCCCTCAGATGCCAGTGACATGCTCGACCCCTCACGTGAGGAGCATGCCGACAGCATGGCGGGCGAGTCACAGGCAGAGGCTCTGGGTGGCGCCGGTGACTCCGGCGCCTGCTTCCTTGGTTGGGTGGCCCGCGATGCATGCGGACCGGTGCTGGCTGGCCGCTCCCGCTCAGCCATCGCCGGTCCCGCCAGCGAGAGGCGGAGGCCGGCGGCGGCGGTGCGCGAAGCTGGCACAGCTTTGGACGCTGCAGGCGCAGCCCCGGAGGGCGCGGGCGGCGACGCGAACCGCGGCGGCGGAGCAGCGGTACGCACTGGGGGCGCGTGTGCCCGTGCCGCCTGCACGGGGGCACGCGGCGCGGGGAGCGCGGGGTAGGCAGCGCGCGGCGCGGTAGTACGCGCGGCGGGCGCAGTTGGGTGCGCGGGCGCGGCGGCTCGCGCGAGCGGCGCAGGCGTGCGCGCGAGTGACGCGCGACTCGCATTCGCGCTCGGCCCCGGGGCCTGAATGGGCACCGGGCGGAACGCGGTGGGGCGGACGGTTGCCGTGTGTGGACGGCTCGTCGACGGTGTCGGCGCAACGCGCGCAGGCGCCGATGACGTCGGTGGGCCGGCAGCTGCAGCGGCGCTCGTCCCTCCTCTTCCCTCCTTCTTCTTCGGTGGGGGTCCGGCCGGTGGTGCACCGGACGACACGTCGCCTATATTAGGCAGCGATGTCGCCCGGTCCAACGTCGGGCGGGCCTCCTGGGTCCCGGCATCGCGGCCCAGCGAGCCGCGCTTGCCGGGTTTCGGCATCTCACCGGGGTTGTGGCCTCCGCGACCGCGACGGCGAATGAACGCCGGGCTGTCCGGGGCGGATCCCCCTGTGTTTGCACAGGTACCGGCTGGGTCCCTGTACACACACAGAGAGATACGGTTAAAATAAATGCGATCCGCGCGGAACTAAAATCTGCGTGAGGCGACTGATTAGTTTGACCACGGAGCCAATCCGCGGCTAGAGCCGTTATTCTACATCTTTTTTTAAATCTTCGGTGTTGCCAGAACAGAGAAACTGTTTTTACCGACCTATTTCAAAATATTATAAATACATGAAACTATAATGTTGCCAATAAAAACTAACAATTAATTATTGAAGAATTAAAACCTAACAATCGGTAAGGTGAATTTTGTATTTGTAGGTATATAAAAAATTTCCTCAGTTTTTCCGAGGTAGCCACGCGCGTGAGGTGACAAAACACGCGCACGCGTCTGCGCGCGGGCTAATGAAAAACGGAGTTTTTAGAGGTGGGTGCCGAACAAAATTTTGAATTTATAGCAAAAAAACGTACCTAATTTATAGCAGAAAAATAGGTGTTTATAGAATTTTTTGTTCTACGTTCGTTGGACCACGTTTCGTGTTCTGTCTCGTTGGTTGCAACGAGACAGAACACGAAACGTGGTCCAACTTGAAGGTGTGGCAAGTAAGTAATTATAATTAATCGCAAAATTACTGGCGTTAAACTGAAAATCTTCGAGTTATTCGAGATTTTTGTGTTTTTACGAAGTGAAATTTACGAAAACTAGATTTTATCATTTTTTAAGCAAATAGATTAGTAAGGTTAGTTGGGAAAGCGGGGCAGAGCCCAATTAAGACTAAGTAACTGCGCCGAAAACCACTTCCAAATCCGTCTCCTTAGTGCAAAGTTATTGTAATTAATGTTGAATACTGTATCGGTAAGGTGAATTTAGAATTTGTAGGTATAAAAATTTTCCTCAGTTTTTCCGAGGTAGCCACGCGCGTGAGGTGTCAAAACACGCGCACGCGTCTGCGCGCGGACTAATGAAAAACGGAGTTTTTAGAGGTGGGTGCCCAACAAAATTTTGAATTTATAGCGAAAAAACGTACCTAATTTATAGCAGAAAAATAGGTGTTTATAGAATTTTTTGTTCTATCAACCAACGAGACAGAACACGAAACGCGGTCCAACTTGAAGCTGTGGCAGGTAAGTAATTATAATTAATCGCAAAATTACTGGCGTTAAACTGAAAATCTTCGAGTTATTCGAGTTTTTGTGTTTTTACGAAGTGAAATTTACGAAAACTAGATTGAATTATTTTTTAAGCAAATATATGAGTAAGGATAGTTGTGATAGCGGGGCAGAGCCTAATTAATACTCAGTAACTGCGCCGAAAACCGCTTCCAAATCCGTCTCCTTAGTGCTAAGTTATTGTAATTAATGTTGAATACTGTATCGGTAAGGTGAATTTGGAATTTGTAGGTATATAAAAATTTTCCTCAGTTTTTCCGAGGTAGCCACGCGCGTGACGTGTCAAAACACGCGCACGCGTCTGCGCGCGGGCTAGTGAAAAACGGAGTTTTTAGAGGTGGGTGCCGAACAAAATTTTGAATTTATAGCGAAAAAACGTACCTAATTTATAGCAGAAAAAAAAAGGTGTTTATAGAAATTTTTGTTCTACCTACCAACGAGACAGAACACGAAACACGGTAAAACTTGAAGGTGTGGCAGGTAAGTAATTATAAATTGCAAAATTACTGGCGTTAAACTAAAAATCTTCGAGTTATTCGAGATTTTTGTGTTTTTACGAAGTGAAATTTATGAAAACTAGATTTAATTTTTTTTTAAAGCAAATAGATGAGTAAGGATAGTTGGGAAAGCGGGGCAGAGCCCAATTAAGACTAAGTAACTGCGCCGAAAACCGCTTCCAAATCCGTCTCATTAGTGCAAAGTTATTGTTATTAATGTTGAATACTGTATCGGAAAGGTAAATTTTGAATTTGTAGGTATATAATAATTTTCCTCAGTTTTTCCGAGGTAGCCACGCGCGTGAGGTGTCAAAACACGCGCACGCGTCTGCGCGCGGGCTAATGAAAAACGGAGTTTTTAGAGGTGGGTGCCGAACAAAATTTTGAATTTATAACGAAAAAAAGTACCTAATTTATAGCAGAAAAATAGGTGTTTATAGAATTTTTTGTTCTACCAACCAACGAGACAAAACACGAAACGCGGTCCAACTTGAAGGTGTGGCAGGTAAGTAATTATAAATCGCAAAATTACTGGCGTTAAACTGAAAATCTTCGAGTTATTCGAGATTTTTGTGTTTTTACGAAGTGAAATTTACGAAAATTAGATTTAATTATTTTTTAAGCAAATAGATGAGTAAGGATAGTTGGGAAAGCGGGGCAGAGCCCAATTAAGACTAAGTAACTGCGCCGAAAACCGCTTCCAAATCCGTCTCCTTAGTGCAAAGTTATTGTTATTAATGTTGAATACTGTATCGGAAAGGTAAATTTTGAATTTGTAGGTATATAATAATTTTCCTCAGTTTTTCCAAGGTAGCCACGCGCGTGAGGTGTCAAAACACGCGCACGCGTCTGCGCGCGGGCTAATGAAAAACGGAGTTTTTAGAGGTGGGTGCCGAACAAAATTTTGAATTTATAGCGAAAAAGCGTACCTAATTTATAGCAGAAAAATAGGTGTTTATAGAATTTTTTGTTCTACCAACCAACGAGACAGAACACGAAACGCGGTCCAACTAGAAGGTGTGGCAGCTAAGTAATTATAATTAATCGCAAAAGTACTCGCGTTAAACTGAAAATCTTCGAGTTATTCGAGATTTTTGTGTTTTTAAGAAGTGAAATTAACGAAAACTAGGTTTAATTATTTTAAGCAAATAGATGAGTAAGGATAGTTGGGAAAGCGGGGCAGAGCCTAATTAAGACTAAGTAACTGCGCCGAAAACCGCTTCCAAATCCGTCTCCTTAGTGCAAAGTGATTGTAATTAATGTTGAATACTGTATCGGAAAGGTAAATTTTGAATTTGTAGGTATATAATAATTTTCCTCAGTTTTTCCGACGTAGCCACGCGCGTGAGGTGTCAAAACACGCGCACGCGTCTGCGCGCGGGCTAATGAAAAACGGAGTTTTTAGAGGTGGGTGCCGAACAAAATTTTGAATTTATAGCGAAAAAACGTACCTAATTTATAGCAGAAAAATAGGTGTTTATAGAATTTTTTGTTCTACCAACCAACGAGACAAAACACGAAACGCGGTCCAACTTGAAGGTGTGGCAGGTAAGTAATTATAAATCGCAAAATTACTGGCGTTAAACTGAAAATCTTCGAGTTATTCGAGATTTTTGTGTTTTTACGAAGTGAAATTTACGAAAACTAGATTTAATTATTTTTAAGCAAATAGATGAGTAAGGATAGTTGGGAAAGCGGGGCAGAGCCCAATTAAAACTAAGTAACTGCGCCGAAAACTGCTTCCAAATCCGTCTCCTTAGTGCAAAGTTATTGTAATTAATGTTGAATACTGTATCGGTAAGGTGAATTTTGAATTTGTAGGTATATAAAAAATTTCCTCAGTTTTTCCGAGGTAGCCACGCGCGTGACGTGTCAAAACACGCGCACGCGTCTGAGCGCGGGCTAGTGAAAAACGGAGTTTTTAGAGGTGGGTGCCGAACAAAATTTTGAATTTATAGCGAAAAAACGTACCTAATTTATAGCAGAAAAATAGGTGTTTATAGAATTTTTTGTTCTACCAACCAACGAGACAGAACACGAAACGCGGTCCAACTTGAAGCTGTGGCAGGTAAGTAATTATAATTAATCGCAAAATTACTGGCGTTAAACTGAAAATCTTCGAGTTATTCGAGTTTTTGTGTTTTTACGAAGTAAAATTTACGAAAACTAGATTGAATTATTTTTTAAGCAAATATATGAGTAAGGATAGTTGTGATAGCGGGGCAGAGCCTAATTAAGACTAAGTAACTGCGTCGAAAACCGCTTCCAAATCCGTTTCCTTAGTGCAAAGTTATTGTAATTAATGTTGAATACTGTATCGGTAAGGTGAATTTGGAATTTGTAGTTATATGTATAAAAATTTTCCTCAATTTTTCCGAGGTAGCCACGCGCGTGACGTGTCAAAACACGCGCACGCGTCTGCGCGCGGGCTAGTGAAAAACGGAGTTTTTAGAGGTGGGTGCCGAACAAAATTTTGAATTTATAGCGAAAAAACGTACCTAATTTATAGCAGAAAAAAAAGGTGTTTATAGAAATTTTTGTTCTACCTACCAACGAGACAGAACACGAAACGCGGTAAAACTTGAAGGTGTGGCAGGTAAGTAATTATAAATTGCAAAATTACTGGCGTTAAACTGAAAATCTTCGAGTTATTCGAGATTTTTGTGTTTTTACGAAGTGAAATTTACGAAAACTAAATTTAATTTTTTTTTAAGCAAATAGATGATAAGGATAGTTGGGAAAGCGGGGCAGAGCCCAATTAAGACTAAGTAACTGCGCCGAAAACCGCTTCCAAATCCGTCTCCTTAGTGCAAAGTTATTGTTATTAATGTTGAATACTGTATCGGAAAGGTAAATTTTGAATTTGTAGGTATATAATAATTTTCCTCAGTTTTTCCAAGGTAGCCACGCGCGTGAGGTGTCAAAACACGCGCACGCGTCTGCGCGCGGGCTAATGAAAAACGGAGTTTTTAGAGGTGGGTGCCGAACAAAATTTTGAATTTATAGCGAAAAAACGTACCTAATTTATAGCAGAAAAATAGGTGTTTATAGAATTTTTTGTTCTACCAACCAACGAGACAAAACACGAAACGCGGTCCAACTTGAAGGTGTGGCAGGTAAGTAATTATAAATCGCAAAATTACTGGCGTTAAACTGAAAATCTTCGAGTTATTCGAGATTTTTGTGTTTTTACGAAGTGAAATTTACGAAAACTAGATTTAATTATTTTTAAGCAAATAGATGAGTAAGGATAGTTGGGAAAGCGGGGCAGAGCCCAATTAAAACTAAGTAACTGCGCCGAAAACTGCTTCCAAATCCGTCTCCTTAGTGCAAAGTTATTGTAATTAATGTTGAATACTGTATCGGTAAGGTGAATTTTGAATTTGTAGGTATATAAAAAATTTCCTCAGTTTTTCCGAGGTAGCCACGCGCGTGACGTGTCAAAACACGCGCACGCGTCTGAGCGCGGGCTAGTGAAAAACGGAGTTTTTAGAGGTGGGTGCCGAACAAAATTTTGAATTTATAGCGAAAAAACGTACCTAATTTATAGCAGAAAAATAGGTGTTTATAGAATTTTTTGTTCTACCAACCAACGAGACAGAACACGAAACGCGGTCCAACTTGAAGCTGTGGCAGGTAAGTAATTATAATTAATCGCAAAATTACTTGCGTTAAACTGAAAATCTTCGAGTTATTCGAGTTTTTGTGTTTTTACGAAGTAAAATTTACGAAAACTAGATTGAATTATTTTTTAAGCAAATATATGAGAAAGGATAGTTGTGATAGCGGGGCAGAGCCTAATTAAGACTAAGTAACTGCGTCGAAAACCGCTTCCAAATCCGTTTCCTTAGTGCAAAGTTATTGTAATTAATGTTGAATACTGTATCGGTAAGGTGAATTTGGAATTTGTAGTTATATGTATAAAAATTTTCCTCAATTTTTCCGAGGTAGCCACGCGCGTGACGTGTCAAAACACGCGCACGCGTCTGCGCGCGGGCTAGTGAAAAACGGAGTTTTTAGAGGTGGGTGCCGAACAAAATTTTGAATTTATAGCGAAAAAACGTACCTAATTTATAGCAGAAAAAAAAGGTGTTTATAGAAATTTTTGTTCTACCTACCAACGAGACAGAACACGAAACGCGGTAAAACTTGAAGGTGTGGCAGGTAAGTAATTATAAATTGCAAAATTACTGGCGTTAAACTGAAAATCTTCGAGTTATTCGAGATTTTTGTGTTTTTACGAAGTGAAATTTACGAAAACTAAATTTAATTTTTTTTTAAGCAAATAGATGATAAGGATAGTTGGGAAAGCGGGGCAGAGCCCAATTAAGACTAAGTAACTGCGCCGAAAACCGCTTCCAAATCCGTCTCCTTAGTGCAAAGTTATTGTTATTAATGTTGAATACTGTATCGGAAAGGTAAATTTTGAATTTGTAGGTATATAATAATTTTCCTCAGTTTTTCCAAGGTAGCCACGCGCGTGAGGTGTCAAAACACGCGCACGCGTCTGCGCGCGGGCTAATGAAAAACGGAGTTTTTAGAGGTGGGTGCCGAACAAAATTTTGAATTTATAGCGAAAAAGCGTACCTAATTTATAGCAGAAAAATAGGTGTTTATAGAATTTTTTGTTCTACCAACCAACGAGACAGAACACGAAACGCGGTCCAACTAGAAGGTGTGGCAGCTAAGTAATTATAATTAATCGCAAAAGTACTCGCGTTAAACTGAAAATCTTCGAGTTATTCGAGATTTTTGTGTTTTTAAGAAGTGAAATTAACGAAAACTAGGTTTAATTATTTTAAGCAAATAGATGAGTAAGGATAGTTGGGAAAGCGGGGCAGAGCCCAATTAAGACTAAGTAACTGCGCCGAAAACCGCTTCTAAATCCGTCTAAAGTTATTGTAATTAATGTTGAATACTGTATTGGTAAGGTGAATTTTGAATTTGTAGGTATATAAAAAAAATCCTCAGTTTTTCCGAGGTAACCACGCGCTTGAGGTGTCAAAACACGCGCACGCGTCTTTGTAACGACAAAGACTACACCTAAGTTTTATACCAATTTGCAAACCTTATTAATTGTACAAGTTTTTAAAATAATGGTACACTTCGGTGTCATACAATTTTTTTACAGGAGAATTTTTCCAATTCTGGTATTTTCATCGTAAATACAAAACTTTTCAATTCAAGATTTTTCTAATTCTAAGGCAAATGAAATGTTATTTAAAAAAATGGTATCTTATAACATTAGTAAACTATTCAGAAATGTTTGACAAAAATCACACCTAAATATGTTATCATTTGCAGCAACAGCATTAAAAACACTGAATGCTGGTAGAGAAAATGGTAAACATCGAAAAAAAAATATCTTGGTTACCTTACCGGTTTTTTTTTAACTGTTCAAATTAGTTGTTGGAAATGAGGTAAGCTACCTACCCGTTACGTTTGATCCATTATTTACGGGACACCCTGTATATGTTCATCTGTTCCTTGTAACTACTTTTTATAATTTGTCTGTCTGTGATGTCTTGTGTTGGGGTTTCTGCGTCAGGTCGTCGTCGTGTCAGCGTCGTGGAATTAAATCAGACACAAGGCTCCTTAATGATAACGTGTATTATAGTACTATCGTTTTACAGTTTGATTGTCCTTTTCACAATTTAAATAGTTTAGCGGTTATAATGTGCGCGAGTTCGTTAGCGTGTCACCAAGACAGTGAAAATCCGTAGCACGTCGCTAGTGTCGCGCCGTGGTGTCTGCCTGGTCCCCGTGCGCCGTCTTCGTCTCATCGGTCGGTTTTATTTGTTCCCAGTAGATGGCGCTGTGGTCGTCAACATGCCCGCGGCCTTGGAAACACCAGGTTCCAATGAAGCTGAGATGCTGCTCGTTCGGTTTGCATCTGGATGTAGGAGTGGGCAAATTCTTGGATATGATCGTCGAATGACGCCCGTCGCTGTTTTGATGGTTGCCACGCGTGAGATGCCATCTTTGCCGGTGAATGTGTGCAGCACTCGTCCGAGGCGCCACTTCAAAGGTAGGTGGTCCTCTTTGATTAGAACGAGGGTGTCAGGGGCAAGTGTGTCCTGGTTGAGTTGCCACTTCGTTCTCTTCTGGAGCTCAGAGATGTATTCGGTTGACCAGCGTTGCCAGAAGTTCTGTTTCATTTGTTCCACGCGATCGTATCGTGGCAGGCGCTGCGTAACCGTCGCAGTGAGGTCCCGACTGGCGGGTGCGGTGAGCGGTCGGCCAATCAGGAAATGAGCAGGACATAAAGGAAGAAGGTCGTTCGGGTCTGTGGACATTGGGTGCATAGGTCGGGAGTTGAGGACAGCTTCAATTTGTGCCAATATCGTACTCAACTCTTCGTATGTAAAATTAGCGTTTCCTAAAATGCGACATAAATGAAACTTACAGGACTTGACCCCTGCTTCCCACAAACCACCAAAATGAGGCGAGTACGGTGGAATAAATGTGAATTCTATGGAATTTGTAGTTGTAAAATCTATTATATCCGCTTTTGAAGAATCTAAAAATTTTGAAAATTCCTTTAATGCTCCTACAAAAGTCGTGCCATCATTGTCAGAATAAATCTGTAGTGGTTTACCACGTCGAGAGATGAAACGCTTCAACGCCAGCAAATATGCTTTGCTAGTAAGACTTGTGACCAATTCTAAATGTATTGCGCGTGTAGTAAAACATACAAAGAGACATATATAACATTTCGTTAACTTTGCTCCCCTTCCGGCACGGTTCAGCATGAACAATGGCCCAGCATAATCCACGCCACTACGTATGAATGGATACCCTGGCTCCAATCGTTCGGTGGGTAAGTTACCCATTTGTATGTTTAATGGTCTAGGTCGCATACGCTTGCACCTTATACAGGTGTGCACCACTTGTTTAGCCAAGTTACGCCCTCTAATAGGCCACCAATTATCACGAATTGTGGCCAGTAATAACTGAGGCCCTGCGTGTAATAATGATTTATGTTGATGCTCGAATATAAGGCGAGTCAATGTGTGTTTACCACACAACAATAAAGGATGTTTTTTATCATATGAGAACGAGTTTGAATATGATAATCTGCCTCCTACTCTAATTAAATCGTGTTCATCTAAGAAAACATTTAAACTAGAAATACTGCGTGGGCATTTTAATTGGCGATTTTGTTTTAATGTTTTATAAACATCTAAGAAAGATTGTTGTTTTGCTATTCGGGTTAAAGTTCTAATAGAACTATCTATTTCATCCATCGATAGGCAACCTGTGAGCCGTTCTGTTTTTAGTTTTGTGCGGCTATTGTTCATGAAACGCATAATGTACGCCACTACGCGTCTCAAACGATTATAACATGAATACCTATCGAATACAAAATAATCTGTATTTACTTGAACGAGTAGTGAAGTTTTGAGTGATTTTAATTCAGGTAATTCATCATGATTAACGTTACTATAAATAATATCATGTTCCCATTGTGTGTTAGGAACCTGTAGAAATGGCGGTCCGCGCCACCACAACTCGCAAGTCTCAAGTATAATATCTAGATGCACACCGCGCGATAACAAATCAGCTGGATTATGTTTACCGGCTACATGAAGCCACGGCTTATCGCCCGTGAGTTCATTAATTTGTACAACGCGGTTCTGCACAAATGTTTTTAATAAATTAGTTGACATTTTGAGCCATCCTAAAACTATTGTTGAGTCTGACCAAAAATAGACGTTATTAAAAGATAATCTTAATGAGTTGCTAATTTTTGTAAACAACTTTGCAGCTACTATCGCGCCACACAGTTCTAAGCGCGGCACGCTAACAGGTTTAACGGGAGCGACCTTACTTTTCGCACATAACAACGTGACTGATATCACCTGTGCATCTGTATAGCTGCGTATATATGCGCAGGCGCCGTATGCGTCTTGCGAGGCGTCACAAAATATATGTAACTCAAGAATGTGTGTATTTTCTCCAATGACATAACGTGGAATGCGTATGTTTTTTTAAATTAGGTAATTTACGAATGAATGTTTGAAATAAAAATAAACTTTAGAGTGCGAACTATCCGAGTCCGAGTTCTCTTACTTGGTGATTGAAAATTCTCCCGTGCTGCGGTGTCTCTTCGCCCTTTACATATCTTCTCTCATATGTCAAACACTTCACAAAGTCATACACTATTCTCAAGGTCGGACTTTACTCTCACAAAAACTTTGCTCTTGGCCTGTTTTTATACCTATGAAAATCTTATGGGTTCGCATCACCGACATGCTGTTTTTGGAACGAAGCGTTTATTATGACTTCCGGTAGGTGCAAACTGGCAGAAATCGTTAGGTGTTCATACTAATTACGACTGTCTTGTAAGAAGAAGATATTTAATTTGGTCAAAAAATAAATCGAAGATGGCGGCTGCGAAAATATTCAAATTTTTCGTCATGTATGTCATTTTCATGGTTTTCAAGGGTGTTAAAGCCGATACGAGTAGTGACGTCAAAATGTAAATCCAAGATTGCGGCTGCGAACATTTTGTATTTCTGATGGGGTCACCCGACCGCACACGTTCTTATTGAAGTGAAAGCTTCTGTAGGCACGTTAAGTGATCTTTGGTACTTAGAGGAAAATTATTATCTATCGTATCTTAGCTATGTGTGGTCGATAATATATTTTTACACTAAGCGCTATAATACATAATCTTATGTTCGATGTGTATGATCCTTTTTTATCATTAGGTACTTATGCCTAAATTCTAATTCCTACGTTGCTTTGATCTTGAGAAGAAAACCTCTGTGGCAGACGGACAAACAAGACATCTTAATATATAGGTTCATGCAAGTTATTGTCCGCAGGAAAAGTGCGCAAGGCTGGTAGCATTGCCTCGGTCATTGGCCGAAAAAGTAGGCGAGCACCCCATGGCGTTTCATCTCCAAACGGCTCGAACCAATTAAGTTGTTATTTATTATTCATTTGAGGTTTTGAGTAGCTGTAGCAGCAGTAGCCGTTTTAGCACAGCCTGCCTAATTCCGAAATAGCTTGATTATTGCACGAAATTAAGTAAGGCAGGTGTGTGAGGAGGTATGAGGGATGCAGACGAGTGCAGGAGGCGAGCAGTGAGCAGTGGTGGCCGGTGCAGGGGCGGACGGGGTGCGCGCGCAGCGGGACGTGGGCGGGGGAGGCGCGAGGCACAGCTCGGGTCGCGGGCCGCGCGGCCGCGCTGCAGTGTGGCGCGGCGTTACGTCACGCGAGCACGACCGCGCACGGCACGCGACTCGCGCCGTACTCACCACGCGCGCCTGACACACGCCCGCGCATGACAGTGCAGTGACTGCGACAGTGATGAGTGCGTGCAGCTAGTGATCACCACCAGCTACCAGCTCTGTCCGACATGAATACCAGATCGCACTTCTATGGAGATAGTATGTAGTTTGCTATGCAATCTCTTTTAAGTACCTATTCAAAACATGTCACCTGCACACTTAAACCATGCCACCATGCAGTGTTTTAATTTAACTGAAACGATTAGTTCGACGAGGAACATGAATATTTTCTTCGATTACTTAGTAGCAAATCATAAAGTCATAGGTGTAGCGGGCGACTACGACATATCACGCCCGGCGTGTCGCCGAAACGAGCGCCAGGCTGTACGTACTCGAGCGAGCCGTGCGCGCGGAGCTTCGGTCTGCTATTATGTGTTCTCGTAAATGAGTTTTAAAAAGAAAAACACAGGTACCTAACATTGCATCTGTAATACCCGAAGGATAGAAAGACGTGAAAAAAAAACACGGCTTGTATTCGCAATTATGTTTTAGTCCCATGTAAGCAATAGGGTGCGAGTCTATTGCCCAATAACACTTTTACCGACCTAGGAATCGAACTCAGGACCTCATGTCCAAGTTTAAATAACCGCTTATTGGATACTACAACTATTCTACGTTCACGGTTTTGTGCCGTAGGTACTTTTTTTGCTAGCGTTAGGTAAACCCATCGAACATCCGCAGGCATTGCCGAGCCATTAATTTTATTTACATTTTTACTATTCTGAGACGATTTAACCCATAGAAATCAGGGAAAACACATTTATTAATTAATCACATTTAACAATTGTAGTCAATTAAAAATCACGTGTGTTTTGCCTAATTATGAAATAGTGTTGATTTTTAATTGAGTATTATCATATCAGTGTGCATGTTGGGAAATAGACAAAATACGTTATTTTGTGTGACGAGAGCGCTAGCGTAGCTCTTCAAATACCTGCACTTGTTTCTTCAGATAAGATCTTTACGTTTTTTCTTTAGGCATTTTAAAGAAATATATAAACTTTTAAAGGAGATTGACCTAGTGACTAAGGAACTTAGTATCGGTATAAAACATGCAGTGACTCAAAGATTTATGGTTTAATTTAAAGGATGATTTTAGAGCCTTCAAATGTAATTTACCATTTTACCATAATTCTCGGCATTCCACGGTAATAAGGTGTCGAAATCTAGGTTTAGGATCGGATCTCTCGATTTTTATCTCAATTTATGCTGGTAAATTCAAAATACGAATTAGTCAAAATTACCTTTGAGAATTTTCAATGCTTGTCAACTCCCACTGGTTGATGTAGAGGCTTTAGAGGTAAATACAAATTTGAGAATTCACATGTAACATATGATTGAACATTTATCAATTTGTACCTACATCTTGGACGGAACATCAAAAATATCTTGTTTTAAAGCAAATAAATATATTCTATTCTATCGAAGCATGGCTTCCACGAAAATGTAGTCTGATATGAAATAAGTTGCTTTTGACGACGCTTACCTACCGTTGTGTTAAAATTAATTTGTAAACTATTGAACAATTTACATAAGTAATTATATTCATAAAACGTTCACGTGAATGGTACCTACCTATGCGTTACACCATGGTTACAACAATAAGATCAAAGTGCTGAACATATAAAATGATAAACAGCGGTTTGGACTAAGGAATATTCAAAAAAACCAAAGGTACGATGGCAAATAAATAATCACGCGAGAAAAGCATTTAATTGAAAACTCGTTAACACTAAAACCCTTTTTTTAAGTAGATGGAAATGCTCCAGTTTCTACTCACCTTTAATATGGAAACTTCTTTTGAGTTACCTACCTATTGTTATACTTTACAAGAGAAAAGCTGAACTGGGAATGTAGGTTACAATCTATTAGTTATAATATCATTGATATTGAAATTACACATGTGAGAACGATGCAGAACGTTAGTAGCGTCCGTAATAAAAAGATAAAAAATGAAATTCAAACAAATTTATTAGCCGTGGCTGCTAAGAGATGAAAGTCCCTACTGACGGCGCCCGTTCACGAACAGGTAGGTATATAGGATGCACACATGTGCTATAAGCTAACTAAACCTATATTGTGAAGATATTTACAAAAAATAAAATACAAGCGGGATTCGAATCCGCGACCTCTGGCGAAGCGTGCCTATGCCAAGCCAAGGCTGAGCTGTAACATTAACTAAATAAAAAATAGACATGACGTGTCTTTAATTCAAAAGTCATACGAGTAAAACAAATAACAAGTCATCACAGTCTTAACAAATGAATTAAGATACATACTAAGTGAGGAGGTATCGCTAAGAATCATATTCCTTTCTTCACCATATTGTGAAGGCACTCTTATTGCACGTACACGTAGTATAGATTTTCCACATACAAAGCATACACTTTGATGCCAAATGAAGGAGCTGATGCTGGCATAGCTTGGAGAGCATCATTTAGACAAGCTAAGCACTCAGTGAAAACTATTTCATCACGTGAAATCTATTATTACTATTATTAAATTAGGTTCTGGTAGATAACATACAAACACAGGTTCTGCATCTAATAGTATACCTATCTATGGCATATATTAATATGAGTCCTAGTAGAATAGTTCCTTCACACATTCGTGAACGCTTTAAATACCACCTAGGTTTATAGTTCCGTCCTTAATTGAGGTGTGTAACTATCTATCCATGTAGGTTCCTCGTAGAAATCCGTATTATTAATGATTGCATTAATAATAACTTTATTATGGCAGTTAGTGATGATGATGCGAAAAACAATGTAAGCTGCCGGAAAAGGAAATAAAGAGAATGCTGCGACGTGCTAACTGCACTAAATGACTTTAGGGCGGAAATGATCTCAATACTTCAAACAAACTTGAAACCGATGCGTGATGATAATATATTTACAATGAAAGATCAGATAATTATATTAAAAGCTCAACCAACGCATTGTTAGCAGAACATAAAAGCATGAACAAAAAAATCGAAAATATCTACGGTTGAAGTTGAACATTAAATCTACCACATCCAAAACCAGCACATCTGAGAAAATTATTCATCACAAGTGAGAAAATTATTTCTGAACTCCAGGACAGGAATAACAGAAGTAAAAATGTTATAATTGTAGGCCTGCCAGAGCAGACTCTGTCGGATAACTTTGCACGTCAAACTGCAGATGTGAACGCTGCTCGGACTATCCTGCAAAATGTAGTTTCAGAAAATCCTAAGGTGGTCAAAGCTATGCGACTAGGTAAATACGCATTTGGAAAAAATCGTCCGCTGAAGATTTGCTTTATGAGCTCTCAGGAAGCAAAGGAAATATTGCAGAATAAAAATAAAGTACCGAGCAACATCAAATTATACTCAGATCAGACCCCTACTCAGAAGAATATAATGAAAGAACTGAGCCAAGAGTTGGCTAGGCGTAAAGAAAACGGAGAAAAGCACCTGATTATCAAGTATGTTAGCGGCACTCCAAAGATCGTAGAAATGCCTTCAAAAAACTTCAACCTTTAACCTCGCCTATCTTGCAAAACCAAAACAACGAAACTATTACTTATCAGCTATGTCACACCTACCAGGATCTATCTACACCAAAATCTACTTTACGCAAATGTGCGGAGTATACGCAGGCGAGGAAAGTTTGACGAACTGAAATGTTCCTTAAAATCGATCGAAAACACAACCCATGTTATCCTTCTCACCGAAACGTGGTTGAGATGTAAAGAGGATGCGGAGTCATTTCAACTACCCAACTATACACATTATTATAATCTCAGAACAGACTCTAGAGGCGGTGGGGTTTCCATTATGTCCATTATAATTTAAATCATAGCGTGAACGGAGAAACTTACACTGGAGGTATAAACTACCTTTGGGTAGGTCTAAAAAAATGTGCACTGAACATAGGTTTAGTCTACAACCCAGGAACTATCAACATAGAAGAGTTTCTTGAAGTCTACTCATCACAATTGATCCAACACTTTATCAGCTACAGCAGACCTAATCACAGCAACACAAACAAATATTGACCAAAAAAAGATAGCACTAGGCTTTTAAGACATAGCGCTGTCAACAGTGACGTGAGGCCGGTTTTGTAAACATGTGTGCACTTAGTGAGGTATAGTTTATTTGTAAGGTTGTAAATGTGTGCGTGTGAGCGGATGTGCACAGAGCGGAGGTGTTATTTTGGCATGCTTTACTGTATTGTTCGCAGCGCTATGTCTTGGTTTTTATTTGGTAGGATAGAAATATTACGGTGAAAAAATGTGGCTGAAGCAATTAAAATGTTATTATTAGCATAATAACTAACCAATAACAACGCTAGCTTAGCTCAAGCTATGACAGTGAAGCGATGTTATTGGTTAGTTTCACACACATCTCTCGCTATAACACATCCTTGCTCATCTCTGGTGGAAACGCAGCCTAAAAAACGCAATGATCTGGTCTACCACATAATTGTTTTCTACCCGCGGATTCACTCGCACCTAATTTAGTTTAATTGGTATAGGTACCAACTTGTCTACGGTTATGTAACTATATAGGTACTATCTAGGTAGGTAGGAGATTATCTTTATGTACAATGTCATCACGTCAGTTATTTCTTTAAGTAATTATTTAAACCCAGATGGGTTTACAATATTTACTTGTTTATCGAAACAAGCAAAAAGTTCAAGGAAATCAGAATATAGGTACATTTTTATTTGCCGTAAGTGTTGGCATAATTCGTGGGTTAAGAACTAAAGTAGCGTAAGGGCAAAATTACAACTTCACTGGAGAGCCGAAAAACAACTCAAATTTACCTACCGTTATCTTATAGCTCTTTTATGGCAAAATCTATAGTAGTTAGATAACTGATTTTCACTAATAATAAAGCTTTATATAACGGATACAGAATAGTGTAACTTTTTGGTCAATCAAAAAACGTTTTTATTTTAATAAAGTATATTTCTCAAAAAATGGTTGACATACGTCATTTTGGCTGTTACATAAATTTGATAATGTATGGGAAACAGCGGAATTTCCGTTAAAATGACCTTAAAAATAATAAGTAACAAAATTCTTCAAAAATTAATAATCCCTCGTGGCTACTATAAAAATGTACATATGTAATTAAAAATAATTATTCGTGGTCGACCTGCAAATGGCTGTAAAAATCATGATACATTTATGTTGAAGGAATAACTCCAGATCGACACAGCTCTTGCAAATCGTTGTACTTATCTGCTGATATAGCTATTGGATCAATGTAAGCTTTTTGCAAAATTACTCTGGACAGGGCCCCTTTTTGGCCCCTTCTGAATACCTTAATTTTCTTGAAGTTTTCGCTGTCCAAGTCATATTTAAAATAGATATGTTCTGGGTCGTCCTTGCGATATTGAAGTCATTTGATTTTTAACCAATTCACAGTCTCCTCATTAGTATCTGTTTTACAGTTCTTAATCATAACAGTTTAAATTTTTTTCAAATCAAAAAATTCTTCCTGCCCCATTTCTTGTACTTTGTAAGGATTTCTTCTTGACGCAGTTCTAATGATATTGTAGTAACTGGACGGATCAAAAAATTGTACACTTTTCTTGGTCAGCTCTATATGTAGTAGCGTGAATGTTGTCAACTTCCATCTGACTGTGACCAGGCTCAAAATATTTTTGACATAAAAGTGATCGGTTTGCCATCTGCTTTTTCTTTCATGTATTTGAACAAAGATGATCCAACCTCGTTAGCACCTTTATTACCAACACCTTCATTCCAGCAGTAATACGTTACTTCCCTCTTTTCTTTCCCAAAATCCAGTAAAGTACAGTTACACACAGGCAGCCTTCGTTTATAAAATATTTTTTTGGAAGATGAGGTAGGAATATGACAAATAGCTTGCATGTCATATTCGGCGAAATAAATTTCATCATCCAGAGCAAGTTTCTTAGCTTCATCTCTACTTCTTCGCGCTTGAACTTTTCTCTGTAAATGAGCTTCATGTTCCCCTTTTTTGGCTTCTTTCTCTTCATCATTCATATTATCTTTTACAAAACATTCATCGCACATATCTTTCCGTGGCTTAGTGAAGCCAATATTAAAATCTTTCTTTAAAATATCGCAGTACATGTTTATTTTCCACCTCATCTTCCTTGCACTTATCAACATATAGTTCTTACATCTTCGTGACATTAAGGTCTTGGTCAAGGTACTCTTTTTTAGTATCTTTTCTAACATAGTGAGCTGGCATGCGCGGAAAAGAGTTAATGTGGTCTTTGACGTACTGTCTAGCACTTTCAGGAGGTTATTGTGTGGATCAACATTTCAGGAATATTGAACATCGAAAGGAAACACTTCTGACACACTTTAACTAACGTACGTATTTGGTGTCAAATTAACGTAAAAGTAGTATTAGACGCGAAAGTGAATCAGACCAACAGAGATTTATTACGTGCTAAAAGAACGTCTATAGCGTTTACACTATTATTGACATAAAAACTGATTGCATTACTTTAATTTATTATTTAGTGCCATAGTAGAGTATTTTTCGGCAGGGAGAAATATGACGGAAGCGCACGAAACAAGGTCCCATAAGCAGTAACGGTACTTTACGCTTATTTGGCACGAAACAAACTTAGGCTACATAATCAAACTGCGTTAAAAACGTATGTCAAGATACGTTATTTGAACGATTACATTGAAGGCATAAATTCGGTGTCCTATTCGCTCTGTAAATCGAGTTTCGATCGTTGTGCTCGTAACTTTTTTGACAAAATAATGTCATGATTATTGTAGTAGAAATGTACTAAGCAATCTACACACTACATCGCTCCAGTTTTTTGGCACATAAAATATGGGGATTAAAAAAACGAATGGTGATTTTTTTATTTTAATTTTGGGCCCTACGCTACTCTAGTTCTTAATCCACGAATTTCAGTTTTCACTTAAAATAATCTATGTGACATACAAAAATATTATAAACTAGCACTTTACCCGCGGCTTCGCTCCCGTGGTCTTTCCCGCGGGACCCGTTATTTTTCCCGAGATAAAAAGTATTTTAATAAGTATTATAAACATATTATAATTTTATCTAATGGTAAAAGAATTCTTTAAATCGGTCCAGTAGTTTCGGAGCCTATTCAATACAAACAAACAAACAATCAAATCTTTCCTCTATATAATACAAAAAACATATTATAAACATACACTCACAGACAAAGAATAGAGTAATTTCACTTTTTCGCACTGACCCGAGTGCGAAAAAGTGAAATTACTCTTAAAATATGTAATAGAACTAGCGGCATTCATGAAACTGTATATTATAGATAATTCACCAGTAAAAAAAAAAAGTTGGAAACATTATTAGTTTAGTTGTTAAAATTACATTAAAAAAACAAAACATCACAAACTTTTACGCTGAAAAAATAATGGTTGACACCTTACATACAACACAAAAACGAACTTTAAAACAAAATAATCACTTTGTATTGCCTCCACGGGCTCTTCTCGCAGCTGTCAGGCCATGCTGTTTATTAAGTTTTACATGCGATGTTGCGGAATATTGGTCCATTCTTTCACTAACGCATGTTTCAGGTCTCGAAGTGTAGCTGGGGCGGGGTTTGGATTTATTACACACATCCCAAGCTCGTTCCAAGCGTGTTCCATTGGATTCAGCTCCGGGCTTCTCTCGGGCCTGTCTATTCAATTGATGCAAACGTCCTGAAATTACTCATTTACAATTTGAGCTGTATGTGGCCTGGCGTTGTCATGCATGAATATTGAATGTTCACCTATATTAATTAAATATGGGCCGATATGCTCATTAAGAATTTCTTCCACATATCTTGCACTAGTTAGCGTACCATTTTCTATCGATCAGCACTAACTCCGTGTGACTCTGAAGAGATTTCAGCCCGAACCATAACAGATCTACTGCTGAACGGAACTTTTTCCTCAAAACAAGCTGGAGTAAAACGTTACCCTGGTCATCGGTAGACTCTTCGCCGCCCATCATGTGCATAGTGCATACAGCATAAATCGGGATTCGTCAGAAAACATTACTCTTTCCCATTCTTCGTTTTCCCATAGTGCGTGACGTAATCTTGCTACCCGATGTCCCCTTTTAAAGTTTTGGACCATTTGCGGGTCTATGTGTGGTCAAATTAACTTCAAGGACCCGCTGCCTTACAGTCATCTTGCTTACATTATCTCTACGGGTCTCTCGAAGTTGATTTGTTACTTCAACTGCCGTGAGGTGCCGATTTCGGAGCATGGTCGTAACAATAAATTGATCCTTTCAAGCCGTAGTACACATCATACATCTCGGTCTGCCAGTTCTTGGTCTTCTTATGTTCTGCTGAGTTTATCGGAAACGTTAGACGACTCGCTGCGCTGTAGAAAGTGACACGCCTAATTATGCTTGCTGTACTTGCCTTCTTCTAACATAGTGATAATGTGCACATTCTGGTGTTAGCGCCATGATAGTAATTCATTAATAATGGTGAAAGACGACAATGACTGAGAAAGAGAGAGACTTTAACAGAGAGAAAATAAATTTGAGAAAACAAGCAAAAGTAAAACAACCGCTTATTGAATTTATTTCCAAATTCGAGGTTTTAAAATTTTAGTTTTTTAAATTATGTTGTAGATCATTTAGGGTTTTATTTCATACAATATTAAAATTATCTGTAACATAAAGTTAGTTTCATGCATGTACCATTATGAATTTGCAGGTAACAGGGATTTTCGTCATCGACCCGTATTAGGTATTTGACCACGAGTGTAGTGAATTAAATTAAATCCAAATTACAGAATAATAGTGGCTTAGTAGTATATGTACATTAAAACAAAATATATAAATGAAATCATTCAATTTGTTATACAATAATAATAAACTATTAGTAAAAGTAAATACCTACCATTCGAGACTGTAATAAAAAAACTAAGCGAATGGGACGTGCATAATGCTAGAAAGAGAAAGCCCGCCGTTCTGTCGCCTTCATATTCTGCTCAGGATGCGCGCGCATAGAATCTTATCTTATCTTATTATAATAATCTTATATTTTAGCGCGCGTTTGTTCTGTTTTCAAAGTGTTTCTATTGATGTACGAAGTTTCATAAGTGCCCTTGTAGGTTTATGTGAAATAAAATATTTTGAATTGAATTGATGAATGAAACAGGCAAAGGTCTCTAAAACATTCTGCTTTTCGCATAACCAAAAGGTTTGCTTAAGTATTTTTAACACCTTATCAGATTATTATTACAATGTAATAATAATAATTATTTGTTATTAATATCTGTTGTTACTAAGTATTCAACTATAATTTCAAGAATTGGATGCGTAAATTAATAATTTTGCGTAGGTAAGTCAAGAAGGCACGATAATGTTAAGTAGGTAGCAGTTATACCGATCCCTGACTCGGTGATGACGGGCACCTAATGTTTAGTAGCAGTTATGCCGATCCCTGAGTCGATGATGACGGGCACCAAATGTTTAGTAGCAGCTATGCCGATTCCTGACTCGGTGATGACGGGCACCATAATGTTTAGTAGCAGCTATGCCGATCCCTGAGTCAGTGATGACGGGCACCATAATGTTTAGTAGGTAGCAGCTATACCGATCCCTGACTCGGTGATGACGGGCACCTAATGTTAGTAGCAGCTATGCCGATCCCTGGAGTCGGTGATGACGGGCACCTAATGTTTAGTAGTAGATACGCGATTTTAAATTACACTCTAAGGGTAGGGCAGATAAGACAACGTGGGGTCGGTTTTGCAGCGATTCGTTTCTGTCACCAACTTTTGTAGCACAACATACCTATTGAATTTTTAAGGCAATACTTTAATTCTGATTTAGGGTTAAAAATGGAATTTTACTAAAAATCGTCGCTGTAAATAAACGTTATGCTATCTTAAAAGTATTTAATTGAGACGGGTTCCCTCTATCTGGCAGAATCTTGATGCTCCGAAATTTATTTGGCATAACACACTTGGCATAATCTTCTTTGAACGAATATTTTAAAGGCATAAAAAATATTTAATATAATGATTGTTTGGCCGAATGTTTATATGTCCGAATTTACAATGGCATACTTTTAAGATGGCAGAATTTTCGCTATCCGCTGTTATGCAAAATAATATTATGACATAGACCCAATTGAGACCAGTTTTTTTTTTTAAATCACCAATGGTATTTAATTGTTACAGAAACTATAGCAACATGTTTTAAATCAAAATTATGTCTGCGGCACTACAAGTTCACCAGCTTAACTTTCACCCAAAGTCAGAACACATCAATTAACAAAAGAAAATATACCCAGAACATAAAATCATACAGAAGCGTGGCACAATAGATTTGAACATTTTGTGGGAAAACACCATCCTGGATTTTATTTTTTGGCAAACAAAAGTGTTCAAGAAATGAATTCAATTCAATTCAATTCATTTATTTATTGTTTGTCACAGGTAAATAGGCAGATCTTACAATAGTATTATTGAATCACTGTAACATACCCATGGGGTGTACAATATTTATATGGTATGTCAATGTTATTAGTTATGTTAAAAATAAAGAATAATAATAAATTACACTCATAATTGGTTGGTGGTTGCATTGGCTGTTTTAGTCAACCTCATTTTACATTAATAGGGACATACAATTTAGTTTAATAAGTCAAAATATAAAAAATAGAAAATTAAGTTTAACATGTCAATTTTTCGTCAACCACATCAGACATTATTAATAGTCATAATTATTTTGGTCATGCGATTTACATTAAATAAGTACAAAAACTAAATGAAAATAAGTTTAACATGTCAAGTTTTAGTAAACCTCGTGCTAACAATAAATAAGTCAAAAACAAGTTTAGTCAATAATTCGGTCTGTTAGAAATTCATTAATTGAGTAATATGTTTTACTTAGGAGAAATTCTTTAAGCTTTAATTTAAAAACATTTAATGAAGAGATATTCTTGATACAATTTGGGAGCTTGTTATAGATTTTAACTCCAACACCAAATACACTCGATTTAAATTTTACTGTTCTATATTGAATACCTTTAAGTTCAGTTTTGTGTCTCGCACTTTTCAACGTTTCATACTTATCTATATCGCGTTTTATCATCATTGCCGCTTCAAATATGTATAGTGAAGGTAGGGTTAAGATTTTCAACCTTTTGAAAACTGGTCTACATGAATCAGTCTGTCTTAATCCGCATATACTTCTGATGCACTTTTTTTGTGCTTTTAGAGCATACTCTCTGTTCGGTGAATTTCCCCAGAAAAGGATACCATATTTTAGAATGGAGCCTACATATGCATGGTAAACACTTAGTAAAGTACTCTCATTTGTAACTTTTTTTAACATGTAGAGGGCATATGAGAACTGATTTAATTTTTTATTTATTTATTTATTTATTTAGGCAAACCAACTAAATACACACAAGGACATTCAAAGTACATATCATTAACAAATACAATAGAATTGCATGCATCTAAATTATAGGTAAGCACAGCATTTTAATTTGATCTCACTATACAATAATAATCAATATAAAGATGGATAACAATGCAATTAGAACCATAATATTATATCTTTTATATTTTATAAGTACATAAAATTAACTTATTAAAATGAATTGAATTAAATTAAATTGAATTGAATTAAATTAACTAACAAACTAAAAACTTAACTAACTAAAATTATTATAATCAAAGCACACACACAAAAAAAAAAAAAAAAAATAAACAAAAAATAAACAGACACAAAATAAATTAAATTAAATTAAAAAACAAAAAGAGAGACATTATTGAGCAAGAGTTACATATTATTGAGCAAAGCTCGTTTAAACTTTGTGATGCTGTCTGAAAATATGTCGAGGTCACAATCGTGAAAAATGTCGTTACACCTTCTGAGAATATAGGAAAGGGGGGCATTTCTCCCGTACTTGGTTTTGCGGCCACCAGGAGCAAAAGGCTTATAATTATGAAGTCTAGCTGACGACCGGGGCGTACTAATATTAATTGAAGATAGAAGCTGTGAGCAATCCACGCCTTGATTTAATATCTTAAATAAGAAAATTAGACCTGCAAAATCTCGACGCCAGTGCAAAGATTTCATTTTAAAGTGATTCAGTCTATCTTCATAGTTTTTAACTGTATTCCTTATACCTGCTTTATAAGAGAGTCTTTTTATAAATTTTATTTGAACTCTTTCGATGCGTTGAATATGGATATTATGTACTGGGTACCAGACGATAGAGCAGTATTCTATATGACTACGAACTAATGCGGAAAACAGAACTTTCAGTGCTGTCAAATTACTGAATTGTCTTGTGTTACGGTTTAAAAATGCTAACATTCTATTGCTCTTATTTATGACGGTTTCGGTGTGTGTTTGAAATTTCATTTCAGACACCTCCTCCGGTTCCTCATTATGTACGTAGAATTAAATTTATGTTTTTTACGAGAAAATTTCATATGATAACATTTGCCAACATTAACTTGCATGCTGTTCTTCTCACACCATACACAGAGCCTATCAATATCCTTCTGCAGAAGATCTTCATCGTTCTTTGTCATTACAACCCTATAAAATTTTAAGTCATCGGCATACATTTCAAAATTAGAGTTTTGTATGGAATATTTAATATCATCAACAAACATTGTGAACAATACTGGGCCCAAGTGGGTCCCCTGTGGTACACCAGATGTGGGCGTGAACTTGTTGGATGAGTGTCCATTTACTACTACTCTTGCTGTTCGGCCAATTAAGTAAGACTGGAACCATTTCAGAAGTGACCCATGAACACCGAATGTTATTTCGAGCTTTTGTAGCAAAATGCTATGGTCAACTTTGTCAAAAGCTTTGCTGAAATCGCTATAGATGGCGTCAACTTCGTTACCGTTACTCATGTAAGCTAGAGTTCGTTCGACAAAGTTGGTCAAGTTTGTGGCAGTCGATCTATTTTTAAAGAAGCCATGTTGATGTTCCGTAACAGAGTCTTTGATATGCCAATTCATGATGGGACACAAAAGTGATTCGAGAACCTTTGCCAAAGTGGGTAATATACTAATAGGCCTGTAATTGCAGACATCAGTCTTATCCCCTGATTTTGGAATTGGTATTATTATGGCTTCCTTCCACATCTCCGGAAAAACTCCATCAGATAACGATCGGTTGTAAATTATACACAATGGCTTAGATAAAATATCAGCACACTTTCTAATAAACAGTGGGGGTATACCGTCAGAGCCGGGCCCTTTAGCAACATCTAAGTTCTTTAGTTTTCTCTGTATGTCAAGTTCAGATAGTGTTGCTTGATGTAAGCTGTTACTATTGCTGGATTTATAAATATGTGCAGGGTCTGGACCACTGCCAGAAATAGGGTTGTATACCGATGCAAAGTTCTCCGCAAATAAATTAGCTATGCTTATGCCGTCGGTCGCAGTGCTATCGTTGAGCCTCATGTACCTTGGTATAACGCTTTTGCTATCACGTTTGTTTTTTATGTATGACCAGAAGTATTTAGGATTCTTAATCACATTACTTTGTACATTTTGTAAATACTTCTGATACAATTCTTTTATTTTTCGGTTAGATCGATCCTTAAGTAATACATATTCAAATACATCTCGTTTATTTTTATATTTTTCATCCTCTGCCGATATTTTTCTTTTTCTTTTAACATTTTTATCAAACTGTTATCATACCAGACTGGGTATGACTTTTTACCAGCGTTCTGTCGTGGGACCAATTCAGCAATAATCTCCCGTAATACAGAATAAAAAGCAGCAACTGATAGATCAACGGTATCCGAATTTAAAACAGTGTCCCAATCCGTTTTCTCAAGACGGTTTGTAATTTCACGATAGTCGGCTTTATGGAATTTATAAATCTTGGTCATTTTATTCGTAAGTGTCTTAGGAAGGTTGAGATGAATGGTGATCTGTAAGGGTGGGTGAAAATCATCGACTCTTGATATGGAATCACAAGACCGAGTTACCTCAATCGGATAAGTTAAGTTGGATATAACTAAATCTAGAATCCTATTTTGTTTATTTTGGATTGAGTTATACTGGTATAGGTCGTTAGAGGATAAGAATTCTATAAAAAATTTACTTATATTATTGGTGCCGATATTTGGTACCGCATGTTGATGTAGAGATGTTTTTGTCCATTCTACGTTACTTAAGTTGAAGTCACCTATTATAATTACGGGTTCGTCATTAATTACACTACTAACTCTATTCGTAAAGTACGTTATGAGATTAATGTTAACCGGAGGAGCCAAATAAGTGGCGCACAAGTGAATTTTTTTTGATGTTTTAAGAGCATGATTAGTTGATAAGTCTAGTGTCACCCATAAGTCCTCACAACTAGACTCGAAAGATGAATTTCTGTAAGCATTTATAGATTTATGAATTGCGATAAGCACACCACCTCCCTCCTTGCCCCCAGAAAAAGTTCCCGACTGCCTATCTCTTCTAAAAATCTGATAACGGCTATCAAGAATTTCTGAATCTATCACATTTTCATTCAGCCAGGTCTCAGTGAGCACAATCACATGAAAATTCATAGTCAACACGTTTAAAAAAACTGTATCTAATTTTCCGCGGATACTTCTCGAATTTTGGTAATAGAAAATTAATTTATCGAATTTTAAAGTTGAATTATTTTGACAATGACAGGTTTTGATTTAAATGAACGTGATTAATCTAATTTTTTAAGACTTTCTAAACTTGTTATAACACGTGTTAATGAACCTTCCTCTTTCCTGATAAGAATTTTTCCATTTCTAACCCAGACAAACTTGTATTTCTTCTCCTTGGCTGCGATCCTGGTAGCTGCGTGCAATGATTTGTTAGCTAAAGTGAGGTGTTCGCTTACATAAACTGGGGATAGCTTGTCTCCGTAACCCAGTAACTTGGTGTTCAATTTATTGTTGGGGTTCGATCTGTTGTACAAGGAAATTGCCCCAAGAAGATTATCGCGTTTAATTTTGCTTGGTAGCTTGCAAATAACTGCTCTCGGTTGATTCGACGACGCGTTCAGCTTTTGTACTCTAGCGCAAGACAATATCTCACTTTCTGCTAGAGGATAAGACACAACTTTGCTCAGTTGTACTAAAGTTTTGACTAGGTTCTCTTGCTTATGTTCGGGTAAACAGTGTATTTCTATATTGTTTTGCCTAGCATCTTGCTCTAATTGCGCAACTCTTACTTCCATTTCTGTCACCTTTTTAATCAAACAGCTATTTTCACTGCGCAGACATTTTACCTCTTCATTGCAAGCTTTAAATTGGGCCGTCATGTCTTCGAAATCGGCGTTCATAAATTTGATTGTTTTTTCAAAACTAAGGATTTCCTGTCTCATGGACGAAAATTCGTCATTCAGAATTTCCTTGATTGCGGCGCGTGTTTCTGTTCTTATAATGTTTATGATTTCAGAGCGCAGTATAGATTTAGAATCCTCACCCTGATCAAAATTATCTCGTGTCGTTTTGTTGCTTTTGTTGCGATATGTGACGTTCATAGTTGTTGACTCATAATTTGGTTCGGAGGATAAGCTAATGTTTGGCTCCGATTGATGATGAATAAGCGGTGACTGTCGCTGTTGGCTTGAAGAATCAGATACAACAGGCGAAATAGGCGGCGTTCGATTTAACGGCATTGTAACTTGGTAGCGTATTTATTGGAAGAAAAATATATAACAGAGAATATTGATGAAAAATGCTTTCGTTTTGAACTCGGAGCTTCTCGTATGGTACAAACAGGACTTTTGAAAATACAAAAATAATATCACTTAGTGAGATTCGAACCCGGCTTCTCAGGGCAGGTACACGCTGTAGCCACACGGCCAGACGTACGCTGATTAAGTACACGAAATTAACAGCTTGGTTGGAACGGGTTGCCGATGTAGTTGTGGGTTGGGTTGGTACCGTTATTCCACAGTCCGAAGTTCACTTTTACGTTCACTTTTTAAACTGTATACGAGTTCGTTATTTTATTATAATGTTGTTTTGAGATAGTTCCACTACTTGTATCACTATAATATTATCACAGATTGTCACTTATATATTGCACTTTATGTTTGTGAATTATTTTTAGCAGATAAGTTATTTTAAACGACTTTATCAAATTAAAATTGTAAGGAGAACTGACAGCAGGTCTGTACGTGGTCACGCACGGAGACGTTATTCTAATTTTGCAAACATGGTCAATCTGTTTTTTCCAGTTTAGTGCAGCGTCAATATGTATGCCAAGAAATTTGGTTGTCTTTACTTCTTTTAAAGTTTCACCTTTGTATTTTACGTTTAGGTTCTTTAGTTTTTTATTTATATGATGAAACACCAAACTACCTATAGAAATAGAAAAACTTGATGTCGAAACATCACCAATACCAAAAAAAAAGGAAAAGATACACGGACAAACACAATAACCTAGAAAAAAATATTGGTAAAAAAAATGAATATACTTCGAAATTAGCATTTTTACAAGCAATTGCTAAAAATATACAACTGTAATAAAATACACAATTAAGTTAGTTAACTGTTGGTTAAATAAATATAAATTTTGTTGTGACAAAATTAACAATTTATTTTATATTAATAAATAATAATAATGTTTTTAACATGGTTTTTTTTAAAGAAATATTAAAATATGTTTAGCAAATAAAATATTAAATAAAAATAGCTTATTTGCACCTTCAAGTAATATACAGATGGTTGAATAAAGGGAATACCTACTAATAATACATTTATATTTCAAATATTAATATTTTTTGTAATGGTATGTCTAACTACTATTATGCTAATAGTCATTATGCCTAGTAATATTATGTGAGTTAAATTTATGCCAAAACAAATTAGCCTTCAAGATGATTATGCCAACATAAACTGTATGCCAAAAAAAATATGGCAAAGTATTATTATTGCAAAACAAAATTATGCCAAAACTTGTAACGTTACATTTTCCCGGGAGGGGGAAAATATAAGGTCAGCGAGGTAACTGTCACCAGAACTGGAGGAGTCCCGGCTTAAAAGAAAAAGTAAAAAAAGAAATGGTAAAATAATTTAATTTATGTAAATAAGGCCAGGGAAACCGGGGTAAAAAATTGAAGGTCCAAGTTGTGAAGAAAAGGGCCTCGAGTCAGGCCTCCACGTCGCCGACCTCGGAGGGGCAGGCCGTGGTAGAGAGGACAGGCAGAGGGCTGAGAGCTATCAGCGGTCGGCGTCACAGGTTTGCAGACAACGGCGTTATCCCACGAACGACGTCCGGTGTAAAAAGACGCGTAGACTTCGAGTTTGAGTTTATCTTGAAGCACAGCCCATACTATCAGAGGGTACAGTCCTCCCACCGAGCGCTATCAACAGGACCTCCTGCCAAGGCGAGCCCAAGAGTAAAACTGGTCTGCTGGCCCCGGCTCCCTTCCTTTTCGGATCGGTTGTCATTTCAAAATAGCAATGTGATTCTAGAACATACAAGAAGAATAATAATTTATAACAAGGTCTAATACGTATACAACCTAACCTACCAGCAGCTCTAGCAATAAATTAAAAATAAAACCTAGGCTTGTCATTATCTGACATTACAAAAGGTAAACAAACATTCGGAGAGCACTAGAAAATCTAAATAGCTCTAAATATAGAGGTCTAGGATTGCTTAAACTACAGACAATGGCCATGCAGATAATTGGAGAGAACATATAATATCTAATTAAAATAGCCAAAACGTAAGTAAAAAAATACGAACATTACAAACTGTAATGCCAAAGTATATTAGGAAAATGAACATTATGCAAAAAGAAGGGATCCCGTGGTTCCCTATCCATTTGCATGCAATTTTAAGACCTAATATAACTTGGCATACTTTTGTTTCTCCTAATTATATTTTCGCATAATATTATTTACGCTTATCAGCTTACGCATAGAGAAATTATGCTTAAAAAATTAAGCATAATTTCTCTAATCATAATAATGATTAAGCATAACATTCTGAAGCATAAATTAATTTACGATGTCGGCATAGTTATAGAATTTAATGTACATCAATGATTTATGGTGTTTTATATTCGTGAATATTGACACATGAAATTGTTATAAATAAAAAACCCAAAGAACTTGTCAGTACAACAGACTAGACGTAAATAGTTTAATTAAACCTTTTAATCAGATCGCTGGAAATACATAAGTGTATAGATTATAATTTCGCAATTAAAAAACTTATGGCGTTTTAAAATAGCGAACAGTTTTGAATTATTACGGTTAACTGATATGGTTTTTGTATTATTAAGCTCAACACACATACAAAGCGTAAGCGGGTCGGGCGCGGATCGGGTCGGGTGCGGGAGCCGCGCACGCATTCCGTGTGCTGACATCCATATAATATAAGGAAATACAATATACAAGCCTGCCGTACTGCCGTCGAGACCAGTACCCAACACGCACCCGCCTTGTGTGTGTTGAACAAAACATTAGGTACTTTCGAATAAACTTTATTATTGTCACATTTTTTGAGATTCAGATTGAGCCTAAAACATTTAAAAAGTAATGGCCACATGAATTAAGATTTCTTTATTGTATTGATTAACATTTATTAAACTGGGTAATAGTCTCAAAAAATGTGACAATAATAAAATATAATATTCAAAAGTAATGTTTTTCTTTAAAGTACATTTTTGCAGTTTACCCTTATATTTTTAATAGCTTTATTACCAATAAGAATGGAAACACAAAGTAAAACCAAAGAGTAAAAATAATTATTTATTTATTTGAGAAAAAAAAAAAAAAAAAAAAATTCAGATTATAATATTATTATTATTTATTTATATTTCAGTTATCATGATCCATTTAACATAAGTATTTTTTTTTTGTAATATTACATTTTCCTTACAACCTTGATAGTAGTCTTGATAATGCGGCGGCACAATTTTTACTAGAGGAAACATATTCAATGTCATATGTATACCCAGCCAGTAACACCGCCCAACCTAGACGCGGCCATCACCGGAATACCGACTTTATCACCAAAAATATAAGTGAGAGGCTTGTGATCGGTTCTTAATATAAATTTCCGACCATAGAGATATTGATGAAATTTTCGAACTCTGAACACAATAGCGAGTGCCTCTCGATCTATTTGTGAGTAGGACCGCTCGGCTTGCGTGAGCGCGCGTGATGCATACGCCACGGGACGCTCGCCCTTTGCCGTTGTGTGCGATATCACAGCTCCCTATGCCTACACTGCTCGCGTCGGTTGTTAAAATTATTGGTAACTCCGTTGTAATGCATTAGCACTTCACTACATGTTAATAAATGCTTCACTTTACTGAACGCATCTTCACATTCTCTATTCCAACTATACGGGGTTCATAATTTAAGCAATTTATACACCGGCGCTAGAATTATACTAACATTTTTTATAAATTTTCCATAGTACATCACCATACCAATTAAAGCTCTTAGTTCTGAAATATTCGCAGAAGTTGGAGTTTTAACAATAGCTTTTACTTTGTCCGGAAACGTGTGAACCCCTTCTTTACTAATGGTGTGGCCTAGATAGTTCACTGATTCAACAAAAAATACACATTTTTATTTTTTTACTCTGAGCCCGTATTTGTTCAAGCGATCAAATACTTTGCATAAGTTAGGCATGTGTGCTTCGTTGGTGGGTCCCGTTATTATAATGTCATCCAAAAACACCCCCACATATGGTAAATCTGCAAGCAACTGTTCCAAATGTCTTTGAAAAATACCCGGACTAGATGCTAACCCGTATACTAGCCTATTATACATAAATAGTCCTTTATGTGTGTTTATCACTGTGTATTTTTTTGTTTCATCCGGCTCAATTTGAGCGTATGCCTGTGAAAGGTCAGTTTTGCTGAAATGCAGGCCACCCTTCAAACGAAGTAGTACTTCCTCTACTCTGGGTAAAGGGTAACGGTCAACTTCTAAACTTTTTTTAAAGTTAATTTGTAATCTGCGCATCTTCTAATGTTACCGTCCTTCTTGACGACCGGCACGATGGGTGTTGCCCAGTCAGAACGCTCCACCGGGGAGAGAATGCCGTATCGCTGCAACTGGTCCAGCGCGCGCACCACCGGCTCGCGCAGCGCGTACGCCAGCGGGCGCGCGCGCATGAACACTGGTAGCGCTCCCTCGCACACGTACACGCTCACCGTGCCGCCGGTGAACCGCCCCAGGCCGTCCGTGAACACTTCACAGTATTTGGTACTGAAAGCAGCCACATCAAATACATTGTTTTTGTACATCACAACATCATTACTATTACAATCAATATCATAGGTTACTGTAGGTAATTGTATTTTTAGCTCTGCCATCCACTGACGGCCTAACAGCAGTGTTTTGCCATTCTCAAAAACATATAAATCTAATTGTTTATGCTCATTTTTATATTTCACTAATGGTTTTATAACTCCAAGGGGTTTTCCTAACTCGCCGGTATAATACTTTAGTGTTAAATTACTAGGATTAAGTTTTACATCATTAAACAAACTACCGTAACATTTCCAGCTTATGCATGACACCGCGCTGCCGGTATCACATTCCATTTTGATGTCAATACCGTTTACATTAAGTTCGACATAAATAGGCCTACACTGCGTCACTGATAATTTACACCTCACCCAGCTTCATGGGTGCGGACGCTGCCGATGCGCGCGCGCCGCGTCCCCGTCCGCTAAATGTCGTAGTATCGAACGGTGTTGTCGCTCCGCGGACGGCACGAGTGGCCACCGCCACCATACCCTTTCGCCACGAGCCCGCTGACATCGCTTGACACGTCACCGACGTCGTGGACACACCCTCGCTTCTTGATCCGCTCTGTCCTTCAACGGCCGCTGCGTCTTTTTCTGCTGCCTCCATGCTAAATGCCAACTTATACGCCTTCCCGAAATCTAAATCGAATGTATGTGTCAGACAGAAACGCCCACGCATTGATGGCTCACCTGACCCAGAATTTCAATGCTCAAAAAGTGAGCTGATCGACTGTATTCGTCAAGAAATACGGAGTGTCCTGTCATTGGAAATATCAGCCAACATCAAAAAAAGTGTCACTAATGAACTGGGTGATATAAAATCACTGTTCCGTGAACTTAAGCAGTCAGTCGACTTTATAAGTGAAGAGTTTGATCAGATGAAGGCCGAACTAGAGACCTGTAGGAACGGCAATAAAATCCTCCAGAAGGAAAACAATTCTCTCAGGCACACAGTCTCTGAACTTTCATCAAGAGTAAACTTGATTGAACAGCATGCACGTCAACAAAATTTAGAAATCAACGGCATTCCAGAAAGCAAAGCAGAAAATCTGGTTAAGACTGTCCAGCAAATTGGAAATGTAGTCTCTTACTCCGTCAAAGAAGACGACATCCTGTCTGTAGTAAGGGTAAGGAAACTGGACCCAGAAAGCAATAACCCCAGAGCTGTAGTTGTCAAGCTGCGTAGCATGCTGCTGAGGGATACCATTCTAACCTCAGTGATGAACTTTAACAAAGCGCACCCCGACAAAAAACTTAACTCGCAACACCTTGGTTATGGCAACTTAGTTAAGCCTGTCTTCGTATCGGAGCACCTGTCACCCCTAAACAAAAAAATTCACGCGGCTGCCAGAAAAGCCGCAAAAGAAAAAGGATACAAATATGTTTGGGTTCGAGATGGCAAAATCTTGATAAGGAAGGAGGATGGACAACAAGCTAAACAAATAAAAAGCCTGGAGGCTATCTCTTTACTATAAAGGGATCAAAGACGCATAAAGACCGTGATCTTGCTGTCAGAATTCACCATCTATTATCAGAACTTCAGAGGTCTTAAGACTAAATTGCATAATCTCAGCCTAGCCGCACAACTCAATAGCTACGATGTGATAATTGGAACAGAGACATGGCTTGATGACAGCGTAAATGATGGCGAATTATTCGACTCCCGATATATCATTTATCGTAGAGACAGAGCTTCTACCCCTCTTGGCAACAAAAAAGGCGGAGGTGTACTGATCGCTGTTTCTAGGGCGATAGACTCAACACGCGCAACAAAATGGGAATCAGATGCTGAAGATCTGTGGGTCAAGCTCAAAACTAATAGCAGAAAGGGCAACCTATACATCTGTGCGGCCTATTTACCACCACCTGTGCAACATGCCCCACTTAACTTGATCCTGGATAACGCGGATGCAGTGATTGAATCAACGGGAGGAGATGTAATAATTGCTGGGGACTTCAATCTCGGGTTCATCGACTGGAGCATGGACAATACTCTCTCTAGCTCACCATGTACTACTGCTAGGAACTTTGCAAACGGGTTAGGCTACTCACTGGTTGATTTTATGTCGTCAAATAGCATTAAGCAAATTAACACTGTTAGGAACTGTTACAACAGAACTTTAGACCTTATTTTATGTAACTTCCACGGAGGATCTGTCAGTGAATGTAAAAATCCAATGTCACTGGTCGATGTTCATCACCCTCCTCTTGACATCACCATCAAGAATATTTCACCCGCAATGATGAAAAGTAAGAGTTCTCTCAAATATAACTTCTGGAAAGCCAACTATGCACTCGTAAATGAGAGGTTGAGGAGCATCGATTGGGCCCGTTTGTTTTCGGATCTGGCAGATGTGGACTTAATGGTAGTCACGTTTTACGCACAATTGTATCGAATAGTGGATGAATGTGTTCCTAGATATACTACACGCAATAACAAATATCCTATATGGTTCTCAAAATGTTTGATCAGACTTCTTAACGAAAAGGAAAAATTAAGACTTCGTTTTAAGAAATACAAAAATCCCAGGGACAAATATGAATACCGTTTATTGGAGGACCGTTCTAAAAATATGATAAAAAAGTGCTACAGCACATACGTCGATAAAACTGAAGATAACATCAGACTGAATCCGAAGGCATTTTGGTCATTCGTTAACGCCAAAAAAGCCAAGCCCAATGATATTCCATCTGAGATGTACTGGAACGGGAAAGTGGCAACTTCTGGAGAAGAAGTGACTAAACTGTTTGCCTCACACTTCTCTGCCACCTTTGCATCTCCAGCTGGTACACTCGCGGTACAAACAAATTCAAAAGAGTTCCCTCAGCTTGCGCTAGGAAGCCATTATTTCACAGAGCGAGACGTACTCAAAGCATTAAAAAAACTAAATATCTGCAAAGGGCCAGGGCCTGACGGCCTACCGCCGCATTTCATAAGGCAATGTGCCAAATATTTATCATTGCCGCTCAAACTTATTTTTAACAAGTCTCTTATGTCTTCTAAGTTTCCCACGCAGTGGAAAATCGCACACGTAGTTCCAATATTTAAAAAAGGGGAGTCTAACGATGTTAAAAATTACCGGCCCATTTCTCTTCTTTCAATTTTCTCGAAACTGTTCGAATCATTAGTTTGTCCTGTATTAACTTCGCTCATTAAAACTCAATTGGCTACGCAACAGCACGGTTTCTGTACCAATAAATCCACTACCACCAACTTAGTTCACTACATTAATGATATCAGCAGATCTGTAGACTCCGGTGTGCAAGTGGATTCAATTTACACTGACTTCAGTAGAGCGTTCGACAAAGTAAATCATGTGCTTCTACTTCAAAAACTTGAGAACTATGGTATGCATGGTCATTTGCTACGCTGGTTTGAATCATATCTTTCAGAACGACAGCAGAGAGTAATTATAAAGGGTTATCAGTCGCCACTTTATTACTCAACCTCTGGGGTACCACAGGGATCGCATCTTGGTCCTATTCTCTTCCTGGTATTTGTGAACGACATCATACACTCCATTAAAAACTCAAAATGCTCTATGTTTGCGGATGATCTAAAAATATACAGGGAAATTGAATCAAGTACCGACATTGATTTGCTTCAGAAGGACTTGGACGCAATTCATGAGTGGTGTCATAGTAACATGATGACTCTCAATGCCGTTAAGTGTTTTCATATAACATTCACACGGAAAAAGTTGATACGGCCTTCAGCATATCACTTAAACGGTATAAGTCTTCTGAGAGTCGATACCATTCGGGATTTGGGAGTCCAACTCGATAGTCAACTATCCTTTACAAATCACTTTGACACTATTGTCGCCAAAGCGAATAAAATGTCCGGATTTGTAAAAAGAACTTGCAAGGAATTCCGGTCCAGTGGCACCCTTAAGGTTCTCTATAACTCTCTGGTGAGGAGTATACTGGAATATGCATCTCCTGTATGGAATCCAGCGTATCGTGTCCACATCGACAGAATAGAGGGCATCCAAAAAAAGTTTACGAGATACCTGCGCTACAGATCACAGACTTGTGATCGCGAAGCTGATTATCCTCAAAGGCTCTGCCACTTCAAGATGAGCTCCTTGGAGCAACGAAGGAGTTGCTCAGATTTAATTTTCCTTTATAAGACCCTTCATAATTTGGCGAATGTACCGGAGTTGGTTTCGGAGATCAATGTAAATGTGCCCCGCCGTACCTCATACAGATCCAATTTTAAAACAGATACATTTCAAATGCCTAAAAATAGAACTAATCTTGGCCGTTCAGCTCCTTTATACCGATTTTTGTCTAGCTACAATAAGCTGTGCACGCGTACCAACAACTTAGACATATTTTCGAACAGTCTGAATGAATTCAAACGATACGTCCTCAGTTCTTAATCGATTTCTTTGACTAATTTTGTTACAAAATGTTAATTTGGGTATTTGAGTGACTCCATCCTAGATAATTAATATTGTACAATTTAATTTAATTTTTGAACTCTAATTTTAATCTATTCTATTCTTTTAATTTTAATTGTAATTAATGTAATGCGTCCTAATTTATTTGTTATTTTTATTGTTTTAATTTATAATTGTTTTTCTAATTTAATTGATGTTTTTTCTTTAATTATTCTGAATTTTAATTTAACTACATTTTAAACTCAATGCAAATTTTGTAAATTTAATTTTGTTATTATCATAATTCGATTTTAGTTTTATTATTGATTATACAAGTGCTGTGCACACCTATAAGTGACGAATTCACCGCAAAACTGTTAAAATAGAATATATTTAATGTAATTATTTAGTGAATAAGTCGTTGGTGTGTCAATAAATAAATAAATAAATAAATAAATTGCTTTCGGCGAACAATCGCTGTCGTATGGTTTCATTTGTTATGCCACACACTAGCTGATCTCTCAAGCTTTCTTCCACCCAAGACCCAAATTCACATGTTTTGGATATCTTCTTCAATCTGCGTATTCCGATATAGCTTCACCTTCTTTCTGTTTCCTATGTCGAAACTTGTATCGCTCTGCCAACTCCCTTGGTTTTGGTTGCAAGTGATTTTCCATGACGTCAACAATTTGTGCTAACGTTTTGCTTTTTGGTTTAACCGGCGTAAATTAACCAGAAGTTCATAACTCTCCGCCCCCATCACTGTTATTAACGTAGGCACTGGTAATTCGTTAGGGATCTTGTTAACTATAAAATATTGTACTATACGTTCCACGTATAACCGCCAATCGTCACTGTGTACTTTGAATTCAGTTATTTTACCGATCGACATTTCTTAATTTGATGATATTGTTACTATTTAATTTATTATTGCACGAATAACGCGTAGAATTATTATGGAATGGGAATGGGAACTACTGGAAGAATCGGAAGCACAATGAAACATAGACTTCACTAATAGACGTATATTCGGAGACTGGCGCGCGGCACATAACCATTATTACAAATATATCACAGTTCTATAGAAGTGTCATTATATTTAATATTCAGCGTTAATGGGTTTCCCCTGTATGTTTGAAATTGGATCATTTTCGTTTTCTCCATATTAATTTGTAGGTTATTGAAGTTCAACCATATTTTGGATGGCTTCATTAATCTCATACTCATAGGTGTCGACTCTTTCACACTTCACGACAAGGTTCGTGACATCAGCAAATAAAATCACTGTGAGGCGAGTGATATTTGGGAGGTCATTAATATAGAGAAGGAATAAAAAGGCCCCAATACACTGCACTGCGGCACTTCGACTTTAATTGTCTTCATCGAAAGCGGCTGTCCCGTTTCAAGGCAAGGCAAGATGATGCACCTCCGGTTTAGCTTGCTTGACGTTGCTTGCTATCTGATCTAAGCACGACATCTGTCTTGTGGGCGTTTTAATTATGCAATTCGATATTAAAATTCTTCAAAATGCTTTTCAGGCTTTCACAGCTCTTGTTTGGCTTTAAGATAATATCTAAGTTCCAATCCCCGCATATTTTTTTTTTTTTTTTTGCTTTCTTGTCAATCTTACTAGCAACTGTTCTAGATTTCCGAGAAATATTTGAGGATTACTATTTGCAGTTCTATATAAACAAACAATAATAATATTATTTATTTCGACGCCATAACATTCAAAATTAAAATGACATGACAAGTCGTTAATATTACCAATTTTTTTATATTTCATATTATTATTAAGCAATATGCATACTCCTCCTCGTTTATTGTCACGTGAGTATGATGCAACTAATTGGTACCCAGGAATTTTTAAAAGCATCTTGGTACCTATTTTAATAAAAGTTTCAGACAGACACACTACGTTTATTTTCGGCCCTTTTTGCGATAGCTCCTGGATTGCAAATGTTAATTCTTCTGATTTATTTAGCACCGGCAATATTCTGGTGAAATATTCTAAAATTAAAATCCGAATTATTACTATTATTATGAAACGTTGCCCCACACTAGGAATTTATCCTGTATTGTGGCCTGTCGGTGCGTTTACAAACATTTAAACTCACATACACAAACAGCCAGACCCGGAACAACTACTTGTAGGTAATACAAATATTTGTTCCGCGTGGGAATCGAACCCGCGACACGCAGTGCAGCAGTCAATCGCTTAACCACTGCGCGAACCGTGCCGTCGAATTAGGGACGAAAAAAAATCTGTGCTGGCAAAGGTAACTTTTTGTCGGATTGCATAGTTAAACACGGTGTCATTTTTTAAAAATAATATGGAATGGTTCCCTTCTTGTGGGTGTCGGTGTTTATCATTACCTGCATAATCAAAGAAGCATTATTCGAGTTAATATTTAGACCATTATCGCTTGAATGCGTACTCTTATTACGTTAGAAGTAAAATGGATTAGTGCCTTTCTTAGGAACAATTGTGCATTCTGTTTTAGCCTTCGCTGTATTCATTAACAACTTAATATTTTTAAAACATAAAAAAATCCTGTCATAATAATTCAAGTCAATATTAAAGTTATTTTTTTAACATATATCTCTGACAAATAGTAGTCCTTCTTGTACGGATAATATTACCTTTTATATTCACAAATGAACAATTTTTAAAGTTGCTACATTACATTTTTAAGTTGATAATTAACAAACTACAATTCAAATATTTGTTTAGCAAAACATTAAATACAAGCACGCTAAGTTTTTGAAAGGTTTTGAGCAATTATCCTAATTCTAATAGTATTTTATTGGGGTTGGTATCATTTTCCTATAACTAGACTACCTATAACTAGATAATTATCTTCCTAATCTTCCAGTTTGTAGATAGGCTTGAAAATCTCTTCTGTGGTGGCGTATAGTTTTGTATTGGAAGAAATATGGTAATTCTTGTACTTAGTATTGTTTCTAGAAGAATTTGAGTCGATTCTGTCGCATTTAGTCAGTACCTGATTATTGTTATTCACTTCATGAAGATTTAGCAAAGCGCAATCTAGCTTGTTTTGATCGTTCTTATTCAAATCTGTGTTACTCTCTTGGGGCGAACCGCTCATCATCACTCGACCATTAGCGCCATCTGTTGCACTTTCTTCGCACAATTTGCTCTCTAGATCGATTAAACTCATATCAGGTTTCTTTTTGTATAATCAATCTAGATTACGTATGTACTTTACTGTTCCTTTTTTTAGAATTTGAGTATTTTGTGATACTATTTGTTGGTTCGCTCCATAAGGTTTTTAATTGGGTTATGACATATTGTTGTTCAACTGTTTGTTTCTATAAAGTGCTGCTCTCCATGATTAAGTTGGCTATTTCATTATCAGCGGCATGTAACTGTATTCTCAGCTGATTAATTTCTTCATTTAGTCTTTCAACTTCTTCGTAACTTAAGCCAGTAGACAATTGCAGAGCGTTGTCTAACCCACAAGCTGCACGAGTACTACGACTGGCTCGTAGTAGTAGGCCCTGAAAGCGTCAGTTTTACCTCGTCAGTGTACTGCGCAAACCTGCAGGCTAGCCTATTGCATCGGGCTGCCAACAACCTGCGCTCCCTACCTATAACCTGGTCATCTGTGAGAGAACCCGTGACCACATGAGCGAGGTATACATATAATATAATGGAATCAACCATTTTTCAGACTATCTAAAGTAAATACATCTTTTATGGGGTACTGTGTTAAATGTTACAACAGAATACCTTGTGATATATTAGAATTAAATGAAAGAAAATTTAAAACTCATATAAAAAGTACACTTTGTAAACAAGCATATTACAAATTAGAGGATTATATCCAAGATAAAAATGCTTGGAAACATGCTGGTCCTGCTCCATAGGACAATTTAGAATCTAGACAAAATCAAACTGGTTGCCAATTTAATTGTATAATATTCTTTTTTTAAACATTAATTTTATATTCTGTGATTACTTGAACTCACACACTGACTTATTATTAGTAATACTTGTTAAAATGTTAAGAATATCGTATAATTTTACAATGTTTGTAAATATGTGAGCACCATGCATCTATCACATAATTAATTTATGTCATTCCTTCATTTTTCATTCTTTTTACCTATCGTGGTATAGTAATCTTATTCTAGGTGCATCGTCTTCACATATAATTATATAATTAATGTATACAGAATATTGTGAAAATATTTTAAAAAGAGTAACGGTGGAGTTTCTTGCCCATTCTTCTCCATACGAAAACGACCTTTTGGAATGGGCGACTAGAATCAATTATTATATCTTTTTTTTTTGTAAATGTTGACGTTCATAAGTGCCTTTTTTGTGCCTAAATGAAATAAATTATTTGACTTTGACTTTGACTTTGAATTTAATGGTTAATGTCTGATGTATGAAATTTACAACTTGAAACTGTTGTATGGAATTTGTGACGTGACGCGTTCTGATTCACGTCACGTGACCACTGGCTTTGTTTTAGCGCAATTATTTTTCAAAAATCGGCCACGGACGTGTTTGACACGCTGTCCGACTGACTGTCCGACGCGCACAATGAAGGGTTCCGTAGTTGGGATGAATTTATCCAAAGTACTTAACATTGTAGTTGAAAAAAATGTTCTCCCATACTTACCTACATTCCAACTGTAAATGTAAGTTTATACGCACAATATTGGGAGATATACCATGTTATTTTAAAACCATCATAGACTTCTAATATTACATTAATCATTTATTTATTTTCTCACCACAATTCTCTTAAAAAATAGAAACAAAGAATATTACTGTCCGGTCATGTTCTCACAGAAAAATAATAATAAAAATAGGTAAGTAAGTAAATAATAATAGGTTTTTTTCTAAATTGTAGCCTCAGTAGTTTCGGAGATAAGGAGGGAATGATCAATTTGCAAAAAAAAAAACTTAAAAATCTTTATAAATACCTACCTATTTATTTTAAATGATTAAAAAAAGACAAATTGGGAATCAAACGAGCTTACCTATTTAGCGAAGTCTTGATTCTGATTTTATGAACGGCGTACTGAAATATAATTATGAACAGAGTCGTATTCCTTAATACACACCGTCTAACATCGCGTTTTTTTAGAGATAAAATATTGCAGATTATTAATTAATATTGTTTAAGGGGAGGTTTTACCTCCGGTGAGGCGGCGAGCCTCCTTGCCGGATTGCCGCCGTGGGATCTGGAGGCAAAAGTCCTCGCGCATATTTGGGAGTGGCGCGGGGAGGCGAAACGCCGGGGCTTGACTCCGATGCCGCGAGAAATCGCGGCACAGCGGACAGAGCTCCGACGGGATCTCATGGCGTGATGGAGAGTGCGATTGTCGCAACCCAGTGCTGGGCACGCCACTATTGCGGCGATAAGTCCCCTCTTTGAGGAGTGGCTGGAGAGGCGCCACGGCGTCCTCACCTTCCGCCTGACGCAGGTCCTCACCGGACACGGCTGTTTCGGGAGGTACCTGTTTCGGATAAGGCGGGAGGAAACGCCCGGGTGTCATCACTGCGTGGATCGCCCGGAGGACACGGTGGAGCATACGGTGGAGGTATGCCCGGCTTGGGCAGAGCACCGCCGTGTCCTCGTGGAGGCGATCGGTGGCGGGGATCTCTCGCGTCCGGCCCTGGTCCAGGCCATGGTACGGAGCGAGAGGGCATGGGAGGCCGTCACCTCTTTCTGCGAAGCAGTAATGCTCGCGAAGGAGGAGGCGGAGCGCGTGAGGGAGAGGCAAATTTCGCGCCCTCACGCCCCTAGCCGCCGCAGGAGGAGACGCCCCAGGCGTTGGGAATCGATCGCGGATTCCCGGCCACCGTAGGCGCGGGCTTGCGGACGGTGAGCAATGGGTAGCTCGCCGTCCGGTAAGGACCAAGCCCGGGTCGACGGCGCGTTGTGTTCCACGCGCGCCTTAAAGAGATGTCAGCGAATGAAGGGGTCCGATGAGACCATTGCCTGCCGGGGTTGCGGGAAAGTCCGAAAGGGATAAAGGGTCAAACTAGTGTATTTGGGTCCTGAAAAAAAGATATGTCATAGATACATTTTCCCTCAAATAAGGATGTATCTATGACATACAGACATACTGGTTCAAAACACGATAAATTGTAATTTGCTCGATCGATTTGGGTCGATTTCAAAACCATTTTTCGTTTCATTTCCTAATTACAGCACAAAACAATATGAAAATTGCATGTATGATGAGGTAATCGTATTTTAGAGGTGATTTAAAGGTTGGATTTTTAAGTTTCATAAATTTTTAAAAAATAAACCCAAATATAGTAAATCGGGCTAAATCGGCTCGCGCTCAGAGTCCACAGAGTACTTTTTTGTCAGAGTCCTGCGGGACGTCATCGGAGGTGGACCTGTGTCAATTTTTTTTTAAATACGCTCTGTCTTCAGTTGTTAAAAAAAATCTAATAAAAGAAGAACACAATATTATATGAAATTGCGACAGCTCAGAAAAAATATTTCGTAATTTTATTATAGTTTTAATTCATAACATTGTTTTCGAAAGTGAGATTATTTCTATGCGATATGATGACGTTTAATTGTCATCTTACAATAGTGCTAGACACATTACACAAATTATTATCGATATATAATTTTTTGTCGTCGTTTATGAAGTAGTCTTTTTTAGATTTTTTAATCAGATTCATCCATGTTACTATATTCACTCTCTATCGAATTGTCTTTGCTAATATCATATCCTACATTAATAAACACATCATATACAATTTGTCCGGTTGTCGGTTGTATATTGATTATTTCAAACAACTATCACTCTCGCAAGAACAAAGAAAATTTAAAAAGAAATGGTGTTTCAAACAAAAGTGCTATACTAACATGAACAAATGTATGGAACACGATAAAAATCGTAATTATATTGTTATAAATTCAGAAGTAAGGAGATTCAATAAAGCACAGTGTTACTTTTCTTATTTCGTCGTTCTCCAGAATTAGCCTACCTACTGACAGGTTATATAAGCTTAGGTAAATTGTTCATTTTATTTGACTTTATTATACTAATTTATTTTAATTTTTTGTTGACATAATCTACTCATTAGAATAATTTTCATGAGTTGTATTGCAATATGTGGTTAGCTAGCGACCTCGACAAATTGATCATAATTATAATTTATTTTTTTCCTGAAAAACCGGCAGCAAGTTCGTCATGCTCCCTTAGATGTCACTGCTTGCGGTAGCGTCGGGGGTCGGGTTGCCTCCTTCCCTCAAATATGGCAAGGGGGGTAATGGCTGATCTTTGCGTTAAGCTCGTGAACGGGTGCTGCTTGTGGTGACTGGTCGTCTTGCTGATCATGGTTTTGTTATTGTTATTAGTATTTAACTGTTTTTTTATTTTACCTCGATGGTCCTAGTTTATCAATTATGGCTTCTAGTTACAGCTATATGTAAGCGGGCACGCCCTTTATGCCTGGAAGCTTTATTTCCTTTTTCAGATATTGTTTACGTTTAGTTATTTTTATTTCTGCTTGAGTAAAGATCTCGATGTTTTTGGTTGGTATATTGGCGTGTGCTAGCTGTCCTATGGCTATTAATTTATAATTTAATGTTTTGTGTTGCGTTATGTAAATTATTTTGCATAAGTACTTATTGTATAGAATCAAGTTTTTCTAACTGAACAGACAGCTGTGCTGCTGGGGAGTTTGTTGCGCCACTTCTTCTTCCCAGTGAAAGCACTAGGAAGTGGTGAAGGGTGGGCGTTTTGTGGGACTGTCTTATGTAACTATGACGTTCGAAAAGTGCTGATTCTCAGCCTAGTTTAAATAAATGACTTTTGAATTTTGAATTTTTTGAAGTTGTATTTTCTCAACAAATATACTTGCACTTGTTATTATTACTAAATAATGTTTAATTTGGAACGGCACCATTTCTATTTTATTTATTAAAATGCGTAACTTCCAGAATCACTCATTTTACCAACACTTTAAATCAATTGACGTGAAACTGACACAGATAAAACATACGAGTAACACTCTTAATCAATTTTATTGAGAAACTGATACTAAACGTAAGACAAATAAAATATAACAATATTTATCTAATAGCGGAGCCAGCAACACAATTTTTTTCTTGAATCCGTGATTTTATCGTATTGGCTCAGTATGAACAACTTGCAGTTTTGAATACAAAAAGTCACTGTTTACGATATCGTATACGACACTACTGTATACGATAAAATGTCGCTGTTGTTTTAGGACATCGAAATTAGGTACGTCACTTGACAATAAAGTACGGCAATTTATTGTTACTTCATAAATAGCTGTCAATATTTACGAATCTTCATGAGCGGTGAGAAATATCCAAAACAAAAAAATATGGTCACAGTATAAGCGAAACAGTAAGACAATTTTTAGCCCATCCAACTTAACAAAAATCCCGACGAAATAAAGATGAAAGTTTGTATGGAAATTCGCCATATTTTTTCTTAAATTCACTTGATGAAATTCTTAAATTCACTGACAGACAATGCAGGATGCAGGGTCTAGAAGCATGCAATTTTGCACAATAGTTCTTTTCATAACGAACGAAATTACGACTTTGATATTTTCTATCAAAATTACATTTTGCGTGACCAATTTTAAACTTTCACTTTACTACCGCAAAGTCATGTTTATCTGAAACTTGTTTCTGTCCGTGACTTCATTCGCGTGAAAGTCATAAGACATCACAATATACTAAAATAACAGCCACATTTTATAAATCTTCACTTTACACTGTTTGTAGTTTTGGTCTCGGCGACCAAAATATACAGAGATTTAGGACTGGTGACGCGACTGGCTGGCTAGCTGGACTAGCGAACAAGTGACAGAGTTATCCATGTGAGAAGCAGCTCCTCCTGAGGTCGAAACGCGCAAGTAACACTCGTCAGTAGCAATTTCCCATTGCTTGCGAAGTTTTTCGTTTCAATTGAATTATTAAACGTCTGCGTTCCTTCATATACTACCTTTTTTTTTTTCATTTGTTTTTTTTTTTTTTTTTTTTTGGGTGGGAAATCATCAAATGACGTCTCCCGCTCTGGGTGGAGCGGGAGGGCGTGTCAGACTCTTACTGACTAAAACCCACCCGTGTTCCTTCTCTTGCCTGTGCAATGCCAGGGGGCCACGGTATCCCTTTCGGACTTTCCCGCAACCCCGGCAGGCAATGGTCTCATCGGACCCCTTCATTCGCTGACATCTCTTTGAGGCGCGCGTGGAACACAACGCGCCGTCGACCCGGGCTTGGTCCTTACCGGATGGCGAGCTACCCATTGCTCACCGTCCGCAAGCCCGCGCCTACGGTGGCCGGGAATCAGCGATCGATTCCCGACGCCCGTTCATATACTACCTAACAGATCACTAAAAAAATCAGCAGTTTGTACAAGGGTAGCTATGGTTAGGTGACTGTTAATGAGATTTTTTTTATAGATTTTTATTAAAACCATAGATGACAGAAGAGGCCTAGACTTCATGTTTTTCGTTGTACGTTCTACGAACTCTCCCATAACAGTAGGTATATGAAAAGGTAAAAATGTTTATTTTATAAATAAAATGAATTGATTGTCACAAAACAAACACACGCACACACACACACACACAATACATTAGCCGATATCGACACCGACCCGACATCGACACGATATTGGCGATCAGATGATCGGATACGTTTAGTGCCTTGTCTTGTTATCGTAACCTATATCGTCGCAGACAGCGACCGACACCGATATAGGCACGATATCTACCGGCAAAGACACAGTGCGGGGAGAGTAGCGGCATTCTTTCACTTGAACACACTTTTTCTCACTGCCGAATTCAAGACGTTGATACTTAGTAGGCACTGTGGTTGTTTGGTGCGTCACGATGGTCATCGATATTCACCAATATCATTGGGCCGATAATAATTGTATCGGTATCGAATCGATGTCGGTATAATAGCTGCCGACGTATAGGTAGGTATCGGGTTGGTGTCGTTATCTGTTAACGTGAAAACGCCCATTAGGTATACAAGACATTTTAAGTAATCATTTTAGTTCATTACACCGTAGGTTCCATAAAATGTAAACTTATTGAAAAAATCAAATCTAAGAAAAACTAGTTCAGTTGATCAACTGCAAATATTTCATGCTGTGGCATGGGTTTTCCGCGAAATGGTCGGCGGTGCATCGTAAATAAATACGTCACTCTGCATTTGGGGGAGGCGGAGGTAGCGTTTCAAAGGAAACCATCATAAATGGAAAACCTCGCCTTAAAAAGAATTATCCGCCGATGGCAACACATGAAATTTCACTTATTTTAGAGATCCTTAAGATAAGGAACAGGCTCTGTTTTCTGTACAGAGTACTTCCGTATACTTACATTCACTTGGCTTTCCTGAAAGGATAAGTGAATTAGGTAGACTGATTATTGCAGCTTTGGGGCTGTTAGCTAGTGGCGGGTGGGTAATTATATTTCAGATCGCAGTTCATAAAATTAGAATCAAGACTTCGCTTAACAGGTAAGCTCGTTTGATTCCCAATTTTATTTCACGGCGATCTGAATTATAATTATTAACAGAGTAGATGTTTAGAGTTGTCTGCAATAATTCAGATAATTCATAAATTATCTGATTATAAATATTATGGTTTATTGAATAGGTAATTTTATTTACCCCACTAGCCTTGGTTAAGGAATAATAAGCTATTGTTAATCAGCATAAAAGCATAATCAACAGCAAGTAACCCCACATTGTGTCTCCCTCGATTGATGCCAGCTCTAAGTTGAGGTGCTGTATGTGTTGTCCTGTGAAAGGAAGAATGAATCACTCTCACTTTTATTATGCTTAGTTCTAAACTTTAGGGTAACTTTAAAACATTATTTGTTTTATTAGTCCACAGAGTCGACTAATGCCAACTTCTTTGTAGGTTTTCCTTAGGTTTGTTCTGTATTTGTATTCAGGTCAGGAAGGTATTTGTTACTTTTGAAGGTTTCTACAGAGAATAACAGTCGTAGATGTCTCCGTACACGTTCACTTATTTCAGATGCAGTGTGGAACCTAATACGTTAGTTTTCGATAAGCTCATATAGACTCTATAATTATGTTGTGTATTTATGGCCAGTTCCTGCAATTTGTAGGCTGTGTCACGTGGTGTTCCCAGGCGGTCACCCATCCAAGTACTGATCACGCCCGATGTTGCTTAACTTCGGTGATCTGACGATAACCGGTGTATTAAACGTAGTATGGGCGTTGGCTCATTGGTTAGAGTTAAGACCCTTGTATCTTTACCGATAATGGGGCAAAAAACCCCATAGCTCTACATAGAAGGCCCTCCCATATGGAAGTACCTATCACAGAAATTTGAATTTATTTATCTATTTATTTATTCGTTTGGTATATAAAATGCTACCATCGTTAACATAGCATCTATCAGAATCGGTAGGGATTCTTATGTAGGTATTTGACGCCTCTGTACACCATTGCGAAAATGTTCCTTAATCAATCCCCCATGTGGGGGGTCTATGCACGGGTAATTGTGTAACTATTTCATATTCTTTCAGATTCAGCGACCTGGTAGGGTGGTTTTGCAGCTTTAGCTTACGAGTTTGGTTATTGAGGTTATTTTGGTAAATAGTGTCAAACACGGAATTAGCTTTAAGCTTGATCAATTTTAAGTTTTTTTTGCAAGCACCAAATAATAGGTTAATTTGGCTAATTTCACTTTGTGGCCTCTTACTTACACAGGTCTCTTACTCTTCTTAATGTTTGTTACCATTTTGCCTGTGTCCAAAATAAAATATTTCTCTTTCTTAATTTACATACAGTGAAAGTGTCTGTTTCAGATGGTTTCAGAAGTATAATTGACATGCGCAGAGCTAATCGAAAAAATAGGTTCATTTTAGAAGCATAAAATTATGAAACTTCTTTCTGTGATCTCATACTATCTCCAAGATTAATTTATGGAATGAGTTATATAGTTTAAGTAAGGAGTTGTATAGTTAGCTATAGTGAGAACTTGGTGAGCAGGTAGTTTTAGTGTACAATAATTTGTAGTTAATTCATTCATGTTCTCTACATTGATCTCTCTACATGATGTTCTAATGCACAATCCATTAATACTTTATTAAATAATGCGCCCCTCCACCCCTCTTTGTTTCTTTGACAATTTCATTTTAGTGATGTGATTATCACTGAAATCTACTATTAAGTATTTAGGGTAGTAGTTGGAATGGTTGAATGTTTAATTAGACATTTGATTTTATAACCTTTGAGTTAGGTCACCCATCTCTGCCCGGCCCTTTGGGAAATACAGGCCTGATGTTATGTAATGCGACATGCTTTAACTTTTGTTTCTACATAGGTAGTTGAAGTCATGTGGTTCATGTAAAAAAGACTTAGCAATAGAACCTAGCAATTCACATAAGTTTGTCAGGTGTTAGATCGCCATCCTAAACATTTAAGTACATTTATGATAGTATCTTTAGGTATTATGATTTATGGCAGTATTGTTATTTGTCAAGTAAGTAATCAGGGTAGGTTGGTAGAACATATTGTTTCGGTAAGTGTCATTCACTAATGGTAACTTAGTCAATACAGTTAAAGTATGCAATGTTCGAAGTTATCTGACAATGTATGTAATGAACCCTTTATTGGTTATCTGGTGATGGGAAAGTTCTTGCAGGTAAAAGTGATAGGGGAATTCTCACTACCCTAGTAGGGGCTTAGTAATAGTTTTAGGTTCAGAGTGAAACTGAATTTTCTATTTTGTTTGAGTTGTCGTCTTGGAGTGTAGATATAAGCCAGGTTGTTTTTGAGGTTTACCACAACTATTAATTTTGTTTTCAGTATTGAGTGATTCCTGTTATTGTAGTATATTTGTTTTATTTTTTTATTTTATTTACTGTGACGGATCAACTTATGTTGTACTAGTTTTACGTTTTTCAATAGGACTGGTAAGTTATATTAATTATCATAAGAGTGAGTTTCTTTTGGTTTTAATATTTAATTGCCCCAACACAAGTATTATTAATAACTTAATGGGGCCGCCTCATAATAATTTATGTAATGATTTTGAAACAATAAACAATTTACTATGTATTATTAATTATTATTTATTGGTTAAAAGTTATTGTTTGTGGCTATGAAGTTGTATGCTTGGGTTTGATAAATGTATCTGTTAGAGATGATATTACTTTTGTTCTGATTTTATTTTGGTGGAAGTGAACTTTGACATTGTCAGGTATTTTGTTTCTTCGGTCAGGTCAGTCAACAGTTTTTTTTTGTGCTTATGTTCTTCATAAGCATAGAATCAGTCACTGCCTTTCCTATGATAGAGGTAACCAGTGCAATTTGTTTCTGGAATATGTCGATTCCTTGTTCCCTCCGTTTAGGGGAATCTTGGAGTAAGGCCTTATGAAGTAAGTCTTATGAAGTTAGTACACAGAACAAGCAGTAAACCAACTCACTGGGTTTATTGGCACAAATTTGGACAAGGGAAAAAAAATGTATTTCAATATTTCTCGATCTCGCCAAGGCATTCGATACGATTTCTGTTTCCCTCTAATTGGCTAAACTTGAGAAGATAGGAATCAGAGGTAACCAGCTAGAACTCTTTAAAAGTTACTTGAATGGGCGAAATCAGTGTGTCCGAGTGGGTGAATACAAGAGTACCTACCTTCCAGTTACACATGGCGTACCTCAGGGCAGCATCTTAGGACCCTCCTTATTTCTTGTGTATATTAACGGACTCACGAGTCTTAAGGCGAAATCATCTCCTTCGCAGACGACACTGCTTTAGTTTTTGCCGCCAATACTTGGGATGAGGTATTTGATGTTGCTCAGCAGGGCTATAATATCGCTAGAAGCTGGCTTTAGGCAAACACTCTTACTTTAAATGTGGAAAAAACCAAGTATATTTCGTTCAGCATCAAAAATTATTCATGTCTAAATAACAGCCACAAAATTATTTCGCATGAATGTAACCTGAAAGTCAGTTGCGCGTGTTCTTCACTGGAGCGTATTCACACCATAAAGTACTTAGGTGTTACTATAGATAGAAATCTAAACTTCAAAGAGCATATCAAGCTGCTTGGTGCACGAGTACGCAAACTCATATAATTATGTTTTTAAAAAATTGCGACACGCTGCTGAGCCTTATCTCCTAAAACAAATTTATTATGCCCTAGGTCAGTCTTTACTAAATTATTGCATCTCATCCTGGGGGGGGGGTACATTTAAAACCACTATGAAGTCCATTGAAATCGCACAGCGCGCAATTCTAAAGGGGTGTATTTTTAAACCTATCCCTTTTCCTACTGCCTCTCGATATCAGATTTGTGGGGTTCTGACCGTAAGACAACTTTTCATCCTCAACATTATCCTTAAACAACATACAAAACTACCTTATGACTCACTCGCGCAAAATCGAAGAAATAAAAAAGTATGTAGGGAACGGATCACTTGTAAAACCAAATTTAGTGAACGATTTATTGAATTTCTTGGTCCGTTCCTTTATAGCAAAATCAATAAAGAATTAAATATTTACCCGATTTCGAAATCTAAATGTAAACTGAAAGTAAGTGAATATTTGCAACAACTAAATTATGAAGAGACGGAGTCATTACTAAGCGTTGCGTAGTAATTGGAATGTTAAAATAATCTTAGATAATAACCATGATCGTGCACTTCAATCACACACACATACACGCATTCACCCGCCCATACCCACATACACCTACACACACCCACATCAATCAAACTCCACATAATTATCACCTACTAGTTCACACACACTCACAAACCCTTCATACTCACGTATAGACCATTTGCTTATTATGTTATGGGTAATTTTAACTTTTATGCAATGTAGCATTAGGTTAGTTTTAAGTCACTCAAAATTTAATTAATAGTACAACCAACCATACCTTTTGTTGGAATTTTATTGTTGCAATATCGAGGGAAAAGGCGCTGGAAACCGAAATACAGGCATTGCCTAGTTCGGTTGCAGTGGCTACATCCACCTATTAGAAATTAATACTGCCAAACTATTTTTCTTTAACCTATTATTAAGTTTTTTGAGAAATAAAAAAATATTATTTTTATGAATAAATATGAGCATGGAATGATACTACTTTATAGGGGTTTGGTCCATGAGTAATTTGTCATCAGCCATTGTATCACAGGATCATATTAACATAGTATCTTGTACTAATATTTGAGTGTATGAGTGTAAAATTACACAATTTTGCATTATTGTTTTAATTTACGAAATAGATATCATTTATCAATTTGTATCAGGATAATTAGGTCACCTAATTAAATGCTTAGGTAAGTCACAGAGTATATTGATTTCTTTTAAAGTGGTAAGGGCATACCAGCTAGCTATGTACGGCTACATCACTAAGGGCATCACGTGCCTCTCTGGCAGCTTCTCATCCAGCTAGTAACGTGGAGGTAACGTTGCTGAGGACATCTCGTGTCGACTGGAGAGATAATGCTTTAACAAGTTTGCAGCACACATGCAATAAGCAGTGTTACTGTCCACCATAGTGCTCATATTATGTCAAAGTCAAAGTCAAAGTCAAATAATTTATTTCATTTAGGCACAAAAAAGGCACTTATGAACTTATGAACACTTATGTATAAAGCACTGTCAGTATCACGTACAAGGTGGTCAGTTGAAGCCAGGCACTCTCACGCATAGGGTATATAAGGTTATAAGGTTGTGGGAGGCCTCAGAATCTAAGTACTTCCAATGTTGGTCAGGACTGAGAGTGCTTCGTGTCGTTGATGAGCGCCGCGGCCGTCTCAGATTTCCACTAACGATGAACTTAGTACGTCTCAGATTTCCCGTAACGATGCACTTTATACACTTTCTATATATCACATTGCGTAGTTATTTAGTAGTAGTACGTTAGTAAAGAGTATCTTAAACTTATTTTAAATTAATATTTTGACGAGAGAGAATTTTTCTTGCGATGCCAGAATGCGCGCGAAAAGAAAAGTGACATTTCATGTGTTGCCATCGGAGGATATTTCTATTTAAACAAATATCTGCAATATTTAATCTCTAAACAAAACGCGATGTTAGACGGTTTGTATTAGGGAATACTACTCTGTTAATAATTATATTTCAGATCACCGTGAAATTAAATATCCTCACAACAAGGCCTTTCATTTGGTAATCATGCCACTCAGTACAGTTAGCATTTTTTTTTAATGATATACACGACGACGGACACACAGACAGACACACAGAGTGGTCCTATAGGGATTCCGTTTTTTTCCTTTTGAGATACGGAACCCTAAAAATATTAGTTAAGAAATCTAAAATCATTTAGGTACAAAATGTTTTTTTTACCTATTTATTTTAATTCTAAATATTATGTTTACACTTTTAAATTTTTTAACACTTAACTATATATACATTAGGTATTAAAAAAAATAGTAGGTACCTACTTCAAAATTAAGTTGAGTTTTGATATTTTTAGCTCACAACCATTCCACAAACAAAATTCAGGTATTGTTACTAACGACTAGCCTTTGTGAGTTTGTGTTCGGGTGTCTAACAGACTCCAACGGCTAAACGGATTATTTTACATGAATGGCACACGGGTAGGTCATGAACTGTATTAGGTATAATAGCTATAGGTACTTTTTATCCCTGAAATAAGTTTCCGTGAGATAATTTGAACGTTCTTTTGTCATTTTAGGATCTCTTAATAAGTTTAATTTAACTCCTTTATCACCAACCAAACGGCAGATTTTTATTCGTAGAAGTTCTTTTTTTTATCAATAACTTAATAATATCCTAAATCATAATTAGCCCAGTCGTTTGATAGGTTTGTTCAGCTAAACATTTGCAAGTGCGCAGTGTGTGCAGGGCGCGCGCGGGGCTCGGCGGGCGCGGCGCGGTGAGGGCGCGCGCGACATGTGGCGCGGCGCGGCGCTGGCGCTGGCGCTGCTGGCGCTGAGCGCGCGCGGCGCGGCGGGCGGCTGCGGCGTGGCCGAGTTCGCGTGCCGCAGCGGCGCCTGCGTGCGCCTGGACGCCTACTGCGATGGCGAGGCGCAGTGCGCGGATGGCAGCGACGAGCCGGCGCACTGCACCGTGTGCAACCGCACGTACTACGGGCGCGTGGGCGTGGCGTACGCCGTGGGCGTGCGTTCGGCCCCACGCGCGCCCTTCCTGTGTCACCTCACATTCACGGCGGGCGGCCTGGCACACGGCGATCTGGTGCAGCTGGCCTTCGACGAGTTCCGCGTGGGGCGCTATGAGCCGGGCGCGCTGGACGGCTGCCCGGACGGCTACATGCAGCTGTCGGAGCTGGGCCGGCCCTTCACGGGAGGGTCGTGGTGCGGCGAGGCGGACGGCGCCGCGCTCTACTACAGCGAGACCGCCACGGTGACCGTGTCCGTCAAGTTGTTCCGCGTAAGGCTCGGGGAGCCGTTCGGCTTTCGGCTACGTTACAAGTTCTTGGCGCAGCGCGACGCCGTGGTCAGGTAAGTGGGCATTGGGAGTTATAATATTATTTAGCCCATACATGATTTAGCCCATAAAACAATTAAACCTGTGTAGGGACAAAATGAACAAGTGACTTAAATTGATGGTATTTTATGAGAAAATAGTTTTGTACGAAATCTAAAGCGATATTGCCATTATTAATATGCGCATAATAAATAATAGCAGCGTTTACCTGAAATAAAACGCATATTAAAATATTTACCTCACTGAAAGCTTTATTATGAGATGGCATTTCCGTTTCCCGTCGATTTCTTACCAGTTTTCGTACTTTTGTCCCCTCTATACTTCCGGCTCAGTGGCGCCACCTGGTGGTTGCGGGTAGTTTTTAGTTCTTGTAAAAGGTGTCACGCTATTTTGTTCATTGTCTCATAAAACCAGGCAGAAATAAAGTGAAAGCTTCCAGTGATGTAAGTATTTTAATATGCGTTTTATTTCAGGTAAAACGCTGCTATTAAACTACTTGACCGTCACTGGAAACTTTATTATGAGATCTGTTTGTTATCGCCTGGTGACGCCACTTTGATGTATTTATTTGGAAGTATGTTGTATTATACTATAGGCCAATGTGATAAAGCATGAAACTAATCACAAGTGTGATTAATAAGTACTTATGCATTTATTTTAAATAAATGTATAAGTAAAGCAAATAAATTAAAGTACCTAGATAAATGTACTTTTGTTTACAAATATAATTAGCATAATTATTATATATTTTACTGTTTATATGAAAAATCATAAATTCTAATCATATCCACCAATTTAAGAATGTTCGTTCTAGGTAACAAAATATTTATTCAGCAATGTTAATCGATTGGATTGAACAATTGTGTCACGTTTTATGAATCAGAACTTTTCATTATTTCTCGTCTATAAAACTTCTGGAATGTAATGGCTGAACGTTAATTTCCACGAGCCAAGATTTCGTCGAGGGGATTATTTTGAAACCAGGTTTTGGAGGCTACAGCAGACCGGGTGCTACCTGGAGTGGCTGCAATGCCAGCATACCCTAACATGGTCTTTACCGACCCTGCAGTTACTGTACGTGACGCAGGTTTAGCCACACCTCTTACCGTAATAAATAAATTTGTTGATTTTGCCGCATTATCTATCGTTTATTAATGCTATAGTTCTTTCTATCTAGAATATAGGGTCAAGATTAGAACTTTCGGTATTTGAAAGCAATTTCCAGCCGGATTGCCTATAATTACTGCTGTCAGTTTTGGAGCCAAACTGAGGCCATAATATTATACCGTTATCAGATCTTATGCAATGATTAGGATCAAATATCAAGCAGTTAGATAGTCTATTCGCCTACCAAAGCAAAGCAACAGTAAAATTGCAGTATGACGCGACGTTTGAAATAGTTTATTTGAATCTATCGTGTACATCTCGAACTGGAGGCTTAGTGACCTTTGGATTTTTTAGGGCAATTGATTTTAAAACATGTCTCACTAGAACGTGTGAACTTAACTGACCTGAATTTTCAGCGTTACCTAGTATATATATTACTGATTTATGTAAAAGTATTGAATTATACGACAACTTATCAATTACTTAAATATGAATCACTTAATAACTGCTCTAATTGTGAACCAGGGGGATTCATTAAGTCAAGGTTTCTATTACGACACCACGACGCCAAGCGCTTCCAGGCTACCTCATAGGTTTTAGAGTCGTTTTTCGCCAATAATTTTTAAGCAGTGATAGTTGTTGAGTGTTCCATGTCTTTATCGTGTCGGACCACCCCCACATTTCCAAACTTCTAGGACGATATTCACGACATTCGGTGGAGGGAGGCCCGTCGACGTGTCTATTAGGTATCTGTAGGTTTCTTGAGTTAATGGAGCCGCGAGCGCTCGGGCTTTGAGATCCGCACGCCAGAATACCCTCCCCCATCGAGGTATTACTATTAGGAATAATCCTGTCGATTGATTTAAGTAAGACAGGACTTTGGGGACTAGGAATGGTGGCGGAAACATCCATGCGAGCTGGTTATTTCATGGGACACTGAAGGCATCGTGGAACAGAGCTTGAGGATCTTTTAGATCTAGAGAGACATAATTGTATACTACGTGAGGAGTCGCCGAGGCAAATATATCTATTATTGGGATTCCCCATTGTGCAAACACTATTTCTACACATCAAATCGGTAGTAAGTGCCATTCTGGAGGTTGGCGAAGGCGCGATAAGTGGTCCGCATGATTATTGTATTTGCCCGGAATGTATTGTATTCTGAAGTGTATCTGATGTTGGTCTAACAAATTCAGAATTCGATAGGTTATTTCCAACAGGGATAATGCTCCTTCCTTTCGTAGGTATGTGACCGCAGTTCTGTTGTCGCTTTGAATGAGGAGCGAACTTTGATGAAGCCAATGAACTTGGTTCTGAAGAGCGTGTAATATTGCTAGCATTTATTTTTGATTGCAATGAAGCATTTTCTCTTCTTGCGACCAAGGTTCTGACAAAGCCAAATTGTTCAGTTGTGCCACGCTTGGTTGGATGCATCTGTAGCCACAAAATTTATTGGAGGAGGGTACTCAAGAGGTTTGACAATTTTGGGCCCACCAATTTAGTTCCTCTAAGACACCTTGTGGTAGTGGGTAGGTCTTTGATGACAGAAATTCATGAAAATTACTAACTGTCGATGATTGAGCCGACCCAACAGGGTCCAACGGGACTACAAAACTAGCAACATTTAAAAGTCCTACTATTTTCTGTAACGTTCAGAGTTAACTGCTCTTGTTCGAGAGCCCGATTTATCTTTGTGATGATGCCCTGAGCCTTTTCTTTTGGTAGTATTTTTGATTGAAAGAACAGATTTTTTCGAAATTTATTTGCCACCCCATATTTTGTAATATTTGTACAGTTATTTTGACATGCTCGCGAAGCGTGTGAACATTCTGGTGTACTAGCAAATTCAGGTATACCAATATCCTCATGTTTTTCTCGCAAAATTTGGGCCACCCAGTTCATGAGCAAGGAAAAGGTTTTTGGAGCAGTGCTCAGACCGAATGGAAGACAAGACATTTCTAACAATTCCTGGTTGTATATTAGGCACAGAAAGCGTCTGTGCGATTTGTTTATGCTTACATGAAAATATGCTTGGGAAAATCTATTTGCACATCCAGTCCTGAGATTGTAGAAAGTCTGGAATGCGGTACATATTTATTAAATGAAACGGCTCGGTCATCACATATTCGTTAAGTGATTTTAGATTGAATATGGGACGTGCAGATCCGTCGGATTTTATGATAAAGCTTGTGAGGGTAGCGCTTTCTTTAGAATTCCTTGCTGTTTCATTTTGTCTACAATTGAGGACATTTGTTCTGAAACAGGAGTTTGAAAAGGCCCCTTCGTTACATCTGAAGCCCTCACATGTCTATACATGTGAGGGCTTTTAAAAGAAAGGTATGCGCTACCCTTGAATTATTTTAGAACTATTTCTGTTGATCCCATTTCCGCACATTGTGTTTGGTAGTGTTTCAACCGACCCGCCCGAAACGATGTCATGTCATTGTTTATACCTTTATTCCCTGGAACTTTTTGAGGAGTTTGCACATCCTCGTGTACTTCCACGTTCGGGCCGCGAGCCTCGGTTTCGAAATAAACTTCTAGTATTGAAGTGATCACCTTGATTACTCGAGGAGTTACCTCTAAACGTTGCCCCACACTAGGAATTGCTCCTATAATGTGGGTGCGTTTACAAACATTTAACTCACATACACAAACAGCCAGACCTACTTGTAGGTCTTACAAATATTTGTTCCGTGCGGGAATCGAACCCGCGATTCGCAGCACAGCAGTCAATCGCTTAACCACTGCGCCAGCCGTATCGTGAACCTCTGAAAGAGTGATGTGTATGTTGGCACTGAGCATGGTATTCACCCCGCGAGGGTGGGTTATGACAGGTATGCATATGCGATCCCGGTTCGTTAAATTGAGTTCCACGCGATGGAACTGTCGGTTTTCGTGCGCCTTGCCCCCGCGAGTTGCGGCTACTAGGTTGGTATGGCTTTTGTAAAGAACTTTCAGTTTTTTGGGGGTCAAAAAGCTTTACAGACCCAGCCAGCCTTCTCAAGAGTAGAGGTAAAGGGCTCGGCATTAAATATGTTATGTGAAGGAGGTATTTTATTCAGGAATGCTTTCACTAGTGATTCTCTAACTTATAAATTATATACAATATTGATACATTCTGTATTTTTTTGCCCATGAAAGAAGATTACGAATACCTTCCTGCAATGATTGTCTTTATTTAAATATGCAGTAGGATAAGGCCGCATTGGATTTATCGGTGTTTTTTTTTTTTTTCAGCTATAATTACGCAACACATTTTCGTAAACGATTACTAAAAAATCGCAATGAATGTTGTTGAATTTTGACAGTTCAACAACATTCATTGCGTTACTTACGTTGCTGACCAGTTTTTTTTTTTTTTCGAATTTATGTAGCCAGTGTTTTAGCAATTTGTTTCAAAACGATTCAAATTCCGATTGATCGTGTAGGTATTACGTAATTAGGGTACAGGTCTATAAGCCAGGAGACGTATATCTACTAACTTCTTCAAAAAACTATCGCGGGTTTTTGGAACTAATAGTTCCGCATAGTATCAATATTCTACGTGAAATCTAAACTTGTATTTTGATGTTCTTGATTTGACTAACCCTCGTCACTAATTTGTGCATGTTGTGGTTATTTCTCTTCATCGCTGCAAACGAATAACGTTAGATCTCATGCAATGGATTTATAACACTTTACACAATTACAATTCAATTATTGATTACGAAAATTTACTGGTAAATATTCGAAGTAAAAAATTACAGTAGTGATCCGAACGGAAATCCCGTTAAAAACTTTGATCACGTACTATTATATAATTAGTGTATTATATAAAAGTGGTACCTCTAAAAGAGGGTACTTATACGGTCCAACATTTATCCTCTTTGAAGAACACTACACATTTTTACTTAATTTATAAAATATGTGTTCACTTAATATTCACTTTTACGTATTCTGCAACTGTCGCGGATGCATTCACTGCGCACAAGTTGCTTCGACGGAGAATAAAAAGCCAATGAACAAAATGGCGTGACACCTTTTACAAGAACTAAAAACTACCCGCAACCACCAGGTGGCGCCACTGAGCCGGAAGTATAGAGGGGACAAAAGTACGAAAACTGGTAAGAAATCGATGGGAAACGGAAATGCCATCTCATAATAAAGCTTCCAGTGACGGTCAAGTAGTTTAATAGTAATATGATTTATAACATTAACTTAGAAAATTTGATTTTAATGTGCGCTTGGCACTTCACCACTGCAAATGCACGCTGGCGATGTTGTCCTTTAATCTATCAAATATAATACCGATTTTGTAAAGCAAGCAACGCCCTGAAAGATAAAGAAAGATTTCACCAGATCTTGGGTTCCTTGAATGCTCTGGAACGCTCGCCTGATGTCCGGAACGCACTTAGGTAGACATCTCACTTTAGCACTATTTTAATGAATTTATTTGGCGATTAAGTAAGGTCACAGCATTATCAAAACAATATAAAAACACCAGTATCAACGCACTGTTCGAATTGGCGGCAATCGACGCGATCTTGCCATATGTACAGACAGGGGTTTTTTTTTTCGCAAGAAATTATGGGTCGGAGATCGCTCCCGAAACGACCTTACTGTTTGATGACCAACCCGTCTCTCTTACCCTTATAAGCTTAAACCCACGGTCATAAAACCTTTATTTAAAAAAAGACGATGAGAAATACATAAAAAATTACAGGCCAATAGATCTTATTCCGGGAATATCCAAGATATTCGGAAAATTAATCTATAGGTCCATAGACGGATACCTCAACAAACATAATATACTTGCGAAAGAACAAAAAGGGTTTAGGAAAGATCATTCAATAAATATGGCAATATATAACTTTCTTAATGTTATCATAGCTAACATGAATGAGAGTCCCAATATCAGCAATATACATGGATATGACCAAGGCTTTGACTTGGTCAACAATGATATACTTCTGAGCAAGTTAAATGCGTATGGAATAAGGGGAAATGTTTTATCACTCAAATTATACCTAAAAAAATAGAACAAAACATACAGAAATAAGACTAATTTGTAAATTAAATAAAACCGTTATAAAATACATATCTAAAGATCGAAAAATATCTCATGGAGTACTCTAAGGCAGTATGCTAGGGCCTTGATTATTTCTTATATACATATATAAATGACTTTCCCTAGAATATACCCTATCCTTTGACATTTTTTGCCGACGACATTACTATCATTGTTAAACTTGACAAAAATAATAAAGACTGAAGCTGACATAATCAATGCATTACAGCAAGCCGTTAACTGGCTAGAACGTGTCAACTTAATTATAAATTTGAAGAAAACAAAAAATATGATTTTTAGTCAAAGAGTAGTTAATTCGGAACACAATGTAAGCTTTAATAATGAAAAAATTTAAGGAGTTGCAAACACATTTTTTTTAGGCTTAACAATCGACAACCAACTTAATTAGAAGCAACATACTTCAATATTAAATTTAAAAAATAGTAAGTTTGATTTTATTTTGTATAAACTAAAGAAAGTAGTCAATCAAGCAGCGGCAGTCACTGCATACTATGGATATGTCGATTCTATACTACGCTATGGAGTCATGTTTTAGGTTAACTCCTGCAATAAGGACATGGTGTTCAAATCGCAAAAAAGATGCACGAGAGCTATTACTGGTATAAAAATAACTGATAGCTGCAAACCTTATTTTGTATTGTTAAAAATAATGACTTTACCTTGCTTGTACATATTTGAGACTGCTTTATTTGTTAAAAAGAACATGCATCTATTCAGAAAAGCGTCTGAACATCGCAATGAAATGATTAGACAAGTATATAGACATGAATTAAGGCTCGTAGACGCGATTCTGCGATATTATATCCGTAGAACAACTCCTATGAAAACGCGCGCGACATTTCACACAGGAGCGATCTGTAGCGCCGCGACTTAGATATATCGCATCTCGTGATGCGATAACATTGCGACACGCGAATCGCAAACCGAAAATAGGAACATTTTGTATTGCGTCGCCGCGATATCGCGTAGCTGGTGCGACGCGACACCAAGAGAGTATAAATGGCGGTGCATTCAAATTCAAATTCAAAATATTTTATTTCACATAAACCTACATGGCACGATATATTATGAAACGTCAGAAGCTAGGTGCACGGTTCCAATTGGTCGTTTCCTATGGAGAAGAGCCGGCAAGAAATTCCACGGTTACTCTTTTAAAAATAATTGGTTTTTAAAATATTTTCAAATAACAGTGTTATGGGAGGACAGTGTAGGTATTTCAACAAGTACCAGGTACTTAACAAAATAATTATGGTCAGCAAATATACAGTCCACTAAGCCTATAGCGTTCTCACATTCACAGAATAGAAAATAATCTTTATGAAGATGAATATATTATTAAAAATAAAAACGTATTATAAACGAAATGACGTGATTGCTGTTACAGCTGTGACAATTCTGAATAATTATCCTGTTCACAAAAGCCAATAATAAAGATTTGAAGTTAAATTAAAGGTATATAATGTCAAATAATAGCGTGATTATGTCAAGGAAGACTGTAAAAATAAAGACGTAAAAAATATATATATATATAATATAAACATGGTAATTTGGGAGCAGTTAATAGACTCTTACAAAATTTGCCGTTAATGAGCTACCAGGGAAGCCACATGTGCAGAAGGAATTATTGCCAAACTTCCTTGTCTTCAACGTAGTCTGTCATTCCGAGCTGAGCTCAGTAGCAGACGATCTTCGTAAGAGGACGAAGGCAGGTCTGTGCGCGTTTGCTGAGCATTGGTGGGGTCCTAGCTTCGATTCCCCGGTCGGTCAACATAACCCAACCTAACCTAGGTAGGTGGGTACCTAAACTTGCCCACGCGAGCACGAATGGCGATTTTTTACGTCCGGGCTAACCGCGGGCTTAGTTAACGTTTTATTCCAAAAAGTAATACATAAGTGGGGGAGGAAGAAGAGAATGAAGATAATGCGCCCATAAGTTCACCACATGGAGAAGAAACGGTGAAAATTTAACCTATCCCTGAACCCAGTCCAGCATTAACAGCTTCACGGGTCAATCAATCGTACTTCGCTTGGCGAGGGTTGGTCCTTGGATGATTGACGATCTTTACATAGGTACCGAGACTCCTCCATGCCTCGTGGTCCTAGCTGTCATTTGTGGATCTTTGATTGTCGTTACGGGTCGTCAGAAGCCCGAAAGTCTGACAACCAGTCAGATAAGCAGTCGCTCCAAGTAAAATTCAGCTGCATCCAGTAAGACTGGAAGCCGACCCCAACATAGTTTGTAAAAGGCTAGGCAGACTGATAGATTATTCCAAAGTGAATAAAATCATAAGTAAAATAGTAAGTCATTGCAATGTGGTTCTTTTGTCAATGTTTTAGTATATAAACTAAGATGTTGACTAACTTTACAAAATAATAATCATTTCTCCATTTTACTAAACAGAGCGCAAGTTTACCTAGTCCGTAATGCTCAAGTTTCAAGAGCAAGGTTTCATGATTTACGCAGTCAAATGCTTTGGAGAGGTCACAAAAAAATCCTAGCGCATCTTGAGCCTCCTCCCACGCTGTAAATATGTGTTTTAAATAAGCTGATACCGGCGTCAGTCGCACAACGTCCTTTGGTGTTCGTGTAAGATTTGGTTGGTGTTAAAATGATTAAGCATTTCAAATCAAATCAAATCAAAAGTCATTTATTCAAATTAGGCTGAGAATCAGCACTTTTCGAACGTCAAAATTACATAAGACAGTCCCCCAAAACGCCCACCCTTCACCACTTCCTAGTGCTTTTGCTGGGAAGAAGAAGTGGCGCAACAAATTGATTGAATTGAATTTGATTTAGCATTACCTTTTCAAACACTTTGCTGAATACCGGCAGCACGGATACTGGTCTATACTTGTTGGTGTCTTTGCTGTCCCCAGATTTAAAAAGTGGTATAAGTATAACCTTACAGTATTTAATTAAATCCGGGAAGACTCCTTGATTTCTCCTTGACACAAATTAAATATTAAAGCTAAGTATGGTGCTATAGTCTCGATTATGGATGTACAAACTTTGATTGATAGCCCCATAGATCCTCGGTCAATTTGATTTTAATTTTCCGAAAAGCTTTAATAACTATCATAGGGTTTATATGTTTAAATTGAAATTCAACCGGACAGAATGTAACATTCGCTCTTAATAAATCAATTGAGACATCGGGTGAAGAATTTTAAGCTTCCGTCGTTTTAGATGGTATATTAGTAAAGTAATGTACGAAATCTTGAGCTACCTACTTCTAAGTTAGAGCTTATTGCACTACGTGAAGTTTCCAATGTGTAATCAGTGTTTCGTTTTTTTTCCCTACTAGTTTCATTATTTATAACTTTCCAAACTGTTTTTATTTTATTTTCTGCTGATTTGATCTTATTGCTAATGTACAGGGATTTAGCTATCTTGCAGGTATTTCTAAAAATTTTGGAATATGTAGCAACATACGTGTTGAAAGTTTCAGTGTTAATGTAAGGCATATGGCCATACAGCTCGAAAAGCCTTTCCCTACTTATCCTAATACCTCTAGTTTTGCCCAGTCACTAAATATAAAATAGGGCAAACATTTCTTGTTTTCTTTTCAAAAGTTTTATTAAATTCAGTGTGCACTACTGAAAAGAAATCCTCATACAATTTATTTGCATCATCCATATGATGGCCCAGAACATTTAACTCATTATTTAGGATACTATTGAATCTTTTTAATTTGCCATTTGTTATTGGTCTAAATTGTATTTACACTTTTTGCAAAGGTGTTTTAAACTTAAAAGTTACCGTTTGGCCACTATGACCAGACGGCAAATAATTTACTATGGCTTTAGCTAAATAATCGCAATCGCAGAAGACATTATCAATACAAGTAGCGGACGTTGAAGTTACTCTAGTCGGTTCTGTAAAAATGTTAGATAAATTGAACGATTTAAAAAGACTTAAGTGGAAACATGTAATTGGCTTCTTCTTCCTTCTGGCAGCGCGCGGCGGTTTGGATTGGACGTGTTTTTAGTAGTGAGATTGTTTCTTGAATTTTAATTTTATTTAATTATTTCTAAACTCGGGCCCTCCTTTTCTAACTTGCGGGAGCGTCCATTGAATGCAGCGGCCATGTTGATTTGTGCTGGAAATCTCTCTCTCACAATCTATACCGTCGACGAGCGCGCCATTGAAGATTTTGCTAAGGCTAAGGCTGGATAAACCATCACTTCGAAACTGAAAAGTTTAGCCGACTGGTGAGATTTGAACCCGGGCCACGAAGAGCGTCGTATCGAGTTCGTAGCCACTGCGCCAAGTCAACGTGTGCGTCACCGCGCGAAATTAGTCTCCTGCCTACGAATAATTGATAATTTATTGATGTACGTCACGCGCGGTTCGGTTTCACATTGAGTGCTACGCTGCTACAGTGCTCCGACGGCCAATGCTTGTCTGCTACGCAATACCTCACACAGGGGCCTGGAGGGGATCAGCTATGCCGCTTACGCATTAAATAATAGAATAAGTAGTAATCGTACAGACATTGCATCTTTGTGACACGAAATTCCAATTAACAATATGACCTCGCTGATGAATAGATCTTCCTCGGAGACGGAGATTGACCAAATGAAAACGGCTGGAAATCGAACGCCACCTAATTTCGTGACTCAGAGGTCTAAAAGGAGCCGCGAAGACTTATTCATTGGTGAACAGTTGGGTTTTTTTTAAAAAGAAGTGAAGGATATGTTGCCGTTTATGCTGATCAGCAGACGCAAGAAGTCACCTTAGCTTTAAAAGAAATACAACAAACTAATCTAAACATAGAAAATACGATCACACACCTTGCGTCACAAAATCTAGACTTGGAAAACAAAGTATCTCAGTTAAAACAGCAGTCGAAAGAAGACAAGAAATATATATTATGCTTTTGGAGAGTAAAATAGAAGAAATGGAAATCGGAAGCCGTAAGTCCAACATTGTGATAAAAATGTGCCAAAATTAGCGGGAGAAACTGAATAAGAACTTATTGGCTTAGTGATGACCCTTTCCAAAGGTATAGACTGTTCCCTAACCAAATCTGACATAAAGGACATTTGTAGAGTGCGGGGAAAAATTACATCCAAAATGCTCCCATTGTTGTAGAAACTGGATCTACTCTTAAAATATAAAAAGGAATACTAAAAAAGGGAACGTCATTCAATAAAAAACATCAGTCCAAGCTATGCTGCAAGCAACTTGGTTTTAAGTCCCAAGAAGACACCCCTATCTTTCTGTTAGATCACCTAACGGCTAAGGGATCTCGTCTGTATTTCCTTGCCAGAGATCTAATAAAAACTGGAGGGTATAAATATTGCTGGACTGCATATGGCAAAGTTTATATAAAAAAGGATGATCAAGCGCAAAAGTGAAGAACAAATACATCAACTGATAGTGAAAACATGACTATCTACAGTTCTTTTCTCATTATGCATCACTTATCACCCGTTATCTCTTGTCAGTCTACCATAGCAATAACTGAGTAGCAATAAGGTTCTTATATTATTTTGATACTATATTTTCTTTAACTTTATGTAATCCTAACTTACACAAACACTTTAAGCTCACTATACACACACCTACATTCAGTCTATACGAACTAAACATAGTTTTCAATAATAAAAACTCACACAAACAAACAATACATAAGTTAGATATCCTTACCATAACACAAAAGCAATATATCATGCGTGCACCTAATTTTCACATATTACATAATTATGAAATTGGAAATATACACCAAAATATTGGACCAGAATCATAAATATATCTGTCATACAAAAAAACTGATAATTAAAAATAAATATTCGAAATCATTCTTTCATAAAAAAAAACATACTTTTAGAAATATTAACATAACTAGCTCGTTACTTTTCGTTCTCATGGTTTACCTGTATTATGAACATATATTGATGTGGTATTTACGACGGCGTTGTGATGACCTCAGTAATATCTGGTATCATTTATGAGTAACACATTGCAAACAATCAATGACATAGACAACATTGAAATTTTGAGTACAACGTAATCCTTCAAATCATTCTGATCATTTATATACGTTAAAAAAAAAGATTTAACTATAATATCTTAGAATATAAGAAGTATAATATACTGCAACTCTGATGATTTCGTCGTTATGATGTCAACTTTTAATTTCGAAACAGATGTGATAGTATTAACAGAATGTAGATTAAATAAGAACAAACATATACCTCAACTCAGTAATTATCAGTCTTTTGTATCAACGCGGCAGATGAATCAAAATGATGGAGTAGTTGTATTCGTTAAACCAACGTTAAAATAAAAAAATTCAAGAAATTCAACTGTACCAGGCAAGCTGTCTACAATTAGATATACTAGATAACACTCTTCTGTGTATATACTGGTCTCCATGCAACACCAACTTTGATAGTTTTATGGATTTACTCAGTCAGCACTGAGATACGTTACCTACACAAAGAAACATAATAATAGCGGGAGACATAAATATCAACATTAGAGCGAAATAGGTAGAATTTATTCATGATAAAAAAACCGAGTGAACTATCTTAACATTTTGTTGACGTATGTTATTTTACCTGCTCATACATTACCGACCAGAGAACGGAATTGCTTAGACCACTTCATGTTGAGGATTCATAAAAAAATACATCAGCATCAATTGCTGTCTTACAAACTACAATTACCGTTCACTGTACTACATTTTTATCACTTTCCAAAATAAAAAGTAAGAAATCCGCTAGTAAAATCACCACGACCGTAAACTTTGAAAATGCACTAAAAACTTACAGGAAAAAAATCTTGCAGACTTGCTTTTTTGTGAAGACCCGAATTTGCTAACAGATAAACTCATTCAAAAACTGTTTGATTCTATTAAATACAACGCTAACACAATATCGCTAGCAGCAAACGTATAATTAAGCCGTGGATCACCCCAGGATTATTAAAATATATTAAAAATCCTAATAAATTACAAAAGAAGCTATCGATCGGATCCGTATAATGACATTTTTAAAATAACCTACAGTCGATACAGAAATTACTGTAATTATCTCATTAAGAAATTGAAAAGAAAAATCGAAAGAAATTTACTTGCTAAATCACTTACTACCACTAAGCGTACTACTTGCTTTTTACTTCTATCTATCTATCTAAATCGGTTACAAATAACCATATTCCAAAAGTAATAAGAGACCATATTCCAAAAGTTAAGAGTTACCATATTCCAAAAGTAATAAGAGAACTACCATTTAATTACTACAAAAAAAATCTAAAAGCATGGCTTCTCCAAAATACATTTTATACACTGAAAGAATTTTTTGATTACAAGAGTAATACATATTAGATTTATTTAGTTTAAAATATCTACAAATATTGTTGTTGTTGTGTTTTATTTTATTTTATATTTTAATAGTCTAAATGTAAATGTGTGTCTTTATGTCTATAGTCTAAGCGTTTGGTATTGTTATTAGAATATAAGTAATAAATAAGTTAGGTTTTAACCATGTAAATATTCGTATGCCGCTTTTAGCGGCGGATGTGTCCTGAACATAATTACTTCACTTAAACAACTTGTATGTACCATATCCGACGAATAAATATCTTTATCTTTATCTTAAAAATACGAAATTATTAAGGAAAATGTAAAATCAATCACCTTCTCAAATAAACCTAAAAATCAATGCACTGATTTATTAAATATCTTACTCTCTCCAACTGCAACAGTGAACTCTGTTAATAACTGTTTAGTTAATATTGGAAAGCAATAAGCTCAGCAAATTCCGATTAATAAAACTTCAGGCCGGTCTAATATTCCTCCTATACAAATTAATTATTGTGCTCTTGGACACTGACCCCATGGAAGTAGAGAGTGTTCTGATGAGTTTGAAATTTGACAGTGCTCCAGGATGGGGTAATATTCCAACTAAATTCCTAAAATATATTAGCAAGGAAATTGTTCCTGTCATTACTCATTTGGTGAATCTCTGTTTTAGAAAAGGTATCTTTCCGACGCTAATGAAGCAATCCATTATTACACCGATTCATAAGGGAGGGAACAGCGACGATGTCAAACTCAAATTCAAACTCAAAGCATTTATTTCAATGAAACCATTTACAGGCACTTTTGAATTGTCAAAGAATCAGTCAGTTAGTCAGAAAGTTGAAGCTAGTTACCCATTCCAAAACGTAGATCTCTATGGAGAAGAACGGGCAAGAAACTCCAAGGACACTCTTTTAAATATAGAAATTACAAAATCCTGGGTACATTACTCTTGTTGATTCTGTATGTGAGAACAATGTAAAAAAATATATATATAAATATAAAATCATAAACGATTCAAAATTAAGATTAAAAATAAGCCCTGGCAGATAAGAGATGACCAGTCTCAACTGACGGCGTCCGTTCACAAACATGACGCGTGGATCAAGCACCATCCAGCTCAACCATTTTGTAGGGAACCGAATGATCCAACACACTCGCCACCATCAGCGAGACATTAATTAAGTGAGTACCCTGCTCTTTCAAGTCAAAATCAACATAATAACATTGTAAACGACTCCATGGTACTCACATTTACAAAAATTGAAAATAAAAATGCTAAGTTTTAAAAAACTATAGTTTGCAATTTATTTGTAACTTTTAAAGAATTTTACCACCAAAAGAAAGAAAATCAATATTATCTATTGGAGTATTCAATAATTAAAACTTGGTTAAATAAAAATAAAAAATAAACATTATGTTCGTAGTCAGAAAAAATAAAAAAGGGGAAGCAACTCTACCAATTTTTTCTTTTTTAACTAGTGAGCCCAAGTGGCTGTGGAGCAGGACCAGCATTTAGACAAGCATTTCTATCTACGATATAATCATCCAACTTATGTACATACAGTACATAATATGCTTGTCTACATAGTGTGCGTTTAATGCAAGTTTTAAATTTCTTCTCATTTAGTTGAAGAATATCGAGTGGTATTTTATTATAACATTTTACACAGTACTCCATAAAAGAAGTGTGTACTTTAGACAATCTGAAACGTGGTTGAACTAATTTGTTCCTATTTCTTAAGTTAAAGTGATGCCTGTAACTTATCTTACTGAAGTGATGTAGATTTTTTCGAACATACATAATGTTTTCATAATTTTCCGGTAAATAATGGATAAGCTTGAAATAGCATATAATAGATCATAAGACCGTTCTAAAAAAAAATACAAAAAACTATAAATCCCTAGTAGTACCTAAGATTTTTGAACAACTTTTTTTAACTTATTTTACATTCTTCTTCACCACAACCATAAATGAATAAATTCCATCGGTTATTTTGCTGTTGTAATATTTACATTGACTGTGCCGACAGAGAAGCAGTAAATAATGTGACTAGAAATAGAACACTATTTTTTTCAAAAAAATCTTATCTTAGGTACTTACTTAAGATATTTTTTGTGGTATTTTTTGTAGAACGGCCATTAGGTCTATTAGTTGCTATTTCAAGGTTATCCATTATTTACCGGACATCCTGTATATATACTGACAAGGTACCGTCATGATGTTAATTTTCTTAAACAGTTCCCTTAGAGATTCGCGTCTGCGGAGGTTGTAGATGGCTCTAACAGCCCTCTTTTGCTCAATAAAGATAGAATCAATATCTGCGGCCTGTCCCCACAGCAAAATACCGTAAGACATGATGCTATAAAAGTAACTAAAATAGACCAGTCTCGCGGTATCCACGTCTGTTAGTTGGCAGATTTTCCAAACAGCGTAAGCGGCTGAACTTAGCCGTCCTGCAAGTGATGTTAAGTTTGTAGTTTTGAGTCAAGCGTGATTCCCAGGAAAACCGTTTTTTCGACGAATTCTAGTGTCTCCTTTTTTCCTAATTTAAATTAATTTTAATTTTTCCTTATTCAGTACAACGTGACATTCACTACTTCTAAAATTCGGTAACGCGAATCTTAAGCATTTAGTTTTCTTCTCATTTAACATAACATAACATCACGCCTTGTTTCCCCGGAGGGTTGGGCAGAGGTGTACCTGTAGTAGGTACACCCACATTTCGCCAGTTATCTTTAAGTCCCATGTAGGACTAATAGGGGGCGAGCCTATTGCCATCAACCGGGCACAAATCCAGACTCCGGGCTGCCACTGAGAAATTCCAGATAGAATAACCCAATAACACTTTACCCGACCCGGGAATCGAACCCAGGACCTCATGCTCAGCAGTAGCGCTTGCGACTACTAGACCAACGGGGCAGTCAAAGAGTTCTTCCATTTAATACTAAATTATTTACAGTAAACTAATTATGGACCTTTAGCATAGCGTTATTTACGTCGTCAAGCTTTTGTGCATGTCTGTTTACCTTAAAAATTAGTATAACACCATTTGTGGTCGGTTTTTCAGTAAATGAGGTAAATCATTTATATATACCTACTAAAAAGAGGAATGGACCAAATATTGAACCATGTGGTACACCCATTTTGACTTTTAAACCCAATGAATTTACACCGTTTATTTGAACTTGCTGCAGTCTATCATTCAAATATGATTTTGCAAAGTTAAGCGCAAGTTAGCCAGTCCGTAATGCCGAAGTTTCAAGAGCAGTGTTTCGTGATTAACACAATCAAATGCTTTGGATAGGTCGCAGAAGATACCTATTGCATCCTGTGCCTCTTCCCATGCGTTAAAGATGTGTTTTAATAAAGTGACACCGGCGTCAGTTGTGCAACGTCCTTTGGTAAAATCATACTGTCAACAACAACCAACAATAACAACAGTAGTAGTTGTAATCAACAGTATGATTAAAATGATTGAGCATTTGATTTAACATTACTTTTTCAAACAACGACTAAATAAAAACAATATGACTAAATTAAAATTTAAAAGGGCACTAAACAAAATTTTGATTATAAAAACTTATTACAAGATTGACGATTTTCTTAATGATGATTCACTAACTGATTGACATGCTGTTACTTTGATTGACAATTATTATTATGATAGTGGTTCACTTACTTTTTGTTTCCATTTGACATTATATAGTCTTATTTTATTTTATATATTTGATTGCTGTGACCACACTGACAGTATTTTTTATTTTTTTTGTAATTTCCTATGATCTGCCGCTTATTTTAAATTGTAAACCTTTGCATGCCCAGTTGACGGTAAAATATGGAGAACTTTATTATAAAAACACCTATGTACTATAATACCCATGTTTGCAAAGAAATAAATGATTTGATTTGATTTTGAAACACCTTGCTGAAAACCGGCAATACGGGTCTATAATTATTAGTGTCCCCGGATTTAAAAAGTGGATTAACTTTACTGTACTTCATTAAATCCGGGAATACCCCTTGATCTACACACAAATTAAAAAATAGGGTGCAATTGTCTCAATAATTGATTGACAAACTTTAGTAGACATGCCCCACAGATCTTCGGTAATTTTAATCTTAAGTTGCTTAAAAGCCTTAACAACGACCACAGTGTTTATATGATTAAATTTAAATTCTAAAGGACAGGCTGAAACATTCGCTCTTAATAAATCAATAGCAAGTAAGGGGGAGGAATTTAAAGTTTCTGTAGTTTTAATTGGAATATTGGTAAAGAAAGTTGGAAATTCCTGAGCAACTTCGATCTTATCGCTAATGAGACCGCGGGATGTGCCAGTGTGTAATCAGTATTATGTCTTTTGTTCTTGTTCGTTTCATTGTTAATAATTTTCCAAACTGTCTTTATCAATAATACGTCAATAACTACAGACCTATTTCTGCCTTACCAGGTCTATCAAAGGCTTTAGAGGAAAATATTAATTTAAGACTTACACTATCTTAAAAATATATATATATATATATATCATCTACACAATTTGGTTTTAGACAGGGAATATCAACTGAGGATGCAGTTACAGCACTCAGCTCGATGGTAACTGATTATGTCGACTCAGAGAAAAGTATCCTAGTGTATTCCTTGATCTGAAAAAAGCATTTGACACCGTTGCTGTACGAACCCAAAAAAAGAATCCTTGAAAAAGCATAAGAGTTATTGCGATTATTTCTAACTTGGACAAAAAGTTAGAAATAATCGGAATAACTCTTATGCTTTTTTAAGGATTATCTAACAAACAGAAGACAGAGACAAGGACAGGTTAAGATAGGGACATACATCAGTAATGACGTGGAGGTATCATTCGGCGTGCCTCAAGGAAGCGTCTTAGGACCAACATTTTTCTTAATGTACATTAATGACCTATGTAACTTAAAAGTAGATAACGCAAAAATCTTCTATTACGCCGATGATACTGCCATTGTTCACGGGCGTATCGCAGTCTCGCTACTCGATGCTCTCTCTTGAGTTTGGGGCCACTCGCTGGTCTTCGGGGTTTCAGGTTTGCTCTTCTTCTCATTGTACTGTCACTAATGTAGTCATTTCGGGTCTGAAGAAGCTGTTGCTGGACTTCAACTGCATTTAGGTGGCGATTTCTCAACACAGTGGAATCAATATAACGGTCTTCTGGGGCACTAGTACACCTGGGTCTGCCATTACCAGGTATCCTCAAATGGTTTCCAGTCTCTTCGTACCTTCTGGACCGTTCGTAACGTCACACCCACCATTCTTGCAGTACCACGCATACTGATGCCTATAATCGTCGCAATCTTAGAAGTCGGATTTGACAGTTATAAAAATACTTTGTGTTGTGAGGGAAAAAAAATCGAATGATTTTAAAACCGGTCCTTGAGAAATATCAATTTAAAATAATTAGAGTTTGTAATCGACAGTTTTATTACACACACGAGTTTGTAATATTTAACCGTTATTACATAAATTCCAAGGAAGTTTAAGTTTGGGCGAGATTCAAAGCCAAACCAAGACATAAATTAAAACCCGACATACTGATTTCTTCCGGAAGGTTTATGTATATTAAATAATAATACATTGTATGTTATGAATTCAGTGGCGTACCTAAACGCAAGATTAGGGCAAGCCACTGATAGCATGTACCCGTGTGAAGCCTGGGCGGGTGGGTCACTAGTCAAGAATAAAATTAGAATAAATAAGTGTGGGGGTCAGGTAAATAAATGAATTCACTAAATTTTTTACATTTTTATTCACTTTCGTCACTTGATCCAGAAAACATATCATCACTTGAACTGTCTTCGTCGGTTACTCTTATAATAAATTCACTTTCAATTATACTATCAAAATGTATGTCTCTTCTGAAGTCTTCCATTATAATTTTCTTTGTTCTTTCTACTACGTTTATCCAAACGTCTTTTGTGACATGTGCTCAGATGTTTCTTTAAGCAGACCAAGCATATTTTTTGTGGTAAATGGAGGTTTTGTATTTTGACGTGCAGCATAGCCTGTAAAAGAGGCAAAGTTATAATGACTACATTATTTAGTCGTTAAACAGTTTAAAAAAATATGCCATTAAATTAACTATGACAATACGACAGCACTAATTCGCAAAATTAGATTAAATATATCAACGTGTCAATTCAATTCAATTCAAAATATTTTATTTCACATAAACCTACAAGGGCACTTATGAAACGTCAGAAGCTAGGTGCACGGTTCCAATTGGTCGTTTCCTATGGAGAAGAGCCGGCAAGAAACTCCACGGTTACTCTTTTAAAAATAAATGGTATTTACAATCTTTTCGAGTTACAGTGTTATAAATATTAAAATTAAATAATACAGTAATTACACATTTATCTCTTTTTTAAATGTAATGTTTGTAAACGATTTTTCAGAAAATCGATTTTATTCGGTCAAAAAACGGCTTTTAACGGTCACAACACTACGGCAACCAACCCAAAGACATGACATTGTAGTAACGTCCTGTCGGAATATTAATCAACGATTAATTCGTGTTTTTGAGTACATTTTTTCAATATAAAGTTAAACTTGATGCTTACGAATGATACGCGTTGTGATGGTGTATGGGTAATATAGTAATTAAATAGGATTATGAATTTGATTTTTCAATTTCTTACAAGCATAAATCGTTCATACAAAGTCGTAAACGTCGTTTGTTCGTTCGCTCGTTCAAAGTTATCGCGGCATGTCAAATGAGAAACGTGAAATCCGACTTCTTAGATTGATAACACTTTAGTTCCAGAAAAGTCATGATCCTAGCACATTATTCAGGTGAAAGAGGCATGATAAATACGTTTATGTGCTGTTGTATAGCTTAGCTTTTGTAACAAGACATCGATCAAGAAAAAAAATTGAAAACAAAAAGTGAATGGTAAAATTGTAATTCAAAAAGGATTATTTTTGATTTTAAAGTTTTTTTAGCCATTTCTTATAAGAAGGTTACCAACTATGAAGTTTTTATGTACAAAATTAAACTGTTTTTCGAGTCCTTGTTGTTTCGAAAGTATATCTTGTGTACTTAAAAGTTCTTTAGTAGTACAGTTTAGTCTTAAAAGTTCTAGTACTTTAAAAGTGTGATACTTATTTTTGCAGGCCAGTAGGCCTGTAGTTGGTACAGAAATAAGCATTTTGTATTTTTGTATTTTGGCTGTCTTCTAGATATAATATTAGTACGGACTACTCGAATGTATTAGCTGTAAGTTTTCTTAAAATGAATAAAATAAAATAAAACAACTACAACTACTACTACTACGTTATTAGATTCAAGGCATTTATTACTGACTGTAGAGCTTCCGTTGTACTACAAATAGTTGAGTGTCGACTCGTATCACAATGAATAGTTTTCCTAGTATGTACGATGTAGCGTGTGACAGGTTCGGCGCAATGGAGGCGCCGCTGGAGCGCGGCGCGGTGTCGCCGGGCACGTACTGCACGCGCACCTACGAGGAGTGCCACCGCAAGCCGTGCCGTCTGCAGAGCCCCAACTACCCCGGCATGTACCCCAGGTATCACGAGCGTCCATGCGTTATGTTTCACTTTCGCTGTGCCACTATTACGTTTCATCTTTCTTGACAGAAACGTCACCTGCTACTGGAGTCTCCGTCAGAAAGATATTCCTACGTGTAAACACGCGATGATATCTGTGCGACAAGAATATTCACACAAGATGCAAATTAAGCGTTCCATATCGATGGCAAGGTGAGTGCTCACTTCGAAAGTAATCGCGCGTCTGTAAGGTTGTCAGCTGAGCACAGTGAGCATGTTTGGTTGTTCATCCGCAGCCTGAACAAAACGGGTCGCGTGGTGCGCGCCTGGCGCGAGTGCACGGGTGAGCGGGACCGGCTGATCTTCTACGACGGTGCGTCCACCGACGACCCCGTGCTGGTGGAGTACTGCGGTGGCGACTGGCTGCCCCGTGTGACGTCACGCGGGCCCGAGATGCTAGTCGCCTTTCACTCGTCGCCCTTCAGCGCGCCTCTGCGCCCACCCGCGCCCGCCGCGCCCCTCCGCGGCTTCGAGCTCGACGTCGACGTCGTGTTCGCTGACTCCGACTCTCTAGACTATGCCCGGTAATAAATAAACCTATTGAAGCGATTGGCAGATTCTGCAAAATCGTTGCTATGTATTTTTTTTTACTATGGATTTGCTCTTGACTCTAGTCTAGGTCAGAGGTGACAGAGAAAAGGGGTTAGTAACATCATTGCAGTAATGTTCTTGAAATGTTTACAGAAAATTACGTTTTTTAAAGAAGTGGGTACTGCAATGGCACCTTGATTATTTTTGACTCGTGTTATATTTGGTTCGTTGACAACAGAGAGGCGCGGCGTTGCGAGTTTCATGTGAAGGCATCGTCGTCCGAGGAGGAGACGAATTCGACGTCAGGAAGCACGCGCGGGCGGCGCGGCCGACTACGGGCGCCCGCACACACGCTGCCGCCCAACACCACCTGCACCTGGACCTTCCACGGACGCCCAGGTGAGCATACGACCTGGGGGAGAGGTGAAAGTGAGGAGGCGAACTGCTCACGTCGGTACTCTCTGCAGGAGATCTCGTGTGGATTTACTTCTCGAGCTTCACGCAATACTCGCTAGTCGAGCCTCGTCGCATCGAGAGCGGGGAGCGCGACGAGGAGAACGGCGTGGCGCACCTGAGCCAACGCGCTGCGGGTGAGCCACGCGCTCGCGTGGCTCCCGGCGCCTGTGCCGTGGAGCTGCGCATCTGGGACGGCGGCGGAGGCGCGCAGGAGGCGGGCGCACGTGTGTTGGGCCGCTTCTGTGATGCGGCACCGGCGCTGTGCGCGCGCGCTGCGCTCGCCAACGCCACGCGCTCGCCGCGGCCGTGCGCACCACCCGACGGCTACGTGTCGGCCGCGCCACTGCTGTCGCTGGCGGCCACCTCGTTGCCCGGCACCGCCACTCATCCACTCGAATTCGCGCTTCACTATGAGTTCGTGGACGCGCGGCTTGAGGGAGTACCTCTGCCGGATGACGGTCGACGTCCGCGAGCTTTGCCAAACGAGTGCGCTCGGTGGATCACGACGCCGGGTTCGTTCGCGTCGCCACGGAACGCGCTGTGGTTCGGGCGCGGTGGAGCGCGGCGGTTGCGCTGCGTGTACCGGCTGCAGGCGGAAGGCGCGCGTGTGGCGCTGGACCTGCTGGCGGCCACGTTCGGCAAGGAGCCGCGCTGCACGACGCGCGTGGACCCGCTCACCGGGCGGCCAGCGTGCGCGCCAGACCCGCACGACCCGCACGACCCGAGACCTGATGACCCTGATGGTGCCGACGAAACGCTCGTCGATTTCGACGGTGACGACGACGCTCCGTTGCGGGTGCCACATTTGCGAATATATGAGTCTCCGTGGCCCGGATATAGAGTAAGAAGTTATGAAATGCTCGGATGGAAGAATGTATTAACGTTAGAAGCAACCTGTACGACGAGTGTGTCGTGTGCAGGTGCCGGTGGCGTGCATTTGCGACAACGGCAGCGCGCCGCTGCGGCTGCAGTCAGGTGGGCCGGCGCTGGAGCTGGAGCTGGTGGCGCGCGCGCTGTCGGCGGCCGAGGACCAGCGGCACGTGCAGTTCCACGGCTCGTGGGCGCGCGCCGCCGCGCCCGCGCCCTGCGCCGCCCGGCGCCGCCTGGCGCCGCCCGGCACGCGCGTGCACCTGGTCTATCCTTACAGGTTACATTTTATGCTCAAGTAAAATTATATTGAAGTACCGTACATTTTTTATTAAATGATGGTGTCTTACGAGACATAAGAGTTAAAAAGTTCAGGTTCAATTTCATAGCTCATACATAATTCAATGGTTTGAAATTCAGTGGCAACAGAATGTCCGAGTGCGGTGAGACACCGTTTCTCCTGGAGGCGAGAGGCAATCGGTCAGTGTTCCTGCGAGTGTGGGGCGAGGAGCTGCCCACGGCCAGCGCGGGAGGGGTGGGGGCCGCGCAGACAGGGGAGCCGCCGCCCTGCGCTACCGTCAACCGCGTGCTGGTGTATGAAGCGCACTCGTCACGCCTGCTGCGGGCCATCTGCCCGGGCGGCGCGGGACCCGTCGTGCACCTGTTCACGGACGAGTGGTGGGGGCGTGGCGCGCGGCCGGGCGCGCTGCTGGTGGTGTGGGCCGCGCGCGAGGCGGGCCATGCGCGCTTCCACTGGATGGAGGTGTGGCGCGCCGGGCCCACGCCGCGGCCGCTGGCCGTGGGCGAGGCGTGGCCCAACGCAACGGCGGCGTGCACGCACCCGTGCGCCGCGCTGGGCGCGTGCATGGCGGGCGCGCTGTGGTGCGACGGCGAAGCGGACTGCCCGGGTGGCGGCGACGAGGCGGGCGCGTGCGGCGCGGGCGCGCGCCTGCTGGCGGCGCTGGCGGCGCCGGCCACGGCGGGCGCGGCGGCGGGCGCGGCGTGCGGCGCGGCGGCGCTGGCGCTGCTGGTGGCGGCGGCGCTGCGGCGGCGGCGGCGCGCGGGCGCGGACAAGCAGCTGCTGGGCGCACTGGCGGCGGGGCGGCGCCTCACGGAGGAGCTGCTGTTCGACGCGTCGCGCGCGTCATCGGCGGCGTCCTCCTGACGTCGCGAGCGCTCCGTCGAGTACATCCACGTGGACCGCGAGACCACGGTGTGACGGAGCGCTCCCCGCCCCCCCAGCGCCCTCTGCCCGCTCCTCTCCTGTACATAGCGCGGGCGGTGCGGCTGCTCGCTATGTGATACGGTCTGCACTTGTTCTCCTATTGCGTTGTGTCTTGGTTCGGTTTGTTGCGTTGCTCTCCGCGCGGTCAGTGCGGATAGTTTTGAGTTCTGTGACTCGCGGGCGCTTCGCCCGACTGTTTCTGTTGAAGGTGGCACAAACAGTCTAGTGTGGTCTTTAATGTGTGTAAACTCCGAACATAATGACTATCGGTTGTGAGTTGACATTACTGCCGACGTATTTCATACGAAATAAGAATACATGAATGATGTGCATTATTCTTATTTATAGTAGAACTGTTTTACTTAATCAGTATTGAGTACAGTGCAGCAGTGTTCGCGCGCTGTGGCACCTGTGTATTGAGGCTCCCTGACCGCGCGGTACTCCGGCTGACACTAAATATTTTTTGTTACATTGTGTATCTGTTGTTTAGTACTATGTTCAGTTACGTTTGGTTGTACCTACTGTTGATATTTATTGACGAACTATCCCGTCCCTCATTTCACTTAAGTTATAAATGCTAGAATAAACACATAGTTCAAATCTAAGAACATAATATGCTATTGTTTTATTTGTGTGCCTCTGACTCACCACAGCTGAACGGTCCAACATCCAACACAATAACAAGCACGGGCGATACTTACCACTTCCCTTGGTCCGACATCCAACACATTAATAAGCACGTGCGATACTTAGCACTTCCCTTAGTCCGACTTCCAACACAATAACAAGCACTTGCGATACTTAGCACTTCCCTTGGTCTGACATCCAACACAATAACAAGCACGTGTGATACTTAGCACTTCCTTTGGTCCAACATCCAACACAATAACAAGCACTTGCGATACTTAGCACTTCCCTTGGTCCGACATCCAACACAATAACAAGCACGTGCGATACTTAGCACTTCTAGAACATAATATGCTATTGTTTTATTTGTGTGCCTCTGACTCACTCACCACAGCTGAACGGGGCGGGTCCTCGAATTATCGTGTCTGATATGTCATTTATCATGTTTAATACGTAAATGAAAAATAACAAGCACGTGCAATATTTAGTACTTCCGCTGGTCCAACATCCAACACAATAACAAGCACGGGCGATACTTACCACTTCCATTGGTCCGACATCCAACACAATAATAAGCACGAGCGATACTTACCACTTCCCTTGGTCCGACATCCAACACAATAATAAGCACGTGCGATACTTACCACTTCCCTTGGTCCGACATCCAACACAATAATAAGCACGAGCGATACTTAGCACTTCCCTTGGTCCGACATCCAACACAATAATAAGCACGAGCGATACTTACCACTTCCCTTGGTCCGACATCCAACACAATAATAAGCACGAGCGATACTTACCACTTCCCTTGGTCCGACATCCAACACAATAATAAGCACGTGCGAAACTTACCACTTCCCTTGGTCTGACATCCAAAACAATAACAAGCTCGAGCGATTCTTAGCACTTCCCTTGGTCCGACATCCAACACAATAACAAGCACGAGCGATACTTAGCACTTCCCTTGGTCCAACATCCAACACAATAACAAGCACGAGCGAAACTTAGCACTTCCCTTGTTCCGACATCCAACACAATAACAAGCACGTGCGATACTTACCACTTCCCTTGGTCCGACATCCAACACAATAATAAGCACGAGCGATACTTACCACTTCCCTTGGTCCGACATCCAACACAATAACAAGCACGTGTGATACTTAGCACTTCCCTTGGTCCGACATCCAACACAATAATAAGTACGTGCGATACTTAGCACTTCCCTTAGTCCGACTTCCAACACAATAACAAGCACTTGCGATACTTAGCACTTCCCTTGGTCCGACATCCAACACAATAACAAGCACGTGCGATACTTACCACTTCCCTTGGTCCGACATCCAACACATTAATAAGCACGTGCGATACTTAGCACTTCCCTTGGTCCGACATCCAACACAATAATAAGCACGAGAGATACTTCGCACTTCCTTTAGTCCGACATCCAACACAATAATAAGTACGTGCGATACTTAGCACTTCCCTTAGTCCGACTTCCAACACAATAACAAGCACTTGCGATACTTAGCACTTCCCTTGGTCTGACATCCAACACAATAACAAGCACGTGTGATACTTAGCACTTCCTTTGGTCCAACATCCAACACAATAACAAGCACTTGCGATACTTAGCACTTCCCTTGGTCCGACATCCAACACAATAACAAGCACGTGCGATACTTCGCACTTCCTTTAGTCCGACATCCAACACAATAATATGTACGTGCGATACTTAGCACTTCCCTTAGTCCGACTTCCAACACAATAACAAGCACTTGCGATACTTAGCACTTCCCTTGGTCCGACATCCAACACAATAACAAGCACGTGTGATACTTAGCACTTCCTTTGGTCCAACATCCAACACAATAACAAGCACTTGCGATACTTAGCACTTCCCTTGGTCCGACATCCAACACAATAACAAGCACGTGCGATACTTAGCACTTCCCTTGGTCCGACATCCAACACAATAATAAGCACGAGAGATACTTAGCACTTCCCTTAGTCCGACTTCCAACACAATAACAAGCACTTGCGATACTTAGCACTTTCCTTAAAACAGTGTTTAAATATTCTTATCAATTAATTGGCACAATACATGAATAAAAAAGTTTAGTGTGGTGTTAATTACACTTGGTTTTCGTTTTTCTATCATTAGATCTTGCACGCAAATGTAATTGTAATTAAAACTGTTTTTTTTAATGTAAATTTATCTAACAAAATTATACCACACTATTAGTCGCGCGGGGTCCTTTGAACCCCGAGCACCTCCGTGCAACACGTGTAGTCAACGCTGCGGCTAGCGGGACGCTGAGACTGGAGGGGCCGTGAGTTGGGATGCTATTGGAACGAATAGTCGAGTACTTATAATATTGGCTAAAATACACTGGCCTGCAAAACTAAATACTACACTTTTAAAATTTCAATTTTTTCTAAACTATAGAAGTTAGATTTAAAATAAAAAACGTTTTATAGCAATTTTTATCAGCTTTCTTTGAAACTATAGTAAATGATACATTTAACGTCCCCGTAGAGCGGAAAGTCGTTAAGTCGAAAAATCATGTTTTGAGATATTGAGAGTCAAAGTTTTAGAAAATGTAAATCGTTATAACTTTGGCTTGCCTTTACATAACTTTAGGTTTTTAGCTTCAATTTGAAGGAAATAAAATAAACTTTATATAATAAGAGCTAAAACACGTGAAAATCCTCTAATAATTGAGAAAAGATAAAAACATCAAACTAATTAATTGTTCTCTATAAAATCTCTGATTTAGTTGTGAATTAGTTAATTTTCGAACGTAGTTAGTGATTTTTTCTCTAAGTTCTAAATTATCTTGAAGAAAAATAACTAGACTTAATTAAAATGGAACTAACTGTTAGATGTACGAAATGTGTATTGTAAATACTACTTAACTGAATATTCGAAGCTTGTGGGGTAAGGCTTGTTTTAAATACGACATGAATAATTATTGTATTAAATTCAATCAAGTTTTATTGAAGGAATAATTCGAAAAAATCACCAAAAAAACAACAAAATACTATTAATATTAAACAAAAACAAAAAAAAGTGTCGGCTTCCAGTCAATCATGGAATAAACAGGCATTACTCGTATGTCTTTGCTCATAAGGAAGTAAACTCCATAGGTATGCATGGAGTCCACTTCCTTAAGAGTGTGTCCACTCTCTAAATATTTTTGCTCAATAACTTCCAGATGCACATCCGATCTTCGAATTAAATTAACCAAAAATGCCGTGATAAATTGGTTTCTATTTTGCCCAGCGCATGTGTCGCTATCCATGGTGACTTTTTTAATATTGATTGGTATCTGACTAATACACCAGTTCATTGCACTGGCAATTTCCACACTGCCCCTTTTACGACTAATCTCATTTCAAGTTACACAAAATGCTTCATGAGGTGGTTTAGAAGTGTGACTGCATCGAGATGTGTTCGCAGTGGACAAGCGTCTCACCCCACTCTCCTTAGCGAAAGAGAACTGGCGCAAACCTGCAGTAATTGATACTAACGGTCGTAAGGAAGTATGGCAAGGCACAGATCTTCCATTTTCCGAGCTCACCATGGGCCTGATGTAGACTTTTTGCGTCTGTATCCTGGCTGCGTTTCAACGAACTCTTCGGGGAAACCGAAGGTTTTGTCTGTGCAACTATGGATGAGGTTATGGTTTCATTATCATATCATCATCAAGGACGGTATGGTTGACATCTGTCGGGCATGCTACCATCCCGGTGAATCCGACATATTGTTTCCGGTTGTTCTCGTCTAGGTAACGGCGAGCCATCGTCCCGGTGAATCAATCCGATATAATTATTGTTTCTGGTTGTAATCGTCTTGCTAACGGCGAGTACTTGCACAAACACAATCTATTGGCTAGAATTATCCACCACTTGCCTTGCAGTACAACCTTGTGGCATCCGAAGTACCATACCATACGGTATGTGCCCGACCCATTTTTCGAGAATGGTAATGCCAAATTGTACTGGGATCGATCTATCATCACTGACAGGACTATGGTATATGACTATACAGGTGATAGATCGACGAGAGCGCCGTGCAATGATTATCGATATCAGTGAGATATCAATAATCATTGAGTCGCGTGAAAGCTAAGAAAGATAAAAAACCAAGTATTGACTTAGCACACGAGGTTGTCGACATGTGGGACGTGGACTCTGCAATCATTATATAGATAGCCGTTTTGGTTTATGGCCTAATAGTGGAGAGGCTCGACCGAGGCTCTCATTGCGCGGCTAGGACAAGGGCTTGACTCAGAAAAGAGTATTCCTGGACACGGCATGAATAGTGGGAGGTTCCTCTCGCTAGAGCTCTGACCAGCAGTCGTAGTAGTTTTTTTGGGTTCCGTACCTCAAAAGGAAAAAAAACGGAACCCTTATAGGATCACTTGTGTCTGGCTGGTTGGCTGTATCCGGAGCAAATCGGCTTTGACAGACACCCGTCTGTCAAAGCCGATTTGCTCCGGATCTAATGGACCGATTAAGTTGAATTTTGGTACACCTATGTATTTTTGTGAGCCAAACACGGACATGGAACGTAAATAAATGAATTTTGAATATGGGTGTAATTTGTGGGGCAGAACAAAAAAAAAGTTGTGCTACCTGTACCGTGTGATTATATCAAATGAAAAGGCATATTGCGAGGATCTCCGCCCCCCCATCTTATCTCCGAAACTACTGAGAATAATATTTTGAAAAAATACAAAGAAAATGTTTCTTTACTCATAGATTACAGGAAAACCTATGTCTATGGTCTTAAAATAACAAGGTAAATCTCTCATTAGTGTGCGTACAAACTTACATTTGCAGTTGGAATGTATGGGAGAACATGTTTTTTAACTACAATGTTAAGTTTGGTCCGGGGATGAATTCATCCCAATTACGAAATCCTTCATTGTGCGTAGTCCGACACGCACTTGCCCGGTTTTTTTTTTGCTATAGAACGCTTTGGAAGACATTTCTTACAAATTAAATTATCAAACACTGGGATCGATTCAAATTAATGTTGATCACCATAACATCGCGTCTCTATGTCAGTCGACTTCGACTCCGCGAATTAGTCACCACACGCCGCGCTCGTCACTATAGCCGCGACAAACTCACTAACTCGCGGGCAAAATTTATCTTAATTGTAACAATATACATCGAAGTTGTATAAATAATAATTAAAAGACTTTAATTATTATTCACAATAGACCATAAGTTCCACTTTTAAAATAAAATAAAACATTAAAATGGGTTGATGATTTTTCGCTTTTGTAGTACTGTACAAATCATTTAAAAATGAAAAGTCCAGTTATTTAATTTTCGCTAACTAACGTTTTACCAAACTACTGACTTTTAAAACTCAATTAATGATTTTAGTGATTTTTAGACTAACTAAAGGCGTATGTATGCATTGATAATTCAAGACTAAAAGTAATTACGAGTAAGTCGTTTTAATTTGGGGTGATGTAAATTTTCGATAAATGTATAATAATTTACTAAATTAGTTATTTCTTCCTTTATGCTGTGGGGTCCAAAGTGTAGACTTACTTACTTTTCACATTTCGTAAAACAAAAGCATAGGCAGCTACAAAAATGACGGTTAGACAGATATTTAGAGAAGAAAATTTTGATTTTAGTGACATTGATAAGTCATTTTGGGCATTTTTCGACTTAGTGACTTTTTGCTCTACGGGGACTTATTTAGTAAAAAATTTAAATAAAAAAAAAGATTTAAAAAAAACTCAATTAACATTTACAAGTATGTTTTACATGTAATTTATTTTTTCACTTCGCCCTCCCCAGGGCGGAGAGGTCTGCCAGACTCTTACTGACCTAACCACGGGATCTAATGCGACTCCGCGATCCCCGGCTAGTGCCGGCCCGCCTCTGCCTCTGGTCACATTATCTCACGTGACGGATGACTGGATCCGCTGTCTATTTGTCGCAGTCGCTATACAGGGTGTTATAGTATTTGCGTGCCATAGCTTAGGGGTTATTTGTTTAAATGCTTTAATTACTTACCTACTATCGAACGCGAATCGAACTAACGCTACGACGACGGTATGTAAATTACAATTCGAATTTTCCCTTCGTACGGCGATGCGATAATAATGTTTTATTTTGTTTAAATGCTAATTAATAATTTCCTAGAGTTACCTACATACTATCGAACGCAATGACGCGATAACGCCGGGTGAAGGATAGGTAACTAGGTAGGTACGTAAAATTCCAAGTATTTCTCCTGACTTTTATTTTTTCTGGCTTTCTTTTTCGATACTGAACCTACCCCTAAGCTATGGCACGAAATTACTTTAACACCTTGTATAGTCTTGTCGATTGACATTAGTCAATAAATTTAAAGAAAATATTATTCTAATTCAAATGTCCTTAGTAAATTTATCAGCTTTAATAGGAAAAGAACTGTATACTGTGTAGTCTGACTTTACATTACAATACAAGTGAAGTAACACTCCGATGAATGTTAGTCATTTTAGATGATATTTACAGCCTCTGCTACCTTGAGGCGAAGGATCTGCTCATCATCGGCATCGGTATTCTCTCCATACAACAAGATAATAGGTACAGCTACCTCGGGACGCAAATATAATAACCGTACTCTTAACGACTGAATAGCGTATTAATTTTTCATTTCATGTCTCGTCGCCTGCCATGACATATTCTGTGGCCGTGACAAATAGATGTTGGCCACGTGGTGGTGTCGGCTACAACGCGGTGACTCACAGCGCCTCTGAATGGGTTCGCTAAATGTAATTAGTTTGCTTCAACGTGCTTTGCAATATGGCCACCGTTCCGACTGAATCTGAATTTCCATGAGAGAAAATAAATCCCATTCGTTTTAGAAAAACTTAATGTTTCTAGAGTTTTAAGTTACATGACTCAAGTTGTAATTTGAATGTAGTCGTAAAACTGAACAGATAAAAATACACAACTTTGAGCTGAGCTCTGCGTCGAGAATGACTCGCACTTGATTCAAACTCTCTGACTGTTTTTACTGCCTATCCTACGTAAAAGGTCGTACATTTTTACAGGACGTCCACATGAATGTGTTACAAAAATATTTTCATCGAACGCACAAAATATTTTACTTTAACAAAATTCGCACACATATTATCTGGGGGCACGGCAGTGCCCCCGCCAAGTAGTGCAAAAACAAGCGGCACCGCCGCACAGTGGATCGAAAATCGGCTGTAGAAGACATAGGATCTCGATTTCTTAAATGTTATTTTTTTTGCTGGAAATGACTTTTGCTGATCATTACTGTTCTATAAAATGTCTTATGAAGTAATTGTGTGCACAAATGGAAGAGTTATAATTTTTGTAAGAAAAAAATGTATGGAGCTGACATGAAAAATGAGGATATCTCTGGAATCGAAAGGTTGGCCGTTATATCCTTGCACACTGATACAGTACTATTTATTTGTGAATTTTTGATAGATATCGCGGTATCATTTGCGTTTTTTTTTTAAACTTCAACATTAAAGAAAAAAAAAGTATATGTATAAGTATAAAAATATAAAAATAATGTATAAGTATAATACCAAGTGTAATTTACAATATTTTTTATGCTTAGACCAAAACATACTAAGAAATCACAAAGTCGTATTACCTACTTTGTGATTTTCATTTGAAATGACATTGTAATTATGAATTACGTAATACGTAATCTTGTCTAATGCCTGAAGTCCACAATGGTCCACATTAGCTATTGATTAATAAAACTTAATACCTATATACCTAGTTAAAAGGATACGTACCAGAATAATTTGGGGTACTCGCTAATTTAGCAATTAGTGCAGGATTAGGGATGAACTATACACAAAATTCAGAACTTAGGTTCTAAATAATGTGCTGATGGATATCGGTTCTGCAGTATTCACATCTGGTCAAGCTTACGTGGCATTTTCGAGAGTTACAAGTCTGGACGGTTTAACCTTTATAATACTGGTGTCTCATATTGGAGACAGATAACAATAAAATTCTATTGTGTCTGCTAATTGCGCGCGCGACAGATTAAATCTAATTAATGTCGATTTTACAAGTATTAAAGCGCAGGAATTTTCAATTTGTGAATACAATAGACTAAGAATCATTTACCGTCCAGACTTGTCAAAAATTCTAACATCAAATCCTATGAACAAAAACCCATAGATTCAGTTACAGTTTTTCTCAAAGCACAACAGGGAATGTGCTTTGAGAAAAACTGTAGCTGAATCTCAAGAAGTAGGTAGTACCGGAAAAGAAAAAAAGGAAGACTATCTACAAAAAGAAATGAGATGCCATCATCAAAAACATATCCTGTAAAAAAACCGAGTCTCGCAACTCAGTTCTTCTATCGTAAAATAGTAATAGTAATCTTTATTGACATAAAAGTATGTTACATTATTATATGGAAGCCTTGACTCCTGCGCTAGGTTGTAACCTGTGTTACAGGAATCAGTGTCTTCTCCCAGTAGTTTTACACAGATGCATTATGCAATAAGATTTAAACCATTTTACATTATACAATACCTGCTTAAGGTGTATGTGTGGAGGTGGGTGTGTATCCATGTGTGTGTATCTCTGAGTGTGTGTGTGAGGGTGTGTTTGTGTGTGTGTTTATGTGCGTGTGTGTGAGGAAGCGTGATCGTACGTGTGAGTGTATATCGTGGTATATATATTATATATTTATCGTGCATGTTTTTAATGGGATTTTTTTACTTAGGGGGCATATGTTATTAAGTTTTCTGTCTGTATGTAATCTAGTGTTTGTAGCCAGGTGTTTATTTTATTTTAATTTCAATTTTAGGAAATGGGTTAATCAGTAGGGTTTTGTTTATCTTATTATAGATATGCGTAGCAAGAAAAAGATGTTGCCGTCTGGCTGAGGCAGTCTTACATTTGACGTATTTACAGACATTAATGATTGTTCTTTTATTTTATTTATTTATTTGCTAACATGTTAAACACTGGTTAGTAGGCATGCATTAAAATTTCATGACACAGCACATGACATGCACCCTGTAAGGGCACTGCAAATGTTTCTTATAATATGATTAAATTACACGAATTTAAAGATTCTAATTATTACAATTCATTACATTTTAATAAACATCAGCTATTTAATTATTACATTTTATTTCAAATAAATCATTTTATTAATTCGTTCCTTCATTTTAGTCATTATAGGTAAGCATACTAAAGTAAAGTCATTTATTATTTCACATTTAAGTACGTCAAGCATATTATTACAAAGTCAATCGATTCACAATCTGTCAGCTTTAAATTCCTCAACGGTATAGTAGGCTTTCTTTATTAACAGAGATTTCAACTGCTTCGAGAAAATTGAGTCATTTGGTAGGGATTTTAAACTTTCCGGTAGCTTGTAAGCTTGCGGTTTGCTAGTCTTGAGTATGGGCTTTTCCCGATAACTTTTAAGTTTGTGATGGGCAGTATTAGTATATTCTTGTTCCGCCGGTTATAGTTTTCATTTAGCTCGATATTAGATTTAAAGAGGTGCCTATTTTTCCTAACGAATATACAACTTTGCAGTATGTATATTTTTTCTTTTGTAACTGTTGTATAAAGGTGTTATTCGGTGTTGCTTCAATGTGATATTGAGAACATTTAGTGGTATGAGGAACAGGGTGTAAGGTTCACTCATCCACCATAGAAAAGGGAGGAACTTAAATCATTACATGACAAACACGAACAAAATAAAGCAAAACACAATCCCAAAGCACTTTAGAATAAACTATAAGAAATCACAAACACAAAAAAGATAACTGCACCACCTACTGAACTGGTGAATACCAAATCGGACCTAAAGGCGGCAATCAACACTACATGTAATTTCTTTGCCCCAATTGGAGCTAAACTAGCCTCTAAAATTCCTGCAACTTCGCAACAGGCCATTGAGGTGGACGAATCAGAGGTTGAGTCCACCATCATGAACCTTAGGCTGGATAGTGCAACTGGCTGGGATGGAATACCATCTACCCTGCTGAAGGTTTGTCAGAATACCCTAGTCCCTCTAATAACTCACATCATTAATATCTCAATTACAAAAGGAGTTTTCCCAGAACCTTTCAAGAGGGCCCTAATTCACCCAATATACAAGGATGGGGACAGAGACTGTGTCAACAATAATTATAGACCCATATATTATAAGAACTCTCGTCTCTCTCTAAAGTTACGGAAAAATTAATTAGCGGTAGACTAGTAAATTATCTTAATAGGTACAAAATTATAGCACCCAACCAGTTTGGATTCAAAAAAGGAATTTCTACCGAAGACGCAGTTATCGACCTAACTCAGTTTGTATCAAAAAAACTAGACGAACAGCATAAATGCGTCAGTATTTTCCTAGATCTAAAAAAGAAGGCGTTCGACACAGTCTCTGTTCCCACCCTTCTCTTCAAACTGCAGTGTATAGGTATTCGTGGCAAACCTCTTGAACTCTTCAAGGATTACCTTCTAAAGTGACGAAGAAACTGTCACGTACGGAGTCCCGCAAGGCAGCGTGCTTGGACCTACACTTTTCCAAATCTACATAAATGACCTATGCACGCTGCCTTTACATAAAGCACAAATCTTTACTTAAGCTGATGACACCGCGATTGTGGTCTATGGTAATACTCCGAGCAAGGTAGAGAATATTGCGGAACAGGCCTTGAAAACTGTTATAAACTGGCTACCTACTCACCCTAAACGTGGCTAAAACAAGCTTCATTCCCTTCTTTGTTAATTATAGGAACAAAACTCCACCTGAATTTGTAATCACGGCACATACGTGCTCTGATCTCAGTTCTTGCTCATGTGCGACGCTTTCCCGTGTTGATGACACAAAGTACCTGGGTGTAGTGATTGATGACGGACTGAAATGGTATTACCAAATAGATTACATCGCATCAAAAGTCAGGAGATTATATCTATATTTTTAAATCTCTGAGACACTGCGCAGACAGTAACATTGTATAAATGGTTTATCTAGCACTCTGCCAGTCTGTTATCAACTACTGCATCCCGGTATGGGGAGGGGCTGCTAAAACTAAGTTTATGGTGGTGGAGCGGGCACAGAGGGCTATCCTTAAGGTGATGTGTGGCAGACCATACAGATTCCCTACTACTGAATTGTATGCGGACTGTTTTTTTTTTTTTTTTAAATCTTTATTTATTTAGAGGCTTTTACCTTAAAAAGGTACGTCAGCCTCATCATACCCTAATTTAATTAATTATTTAGGTAATTATAATATTATTAGTACTATTATTGCATAAGCGAGGGAGATTGTGATGCGGCAACCATTTCATAAATTAGTTTCGCTTCTCCCGAATTAGGTGTAGATAATATTCTAATGAAACCCTCTACATCTAACATATTAACTTTTAACTCCCGCATCACTATCTCCTTCTCTCTTCTGCTCTTTTCACATTCCACCAGAAAATGTTGGACATCTTCGACTTTAGTACACACTTGGCAATTAGGGGACTCGACTTTTTTCATTAAGTGTCCAAATTTCCTGGATGGAAAATGACCAGAACGCAATCTATGTGCATTAACATCATACGACCTCTTTGCATGACTTTCAGCGAACCAAGGAATTCGAGGAGGCTCACTTTGCATAGTCCCAGCAAATTACTTACTGTGAGACAGCTCTTTGTCCTTCGATCCACTCTCAGAATTCATAAGCAAATCCCCTTAATAGATCCTACTAAGCGCAAAGCTAAAAATGTATGTACGTGCCCGTGAGTACACCACAAAACTGCATTCACTAGGCGCCAGTTTTACGTTTGAAGTACACTAATTTACAAAAATATATGCAAAACTTTTCAGTTAACTGGGCACCACCATCAATCACCGTGAAGTTAAGACTAAATTACAAAGTTGGCTACAGGATCAAGACTACGCTCGTACAAAAGAACTACTCCATCACCAGCAGTAGGCGTATGAATATGTAAACCTATTCTACTGTTTTTTGCAATTTTTCACTGTATTTTGGAACATATCAGCAGCACATATACAACATAATCTCAAACACATCGACACACCCTCACGCAGGCGCGAAACACTATTACACGCATTTCCACACACACACTCCCACATACACACTATCATTCTATCATACTCACCCTCAATCTAACATACACACACGTGACACCTTAATAGTCGTTTCCATCCACTAAATATTCCTACGTTTTTAATTATAATAAATAATTATACTTACGACATTACATCCTCAAGATTTAATTATTACTATGTAGTTTCACTTCTCAATGTACTAAGCGTCACACATAATTTTTAGAGCTGCGGAAATAAAAATCATATTATATAAAAACTTTTTCCCAAAAAATAAAACCGACTTCCAAAAAAAAAACACTACAAAGTGAAAAATAACTTTGATTTCGGAAGTCGGTGTCTTTGGTTTTTTATATTGGTTTTTTTGCCACCGACTTCCGAAATCAAAGTTATTTTTCACTTTGTAGTGTTTTTTTTTGGAAGTCGGTTTTATTTTTCACTTTTTAGTTGTGGTACCTACACAAAACCCCACATAATTTTTAATACCACTACCTGAGCTATGTAAATTACAGTGACAGGAACTATTAGAATATCGTCCACATATACTAGGTGAGAAAAATACGTATTATTGAAGCTAACTCAAAAAACCCTCATCAGATCTTGACCAAATTTATATGGGACCACTTCTGAAGTATGCCCTACCAAACAAAAAAAGAATCATCTAAATCAATTCATAATTGGCGGAGTAATCACGTAACAAACATACAAAAAAAAAAAAAAAAAAACATACAATCGAATTGAGAACCTCCTCCTTTTTGAAGTCGGTTGAAAATTCAAATTGGTCAACATTCGCCGACCTCAGCGCCATCTCCACGTAACTTCATTCCTTTTTTATGTGCGGGCGTCGCAATATCGCGTGTTTTGCAAAACTACTTATAGTTTAAGTTAAAAAATATTGTGTTTTAGTGGAAAAATAGGTGTTATTATGGGAAAACGAAAAAGGGAACGTAGTAATTCGAAAATACGAAGAAAACTATGTGTCTCACCGTCAACAATTAGTAAGGATGGTGAAGGTTGAGTACTAACCTTCACCATCCTTACTAATTGTTGGATTATTGTACATCTTTAAGTATTATGTTCCTAATTTGAATAACGTAACCAATTATTGGTGTGTCCATAAAATCATTAGAACTATGAACAAAGTATAAAGATCCTTTTTGTTTTAATTTTTCGTTCTGTCGTTTTGTGATAAAAAAAAATTGCAGTCTACCTTCGCGTGACTTTTTTATTTGGTTGAAAATTATTGTACTTAGTTGTTAATCACTATCATAATAAGGATAAGATTCGTATGTTTGGTTGTTACATTCGACATGTAAGTGTAATATAGGCCGTGACGCGAGCACGGCTGATAACGAATTAGTCTAAAACTCGGAATTTTAATTCGATTCCAGATTTGACAATTTCAGTGTTGCAACGTTATGACAAGTACTAAATAGTGACGTTGCGAAATTATTCGATATGGAAATGGAATATTTCCAGATCGATTCTTCTCGTTTATAATTTTACTCTCGTAAACTAAGTATATCAGGAAATTAAATATTTCTGAACCGATAATGTAGTTTTGACGATTAATTAACGATCTGAGACTTTATTTTAATAATTGTGTGTGAAATAAATAAAAAAATGTGATCATGAAGGAACATGACAAATAAAACAGATAGATGTATTATGGTAATAATTTATTTTATAAATTTTCGCCGTCATCGCTATCGCTATCGCTGTCACTTTCTGTAACATTTATTATAAATGTGTCTGTGATATTGTCAATTAACATATCTAGCCTACTAATTTTTTCCTCTTCTTTGACAACATGGGATACGCATTTAGACCATTCGGTAGCCGTAATTTTTTTAATGCCTTCCTGAAATAAATTTCTCACGTCTGTCAATTTGAAGGTTTTATTATTTTGAGCTACATGCCCCTTTACCTGCGCCCATATCAATTCGATAGGGTTTAGCTCGCAATGGTAAGGGGGCAGTCTTAAAACCGTGATCCCATGTTGTGCTGCCATTTCGTCTACAGCGTACTTATTAAAAGACTCGTTATGTGGAATCAGTTCTAAAAGCGTAGCTTTAACCATATCTGGTTCGTAATGAATATTTTTATTTAAAAGCCAATCTTGAATGGCAGCTTTTTTGCAGCTCATTTTTGGTGCCGTTTCCAATTTTCGGGAGTGGTAAGGTGCATTATCCATCACCACATTGAGTTTGGTCTTAATTGTGGTAAGACTCCAGCGAACCACTCCTCAAAACAAACTGCATTCATCTCATCATGGTAATCTTCACAATTTTTCTTTGCTTCAAAAATCATGAGCCCCTCTTCCAGGAAGCCTTCTTCACTACCTATATGGCTAATTATGAGGCGTTTGCCTTTTCCAGATGGATTTTTTAATCCAGTGGTCAGTCCCTCCAAAAACGCTTGTCGAGATGATGTGACTTTCTTGTCCAACCAAGTTTTTTTTACAGTATGACCTTAAAATAAATATAGTACATGAACATTCAATATTACTATTAAATTTAATGTAAAATGTATATAAATTCATTTTGTGTATAAATGTTAGCCTTACCTGCGTTAACCCAAGTTTCATCTTGATAATATATATGTCTCCCTTCTCGTCGAAACTGACATATAGATCGCAAGTAACGCTGGCGCCGTGTTATTATATCATTTCGATCAATAAGTGTGCTCTTGCGTGACCGTGCAACAAATTTAAAATTAAGATGCTTCAAAATTTTTCTGAGGGTGTCTTTGGAAATCTTGGGCATTTCTGAATCATCGTTCATCACTTGTAAAATCTAAAGTAGTAAATTTTATAATATCTTGGAATCATTACTTATATATAAAAGATGTAGGTATAAAATAATACTGTCTGACTGATTGACTAACCTTTGCAATGGTTGGAGGTTCATTTCGGTAAAAGAACTGATGAACAATTCTTCGTATTGCAGAGAATGTAAATTCATCAATTTTATCTTTGAAACTTCGCTTTGGTCCAGTTTTTTTAGGAGGAGTTGGCGGCGCACCTTTATTTACTTCCTTCAAAACGTTACAAACAGAGCGTGAGGTTATTCCCAATATGTCAGCAACTTTGCTCATACATTCATTTTCTTCCACAACTTCAAAGGCCTCCAATTGCGCAGAAATTTCATTTTTCACGTATTTGCAGGCGTTGCGGATCATTACTTTTTCAGTAACAGTGAAAGCTTTTCATGGACGTTTTTTTCTTGGGGACAAGAAAACATCCACGTCTTTTTGTGATGTACTTGGCTGAGGATCCATTTTGATGGAAAACCAAAACAAATAGATTCACTCAAAGTTCACAAAAAACTATAAACGTAACAACAAACACAACGTAACAACACTAACAAAAACCCAACAAAATAACAAAATATCGATTCGCAATGAAATAAGATATTCGTGCAGTCAGACTGGGAGAATGAAGCCGAATGACACGATAAACAAAATGGCGATAGCTGCACGAGCGCGCACGGGTTGCCAATACTGAAAACTATCTAGGCTCTTTTATTATAAGTTTTGTTTTTAATATAAAAACAAAAATATTAACTTTTTATAAAATAGAGCAGCGATTACTAATTAATAAATAATTATTATGAATAATTATGTATTTATTTAAATTATTCAATAATTTAGTCTTTAATTGGCACACTGATGGCACACACACTGATTGTTTATCGATTTTTGTGTTCATCACTACACTATTATATGTATGTGGTATCATTATTTCACAAAATGACAGTAGCTAATGTCAAATCTGGAATCGAATTAAAATTTATAGTGGCGTATCGGGAATACGTACAATGACATTAAAATATACACACTGCTTAAAGCAGCTTGTCAAATAAACAGTCGAATGGCGTAACGTGAGTACGTACAAACACTAAAAGACAACACTGTGTCAACTACAACAGTTGTTCTTTCTCTTTTAACTTGCAGAATATGACCGTTATCTCTCAAGGTCGCCAACACCAGACTCACTGCGGTTGCCATTGTATTCAGATGAATCTGAAGAAAATATTCCAATCAGATCTGGCGTTGTAGTCCCCGCTAGTGCACTGCGTACCGGCGATGCTACAGATAATGCAGCTACATCTAATATGCTCCCTCAGGACCCCGGTTCTAGCTTGAATGACGTCCCAATAGCTGATTCCGAGATTTTACCGCCTGAAATATCAGAGGCGCTCGGAGATTCAACGGGCAAAGAAGAGGTGTTGGGCCCGGTTATAAATGAGGAGATTTCTAAACGTTTGGGTAGGATCCTCGCGGAAGTCGCATTAGATCCCGTGATCTCCGGCGCAAGTGTGAGACGGAACACCGGGGTCGTTTTAGTCAGTAAGAGTCTGACAGACCCCTCCGCCCTCCCCAGGGCGGAGGACATCCATAAGGATTTCCCCCGTAATAAAAAAAAAAGCAAAAGCAAGATTTTTTTAGATTTATACTACGAGAACTCACAACATAGAAGAAAGTTGATAACTTCCTCACTAGATAAAAAATTGACCACTACAATAACTGATATAAAACGAGATTCATTTCTGTTCGGAGTTGACCTTGGCGAAAAGATCAAGCCCACAAAAACAGCAGAAAAGTCTGGTCTTCAAATAAAGCGCACCAATGTTAGCGTTCCTTCCACATCCAGGCAACAGGGAAACTGGAGAGGCCAACCCAGGTTTCAATCAACCAGGGGTACCAAACCGGGTGGGCAGAAGCCGAGGTACACATCCAATCAAGGACACTCGACTCAGCAAGGTCGGAGACAGCCAGCTGCGAATCGAGCCCCTCCTGCTCGGAATGTGGACTACATAACTCGCAGGAACCAGTAGAGGTAATAGAGGTAAGAGGTTCATGCTGGTAGATTGCGCCACTATGTTAGCTACTGGCAAACAATAACCAAAGACCCAATAATCTTAAACTAATAGGTTGGGGAAAAAGTTCTTCCTCCCCCTTTACCTGTCATCGCGATAAACATCGCTGCACGCGTACGTTGTACATTCCGTTTAAGGCGCGTTGCGAGGCGCTGCGCTCGCCCGTTCATGGAAGGCACCACATTGTGCCTCTGATTAATACGCCGCGCCGCCATTGTTAGCGCTCCACGCTCGCACCGCTGTGTTTATAAATTGCCCCTCGTTGTTACATCAAATGGAACTGCGGTCTATTTATCCGCACAATATACGAGCGGCCGGGGCTCGCCGCTCATTGCGTTAATAACACCGGCTTATGATGTAACACGCCATTCATATTCACGAGTGCGTCTGTGCGCACCGCGCGCCTTCCGGGGTGAATCTTATTAGCGACCACAAACAAAATATGTGTTTGAGTGTCGGCAGCCGAACTGAGTTAAAATTAACTAAGTAGTAAACAAAAAAGACAACATTGCGTGCGTCATCGTTACCGCACCTAATAAACCTACGGTCGCTAAGGAAATCTTGTTGAACACCGTTTAATTGTCGCTAATAGGCAGCAGTTAGGAGTAAGCCTTTAATCAAGCCTACTAGTGAGGTAGCTTGCAATTACCAGTGCGCACCCGCCACGTTAACGCACACATTTGGCGGTTGATGAGAATTAGTTGTTCTATTAGCAGAGGAACTACATAAAATATTAGAACCAGCGCGCGCGTGTGCACGCGATGTGCGCGAATCCGTTGCCAGTGTCTACACTTTAATGTCACGTCATTACTCACTGACACGTAATAAATTAGTATTAAAAACAAATCCATGCCACTCAGTAGGTCGCACTGCCGCAGCTTTCAACCGTGGCCTACATTATTGAGGAATTCAATGGAACCGCACACTACTTGTGTGTAGTCCTCGCGGAGCACACACGGAGCACCAAGTGTTCACGAATGCTTCGTTTTATATTGTGCGTGTACGAACCTAATAGCGAAGCTAATGCAATTCCGTACCAATAACTTATTAAAAAAATTATAAGTTAACATACAATACAACAATATTTATTTTTATCTCCTAACTAGATCATAATAAATTAATGATGTCGATAGCATCTAAACGGTTTCCAATCAAGCGGGGCACTATAGCGACATGTGACACAGTCGCACGTCATGACACATCTAACGGGTAGGGTTCCCACCACTCCCGGAATTCCGGGAGTCTCCCGGAGTCTCCTTGTCAATATAAACCCCCAAATCACTAATAACTTATTTCTCGTAAATAATTTGGTCATTAATTTTATAATTACTAAGATACGGTCCTTTTTTCCTAGGAAAATGTACGTGATTGCATTTGTCAGCATTGAGTAACATGTTATTGTCCAAACACCACAGTGAAAAACGGTCTAAGTCTTCTTGGAGTTTATATGGATCTTGATTGCACTCAGTTCGTTTTATAATTTTTAGATCATCCGCGTATAAGTATATCTTCGAGTGTACAAGACAGGACGCCACGTCATTTACAAATATATTGAAAAACAACGGACCCAATTGGGGGCCTTGCCTTTTCGAATGTCAAAATTACATAGGACAGTCCCCCAAAACGCCCACCCTTCACCACTTCCTAGTGCTACTGGATAATGCAGTCGCAACAAGTCTACAAGTAGTTGTTCCGAGTCTGGCTGTTGGTGTATGTAAGCTTTAAATGTTTGTAAATGTATCCACAATACAGGATAAATTACTAGTGTGAAGCATTTCTTAAAAAAAAAAAAAACTCGAAACTACGTTGCGGTCGGCTTCCAGTCTAACCGGATGCAGCTCTGAATATGTTTTGTCCATACCTGTATCAAACGCCACCTGCGAGCGTGCTTCTGGTAAAGTATTCGATAACTGAACAAAAGGAAGAAACCGCTTATATACGTGAAGAACATGTCAAGGCAGAAAAGGTCTTGAAAAGGTCTCTCAGTACAGGCTCGTATTAAAAAGGCTCAGAGTTCAAATTTGTGTATGAATTGTCTTGGTCCAGGTCATGACATCTATAAATGCAAATTAGGTCATTGTAAATATTGTAGTCAAAAACACAACACTCTGTTACACATTGATAGTGACAATGTTCTTCCTAGTGCACACAATGACATAACACTGCATTATCAGCTAATCAATCATTCACATCTCGAGTAATTTTACTTTCTACAGCGCTCGTGAGGGTGACCGATACTGACGGTCATCACCATACAGCACGAGTCTTGCTGGACAGTGGAAGTACAACAAATTTCATCTCGGAGGACTTTGTTCGTAAGCTACATGTGTCTACCTACCTTACCAAGTCCAAGGTAACAGGTATCAATTTTCAACCGACTTCAAAAAGGAGGAGGTTCTCAATTCGATTGTATGTTTTTTTTTTTTTTTTTGTATGTTTGTTACGCGATTACTCCGCCAATTATGAATTGAATTTGATAATTCTTTTTTGTTTAGTAGGGCATACTTCAGAAGTGGTCCCATATAAATTTGGTCAAGATCTGATGAGGGGTTTTTGAGTTAGCTTCAATAATACGTATTTTTCCGATTTAGTATATGTGGACGATATTCTAATAGTTCCTGTCACGGTAATTTACATAGCAGGTAATGGGTATTCAAATTTTTGTGGGGGTTTTGTGTAGGTACCACAACTAAAAAGTGAAAAATAAAAACTTTTTCACAAAAAATAATACCGACTTCCAAAAAAAACACTACAAAGTGAAAAATAACTTTGATTTCGGAAGTCGGTGGCAAAAAAACGAAAATAATACCCCCAAGACACCGACTTCCGAAATCAAAGTTATTTTTCACTTTGTAGTGTTTTTTTTGGAAGTCGGTTTTATTTTTTGTGAAAAAGTTTTTATCAAAGTTCAAGTTGTACTCAGGGCCGTTAAAACGTCAGTGTCATTAAAATCAATTGATGGCAGTGAGTACGAACTTAACATTAACTGTCTCGTATTGCCAAAAGTATCAGCATCAGTTCCTAATACTTATGTTGATACTAGCAACATACGTATACCTACGAACGTGCGTCTTGCTGACCCCACTTATTATGTTCCGTCTTCAATCGACGTCCTTGTTGGTGCGGAAGTCTTTTGGGGTATCATAGGCACTGGCCGTATCGCATTAGGTACCCATAAGCCCACTTTGGTTGAGTCAAAATTAGGTTGGCTCATTTCGGGCGCATATCATAAGTCCGATTCCTCTTCACAGGTTTGTATGCATACTAATAACTTAACCTTACCTTAACCAATGATCGCGACGATAGGTCGTGGTGAAGCAAATGAAAATGAGTGGACTGTATAACATGTAAATACACTCGAGAGCAATGAATCCGGGTCACTTAAAGAATCCTAAAAATCTCGGAAACTAAAAATGCTAGGTTAACGGGCCGGCGAAGCATGCGTTGTTCATACATGATGATGATGATGATGATGATGATGGGACTCCCTTTTCCGCACTTAGACTCTCATTTGGTCCGTTGTGCGTGGGGATACTGGCTAACAGAGCCAGCCTAGCTTCGCCCAAAAGCACAGAAGCCTCCTGGGGGCTTCACAGGCTTCGCGGAGCGACCTCACTGTTCCGAGGATTTCTTCCCGTTGAGAAGCCACTGCCTCGCACTCCAGGATAACGTGGGCGGCTGATTCCTCGGCGTCAAGGCAGCCCCTGCAAAGGGGGCTATCTGTGGCGCCTATGTTGAAAAGATGTTTGTTGAGGGGGTTATGGCCCGTAATTGTTCCTATAATTATTCTAAGGTTATTTCTACCCAGGTTGAGAAGTTTTTTGGTTAATCGCGGGTCTAAAATTGGTAAAGCCAATTTTGACTGTCTACAGTCTGTTGCCCGTGACCATCTGTTGTTATGGAGTTCGGTCGATCTTTGGCGAATCCACGCACGAAATTTTGAGAAAGGCAGAGGGAGAAGTGGGTACGGGCCTAGTACTTCCATATCAGAGCCTCTCTTCGCAAGTTCATCAGCGGCATCATTGCCTAAGGATCCACTATGCCCTTTGATCCACTGGAGGGTAATGCGATTAAACTTCGATAAACTCTCCAGAGCTAAATGGCACTCAAAAATTAGTTTATTGTTAGTTTGTTTGTTTTCTAAAGCTTTGAGCACGGATAGGCTGTCGGATAGGAATTTAATGCCGTAGTCCCGGATGCCTAAGCGCTTTACTGCTGTTGCGGCTTGTGTTAAGGCAACACATTCACATTGGAATATCGAACTGTGTGTGCCTAGTGGTATGTGAAGGTTAAGGTTGAGGTCAAGGGAGTGTACGCCAGCACCTGAGCCGTTTTGTGTTTTTGAGCCGTCTGTGTAGATGCGCACTTCATGGGCTCCTGACTGATCCTTTTCCTCCTGAACTGTTTGTATAGTATAGTTTTTGTTGAACAAGGGTTGGTTTGGTGTTCTATCACACGGGGCAGCGATGAGAGGTTGGTACTCAATCGCCCGGTCCAGGATATTAGCGTGTGGACTGGTGTGGTTTTTGCCCCATATGCCCAGATGCATTAGCCTGATGGCAGCTAGCGCCGCCTCCTGCTGTATGTACAGGTCAAGGGGAGTTAATAGAAGGGCTATCTCCAAGGCTGCTGTTGGGGTGGTTCTCATGCAGCCAGTGGTAGCCGTACAGGCCAGTCGTTGGAAGCGTTGTAGTCTGGTAATGGTGGTCGAGAGTTCAGTCCTCGTCCACCAAACCAGAGCGCCATAAGCCAACATTGGCCTGATTACCGCTTTGTATAACCACAGAGTTATCTTCGGAGAAAGCCCCCATGTTTTCCCTAACATTATTTTACATTGGTAGAGTGCAATTGTGCTTTTATTAAGTTTGTAGTCGAGGTGCTTGTTCCAGAGCAGTTTGCTATCAAGGATCACCCCCAAGTACTTGACTTCGTCTTTAAGTGTTAATTCTGTGTTGAAGAGTTTTGGAAGCCTATGGGGTCCCAAAGTTCTCTTGTTGGTAAACATTATTAGTTCTGTCTTCGAGGGGTTAACCGATAGCTCGTGCTTCGTGCACCAGCTCTCGATTATTTTGAAAGCCCTTCTCATGAGATCACATAAGATGCCCTCAAATTTCCCCGAGATCAGAATTGCTATATCGTCCGCGTATCCCACCGAGTACAGACTGCTGGCGTTGAGCTCTGCAATGAGCTCATTTGCGACTAAATTCCACAGCAGTGGTGACAGCACCCCACCCTGTGGGCAGCCTCTACTCACGATACCTCTCGTGGTGGTGTTCACGGTAAATTGAATGGCACGGTATTTTAACATGTTATTGATCCATTCTATGAGTGTACGCGCAACACCGTGCCTGGCAAGTGCCTGCACGATGCTGACGAAGTTTGTTTTGTCGAAAGCACCTTCTATATCAATGAAGGCGCCTAGGGTTGGGTTTTTGGCTTTAAGAGCATTTCCAATGCGTGAGACTACGCTGTGGAGTGCTGATTCGGTTGATTTGCCTGCACAGTAGGCGTGTTGATTCGGATGTAAAGGTCTTTGTACCGAAATTTGGGATCTAATCCTCCTATCCCCCAGCCTCTCCAGTGTCTTCAAGAAGAACGAGGAGAGGCTTATAGGTCTAAAGGATTTGGGCTGGGTGTAGTCGCCCCTACCTGGTTTCGGTATAAAGATTATTTTTACTTCCCGCCATTTCAAGGGGATATAGCGGTGTGCCAGGCAGGCTCGAAACACCTTAACCAGGTAGTCAGCCAGTACAACTTGGCTCCACCTGAGCAGAGCCGGGAAAATACCGTCCAGGCCTGCTGCCTTGAAAGGTAGGAAGGTGTTGATTGCCCACGTTATTTTGTCTTTGTCGATTACATCCAACGCCACTTCCCAATCTAGGCTGCTCGTGGCCCTCTCCATATGTGGTTCCCAGCTTTGCTGGGTGGCAATCTGGCATCCTGGGAAGTGGGTGGTTAGGAGTAATTCGCTTGTCTCAGCGTCGTTTGTTGTGTAGGTGTTATCTGTTTTTTTCAGGCATCCTATTGAGTAGTCCGTCTCTTGAGCGAGACAAGTTTTGACCCTCGTTGCCTGGTTGTTACTTTCAATGTAAGTGCAGAAACGCCTCCAGCTATTCTTTCCTCTGAGGCGTATCAGTTTTTTATAGGTTTTACGAGCTGTTGTATAGCGGTCCCAATCTACTGGCGACCGTGTGTTCCTGGCTCTGTTAAACAGTCTTCTCAACCTGTGTCGGTGTCTTTCCAGTTCTGGACTCCACCAAGAATGGCGAGCTCCCTGTCTGGGTGTGTGGGAAAAATAAGTTTTCTATAGAAAGTTGAGATTCCTCTTAACTCATCTTTATATCAGTGTCCATTCAAAATATATATTTGGGAGCCTAGATATTCTGTAATCCAATCGGAATAAATACATACTACCTTAAGAATATGTTTGATTTACAAATTACAATTATAATTGTATTTTGGTATTACGTTTGTATGAACTACGCATGCTCCGCAGGCCCCTTAATGCAATGAATTGTATTTAATAGACAATGTAATACTCCTTAAATGAAGGTATTAAAACTTCTTAGTTATTGTAAAGTTATATCATAAAAAAATCAAATTTGAAAAAGGGCCACTTTCGAAGATGGAACTACGAAATTACAGCATTTGGTTTTGCTTTTGTTTGTAATCTGTCATTTATGTGGGTACATAAACCATGTTGATAGTGCTCTATATTCATTATTCAAGCTGAAATTATGTCGCTTACGCCTGAAGAATGCACCAGAATACTTACAATGCTGGAAACCGGCCGGAGTCAGCGCGATACAGCCAAGACTGTCGGTGTGTCGCTGTCAACAGTACAAAGAGTTCTCTGACGTTACGAAGAAACTGGTTCTAACCTACGCAGACCAGGAACGGGCAGAACCAGGTGTACCACAGCACGAGAAGACCGATACTTGGTGAACACCATGCTTCGAAATCGCTTTCTTACAGGAACTGAACTCACAAATCAGTTTCGACGCCTCGGAGCAAGTAACCCAAGTGCATGGACAGTAAGACGTCGGCTTGCTGAATCTAACTTAAAACCCCTTAGACCTGCAAACAGCCCTAAACTGGAGCGTGGGCATCGTATTTCAAGACTAAGATATGCCCAGAGCCACGTAAATTGGAGTATTGAAGATTGGTCAAAAGTTATGTTCTCCGACGAATCAAAATTTATGCTCTACAAGCACGATGGAAGACACAGAGTGTATCGAAGACCAGGGGAAAGATTCAAGCAAGCATGCATCGAAGAAAAAGTAGCCTACGGTGGTGGGTCTGTACTTGTGTGGGCCGGAATTTCTTCTGAAAGTCGCACAGAGCTGGTGATCATAGAAAACGGCTCTTTAACTAGCGAAAGATATGTGGAAGAAATCCTCAATGATCACGTTGGTCCATTTATGGTCAATTTAGGTGAGGATGCTATATTTATGCATGACAATGCCCGACCTCATACAGGTAGGATTGTGAATGACTACCTTCAAGAGATGAACATTACTCGTATGGAGTGGCCAGCGCGCAGCCCGGATATCAACCCGATCGAGCATGCTTGGGACGAGCTAGGCAGATGCGTAAAACAACGAAACCCTCCCCCAATCACGCTTCGTGAGCTCAAAATTGCTCTCACAGAGGAATGGGAGAATATTCCCCAAAATCGTATAAGGAACTTGGTGTACAGCATGCCAAACCGCGTAAACGCAGTAATGGAAGCACGAGGAGGCAATACGAAGTATTAAAATTCAAGAAAATCGTAATAAAGTTCAAAAATTTCATGTTTCCTATTTTTGTTTTAAGGAGAGATCAGCAGTTTTTTTCTTTATGTAATTTTGTGTTAATAAAATGTATGGTGACTCATATTTTTTTTACTTTCATTTAAGGAGTATTACATTGTCTATTAAATAAAATTTATTGCATTAACCTATCATTTTTAGTTTCCGAGATTTTTAACATTATTTTTATAAGTGACCCGGATTCATTGCTCTCGAGTGTATAATGAGAGAGAAATATGAATTACAAACGGGTCGGTTATAAAGTAACAAGAAAAATGAAGAATATGAAAAATGCGTAAGCGCAGCCGTGCGTGGAGGTGTGCAACAGCTGACAAACCCAATCGTTGTGTTGTGTAAATTGAAGATTGATTTAAATAATTTTATGTTTGTTCAATATTTCGGTTTAACTTTAGGTACCTATAGATGATTGCTTATTTACATACGCCTTGCTATTAATATTTGCATGCCAAAATATGGTGAAATTAGTCATCGTACCAGTAAAGTTATATAATAACATCTTTGTATTACCTACAATACCTACCGCATTTAAATCAAATAAATGACTGACTTCTTAAATGGAAAATGGGGTTAAAGTATGAAATTGCCGATTTATTTATTATTTTATCATGGAGCAAGATCGATTCATGAGTCGGGGCTGTTTCACTGCTAGTTTTGCTATTATTGTTCGGAGTTCGGCACAGTAGACATCTACCGTTATTGCTTGACCAGCAGGCCAAACATGATACACGAGACCATTACTCACTCTCGCTTGAGTAATTGTCGTCTATTTCTGTCACTTTTATCGTTTTCTGACAGCGCTTCCATACAAAATAGTCGACTCTTTCCGTCAAATTTGATGTTTTTTCGACAAACCCTAACATGGCACCTTAGTTATCTCGATTTTTGTCAATTCAACACGAGATAATCTCCGATTCTTACGTCATTTAGCCGTATTTACTCGTCCTCAATTTTGACGACGAGAAGAGTAGACAAAATTATGATTAAAAAAAAAAAAACTCCAAAATAACACGGCAGTTTCTTTATTGTACTTATTTTAGTCATCATTTTATTTTACAATTTAATAATAATGAAAATACTCAGTTTTAAACTACTATTTATATTGGAACGACGTTTTATATGGAAATTTTCGTTTTTTGTATGGAAAATATGAAAAAAATATTACCTACATGTTGATTATTAGGGGTTTATGCGTTTCATAAAAGGGGTCGAAATTTTCATCATTTTTGCGATAGGACACCAATTTCGAGATATTTTCGAGATAAAAGAAAAGAAAAAAAAGAGTTTTGTTTTTGCACCGTCGAGGTGTTGATGTGAATTTTAGTTCATGACAATTAATTTCTACCCATTTTAATGGCGATTAAATCCTTTAAAATTACTACAATCAAAATTTTAGGCAAAGAACGTAAAATTCTGAATAGCCAAATTGCCATTTTCACTAAATTAATAGCTGTGCCGACAAACTAAAATATAGTTAAGTTGTGTCACTTTAGTCTATTTCAGAATGGAAAATCGTCGGTTGACAAGAACAATCTAAATTTTGGTGATTTTTAAGATATTTTAAGTTAAAGGCATTTTTGACTAGAGAATCGGCACCATTGAATAAATGAAACGGAATCTCAAGCCGATGTTGCTATCATAAAAATATTTTGTTTTTAATAACTTGCAATATCAGTTTCTCGTCGCGAGATATAGAAGTTTCAAAGTGCATTTTTGGAGTTTACTCGTCGTTTACGGTCATGTTAGGGATTAGATTGACGTCAGAATCGTAGACAAATTTCGACAAAACGAGAAAAAGAGCGTTCTCGCGCATGTCATGTTAGCCCTGTAGATCGGAGAAAGCTATAGTGAATAACACCATGCTGAGACCACAAAACAGTTACCATTGCCTTTTTATTGGTAAGCTGTGCTTTTGGACACTTTTGCTGCGTTTAAACTGGGGTCAGCCATTGCATTTTTCGCTTACGGTTATCGTTAAGAATCCACTTTTCATCACATGTCACAATTCGATCCAATATTCCTTCATTTCTGTATCGATTCAACAAGGCAACACAAGTTTCAACACGCGTTTCTTTCTGCAGATCACTCAAATCATGGGGCACCCATTTCTCATATTTTTTTATTTTATTGATTTGACGCAAATGAGTCAATATTGTTGGTAAGGTAACGTTAAACCATGCCGCTAATTCCTGGGTAGTTTGGCTCGGATCGGCTTCCACCATCTCTTTCAATTCATTGTTATTCACCTGTGTGGGCGGTCTTAAACGTGGTTCGTTCTTCAAATCAAAGTTTCCATCCATCAAAATCGCAGAACTTCATAGATACCATGTGAAAAAAGTTCCACTCAAAAATCTCACAATAAAAGGGCAATTTCATATATATAAAATAAGAAGTTTTAAAAAATTGCCGTTTTTTCTCCCGTATTTAGACTAACAAGAGTCGGCAACCCAACTAACGGGGCGCTACACGTCACACGCTCACAAGGCGTGGCTCGGCAGCGTGGCGCAAGTTCTCACGAGCGTGCCACGTGCCGCCGCGAGTTGGCGCGCTTAGTGCTAACTACTTGTAAGTTCTACCTACACTTACAGCTTACCGTGACACGCCCCGCCGCGCGCCGCCGAGTCGCTCTCGCGCTGTACGTGAGAAGCCACAAAATTATTACTGCCATCGATTTGCGGTGTTAGCGAGCCGATCTGACGCACAATATTATCAAAAGTAAAAGCTCAATACCTACGTTTGCTCTACAAAGTACGGTTTATTAATTAAAAGTCCCTGCTCGCTCAGCTGCTTGGATAGATCTGGGTGTTCATCCTTACTGCCACAGTACCAGTACAGTAGTGCTACCAGTAGGTAGCTATACTACCTATCTGGCGCTAAATAGATTTCTTGTCCCTTCCTTTTATCGTGCCGACGAATGCAGCATGTAGGTAAACCCGCGCGTCCCGTCGCGGCACGGCGCGGCACAACTCGCGTCAAAGTATCGTTAGCGTGCCGCCGCCGTGCCGACGCCGCCTCCCACACTGCCGCGCAGCGCTAATGACGTCACCTGCCCGCGCGCTAATGGCTCGCGACGGGCTTCCTTCAGCAACACGCTCGTGTTAGCATGTTTCAATATTCCTCTACAGTCTACACCATTATTATATTCGTGTCCGAGGAACGCTGTCTGCTCCACAAACGTGTGGCTGTGGTTGCTGGATTTGAATCACAGCTGAACAAAGACGAACCCTAAATGGTTAAGTTTGCGGACCGCGCACCGAAATACGGAATTTGTAAGTCATTTTGGCACACAGGTAGACAAGTATAACCTAGAAAGTTGTGTTAAAGAAATATTGAACTTATATTCAATGTATTTACTTTATGTAATAAAGTACATGTTCATGGAATAAATCATTATAAATTAACCTAGTAAGAAATATATTCCTTTTTTAATTCGGTTTTATTAGCTTGACCTGTATCTATGTGACGGAATCTTTCAACGTAATTTTCACCCACTTCTGTACCGAAATGAAACTTTGTATGTAGGTAGAGTAACACTGGTTAATAGGCATGCATTAAAATTTCATGACACAGTATTAAAACATGCACCCTGTAATGGCACTGCAAATGTTTCATATGGTCAAATGATTAAATTATCATGTTACTGGACAAATGCTATTACTCTATAAAAGATTTCTTATCTGACAAATCACTTGCACAAAACAGTTTACCTCAAGCATGATGCGTACAGTACGGTATTATTTCCGGTATTACTTCCCGTCGGCCCAGCAGCATGAAGTTTGGCGAGAAGCAAGGTCAAGTAAAGACAAAAATCCAAAAATTGGTAATTTATAGTTATTATTATGAACTGCAAAGTGAACTTTGTTCTTCAATCCGGGATCAATTCATAGGCCGTGTCTTGAAGTAACATTTAGTCTGTATTTCATTCAAATCGGTCCTTACTCTATTTAAGTTTTTTTTCAATTGAAAAGTTAAGTTTGTCCTTCAATCCGGATTTAGGAGTACGGGCAGCCGAGCAAGCACAGCTTTGAGACGGAACCCTGAGGGAGCGAGTCCTACTCACACCTTGTCCGGTTTTTTCAAACAAATAAAACAGATTTATATAATTTTAAATTCCTTAAATACTAATTATTAATTTTTCTATTATTATCACCATTAATTTGTAATACCTACTCAGCGCCGTCATTGACCACGTAATACTCGTACATGTTAACCTACACATTACAAAGGTTGGTTATGACTTTAAATTGTAATAACTTTTGACAGTGGGCCGATTTTAATTAAATAAAGACTAAATATTAATTCAAGATACGGACTATAACTACATTTCCAATCCCGTAAATCTCTTGAAAACAAGACACAAAAAAAACAATATAACATGTGTATTTTAAAATCAACACAAACTCAAACAAAGCATTTATTTCAATTAAACCATTTACAGGCACTTTGAATTGTCAAGGGGTCAGTCAGTCAGAAATATGAAGCTAGTTGCCCATTCCAAAGCGTAGGTTCCTATGGAGAAGAACGGGCAAGAAACTCCACGAACACTCTTTTAAATCATAATATTGTTACAAAATATTGGTTACATCATTCATATTGAAATTATACATATGAGAACAATGTAGAAAGATGTGCACGTAAAAAACGTCCGTAATAAAAAAATAAAAACAATTAAAAAAAATACATAAATTAAAATATGCCGAGGCAGATAAGAGATGACCAGTCCCTTCTGACGGCGCCCGTTCACGAACATGACGCATGGATCAGCACCGTTTAGCTCAACCACACACACCGTTTAGATTTTTATGTGCTTTAGATATGTAGTTGGTCCCTGTCATATTTTCGTTTTTGTTTTTTGATAATACGGTTACAGTAGTTACGATATCTTTTATAAGTTATATTTAGTACCTCATTAAACGGGTCCAGTCTTAGCCTCTTTTGCATAGGTATTATTTCTATTGTAAATGCAGCGCAGTAAGCCAATGGTCATCCACGGTTTTAAGATTCTGTTTTTTATCGGAATATTCAGGGTGTACCAAGTGTAACACAATTTTGGAGTATTTCAATTAGATTACAAGCAAGTATGTTAGGGTTAGTTATTTTTAGCAGGTCTGCAAGGTTACTAGCTTGTAGGTATTCAATCCCCTTCTCTATATTATTACAGACGGTTTTTGTCTTTGAACATTTAATTGAGTTTGTATGGTATGTTATTTTAAAAAAAGTCATGAAATGATCTGTGATGGTAGTATGAACAATTGCAATGGCCGCGGAATTAATTGCAGGATTAAGTTTAATAATAATATGATCTAGATAATTTTTGCCTCTTGTAGGAAGCGAGTGACCGGGGAGAAGCCCATTCATTGCCAACATATTGAGATAATTCAGTCTGTTTGTGCGCTCATGTGACCGCTCTTCCTGATTGAATATCAGATTTATATTTAAATCTCCAGTGATAATAACAGTTTTGACTGAAGAAATGGTATTTAGGTGATAATTTAGGGAGTTGATAAACTGTTCCGGGTTCGAGTTTTAGGGAGAACGATAAATTGCAAGGACTGTAAGATCAGCAGGGCTAACATGACAAGCGCGAGAATGCTCTTTATCTCGTTTTGTCGAAATTGTCTACGATTCTGACGTCATTCTAATCCCTAACATGACCGTAAACTACGAGATATCTCGAAAAAGCACTTTGACACTTCGCCGCTGCACTTTGGCACTTTGACGAGAAACCGATGTTGCAAGTAATTAAAAACAAATTATTTTTATGACAGCAACATCGGCTTGAGATTCCGTTTCATTCATTCAATGGTGCCGATTTTGTTGTCTATTTATTAGACTAAAAATCACCAAAATTTAGATTATTCTTGTCAACCGACGATTTTTCATTCTGAAATAGACTAAAGTGACACAACTTAACTATATTTTAGTTTGACGGCACTGAGCTATTCATTAAGTGAAATGGCAATTTTGCTTTATAGAATTTTAAGTTCTTCACCTAATAATTATGTTGACACCAACACCTCAAAGGTGCAAAAACAATAGTCTTTTTTTCTTTTCTCTTGCTTATAACGGGTGATTTTTTTGCTGGTATCTTTTTGGCAACACTGTTTTTGACAGATCACGCGTGAATCGTGTCTTGTGTCATTGTCAAACTTGTTCAGTTTGGTCTATAATTTAACCATGAATCGACTTACGAACGAACAACGCTTGCAAATTATCGAATTTTACTATCAAAATGCATGCTCGGTTAAGAGAGTGCATCGCGCACTTCTTCCAATTTATGGGCAGTTTGGTCGGCCTACTGAGGCAGCTATTCGGAAGCTTGTGACTAAATTTCGAACCCAGTTTACATTATTGGACATTAAACCACGAACACGCATACGTAGAGTGAGGACCGAAGAAAATATTGCGGCTGTATCCGCCAGTGTTAGTGACCGTGAAATGTCGATTCGCCGCCGTTCGCAGCAATTGGGCCTCTGTTACTCCACTACGTGGAAAATTTTGCGAATGGATTTGGGTGTAAAACCTTACAAGATACAGCTGGTGCAAGAATTAAAGCCACACGACCTCCCACAACGTCTAACATTTGGAGAATGGGCATTGGCAAAGTTGGAGGAAGATCCTCTTTTTTATCGAAAAATTGTGTTCAGCGACGAAGCTCATTTCTGGTTGAATGGATATGTCAATAAGCATAATTGCCGCATCTGGAGTGAAGACCAGCCAGAAGCATTGCAAGAGCTACCACTGCATCCCGAAAAATGTACTGTTTGGTGTGGATTATGGGCCGGTGGCATCATCGGGCCGTACTTTTTCAAAGACGACAATGGCCGAAACGTTACTGTGAATGGCGAGCGCTACCGTGTGATGATTGGCGATTTTTTTTTGCCCAAAATGGAAGAACTGGACATGCCTGACATGTGGTTTCAACAAGACGGTGCCACATGCCACACGGCACGCGAAACAATGGCCCAATTGAGAGCCGCCTTCGGTGAACAGTTTATCTCACGTTTTGGGCCCGTCAATTGGCCGCCTAGATCGTGTGATCTAACGCCTTTGGACTATTTCTTGTCGGGCCATGTTAAGGCTCATGTCTACAGGGATAAACCAGCAACGATTGACGCACTGGGAGCCAATATTGAAGCATTTATTCGTGATATACCGGCTAGGGATTGCAATCCAGCAGCGTTTTCAATCCAGCTGGATTCTTGCTGGATTGACCTGAATCCAGCTGGATCCAGCGCGGATCCAGCAAAATGTGGAACGAAAATAAAAAGACGACATTTTTAAGACCTTTTTTTATTAATTTGTACTTCTTACGATAATCTATGAAATCTTTCACTCATTTGGTGATATCTGATATCAATTTGCTTTGGTTTCTTAATCATTTGAGATCAAAAGAATCAACTTAAAATAAAATAACAAACATATAACCTCATATAACATTTTAGATAATGTTTCTAAATGCAATATCTTATTACGTTTATGTTTAATGATAGGATAGGATAGGACGGCTAATCAGCAGCAATCAGTCTTACAAATTCTTTTAAAATTAACTACAAAAAAGGACCGTAATAATAATACTATTTTAATCTTCAATAAATTTGACGTATCAAAAGAAGCTCCGAAATAATCTTCTCTCCACTTGTTATTCGTTAATTAGGCAGTATAAAATCTGACGATAAGAGACTGACTATGTCTTTTTTTGAATTCTCTGAAAGTAAGACCTTAGAAAACAAATTTTATCTATAGTCTTATCTCCCAACCTGCTTCGCACAGAACTGCATTTGTAGCCGGCTGCTGAGAATGCCCTTTCGGCCTCTACACTGGTCGGTTTTAGGGTCATTAAATACTCATAAACCATAGATAAATGTTCACCTCGCACTCCTTCGGTCTCATAAACGCTCATTTATTTTTTCAGGACCTTTTCGTAATCTAATGGACCACTTGGCTTTCGATTATTAAAGTGCTCCTTCTCTCTTTTAAGTTCCATCTCAAGCTCTTGCTCTAAAGTCATTTTCACGGGTTCTGCGTCTTCATCTAGACCATCCTCTTCTAACTCAGTTATCATGGAGTTAGAAGAGGATGGTCTAGATGAAGACGCACTTACTCTACAATATGTTGTTTATTCGTTCTAACAAAGTTTTCATCCCTTGCCGCATCGCATTCTTTTTTCGCAAAGAAAAATAGCCAGGTTTTTGTACTGCTTCTTCATACTTTATTGGATTTTTCAAGTACACTAACGTACCAGTAACTTTGGAGAGGCGCCGTTCTGCGATTCTGTTGCGTAGTGCTTCAGCTAGCTCGGCACTTAGGAAAGTGCCCTGGCTATATAGCTTGTCTAAGACAAATTTCAGGGTTGTGTCGGCAGTTATCAATGTGGACTCTCTTCTGCAAAGAGCTTCTACAGCCAGTTTCAACGGTTGTAGACTGACGATCAACTCATTGATTATTGACCATTCATCACCGGAAAATTTTATTTCGGAACCGACGTCTATCAATGCTTTATCGATGCAAACTTTTAGGTTGTAGAAACGTTCCAGCATACTGAGCAAACTGTTCCATCTCGTGCGGCAATCAAGAATCAGACTTAGTTCTTTACCTTTCTCTTCCTTAACATATTATTGCAAAAATAAATCATCTTTGGTTGGTGATTTTTTGAAAAAATTTACTACCTTTCGTACTTTCATGAGCAGTGCGCTGTATCGTGGGATTAATTCACCAGAGTCCACTAATGTTGGTTCGACTGTAACTGACAATGCCAATCCATCGTTCATCTCTGTCTCTAAGTCTTCATCGTCTTCGCATTCGTCACTTTCATCTGTTGCTGCTTGTTCTACTTCCTTATGAGGTTTCTTCTTGTATAGCACGTACACCACAGCCAACTGGATACCATGAGCGTAGCACAATAACACAAGGCAAAAGTTTTCCAACTTTTACCATTACTGAAATTGATACGTTTGCGGATCCGCATCGCTGGATTCAGCACTGTATGCTGGATCCAGCATGTTTAAAAAGGCGCTGGATCCAGCTGGATTGCTGTATGCTGGATCCAGCAATTGCAATCCCTAATACCGGCTGATATGTTGGAGAGAGTGTGCCGAAATTGGGCCTTGCGAATGGGCCATCTAAACCGGAGCCGCGGCCAGCATTTGCATGAAATCATCTTCAAACATTAAATTATATTGATCGTTCTATCGATTCCAATAAAGATTTCATCAATATTTTCAAATTTTTTGTGTTTTTTTTGAAAATCAAATCCTATACCTCTTAAAAAATCACCCGTTATCTCGAAAACGGTGTGTCCTATCGCAAAAAAAATGAAAATTTCGACCCCCTTTATGAAACCCATAAACCCCTAACACTCAACATGTAGGTAATATTTTTTCATATTTTCCATACAAAAAACGAAAAATTCCATATAAAATACGTCGTTCCAGTATAAATAGTAGTTTAAAACTAAGTATTTTAATTATTAATAAATTGTAAAATAAAATAATGACTAAAATAAGTACAATAAAATTATGAACATGCCGTTATTTTGGAGTTTTTTTTTTGTATCATAATTTTGTCTACTCTTCTCGTCGTCAAAATCGACGACGAGTAAATACGACTAAATGATAGGAAAATCGAAGATTATCTCGTGTTGCATTGTCAAAAATCGAGATAACTAAGGTGCCATGTTAGGGTTTGTCGAGAAAACATCAATTTTGACAGGAGGAGTCGACTATTTTGTATGGAAGCGCTGTCAGAAAACGAGAAAGTGGCCGAAATAGACAAAAATTACTCACGCGAGAGTGAGTAATTGTCGCGTGTGTCATGTTAGGCCTTTTTTTTTTGGGTGGGAAATCATCAAATTACTCCTCGCGCTATGGGTGGAGCGGGAGGGCGTGTCAGACTCTTACTGACTAAAACCCACCCGTGTTCCTTCTCTTGCCTGTGCAATGCCAGGGGGCCACGGTATCCTTTTCGGACTTTCCCGCAACCCCGGCAGGCAATGGTCTCATTGGACCCCTTCACTCGCTGACACTCTTTGAGGCGCGCGTGGAACACAACGCGCCGTCGACCCGGGCTTGGTCCTTACCGGACGGCGAGCTACCCATTGCTCACCGTCCGCAAGCCCGCGCCTACGGTGGCCGCGAATCCGCGATCGATTCCCGACGCCCGGGGCGTCTCCTCCTGCGGCGGCTAGGGGCGTGAGGGCGCGAAATTTGCCTCTCCCTCACGCGCTCCGCCTCCTCCTTCGCGAGCATTACTGCTTCGCAGAAGGAGGTGACGGCCTCCCATGCCCTCTCGCTCCGTACCATGGCCTGGACCAGGGCCGGACGCGAGAGATCCCCGCCACCGATCGCCTCCACGAGGACACGGTGGTGCTCTGCCCAAGCCGGGCATACCTCCACCGTATGCTCCACCGTGTCCTCCGGGCGATCCACGCAGTGATGACACCCGGGCGTTTCCTCCCGCCTTATCCGAAACAGGTACCTCCCGAAACAGCCGTGTCCGGTGAGGACCTGCGTCAGGCGGAAGGTGAGGACGCCGTGGCGCCTCTCCAGCCACTCCTCAAAGAGGGGACTTATCGCCGCAATAGTGGCGTGCCCAGCACTGGGTTGCGACAATCGCACTCTCCATGACGCCATGAGATCCCGTCGGAGCTCTGTCTGCTGTGCCGCGATTTCTCGCGGCATCGGAGTCAAGTCCCGGCGTTTCGCCTCCCCGCGCCTCTCCCAAATATGCGCGAGGACTTTTGCCTCCAGATCCCATGGCGGCAATCCAGCAAGGAGGCTCGCCGCCTCACCGGAGACCGTGCGGTATCCCCGGACCAGCTGGGTGGCCATGACCCTCTGGGACGCGTTCAACCGGCGGGCAGGCCACCGCCTCAACGAACGCGCCCACACCGGTGCCCCGTACAGGGCCATGGACCGCATGATCCCCGCGTATAGGCTCCGGCAGGAGGCGTTTGGACCCCCTAGATTGGGCAGGAGCCGCTTCAAGGCAGCCCCGGCCCGGTCCAGTGTGAGAGCCAAACGTCGGAAATGCTCCACGAAGTTCCACCGACTGTCGAGGACGAGTCCCAGGTACTTCATCGTCGACTCGACGCCGATGTGAACCCCTCCTACCGTTATTTGGGAAGTTTATTTTATTTATTTATTCTGAACAAAAATACATTTGTGTCGAATACAGGATTAATAATAATCAATAAAAGTTACAATTAATTACAAGTTAATGAATACACGGAATAATAATAATAATCAATAAAAGTTACAATCAATAAATAGATAAAATGTCAAAAATTAAAATAAGAAATCAACTCAATCAAAAAAAAAAAAAAATAACATGTCAAGAACTAGATTTAAACAATAAACAAGTTACACTGTGGCATTATTTTTGTCCCTAAAAAACTCTTCTATACTATAGTAGCACTTCGTAATTAGGAATGAGTTTAATTTGAATTTAAATATTCTTGGACTATTAATAATTTTTAGTTCTAAAGGCAATTTATTGAAAATTTGTACAGACTGTACTTTAGAGATGTTTGACAACATTTAATTTTGGCTGCAAATAATTAGGCAAATCTTTCCTGCGCGTTTCCACCCTAGTTTCCCTTTCTTCCTTTGTCTCGTATTGCTCTAGGTTTTTTAGAAAACTACTTACTAGGTCCAAAATATAATAAATTTTTAATTTCACAAAATGCTCTCTACAAGATTCAGTTTGCTCTATGCGAAGAATAGTTCTGAGGGTCCTTTTTTGCATAACAAAGGCTGCATTTATATTGTATTTATAACTGTTCCCCCATAGTTTAATACTGTACCTCAGCTTGGACTCAACTAAGGCAAAATAAACATTTCGTAACTGAACAATGGTTAGTTCATCCCTTAAACTTCTCAAGGCATAGCATGCACTGCTGAGAGTATTTGTGATTGCTTCCAGTTCTTGTTTCCAGCTTAAGGGCGCATTTCAATTTGTATCCCTAAAAATTTTAAATTTTGTACAATTTCCACTTTATTTCCCAATGAAGCTATTTTAATACTATCATTATTCCTCACAGTTGATTTGAATAGGAAAAGTGTTAGTGTGTGTAGTTTTCTCCACATAGAGTTTTAAATTGTTAGTGGAAAACCAATGTTCAAAAGTAGACAGTGCATGATTTACTTTATTTTCTAAGCCCCTTACAGAGATATCGTTCATAGCGGCACTTGTGTCATCAGCAAAAATAACCATTTTGATATATGGTACTATCTTATACATATAGTTTGCTAAGTCGTTAAGAAATATTATAAAAAATATTGGACCCAAGACTGAGCCCTGTGGAACTCCCTTTTGTACTCTAACAAGCTTAGATTTGTTAATTTTTTCATGCCTGCTTTCAACTGACTTAATTTCGACATACTGTGATCTATTCTGTAAGTAAGAACTGAAAAGCTTTAAGACGTTATCTCTTATCCCATAGTGTTCTAGTTTGTCTAAAAAGATTTTATGTTCAACAGTATCGAAGGCAGAGCTAAGATCTAGGAATAGTCCTGCCACTTTTCCTTTATTATTCAATTTGCTAACCACATCATCCACTAGTGAGTATATTGCATCAATGGTTCCTATGCTTCTTTGATACCCGAACTGTTGATAGCTAATGATATTGTGTTTAATCAAATGTTTGACAAGCCTATCTTTCATTACCTTTTCAAATATTTTAGAGAATACCGGTAATAGTGAAATGGGTCTATAGATTTTCGCATCTAATTTGGAGCCTTTTTTGAATATGGGCAAAACACGAGCAATTTTATATTGCTCAGGGAAAACACATTGCTCAATACATCTGTTTAAAAAGTCAGCTATTGGTTCAGCTAATATGTCAATGTTATCCTTGATGATACTTATGGGTATTTCGTCTTGACCGTGAGAATTTTTATTGCATATATTATTAACCATTTTGAAGATTTCTACCGGGGTTACTTGATCAAACAACATGTTATCGTCTACTCTAGCCATATTGTCGGTTAAGTATTTTTTAGCTAAGCTATGATCAGAAGAGTTTAATGTAATTTTGTTGTCAAATTGGTCAGATAAAATGTTGGCTACGTCTATAGGGCTGTCATATATCTTATTATCTTGTTTAAGTATTATAATATCAGTGCTTTGCTTTTTATTAGAATTATGTCTACTATTCACTATTTTCCACATGGCTTTACTAGATTGAGGTGCCTGATCAATCTTTTTCCTAGTGTCGAGCTTTATGCACATCTTACTACCTTTCTATATATTCTTAAGTAGTATTCGCGATATTTTAAAATTGATTTATCACATCTTTTTTTATCAATAAGGCACAAAATGCGCTTGACTTTGCTGGATACTTTAACTCCTTTGCTAAGCCAATAACTTTTTCCAGACTTATTAAGATCAATTAAAATTTCCTTTTTTTAAAAATAATTATCATGTACTTCATTAAATTTTCTTATAAATGTATTTATGCCGAGATTCCAATCTATCTCTGCCAACTTTTTCCTAAATGCCGCCTTATTTTTTTTACTATATATTCTTTTTTTAATATACTTAAAATTACTTCCTTTTTTTTCTTCTGTTACTTTTTTTACATTTATTGTGCAAAAAAGACCAGCATATCAATCTGATAATCCGTTGTGATCAATATGGATATCGTTAATGTTAGTATCTATTAGATTTGTCAATATATTGTCAATACATGACTCTGTGCCATTACGTACGAATGTTGTAGTGTCAAACAAACATCTAAAATTGTAGCATGTGAGCAATGATGAAAATGATTTTCGGTATTTGTCATCTTTCATCAGATTAATATTGAAGTCGCCACAAATCAAACACTGTTTTTTGAAGAAATGCTTCAACAGTTGTTCCAGCCTTTCAAGAAAACTATCAAAATTATTATTCACAGGGAACCCGACGGTGGCGCGTTCCGAGGACCATGAAAAGACATGGCCTCAGACTTGTGCAAGGCCACCTCGAGTCCCAACTGCCGGATTCTGGCCACGATTGTTGCAACCCCGTGTGTCGCTAGCACCATTTTATATGGGCGTCCCCACGGGTCTCTGTTCAGAGTCTCCAGCGACTCCTCGCGGGCCAGTGCCCTGGCCCGCAGGATTTCCGCTTGGAGGCTCTATACCCCTCGTACAGCTCCGCCTGAATGGCTTCCGTATCTGGAGGTCGAATACGGAGCCTGCGGTGCCTAGTGTACCGGCGTCGCGCAGAAACGCACGCATTGCGCAGTGTCGTCAGCTGACGCAACCACCAGTACACCTGGCGCGAATAGGGATTGCAATCCAGCAGCGTTTTCAATCCAGCTGGATTCTTGCTGGATTGACCTGAATCCAGCTGGATCCAGCGCGGATCCAGCAAAATGTGGAACGAAAATAAAAAGACGACATTTTTAAGACCTTTTTTTATTAATTTGTACTTCTTACGATAATCTATGAAATCTTTCACTCATTTGGTGATATCTGATATCAATTTGCTTTGGTTTCTTAATCATTTGAGATCAAAAGAATCAACTTAAAATAAAATAACAAACATATAACCTCATATAACATTTTAGATAATGTTTCTAAATGCAATATCTTATTACGTTTATGTTTAATGATAGGATAGGATAGGACGGCTAATCAGCAGCAATCAGTCTTACAAATTCTTTTAAAATTAACTACAAAAAAGGACCGTAATAATAATACTATTTTAATCTTCAATAAATTTGACGTATCAAAAGAAGCTCCGAAATAATCTTCTCTCCACTTGTTATTCGTTAATTAGGCAGTATAAAATCTGACGATAAGAGACTGACTATGTCTTTTTTTGAATTCTCTGAAAGTAAGACCTTAGAAAACAAATTTTATCTATAGTCTTATCTCCCAACCTGCTTCGCACAGAACTGCATTTGTAGCCGGCTGCTGAGAATGCCCTTTCGGCCTCTACACTGGTCGGTTTTAGGGTCATTAAATACTCATAAACCATAGATAAATGTTCACCTCGCACTCCTTCGGTCTCATAAACGCTCATTTATTTTTTCAGGACCTTTTCGTAATCTAATGGACCACTTGGCTTTCGATTATTAAAGTGCTCCTTCTCTCTTTTAAGTTCCATCTCAAGCTCTTGCTCTAAAGTCATTTTCACGGGTTCTGCGTCTTCATCTAGACCATCCTCTTCTAACTCAGTTATCATGGAGTTAGAAGAGGATGGTCTAGATGAAGACGCACTTACTCTACAATATGTTGTTTATTCGTTCTAACAAAGTTTTCATCCCTTGCCGCATCGCATTCTTTTTTCGCAAAGAAAAATAGCCAGGTTTTTGTACTGCTTCTTCATACTTTATTGGATTTTTCAAGTACACTAACGTACCAGTAACTTTGGAGAGGCGCCGTTCTGCGATTCTGTTGCGTAGTGCTTCAGCTAGCTCGGCACTTAGGAAAGTGCCCTGGCTATATAGCTTGTCTAAGACAAATTTCAGGGTTGTGTCGGCAGTTATCAATGTGGACTCTCTTCTGCAAAGAGCTTCTACAGCCAGTTTCAACGGTTGTAGACTGACGATCAACTCATTGATTATTGACCATTCATCACCGGAAAATTTTATTTCGGAACCGACGTCTATCAATGCTTTATCGATGCAAACTTTTAGGTTGTAGAAACGTTCCAGCATACTGAGCAAACTGTTCCATCTCGTGCGGCAATCAAGAATCAGACTTAGTTCTTTACCTTTCTCTTCCTTAACATATTATTGCAAAAATAAATCATCTTTGGTTGGTGATTTTTTGAAAAAATTTACTACCTTTCGTACTTTCATGAGCAGTGCGCTGTATCGTGGGATTAATTCACCAGAGTCCACTAATGTTGGTTCGACTGTAACTGACAATGCCAATCCATCGTTCATCTCTGTCTCTAAGTCTTCATCGTCTTCGCATTCGTCACTTTCATCTGTTGCTGCTTGTTCTACTTCCTTATGAGGTTTCTTCTTGTATAGCACGTACACCACAGCCAACTGGATACCATGAGCGTAGCACAATAACACAAGGCAAAAGTTTTCCAACTTTTACCATTACTGAAATTGATACGTTTGCGGATCCGCATCGCTGGATTCAGCACTGTATGCTGGATCCAGCATGTTTAAAAAGGCGCTGGATCCAGCTGGATTGCTGTATGCTGGATCCAGCAATTGCAATCCCTAGGCGCGAAGCACGTCCAAGCTGGACCCGGGGCATTGCCACGTCGCATATCTCGGACATGGCCTCCCGGAACCACTCCGCCTCGTCATTGATGTCGGCAGGCCTGTCCGGTGATGACACCCAGGCCTGCACGATCGAGGCTTCCAGGAGGAGCTCCCGGTCCAGCTGCTTCAGCACCCACCGCGGACCACTCGGGGCCTGTCGGACCGGCGCGCTCGAGGTCTGGGCGGAGACGTCAAACCGGATGTACCGGTGATCGGAATACGTCTCCACCCCCTCCATGACGCGCCAGTCAATGACACGCGGCGACAGAGCGGGGCTAGCGAACGAGATGTCCACCACTGATTCACCCCGCATCCGCACACACGTGGGGACAGAACCCCGATTAAGGACGACCAGGCTTGTCTCCAGCGCCCAGTCTTCCACCATCCTGCCCCGTGTGTCTGTATACCGGGAACCCCAAGCCACATTCTTGGCATTGAAGTCCCCGAGGACGAGCACGGGGAGGGAACAGAACCCGACGACGAGTCATGTTAGGCCTGCTTGTGAAATGTGGATTTCTAAGCAAGACGCTTGAGTTAATATTATTTCTGTAGTTTTTACTTTATGTACACTTTTAATATAGGTGACCACTCCATCACACTGATTAAGATGGTTTGTAGTTTGGAACGATGTATAATTAATTTTGTGGATTCAGCCTACATTCACTCAGGGTTATCAGGTCAAAATCAGTTTTTAGATTTATCAGATTTATTTGAAGGTCATCATAGTTAGAGTAAATAGATCGAATATTTTGCGAGATGATAGTAAAGCCGGGAGAATTTACCCATAATTGCTTGGAGACGTCATCGATTTCACAGTCAAATACTTGGGCAATTTCTGAGTTGTTTATTTCATTTAATGTTAATAAGGAGCTATTCATGATTAAAAGTTTCACTAGTGCAACAAGTGATAGCTTTGTAGGCTCTAAATGAGTGAGTGTAGGAATGTTTGTGGGTCTGTGATAGCTGGTAAGTCTGTGGGTGTATGAACGGGTTTGAGTGTAATGTGTGTGTTAGTGCGCGTTTAATTAACATAATATAATATAATTTTAAGAATATTAAATCACTATGAAAGTTTAACACATAGATGCAAAATAGTAGAAAACAAAATATAAGAAGGTAAATAACGACAGTAGGCTGTGTGATAGACAGCAGTTAGTCATTCAAGCTGCGGAAGATTATGCACCTGTGCCTCGCTTTTTATAAGAATTGAAGGCGAGTTGTCGTCCTTCTTAATATGTACTTTCCTAACTCCTAAGTCGAGCTCCCTTTGAAATTAACTGTTCCGAGACATAAATTGGTGTATATTCTTCTGTCTTAAATCCAAGATGCTAGGCACATAATTTTTCGTTATGTTTTCTATTAAAGTCCTTAGTCATCTTTAAGAAGTCGGCTTTAAGAATAGTAGACTTTATCTCAACTATAATTGTACTATTTTTTGTGTTAGTGCGTTTGTTCTTAACTCGAAAAATGTCACCAATGTCCGATTTTGTGATATTACAGCCAAGTTCATTGGATAAGCAAGTTGCCATTTTTATTAATTCTTCACTGGATTCCTTAGTTACTTTTGGTACATTTTTAATCTCATATCTTGCCTTTCGGCTACCTATCTGAAGGTCCTCTACCTTGTCCTCTAGTATTGTGATATAGCTTCTGTCACTCGTTGCTTGCACGTCTAGCTGCTCAATTTTGTGCTTTAACTCATCATTTTGTGCTGACAGCGAGGCCATGGAGGCTTCAATATTACAATTGGTGGTTTTAATTTCCATTAATGTCGGGTATATTTTCTTAATATCTTCCTGTGGTGACATTAAAGAAGATATTAATGCTTTAACTTCCTCTTTGAAAGAGCGGAAATCAGCCTCGTAGGAATTTTCTCTTGAGCGTTTATTTTTATTACGTTGATTTACTAAACTAGGCGAAACGTTTAGTTCAAGTTGTTCGGCGATGTCCGATTCAGAAAGTGATTTGCCACTCATGTCTTCCATTTCGAGTACCAGGAGATAATAGCCACCTCGAGAAATTGATCATATAATTTATTTATTTTTCCTGAAAAACCGGCTGCAAGTTCGTCATGCTCCCTTAGATGTCACTGCTTGCGGTAGCGTCGGGGGTCGGGTTGCCTCCTTCCCTCAAATATGGCGAGGGGGGTAATGGCTGATCTTTGCGTTAAGCTCGTGAACGGGTGCTGCTTGTGGTGACTGGTCGTCTTGCTGATCATGGTTTTGTTATTGTTATTAGTAATTAACTGTTTATTTATTTTACTTCGATGGTCCTAGTTTATCAATTATAACTTCTAGTTACAGCTATATGTAAGCGGGCACGCTCTTTATGCCTGGAGGCTTTATTTCCTTTTTTAGATATTGTTTACGTTTAGCTTTATTTTTATTTCTGCTTGAGTATAGATCTCGATGTTTTTGGTTGGTATATTGGCGTGTGCTAGCTGTCATATAGCTATTAATTTATAATTTAATGTTTTGTGCTGCGTTATGTAAATTATATTGCATAAGTACTTATTGTATAGAATCAAGTTTTTCTAACTGAACAGACAGCTGTGCTGCTGGGGAGTTTGTTGCGCCAACTTCTTCTTCCCAGCGAAAGCACTAGGAAGTGGTGAAGGGTGGGCGTTTTGTGGGACTGTCTTATGTAACTTTGACGTTCGAAAAGTGCTGATTCTCAGCCTAGTTTGAATAAATGACTTTTGAATTTTGAATTTTGAATAAACAATGTAGAATATAATTGATCTGGATAACCGTTGTTTTTATTATGTAGTTGGCTGGCTCGCGGTCAATTGTTACGTCAATAAACCGCGCAGCTTTTGTTGAGTTGAATAAATCCAAGTACCAGGAGAATATAAACGCAAGGTAGTCCCGCAAGAGAGGGGAGACAGAGATAAGGAATTGTGGCAGTGTGATGTGCCAAGTATCAATATACGCACACAGCGTCAGACCATACATCACGGTAGGTTGTCCTTGAACGATCCAATGAAAATGTTTTGCGCTTCTCAGGGGCGTTAATTGTACCTTGTTAGTGGCCGGATACTTCCAATGTACCAGGGTACTAGGAGAAGAGAAGAGGTCAGTCCTGTTGCTCTACTTAGGTCGCACTGAGGCTCCTTCCGTTTATGTACCCCTATTTTTATGTGCGATTTAACTAAGTCGAACTTTGAATTAATTAATTATTAAAATAAAGAAATACGGACTATGTACACGTTTGCACCAGTTGGCGGTCCGAGAGGAAGAGGGAAAATGTTGCTTAATTGTAAAGATTTTCTCATCCGTAAACAACAAAAAATCTGTGACCTCCCTTTGCGTACCGCGCTTCAGTAGTTGTTTCGATTTTACCACCCTATTCTTTTTTAATGTATCAGTTAAAAAATGACCAGTGCGTCTCTTATAGGCTGCAAGTCCTAAGTCATCTTTTAAAATACGCGACATGGTTCTGGGTGCTATCTTCATCTCCAGAGGTATTTTTTTTTGCTTTCGGACAGGATTTCTTCGAATTCTTTCCCTTACTGCTTTGACCACCTTTTTCGTACGAACACTACGTGGACGGCCAGATCTTTTTCTGTCACAAACAGAGGAGGTCTCAATGTACTTATTAATAGCCCGCGCGGGCACGCACGGGCGTCACCTAGATTAGAACAGAAACCCTTGTCGGGACACCCAGATTATACACAGATTTTCTAAACAAACCAGGAGACCTAATTATCTTCTTTTTTTTTTTTTCGGTGGGAAATCATCAAATGTCTCCTCCCGCTCTAGGTGGAGCAGGAGGGCGTGTCAGACTCTTACTGACCTTACTGACTAAAACCCACCCGTGTTCCTTCTCTTGCCTGTGCAATGCCAGGGGGCCACGGTATCCCTTTCGGACTTTCCCGCAACCCCGGCAGGCAATGGTCTCATCGGACCCCTTCATTCGCTGACATCTCTTTGAGGCGCGAGTTAAGGAACCCCAATCTACCAATATTAGCTTTGTCAGCTAATAAGTATTTATTAGATGTATTATTTTCTAATATTCCATTGCTTGATCAGCGTTCATGATTATCTAGGACATGCGTCATATCTGATCACGTCGTGCATGTACTACGTTAGCAATAAAGTTAGTATATAAGATCAATATTTTGTTAGATTAAATTAATTACTGTTTAGCTGTAAGTCTGTAACTCTGTCGGAATAAAGTTATTTTTTTAATTACTTCCGTTGTCGCTTACTTAATTGGCACAGCCGGTAGGATCTCTGTAGTCAGTCTGCCGTGTATACAATTCTACGTGGAGCAGCCGACGTCCGTGTCTACGGTTTAGCAGAGATCGCCGAACAAATAAATTCATTAAGAAGCCACCTCGAGTTACGGAAGAGGACCAGCCACAGCATTAATTCAGGGAGCATGAAGCTAGCTGCGGAATTGTGAGTAAATCTTTTTCACCTTCCTCTCAGCTCTTCCATTCATATCCCAACCTTGTAATAAGTCTATGTGTATGTTTGGACAACGCCGTAATAATATTTGCATAGATTTTAATTGTATTAATATTTTAGAGTAGTGATATTTTAGTAGTACATCAATGTAATATTTTTTTTCTCGTTTCCTTTATTACTTTCATAACTTTTTCACAATGGAAAACGTGACCCGTGTCCCACAGAAATTGGTTAACATCATACCAATATTCAGTGGCGACGCTAGAGCGTTACCTTTATATATAAAAAATGTGAATACATTTTGTCTAAGTTCCAAGGAACCGTAGCCCAAAATGAATATTTATTTCATGTGGTCACAAGTAGGTTATCAGGCGAAGCAGCCAGTTTGGTAGGCGAAAGAGACTCTATAGATACGTGGGACGAACTGAAGAAATTGTTAAACCAACACTTCGGTGATCCACGCACAGAGGACTGTTTAGCAATGGAGTTAGAATCTTGTAGAATAAATAAGGGCGAAAGTTATTTAGATTTTTGCCATAGAATACAGCGGATGAAAAGTGTTTTATTCGCTAAAATATCAGAAACTGTCATTGACGACTCTCTACGTAAGGCAAAACAAATAATTTATAGTAACAGAGCGATGAATGTTTTCTTGTTTAATTTACCGCCATTCCTAGTTAGATTAGTTCGTTATGGCGAAAATTTTAAAATTTTTCATCATGTGTCGTTTTCATAGTTTTTGAGGGTTCTAAGGCTGATAGTGGGGTCAAAATGTGAATCCAAGATGGCAGCTATGAACATTTTCATTTTCATTTTCGTGGAATGGATTTTTCATCAGCAGTCAAATGGCGTCGCTCAAAGTCAAAGTCAAATAATTTATTTCAATTAGGCACAAAAAAGGCACTTTTGAACGTTAACATTTACAAAAAATTATAATAATTGATTCTAGTCGCCCCTTCCAAAAGCTAGTTTTCATAGGGAAAAGAATGGGCAAGAAACACCACCAATACTCTTTTAAAATGTTTTCACAATATCTTGTATACACTAATTATCTGGGGGCACGGTCTGGGGGCACGGCAGTGCCCCGCTAAGTCGAGCAACAGCAAGCGGCACCGCCGTACCATCCTTTTCTCGAACCAGTTCAGGCCATTTTCCACCCCCCCTATACCTTCGTTGTGAATAAAATTAGAAGCTTGATTTTTTATTAACCAAGCAAACATTGTATAAACCATGGTATATTTCAAATTTCATTCAATTTGAACCAGTAGTTTTAAGAAATTTTACCTTGATTTGTACACTAAACACAATTTTTTCTCTAAATTTGAAGCTTCTATGTATGCTAGAAGTGCCTTAGAGTTTTGATGATCGGTCAGTCAGTGAGTGACAAAATTAAGAAACTTTGATTAGTTATATTCTTAAAACTACTGGTTCAAACTTAATATAATATTACTTGTGAGATACATTGTGTTTTTAATGAAAAAAAAAAGATAAATTGTGTTTAGTGCGATTGCCAAGTCAATCTATTTATTTAAAACATTTAATATTGATATGGTCACTATAAGATGTTGTTAGGTTAGCTAATTACGTAATAACTTAAGATAGAAGGACCCTCAAGTAGGGACTGAATAGATTGACCGACTTGGTATTACATGGATCTCACAACTTTTTACGATATAATTTTTTTACAGGTTATGTTTTTGATGGCATATAATTATATGTGAAGACGATGCAACTAGAATAAAAAAGGTTACTATACCACGATAGGTAAAAATAATGAAAAATTAAGGAATGACATAAACTAATTATGTGATAGATGCACGGTGCTAATATTTACAAACATTGTAAAATTATACGATATTCCTAACATTTTAACAAGTAATACAAATAAAAAGTCAGTTTGTGAGTTCCAAGCTCCATGAAATACTAAAAAAACATTTTAATGAGTATATTATATCAACAATAAATAAAAATAAATTGACTTATAAAGTAAAAACATTGTCTTGAGTTAATCACAGCGACCAACTATTCTTATCATTTACATAAGTAGTCGTTGATAGAATAGTATGCCTTTGAACTAAGGTTGGATTTTACTTTAGTTTTAAACGCGTTAAAAGGCAAATCTAGCAAAGAAGAGGGTAGCTTGTTATAAAAGGTTATACCAAGCCCAACAAATGAGTTAGGAACCCTAATGAAGCCGGTGCAAGGGAGCACGTAGTTTGTCCTTATCTCTAGTGTTAACATTGTGAATAATATTTATTTATTTAATACTTCAAGCACAGAAATGTACAGAGGCGGACTTAATGCCATAGGCATTTTCTACCAGTCAACCTTTGGGTGATGCAGAGACAAGCAGTGGTAGGTGTAATTACGAGAAATTGAGGTATTTTTAAAGTAGTTATAAAGATACACATACATATACCTATGACAAACTATATATATACATATGGAATATCACTGTTTTTAGTGTATAAATGTATATGTCGCCGCGGAGATTATTCGGCCGTTACCTAATTAAGTTGATTTTGTGATTTATAAGTTTGTAACAGTACCTATTAATATTTAATAGAGAAGTTTTATGTTTGTTAATTAATTTTAAAGCTCAGATTTGGTTGGTAATGATTTTGACTGAAAATGCCGAATTAAATCTGGTAGTGCTGATAAAATCACAATCTGATTATTTTTAAATAACTTGTTATTTTGTAACATTGTTTTGTAAATACTGCTACCTAAAAATTTAGTTACTTAAAATGTTACGTTTAAACGTCATCTGTTTATTCGGCGGTAAAGTATTGTGTGATTGACGTTTGTCTCTGGTGGGGCAAACGAGTTAATAAAAGGCGCGACTCGAGCGCGGAGCCCACTTTTGCTGCCGATTTTGGAGAGGAAACATTGTGAGTAAAATCTATGTCTGTTTGATTAAAATTATTGCATTAAGTAGTTTACTTGTTTTTATTTTTCTGAAATCCTTGAGTTTGCCTGATAGATCAAACATAAAATCCATTGTTGCTATAGCAGAATCGAAGACTAGAATAAGGTCAGCGGTTCTGCGTATTTTTAAAAATAACCGCCCTGTCTCAACTTCGACATCAGAAGTGGGATACTTACCTACTCTTTCTGTCCGTTTTATTTTATTTTTCCAGATTACATCTACCTACATTGAACAAGTTATCCTGCGTGACACTATGGATATACCAGACCAGAACGGATCAACGGCATCGAGCGTACCAACGTGCAACGTGTCCGGACCAGACGCCGGCGATGGTGGATCAACGACAGCTGCCGACGTGGCGCCGCTACAACAACATGGGGGTAACGTACCTCCTGAGTTTTACTTACACACGATAACGATGATGCAAAATATGAGTGAAAGGCTGTCGAAGCAACGCGATAATGTAAAAATTACTGATGTATTTTTGCCTTCATATGACCCGGATGGCAACGTCGGGGTCCGCGAGTGGTGTAATCATATTTCTTCGGCTAAGACTAATTATGAGCTCAGTGATTATGATATTCGCATGAAAGTGACTAGCTTACTAAAAGGTCGGGCTAAGATGTGGGCTGATAACTGGCTCGTCACAACGTCCACGTGGGATGAACTGCGTCAAAGTATTATCACTACCTTTGAACCTGAAAATCGCTATTCGAGGGACGTGCTAAGGTTTAAGGAACACAATTACGATCCTACCAAAGACATTGCCGAGTTTCTATCTCGATCGTGGATTTTGTGGAGACGAGTGGTGGAAGCGGTGATAGGAACAATTAGTGAAGAACGCCTTCGGATTGAACTCATGAATGCCAGAGCTACCTCAGTGCCAGAATTAATTTCCGTTGCCTCATCCATTCGTGTTAAGCGTCCCAATCATCAAAATACCAACCAACCACCATCCAAACGTTTAAAATACGCTATTGATAATCGGAACGTCCTGTATTGTAGCTTTTGTAAGAGGCCGGGGCATGCTTCTCGTGATTGCCGTTATAAAAATACGTCGGCAGTTATAGATAAACAAACAACTGAGAATACCCCTAGGTAACGATGCCTCAGTGGCATCGTTACCTAAACAGAATGACAACAGGCTCTGTTCATTTTGCTCAAAATCTGGTCATACATTTGATACGTGTTATCGTCGGGAAAAACAGATAACCTCTAATGTAAATTCATTTATAAAGAATAAACAGAGTTTAAATACTATGCGTATGCGAGTAGGTAATATAATTATTGACACGGTATTCGATAGTGGCGCAGAGTGCTCTGTGATGCGCGAATCTATTGCAAATAAGTTGCCCGGGAAACGACGACAAGTAGTTAATTATTTACGAGGAATAGGCCCGTTTTCTGTGGTTTCCACGAGTATATTAACATAGGTGTGTTATTAACAATATAAATGTAGAGATCGATTTTCATATCCTGTCCGATTACGAAATGACGTCAGACGTGTTGATAGGTGCAAATCTTTTAAGCGAAACTGGATTAACAGTAATCATAACCCAAAATAGCGCGACTTTGTGCTCCCAGCCTCGCGTCTTGCACATGCGATCGACAACCGGTTTATTTGACGATATTAATCATGATTTGAGCAATTCATCTGAGGTTGACCAACTGCTAACTCTTCTCAATAAATATTCTGCTATTTTCACTCGGGGTTTTTCACAAACTCGTGTCAATACAGGTCAATTAGAAATTCGATTAAAAAATCCAAATAAGTTTGTGGAACGAAGACCTTATAGGTTAAGCCCAGTCGAGCGTGAAAAGGTTAAAGAAATTGTTAGGGAATTAATGGATAATAACATTGTGCAAGAGAGCAAGTCCCCATATTCGAGCCCAATTATTTTAGTTAAAAAGAAAAACGGTGACGACCGCATGTGCGTTGACTACAGGGAGTTAAACTCGAACACTATCCGTGATCATTACCCCCTTCCTTTAATCGCAGACCAAATTGATCAGTTGGCTGGTGGTCAGTACTATACAACCCTAGATATGGCATCTGGTTTTCATCAAATTTTAGTTGCTGCTGATTCTATAGAGAAAACAGCCTTTGTCACCCCAGATGGTCTATTCGAGTACAAAACCATGCCATTCGGGTTGTGTAACGCACGTTCAGTGTATCAGAGATGCATTAACCGCGCCTTAGGTCCCCTTTTGAGTCCAGGTAGTGCAGACAAAGCCCATAATGATAGCGTAGCTCAAGTTTATATAGATGACGTCATCTGTAAATGCCGTGATTTTTCATCCGGTCTCGGATACTTGGAAAGAGTCTTTATAGCATTACGTGAATCAGGATTTTCGATTAATATTGATAAGTGTCTGTTCTTCAAACAGTCAATAGAATATCTTGGTAACGTGATAGAAAATGGCCAGGTTCGTCCCAGTCCTAAAAAGGTCGAAGCTTTACTGAAAGCCCCAGTACCAACTAATGTTAAACAGGTTCGCCAATTTAACGGTCTTGCGGGATATTTCCGTCGCTTTATACCCGATTTCGCTCGAACTATGACTCCCCTTTACGAATTGACTAAACAGGGCGCTAGGTGGCAATGGACTCATTTTCATGAAGAGGCACGTCAAAAGATAATTCATCACCTAACTTCTACACCGGTCCTAACAATATTTCAAGAAGGGGTCAAAGTCAAAGTCAAATAATTTATTTCAATTAAGCACAAAAAAAGGCACTTTTGAACGTCAAACTTTACAAAAAATAATAAAACTGATTCTAGTCGCCCATTCCAAAAGGTAGTTTTCGTATGGAGAAGAATGGGCAAGAAACTCCACCGTTACTCTTTTTAAAAAAATAATTATATCTTGTATACACTTATTATTTATTTATATGTGAAGACAATGCACCTAGAATAAGATTACTATACCACGATAGGTAAAAAGAATGAAAAATGAAGGAATGACATAATTATGTGATAGATGCATGGTGCTCACATACTTACAAACATTGTAAAATTATACTATATTTCTAACATTATAATAAGTAATACTAATAATAATAAGTCAGTGTGTGAGTTCAAATAATCCCAAAAAATAAAATAAAATAAATGTTTAAAAAAATAAAAAATAATAATTATACAATTAAATTAGCAACCAGTTCGATTTTGTCTAGATTCTGAATTGTCCTATGGAGCAGGACCAGCATGTTTCCAAGCATTTTTATCTTGGATATAATCCTCTACCTATTGAACTATTTACCGACGCTAGTAGCCTTGGGTTTGGAGCGATACTCGTTCAGATTATTAAAGGACGGCAGCACGTGGTAGCATACTTCAGTATGCGTACGACGGACATAGAAAGTAGGTACCACTCCTACGAGCTTGAGACACTGGCCGTAGTCCGAGCAATCAAGCATTTCCGGCACTTTCTTTATGGACGCCAGTTTAAGGTAATTACCGACTGCAATGCACTCAAAGCCTCAAAGCACAAAAAGGACTTACTACCCCGTATTCATAGATGGTGGGCCTATCTCCAAAATTTCGAATTTGACATAGAATACAGGAAGGGCGAGCGGATGCAGCATGCGGATTACCTAAGCAGAAATCCGAATCCTTTGACTGTCAACGTCTTGACCAAAAATCTGGATTGGGTAAATATTGAACAAAGACGTGATAATCACTTGCGGCCCATGATAGATGCTCTGCATAATGGTGAAGATGTCCCCGGATACCTTCTCGAAGACAACGTCCTTAAATTTGAGAGGTTAGATGCTATCTTAGGCTTACAAAAACTTATCGTAGTACCAAAGTCTTTCCAGTGGAGCCTAATCAATACTTTCCATAGTGCTCTGAAACACCCAGGCTGGGAGAAGACCCTTCACAAAATAAGGGAAACTTATTATTTTGACAAAATAAGCACCACCGTCCGAGACTTTGTTGACAACTGTATTGTGTGTAGAACTTCAAAGCAAACATCTGGAGCTACCCAGGTACAATTGCATCCTATTGCCAAGCCAGTAGTTCCATTTGAAGTAATACACATGGACATCACGGGTAAATTGGGAACCCCTAATGAGCAAGAGTACGTCGTGGTTACGGTAGACGCCTACACTAAATATGTGTTACTGCGTTACACTAATGATAAGAGTCAACACAGCACTTTGGCGGCTTTGAAGCAGGTCATCCACCTTTTCGGAGCTCCAAGGCAAATAATCGTCGACGGCGGTCGCGAGTTTCTAGGAGAATACAAAAGCTACTGTGATATGTTTAACATAGAAATACACTGCATAGCACCGGGCGTTAGCAGAGCCAACGGACAAGTAGAGCGGGTGATGGCAACACTGAAGAATGGTCTCATAATGATATAAAACTATGAGACTCCGGACTGGCACACAGCGCTCGAAAGCTTGCAGCTTGCCCTCAATTGCACTGTCCATAGAACCACAGGCATAGCCCCACTCGCGCTACTAACTCGACGTCAAAACTGTGTTCCACCAGAGTTACTAAACTTAGTTAACCTGGACACTGGATCAATCAACATTGAAGCTCTTGAACGCCATGTGCAACAAAAAATGACGCAGGTAGCTAGTAAAGATGATTGTGAAGAAGGTAGTGGGACACCATGGGCGACCTCGCAAGGTCGCACACGATCAACTGCGGCGCGCCCCTCTACCTGGAGGACCCACCCAGGCGGCCGTGTCGCCTGATCGCCTCCAGACGATCAGCAAGCCGGGCCTTCCAGCATCGGGGCAGCCTTGCAACCGCTAACCACGTCAGATGCATTGCCGTCCGCAGACGGATAACTATGAAAAATAAGAACGGTGAGAGTCTTCCATATTGATTACTAATAACTACTCTGACTGTCGTCTTTACTACAAAAAAAAAAAAAAAAAAAAAAACAAACAAAAAGATGCTATTGGCCGTGTGGAGCCGTCCAATAAGCCTATCCTAGAAGAATTAAAAGTCCCCTGTGTACCACGGCGTACGAGACAGCCCAGAGCACAGCATCGACCTATCCCATCATCCTTAGAGCCTCTGTTCTATACAGCATCGACCTTTCATCCACCTATCTTTTCCATTTTACAAAAAGAAATTGAATTCTGTTACTGTTGTCATGTGGAATGAGCAGAAACATTGTTAAGAATGATAACTAAATCTACTGTAACCATGCGAACTGACCAATAATGCTAATGATAGCTATAGATAGCTACTGTTTACTGTTTTCATGTGAGATGAGCAGTAGACACCAGGTGTCTTGTGTTATCATAATAAAAATAATATTTACTTGATCTGTAGTCACGTAGAGTGAACAGTAAATACGAATACATTTCCGCTACCCTTTACAAATAGGCTTGTGTGTACTGTGGAAGTGCCTTTTTTTTTTTTTTTTGGGTGGGAAATCATCAAATGACGTCTCCCGCTCTGGGTGGAGCGGGAGGGCGTGTCAGACTCTTACTGACTAAAACCCACCCGTGTTCCTTCTCTTGCCTGTGCAATGCCAGGGGGCCACGGTACCCCTTTCGGACTTTCCCGCAACCCCGGCAGGCAATGGTCTCATCGGACCCCTTCATTCGCTGACATCTCTTTGAGGCGCGCGTGGAACACAACGCGCCGTCGACCCGGACTTGGTCCTTACCGGACGGCGAGCTACCCATTGCTCACCGTCCGCAAGCCCGCGCCTACGGTGGCCGGGAATCCGCGATCGATTCCCGACGCCCGGGGCGTCTCCTCCTGCGGCGGCTAGGGGCGTGAGGGCGCGAAATTTGCCTCTCCCTCACGCGCTCCGCCTCCTCCTTCGCGAGAATTACTGCTTCGCAGAAGGAGGTGATGGCCTCCCATGCCCTCTCGCTCCGTACCATGGCCTGGACCAGGGCCGGACGCGAGAGATCCCCGCCACCGATCGCCTCCACGAGGACACGGCGGTGCTCTGCCCAAGCCGGGCATTCCTCCACCGTATTTTATTTTTATTTTTTTTTTGCACTGGCAACACTGGTAGCCGGTCGTCAAAAAAACGGTCTCTAGGTTAATTATTTTAGTAAATTATTATAAGTGTTTTAAGTTTGTTAAATTAGTGTAATATAGTCGAACCTAGATATTAAGTATTCTATCCAGTAATTATAAAGTGTTTTTTGTCGCGAAAACTTCGTACCAAAGAATTTTAAAACTGGCTGTCAACTCAACGCCTCAACGGTGACGGATTTGAAATTATCATCGATCCTGGGGAGTATTTTGTTTTATTTATGTTATTGTACTTAAGATTTACAGACCACAGAACACCACAAAATACTGCTCAGGTCTCTGAGCTACGTCCATCACACACTGGCACAGTTTATGACTCCTTTTGCTTGACAACTAGTGGAAGCAAAATCGACGACAAAAACATTCGCCCAGACATTAAACACTACATAATTTACTATACAAAATAAACTCATTCTGAGCTCTGTCTAAGTATACAATTTAATCCTGTAATGTGTCACAAACTCTTCTCATAAAATCAAGTATAATTTTGTAACTATTTACTTAACTAGTTTTATGATAATAATAAGAAAAGCAGTGTTTTCTATAGTATTTCTCTTCTGTTTAACTTTACCATCTCACTTTAACTAACTTAATCTAAATGTAACAGCTATTTCTCAACAAATTATTTTATTTACTTTTTTCCCCAACTACTGCTTATCACATACATATCAGAACATCTTTTCTTGCACTCTTATTTAGCTGCATAATTTCACACATTCCAGGTCACTATTACTCACTGACAATTATTCAAAATGATGACCCGCAGAGCTACAATCAAAGAGATGGAAGCAAAGCTGAGGGCTACCTTAAAGGATCTCGAAGCTTCTCAAGCAGAATGTAAACAACTGCTCCAGGAAAGGGAAGACAGTGAAGTGGAAGTGGAGAACATTATCGCCAAAAACACCTTCCTCAAAAATGAGCTGGCTGAGCTACACACAGAACACATAAACTTAGCCGACCAGTACAGACACTTACAACATCAAGTGTCAACATTTCAAGAGTGCAGTGACACCCATGTTACTAGCTTTGAACCATATTTCAGAACTGAAACAGGAATTATGTGAAGCCCATAAGGCCCTATCTCTCTCAGAGTCTGAAAAGGTCAGTGAACAGGTTGCTAACACCAATAACCTATTTTATGATTTGGTAGGCAGTAAGTCAAAATCAGTGTGTGAGCCAGCTGTAACAATAGATTTGACTGGTGACGATACCATACCATTGTGTCCTATTGTTATGAGTCATAATAAATTAAAAAGATACATTAAATTTAGAAAAATAATTAAACGGTCACAGAAGGCTATTAAAAAACAAAGTCTTTTAAAATTAAATCTTTCCCTTAGAAAGGAACGTGTTATCCTTTCCAAAAGTTTAAATAGTTGTACTGTTGAGTTAGATGAATGTAGGGAAAAGTATGATATTGATACTAAGATCCTTTATAATGATATACTACACAAGGAGCAGTTGCTGAAGGATATTTTTCAGAAATATGAGAATTCACAACTACAACTAAGTGAGCGCTTGTTTGAGGCTGGGGAACTACTGGATTTGGTGAAGTGCAATGCTGAGAGGTATGAGTCTTTGACTAATAATATCTCATGCAGCTGTGCCTATGAACCACCACCCCCTCAGCCTGACTTGCCTCCTCCGGTGTTGGCTCTTACAGCAGAAAACTGTGTTAATACTCAAAATAATAATAAATCTATATTTTTCTGTGACGAATTAGGTTCGGGCTTTGGAAAAATGTTACTCAATTACCTTAGCCATAGTTTTACCAATCATAGTTATCATAACATAACTTTTAAACAAATGATTAAAAGAATTGCAAACACAAACCTAGATAATTATTCTACAATGGTTTTGCTATTAGGTAATAGTACTGGTATTACCAGAAAGGACATAGTGGATGGTGTGAACACCTTAATAAAGTTAAATATAGGAAAGCTTATGTTGTGTGCTTTACCTTACTCTGATACTTTATCAGTTTATGAAAATAATTATATTTATAAGTTAAATAGTACTATTCACAGGCTGACATGTTGTCATAGTGACAAATTATTGTTTTTTGACACTAACAAGTTTGTTAGTGGTTTTAAGTTAACTCAGAGAACTTTATCTCTGTCTTGGGAATGTAGACATATGATTGCTATGTTGATAGCATATAGTATTAATGAGGTTATAGCTAATATAACAAATTTTAGTATTAGTGACGAGTCTGTGTTGTCTAGTTATACTAACAACATAGTGATTAATAATTATGAGTCATCATGTTGTACGAAGGAGAATCCACCTATAATACCAACATCTTTAGATTGAAGATTGAAGAACCATCAAAGCGGCGCCCAAGAATCACTGTTATTGGAGTCCCGGTAGCCCTGACTGATAAGGAGGTTTTGGATTGCATCTACGAGCAAAACCTCTCAGATAAGTTGACCAATACAACTCGTGAGTCGTTTGAAGAACAAATAAAATTGAGCCATAAATCTGGGAAAAAAGACCTCCCTAATTGCAATTTTATTCTAGAAGTGCCAGCTAGCATCAGGAAGATCCTAGTCAATCAAGGACGAATATTCATCAATTGGACGTCATGCCCAGTTCGAGATTTCACGATCGTTACTCGGTGTTTCAACTGCCAGCAGTTTGGACACGCGGCCAAGTTCTGCCGTGACACTAACCCGACGTGTAATCACTGCGGAGAGACTGGCCACACTTTTAAGGAATGCTGCACAAAGTCCAGTCCACCAAACTGTGCGACGTGCAAACGTTTTAATAGGAAAAGTGATCATAAAACTGGTGATGTAAATTGTCCTGCACGGAAATATGCCGAGGACAGCTATATCCATTCCATAGATTATGAAGGCGCCTAAGAGCGCTACCTATTAACCTATCCTTTAAGCACACTAGTAGTAGTTTTTGTTTGTTTATATTTATTAGGTGTTTATTTATCATGACTGATCAATTACTTAAGGACCTAGATCAATTTTCTGTGTCTGAAGTTATAAATTGTAATATTGATGAGTGTAAGCACCACTTTCCCTTGGGAGAGAAACCGCTGACCTTTCTCACACAAAATATTCGCAGCATAAATCGAAATATAAATGGTTTTGAAATATTGCTACAGAACCTGGGTATAAGTTGCGACATTATCGTCCTAACAGAATGTTGGTTGTCAAACCAAACCACTGTTTTACCATCTTTAGACGGATATGTTTCGCATAAAACCAACAGAAACATCAACCAGAATGATGGTTTAGTTGTATTTGTCAACAATAATTTAAGTACAACTGTAGAAGAACCTTTGCTACAAAATTGTAATTGCTTACTCATTAAAATTAATACAGATACGGTAGTTATGGCTATATACAGACCACCTTCTAAAAATGTCGCAAATTTCTTAGATTCACTAAACGTACAGTTACAAAGTCTTACAACTTTTAAACACATAATTCTAATGGGGGACATTAATATCAACATTGCTTCCGGGAAAATGGACATTCATGCACATAACTATGTTAATATCTGCTCATTCCACGGACTCTTGCCAGCTCATTACCACCCCACGCATCAAAGTGGTTCATGCTTAGATCATTTCATTATAAAAACAAATAAACCAGCCAAAACATTTGTTACTAACTCTTCGCTTACTGATCACCAAGCAGTTTTACTAACATTACAAGTTTCTTTACCAAGAAAAAATTGTTTACGCAGCTATACCAATGTCAACATGACACACCTCGAAAAAGACATACGTAATATTAATTTTGACCCAGTTTATAATTCCACCGATGCAAACTTTGCTATTAATTATTTTATAAATTCACTTCACTCTGCAATAATAAAGCATACAGTCGCCAAAATAACGCCAAGGAAGTACAAGTGCATTAAACCTTGGATTACACCCGGACTTGTTCGATGTATTAGGCATAGAGACAAACTTCACATAAAGTTCAAACTTGAGCCTGAAAATGAAATTCTTTCCATTACTTATAAAAGATATAGAAACTTCTGCAACAACCTTCTGAAAAAAATAAAAAATGAATATGACAGAAAAGAACTGCAGAAAGCAGGCAAAAATAGTAAACTTATTTGGAAATTTATAAAAACAAATACATTTAGATCAAAACAACTTGAACCTCCACTTGACTTATTGACTATAGAGAACAACCCAATAGAATCAACAAATATAGTTAATTACTATTTTTCTAACGTAGGCAAAACCTTAGCAGAAAAGACCATACAATCTAGAGGTTCTTTCTCTCAAAACCAACCTAAATCTTTCCCCAGACTCAAATCTTTTGTCTTACTAGATACGGATGTCGATGAAGTATTAACAATCATTTCTGGATTAAAGGACGTTTGCGCGGTTGGGTGGGACGACATATCAAACAACATACTTAAACATTTCAAATACCTCCTTGCTCCGCCGCTAACTCATATTTTTCAGTTATGCTTAACTAATGGTGTATTCCCTAAGTCGCTTAAAAAAGCAGTGGTTACTCCTGTATATAAATCTGGTGACAAAAAATGTGTTAACAACTACAGACCCATTTCAGTTTTAACAGGGCTCTCCAAGATCTTAGAGAAAATCATTAATATTAGATTAATGAAATATCTAGAGGATAACAAATTGCTTTCGGATAGACAATTTGGCTTTAGGCCCAAAAAATCAACTAATCAAGCAGTACATCAAATGACGGATTATATAACAACTAATTTGGATCAGGGCATGCACTCCATTGGGATCTTCCTAGACCTCGCCAAGGCCTTTGACACAATTTCCTGTCCTTTATTATTGGGCAAGCTTGAAAGACTCGGAATAAGAGGAACAACGCTTACACTGCTTTCTGATTATTTAAGAGACCGCGAACAATGTGTAAAAATTGGTCAGTACGTCAGTTCTGAGCTTCGAAATAGTAATTACGGAATACCACAAGGTAGTATATTGGGTCCTACTTTATTCCTAGTATATATTAATGACCTGTGCAGCTTAACACTCCAAAATGGTGTCATAATGTCTTATGCAGATGACACAGCTCTATTGTTTTCAGACAAGTCTCGAGAGGAGGTGTATAAACAAGCCCAGAACGGTTTTAATATAGTGTCTAATTGGCTACATGAAAATCTCCTAACACTAAATGCAGAAAAAACTAAACACATTTTATTCACTATGAGAAATACTAACCTGCCAACTACTAACATAAACATTTATGCGCATAAGTGCGGCAAGTACGCTGACAATGCATGTAATTGTCCTACTTTAGCAAAAGCCGATCATATGAAATATCTTGGTGTGACGATTGACACAAATCTGAACTTCCGTAAACACATTGATTTATTATGCACTCGAATGCGTAAATTAATATACATTTTTAAGAATTTACGATATATAACGGACTACAAATTAATTAAACAGGTCTATTTAGCTTTGTGTCAATCCATTCTTACATATTGCATAACTTCATGGGGAGGGGCTGCAAAAACAATCCTACTACCATTAGAACGTGCGCAGAGAGCTATCCTTAAGGTAGCCACCTTTCGCCCATTTAGATTTCCCACATACGAGCTTTATACGGCATGTAAGGTTTTAACTGTGCGTCAACTATTTATATTAAAGATAGTATTACACCAGCATAGCAATCTCCCTTATACCCCCATACCTATACATAAGAGAAGAAAAGACTTAGTTTGCATAAAGCCTCAAACTAGACATACTTTTATAAATAAATTTTATGGTTTGTTAGGTCCGTTCTTATATAATAAAATCAATAAGTCTCTAAGTATATATAGTGTAAATTGTAAAAAATGTAGTGAAATGTTAAGTGAATACTTAGCGACATTAAATTACTCAGACACTGAAAAATTGCTAGAAATCATGCAATAAGTTTATTAATGTTAAGGCAATTTTTATTTAATAATATAATTATTATGTATCAATGCTAGCTCTATGTACATTAATTTAATAGTCCAATAAAACACTCAGCGTTGTTACGTGAAGGCCTGAAACACAGGTTTGAATAAACCTACATCAGGCAGGTCGCTATTGTTTTTCATTAGGCCTTTATCCAATATATTATATAAGTTATACCTACACTAGATTTATTTTAGGCATAGTTTAATATTTGCTTAATAATTTTAATATGTAACTCTGTACTGATGTCACTTCTATGTAATTTATATGTGAACTTATGAATAAAAGTATTTATAATTATAATTAAATATAATAATTAGTTTAAAGTGTGTCTTAGCCAACAGTGTCATCACAAATGTCTTGTTTTCTTCCATTTTTATTTGTTTGTATATTGGCACCTTGCAGCTATTTCCTAATAGCTAATTAATAATTATTTAATCGGGCCTTTGTATGTTTTGCTGTTTTTTGTGTGCACTAAATAAACGATTTATCTATCAAAAAAAAAAAAAAAAACTTTGGAGGCCACTAGCAGTCAGATAGGGTATTCTCTTCCTGCTGGAATTCATACAGACTTTCTAGACTCTTCTGTTGTAGTTGTGGAGGTCACTCCGGATAACTTTTTAAACTAGTTAGTAAGACAACAGAAGTTACCCCTTCAAATAACCAATTATTATTAGAGAATAATAAAAAGGTATCTTCTGGCAATATAACACATAATAATAATAAAAAACCAAAGGGGGGGCAACATACTCTAAAATTATTCAATCAAAATATCCAAGGTTGCTCTTCCAAATTACTGGAAATAGAATTATTTTTAGAAAATACTAAGTTTGATGTTGTTTGTATAACAGAACATTGGTTAAAAGATCATCAAGTAATGTCAATTAACTATGAAAATTATTGCGTAGTTAGCCATTTCAGCCGAAAACGTTTGATACATGGAGGATCATTAATATTAGTAAAAAATTCTATTAAATCGAAAGAACGAAAAGACATAATCGGACTGTCTGTTGAACACACCATTGAATTGTCCTGTGTTGAGCTTGATAAGCATGTTATAGTATGTGTATACAGACCTCCAAGTTACCAGAATCTTTCAATGTTTGATTCTGTAATGGAAGATGTGCTAAAGAAACTAAATGCTAGTAGTAAGTCAATAATCATATGTGGTGATTTTAATATTAATCTATTAGAAAATAACTCTAATACTATCAGACTATTAAGTCTTTTCAGCAGGGCTAACATGACAAGCGCGAAAAAGCTCTTTTTCTCGTTTTGTCGATATTTGTCTACGATTATGACGTCATTCTAATCTCTAACATGACCGTAAACGACGAGATATCTCGAAAAAAGCACTTTGACACTTCTATATCTCGCGACGAGAAACCGATGTTGCAAGTTATTAAAAACAAATTATTTTTATGATAGCAACATCGGCTTGAGATTCCGTTTCATTCATTCAATGGTGCCGATTCTCTTGTCACAAATGCCTCTAAACTAGACTAAAAATCACCAAAATTTAGATTATTCTTGTCAACCAACGATTTTCCATTCTGAAATAGACTAAAGTGACACAACTTAACTATATTTTAGTTTGACGGCACTGAGCTATTAATTTAGTGAAAATGGCAATTTTGCTGTTCAGAATTTTACGTTCTTCACCTAAAATTTTGATTGTCTAAGTATTTAATAACGATTAAAAAATGAACTAAAATTCACACCAACACCTCGACGGTGCAAAAACAATACTGTCTTTTTTTCTTTTCTCTTGCTTATATCTCGAAAATGGTGTGTCCTATCGCAAAAATAATGAAAATTTCGACCCCCTTTATGAAACCCTTAAACCCCTAACACTCAACATGTAGGTAATATTTTTTCATATTTTCCATACAAAAAACGAAAAATTCCATATAAAACACGTCGTTTCAGTATAAATAGTAGTTTAAAACTAAGTATTTTCATTAATAATATATTGTAAAATAAAATGATGACATAAATAAGTACAAGTATGAAACTGCCATGTTATTTTAGTTTTTTTTTTGTATCATAATTTTGTCTACTCTTCTCGTCGTCAAAATCGACGACGAGTAAATACGAGTAAATGATAGAAAAATCGGAGATTATCTCGTGTTGAATTGTCAAAAATCGAGATAACTAAGGTGCCATGTAAGGGTTTGTAGAGAAAACATCAATTTTGACAGAAGGAGTCGACTATTTTGTATGGGCGCGCTGTCAGAAAACGAGAAAGTGACCGAAATAGACAAAAATTACTCACGCGAGAGCGAGTAATTGTCGCGTGTGTCATGTTAGGCCTGCTGGTCATTTGACTTGTCAAATGTTTTTATTGAACCAACCCGAGTGACAGCTTCTTCTGCCACTTGTATGGATAATATTTTCTGTAACTGTGATTACTTACATAAACAAATTATAAATAAGTTGCCATCTGATCACAGTGGACAAACAGTTACATTTTGCTCCTACCTACCTTTACAAAAAATTCAAATAAGGTTTAGGCCAATTACATGTAAAAATCTAGATAAATTAAATAATGCTTTGGCAAGTAAATTATGTATTCAGAGTTTTAATAATATATGTGACCCAAATGAGTTCTACGCCGAGTTCTTTTCACTATTAAACAAACAATTTACTGACACTTTTCCACTAAAGACCAAAACAATTTACACAAAGTTCTTATTTAGTGATTGGGCGACTCCAGGTATTCGCAAAAGTAGGGAAATACTTTTTGAACTTTATGGCCTAAAGCAACACATGAATAATACAAGCTTTCATCAGTATGTTGCAAAATATTCTAAAACTTTTAAAAGTGTGTGCAAAATAGCTAAAGCTCTTCACATTAGCAATAAAATAAAATCAGCTGATGATAAAATAAAAACTACCTGGCAAATAATAAATAATGAAACCGGTAGGAAAAAACAACGCAATACTGAATTTAATTTAGAGACTGCTCATGGTCCCATCAACTCAGATGTAGAAATAGCTCAGGAATTTGAAAACTTTTTTGTTAATATTCCCCACAAAACCACTGAAGCTTTAAATTCCTCACCCGGGCTTTCTGCTGCCTTACTTAGAAATAATGTAAAGGCATGCCCTTTGGAGTTTAGGTTTCAGCATACAAACCCCCAGGCTGTTATAAAAGCTTTTAAAGATCTTAAAATTAAATCAACAGAGGATCTGTGGGGAATGTCTGTAAAAGTCTGTAGATCTGTCATCGAAACCATTGCGCCTTATTTAGCTTTCATATTTAACACTAGTGTAGACCAAGGCGTCTTTCCGGATCTCATGAAACATAGTAAAGTAGTTCCTTTGTTCAAATCCGATGATAGTAAGGAACCCAACAATTATAGGCCTGTGTCAATTCTGCCAGTTCTCAGTTGATTCTCAACCAAATGTTACGGCACTTTAATAAAAATTCCATCTTTCATGATCAACAGTGAGGTTTCACCAAAAGGCGTTGTACCACTGACGCCGGTGTCGCCCTAATAAAGAACATTTTTAACGCCTGGGAAGAAGCACAAGATGCCATTGGAATTTTTTGCGACCTCTCGAAGGCTTTCGATTGCGTAGACCATGAGACACTTCTGCTGAAACTGGAGCACTATGGGATTAGGAATACAGCTCTTGATTTACTAAGATCATACCTGAAAGATAGAAAGGCTAAAGTTCAGGTCAACGGCACAAACTCATTAGGGTCTGAAATGGTAATGGGCGTTCCTCAAGGTTCGATATTGGGTCCATTCCTCTTTTTAGCTTATATAAATGATTTACCCCAATTATTTCAAAATCAACCAAAGATGGTGTTATTTGCAGATGACACATCATTGATATTTAAAATAAACCGACGGTCACAAAATCTCGACGACGTGAATAGCTGTATTGTTCAGGTCCAAGATTGGTTTACGGTAAATAATTTGGTACTAAATAATAAAAAAACAAAATGCATTAGATTTAAATTACCAAATGTTAGAAGCAGCGAATGTGACATCATATTGAATGGAGAAAAACTGGAATTTATTAATCAAACAGTTTTCCTAGGAATCACGCTAGACGAGAAATTACAATGGGGACCCCATATAACATCTCTCGCGGGGCGGCTAAGCTCGGCCGCTTATGCTGTTAGAAAGATAAGACAGTTAACAGATGTAGAAACCGCGCGTTTGGTCTATTTTAGTTACTTCCACAGTATTATGTCGTATGGCATTTTACTATGGGGTCGGGCTGCTGACATTGAATCCATTTTTATTTTACAAAAGAGAGCTGTCAGAGCCATTTATAATCTAAATCGTCGCGAATCTCTCAGGGAACTATTCAAAAAGATTAATATTATGATGGTACCTTGCCAATTCATTTATGAAAATATTATGTACTTATGTGATAAAAAATCTACATCTTTTTAATAAAATAAGTGATAGACATAATTTTAAAACTAGAAATAAAGATAAAATAGATCAACCATTTTTCAGACTATCTAAAGTAAATACATCTTTTATGGGGTACTGTGTTAAATGTTACAACAGAATACCTTGTGATATATTAGAATTAAATGAAAGAAAATTTAAAACTCATATAAAAAGTACACTTTGTAAACAAGCATATTACAAATTAGAGGATTATATCCAAGATAAAAATGCTTGGAAACATGCTGGTCCTGCTCCATAGGACAATTTAGAATCTAGACAAAATCAAACTGGTTGCCAATTTAATTGTATAATATTATTTTTTTAAACATTAATTTTATATTCTGTGATTACTTGAACTCACACACTGACTTATTAATAGTAGTACGTGTTAAAATGTTAAGAATATCGTATAATTTTACAATGTTTGTAAATATGTGAGCACCATGCATCTATCACATAATTAATTTCTGTCATTCCTTCATTTTTCATTCTTTTTACCTATCGTGGTATAGTAATCTTATTCTAGGTGCATCGTCTTCACATATAATTATATAATTAATGTATACAGAATATTGTGAAAATATTTTAAAAGAGTAACGGTGGAGTTTCTTGCCCATTCTTCTCCATACGAAAACGACCTTTTGGAATGGGCGACTAGAATCAATTATTATATTTTTTTTTTCTGTAAATGTTGACGTTCATGAGTGCCTTTTTTGTGCCTAAATGAAATAAATTATTTGACTTTGACTTTGACTTTGACTTTGACCGTATGCTCCACCGTGTCCTCCGGGCGATCCACGCAGTGATGACACCCGGGCGTTTCCTCCCGCCTTATCCGAAACAGGTACCTCCCGAAACAGCCGTGTCCGGTGAGGACTTGCGTCAGGCGGAAGGTGAGGACGCCGTGGCGCCTCTCCAGCCACTCAAAGAGGGGACTTATCGCCGCAATAGTGGCGTGCCCAGCACTGGGTTGCGACAATCACACTCTCCATGATGCCATGAGATCCCGTCGGAGCTCTGTCCGCTGTGCCGCGATTTCTCGCGGCATCGGAGTCAAGCCCCGGCGTTTCGCCTCCTCGCGCCACTCCCAAATATGCGCGAGGACTTTTGCCTCCAGATCCCATGGCGGCAATCCGACAAGGAGGCTCGCCGCCTCACCGGAGACCGTGCGGTATCCCCGGACCAGCCGGTTGGCCATGACCCTCTGGGACGCGTTCAACCGGCGGGCAGGCCGCCGCCTCAAGGAACGCGCCCACACCGGTGCCCCGTACAGGGCCATGGACCGCACGATCCCCGCGTATAGCCTCCGGCAGGAGGCGTTTGGACCCCCTAGATTGGGCAGGAGCCGCTTCAAGGCAGCCCCGGCCCGCTCCAGTCTGGGAGCCAAACGTCGGAAATGCTCCACGAAGTTCCACCGACTGTCGAGGACGAGTCCCAGGTACTTCATCGTCGACTCGACGCCGATGCGAACCCCTCCTACCGTTATTTGGGAACCCGACGGTGGCGCGTTCCGAGGACCATGAAAACACATGGCCTCAGACTTGTGCAAGGCCACCTCAAGTCCCAACTGCCGGATTCTGGCCACGATTGTCGCAACCCCGTGTGTCGCTAGTTCGGCCGCCGCCTGGTGCGACCTCCCCTGCGCCAGGACCAACGTGTCGTCAGCGTAACAGACGACACTGACGCCACTGGGGAGGTCGGCGCGCAGCACCCAGTCGTATCCGATGTCCCACAGATGCGGCCCCAGGACCGATCCCTGTGGGACACCGCACGACATCTCTCGCCGGTTCCACTCTCCCTGGTGACCGGGGTAGATAATGGCCCTGTCCGTCAAATAGGCCTCGACCACACGACAGAGGTAGGTCGGCATCCGGTGATACCGGAGTGCCTCCCTGATGCAACTCCAGGGCAGGGTGTTGAAGGCGTTGGCGATGTCTAGAGACACCGCCAAGACGACCCCACCCCGAGCCACCGCATCCCCCGTCGTGAGGGCTCGCACGCGCATGATGGCGCCCACCGTGGAGCGCCCCCTGCGGAAACCAAACTGGCTCTCCGCCAAATCCGGCACCACCCGCACCAGCCGCCCGACGAGGCGGTCTGCAATGACTCTTTCAAAGAGCTTGCCCACCTCGTCAAGCAGCACGATGGGCCGGTAAGCGGACGGAGAGTCCGCAGGGCGCCCCGGCTTCTTGATGAGGACCAGTTTCCCCGTCTTCCAACGAAGCGGGAACTGGCCCCTCTCCATGCATGCGCTTAGGAGCCCCCTTAGTCGAGGCCCGAGAGCCTCTAAGGCCAGGACCCAGGCTTTCCCAGGTAAGCCGTCGGGTCCTGGGGCGGTATTTCTGGCATTCAGCCTACGTACCGCCACCCTCATCTCTACCTCGGTCACCTCCAGAGCATCGTCGTCGTCGTCGGCGGTGTGGTCCGCATCGGGCACCGCAGTAGGCGGAGCCATGGGCGGGGAGGCGTGTTCCCCTCTCGAAGGGAACAGAGCGCTCACCACGTCCCCCACAAGCTGTGGCCGGAGACTCTGCGTCAGAGGGGGAGCCCATGGGCGGAGTTTCTCCCGCACTATCTTGTATGGGCGTCCCCACGGGTCTCTGTTCAGAGTCTCCAGCGACTCCTCGCGGGCCAGTGCCCTGGCCAGCAGGATCTCCGCTTGGAGGGCGGTCTTCGCCGCTCTGTACCCCTCGTATAGCTCCGCCTGAATGGCTTCCGTATCTTGAGGTCGGATACGGAGCCTACGGTGCCTGGTGTACCGGCGTCGCGCAGCAACGCACGCATTGCGCAGTGTCGTTAGCTGTCGCGACCACCAGTACACCTGGCGCGAAGCACGTCCGGGCTGGACCCGGGGCATTGCCACGTCACATATCTCGGACATGGCCTCCCGGAACCACTCTGCCTCGTCATCGATGTCGGCAGGCCTGTCCGGTGATGACACCCAGGCCTGCACGATCGAGGCTTCCAGGAGGAGCTCCCGGTCCAGCTGCTTCAGCGCCCACCGCGGACCACTCGTGGCCCGTCGGACCGGCGCGCTCGAGGTCTGGGCGGAGACGTCAAACCGGATGTACCGGTGATCGGAATACGTCTCCACCCCCTCCATGACGCGCCAGTCAATGACACGCGGCGACAGAGCGGGGCTGGCGAACGAGATGTCCACCTCCGATTCACCCCGCATCCGCACACACGTGGGGACAGAACCCCGGTTAAGGACGACCAGGCCTGTCTCCAGCGCCCAGTCCTCCACCATCCTGCCCCGTGTGTCCGTATACCGGGAACCCCAAGCCACATTCTTGGCATTACTTTTCGTCCATTCAGATTTCCTACACACCAGCTTTACATGGCATGCAAGGTGCTAACAGTACGTCAATTATTTGTTTTGAATGTAGTTTTATTTCAACACACTGTACTTTTAAACCCAGTACCTACAGATAAGAGAAGAAAAGATTTGGTTTGTGCTAACTCTCAGACTAAACATGCTTTCACTAGACGATTTTATTTATTCTTAGGACCCTACTTGTATAACCAGTTCAATAGACTGCTAAAGATTTATAGCTTATGTTATAATAGGTGTAATTTACTAGTACAAGAATATTTGACAAAACTCAATTATACGGACACGGAAAAACTACTAGAAATATTAAAATAAACTTAATATTATTCTCTACCTTATTTACTTTAATATTATTCGTTAATTTATTTTAACTTAATATAATATAATTTAGTTTTAAAATAATATACTTACCAAATTAATTACTCTTACAATCATTGAAAATATTGTATCTTCTTTTTTAAATGTTAATTTGTGAAATGCTGGCCTGAAACACAGGTTTTCATAAACCTAGATCAGGCAAGTCTACTTTACATCTAGAATTAATTTTTCCTCAATTGCAATTAATGTAAATCATTATCTTACTTTATACTTGAATAAAAAATTTATTATTTATTAATTTATTGAAGTCCCCGAGGACGAGCACGGGGAGGGAACAGAACCCGACGACGACGACTTTCAACTCCGCAAGGGAACTCGGCGAGAGTTCGGTTCGGGGAGAAGTATGCCCCTACCACGACAATCTCCCCGAACCGTGCTGCAACGCAACCCCGTCCTCTCTTAACAGCCTCGAGGGATGGGGTACCGGCGGCGGCCGACGAAATTAGGGCCACTGAGCCGCTCAGGTCCTCCACCCAGTCATCCCTGGGCGGGACAAAGTACGGCTCAGCGACCACGGCGATGTTAATCGACCACTGCGCCATGCTCTGGAGCAACAGATGCTGAGCTGCGGCGCAGTGGTTGATGTTTGCCTGGAGGAGGCGAAATGGGGCCATTATTGGCACTACATGTCAGCCCCCTCCTTAGCCCCCTGTGAGGGCCCTGCCGCGGTGGCTGCGGCGGCGACGACGGCTGTGGAGGCGGCAACGGTGGCGGTGGCGGAGGTTGCGGCTGTGACGGCGGTGGCTGGTGGCTTGCCTCTAGCTTTGGCGGGTGGAGCGCAGGCCTTACTCCCAACCCGGTGATTGGCCGGCTTGCCAGCTGCCGCACATACGGCGCAGTGCGGCGTGGCATCGCATGAGCCGGCCTTGTGACCTGGCTGACCACAGCGGTAGCAATGACCGCTGCGGTCCACCTCCGAGGTGCATTTAGCTCCCACGTGGTTACCCACATGGCAGCGGTAGCACCTCAGAGGTCTGGGTTCCAGCAGTTTGACCTGCGCGGAAACCCAGCCCACCAATAACCTTTGGCCCTCTCCGGCAATTTTCTTGGCCGCCGACACGGGGCAGCTCACCGTAACGGCTCGCATCCCCGTGAAGTCAGGACGGATGGCGCCTGCCCTAACCTGCTCGGCAGAGCAACCCCCAGTCCTAACGACAGCGGCCACCACCTGTTCCTCCGTCACAGAGTCGTCCAAGCCCTGAATACGCATGTCAGCGCATTTGGTGGGCCTGGACACTCGGGCCTCGTCCGCATTTAGGGACGCCCTAAGCCTTTCGGCCAGAGCGTCAGCGGCCGGGCCGCTTGCCGCACCGGGGACCTCCAGCATCCGGGCCCCAGTCGCAGTGACTCTTACCCGGATGCCATCAGCGGCGCCGATCTTCTTGAGGTCCACCGCTGCCCCCACCTTGGCGAGCACGTCGCGGTAGGACACGCCCTTCTTCTCCGCCTCTGGCTGTAGTGTTATCACTACAGCTGCAGACTTCGGGGCGCGGAGCCTAGCCGCGACACTTCGTTCCTTGCGCCGCTGCCTCCTCTCTTTGTTTTTGGCCGCCCTTTTTGCCTTAGCCGCCTTCCTCTTCTCTCCGGCTACTTGCCATTCAGCGTCGGCCGGAGTAGAATTAGGAGGAGGCGGGGGCGGCTGTTTCGCCGCCTGGGCCGGGGCCTTCGCAGCCTGGGCCGGGGCCTTCGCCGCCTGGGCCGGGGCCTTCGCCGCCTGGGCCGGGGCCCTCGCCACCTGTGGGGCCGCCCCGCCCTTGGTCTGCCCAGATGAACCTGGTTTTGCCCGGGCAGCTGCGGTGCTGGCATATGTTGCCTCCTTCCGCTGGCCAGAGGCCGGCTTGCTCGCCGCTAGAGGAGGGCGCAGGACGATGGCTTCTAGCGCGGAAAAACGAGACCGCAAAGAAGCCATCTCCTGCCTCACCAGGGTCAGAACCCGGTCCTCTGCAGGCACGGGGCCCTGCCCATGCTGCTCCCTCCCCTGTGGCACCTCACGGGGGCCGGCTCCCCGGAGCCCGGCCAGGTCCGCTCGGAGCTCCTCATTCTCCTTTCGGAGAAGCTCCATGGCGGCTGTCAAGCGGGCGACCTCCACCCGCATCTCGGACATGCCGTCCGACGGAGGCCTGAGGTGATAGGCCTCCGCTGCCGCCAAAATAGAGGCCATGACCGCGGGTATGGCCTTGTCTTTAGAGGACTGAGTCCTCTTCAAGGCCAAACCCTTGATCGCGGCAGCCACGGCCTCCGCAAACCTGGCCGCTCGCTCCGAATTGGAGCCACCAGCGGCATCCGGCTCACCACCTGCCGACTCTGTAAGGGCCACCACGGTGGTCGTCCCTACAGTGTGATGTTCCTCCTCCGTAGAGGGCCTCTCCACCTCAGTTGGGCTGGCTGGACTCGGCTCGCCTGCCACCTTAGTGGTGAGCCCTCTACCCACACCTTTTCCCCGGGCCGCACCCCGCCGACTGGAGTGTATCTTCCTCCTGTGGCCTTGGCCCGAGACACCCTCGTCGGCGGACGACCCCTGGCCATCCCCCGGTTTAGAGCGCTTCCGGAGGAACTTTCGGTTCCTCACGGCCGCTCCCACCACCACTTCGCTTCGCTCCGAGCTCTGACCCGAGCTCATCGCGCCAGACGCAGCGTCGGACTCCGACCCCGCATCACTCCTCTCCTCTTCGTTGTTTTTTTTTGAACTTTTAACCATATTTGTTCCCACGAGTAAAAACTTTGTATCGTCTCAAAATAGTGGTTCGCACTAGCGACTAATTATCAAATAGCTACCCATTAGTCAAGCTTACAACCTCCCTCACGGTGCGCCGCCGCTTGGAGGTTTGGGGTAATTTTTTATAGAGGATTTCTTCCTCGCGGTCCGGGCGGTTAAGCCAAGACCCTCGACCCCCGTCAAGTGCCAGAGACATGACCTTGACACTCTTCGGGGCTACGAGACCAACGGTGGCAGAAGGCTTCCTCCTGCCTGCCCGACGGCAGTGTTAGTGCACGCCGAGCCCGTGCTCCAACGCTGCTCAACGTGTGCTCTCTCCGAGTACACGTTAGAGCGTTCCTCCGACAGGATATTGGCATGCAGACAATGAGACCCCTTAGGCACAGAGTACCTAATGGGGAGACATTGCCCGCATCCCAGGGTGCACCGTCCTGAAGACTGGCCTTCCCCCCGGACGCATCCGAAGGGAATTCCAGCCCACAGGCACACGGGGAGGTTTCCTGTCCAAGCACCCCACTGTGGAAGTGCCTGGCCTTACAATATTTATTTCTCTATTACAGATTATCCAAGAGCGATGCAGAGCACGCATCGCACATCAGTATGGCCGTGTCGCCGCGGAGATTATTCGGCCGTTACCTAATTAAGTTGATTTTGTGATTTATAAGTTTGTAACAGTACCTATTAATATTTAATAGAGAAGTTTTATGTTTGTTAATTAATTTTAAAGCTCAGATTTGGTTGGTAATGATTTTGACTGAAAATGCCGAATTAAATCTGGTAGTGCTGATAAAATCACAATCTGATTATTTTTAAATAACTTGTTAATTTGTAACATTGTTTTGTAAATACTGCTACCTAAAAATTTAGTTACTTAAAATGTTACGTTTAAACGTCATCTGTTTATTCGGCGGTAAAGTATTGTGTGATTGACGTTTGTCTCTGGTGGGGCAAACGAGTTAATAAAAGGCGCGACTCGAGCGCGGAGCCCACTTTTGCTGCCGATTTTGGAGAGGAAATATTGTGAGTAAAATCTATGTCTGTTTGATTAAAATTATTGCATTAAGTAGTTTACTTGTTTTTATTTTTCTGAAATCCTTGAGTTTGCCTGATAGATCAAACATAAAATCCATTGTTGCTATAGCAGAACCGAAGACCAGAATAAGGTCAGCGGTTCTGCGTATTTTTAAAAATAACCGCCCTGTCTCAACTTCGACATATATTTTGCTTAATATAAAAGATTTTGGCAAAAATGAATTATTATGGTGGCATCACAATTCATTTTCGACGTGTGAGGATACCGATATCTTTGAAAAAATCTCAGAGAAACTATGGCACCTAGCTGGTAAATTGTTCGAACAGCTCGTTTTTGAAGGATAAATATATTTTGAACATCAGCAGCTTTGCCCCACAGCAGAATACCGTAGGATATAACGCTATGAAAATAACTAAAATAAACTAACCAAGCTGTATCAACGTCAGTGAAATTGTTTTTCTTTCCTGACGGAGCGTAGGCGGCCGAACTGCCCAGAAAAACTGCCGAGCTTACAGTTTCAAGCAACTCTTTATCTAAGACGAATGTTGGGTCCTAGATTTCTAACATTTAGAAGGGCAAACTTTACACATTTGGTTTTCTTGGCATTGAAAACCAATCTGTAACCATTGAGAGTGCACTGCTTACATCGTCAAAATCTTTTCTATTCCTGTCTACTTTCAAAATTAGTAAAATAGCATGCAAACATTACAACTTCACATTTCATTGATATACACTAAGAACAAGAAAGGACCCGGTATTGAAAAGAAGTACTTAATAATACTAATGAAATACTATATTGAATGAATGCAAGCTTAGTACTTCTTATTAGGTTAGGTACTGCTCAGAACTTGTGCGCAACGAGTCTTGAACTGATTACCGTCTTCACATTTAAATTGCACCCGTGCGAAGTCGGGGCAGGTCGCTAGTATTAAATATAGCTACCGACTACCGCGTGCATCAAGTTACTACGTAAAGGGTCGGTGAGCAATGGGTAGCTCGCCGTCCGATATGGACCAGGCCCGGGTCGATGGCGCGCGTGGAATACAACGCGCCCTCGACCCATGCCTAGTCCGGGCCTGCTCAAAGAGATGTCAGCACAACTCACGGGGTCCGCTAAAACCGATGCCAGTGAGGTCGTGGAAAAGTCAGGAAAGGATTACCGTGGTCCCAGGCAACATACAGGCAACTGAAGGAACATGGGTGGGTTTTAGTCAGTAAGAGTCTGACACGTCCTCCCGCTCCATCCAGAGCGGGAGAAGTTATTTCATAATTTCCCACCCCAAAAAAAAAAGAAAAAATATACTCTGCCCGCGGGCGGGGCGGCTTGGCTGGCCGCGAGCCGCGCACGACTGTCGGCACTGGCACAGGCTCAGCTCACCCGCGGCGCCTTATCGTTAGACAAGACTTCACCGCCCGTCTCACTTTATTCTTCTCGCCGTGTATTTCTTTGCAATAATGTACGTTGACAAATGTGACAGACGTCGGCGAGCGCAAGTCCCCCCGGTTGTAACCTGCGGGGTTGGGTCCGGGGGAAGACGCGATTTATCCAGCCGCCGGTCATTTTTCACCGCGGATAAGGCGCGGGCCACTAAAATCGCGTTAATCTTTATATTTATTTATTGCCAGAAACATGGTATGTTATAAAGTTGTTCTTAATTGCATAGTGCTACATTTCTCACCTTTTTAACGGTGTGCAAAATCAGCTTATAATTACATGTATTTACAATTAACATTAGTTACATTACATTAATTTTTTAATTATATATTATTTCAATTTTTATATTGCACACACTTCTATTTTTGCCATACTATAAAATTAAACAATAAATTCAACATAATATAATACCATTAAGTTAGATAATTACTTATGCCTATATTTGGATGCCAGATCATGAGAAAATAGTTTACAGACAGGGACATTTTACAAAAAACTCGTGAATCGAATAAAAGCATTCAGGTCCTGCAACCACCAATTCCGTAATGCCGTACAAAATTTTTTGAAGGGTAGTTTAGTTGGGTAATTGACCTCGGGAAAGCATTGTAGATTAAGGGAGCCATTGATGTAGATACTACAACTTAGGAACAAGTATCTCGAAATCCAAATGTACAGCTTTCCTCTTATTAGTATTATCCCTTCGTTCAAATAACTCAGGATTGGATCTTAGGAACTTGGCAATTTCAAATATAATACAGTATGGAAACCACCTACATGCAATAATTGAAACCACAAGTACTACTAGTCCACAGAAGTATAGCAAAATTAAATCAATCAATCTGCCTAACCTTTTTCCCAACTATATTGGGGTCGGCTTCCAGTCTAACCGGATGCAGCTGAATACCAGTATTTTACATGGAGCGACTGCCTATCTGACCTCCACAACCCAGTAACTGGGTAATACGATACCCCTTGGTAAGACTGGTTGTCAGACTTTCGGGCTTCTGACGACCCGTAATGACTGTCAAAGATCTACGAATGACAACCGGGACCAACGGCTTAACGTGCTTTCCGAGGCACGGAGGAATCTCGGTATGTAAAGATGGTCACCCATCCACAGACCAACCCCGGCAAGCGTAGCTTAACCTGACGGATCGGCCCGTGCGGCAGTTACTACTTAGCCATGATGTCCTCTATAGCAAAGTTAAATATTAAGTAAAAACCGTAAATTAAAAAAATAATAATTACCAAACAAAATAAATATCAAAATAAATTCTAGAAAAGTAAACACTCTGTTTAGATAAGTACCTTGACCCCAAGAAGAGCGGCAACTATGCACGTGCGCGGCATTTTGTCGGTGGCGCTTTGATACCTACATAGTTTGACAATTTTCGACGAAATCAAAATTTCGAAGTCATTTTTCAATGTTCAAGTTCATTGAATCATTGACCTATTGATCCAATTCTACAGTGTTCAAATATGATCAAAATTAGAACTCTACTTTTTGACCTAATTACTGGACCGATTTCGTCCATTTTTTGTGTATCGTCAGAAAAGGCGGTAACAAGTATGTGGCTTCATTTATTGCATTTATGTGGTTTCCATACTGAATATGCAGCGTACTGTCAAAAGGTTATGTGACTTAAATATAGGCCTACACTAATCAGACCACTCTATATAAAAAATTGCGCGGATAAACTTTTTTTGAGCAATGAAATTCGATCTATTGCTGAGGAGTTTCCCGACACAACTATGCCGTAGCGAATAATCGAACAGACTTAAGCATGATACACCATTATGGAGGTTTCTCTTGACGTTACATTTTTTACTTTTCGTAGCGCAAATACTCAATACTCAATACATTTATTTGCATTCCACAATTTTAACATAGGTGGTAGGTACATTATAAAATATACACAATTTTAGATCATTGTGGACCCTGTCGGGCACAGCAAGATAGGATAGATAGAGGAAGAGGGCTAATATAATATTATTATTTGAAAAAAGTAAAATATAAATGTTTTTCTAATATTCACTTCCACTTAAATTTCATTTATTATTTTTGGTATTCATTTGTAATTTATCATTAAAATATTCATTAATATTCTAATAGCGTTTATGGATTAGATATATTGATTTAGTTTATTTATAAAAAATATTTTTTTTATTAATTTATTAAATATTTTAACAGACATTACTAAAGTGCTTGTTGAGTCGATTTTCAGATTAGAGCCACCAGGTAGGTTTAGTCTATTTTTGTGTCGTAGTGTATATCTAGTTTGTATGTTTTCTCGTGTAGTAAATAATTGTTGGTGTTTCTAACAAATTTGCATACCTATTTCTAATATGTATATACAGGGAAGTGTTAAAAGTTTGTGTTCTTGGAGTTGTGGTTTGCAGCTGTCAGTGTCTTCTATGTTAACTAGGATTTTGATTAGTCGTTTTTGTAGTGTGAAAAGTGTAGGTGCATGTGTACTGTTTCCCCATAATATTACGCCATAGCTTAACCATGCGTATGCATAGGCATAATACGTTTTATTTTTATGGTGTACAATAAAGAGTATTCTATCTATCTATAATTATGCTTTTTAATACTTTGCGTTAGTAAAATGAAAAAACCCTATTAATATTAAAAAAATATTTTATTTGATAAAGTAATGCATTTATTATACTTGACGAAATGCATACAAAAATACAAAAAAGTATTGGTACTTAATAACTAATAAACTTAAATATTTACATTTTTATAGTAAAAATAAAGTAAATACCTACCTAATTATTAGGTACTTACAGAAATTGACAAAAAATATCTGGGGTCACGGCAGTGGCCCCGCCAAGTCGAGCAAAAACAAGCGGCACCGCCGCCGCCGCCGACCATCCTTTTCTCGAAACAGTTCAGGCCATTTTCGACCCCCCTATACCTTCGTTGTGGATAAAACTAGAAGCCTGATTTTTTTGTAACCAAGCAGGCATTGTATAAACACGGTATATTTCAAATTTCATTCAATTTGAACCAGTAGTTTAAGAATAAAAACTAATCAAAATGTCTAAATTTTGTCACTCACTAACTGACCGATCATCAAAACTCTAAAGCACTTCTAGCAGACATAGAAGCTTCAAATTTGAGTAAAATTAGTGTTTAGTGTATAAATCAAGGAAAAAATAAAATATTTTGCAATTTCGGTCCAGTTTTCTAGATACACCAACTGCATAAATAGCTTTGTAATCTCATATATTTATATGGGATTACAAAGTTATTTATGCAGTTGGGAATAAGGGTAGATAGGTACCTAGATTATGTTCACAGGTAACTTGTAATAAAATGATCAAAACTTGTAAAAAGGTCAACGTAATGAAAAAGCAAGAATGGGACACATAAAAATAATGGGTTAAGTAATTTATTAATTTTAAAAAACTTTAAGTGCGGCAGTGAGTGCCGTACATTAGTTCAATTAATCCTCTGTTAAGCTTGATGTTGTAATTAATTTTCTGTTAGGTACATTGCCAGTGTTTATAGTAAGGATTAACTTTAACCGACGTTAAAGGCCCTACATATTACTAATGCAAAAAAAAGGAAATACTATCAACTGCTAAAACTAACAAGTTGTTAGGTTCTCTCAGTATACCGAATCTGTAGATTAAACTGTTCGTATACGATGACCTTACAATTAACATGCGACAGCTCAATGATTCTGACTTTGTTGAAATGCTAAATAGAATAAGATTAGGTGTGAAAAAAAAATAAGAAAAGAGACCGCGACTTACTCTCGATTAGATTAATAACTCTCAAACATAAATCAAATGAAAACAGATTAATTGAAATAATTGAACACCTCTCGAAACTTCCTGATGATACCGTTTCCCTAATACCTACAAAAAACATGTGTCAAGAATTAAATACTACAATGCTTAGATCTGTTCCACATCATAAAAAAAATATGAAGACGATGCTTCAATGACTGCAGGCCTGGAAGAGAACATAATTATAAAAATAGGGGCAAAAGTCATGTCGAGGCGAAAAATTGACATGAGCCTTGGTTTAGTTAATGGTTATATCGGTATAGTGCAAAGAGTAAAGGTTGATCCGGAAAATACAAAAATAATTAAGAAAATATACATTACATTTAATAGAGAACATGTTTAAAACCTTATTCCGGTCAAAACTAAATTTGAAATTATTAATAGAGGTTTTGTTCATCGTGTATAGTTTCCTATATGTATAGTCTATGCTATAACTATACACAAAAGTCAGGGCCTAAGTCTAAATCATGCGCTGATGGATATCGGTTCTGCAGTATTCACATTTGGACATGCTTACGTGGCACTTTCGAGAGTTACAAGTCTGGACGGCTTACATCTAATTAATGTCGACTTTAGAATTAAAGCGCAGGAATCCTCAATTTGTGAATACAATAGACTAAGAAGCATTTACCGTCCAGACTTGTCAAAAATTGTAACATCAAAGCCTACGAAAAAAACCCAAAGTGTTAGTGTCAAACTGTCAGCTTTTTTTAAATTTTTGTTCTGTCATGAATGACACAAATTTTTCTTCTTGATTTAATTTCTTTAAATAGGTTGTAAATAAAATATATTCACTCTCGTTCTGAGCTTGGTGTTTTCCTTGGCCAAGCCACAAATATCTTGCTCCTGTGAACCTTTTGGGAAATTATACATGGTCCTTACGAGTCGGACGATATTTTGGTTGAACCACACAGCGACATATCCAATACAAAGCTGTAAATAAGCGGTATCGGACGGAGCGGATTGGATTGTGGTTCGAGCACAAAAGTTGGATCCAAAATCAGTAAAGTATTAAAGTGAAAAACTGTGAGTACGCTTTACATATTGATTTAAGGAAATTCAAGCAAATTAGAACTTTCATTACAAGAAGAAATAGATTTTTTGAGCTATTCCCTCATTTCAAAGGCTTGTTAAAATGGAATCGCATTTTACTGCGCAAGAAGATACAAAATTAAAGATGCAAAAAGCTAGAGTTAATTTCAAAAAATCTCCAAAGGAAAGAATAACGCAATCCTATTTGGAAACTCGGCTTGAAACAATGGAAAATTATTGGACTTTGTATCGTGATACACATAGAGTCATCGTTTTGGAATTTGACATCAAGGAATTATTTAAGACTACTTATTACACAGCTGAAGCATACGGCGTTACTGAGGAACTATACACGGATTACAAAACAGAATTAAAGGTTGCTTACTTATGTTAGAGATCAATTCTAATACTCTTGCTTTGTCTAGTTCTAAGTTTGACAGCTAACAGATGTAGAAACCGCGCATTTGGTCTATTTTAGTTACTTCCACAGTATTATGTCGTATGGCATTTTACTATGGGGTCGGGCTGCTGACATTGAATCCATTTTTTTTTTACAAAAGAGAACTGTCAGAGCCATTTATAATCTAAGTCGTCGCGAATCTCTCGGAACTATTCAAAAAGATTAATATTATGATGGTACCTTGCCAATTCATTTATGAAAATATTATGTACTTATGTGAGAAAAAATCTACATCTTTTTAATAAAATAAGTGATAGACATAATTTTAAAACTAGAAATAAAGATAAAATAGATCAACAATTTTTCAGACTATCTAAAGTAAATACATCTTTTATGGGGTACTGTGTTAAATGTTACAACAGAATACCTTGTGATATATTAGAATTAAATGAAAGAAAATTTAAAACTCATATTATAAAAAGTACACTTTGTAAACAAGCATATTACAAATTAGAGGATTATATCCAAGATAAAAATGCTTGGAAATATGCTGGTCCTGCTCCATAGGACAATTTAGAATCTAGACAAAATCTAACTGGTTGCCAATTTAATTAAATAATATTATTTTTTTAAACATTAATATTTTATTCTGTGATTACTTGAACTCACACACTGACTTATTATTAGTAGTACTTGTTAAAATGTTAAGAATATCGTATAATTTTACAATGTTTGTAAATATGTGAGCACCATGCATCTATCACATAATTAATTTATGTCATTCCTTCATTTTTTTTTTTAGGGGTATAGTAATCTTATTCTAGGTGCATCAGTGCATCATGCAGGTGCTTTTTTTCCTGTGGCAACACTACAGCTAACAGCTGATTTGAATTTGTCCCTTTATTTTAAATTTTAAATAATAGATTTCCTTCTTAATAAGGCCTTTTTCCAATTTAATAACTAGTTTAAAGCGTAATAAAGTGTTTTCTGTGTTAAATTTAGGCACTAAGTGCAAATTATGTGTAAAAATTTCATTGTGATTCGTTGACAGTTGGGTACCGGCTCAAGCGAATGTTGCATTTTCATCTCGTTAACAGGTACAATACTATATATTTTACTTGGTAGTAGATTGTTTACGTTCTAATATTTTTCCGTAAAATTAATTAGATCATTTTTATTTCGGCTACAAGTACGGATAGAGACCTTAAAAACGTAAACATAACCTTAATTAGTTTGGTGACAGAACTTCTTTCTTTACGATCTAAATTTCATTTTCCGTTCAACTAATCATCTGTTATTCAATCTACTGCTCTTTTCCGACCTCTTCTCTTTTCTCTTTAATCATGATTATGACTCGCAGCGCGCGGGCTCGCCTAGAAGAGACCAAACTCAGTCAGGCTTTGAGCGAATTAAAGGCCTCTCAGGAGCTCTGTGACCAACTGATTAAGGAAAAAGATGAAAATGAAATGGAGTTCCTTGGTGTCCTTGAAAGAAATAGCAAGTTGAAAGCAGAAATGGCTCAGTTATATATTCAACACACTGATGCCATAGCAGCCCGGGATAGGCTCCAAGTTGTTGTGGACGGGTTCAGCCAGTGTAGCCAGGAGTATGAACAAGCTCTTAGTCACAAATATTTATTACAACAGCAGCTACATGAGGCTCAAAGTCAGATTGAACAACTCGAGACTACAAATCTAAACATCACTGCCTCGTTGAATCAGAGTCTATTCAATGAATTGGTGCCTATAGCCCCATCAATGGTTTCTGCAATAAACCCCTCTTACACAATAGATTTATCAGGTCATGATGTTTCAAAATCAAGTAAATCAGTGAGGGTAGTTACTAGTAAAAATAAAATTAAAAAATACATAAAAATTAACAAATACATAGTTAAAACTAAGAAAATGGTCAAAAAACAAAAGTTCTTCATCAAAAATGTGAAGCTAAATAGAGAAAGGTTGCATCTACTGAAACAATTAGACATGTATTCTTTTAACTTAGACAAAAGTACTAGGAAATACCAAATTGACACAGAAGACTTGCAGTATGAACTTGACCAACTACAGGAGAAACTAACTTCTATGACCATCAAATATACAGCCTCTGAAAACCAAATGAGGGAATATGTATTGGCAATGAATGAGCTGGTAAGATCACAAACTAACAAATGTGAGCACTGTCAACCACCATCTATTGAACCAACACCGGAGCATTCATTGACAATATGTAATCACACCATACCGCAGTCTAGTGCCAGTTTGCCATCATCAATTACTAACTGTTTGCCTATACAAAGTGTAAATAAAGAAATTGTATTGTTTTGTGATGAAATTGGAAAGGATCTAGGCCACTTGTTGACAAATAAATATCCAGGACACTCAATAATGAACTACTGTATGCCTGGTTGTTCGTTACTTGACATTATGAAAAAAGTTATAACATGTAATTTTAACCAGAATACTATATTATTAATATTTATTGGTAATAGGGGTAATGTGAACAAAGGAGAATTACTCCAATATTATAGATCATTGTGCAACCTGAGTCTAAGACAAATTGTGATGTTCACATTCCCATACAGCCAAAGTTTGCCACAGGAAGAAAACTATTTTAGATCTGAAATGAATATGACATTACATAATCTAACATGTAATAATAATTCATTCCATTTAATTGACACTAACAATTATGTTGGTAACCATTTATATTTGACAAAAGATAGTTTTTATGTGGATAAGTACTATCTTTCAAAGTATTGTAAAAGACAGATAGCTGTGTCGCTATCATATTATTTTTCTATTACAGCCAAGAATTTGGCTAAACAACTTGCTTCTGTTGAGCAATGCATGTTAAATAATTCAGACAATAATTTGGTATCCAAAATTCACATTGCTAATAATTTAAATTAGAAATTATGACAATAGAGGCAACCTCTAGCAATAGTGTACAGAATTGCAAAGTAAAATCAAATAAAAGTTTAAAATCTGTTAATAGTATGAACCTGGTGCATCAAAATATTCAAGGATTTATGAACAAAGATTTAGAAGTAGAATTATTTATGAATTTTAACAGTATTGATATTCTTTGTATAACAGAACATTGGCTTAAAAGCCACCAGTTCTTGTTCAATTTTAATAATCACCAGGTTGGTAGTTCATTCAGCAGAGTTAATGCTATACATGGTGGCTCATTAATTTTAGTAAGTAACCAGCTTAAATTTAAAGACCGTAAAGATATTGTGAGCCTATCTGTTGAGCGGACAGTTGAAATAGCTTGTATAGAATTGGAGCAGTTTATTGTATTAAGTGTGTACAGACCTCCTTCAGGATTGTATGACTGCTTTGAAAAGGTAATGGATGAAGTGTTACACAAGATTTGTAACTCGAATAAGTCCATTATCACTTGTGGTGATTTTAATGTTAATTTATTAGAAAACTCAGGTTCTTGTAGTAAAATAATAAGTCTGTTTCAGTCCTACAATCTTGTAAACCTATTTTTGGAGCCCACAAGAATAACCCCTACTAGTGCCACATGCCTAGATAATATTTATACAAATGTTATACCAAGCCACAAAGAAATCATAAATTTACTAGATTCTGATCATTGCGGGCAGAGGATTTCTATCCCAATCCAATACAACAAAGTGGCTAAAAAGGATATCACTGTTAACCCAAAAACTTCAAGTCGCTTGGAAACTTTTAAGGTTAAACTCATAAATAAATTACCAGTTTTGTCTATTCATGCTGATCCTAATCATCTATATGATAATTTTTTTAATATATACTGTAAGCAATTTAATTCCACGTTTATTCCCAAGACTATCTCGGTTAATAGTAACGCATCTTTCAGTGATTGGGCTACCACTGGTATTCATAAAAGTAGAACACGGCTGTATGAGCTGTACAATGAAAGAACTTGTGTAAACACGGCAAAATTTAATTTATATGTTAGGAATTATTCAAAATTATTTAAAAAAGTTTGTTATATGGCCAAGTCGCGTTATTTGAGTTCGAAGATTAAAAACAGTAGTAATGTAATTAAGACGACTTGGAATATTATTAATAGTGAAACGGGAAGGTCTGATAACCGAAATACTGACTACAGCCTCTCTATTAATGACAACATAGTGAAATCAGACTCACAAGTCGCCACGGCTTTTGAAAATTTCTTTTCAGATATTCCCGTTTCAACTACTAAATCCCTCAACTCATCACCTTCTGTTGCTGAGTCTTTGCTAAAGGAAAATGTTAATGTTTGCGATTCGGAATTTCTTTTTGAACATATTACCTGTAGAGACATAATTAAAACCTTTCACACTATAAATGTAAAAAAGACTGCAGATCTGTGGGGTAATTCTGTAGAAGTAGCCAAGTCTATTATTGACATTGTAGCACCTACTTTAGCTCTTATCTTTAATAATTGTATCGACTGTGGGAAGTTTCCTGATCTTATGAAAAATAGTAAAATAATACCTTTGTTTAAATCAGGTAGTACATCAGACCCCACAAATTATAGACCTATTTCAGTACTACCTACCTTTAGTAAAATTTTTGAGAAATTAGTTTTAGAGCAATTGCAAAGGTTTTTTAATAGACATAAATTATTACATAACAAGCAGTTCGGTTTTACAAGGGGTCGTTCAACTACTGATGCCGGTGTTGAACTTTTGGGACATATTTATAATGCATGGGAAGATAAATGCGATGCCTTGGGCATCTTTTGTGATTTGTCCAAGGCATTTGATTGCGTTGTTCATGAAACGCTAATCAGGAAGCTCCGCCACTATGGGATCCGAAACAGTGCTCTGGATCTTCTAACTTCATACTTGAGTAATAGGATTCAGAGCGTTGACGTTAATGGAAAAAGATCTCCCGGATCTATAGTAACAATGGGAGTCCCACAGGGCTCAATTCTTGGTCCTTTCTTGTTTCTTATTTATATTAATGACTTGCCTTACCTCGTAAAGGATAACCATGATATAGTGTTGTTTGCGGATGACACTTCACTTTTGTTTAAACTTAAACGTCAGCAGCTGGTTACTGACGATATAAATAGCGCGATCGCGAAAGTAGTTCACTGGTTCAATGTTAACAATTTACTTCTCAATGAAAAAAAAACCAAATGCATTAAATTTACACTGCCTCACGTTAGGCAGGTGAAAACTAATGTGTTGATAAAGGGCGAAGAATTGAATCCTGAAGATAGCACAGTATTCTTGGGCTTAACTTTGGACGCTAAGCTTCAGTGGGGCCCACATATAGATAAATTGTCAAAAAAGCTAAGCTCCGCAGCGTATGCAGTTAGAAAAATTCGTAATTTAACAGACATAGAGACAGCCCGTTTAGTGTACTTTAGCTATTTTCATAGTGTAATGTCGTATGGTATTCTATTGTGGGGAAATGCCGCCGACATTCAGACTATCTTTGTTTTGCAGAAAAGAGCTGTTCGATCAATTTATAAATTAAGTCCGAGACACTCTCTCAGAGAGAAATTTAAGGAGATTAATGTAATGACTGTGCCTTCTCAGTATATTTTTGAAAATCTCTTATATGTCCATAAAAATTTAAACTTGTTTAAAAAATACAGTGATATCCATAACATAAATACTAGGAACAAACACAAATTTGTTGTACCTACAACAAGGCTCAAGAAAATAGGTGGCTCGTTCAGATGTCAATGTATACGCTTTTATAATAAACTTCCAAGCCGCGTACAAGACCTAAGCCTTAATAAATTCAAATCATTCATTAAACGTAAGTTGTGCCAGAAAGCGTTTTATACCGTTAAAGATTTCATTGAGGACAAAAAGGCTTGGGATTGAGCTGCTCCAATTTATTATATATATTTTTTTTTTTTTCATTTTGAATTTTGTTTGTTTTTCTGCTAACTTTAAATTATATACAAAATGACATGAATATTTACTTTGTGAAGTATAATATTATTATTATGATGTGAGGACTATGTGGGTCATATATTTAGCTATATTTTACTTTTTGTTATGTTAATCTGGCAGTTTGAGTACTTTATGCGGCCTACCCAAATATCCTTTCTTTGGTATTGTTCGTCGATTCGTTGAGCTCTTTTTAAGTTCTGAGTTGAGCTACACGATTACTGACAAATGCGTGCACTGACTGGCCAGGTCCACTCAAATCTGTATGGTTCTTTCCTCAAAAGACCATTTCAGACACAAATCTACATGGTCCTCAAATTGAAATGCTCTGACCAAGATTATTTCCGGGTTATTATATACACATTGACATTAATGAATGTTATATATTCATTGACATGAATATTTACTTTAAAGTATTATATTATTTTAATTATTGTGAATGTGAAGTCTATGCAGATATTCCCTTTTGTTTTGTTTTAATTTTTTTGTTGTCAATTAGTTTTTATCATGGTCTGGCAGTTTGAGTAATTTATGTGGCCTACCCAAACGTCCTTTCTTTGGTATTGTTCGTCGAATCGTTGAGCTCCTTAAATTCTGAGTTGAGCTGCACGATAACTGACAAATGCGTGCACTGACTGGACAGGTCTTCTCAATCTGAATGGTTATTTCCTCAAAAGACCATTTCAGACATCAATCTACATCGTCTTCACATGATCTGACCAAGATTATGTCTGGACTTTAAAAGAGACTGTGACCTCTGAGTTTGTTTCGGCCTTTCTTCTCAGAGTAGTCAGATAGGAAACGCCGACCTCATCTAGTTTTTAAAATATGATTGACGTGTAAAAGTGTTTGTACAAACCTACTTGCAGAAATAAATCATTTATCATTTATCATTTATCGTCTTCACATATAATTATATAATTAATGTATACAAGATATTGTGAAAATATTTTAAAAGAGTAACGGTGGAGTTTCTTGCCCATTCTTCTCCATACGAAAACGACCTTTTGGAATGGGCGACTAGAATCAATTATTATATATTTTTTTGTAAACGTTGACGTTCATAAGTGCCTTTTTTGTGCCTAATTGAAATAAATTATTTGACTTTGACTTTAAGGTTATTGAGTCAAACGTCGGTCAATCCTTTAGTGTTAAGTTACCCAAAGTATATAAAAAAAAAGTTTATTTATTTGGAACAACTTAAGTTTACAATTTACAAATGAAAAACGAAGATAGCCACAAAAGTAAAATACTGTGGCGCAGCTATCGACGCCCGATCCAAAAATATTTATAAAGATATTGTTCCAGACTTCACAAAGAATATACTCTATGTGGAGGTTACTATGTAGTATGAGTGTAGAGTGGAGGTGGGGTGATGGGGGTATGTGTGTGTGTGTGAGGGTGTGTGTTTACCGTGTTATGATACCATAAGTTGCTCAGTTTCTTCATAAGACAAGGATGAAAGTATATATACAAAGCCAGTCAGTCACTTTTCTCTTCAGTAGATTTTTAGTCATAGGGTAAATATTAACTCTTATATTTATGTCATTGTAAAGTTTAGAGCTGGTATGGTTGAAGTGGCGACAAACCAACGCTAACCTGCAGCGCTCAGTCTTACAAACTCTGTCGGCACGCCGCTTGTTTGTTGGGGGCTGAGGGTAGTAAGACAGAAACTGGTGTTTCTTAAAAACTATTTTAAGGACGAACAACTGTCTCACTGTGAGAACAGTTCCAAGGTCGGAAATCTAATAGGTTTTTTTGCTAGTACTTTTAAAACTGCTCTCTGAGCCCTCTCTAGCCGCAACACGGTTGTCTTGTGGGTTCCTCCCCATGTAGTTATACAGTAACTGAGAATTGATTGAGCGAGGGCAAAGTAAATCATTTTTAGGGATTGGAAATCAGCAGCCGCTCGAAGCTTTTTAAATAAATAAATCAATCTCCTGATTCGAACCAAAACAGAGTTAACCTGTTTTTTCCACGACAAGAGACTGTCCAATATAACCCCAAGATATTTGATGCTGTCAGACCGTTCTATTTGGGCACAGTTACAGGTGTTGGCCACTGTACACTCATGGGCCCTGATCTTAAATGACAGTGGTGGTTGACTAATAATACTCGGAGTAAAAGAGATGAACTTGGTCTTAGAGAAATTGAGCGTGAGCAGATTCGAGGCTAACCACATCATAACCATTTTCAGAGCCAATTCTGCCCTCTCACGAGTCTCAGACCAGTCCTTGCCATGGGTTATTAGAGCTGTGTCATCCGCATATGCAATAATTTTTGTGTTTGGGAGAGATAACTGACACAGCTCATTGACATTTATGAGGAAGAGGGTTGGTCCTAGTACACTGCCCTGAGGAACCCCAAAAGTCAAATTTTCCTCATTACTGATGAATGATCCAACCTTTACCACCTGTTTTCGCCCCGAAGTGTAGCTACGAAAGATTTCGAGGGCAATGCCACGAATACCAATTTGTTCCATCTTGTCAATCAATTTAGGGACTGAAACGGTGTCGAAAGCCTTCGAAAGATCTAGGAAAATACCAAGAGGCTTCTGCTTATTGTTGATGTGTTCTACTATAGTATTTGTGAGATCCAGATTAGCGTCTTCTGTTGATTTCCCCGCTCTGAAACCATATTGATTTCCGTCTAAGATATTGAATTTAGCGAGGAATTTCACAAGCCTCGAGTTGATAATTTTCTCGAAGATTTTCGAGATGGTTGTAAGGACGGATATAGGCCTGTAATTCGAAACAAGATCCCTGTCTCCTCCCTTGTGAATAGGGTAAACTATGGCAGTTTTGAAAACATCCGGAAAAATACCGGAGGATAGGGTGAGATTAAAAATGTGGACAAGAAGAGGAATTGTATCTTTTGTGGCCTTGATAACAGTGGAAGGGATTCCGTCACAACCGACAGCACATTCATCTTTAAGAGACAGAATGAAGCTTTCTACTTCGGCGAAATCAACATCACGCATGACCATCGATTCCAACGGGGGTGTCGTGGAAGAGTTCGCTACCTGGGGCGATAAGTGAAAGTCTGAACAGTCATTAAGTGATGAAGAATTAAAAAACTTAGATGCGAGGGTACTGCCCACATTCGCAAAGTAACGGTTTACCCTATTTACAAAGAGAAGAGGGTCTTCGTCACATTTCAATAACTCTGAAGAAAATGTTTTACCCTTGTCCATACAAGATACTTCCCTGATGACTTTCCAGGTTGCCCTCGGATTTTTCCTGGCCCTTTGAAATTCTGACCTTTCATATTCCCGTTTAATCTTTTTTAATAAATTATTGTAGAATGTCCGATAGCGAAGATAAATAGTTTTATGTGTGTTATTTCCTGGGTGTTTTTTGGACATTTTATGTAATTTATCCCTTTGGCGAACACATCTGAGAAGGCCAGGGGTAATCCAAGGCTTGAGGATACGCCTTCTACTAGGAATGACCGAAGTTTTTGTATGCAAGTTAACGGAAGAAGATAGAAGAGATACGAGAGTTTCAACAGCAATGTTTGGGTCGTTGGAGTTTAGTATTTTAGTAAAGTCTGTGTTCTCGAAGTCAGCTTTCACTTTTGCAATATCAATTTTTGTGACTGAAACTTTTGGTGTATTTGTTGTAATATTAGGATGGCAAAAAAGGATAACCGGATAATGATCTGTTATGTCGCATTCTAGCACTAAGGTTGTAGCAGTGTGTGTCGACTTCAGAAGGACATGGTCAAGACAATTAGCAAGCCTGGTGGGAAAAATATGTGCGGGAAGCATAGCATGAGATGCAGTAATATTTAAATATTCATCGCAATTTAATAATAATAATAATAATAAAAACGTTTATTCATCTCCACAAATTACATCGTTTTATATGTATAGGTTGACAGGTAGTTTGGCAGAAACTTGTAATTTGTGGGAGATCTGGAGTCTAAACTAAGCCTAGGCCTGTATTTCAGAACTCCAAGCCCCCCATCACATCATAAATAGTGGTTGTCAACGTGGAAATAGTGCGAACCTGATGATGGTGTGTATGTGTATGTGTGTGTGTGTGTGTGTGTGTGTGTGAATAAAATATAAGTATGTATACATTTATTGCATAATAAGTATTTTATGAATATATAATCTTACATAAATAGTATAAGTACGCAAGTGAGTACTACCTAGCCTGCCTACTTGGCTACCTCAAGTAATTTTTCCGTTTCCGTATAGTTTAACTTTAACAACCAATTGATAATTTTAGATTTACACTCAACCTTACTACAATTTGCTATATTTATAATTTTATTTAGTTTGTTGTACAATTCACCTCCACGGAAAGGGAAGAATCTTTGCGCGAAGGACGTACCAACGGCAGTCGTCCCACATACTGCGAAGTTTCTCCTGGAGAGACCTATGCGTTTTCTCCTTTCTTCGGGTAGGTTAGAGTGTTGGAGAAGTGCAGTAAGCAATATGTACATCTGGCGAACAGTTAGCACCTGTGCTTCCTCGTAAAGAGTTATGGTGTTGAATAGACGAGGCTTGGATAAACTAACCTTTAGTATCATCCTTTGGGCTCTTTCTACTGTTATCAGTTTTGTTTTACATGCCCCTCCCCATGTGGTAAATGCAATTTGGATCTACACTCGTCGGTGCAATGTTTATATTTAAATCTCCGATAAGAGAGATAGTTTTGAATTTCCCTAATTGGTGGAGCAACATATCTAGACTGTTTAGAAATGGATTTAGGTCTTTAACCGAGGGTGATCTGTATACCGTGACAACTGCAAACTTATCAGAGAATTTCAATAACAGACGGTTTGCGTCATTAACCGAGGGAGTTTCGAATGAGAATTGCAAATCCTTTCTGACATAACCAACTACTCCATCATTCTGGTTTTTAAAAGAAGTGGTACATGTATTGTAGCCTGATAAAGGGGGAACATTTGTACATTTGCTCAGCCAACATTCAGACAACAAAATAACATCCAGTGTATAACTCAATCGACCTAATAATAATAATAGTTTATCAAAGTTACACATAATGCTACGAATATTGACATGTAGGATTTTAAGTGTATACTCTGGTTTTCTAAGAAACTTAGCACTGGACTCCGGAGAGCAGACGAAACATTCTGAGACCGAAAGTTTTTCGATGTCACTATTAATTACGTTTAGGTCATCCATTATGATTATAAAAACAAAAAAGTGAAAGTACTTGTAGGTACTTGTAGGCTTGTCAGCTGAAAGCTTATATCTGAGAAGTGCATGGATTTAGATTAAAACCAGACTATGTATCTTATGATTGTGAAACTTACGGTATATGAAATGTAGTGATATTTCTTGAGTGCAGTAGTGGAGTTGTGTGTCAAGTAATGAGATAGTGTACAATACGTTGTTAGTAAACAAAATGAAGCTAAAAAACTAAGATTTCTATCCCTGGTTTTAGTGGCAAATACACCGAATGGACAAGCTTTCGTGATGTATTCATATCGTTAATACATAGCAACAAAGCATTGGACGACGTTCAACGACTACACTATCTCAAGGGCTATATTTAATTTTAACAGATGAACCCGAGCAACTATTACGGCATATTCCTATCACGGCCAATAATTACAACAATCTGTTGGGATCAGTTAAAACATCGTTACAATAATAAGTTAATATTGATGATTGCATTTTAAAACGTTTCATGAATCAACAGAACATACCTACAGTCAGAATCTTCCAGTGCCGTTAAAAAATTGCTTGTTGTTTAAACGCCCTCAAAAATATAAATATTGACATTTCTTCTTGGGATATTATTGTAATATATATACATTGTGTGTTTAAAACTTGATACTGAATCTATGAAACTATGGGAAGTTCAAATCTGTAAAGCCAATGGTGAACTTCCTGAAGTAAGTGTATCAAAACAATTTCATAGAACAGCGATTCAGGTCTCTTGAATTTTTGGATGATAAGGTTATTAACATATATTATGATATTATGTATTGTGTGTATGATCTGACATTGATTGAAATAAATGGAATTGAATTGAATTGAATTAACAAGCCAATCAATAGTACTCGCACTACTAAGGTTATGCATGTCACTTCAAACTCAACATGTGAGTTTTGTTCTGAAAATCATAAACTGATTCATTGCAAAAACTTGCAAAGGAAGATGTTGAAGCTCGTCGTAACTTTGTCCAAACCATTAAGTTGTACTTCAACTGTCTCGATCCAAATCATTCGGTAATTTCATGTCGCAATTTAACCAATTGTCGTGTTTGTAGAAAGAGACACCACTCTCTTCTCCATCCAAAACCATTCCCTAAAAGTGATCAAGAGGAAGATGGTGGATCAATCTCCGCCATCAACTTCACAGAGCGACACACCAAACAACATAGTATCTTGTTTCTCAAATATTAACAGCCAAGTGTTATTGGCCACTGCCTTGGTAAAGGTAGAAGGGAGAACAAGTACTTTTTTTTTAAGATCTCTCTTAGACCAAGGATCTCAAGCATCGTTTAGTACCGAGTCTTCGGTACAGATGCTTGGTCTGAAGAAGATTCCAAGCAAGAGCTTTATTTCAGGACTTGGCAGTGACCAGAGTACAACATTGCGCTCTAAATGGTTTGTAAAGATGAAGGTTCAGTCACGCCACGATCCCAACTGTACAGTTGTTGTAAAAGCTCACGTCCTTAAGAACATAACATCACTTCTTCCTGAAAGGAAGATTGTTTTTACAGCGTTGTCACCACAAATGTCAGATCTAAAATTAGTCGATCCTGTGTTTATTATTCCAAACAAAATTGACATTTTGCTAGTAGCAGAAGTGTATTGCCAGATTTTAATGGAAGGTGTTATCAAGGGTCTACCTGGGTTTCCCGTGGCTCAAAATACAAAGCTTGGATAGATCCTCTCGGGCTATATACAATCTCCAAAAAACCAAGGTTGTATACAAAACAAGAAAATCGTGAACATGCACACTCACATATCAACTGATGATCTGTTAAGGAAGTTCTGGGAGATAAAGGAAGCTTTTCTGCTAACAAAAATATTTTTCAGAAGAAGAACAGGCCTGTGAGGACTTCTTTACGGGAACTGTTAAAAGAGATTCATCAGGCGGCTATTTAGTAAGATTGCCTTTTAAGTCAAATAATCCAGAGTGTCAGTATGGCAATTCATTCGAAATTGCTCGCAAACGGTTTAATTTATTGGAGAAAAGGTTGCTCAAAAATCCTGAATTTCGGATGAAACATTCTGATGTTATTGAGGAATATTAATTATTTAACGCTAGGCCATATGGAGGTAGTTCCGGAATCAGAGAAAGAGAATTCTACTGCCATCTATCACGCAGTTGTAAAAAGTGATAGAACTACAACAAAGTTATGGGTTGTATTCGACGCGTCTTGTACTCTAAATAATGGATCGTAATTAAAGAGAAATATGATGATTGGTCCAAGGCTACAACCTGACCTGAGGCACATCATCATGCGATGGCGCTGTCACCCTATATGCCTTGTTGCCGATATAGTAAAAATGTAAGACAAGTAAAGGTATCTGAAGAAGATTTTGATTTTCAACGTCTTTTGTGGCAGGAAGTGAATTCAGAACTTCAACACCTAAGGTTGTTACGTGTAACATTTGGCAAATCTTCAGCACCTTACTTAGCTGTACGAGCTCTGCAACAGCTTGCACGTGATGAAGGTGATAAATATCCTTTAGCAGGAGACCGAGTTTTAAAGGAGTTCTACGTTGACGATCTCATGCCAGGCTGCGAAAGCGTTGAAGAAGGTGTTCTGCAGTGCTATTCTGTAACCATCTCACCTTGAAAACTTAGGTGAAGTGAGCTCGGAGTGAGCTGTCAGTCCCTAGCAGCAGGGTGGAATGACAGCTCACTTCACGCTCACTTCACCTAAGTTTTCACGGTGAGATTTTTACAGAATTGATCGGCAGGTATATCACCAAATTTACGAACTTCTTAGTCGCGGGGGGTTTGAGCTTCAGAAGTGGTCTTCTAATAACAATAGTTTATTGGAAAAAAATAACAATTACATTAAGGATAGTAAGGAAAATTTAGAGATAAAATTAGATTCTCTTACGAAAATTCTAGGATTAACCTGGAACAGATCTCGTGATGAATTTCAGTACACTATCCAACTTCCTTCGGTTGAAACACCTGTGACTAAACGTAAAGTAATTTCGGATATCGCAAAATTATTTGATCCACTCGGTTGGATTGTACCCGTTATAACAACTGCCAAGGTTTTTATTCAGAGAATATGGCTTTCTGGTGTAGGTTGAGTTCCCTTCAAAATGGTTGAGCTAAACGGTGCTGATCCATGCGTCATGTTCGTGAACGGGCGCCATCAGTAGGGACTGGTCATCTCTTATCTGCCACGGCTTATTTTAATTTTTGAATTGTTTTTATTTTTTTATTACGGACGACGTACACGTCTTTCTACATTGTTCTCACTATATAATATTCACTACACTATACAATTTCAACATGAATAATGTAAACAATATTTTGTAAGTTTTTTTTTTTTAAAAGAGTGTCTGTGGAGTTTCTTGCCCGTTCTTCTCCATAGAAACCTACGCTTTGGAATGGGCAACTAGCTTCATATTTCTGACTGACTGACTCCTTGGCAATAAAAAAGTGCCTGTAAATGGTTTAATTGAAATAAATACTTTGAGTTAGAGTTTGAGTTTGATGACGAGATACCAGCTGACGTGCTCAAGGATTGGGTTTCATATTGCAAGGATCTCGTTCATCTCACTAGTTTTCAACTTCTGAGATGGGTTGGGACAAGTAGATATAATGGCCATTTATGGACCTACAAGGGTTTTCTGATGCTTCTAACGCAGCTTATGCAGCCGTTGCCTATGTTAAGACAGTAGATTGTAACAATAAGGTTCATGTGAATCTCGTTGCTTCCAAATCGAGAATTGCTGCTTTTAAATCATGTATCAATACCTCGTTTGGAGCTTTGTGGAGCTGTCTTGTTAGCAAAGTTGCTCCAAGAAGTCTCGGAAGTATTGGATATCTCAAAGGAAAACATACATGCTTGGACTGATTCTAGTGTTGTCCTTGCTTGGCTGAGTAGTCATCCCTGCAATTTTTTCGAAAGACGTGATTTCATTTCAAATTCAGTCATTTGTTTTCAGTTAGTTTTTTGTTTTTGTGACATTGTGGTAGTTTTTGGCGCCATGGATAAACTGAAAATTCGTAAAATTTTCGAATATGAGTTCCTACGTGGAAATACCACTGCGCAAACAACTAAAAACATTAACGACGTGTACGGGCCTAACACTGCTTGCATAAACACGGACCGTGTTTATGCAAGCAGTGTTAGGCCCGTTATTGGTTCAATCGTTTTAAATCTGGAAATTTTGAGTTGAAGAACGAGCCTTGCGGTCGGCCGGTAACCATTGTCGACAACGACGAATTGCAGGTGATAGTGGAAGCGGATGCAACTCAATCTACGGCTGAGCTTGCTGCGGGCCTTGGAGTTAGTGTCAAAACAACATTAAAGCACTTGTGTCAAATCGGAAAGATAAAAAAGCTAGATAAGTGGCCGCTACACGAACTAAGCGACCAACAGCGAGATTTACGCGTCAAATCATGCATAGCACTACTGAATCGACATAGAAACGAGGGAATTCTTAATCGAATTGTTACCTGCGATGAAAAGTGGATCCTGTACGATAACCGTAAGCGTTCGTCTCAGTGGGTGGACACGGGTACAGCACCTAATCAGTGCGTTAAAAAAGAGATTACTCATAGGAAGATGATGGTGATTATCTGGTGGACCAGTGACCAGACTTGTACCATCGAAGAAGTTCATATCTATACACCGTAAGGACTATTTCTGCTTGCAGCGCTCGGCCGCTATAGAACCGGGGCGGTAACAGATGTGATCATCGTGTTCACGGGATTTTGTTTTCAAACTGCTTAGATATGAAGTTCTTCGATAGTACATCACAGCTTCTCGAACGGCACAACAGTGACGGCAGATGTCTATGGCCAAGAATTGCAAACTATGATGGAGAAGCTCGTAATTCAACAACCAAGACTAGTCAATCGCTTTTCCCCATTGCTTCTCCACGACAATGCGCGAGCTCACACTTCACGACAGACCATCGCAAAGCTACAAGAGTTACAGCTGGAAGCTTTCCGTCACCCACCGTACTCACCGAACCTTGCCCCAACAGACTTCTACTTTTTTCAAAATTTCGACGATTTTTTTAGTGGGAAAAAATTCAACACCCGAGAAGCAGTACAAAACGCTTTCGCTGACTTCATCGCCTCAAGGCCGGCAGACTTCTACAGTAAAGGGATAAACAAACTACTCGTACCATCAAAATGGCAAAATTGTATAGATAATTTGGGCCAGTATTTTGATTAGCTGAAATAAAAAAAAAAACCAAAATATTTATATTTTAAAATTATCATATAATACAAATCTCCAATTTCATAGGTAAAGACCTAATATTTCACAAAACACGATACTTAATCTATGATAGACAATAATTGTTTTCTGTGTTTGCTTGGATCTTGCTCTAACTATTTTTAACAGTTGGATTAATTTGTGTATAACGATGCTGGTTACATGATTACTTAAGTGTTTTATAAAATATCTGTACCTAAATATTAATGCGCAATTGTTTGTTATCCTGAAGAAATAAAAATAAAGTAGTCAGCCAATAAAAAGTTCTAAAATGTTTTGGGTATTTCTTCTGGCCGTTGATAGTGTTTAGGCTACATTCAAATGTTTGTTGCGAGCATTATGCGTCGTGGTTGGTGCCGAGGACGTATGGCGCCAGCGGCGGCGGCAGGGGGGGAATGGTCGTGTCAGGGGCTGGGGGCGAGTTTTTGGTTCTCGCCCCTGTGGGTACCTGCGAGGTAGCCGGTGGTGTCGGCGAACGCGGTGGTGCGCGGCGGGCCGCGTTGCGTTTTGCGTTGTGGACGCGGCAGGACGAGGCAGTATCGCTTCGCCTCCTCCGACGCGGCCTCGCCGGAGCTTCTTCTTCATCGCTAGTTTCTGGCCTCGAGCTCAAACTCAAAGCTGAACCCCAGTGATGATGTTGGTGATGCCGGCGACATAAGCTCGGTGGCAGAGGTTCCGCCCGCTGTGGGCCGCGGTCCGGGTCGTGGGGTCATATCCGGAGACATGTCTCCACGATTGAACGCGGTCAAACCCACAGAAGCCAGCGACATGCTCGACCCAGCGCGGGAGGAGCATGCCGACAGCATCGCAGGCGAGTCGCAGGCGAACAGACGGGGTGGCGCCGGCGAAGCGGGCGCCTGTGTCAATGTAGATGCCTAAAAAGTGGGCCGGCACTCACTGGCCGCTCCTGCTCAGCCATCACCGGTCTGGAAGTGGCGGTGCGCGGAGCGGGCGCAGCTTGGGTGTACTTCTTGATCGCGGCGTTAGAGGGTGCGGGCGGTAAGACGAACCACGGCTTACATACCTCTAGCTGGTAGACGCGTGCTTTGTGGCCCAACGCCGCGTACAGTTGCTCGCGCTGATTCAACGATTCGCTTAAAATCTAAAAGGCGATATAAACGGATTGCATGTCCGACGAAAACGAACCGTGAGCGCGCGAGCATTTACCCACACCACCCACCCGACTTCCTGTGTAGGTATCTACAATAATGAGATCACACATGCAGTGTGGACTGGCTAAGTATCTCAGCTTCGCTGCTATTGATGTGGTTTAGATGGTCTATCTAGCGAATGATAGACAAACAATCAAGTGGGGTTAAATCATCATGTAGTTTGCCTCGTGCTGTAAGTTGCCCTCGTCTCCGCGAGACTGAACTGAGGGAACAATGTGGAGCTAGTAGCTAATTTTTACAGGGAGCTCGTGATAATAATTACAAGCTGTGAGGTCGTTCGTGACAAAGTAAGGAATTAATGCGTGTGGGTCTGCTGCTCGTCGACCCGCACAGCCCGCACCCACGGACCACTCAAACTTGAGGGAAATCAGTAAGTAAACGGCTGCCTCTGCCCTTATAATATGGGTGTCTGCTGTGTGGCGCGTGGCGTGTGGTGGCGGCGTGTGGCAGTGGCGTCGCCGACAGACGCCGCGCTCTCTTTGAGCCGCTCAAGTGGTGCGTGAAATTATCTAAATATCGCGGCTCCGGGCGGCGGTGAGCTCCCTCCCCCCCACACGTCCACCCGTGCCGCGTTACTGCACCCCCCGCACCCCGCCCCTCGCGCCACTTCAGCCGTTAAATTGGCCGTCCTCGCCGCTCCACAATATTACACGCCGCTATTTTAATTTCTATCGGCTTACAACGCGTTAATTCAATCGCCGTTGACGGTGACTCTGAACCGTTACACGAGACCCATTCACGTCGCTCTATCAGATGCATTCAATGCATCAGTTCGCATCACTGACGCGCCTGTACATTATAAACGTGTATAACATGTCTTGTAAACTAGTATCATACGATGTTAAATGACATGTAGAAGAGGTGACGACTAACAAGGGAAAATTTATAAAGAAATCATTTTACTCTGACTCAAAGTCGAGATGAGGGTGATAGTCAGTCGCTGCAAGTTCACGATAACTAAATGTTTGACATTCGTAGCAGTAAGGGTGGATTAAAGGTTCGTACATTTGAATTAAAAAACGGAAACCTTATAAGATTACTTATGTGTCTGTCTGTCCATTTGTCACAGCCAATTTACATCAAATCTAGAGCCTGTGCAACCATTTTACTGTTTTTTTGACAACGTTCCACTACGACAGCCACAGTATGTTGGCTGGAACGGTAGTGAGGTTGACGGTGTTGAGGGTCTGATGATGGAGCTGGAAGGTGGCCATAGGAACTACACGTTCCACTACAGTAAATATATCGTTCGTTGTCATGGGAACGTAATTTTTAGGGTTCCGTAGTAACAAGAAACCCCTATAGTTTCACCATGTCCGTCTGTTTGTTTGTCCACGGCCCAGCTCAAAGACTCTCAGTACCAGAAAGCAGTTATTTGGCATAGGTAAGTAGGTATACATATTCAACTTGCCGATAAAGTGGTAAAATAAAATTCTTGACAAAGAAACATTGATGATATTTTCTTTTCTCATCTATCTCATGGTGTGGGGTATCGTTTATAGGTCCTTCAAAAATATTGCGAGTCTGGGAAAACTATTTTTCGATTCAGGGATCCGTTTGCGTAATATAAAGCTTTAAAGTGCTAATTTTTGTAACTGCGGTCAGGCGCTGAGTTGGCGGCGAAATATTTGCAATGTGTGAACAGAATCTTAATCGAGTTAAGTGTGTCCTCTGCCAGCTAAATGGTTGGTTTTGGATATGTGAAACAATTGATTTTTTTCACATATCCATATTTATCCATATATTTTTTTTTTTGGTTATTAACGACATTAAAAGAAAAACTATCACAACTACGTAGGCTCTACAAGTTAACGAGTAATAATCGAAAAAACTTACATTTGCTGTTGCAAAACCATGTAGTCCCATACGTTCCGTACCGGAGAACATGTTTTTCGACTACAATGTTAAGTTTGTTCTTGGGATAAATTAATCCCAACTACGGAACCCTTCATTTTGCGTGGGTCGACACGGACTTGGCCAGTTTAAGTTATATTCATCACCGTCCAAATATTTACAAATTGTAATTCGAAACAAACAAGCGTGTACCATTCTGCCGCACAAACAACTGAGCGGTGCCGCGACGGCGACGGCGACGCAACGCGTACACCCCTCCGCGCCGCGCCTCGCGGGTTGCTAGTCCGGTGTAAGTACGTGCACCAGGACGCACCATCGATATTTGTATGTATAACGCCACACCGACACCGCTCCGGCGCCGCGCCGCTGCCACGCATCGTCTCTTATGGACCGAATAAGTTCAAATTTGGTATACATGTCGCAGGTAAATTGTATGATCCCGCTTTTTACAAACATTATCGTCCGTTTACAAACGCTCACTGTTTTTAAATATGGCCGAATGCTAACTGTAAATTGCCTAAATATGCCACAACATTTGATGGACAATTCAAATGCCGTTTACAAAATGTCCATGGAATTTGGTGCTCGGAGGACTCCTGCGGGATATTAGTGGTACAAAGTTGTTGAAATTTTTTGAACATCAACAAACAATTTACCATTTAGCGCATTATTTTTTGATAGTTTATAATCTAACGGAAATAATAACGACAAATTGTGAACTGGTATCAAACTTGCATTCGACATAACTTGCACTAATAATAACATTCTTAATAATTAATAATATAATTCAATTACTTTATTTTATGCGGCTCATGACATTTTTCAATTGCTTCATTTCTTTTATCCTAGATTTTATTAATTATGATAGTAAAAATAACCTGCTTACTAATATTATATTTGTATGCCGATTATATTGGCCGAACATACAGATCAGCTAAAATGTATAAATAACACCTTTTTGTACTTATGTTCACAAATAAAGATTGATTTGATATGATTTAATACTAAATATCCTGCCTAGCTGCGAGCAACTTGGAAGTAGCGCGGTTGGTCACAGTCCTAACCTAACCTATTTCACCCATTTCATTTAAGGGAAATAATACCGATAAATTATTAAACTAAAGGTTCTCACAATTTTACGGTGACATAACAGGTACCTGATTGCTCCTGTATTTTATGATGGTCACCCTACAATAACAATCAATGTCGAAATAATAACAATTTGCCTTAGGCATTTTTCAAAACCACCAGCGTTTGTAAACAGACGGTGCCGCGCCGTTTGTAAAATGACGAACGATTTCTGTAACCCAAACACGGACATGTAACGTTAATAAATTAATTTTGATATGGGAGCCACTTATATGCCATATACATATACCTTATTGGATGATGTGATAAGCAAAATTAATAATAAAATGTGAGTTGCAGGGGCTTTCCGAGATTTACGCTCTGCATTTGACAAAATTGACCGCGAATTGCTTCTGAGTAAAATTAGTCATAATGGAATAAGAGGAAATGCTTTGCGACTATTCTCTTCCTACTTAAAAAAACAGGTGGATGTACGCTGTAATGGACAAAACTCAGAATAATTATAAGAAAAAGTACACATCCAAAATTGTGCACATATCGACGGGTGTCCCTCAGGAATCTATTTTAGGACCTATTTTATTTTTAATATTTATTAATGACTTGATTAATTATCTAAATACAATTTTATCGGAAATTGAATTAGTAATTTTCGCAGGTGACACAAATGCCATAGTGGCAGCTAATGAAATGGCATGACAGAAAGAGTGAATGCTACGCTATAAGCTTTTCATGACTGTGGTTCACGGCAAATAAATTATTTAAACTACAGCCCGTAACAAAAAATAATTTAAATGTTGCCATAAATGAAGTCGAAATTGCGCACGTTGCCGAAGTAAAATGTCATATGGATTAACTGTTTAACTGGAAACCACAATTAAAAGCAATTGATGCGTCGGTATTGTCTGCATTTTACGCTCTGACAGCTCTGAGAAATGAAATCAGCATAGAACAGCTAATAATGGTATATTTTGCGTTGGTGGAGTCAACAATTAGGTATAGCATACTTTTTTGGGGAAACAGCTATGGATATAATAGTAGAAGAGCTTTCGTAGTACAAAAACGTGCAATTCGTACTATGGTCCGCATATCACAAAGGGAAAGTTGCCGACAACATTTTATCAGTTTAGGCATAATCATAATTATGACTATGAGTCAAAGGTACTGCTTATTTCTTAAGAAATGTCTCCTAACAGACTTGCGACAGGAGAAAGAGAAGGAAATGTAGACAATAGTGTGTGAGAACAAGAAGAGAATAAAATATAAATATGCGAAGTCTCAAACTAAAATATTGAAATAAACCTACACGTATAACGTAATAAATTAACGTATACATACTTAAATAAATACATAGAGCTTAAATATATAAACATACATACTATAGGTATATGTATAAATACTCACAGTTGAGAGGCAAGGTAATAATCTTTTACTCGATATTTAAATTATGAAACAGTTTTTAAATCTCGAATGCTAGGTTAATTATTTTATTGTTATTATTTTATATTTTAAGCTGTTGGTCATAATTTTTAATTTACATGTCGACTTTTTGACGAAATGTGAACTCATTATTTTTAAATTATTGTATGAATCTATGAAATTCAAATGTAATATATTTAAGTGTGGTAATTTTTGTGTTTAAATTCAGATACAAATTACTTATTTTATGAATAAATTCAATTCAAATTCAAGATATTTTATTTCACATAAACCTACTGGGGCACTTATGAAACGTCAGAAGCTAGGTGCACGGTTCCAATTGGTCGTTTCCTATGGAGAGAAATGATTATGACTTTTGGGCGACAATAAAAAAAAAAAAAATGTTTTGCAAACTGTATCGTGTGACAGTAAAAAAGGTATCAAATGAAAGGGCTAGCAGTGAGGGTCTAAAATATGTGTTTTTATAATTTAAAAAAAACTATTTATTACTAGCTGCGCCCCATGGGAATATCAAGATCAAAGTCAAAGTCAGTCAAATAATTTATCTCAATTAGGCACAAAAAAGGCACTTTTGAACGTATAAATTTACAAAATAAAAAAATGGCAGTGTATAGAGTGCCGTTAGTGGCACTCTATCCCTATCGGATAAAATGCCGTTAACGGCACACTAGTGGCAATGCCTCGGCCCGGCTAAAGTGCCGTCAGATTTCCATTGCCATTGTCACTGTCACTGAGTCACTGTCACTTCTTATTTTGTTTGATTGTTGAGGTTAGATCACTGCAAAACACCACATTTCCAAAATATTACATTCTCTTGTGCCTAAACTTACGCTGGCACTCGCCGGCCGCTACCGCGGTACCGCTCGCTACGCTCGCTCGGCTCGTGCGTTGTGTGGTCACAGTTCTAACCTAACCTATCTAAACTTTCAGCCATTTTAATTTGCTACTTCATTTTTCGTAAATTCAGTCAATGTAGTGACTTCTGATATATAATATTTTTTTTTTAATCAAAATTATAAATTATCTAAAACAAATACGATCAGTCAATACAAAGAACGGCGAGCTAACCTCAACAATCAAACAAAATAACAAGTGACAGTGACAATGACAATGCAATGCTTACGGTACTTTAGCCGGGCCGAGGCAGTGCTACTAATATGCCGCAGATTGCAAGCGCACTCTATACACTTCCTAAAAAAAAAAAAAAATTCTAGTCGCCCCTTCCAAAAGGTAGTTTTCGTATGGAGAAGAATGGGCAAGAAACTCCACCGTTACTCTTTTAAAATGTTTTCACAATTATATGTGAGATGCACCTAGAATAAGATTACTTTACCACGATAGGTAAAAAGAATAGTTACAGCTAATAGTTAATTCAATTTGTAATAGTTACAGCTACATGTAAGCGGGCACGCCGTTTATGCCTGCAGGATTTTTTTTCTTTTTTAGATATTGTTTACGTTTAGTTATTTTTATTTCTGCTTGGTATGCTGAGATGGTTTGGTCATGTTGAGAGGATGAATGAAAGGCGACTAACAAAATGTATTTACAAGGCAGATGTGAATGGAAACGCCGGGAGGGGACGCCCTAGGAGGACATATACTGACCTTATTGGTGATGTTCTTCAGAAAGGACAGGTGCGTAGTACTCGCAACCGGCGTGCGTGTATGACCAGATGTATGAACGTAAACGAGGCAAAAGGAGTATGTAAGGATCGTAGCAGGTGGCATTCTGTAGTTTCTGCCTACCCCCATGGGAAGAAGGCGTGAGTTTATGTATGTATGTATGTATTTCTGCTTGAGTATAGTTCTCGATGTTTTGGTTGGTATAATTGGCGTGTGCTAGCTGTCATATATATGAGATGCGGAAGGAGGCGTGTCCGAGCCCGAGCCACGCGAGACATCGCTGGCCGATGGTGATATTGTATCAGGAGTAATTAGCGAGCAGCTTCAGTAGGTGAGCAGTTCTCGAGAGTGCACTGAGCACAGTCGTGTCGAGCTGTGAATAGGACACTGATAAGTTAATTGAAACGGTCGTAGTGAACAGACGTATCGAACAATATTAGTATAAACAAATAATTACTTGCGAAATCGTGACCTAGTTTTTTTTATTAAATTTGCTGTTAATAAAGTGACTCATACATTAGATTTGATGTGTTTTCCTATAAAAATGATCAGTGATTAATACATAGGTAAATAATCTACTTTACGATGGTGGATAGTCCCTTCAGCCCTAGAAGTAGGTGTGCCCGTTCCCCGCCGCCTACACCTGGCGGTGTAACCGGCCCCGCTCGTCCCCCTCAAGCGCCGCAGCAAACGAATGAAGCTCTTGAAGCTATGACGACACCGGAAATTCAGAGCTGGATGACGACCATCGACCAGAACTTGCAGGAGGTGTGCACTATCGCAGCGGAAGGCAAGCTGAATATGGACCACAAAATGCGCATCAATGCCCTATGCCGGAAGATCGGCCATAGCACATCGCAAATGGCGGTACAGTACCAGTACATGAAAGCGAAAGGATTGGAATCCCACAATATTGCCAAAGCTCTTGAAACCCAACTCGACCTCTCACAGCAACTACAGGAACTCAAGTTGAGTATCGAAGAAAAAACGAAAACTGCCCTGGGCGCGTCATTTGCTGACATGGTCAAAAAAGGAGCCAACAATTACATCCAGCAGACAAACGTAAGTTCTGTGGCCATTTATCCAGTAGATAAATTAAAATCCAGCGACGAAACGAAATCCCTCGTCCAAAAAATCATTTGCCCCGGACAGATGAAGCTGCATGTAAGAGGCCTGCGCAAGACCAAAAACGGGGGTGTTATCATCAGCACTGAGACGAAAGACGACATCGAAAAGGTGAGACAATTGGAGCAGCTAAAAAAATCGGGTCTAACAGTCGACGAGCCTTGCAAAAGGAAGCCTAGGGTTGTAGTAATAGGAGTTCCGACGTCCATGTCAGAAAACGAGGTTTTCACATGTTTGTACCACCAAAATCTCGCCGAGAAGCTTCAGGACTGCAGCCTTGAGACGTTTTTGACCTCAATCAAGTTAAGTCATAAGTCGGGTAAGAGAGACTCTGACTATTGCAACTATGTTGTAGAAGTATCGCCAGTCATACGAAAAGCCCTAATATCAAAAGAACGAGTGTTTATAAATTGGTCATCATGCCCTGTAAGAGATTTTACTTTGGTCACACGATGCTATAAGTGTCAGCAATATGGCCACGCTGCCAAATCATGTCGACAGACGTCCTACACCTGTGGTCACTGTGGTGAGCAAGGCCATTCAATCAAAGAATGTCCAAAGAGGTCAGATGAACCAAAATGCGCTACTTGCTTGCATTTCAAAAAGCCAGACAAACACATCACAGGTGCAGCTGACTGCCCGGCGAAAATGTTGGCCGAAAAAAGGTACATAAACTCAATAGATTATGAAGGTGCCTAAGAGCGCCGTCAATAAGTTATTTATTTTAGATCTTCTTAGTTTATATAGTAAAGTTTTATTTCTTTCTTTTTTTTTTGTTATTATGATAAACAATTTAATTAATGATTTAGATAATTTCTCTGTATCTGAGTCTAGACTTTGTGAAGTTGAAAGCTGCAAACAATATCTTTCCGGCTACAAAACACCATTAACCATACTAACACAAAACATTCGCAGTATTTTTAAGAATTTTGACAGCTTCAGCGTTTTTCAACAACGGCTAAACATTAACTGTGACATTATTGTTTTAACGGAATGCTGGCTTACCAAGAAATATAATATACCACTGATCACAGGGTATAAGATGTACAAAAGTGATAGGAATTACAATCAAAATGATGGGGTGATAGTTTATGTAAGAGATCACCTGAAAGTCTCTGTTGAGGAACCAAATATGCAAGACTGTAACAGTTTGGTAGTGAAAATTGGATCAGATTTTGCGATAGTAGCTTTATATCGGCCCCCCTCTTTCAAAAATACTAAAAAATTTACTGACACTCTGAATGATGTCTTGCAAAACCTATCACCTTTTAAAAACACGGTAGTAATTGGAGATATTAATATTAATATTCTTCCAGGAAGTACTGACGCATCTGCTCAGGACTACCTCAACTTATGCGCATATCATGGCTTGCTCCCAGCACATTGTTTTCCTACACATCATAGTGGCTCTTGCTTGGACCATATCATACTTAAAACCAATTTCCCTTCACTTGCACTTGTTATTAACTCTACAATAACAGATCATAATGCTGTCCTACTAACACTAAATTGTAATTTACCTAAACATAACACTCGTGTAGTTTCGAAATTGAATATAAATAAACTTGATGAAGATTTACGCGTCATCAACTTCGATCCAGTCTATAATTCTGCTGACCCACAGTATTGTATGATGTATGTTATAGAAAATGTACGTCATGCAATTCAGAAAAATACGGTCGTATCGCAGTTGAGCAACAAAAATTGCAACATAAAACCCTGGATCACACCAGGTCTTATTCGCTGTATGAAACACCGAGATAAACTGCACATGAAATGTAAATCTCATCCAGAGAATACAGTCCTACAACTGTCATACAAAAGATATCGTAATTTTTGTAATAGTCTTCTCAAAAAGGTTAAAATCAACTACGATAAAACTGCACTGGATAAGGCTGGAACAAATAGTAAAAAGATCTGGAAATATATTAAACATGTAACTTTTTCCTCAAAACAAAATGAGTCATCTTCAAGTTTATTACGAGCGCACTCGTCACAGCTGACGTCTGCTAACATAGCAAATAATTTCTTTGTTAATGTTGGTAAGTGTCTGGCGGAAAAAAATAACCGGGATCAATCTCCTTATTTAGTGAACTTTTCTACCACGGGTAACTCCACTCTATCATCTTTTGCCTTACTAGATACTGATGAGACAGAAGTAGAAAATATAATCATGTCATTGAGAGATGAATGCGCAGTTGGTTGGGATGAAATATCAAATAAAATTATTAAACATTTCAGAAATATTTTAGTACCTCCACTGACTTACATTTTTCGTATGTGTTTATCCTTGGGCATTTTCCCTGAGTGTCTCAAAAAAGCAGTTATCATCCCTGTTCATAAATCAGGCAGTAAAGAACAAGTAACAAATTATAGACCTATTTCTCTATTGCCTTGTATGTCCAAAATATTGGAAAAAATTATAAATAAAAGGTTGTTCAAATACCTAGAGGACAAATCAATTTTATCGGATCGACAGTTTGGTTTTAGACCTAAAATTTCAACTGCCGATGCCGTACATCATCTAACTGATTTTCTAGCACAAAAACTTGACAAGGGTAACCATACAGTAGGTATTTTCCTGGACCTTGCCAAAGTTTTTGACACAGTATGTATCCCTACTCTATTGCGCAAGCTTGAGACAGTAGGTATAAGAGGTATCCAGCTCAAACTTTTCAAAAGTTACCTAGAAGACCGTACTCAATGCGTTAAGATTGGCAATGTCCTCAGCGCAGACCAAAAAAACACGTCTTTTGGTGTTCCCCAAGGAAGTGTATTAGGACCCACTATGTTTTTGATATACATAAACGACCTTTGTAATCTTAAACTACAGCACGGTACAGTAATATCTTACGCTGATGACACTGCTCTTCTTTTTGCGGCTGAATCGGAACATGAAGTTCACAAGCTTGCGCAAAACGGCTTCAATATTGTAAATAAATGGCTTCAACATAACACATTAACCCTAAATACGGATAAAACAAACTATATAAAGTTTTCCATGCGCAAACCAACTTCCGATTACTCCTCGACGCTATATGCTCATTGTTGCACAGTCCCCGCAGAATGCCCGTTAAAGTGTCCTAATATTAATAAGACTAACCAAATAAAATACCTAGGTGTTATATTAGACGAGACCCTTACTTTCAAACAACATATAGAAGTCTTAAATAATAGAGTTCGTAAGCTCATATTTGTATTTAAGCAGCTGCGACATATTGCGGATCCAAAAATAATTAAGCAAGTTTACTTTGCTCTATGTCAGTCAATTTTGACATACTGCATTACCTCATGGGGTGGAGCAGATAAAACTTTATTAATACAAGTCGAAAGAGCTCAAAGAGCGATTCTCAAGGTGTCTACGTGCCGCCCTTTCCTTTTTCCCACTAACCAGCTCTATAAAAATTGTGAAGTACTAACAGTCAGGCAGTTATTCATAATGAGCATTGTACTAAAACAACACGCAGCCCTCCGCTTCAGCACTGAACTTATTAAAAAGAGACGGAAAGATATAGTTTGTCCCACAAAAAGCACAAAACATGCTCTTACAGCCAAATTTTTTGTTTTTCTGGGACCACTACTCTATAACAGACTTAATGCAAAAGCAAAAATTTATTCCCAAAATTTTGTAAATTGCAAGAAAACTCTGAAGGAAACATTACAAAATTTGTCCTATGAAGATACAGAGAAGTTATTAGTTGTACTTAAATAAATATTAATTGCACTTTTTATTATGATTAGTTAGCTTAAATTAATATACTAAGATTTTAGCAGGTAAGATTTTTATACTGTTTACACCTCTTTTACATACCTATTAGTTGACTAATTTACCTTTTGTATATGATGTGATTACTGTGATTATTTAGATATAATGTTTTACCTTTTCTCGCCTGAAACACAGGATGTCCTAGTTCAGGCATGTAACACTTGTGAACTATTACATAGAATTACGAAAAATGTTTTTACTGTACTACATTATTTTTTGAATAAACTTTTATTTTATTATTTTTATTATTTTTTTTATACGTCAGGTGACTAATCTTTGAATGCCGAGTTGTATCGGTTCGCATGAGATCTTGAACTTCATTACTATGGTGGCTGTGAGTTCGATATTAAACTTTTATTTGTCGGTATCATTATTTCACCGACCGCTGTTATAAAACCCACCGGTGGCCGCTGTGAGCTGTCCGGTGAGCGCGCTCATTAAATCATCTCGCTCTGATAACCCGCCGCACTCGTGCCGCGCTCACCCCGCACCCGCCCCGCAGCGGTCGCGTAGCTCCTCGCCACTTAATCACAAAAAAAATATACATTAGGTATAGCCTGCTGGTCCACTCTGAAATGAAGCGCCCCACTACCGCATTACCGTGTGCGTAAAATACGGTAGTGGGGCGCGTCATGTCCGAGTGGATAAGCCTCATTTCTGTAACTAAAAACATGCTAGGATCAGAGTGCCTGTTCAGGATTAAAATTGTGTTTTAAAGTAATGAGAGCAGAGCTACTGCTAGGCAACCCCGAAGTGTGCTCAAGTAGAATAGTGATCAGTTCATGTCGCAATCACGCGACGTAACTTTTTATATTTGGTTTCAGCATTGGCAAAAATAGTCGTTTATTAAGAGCAGGCGAGTAACGCTTGTGTGTTCGAGCACACGTCGGTGCGCGCGCATCACCCGGCGCCGCTGATTGCTAATGCGAAGTGTCAACGAGGCACAGACAGACACGCTTGCCGCCTCGTCTGAATATGTCAACAGAGCACACGCGAGACGCTATATTATTATTACCGCCGATACATTCCTATACACAGTCATGCACACAGTGCCCATTCTGTTATAATATTCATATTCTTGCAGCGCAATTTAAACATCACATCAACATAATATACAGCCAATCCGAATGTGCGAACGGTTAACATAATTAATCAACTGCAGCACACTACAGTATCGTTCCTTGATAAAAAATATCCTAATTTATATATTATCCACTATGGCGTAACAATATCGAAGTACAAATCACTACATAGTATGTATAAAACAAAGTCGCTTCCCGCTGTCTGTCTGTCCCTATGTATGCTTAGATCTTTAAAACTACGTAACGAATTTTGATGCGGTTTTCACCAATGGACGGAGTGATTCATGCGGAAGGTGTATATAATTTATTAAGTTTTGGTGTAAATTGGCTGAAATATGACGATTATTGTCGAAGATGTCGGAAAAATCATGCAGACTGGGAACTTTACTGTGTGCGCTGCGTAAGCCGTAAGAGATACATCAAATTTATGCTCTACAGAATTCTAGATCTTAAAAAGTGCAACAAAAAAGCCGCAATAGCTTATGTCTATCTTCTAAGTAAGGATGACCATATGGCAGTAACCATATTCATCTTTCAGAATATGATTTAAAAAAAAATGTTATTTCCGAAGCTATTTTGAGCGGAATTATATTTATTCTTATCCAATTAAATATGTTATTTAAATTGGACATTGAATTTAGATTATTATATGACTTGACATCATATCATGAAAATTAATACTTTATTAGATATCACAGATTCAAAATTACGCCTAACAAAATAATTATGGTTGACAACAACGCGGGCGCGGTGGTAGGAGTCAATTAACTTTTCCTCGGCTATTAGGTATCTAATCCCAGTACCTACGTACACCTGGTATATTTTCCGACATCAACGCGGGCGAAGCCGCGGGAAAATGTTAGTTATTAATAGTATAACAATTGTATTTTTATTATGGCAACTGAATTATTTTACTTTGGCAGCACTCAGAAATAACGGTTATGATAATATCGGTATTTCTGAGTAGGGCAAAAGTCATTGAAATGGTCAAATGTAGTGCAGAGACAGTCGTCGTTTGATTGTGAAGCAGTTACTCTGTGGATTAAAAGTATTAGCATGAAAAGTTTTCATAACAAGTCAGAAGTGACATGAACCACGAGCCGTATTATTTAATTGAAAGTAGTTTTACGAATTCTTTACATTACTTCATTGTTTTTGTACCAGATAAGTTCTGTAAGCGGTGAGGGCCTATGCACACCACGTTTTTTAAACGCGCCGTCGACGCGCGTTTGTAGCGATACAGACGCGATACGCACGCAAGTCAACAAATATACAAACGACAACAAACTACTCTGCAGGATAAAAATGCGCCGGCGACGTGCGTTCCCAAAACGCGCGTCGACGGCGCGTTTAAAAAACGTGGTGTGCATAGGCCCTTAGTGTGGTTATTATGTAGTCTCACGATTTGGTAGCAATCATTGTAGCGTATTTCTAAGATGGTTAATATAGTTTATATTAATTGGGCCGATGCCCAAAGGTAGCCCACTTTTGGTCGAGGCAACTCCTGGATAAGGTTATCGTTGTGTTGGACTAATTATAAACTAAAAGTAAATAGTTGGGCCATTGCACGTGGTGCTCTTGGTCGAAGCAAGTCCTCGATAGAGTTATCATTGCATTGGACAACTTGAAAAATAAATAAATTACAAGTTAAGAGATTGAATGTTGGGAATTTCTCTTTAAGATTTTACTTTGAACAATCTGAATAGTATTTCAGTCTGTTCACTGAATTTTCTTTGCAGCTAGCTAAGCAGTAACTTAGATTTTGTTGATTGCGGCAATGTTTAATGACTATGCGAGCTATCATATAACAAAATGTGTACCTATTGTGAACTCCTATGCGGCGAGCACTGTGGTTTCCCCGTGTGGGCGACCTGTGATGTACTAGTATAGTGTAGACCCCTATGCGGCGTGCACTGTGGTTTAGCCGAGTGTGCGACCTGTGATGTGCGAGTATAGTGTAGACCACTATGCGACGTGCATTGTGGTTTAGCCGAGTGGGCGACCTGTGATGTGCGAGTATAGTGTAGACCCCTATGCGGCGTGCACTGTGGTTTATCCGAGTGTGTGACCTGTGATGTGCGAGTATAGTGTAGACCCCTATGCGGCTTGCACTGTGGTTTAGCTGAGTGAGCGACCTGTGATGTGCGAGTATAGTGTAGACCCCTATGCGGCGTGCACTGTGGTTTAGCCGAGTGTGCGACCTGTGATGTGCGAGTATAGTGTAGACCTCTATGCGGCGTGCACTGTGGTTTAGCCGAGTGAGCGACCTGTGATGTGCGAGTATAGTGTAGAGCCCTATGCGGCGTGCACTGTGGTTTAGCCGAGTGTGCGACCTGTGATGTGCGAGTATAGTGTAGACCACTATGCGACGTGCATTGTGGTTTAGCCGAGTGGGCGACCTGTGATGTGCGAGTATAGTGTAGACCCCTATGCGGCGTGCACTGTGGTTTATCCGAGTGTGTGACCTGTGATGTGCGAGTATAGTGTAGACCCCTATGCGGCGTGCACTGTGGTTTAGCTGAGTGAGCGACCTGTGATGTGCGAGTATAGTGTAGACCCCTATGCGGCGTGCACTGTGGTTTAGCCGAGTGTGCGACCTGTGATGTGCGAGTATAGTGTAGACCTCTATGCGGCGTGCACTGTGGTTTAGCCGAGTGAGCGACCTGTGATGTGCGAGTATAGTGTAGACCCCTATGCGGCGTGCACTGTGGTTTAGCCGAGTGTGCGACCTGTGATGTGCGAGTATAGTGTAGACCACTATGCGACGTGCATTGTGGTTTAGCCGAGTGGGCGACCTGTGATGTGCGAGTATAGTGTAGACCCCTATGCGGCGTGCACTGTGGTTTATCCGAGTGTGTGACCTGTGATGTGCGAGTGTAGTGTAGACCCCTATGCGGCGTGCACTGTGGTTTAGCTGAGTGAGCGACCTGTGATGTGCGAGTATAGTGTAGACCCCTATGCGGCGTGCACTGTGGTTTAGCCGAGTGTGCGACCTGTGATGTGCGAGTATAGTGTAGACCTCTATGCGGCGTGCACTGTGGTTTAGCCGAGTGTGCGACCTGTGATGTGCGAGTATAGTGTAGACCTCTATGCGGCGTGCACTGTGGTTTAGCCGAGTGAGCGACCTGTGATGTGCGAGTATAGTGTAGACCCCTATGCGGCGTGCACTGTGGTTTAGCCGAGTGTGCGACCTGTGATGTGCGAGTATAGTGTAGACCACTATGCGACGTGCATTGTGGTTTAGTTGAGTGGGCGACCTGTGATGTGCGAGTATAGTTTAGAGTTCTATGCGGCTTACACTCCAGTTCAGCCATCAGATGAGCAATAAACAATATTTATTTGTTCAAGACTTAAACCTACTTACAATTTTACATTAGATCAAACTTTACAACTTAGTGGTAAGAAATGTGCAACTGGGCTTAAACTAGGAGGACTCCTGTGTTTTAAGCATCAGTTACTTTCATCATCACCGAGATCGAGCTGCCATTACAAGTGTGGTGAGATTTAAATGTACCTAAGTATTGCAATATTATTAATTTATTAGTACTACGTATCATGCGCGTGTGTTTTAACGTGGTGGGAGCGTGTGTGAGTGTGGTGTGTGGTGTGATAGTGAGTAACAATGTGTATGTGTTTGCGTAAGTGGCTATATTGTATTTTTATTTTTTACTTTTTAATATTCGGGGTTAAAGTATGAAATTGCCGATTTGTACTGAAAAATTGAAATTGTTTTTTTTTTATTTAACATAAATTTATTTAATCAAAATAATTACCATTATTATTTGCCTACACCATCTTACATTGCTGCCATCTAATAGGAAGGTCATTTATGCCTTTGCGTTAGAACTCTCGTGATCTAGATTCGACAAACTGTGTGAAAGCATTTTGTACTGCCTCCTGAGAAGAAAACTTTTTAACTCGTAGAAAATTGTCCAAAACACGAAAAAAATAGTAGTCCGTTGGAACAAGGTCTGGCGAATACGGAGGGTGACGAATGGTTTCTAATTACAGTTCCTGTACAGTTAAAACGGTTTCTCGTGCTGAATGCGGTCTTGCGTTATCATGGAGCAATAATGGTGAAGATCAATTCATGAGTCAGGGCTGTTTCACTGCTAGTTTTGGTATCATTGTTAAGAGTTGGCACAGTAGACATCTGCCATTATTGCTTGACCAGATCGGAGAAAGCTATAGTGAATAATACCATGCTGAGACCACCAAACAGTTACCATTATCTTTTTATTGGTAAGATTTGCTTTAGGACACTGTTCCGGCGTTTGACCTGGAGTCAGCAATTGCATTTTTCGCTTACGGTTATCGTAAAGAATCCACTTTTCATCACATGTCACCATTCGATCCAATATTCCTTTATTTCTGTATCGATTCAACAAGGCAACACAAGTTTTAACACGCGTTTCTTTCTGCAGATCAGTCAAATCATGAGGCGCCCATTTCAATTTTTTATTTTTTTATTGATCATACGCAAATGAGTCAATATTGTTGGTAAGGTAACGTTAAACGATGCCGCTAATTCCCGGGTAGTTTGGCTCGGATCGGCTTCCACCATCTCTTTCAATTCATTGTTAGTCACCTGTGTGGGCATACAGCTTGGTGGTCTTCCAGGTGTTTCGTTCTTCAAATCAAAGTTTCGATCACGAAAACGTTTAAAACAAAATCGCACGGTGCGTTCATTAGCAGTCCCCTCTCCAAACGCAACATTGTGTTAGAAACTACTTCCATTCTCAAAACTAATAGGTGATTATTGATTATATCTAGAGTAGAAGCTAACCATTTGCAACACTTCAGGGATGAGAATAAATAAGAGTAGGTAAGCACTATCATATTTTATCAAAGGTTTATATTTCAAGAATAGACACTAGATTCAATAATCCACAAATTATATTATCACATATTATGTTCTCCATTCCTTAATACTTTTAATTCTATGTATATAAAGATTTACAATATAAACTAATAAGTTACCTTATTTTCTAGAAGACCAACAATAATTATCACCAACTTAAACTTTCCACTGACCCAGTCACTTGGGACTACCTGCTCTCATGAACGTCCGAATCAAAGTGCCCCCAAATTACCGTTCCTGCGGCTAGAGCCGTTATTCTACATCTTTTTTAAATCTTCGGTGTTGCCAGTACAGAGAAACTGTTTTTACCGACCTATTTCAAAATATTATAAATACATTAAACTATAATGTTGCCAATAAAAACTAACAATTAATTATTAAAGAATCAAAACCTAACACTCGACCATCCTGACCTTGTGCATGTCCCCATGCACATAAATAAAACAGAAACCTAACACTTGGCCTTCTTGATTCGACTTTCATGAGATTGGTTCACAGTATCAGTCACTTTAAATCGAGTACTTACAAAACTAAACTGAACAGTTTTAGTTATACATCATTAAATTTTCAACTCATTTTATAACTATTTCATAATTTCAATAAAATTCTCACAGTAAAATCAAAATTCCATATCAGTTAAATTAATATTATTATGCCTTTGCGAACCCTCAATTCTCACAAAAGCATAATAACACTTATATGTTTATATTCTAGTAGCGGTGAACCCTCAATTCTCACAACTAATAGCATAGATTCAAATCAATAACCACATTTCCGTTTTATAGTTATATAAGCAAGCTATTGTAAACCCTCCATTCTTACAAAGCTTAATCATATTTATTGTTTGCCTATCCAATTGGTGTAAACCCTCAATTCTTACAACCAATTAAATAGAATAAAATTATATCAACAATTCATTTTCATTTTAGGTATATAAATAAGCTATTGTAAACCCTCAATTCTTACAAAGCTTAATCATATTTATTGTTTGTCTATCCAATTGGTGCAAACCCTCAATTCTTACAACCAATTAAATAGAATCAAATTATATCCACATTTCATTTTCATTTTAGGTATATAAATAAGCTATTGTAAACCCTCAATTCTTACAAAGCTTAATCATATTTATTGTATGCCTATCCAATTGGTGCAAACCCTCAATTCTTACAACCAATTAAATATAATCATATCATATCCACAATTCATTTTCAGTTTAGGTATATAAATAAGCTATTGTAAACCCTCAATTCTTACAAAGCTTAATCATATTTACTGTATGCCTATCCAATTGGTGCAAACCCTCAAGTTTTTGCATTGAACAAATGTATCGTCGTTTTATCATCTCAACCATACGGTTGAGACAACGTATACACGTTAGAGCATTCATTTAAAAATCTATTTGAAAATGACACATATAAAGCACTGACATCTATAATAACATGGCTAATCAATAATAAAAAAAAAATAATTAACAAATAACTATTTTGAAAAATTATATTAATAAATAAATAACTATTTTGAAAAATTAATTAAAATAACAATAATAAAACACACAACATAACATCACGCCTTGTTTCCCCGAAGGGTTGGGCAGAGGTGTACCTGTAGTAGGTACACCCACATTTCGCCAGTTATGTTTAAGTCCCATGTAATAGGGGGCGAGCCTATTGCCATCAACCGGGCACGAATCCAGACCCCGGGCTGCTACTGAGAAATTCCAGATAGAAAAACCCAATAATACTTTGCCCGACCCGGGAATCGAACCCAAGACCTCATGTTCAGCAGTAGCGCTTGCAATCACTAGACCAACGAGGCAGTCGAATAATCTAAAAATAAATATGAATAAACAAATGTAATGAACTACAGCCAAGGACCTCAAAATTCAATTAAATTTAAATTTATATATGATAATAATATAATAAATCAAGTAGAAACAGCCGAATTACTCGGTTTAAAAATTGATAGTAGAATCATTTGGAAATGTCACACAGAAGACCTATGTACACATTTTTATCTTTTGCGATGTACAAACTGGCACCAAAAGTGAGTAGAAACGCTTTATTCATGGCGTATTATGGACTGGTTGAATCGTTGCTTAGATACGGTCTAATATTTTTGGGTAATTCGACAAACACCGACATGGTGTTTAAATAATGCAAAATCGTTTATGATCAAAAATACCGACAGCTGACAGCAGGACCAATGTTTATAAAATATACTGACACTTCCGTCACTATACATCTTGGAAATAGCTTTATTTGTTAGAAGCAATCCTCACTGTTTTCCTCTTCTGTCAGACAATGTCACTAGAAATAGACATACTAAATATAAGAACTTCTTACAGTCTCACCCTGCAAAAACAGCACTCCTTCATAAAAGCGTGTTTTGTATGGCACCATTAATATATAATAAGATTCCAGAGGCTATTAAAAATATAAACCAGCCAAACTTATTCAAAAGAGAACTTTAACTTATAATTTCTTAATTGTCTCATATTTCAAGTGGCTATAATTTAATTTGTACGCTAATGGTGGCAAAACATGATGAAACTCACAGATTTCCACTTTTAAATCCACATTTGCATTTAATTATGTAGGTATAATGATACACATGTTTACAAATAACTATATCTATAACTTTATCTTAATTTGTCTTTATCTTTATTTTACTCAGACAAATGTCAATACGCTGGTTTTTCACATATGGGTCAAGATTAAAGAGAATATTTTTATGATCAACATTCTTCGAAATTTGTATTTTTATTTCCTGAGCGTGTCCCAAATAAAAATATTTTTCTTTCTTTCTTTATTTTCTTTCTTTCTCAAATTCGGTATGTAAAGTATTTTTCAGGTTTTTTTTTATATTTTTATTTTATAGATATGAGTATTTAAAATATATAATTTCAACTTTTTGTTTTTCCAAGCTGTAGTTATTTTTTTTATATATTTTTTTTAAAGTGTTGTTCGTGCTGACGTCATAAAGTAGGTTGAATAGCTTATGATCTTTGCCATTATACATATAATTAAAACTAAACTTGAAAATTCAGTAAAGTTAAACTGTCTGATTTGACAATTAATATTAATTTGTCATAACAGAGCGATTTTTATTTGTATAGTATCCGTACCTTATTGTAAAGATAAAGCTTATTAATTATGAATCGATCAAAGACTATCTGTGCTAAATGGTTCATACCGTCATGTAAAAAAACACCACAACAAATTGTTTGTGTACTGAGGTCCATATTTAAAACAAATCCTAATCCTAAGGGTAGGCAAGCAGTTCCTTATAACAAGCAATGGTCAATGTAGCAGTAAGTATCGAAGTCCGAAGGGAAAGCAAGGGTTATTGTGAAAAGAATTAGGTAACTTATCAAAAAATCAAAGCACGGTACGGCTCAACGAAAGTAAACAGCTTCATGTAAACTTGACGTTGACATTGACGCTTGACACGTACAAAATTTTAATACAAGAGGCACTGAAAGTTTCCTATACGGGGAATCTTATGAAGTCATTTAGAGGTCAAGTAAAAGTCAAGTAATTTTAAGAATTTTTGTGAAAATAAATACGATCTTAAAATTTTAAGACCTAAAAATAGAAAAATAAGGCTTACAAACCTAAAATCTCGAAATGGTTTTGGAATCAGCATAGGTTAATTTTTACTTTACATACCGAATTGATGCACTCATGCACCCATAGACGGCTGAGATGTAAAACCATGTATAATAGAGTGAACCAAGTCTATAACATCTATAACGGTAAAAGAAGGAGTACGTGACCTTTAATCTTGTGATGCACCGTCGCCACGTAGACTATTGTTGCTCTGCTCACGTGAATCTCGCCTCCGCTTGGCTCTTGTAGCTGATGCTCACGTTGACGCGACCGGCTCGGGCTGCAGCTGTGCTGCCGGCTCTTTGAGAGATGACGGCTCGTATCCCTCTTGTAGGACTTCGAGTGCCACGGCAGCGTGCGCCGGAAATATCACGTCGATGATGCGACGAGCACCTTACTGGAGTTAGCAGGCGCCGGCCGTCGGCTGTCTTTGCGACCATGAGGAGAAACATCCCAAGACAGAGCGTCATCGTTATTTTTTTTTTCATTGCGAAACTGGAATTGATCACAATTAAGGACATAAATGTTCGATAAAACCAATTGCATAACGTAAAACAGAGAATTTGTAAGACCCAGCTGTCTATCAACACTATCAGGAGTGCCCCGATCAAACATGTATACACAACCATCTTCTTCTGAGCTATTTACCATCATTGTCAGGGAGTACCCTGATCAAATATTAGCAAATTATGCCCTTTGTAACAATTGCTCCTAAATTAAATTTTAAAAGTCCTTCAATAAACAGTTGTGTTATTAGGGGGTACCCTAACCAAATAAAACTGCAACTAAAGGTTATAGCAGAAGTACGTTATCACTGCCGGGGAGTGCCCCGACCAAATGGTAAAAAAACTATTTTGAAAGATTCACAATTAATCACACCCTCATCTCGTAGCTCTACTATCAGGGAGTACCCCGATCGAATAAGTCCGCGACCTAAGGCTGCCCTAAATTAATAAAATCACACCACAAGTCTACAGAACAAGTTAGAAACGCAGTCCTCACAGTCTTATTATCGGGGAGTACCCCGACCGAATAGGACTGCGAGCCTAAGGCTACCACATGTTAATTTTAGCGTAAAGAAATTCAAATTACAGAGATGCACCGTAGGACTAATTCATACTTTTCAATATTAATTACATCCGTCACTCATTGCACCGCAAGATTCACTGATCAAGCACTGACACTTGCCAGCCACTGTACGACTTCCAATGAATGACCTATGACCAACTATATACTCCACAAATAAGGTGTCTTTTATACTACTTAAATGATAAGAATAGTTGGTCGCTGTGATTAACTCAAGACAATGTTTCAATGTTCTTTCTCCAGAATTAGTTTACCTACTGACAGGTTATATGAGTTTATGTAATTGTTTATAATTTTACTTTTTATGTCAATTTATTTTAATTTATTGTTGACATAATCTACTCATTACAATGTTTTTTTTTTGAGTTACATTGCAATATGTGGTTAGCTAGCGACCTCTACAATTATTTATTTTACCTCGATGGTCCTAGTTTATCAAAACTTCTAGTTACAGCTATACGTAAGCGGGCACGCCCTTTATGCCTGGAGGCTTTATTTTCTTTTTTAGATATTGTTTACGTTTAGCTATTTTTATTTCTGCTTGAGTATAGTTCTCGATGTTTTTAGTTGGTATATTGCGTGTGCTAGCTGTCATATGGCTATTAATTTATAATTTAAATTGTGTTTTGCGTAATGTAAATTATCTTGTATGCTATTGTATAGAATCTTTTTTTTAACTGAACAGACAGCTGTGCTGCTAGGGAGTTTGTTGCGCCACTTCTTCTTCCCAGCAAAAGCACTAGGAAGTGGTGAAGGGTGGGCGTTTTGGGGGACTGTCTTATGTAATTTTGACGTTCGAAAAGTGCCGATTCTCAGCCTAGTTTGAATAAATGACTTTTGAATTTGAATATCACCTACCTAATCAACTTGATCATTCTGACGTTGACTTGTATTCTTATGCACAAGCAAATAAATTATTTACTTTTACACGTTACAATTTCTAAGTCTTATACTCGTTTAAACTATTTGCAAACCATCCTTGCAAGAATATGACATAGAACACAAATTAAAGAAATAACATAAATATCTAATAATCATGATGGTTGTGAACCCTCCTTCTCACAAACCATGATGACATTACTTGTGAACCTTCCTTCTCACAAGCAATAAATACATGAATATAATAAATTACATTATTTTAAAGTCACGGTGGTAGTGAATCCGCCTTCTCACAAACCAAGGTGACATTTCTAAACTTGTGAACTCTCCACCAGGTGCACTGCACTGGCCTCTAGCTGCGTCCCGCTGCACAGGCGTCAAGCTGCACTGTTGTATCCGCTTCACGCTGGCCCTCGCTGGCCCATCCCGCGGTCCACTCACGACGGGCGCTGCGCACGAGACTCAGACCACGGTGACTGCGAGTTCCACGGCATTGATAGGCGCTGCGACCTAGTCCCTCAATCGCGTTACATGATTTCATAAAACAGACATTAAAAAAAATTGGGTTAGAATTGGTAAACTAAACAAAACTACACGAAAATCGTTACGAAAAGTTTTGCAGGGTATTTTGCAAATATTAGAAACGGTGCGTCTGAACCCCACGAAAGGGATATTAATGCTAAAACCACCAAAATTTAAACTTATTTTTCTGTCCTTCCCTCGAATTTTATTAGTGTCACAAAACATTAATTAAAGTGGAATTAATTAATACTAATCACTGGGTTAAAATTAAACACGTGCAAAAAACTATTTGAAGCACTTGTAATGTATAAATAGGCGTGTTCATACTCACTTCTGAAATGTTAGAAACTACTTCCATTCTCAAAACTAATAGGTGATTATTGATTATATCTAGAGTAGAAGCTAACCATTTGCAACACTTCAGGTATGAGAATAAATAAGAGTAGGTAAGCACTATCATATTTTATCAAAGGTTTATATTTCAAGAATAGACACTAGATTCAATAATCCACAAATTATATTATCACATATTATGTTCTCAATTCCTTAATACATTTAATTCTATAAGTATAAAGATTTACAATATAAACTAATAAGTTACCTTATTTTCTAGAAGACCAACAATAATTATCACCAACTTAAACTTTCCACTGACCCAGTCACTTGGGACTACCTGCTCTCATGAACGTCCGAATCAAAGTGCCCCCAAATTACCGTTCCTGCGGCTAGAGCCGTTATTCTACATCTTTTTTAAATATTCGGTGTTGCCAGTACAGAGAAACTGTTTTTACCGACCTATTTCAAAATATTATAAATACATTAAACTATAATGTTGCCAATAAAAACTAACAATTAATTATTAAAGAATCAAAACCTAACAATTGATATTGCGAGCTGTTTCTGCCGCGTTAGTTCTGCGTCGGAACTGGTATTCAAAAATAACTCAAATTTTTGAAGTATCCATCTTTCTTGTCTAAGCTGAATAAAAAAAAACAGCTGAAAGTTGATAATAGAATGTTGCACATTTTTTTAAAGAAGAACTTCAGTATCATGTGAAAGTTCTATGAAGGTTCTATGTCAATTCAAACTCAAACTCAAAGCATTTATTTCAATTAAACCATTTACAGGCACTTTTGAATTGTCAAGGGTTCAGTCAGTCAGAAATATGAAGCTAGTTGCCCATTCCAAAGCGTAGGTTCCTATGGAGAATAACGTTCAAGAAACTCCACGGACACTCTTTTAAATCATAATATTCTTACAACATATTGGTTACATCATTCATGTTGAAATTATACATGTGAGAACAATGTATAATGACGTGCACGTAAAAAGCGTCCTTAATAAACATATAAAAACAATGCAAAAATTAAAATAAGCCGTGGCATTTATGAGATGACCAGTCCCTACTGATGGCGCCCGTTCACGAACATGACGCATGGATCAGCACCGTTTAGTTCAACCATTTTGAAGGGAACTTAACGATCCAACACACACGCCACCACTAGCGAGACATTTGAGTGAGCATGACATACTCTCAGCCGCGAGGGCACATCAAGTCAATGAGAGACGTACCCAGTAAATGGTAGCTTTATAGAAGTTACATGGTCACAGTGCTCACACATATGCTATGCAATTATATAATATTAAGAGATTAAGTTATAATATTTTTTGCAATCTTCAGCAGCTCCAACAATATTTTCGAATGCTAATCAATTAGTTTATGCGCCCTTGTGTAGCTGGACCAGCGTTGAGCCAAGCATTTTTGTCAGCGATATAATCCCCCAGCTTATAATATGCTTAGCAGCGTAGTGTGCGTTTTATACAAGATTTAAATTTCGTTTCATTTAGTTGTAGTATCTAAGGAGGTATTTTATTGTTACATTTTAAACAGTACCCCATGAAAGATGAGTCTACTTTAGCCAGTCTGAAACCCGGTTGCACTAATTGGTCCCTATTCCTATTACTATAATTGTGTCTTTCACATCTTTTACTGAAAAGATTCAGATTTTTCCTGACGTACATGATGTTTTCATAGATATTGACAAGTTACCGTCATGATGTTAATATTTTTAAACGGGAACTGTTTAAAAATATGAACATCATGACAAGAATCGCGCCTACGGAGGCAGTATATGGCTCTTTTCTGCAAAATAAAAATCGAGTCGATATCTGCAGCCCGTCACCATAGTAAAATACCGTAGGACATGATACTATGAAAGTTACTGAAATAGACTAGCCTTGCGGTATCTATATCAGTAAATTGACGGATTTTTCTTACAGCATATGCTGCTGAACTAAGCCGTCCTGCGAGAGATGTTAAATGTGGACCCCGTTGCAGCCTTGAATCGAGCGTGATTCCCAGGAAAACAGTTTTATCTACGAATTCTAGTTTCTCCTTATTCAATACTATATCACAATCACTACTTTTAACATTCGGTAAAGCAAATGTTATGCATTTAGTTTTTGTCCCATTTAATACTAAATTATTAGCAGTAAACCAATTTTGAACCTGTAGTAGGGCGTTATTTACATCGTCATGATTTGATGCACGTCTATTTATCTTAAAAATTAGGGAAGTATCGTCAGCAAATAACACCATTTTGTGGTTGGTTTTTTAATAAATGGGGTAGATCATTAATATATACTAAAAAAAGGAAAGGACCCAATATCGAGCCTTGAGGAACACCCATTTTTAGGGTTCCGTAGTCAACAAGGAACCCTTATAGTTTCGCCATGTTCGTCTGTCTGTCTGTCCGTCCGCGGTTTAGCTCAAAAACTGTTGGTACTAGAAAGTTGTAATTTGGCATGAGTATACAAATTAATGACGCCAAAAAAGTGGTAAAATAAAATTTTGAAAAAAACAATTATTTAGGGTAGGTACCTCCCCTACATGTAAAGTGGGGATTGATAATTGTTTTTTTCGTCCTTGCCATAGTGTGGAATATCGTTAGATAGGTCTTTTAAAAATATTAGCGGTTTGCGAAGACCGTTTTTTGATTAAGTAAACCATTCGTGACTTATCAAGCTTTAAAGTACCAATTTTCGTTAGAGTCAAGTGTCCCCCCCCCCTCTACCAACTAAACGGTTGTAGTTAGAGATTCAAATGTCACGGCATTAGTACTTATATATAACGAAGTTTAAAAGAAAACTATCACAGTTAAGTGGGCTTTACAAGTTTAAGAGTAATAATTGACCAACTTAGATTTGCGGTTGCAAAAACATGTTCTCCCATATATTCTGTATGGGAGAACATGTTTTTCAATTACAAAGTTAAGTTTGTTCTTACTATAAGTTCATTCCAACTACGGAACCCTTCATTGTGCGTGGTCCGACACGTACTTGGCCGGTTTTTTAACTTTTAGACCGAGTGAATAATTAACACCGTTAATTTGAACTTGCTGTTGTCGATCATTTAAATAAGATTTTACTAAACAGAGCGCAAGTTTAACTAGTCCGTAATGCTCAATTCAAAGTACCGTTTACAATAAAACGGCAATTTCATACTTTAACCCCTATTATATTATCAGTATTTTCATAATTTTGAGAGAGAAGGAAGATATCGTTGTTAAGTTTTAGTTTTTTTATCGGTTTGTTATAACCGTGTATTTTTAATTATTTTATTATAAAGGTTTATTTATTTATTTATTAGAAAAAAGTCTGTTTTCCACGGTTTCAGGTCAAAAACCAGGTCCTTCCTGCGTTTTTTTTTTAGCCTTTCCGGATAGTACGTTAAGCCTTTATGGCTTATAAGCAGAACCCTCCTGATATAAAGTTGTCGAACCGTTAAAACCATACAATCATAATATTAGCTGCTCCGTTGGATACTGGAAGTTATTTTTATGTATTACTTTGAGAACTGCTCGCTGGGCTCTTTCTAGGTTTAATAAATGGGTTTTGGATGTACTTCCCCAGATAGAACTCAAACTCAAAGCATTTATTTCAATTAAACCATTTACAGGCACTTTTGAATTGTCAAGGAGTCAGTCAGTCAGAAATATGAAGCTAGTTGCCCATTCCAAAGCGTAGGTTCCTATGGAGAAGAACGGGCAAGAAACTCCACGGACGCTCTTTTAAAAAAAAAATATTCTTACAATATATTGTTTACATCATTCATGTTGAAATTATACATGTGAGAACAATGTAGAAAGACGTGTTCATAAAAAGCGTCCGTAATAAAACAATTCAAAAATTAAAATAAGCCGTGGCAGATAAGAGATGACCAGTCCCTACTGATGGCGCCCGTTCATGAACATGACGCATGGATCAGCACCGTTTAGCTCAACCATTTTGAAGGGAACTCAACGATCCAACACACACGCCACCACCAGCGAGACATTTGAGTGAGCATGACATACTCTTAGCCGCCAGGGCATATCAAGTCAATGAAAGACGTACCCAGTAAATGGTAGCTTTATAGAAGGTACATGGTCACAGTGCTCACACATGTGCTATGCAATTATACAATAAAAAAAGAGATTGAAGTTATACAATTCAAATATAGTTTTTGCAATCTTCAGCAATTCCAACAATATTTTTGAATACTAATCTATTAGTTTATGCGCCCTTGTGGAGCCGGACCAGCGTTAAGCCAAGCATTTTTGTCAGCGATATAATCCCCAAGCTTATAATATGCTTGGCAGCATAGTGTGCGTTTTATACAAAATTTAAATTTCGTTTCATTTAGTTGTAGTATATGGGAAGGTATTTTATTGTAACATTTTAAACAGTACCCCATGAAAGATGAGTCTACTTTAGCCAGTCTGAAACCCGGTTGAACTAATTGGTCCCTACAGATATAGATAGAGATACATTATTCCAGTACTGACTGGCATAGGGATAGATAGATTGTTTTCAACAGGTTCGCGACCCACACCCTTTTTTTTTTAAAGTGAAAGCTTCTTTAGCGGCGTTGTGCACTTTTTTGTGATGGGTAAAAAATGTTAAACTCACGTCAGGAAAAGTGACCTGATCGAAAATTCGTAAGACGGAGGGAGAGTAGACCGGTGCAAAATTTTATTCCCTAACCATTTCAAAATATCAAAAATGCACAACGTTAATATTCAAGTTTTCACTTTTGCCGGCACTCCCGGAGTACAACCCGTTTTTTTTGTATGGGAAATCATCAAAATAACTTCTCTCGCTCTGGGCGGAGCGGGAGGGCGTGTCAGAATCTTACTGACTAAAACCCACCCGTGTTCCACGGTTTCCCTTTTGGACTTTCCCGCAACCCTGGCAGGCATCGGTCCCATCGGACCCCTTCAGTCGAGTCTCACACCCTGCGTAACTTCTTATAAACTGTTATTTATTTTCTAACCCTAGCGCTTAGTGTTTTGACACGGTGGTGGAAGTTTAACTGGTCGTCCACTTGTATTCCGAGATATTTTACACTGACGGACTCATAAACTGCATGAAAGTTCAGGATTACTTTCGAATTAATATTTTTGATAAGTATGCAATTTTTTTAGATTAAACTAAATGAAAATGTCGAGACTGGTGCCGATTCTCTTGTCACAAATGCGTCTAAACTAGACTAAAATACACCAAAATTATAAAAAAATACTTTATTAGTATAATCTCCATAAAAATATATATTATACATAATTAAAAACTAACAGACTTAAAATAATAATATTAATAATATGTACAAGTATATATTACATAAAAAGTGGGGGGGGGATAATTATAGGGCATCAAAAAATTCTTCCGCATCGCTGTCAACAGGAAAAGTGCCCAAAAGGCTGGCTGCATTGCCACGTTGAATGGCAATGCTGATTCTTTGGCCAAAGAATAGGCCAGCCCTCTGGTCACGTGAAGAGTCGACCAGCCGCTTGGCGATGTCTTGAAAAACTAAGTGGGCACTCGGACCCCATGGCCCTAGTGTTTCAACCCCAAACGGCTCAAACATATAAGTCCCAATAAGATTGGAGTATTTGCGCCGTTTGAGGTTTTCCGCACCTGCAGCAGCAGCCCCAGCACAGCCCACCGTGCTAGGAAGATGGGATGGCGCAAGGGTGTCGACGCACGTTGCATCCCACACCAAAGGCCTACCTACCTTCCAAGGCATTATGGTCATTCTGTCTGGTCTCTTCCCATCGTCGCGTGCCAAACCATTGGGTTCTAAAACAGCTGGCACTCCGGCGGTGACAAGAGCACGACGGATGATGTCATTGATGCTGGCGTGCCGTGCTATCCGGCCTGCGCTCTTACTGCAGGATAGGCCATGGTGTCCGAGACAGTCGACACCTTCACCGCATCGGCAGCGATGCGGAGCCACACAAGGAGCGCCCAAACGCAGACAGGTAGCGAGCCGGAAGGTGGTATCACCCAGCATAGTGCCTATGTTGGGTGATGGTAGCGCCTGAAGCCAGAGGCCCGACTCCCACTCACCCACAGCCAGCAGGCGGGCACGCTCAGCAGTATTGGTGGACGTATTAATAAGATTATTCCGTACCAACCTGCAGAGCGGCTCATCCCACTGTCTCTGGGAAGATGGGTTCACGGGCCGATCTGTATTCGGGCAAGCCGCTTTCCAGGCGTTCTCCGCATCGGTCAAGCAAGGCACTTCAGAGTAAACCAGGCAGGGGGCTAAAATTTTGCCGGTCAACTTTTCAGTGCTGCGGACAGAGGACAGGAACGCGGGTAAGCTAATACTGGTAATTTTGCGGACGCCGAGGCCACCAAAACGGATGGGTAGTGTGGCTTGTAGTCACGCTCGGTCGTCCAAGGCCACATTTAAAATGGATGATAGTGTGCTGCGAATAATTTGGTCAATTTTGTCCAAGAGGTGTGACTGTTTCCATAAAGGGGAAGAGCGTAAAAAATATATAAAATTTGGACCAAAGCAACAGTATCTGATCAGGGTGAATGCCGAATGTAAATTAATTTTGGAGAGTCTGTCCGAAATGTCGTTGAAGTTTTTGATTTTTTCGTCGATGAAAGAAGGAAAGCTGTCTTCTAAAATTGGGGAACCTAGGAGCTGAAGTGAACTTTTTTCTAAAATTTTGATTTGTGGGGCTATTTCATTAAATTTCTCCAGGGTCAATTGTCTGTCGGTAATGTCAGAAAGGAAAATTTCGCATTTTGATGGGTTAAGGTCCAAGCCAATGGATTTAAATTGTTGCTTTATGAGTTGTAGGTCTTTCAAAATGGTGTCTACATCACCTCCTAGCGTTCCATCATCCAAATACCACACGTTAAATTTTGAATTTAGTTTCTGTATAATTGGATGGATAGCCAGGCTGAAAATGACTGGCCCGAGAGGGTCACCTTGTTGGCATCCTACTGCAGATTCCAAAACATTGTCCTTGTATAGTAATTTAGAGGGGTACCTGTAACATTGCCACATAAAACCATAAATTTCGGGTAGTTCCTTTTTGGCTTCAGCCAACAAAGTGTCCCTATTGACAGAGTTAAAGGCATTCTTAACGTCAACCTTGAGGATAGCCTCACATTTGTTGGAGTTTAAAAAGGTGGAAAGGGCATGCACGGCAGCCTCACAGCCCCCTCTCGAGCCAAAACCAAGCTGTAGAGGCTGAAACTTAGCTGTAAGTGATTCGCTGTATAGCTTACAGCATATTTTGGCTGCCATACGCCTGTAGGTGCACCCAACGGCGATGGGACGAATGCCGCCGTCCTTCTTACGCAGGGCACATAGGTTGGCCCCGTATAAGACATCGACCACGGCCTCGTTCACACCGCCGGTGAGCATGAGTTTGATCAGAGCCGCGAGCTCCTTCAGAAGCGACTCACCAGCGTCCCCGGCACCTGAACTCAATAGATCCTTTAGATGTTGTGGAGTCAGGCCGTCGAGGCCGCCGGCGGAACCACTCCGGAAGGAGCTCACGGCTGCAATCAACTGGGGCGCCGAAATGTTTACAAAGGTTGGATTTAGGAGGGTTGGGTCGGGGGGATCGGGAAAGGTGAGACTATCCGCCGGCGCTGGGTGTTTACTCTCTAGAGCTGTTAGCGTTTCTGGAGAGTAAGGCGCCACCACATCGCTGCTGAACAGTATCCTGGCCGCTCCCCTGATGTCACCTTTACTTAATTTGGATTCCACATGTGAACATAAGCCTTTTTGTAATTGATTATTGAATGCAGGTAATTTTGGATCTAAATTTAGAGTCGAATTGTTACAATTTTCTTTAATTTGGTACGTTAAGGATTTTTTAGTTGCCAAATTTTTTTGGACATGCAGAATCCTATATGGGAATGAAAGTAATTGCTCCCAGGCACTTTGTGAGTTCTCCTGGGTCGCAAGACGGATACATTGCGCCAAATTCAGGGCGACAGACCGTCTCGCGCCCCGGGGAACTCTCTTTAATACTGGGGTGGAATTTTTGAATTTCGCAATCGTTTTCCACAAGGTTTTCTCTAAAGGTGTTGTTGTTGGGGATGTGGCTGGGGGGCATAATGGTACACTATGTGATTTGTGGATCTTGCCATAGTGTACCTTCAGACCCCGTTTGCCTTTAAAAAAACGTGCCTGTAAGCAATGTGGACATCTCACCAGCTGGACATCAAGCGATGTGGCAGGTTGACTGGCACAGGTCCCGGCGTCGCTACAGCCGGCATTGAACATAAATAATATAAAAACACTAAAACTTACCTAAAATATAATAATAAACTATATATAAACGCACATATAACTAAAACACACTTCCTATATTTACAGAGTGTCATTTCACATCATTTCAAATTGTCATTATATATATTTTGACTTCTGCGGCGCAGTCGCGTTCTAGGCCTGGGGCGCTGCGCATGCAGGGCGCAGCCTTGGCACCCGTTGCCTTGGCTGCAGGTGCCGCGTCTTCGTCGTTGTCAATAATCAAAAAATATTTGGTATTTCTTTGTCTTGTCCGTAGATAGAGAATACGGTCTTGTCTGATGTTATTACAACTTAATTTTTGACATCATTTTTCGGAACTGTTATTGTAAAAGGGTGAAGCAGAACGCAGGTGTTATTAGAACCTTTCGGTTCTACAAGGCCTTTACGATACGATTTTGAATTTTAAATGTAGACATAAATTTTGAAAACATTTCGATATCATAATTTATATTTCTGTCTATTCTTTATTCCATAGTCTCTAATATATATTAATTTAATGTTTTATTTACATATTTTTCTTAATATGTACAGAGGTAGTAATGACATTTACACATTTTCCAAACTTCAACTTTATTAGTTAAATAGTGAATGTTTACTCTAATCGTCTTAATAGCATTGCAATCAATATTATAGGTACTTGAGCAAATTGAGCAGAGCAGATTGCCGCGAGGTAATTGAGTACTAACCAAAATTTAGTTTACTCCTGTCAAACGATGATTTCCCATTCTGAAATAGACTAAAGTGGCACAACTTAACTATATTTTAGTTTGACAGCACTAAGATAATACTGAGATTTTAATTTAGTGAAAATAACAATTTTGCTATTCTGATTTTGACGTTTTTCACCTAAAATTTTAATTTTCTAACTAATTCTGACCATTTTTAACACGTTCGGTGCGGTATCGGGTTGATTATATCCGATGCTCATCTTTCCTCCGGTGCGGGGTAAAAATTATTGTGCCAACCGCTGGTGCGGGACAGATATATTTGGTCTCTCTATGAATATGAATGAGAAGGGTAGTGTTTTGGAACTGCCTCGTTAAATAGATAATATAGGTAAGAAAATATCGCATCGGGTTCTTACGACCCGGTGCCGACTGAAGCAATTTTTTTTTACGTCTAGTGCGTTTATCAGGTCTAAACGACCCGATGCCCGATGACCCGATAGCCGCACTAGATTACATGCTAGTTGAGCTAGTGACGTCCGTGGGTTTAGATGACTTTTTATGCAAATGCAAACATGAAGCGATCCAGGAAAATGTTGTGTAAGTCATGTCACGAAAAATAAAGTAAGCGAAGGTTCTCCAAGACAAATATTATTGGGTAAGCGGAATATCCTATCTGATAATGTATATACTAGCCCGTCAACTGGTCACACATTACAAGTCCTCCAAACTGCAGCCATCAATCCCCAGCCACCAGACTCACCCACACTATCAACCGGTACAGCTCATTGTGAACGAATAAAGTAATTATGTGGTTTGATAAACGCCATTAAGATTATTCAGGATGTTACGATAAATTACAAAAGTAGCCGGCAATAAAGTTAAAAAGGTTAAAACCATGTGTAACGCATCTAAAAAGACGTTATGTCGAGAATGCTATAATGAAAATCATACGTCTAATATTACGGTATAATTTACTTTTATTATGTAGGTATCAACAGATCTGAAAAATATATTTTATCGCTATCGATGTTTTTTTTATCATCCACAACACTAAAAATGTATCGACACTTTTACTAACCAGTGCGGAAAACGGGTCGTAAAGATCTGACAGGCAATTCCTTTATTTACAAACAAATGATTCAGTGCATCTACCTACGATTTCAGCCTTTTATTGAGTGTTTATTTGTCCACATATTGCTATAAAGGAATATGCTTTAATCATTATACCCATAAAGATAAGTCCTCCTAAACGGATGGAACTCGAACGGGTCTTTTCGACCCAGCAACGCACCAGGAACAAATCGTGCTTCGGATATAATAGACCCCATGCCGCACCAACTGAAAGTCATCAAATTTGACTAACGCAGTGAGCGTGTTAATCGCCACTGAAAATGGTGTGGAATATTATTAGTTGTCATGAACTAAAATTCACACGAACATCTCGATTTCGGATGCATAAACAGTACTGTACTGGATTTTTTTCTTTTCTTTTGCTTATATCTCGAAAATGGTGTGTCCTATCGCAAAAATAATGAAAATTTCGACACCCTTTATGAGACCCTTATACCCCTAATACTCAACACCTACGTGTTGAGTATTAGGGGTATAAGGATAATTTTTTTTTTTTTTTCCATACAAAAAGTGAAAAATTCCATATAAAACACGTCGAGGATGTGCGTGCGCTGCGCTCCTCCGGCTCTAAAAAAATTCACGGGGTAGGGCAAACAAGTATGTACAACATGGAGTCGCAATTGTCAAATTCGATTTAGTTCTGTCAAAATATTTTTTTTAAAATTGTACACGGCGATAAGGTTGATTTTGGTTGTTCTAATTACTCAGAATAAAACTTCGTGTGGACTGTTTGATGGTTTATTTCTAACTAAATAATTTAAAGTAATGTGGACTGTAAATACATGCATAGGTACATATGAATAGCTATTTAAAGGCTACTGACACCAACATCATTCGCTGTTGCGCTTGGACAAAATTTAGAGACTTTTTACTACAGAATAGCGTTAAGATTCTCATAGCCAAAAGTAAGGAATTTTAGTGTAGTTTAGTTAGTTTAGTCCGGTGTACAAGAGAATCGGCACCACTGTCCATTAATCATACAAAAAAAAATATTTAGAAATAGAACTGCAGTAAAAGATAAAATTATAGCCGAAAAAATAAAATTTATGCAGTCTCAAATTCGAGTGATATTAGAGTAAAGTTTGAAATAATTCTTTTTGTTTTTTTTTTCATTTGCGATTTAAATGATTGTTACCAATAGTATTGATTATTAGTCTTTTTAACTCAACAAAAGTTAACCATAAATATGGATACTTCGTCCGAACAAGCCGCTCAAATTGAGGCATTGGTGCATTTTTTAGGTTTGACAGCTTAATATTGTTTGCCACCAAGGTTGATAAAGTAAAGTCACTTCTGCTGTCTGTCTTTTGAATCTGCTCTTTTATTTTGTTTATTCCCAGGTTGCACTTGATTATGTGTTGATTTTTGAGATTATATTGTTTTTCCAAGGCGGTTTCTACTCGTTTGATAACATACAATTCTGCTTCAACGATTGAGGTCTGGTTTTTCCACATTATGTCAAGATGTTTTTGATCCTTCTAATGGTAAGGTCGATATCTTTCTGATATTTTTCGGCAAAATCTTCGTCCAATATTCCGAATAAACTACGTGCAACGTAGCCTACCCCGTTGGTAAGGTCTCTAAGTCGGCACAATCGATGCATTAGCTGACCTAGTAAAATGCTGTTGTAGTGTTTTAGTTTGTCGTACCTATATTTGTTGAGTACACCTATTCCTTGCCAATATGGAGCCATATCGCAGTAAACTATTCGTTTCCATTCTTCACGTTGTAGCCGCATATTGGCTACTTAGTCAAAATATAAGCTAATTTTCAAGTTTGTGTGCGATTACCGCCATTTGCTACGCACTGACAATTGACAAGTATTCCGCTCTCCACCTTTTCCATAAATCATCCATGATTTTTTGGGTGTTGCCACCTCGTACGTAAATCTTTTTCCGTTTCGATTAACGTCAAGGTTGGTCCGCTTGCTAGAAACTGGGAGGGTAAGGTAATCCAAATCTTCTGAAACTTCACTTAGAGCGCACAATGGTTGTGTGTTCAAACATGCTTCGATTTGTGCTAGCACTGTTGAATATTCTTCAAATCAGCCTTTGTTCGCCAATCACTCTCTAGGTGGTACTTTAAGCTTTTCACAGCTGCTTCCCATACGCCTTCCGCACTTGGCCAGGATGGGGCATTAAAGTGCTAATTGATCTCCATGTCGGTGATTGCTTCGTAAAATTACACGTCTAACACTTTTTGAATGTTGATGAATTCTTCATTTAGAATTCTGCTTGCTCCTACGAAGTTTCTTCCACTGTCGCTGTATATATGTTTTGGGGTGACTCTTCTTGCTGAAATTCTGCGTAGTGCTAATAAAAATACTGAGAAGCTCAGATCCGAGACTAATTTCAGATGTACAGCTTTTCTGGCCATGCATGCGAACACAGCGATGTATACTTTTGTCGTGTTTACTCCTCGCCCTTTTTTTGTTTTAACGTAGACAAAGCCAGTGTAGTCAACCCCTGAGTGATAGAAAGCTCTTGCTGGATTGCTGCGTGCTGCAGGCAAGTCTCTCTTTAACTGCTCTTGTTTGATTGGATCGTGACGTCTCCACTTGACACTAGTGCTAAGGCGTTTCTTGACTGATCGATTTCCGCCTAGAACCCAATATTGTTGACACAGCCAAGCTTGCGTGATTCGAGCTCCACCATGATACGTCATCTGATGTCCTTGTTCAACCAGCTAGTTACTGAGATGAGAGTTTCTAGGTATTATGAGTGTCCAGTCTCGTATTTTGATTGATATTCGCATTGGCGATCCTGCCGCCAACTCTCAGCAACACTCTTGATCCAGGAATGGGTTCAACTTCAACAGCTTACTTTTTGCGCTGACTTGTTTGTGTTTCTGAAGACTGATGATGTCTTGTCTGAATTCTGACTGCTGGATTTGCTTTATGATGAAATTTCTTGATTTCTTCATTTCGCCGATTGTTATAAACTTTGGTTTGTGCTGATAACGTGTTATTGCGCGCAAAGTCCAAGCTAGAACTAGCGTCACTCTGTTGAAATTGCTACATTTATATAATATGTTTTGAGCAATGTCATAATTTTATTGAATGACGCTAGTTTGTACTGATTTTTTCATTTCTTCTTGCGTAACATAAGTTTGTTGTATACGAGTATGTTCATTTTCATCAAATGATGATAGCCACGTTAGTCCATGCCATCATAGTGAATGTTCTTTTAGCTGCTCTGCTGAACATCCTCGGCTTGCACAATCAGCTGCATTTTCAGCTGACTTCACACATAGTGCCCGTTATTGTTTGGGATTACTTCAGTGACTTGTTTCACTCTATTTGCCACAAATGGCTCCCTGAAGCCAGCCCTGGACAGCTGTTGAATCTGACCATCCGTATATCTTGATATTGTAGTTCTGTAAAGTGTTTTGAACTAGTTTCATAAGAAGTGATAATAAATGTGCTGTGCTAAGCTCCAATCTTGGTAATGATATCGCTTTATTAATAGGAACAAGTTTTGATTTTCCTGCTAATATGGACACAGAAGTTGGGTTTTTCTGATTGTTCTGTTTGATGATCCTGCAATAAATTACGCAAGAATACGCTTTTGGGTTCCTTCTATCTGGCAGAATCTTGATGCTCCGAAATTTATTATGCATAACACACTTGGCATAATCTTCTTTAAGTTTTTTAAAGGCATAAAAAATATTTATTATAATGATTGTTTGGCCGAATGTTTATATGTCCGAATTTACAATGGTAGAATTTTATTTGGAATAATTTTACTGCATATTGCCGTTTCTGTAAAATATCATTTTAAATCTTAAAATCTGCCTAGCCTTTTCCTTACTATGTTGGGGTCGGCTTCCAGTCTAACCGGATGCAGCTGAATACCAGTATTTTACATGAAACGACTGCCTATCTGACCTCCACAAGCCATTAACTGGGTATTAAGCCGTTGGTCCCGGCTGTCATTCGTGGATCTTTGACAGTCGTTACGGGTCGTCAGAAGCCCGAAAGTCTGACAACCAGTCTTATAATTTTAAATCTTAAATTAAACTAAAATATTATCTTAAAAAGTCAATATGTGGTGCTACATAAGTTAGTGACAGAAACGAATCGCTGTAAAACCGACTCCACGTAGTCTTGTCTGCCCTACCCCTAGAGTGTAAATTAAAATCGCGTAGGCACGGAGGGGCGAGGCGGCCCGCGAGCTGAGGAGCAGGTGGTTTTAACGCTCGCCGCCGGCAGAAGCCGGCCAGCAAGCGGAAGCGGCGGTGGTGAGCGTTAAACACATCTGCGACGATAAGCTCGCGTCGGACCGCCGGAGCCCCGCAGCGCCGGAGCCGTGACAGAAACCATGCCTGCTGCATGTGGCATGCTTGCTGCATGCATGGTGTATGCTTGCTTGCATGTTTGCATGTTTGTGTGAACTTTCTGCGATATGATGGTTCTGCTTTTTAATTATTAGGAATATGAAATTTATGCATAAGATGATTATGACTTACAAAATTATGAGTTTTGAATTATGATAAATGAGTGTATGCCAAACGATTTTCTGCGAAATGAAGTTTTTGCTATCTGCTGTTATGTAAAATAACATTATGACATAAAAAGTTCTGCTATAAAGGGGGTCCTACGCTTTTATGGATGCGTCACAGAAACCATGAAGTTCAATTTTTGCGTTTTGCTGTGTTTGTAGTCATCGCGGTACATTGATATGCTCTATTTTTGGTAGATCTTTCTTGATCTTCTGCCACAATTTGTTGATATGTGCTGTACTATGGTACTTTACCGTGCCATTAGTGACCAGACCATTTTGGAATAAAAGTTATAGTTAGGTTGAGACAGGAGCTAGCCAGTCTAGTGGGTATTTTTTTGATATATCTGACTATAGGGACCTCTTAGTAGTTGGAGCTGTATACCTTGAGCGTTCATCTTCTGCTATTTGCTTCTTAGTCATCATATTGAGAAATGGTGCAGATTTGGTGCTATATGATGTTAACTCACATTTACGTAATTTCTCTCGCGCCAAATGATTGTTTGATATTGCAGATCATCAAAAAATCATCAAAAAGTTTAGTCAAATCTACATTTGACTGAACATTTTCTCGTTGTCTGCTGTAAAATTGCATATCTAGGTTGTCTCCATCTCAAAATTAACGTAAATAAATCTTGTTGTAGATTTGGGGAAGGTGGTCTGAGATGGCCATAGATTTTGAAAAGTTTGATTTTTAGGAAACTAGTAACCAAATAGAAACAAATAGCAATTTTGTGTTAAAAAGTGGTTTATTATCATCATAAAAAACAATCAACAAAACGAAATAAAACAATTTTTTCTTTGGATAATAATTAAATATAACAATATTTTGAAAATCCGTCTCACCCAACCCCTGTAGGTAAGATGGCATACACCAAACTGGAGGTGCTAATTTATTTGCAAACATCGCAGATAACATTTTAGCCGTTTTTGGTAACCCAATGCATTCTGCGTGGCACCACTGGCGACAGACTTGACATTGAAGTCACCATTCCCTGGAGCGAGAATGACTCCAGGGCTCATTGCAATATATGCAGAATGGGTCTTCATCGTCTGAGGCGACCGGTTCTTCGTCATTACTGGAAACTGCCAACTCGATTCTTTTCTTTACTTGTCGGGCAGATTTTCTCTTATTGGCTGCTTCTTTTTCAGCAACGACAGCTTTCAGTAATGCTTTATCTGGTGATGCATTCGGCATCCCGAATTTACCTTTCTTATGAATAGTAGTGCTATTCTGTAACCGTTTCACCGTGAAAACTTGGTGAAGTGAGCTCGGAGTGAGCTATCAGTCCCTAGAAGCAGGTGGAATGACAGATCACTTCAAGCTCAGGTTACAGAATAGACCGGCTAATAGTTTTATTTGTGAAGATTTAGGCAAAGGTGAAATATCTGCTATTATTAGACTTGACTGAATTTGACTTGAATTGTGATCGTGGGAGCTCGGGAAGTTTCTTAGAAACAGTTACTTGATAAGCAAGTTTTCTCAAATCAGTCCTTGTCATTCCAAAAAAACGCACCTCCAGCTCTTGTAAATGCTAAATAATTTGCCTTTCGAGTTCTGTATTAAATATAGTTTTATAACCACCTAAATGGGTGAGATGGCATACACCCTATGCCGTCTCACCCGGTAGATACATAATCTAGAAAATAAATAGAACTTATTTTGTTGTTTTTGTTTCAAGCTACGTAAGTTTGCTTATTACAATATAATTCACACTCTACTCTAAAAGAAAACATTTATAGTTACCTGTTAGCCAATGTGGAAAACCTGTAATCACGACATGTCTTCAGAAAAAATGATTTTTTTCGGGGTTTTTTTATACTAAAACTGACGTAGTGACCGCCTCGATTGATATCACGCACTGGCTTAACGCGACGAGTTTACTTTAGGGATGCACGGTTGCATGTGCACGCCACTGGACTACAAATGGCAAAAATATTGAGACTGTGCCATCTCAGCCGCTATGCCGTCTCAGACCACCTTCCCTACATGAAATAATTTAAACTGTAGCCAGTCGAAGTTTTTGCTGACGCATTAAACACCACACGTAATGCTGTTATTGTTGATTCGGGCCTCAATACACATGGGTGAGGTATAGATAGTGCAATCCACGACGACGCGCCCCACTCTGCTCCGCTCCGTACTAAAGTACAGCTTACAGTACAGTAATCGCGCAGTGGGGCGCGTCGTCGTGGATTGCACTATCTGTAAAATGCAATCTGGCTGTTTTTTATTTGTGCACTCGCGCAAATGACCTAGTCTGATGTATTCATCGATTAATGCTTTGTAATCTTGCGCAATTTTTGTGTTTTTCCAAAGTTGTTTTCCAATTGATAAACTCAAAGTCAAAGCATTTATTTCAATTAAACCCTTTACAGGCACTTTTGAATTGTCAAAGAGTCAGTTAGTCAGAAAGTTGAAGCTAGTTGCCCTTTCCAAAACGTAGATCTCTATGGAGAAGAACGGGCAAGAAACTCCAAGGACACTCTTTTAAATATAGAAATTACAAAATCCTGGGTAAATTACTCTTGTTGATTCTTTAAGTGAGAACAATGTAAAAAAAAAAATATAAAAATCAAAAACCATTAAAAATAAGCCCTGGCAGATAAGAGATGACCAGTCTCAACTGACGGCGCCCGTTCACGAACATGACATTCTCTCAACTCTTTCAAGCTCTTTCAAGTCAAAATACAACACAGTAAACGACTCCATGGTACTCACATTTACAAAAATTGAAAATAAAAATGCGTCTAAGTTATACAATACTATAGTTTGCAATGTATTTGTACCTTTAAAGAATTTTACCACCAAAAGAAAGAAAATCAATATTATTTATTGGAGTATTCAATAATTAAAATATATCTAAATAAAAAATAAACATTATGTTCGTAGTCAGAAAAAATAAAAAAAATAAAAAGGGGAAGCAACTCTACCATTTTTTTTTTAACTAGTGAGCCCAAGTGGCTGTGGAGCAGGACCAGCATTTAGCCAAGCATTTTTATCTACGATATAATCATCCAACTTATAGTATGCTTGTCTACATAGTGTGCGTTTAATGCAAGTTTTAAATTTCTTCTCATTTAGTTGAAGAATATCGAGTGGTATTTTATTATAACATTTTACACAGTACCCCATAAAAGAAGTGTGTACTGTAGACAATCTGAAACGTGGTTGATCTAATTTGTTCCTATTTCTTGTGTTAAAATTATGCCTGTCACTTATCTTACTATAGAGATGTAGATTTTTTCGAACACACATAATGTTTTCTTAAGTATACTGACAAGGTACCGTCATGATATTAATTTTCTTAAACAGTTCCCTAAGAGATTCGCGTCTGCGGAGGTTGTAGATGGCTCTAACAGCTCACTTTTTCAGAATAAATATAGAATCAATATCTGCGGCCCGTCCCCACAGCAAAATACCGTAAGACATGATGCTATGAAAGTAACTAAAATAGACCAGTCTCGCGGTATCCACGTCTGTTAGTTGGCGGATTTTCCAAACAGCATAAGCGGCTGAACTTAGCCGCCCTACAAGTGGTGTTAAGTGAGGACCCCACTGTAGTTTTGAGTCAGTTGTGATTCCCAGGAAAACCGTTTTTTCGACGAATTCTAGTGTCTCCTTATTCAGTACAACGTGACATTCACTACTTCTAACATTCGGTAACGCGAATCTTATGCATTTAGTTTTTTTCTCATTTAATACTAAATTATTTACAGTAAACCAATTATAGACCTTTAGCATAGCGTTATTTACGTCGTCAAGCTCCTGTGCGTGTCTGTTTACCTTAAAAATCAGTGATGTGTCATCAGCAAATAACACCATTTGTGGTCGGTTTTTCAGTAAATGAGGTAAATCATTTATGTATACTAAAAAGAGGAATGGACCCAATATCGAGCCCTGTGGTACACCCATTTTGACTTTTAAACCCAATGAATTTACACCGTTTATTTGAACTTGCTGCAGTCTATCATTCAAATATGATTTTATTAAGTTAAGCGCAAGTTTTGCCAGTCCGTAATGCTGAAGTTTCAAGAGCAGTGTTTCGTGATTAACGCAATCAAATGCTTTGGATAGGTCGCAGAAGATACCTATTGCATCCTGTGCCTCTTTCCATGCGTTAAATATGTGTTTTAATAAAGTGACACCGGCGTCAGTTGTGCGACGTCCCATTGTAAAACCATACTGTTGATCGTGTATGATGTTATTACGATTAAAATGGTTGAGCATTTGATTTAACATTACTTTTTCAAACACCTTGCTGAAAACCGGCAAAACCGATACGGGTCTATAATTATTAGTATCCTTGCTGTCCCCGGATTTGAAAAGTGGACTAACTTTACTGTACTTCATTAAATCCGGGAAGACCCCTTGATCTACACACAAATTAAATATTAAAGCTAAATAGGGTGCAATTGTCTCAATAATTGATTGACAAACTTTAGTAGACATGCCCCACAGATCTTCGGTGATTTTGATCTTAAGTTGCTTAAAAGCCTTAACAACGACCACAGGGTATATATGATTAAATTTAAATTCTAAAGGACAGGCTGAAACATTCGCTCTTAATAAATCAATATCAAGTAAGGGGGAGGAATTTAAAGTTTCTGTAGTTTTAATAGGAATATTGGTAAAGAAAGTTGCAAATTTCTGAGCAACTTCGATCTTATCGCTAATGAGACCGCGGGATGTGTCCAGTGTGTAATCAGTATTATGACTTTTATTCTTGTTTGTTTCATTGTTAATAATTTTCCAAACTGTCTTTATTTTATTTTCTGCTGATTTAACCTTAACCTTTGAAAATTGTGCGACCGCCTTGGGTTTTGATCCTCCCAATTTTTCCTTTATTTCTGGCTTCAACGGTAGTCTTACTACATATCGGCCATCCTCCCATCGCAAAAGTTTCTGTCTGATACTGCTGAATGCACCGATGATCCTCATTCGACATAATTCTCATATTGCCATCTGCTATGTCTACAATGGCCCAAAAGTTTTGTATGTCTTCAATATTGTTCATCACGACGTTACAGTGATATGATTTGACGTTTCCGCTTTATATCCACCCAAGCTGAGTTTGTTGTGCTACAGGGACTGACTGATCTTCTTTGATAATGCCTCCCATTATAATTTGAGAATATACGTCGGCGTCTAGTAGTAAACTTACAGACCGGCTCGTATAGAATTCGGAATCTGCTAGGAATGATGCTGAATGTTCTGTAGGTATGCCCATGATGGTTTTGAGAAAGTCCTGTTGGGCAGGTTGTGTAACAGTAAAATAGGTGCTAGACACAATTAGTTAGTACAATAGTACTAGAAATAGGGACCAATTAGTTCAACCGGGTTTCAGACTGGATAAAGTAGACTCATCCTTCATGGGGTACCGTACTATTTAAAATGTTACAATAAAATACCTCCTGTGCGGGGTGTAAGTTCGTAGGTCAAAATTAAATCACTGATTGGTTTTGGATTGTATGAGTTTATTAAAGATTCTTCAAGTTTAATGGAAAATGTCTTAAAGTAAAATGTTATGTTAAATTCTATGTTAAATGTTATGTTATAATGTTATGTTAAATGTTATGAATGCACCCGGTCCGTTTGAAGTCTGGTAATGCACTGACGTTAAAGTATTATAAAATTGTCACTTAAATACAAGTACAGTGATTGTTGTAAACTGCTGCGTTGGCAGGTGTTCGGTTGCTTAGACCGAACATATTCCGGGGCGGTAAAGATGCAATTAAGATGAGTTGATGATAGTACAATTATGTTAGATAAGATGATAGTAATCCTAAGGTTAGTAGTGACTCTTAAAGTAATAAGAAACAATAGCGTGTAGAGAAGCACTTACGAGATAATCTTAATGTCTCTAGTTTTGTTCAGGATTGGCGAACACGCTTTATTTTGTTTTTTAACCACGCACACTTGCACTGCACTTTGAGCACTGGGCTGACGGCCAGCCTCGTTACATTGTCGCGCACAAGCACTAGCACTCGCGTCATTAACACTTTGTAGCTCGATGTCTGGGGAGATAAGCACGCGTCGCATGCGGCGTCGTCGCCACCGCCACAGGAGCACGGCGGTGCTCGAAGCCGCCACCAGCACGAAGGTGTAGCTTACCACGTACACGTGACGGATGTCATGTGGTGACAACATCTCATCTAGTTCTACGTCGCTGTTTCTCATCTACTTGATTTGTTTGTAGATTTTGAGCAAGTCGTCATCTAATTCGTCCTGCTCAGTTTGATTGTCGTGGGTTTTCTCCATCGGTATGCTCACATTAATAATGTTGTTTAGTTGGTCAATCTTGGGTACGTAAATATTTGACTTAACCGTTATGTTGTTGTCAAAGTTTGTGTTTGCACGCAAGGTAAAATCTTGCCCTTTGATAACACAACCTTGTCTGAGGTATATTACTCCTGCTTTGTTGAGTTGTTCGACTGTGATTTGCTCTCCACAAATTATTTTAATGGAATAGGCGTTGCAGCAGTGATATAAATACTCAGTAGGTTCGTTCAACGGTACCCACATGTTTGAACATAAAGTTTGTTCAACTTTACATTTTTTAGTCTCATGATTGAGATTGCAGTAGTTGCTGTTGTCACTGCCCTGACGGTAAACAGGCTTCTTTAGCAAACACATGTACGTCTCTTGCTGATTGTGACATGTTGTAAGCTCATCTTTGTTTATCGGTATGTATGAATCATTTTCCAGATTCACTGCAATGTATTCTGATTTTGGCAGAATGCTTTTCATATCCTTACCAAATTGTTTGGAAATCGGTATCACTCTATATAATTTGTATCGATCTCTGCTAATTAATGGGAATGTTATTTCGAATATGAAATATTTTTGTGTGGTCCGTGCTTTTATTTGAAATAGATGATATAGGTTTCTCACATCCGTTTGATCGACGGGTAGCATTAGATCATCCGTAAGTTGGCTAGCAATGATGTTGAGTTCTTGTTGTAGTTGTTTAGGCGTTAATAAATGTATGTTCAACTGACCATGGCGAATGTTCGTCAAAGTCTGCAGTAAAGTGTCTTGATTCCCCCTTAATGTTTGGAGCAAAGAATTTGAATGCAGTTATGATCTGTCCTTGTACTGCACTCATGTTACTCATTACTTGTTGTACTCCATTGGTTAATTTGTCCAATGTATCTAAATGTTGATTTATAGTTTTATGTTGCTTATGGATAATCCTTTCAGTTCGTTTGAGAATGTTGTATTCCGACTCTACAACAGATGTTTGATTTTTCCATAATTTTGCCAAATGACTTTATGAGTTCATGTCCTTAGTGTATTGTTCCGCGAAACGCTCATCCAATACTCCGAAGAGGTAACTCACCGCGTAACCTAATCCATTGATAAGTCCACGACCCTTTTTTATTTTATTTTTTTTGGTCTCGGGGTGGAAAATCCTCATGGATGTCCTCCGCCCTGGGGCGGGCGGAGGGGTCTGTCAGACTCGTACTGACTAAAAACAACCCCGGTGTTCCATCTCACACCTACGTCGGGGGTCGCGGGAACGCAGATACTTCCGCGACCCTCGGCTGGTGCCGGCCCACCTCTGCGGGCCACCTCGAGTTTGGGGGAGTGAGGTGTTAAACTCCCCCCTTACATCGTAGAAAGGCGCGCGTGGAACACTACGCGCCGCCATCTCGGGTCCTAAGGAGTAGGGGGCGATGGATTTCCCCAGATCCGTCGCCCCTGGACCCATTTAGGGGGGCTGGAAGAGGGCGTTATCCGCCGTCCACGACGGTGCGTCTGCTGCGGATCGGGTTAGTGGAAGCAATCTCCCGCTCCCTTTCCGCAGCCTCCCTCTGCGAGATGACTGTCTCGCAAAAGGAAACCACCGCGTCCCAGGACTCCTCGCTGCCGGCCATGGAATTCACGACGGCCGGCAGTGAAAGGTCACTGCCTACTCCAGAGACGAGGGCACGGCGCGGCTCCTCCCAAGCGGCACACTCTGCCAGCGTATGCCCTGCCGTGTCCTCCCGACAGTTGACGCAGTGGTGACACCGGGCGTCCGGCTCCCTGTTTATGCGACATAGGTACTTCCCGAAGCAACCATGCCCCGAGAGCACCTGCGTCACCCGAAACGACAGGGAGCCGTGCCTCCTCCCGAGCCAAGTGTCGAGCACCTGCCGGACCGCCTCAATGGTGTTGAGGCCGGCGGTAGGGCGTGAAAGCCTGTCGCGCCATTCCGCCACCAGGACCTCGTGAAGCTGTGACCGACGCAGCCGCTCGCCTCGCGCCCTCGAGTCTTCGCGCCACCGATACAGTGACGCGAGTACCTTCGCCTCCAGGTCCCAGGGCGGGGATGCGGCCAGTGCGCAAGCCGCCTCGTAGGAGATCGTGCGATACCCCCTGATGACTCTGACGGCCATTGCTCGCTGCGGTCTCCGCAGAACTGCGATGCTACCGGCCGTCAGGTCAGCCGCCCAGATCGGGGCCCCATACAGGGCCATCGATCGCACGATCCCCACGTAAAGTCACCTACAGACGACGCTCGGGCCCCCCAGATTAGGAAGCAGCGTTGACAGCGCCCCAACCGCGCCCATCAACTTTGGCGCCAGCCGCCGGAAGTGGGGTCCAAAGTCCCACTGGCTGTCGAGCACCAATCCCAGATACTTCATGGTAGACTCGACAGTGATCCGGACCCCGCCGACCACTATGTGTGATCCAGGCGGCGGCGCGCGCCGGGGACCATGAAACACCATAGCCTCCGACTTGCTGAGGGCCACCTCCAGGCCAAGGCGCCGTATGCGGCCCACCACCTGTGAGACCGCAGCCGTCGCCAGCAACGCTGCCTCCCTGTGCGAACTCCCCCGGGCCGTGACCAGCGTGTCGTTCACATAGCACGTCAGGTCCACGCCCGGCTGGAGTTCACCCCTCAGCACCCAGTCGTACCCGATGTTCCACAGGAGGGGTCCTACGACCGAGCCCTGTGGAACACCGCACGACATGCGGCGCTGGTTTGTGCCATCACGTCCCACGTAGGTGACACACCTCTCCGAGAGATAAGCCCCAACGATGCGGCGGAGGTAGAGAGGCACACGGTGATACCGCAGTGCCTCCCGTATACAACTTCAGGGCAGGGTGTTGAAGGCGTTGGAGATGTCCAACGACACCGCCACCATCACCCCGCCCCGGGACACCGTTTCCTCCGCCAGGACTCTCACCCGCGACACAGCGTGTATGGTGAAGCGCCCGTACCGAAACCCGAACTGACAATCGTCCAGGTCCGGCCCCTCTCCGCGCAAGTGGCTGACGAGTCGGGCTGCGATAATTCGCTCAAACAGCTTACCCACCTCGTCGAGCAGCACTATGGGCCGGTACGCTGACGGCGAGTCGGCAGGGCGCCCCGCTTTCCTGAGCAGGACCAAACGACCAGTTTTCCACAACGTGGGAAAGTGGCCCCGCTCAAGGCACGCCGTGTAGAGTCCTCTCAGCTGGGGCTCTAGCTCTTTCAGAGCGAGGGCCAATACTAGGCCGTGAATCCCGCACGGCCCCGGAGCTACGTTCTTGGCCCAGAGCCGCAGCACGGCCACCCTCATCTCTGTTTGTGTCACCTCTGATGGCGTTCTCATCTTCAGGCTCTGCGGCTGTAGGCAAAGCCATCGGCGGCGGAGTATGCTCCGCTCTAGCCGGAAAGAGGGCTGCGACTACCTCCTCCAGCAGCTCAGGTTGGAGACTCTCCATAAGTGGGGGCGCCGCGGCTCTGAGTTTCCCTCGAACCGCACGATAAGGGCGCCCCCACGGATCCCCGTCTAGAGTCTCCAACATCTCTTCCCTGGCTCGCGTCTTCGCCTCGCCGATGGCCAGCCACAGAGCCTCCTTCGCCGCGCGGTACACCTCATACAGCGCGGCTTCTTCGTCAGGAACCCGACGACGTCGCCTCCGGTATCGGGTGTACTGGCGTCTAACCGTCACGCACGCGATGCGTAGCTGCGCGATCTCGGCAGACCACCAGTACACCTGGCGCCTTCCCCTCTGTGCGTGGACCCGGGGCATGGACGCATCGCAAATTTGCGTCATCGCTCTACGGAACCACAGCGCCTCCTGTTCGACGTCGACGGGTTCGATCGTTGCCGACTCCCGGATCCAGGCCTGGACAATCGCAGCCTCCTCGAGAAGTTCCCTGTCGATGCGCTTGCGTGACCAGCGCGGGCCGTCCGCTAGTGTTCGCAGGGCCGGCAGACTACGGCCGCCGGCGGTCTGGGCGGAGACGTCGAAACGGATATATCTGTGATCCGACAACGTCTCCACCTCCGCGGCGACACGCCAGCCGCGAACACTGCTCGCGACAGCAGGGCTAGCGAACGAGACGTCCACTATGGATCCGCCCCGCTGTCGCACACACGTGTGTACCGAGCCCCGGTTCAGGACGACCAGGCCGGTCGTGAGCACCCACTCCTCCAGCGCCTCACCCCTAGCATCGGTCACCGGGGATCCCCACGCCACAGATTTGGCGTTGAGATCACCCAGCAACAGCACGGGGCGAGGGTGGAGTTGGCCTACGATGGCACCCAGCTCAGTGCACAAGGAAGTTCTCGAAGTCGGCGAGACTCTTGTTGGGCGTAAAATACGCACCAATCGTGCCATCCGCGAGGGCGGCCACCCAGCCGTGACCTCGGGACAGGCTGACGAGAGCCCCGCCGATGATGGCCGCCAAGCCGTCCAGGTCACCCACCCAGTTATCCCGGGAGGGGACGAAGTACGGTTCGGCGACCACAGCCACACGAATCGACCACTCCGCCATGCTCTGGATCAAAAGATCCTGAGCTCTAGCGGAGTGGTTGAGATTGCCCTGGAGGTAATGGTAGACCGCCATTTATGCGGCATCCATACTCTCCACACCATTCCTAGGCCGGGAGTCGGCCGAAGGGCAGCCAGGCTGACGGGGGGGTAAAGAGCCCCCGGCAGCCTTGGCCCCCTTTCTCTTCTTTGTGGCGGTGGCGCCACATGCCTTGCCGCCCATTCTGTGTCCGGCGGGCCTCCCTGCAACTGTACAGAGGCTGCAGTTTGGCGACGCGAAGCACTGGGCCGCCTTGTGGCCGGGCTGGCCGCAGCGATAGCATTGCTCGCTGCGGTCTGTTTTGGCGGTGCACTGCGCCCGGACATGCCCAATGTCCAGGCAATGGTTGTAGCACCGCATAGCCCTGGGCTGTAGCAGGTTGACCCTCGCTGCAGCCCACCCCACCAACAAACGCCCCCCGTCAGCGACTTTATTCGCCGCTGCCACCGGGCACCGCACCCAAATCGTGCCGAGCCCGGAAGCGTCGGCTCTGTGGTCTTCATCGGCCTGGACACCCGGACGTCCTCTGGATTAAGGACCTCTCTCAGCCTGGTGGCTAAGAGGTCCGCTTTTTCTCCGCTGGAGGCACCCGACACCTCAAGCAGTCGCGCCCCCGTCATCGCCGGCTTCATTCTGAAGCTGGACGGTGTGCCAAGGTCGGGGAACGCGACTTTGGTTTTAGCCTCCGTGAGGACCGCCTTGTGTGTTAGGCCCCTTGCGATGGCTCCAGGCTGCAGTGTTATCACTATAGCCGCGGAGCGTGGGGCTCTGACCTTAGGCGGTCCCTTTGCCTTCTGGGGTGCCGGTGCTCCAGCGGGTGCTGGTGCTGCTGGTGCTGCTGGCGCCGTCTTTTTCTTCCGGCGGCCCCTCTTAGCGACCGTCGTCCAGGCCTCCGTGGAGGGCCCAGGAGTGGTGGCCGGCGGACCGGCCGTCTGGGAAGTGGGCGCAGACTTGGCCTTCGCAGGCTTACTGGCCCCCTTCCCGGACCCACTCGGCTCAGCCGCCACGACCGCTGACCCCAGTTGGGCGGGGCCGGCCAACCTCCGCTTGTCCGCATCGAGCGGTGGGCGGAAGGTTTCGGCCGGGAGGAGCCTCGCCTCGATGGCCTCCAGCCAAGCCCCCACCATTTGCCCGCACTGCATCATGCAGATGCGAACGACCTTCTCGACCTCCACATCCACAAGTGCAGGGGCCGATGATGGGGTCAGCGATGGAGGCGACGGCGGGACCGGCGATCCGGTGGCCACGGGAGCAGCCCGGGTGGCAAACTGCCGCTTGAGGTCCTCCAACTCGGACTGGAGACGACGGTTCTCTTCCCATAGCTTCACCGTCTCGTACGACTTAGAAGGACCTCAACGGCCTCCTTTATGCCATCAGCCGCCTCCTTCAGGGCGCGCGTGAAGGTGCCCTTCAGGTTGCCCGATTCGGTGGCAACCTTCAGGACGACATCCACGCCGTCCAAAACTTGGCGACTGAGCGCCACCGCCGAAACGCTCCCCCCGGTAGCCATCCGGGTTGAGCGCCGCTCCCGCGCTTGACGGGCCAGCTCGCTGACCTTGTCAGCCGCGACAGCCCTACGCTGCGCCCGCTTCGCAGCATTGGCCTCCGCCTTGTTGGACCCCAGCTGCAAACCCTCGCTGAGGTCCGAGATCGTGGCCCCGGAGTCGGACCCCACGCTCTCCATGCTCTCCGCATGATCGACCGGAGCCGGTGTATCGGGTCGGGATACCGACACGGACCGATCCCGCCCACCGCGCTCCCGCAAACGAGCAGAGGCTTCACTCACCACTGCGTGACCAACTGCGTGATTCCTCTCGGACACGGTGTCGGAGTCAGACACCGCACCCACACTCATCCGCTCGACCAACACGATCGGCCTCTTCTCCACTTCATGTGTACGTCCAGTTTTTGTTTTTTCATTAAGTTCCATATTCATTCCCACGAGTATGGGGGATCTAAAAAGTCCTTCCTAGGGTTACCCCCTGTCCCTAGGTAAGTGTACATTTGTTTCCCAACCAGGGGGTCCACTAATCCCTGGCTGGGGGTGCGCTCGCGACTGATGCGCCACCTACAACTAAAAAGCTAAAGGTGACACTACTCCTCAGCCATTCATACCCTCGCCGCGCACCAGAACTTGGTGTTAGAGGAATTTTTTATAGAGGTTATCTTCCTCGCGATCCGGGCGATCAAGCCAAGATCCTCGTCCCATTCCGAGTCATAAAACATGACTATGATCTCTTTACGGATTACGATTTCGACGGTTGCAGATGAGAGAATCAGATCCCCCGCTGCAGCTCGTTGGCAGGGTGAGTGCACAACGAGCGCCGCCCATGTTTCTCCACCAGAAACGTTCTACATCCACTCAACCCACCCTCTGTAAGCAGAGGGGGTGAGTGGACGACCAGGAGCATATAGCTCCTCCCCCACGCAGAAATTCACCACAGTCAATACCCTCTCCGACATCGAGAGACTATTGGCCGTACCCAGGATGCACCGGCCCGACGACTGCCCTTTCCCCCGAACGTATTCGAAAGGAACGAGCAGCACTTAGGCACACGAGGAGGTTTTCTGCACGCACCCTAAGTCCACGACCCTGTCTGGAGTGTGCGATGAATTGTTGCGTCATCAAGAGCGTATTGTAGTATCTTAGTTCGAGGAACTCGTGCTGTAGTTGAGGCACTATCATCTTACAAACACCGTTGTTTATATTAGTGCATGTGTTATCTAAATGAGTTAATAGTTTTTCTAGCGCTGTCGTGCCCTCCCAGTAGGGTGACATATCGTAATAGACGACTAAGGTCCATTTGTCCCGAATGAGATTCATTTTGGCTACAGGGTCAAAATATAAGGACTGATTATTCCTTAATTTTGTAATGTTATACATCATGCCATGCGCCGTGTTGATTGCGATTGACATAAATAATGGTAATGCTAGGGCCAAAGAAATGAAGTTGGCATGCCCTAGTCTTACCGGCTGTTTACGCTTTCTTGTTTTGTTCTCTTCTTGACACCATGATACCATCGAGTGACAAATCGCAATTCCCATAGTGTGTCTAAGAATCTATGGTGTATGAAATTATAGATTGTTAGTGAAATTATTATAATTACTAAAAACAAGAATGAAGAGGAAAACACATTACACTGTACACGTTTAATTAGAAATCTAGTAGGTACTTATTTTATATTGTCTTAGTAGTATGTATTATTATTGTTTCCTAAATTTATGTTACGCACAATTATTACAGATATAGGTATATTGATATTTTATTACATGTACATACTACGTTCGGTTGAATTACACATTATATATCAGTGGAAAAGAATACTTAAATTAATTACCCGATTACATCACACAGGGGGACGTCAATGGGTCATTCCATAGGTAATTTTATTTTATTTTATTTTATTATTTTAAGAAAACTTACAGCTAGGTTATGCATATGTGAACAATAGTGAAAGAAGGCCAATTACAAGTTTTCACTGACAAAAATTAGGATAGAACAAGAGACAGTAGACAGGTAAAAGAAAGTAAGAAGTAAAAGAACTCTGAGCGAATAATAAAAAATTGAACTTGAGAAGTGTCAGTGATCCTCGAAGAAGCGGTTACACATAGTTTTTTTTAATTTACTGACACTGGTGGTGAATAAGTCCAGATCATCAACATTCTGACACATCGAGTTGTATGATCTGCTAGCTCTAATAGTATAAGAGTTTTGTCTGTATATACACCGTACAGAGGGAACATACAGAGGATCATGATTCCTAAAGGTAAATGATGGAACACGTAGCCCAATTCTGCCAAGCAGTTCAGAACAATCGGTTGAACCATTAGCTAAACTGAACAGAAAAGCTATGTCAGCAATTTTTCTCCGCTCGATTAGTGGAAGAATGTGAAACTTCCTGCAACGACTATGATAGTCAGGTAAATAGATTTTAGATCTATACTGAATGTACCTCAAAAACTTCCTTTGAATACTTTCGATGCGATTAACGTAAGTAACATAAATAGGATTCCATACTGGTGAACAATATTCGAGATGACTGCGCACAAAGGCACAATAAAGAATTTTGAATGTTTTTATATTTTTGAAATCGGCTGATATTCTCATGATGAAACCTAGTGCCTTGGAAGCTTTTTTAATCATTTTATCAATGTGTGTGTCAAAAAGAAGTTTCGAGTCAAAAGTGACGCCTAAATCTCTAATCGTATTAACTCTGGATATTGAAGTGTTAGTTAGCTTGTAATCATAAATAATAGGTTTAGGTTTGCGAGTGAACGTACATAAGTAGCATTTCGAGACATTTAAATCCAAGCGGTTGGCGACACAATACTCTTGGAATCTATCCAGATCAAGTTGAAGAAGTTCAGCATCTTCCTCAGTTACAATTTCACTTAGAACCTTCATATTATCCGCAAACAAAAGAACTTTTGAGTTCGAGAAACATGAAGAGACGTCATTAATGAAAATGTTGAACATTAAGGGTCCCAGTAGCGATCCTTGAGGAATCCCCGAGGGGATAAACATAGTTCTGGATGTGTATCCATTCAAAACAACAGTTTGACATCTGTTGGCTACATATGACGAGAACCACCTGAAAAGATTTCCACTGATACCTATAGCTAATAGCTTACGCAAGAGTATAGCATGATCCAGGCGATCAAAACACTTGCTGTAGTCTGTGTAGATTACATCTACTTGTGTGCGACGAGACATACATTCAGTCAAGTAATCACTGCAAAGAATGAGATTGGTGGTTGTGGACCGACCTCGCAGGAAACCATGTTGACGGTCACTAATACTTAACTTAAGAGTAGCATACAGCTGCTTATATACTATTTTTTCGAGCATTTTAGCAAAAAGGCATAGTTTGGAGATAGGTCTATAGTTTTCCACGATGTCCCTAGGCCCTTTTTTGTGAATCGGAGAGATCAACGCTGACTTCCAAATTGCAGGTACCTCACCCACAGCTAGGGATCGCTTGAACAAAAGTGAAAGAGGGGTAGTCAGACTTTTAGCACAGTTAAATATAAAAATAGGCGGGATATTATCTGGTCCTGCAGATTTTGTCAAGTCGACTCCTTTTAATAGTTTAAATACTTCCAATTCTCTAACTTCGACCGAATGTATGTCTGAAGTAATACCGCCCAAATGCATGTTAGAACCCCGCGCACGCTCATTAGATAGGCCGTTGTCACCGTAGGTGCTACTATCAGTATTTAGAAAGTTCGAGTAAAAATAGTCGACATGAATGATGATGATGAGTAAACATGTTGCAGATAACCTCTCCGTTACTGGAAGTGCAGTTTCTATATTTGAGTAAGGAAGGATACGAATTCGTTTGATTTTTAGACTTGACGTATGACCAAAACGCTTTGGGGGTCTTAAATATACCTTCTTCAATTTTTTTAATATAGCAGCTAAACATTTCGCTTTCAACTAACTTAGCACGTTGTCGGAGTAAAACGAAAGACTCATGATCATATTGGTTTCCGTATTTCTTAAATTTAGAGTGGTGCTTCGCTTTTTCTCTAAGAATTTTTATCAGAGGCATCTTGTACCAGAGAGGATATTTACTGGATGGGACGACCGTCTTAACTGGTACAAAAGAATCACGCAAATCATTGAGCGTGTCGTAGAAAAATGATACAGCATCCTCGAATGCTCTCGTGCTCATTTCACTGTACCAGTCAATCTGGCTAAGCCGGTGATTAATGGCCGTATAATCGGCCGACCTGTACATAAATTTAACACGAGGAAGTGCAGGAAGAGTGTGAAGTTCCACGAAGTCAGCAGACACACAGAGAGCCTTGTGATGTGAATCTTCCGGCACCAGGGGATCACCACAACCCGCTACTGAGACCTCGCTATTAGACAAAACTAAGTCTAGTATTTTGTTGTTCACATTTACATGCGAATTGTATTGCGAGAAGTTGCAGACGGTAAAATTATCAAAGAGATTAACCTGAACATGACCTTGGATATTATTAGGCCGAACAGAATGACCATCATCATCTGGATTCCAGATTATGTTTGGTAGGTTAAAATCTCCAAGAACTAGAAACTTATCAGTGGGATGCTTCTGAACAATGTCAGTTAGGTTATTAGAAAAAATAGTTAACTGACCTGCCTGGGAGTGGCCAAGCTTCTGATCGCAGATGTACACTACACACAGATGCATTTTGTATGACACACGCGGTTTTTTCCTATGAAGGGTGATAGTGATCCACAAGTAGATATATGATAGACATAATTTTAATACTAGAAATAAAGATAAAATAGATCAACCATTTTTCAGACTATCTAAAGTAAATACATCTTTTATGGGGTACTGTGTTAAATGTTACAACAGAATACCTTGTGATATATTAGAATTAAATGAAAGAAAATTTAAAAATCATATAAAAAGTACACTTTGTAAACAAGCATATTACAAATTAGAGGATTATATCCAAGATAAAAATGCTTGGAAACATGCTGGTCCTGCTCCATAGGACAATTCAGAATCTAGACAAAATCGAACTGGTTGCTAATTTAATTGTATAATTATTATTTTTTATTTTTTTAAACATTTATTTTATTTTATTTTTGTGATTATTTGAACTCACACACTGACTTATTATTATTAGTATTACTTATTATAATGTTAGAAATATAGTATAATTTTACAATGTTTGTAAGTATGTGAGCACCATGCATCTATCACATAATTATGTCATTCCTTCATTTTTCATTCTTTTTACCTATCGTGGTATAGTAATCTTATTCTAGGTGCATTGTCTTCACATATAATTATATAATAAGTGTATACAAGATATAATGATTTTTTTTAAAAAGAGTAACGGTGGAGTTTCTTGCCCATTCTTCTCCATACGAAAACTACCTTTTGGAATGGGCGACTAGAATCAGTTTTATTATTTTTTGTAAAGTTTGACGTTCAAAAGTGCCTTTTTTGTGCCTAATTGAAATAAATTATTTGACTTTGACTTTGACTTTGAAGTCTTCAGCAGACGAGAACCATTCACTGCGTAGATCACTGACAAGTTAACGTCGCACCGCAATAAGCACTCCACCCCCCAAAGTTTTCTTTGTATTAGAATAATTTCTATCGCGCCTCCACACTATGTAACGGTCGTCAAACAATTCGCGGTAATTGCTGAAAACCAGCGCTGTTGACGTTAGGTTGGCCCGAAGTCACAGCATTTCGCTGAGCAATGACCTGTTCTTGCACAGATACGACACACAGCTTAATTTTACTTATTGTTTAGTATTTATGTAGTTAATTTAACTGAAATCGGCATTTTGTTTTGTTGTTTTTGTTGTCATTTGACAATGTCGCAACCACAGACACAGTTTACGTAATGTCGCAACAGACATTACGTAAACTGTGTCTGTGGTAAATACGCAATATTTTCTATGGTCCGAGGCCTTGACATCAACCAATGAACAACGTTTGGTTCCAAACGTTTTTTGTTGGTTGAATACGAGGCTTTTGGCTACTTTTTTAGTTTAGTATGTTTTTCTGCTACTGTTGTATTTTTGTGTGTTTTGTTTGTGCAAAATAAACATATTTTCTTTCTTTCTTTTCTTTTTTCTTGACTGTCTTTTGTTTGTTTTTCTTCTGTTTTATGTTCTTGTTCACTTATTTCCGGCGAATTAATAGGTAATAGGGAAAGTTTTATGATAGGTCTCTTCACGATTCCATTTTTGGTTTTTAAGGATACCACCCGTACAAGTCCGTCTCTGCCCGGGTGGACATCGATCACTCTTCCCATAGCCCATTTTCCGGCAGGTATGTTGTTTTCTTGAATGACGACCAAATCGTCTATTTTCAAGTTTTGTTGTGGTTTCAGCCATTTACTTCTCGCTGTTAGTTGACTGAGATATTCTGACTTCCACCTTTTCCAAATGTCTTCGGTTAGCTTTTGGATTAAATGCCAACGTGTCCTGGCATCTCTTTCCGTTTCAATAACTGTTAAGCCTGTGCGTCCTGTTAAAAAGTGTGCCGGTGTTAAAAAGTCCAGCTCCTCTATGTTTTCTGTTATGGAGCACAGAGGTCTACTGTTCATGCAAGCCTCAAGTTGAGCAAGAATTGTTGAGTATTCCTCAAATGTGAGTTTCTGTTCACCGATTACACGCTTAAGGTGGAACTTAAAGGTTTTTACAGCTCTCTCCCATAACCCTCCGGCACTCGGCCATGATGGTGCGTTAAAGTGCCATTCGATCTTCATCTCGGTCACTTCTGCCAAGAAGCTTTCGTTGAAAATTTGTTGTAATTGTTGATATTCATTTTCCAAAATGTTGTTGGCGCCAACGAAATTAGTTCCTTGGTCGCTGTAAAGATGTCACGGAGCCCCTCGTCTAGCTGCCATCCTCTTCAACGCAGCTAAGAAGGCAGAGCTTGTTAAGTCCGAGACTAGCTCCAAGTGCACGGCTTTAGTGACCATGCAAATGAAAACCGCCACGTAACCTTTTGTTGTTTTAACTCCACGTCCTTTGTTTGTTTTAATATCCACAAACCCCGTGTAATCGACGCCTGTGTGATAGAAGGGTGGAGCGAGGTTGCATCGCTCCTCGGGAAGATCACCCATTAGTTGATATTGCCTTCCTGATTCATGTTTGCGGCAAATCACGCATTTTCGTATCTGCTTCTTGGTAGCATTGTTCCCACTCGTTATCCAATAGTAATGACGTAGTTTGGCGAGGGTTACACGTGGTCCACCGTAAAATGTTAGTTGATGTGCTTCGTCGATGAGAATCTCCGCCAGCCGACACTTATGTGGTATGATTATCGGGTGCCGCATCTCCTCACTTATGTTAGCGTTCTTCAATCGCCCACCAACACGTAACAATCCGTTTTGATCAATGTAGGGATCCAAATTTAATAATTGGCTTTTTAAGCCAACGCTACCATGTTTGCGCATTTTTTCTATTTCCGTTGCAAATTCTTTATTTTGCACATGTTTTATAATAATTGTTTTAGCTTTGCGCCACTCTTGTAATGTGAGATAGCTTGGTAAATGTTTACGGTAACGTGCAGGTGTTATCGCTCAATATAGCCATGCCAATATATGTGTAATTTTCATTGTACTGTTGTATTTTTCTAAGAAGTTATCGATGATATTTGGGCAATCTTGCACGATGTTGACTTGTTCTTTGACTGTTTTTGCCTCCTCGTGGATGATAAATATTTGTTTTTCAGTTTCATCTTCCGGAATCCACGTTTTTAGCCATTGGGGGCCTTGCCATCACAATGTATGTTGTATTAACTGCGACGCTAACATCCCACGGCTGGCACAATCCGCTGGATTATCCGTTGATTTTACGTAACGCCAGCAGTCAGGAGGCATTGTTTCTGTGAGTTTGGCAACCCTATATGCGACGAACGCCTTCCACCGGTTAGGTTCACCCTGAATCCAGCCGAGTGTTACTTTCGAATCCGTCCATCCAAATATTTCTAGTCTATTTGTTAAGGATTGTTGTATTTTATTTATTAGTTTAGAGAGTAGGTATGCGCCACTTAGTTCCAGTTTTGGCAACGTAAGGGCTTTCTTATGCGGCACGAGTTTAGATTTTGCGGCGATGAGTATTACATCAGATTGGTGTTTTATGCGCGCATAAACTACGCATGCATATGCTTTCATGGATGCGTCACAGAACCCATGAATTTCGATGATGTCATCACTGTTGTTCTTTAGCCACCTTGGTACTTCGCAGCTGTGTATGTTGTGTAGGTCTGCTTTTATTTTAGCCCAATCATTGAAGATGTGATTAGCTGTACATTTGCGGCATCGTTTTGTTGAAGTACACTTGTTGCCGTTATGGTTAAATAAACAATTGATGCACACTTGCAGTTTTTGCGTAATTGCAAGCTTTTGTTCAGTGGGTATTTTGGTCGCCACTGCAATGTGGACATTTGAACTTCGACACGTGTAGTGTCTTTTTCAAGGTTCCATTATTCCCACTGTTGTTATATTTCTTGGAAACTGTTGAGAAATGTTGTTGGTTGTTAGACCCTTTTTGTTGGGGGTCTTGTTTGCGACGAGCTGTTTCCAAACTGATGAATTTGGTTTCCAGGAAATCCAGAAATTCTTGAAGTACTGGTAGCTCCCGCGAATTTTTTAAAGACTCTATGTAATCGGTATACGTGTCAGAGTCTAGTTTTTGGGATAGGATGTGTACCACCATAGGATCCCACGATGTTGTATCAATGTCTAAATTGCGGATAGCATTCAGACATTCTAATGTTGTGTCATGCAGTTTTTTGATTTGTTGTAAGGACTGCTGTTGCATGTTGGCCAATCCTAAAAGAATGTTCATGAGAGAAGAGAATATAGCCCTTTTGTTGTTGTATCGATGATGCAGAATATCCCAGCATATGGAATAGTTGTCCGCGCTGATTGATAAATGTTGGATGAGCTGGTCAGCTTCCCCTTTAACTTTTCATTTCAAAAACTGCATTTTTTGGGCACTTGATAGCGACGGATTGTCATGTATTGCTTCCTGGAACAAATCTTTGAAGCTCGTCCACTGGTTATAGTTACCGCTAAAAACGGGTATTTCTAGTGTAGGTGTAGTTTTTTCTCTATGAGCCACGGACCACATTTTAGTATTAATCGCCTTTTTCAGACTGTTGTATTGTTTTTCATGACTCAAGAATGTTTGTTCATACTCGATTTCCCAATGCAGAGTATCGACTGCTATCCACCTAGATTGCAGTGTTTTAAGGACATCTTCAAATTCCCATTTGTCGGAAATAAGTTCCAAGTTAATGTTAGATACCGTTCTGCGGAATGCCTTAAAATTAGCTGCCTGCTTGCGAAGCATCTCGTCGAGTTTGCTGTTGTACAAACAGCAAACTCGACGAGATGCTTGCCTGATTGACCATCCAAGCACGACGAGCGCCTTGACCCAACTGCGAAGGTTGACCATCTTCTCTCGGCTGCTGTTCCTCTGTAGACTCCTGTTCAGTCTCGAATTCTTTACCAAAAAACGTACCTTCTCTAGGCCGCCCTTGATTATCATTTCTTGATGGAGCTTCCAGCAGTTGTTGATGCATCTGGTTGATCAGTGTTTTGACAACTTGGCTTGTTTTTTCGTACTCCTGTTCCGTAAAGTAGACATGTGACTTACTTACTTCTGTTGAAAGGCGATCATGGTTAAATTAATACTCATTCCAGTATTCTTCTAAATTATTAAAACACTTTTTCAAGTATTCGAAGGTTCGCCTTTGGAGACCAGTCTTCTTCAAATTAACCCCGATATTTTCGATGTTGATGGCGAGCCCCAATTGGACGTCGTAAAGCTCAGCCATTTCGCACGTTGTTTAAGGACGTAAAATCTCCCAAGGCGTAGACAATAATGGAAAGATCTTACTTGTGGTCTTCTGTTATACCAGCGTTGATGTTCTCCTCAGATCAGGAGCGTTATCCAGTCACCAACCAGTCCAGAATACCACCTTAGTCCACACACTACACTGTTGTTCACGCAACACTCGCGATTACTTTTCGAAACGCGCGCGATCCGTCTCGAAGGACCATTATGTGCGGGGTGTAAGTTCGTAGGTAATATTAAATCACTGATTGGTTTTGGATTGTATGAGTTTATTAAAGGTTCTTCAAGTTTAATGGAAAATGTCTTAAAGTAAAATGTTAATGTTAAATTCTATGTTAAATGTTATGTTATAATGTTATGTTAAATGTTATGAATGCACCCGGTCCGTATGAAGTCTGGTAATGCACTGACGTTAAAGTATTATAAAATTGTCACTTAGATGTAAGTACAGTGATTGTTGTAAACTGCTGCGTTGGCAGGTGTTCGGTTGCTTAGACCGAACACCTCCCTACATACTACAATTAAATGAAACGAAATTTAAATCTTGTATAAAACGCACACTATGCTGCCAAGCATATTATAAGCTGGGGGATTATATCGCCGACAAAAATGCTTGGCTCAGCGCTGGTCCAGCTCCACAAGGGCGCATAAACTAATTGATTAGCATTCCAAAATATTGTTGGAGCTGCTGAAGATTGCAAAAAATATTTTTGAATTGTATAACTTCAATCTCTTAATATTGTATAATTGCATAGCATATGTGTGAGCACTGTGACTATGTACCTTCTATAAAGCTACCATTTACTGGGTACGTCTTTCATTGACTTGATGTGCCCTGGCGGCTGGGAGTATGTCATGCTCACTCAAATGTCTCGCTGGTGGTGGCGTGTGTGTTGGATCGTTAAGTTCCCTTCAAAATGGTTGAGCTAACGGTGCTGATCCATGCGTCATGTTCGTGAACGGGCGCCGTCAATAGGGACTGGTCATCTCTTATCTGCCTCGGCTTATTTTAATTTTTTAATTGTTTTTATCTTTTTATTACGGACGCTTTTTTACGTGAACATCTTTCTAAATTGTTCTCACATGTATAATTTCAATATGAATGATGAAACCAATATTTTGTTACAATGTTATGATTTAAAAGAGAGTCCGTGGAGTTTCTTGCCCGTTCTTCTCCATAGGAACCTACGATTTGGAATGGGCAACTAGCTTCGTATTTCTGACGGACTGACCCCTTGACAATTCAAAAGTGCCTGTAGGTAAATGTTTTAATTGAAATAAATGCTTTGAATTTTTTTTAACTTGCGCAGATTGCTGGGTGGATACATACTGCATGCTGTTAAGTTATTTGTACTAAAAGGGCAGCTCCAATCAGGAATCGAATCAGTTAGGATAACGGGTGATAAATGGGATTCCCATTTATTACTGTGTCTGGGGCCGACACTGATTCAAGATGGCTAAATGTTAAGAATTTATTTTATTTATTTTATTGTGTTCATTTATATCGGCCAGGCTCAGTCGATTACGAAATTAATAATATATTTTTTTAGTTGGCAATAAAGTAGGCAACAGAAGTTATGGTGGACGAAAAGTGAGATCGATGGTCATTAAATTTGTAAAGGATTATTGAAAAATATAAGTGTTTTACAAAACACCGTTCAATTTAATAAACGGCGTTTTATTTCAAAACACGTATACATCGAACGTATTTTTTTTATCGGAAGGATATTTGCGATCCTCTGTGAGCCTCATAAGCTGATGCAGCGGTTCCGGGTTCCGGCGCCAGACGAGCGCCGGACCCGCACGATTGTATTCATTCACACGAGAGAACACAAGATTACCAACGTATCGACTGCGTTCACGCGAGCTCTGCTTGTACTGCGCCGATCGTGGAGCACATTGATGTTATTTTATGAAATCGCCGCGTATTTAACACAACTTTACATTAAGTAGGTATTTACTTAGGTACCTGATAGCATTACCTATACATAATTTCACTCACTGATGAATAGCTCGTCATCTCCCTAGCCTTTAGGCTTCCAGTGTAACCGGGTGCAACTGAATACCAATATTTTGAATGGAGCAACTGCCTATGCGTAGGTAGCACGGTAATACACTTTTGGGGCCTCTGACTAGATGTAGGTATTATTTAAAACTAGTGACTAACAGAAACGACTGTCAAAGATCTATAAATGACAGCCAGAATCAACGGTTTACATAATCACTCATATGTCACAAACCCTAGCGGCCGCAGTTCATAGTCAAATTAGTACTTAGTTGTTTTGAAAACAATAAGACGCATGAAAGGGCGGAACGCGTCTGGAACCCGCGCGGGTGACCCGTGAGCGACGCGACTCGCAAGCGACTTGACCTGCAAGCGTGACCCGCGCGCCGCGCCCGCAAATCGCGTAATTTAATTAACAAGTTTAATTAATTTTAACCTTTTCAGTCGCGCAAATGCTGTACATTATAGATGCGGCAGGTAGCGGGTCGCGCCGCGGCCGCGCTCGCGACACAACGAATCAACTAACAACACTATTTGTACGGAACCAAACGTAATTACACAGCCGCCGTCGTTACGCTCACAAAAAGTTAAAGAGATTTAGTTTTGCACCGTCCGCATCCGCCGCGCTACCCTAATAACAATTTAATTACTGAATTACTGACTGCCGCGCCGTGGGCGTCTTCTTTACAAAATATCTCATTAGTATCAAGAGGTCACAATCTCGTTAGATAGCGCGCCCAGTAAATAATTTTGTTCAACATTTAATACCTTCACAATATAAAGCGGGTTATGATAACGCGGCGAGGTTGGCGGGGTGTGGGATGCGATATACTCTGCTGTTAGTGACCAGTCAGAGTGTGATACCACAGAGCACCACAGAGTCTGATACCGACGTGCGTCTCGGCACTGTCCGCGATGTGGACGTCTCACGCGCACTATAGCCTACATTGTAGATCTGACAGGCATCTGTCAGGGACAGTCAGGGTGAAAATGAACCGCAGTCATGAGGGACACGATAGATCCCGATCTTAAGATGCACGGTACAGATTAAATAAAATACCTATGTAAAAACCAGTCATTATATTATTGAATTAATGCAGCTGCTATTTTGCTACGTTGATAGTGTATAAGATAGCACCTAGACGAGACGAGTGTAAACTATAAACAGATATAGAGAGCGCGCGTGTGGACCGGCTGGCGAACGCGGCGGCGCCTGCGCGCTCGGGAATCGAGTACGACTGGCGCGACAACGTAGGTAATTCAATCTCGCATCCCACATTTGGTATTAGGGCTAGTGGTACTGTATTCAAACAAGTGAGCCTGCTCGCCTGCTCGGGTAGTTAGTATTCGTTGCTCGGTGAGCGAGCTAATTGAATTATTGGATAAATATAATAAACCTGTCGCATAATTATGAGTGTGTAGTTCCGCCGCCTTCGCCGGGTACCCACATTTGTTAACAAAAACAATATAGTAGTTTAGTGCCGTAAATTTAGACAAAATTGACCTTTACATGAATATTGCTTGGGTATTATGAATGAACCTTATTTGATTTTAAATAACTTACTGTTACGTTCAAGGCTACGAACACACTCAGCGGTTAGGTCGCGGCCGGTTAGCCCCCCTATGCTCTAGTCGCGCTATCCTCTAGTCGCGCTATGCTCTAGTCGCGCTATGCTCTAGTCCGCCACATTGACCGCGAGCCGGCGGCCAATGTGGCGGCAAAGAATTCTCAGTTGATTTCACGGCTTGCTTTTAAATGGACGTCGAGGAGATAGCTGTGGTTGTGTATTTAGTTATGCGGAAGAAGAAAAAGAAAAATACTCGAAAAGAATATTGGGTGCACCCATTATTACGTTAAAGGCAATCAAAGGACTGTATAACACTTACATACTACTTAGATATAAAAAAATATGAAAAATAGTTCTTCAATTATATGAGGATGTCAAGGAGCACATTTCATGATTTACTTGATGGAATTAAAACAAAAATAAGACATCGTCCGTGCGCCCTCGTGTGAAACGACCGCCGCGTGACTAGTTTCGACATACTGAGTGAACCGCCGCCGACCCGCCCGCCTCATTTGGGCCTGGTCATCTCTTCACTGCTATAATTTATTTTTATTTAATCTTTTTGAGTTGAATTAAGAAATAATAAAATAGAATAAGGGGTGCGTTACACAAACACAAACAAATCACTCGCAAACGCGAGTGATTTGTTTTATTCTCTTTTGTGCTGCTAGACTTAGAATTCTCCCATAAGTTATACATATCTGGTAGAATAGAATAGAATAGAATCGGACTTTATTTCGGACACAAATATCCATATATGGTGTACATACAAAAAATAACTTACTGCCTGGTGTTAGTAACAATCAACATCCGCACAAACTGCTGAACAATCGGAGAGCCGAAGCTCTCGGCTACAGTTTTCAGGATGCTGTTCTGACTGCCCCTCACTCTCCTCAGAAGCGACGCAGTTTTTTGCGTATAATTGCATAGAAGCCGTCGGTGCGGGCTTACGCGAACATATTCGACGCGCTACAGTATGTATCGAGGCAGCTTCAACAACATCCTGAAAGCATTGTTATATTGGACGCGCAGGGCATCCAGTGATCTCTTAGTATAATTGACCCATAGATTGCCCGTGTACATACTTTGGCAGTAAGCCTTAAAAAGTGTTAGTTTTACTTGGTATGTACACCGCGAAAATCTACGGGACAACATTACTCCGGACCGCTAGAGCCCTGCGCTCCTCTCAATGTCTGCATACTCCCTGAGTGCATCGGTAAGACAATGCCCTAGGTATTTAAAAGTTGACACCCTATTAATTGGTGACCCGTTCAAAAGCAACTCTGGTCCCTTTCCACGGCGTTTGCCGCTGACCTCAAATTCCATGGTACCACCATGATATTTAATCCATGTGCGGCAGTGTAGGTCTCACACGTTAAGCATCATTTAAGCATCTTTCTGATTACTCACGCCGACGGACCCAGCAGCACCATGTCATCTGCATAGCTGATGTTGTAAATTCTAACCCCATCAACACTGCATCCGCATGCTGCTGAGTGCGATTATCAGGTCATCTACGTAGAGCTTGAAAAGCCTGGGGGACGTCAGACCACCCTGTCTCGCAATCCAACCCATACGGCTCAGAGACTGTATCAAACCATTTCACCTGATTGACTTGGTTACCATACCAATACTGGAACAGCCCACATATAAAATTTCCGCGGGTATACCCCTCTCCCATCTTCCTCCAGAGCACATCGTAAGAAACGAGATCAAACGCCTTAGAGAGATCAAGGAAACAGGCGTACCGCGATCTTTATAATATTGAACGGTATGGTACGGGACGAAACCCGAACTGTGCATTATGAAGATATATGTATTTACTTAATTAAGCAAGAATCAAGCATACCGTCCAACACCTTGGCTATTATAGTCGCAAGAGAAATGTCCCATTTCTCTTGGTAAAAAATAAAAGCTAGTAATTACCTCTGTCCGAGATGTCACCGGTCCTGTTCTTCACAATGGCAACTACGACGGTCTTCATTAGATGCTAATCTATCTATCTTCAGGTAGGTATGCGTGACTAATACACATTGTGAAAAACATAGACAAGACTCGCGGCAAATATATTGTGTAGGCCCACCCCTGATGTTGATAAATATCATAAGCTAAGTGTTTTATATAACATGAGCGGAAATCGCATTTTCATACCACACCTTAGCCGTGCCGCTACACAACTTGGCCCTGGTGGAAATAGACACGACCTCGCAAATCTCTGATGGGAAGGCAGCCTAATTCGCAGATTTAAAAAATATACAGTAGATATACAGTTCTCACAGTCTTGGTGCATTTTAAGCTGGTTTGAGTTACTGCCAGAACTAGGCTAGTTGCGAGCAACACAAGTTTTCGTTATTTATTTTACTAGCCTTCCCAGGTCACCGTCATTGTTACGAAATTCGATCATGAAGTAATCGTGTGTAACTCAAACTCAAAGCATTTATTTCAATTAAACCATTTAGAGGCACTTTTGAATTGTCAAGGGGTCAGTCAGTCAGAAATATGAAGCTATTAGCCTATTTTAAAGCGTAGGTTCCTTTGGAGAAGAACGGGCAAGAAACTCCATGGACGCTCTTTTAAATCATAATTATACTTACAAAATACTGGTTACATCATTAATGTTAAAATTATACATGTCAAGAACAATGAAAAAATTCGTGCACGTAAAAAGCGTCCGTAATAAAAATATAAAAACAATTCAAAAATTTAAATAAGCCATGGCAGATAAGAGATGACCAGTCCCTACTGATGGCGCCCGTTCACGAACATGACGCATGGATCAGCACCGTTTAGCTCAACCATTTTGAAGGGAACTTAACGATCCAACACACACGCCACCACCAGCGAGACATTTGAGTGAGCATTACATACTCCCAGCCACCAGGGCACATCAAGTCAATGAAAGACGTACCCAGTAAATGGTAGCTTTATAGAAGGTACTATCGAAGAACTTCATATATAAGCAGTTTGAAAACAAAATCCCGTGAACACGATGACAACATCTGTTACCGCCCCGGTTCTATAGCGGCCGAGCGCTGCAAGCAGTAATAGCCTTTACGGTGTATAGATATGAACTTCTTCGATGGTACATGGTCACAGTGCTCACACATATGCTATGCAATTATACAATATTAAGAGATTGAAGTTGTACAATTCAAAGATATTTTTTGCAATCTTCAGCAGCTCCAACATTATTTTCGAATGCTAATCAATTAGCTTATGCGCCCTGTGGAGCTGGTCCAGCGTTGAGCCAAGCATTTTTGTCAGCGATATAATCCCCCAACTTATAATATGCTTGGCAGCATAGTGTGCGTTTTATATAAGATTTAAATTTCGTTTCGTTTAGTTGTAGTATGCAGGGAGGTATTTTAATGTAACATTTTAAACAGTACCCCATGAAATATGAGTCTACTTTAGCCGGTCACACGATAACACCTGACAGAAAATTACTAGCAATGAATAGTTTTTCGACGTGTAATGAGCTTTTTGTTAGAGAAAGTAGAGGTTTTGTTCTTGAATGAAAAAAAAAACTGCTTAAAATCGGTGAACTAATTCATAATTTAGTTCAAATGCACTTTTGATCATTTTGGGAAGCGTATGCCAATATAGGTTCTTTGTTCTATTTTTTCTGTTCATAGTCCCTGGGGGCCTGTGTACCAGCTAGCCGGTGACAGCGATCGTTGGCAGTGACACGTCATGAGTGCAGGCGAAGCAGCGCGTGTGTGGCGCCACTGTTGTGCGGCGGTTATTGTTGCCAGTTCCAGGTTGCCGGTGGGTCTTTGTTATATACAGTTCCTCTGCAGTGATGGTAACGATAGCTAGCGCTCTCAACGACCAAATAATCTAGGCTGTACTTGTGTTAAGTACTTATATAAATAGAATTTTAACATTAAATTAAGGAATACACATTTTTTCCTGGAACTCGAAATAGTAGTTGTGGGTAAGGCCGCTTAGGATCGACACAATTAAGCCGGTATGAACGAAGAGAAAAAGTAATAATATTATGAGTGAATTTTGAAGTAAAATATTTTGGGCGTTCGATGCAAATATTTTTGTAACACATTCATGTGGACGTCCTGTAAAAATGTACGTCCTTTTACGTAGGATAGGAGGTACATCTTTGAATATTTCAAATTAAGTTCCGTCAAGTCTCAAGGCAGTAGAAAAAGTCAGAGAGTTTGAATCAAGTGCGAGTCATTCCTGGCGCGGAGATCAGCACAAAGTTGTTTATTTTTATCTGTTCAGTTTTACGACTACATTCAAATTACAACTTAAGCCATGTAACTTAAAACTCTTTTTTTCTAAAACGATTCGGATTTATTTTCTCTCATGGAAATTCAGATTCAGTTAGAACGGTGACCATATTGCAAAGCAAGTTGAAGCAAACTAATTACATTTAGCGAACGCATTCAGAGGTGTGCTGTGAGTACCTGTACCCGTACTGTGGGTAGCCGACACCACCACGTGGCCAACATCTATTTGTCACGACCACATAACATGTCACGGCAGGCGACGAGACATGAAATGAAAAATGAATGCGCTACTCAGTAGGTTGCTACCTACTGAGTATCGCATTCATTTTACGGTTACGGTGTACGGTTAACGCTCGTATGGTTTCCGTCAAACAATATATTTGCGTCTCGTGGTACCGATGACAATGATGAGCAGATCCTTCGCCTCAAGCTAGCAGAGGCTGTAAATATCATCAAAAATGACTAACATTCATCGGAGTGTTACTTCACTAGTATAGTTCTGTAAACTACAGACTACACAATGCACAGTTCTTTTCTTAATAAACCTCATAAACTTACTGAGGACATTTGAATTAGAATAATATTTTCTTTATATTTATTGACAATAATGTCAATCGACAAGACTATAGGCTGCTTGTGGTGACTGGTCGTTTTGCTGATCATGGTTTTGTTATTGTTATTAGTAATTAACTGTTTATTTATTTTACCTCGATGGTCCTAGTTTATCATTTATAACTTCCAGTTACAGCAATATATATGTAGCTATATGTAAGCGGGCACGCCCTTTATGACTGGAGGCTTTTATTTAGATATTGTTTACGTTTAGTCTAGTTTTTTTTTTAAATTTCTGCTTGAGTACAGATTGATATTTTTGGTTGGTTTATTGGCGTGTGCTAGCTGACATAATACGGCTATTAATATTTATAATTTAAATTATGTTTAGTGTTGCGTAATATAAATAATATTGCATATTATATAGAATCTTTTTTTTTTTCTAATTGAACAGACAGCTGTGCTGCTGGGGAGTTTGTTGCGCCACTTCTTCTTCCCAGCTAAAGCACTAGGAAGTGGTGAAGGGTGGGCGTTTTGTGGGACTGTCTTATGTAACTTTGACGTTCAAAAAGTGCTGATTCTCAGCCTAGTTTGAATAAATGACTTTTGAATTTTGAATTTAATATAACGACTGAGACAAATAGACGGCGGATCCAGCCGTCCGTCACGTGAGATAATGTCACCATGCGCCGAGTGCGCCGCGAGGTCTCCCGCGCACTAAAACTACGTAAACTATTAATTCTATCACTCCCAGCCTCCTAACTGCTTGTCAGTAGAGTCGTGCATACTAGCGATGCGCGTGTGAGCCAGCGTCGGACGCGGCTCGTGTGGAGTGCATCATGTAGGTACAAGCGCCGTCCCTCCGCCTCATTACTGCAACTACTGCCGAGCATGTGATCGTGTGAGTCGCTACTAGCGCGGGTTTCCCCCGACACGCGTGGCGACGCTCTCCGCAAATATTTGTGTACTCAGCGTGATTCCACCTCGTACGAACTCGCGCGTAGTAATGTGTTCGTTACGGCAAAACTCACATACATAGGTACTCATGAGATAATAATGTTACTCTGTTTGGTTTGGTGAAACAGTTATAAAGAAATCAGATTCCCCAAATTAAGAATTCATCCGCAAATGCAAAGCCGTTGATAAGCTCTTCACATACGCACGTATGACGATGTAACATGCTCGGTAATATCCCCTTGACTAGCTGCACACTGTTAGTAGAACTCGCTCGGTAAGTGAAGCTGTCGATACGTGAGAATACCTTGTACTTATTCAAATGAGCTTTGCTAGCAGCACACCGTAATATTGTTGACACATCGCATCGCCTTTGGGTTTGCTCACACGCTTATAGTCACTAATCTACGCTTGTCACTTGTCATGAATTGATGATCGTAATATGTGCTGAATAATGTCATTCGCAGATGGCAATCGTACTCGAGACCACATCAGAGAGGTGCAGTTGTAATGACCCGAGTGTAGTAATTAACACGTTGAACGCCAGGCTGAAAACCATGTTTAGCCTAGTGGGCCGCGGCGGACACCATGTGACCGCCAGTGTAGCGGGTCCAGGGGGCCGCGACGGACACCACGTGTCCGCAAGCCCTCGATCACTTCAGAAGCCTGTAGGCGGCCGACGGACAGAGTTTCGACTGTTTTTACTAAGGCAAGTGACCCGCGCGGCCCCACAGTACAACCTGGCCTCTTGGCACAAAAAAAATCGAAAGGACTTAGAATTTATAGGCTTTTCAACAAGTTGTTTCCAAAAATGTTGTACGTAGATAAAGTAAGTATGTATTTTGAATCATTCAATTGACATTATTTTTTATAGGTAGACATTAACTTTTAGACCTTTTAAGGCACTGTAAAGTCATTCAAATTGTAATCTTTTCAGTCAAGTACGTATCGAATAAGTAATGGGTTCAGTAGGTAATTTACGTAAGAAAATGAATTAAACTCATAATAATTTAGACATTATATATTATATTATAGAAAGAAATCAATATTATAATTATATTTTTATGGAAAATACGTAACTACCATACCTAATTAAAATAATAATGAACTTCTAAGTCATGAGAACAGGTACAAGCTGTCCATTGGTTCGTAGTTCACAACAGATATCAAAACAAAAATTTAAAGAGATCAACAAAATGTCACATAACATAAAATGCTTGGCATTACAACAATAGTTTAATCTTAATCATTTTTATATAAAAGTCTTCAGAAATCAGTCATTATAACCTAAATTTAATTACAAAGTATGAACTTTGATAAAAAAAAGTAACTAACATAAAAATCTATAAATCTTTAGAAATGACACAGTCTTGGCATTACAACAATAGTATAGTCTTAATATATTTTATATAAGTCTTCAGAAATCAGTCAATATAAATCTTTACACAGCCTATCATTAGAAAGATAAACATTATACTAAAAATCTATGAATGTAATTTAAAAAAACAGTTATGGCACAAAATAGGCTTTTCAGGACAAACGCTACAAAAAGTGTTCACTTTTTTGGTCTTGTTGCGTGCTTGTAGGCGACCCATGTTTTTGACATTCGTCTTGTAGCATTCCCCACAGTTTCGTCTGGTTTTTCTAGATGGACCGACAAATTTTTCCAAAACATGTTTCTTTCTTTTCGGTCTTGTTGGCTCTGGTTCATATGGTTGTTGGTTAGCACAGAAAGATTTCAAAATACATAGCTATCCTAAAATCAGTTACTTTTATTTTATTTTTGTTTACAGACTGGTACAACACATGAGCATTGATTAGAGCTATATTCAGAAGCATATCAAATGCAATCTTTTTATGCCATCGGATTGATTTGTGCAATGGAGTTGAATAAGAAGCCATCTGGTCTGCCAAATCTACACCTCCTTTAGCCTTGTTGTATTCCAAGACAATTTTCGGCTTTCTCACAACTTTTCCGCGTTTTGTGAACTCGACGAAGCGTACAGAGTGTTTTGTGGATAACATTAGAACATCGCGCTTGTCTTTCCATTTTAACACTGTTATTCCATCTTGACTCTCTTCAGCATAATAATGGCCCCTCTTGAGTTTGGTGCTGACTACTTTTTTAGGAAGCCCTCGCCTGTTTTTCCTGACCGTCCCGACAAGATGAGTATGTTTGTCCAGAAGTCTTCGCGCCAAATCTATACTAGTATACCAGTTGTCGGTGTGCAAAGTATGCCCCCTGTTGACATAATCTTCACACAAATCCATTACAACATTTGTGGGTGTTGTGTTTGTAACATCGTTTTTTCCAGCATAGACATTTATTTTGTGTGTAAATCCAGGAACAGAGCACAATTTGAAGAGTTTGACACCATACTTATGCCGCTTATTTTTGTTGTACTGCCTGAATATGATTCTACCACGAAATGGCACCATACTCTCATCGATGCAAATATCTTCATTTGCAGTAAAATGTTGCCGAAAAGACAAATTCAATTCGTTCATCAGCTTCCTTACACGATGAAGACGGTCGGACTTGTTTTTTTCATCATCTTCAGAAAAATGCAACATGCGAAGCAAAATTTCGAAACGGTTACGTGACATAACAGTTCTAGGAAAAGAATGCCCGATAACTTGTCCTTCGACCAATAGTCCGATAATTTTGGAAGCTTGACCACACCCATGAAAAGAAGCAAGCAAAATAATTTCTTCATCTCCGCAAGGTTCGTTGGAACCCACTGGTTGATCCGCGCACCAAAAGAAGCATCAGGTTTCTTAGCTATTTGTTCAATAGCGTATTTATTAGTTGCAGAAACTATAAAATTCCACATATCATCACAGACAAAAGCGAATAGAAATCAGCTGGAGATTTATTCACCATTGTAGAACGAACAGCATGCGATGGCCCCGAAATGTCAGTAAATGGAATCAAACGACGTTGCTTACCTTTTGGCGGTCCCCATCCACCGCTATGAGTTTGAGTGTGTTCTGGCAAACCAGGTGCGGTATTTTCTGATCCACTGGCCTCACTTTCCGAGTGGATGATACGGCGTCGATTACGTTTATTCGGCTGCAGTACTAAAAAAAACTCGTTCTCATCTTCAGAAGATACGTGAAAACTTGAATTCAACAAGTTTATTTCAATGTTCTCGATTTGTTGTAAATATTCTTGGGTCACTTCAAAATTTTCGAATTCTTCCATGGTGCGCTATGATTATAACTCAACGGAACCCTAATTTATTATAAAAACACGATATTCTCCTACACGAGCGCAACGGCAAATGAACGAGTGAAGCGTCTCGCCGGGGCTCGAGGGTGCGGACGGTGCAGCGCGGGGGGAGCCGACAGCGTGACCCGCGCGGCTCCCGCGCAAGGAAAGACGGTTGGACGTTCTCGCAGGCCGCGACGGTCACTGGTGTCTGCCATTTAACATCTCGGAAAATAATGAGTAAATCGCTGTTCCTGTAAGTCGCCCAATATTTTTGAGTTAATTCTTGACAATATTTGCAAAAAAACACCTCGACGGTTTTTGAACGATTCTCGATTTATCGATGCGGCTCCTGGTGAAAGTATGCTGTCGGACACATGGTGTCCGTCATGGCATTCAACGTGTTAAAACTTATCGTCACTTGTTGGGCACAGTTCCAACAGAATTTTCTAGAAATAAATCCTCTTCCACTTTATCAAGCTACAGATTAAACCGAGGAGCGGTGCGCGGCGTGCGGCGGCGGCGAGAGCAGCATATTTTTCTAGCTTTAACAAGATGATACTTCATCACTTTTTATTAGTCACCATTGCTGAACCGAGAATAGTAATACTATGTGAGTATAGTAATACTATGTGTGTATAGGTTGCATATTGTGCCTTGAGTATGTACGGGCTAGAGCTATGTTCGGAGTTGACGAGTGAAAGCTGTAACAGTAAGCTGGTCGCCGGCATGTCCGGCGTGCGACACGTTAGTAGCGGCCGCATTAGCAGTCTTACTCAATTACAGGTAGCCTCGCGACATATTTTACATCACATAATATATAACATCGAGCCGACGACGTACAGGTTGGCAATACCTTTATACTTGACACGTGATGCTCGAAGATATTCATAATTTTCATATAATATTAAATAAATCGAATATGAACATGAATTACACGGGCCGCGAGGTCCTTCGTAGCCGAAATCTCAAAGACCACTCGATAAATTGGGGTTTTCCATTAGAAGTCTGGATTTGTCCCCGTCCAATGGTAATAGGCACGCTCTCTATATTACAAGAAGCCCAAACATAGCTGGCGCATCGAGGGCGCCTGCCTAGTGGGTCTGATGGCCTACCCACTCGGTGCACAGACATGTCACGGCAATGTGTTGATATTGTTGATCCCGCGGAGGGCGCAACTTGTCGTACCACAGTGTGACAAGCGGTCTGTTTTGCCAGATTGCCCTTTATAAGACGGCCCATACAAAGTGGCCAGTAAACTGGATAGTCACTTTAAGGTCGATATCTCATAGTTTTTTATTTGTATAATGAACCATATGTACATTAACCACCCGGTCAGAGAACACTGGTCCGTCAACTAGCCAGCGTTCAAGTCGTCACGTGGTACGGGCCTATTTTCAAGATGGCCTGTGAACTGACTACCGTGCACCCGCGCAAGAATAAACAAATTGAATTCACGATAAGCCGGACGCGCCTACGAGTTATTTTAGAGATAAAGGTTTTGTTGCTGGGACATAAAAACAAAAAAAATAATGTAGCCGTTTTATAATAATTTTATGGTGTATCAAATACTTATAGTGTGATTATTCAATGATGAGAGTGGTTGTGTTCCGAATTTCCGAAGGGAAGCTGGTAGGAATCTGCTTGTTTGAACCCGACGCCCCTGACACCTTCACAGCCACCGCCATCTCTATCCCATAAGATTTTCGGGATTTTCAGGTTTTTTTTTTCTAAAAAAATGCCACTATGATTTACGGCACATAATTTATTTATTGATTTATAATATACTAGCTGCGCCCCGCGGTTTCACCCGCATAAGTTTCGATCCCGTGGGAATATCAGGATAAAAACTATCCTATGTGTTAATCCAGGTTATAAACTATCTATGTGCCAAATTGTATTTAAATCCGTTGAGTAGTTTTAGCGTGAAGAAGAGACAAACATACACACTCATAAACTTTCGCCTTTATAATATTAGTGTGATATTGTATATGAATAGAAAATAAACCAGTAACAAGCGTTCTAATGCCTCCAGAGTTGAGCTACGAGTAATTACATTGAGAATATAATCTCCGGTGATTATCGCCCGATCCATCAGGCGCTGCAGAAGCACTCGCCAGTGATCACTGTGGGCGCCGGACGAACAAACCATCGCGAGCACTCGGTGATCTGCGGATCGCGTGCACCATACACCACTACACTCTCCACAAGTAATCATAACAAGAAGAAAGAAAAATATCTACGTTTTCTTACAAGTACACTTACAAACATTAATTTAATTTGTCTCATTTTGTGCTAGGAACAAGCACTTTGGGTAACTCCAGTTTTCATCATTTTAGTTTGTTACGCTTATAGCACGTTTTTAAGACTCGCTTTACTGTGTATCGTAGATACCTAAGGTCGAATCTTAACAAGCTCAAAACTCAAAACATAAAATAGACATACTCCTTGGCAATACATTATTTTGAAATCCCTACAGTTATTTATCGCTTTGTCATGAGTCTTGTTGCATTTTCTTACGGAATAACCAGCGCCGTACCTTGTAACATTCCTCGTAGCCTCGTAGACGCATCGTAGCTCCGCGTAGACACGTCGTAGCACGGCGTAGCGAGCGGAGGACTCACACAGCACACGGGCACAGGGGCAAATACGGCAATACGGATTTTAAATGGTATGCCTATGAATAACATCAAATGTAGTACCTAATTTAAATAATACGTCTTATTGCATATAAAATTATTTACTCGTACATTAAAATTAAAATTTGTACATTTAGGTAATATTTTTATTTTAAATAAGGTAAGGTTTTTTTTTTTTTTATATTAGCAAATAAATGATCTTGAATTTGAATTTAAATATTTAAAAAAAATGCAGCAAAATGTTTACTGCAATTTTATTGTTATGTTTATTGTTCTCTTTTTTAATGTGTTTTTTGCTGTTGTATTGTGTCTAGAATAAATGTTTTCTATTCTATTCTAAACAATTAACTGATTTATTGAACGATAAAAAAGTGGATTATTTTGTGGCCGAAAAAATTATCGTGGCAATCACTTTCTATTAGTAAAAGCACATGTATGCACATGCACATTATGTTTTATTTGAATTTGTTTTTACAGTTCTGGCTCATACATTTTGTTTGGTTTTGACGTCAATGTACTTAGGTATTGAATAAAGTTGACCTATTTTAAATATTGCAAAGTGTATAGTTTCTAAGAATAAAACGAGCAAGTTAAATATTGCAGCGCATCGTCATAGCCTTTGAGGAGGCTTTAATTTAATGTTAGTAATAATAATGTGAATACGTATTAACACTTTCTTAATATTTTTGGTGAGCGTCAGTGTACCAGGAAGACGAGAGTCTTTAGTGTTCCTCTCGTGTGGGCGGCGCCGCGGTAGACAACGATCACATGAAACGTATCGGGAACCAATTAGTCGGTTTAAGCTAAGCCGCGCGAGTTCTCCTCGAGAACTCGCGGAAAAACTCGCATGATCTGAGCGCAATATAATTAAAGTTCATAACAAACAGCTCCCGGGTGCAGGGCGCGCCTGATGAACAGCGCAATCGATCGACGCCCCCCGCAGACCGCGCGCCCCCCACCCGCGCCCGCCACGCTCTTACGTCACTCGCTCAAAGAAACGTGACGGCACCCGAGATGAGCGCGAGATGAGACGCTCCACTGCACAAGTAATGAAGACAGAACAGCCACTCGTCGCGACGGCTGACAAGTGCATGACCGTTCTCGTGGACGCGGTATAATAAGTGCTGTAATACACCTGGAGGCCTTATTTATAAGACATCCACTGGATAGCCCGGTTAGGCACCCAACAGCCTCGAAGGCTCAGCTGAGAAAAGCCATTTAAAAAAAAAAATGTAATTGGACACCAGCGTAGGTTGCACGCGCCTCACTAGTTCATTTAGGTGTACGAGGATAAGGTGAATAGTCGTCGCCCATGTTTGGAGTGATCCTGCTGCGGGCGTGTGCCGCGCGTGTGGCTATGGCTGCGCTGGTGTGGCGGCGGCGTGGCGGCGCGCCGTGTATCGTGATTGCATTTGCAGCACATCGGGGCGCACGGTGCATGGAGCGACCCACACGCCACATTCCTACCAATCTTACTTTACGATGATCCGCACGGTTCCCGCGTCCTGTCGAGGCAATCTACATTTTTGTGCTCTTGTAAACTTTTCCGATACAAATAGACATGGTAGCATAGTCTATAATAAATCTCAACACATTATAATAAAATCGTAGCGGAGTCAAAACTGTACTTTGAATATTACAAAAAAAAACGTTATCGTTGATTGCCGAAAATATAGGATTTCGTTTTTTTTTTTCTAAATGTATGTTCCAGCATTACGCAAATATTACCGGAACCTTGTTCTTTTGTATAGATATCCATACTAATATTATAAATTCGAAAGTACCTGTCTGTCTTTCTGTCTCTATGTTACCTTTTCACGGCTAAACCACAAAACGGATTTTGATAAAATTTGGCAAGGAGATAGATGGCGTCCTGGAGAAGGACATAGGGTACTTTTTGTCTCAAAACAACCCTAAAGGAGGTGATATAATAATATATCTTTATTTCAGACATAGGACGTGCATACATTTTTAACAAAAAAAACAAAAACAGAAAAACAAAAAAACGTTAGTAGGGTTTTTAGTGGAGCACATAAAAATACAAATAAAACAGGGTGTTAGTAATTTGTTATTACAAAATCAAGATAACTATATATAGTCTATCTATAGTCTATTTCCTGTTACTGAGTAAGTGAACACTCGCCCAGTAAACAGTAAACGGACCGTTTATTTTTCACGCTAACGTTCTGAGGACAGCGTTGGTGCTACCACGGACCCTGCTCATCATCGATACGGTTCTTTTCCTGATGATAGAGAAGAAATCATCGATGGAAGCTCCCGCAAACATTTCGGAAGCACTGCAGTACCTGGGTTTCTTCAACACTGCCCTCAGAGCGTCATTGTACTGAACACGCAGGGCATTGTAAGCCCGCCGCGTGAAATTGATCCACAGACTGCACGTGAAAAATGACTGACAGAAGGCTCTGAAAAGTAACAGTTTTACATCTGTAGTACATCGTGCGAATCTGCGGGCCAACACATTGCAGCGGACTGCCAACGCCCTCCTTTCCCTAAGTCTGCATCACCTGTAGGCGGTCCGTCAGCATGTGACCCAAGTATTTTGATTCAGTCACCCTCACTAGTGTCGACTCCCCGATCCTAATTGGTGGCACATTTCATGGAGCTTTGTTCCCCGCCTTGAATACCATAAGGACACTCTTACTAGCATTACACTTGAGTCCATGCGACATGGCATACGCTTCACAAATGCCCAGAAGTCTTCTAAGCGCACTCACTGATGGGCTCAGCAGAACCATGTCGTCCGCATAACTAATATTATTTATCATGGTTCCGTCTATCGAACACCCGACTATAGCTCCGCTGAGCCTGCCAATCAGCTGGTTAACAAATAGGTTAAACAAACTCGGAGAAGTCAACCCACCTTGCCTGACACCGCATTTCAGAGGATATTCCTGACTAAGCGAGCTGACCCATCTGACCGCATTTTTTTTATTACTGTACCAGTACTTGAGGAGGGATACCGTCTCCCTCAGCACAGTCGTCTCCTCAAGTAGTTTATGTCACAGAATATCACAATTAACCAGGTTGAACGCCCTCGACAGATCAAGAAAACACGCACAAATCGGTGTATTCCTGTCATTATAGTACCTTACAGTTTGTTTCAGACACACAATCGCCATTTCTGTTGACAGGTTGGGTCTGAAGCCAAACTGCAAGTCATGGATCTGAAGGTGTTTGCTCAGCTGTGCGTTCAAGAGACTGTCGAGGACCTTCGCCACGGTAGTGGCCAATGATATCGGGCGGTAGTTATGCTTGTCAGATGGATCCCTGGTCTTGTTCTTTACTATAGAAACTACTACTGTTTTCAACATGTCATCCGGAATAAACGAGTGTCCTACACAAAAGTTAAACAGTAGACTCAAGACTCTGGGCAGATGTACACCTGCGTATCGCAAATGTTCTATACTTATTCCGTCATGACCTGGTGACTTTCCACGTTCCATCTTTATTATGACATTCTTCACATCTATTGGCATAATCCGATAGTACTTATCACCAGGTCTGACGTCTGGTTTACATAAGTTATCACTCTCAAAGGGCATTGGTTCTACAGAAAACAAAACCCTAAAAATATTTGCAATATTAGGATCACCTACTACACCATCAACGCTTACAGGAATGCTTGGCCCAGGGTTCAAATGCCCCGTGTTTTTTCAAAAACCAGTAAAGTCACTAGCTTTGTGCTTTGCTGCCAGTATGTCCATTTTTATTTGCTCGGCATTATCCTGGCACCATTTTATTTTTTTCTTGAACACTTTACGTGAGTCATACATGTCTACGTAATGTGGTTCTGCGCGCGGCTTCTCTAGTAAAACCCAGTTACTGAAAAAAAAAGCCGAGCCCTCCTATGGAATTCACTTACATGCTTGTTTCATCCTACAATACACTTCCTCTTATTCTGCTTACTGGCACTTCGAGTTTTTACCGAGGCATCACTTAAGATGGACTTAATGTTTGCGTACATTTCATTAATTATGTTCCTATTATCTAAATTATCACATAAAATATGGTCACAGCAATCCCGCAATTCTACTGGAAAGTCTATATTTCGTAATGCCTCGTTACATCGCGCCCTATATTTACAAATTTGTTCATCGTCCCTTATTCCCCATATTATTTTGTTATCCATGACTTTGTTTACAAATAATTTAGAAATGGAAAGTGGTCTGACCATGACACTTCATACAATACTTTCAATTGTTTGAAGTGCCATTGACGAAACTAGACAATGGTCTAACCATCTGACAGTTCCATGAGCCTCGCTTAGGTATGTATAAGTGTTCAGACCCCTCAACAGATCTACGTCCGCGCATGACCAACTTTGTTCCCTACAGAAATTTATCATTTCACTAAAAAACAATTCCTTCGGATGCGCATTGAAGTCACCCATAATAAATACTGTGTCTAAATTACAATCGTCAATTACCGCATTCATCTTCGATAAACACGCAGTAAACTCAGATAGATTGTCCTGACAGTCCGTAGGTATGTACACTGTAAACACTAGCATTGACTGACACTGACTCACACATTTAATCGCCGCAATTCGTACACTATTACAGTGAATAACCTCGACAACACTAAATGCACTCTTTCTCCATAAAAGGGCCACCCCACCATAGGGCCTCCCCCGCAACACACCTACCGCTGTATCTACCGCTGAGACGCCCACCGCCGCAAAGAAGTCACCGTGAAGTCGTTAAGATAGGACCAATCGTGAGGTAGCAGCCACGTCTCCTGCAGTGCTCTGCAACTATATCCGCATTGTCACACATTTTTTTTTACAAAATCCACTGATCTCTATATATACCTACAATTAAAACTCAATAGTTTAAGTATTAAGAGATGAAATTTTGTATGAGAAACCAAGCATTTCTTAAGTTAGTGATAAGAAAATACAAATTTAAACTTTTGGTAAGAATGAAAGAATTATGCGTGTCAGCGTATTTGTAAAATCATCCCCCCAAAGGGGTAAAATAGGGGTCGATTTTAAAATACACATGTAATATTGTTTTTTTTGTGTCTTCTTTTCAAGAGATTTAAGGGATTGGAAATATAGCTAGAGTCCGTATCTTGAATTTATATAAAATTTAATCTTTATTTAATTAAAATCGGCCCACTTTCAAAAGTTATTACAATTTAAAGTCTTAAACCAACCTTTCTAATGTATAGGTTAATATGTATTACGTGGTGAATGACGGCACTGAGTAGGTATTACAAATTAATGGTGATAGTAATAGTAAAATGAATAATTAGTATTTAAGGAATTTAAAATCATATATTCCTAAATCCGGATTGAAGGACAAACTTAACTTTTCAATTTAAAAATATTTTTTAATGGATTGGAGAGTACCGATTTGAATGAAATACAGACTAAATGTTACTTCAAGACACGGCCTATGAATTTTTGATCCCAGATTGAAGAACAAACTTCACTTTGCAGTTCATAATAATAACTATAAATTACCAATTTCTGGATTTTTCTTTTTACTTGACCTTGCTTCTCGCCAAATTTCTGGCTGCTGGACCGACGGGTACAAAATATAAGTAAAATAGGCTTTTTTTTATTTGCGAGTGTCAAAATATGCGGCATAAATGGCCTTGTTTTTTTTATTTCCTTGACTTGGAAGTTTGATTTTCGTTACAAATTTCAAGGGACCGTTAGATCTCAAATCTTGTATATCTATTTCAACTTGATTCCTCCTTCGGGTCTTGACAGACAACGAAGTCATCCTTTAAGGGTTTAAATTTTTCATTTTGGGGTATGCAACCCTAAAATTGACTGTTACCTTTTCATGCCGCAACGGCAGAACGGGTTTAGTTGAATGGCATACGGATAGGCCATGACCTGGGTTAGGACATCAGATACTCTGAATTCCGGTAGTACATCCCTTTTTTTTTTGGTTGGGTACTTATCAAATGACTTCTCCCGCTCATAGAGCAGGAGGGCGTGTCAGACTCTTACTGACTAAAATCCACCCGTGTTCAGTTGCCTGTGCATTGCCAGGGGCCACGGTATCCCTTTCAGACTTTCTCGCAACCCCGGCAGGCATCGGTCCCATCAGACCCCTTCACCCGCTGACATCTCTTTGAGGCGCGCGTGGAACACAACGCGCCGTCGACTCGGGCCTGGTCCTTACCGGACGGCGAGCTACACATTGCTCACCGTCTGCAAGCCCGCGCCTACGGTGTCCGGGAATCGGCTATTGATTCCCGACGCCCAGAGCGTCTCCTCTTGCGGTGGCTAGGAGCGCGAGGGCGCGAAATTTGCCTCTCCCTCACGCGTTCCGTTTCCTCCTTCTGCTTCGCCGGTAGTACGTCCCTGTGGGACATTTTCCGAAATTTACGCGGGTGAAGCCGCGGGCAAAAGCTAGTTCCTTATAAAAATCTGGTGTCTGTAGGCTACGAATGAACAACATTGCATTATATTCGTACAAAGTATGTTTATCTCACGAAACACGAAACGAGCTTTACTTGTGTTTGCCAAGTGTACAAGCACTTTGAATGTGTGTGTAAGCGTAGGAGTTCTCAGTACCGTCCAAGACAATGGCGAAGTCGGAAGTCTGTCTGCAGTCTGAAGTCGGAAGCGTGTCTCAGGTGTATCTCACAGGTAGACAGTTAAAAATTTCACAGATTATGCATTTCCATTGCCGCTATAACGACAAATAAGATTTTAAAAATAAAATTACAATAATATATACATTTGTAATTTCAAAATCAGAAGTTTATGGTATGGAGACCAGGGGGTCTCCATACCATAAACTTTTGATTTGGAAAAAAACTAATTCTAACCATGGCATGTGGGGTGTCACACACCGAGCAGAGAACAAATATGTGCAGATGGACTGAGGGCAACTTTTTTTTTCTTGTAGTACAAACAAACAAATAAAAAACTCACTTTCGCATTTTTAATATTAGTTACGAAGTTAGGATAAGACTTATCCTTAGTTATGATATTATAATTATAGTTAGGATTAGAAAAACGTTGACTAGTTTTATTTTTTAAGATTATAACTGACGTCTTCTTCTTTTCGTGCGGTTAGTAAACCAACCTGGTGTCAGGGTTTTTTAAAGCCGCCCACGGGCCTCTGACTTGGCTTCACATGCCGTCGAGAAATATCTCTCAGGCATGCCGGTTTCCTCACGATGTTTTCCTTCACCATTTTTTGAGCAAGTGATAATTATATAATACGCACATGAATCCGAAAACTCAGAGGTGCGTGCTGACGTAATTTTATGTGACATTCATGTGACTAAGTTATAAGTAAGTAAATAAATAGTTTTTGTTTATTTATGACTTTCTGACTGAGATAGAGCTCGTACAAAAACTTATTTTGATTTATTTTATTATGTACTTGAGAAGAACATTATGGTCACCATACAACATTAGCACCTTTAAAAAAAAAAAAAAACAAGAAGATATAAAAATTAAAAATGCATTTTCTCTTAAAATATGGCACTTAGAACAACGAATGATATGTCAAATTTAAAAATACTTGGTCTTATTTATGTTAATCTATGAGGTTGAGCCTCGTCAATAAAGTCGAAAATATTGGGCTCTCAGTTCAAACGTTTTATGAAAATTCGACTTTCATTTACTTTTCAACCAATAACTTTTGAGCCATTATTTCTTTTTAATTAATTCACAGAGAAGCTCAACTAGAAGATAAAACGCATAATATTTATGTATACTACTAAGGAATCTACTACTGTACTAAGGAATCTTCAAAATATGAGGTTAAATGTAGATACATTTAACCTCATATTTTGAAGATTCCTTAGTACAGACTGAGGGGCCCAGTTAAACCGCCATAAACCTGTAACGTCTGTAAGAAAATCTAAACTAATTTCTAATATTATTAACACAGAGACTTCACGAGTACTTTCTGAGATTTATGCAATGCCACTTTATGCAAGCGTCTGGATTGAGAGCCCAAGTCATTTGTGAATAAAAGTTTTAATTCACGTTTAAGAAATTTATGGGCCTTTGCTTTAAGTTACTACTTTCAACTGAATTCCCTATATGTATCAAATCGATTCGCAAGGAAAAAGATGTGGCCCTCAGTCCACGTGCACAACACATTTTTTTTTTTTTTATAAACAGTGAAATTGGGGGCCGTACAAGTTGTCAGTTTTAGACCATTTTTGTACGAGCTCTATCTCAACCAACAAAATAAGTTAGGAATTTGAAACTTCCTTATTATACTGTACTAAAAAGGCCGATTCATAAAGTATTTAAATATTGATGATTTTCTGCAACTGCAAAAATTACTTTGTAATTCATAGTATCATTATGATTTTGAAAAATGTTTTTGAAACCCTATCACTTATTGACCCGAAGTATGTCAAACTACCTATATTCGTGTGGTGTTTCTGGAGGCAGTGGTACAAAAGGGAATGAACTATGTTACGAAGTTTCGTTTGAACCAAATCATCCACCGTTTTCTTATTGTATCCGTTACTCTCAGTTATATGATAAATAATGTTTAGTTCTCTGTTATAATTATCTCGAGAAAGTGGTACTGACATTAATATATGAGTGAAACTACGATTATTATGGTCAATCCGTCTGGTCTTCTCACCGTCGCAAGCCAAGCCATTGGGTTCTAAAACAGCTGGCACTCCAGCAGTGACAAGAGCACGACGGATATTGTCATTGATGGCCGGTGTGCCATGCTATCCGGCCTGCGCTCTTACTGCAGGATAGGCCATGATGCCCGAGACAGTCGACACCTACACCGCATTGGTAGCGATGCGGAGCCAGACAGGGAGCGCCCAAACGCAGACAGGTAGCGAGCCAGAAGGTGGTATCACCCAGCATAGTGCCTATGTTGGGTGACGGCAGTACCTAAAGCCAGAGACCCGACTGCCACTGACCCACAGCCAGCAGGCGGGCACGCTCAGCAGTATTCGTGGACGTATTAATGAGATTATTCCGTACCAACCTGCAGGGCGGCTAATCGAACTGCCTCTGGGATGGGTTGGCGAGCCGTGGATGGGTTCAAGGGCCGATCTGTATTCGGGCAAGCCGGTTTCCAGTCGTTCTCTGCATCGGTCAAGCACGGAACTTCAGAGTCAACCAGGCAGGGGGCAAAAATTTTTCGGTCAGCTTTTCAGTGCTGTGAACAGAGGACTGTGGAAGATAATACTGATAATTTTGCGGAAAAGTTACAAATTGATGAATAGTAAGGTCAGTCATCTAGTGTGTTATAAACTCACAGCGAGCGTGTACAACTCGACAACGTCTCCGCACTGTGCACCCTGTAATTACTAGGTGCCGCTCTGCGGGGCTGTTTTCAGTTGTGTTTAGTTCGCCATTGTCACATTCATCGCAGAACTAACTTGGTGCTGCAAAACGGAGTAACAACTACAACATGCCATTAATGAACGAAGGTAGGTAGGCACACTGGCTTGTGTTGTGTAAGTGTTTCAGTTTCATCCCGGAAACAAAGCAACTTTCTGCACTAAGTTAACACTTATATGTAACAACGTTAACTTTCTGAATATTTAACTCGTATTTCAAGTGTTCCGTATAGACTGCGAGGCTAGTATATTTCAGTTACTTTCATAGTATCATGTCTTACGGTATTTTACTTTGGGGACGGGCTGCAGATATCGAATCAATTTTTATTCTGCAGAAAAGAGCCATCAGAGCAATATATGGCCTCCGCAGACGCGATTCTCTAAGGGAACTAGATATTAACACTGTGACCTTTGATACCTTGTCAGTATATCTATGAGAATATCATGTACGTAAGGAAAAATCTAAGCCTTTTCAGTAAAAGAGTTTCTAGTCCAAAAAAAAGCCACTACCACCACCGTAGAAATAGGGACCAATTAGTTCAACCGGGTTTCAGCCTGGCTAAAGTAGACTCATCTTTCATGGGGTACTGTTTAAAATGTTACAATAAAATACCTCCCCACATACTCCAATTGAATGAAATGAAATTTAAATCTTTCATAAAACGCACACTATGCTGCCAAGCATAATTATTATAAGTTGGGGTATTACATCGCTGACAAAAATGCTTGGCTCAACGCTGGTCCAGCTCCACAAGGGCGCATAAACTAATTTATTAGCATTGGAAAATATTGTTGGAGCTGCTGAAGATTGAAAAACTATATTTACATTGTATAAATTCAATCTCTTATGCGTATTATATAATTGCATTGCACATATGTGAGCACTGTTTACCTACATTAAATTAACCATTTACTGAGTACGTCTTTCATTGACTTGAATGTGCCCTGGCGGCTGAGAGTATGTCATGCTCACTCAAATGTCTCGCTGGTGGTGGCGTGTGTGTTGGATCATTAAGTTCCCTTCAAAACGGTTGAGCTAAATTATGCTGACCCATGCGTCCTGTTCGTGGACGGGCGCCGTCAGTGGGGACTGGTCTGCTATACCTTATTTTAATTTTTGAATTATTTTTGTTTTTATATTTTTATTACGGACGCTTTCAACGTGCACATCTTTCTACATCGTTCTCACATGTATAATTTCAACACGAATGATGTAACCAATATTTTGTAACAATATTCTGATCATGGAGTTTCTTGCCCGTTCTCCTCCATAGAAACCTACTACGCTTTGGAATTGGCAACTAGCTTCATATTTCTGACTGACCGACCCCTTGACAATTCAAAAGTACCTGTAATTGGTTTATTTGATATAAATGATTTAAGTTTGGAGGAAATACAAAATATTAAATTGTCAAATAAATATTTTATTTTTTTAAGATTTACTGCGAAGTGTATTTTTGTTGTCTTAGGTTAGAAGCGAAATTTTCTTATTTTTTTGTATTTAATTAAAGTTATATAGTTTTTTTATATATATTAATCAGTCATCTACAATATACTATAGTTTCGCAAATTAGTCTTATGTATTTTATTAGCGACCCAGAATTTTTGCGTTCCAGTGTAATAATAATAACCCCACCGCCGTATCTCTACGTTGACGTCGTGGTGGGGCTTGCGCGCTCCGAACTCCAGGTCTATGCCAGTAGAGTTTTTTGCCGGAACAGGACTGGGATTAGAAGCCAGACCAAGAGAGATACAGAAACCCGCTGGGCAGTTGTGGCGAGCTGTTGGGCAGTAGGACCACCGCCCACGGACCCTATCTCCCGGGAGAAAACTGGTTCCTCATATCTGGCTTGCCTTTATTGGCCGGTTGGAGTGAAAACTGACGAGGAATAGAGCTCCCACCTCTTTCTTGCCTTTATTGGCCGGCTTGAGTGGAGATTCGCAAGAGCAAATGTGCTTGGAGGAAGGAAATATTCCAGTAATATGTTGGTAGGGATCTTGGCCGTACTTCCGGGATTGTTCTGATAGCCGTGGAATACCGCTCCACTCCTTATAATCCTCCTCCACCTTATAATGGTGCCTATTTGGTGCGCGACATCTGGGTGGTCTCGCGCGAAACGGCTTGTCTGATTAAAACAACTATATCTCCTAGACTATGCATAGGATCTGTTTAGAAGTCACGTCGTTGGAGTTTTTATGAAATTACCTAGCAAATTGTGTATGGATTAGCCCAGTTTTGCCTTTTAATATATTAGTAATTCTAATTTGTAATCAGGGTGGGGAAATTTTTCCCAGTTTCTTGTGTAAAGCTCATTATAATTAACAAAATGAACCAATATTTCAACAAGTTTTTATTTGATTCAGATATATACAACTTAATTCACATTTATCTATCAAAAGAACACACCTTCCAATACATTTCTTTCATCACACAAGCATAACAATAGCATGAAGTCATTTAGCGTGCGGCCTCGGAACAAAAGAAGGGGTAATGTTTACACTTCGAATAAGATAAGATAATTAGGTATATTTATTTTGTAAAAACAGGAGTAAGTACAATACATGTGCATTGTGGATGGAATTAAAAATAATAAAATGAGCTACATGTTTTGCCAGTTAAAGCGTACAAAAAAAAACAAGCATGTATGATAACGTCTAACTACATTATTAACACAACAGTTTAAGAAAAGAAACTTAAATAGCTAAAAAAAAGAAAAGAGCAAAAAATGTCATACGAGTAGCTCATCCTTAACTCGACGACTACAAGCGCTAACATCTGATTATTTGTTAAATAACGTTGGATTACTTTTAACAAAATTAGCGGCTTCATAAATAAACAAAGAGGGAAGACTTAATATTTTATGTTTGATGAAATATGGTTTACAGCTTTCGGTCATCTTTAGACCCAACATGGACCTACTGCACCTTTTTTGAAATTTAAAAATAATTTCTCTATTGGTCTAATTTCCCTAGAATATTACGCCATATCTTATGGTTGAGCCAACTATGCCATGGTAAGACGTAAGAAGTTCATCTATATGTATAGTGGGTGCTAATTTATAAAGTGCGTAAGCAGAAGAACTAATTTTCTTATGTAAGTCTTTGTATGAGCTTTCCAAATAAGATTTTTATCAATTGTCACCCCTAGAAATCGTGTTGAGTCTACTTTGTCTAGTGCTGTCCCTTGATAGTAGACGTTAATTTTTGGTGCGGCTACGCATTCGGGATTCTGAAAACGCTTTAAACCTAGTGGCTGGGGATTATAATTTATAATAATAATTGGTACACATACTTATCATAGACAGAGTCTCAGCTGTTAGAAGTGTTTAGTTTAACATGTTCGGCTAGCCAAAACAAACAATTGAAAACAAGCGCAAAAAACATGCTGTCAAACTTTGGATCACAGTTTAAATTCTGTTGCTTAAATGTTAACTAAAAATTAACATTCTACATTTTGAAGATATTTACAAATCGATAAACACAATAGAAAGGCATGCTACTTAACAAAAACATTACAAAATCAACACCCAAGACATACAAATTTCACAAAATACACAAATACATGAACAAGGACGAAAGAAAATGGATACGGAAAATATTGTCACATCTGAACAAGAATAAATTAATACACTTTAAAAATGTTTTATGTACTTGTACATATTATTATTATTATTTTAAGTCTTTTAACGTTTAAATTACGAAAATATATGTATATATGTAGGGTTTAAAAATAATAAAATGTAAAAAAAAAAGTAAGTAATAAGTATGTGTTTCTGAACGGAGTGATTGTAATAGATTTATGGACGAAGGATTGAGTAAAAGGAGCGAGTGAGACAGGAAGGGGGAATAGAGAATATGGTGGGACTGATTCGTGATACGAAGGAAAAATAATTCTAAGGTGAAAGTTGAAATAAAGAAGAAGCATTTTGATAAGAAAACAGGATTTCATTTTGAACCTTCTCCTACAAAATTCTCGTAAGGGATAAAGGGTTCAAGTGATAACGAAGCTTTTGTACGTTTTGTAAAAAGAAATCACCGCATGGGCGCGTGCCCGGTAGGTACCGGTACCGGGCATAACCTCAAACGGCCAACACCAATTGCGATTTTACGATTATCGTTCCAAAACGAAGGCGAAAAACGATGTCTGACGATGGTAAGAAGAACGACAAAGGCCTATTCAGGGCAATTGATTGTATACCCAAGCTCACAGGAGATGATATGACGTATTCCTCCACGAAGTGGACTCAGGATTTAGACGATAATGCGGAGATATTCGGATGGAGTCCGCAACAAAAGCTAATAATCGCTCGACGTAGTTTAGCTGGCACGGCGGAACTATGGTTGAAAACTGAAAAGGCGTTCAGAACATACGATGACCTCAAGGCGGTGCTGCTCAAAGAATTCCCTGAGACGGTAAACAGCAAACAAATGCATGAGATAATGAGCACTAGGAAGAAACAAGCAAACGAGACATTTTATCAATATGTTCGTTATGAAGGAGCTGGGTAAGCACGCGAGGTTCCCAGACTACGTAGCGATTCAGTACATAATAGACGGAATTTCGGACTATGAATCAAATAAGTTGCTATTCTACGGGGTTACATCGTATCCGGTGTTGAAGGAAAAACTGGTTCTGTATGAAACTTTTAAACAAAAAACTAAAAAAGCTGATTCCACCAGGCAGCGTGATAAACAGACGAAAGCAAAGCCACAAGGGGAGCCCGAAGTTAAATCGGTAATTCATCGCTGTTATAAGTGTGGTGATTTGAATTGCCACAATTGTGGATTGTGATTGTGTGTGAATTTGCCACATGTCCTTTAGGACATGTGGCAAATTCCTGTTCCAAAGGTGTTAAATGCTTTAGATGTAATGAGTTTGGGCATATTGGTCCGGAATGCAAAGCGACGGAAACATCAAACGCCAAAGAACCTAAAAAAACATCAAGCAATAATGGCGGCGCAACAAAGTTGGATCGGCGGTCAATGTTTGTTCGATATCAAATGTCAGGGGGCGCTGCGAAGGCGGATGATGACGACAGTTAGGAAATGCTAGTGAGTGTGAGTGAGCCAATATCAAACGCCGGTACGGTCGCTCAGTTCGGGTCACAGTTCATTCACTCCGATAGTGACAGTGACATCGGTCATCAACGTCAACGTCAAAGCATACTGAATGTAAATAAAGGTGATCCTATAATAAATAAAATTGTAAAAAGTGTTAAAATACGTGACTATACGGTGAATTGTTTGATTGACACTGGTAGCGATTTAAATTTAATTACCTATGAGTTGTTTTCGAAGTTAGACAGTGTATACAAACCCGAGAAGATGTTACTGACTGGCTTGGGATCTTGTAAGGTGCTTTCAGTTGGTAAGTTCGACACAGATCTAGTTATTGATAATCATAATTACAATATTTGTTTCTATATAGTACCTGCTAACGTGATACCATATCAAGTAATTTTAGGTCAGCCGTTTTTGGTAAACACTATCACAGTTATTGATAAGGGTTCAGTTGAGATAAAAAAAAAAAAAAAAAACTTTATCTCCATAAATGAATACATTATTTTGATCAATTGGTTGGACTGGCTTGATTTAGTGCTCCAGAGTGAAAAACCCTGACTTCTAAACTAGGTTTATGTACCTGTATCTTAGAAGCCAGTATCCCTTCAAAATGATGCGGATATAAAAAGAATAGGACACACATAATACACAATAATCCATTAGGGCAAGCCCAAGAGAAACAAAAAAAAATAAAAAACTGAATACAAGAAAAAGAAATTAAAAAAAAAAAAAAAAAATCATTAAATAAAATGTGTTGTGTATGTTTCTAGTGTGTTTGTCTGGAGATAAGTGTGTATGGATGTTTGAAGGTGTGTGAATGTGTGATTGTGACTGTGAGTGAGGTATGAATGAGTGTGCGAAAGAATCAATCATAATTTTTCTTTTATAAAAAAAAACCCTAAACTATTTATAAATATTTCACAATTGCCCCAACAGAAGATCCTCCGTATTGTGATATGTTAGTTTTAGAAGAAATTCCTGTAGCTTGGATTTGAGCTGATATTTAGTATCGGGATAAATTTTGAGTACTTTATTAAGTTGGTTATAAAGTTTCGTGCTGGTGACATAATAGTGTCTCATGGCAAACGAGGTTCTATGCGACACTTGAGGAAAAACCGTATGTTTAATTCTGCTTGTTGGCTCAGAGGACGGACGAGAAGTGTGCTTACGGAGCATTGACTGAAGGACATACAGCTGCCTGACACTCAGCACTTTAGATTCCGCATATAGCTGTACTGTGGAATATCTTAGCGGCCTAGAAAGCAGAACCTTCAGAACAGCTCTTTGTGCTCGTTCTAGTCGGATGAAATGGTTCTCAGTAGCACCACCCCAGACTGGAATACAATAAGCTAAGATCGATTGGCACAGAGCAAAATAAACCATCCTCAATGTATCCCTATCTGCAGACTTGCGTAATTTTTTAAAGACGCAAATCAGCTTACGTGTTCTACCAGAAAGTGTGTCTATGTGTTTGTGCCAATTGAGATGTTGGTCGATATGAACGCCTAAGTATTTAACACTAGTAGACTTAGAGATTTCAAGGCAGTCACAAGTGGTGGAAGGTGTACATATATGGGCTGTAAGAGTAAGAGAAGGTGATGGGCTTAAACTTGACCTGATAGCAAATGGTATATAAACCGTTTTACTGACGTTTAGAGTAAGTAGGTTATTACTCAACCATTCCATTACACGTGTGAGCGCCTTCTCGGCACTCCGATAGCACTGAGCCCAGTCTACTCCATCTATAAATAGGGCAGTATCATCAGCGTATGTAAAGACTTTACAGTTTTGAATGGGCAGTTTACAGAGTTCATTTATATAGATAAGGAATAGAGTGGGACCTAATATGCTACCTTGGGGCACACCGTATGCAGTGAGGAGCTCTTCACTCACATTTTGCCCGATTTTAACCACCTGAGTGCGATTCCTCAGGTAGTCCCTAAATATATCCAGCACCAAGCCACGAATTCCAATGCTCTCCATCCTATTGAGTAAAGCCGGCGCGAAAACGGTATCAAAGGCCTTAGATAAATCAAGGAAGATACCAAGACACTTTTGCTTGTTGTCAACAGTCCTAACTGCGTAGTCAGACAGAGCCATTATTGCATCTTCTGTACTCATTCCCTTCCGGAAACCAAATTGATTGGGGGCTAAAATATTGTTAACATCGAGGAAACTGACGAGACTCTTATTTAAGATACGTTCCAAGATTTTTGACATGGCAGATAGAACCGAGATAGGTCTGTAATTGTTAACGTGGTCTCTACGACCGGCCTTATGTACTAGATGAACTACGGCCTTTTTAAAGACCACTGGGAAGACTCCACATGAAATGGCGAGATTACAGACATGTGTAATGATTGGGACCAATACACTTCTCGTGGACTTGATGATGCTAATGGGGATGCCATCCCAACCGGTAGCAGAGTCGGACTTGAGACACAGAATTATGTCTTCGACATCCGTTTCTGTAACCTCAAGGAGAGCCATAGAGCCACTCGAATTCGTTGCCGATATTGTAGGAGTGACAGATACAGGTTTTATTTTAGAAGCAAGGCTTTTACCAATTCCAGCAAAGTAGCTATTGACCATATTAAGAGAGGACCCTGGAGAGTCAGAAATATGCAACAGCTCAACAGGAGGGGAACCGTGTGAACTTAGGTCAGCCACTTTTTTCACCACACTCCAGGTTGCTCTAATGTTATTCTTGGCCTTAGAGAATTCTTCCCTTTCATACGCACGTTTAAGTTTCCTTAATAATAAGTTGCAGAAGTTACGGTAGCGAGTATACAGGGTTACAGGGAAAGTCGTACTGAATATTAAAGGATGTTATTATTCAGGTCATTTCCGATGAATTTCATTCTGAAATAAAATGTCCGAAACTTAACCGTTATGGAGATATTAAATTTTAAAGATTATTTTTAAAAATCCTTTATTTTTTGGCTTTTAGTCGTTTTTTTTGGGATTAGAGCTCCTAGAGTCGGTTTTTTTTATGTATCTAGTTAGAGGACATGTCCATTAATAAAAATAATCAACAGAAACTGAACCTACTACTAACAGCTTAAAAAACTGCTCGACAATTGTTAGCATTATGAACTTTCTAATAGAGTGTTCTTAACTTTAACAGACTTTTAATAAAAAAAATTGTATGGAACTTATTCTGCAAATAATTTTATAAAGTTCTACGTCTCTTTAGCTATTCAAAAAGGTATAACACTTGCTATTAAATAGGCAAAACATTGCCCAAATAACAGTTAAGTTAGGAGAGGGTACAGTACAGTTAGAGGGTTTAGTTTGAGGTAAAAGTAGCTAAAATACGTAAAAAAAAGACAAACATTTTAGCAATATTTTTATAATTCATGTTCTACATGGCCGCCGCTATTTCTTACACAAAGTCTCATTCTTTTTCTTAAATTACTTTTCACGACAGAAGTTCGTAGGTTCCGCCTCATTTCCTCAGCCGCATCAATAATTTTTTGTCTTAGAATATCGACATTTGCGATCGGTGTCATTAGGTCGTATACTAGGCTTTTCATATGACCCCACACATAAAAATCCATCGGCGTTAAATCGGGGCTCCTCGCCGGCCATGCTATGGGTCCGCCTCTTCCAATCCATTGGTTTGGGTAATTCTCGTCCAACCATGCTCGAACACTTCTTCTGTAGTGCGCTGGGCAGCCATCATGTTGAAAGAACATGTCTCGTCTCAATGCAATAGGCAAGTCTTGCATTAAGAGGGTAACTCCTCCCTCAAAAAGTTTTCATATGTCTCGCCATTCAAGTTATCGGGCAGGAAGTATGGCCCTATGAAGTTTTTTGATATTATACCCATCCACACATTAAGACTGAATCTCCTTTGTGACCCTTTTGGTCTTTTTTTCTTGGGGTTACCTTGCGCTTTGGGAGCCCAATAATGGGTGTTATGATAGTTTGTGATGCCGTCTTTGTCAAATTTCGACTCATCTGTCCACATGATTTTCTTTAAAAAATCCGGATCTTCATTATCGGCATTGAGCATAAATCTGCAGAAGTCTAGTCGTCTCAATGGATCCCCTTCTTCAATTACTTGCACTGGCGTGTAATGGTAAGGGTATTGCCCAGAACTGTGCATTACGAACCAGACTTTCCACTGGGAAATACCAAGCCGTCGAGCGATAACGTTTGTTGACTTTGCAATCTTGCGAAGATATCTAATGAATCTGTAGTTTTGATAGCATACAAAGCGTACGTCTCATCAACGTTACGTTTTGGAATAATGTATTGGGGGAATTCCACTGACAAAGACACTGCGTTTAAAGCTCAAAAGAAGTGTGTGCGTGCTGTGTTTAAGCTTCAAAAGACTGATAGTTGTAGGCCATTATTTAAAAAATATAGACTTCTTACTTTGCCATGTATGTTCATCTACGAGACAGTAGTATTCGCAAAATCAAACTTGCATTTATTCCAAACACTTAGATCGAAGCGACGCCATGGAGAGATATGTGCTATTCCACACAAGACAGCGCTCTACTCAAAAAGCTTTTTGGGAATGGCGCCTAAGTTATATAATAAGTTACCTATTTCTATAAAAAATCTTGACAGCATACACCAGTTTAAAAAGGCTCTTCTTAATCTATTAGGCGAAAAAGCATACTACACAGTCAATGAGTACCTAGAAGACAAATTGTAATTTTGACTTTTTAATTTTTTTTATTTATTTGTAATTTTTGACATTGTAATTTTGACATGGTAACTTTGACATTGTAACTTTGACATGAACATTCAATTTTTATATTATTTTTACTTTACTAAATGTTTTTAATCTTTTTTATAATTTTAATGTTTTGGTGTCTGATTAATTTATTGTTTATTTTAATTACGAATTTTTAATTTATATTGAATAGTTACAATTACTAATTTTGAATATATTTATTAGTTTGAATGATTTAGAAATTATAATCTGAATATTTGTACGCCGTTGACGGCAAGACATAGTGATCATATCTATTAACATGACAATAACATCTGTACTTTTTATTTACCTATGTACTACAAATAAAAATATTTGAATTTGAATTTGAATTTGAATTTGACGTGGTTGGGTCGGCTTCAAAGAGACGTCGTATTTCATTATCTTCGTCGTCGTCATCAAGAACACGAGGTCGTCCCATGTCAGTCCGACGTACTAGCACAGAACCAGTTTTTCGTAGTCTTCGATAAACTCTGTCAAATACGCCAATATCAGGTACTCGGCGAGTAGGATACCTTAGCATGTATTCATTGCGTGCACGCAACGACACTCCTTCGCAAAATCCATAACACATTAGGATGTCACCATATTCCTCGTTGGTAAATGTTGCCATGTTCACAACACAAATCAAAGTCCAGTTACAAGCCACGTCACACAGTTAGAAGATGAAACAGTCCAAAAATCCAAGCCAAGTCGCGTTTTTACAAAAAAAAATCGGAGGGTACGGATAACACATCTACCATGGAAGAATCGCATGAGCAGACTAAACAAACACCACGATCCACGATTTGACAATTCAGACATTTAAAATGACATAAATACCTGTCACCGCACGTCTCCCGGGCACAAACAATGTCTACCCAAACCTTTTTTCATTGTTTAAAAGTGCCAGGTAGTAAGCCGGATTCTTTTGTATCGAAATTCTGTTATGTTGTACTACCAGATGGGCCTATTCTAATAACATTATTTTAAGATTTTATGAAAAAACCTAGTAGATGATATACCTTTTTGAATAGCTAAAGAGACGTAGAACTTTGTAAAGTTATTCGCAGAATAAGTTCCATACATTTATTTTTTAAAGCCCATCAAAGTTAAGAACACTCTATTAGAAAATTCATAATGCTAACCGTTGTCGAGCAGTTTTTTGAGCTGTTAGTAGTAGGTTCAGTTTCAATTGATCATTTTTATTAATGGACATGTCTTCTAACTAGATACATCAAAAAAACCGACTCTAGGAGCTCTAATCCCAAAGAAAACGACTAAAAGCCAAAAAATAAAGGATTTTTAAAAATAATCTTTAACATTTAATATCTCCATAACGGTTAAGTTTCGGACATTTTATTTCAGAATCAAAATCATCAGAAATGACCTGAATAATAACCTCCTTTAATATTCAGTACGACTTTCCCTGTAACCCTGTATGTTATTCTCAGAATTTCATTATTAGCTGATTTTTTTAATTTGACGTGCATACGGTCATGGTTTCGGATACAGCGTAGCAAGCCAGGTGTGATCCACGGCTTAAGAGATCTATGTCTCCTGGGGACTGAATATTCATGTGTGTTTTCCTTTATGATTGTAGAGAGTCCTCCTATTAAGTCTTCCGCCGCTCTATTTGGATCCAACACCGTCAAGATAGGGGACCAGTCTTTGCCATTGATAGTTTCTACAACTGCATTGTGGTTTATTTTACATTTGGTACGGGGTAAATTACGATACTTATTATTAGTTTGCAAAATTAGTAGCAGAGGTTCATGATCAGTTATGGTTTATGGTTTAAGAACTTTATTCTCAAAAAGAATTACATTCACTTATATGAGAAAAAACTTATTTCTACTTAGAATACATTAGCGACGCGACGGTTACACAACAAAATTGGTTACAATAATGCACTACCCGAAGATAACTTAAAGTTTTAAATCCGCTAAAATGTGTTTCTTTAGAGATTTTTTAAATGTAAACATTGATTTTTGATCTTTTATATGCCGAGGCAATTTGTTGTAAAGCTGTGCTCCTTCATACAAAATAGTACTCCTGCCGTAGTTTGTTCTAGGGGCCCGTAGCGCTATGTCATTTGCTTGTCTAGTTCTGTATCTGTTTATTATTTGTGATTGTTTTGTAAAAGTTATTTGTGTGTGTACGTTTTTATTTAAAATTTTATGAACAAGTATACAAGTATTATACCTATATATCTGAGAGATATTCATGAGCTTTGTGTTATTGTAAAGTTTTAGTGTAGGTGTTCGGTAGTTGTATTTAAAAAGAACTTTGATAATTTTATTTTGAGCTGTTTGTAGGATTTGTAAGTTGGATTTATAAGTACAACCATACACTTCAATTAGGTAATCCAAATGAGGTTTCACCATAGAGTTATAAATCATATAGCGAACTTGTAGTGGTAGACAACAAACAATGCTGCGCAGTGCGCCTGTTAAGGAAGAGAGCTTATTTCTTATTTTCTCGATATGCGCTTTCCATGACAAGTCGCTATCCAGTACAAGTCCAAGGTATTTTTCTGCTTTAGATTTTTCTAGGATTTTACCATTGATATTAAGAGTGTGTTGTGTTTGTATTTTTTTATTTTTAGCAGCAAATATTATGTACTTTGTTTTATTAGTATTAACTGTCAGTAAATTGCACTGGAACCAGTCAAACAATCTATGCAAGTCATCTTGTGCCTGTTCCATAAGTGTATCAATTTTATTACCAAAATAAAACAGACTTGTATCATCAGCATAGAGTGACACATCACCTCGTAATCCAATGTCTGTAATATTATTTATATATACCAAGAACAGCAATGGACCCAGAATAGAGCCTTGGGGAACTCCACATGTAATCAGGTGGGGGCTACTTTGATAGTCATCGATTTTTACCACTTGAAATCTATCTATCAGGTATGATTTAAAGATTTTGTATGCTGCTCCAGTAACACCAATCGCCTTTAGCTTTTTTAGCAGCAGTTCATGACTAACTGTGTCGAAGGCTTTCTTCAGATCTATAAACAGACCCAAGGCCAGTTGTTTCCGATCTATGTTGGTTTTAATTTTGGTGACGAGATCGACAGTAGCTGATAAGGTGTTCGATTTTGGCCGAAAACCATACTGTTTATCGGTAAGGAAATTTATAGAGACTAAATATTCATGTAATCGAGTAAATAAAAATTTTTCAAAGATTTTTGAGATAATAGGGAGTACAGAAATAGGACGATAGTTTTCAACATTTGATTTACTGCCACCTTTATGTATCGGTGTAACTTTTGCAATTTTCAGACTATTAGGGAAAGTTCCATCCAGCAAACAAGAATTTATGCACTTCCCTAAATTGTTCTTAATAAGGTTTTTAACACATTATATCGTCTTTGCATTAAGTCCGTCTAAACCAGCACTAGTATTGACTTTAAGATCATCTATAATTTTTGCAACTTCACTAGCGGTAGTTGGTGTAAGCTCTATTAATTGACTATGACTATGATTTTGTGGAAGTGTGTTTGTTAAGTTATTATGGTATTTATTAGGGATATCATTTGCCAATTTAGGGCCTATTGTCGAAAAGTAAGCGTTAAAATGTTCACATACTTGCATTTTGTCCATTGGAAGGCCATCAAGTATTTCCGGAGTACAGCTAACTTTTGTTTTATTACAGGTGAGGTTATTTATAAGTTTCCACATTTTTAGGGGATATATACAACTCAATACAATATGGTTATAGACGACTCAATGACAATAGCTGTTGCTGATAAATTCGTTTTTAACAGTATGTGATCCAGACAGTTGGAGACACGTGTGGGGAACAGGTGAGTGGGGAGAAGACCGAGCGCGGCAGCACAAGATAAATACTCATCCGAGTGTGTCGTTGCTGCCAGTCTTGATATCGATATTAATATCTCCAATCAAAACAACAGTCTGTGCGGGAGGCATGAGCACCTTATCCAGACTTTCAATAAAATTGTTGATGTTTTTATAGGAAGGAGAGCGATACAGAGCAACAATTGAGATGCTATCAATAGTACAGATAAGGCAATTTGCATCAACAAAATAGGGTTCAATAACATCATGTTCCATAGATGATTTAATATATACAGCGCATCCGTCATTTTGATTGAAAGTATTTTTCGTAAAATAGGAAGTGTAACCATCTAAGGTTGGTAGGTGACTTGTTTTCCTTAACCAACACTCAGACAAGACGATAACATCACATTGAAAACCCAGAAGTCCCATTAGCACAGAGATTGCATCAAAGTTTTTAGTTATACTTCGAATATTGAGATGTAGTATTTTTAACCCTTTGTTCGGATTTTTAATATACCGCAAGCAGTTTTCAGGTTGACATTTATGAGATTTAGCTACAGTAAGTGAGTCTAATTCGTGGTCTACGCTATTAAGGCTAGCCATTTGTGAAAAAAATATAAGATAACTCAAAACGCAGCACAGAAAGTACAGAAATTATGAAAATAAGGTTTATGGTAATTTACAGTAAATGATGTGAGAGGTTTAGTATTATGCAAGGTTGATTGAGATGTGATACAAATTATTTTTATGCTATGAACAATATACGCATGCACAGTTATTACAAAACGCACTTGAAGTGTTGAAAATATGGAAGACTTACGTGTGTGGTTGTGTGTGTGAGAATCTAAACTTAGGCTAAAAAATAAACTATAAAAACTGAGGAACCTCAACATTGGTAAAATTAACAAGAGTCATTGATTCACATCCAATTCCCGCAGGGTCTGTTCCGTTTTAAATAGGATTTGCTTAGCGCCTTCAAGATAAGACCTCAGTTCTACGATAGATCATATCAGAATGTTATTTGCATGTTTTCTAATTATGATGATCAGAATTCAACGGTGCAAGAAATTATGGATAACTACAAACCACTGAAGACTAGAGATGCACCCATCAAGTTATAGATTGTTTTGAAGGATGATATATGTACCAGTTACACAGCGACCCAGAAGATTAGCTTTATCAGAGGAAGAAGTGGTTAAACATCAAATTGAAGATTGGTTATCACAGGGTATAATTCGTCCAAGTTATTCCGAGTATGCAAGTCCTCTTGTTTTAGTAAAAAAAAAGAATGGGAGTACCCGAGTGTGCGTGGATTATAGGAAGATTAATCAAAAAATGGTGAAAGATGAATATCCACTGCCCATGATTGAGGATCACATAGACAAACTGAGTAAGGTGAAAATGTTTAGTACTCTTGACCTGAAAAAATTGTTTTTTTCACTTGCCGGTAGAAGAAGACTCTGTAAAGTATACAGCATTTGTGACAAGTAACCCTGAAGGGCAATATGAATTTCTAAGAGCACCCTTTGGTCTTTCCATCTGTCCGAAGTACTTTACACGATACATTAACATTATATTCACATATTTAATTAGGAATGGAGTTGTTTTGATATTCATCGACTATTTAATAATCTTGTCAGAAGATGAAGAAGATGGAATAGTAAAACTCGAAAATGTGTTAAAATTAGCAGCAGAATATGGACTTGAAATAAATTGGAGAAAGTCACAGATACTTCAAAGATCTATTGAGTACTTAGGTTATATTACTTCAAATGGAACAGTGAAACCTTCCACTGAAAAAACAAATGCAGTTATGACATTTCCAATGCCTAAAAATTTTAAAGAAGTACACAGTTTTGTAGGACTGACTTCATACTTCAGAAAGTTCATTCAGAATTATGCATTAATTGCAAAACCGTTGACAGACCTATTAAAGAAGAATGAGTTTTGTTTTGAAGGTGTACACATACAAGCTTTTGAAGAATTAAAATCCAAATTATGTTGTGAGCCTGTTCTTAAGATTTTTGATGTACAAATGGTAACTGAATTACACACAGATGCTTCCAAACATGGCTATGCAGCAATTTTAATGCAGAAAGATCCTAAGGATGGTAATTTGCATCCAGTCCACTACATGAGTAGAAAAACCACAGACACACAACAAAAGTGTAGCAGTTACGAACTGGAGGCTCTAGCTGTGATTGAGGGAGTAAAGAAGTTCCGAAGATATCTCATGGGAAACCATTTCAAGATAGTAACGGATTGTGAAGCATTACAGAAAACCTTTCATAAAAAAGACGTCCCTGCAAAAGTAGCCAGATGGATACTATACCTGCAGGATTTTGATTATTCCATAGAGCATAGGACAGGGGATAAGATGCTACATGTGGATGCCCTAAGTAGGAATATATGCTTTGTTAATGTTGAACTACATGCCAGGATAAAGAAAGCACAAGAAGAAGATGATGGATTAAAGATTATGAAAGAAGTTCTTGAAGAAAGTGAATATGAAATATTTTTTTTAGAAAATGGCGTTATTTATAAAGGAGTACAGAAGAAGTTAGTAATACCTGAAATTATGGATTTGGAAATGATTAAGAGAGCTAATGGGATAGGACATTTTGGAGTTAAGAAAACTAAGGATATTCTTGGAAAGGATTATTACATCAAATATAAAATAAGATAGTAAAATTGATAAGGTCATTTCTATGTATGTACCATGTTTATTGGCCAGCAGGAAAACTGGAAAGAAAGAACGTTTGTTAAATCCAATAGATAAAGGAGAGCTACCTTTAGATACTCTACACTGTGACCACCTAGACGCTACAAAAAAAATTTATAACTACATTCTAGCAGTAATTGATGGGTATACTAAGTTTGTTTGGATCTATCCTGTCAAGACGGTAACATCAAAAGAAACTGTTGAGAAATTGAAGTTGCATCAGAAAGACTTTGGTAACCCACGGAGAATTATCACCGACCGGGGAACAGCTTTCACCTCAGGTGAATTTCGGGAGTATTGTCAAGTGGAAGAAATTGAAAATATCACTATCACAACTGGAATACCTCGGGAAAATGGCCAAGTAGAAAGGCTTAACCGCATTATCATTTCTAATCTAACAAAGATGTGCATAGAAGAGCCTGGTCATTGGTACAAGTATGTCAGTAAGCTTCAAAGAGTCATAAACAGTACATACCAACGATCAATTAACTCAACACCATGTGAATTGTTAACTGGTGTTAAACTTAGAATGAAGGAAGATATGAAGATATTAGATTTTTTAGAAGAAGAAAACAGGATGGAGTTCATGCATAAAAGAAACAAATCAAGAAGAGACGCTAAGGCAAAAATATTAAGAATACAGGAAGAGAATCGAAGAACATTCAACAAGAAACGTAAAGAAGGAGAAAAGTACAAGAAAGGTGATTTAGTTGCGATACAAAGAACGCAATTCGGGAATGCCTTGAAAATAAAACCGAAGTTCCAAGGACCCTATAAAGTCACAAAAGAGCTAGGAAAGGACAGATACGAGGTAGAGAAAGTAGACAAAGGTAAGGAGGGGCCTATAAGAACCACATCAGGTGTGGACTACATGAAGAGATGGCCTTAGCTCAAATGTACCTTTTGATTGATGTTTAAATATTTAATTAAAAAAAAAAAAAACAGATGTGGTATGATGGTCTGCAGAGTATTTCATAACAATACAATAAATAACTGAATTGTGTCTAACTTACTGATGTGTATATTGTTTTCTTTTAAGTCAGACCACAGTAGGCTAAATGTTGTTTTATTTGTTAGTATAAGTTTTTTTTTCTGTATGTCATAAATACTTTTCTTCAGAATTTAGCTGACTGTGCGTTTCATATTGTTCCAGTTTCATTAAAGTGTAATAGTAGTACTATCTTAGTTTAAAGGAGCACGCTAGATTAAGATAATGGTGATGACTCTAGCAAAGAGAGTGATGGTTTTCTGACTTCCTTTATCGATACTGAACCTACCCCTAAGCTATGGCACGCAATTACTTTAACACCCTGTATAATTGAAATCTCCGGAAGTCTTATCCAAACATTTCGATCATCCGTGCAAAATGGCGGATTTCGTGTCGTTGACCGCAAATTCAACGGTCGTATTTTTCATTTAAAGGCTACGCAAATTCCTTACGGTAAAAGTTAAAATAAATGCTTAAAAACAATAATAGGATAAATGCCACCATAAAAATTATCGTCAATTTGTTTTAAATAGTAGAATTATTAATCGTAATACGAGAAATGTGACGCCAGCCGCGGCAAAATGGCTAACGATTTTTGTTGAAATAACTATTTCTTTGCAAAATCTTTATCAAATACACGTTCTTGGCAAAAAAAAAACTGTTTATTACTTACCCATCCATGATTGACGCCGATTTATTTCCTTTAAATCTTTTAACTTCACTCTCACTATATTTTTTATGACTACGCACGACGCTCTCGAAAACGGTCTGCGGGGGGGGCATTCAAAAAGTCTATGCCAACCGCATTTGGCGCGTTTCAAGTAAGAAATAAGCGATTTTATGGCATCCTTTTTTAATTCTCTACACTTTTTTGCAACTTTGAGCATGATTTGTATTAATAATCTGTAGTAATATGGTACAAACAAAAGTCAGTCGCCAAATGACTATTCAGGATGGCATGGCAGATGAGGGCCGTTTTGACAGATCTCCAAATCAGTCATCCTGACAGTCAAGAGGTAAGAGCACAGATAACTTTTTTATATACTGAAAGAAGAGGTAAGAGGTAAGTCCCGTTTCTAAGATCTCGATAAAAAATTGTAAAAAGGTGGTTCTACATGCTTTTAATTTACGAGTATGAAGGCTGCGAGACAGCATTAATTAACCCAGCACATTGTTTGTGTGGTATTTTAACAACATTGATTCTATTTTGCTAGCTGGTACATATTTATATTCATTTGGCATGTTGTGCACATGCTTAGCACGAGATGATCATAGCATGTTATCTCAATACTATGTGATGTAGCTTCACATCAAGGATGATAAATTATGGAAGCAAACTTCGACTTGACTGATTACCTTTTGTCAGCTAATGTTACTCATGCCCGCTACTGATTTAAATACCAGCTCATTAAAATGCTATTATACTTCTATTCATGACTATGCTGCTGAGTTGCCATTTTTAACAAATAAAATATACCTAATTAAAAGAAATCACCGTGTACAAGATACTGAGTAACTTATCTAAGCAATAGGTGGTTTAACTATACTGACACAAATTGATAAATGATAATCTATTGTGTAAATTAAAACAATAAAGCAAAATTGTTCAATCTTTACACTCATATATTATTCAAATATTAGTACAAGATACTTTGAATGATTCTGTCACACAATGGCTGACGACAAATGCTACTTATGGAAACTCTTGATTTTAGATATAAGTGAAATGGACCAAAACCACACAAATTATTATTCCATGCTCCCATATTTATTCATCCCATTCAGATTCCTCATCCACTTTTAGTCAGATTGTATACCATGCCGTGGGCCGCCGCATATCTTCCACAGACGTTTAGCATCTTCTTGATGGACCCAGCAGCACCATGTCATTAGCATAACTCAAATTATTGACGCTAGCACCATCTTTTTTGCACCCAATTGGCTGCAAAATTATGACTGTTTTAGTGCACAACTTCTCAATTGTTTTAAAAGGGTCCGTTTAAAATGACAAACAAATGTGGATGTAATAATGTCCATTGCTTTGGGTCCAAGGAATATCAACCTTTTGAGACGGAGGATTCAAAAGATTTACATATATTTTATTATAGAACTATTATGTTTTTAGCACAAAATCTATCGAAGTATTTTAGCTATCTGCTACAATAATAAAACAATCAATCCAATAGTATAACTACAGTTATATGATAATATGTAGATGGTTACATCAATGGCAGCATTGGATTTGCATACTTTTTGAATTGCTCATAATTATGTAATTGTTGTTTGAAGTTTCAAGCATGACTCTAGATTTCTCTTTGTTAACACTTTGCGGGACACTAAACGCCTATAAACGTAATAACAATAAAACTTTTATTGTGTCTCGTTCAGTGTCCCGGAAAGTGTTAATTACCTTACTTTCATTATACTCATGTAAGAGCATGCTTGATCGCACTAACTTTGAGAACCGCATGTGATTCTAAGAGGTAACATGGGATTCTAATAGGTTCAATACTGTGTTAAAATGTTAAAGAAATAGGATCTATTGTTATTTATTAGGGTAACGTGTCGAGCTGTCAGACCATAAAATTGAGATTTTATGTGTTTTTGAGTGACCCAAATCATGTGCTGATTTTAAAATAAATATAATATTTATTTATTTATTTAAACTTTCACACTTATAAAAAGTACAAAAAAAAAAAAAAAAATTTCGTTATTAATTTAGAATAAATGACACACAGTCACAACTGCGTGTTGCTCGCGACGTAACGCACGTTGCGCTACTACTAAATAGCCTGCCTAACTGCGAGCAACTTGGAAGAAACGCTTTTCACGATTCTAACCTTTATTTTTTGATTGCGGAGGGGGGGAAATCCTCGTAGATGTCCTCCGCCCTGGGGAGGGTGGAGGGGTCTGTCAGACTCTTACTGACTAAAACCACCCCGGTGTTCCGTCTCACACTTGCGCCGGGGATCACGGGATCTAATACGACTTCCACGATCCCCGGCTAGTGCCGGCCCGCCTCTGCGGGCCACCTCGAGTTAGGGGGGAGTGAGGTGTTAAAGTCCCCCCTTACATCATAGAGAGGCGCGCGTGGAACACTACGCGCCACTATCTCGGGTCCTAAGTAGGGGGCGACGGATTTCCCCAGATCCGTCGCCCCTGGACCCATTTAGGGGGGCTGGAAGAGGGCATTATCCGCCCTCCGCAGACGCCCGGTGCATCTGCTGCGGATCGGGTTAGCAGAAGCAATCTCCCGCTCCCTTTCCGCAGCCTCCTTCTGCGAAATTACTGTTTCGCAGAAGTATACCACCGCGTCCTAGGACTCCTCGCTGCCAACCATCGATTCGACAACGGCCGGCAGTGACAGGTCACTGCTAACACCTGAGATGAGGGCACGGCGCGGCTCCTCCCAAGCAACACACTCTGCCAGCGTGTGCCGAGCCGTGTCCTCCCAACAGTCGACGCAGTGGTGACACCGAGCGTCCGGCTCCCTGTTTATGCGACACAGGTACTTCCCGAAGCAGCCATGCCCCAAGAGCACCTGCGTCACCCGAAACGACAGGGAGTCGTGCCTCCTCTCGAGCCAGCGCTCGAGCACTGGCCGGACCGCCCCGATAGTGACGGGGCCGGCGCCGGCGGTTGGGCGTGAAAGCCTGTCATCGCATTCCACGCGGAATGAGGGGACAGGGCTGCGCGAAGCTGTGACCGACGCAACTCTAAATGTCGCTGCGTCAGCCACTCGCCTCGCGCCACTGATATAGTGACGCGAGTAGCTTCACCCCGGTCACGGTTCTAACCTAACCTTTTTTTTTTTTTTTTTTTTATCGCTGAGAAATGCGTTACGCATCCCCGGCTCGTGGGGGACGAGTCGGGGTATGTGGGACTCCTGTGTAAAATACAGTATACCCACTAAAACTCAGCGGTGCTCCCGCATCGCCGTGATGGGAGGGCCATGGGAAACCGGCGTAGCCTTTACATCCACGACCCTCCCGGCGCATGCCCGCCTAGCTGGCGGGCCCCGCATGCCCCCCTGACTGGGGGCTACGGGAATGGCCGGGAACACCTGGCCATTCCCGTCCGGCACTGGTGGAGGCCTGTGCGATGCAGGCGAGGGTGCCCCCGCACCCGTTGCCTGCTGGCCTCCACCTGGGAGGAGGAGTCGGAGATGAGCGTCGAACTGACGTCTCCTTCGACCCCTCCTCCGCCTTCGGAGCGCTGCCGCGTCGGGATCATCTTCCCGCACGCGCTCCGCCGCCTCCTTCTGGGACATGACGTGCTCGCAGAAGGAGGCGACCGCCGCCCAGGACCCCTCGTCCCTCAGCATGGCGCCCACCACGCCGGGGAGCGAGAGGTCCAGCCCGATCGCCGCGACGAGACTGCGGCGCGGCTCGGACCACGACGGGCACACCTCGAGAGTGTGCTGCGCCGTGTCCTCCGCCGCGCCACAGTCGTGGCACGACGGCGTCTCCTCCCGTCCGATCCGATGCAGGTACGATCCGAAACAACCGTGTCCGGACAGCACCTGCACCAGGCGGAACGAGAGGAACCCGTGCGGCCGCTCGAGCCAGTCCCGCAGGACCGGCCCGATCGCGTCGAGGGTTCGGCGGCCGAAGACCGCGGCGGCGAGGTCCGTCGTCCAGTGTACGACGATGGCGTCCCTCGCCTCCCGCCGGACGGCCTCCCGCTGTTCCGGGGCGAAGGGCTGACCCGCCGCCCTCCGCCCCGCCTTCCACTCGTACACTCTGGCGAGCACCCACGCCTCGAGTTCCCAAGGAGGGGTGCCGGCCAGAGCGCACGCCCCGGCGAAGCTCACCGTGCGGTGAGCCCGCGCCACCCGCTGGGCTATCGCCCTTTGAGGTGCCCGCAAGGCCGCGGCGTTCTCTCGTCTGTGGAGAGACTCCTCCCAGATGGGGGCCCCGTAGAGGGCCATGCTCCTCAAGATGCCGGCGTAGAGTTGCCGGCATCGAGCGCTGGGCCCCCCCAAGTTCGGGAGGAGCCACGAGAGAGCGCCCGCGGTCTTCAGCAGGCGCGACGACAGCCCGCTGAAATGCGGGCCGAAGCGCCACCTGCTGTCGAGTACAAGGCCCAGATATTTCATCTGGGCCTTCACCTCAATCCTGACGCCCTCCACGAAGATGTGGGCGCCAGGTGGCGGGGGGCGCTGCCGGGGACCGTGGAAGAAGACGGCCTCGGTCTTCTGCAGCGCCACCGTCAACCCTAGGCGGCGGATCCTCCCTGCGACCAAGGATCCGCCCGCCGAGGCCAAGGAGGCCGCCTCCCTGAAACTCTCCCCCCGGGCGGTGAGGAGAGTGTCATCCGCGTAGCAGACGACACTCGTGCCTCGGAGGAGAGTTCCCCGCAAGAGCCAATCGTAGCCGACGTTCCAGAGGAGAGGTCCTAAGACTGACCCCTGTGGAACGCCGGCTTCCGCGGCGTACCGCCGGACTCGGCCAGCCCTGTTCACCAGGACGATCGCCCGATCCTCCAGGTAGCTGGCCAGCAGCACGCGCATGTAGCGAGGCACTCCGTGGAATCGGAGCGCCTCTAGGATGGTGGAGTGGGGAACGGAGTTGAAGGCGTTGGCAATGTCGAACGACACTGCCAACAACCCGTCCCCCGCCTCCATCGCATCCTTCACCTGCCCCTTGAGGCAGGCCAGCGCGTCCACCGTCGAACGCTCAGCCCGAAAGCCGTACTGAGCGTCCGACAAGTCCGGCCCGATGTTCTAACCTAACCTAACCTTACTCATTCCACCCAGTTCACAATTTTTTGACAGTTTATAATCTAACGGAAATTTCATAGCAAATCCGCCTTATACAAACAAATTCGGCTGCGCTACAAACCACTGTGTTGCAGTTTGGTTCGGATGGACTATTACTGCTTTAAGCCATTCGCAAGATAATTCAACACAGACTACGGGTGTCTGTTTTGTTATGTCTGTTTTTTCTGTAATTCGTAAGCAAAAGGTACAAAAACTCCCTCCCAGGTTTTTGAATCTGAAAGAATATGAAATAGTTAGTTATACCCAGGGCTACGCACAGCCCATGTCGATTTAACTGCATTCTTGATGGTGGAATTGTCATAATGGTGTGAAAAAAAAACCTTCTATCTGAGTGACTAATGCTCGGTTACTATAAAAAATAACGAACCCTTTTGCTTACCAACGTTTTTTATGACAAACTGGGCACATAATAGATTCTGTGATAACTAATTCCGTATGGGAGAGTCTATATTATGCAAAGCTATGAGGTATTTGCTTCAGTATTAGTAAAGATTCTGGAGTCTTAATTTTAACCAATAACGGTCCGCAAATTATTAGAATCGGCCACAAATATACAACGTAATTATAGAGTTTATGAGCTTATCGTAAACTTACGCATTAAGTTCCACCCTGCATCTGAAATAAGTAACCTGCATGTCATGGAAACTTTCAAAGTATTCAATCTAACAAATATCTTCCTGATTTGATTATAAGTACAGAAGAAACTTAAAGACAACCTAAAAAGAAGAAGTTGGCTGCCCTTTTGGCGCTAATGTCGACTCTGTGGACTAATAAAGCAAATACTGAGAAATGAGACTGTTTTAAAGTTACCCTAAAGTTTATAACTAGGTATAATAACAGTGAGTGAAAGTCTTTCTCTCACAAAACAACACATACAGCAGCTCAACTTATGTCGGCATCAATCGAGACAGACTCAACGTGGGGATACTTGTCGTTGCAATGCAATGCTAATGAAGGAAAATAAAAGTACCTATTCAATAAACCGGAATTTATTAACTAACTGAATTATAAAAGACGAGTCTAAAAATATTACTGTTAACTAATTACCTATATATTAAAAATAAAATAAAATAAAAAATAAGAATTTCAGATTGCCGTGAAGAAAAATTGGGAATCAAACGATCTTACTCTTGATTATAATTTTACGAACGGCGATCTGAAATATAATTACCCACCCACCACTAGCTAACAGCCCCAAAGGTGCAGTAATTAGTCAACTTAATTCACTTATCCTTGCAGGAAAACCTAGTGAATACCTACGCGGAACTAATCTGTACAGAAAACAGAGCTTGTACCTTCCTATTATGATAAGGAACAAGCTCTGTTTTCTTATTTTAGAGATCCATATTATGGAGACATTCCTGTATTGCCAAGGATGAGAACTATTTAAAAAAAATTACAATATTTTATTTCTAAAGGAACGCGATGCTATACGCTGTGAATAAGAATATACTATACTGTTAACTAATTATATTTCAGATCCCTGTTCATAAAATTAGAATCAAGACTTTGCAACATCTAAGCTGGTTTGATTCCCAATTATATTGTGTACCTACACGCACTCGAACAAGTTACTGCAGCTGCAAGTTAACGTTAACTACGAGTACTAACTAATACATCGCCATCTCAACGCGAGTGTACTTCAATGAACTTACTGACGCTTCTCTATGTAAATAATAAAACAGCTCTCATATAATAATATCCTGTCAATTTACGCAGTTTTAAATAAGATTGTTCGAGTTTAAATCGAACACTCAGCAAAAATGCATAATTGCATCGAACGCAAGTATGCACATTCGCTCGTTCACCAAAATGTGGGCCAGTTCGCGTTCAGATCTCATTAGAGACACCACGTTCTCATAACCATTACCATTTTACCATATATTTTACCAATAAGTTAGTTATTTATTTATTTAAACTTTTCACACTTATAAAAAGTACAAAGGCGGACTTAATGCCTTAGGCATTCTCTACCAGTCAACCAAGGGTAGTGAAGAGATTAGATGGCAGGTGCTCTGTTTGAGAGGAACAAAGAAAAATCATTTTTTATTCAAATATATCATTATAAATAATTATATTACACACACATACATACATATTTAATAAAATATATACCTATATTATATATATACATTATACAAATTCAAGGGAGAGGTGTTGAGATGACTCTACTCTATTTATTTTGATAAAAAACTCTGTAGTTTCCGCTTAAATGCATACCGACTGGTCGCCGTCCTGATATCAAGAGGAAGCGCATTCCATAGAAGAATGGACTGAATATGAAAGGAAGAATGAACAAAGTCAGAAGTATGAGAAGGACAAAGTAGGAGAAGATTGTTAGAAGAACGCAGATTCTTAGTGTGTGACGAACATAGATATTGGAAGTGAGACATGAGATAAGAAGGAGGAGTGGGAGAGTTAAGAAGGGAGAAAAGCGTGGTCAAAGCGCGCAAACTCCTTCTTTGGCGAATGGACATCCATTTGAGCTCAGACCTATAGCTCGACACATGATCATATTTCCTGAGGTTGAATATGAACCGGATACAATTGTTGAGCAGTCTGTCGAGCTTATCCAGCAAAACTGAATTCAAGTCAAAGTAGCATACGTCACCATAGTCGATTATAGGGAAAATCAAAGTCTGCACAAGCACAGTTTTCGTCTTAGCAGGTAAAAAGTTTCTCAGACGATACAGAGATCGCAGAGTACCGTTGACCCTTTGACTAACACTAGAGATTTAGTTTACCATTTATTTTACCATTTTTTACCATTTCTTGTAAGCTCAGTGTTAATACAGTGATTTCCCCTGTAACTCGAGACTTTAACTTCTACCATATAAACCATATTATCCTATCAATACGAGAAAGAAGTGTTAGGTCACCATAGCGCCGAGCACAATTTTCTACATGGTCCTTCGAGCATTTAATTACCAGTAATACCAAGTGAAACAGTGCCACGCGAACCGGAAGATCGCTGCAATTTGCAGAACCTTTGATTGCAGAGACGGTCGGTTGGAGCATATAAGGTCAGATCAAACCATTTATTTATACTAACCATTACCAAATAATTTCAAATCGACTTCCATTATGGATTCCGATTCTCTGTTCATCAACCAAACGGAGCTCTATGAAATCCTGAATAAGTTTTTAATCAACACAAAGAAAGATGGATCTGAGAGGAAGACCATCGATAATTACAAGCGCAAGGCTAATATGTTGGAAGCATACTGGCACGATTACCAAGAAAACCATAAGAAAATGTGTCAGTTTGCGAATTTTGACCACATTTACTTCAAAAAGGGTTTTTTCGACACAGTCCAGGAACCCCGCCCGATAGCGTCAGCCTCCGCGCAGGTTGCCCCCACCCCACCTACTTCTGGGCCAAAAAAGGTCCCTCCGCCACCACCCGTGTTCGTACAGGACAAGGGGAAATGGACGGATATCTCCAAATGGTGTTGCGATCAAAAGATCGCATACACTAGCGCCAGGAACACCCAGCAGGGTATTAAAGTTACAGTCCCTACGTCCCGTGACTATAGGGCTTTTACAACGCTACTGAGAGAGAGACGAGTGTCATACCACTCGTTCTCCCTCCCAGAAGAACGTCAGATCCGCGTCGTCATCAAAAGGATCCCGAAGGAAATCCCCCCTTCGGATATCCTAGCCGACCTTCAGTCGCAGAAGATCCCCGTCGATGAGGTCCACCGTATGCACCGCGGCAAACGCGGTGAGGCATACGACATGATCCTCGTTGTTTGCTCCCCGGTAGAGGGTCACCACCCTATATTTCAATTGAAATCTTTATGTTCCCTCGTGGGTTTCTCTATTGAGAAGCCCTGGAAAAGCGGTGCTATTGGCCAATGCCACCAGTGCCAGCTTTACGGCCACTCGCAACGGAACTGCCACGCAAAACCCAGGTGCGTCAAGTGCCTGGGCGAGCACGGCACTCCCGAGTGCACCCGGCCAAAGGACCACTCCCTATGTCCCGACCCACCCAGCTGTGTCCTCTGCGGGCAAGTAGGCCACCCGGCTAATTACCGCGGCTGCCCAAAAGCCCCCAAATCCACATCCCCCAAACTGACCAAACGTTTCGACGCTCGTCAGCAAAGGGAAGCTCCTTCAGGGTTTAAAGTACCCTCAGCTCAGATGCCCCAGCGACTAAGCCCTCAGAGGCCAAGTCCGTGGAATTACCTCCACCACCAGCAAGCTTTCTCAGCCCTGGCCCCCTCTCAACCCATAGGCCCCTCTCAACCCGTACCCTCGTCTCAACCCATACCCCCCTCTCAACCCATACCCCCCTCCCAACCCATTGCCCCTACCCCCCCCCAAACCACCACCATCCCCCGTCTCATGGACCCCCGCATTCGCATCACCGCGCCCCTCGTCAAACCCGCACCTGCTCCAGTAGCATCGCGTCCCCCAACCTCAGCCCCCCCCACAGTCGGCCCTAGCATGGCCTATAACATTATAAGTTCGACTTTTATAGCCTTCCTCTACCCTCGCGCTATCCAAATGGCCCAGGAAATCCTGGCCGCTCAGGCCGCTGGCGACCTCTTCAGGTTGCAGGCCATCTACAATGCGTATCCCGAGATCACGCAAGCCCTGACCTCCCTCAGCACCCCTACTAGAACCCATAATGTATAACACCATCAATACTAGGTTCAAACCCCGATCCCTCAAGTTAGGTTTTTTCAACGCCAATGGCATTAGAGGCCAACGGGATGAGATCGCGACTTTCCTTCGCGACCATCAAATTGACATCCTCCTTATCCAAGAGTCTTTTCTCAAGCCATGCAACCGCGACCCGTCAATTGCCAACTATCGCATAGTTCGCAATGACAGGACGCGATGTCACTTGGGCGGCACCCTCATTTACTATAAAAAGGATCTATATTGCATCCCAATAGACCCTCCTCCCCTCTCACGATTAGAAGTCTCAATCTGCCGCTTAGGCATGACCGGCCATCAGCCGATCTCACTAGTATCGGTCTACATCCCACCCCTCAATACTTCGGAGAACTTCCAACTCCTCTCTGACGACCTCTCTATCCTACTCGGCATGAATGACTCTGCTATCTTAGCGGGCGATTTCAATGCCAAGCATCCCGCCTGGAATAGTTCCAGAACCTGTACCAGAGGGCGACACCTGTTCGACCTCTCTAATTCTCTCAATTTTGACGTCATCGCCCCGATGACCCCAACTCACTTTCCCCACGTTACCCATCATAACCCCGACGTCATAGACGTGGCGCTCCTTAAGAACGTCGCTCTAAGGTTAGAATCCATAGAAACGGTGCAAGAGCTTAACTCTGACCACCGCCCAGTAGTCATAAAAATGGCCCCCCGCATAGGTCTCCCCGACCCCTCTCAACCCGCTCTCACCAAAAGGGTAACGGACTGGAAGAAAGTAAGCACCCAGCTGAAATCCAAAACGTCCCCCCAATTGGACGCCATCCCCGACAAATTCGACTCTATCGCGGACACGACGGCCGCGATCGACTCACTCACGGAGCACGTACAATCAGTCCTGAGCGACTGCTCTAGGGAGGTTTCAGCGTCGGGCGACCCTCGCTGGAGCCTGCCGGACGATGTACGCGCGCTGCTGACTGAGAAGAACGCGGCCGTTCGTGCCTACAGCAATTTTCCCTGCTCCGCTAACAAAGCCCATATGCGCTATTTACAGAGAACTGTAAAGACACGCATACAGGAGCTGCGTGACACGGGCTGGGACAAGATGCTCAGCGAACTAGAGCCCACCCACCTGGCATTCTGGGAACTTCAGAGGAAACTCAAGTCCCAGCAAGTGGCCTCCATGCCCCCCCTGACCCGTCCCGACAAGACCATCGCGTTCGAGGACTTAGAAAAGGCTGAATGCCTAGCAGACAGTCTAGAAGCTCAATGCTCCCCTAGCTCCCAACCGGTAGACCAAGCTCACCTCCTAGAGGTCGACGCCGAGGTCGAACGTAGATCCTCTCTCCCTCCCGTTGAAGACCCTGATAGTCCTCTGCCTCCCGTCACTCCAGACGAAGTGCATGACATCATCAAAGGTCTGAAAACCCGCAAAGCCCCCGGCTCAGATGGAATCACCAATAGGGTGATCCAGCTATTCCCTGCCCACCTGATAATGCTATTGGCCACCATCTTCAATGGTGCCCTAAGCAATAACATCTTTCCCCAAGCATGGAAAGAAGCCACGGTCATCGGCATACCGAAGCCCGGCAAGCCCAAGACCGAGCCGTCGAGTTACCGCCCCATCAGTTTGCTCAAGGTACTCGGCAAAGTCTATGAGAGGCTTATTTATAAGCGCCTCAGAGATTTTGCCGAAACCAAGGGCCTCATCCCCAACGAACAGTTTGGGTTCCGAACCCAGCACTCTAGCGTACATCAGGCCCACCGGATTATTGAAAGCATATGCGCTGGCTTCCAGCGCGGCTTGATAACCGGTGCAATATTCTTCGATATAGCGAAAGCGTTCGACAAAGTCTGGCACAACGGCTTATTATATAAGCTCTACAAACTCGGTGTGCCGGATCGTCTCGTGCTCATCTTACGGGACTTTTTGTCAAACCGCACCTTCCGCTACCGTATCGAAGGAGCGATATCCTCCCCCCGTCCTATCCGCGCAGGAGTCCCTCAAGGCTCTGTGCTCTCCCCCCTAATCTTCACGCTTTTCACCAGCGATATCCCAAAGAGTAAAAGGGCGCAGTTGGCTCTGTTCGCAGACGATACGGCCATTTACTACAAGGGAACCAGCACTGACTCGATAGCCCACACTCTCCAGACCTCAGTCGACATGCTCGGCACCTGGTTTAGAAAGTGGAGGATCGAAGTTAACCCAGATAAAAGCCAAGCGATTCTCTTTAGGAAACCGCGCAAAAGGTTCAAACCCCCCCGACCCATCACCATGTTCGGCAAGCCTATCCCTTGGGAGAAGCGAGCCAAATACCTAGGTGTCGTCCTAGATCAGCATCTCACCTTCAGTGCGCCCATAAAGCAGGTCCGCTCGCGAGCCGCTTTCGTTCTCGGTAGACTCCACTCCGTCCTGAATGCACGTAGCAAAATGTCACTTAAGTGCAAATTGCGTACGTACACGGCGTGCGTTCGTCCCATCATGACCTATGCGGGAGCCGTATTTGCACACGCAAAACCCCGCCATATTCATAGGATGCAAACGCTCCAAAATAGATTTCTCCGGAAAATCACCGGTGCCCCCTGGTACGTTAGGAACGAGATCCTCCATCTCGACCTAAAGATCCCCACAATCCACCAATTTCTCAAACGCAATTCCAAGCGTTTCTTTGAGTCCGCCGCCAAACATCGAAACCCTCTGGTTGTCGAGGCCGCCAATTATGTCACGAGTAGAATCAGTCAGACCCGCCGCCCAAGGCAAATCCTTACCGACCCAGACGACCCCATAACCCTCCTCCAGGAGAGCAATAGGGCCACAAGTACAGTGCACAAGAAACACAGACACCGACCCGCATTCCGACCTCGCCGCCGAGGTCCTCCGCGATCGCGACCCGCCCGAGTAAATAATACTCCCCACCGACCCTTGCTCGCAGAAGCGCCAGCCCGCGTTTTGCTGAGAAATGTAGTCTTAAATTCCCCGATTAATAATAATGAATCATCTTTGATCCAGCCTGTCCCAACTTGCTGTCCTCCCCCCAGCGACGCCCTAAGCCGAGGTCCGTACCCCACAGGGGGTGCCCTTAGCGAGCGTTCGCCTAGTTTTAATTTAGAATAGTGTTGCCCCTGGCTGGAGGCTTTAAGTTAGTAGCTTAAGGCAGCCGCAGGATTGACCGGTTAAGTAGTCATCACCTCAGAGGTGAGCTACGAGATGACCTAGACAAAAAAAAAAAAAAAAAAAACAGTCCAGGAATTATATTTGCAAATAAAGGAGATTATTGATCAAACCCTGGGGCAGTTAGGCACAACCCAGCTGCCGGAAGAAAGCCCCTGTGCACGATGCCCTAAGGTCAACTCGTACGTAGGCGCAAGTAGCGGCGCCGCCCAGTACGTAGTGTAGTGAAATCAGTGTTCATAGTGCTAAACGTTAGGAAAAATACATAAAACTGTGAGTATTTACTTAATTATGTAAGATTATAGTGTGATTTATGTGATATTATAAAGATCTCATAAGAGTCCTATTAGATTATAAAGATTAGCCTTGTCATGTAACGTTAAAGTCATTTTAAAGAGAAATTTAGAGAATTTTTGTGTAAGAAAATATTACGTAACTTGAAAAAGTACTTTTTTATCTTTGAAGATATTTTAATTCTGTTTGTTGTAATGATTAGGTATGTCCCTAAAACCATTTTTAGCGTTAGAATTACGAAAATTGGTCTATGCATTAGAAAAATATAAGCAAATGAAAATATGTGAATTAACAGTGTAATTATCTTGTAAGTTTGTCAACCTAATTAGACGTAAATAAGAGTAAATAGATTCTAATAGGTACATATAATGTTCTAATAAGAATTTAGAGCGTTTTACTAAGCTAAACTGTATAAAAATGTGAAAAATTAGAAATTAAGTTGTTGACCATTTTTAAGGTAAATAAATATTAACCCATGTTACATTTATAATAGAAAGCTGTAAAGTAAGATATGTTGAAGCGTATTAAAGCATTAAAACTCCTTGTTTTTCATTTGTCTTGCCTCTACGCCGTCCGCAATAGAAATAAAGTGGTGGGGCGCGGTGCCGCGCTCTTTTATAGTACTGAGGCGGGGGGAGAGGAAACGCTGCATGTATCCTCACGCCACGGCCAAACGGGACGTCGCAGAGAGCCAAGCTATATATTATTAGTTAATATAAGTCACTAGGTTAAATATAAAATAAGTAAAAACCCTGTAAAATGTATATTCATTAAAATAAAGACTAAGGAAAGTGGCGGGGGTGAGGAAGCGAGAAATGGTATAAAAGACGGGCCATTTTGTTCGTCGACACACTCCGATCCCAGCGCTCGACAAGTGAACAAGTCAGAAAAAACAATAAGAAGCTCGCCATTCCTCGCCGCCGTTTGCCTCCAGAAAAATATCCTACTTCGTGTTATTATTTTCTTCAAAAGCCTCGAGTTATCCCCAACATTATTGGTCCTTCGTCGTCGGATAAGAAAACTTGCGCCTAGAAGAAAAGAAGATGGTTTTAACAAGAAGCAAGGATGGAGAACGAACAAAACGTCCACAGGAAGAGCTCAGCGCGACCGGACCCTGTCAAGAGTCTCCGCCGGTAGAACCGCCTGCGCAGGGCACGTCGGGAACCGCTACCACAAAAACGGGTACTAGTAGCGGTACCAGTACTACGACTGCTACAGAAGCAAGCACCTCTACAGAGACAGAAGAAACTAGTGACGCGTCGCATGAGCAACGGACCTCTCAACGAACATTGAAGCCCGCCAATGCACGGTCACACCGCTCCGTAACCTCCCGCAAGAAGCTCCTCGCGGAGTTGGAGGCCAAAGAGCGACTAGCCGACCTGAAGCTGAAACAGGCACAGATCCAGGCAGAAACAGAAAAACAACAGCTACAAGTACAACGTCTTCAAGCAGAAGCAGAAACCTCAGAAGATGAAGACCTTGAAGATGATCTGGCCTCAGTCCGCATCAACACCTGGTTGGAAGACACCGGGGCAGACCGACCGCAGCCGGAGAATAAAAAATCATCTCAAGAAGAGTGCAAGAAGACGCAAGAAGATAGCACCAAAACTAGCCAGCCGTTGATCGACGTGGCTACCCTAGCCGCCGCGCTCTCACAAGCGGTACGAAGCACAAGGGAACCACCGAAGTATATTCAAGAGTTGCCACTCTTTAATGGAAGCAGCACAGATTGGCTCGCTTTCAAAACAGCGTACGAAGAAACACTAAAGTACTTCACGCAGAATGAAAACATAGCACGAATACGTCGGAGCCTGCGCGGCACTGCAAAGGAAGCTGTTGGCTGTCTCTTAGTAAGCCAACCAGATCCAAGAGTCGTCATTGAAGCACTCGAAAGAAGATTCGGAAGACTAGAAGCACTCATTCACGTCGAACTAGAGAAGCTCAAGTCACTCAATCGAGTCAGCGACAACCCTCGCGATCTATGCATATTCGCTGGGCGCATCGCAAACATAGTGGGCACCGTTGAAGCATTGAAGAAGCCGCACTACCTACACAATCCTGAGATGGCGCGAATTATTATAGAAAAACTTACGCCTATATTGAAGAACAAGTGGTACGACTTCGCATCAATGAAGAAAGAAGATACCCCTGAACTAAAGAAGATATCTACCTTCTTGAACGAAGAAGCTGACAAATGTGGCGCCTATGCCCTACCAGAAGCTGCGAGCGACGAGGTTGGGGGAAGAGAACGCAAGTTCAGACGAGCAGAGCGCACATTCACCACCGAGAGGAAGACATTCTCAGACGATCAATGTCCTCTCTGCAAGCAAGAACACAAGCTACCAGACTGCAAACGATACTCCACCCTCGACGTCAATGCAAGGTGGGAGGTCGCCAAGAAGAACCACATCTGCTACCGCTGTCTCCGAAGCAAGCATCGTCGACTTCTATGCAAAGCACCATCGTGTGGGAAACATGGGTGCATCATGAAACATCACAGACTGCTGCATCATGATAAAGAACAGAGCAGCATGAGTGAACCAGAGAAGAAAGAAACAGCAGCGCCCACAGTAGAAGTCACAGCCGCAGCGCAACCAGGCAACAACCGACGTGCCTATTTGAAGATAGCGCCCGTAATCCTGAAGGGGCCGTATTCCAGCGTTGAAACATACGCACTATTAGATGAAGGGAGTACCGTCACCTTACTTGACGCATCGATAGCCGAGGTCATTGGGGCAGACGGGCCAGAAAATACAATGTGGATTCAAGGAATCGGCAACGAGATGAGGCACGACAATAGCAAAATCGTCAGCCTCAGCATAAAAGGAAAATATGCAGAAGAAGAATACCCAATAGAAGCCGCGCGTACTGTCGACAGATTAAGCTTCACACCAGAGACAGTATACGCCGAACACATAGAAGAATGTGAGCATCTGATCGACATCAAAGATAAGATCAGCTATCAACACGCATCACCGAAGTTGTTAATTGGTCAAGACAACTGGCATCTTATTGTATCAAGAAAACTCCGCACCGGTCGTCGTAACCAGCCAGTAGCTTCACTCACACAGCTAGGCTGGGTTCTTCACGGCTGTCACAGCTCGCTCACAGCAAAGGTAGCGTTCTGTGGTAGGCTGCAACAAAAAGAAGAAGAGCCAACGATGGAAGAGCTGATCAAGAATCACTTCAAACTCGAGTCACTATGCATCGAGCCACGAAGACCTAGAGAAGATCCCGAACAAAAGGCTCTCCAAATACTAGAAAGAACCAGCAGAAGACTGCCTGAAGGGAGATTTGAAACCGGCCTGTTGTGGAAAGAAAAAGACCGTCAGATACCAAACAACTATAAAACAGCTGAGCGGCGCCTGCACTCCTTGGAAAAGAGACTGGATAAAGAAGAAGACCTCAAAGAAAAATACGAAGAGAGGATGGAAAACCTATTCCAGTCGGGATATGCAGAGCGAGCGCCTACTCCAGCACCAGAAGGGAAAACGTGGTACCTACCACACTTTCCGGTCATCAACCCAGCGAAGCCACACAAACCCCCAAGACTGGTTCACGACGCATCAGCTCAAGCAGCCGGCACCTGCCTCAATGACATGCTATATTCGGGACCTGACCTGCTGCAATCTCTGCCCGGGGTCATCATGAGGTTCCGTCAACATGCATACGCTGTCAACGGAGACATAAAAGAAATGTTTATGCAGGTGAAAATAAGAGAAGAAGACAGAGATGCGTTGCGATTTCTATGGAGAGGCAAACGGCGGGAGGGCAAACCGGAAGAATACAGAATGACTTCGGTCATTTTTGGAGCAACTTCGTCTCCATGTACAGCGCTATTCATCAAGAATAAGAACGCAAGTGAGTTCGCGAGCGAGTACCCAGAAGCGGCCGCAGCGATACACAGAAATCATTATATGGACGATTATGTCCAGAGCTTCGCTACTATTCAAGAAGCACGTGAAACAACGCAAGCAGTCGACTCTATACATAAGAAAGCGGGCTTCGTGCTGAGTGGATGGACATCAAACGACATGAGAACAATAGAAGCGTTTGACCCACCAGAAGAAAGTGACTCAGCTACAGTAAGCCTAGGAGGAAAAGACACAGAGAAGACACTGGGCCTGCTATGGCACGTGAAAGAAGACTGCATAGGGTTCAACACAAACTCTATGAAAATACCTAAAGAGTTAGAAGAAAAACAGCGAGCTCCATCAAAAAGAGAAGCATTAAGCATCATAATGGCACTCTTCGACCCACTGGGATTAATTTCACCAATCACTACGCCAGCGAAGAGAATATTCCAAGACACCTGGCGCTACAAGACCGACTGGGATGACCCTATACCAGCTGAGCTACAGGAGAGATGGCAGAAATGGATCACGTCGCTCATCACCGTCAAACAGCTGAGGATACCGCGATGCTACGACTACAAGGAGAGCGTATCGACTCAGCTACACACCTTTGTCGACGCGAGCGAAGAAGCTTACGCCGCTGCAGTATACTGGCGAACGATACGCGAAGATGGCAGCGTGCACGTGTCTCTAGCAGCCGCTAAAAGTCGTGTCACGCCCCTCAAGCCCATATCTATGCCCAGGCTTGAACTACAAGCAGCATTATTAGGCGCACGACTCGCACAGACGGTGCTAGAAGAGCACGACTACAAACCAGAGAGCAAAACCTACTGGAGTGATTCACGCACAGCACTGGTGTGGATAAAGTCAGAACCACGCGTCTACAAGTCATTTGTGGCCCATCGTCTGGCAGAAATAGAAGAAACCACGAAGAAAAATGAGTGGAGGTGGCTTCCCTCCAGAGATAACGCGGCCGACGACGCCACAAGAGATACGCCAGACAACTTCACCACCACCCATAGATGGTACCATGGACCCTCCTTCCTGAAGCTACCAGAATCTCACTGGCCACAGGATGAGAACGTGGTAAAATACGACACGGGAGAAGAAAGAGAAAAATGTCATTCGTGTCAGCAAACAGAAAACAACAAAGATCACCTACCTAGAATCGAGAGATTCTCGAAGTGGCTTCGACTAATAAGGTCAACAGCACGAGTCTTACAATTCATAGACCTGTGCAGAATAAGAAAAAATACAGTCGCAGCCACAAGGAAAAGAAACAAGAAAATAGAAACAAGTGATCCATGTTGGCGTAATTCAAAAAAGGCGACGCCTAAGTCGGTGAAAAGGGTAGTGCCCAGTGAAACCCGTAACTACCTAGAAATACCTACTGAATACCTACTAAAAGCTGAACAGCTGTGGGTCCGCGCCAGTCAGCAAGAAAGTTACAAGACTGAGATAGAACGCATGAAGAAAAACGGCGAGCCCAGCAACAGCGACCGCCTGAGTCATCTCAGTACGTACCTCGACACTGCAGACATAGTGCGCCTGCGAGGAAGAGTCACCGCAGCACAAGAAATAGCAGAAGACACGTCCAACCCTCCGATATTGGACGGAAAACAGAGCTACACACAGCTGTACATATTGCATGTACATGAGAGTCTACATCATGGCGGCGTGGAAATGGTCGTAAACGAGCTAAGACAGCGACTGTGGATCTCGAAAATACGCCCCGCAGTAAGAAAAATAGTGAAAAGCTGTTTGCCATGCCGCATAAGAAAAATGAAGCCAGCGAACCCTCTCACAGGAGACTTACCGCCGGCACGCCTTGCACACCACGCGCGTCCATTCACCTTTACGGGCCTCGACTACTTCGGCCCCATAGAAGTGACAGTCGGACGCCACCATGAAAAGAGGTACGGAGCCCTCTTTACGTGTATGACTTCGAGAGCAATACACATCGAAGTCGCGCACTCATTAAGTGCTGACTCAGCAGTATCGGCCCTGAGAAGATTCATGGCCAGAAGAGGCTGCCCGAAGGAGCTGTGGAGCGACAACGCTACGTGTTTCAAAGCAGCTGATAAGGAGCTCGGCGCGGCGGCACTCGAAGCCCTGGAACATGAAACCACATGTCGTCGCATCACCTGGAGATATATCCCTCCAGCAAGCCCATTCATGGGAGGAACGTGGGAACGTATGGTACGTTCTGTAAAAGAAGCACTAAAGGTCACGCTAAGCGAAAGATACCCTAGCGACGAGACGTTGGTGACACTGCTAACAGAGGTCGAGAACACCGTAAACTCGCGACCTCTCACCCATGTCTCGGTGGACCCGCACGAACCAGAGGCGCTGACACCGAACCATATACTCATTGGACCCAACTCGCATGTACCAGTACCAGGCCACTTCGAAGACAGCGATGTAACAGCCCGCCAGCAATGGAAGAGAGCGCAAGCTCTGGCGGACATCTTCTGGAGAAGGTGGGTTAGAGAGTACATGCCCCTACTACAACACCGGCGGGAGCCTACCAGCACCGGAGTCCAGCCCAAGGTCGGTGACCTCGTCATCATCTGCGACGGCAACCTACCTCGCAACACCTGGCCACGAGGTCGCATCAGCCAGCTGTATCCAGGCGCCGACGGGGAAGTTCGAGTTGTGGACGTCACCATCAGCAGCGGCCATGTCCTGCGAAGACCTACAAAGAAGATCATCGTGCTACCAACGGAGTCGCTGCCTAGCGACGGCGGGAGAATGTGCACGATGCCCTAAGGTCAACTCGTACGTAGGCGCAAGTAGCGGCGCCGCCCAGTACGTAGTGTAGTGAAATCAGTGTTCATAGTGCTAAACGTTAGGAAAAATACATAAAACTGTGAGTATTTACTTAATTATGTAAGATTATAGTGTGATTTATGTGATATTATAAAGATCTCATAAGAGTCCTATTAGATTATAAAGATTAGCCTTGTCATGTAACGTTAAAGTCATTTTAAAGAGAAATTTAGAGAATTTTTGTGTAAGAAAATATTACGTAACTTGAAAAAGTACTTTTTTATCTTTGAAGATATTTTAATTCTGTTTGTTGTAATGATTAGGTATGTCCCTAAAACCATTTTTAGCGTTGGAATTACGAAAATTGGTCTATGCATTAGAAAAATATAAGCAAATGAAAATATGTGAATTAACAGTGTAATTATCTTGTAAGTTTGTCAACCTAATTAGACGTAAATAAGAGTAAATAGATTCTAATAGGTACATATAATGTTCTAATAAGAATTTAGAGCGTTTTACTAAGCTAAACTGTATAAAAATGTGAAAAATTAGAAATTAAGTTGTTGACCATTTTTAAGGTAAATAAATATTAACCCATGTTACATTTATAATAGAAAGCTGTAAAGTAAGATATGTTGAAGCGTATTAAAGCATTAAAACTCCTTGTTTTTCATTTGTCTTGCCTCTACGCCGTCCGCAATAGAAATAAAGTGGTGGGGCGCGGTGCCGCGCTCTTTTATAGTACTGAGGCGGGGGGAGAGGAAACGCTGCATGTATCCTCACGCCACGGCCAAACGGGACGTCGCAGAGAGCCAAGCTATATATTATTAGTTAATATAAGTCACTAGGTTAAATATAAAATAAGTAAAAACCCTGTAAAATGTATATTCATTAAAATAAAGACTAAGGAAAGTGGCGGGGGTGAGGAAGCGAGAAATGGTATAAAAGACGGGCCATTTTGTTCGTCGACACCTTGTCCGATGAAGCGCCAGCCCGCGCCGCAGCTGAGCGCGTAGCTTTAAATTCCCCGTCTAATAATAATATATCCGTGATCCAGCCTGTCCCATCTTGCTGTCCCCCCCTCAGCGACGCCCTAAGCCGAGGTTCGTACCCCACAGGGGGTGCCCTTAGCGAGCGTTCGCCTAATTTTAATGTAGAATAGTTGCTCCTGGCTGGAGGCTTTGAGTGTAGTGCTTAAGGCAGCCACAGGATTGTTCGGTTGAGCAGTAAATACCTTAGTGGTATACCTGCGAGATGCCATAGTTAAAAAAAAAAAAAAAAAAAAAAAAAAAAAATTCGTCGACACACTCCGATCCCAGCGCTCGACAAGTGAACAAGTCAGAAAAAACAATAAGAAGCTCGCCATTCCTCGCCGCCGTTTGCCTCCAGAAAAATATCCTACTTCGTGTTATTATTTTCTTCAAAAGCCTCGAGTTATCCCCAACAGCCCCCGTAGAACAAAAGCGGAAGAGGTACAACCATTACCAGGTTTCAGGGCAAGGCAACAGCTAAGCAGTGACCATCAACGGCCGGCGGATGAGGCGGCGCAGCCGCAACCAGGTATGTCGTCTCACTATGAGGATAAAGGGTCTAGTAAGCTGAACGGGTTGACAAGGAAGCAGAGTATCAATTTCAAAGCGTTCATGAGAACCGTGAGTCATATCCAAGTGGATAAGTTCGAGAATCAATGGCAATTCGAGAACGCTCTAAAATCACTGGACAGCCGATGGGGTGAGATCGACAAACTTTATTGGGAAATTGAAGGTGAGGATGGAGGTGACGATATTAGGTACCAAATGGAATTATGCAAGCACGAGGAACAGTACAGTGAGTTGACAAACGACATCAACAAAAAGATGTGAGCAGTGAAGCACCGTGAGAAGTCAGCTCCTAAGATGGACATCCCCGTGTTCAATGGAACTTACAACCAGTGGGTTCCGTTCAAAGACTTGTTTAGCGAAGCGATCGATAAAAACCCGTCGATGTCTAATGCGCAAAAAATGCAGTTTCTGAAGAGTAAGGTGAATGGAGAAGCAGAGCGTCTGATTCACCATTTACAGATTAGCTCTGACAATTATCAGGCATGTTGGGAGATTTTAAACCACAGGTATGGGAACAAGAAATTGATTTTCACGTCCCATATTAACATTTTGCTTGGACTTCCCAACATACAACAGCAATCACTGGCCGCTATCAAGAAGCTGCATGACGTAACCAAGGAGACGTTACACGCTATTCAGAATCTGGGAGTGGATATATCAACTTGGGATCCACTTTTAGTACACCTATTAACGCAAAAACTGGATAACGAGACCTTCGCAGAATACATAGAATCGGTCAAGAATCCTAGAGAGCTACCCGATCTGCAGGAGTTCCTGGAGTTCTTGGAGACGAAATTTACAGCACTTGAAGCGTCTCGTCGCAAACAAGAACCAGCCAACCAAAAAACCACGCCACATCAACCATATCAAAATAGCACCTACAACCAAAACCAGAAGAAAAGTTTTCACCGAAATAATCATCAATCAGGCAACAAAGATAGTCAGAAGCCTATGAATGAATTACATGTGTCGCGGTCGACAACCTGTGCATTGTGCAATTCTGAACACGGATTGTGGCGTTGCCCTAATTTTTTGCAAATGACGCACGAGCAAAAAGTAAATAAAATTGAGCAATTAAATTACTGTCTATGTAGTCATAACAATAAACCGTGTCAATCGAACAAACGATGTCAAAAATGCTTAGCTACACATAACACTTTGCTTCATGAAGCATTGGCAAAACAAAGTCTAACTGCGTCAGCAGAAGAAAGTTTCAGTAGTGTTGCAACCAAAAAGAGCACATCTAGGTCATCTCACGTGTCTTGGGATGACATGTCTGAAATAATTTTAGCCACCGCTATCATAAAAGTACAGGGAGCTGATGGAACTCAACACAAAATGAGAGCTTTAGTTGACCAGGGTTCTCAACTGAAAAGCAGCCCAGATCTTGGGATTAAAAAGGGCTCATTTCAAAGGTCATATTTTCGGTGTCGGTGAAAAAGAAAACAATGCGAAGGGAATGGTACAGGTAACACTCCAGTCTGCAAATAGTGAATTTACTTGTGTCACGAACGTTATTGTTATGAATAATTTGATCAAGCGACTGCCAAACAACACGTTTACCAAACCAACAACGTGGAACCATATCCAAGGGATACAATTGGCCGATCTGGAGTTTAACATAAGCAGACCCGTTGACATGCTTCTAGGTGCAGATGTTTATAGCAAAATAATATTGGGAGGAATCTTGAGAGGAGACCAGGACAATCAACCAATCGCTCAATAGACGCAACTAGGATGGCTACTTTGTGGATCCATGAAACCACACTACCAATGCAACGTAGTTCTCAACAACACAGAAGACCTACTGAAATATTGGGAGAACGAAGACATAAACCAGAAAATAGAGATGTCCAACGATGACCATGAGTGTTTACAGTATTTTATTCAAACCACCAAGCGCTTGAGGACGGAAGGTACGAAGTCCGACTACCACTTAAGCCTGAACACAAAGATAAGTATGGTTGGTTGGATAAACCACAAGCATTAGCTCAGTTTAGAAATTACCGCCGTTTGCCGTGGGCGGCTTTAAAACTCTGACACCAGGTTAGTTTACTAACCACACGAAAAGAAGAAGAAGTTTAGAAATTTAGAGAAAAAATTTGAGAGGAATAGCGAATTGAGAACAGATTACAAAAAATTCATGAACGAATATTTTGTATTACACCACATGATACCATGCAACATTAAACAGGCGTCCGAATGCTACTTACCACACCATGCAGTCATCCGGGCTGAATCTACTACTACTAAACTGAGAGTAGTTTTTAACGCCTCAGCAAAGTCATCATCAGGGTACAGTCTAAATGACGTCATGTACAGAGGTCCAAATATACAAAAGGATCTTCAAGAGCTTATCCTGAAATGGAGACAATTTGAATTTGTATATACTTCCGACATTGAAAAGATGTACAGAATGATCCGAGTGCACCAAGAAGATCAAGCTTACCAAAAAGTACTACTACTGTACTATGACGAGAATCAAATAACCAACCTATACAAGCATTTCAATTCGTCACACTTACGTACGGAACCAAACCAGCAGGATTCTTAACGATGATGTGCTTGAAAAAATTAGCGTCTGATGAAAGGCAAAAATTTCCCGACGCAGCAAAAGAATTAGAAGATAGCTTCTATATGGATGATTTTTGCAGAGGGCGTCATTCAATTGAAGCAGCAAACAAACTGAAATCGGATCTCATAAAATTATGCCAATTGGGAGGATTTAATCTTAGAAAATGGACCTCGAACAAAACAGAGCTATTAACTGTATAATTTAGAGAAAGAGCAATGTGACCAGTCAACATACGAGTTTAAGCAAAATGATTCTACTAAAACATTGGGTCTCTGTTGGAACCCACAGAAAGATAATTTTACCTTCAACTCAAAAATAGAACCCGAATCACCAGCGATTATTACCAAAAGAGCTCTACTTTCGGACATTTCCAAGCTGTTCGATCCTTTGGGGTGGTTAACCCCCCTGAGCACTACCATGAAACTACTGTTTCAAAATGTTTGGCTGTCTAATTTAAAATGGGATGACCGCCTACCAGAGGTAATGAACTCCGAATGGACTAAATTGAAACAAGAATTTACGGACATAAACAGTATGGAAGTCAACAGATGGCTAGGAATGGGGGAAAACCAAAAGATAGAATTGTACGGATTCTGCGATGCCTCAAACAAGGCATACGCATGTGTGATCTACTGCAAGGTAGTTAAGAAAAAAGAGACAACCATTACATTAGTTGCGGGGAAGGCCAGGTTGGCACCCATAAGCAAAGTCTTATCTATACCGAGACTAGAGTTAATGGGCGCTCATCTCTTAGCTCAGCTAATGCAAAAAGTTCAGGGTTGCTTATCAGATTACCCTACGGATGTCTACTGTTGGACTGATTCAACTGCAGTGCTAGGATGGATACAAGGAGATCCAGCCCGATGGAAACCATTCGTAGCAAATCGGGTAATAACAACCACCAAAATCATACCATCAAAACATTGGCAATATGTGAAGACGACAGATAATCCAGCCGACTGTGCAAGTCGTGGTTTGACTGTCAGGCAACTCAAAGACGGGGTGCTTGGACAGGAAACCTCCCCGTGTGCCTGTGGGCTGGAATTCCCTTCGGATGCGTCCGGGGGGAAGGCCAGTCTTCAGGACGGTGCACCCTGGGATGCGGACAATGTCTCCCCATTAGGTACTCTGTGCCTAAGGTGTCCCATTGTCTGCATGCCAATATCCTGTCGGAGGAACGCTCTAACGTGTACTCGGAGAGAGCACACGTTGAGCAGCGTTGCAGCACGGGCTCGGCGTGCACTAACACTGCCGTCGGGCAGGCAGAAGGAAGCCTTCTGCCACCGTTGGTCTCGTAGCCCCGAAGAGTGTCAAGGTCATGTCTCTGGCACTTGACGGGGGTCGAGGGTCTTGGCTTAACCGCCCGTACCGCGAGGAAGAAATCCTCTATAAAAAATTACCCCAAACCTCCAAGCGGCGGCGCACCGTGAGGGAGGTTGTAAGCTTGACTAATGGGTAGCTATTAGATAATTAGTCGCTAGTGCGAACCACTTGTTTTGAGTCAATAAATAAAGTTTTTACTCGTGGGATCAAATATGGAAATTGATAAACAAAAAAAAAACAACGAAGAGGAGAGGAGTGACGCGGGGTCGGAGTCCGACGCTGCGTCTGGCGCGATGAGCTCGGGTCAGAGCTCGGAGCGCGAAGTGGTGGAGGGAGCGGCCGTGAGGAACCGAAAGTTCCTCCGGAAGCGCCCTAAACCGGGGGATGGCCAGGGGTCGTCCGCTGACGAGGGGGTCTCGGGCCAAGGCCACAGGAGGAAGATCCACTCCAGTCGGCGGGGTGCGGCCCGGGGAAAAGGTGTGGGAAGAGGGCTCACCACAAAGAAGGTCGGCGAGCCGAGCCGGGCCAGCCCAGCGGCGCTGGAGAAGCCCTCTACAGAAGAGGAAAGCAACCCTGTAGGGACGAGCACCGTGGCGGCCCCTACAGATTCGGCAGGTGGTGAGCCGGATGCCGCTGGTGGCTCCAAATCGGAGCAAGCGGCCAGGTTTGCGGAGGCTGTGGCTGCCGCTATCAAGGGTTTGGCCTTGAAGAGGACTCAGTCCTCTAAAGACAAGGCCATACCCGCGGTCATGGCATCTATTTTGGCGGCAGCGGAGGCCTATCACCTCAGGCCTCCGTCGGACGGCATGTCCGAGATGCGGGCGGAGGTCGCCCGCTTGACAGCCGCCATGGAGCTTCTCCGAAAGGAGAATGAGGAGCTCCGAGCGGACCTGGCCGGGCTCCGAGGAGCCGGCCCCCGTGAGGTGCCGCAGGGGAGGGAGCAGCATGGGCAGGGCCCCGTGCCTGCGGAGGACCGGGTTCTGACCCTGGTGAGGCAGGAGATGGCTTCTTTGCGGTCTCGTTTTTCCGCGCTAGAAGCCATCGTCCTGCGCCCTCCTCTAGCGGCGAGCAAGCCGGCCTCTGGCCAGCGGAAGGAGGCAACATATGCCAGCACCGCAGCTGCCCGGGCAAAACCAGGTTCGTCTGGGCAGACCAAGGGCGGGACGGCCCCACAGGTGGCGAGGGCCCCGGCCCAGGCGGCGAAGGCTCCGGCCCAGGCGGCGAAGGCCCCGGCCCAGGCGGCGAAACAGCCGCCCCCGCCTCCTCCTAACTCTACTCCGGCTGACGCTGAATGGCAAGTAGCCGGAGAGAAGAGGAAGGCGGCTAAGGCAAAAAGGGCGGCCAAAAACAAAGAGAGGAGGCAGCGGCGCAAGGAACGAAGCATCGCGGCTAGGCTCCGCGCCCCGAAGTCTGCAGCTGTAGTGATAACACTACAGCCAGAGGCGGAGAAAAAGGGCGTGTCCTACCGCGACGTGCTCGCCAAGGTGGGGGCAGCGGTGGACCTCAAGGAGATCGGCGCCGCTGATGGCATCCGGGTAAGAGTCACTGCAACTGGGGCCCGGATGCTGGAGGTCCCCGGTGCGGCAAGCGGCCCGGCCGCTGACGCTCTGGCCGAAAGGCTTAGGGCGTCCCTAAATGCGGACGAGGCCCGAGTGTCCAGGCCCACCAAATGCGCTGACATGCGTATTCAGGGCTTGGACGACTCTGTGACGGAGGGACAGGTGGTGGCCGCTGTCGTTAGGACTGGGGGGTGCTCTGCCGAGCAGGTTAGGGCAGGCGCCATCCGTCCTGACTTCACGGGGATGCGAGCCGTTACGGTGAGCTGCCCCGTGTCGGCGGCCAAGAAAATTGCCGGAGAGGGCCAAAGGTTATTGGTGGGCTGGGTTTCCGCGCAGGTCAAACTGCTGGAACCCAGACCTCTGAGGTGCTACCGCTGCCATGTGGGTAACCACGTGGGAGCTAAATGCACCTCGGAGGTGGACCGCAGCGGTCACTGCTACCGCTGTGGTCAGCCAGGTCACAAGGCCGGCTCATGCGACGCCACGCCGCACTGCGCCGTATGTGCGGCAGCTGGCAAGCCGGCCAATCACCGGGTTGGGAGTAAGGCCTGCGCTCCACCCACCAAAGCTAGGGGAAAGCCACCAGCCACCGCCGTCACAGCCGCAACCTCCGCCACCGCCACCGTTGCCGCCTCCACAGCCGTCGTCGCCGCCGCAGCCGCCGCGGCAGGGCCCTCACAGGGGGCTAAGGAGGGGGCTGACATGGAGTGCCAATAATGGCCCCATTTCGCCTCCTCCAGGCGAACATCAACCACTGCGCCGCAGCTCAGCATCTGTTGCTCCAGAGCATGGCGCAGTGGTCGATTAACATCGCCGTGGTCGCTGAGCCGTACTTTGTCCCGCCCAGGGATGACTGGGTGGAGGACCTGAGCGGCTCAGTGGCCCTAATTTCGTCGGCCGCCGCCGGTACCCCGTCCCTCGAGGCTGTTAAGAGAGGACGGGGTTGCGTTGCAGCACGGTTCGGGGAGATTGTCGTGGTAGGGGCATACTTCTCCCCGAACCGAACTCTCGCCGAGTTCCACAACTCCCTTGCGGAGTTGAGAGTCGTCGTCGTCGGGTTCTGTTCCCTCCCCGTGCTCGTCCTCGGGGACTTCAATGCCAAGAATGTGGCTTGGGGTTCCCGGTATACGGACACACGGGGCAGGATGGTGGAGGACTGGGCGCTGGAGACAGGCCTGGTCGTCCTTAACCGGGGTTCTGTCCCCACGTGTGTGCGGATGCGGGGTGAATCGGTGGTGGACATCTCGTTCGCCAGCCCCGCTCTGTCGCCGCGTGTCATTGACTGGCGCGTCATGGAGGGGGTGGAGACCTATTCCGATCACCGGTACATCCGGTTTGACGTCTCCGCCCAGACCTCGAGCGCGCCGGTCCGACAGGCCCCGAGTGGTCCGCGGTGGGCGCTGAAGCAGCTGGACCGGGAGCTCCTCCTGGAAGCCTCGATCGTGCAGGCCTGGGTGTCATCACCGGACAGGCCTGCCGACATCGATGACGAGGCGGAGTGGTTCCGGGAGGCCATGTCCGAGATATGTGACGTGGCAATGCCCCGGGTCCAGCCTGGACGTGCTTCGCGCCAGGTGTACTGGTGGTCGCGACAGCTGACGACACTGCGCAATGCGTGCGTTGCTGCGCGACGCCGGTACACCAGGCACCGCAGGCTCCGTATTCGACCTCCGGATACGGAAGCCATTCAGGCGGAGCTATACGAGGGGTACAGAGCGGCAAAGACCGCCCTCCAAGCGGAGATCTTGCGGGCCAGGGCACTGGCCCGCGAGGAGTCGCTGGAGACTCTGAACAGAGACCCGTGGGGACGCCCATACAAGATGGTGCGGGAGAAACTCCGCCCATGGGCTCCCCCGCTGACGCAGAGTCTCCGGCCACAGCTTGTGGGGGACGTGGTGAGCGCTCTGTTCCCTTCGAGAGGGGAACACGCCTCCCCGCCCATGGCTCCGCCTACTGCGGTGCCTGATGCGGACCAAACCGCCGACGACGACGACGATGCTCCGGAGGTGACCGAGGTAGAGATGAGGGTGGCGGTACGTAGGCTGAATGCCAGAAATACCGCCCCAGGACCCGACGGCTTACCTGGGAAAGCCTGGGTCCTGGCCTCAGAGGCTCTCGGGCCTCGACTAAGGGGGCTCTTAAGCGCATGTATGGAGAGGGGCCAGTTTCCACTTCGTTGGAAGACGGGGAAACTGGTCCTAATCAAGAAGCCGGGGCGCCCTGCGGACTCTCCGTCCGCTTACCGGCCCATCGTGCTACTCGACGAGGTGGGCAAGCTCTTTGAAAGAGTAATTGCAGACCGCCTTGTCGGGCGGCTGGTGCGGGTGGGGCCGGATTTGGCGGAGAGCCAGTTTGGTTTCCGCAGGGGGCGCTCCACGGTGGGCGCCATCATGCGCGTGCGAGCCCTCACGACGGGGGATGCGGTGGCTCGGGGTGGGGTCGTCTTGGCGGTGTCTCTAGACATCGCCAACGCCTTCAATACCCTGCCCTGGAGTTGCATCAGGGAGGCACTCCGGTATCACCGGATGCCGACCTACCTCTGTCGTGTGGTCGAGGCCTATTTGACGGACAGGGCCATCATCTACCCCGGTCACCAGGGAGAGTGGAACCGGCGAGAGATGTCGTGCGGTGTCCCACAGGGATCGGTCCTGGGGCCGCATCTGTGGGACATCGGATACGACTGGGTGCTGCGCGCAGACCTCCCCAATGGCGTCAGCGTCGTTTGTTACGCTGACGACACGTTGGTCCTGGCGCAGGGGAGGTCGCACCAGGCGGCGGCTGAACTAGCGACACACGGGGTTGCGACAATCGTGGCCAGAATCCGGCAGTTGGGACTCGAGGTGGCCTTGCACAAGTCCGAGGCCATGTGTTTTCATGGTCCTCGGAACGCGCCACCGTCGGGTTCCCAAATAACGGTAGGAGGGGTTCACATCGGCGTCGAGTCGACGATGAAGTACCTGGGACTCGTCCTCGACAGTCGGTGGAACTTCGTGGAGCATTTCCGACGTTTGGCTCCCAGACTGGAGCGGGCCGGGGCTGCCTTGAAGCGGCTCCTGCCCAATCTAGGGGGTCCAAACGCCTCCTGCCGGAGGCTATACGCGGGGATCGTGCGGTCCATGGCCCTGTACGGGGCACCGGTGTGGGCGCGTTCGTTGAGGCGGCGGCCTGCCCGCAGGTTGAACGCGTCCCAGAGGGTCATGGCCACCCGGCTGGTCCGGGGATACCGCACGGTCTCCGGTGAGGCGGCAAGCCTCCTTGCCGGATTGCCGCCATGGGATCTGGAGGCGAAAGTCCTCGCGCATATTTGGGAGTGGCGCGAGGAGGCGAAACGCCGGGGCTTGACTCCGATGCCGCGAGAAATCGCGGCACAGCGGACAGAGCTCCGACGGGATCTCATGGCGGCATGGAGAGTGCGATTGTCGCAACCCAGTGCTGGGCACGCCACTATTGCGGCGATAAGTCCCCTCTTTGAGGAGTGGCTGGAGAGGCGCCATGGCGTCCTCACCTTCCGCCTGACGCAGGTCCTCACCGGACACGGCTGTTTCGGGAGGTACCTGGAGGGAAACGCCCGGGTGTCATCACTGCGTGGATCGCCCGGAGGACACGGTGGAGCATACGGTGGAGGTATGCCCGGCTTGGGCAGAGCACCGCCGTGTCCTCGTGGAGGCGATCGGTGGCGGGGATCTCTCGCGTCCGGCCCTGGTCCAGGCCATGGTACGGAGCGAGAGGGCATGGGAGGCCGTCACCTCCTTCTGCGAAGCAGTAATGCTCGCGAAGGAGGAGGCGGAGCGCGTGAGGGAAAGGCAAATTTCGCGCCCTCACGCCCCTAGCCGCCGCAGGAGGAGACGCCCCGGGCGTCGGGAATCGATCGCGGATTCCCGGCCACCGTAGGCGCGGGCTTGCGGACGGTGAGCAATGGGTAGCTCGCCGTCCGGTAAGGATCAAGCCCGGGTCGACGGCGCGTTGTGTTCCACGCGCGCCTCAAAGAGTGTCAGCGAGTGAAGGGGTCCGATGAGACCATTGCCTGCCGGGGTTGCGGGAAAGTCCGAAAGGGATACCGTGGCCCCCTGGCATTGCACAGGCAAGAGAAGGAACACGGGTGGGTTTTAGTCAGTAAGAGTCTGACACGCCCTCCCGCTCCGCCCAGAGCGGGAGACGTCATTTGATGATTTCCCACCCAAAAAAAAAAAAAAAAAAAAGGCAACTCAAAGACCACAAGTTATGGTGGGCCGTCAAAAAAAAGACCGTCATGGCTGCCATCATACACAAACCAAGAAAACTACCAAACCATTTATGAAACGAATTTAGAAGTAAAGCCGTCTATTTTAAAACAAAGCAATGCGGTAGTCAGTGGACAACCAAGAGAATCGCTGACTACCGGAATTAATAAACATTTGCTAAATAAATATAGCTCCATTACAAAAGTAATACGTATTTTAGCGTGGATACTGCGATTACCTACCATGAAGAAACAAGTTCGCCGACCCTACCTCGAATTGCATGAGCTTCACCGCGCTAAACAGCTGATAATCAAAAACGTACAGCAAGCAGAATTTGCTAACGACCTAGATTCAATAAACAAGCACGGCAGAGTACACTCTAAAAGCAAGATTTTCAGTTTGAATCCAACCAAAGATGAGCGCGGAATTTTACGTGTGGGTGGGAGATTGGAAAACGCCCACATGAGTCTTGAGATGAAACATCCCATCATATTACCTCACGATAATCTGCTTACTACATTACTCATCGATCAAGCTCATAAATTGACTTTCCATGGTAGAGCGCGTCTAACGTTAGCAAACCTTCGACAACAGTTTTGGATTATCGGCTGCAGGAAACAGAATCCCGTGCGGCAGTACCAGCTCATGGGTGATTTACCAGAAGCAAGAGTGAATCCAGAACACACGTTTTATCACTGCGGCATAGATTACACAGGTTTCGTAGAGGTCAAAGCTAATAAAGGACGGGGAATCAAAACTACAAAGGGGTACATAGCAGTATTTGTATGTATGGTCACGAAAGCGGTTCACCTAGAACTCGTGTCAGACCTAAGCAGCTCCGCCTGTTTGGCAGCTTTAACCAGAATGGCAGCTAGAAAAGGAGCACCGCGACATATGTACAGTGACAATGGCACTAACTTTGTAGGAGCAAACAGGATGATACAGGAAGAATTTAACCAGCTTCACGATGTGTTCAGTGAAAGTTTTATAACCAAGATAACGGAGATGGGTATAGAATGGCACTTTAACGTACCTTGCTGGCCTAATGCCGGAGGTCTATGGGAGCGAGCAGTACGCAGTCTGAAACATCATCTCAAGAGGGTCATCGGTCAACAAAGGCTAACCTTTGAGGAGTACACCACATTGTTAGCTAGACTAGAAGCGTGCCTCAATTCTCGACCTCTTTGCGCGATATCCGAGGATCCGGATGATGTAAACTTCCTTACACCAGCTCATTTCTTATCAGGAAGACCAGGAACAACTATAATAGAAACAGAGCAAGATGCTAGAACCAGATGGCATCTAAACAACAATTTATTCCAAGATCTTTGGAAACGATGGAAGACTGAATACTTGGTACAACTTTAATCTAGAAGTAAATGGATGGAACCACAGAAAAATATTGGAATTGGATATCTAGTGGTGATCCATGATGAGAACCTACCTCCAGGAAAATGGGCTCTTGAACGTGTGATCGATACACATCCAGGAAACGATGGTCTAACCAGAGCGGTTTCACTAAAAACAAAAAATGGAGTCTTGAAACGCCTTATTGTGAAACTCTCATTTTTGCCCGTCAACCAGAATAACACAACAATATCAAAACCAGATATAAAACCAACAACCAAATTAAAAGAAAGGAAAAGAGAACCGAGATCAAAAATCGCAACTGTAGCAACTGTTTTACTGAGTTTTTTCATGCTGATTTTTCCATCTTACGGTTTAGACGACGTCAAACCATTTCCAAGCAAGCAGACACTTTATTTTGACCCTATCTCAAAAGTTCAATTAATCAGGGATAAATGGACATTAGTCATGTACTACGACATGGGACCCTATTGGACAGGCATAAATACTTATAATAAAATAGCAAATTATCAAGAACAATTGTGCACCACCATTGAAACACAAAGCCATTGTAATACGATCGTGCAGCAAGCCCGGCACGATCACCAAGAACTCGAATACTACAATTAACTTTTGCTAACACAGCATTTTGATGTCCACGCTAGACGGCGACGCGCCACAGGGAAGACGGGTCGGCGCCGCCGACGAGGCCTAATCAACGGTATCGGATATCTAGCGAATGACTTGTTCGGAGTGTTGGACTCACGTTTCGCAGACCAGTATGAAAAGGACATTGAAACCATACAACGCAATGAGAAACACCTTTCTAAAATATGGAAAAACCAAACTTCCATAATTGAAGCAGAGTTCAACCTTATGAAGAGAATGGAGATCACTGTAAACAAACACATAAGTTAATAAACAGGAAGCTCATGGATTTGCAAGAAAACGCGAGCACTCTCCAACGCGAAATCAAAAATATTTCAAACGTCAATGACTTCACATTGTCAGCGATGTCTGGAAACAGCTTGCTGCAAGGATTAAGACGACTACAAGACACGTTGCTCGATGCATTAACAGACATCTACCACGGTCAAATTAGCATACATTTACTGCCACCAACGCAACTTAAGCGTGAGCTCCAGACCATATATGGCCAGATGCCAAGCGAACTCACACTACCAATCACTAATTTAGACACTGATCTTCAGTATCTTTACAAACTTCTGAAGGTCAAGGCCAGAGCAACGCAAAAATTTGTTATAATTGAAGTTACTTTTCCGCTAGTATCCAGGGAAAGTTTCAAACTATACAAGATAATACCTGTACCGCACCAAACAAACACCATTATGACCACAATAATACCAATCTCCGAATATGTGGCAGTCAACCTAAAGAAACATTCCTTCTTTAGCATGTCCACACAAGAACTAACGGCATGCCTACACCATGGACCAATTTACATGTGTTAGCTGCTAAAACCAATTAGAGACCTGCAAAATGACGACAGTTTTTGTGACAAGAACTCGGCAACCAAAAACTGTAACGTAGAAAAAACTAACTGCACCAACGTATGGCATGAATTACATTTGACTTCTCAGCACTTTTACTTTTGTTGTGACACCTACACAATAAAAATGATATGCGGCGATCATGTAACAGTTCGTCAGCTGAGCCAAGCCGGGGTCATTGGCATAGGTCAAGAGTGCGTCATCAAAGGAAAGGACTTCTCATTATATTCAATACGTCATCAGAACAACCAAATGAACATTTCACCAACCATTTACATGCCAGAATTCGATCAGATTAATCACTTGATTAACATAAAAATCCCTGACGAAAGAAATACTGATGACGGAAACCTAACCATTTCTATGACCAGTCTGGGGGAGGCGATAGAAAAACTGAAGAAAAGAGATTCGGAAATAGAGTATAAATATCACCCCATGATATTCACCAATACGTAATTTGTTACGTGTTGATGTCCATCGCTCTTTGCGTGGCAGTAGTCTGGATGTGGCAGACAGGACGATGTCGCCTGTGCCGGAAGGCTACCGCTGGGCACCGTGGCGAAGGATCCCGCCGGCAGCAGTCCGCAGTGACCCCGCCGCCTCCAAGACCTCGACGCCGAAGCGGGAGCCACTGTCAACAGGAGTTAGCAGCGGCTCCGCTGACGCCGAAACCAACCAGACGTCACGAATCATATACTGCCGTCCACTAACTAAAAAGCCGTTAAGCCACAGTTGGTCGTTTTTCACTTTTTAATGTAGTCTTATACAACTTTCGATGCTTTATCTTTTGGGTGTAAGAATCATTTTTCTATGATTTATAGTTTTAGAGATACAGAACACTTCCTTAATTAAAAAGCGGCTAAGCCACAATACTTCTTTAGAAAGACGTTAACTTACTTTAGCGGCAAATTTATGTAAAATTTTTTCTAAATTTACTTAACTAAAAGTACGTTATCTAGTCATGCTTGGCTAAAAAGCAGCTAAGCGTCTTTAACTACCTTCATGTATTGTGTCATACAAATAACCATCTGAACATCGTGCCTTAACTATAAAGCAGTTATAAAGAAAAACTACACTAGAAAGCAGTTATACGCCAATAGCGGCTCTTAAGTTATGTATTGAAATTAGTACTAGCTAAATATCACTCGCTAGAGAGCAGCTAAACGACAATACTAGACTAAAAAGCAGTTAAACGCTTGCGATTTGCGTTTGCGTTTGAGCAGCTCAGGCTATAATTCCTTCCTTTTCACTTCGGTTGCTCGTAAAAAAAAAGCAAAGGTAAGCTGACATTATTATTTCATTTATTGTAATAAATAGCTATTTGTAATATTATTATAAATGCGAAAGTATGTTTGGATGTTTTTAACTCTTTTAAGCAAAAACGAATGAATGGTTTTTAATTTATCTAACTTTATAAAATTAAATGCCTGTTTTTATTACCATACATTTTTCTAATTTTGCACATTGCACAGGTAAAACGCGTGCTGCTAGTTTTCATTATGTACCTGCCTATTGCAAAAGGGTTTTAAAGTACCTACTGCTTCTAAGTTCATCGTAATTGTTGTTTTAGGTATCTTTTTTGATTGTCGATTGTTTTAAACCTACTAGTGCGAAAGAGATGTGTTGTATAATTGGTTCATTAGTTAACTGATTATTTTTCATTGTATTTTAGACGTTCCTGTATATCATCAAGGATCCAAACTATGATGAACAGTGTGTTGGTCGACCAGGAATTTCCAACTGCACAACGCCTTGACACTAACAGCATGCCATCTATACGCATTTCCACTTGCTCTAATATTAGCCAAAAAGAATCAAAGTACGCCCGCATGAACAATAATGATTTAGTTAATCTTCTCTACCAAGAACCTTACTCGATGACATCACAAGTGTTTCAAAAATTTAATGTAACACAAATCACATATAATTACAGCCAACCAGAAGAAACTCTGAAGCTTACAATAGAAACATTAACTCAACAGCTTGAAACACATTCCATATACTGCCACGAATCGATGCCCCCTCCTTACCCGGTGCCATCTTCTTCTCACTGCATTAAACTAGAAATATTAGATTATGACAGTGATGACTCCGTTATGGATAAGGACTACCAACCATGTGATGAAGTTTTTAGTGATGATACTGAATATGATTATGACATGCAAAGACAAAATACAGTTTCAAACCCTAAAAGTAAACCAATATTGAAAAGGAAAACATCAATAACTAAAACATTCCCCAAAAATTAAAAACGCGACGACATACTCAAGAATTTACAAGAACAGAAGAGATTATTGGACATCGGTTACCTAAGAAAAGACGTACATCTTTATCTACTTTTGAAATAGTACAGATTTAGTAAATTTAGCACCACCATCTTCCACAAAGAGAAAGAAATATGATACTAACTTGAAAGAAGATTAGTTGAGAATGAAAAGGAACGCAGAAGCAAGTACAACGTAAAAACAGGCTGTGATATGAAGTGTACAAAATGTTGTTCAACTATATTTACTCCCGAGGAACGCAACAAGTATTGGATGATGACACATTTTGAAAGAAGATTATTTATAAGAAGTAATTATATGATAGCAGTTCCTAAGAGAAAATATGTTCAGGAGCCTAAGAGAAATGCAAAAAGAGCATTTACTTTACAAAAGAGTGATGGAGTTTTAATGAAGGAGTGAAAAGTATTTTTCTTAACTACTTTAGGTTACTGCAAAAAAAAAGATAAAATATTGCTTAGTTATCTTAATACTGACAAAGATATTGATAAACGGGACATGCACGTAAAGACTCCAGCTCTTAATAGAGATATTATTATGGAACATATTAAATATTTCAATCCGGCTGCACCGCACTATCGTCATGAACACGCTCCTCATCGTCGTTATTTGCCCAGTGAAATTAATATTACGTTTATATATTCTGACTTTTGTTCGAAATATTTAGAATACAAAAAGGGCTATGAGTTATACCGATCACATCTAAAGAGTCTAAACATATGGTTCGCTCGACTAGGAAATGAGGAATTCGAAATATGCGAATCTTACAGATTTAATATTCTTGATACAAACCATAATGTTCGCACGCAAGCTATACCTACCTGATTGTAATGCATGTTCGACATGGGCAAAACACCATGAAAAGTATAAAACAGCAAGAGAATTATAAGTATTTTTCCTCTTATCTTCAGGGGCGTCAGCAGTCTGTTCGTGCTGGAGACTCTTCGTCGGGTTGGTGTGATCTTGCAGCTGGCGTCCCTCAGGGCGGTATATTATCTCCTCTTTTGTTCTCTATTTTTATTAATCTCATTACCACTGAACTTCAGACTGCGTATCATCTTTATGCTGACGATTTGCAGCTTTACTGCCAGGCAAGTGTGGACAGCATATCCGATGCGATTGAGGAGCTAAACCGGGATTTAGGTGTGGTTAAAAACTGGTCTGATCGTTTTGGGTTGGCGGTTAATCCTACCAAGTGTCAGGCTATCATTGTAGGGAGCACCTACAGTACGAGGAAGCTGAATGGCTTAATTGTGCCACCTGTAATGTTTGACAACTCAGTCATCCCGTTTAGCTCCGATGTTAAGGATCTTGGTCTGCAAAAAGTCACCGGAACGCTGCGGTCGCTCTATCGGTTGAAAAACCTTCTCCCATCACATATAAAGGCAATGCTTGTACAGTCCCTAATCTTTCCCATAATAGACTATGGTGATGTGTGTTACTATGACCTGAATGCAGACCTCCTCAATAAACTTGACCGCCTTCTAAATAACTGCATTCGATTCGAGTTCAATCTCCGTAAGTATGATCATGTGTCTGCGCATCGATTGCTTTTAAAATGGTTACCCATACGTCAGCGCAGAGAGTTGAGGGCTCTGTTAATGTTGTATTCTATACTCGACAAACCCACTTCTCCGTCTTACTTGACTTCCCATGTTCAATACCTTTGCTCTGCCCATAGCAAAAATCTTCGTTCTACCAACGATCGTCTTCTACGATGTCCTTCTCACCGCTCTGGTTTTATTCACTCTTCTTTCTTTGTCCAGGCGGTATTTCTTTGGAATGCGCTTCCTCTGAATATCAGGATGGCAACCAGTCGGTTATCTTTCAAGTTGATGGCACGTAAACATATTCGTGAAAAGTTGGCAGAATCTTTGCAGCGCTGATTTGCTGGATTTGTTTTCTCCTCTACCTATCGTTATTTCTCCTGACAAAGTTGATTCGGTTTATATGTATGTATCTATGTATGTTTTATGTATTAGTAGGTATTCATTATCAAGTTATCTATCACTTTTGTTGTACCTGCCATGTTTTGTCTCTGCACCACCCTAAGGTTGACTGGTAGAAAATGCCTCAGGCATTAAGTCCGCCTTTGTACAGTATTTTTTTTACTTGTGCATTAAGTTTTAATAAATAAATAAATTAAATATAAGTTAGTTAATATGTTTTCGGTATTTTTATAAAATAATTATAATATAATTTTCCTATGGTTTCGCGAATACTGATTATTATTAAAGATGTAATTGTGATCTCATTACTGAATAAGATTTGTAAAAGTTTGATTAAACTTGTTTTTTTTTTATTTAATATTGTTGAATTAATAATAAGCTTTGTTAAGTTCCTATACAATTTAATTAGACGTACTGATTGTCTATTCTTTATTATTTATAAATAAAGTTATGACTTTCATAAAATAGTTTTTATATTCTCAACTTTTTACCCGCAAGTGCTTACTTAAAAGGCAGTTAATTGCGAGCGAGATGTCTTTAACTGCCTTCTAGTTAAGCAATTGGAGAACCAGTATAAAAATATGTTTTACAATACCAAGCTTAAACGCGTTTAAAATCCCATAACTGCTTTCTAAGTAAGCAAAGTTAGTATTCCAAGTGTTAGTTACTAGGCTATAAGTATGTTAAAATCCTTTAACTGCTTTATACTCGTAGCTAAGTATATTTTGATAATTTTTACTATAAGTACAAGACGTGGCGGCTACTAGAAAATGCTTTGCTATAAAGCAGTTAAGGTATGGTTAGCGGCCTTATAATGCAGTATATTATACAAAAATGAAAAAAAATTGCTTAGCTAAAAGTTAGAAAATGAATTTAAATAAAATGTGATTATTATAAATGAATGAAATATATCACATATTGTGCACAAAGACTATGTCTACATATATAACTTGCAACCTTGTTCCTAGGTAGCATACTTTTCAAGAGACATCAATTCCCACTTATTTTTGCGTTTTCTCGAAAACAACTTTTTGGGCTTAGCGGCCTTTTAGTTAGTGGACGGCAGTATAGTGAAGTGCTCAGTGCCAGGGATCTAAATAATGAAAGTGAAATCGGTTTTCGTTTACACAATTATGCCAAACGCTGGCCTAGCGCGAACTATACTGCAATTAAACGTGACAAAAATACGGACACAGGCAATCAAAATATTGCTTTTACTGTGGAAGACTCAATAGTGTAACGTTAAATCACCGATAATGTTTTTAATAATTATAATTATTTAAGTAGACCAATATGCTTTCATGTTTTGCTTAAATTTTACTATGCTTTATCAATGTTTTTATATTTACTAGTTCGTTTACCTTTTTTACCAAGTAGTTTAATGTTTTTGTATACACCATCATGTAGTTTTAGCTATCATCCCGCATTTCTTCTCGCTCTCGGGAATATGTTCGAGTTTAAATCGAACACTCAGCAAAAATGCATAATTGCATCGAACGCAAGTATGCACATTCGCTCGTTCACCAAAATCTGGGCCAGTTCGCGTTCAGATCTCATTAGAGACACCACGTTCTCATAACCATTACCATTACCATTTTACCATATATTTTACCAATAAGTTAGTTATTTAGTTTACCATTTCTTTTACCATTTTTTACGATTTCTTGTAAACTCAGTGTTAATACAGTGATTTCCCCTGTAACTCGACTTTAACTTCTACCATATAAACCATATTATCCTATCAATACGAGAAAGAAGTGATAGGTCACCATAGCGCCGAGCACAACTTTCTACAAAGATGTTCTTTCATTTCAGGTCATTGCTTCCGCTTGTCAACCGAGAGTGGCCATCGTGTGAGTTCGTTACTACGAGTATAATGTCGCAGTGTTCGGTGTGTCGATAGAGCCCGTCACCGTCGCAGCCACGCGAGGACTCGGTCTTGTGGGCATTACACGCGGGGAACCGCTAATGTGCGTAATGAACGCACGTACGAGCGACAATTTTACGTCACGTCGCGACTCGCGCATACACAGCGCTCATTAGCGCGGTTTATGTTCCGAACACTTAGCGACTGTGCACACTGCGAGGCGCTCCCCAGCATAACTAGAGGCATCTTAATCATTTCTATTCAATTCAATATCCAAATATTGATATTTTGTTAGACTCACTGTTTCTGTACAACTAGGGTACGGTTTTCTGTTTCTATGAGTAACGTAACCACTTACCGCTCACGGTGATTAGTGAAAACATATACATAAGTTCATAATAAACGTACCTAATGTATGAAAGGAGTGGAACGCGTCAATTATAATGGCGTCACTTTTCTCTCGTGTTGCGTGCGTCAAGACGAGAATATTATTATAAGGAATATAATAGATGATCAAACGAACTTCCTGAAGTAAAGTTCGATGATTATTATATGAGTCGCTTAATTCTTCAGATATGGAAACAAACATGAACTTCACGTACTTCATGAACATCCTCATGATATGGTTACTAAGTAATCCCTTTAACCTACAGGCAACATCACACGATTTCAGTTTTTTTTTTTTTTTTTTTTTTTTTTACCTACATTACGTTTCTTACGAACCCTTCCTATGTGCCGGCTCCCATAATGGGATTTCGTCAAAAAGTACACCTGTGTGTCAACTCGTCAAAACTGACGCCAGTCACCGAACTCCCGTTATTTAAATATGTAATAAGAATTTAGATTTTCTTATAAATTATTTAATCAATTAATTTTACACGAAACTACACTTAATCAGTTTCAAGACACAAATAGCCATGACACCCAGTAATAGCTTAGTTTACACAAAATAGTAACAATAACAGCACCAGGCTCACACAGGAAGGGATACAGAAAGGCAGAGTAACAATAATTGAAAGCAATTACAACCTGTGCACCGGGCAACTCCTGAAGGTAGAATGCCATTCCGTAATCGTGGGATGTTGCGACGCCCCCGCCAGGGGGCGTGGCGAGCGAGGTCAGGGCTTCGCCCCTCGCCTGCGGAGGCAAACTGTGGCCCGCTGTTACGGGCCCTCTCACTCTGCGCGGCCTAGTGCGGCCTGTAGCATTTGGCGTAGCAAGCTACGCCTGTGTGAATGGTTGCTATGAATATTTCTGTAGGCGCGTCACGACGCTATTTCACATAGCGCCGCTTTCTTCACGACATCCCGGCGGTCTGTTCCCGTCGAGTGAGACCTCCAGTTACCTGGAGGAGGCTCAACGAAAACGACCAGCGACAAGGATGCCGACTCGACGCACCTACAGGTAGATATGTAGTTTACCCTCGCCCCGCTTACAGATCTAGCCGTTTACGGATGGAGGGATAAACAGTCGTGTTTGTGTGAGCGGCTTGTGTTGTTGTGTAACACCGCTCAGTGTCAACGTGCGTCGCGGCCGGTGTCGCGCCTGCACGTGTTATGTTGGATGCATGTGTAGTTAAGGTTGTCTGTATTTAGTTACGTGATATGCCTATATTAACTTAGAACACACCACGCAACAGATGTATGTGTACATCTGTAGAGTCTTATTATTTCGAGTAAGCTGCGTGTAACCTGGGTGCGGCTTACTCGACGCGTCATGTCCGGTGCGATGGGGTCAGTTGTCCGCTACCAGGTCGCGGGGCAGGGGTCTCGCGTCAGGTCGGCGCGCATACAATGGCGCTATCTGCTTGACATGCGGCCAGGCAGAAGCGTCGGCACGCGCGAACATGACCTTCGCGAGTCGCCCTACAAACTCGTCCAGGCTCTCAATCCCGAGGTCCCGGTGGAGTACGTCATTCCTCACGAAGTGAGGAGCGTCGACAATGGTCCGCAGCGCAAGGTTTTGTTGCGCGCGGAGCGTCTTGCGGCTCGACTCCTTCGTGAGGGCGAACCACGCTGGGGCGGCGTCCGTCAAGATTGGGCGTATGCACGTTTTGTACACGCCCAACTTGACGCGCGCCGGGATGCGGGATGAGAGCACAGGTTTGAGGAGGTTGCGGGCGACCCTACCCTGCGCGGCGACCTTGCGGACATGGGGCCCGATCGTGAGGCGGCGGTCGATGGTCACACCCAGGTATTTGACCCGTGGCGACCAATCGACGTCGACCCCATGTAGTTTCAGGGGTGGCGGGACGGGCGAGTATCCGACGACCATCGCCTGCGTCTTACCCACGTTCACCGATAGCCGCCACTTCGACAGCCACTCGGGAAGCAGATCGAGGGCGCGCTGCATTTTGAGCGCCACGTGCTTCGCATTGAGCGAAGTGGTGATGTACGCGGCGTCATCAGCATACAGCGCGAGCGTCGTCTCTGTCGTGGTGGGGATATCGTCGGTGTAACGCGCGTTACACGCAGGCGACACGCAACTGCCCCGCGGCACACCTGCCAGCACCGGGCGAGCGCCGGATAGCGCCCCGTCGACCACCACCCTGAAGGATCTGTTGGACAGAAAGGATGCAACCACCTTTACAACGCGACGGGGCGCGTCGGAGGTCGAAGGCTTTCTCCATGTCGAGGAATACTGCCACCGAGCATTCCCTCTTGTCCAGCTTTGTTGTCAGGTGGTGCAGTACCCTCGACAGCTGGAGCGTCGTGCTATGTTCCGCCCTAAACCCGAATTGCTCGGGTCGTGGGGCGATGTGGTGAGTGAGGTGTCGCAGCAGGAGTACTTCGAACACCTTGGAGACTGTCGGCAGCAGAGTGATGGGTCGATAGCTCTCCGGCTTCACTGGGTTCTTCCCCGCCTTGGGCAGCATGATGACGCGCCCCTCCTTCCACGAGGTGGGAAAGACCCCCGTGCGCAGTATCGCCGTGAACAGGCGCGCCAGTGCCACTACAGTACGGAACGGCAAGTGGCGCAGCGCTGTGTTGGTGATACCGTCAGCACCGGGGGCCTTTCTAGGCTTCGTCCTTAGGATGGCGCGTCTAACTGCGCCCGGCGAGAAGAAGACAGGGTTCTCCTCGGGAGCTATCGGCGATGCGAAATAGTCTCCTAGGTGTTGCTCGACGCTTGGGCGGAACTGACGCTCCAGGTGCTCGGCGAAGACCTCCGCCCGGTCCTCTGCTACATACTTAAGCGCCCCGTCGCTGTTGAGTAGAGGGCGCACCGGGGCTGGGGTATTCGACAGCTGGCGGCAAAGACGGTGTTTAGGGGACATGAGGAACAGGGTGTAAAGTTCACTCATCCACCATAGAAAAGGGAGGATCCTCCAACCAGACGGGTGTTGTGTCTGGCGGGCCGACTGCCCGACTGTTGATGTCGGATAGTCTTATATATGTCGTTCGCGCGGTAAACTCAAATTGCACGATGCAGGATTTGTGTGACGTCATGTCTTTGATGCGTAGTTCCTATGTGGCGGTGTAACCCCTACAGGTGTACAGACGGCCAGCTGTTGACACCGGCGTCTATTCTCTCTTCCCAGCCCGCGGTGTGGGCCGATAACTCGGCCTTGACCTTCTCCGCGAGACGGTTGAGCTCCTTCCTCATGGTCGGGCATCTTGTCTGCTGCCACTGCTTGCGAAGGCGCCTTTTCGCGGCAACCATCGCGCTGATACGCGCCGGTAGGGGCGGCAGTAGCCCTCTCTCCTCCAGTTGTATCGTCGTCGCCGCTTCTAAGGCGCTCTGGATGCAAGCAGTGACGTCATCCGCCGCTTGTTCCACGTCCGCGGAGGAAACTATGGGCCGAGTCGGCGTGGTGGTATGCATCCTTTCTGTGAACTTAGTCCAGTCCGTTAATCGGCGTGGCGCTAATGGCTTCAGTCGGGTCGGCTGTTCCGCTAGGACGACGAGTACCGGTTGGTGGTCCGACTGTAGCTCGTCGTCTATCACATGTTGCGTGATCTGGCGGTGCAGCCCTCGGTGGACTACGATGTCCAGGACGTCCGGCATGTATGCTGCCGCGTCCGGGTAGTGGGTGGGCGTCTCCGGGCTGGAGACCGTAAACCCGAAGGCTTCCGCGTCCGCGAAGAGTCGCCGGCCGTTGCTGTTTGTTAAGGCGAAGTTCCACGCCGGGTGCTTACTGTTAAGGTCGCCGGCAAGGATGGTAGCGTTGCCATGCGTGCTAAGTAGCGCCTATATTCACCTCAGATTTACCAGTATCTGAAGATGTGACCGTAGCAACATACGCAGATGACGTAGCCTACCTCGCAAGTGATGAAGTCCCAGCACAGGCTAGTAATAAGCTCCAACACCTACTAGACGAGACCCATGCATGGATGAGAAAATGGCGCATCCGGGCAAGTGCTCAAAAATCGAACCACATCACATTCACTTTAAGAAGGGGAAATTGCCCTCCCGTCAAACTTGGCACTGATGTTCTCCCACATACTGAGAATGTTAAATATCTGGGCTTTAACTTAGACAGAAGGCTCACCTGGATGTATCATATCAAGAAAAAACGGGATGAAATTAATCATAAGTTCCGAAACCTGCACTGGCTTATGGGTAGAAACTCTGTCCTCTCTATTGATAATAAACTTCTGATCTACAACGTCGTGCTGAAGCCCATCTGGACCTATGGAATCCCACTGTGGGGCTCTGCCAGTAAGAGCAACGTCATGTACATCCAACGTGTCCAAAACAACATTCTGCGCACCATCACAAGTGCCCCGTGGTTCTCCAGAAATGACGAGATCCACGAATATCTTGGCGTTCCCACTATTCAGACTGAAATTGAGAAGTACAAATGGAAATATGCTGATCGGCTCTCGGTTCATCCAAATACCCTGGCCTATGACCTCCTAAACCCTTCCGTTGCGGTGAAAAGGCTGAAAAGGAAGGATGTGTTCTAAGATGGCAGTCGAGACACTGGTCTCTTCGCCTAAATGCCATATACACTCAACTCATCTGCTTATAGTCTTGCGACTGATCGCAGATCAAAACACGGAAAAAAAAAAAAAAAAAAAAAGTAGCGCCCGCAACTCAGCCATAACTAGGCGAGACGCGGGCGGCTTGTAGCACGCATAGATGTTAATGTCCTCGCCGGCGACATGCAGGTGTACACCCAGGGCGTAGAAGCTTGACAGCGACGGCAAGGGGAGCTCCTGATGGACGACTCTCCACCTCACCAGTACCGCCAGACCACGGTAGCGGTGGAGATGAGCCGACCTTTCATCCTTTCGTTAGACGTGATAACCCGGGAACCTGACCCTATCTTCGGTTCCCAGGTGTGTCTCACTGGTTAGCGCCACGTCGATGTTCTATTCCCGAAGGAGGAGGCGGAGGGGGGCGACCTTATCCATGAGGCCGCGGGCATTCCAGTGAACAATCCTCAACGGTCTAGCCATCACAGAGCGACAGCAACGTGGCCAGACCGTCGAGGATGACCGCCTCAATATCTCGGCCCTGCCTTATAGCTCTGATGAGATCCATCAGAAGCTTTATCGCGCAGGTTGTAAATTCTTTTTTTGTCCTCGCGCTATCCTGCGCGGTAGGGGCGACACCACTGGGAAGCCGCCGCAGGGAAGCTTCCCTTTGCCACGATTGGCCGTTGTGCCATCATGGCGTCGGCGGCGACGGTGGTGGTGCCATGCGGCTTTTGGGCGAACCTACTAGCTGTAGTTCCCACGTTCCGCCGCTGCGTCAATTTGTCGCTATTAGTAGGTTCGTCCACTAGCGCGTGCGCCGTCCGTCGGTCGACAACCTGCGCGATGGGGGCAGGGCCGACCTCAGGGATGGTGGTGTCTTCTGGTTGCTGGGTCGCCGGGGTGGTGGTTTTCTTCCTCCCCTTCCCCCCCCTTTTCTTCTTCCTCCGCTTAGAGGAGGAGGAGGCTTAACCTCTCTGCGTGGGCTTATTTGCCACCGCCATTAGCGTCGGCCCATGTGCCTCCACTGTGGCCACTGCTGGTGGCATGGCCGCTGCTCTTGTATGGGCCGTGCTGGCGACGGTCCCCGCTCGCTTGTTCCGAGTTTCCTTCGTGAACACGGGGCACTTGATGAAGCTCGCGGGGTGCGGGCCACCGCAGTTGACGCATGTGGCCGGCTCCTCCCGCGGGCGTGGGCAGTCTCGTGCCGCGTGCTCACCCCCGCATCGCACACAAGCAAGCGGTCGGTTTTCACTGGTGCGAGCTGTGTCGGAAGCGCTGGCACCGGTGACACTGCGCGGGCCCACGCTTTCCACGCCAAGCCTCGATCTTGACACCCCGCATGTGCATGAACACGGTGGTGTCGTATTGCGTGAAACACGCAACCGGGTCGTCCTTGTGCGCCCTTTATGTGACGCACGTACTCCGGTTGGTATCCCAACGCCCGGAGTTCCTCCTCTATCTCCTTCGGGTCCGTATCCGCCGGTAGGCCCCTGATGGCGACTTTGAGGTTACGGTCCGCTGGTAGAGAATACGCGAACCAGGACACGCCTGCACTCTTCTCCAGGCCAGTCAAATAGCGCTGGTCCGTAGCGACGTAGCGCGCTACGACGTAGCGATCACTAACTCCACCCAGCAGCGAGGAGGTGGGAGAATGTCGTAGCGCGCTACGGCGCCATAGTGCTACAGCGTAGCCCGATGCACGTGTTGCTTACAATGTGACGCCGACAAGTTTATTTCATTGTTTTTGCGATGGTAGCAATGAAAATAATAAGCTACAATAATTGGAGTAAACAGGAAAAGGTATTTATCTCTGAATTTATGGGTTATGCGACATCTCGCCCACACAAAAACTGGCCCGCGGGCCAGATGTCAACTTTTTAAAATGTGCATGGGTAGATTCGCCCGGACCAGTTTAGTAGAACGAGCCAGATGTCTTCTATTATTAAATATGGGATATCTCGGCAAAATCGTATATTTTTTAATCAAATGTGTACCTATCTGTTAAATCTGTAAGTCATAGCATCAAATTTTGATGACTATAATTTTAACAAAAAAAAGATACCGAGTAAAGTAACCATCATACAATTTCTGGAAACCGGCATGTCCTAGAACCATAAATTCGAAGACTTATGACATCTATCAACCCGCACTGGGCCCGCGTGGTAGATTATTGCCCACTCCCCCTCACTGAGAGGAGGCCTGTGTCCCAGCAGTGGGAACATTACAGGCTGATGATGATGATAATGACAAATTACATAGTTTTTCAATGCAGTGTCCTACGCTTATTTCTTGGTCCACTAATTCTTTTAAAAATTTCGTTATCCGAATGTTCGTTAATTTAGTGAGTTCTTTTTTTTTTGCTGATGAATTTATTTTTTCTATAGAGCCCAAAATAATAGTTACGAGTCCTTTTGCAATTGATCTATTATTGTTGCTACATTTGGTTTTGGTTGAATCTTTTTCTTTAATCTCCCATTCCAGGACTCGACAGAGTTATTTTTTCTATGTTCAACTTCATAAAAACACCATTTATTAAAAAACGGGGACTTCTTACTTGTCCATGTGTTTTCAAAAATAATTGTTAAACTCGTTAATATTACCGATTTGTGCATTCTCACCCTTAATGTACAACCAGCCATCCATTACCATTTCCACCATGTCAGAATAGTGACAATAAAATGTTATTTCAATCTACCATTACTCATAAAATATTTTTTTAGAAAAGGTTGCTAAACCATTAACTTTAAAGGAGGTATAATGTGGTTAAAAATAAGATACAGTATGACTATACTGCAATAAGTATTATTATTGCATCATTAATATTTGTACCAAGAAATTGTATGAAACTAGCTAATTATTAAGTTTGATATGATGGTTACCGTACCTACTCTTTATCTTTTTTTTTTTGTTAAAATAATTGTCATTAAAATTTCATGCTATGACTTACAGATCACATTTATAATAGAAGACATCTGGCCCGTTCTACTAAACTGGTCCGGGCGAATCTACCCATACACATTTTTTTAAAGTTGACATCTGGCCCGCGGGCCAGTTTTTGCGTGGGCGAGATGTCCCATAACCCGAATTTATATCTACTTACTAATGTAAACCATTATAAACTGACCAAGTGAATGTTAAAGCAGTAGTCGTTAAGTTAGGTAGCTATACCTATGTATTTTGATGTCATCTATGCTTCTTAACATGAATAGTCCCATCTTGCTGTCCTCCCCTCAGCGACGCCCCAAGCCGAGGTTCGTACCCCACATGGGGTGCCCTTAGCGAGCGTTCGCCTAATTTTAATTTACATAGAAGAGTTTTGCTCCTGGCTGGAGGCTTTGAGTGTAGTAAGCTTAAGGCAGCCACAGGACAGTCCGGTTAAGCAGTAATTACCTTAGTGGCATACCTGCGAGATGCCAAAAAAAAAAAAAAACAATAAATTATTCTTTCCATTCTAAAATCATACTTTCTTTTTATTACCAAACTTTGGTAAAGTGACGAAACGAAGGTGTCGCTACTGGCTATGTCACTCGCTCGGTCGTGAGTTGTCCACACATCCCCGCGACCTGGTAGCGGACGACTGACCCCATCCACCGGACTGACGCCTCGAGTGAGCCGCACCCAGGTTACACGCAGCTCACTCGAAATAATAAGACTCCACAGATGTACACATACATCTGTTGCGCGGCGTGTTCTAGGTTAATATAGGCACGTCGCGCAACTAATCACAGACAGCCGCAACTATACATGCATCTATACGCCGAGCGGTGTTACATAACAACACAAACCGCTCGTACACACACGACTGTTTATCCCTCAATCCGTAAACGGCTAGATCTGTAAGCGGGGCGAGGGTAAACTACATATCTACCTGTAGGTGCGTCGAGTCGGCACCTCCGTCGCTGGTCGTCTTCATTGGGCCTCCTCCAGGTAACTGGAGGTCTCACCTGATGGGGACCGACCGCCGAGGTGTCGTGAAGAGAACGACGCTATATGGAATAGCGTCGTGGCGCGCCTACAGAAATATTCATAGCAACCACTACACAGACGCAGCTTTGCTGCGTCAAATGCCTAGGCCGTTTTAGGCCCACCTATTGAGAGGACCCGCAGTGGCGGGCCGCCGTATTGCATCCGCGGGCGAGGGGCGACGCTCCGACCCCGCTCGCCACGCCCCCTTGCGGGGGCGTCGCGACGTCTTACACTTGTCCACACGTAAATATAGCGCGCGACCGGCGCAGGCGCACCTCAGTATTCGGCGCGCGCTCTCCGCGTGAGGTCGTTGATGCTTGCTTGCAGGTTAGCTTGTACAATATCATTAACTAAAACTAACGGGTTGTTGGGGCATATCAATTGTGTAGGTTTATCCTTTTTCTTTGAGGTGTATGTAATGTTTTTTATGGTTTCCCACAACTTCTTGCTATTATTTCCGGCCTTCCTAATCATATCTTTTTCATAGTAAATCTTAGCTTCCTTTAAAATATTATTACAAAAATTCATGTATCTCCGTTATGTGCATTGGATAATTTTATTTCCAGGATTTTTCTTCCATTTTATATAAAGTATATCGCGGTTTCTCATACATTTTAAAATTCTCTTTGTTATCCAGGGCTTTTTTTTTTTTTTAATCTTAATTTGTTTTGGGGTTTTTGTCTAAACAGATATGTCAACCCCATCGTGCCTTTTTGTTACCACTGTAACATTAACAATTATTGTAAGTAGTATTAATTTAACACCAACTATACTACAGTTCAACAATCTATATAACTGTGTTAAAAGATAGACGTTACCGATGAAGGACTGTTATTAAATGACATAAATTTTTGGCACCTTCTGAAGTTGGTTGGGATAAGATTGATTGTATTAATCCCACGTTAAGCCTATTTAATTCCAATTCTCTCAAAAGTAACTCCCTCTCGCGCCTGTTGCGGACACAATCCATCAGCAAATGCTGCACGTCCTCAATCTGATTACATTCTCTGCAATTTGGTGAATCAGTTTTTTTCATAAGGAATGCAAACTTCGCTGATGGATAGTGTCCAGAGCGAAGTCTTAAAATTAATTTAACATAATTCCTGCTAAATTGATCGACATCGAACCACGGCACACGAGGAGGCTCGCCTTGGATGCTTCTATACCATATACCTTTTTGCTGACTGATACTATCAAAGTGTTGTTTCCAGGATTTATAACAAATTACTTTATATTTAGATATGTATTCCCAATAATCAGGTAAGTAGTCAATTGCTGTACCCTCTACTGCTGCTAATTTAGACAATCGGTCAGCCTCCTCATTACCACGTAGTCCAATGTGAGCTGGAACCCATTGCAACTTAATTTCTATATTATTCTTAAATAATAAAATCATATTTTCAAGAATATCATATGCTATCGATGCACCTCTGAAACCAGAGGCGCATCGAGCAATATGCTGTAGTGCGCTTTTACTGTCTGAAAGAATAACGATTCTTTTTAAATTCTGATTGCGGCTATAAAAGATCGCTTGATAAATTGCAATGAGTTCCAGTGTCATTATTGATACATTACAGTTTACTTTAAAACCAAGATTAGTTCCTAAGCTTTGGTCAAATATTCCTGACCCTAGACCGGAAGTACCCTTTGAACCATCTGTATAAATTTTGTGCCAATTACTGTACATAGAATTTAATTCAGCTAAAACATCGAACACTAATAAATTTGGATTATAATTGGCTTTGGGTACCTTTACACATTCTAGATTAACATTAATTACATTTTTAGTCTCAATAGCAGTTGTCCAAGTTTCTAAAGTATACATTTTATGAATATCTGTTGAAAGAACATCTATGTGCTTTACATCATTATATATTTTAACTAATAAAGGTACTTTTTTGTTTTCCCAATATTTGATATTACAAAGGGCACTCAGATCCGCAATTAAGCTAACTGTCATATTGTTTAACCACGACATTATTTTTAAACAATATTTGTAGGCTTAATACTGTCTTCTCAAAAATAAAGGGGGAATACTCAAATCAGATACCATTACATGGATTGGGGAACTTCTGATATATCCACCTACAATTCTCAGGGCTTGATTTTGTACCTTATCTAGCTTGGAAACATGAGATTTTGCACTACAATCATACATAAAACACCCATAGTCAATTCGACTTCGAATCAGTGAAATATATAATCTACGTAAATGCTTTGTGTGTATTCCCCATGAGCTACCAGATAGAACTTTTAATATATTTAGAAACTTTAAACATTTACTAACTGTTTACATTTCATCATATCACCATCATTATATGTTTCATTCATAGGTTCATTTATATGTTTGCCCCAACGTAGACCTCTATCTAGCCACATACCTAGGTTATTTACGCATTCTGAGAAAACCAAGGTTTGCTCATTTACCATTAGGGTAGGAAGTATTCTACGTCTGCCCCTACTGTACACACAAAAGGTTGATTTAAAGGTAGATTTAAACCAAGTTCATCCAAAACTCCCACAATAGAATTCAACGCATTTTGTGCATACATTTCACATACTTTAATATCTTTGTGTTTAATATAGAGAACAAAATCGTCTGCATATTGAGAAACAACTACATCAAGCGGGAGCTGACACAATTCGTGTGTTATTAAATTAAAAAGTAATGGGGACAAGGGATCTCCTTGAGCCAACCCTTTATTAGTCCACCTGCCTGTTAACTCATCACTATTATCAGATTTGATCTTTAAATATCTTTCACTCAAAAACGCCCATATACAGGGTGTCCAAGAACCTGGCGTCCAACTGGATTCCCACGATGCCCCAAGTTCTAACAGTACTCAGAAAAATATTTTAAAAAATCCACCCCATGTACTTACAGAATTATACTGATTTCAAAAAAAAAGGGGAAATGAGCACCCTGTGACATACTTTTGAATGCTGTGACTGCTAATGCTGATAATTTCGATATTTCTTGGAGGTTTTGTAATCTAGGGTATTGCTGTGTCTAAATAGAATGTAAAAATAATGTACTTATTGTACCATTTTAAAATAAAATATTATTTTAACTAAAGGTGATATGGAAAACTATTGAATTTCGCAACTTTGACCGACTGTAGTGTAAAAAAAATGTACCAAAATAGTATGGCAAGTGACGTCAAATTTTGACGCGTTTATTCCTCTTTTTAAAAAGGTATAATACTTACACATTAATTTGAAAAAAAAAAATTTTGATAATATTTTTACTCAACAACCCAATTTTTACGATGTCTTACAGAATTCTTAGAAAGAAAAATTTACGACGAATTGAATCTAACCTCTAAAGAATTACTATTGTATGCTCATAAAAATAACAACAGGCCTCTCAAAAAACAGGTTAGACCGTAAGGGACGGTATGTGCATGCATCTCACCATAGTGATTCGTTATTACAACAGGAGGGAGCAAGACAGAAACTATCTTTGCGATTTGCTGGTTCTTCTTTATGGTACCCCATTATTCAGGTAAGAGTGAGGGAGAAAAAGGTTAGAGGTGCGAGTGAGATAGATAGTGACGCTATCTGGGATCGTGCTATTTAGGATAACAGTACGGTCAGTACGCGTCACTGCCTCCTGCCGTTACTACGCACCTCTCTCTTATTGTTACCATTGATCACGTACTACGATTTAAAGCTTTGTTTATTGGACTCGATTACTCTTTGTGCTCTGGACTTTGAAACGAACTCTTTACGACGACCTTTGCCTGTGTTTGGACAGTTTGTGTTTTGTGTGTGCTACCATGGCGACCTACACTCCGCAAGAATACGCAAATATGCACTACATTTATGGAGAATGTAGAGGTAATGGACGAGCTGCAGCGAGACTTTACAGAGAAAGGTATCCGAGGGCTACGCGATATCCCGACCATCGAGTTTTCATTAATGTGCACAGATCACTATGTGACGGGCGGTTCCCCAATCAAGTAGCTGGTGAAGGACGACCCGTAAATGACTTCATACGCGATGAAGTTTTAGAGGCGGTGTCGGCAAATCCAAGCATCTCTGTGCGAGGAATAGAAGCTGATACGGGGATACCGAAGAGCACAGCACACAGTATTCTCCAAAAAGAAGAATATCATCCGTACCACGTACAGCGAGTGCAAAGTCTTTTACCTCGAGACTATCCGAGCCGAGTCGCGTTTTGTGAAACAATCCTGCAAAAACATCGAGAAGACGAAAACTTTATCGACAAAATTTTGTGGTCAGATGAATCAACATTTAAGAAGGATGGCTACATGAACCTACACAACTTGCACGAGTGGCATGTGGAAAATCCGCACTTGATGCGAGAAGATAGATCCCAGTACCGGTTCAAAGTGAACATGTGGACCGGTATTCTCTGTGAGAATATTATTGGTCCATTTGAGATGCCCGAGAATTTGACTGGCGAATCATATTTAAATTTTCTTCAAAATGATTTGCCAAACTTACTAGAAGAGACCCCACCAGATATGTGGTTCCAACACGACGGCTGTCCAGCACATTTTCGCGTATCCGTTAGAGAGTTTTTGGACGAGCAATACCCGAACAGGTGGATTGGGCGATCAGGAACAATCCCGTGGCCAGCCCGCTCACCTGACTTAAATCCGCTGGATTTTTTTTTCTGGGGAACTATGAAGGAGCTCGTTTATGCGAAGCCCATTAATGACATCGCTGACCTTCGTGAGAAGATAACACAAGCAGTGCAGGTGATACGTCAAAAAAGTTACTCGCGAAACATAAAGCGGTCCTTTTTAAGGAGAGTGAGAGCTTGTATTGCCGCGGGTGGTCAACATTTTGAACATTTATTGTAATAAAATATCTTTAAACTAACATTCTTTGCTTTTATTCTACTGGGAACCCATCTACCTGTGTGTATTTCCTTCTTGCTCACTCTTGGAACCGAAGTAAATAATAGTAGTAACATAACAGTTTCTAAGATAAGAAAGGGTCCGACAGTTACCGTTAGTAGGTAGGCACTTCGTAAAAATTGGGTTGTTGAGTAAAAATATTATCAAAATTTTTTTTTTCAAATTAATGTGTAAGTATTATACCTTTTTAAAAAGAAGAATAAACGCGTCAAAATTTGACGTCACTTGCCATACTATTTTGGTACATTTTTTTTACACTACAGTCGGTCAAAGTTGCGAAATTCAATAGTTTTCCATATCACCTTTAGTTAAAATAATATTTTATTTTAAAATGGTACAATAAGTACTTTATTTTTACATTCTATTTAGACACAGCAATACCCTAGATTACAAAACCTCCAAGAAATATCGAAATTATCAGCATTAGCAGTCACAGCATTCAAAAGTATGTCACAGGGTGCTCATTTCCCCTTTTTTTTTGAAATCAGTATAATTCTGTAAGTACATGGGGTGGATTTTTTAAAATATTTTTCTGAGTACTGTTAGAACTTGGGGCATCGTGGGAATCCAGTTGGACGCCAGGTTCTTGGACACCCTGTATAAGAGCAAAGTTTTGAGCCAATTTTAAGCTTATCTAGAATACCAACTGCTACGTCAATCGAAACGTTATTATAGGCGTTTTGAATATCTAAGAAACATGCTAATGTAGGGATATTTCTAGAAAATCCAATTTGGATATAGGTGACCAAACGGGCTAATGAATCGAGACATGAATAAGATCTTCTAAAACCAACGGTGCATGGTGATAATATTTTATTTCTTTCAGCGTACCATTGTAAACGATTTACTAACATTAAATGAATTTTTTTACTTAAACATGAGATTAAAGATATAGGTCTTAATTTAGGATCAGCGTTAGAATTACTAGCTTTAGGGATTGGAATTACTTGGATATGACGCCACTGTTGCGGTACTATACAAAATTTGAAAATATTGTTGTATATATCAAGTAGATAAAATTTAATAAAGATGGGTAGATTAAAGATCATAGAATATGATATACCATCCTCGCCTGGTGCTGAATCTTTTTTTTTTAGACAGTTTTCAAGTTCTTCAATATTGAATTCGCGTTCTAAGACTTCGTTGTTAGAAACAAACACAGGTGCTTTGTTTGGAACAAAATCAGGTGTTTATGCGTACAATAATTCTTTTTGTTTCTCAAAGTGGGGGTAAGTTCTAAGTTGCTTATAGCCCTTTATCCAACGCATACGTCGCCACATTTCAGCCACTGACGTTACGTCATCGATGGAATCACATAATCTATGCCAGCCTTCAGACCTTGCTTTTTGGATCAATATTTGAGATTCTCTAGTTTTTTCTTCTAGTTTGGTCAAATTGTCAGGGGTCGGGTTGCGTCGAAATTTGGATAAACATAATCTACGCTGTGCTACTATTTTAGATAATTCCGGATTCCAGTATTGTCTTGGTTTAAAATTACTAGAGGGTTGACAACTACTTTTAATAAAGGGAATGTATTTATCTGCAGTATTATTAATTTGAAGTAATAGATAGTTGTACATTTCTTGAACATTGTCGCTTGGGGGGTTAAAATTGTGTGAAAAGTAATTTTGGTATTCCTTCCAATTAGCTTTGGAATAGTTTCTTTTTTTAATAATAATAAAATCGTCAGTTATACTGATTGACATTTTAATAATCATGTGATCGCTACCCAAATTTTCGTTGAGTACTTGCCAGTCAAATTTAATAGCAATGTCCGAAGATGTAAATGAAATATCCGGTGACGTTTCTTGCAAATTTCCGCTTACTAGTTTAACCCGTGTAGTCGCACAATTATTAAGAGAAACAAATGAACTTTCAAGTGCCGCGTCCAATATTTGCGTACCTCTCGTATCTGTTTTAACGGACCAGTTGGTGTGATGACCGTTGAAGTCGCCTGCTATCAAAGTATTTTTTGAAAACAGAGAAAATACCTGTTCCCAGTCTGAAAACTGCGTTTGGACAGAGGATGGGCAATAAATAGCTACAACATTTTGTATATCTTTACAGTTTATCAATTTAACGCAAACAATTTCTATTCCACTATTTTGAACTCGAACCGAACATAGGTGAGATCGTATGGATTTATGCACTAAAATTGAAACGCCTCCATAGGAATCATATCTATCCGATCTATAGATGTTATAGCCACTAATATGAATATCAGTTTCACTGCTTAACCAAGTTTCACTGAGAATTGCTATGTGGACATTTTCCTGATTTAGGAGCTCTGAAAAAGTAATTAGTTTAGGACGGAGACTTTGAGAGTTCCATTGAAATAAGTTAATTTTTATATTTTTGCGTGTATTATCCATCTAAAATATCTATTAATTTTCCAAAAGTCCAAACTCAAACTCAAACTCAAACCATTTATTTCAATTAAACCCTTTACAGGCACTTTTGAATTGTCAAAGAGTCAGTTAGTCAGAAAGTTGAAGCTAGTTGCCCATTCCAAAACGTAGATCTCTATGGAGAAGAACGGGCAAGAAACTCCAAGGACACTCTTTTAAATATAGAAATTACAAAATCCTGGGTACATTACTCTTGTTGATTCTATATGTGAGAACAATGTAAAAAAAAAATATATATATATAAATCAAAAACGATTAAAAACAAGCCCTGGCAGATAAGAGATGACCAGTCTCAACTGACGGCGCCCGTTCACGAACATGACGCGTGGATCAGCACCATCCAGCTCAACCATTTTGTAGGGAACCGAATGATCCAACACACTCGCCACCATCAGCGAGACATTTAAGTGAGCATGACATACTCTCAACTACCCTGCTCTTTCAAGTCAAAATCAACATAATAACATAGTAAAACGACTCCATGGTACTCACATTTACAAAAATTTAAAATAAAAATGCGTCTAAGTTATTGTTAATGATCATGCATGATCAATAGCCGCTCATCAGTTCAACAAATTAATTTTAATTATTTCAAAGTTGTACACGACGTAACTAGATGGCGTTGGCGTCAAATTAGAAGTCGCAATGGTTTCGTTACAATGAATTGGTCAGGGTCTTGTGTTTTTATAAATATATAACCTTCTATAGATCAGTATACAGTTCGGTTGTTTTATTTAAACCCTCAACCCTACTAGTATACACATAAAGGTCAAAATTTAAGTACTGAGTACCACTCTCGGTGTTCGGTATTTAACATTGGTCCTACGACCCGGATAAAGTTTCGGTTTTTTGAGTTCATCCGTGGTACTCGCAGTGGATCGCTGTGGCTAAAGTATACGGTTCCGCGCAGCGACAGCTTCGTCCAGCGTAGTGGACGGAGTCAGCAGTAGCGCGCGGCGGAGAAGTGACGTTATAGAGGGCGCCACTTCCATCCAACGAGAGGTGACTGTGTACGTCACCCTCGTAGAGTTCAACGTGTCGTCATAAGGACGTCACACCCAGTTCAACGTGACATCAGAATACTGACGTCACATCCATATAGTTCAACGTGTCGCCACCAGGGTGCGCCTCATACACCAAATCATCGTGTTGAGTGAGTGAGTGAAAATAATTGTGAGTACATTTTACTATCAGTCTAAAGAAAGGCAGTTGGTGACAAGCAATTTTGGACCTTATTTATTCAGAGATTTTAACTTATAAGCTTTTTGAAGAATTTTGGACTTCTAGAATTATTTCTAAGTAGATTTTTAAACTTAGAAAGTTTTAAGTGTAGTTCTTAGAAACTTGTATTTATTTGTGCATGTTAGTTTAGAACTTAGAATAGTTTCTTAAAAAACGACGGAACGGGGAACCTACGCTCGATTTCCGCCACACTATAAGCTGTTTCTAAACACTTGTAAAATTTTGAGCAATTAATTGGACTTGTATTTTATTTCGATTTAATTAGCTTTTTTTAGAACGAATATTGTTTTTATACACTTGTTGAGTTGTTTATGAACTTTACAGTTATTTATTTGAAATTACCTTAGAAATTTACACATTACACTTTTAACTTAGTTTTAATTTAATTGTTTCAAATATGGAGGGATTAATCAACGTATTAAGGGGCTCTCAAAGTGTTATTATTAAAGGTTTAGCAAATTTTAAAAAGAGTCCTAAAGAAAGATTAACTATAGAATATATTGAAACTAGACAAGAATTATTAGAAAAGGATTGGGAATCTTTTAAAAATACCAATACTAAAGTTTATCAGAACTTTAAATTAGATGATATCGATCAAAAGGTTGTTGATATTTATGATACAACCGAGGACACTTACATTACTTATAAAAGTTTAATGAAAACAACGCTCAATAAAATTAGAGTTGTAAGTGAACCGGTTCCACATAAGGATGGTTCTTCTGGTAGTGTATTTAAGTCTGCCCATTCACTGGTAAAATTGCCCAAGATTGCTATTCCAATGTTTTCGGGCAAATATGAAGAATGGACGACCTTTCATGATCTTTTTGTATCGTTAGTTCATAAAAATTGTTCATTAGATAACGTGCAAAAGCTGCATTATTTAAAAAGTCATCTAACTGGTGAAGCTGAGCAATTGATACGGAATACTCCAATAACTGATGCAAATTACAGTCAGTGCTGGGATTTGTTAGACAAAAGGTACAGTAATAAAAGATATCTCGCCAACTGTATTTTGAAACGGTTGTTTGGTATAAAACGTATGCAGGTTGAATCGGCGATATCATTAAAGGAGCTTTCAGACACCACCAGTGACTGTTTAAATGCGTTAACTAACTTAGGGATAAATGTGAGTACTTGGGATGTTATTATCATACATATAGTGACATTTAAATTAGATCCTGAAACGCGTAAGCAATGGGAATTAAGTGTCAGTAGTAGCGACTCCAGTAATGATTTTCCTACCTTTGATCAAATTAAAGTATTTTTAGAGCAACGTTTCCGCGCGTTTGAGTGCATAGAACCAAAAAAGGGTTCAGGTCACCAGGTCAATAACAATCATACACCTAAAACATTGTTAGCCACAGAGACATCATCGCCAATGAAATGCGAATTCTGCTCAGAGGGTCACAAGCTCTGTTTCTGTAAACAGTTTGCCAAACAATCTCTCGAAGCTCGACGGGATTTCGTTCGTAAGAACAAAATTTGTTTCAACTGTTTAGGCAGTAACCATACTGTTTATAACTGCAAGAAAAACACCAGTTGCAGAGTTTGCCAGAAGCGCCACCATTCTTTGTTACATTTGGATAATAACGGCCAAGACCCTGAAGCAAAGCCTACTACTGATAGTGCTAGTCCTTCAACTAGTGCTACTCAGATAGTCTCTTGCTTGTCTACAGGAAGGGTTGCAAAGCCCAGACAGGTTTTATTAGCCACTGCGCTAATAAAGGCCTCGTCAAAGATGGGTGAATATCAGACTATCCGAGCCTTGCTCGATCAAGGTTCGCAGGCATGTTTTATAACAGAGGCCACAGTGCAGTATCTTTGCCTGAAAAAGATACCAATTCAAGGATTTGTGTCTGGATTAGGAGATAATAGGTCAACCATGACAAAGTACATGGTACAATTAACTATTAAATCTCGTGTCGATCCAACCTTTAAGTTTCTATTAAATGCTTATGTTCTAAATAAGATCACCTCTTACCTACCTGAGCGAAGCCTTAACTCAGACACCTTCGACTGGTTAGGTATTAATAACTTATGTTTAGCAGATCCGGAGTTCAACACACCCAACAAAATCGATATTCTGTTGGGTGCTGATGTTTATAGCTGCATAATTAAGGAAGGTTTAGTGAAGAGTCCTTCTGGTACACTGATCGCACAGAGCACTACATTAGGGTGGGTGCTGTCGGGTGCTGTTGGTCCTGAAGTCACTAGTGCAAATAATAAATTTAAAAACATAAATGTAATGCATTGTAAGGTAGAAGATATTTTAAGAAAATTCTGGGAAATTGAAGAAATCAACACTAATAAAAAAATATTTACACCAGAGGAAAATAAATGCGAAGAATTTTACAGTGAGACCACTAGGAGAGATAGCAATGGCAGATACATAGTTAGGTTACCTTTCCGAGACGAAGATCCTCCTTGCAAGTCGGGAAATTCACGTGGCATAGCTAAATTAAGGTTTAAAGCATTAGAAAGAAGATTAGTAAAGAACAAAGATTTAAAGGAAAAGTACGCAGGAGTGATAAATGAATATTTAGAGTTAGGACATATGAGGCACGTGAAAGAAGATGATAGTAAGAAGGAAGAAGCAGTATACTTACCTCACCATGCTGTAATCCGGGAAGACAAAACTACGTCGAAGGTACGTGTTGTATTCAACGCGTCCGAGAAGAACAACAATGGAGTCTCACTCAATGACACGTTGATGGTGGGACCCACATTGCAGTCTGATTTAAGACACACAGTGTTAAGATGGAGACTTCATCCTATAGGACTTGTAGCGGATATTATAAAAATGTACCGCCAGGTTAGAGTAGCAGAAGAAGATGTCATGTTCCAAAGGATACTCTGGCGTGACAGTCCAGACAAACAGATCCAAGATTACGAACTTGTGACCGTGACCTTTGGAACAGCTTCCGCGCCGTATCAAGCAGTCAAAACCTTGAGTCAAATTGCAATTGATGAAGGCACAAAGTATCCACTTGCTGCAGAGAAAGTTTTAAATAGCTTCTACATGGATGATCTAATGACAGGATGCAATAGTGTAGAAGAAGGCATAGAAATATATAAGCAAATGATAGCATTATTAGGCAAAGGTGGATTTATGTTACAAAAATGGAACAGCAATAGTCAGGAAATACTTAGGAGAATAGACAAACATGAAAGAAATATATTTAAAGACCAAATAGATCAAACTAGAACAATTCAAAATAAGGTCAACACAATAGGACAAAGCGATATTATACAAAATAATGAATCAGAGAAACAAGAGTATAAAGAAGAGAAAGGGTTAGAAATCGAATTAGAAGCAGCCTTAGAATGTTGTATAAGACACACACAAAGAGAAATATTTACAATAGAATATGTACAATTACAGAACAAAGGCTATTTACAATTAAAATCCAGTAAACTAAACTCACTCTGTCCTTATCTTGATGTCAAGGGTATAATCAGAGTTCGAGGTAGACTTGAGAAGGCTCCATTAAGTGAACAAATAAAGCACCCAATAGTACTACCAAACTCTTGTCATCTGACAAAACTTATAGTGGCAGATGCTCACTTAAAAACTCTGCATGGGGGTCCTCAGCTGATGGCAAATTATTTGAGGACAGCCTACTGGGTCATAGGAGTCAGGAACTTGGTCAAGCATCATGTGCGCAAATGTGTAACATGCGCTAAACAGCGCGCTAGTATCAAAAACCAAATTATGGGTTCTCTTCCATCTGTAAGGTGTTCTCCAGCGCGACCGTTTTTACATAGCGGTGTTGACTATGCTGGCCCTATAAATATTAGGACAACGAAGGGTCGCGGGCACCGTTCGTACAAGGGTTACATATGTTTATTTGTGTGTATGTCCACCCGTGCTCTTCATTTAGAAGTCGTCAGTGACATGAGCACACAAGCCTTTTTAGCTGCCTTCAAACGTTTCGTGTCTAGGCGAGGTCATTGTGCCAAGATTTGGAGCGACAACGGTACAACGTTTGTAGGTGCCTCTAGAGAATTGCAACAACTGGCATCTATTCAGGCATCAATAGCAGAACAAGTTGAGGCCAACGGTACTGAGTGGCATTTTATTCCCCCACATAGTCCTAATTTCGGCGGACTTTGGGAAGCAGGGGTGAAGTCTACAAAATTTCACCTTAAACGGGTCATTGGTGATGCTACCTTGACGTACGAGGAAATGAGCACACTCCTCAATCAAGTGGAAGCTTGTTTGAATTCGCGTCCAATGAGTGTCATTAACGTTACTGATCCTGGTGAACTGTTACCTTTAACTCCAGGACATTTCCTGATCGGAGAGCCGATAGTAAATGTACCAGATGTTAATTACGAGAGCACAAATGTCAGTTATTTGTCGCGGTGGCAATTTATTCAAAGGATGCTACAGTCATTTTGGAAGCGCTGGTCCCAAGAATATTTGTCCAACCTAATGAACCGGTACAAATGGTCTTCAAAGGTCCCCGAGCCAAAAATTGGGGACATTGTTTTAATTAAAGAAGACGATTTGCCGCCAAGTCGTTGGTTGTTAGGTCGCATAATAGATAAGCATCCCGGTGATGATAATATCACCCGTGTGGTCACATTGCGTACTAAGACCTCTACTATTAAGAGGCCAACATCCAAACTTTGTATTTTACCAGTTACAGAACAATGAATTTATTATATTAATTTTATTTTAGATCAACTTTTACAAACTCTTTATTTACACCTGTTAAACTTTATTTTAAATTGTTTATATTTTACACTATGTTATTGTTAAGATATTTTTAGATGCATGAAATTGTATATTTTCCCCAACAGGTTTTTTTTAACATTATTTTTACAACTGTTGAACCTTTACACTTTGTCATGTGTTTTTCGACAAATCTAACGTAATGTTAATAGTTTAAGTTTACGATAGTATGTAAGTTTTTATCTTGTTAAAAATGTTAAGATTTTAGATCAAACTTATAAGATCAACTTGTTTGCTACAAATTCGGACCTATAGTGTAGTTCAAGAAGGACATTCCGTCAGTAATGTCCTTGGTGGGCGGTATGTTAATGATCATGCATGATCAATAGCCGCTCATCAGTTCAACAAATTAATTTTAATTATTTCAAAGTTGTACACGACGTAACTAGATGGCGTTGGCGTCAAATTAGAAGTCGCAATGGTTTCGTTACAATGAATTGGTCAGGGTCTTGTGTTTTTATAAATATATAACCTTCTATAGATCAGTATACAGTTCGGTTGTTTTATTTAAACCCTCAACCCTACTAGTATACACATAAAGGTCAAAATTTAAGTACTGAGTACCACTCTCGGTGTTCGGTATTTAACAGTTATACAAAACTATAGTTTGCAAGAATTTTACCACCAAAAGAAAGAAAATCAATAGTATCTATTGGAGTATTCAATAATTAAAACTTAGTTAATAAAAAAAAAACAAAATAAACAAAAAGTTCGTAGTTAGTCAGAAAAAATAAAAAAGGGGAAGCAACTCTACCAATTTTTTTCATTTTTAACTAGTGAGCCCAAGTGGCTGTGGAGCAGGACCAGCATTTAGCCAAGCATTTTTATCTACGATATAATCATCCAGCTTATAGTATGCTTGTCTACATAGTGTGCGTTTAATGCAAGTTTTAAATTTCTTCTCATTTAGTTGAAGAATATCGAGTGGTATTTTATTATAACATTTTACACAGTACCCCATAAAAGAAGTGTGTACTTTAGACAATCTGAAACGTGGTTGATCTAATTTGTTCCTATTTCTTGTGTTAAAATTATGCCTGTCACTTATCTTACTATAGAGATGTAGATTTTTTCGAACATACATAAATAACCCACCTAACAACCTACCTAGTAACATCTCCTTAATTTCTTCATAAATAATTTGAATTACTAATATAACCTTATCCTCAAAAGTACCTTCTGACTTGTAAATATTTTTAAACTTATTAATAAACTTGTTTAGAGCAATAAGGTTGTATTTAGTTTAATAGGATTTTAGAAATAATAAACGTGTGTTTGTTGCGAAGATTTATTTTCAACTAACTTGACAAGTAATTTAAGTGGACTGTATGTGTGATCATCTACATATCGATAGCCAGTTATAGATACTACCGTTACATTTGTTAGTTTGTAAGTATTTGCTTAAACATTCCGCCCCCCAAAGAACGCAGTTCTTTACTATGAATTTACAAAACTACAATTATAAAGTAACAATTAATTGTGACATCTAACTTCAGGTGATAAGGTAAGTTGTACAACACTACACAATTAACTAGTAAATAAGTAATATTCACAACAACAACTACAAAATAACAATAATTACCACTATAAAATAAGGTTTACAAGTAACCTACTACATACATATACTTACATCTATGAGAGGGCCGGAATCATACTTTATACAGTAGCAAGTTTAATGTAATGCTTTAAACACTAGTCAATCAAGAATTTATTCTAAAAGGTAAATACCTACTACGTAGTACTACTAGTTCAATTATATAACATTTTGTCAACATCATTAGGTAATGGACACAAGTTTCACGGTAAGTTACAAAAGTTTTATTTTTCTTAGTTCTATGTAGTTTTCATATTTAAGTTTACATACTATAATAGTTTTACAAAGAGTAATTAGTACTAATCCTATGTTTATTTAGTTAAGATACATATTTTATTCACAGGGCGTTTAAAAACACTGTTCTTACATCTAATTGATACAACTCGAGTAAGATTATCAGGACCAACATGTTTTTCAATTACTCTTCCTAATATCCACTTACTAGGTGGAATATTATCATCTTTTAGGATAACTATGTCATCGATTTCTGGCTCAAGTTGTTTTGTGTTCCATTTATATATTTTATTAAGATTAACAAGATATTCTTTATACCATCTTTTCCAGAAATCGTTGACCATTTTTTGGACTAACCTCCATCGTTCAAGATTAGTGATATGTTCACAAGGTTTATAATTCTCATCTGATAGGTTTAGTAAAGGTTCACCAACCAGAAAATGACCTGGTGTCAGGGGAAGAGGGTCATTGGGGTCATCACTTAAAACCGAAATAGGTCGCGAGTTTAAACAAGATTCAATCTGTGCTAACACAGTGTTAAGTTCCTCGTAGGTGAGTGTACTATTTCCAATTACTTTTGTGAGATGTGTTTTTGTACTGCATACCCCAGCCTCCCACAAACCCCCAAAATTAGGCGCATGTGGAGGGATAAAATGCCATGTAGTACGTTCTAAAGTTAACAACTCTGCTATCTCACTAGGAATAGAAGACTTTGCCTTGTCAAACATATCTCTTAGCTGCTTGTCTGCTCCCACAAAATTAGTGCCATTGTCACTGAAAAGGTCCTGACAATGACCTCGTCTGGCTGTAAAGCTCCTGAAAGCAGCGATGAATCCTTTAGAAGTCAGATCTGTGACAGCCTCCAGGTGTACAGCACGTGTTGCCATGCAAATGAAGAGACAAATATACCCCTTATAAGATTTAGCTCCTCTGCCTGGTGAGAATCTGATATTAATGGGTCCCGCATAATCCACACCAGCTGATCTAAAAGGTCTGCTGGGTTTTACTCGTACCTCCAGTAGTTGGCCCATTAACTGTACTGCATTGTTTTTTGCATATCTGATACAAGTTGTACATTCTCGGTAATGTCCTTTTGCTTGATCTTTAGCTCGTAGTATCCAGTACTTCGACCTCAAGTAATTCAGCATTACTTGTGGTCCGCCATGCATTGTGTTATGATGGGCATCTTTAATTATTAGTCTACTAAGATGGCTCTTAGCAGGTAAAATTATAGGATGCCTTGTGTCATACGCAGCTTGCGACTGTTGAATACGTCCGCCAACTCTTAAAATGCCATTATCGTCTATAATGGGACATAGATTGCGTAGTTTGCTCCTTTTAAGAACACTGCCTCGAGATTTTAACTGCTTTATTTCTTGATTAAATTCTATACCTTGAATTTGTTTAATGCAATTATTTAGAGTTTCATTAATTTCTTGTGTTGTAATAAATTTTGTATTATTTTTAACTTTTTGTTTATTTAACATTAAATTTAACCACCTTCTACAGTATGAAATTACTCTCAACATTTTCTGTAAATTAGAGAACTTAGTCCAAATTAATTCCTCTTTAGTATTTAATAAAGCAGTGAAAACTCTGGCTTTCTCATCTTCTTGGGTATCCTCGACATCAACTATATTCATGTTTAGGTCTAGTGCAGACAACCAAGCTGGACCATTCCACCACAGTAAGTTATTTATCAGCTCTGAGGCCTGTAAGCCTCTTGAAGCGCAATCAGCCGGGTTTGTGTCTGTAGTCACATGACCCCATTGCTCATAATCTAGAATGTTCAATATCTCGGAGACTCGGTTGCTGACAAATGTGTTCCATCGACTTGCCCCACTTTTTAAACAAGCTAGAACTATGGTCGAGTCTGTCCATGCGTGTAAGTTTTGTTTATCTATATTCATTACTTGCGCTGTCTCAAAAATTAGTTTGGCTGCTAGTGTGGCACCACAAAGTTCCAACCTCGGAATTGATACTTGTTTTTCAATTGGAGCAACCTTTATTTTTGCTGATATTAAATTAACGTAGACTATGTCTCTCGCTACTACTCGAATATACACTGCTGCCCCATATGCTGCCTGCGAAGCGTCTGCAAAGACGTGCAACTCTATTGTAGATGAGTGGGAACATTGTAACCACCTTGGTATAGAAACGTTTTTAATGTGAGCTAAATTTTCTCTGAACTGTAACCATTCTGCTAGCATCTCACCACTTATGTTGTCGTCCCATCCTAGTCCTATTTTCCATAGCTTCTGTATGATCATTTTTGCTATGACAACAATAGGAGCTATCCACCCTAGTGGATCATATAATTTAGCAACATCAGAAAGCACACGTCGTTTAGTTATCGGTTCCTTTGTTTCAGGTAAGTTCAGGTAATATACAAAACTGTCAGCGTCTCGATTCCAATTAACTCCTAGTACTTTAACTAAACTATTGACCTTAAGAGGCTGTTCATGATCATCTCTTTTATTTATACCCATATATTTTAACACGTTCTCATTATTACTACTCCATTTTTGTAACTCGAAGCCTCCTAAGTTCAGTAGTTTGTTCATGTCATTGTAAATACTAACAGCTTCATCTTCTGTCTCACATCCTGACAGTAGATCATCCATATAGAAATCTGTTTTTGTTATTTTAGCAGCAGCTGGAAGTTTTGATTTCTCATCATCCGCCAATCTCTGTAATGATTTCACTGCAAGGTATGGTGCACATGCGGTACCAAAGGTCAATCACACCAGTTTGTAATGTTTAATTTGCTCAGTCGTTGTTGGTCTCCATAATAACCTTTGATAGTCTGTGTCTTCCTCTGCCACACGCACCATTCTATACATTTTTATAATATCTGCTGTAATGCAGATTCTGTGTGTCCTCCATCTCATCAGTATGTGACGTAAGTCCTGTTGCAGCTTAGGACCCACAAGCAAATTGTCGTTCAAGGAAATATGGTTGATGCCCTGACACGAAGCGTCAAAAACCACCCGAAGTTTCGTCGTATCCTTATCTTCTCTTACTACGCCATGGTGAGGTAAATACACCGTTTTATAATTATTTATATCTGCAGACTCCACTTCAATCATATGATTAAGATGAATGTATTCCTTCATAACCTTACTATATTCTTCATGAAGTTTACAATTTTTTGCGAATTTCTTCTCTAGGAACTCAAACCTTTTAGCAGCTATTTCCCTCAATCCATCAGCTTGATCTTCTGGGTTATTGTTTCTGAATGGTAATCTTACCACATATCTTCCTTCCTTGTCTCTGATCGTTGTAGCCTCGTAATACTCCTCACATCTTTCTTCTTCTTTTGATAATCTCTTTTGTATGGTGTTTGGCTCGTTTTCTGAAAATGCATTCTCGTGACATCCTTCCCGATAGAACCCAACCTAGAATTGTGTTTTGTGCTAATAGACTGCTCACAGGGTGCTTGATAACGCCGTCTAATAAGACGTCACTGTACACTTCAGCTCCAAGGAGAATGTCTATTCTCCCTGGTGTTGCAAATCCTGGGTCAGCTAGCTCCAAGTCTTTTAAATCTGACCACTCCGGAATACCTATATTAGTGGTAGGTAGCATGGTTGTTAGTGAACGCAAAACATATGCCTCTACTCGCACTGACGCATTGGGATTGTGACATGATTTGACGCAAACTGTAACCCTGTGTTTGATTCTCGTTTGCCTAGCTCCCACACCTGACACCCAACCACTCACTGATTTACGATTAAGATTCAATAATTGTACTGTTGCCTCTGTAACAAACGAAGCTTGTGACCCTTGGTCTAACAAAGCTCTCACAACATATTTGCAACCATTCCTACTATCTACTAACACATTAGCAGTAGCTAATAGGACACTATTGGATTGTATATTTTCACTAGAAAAGTTAGTTACAATATGCTCATCATTAGATACAGAAATCTGCGTACCTGTAGATTTTTCGTTAGCTATACCTGTAGTTGAAGTTTCACCTTCCTTCGGTTTCTCGTTCTGCTGTCCTCTCTCGAAGTGCAGAAGGGTGTGATGCCGCCGTCCACACTTTCTACAACACGATGACTGTCGACACTTGCTCACGGAGTGTGTAGGCGCCAAGCAATTGAAGCATAACTTGTTCGTCTGTACAAATTCTTGTCTTTCATTTGGAGACTTATCTCCAAACTTCTTGCATGAATAGATGTAGTGGTCACCACTACACAAAGCACATTTTGTTTCAGGCTTATTTCCGTCGCTGCTGGTAACATTAAAAATTGAATGGAAAACCTTAGGTTTAGCTACTGTTTTAGGTTGCACCGTTTTAACTTTAGTACTTTCAATCATTTCTAAAGCTCTGAACCTTGCTTCTAAAAAATCTCTTAATTCCGACCAAGTGAGTATGTCGTTATTACATGTAGCACTAATTTGTTGTTCCCACATCTTTATAGATTCAGAATCTAACTTCAATATAACTAAGTAGGTAGTAACCATATCCCAGGTATCAGTCTGCATTCCCATGTTCTTCAACGCCTTCAAACAAGTTGAAGTTGTGTCTACTAGTTGTTTAATTAAACTAGCCGATTCCGTCTGCACAGGTTTTTGCGTAAATAATATCTTCATAATTGCGTTGCTATTGAACCTCGTATTATTGTAACGTTTTATTAATTGGTTCCAGGCCTCATCATCATTTGCATCTGTTATAGAGAAGTTACGTAATAGTACCTCAGGTTCTCCGGATAAATTGCTTTTCAGGTAATGCAGCTTCTGTACACGTGATAGATGTTCATTGTCGTGAATTAGAGTACGGAACAGGTCGTAGAATGGTTGCCACTCCTCGTACTTTCCCGTGAATGTGGGTATCTGAATATTGGGCAACCTTATTCCTCGATTCTTGAAATCTTGCACGTCGTTTACTGAAGAGGATTGAGTTAAAGCAGGTTGAAATTTGGATTCTTCTAAAAAAGGCTGAAGAGCTTCTCTTAATGTTGATTTGTAGTTTATGTATGTTTCTTCAAATACCTCATAAATATTCCTAATATACTCTTCTCTTTCCTCATCAGCAACTTTTATAATAATACACTTGTGACCCTCCTTGAACTCCTTCCACAATTCCTCTAAACCTTTATTTTCCTTCAATCTCATAATCTCCTCATTGAAGGCGTGCAATTGAATATGTTTCATTATTAGGTTTTCAGCGCTTTGTAATTCTGTACATAGATGTCAAATAAGTAGTAGTAGTAAGATGAGTGTCAGTGTTCGAACAGCTATATTTATGAAACGTTTTATCCAGGCAATGACCCTTGTAATATGAGTCAAATCGCTGTGTCTGTCTAATAACTCGATTACTATTGAAGACGTAATTTCACTGTAATTTTTCATCCAGTAGGGTCCTTTCCACCACAAAGGATGTTGCAATAGTTGGGAACAACTTCTTTCTTCTTTTTCGTGTGGTTAGTAAACTAACCTGGTGTCAGAGTTTTAAAGCCGCCCACGGGCCTCTGACTTGGCTTCACATGCCGTCGAGAAATATCTCTCAGGCATGCCGGTTTCCTCACGATGTTTTCCTTCACCGTTTTTGAGCAAGTGATAATGTGAGAACAACTGATTCCGCGTGATGCACAATCTGCAGCATTTTCCTTGGACCTGACATAACTCCAGTGCTGTTTTGGAATTACGTCATGCACTTGCTGTACTCTGTTGCTGACGAATACGTAGGCCTTTTCAGACGCATCGCAGAACCCGTGGATTTGGAATGGTTTCGTAATATCTCCCAGCCACCTTGGTATTTGATATTCGGATACGCTGTGTAAGTCGCTAGTAAACTGCTTCCATTCTTCTTGCACGCTCTAAGGTAAGATTTCATCCCAATCACATCCCGATAGCCAGACGCTTTGGAACAGCAGTTTTGCTTTTACGGTCAAAAGTGTCAACCAGCCTAGCGGGTCGAAAATTTTCGATATTTCCGATAGCAGCTTCCTTTTTGTCAATTGGTTTTTATTGTCAAATTGTATTTTGTTTGTAAACGAAAATGTGTCAGTTGTAGGATTCCACTGTACGCCCAGGGTTTTTGTTAATCCATCGTTTGTAAAATGCATTGTCGTTTGGTTACGATCTGAAGATGATAAACTTTCAATCAAGGTCTGTTCTTTGCTGGACCACTTCCGTAGTGTAAGGCCAGCTCCACTCAGCATCTCGATGAGTTGCTTCTGAACTTCTTGTGCTCGTTAGTTGTTGGAGTTGAGTTGGAGTTGTCGAAGTTGCTGCCACTTAGGACGTCATCAACGTACATCTCGTTAGCGATGACATCCGCTGCCAAAGGATATTTCTGTGCATCATCGCCTGCGAGCTGTTTCAGCGTTCGAAGAGCTAAAAATGGTGCTGCCTTGGTGCCATACGTCACTGTGCCTAACTGGTACTCCTTTGAATGACCTTGGTTGGCTTCCCTCCACACGATCTTTTGCAAGTGTTGATCTTCTGCATGTACAAGGATCATGCGATACATTTTTTCGCAATCTGCAATAAAATCTCTTACTGTTTTAGTGTTACTTGACTTTAGTTGCGCGTTCAACTCGGTGGATTTCGACATCCTTCTTGGGATCCTTCAATCTTTTAACTTCTCTGCCTCTGCAATAGCCTGGTTTGATTCGTATCTTCGGGGTCGCTCTCAGCGTGTCCGCCAAGAAGAGATCTACTCTGACTGGTGTGATCTTACTGCTGGTGTTCCTCAGGGTGGCGTTCTCTCTCCTCTTCTTTTTTCTATATTTATTAATACCGTTACCAAAGTTATCACTTCCAGCTTCCACCTCTATGCAGACGATTTGCAGCTGTATCGACATTTCTTGCTGGCTGATGCAGAATCGGCAATCAATGCCATGAATCATGACCTAGACAGCATATATCAATGGGCTAACTCGATCGGCTTACAGATTAACCCTGCTAAATCGCAGGCCATGATCATAGGCAGCAGACACTACCGCACAGCACTTGACTTGTCATCTTTGACTCCATTATCTCTGGGCTGCACAACCATTGCGTATACTGAAACAGCCAAGGACCTTGGTGTCTTAATTGACAGCAATCTTTCTTGGCGAGCTCAAGTCAGTGAGGTTAGTCGTAAGGTTCACTTTTCGTTTCACTCGCTCAAATCCTTACAGAGCTTCTTGCCGTTCAAAACCAAAATTTATTTAGCTCAAACTCTGATTCAGCCGATCATTGATTACGCTGATGCCTGCTATTTGGATGCCACCGAGGAGCTGTTAAATAAGCTTGAGCGCTTACAAAACCTTGGTATTCGTTTTGTGTTTGGTCTGAGGAAATATGACCATGTTTCTCACTTCCGCAAGGAGCTCAAGTGGCTCCCTATCCGTCTTCGCAGGAACACTCGGATATTATGTCTCCTTTACAACATCCTTTATAACCCTGCATATCCCAGCTACCTGCGTGATCGCTTTTCCTTTACCCGTCCTCCGGATGCTCTGTGTAGATCCCACCTCAGGCATCATCTTAATTTCCCATCCCATAAAACTGAACTGTACTCTTACTCCTTCTCTGTTCACGCAGTACGTTTGTGGAACTCACTTCCGCCTAACATTCGAGATTCTAAAACTTTGTTTCTCTTCAAAAAGCAAGTCAAAGAGCATTACCTTTCTTCTCTACAGTAATATTCTACATAATATGTATGTATATTATAGGTAAATATTTACTAATACTAGTATTTTTTTTTTTTTTATATATGTGTGTATGTATTTGTATGTATGTTTATTTTATATAGAATAGTTTTGTTTTGAGTTTTAATTTAAATTTTCTTGTTTCCTCTTTTCTACACACTGTGTCTACATATCCAATCCTACTTTCCTCTCGCAGGTCTGCTGGAAGAAATTTTGTAAGAAATAAGCAGTGCCTTTGTGCTCTTTTATTTTAATATTGTGTCCTGTTAAGTGTTTTGTGTGTACATAAATAAATAAATAAATAAATAAGACGTACTTGTATAGCCGCCATCCTAGTAATAATGTCAATAGGTCTTGATGAAGCTTAGGACCACACTCCATCAAGTCGTTCAGGCTGTAAACCTGTGTCAGTTTTCTGGGAGGCGTTAACAACCACCCTCAATTTTGAGTTCACTGAATCCTGTTTTAAGACTCCATGATGAGGTAAGTAGCATGCCGTGTTGCAGTCTGATTTGCTCTCCTTCATATGTCCCATTTCCAGGTACTCTTGCATAAATTTGATGTAACTATCCGATAATTTGTCATCCCTGTTTAATCTCCTTTCTAATTGCATAAAAAACTGTGCTACAGCTCGTGGCTTTGACTTGCCCAGCAGCTGATTAAAATTAGGCTTCATTGGCAAACGAACTGCGTATCTGTCATCACCTAATTGCTTGGTTGTTGCAGTGTAGAACTCCTCAAAATATTGCTCCTCTGATAACATAGAATTGCATGTATCTCCATTGATGTCTTCCACTTCCCAGTATTTTGTCAAGTCGGTAACTTCGTTTACTACGACGTTGCAATTAAATGTTTTGGTGACATTGCCTGACAATATCCACCCCAACCGTGTTTGTTGAGCCATGGGTTCATTAACCTCCCCTTTGACTAAGCCATTCATGAGTATTTCGGAAAATACGTGTGCATCCAGAAGTATGTCAATGGGCCTAGATTTTTTTCTTATCACACATGTTTACATTATCATGACTCATTTGGTCGACCGTGCACGCCGAGCGATAACAAAGGGTCTATTCATTGTTCAATTCCTTTGCAACTGAATGCCAAGTGGCTTGGGTTACTATTTTAATCTATTGTTTGGTTTAACATGCTTATCACAGACGGAGTTTCGGCTGCTACAAATGTTTATTTAGAATGTATCGGATACCCAACCCAACCACTTGAATATTGCCTTAATTTGGCCGTGAAAAAACTACCTCTTATACTTTGGATCACAGTTTACATTCGGAACCTTTTTTTTAAATACAAATTAGCAATCTATATTTTGAAGATATTTAAAAATCGATAAGTACAATAAAAACGCATGCTGCCTTACAAAAACATTACGGGAATCAACGACTATAACGCCCTATTAGAAGCCTTAACAGCAACCGAATTTGGCGGCCCGAGTAGGTATTTTTCATTTCAATTTTACGCAAGTTTAAAATAAACATAGATAAAAACATACTTAATAGCAACAGTTTCTATCATTCAAATATTTACTAATAGTATTAGGTCGAAATAAGTCGCGGCCGGCGCCCCATTCCACTATGCCGCCGCAATGGCGGACGATGTTTGTTGAAATTATCATTTATGTCCGAAATCTTTATTGATTATACTTGAAACGCATTTAAAAGTATGAATTACTTACCCAAAAATGTTGTGCAGGTACTAGAAGGCACACAAAACAATCACACACTCACTAATAACTCCGATGACGTGACTCGTGCGAACACTGAACTGAATGACTGAATTTGTTTCGTCTAGAACGCGTCATCAGTTCATTTTAAGGACTTGACAGCGACAATATATCCGTCTTGTTTCATCTTAAAGACTCTGTGCAAGTTAGAACAAGATAGATACAGTTTTCGTATACAATCATTATCATAATCATTTTTATTTGTGTAACATAGGTAGTGAATACAGTTCTTAAAATAAAGTTCATAGGTCGCTATGTTATGCCAAAAAGCGTACAAATTTTAATATGGTTGCATGCAAAATAAGAGAGAATAAAAATAACAACATTAATCATGCGAGAGGTAAACACAAATTATTTGGTAGGTATGTCAAAATTAATAGAATAAATGCCACAATATGGAGTCATTTCTACAGTCAATTAATAAACAAATACTCATAAATTTACAATTAGTCACAATAGTCAATTAAAAAATTTGTTTCTACAATCAAATAAATAAAATAAAAGTCTACATTAATTTATCATTTAGAAATTCATCAGTCGTATAATAACATTTTTCAATTAATAATTGTTTTAATTTTTTTTTGAATTGCGTAACATTCTTTTTTTTTATGAAATCAGGTAATTTATTGTAGATGCGCGGTGCCATGCGAAAAACGCTCTTTCTCACTAAGGCAGTCTTACAACACTGATTGCTTAAAGAGTTTGCGTATTGGCTACGAATCGCAATATCTCGTAACGTTGAAATTTTTTCGAATAACGTGTTAGTTTTGACGAAAACACTAATTTCAAAAATATATAATGAAGGTAAGGTAAGTATTTTCAGCGATTTAAAGAAAGGTACACAGCTATCATCAATTTTCAGACCACACATTGATCTTATGCATCTTTTTTGTGCCTTAAAGACGATAATATCTTTATCAGTAGAATTTCCCCAAAAAATAATACCGTATCGCAAAATTGAGGCTACTAAGCCGTGATATGCAGCTAGTAGCGCATCTATATTTATTTTCCTAGCAATTTGGAAAAGTGCGTATCCTGATTTATTTACTTTCTTACTTAGGTCATCTATGTGGGCCTTCCAGTTAAGTTGGTTATCAAGGAATAAACCTAAGAATTTTGCTACTTTAACTTCTTCAATGTCACAGTTACTATGTCTGATATTTACTTTTGGTACTGGAGTTCTTTAACAATTATCAGACACCGGTTTTTAATGACAGCGCACCAGGGAAGCTCTCCACTGACGAAGGTAAAGACTTGCAGGATAGATGGGCCTTTCCTTTACTCCTGTTTGATAAAGTACCGATCTCGCTTATGTTCGCACTCAGCTGTTGACGCTTTATGCCCAATCTTTGAGCTGCATTCTCCGTTATCAACGTAATTTGTGAGCCTTGATCAACTAAAGCTGTGTTGTGTTGTAATTTTGTCTTATTTTTTTTTTATTTGCCGAAACTGTATGCTAATCAATAATGATTTTCAATTAGTTAAATATTTCTCATGTAAGTGAAATTTCTTATGGGAAATAAAGATATCTCAAACCCGAAAGCTCTAAGTGTAATGTAGTCACCTCTAACTGTTGCTACTGGCATTAATGCTGTTGGTAATAATATTTCGTCATCATTATATTATGATGCGAAGTTATTTTGCAGGTTTTTGTTTGACCTAGTTGAAGTCGATGACGACGGTTTAGGTGCTGTCTGTGTTGCTGAGGGCGTTTGCGCTGACTTCACAATATCGTTGTGCAGAAGTGTGTTAAGTTGTTCGTTGCAGTCTCTGCATCTTTTCTATGACGCACAGTAACCCTTAGTATGCACATACAAACAATTTTTGCATATTTTATTGTTTTCTATAAATGCCATTTTTTCAAGACTTAGCATGTCAGTGTATTTAGAGCATTGAAATAATGCATGATTGGTATTGCACAATAGATAAATAATCTTGTTGAATTGCCCAGCGTTCGATGCATGGAAATTGCGAGAATAGTTTGAGGAACCTTTATTGGGTTGTGAATTTGCTGACTTGTAATTATCTCCGAACGGATGTGGCGTGTTAAATTGTGGTTTTGATGCATGTTTATTACCGTTTTCTGGCTTTTTCCTATGCAATGGTTCTACTGCCATAAACTTGTTTTCGACGAAATCCATAAAGTTATTAAACGTTGGTATCTCGCGTGGATCCGACCTGGACTGCATGTACCTATTCCGAATACGTTTCGGAGTCAAATTTTTCGCATAACACGTATACTAGAATCGGATCCCAAGAGCTAGTATCTACGCCCAAGTTTTGTATTGCGTTTATGGTTTCGTTGCTAGTGTCATATAACCGCTTGAGGTCGAATGCAGATTGTTTTTGCAAATTAGGTTGACGCATAAATACCTGGAAGTTTTTGGTGAATAACAGAAACTTATTATTGTATCTATGGTTCAAAATTTCCCAACACGTGTCATAATTTCGGGTGCAATGTGTAAATGCTGCACGAGCTTTTCCGCTTCGCTAGATGCTGCATTTTCTGAGTTTAGCAATCGCTGAATTATTATGAATCGCTTCTACGTAGAGATCCATAAAAGTAGGCCATAAGGTATAGTTGCCGCTAAAGATAGGTATGTCAACTTTAGGTAATGTTTGCTGTTGATGTATAGAGGCGTTTAATTTCGTGTTCAACGCCCGTTTCATTTTTGTAAATGCGTTTTATTAACGACAGAACTCATCATAATAGTCATGTGAATTCCCCTCTAATATGCCATCAATTTGTAAGTGTAATTTGTCAATCGCAGTCCACCGAAATTCTACAATTCTAAGCATATCCTCAATTTCCCATTTTTCCTTAACCTCGTCTAGGCTTCGATCTACTAACCTAGTGAATGCACGGAATTTAGCTTGTTGCAACTGCTGTAACTCGAGTAGCTTGTCGTCTGCTATTAAAGATGTCTCGAACAGAGTTTTGTCAAACTCAACGTTTAACTTACTATGGCCAGAGTCTTCATCTCGTACGCTACAATCTCCTGACGCGTTCCATGGTACCAACTCTTAATGACCTCATAAATGTTACCGGTGAAATATTGATGTCCTTTCTCTTCTACTGCACTCAGCTCCTGGTTCTTCTCTTCACATTCCGCCCATAGCACATCTAAGCGCTCAAGCCTATTACGAATGTAATCGGCGGTCTTCCTACTCGCTGAATCCTTCTTAAAATTAGAATGGATCCTCTTCAGTTCCTCGAGGATCTCAGCTTGACGCACGAATAAACCCTCCATTGTAAAGTCGTAAGATAAATAATGAACGATCTTACTTGAACTTCAGTAATTCTCCCTGTATGCAAATGCAATGCAATATGACGCTCTGGAACCTGGATCGCTGTTCTCTCCCCGAATGCTCCTGCATGGCAACACACGTGGCACGGTATGATACGACACGACCCAGATCACGCGCGACGACTTATCGACCGATGTATCGGACTGTACGGTACTTGCAATAGTTACGAAGGACCAAAAAATTATGTTGGGTGCATCCCTAACATAAGTATTGTCAATGCAAATGTAAAATGTCAAGGTAATGCAGAATGTCAAAGTTAAATGCATAAAATCACAAGTAAAATAAAATACTTAGGGATCATAATAGACGAAACTCTCTCATTTAATTTAAATATCATAATGAGGCCTTAAATAATAGGATTCGTAAGTTAATATTTGTTTTAAAAAAGATATGCAATATGGTAGACCCTAAAATAATTAGACAAGTTTACCTGGCTCTTTGTCAGTCAATTTTAACTTACTGTATCACTTCTTGGGATGGAGCGGGAAAAACATTATTACTCACCACCGAAAGAGCTCAGAGCAGCAGCTGGTCGATTCTGTAAAAATCTCAACATGAAAACGTAGGTGAAGTGAGTTTGTTTTTGCTTGGAATTGACACTATTCACAGCTCACTCCACGCTCACTTCACGGAAGTTTGACGGTGAGATTTACAGAATAGCACCGCAGTTCTCAAAGTATCCACTTTCCGCCCTTTACTTTTTCCCACTAACCATCTCTATAGTACTTGTAAAGTACTAACAGCCCGCCAATAGTTTGTATTGAATTTAGTATTAAAACAGCACTCATCCCTTCTATGTAGCACTGAGCCCTATTATGAACTCTTATTTCCAGGCAGTTTTCGGCGTAAACAGAACTGCCTTGCAATTTTGTATTATGAACTCGTTAAACAAGCCAGTTAGTGGTCACGTGACACCCTGGCCGGCTTTTGCCCGACTATTGGCTGGAAATACCGTACTATGAACGTTCGTTTGACATTTGTTGAAATATTAAAACTGATATTAAGTAACCTCACAATCCATTCAATTTACGCTGCTTCAGAGGAGCTTTTATTGAATTATTCGAGCGTTAACCAGTTAATACAAGAAACTATCACGTGTGACGAATATGTACCGTTTGAGTTTCTGGAAACTGGCACTTCTGATCAAAATACCGAAATAATGGTAAAATTGAAAAACTCCCACAATGTTTCAAACTAAACATAAGTTAGGCGATAACTCTCATCCACTGAACTATAATAATTTCAACTGCCTATTAAATGGTGCACCATGATAATTCCACAAAAATTACCATGATACCTAGATCATGTTGAAAACTGAATGAATGAATGAATGAAAGGCACCGATCCCAGCGTGGTTTAACCAGACTCGATAAATCGAATGAACCCCAAGATTTGCACTAGCCCATGAAGTCTCATATTTCATGGGGCTACAAAGGCCATTGCATATCAAGGAGTAGACCGGGGGGCGCGGTAATGGTAAGGAAGACGTGCCCTCAGGATAGGAAAGGATTTACGAGCCATACCGGATATGCATCCTTGAGTAAGCAATGGACTAGTGGAGAGACGGGTGATTTTTATCTGTGGAAGCCCTTTTTAAGTTCCAGTTTTTGTTGTTTCCAAAGTCTTCCTCTGAGGATTTCGCTGCTATCCGTTTCAGGTTTCTTGTAAATCTCGTTAGCAGTCTTCTTAAGCTTATCTCGGTCTGTATCGGTCTGTAGCTGTGTCCATCCAAAAGTTGAATTCCCTGTCGGAGTTGGTCGAGTCCTGTTTAAGGTTGTCGTTCCATGTGTTAATAGGACGGCCTACTTTCTTGGATTTGGCCTTGTTCTGCATTGCTGCGTGTAACTGGTGCGGTTTGCCGTGCCGTGTGAACGTGTGCGAGATAGCACATCCTGCGATTCTTGATGCGTTTGGTTACTGTCTTTCCGTCTAAGATTTCATGCATTTGCTTTTGTCTTGGTTTATTTCTGGCGTAGTTAATCAAGTCTCTCATGATGATTCTCTCATATCTTCTCGGTCTTGACCTGTTAGCTTTAGTGATTGCCGACACTTTCAGTATGTATCATACAAGGTACGAGCACCATTCCATACATGAGTCTGGCTAGTTTCCAGTCCACCTTTGAGTTTCTTATGAATGGTAATAGTGTGCTTTTCCTATGTATGTGCCTAGGTATTTAATTTCATCGACAGTATGAAGATTTAATCCGTTAATTGGCACGTAGGTCGCTTTCTGCTTAGCTATTCGGTCTCCAATTAGTATATTTGTTTTGTTTCGTTTATTTGTAGGCCGACACGGTAGTGTCGTATACCATATTAAACCCCTACTAGGTATAGTATGGGTTTAATATGTTAATAATCTCCTTTCCTTTAATAATCCAACTATTTTGCTGACCACACCATTTGATGTGTGTGCGTTCATTCATGCAAACCTTGATTATCCTGTTGGTTAGTGACTTCTTTGTTCTATGTGTTGAAATGTCTTGCAGTGCTTGGGAGGTCGACGTTGTCTAAAGCTTTTTCTATGTCCAGAGCGAGTACATAAATTCTTTTACCTGCGCGCCATTCTTCGTCCAAAACCCTTTTTAGCGTAAATATGTGATCGTCTGTAGATCTGTTGTTTAAAAAGGCCGCTTGGTAGCTGTCTAATTGTTTGATTGCTTCGTTTTCTTTTTTTTACTGACTGCCTCGTTGGTTTGGTGGTCGCAAGCGCCACTGCAGAGCATGAGGTCCCGGGCTCGATTTCCGGGTCGGGCAGTGTTATTGGGTTCTTTCATCAGAAATTCCTCAGTAGCAGCCCGGAGTCTGGATATGTGCCCGGTCGACGGCAATAGGCTCGCCTCCAATTACATGGGATTCAAACATAACTGGAAAAATGTGGGTGTACTAGGTACACCTCTGCCCAACCCTTCGGGGATTACAGGCGTGATGTTATGATAAGTTTCTATTTTTTTATTTTTTTATTAACGTTGGAATCTTAGATTCTGTAGCCCGTATTGCAAACCGATATTCGTGGATAGTCTTTGGATTTGGATCTTTAGGGTTTTTTTTCTTCGGAATTGGTACTTGCATTGTTTCTAGCCACGTGTCGGGTTTTATGGCGGTTTCAAGGCCCCACGGACGTTCCACGTTGCAAACGCAGGTACAGCTCTGAGCAAGTGTACTTAGTTGCGGTAGAAGGCTGATTTCCAAGTATTGTGTATCCATTGTCATCCGCGACTTCAACCGATAACGGTGTACCCAATGTTGATGTTAATTGTTGATACGGTGTTAATGAGCTAACTTATTGGGGGCTGTTCAGGAAGCGGGGTCCCGTAGACTACCTTTGTTCGTCTCTTTTTGTTGTATTTAATTATTACCTACCGTTTAGGCATGCTGTGGTGTACTTTTGTGGGCTGTTTCTTGCGTTAGTCTTTGAGGATTATTGTTGTACTGTTCGTCGGCGGTAAGTTTAGGCAGGTTTATGTGAAATAAAATATTTGAATTTGAACTTGGATTTGGCGCTCATGACCCAGCTATCATAGTGATGATCATTGTAAAGGATAATTATGTATATTTCCGAGTACTGTTGCCGGCCGGTGAACACAACAGTGTGTTCCCGTGATTTATATGCGCATGCACATTTACGAGATAAAACTCGGCCGCGGCGATTATGATGTCTTCTCCTCCACAGAAGGTCTCGTTAAACTGCGCGGCTATGTATTCTGCTATCATTTGCTCCTGAGAAAGCTTGCTGTTAGGAATAAAGTCTTGAATGTTATTCCTTTATGCTAGGCAAATTCTGGCGTCACCGCGGTTATCCGAAACATACCTAGGTAGCGAGGTCTCGGCAGACAGACATGTGGTCGAAAGTTAGGCCCATTATGCTATTTATTTGGTGCGCAATCGCGCCAACAGACAATTGCCGTCCCCTTGAATGGCTGCTATTATTACCATTGTAAAAATATTGTTTGGGATTCGGAACCCCATGGTGCCAATGGCCGGGCGAGCAGATAAGTTTCGAGACAGAGATACAAAACTTTGACAGGGTCGTGCGTTGACTTGAAATTTATGAGTTCCTCTTCGTTTTTCTATAGAAATGTATCTCATTATGAAGTTTTTTGTTTTTGCTAGATGGACTTAAGCGTAACCGCTCACGTGCCTTTCTTCACAAAAACTCCTGTAAATTGTTCTACAAAACACAAAAAAAGGGTTGCCTTTGTAAGGCTAACGAAATTGCCAAATTGTTTAGGGTCGCTTGATGTTATAGTTATCTGCATGCAAGATGTCACGACATCAACAGCGCCATAGTTAGCTGTTATTTTCGTTAGAATCATACAGTATGTTATTTTATCTTGCCATTATCCTTTTATTATGCACAATTATAATCTTATACATGCAGCTTACAGATAAAAGTTGATTCTGCGCGTAGCATCAAACCTTCCAATTTCACCAGACGCTACGCAACTGCAAGTTCGCGCTCACTATGCTGACCCTTAATTTATCCAATAATATACCGAGCTTTGCCATTGAATTTTAGCCACGTAATCGAAGTAGTGCCGGGAGCTTAGCTCAGTACCCCTGTTCGCCACACTTAGATACTAGAGCCAATTCAAAATGGAAATCATTTCTGTATCTGGATCTATCGTTGGAATTAACGTTAACCATGAGTTTGAAATATGGGAACCCGATTAATTGACTGAGTGATTATATTAGTTTGGTATTTTGTAAAATACTGTACTTTTTGCGTCTGTTGCCGCAGTCCTTATCAAGTCGAGGTGTGTATTTTGTAGAGTGCAGCAACTCAACTTATGTAATATTTAAAAATAATAAATGATATAAAACAAAGTAGGTATGTCACATTTAACACCATCTACCGTTACGCTTTCAATGTCAGATTATACAGAGCATTTATTGGGATACCCGAAACAATTAAACCTGTGTAGGGGCAGAATGAACAAGTGACTTAAATTGATGGTCTTATACGAGAAAATAGTTTTGTACGAAATCTAAAGCGATAATGCCATTATATAGGTATTTAATATGCGCATAATAAATAATAGAATAATATTAATAGTATTTATAACATTATCTTAGAAAATAAGAGTTTAATGTGCGCTTGGCACTTCACCGCTGCAAATGTTGTCCTTTAATCTATCCAATAAAATACAGATTTTGCATTGCAAGCACCGTCCTGAAAGATAAAGAAAGATTTCACCAGATAATTTTGAGATCCTTCAATGCTCTGGAACGCTCGCCTGATGTCCGGAACGCACTTACACCACACTTTAGCACTATTTTAATGTATTTATTTGGCGATTAATAAGGTCACAACATTATCAAAAACAATATAAAAACACCAGTATCAACGCACTGTTCGAATTCGCCGGCAAGCGACGCGATCTTGCCATATGTACAAACAGTTTTTTTTTCGCAAAAAAAAAATAATGGGTCGGAGCTCGCTCCCGAAACGACCTTACTGTTCGACGACCAACCCGTCTCTCCTACCTAGATCATGTTGAAAACTGGATATTTAGTAAAAACATTCAAAAACACCACACCACCATATCCATTCATTATCCATACCTATTTTTGTTTATACTCTTGTACTTACTTGCGAAGGAACATAATACATTCTGTGTAAAAAGTGCTGGGAATATAACTTTGTACTGGGGTATTGTTCAATAAAACAAAAAAAGTAATTTATTCGTCAAAATCTATTTTGTCACCTTCAAAGTAGGCCCTTTCGCTTGCAATACAGTTACGCCAGCGCTTGACCCAGTCTTCCATACTATTTTGGTAAGCCGATTAAGAGTATGGTCTACAACTCCTTCAGAGAATTTTCTTTTATAGCTTCAATCGACTCGAAACGTCTTCCTCGAAACCTTTAGCCTCGGGAACAGGAAAAAGTCAGACGGAGCCATATCATGTGAGTACGGCGCTTGGTCGATGACATTTGCTGAACTCTTGCAAAATGATGGCTTTGTGCGATGGTGCATTATCATGGTGCAAATATAATAGTCGTTCCAAATCTGGGTCGTTTTCAGTGGATATTCACTAAAAACATACATAATCTGGAAAAAATTCGTAGTGCACTGCACCGCGGTAATCAAAGAAAACTATCAGCATAACCTTCGTGGTACTTTTTATAGAGAGAAGCAATACGATAGTATTATTATAATTATTGCAACAATACATATTGTACAACATGCAATTCAGAAGAACACGGTCATATCTCGGCGAAATAACAAAAACTACAATATAAAACCATGGATCACGACAGGACTCATTCGCTGTATGAAAAATAGAGATAAACTGCATATAAAAGCTTAATCTAATCCAGATAATTTAATTTTGCAACTGTCGTATAAGCGATATCGTAATTTCTGTAATAATATTCTAAAAAAAGTAAAAAGCAACTACGATAAAATTGCACTAGAAAAAGCTGGTACAAACAGTAAAAAACTATGGAATTGTATTAAAAATGTAACGTATACCTCGAAAGAAAATCAGTCATCTTCAGGTTTATTACAAGCACACTCATCACAGTTAGCATCTGCCAACATTGCGAATAATTTCTTTGTTAATGTTGGTAAATGTCTGGCTGAAAATGTTCAGGGCCAATCACAATATCTAACAAGCACACCATTTACATGTAGCACTATTTTATCATCCTTTGTGTTGCAAGACACTGACGAGACCGAGGTAGAAACGATAATTATGAGTTTAAAGGACGACTGTGCAGTTGGCTGGGATAACATATCAAATAAAATTATTAAACAGTTCAGGCACATTTTGGGACCGCCACTAACTTATATTTTCCAAAAATGTTTTTCGACAGGTGTTTTTCCCGAGTGCCTAAAAAAGGCTGTTGTTGTCCCCGTTTACAAATCAGGCAGTAAAGATCAAGTGACAAATTATAGACCTATTTCCTTACTGCCTACTATTTCTAAAATATTAGAATAAATTATAAATAAACGACTTTACAAATACTTGGAGGATAAATCAATTTTATCTAAACGGCAGTTTGGATTTAGGCCTAAAATGTCAACAGACGATGCCGTGCACCATCTGACTGACTATCTAGCACAAGAACTTGATAATGGTAACCACACAGTAGGAATCTTCCTGGACCTCGCCAAAGCTTTTGATTCGGTTTCTATTCAAATTCTGTTGCGCAAGCTTGAAGCCATAGGTATCAGAGGCACCCAGCTGAAACTATTTAAGAGCTATCTAGAAGATCGTACCCAATGTGTACGGATTGGTAATGTTCTCAGCGATGGTAAAAAAAACACGTCCTTCGGAGTTCCCTAAGGAAGTATTTTAGGGCCTACACTATTTTTAATATACATAAACGATCTTTGTAACCTAAATCTAGATCACGGCCAAATTGTTTCTTATGCTGATGACACTGCCCTTCTATTTTCGGCTGACTCAGAAAAAAATGTCTACGAGCTTGCGCAAAATGGGTTCAATATTTATCAAATTTAGAAACTAAGAGTTATACTACTCAACTTATAATTAGTGATCTATTGTCAACCTTTTGATTATCTATTTATTTTATAAGTCTATATATGCTCTTCCCGCCTGAAACACAGGATTACCTAGTTCAGGCACGTAAGTCTTAGGAATATAACTTACATTTAAGCAAAACTGTACTAATTTTTATGCCTTGTAATTTTTTGAATAAATATATTATATTATTATATTATTATTGTCCATGAATGAAGTTGTCAAATTCCTCGTTGAACTTCAAGTGGAATACGTTCGGAAACGTTATTGTTAAGAGAATCTCGCGTTACAGTTTACAAACACGGAAAAAAAAATATAGCACAATAATCATTGTGTTCCTATTTTCACCTACTTTTAGTAACTACACTCGAGAGCAATGAATCCGGGTCACTTAAAGAATGTTAAAAATCTCGGAAACTAAAAATCTCGGAAACTAAAAATGATAGGTTAATGCAATAAATTGTATTTAATAGACAATGTAATACTCCTTAAATGAAAGTAAAAAAAATATGAGTCACCATACATTTTATTAACACAAAATTACATAAAGAAAAAAACTGCTGATCTCTCCTTAAAACAAAAATAGGAAACATGAAATTTTTGAACTTTATTACGATTTTCTTGAATTTTAATACTTCGTATTGCCTCCTCGTGCTTCCATTACTGCGTTTACGCGGTTTGGCATGCTGTACACCAAGTTCCTTATACGATTTTGGGGAATATTCTCCCATTCCTCTGTGAGAGCAATTTTGAGCTCACGAAGCGTGATTGGGGGAGGGTTTCGTTGTTTTACGCATCTGCCTAGCTCGTCCCAAGCATGCTCGATCGGGTTGATGTTCATCTCTTGAAGGTAGTCATTCACAATCCTACCTGTATGAGGTCGGGCATTGTCATGCATAAATATAGCATCCTCACCTAAATTGACCATAAATGGACCAACGTGATCATTGAGGATTTCTTCCACATATCTTTCGCTAGTTAAAGAGCCGTTTTCTATGATCACCAGCTCTGTGCGACTTTCAGAAGAAATTCCGGCCCACACAAGTACAGACCCACCACCGTAGGCTACTTTTTCTTCGATGCATGCTTGCTTGAATCTTTCCCCTGGTCTTCGATACACTCTGTGTCTTCCATCGTGCTTGTAGAGCATAAATTTTGATTCGTCGGAGAACATAACTTTTGACCAATCTTTAATACTCCAATTTACGTGGCTCTGGGCATATCTTAGTCTTGAAATACGATGCCCACGCTCCAGTTTAGGGCCGTTTGCAGGTCTAAGGGGTTTTAAGTTAGATTCAGCAAGCCGACGTCTTACTGTCCATGCACTTGGGTTACTTCCTCCGAGGCGTCGAAACTGATTTGTGAGTTCAGTTCCTGTAAGAAAGCGATTTCGAAGCATGGTGTTCACCAAGTATCGGTCTTCTCGTGCTGTGGTACACCTGGTTCTGCCCGTTCCTGGTCTGCGTAGGTTAGAACTAGTTTCTTCGTAACGTCGGAGAACTCTTTGTACTGTTGACAACGACACACCGACAGTCCTGGCTGTATCGCGCTGACTCCGGCCGGTTTCCAGCATTGTAAGTATTCTGGTGCATTCTTCAGGCGTAAGCGACATAATTTCAGCTTGAATAATGAATATAGAGCACTATCAACATGGTTTATGTACCCACATAAATGACAGATTACAAACAAAAGCAAAACCAAATGCTGTAATTTCGTAGTTCCATCCTCGAAAGTGGCCCTTTTTCAAATTTGATTTTTTTATGATATAACTTTACAATAACTAAGAAGTTTTAATACCTTCATTTAAGGAGTATTACATTGTCTATTAAATACAATTTATTGCATTAACCTAGCATTTTTAGTTTCCGAGATTTTTAGGATTCTTTAAGTGACCCGGATTCATTGCTCTCGAGTGTATATTAATATATATTTATTATTTTTATCATAAAATACGTGATTTAAATAAAAACGTAACTTAGCGATAAATATTTATTTGTGTTTCTGAATGTTACGGCAGAGAATTTCAAGCCAGCCATAGACAAATTAGCCAGCGTGAAGTCGGTCAGAATTACGGATGTCATAATACGAAATATATCCAGCCTGTGAAATGAATTGCCTGGAACTTGCCTGGTTTTTTAAAAGTTCGTAATAGGCCCCCAGAATGTACTTACAAAATACAGAAAGATATAGTTGGTCCTCGAATAGTGCATTCACGTCCAAATTTTAAGTTTTCTTTTTTCCGCTAATCTAAAATAGAATGAATGCAGCAGCGATAATTTATCCTCAATTACAGGAATTGTATAAAACTCTCCAGGAGACTCCAAAATCTGAAGTACGAAGATACAAAAAAAATATTAACTGTAGTGAAATAATTACTGTTTTATAATTCTATTAGGTAGGTATTAAAGTACACTTGGTTAATAAAATTAATACTCGTATGCAATTTATGTCTTACTTCTCCTGTTTGCCAACTACACATTACTATTTTATTTGTATCTTTTCTTATTCGTGGTTATTTTATATAGTTTTAAGAGTCCTATTACATTTTTGACGCAAATTCATGATTTTTGACGTTGTAATTTTCAGCAGCAGTACGATATTTGAATTATTTGATTATGAATAACGATAGTGCCATTCTCTTTATTGTAAGTTGGAGTTGCACATTTTAACTTTTCTTGTCGTGTAATTTACTATGAATATTTCACGAACTCAGTTTACAAGGAAAAACGTCGGCAATGGAACTTTGACGCTCAAATTCACATTGTTTCATTCAGTTCTAATAAAAGCAAAAGTTACTAAACGATAACTTGAATGTTTTACTTGTTTATTGGAGTTCTAGAATTTCTTTAAATTCCTTGAGTTTTCAGGGAAAAGTCGTAAAGAAAACCAATAAATGTCTTGATTTTTATGTCCATTATATTCCAAATAAACACAATTAAATCAAATAAACTAATATGATATAAAACTTCGATCTACAGTGAATACGTTTCATTAGTTTTTGTTTCTCAATATAATAAGACAAAATTACAATAAATTTAATTAAAGTACTATATATTCCGTGTCAATTCAGCAAATTACACGAAAATAATGTGTAACTCCAACTTACAAGAAACAGAATGGCACTATAGTTATTATAATCAAATAATTAAAATATCTTACTGCTGCTGAAAATTACATGGTCAAAAATCATGAATTTCCGTAAAAAAATGTAATAGGACTCTTAAGCCTAGCCCATATCGCCTGAAACACAGGATTACCTAGTTCAGGCACATGTATTTTATTGACCTAGTTTAAGATTTTTTATTTATAGTTATTATCATGAAATTGTAAAACTTTGAATAAATTGAAATTGATATTGAACTCACGCGTGTAAGTTCAACCCGCATAATTTATTATTTCAGTGATATTCTGAAATACTATCTTTAATTTTTTTTTACTATGTAATAAACTTTTAAAACAAAATATTGTGTAAACGTATTCGGTATATTGTTTTTCTAAATTAATAAATAATAAATAAATTCATTTATTTCAGACATAATTACAAAATTGTCCATATAGTGTTAGTAACAGAGGTCTTAAAAACTATGTTAGTATACTAGTATTAATTCACATTATAAAAATTCAAATAGACATTAAAACACCACATAAAAATACAACAAAAATAACATAACATATATTAATTATGTCACGTGAAGCCGAATAAGCCTCCCCAGCACTGCAGACTCCGGCCTATCTGATATCATCCTCAGAATTCCGTTGGGGCTCCCACGGATCCTAAACATCAGAGATGCTGCTTTTTTACGCATTATGGCATAAAAATCGTCGACCCTAGCGTCAGCAAACATGCCTGATGCGCTGCAGAAACGTGGGAGCCCCACCAGAACTCTGAAGGCGTTGTTGTATTGTACGCGGAGAGCGTTGTAGGCCCGTTGCGTGTAGCTGGTCCAGAGCACTGGTGTAAAAGCTTTGGCAGTAGGCCCTGAACAGTGTCACTTTTACATCTACTGTACACCTTGCAAATCTATGCACCAACATATTCGCACGAACCGACAACGCCCTTCGCTCCCTCTCGATATCTGCATCGTCATTTAGGGTCTCAGTCACTATGTGTCCTAGGTATCTAAACTGAGAGACACGTTTCAGAGGTACTTCGTTTAAAAAGACCGGGGGTACATGCTCCGGTGACTTATTCTTACCTCTAATCACCATGAACTCACTTTTTTTCTCATTGTATTTGAGACCATGAGCGACCGCATATGACTCACAAATACCGAGCAGTTTTCTCAAACCACTGAGCGACGGACTCAGCAACACCATGTCGTCAGCGTAGCTGATGTTATTTACGCAGACGTCATCTATATGACAACCAACGTGACTGTTACTGAGGCCCTCAATCAGCTGATTAACATACAAGTTAAAAAGTCTTGGAGAGGTCAGGCCTCCCTGTCTGACACCACACTCAAGTGCATACTCATCCGAAAGCACATTTCCCCACTTGACATAGTTTTTCTGATGGTTGCACCAGAAAGACAAGATTTTAATAAGTTCAGTGGGAGCCCCCACCTCCCCAAGCTTGGTCCAGAGCCTGTTGTAATCCACCAGGTCGAAGGCTTTTGACAAGTCCAGGAAACAAGCATAGACAGGTGTTTTTCTATTAACATAGTAGTTGACGGTATGTTTCAGTGTCAAGATAGCACATTCGGTCGACAGATTTTCACGAAACCCAAACTGCGCATCGTTAAGCCGAATATGCTTGCCGATTTGTGCATCCAGTAGACTGTCAAAAACCTTTGCAATTACAGTCGCAAGAGATATCGGCCTGTAATTGTTTATATCCGTGACGTCACCAGTTACATTTTTCGCTATTGGTACCACAATAGTTTCTATCAGCTTTGCAGGTAGGTAAGAGTGTCGCATACAAAAGGTATACAGCATGGATAGGACCCTATAAAGATGCTTGCCTGCATACTGCAGATGCTCAATACTGAGGCCATCATTGCCCGGGGATTTGCCTCGTACCATATTTGTGATAACGTTTTCCACATCTTTGCTGGAAAAGCCTATAAAATTATCCGACTGGGGGGCAATCGCCGCGGGCGCGGAAGCACCCGATGACAGCGGTGAGACAACTTTAAAATGATCCCTGAACAGGTTGGCTATACCCAGAGCATCGCTACATCCCTCAACACAAGCAGGTATGCTCACTTTACCCTTCATTTTCCTAGTACTCTTCCAGAATGCTCGGAAGTTTTTCCCGGCAACATGTTCTGCTAAAATGTCCATCTCAAGTTGTTTTTCGTGGTTTTGACAAAACTTTATCCTGGATTTGAACACTTTACGTGTTGTATACATGTCGTCATACAACGGCCCATTTTCTGGTTTGCCACACGACACATACCTAGTATACGCCTGCCTAGCCTCATTGTGAGCCACCTTTACGTGCTTGTTCCACCCTACCACACTCTTACCTTTCCTACGTTTTCTAGCAGGTTTGCTTTGTACAGAAGCATAACATAATATGTTCACAATATCATTATATAATTGGTCAATAACAAGTCTATGTTTTAAGTTATCACACATCCTATCCGCACAGGCACCAAGTTCACTAGGGAAATGAATGTTTTTTAATTTATTATTACAAATGTCAAAATATTTTACAGTATCCTGCTTAGATCTTTCTCCCCAAATAATAAAATTACTAATCCAATTGTCAACAGTACATTTTTTTCTAATTATGACAAAGTCACATTCAATGATTAAAGGCAAGTGGTCCGACCAATACACTCCATAGTCAACTCTTACACTAATAATCGTTTGCCACGCAGATTCTGTAACTAAACAATGGTCTAACCAACGTTTACATCCGTGAGCCTCACTAAAGAATGTATATGTATCAGACGACAAGCCTAGCTTATCTATGTCCCCACATAACCAATTGTTATCTGAACAAAAATTCAGTAACTCGTCACAAAAAGCAGCAGGCGGGTGCGCATTAAAATCACCTAGGATATAAACCGATTCTATGTTATTACTTTGAACAATGGCACTAACCTCGCCCATACAGTTCGAAAACATTGGCAGATTGTCTGGCTGGTCTGTTGGCATGTCCACAGATATGATCAGTACCTCCCGCTGACTCACCGTACACGCTTTGATTGCCACGATTCGATCACTTTCACACTTCACGATTGATACATTGGTAAACACACTTTTTCGCCACAAGATTACTACACCACCAAACGGACGGCCCCGTCTCACGCCAGCTGATAGGTCCATGGCAGATTTCCCGGTGAAGCTAAAGTTGTCATCGATGCTGTCAAGGAAAGGTAGGTCCTGTGGGACCAGCCATGTTTCCTGAAGGGCTATCACATCAGCTTCCCTGCACAGTGATCTAACACACTCCACACTCCGCTTTACATTTTTACAATTAAAGCTCACGAGCCTCATATTTTGATTGAGATAATCCATTAAAATGATGTTTGTTCAGCCCGTTACTCAAATTCACAAAGCGCCGGAATTTAATTCCATCGGGCCACATATTATCATCTAAATACAGTTGTAGCTTATGTTTCGAGACAAATAGCTTAAAAGAATTGTAGCCCTTGTCGTATTTCATTTTTATTTTGGTTAGGCTAACTTTCTCATGTGTTTTTGAGAGTATATAATTCACTATGTCAGACTCCGCCGTGTCTTTATGTACGTTCGAAATAAACACAGGCTCTTTTATCTCAGCCGCCTTGAAGTTGGTCGAAGGCTCCGCGGTAGCTTTGCCAAATTGACTAGCAAACCGATTACGTAAACGCTTCTTCTGTACAAGTATCCAACTTTCATTCGGCTTATCCTTTTTAAAATCACCATTTGCCTGCACAATTTCCGCCATTGATGGCCGTCGCATCTCGGAGTCGTTAATAACAGCAGGCGTAATCACATTACTAGTTGTAGAACTAGTTATAGAACTTGCAATTGGAGGTACCTCCTTGTCAGCTGTTTGAGATAACAGATTTCTCGGCGCACACTGTTTTCCAACAGACTCGCGCGCGGCACTGTGTTTTTTTCTGTCCCGCTCGGCACTACAGGTCACACTCGCCGAGTCGTCAGCTGCGCGCTGGCATAAAAGAGACAACTGACATGGTGTGCTCGCACTCTCGCGCGCTTCCCGTGTCGGCGCGTGTGTGGATCGGTTCAGCATTGGTGATATACCTACCGGCCCACTATCCATACAAAACGCACCTCGTCGAAGCTTATTTATGTTGCCCTCATCTAATGTCAGGATAGACCCATACTTGCAGTTATGTAACTCCTCTTTTATTTCGTCCAGCTGTTTCACAGTCGCATACGTATTTCTTATTTCACGTAACTCAGTTTTTAATACCACTAAGTTCTTTAGCAAACCCGTTACGTCGACATGGTCAAATGTCACGGGGGGCAGTTTGCATAAGTCTCGGGCTACAAAAATAGGTATGATCTCAGGATCTGTTGTCTTTAGCAACGTTATGATGTCTTCCAGATCCCTATGTTGTATGTCCTTTCGTCGAGATATTTTCTTCTTACTCACTGACAAAGATTCAAATAATAACGACTTAGCATGGTCGATATCCTCTTTTGAAAATCCCGTCGCACAGATATTAATCATGCTTTCATTGTCCATCACTTCATATTTGTTCTGCACAAACGACAACAGTTCATTTATCACGATATTACATGACGAACACTTAACAGTTTTCGAACTCGACATTTTCGCAGCGCTAGCGTTAGAACACACCCGCACGGAACGGCGCGCGCGTAGAACTCCAACTTACTTAATCGTTATCGTTCTAATTTACCACAATTTTTAATTTCATACTTCATCTTATCTCGCCGCTATGAATTTTATGTGGCAATACAATTTCTTCTTTTGCTACAATACGTATTATCAGAAACCTTACATTCAATTAGCGAGGAATATGAATGGATGTCCCTGCATGGATGTACATGACACGATTAGGCAGTCGGTCGAACCCGCAGCCAGAACTGTCCGAACGCAGGGCGTGCTGTGAGTTACACCTTGCAGATCGACAGGACCACAGTGCCCTCAGCTCTTTCGAACTGAAATAACTGACGATTCTCTGCAGATATTAATGTAAATATCCAGCACTTGATTGACGGAACCTAAATTGACCTAAAGCAATATTAGATTAAAGGTCTCTACAAATTAAATGGATTTGAACGGCGAGCGGCGCGGGTGGTCGAGTTGAGTGGCAAGTTGTACGTCAGCATTTACCCTGTTAGTTAGTCACAAATAGACTGCTTGTCAGTCTGGGGGAACAGAGGGGGGGGGGTCTGAATTATAAATTAGAGGGTCGAGGGTGGGGGTGAGGAGGGCGTCGGAGTTTGCTCGTAAATTAATTTGTCTAGTTTTGCTCAGCTGGCGCGACGTATCAACTGCGTCGCTCCCGATCCCGATATGCGCGTCTCACACATTCGCAATTCAACTGGCAGTTCGTCACATTAGTGACGAACTGCCAGTTGAATTTATTTGGGCACACAGGGCAGTATATTAGGCCCCACTCTTTTTCTCTGCTATATAAAAGAGCTCTGTTCCCTTAAGATTAAAAATTGCCGCATCTCCGCATATGCAGACGATACTGCCCTAACCTTTTTCACCGACTCGTGGAATGAGCTTTTTGATTTCACGCAAAATGGTTTTAACACTGTGTGTAACTGGCTATCCTGTAACTACCTCACTTTAAATGAAGATAAAACCAAATACATTTTATACTGTATTCACAATCAAATTGGAATTGCCAACCGCACTACTTACGATATCCTGGCATATAAATGTAATTTCCCTCCAACTCCAAACTATAATTGTCCCAATATAAATCCTACAAAAAGTCTTAAATACCTTGGAGTTGAAATTGACGCAAATTTAAATATTGAAAACCACATTGGCTTTCTATGTAAAAGAATACGGAAGCTCACCTACATTTTTAAGGACTCCGTGACGTAGCAGATAAACAAACAATGAAGATGGTATATGAGGCTCTAGTGCAATCTATCATTAGCTATTGCATTATCACATGGGGAGGGGCATGTAAAACAAAACTGATAACAGTAGAAAGAGCCCAAAGGATGATACTAAAGGTTAGTTTATCCAAGCCTCGTCTTTTCAACACCATAACTCTTTACGAGGAAGCACAGGTGTTAACTGTACGCCAGATATACTTACTGCACTTCTCCAACACTCAAACCCACCCGAAGAAAGGAGAAAACGCATAGGTCTCTCCAGGAGAAACTTCGCAGTATGTGGGACGACTGCTGTTGGTACGTCCTTCGCGCAAAGATTCGTACCTTTCCGTGGAGGTGAATTGTACAACAAACTAAATAAAACTATAAATATAGCAAATTGTAGTAAGGTTGAGTGTAAATCTAAAATTATCATTTGGTTGTTAAAGTTAAACTATACGGAAACAGAAAAATTACTTGAGGTAGCCAAGTAGGCAGGCTAGGTAGTACTCACCTGCGTACTTACGAGTATACTTGTTAGGTAAGATTATATATTCATAAAATACTTATTATGCAATAAATGTATACATACTTATATTTTATACACACGCACACACACACACACACATACACATATCTACACACCATCATCAGGTTTGCACTATTTTCCACGTTGACAACCACTATTTATGATGTGATGGGGGGCTTGGAGTTCTGAAATACAGGCCTAGGCTTAGTTTAGACTCCAGATCTCCCACAAATTACAAGTTTCTGCCAAACTACCTGTCAACCTATACATATATAACGATGTAATTTGCATGCAGTGTGGCGGCACTTAAAACCACGTCCGGAGCTCAGCCGGAGAGGCGATGGAACCACAGCCGCCACGAGCCCACCACGCGACCCAAACATAATGAATGAGTGCTAGGAATGTACCTAAATAATTGTGACCACGATTCGAACTGACTCGTGCGACCGCGCTGTTATTGAACGGTCAATGATTAAATTACAGGGATGTGCCGCTCACGTCATCACGTGCCTCGCTGCCTGCGGGACACAGCTAATAAACCAGTGTATATGTACAGTAGATAGCAGTTCATTTTGTTCATTGTGTTTCCTATTAAGGCCAGAAATAATCCTACTCTTTCCTTATCCTAATCATCTATCTGTAATCTATGTGAATAGATCGATCAATCGATCGGTCAATCTTTACAGTCGTTCAAATCCGTTCAGCCGTTTGAGCGTGAAAGCGTAACCAACAAAATAACAAACAAATTCAGTTTCGGATTTAAGTATACTATTAAGTTAGGATAGCTTATACCTTACTCATGCTAACACTTGTAGGCGAAGATAATTATTATCTATATTTTGTGTACGAGCTACGCTGTACAATGACCTTTGTGGTAGTTTGTACGTCCTACTCAGTAATGCACATCGATATTGTTTAGCTGTGCATTTCTCTAACATAGCATTTAAGTGGAACAATTGTGTAATTATATTCAGTAGCAATAAATCCATCAAGGGAATCATTTTTCTACTCATTTACATAACATAACATACCTAACAAGTTTCCATAACAAGTACATAACAGCTTCACTGTTGGGCTTACAACCCCAACATTTGGTCCTTCGAGCAATTTAGTGTTGTGTGATTCATATCTTTTACGGTCGCGAATCGGTTGGACTGGTCTCTCACAAGCCAGTCACCCCAGTAACCAATTGAGAAGGCGCATATCGTAAAAGAGAAAGGTTGCACAATATCAAGAACCTGAAGTGTGGAGCAACAGCCTACTTCTCAAAACAAAGTTCGTCAATTCTTCGGGAAGTTTGACAACATGACGTCAGCAAATACGCGAATCAGCGTGAACTTTACGAAAACATCAAGAAAGTCGGCATCAACATCAAGAAGGATGGCTGGGACAGGAAGAACTTGGACTACTTCAAACGGCGTATGCAAATGCTGGAAAACTTATGGACTGAATTCCAGTTCAACCACGATCGTCTGTCTAAAGAAATAAGTGCGAGTCATCCTTACTTTACAAGCGAGTTATATAATACAGCATTGAAGTGTTTTAAAGGGGATCCCTTCTTTTCGCATAATGTTCTTTGTCATAATATACTTCGGCATAACGATTTTGGCACAATTTGTTTTGGCATAATAATACTTCGGCATAATTTTTTTAGGCATACATTTTATGTTGGCATAATCATCTTAAAGACTAATTTGTTTTGGCATAAATTTGATTCGCATAACGTTAGTAGGCCTATGACTACTAGCATAACGTTAGTAGGCCTAATGACTATTAGCATAATAATAATATATATATTTTTGTTCAATACAATGTGAACATATATTTTGTTATTCTGAAATATTATAAATTATTGTAATTAATTGCAGTAATCTGTAATAATTCAGAATCAAATTTGATATTTTTTCTTATTTTTATGTGTACAACATTGATGTGTCTTAAAAACCTTTATGACGTGTGGCAACACACGTTTTGACTTTGTGGCTTCTTCAGAATACGTTGAGTGTAACGCACCATTGTTTTTTTTTTTTATCAAATATAAGTGAAATCAATATTTTACTTTCTCTCTTTGTTTTATTCCAAACAAAAAAGTGGTCCTTCGAGTGTCAGTTTAAGTTGTTCTTCGTGAAACAGTGTTTTAGGTGTATAGTCATCATCAGTTGTGTGTGGTGCACGTGCTGAGTTGTGCAGGGCCTACGTATCGATGCCCAGGCGCAACCTCACCCTGACAATATTCTGGGTGATTACATCAAATCACGAAGATTTTATTCCGGTTTCACGTCAATAATCGTGAAACATCGCAAAATTGGTGCGATTTTGGAATTGGAATCATATCGGATCACGAAGATTTTATTCCGGTTTCACGTCAATAATCGTGAAACATCGCAAAATTGGTGCGATTTTGGAATTGGAATTTGGATCAAAATGTTCAACTTTATCAACATTTTTTGTGGATGTGGGTAGATTTCTCATACCCACTCTGGTATGTACGCGAATTTATTCTAGCAATTTCAATATTTAACGTCATCATCGTTCTTCATTCATTCGTCGTGAAGTTGGCACTTGGTCGGCTCTTCCAGTGAATGAGTGAATTTAAGTGTCACTCTCATACTCCATCAACGTCATTTGAGTTTGACAGTCGTGACATCTTGTCAAATGTCATTCGACTTTGACAGTTCATCAAAGTAAACAAAAACAAAAGTTTGATGACAAACCGGCAAGTTGAGTGAAAAATAAATAAACAAAAACAAGTGATAAAAGTGTTTGTGCGGCATATTCATAATAATTACAAGCGGATAGTATAATATACAATAAAATGGCTGATATAAAGAAGCTAAAATCGAAGATCGCTTTAAGCGATAAGACCGCCCATTGTGTCACCCTATGTAAAATTTCTAAATTTATGTCTGTGACTTTTATGGTGTACAATAAAGAGTATTCTATCTATCTATCTATCTATCTATCTATCTATCTATCTATCTATCTAAAATTGTCGCGAGCATCATGCAAAGCAACTTTGACGCGTATTCAGAACTTTGTGGAAAAGTCCGTCCGTCGTCAAAGATCCGATAAACCTCGCCTCGGCTACAATAGACCTTTTAGAGGCAAGGAAAGATAAACTTGTTACTTCATTAAAACAGTTTGAAGCTCTTCAGTTAGATATATTAAGTTTGGATGAAAAAGATTCTGAGGATGTAGGCATGTTTGAGGAACGATTTTTTAAAACCCTTGCTAAGATCAATGAAACTATACGTATGCTTACCCAATCGGAGTCTTCTCAATCAACATGTACTTCAACTTCTAAGTTACCCACTGTAGAAATTCCTACTTTTGATGGCAAGGATTTTACAAAATTCAAACCCTTTTATGAACTGTTTATAGCGGTAATAGACAATAACCGTACATTGACTGACGTCCAAAAGCTATTTTATCTGAGAAAGTACCTAATTGATGAGGCTTTGTCAATAATAGTTAACCTACCGCTAGTTAGTCAATCTTATAAGGAAGCTTTGGAATTGTTGAGTAAGCGCTATGATAATAAGACACGCTTAATATGTAACCACATTAACTTAATTTTGGATATACCAACAATGCAGAAGGGAACGGCGGTCTCTATAAGAACCTTTGTTTCTGAAGTTAAACAACAATTATATGCGTTAAAAAATCTTGATGAACCAGTGGATAGCTGGGATCGTCTTCTATTGTGTCTACTCTCTAAAAAGCTTGATTTATATACACACAGAGCATTCATTTCATTTAGATAGAGATGTAAGAACTTTACCAATATGACAGAGTTTTTAGACTTTTTAGAAAAGCGTGCTATGGCGCTGGAAGATACTATTCCCCTAGGTCATACTACTGAAAATAAATCCAAGACTACAATGAGAGTCTCAAATATCGCTGCACAATTCAATGTACTGTGTGCCTATTGTAATAAAACTGATCATGCAATTTTTGCTTGTCCCAAGTTCAAGATGGTTCCTATAGAAACACGTCTCACCTTTGTAAAAGATCACAAATTGTGTTCAACATGTTTAAAATTACATACTGACAATGTCTGTAAGTACAAATTCAAATGTAAAGTTTGTAAGGAATCTCACAATACACTTTTACATGAAAGTAAGAAAGAGGCTTCAGTCTCATTATGTTCAAATAGTAACATTTCAAATTGTAATGTTTTATTACCTACAGTTAAGGTAAAAGTCATTGACAAATATGGTCGTGACATTTTTGTACGAGCCTTGCTCGACAGCGGGAGCCAGGCTTCCTTTATAACTAATTCCTTAGTGAAAAGGTTATCAGTTGTTCCTGCTTTGCAGTCTACTAATATTATTGGTATTGGTAATAAAACCACAAATATAAATCAGGTTGTTAAGTTACCTGTAAATTCAATTGTATATGATAATATTATATTTAATGTCAATTGCTATATAGTTGATACGATTACAGCACCACAGCCGCAGCAAAGATTAGACATCTCTAAATTGACCATTCCAGAAAATATTCATTTATCAGATAAAGAATTTAACATCCCTACTGAAATTTCTATATTACTAGGGGCTGATATTTATTTTGATTCTTTGTTAAGTGGTTGTTTCAAAATATTGGATGGCCTTGTATTGCAAAATACTGTTTTTGGTTATGTGGTTGCTGGTAAATCCTGCTTAAGCAGTAAAAATGTATGTTTAAATCTAGTTTCAAATCTTACAATTTTTGATGAAAGAAAATTAGAAAATGTTATGGAAAATTTTTGGTTGACTGAGAAAGTGTCTGAACTTCCATTAAAAAAAGTTACAGATGAATTTAAAAAAACTGAAAATATTTTTAAAGAGTCCCTTCAAATTACTAACAACACATTCCATTTAGATATGCCGCTTATTTTTCCCAAAAATGAGCTGCAGCTGGGAGACTCTTTCTCAGTCGCCCTGCAAAGATTTTTAAGTTTGGAAAAAAAACTTAATCAAAATCCAATATTATTGGAAGAATACAAAAAATTCATAGAACAATATGTAGCATTAGGGCACGCCAAGGAAGTTGATATAAATTCTTATGATCTTAATAATGGTTCTGTTTACTTTTTAGCACATCATGCTGTCTTTAACCAAGATAGTAAGACTACAAAGTTGCGAGTGGTTTTCGATGGAAGTATGAAATCCAGAAACAAAACTTCGTTAAATGACGTCATGCTGAATGGGCCAGTGGTACAAAGTGAGCTCTTTGATATTCTTCTTTTATTTCGAACATATTTATTTATTTTAATTTGTGATATACAAAAAATGTTCCGTGGTGTTTATATTAATGAACATCACACAAGCTTACAGAACATACTTTGCAGGGATAATCCTAATACACCCATAAGTTGTTTGCAGTTGCAGACTGTAACGTATGGATTGAAAGCCTCTACCTTTTTGGCCACTCGATGCTTGATAGAACTTGCAAATAGGCATGAAAATGATTTACCTCTTGCTGCACAAGCAATGTTTTCAAACACATACGTCGATGACGTACTTGCAGGTTGCGAAGATATAGAGCACCTAAGTTTATTAAAGAATCAGCTGATTGAATTACTAAAATTTGGTGTTCAAATCATCCTATAGTTTTGGATGATATCCCAAGTGAATAAGTATAAATATTTTGATGAAATAGACTTGAATAAGGATAATATTATTAAAACTCTAGGATTAAAGTATGATATCGTAGCTGATAATTTATATTTTCAGGCTCCTTTAACACAACCTAATGAACAAATGAACACTAAAAGAAAGATTCTTAGTTACATAGGGAATTTTTTTGACCCATTGGGTCTTATTAGCCCAATTATAATTGTTGCAAAAATTATAATGCAGGAATTATGGAGTATTAAGATAGGTTGGGATGATATTCTTCCAACAAAATATTCCCAGCAGTGGGAAAAATTTCTAAATAACTTAAACATAATGAATAGAATTAATGTACCTCGGTACGTCCATTCTAACAATTTTTTATCAATAGAGTTGGTGGGGTTTGCTGACGCATCAGCAAGAGCTTACGGTGCCTGCCTTTACATAAGGATTTTAAAGTCTAATGGGAGTGTAGAGGTAAATCTTCTGTGTTCAAAGTCACGTGTGGCACCACTAGCTAAAGTACTTACGATACCTCAATTAGAATTAAATAGTGCTTTATTGCTTGCCCAACTCACAAAAAGAGTCAGTGATAAAATCGGCTCCAGATTTCCGCGTTACACACGCTTGTACAGTGATTCTCAAATAGTACTTGCGTGGATACAGTCAGGTAGAGTGAGAGCTAATACTTACGTAAATAATAGAATTCAACAAATTGTTTCTTATACCGATAGGTCAGCCTGGTACTATGTTCGCTCTTCTCAAAACCCTGCTGATATTGTCTCCCGCGGGGTAGAGCCACAAAAGTTGAAAGAAAATAACTTATGGTGGCATGGTCCGCAATACTTATTAAACCCAGATCTAGCTCATAAGCAAGAAAATTTTACTGAACCAGAAACAGTACCAGACAAATCTTGTCTTATTATTAATGTAGAGCCTTCTCTACCAACCTATTTATTAGAAAGATTTTCAAATATAAATAAGCTACAAAGTGTTGTCGCTTATATGTATAGATTTATAAACAATTCCATGAGAAAAAACATTATAAAAGATAAAAATCTTACTCCTAAAGAGTTACAGCTAGCTCTGGAATCTGTAATTCGTTCCATTCAAAAATTTTCATTTTTGGAAGATATTAATTCAATTATAAATAATAAAAAAAAAAAATCAGGGCTGGCCAATCTTCATCCATTTATTGATGCACACGGTTTGCTCCGTGTGGGCGGCAGGCTGCAAAATGCAGGAATTCCCCAAGATAAAATGCACCCTATCATTTTGCCAAAACACTCTAATATAACTTCCTTAGTTATAGAAAGAGAGCATTTACGGTTATTGCATGCAGGTCCTAGGTTGGTGCTCAGTTCACTATCACAGAAATTCTGGATAATCAATGGCATACGAGAGGTTAAAAAGGTAGTCCATAAATGCCTGAAATGTTTTCGATTGAAAGCTGACACTGCTAAGCAGCTCATGGGTTCACTTCCAAAGGAACGAGTCACAGCAACTAGGCCCTTTCAGCATGTCGCCATCGACTTTTGTGGTCCCTTTAATTTAAAAGTATCAAGAATCAGAAAACCACTGGTTACAAAAGGGTATGTAGCTTTGTTTGTTTGTTTTTCTACCAAAGCTATACATGCAGAAGTTGTGTCGGACCTTACAACCCCAACTTTCTTGGCATGCTTTGATTTCTAGACGCGGTATACCGTCTAAAGTGTATTGTGATAATGCAAAAACCTTTAAGGGAGCTGAAAACCAATTAAAAGAATTATACAATGTACAAGCTTCCAGAGCTCATAGAGACTCTGTATATAATTATTGTAAACTTAAATACATAAAATTTATGTTCATTCCTAGTTACTCCCATGAATTTGGTGGTCTGTGGGAGGCCGGGGTAAGGAGCGTAAAGCACCATCTAAAACGTGTCGTCGGCACTCTGTGCTTGACTTATGAAGAGTTTAACACGGTGATAGTGCAGATAGAGGGTGTTTTGAACTCTAGACCTCTGCTTTCCAACCCCAATGAAGGTGGATATTTAACTCCAGGTCATTTTCTAATTGGTACGGCTTTGTCTAGTTATCCTGATGTCGATTTATTGGAAATTCCAATAAATAGATTAAAATTTTGGAAAATTGTGTCTAAACTCAAGCAACACTTTTGGAAGGCATGGTCAGCAGACTATCTCACACAACTTCAGAGGCGTCCCAAGTGGAAGCATGGCTCTACTAACCTAAAGGTAGGTGATCTTGTTCTCGTTTAAAATGTAAATGCCTCTCCTTTACATTGGCCTATGGCAATGATTGTGAAAGTGTTTCCTGGGCAAGAGTAGCTGAAATAAAATTTAAAAATAAAATCTATTTAAGATCTATTGCAAAGTTATGTCCTCTGCCAGTGGAATAATGTTATAGTTATAATCCATTTTTACATTTTTGTGTCTCATTGTGCTTTTGATAGTTTATCAGCCTCCGGGCCCCAACTATGTTCAATACAATGTGAACATATATTTTGTTATTCTGAAATATTATAAATTATTGTAATTAATTGCAGTAATCTGTAATAATTCAGAATCAAATTTGATATTTTTTCTTATTTTTATGTGTACAACATTGATGTGCCTTAAAAACCTTTATGACGTGTGGCAACACACGTTTTGACTTTGTGGCTTCTTCAGAATACGTTGAGTGTAACGCACCATTGTTTTTTCTTTTTTTATCAAATATAAGTGAAATCAATATTTTACTTTCTCTCTTTGTTTTATTCCAAACAATTTTCCTTTTCTAGTAGATACGTACTCCAGACTTTGGGTGGAAATAGTGGTGGTGAACTTGTAGTGCCCCATACATAATTCTGATCAAACCAATTTGCTATATTTTCTGTAACAATTAAATAATATTGTTGGTTATAAATTTAATATGCTGTGCAACAAAAGTTAGTGACAGAATCGAATTGCTGCACACCGACTCCACGTAGTCTTGTTTGTCCTACCCCTAGAGTGTAATTTAAAATCGCGTAGGCGCGTAGGGGCGAGGCGGCCCGCAGGCTGAGGAGCAGGCGGCTGCGAGCGAGCCGCCGCGGCTGAGGCTGGCTGGCGAAGCCGGCCAACAAGCCGAAGCTCCGGTGGTGAGCGAAAACCGTCTGCGACGATACGCACGCGTGGGGCCGCCGGAGGCCCGCAGCGCCGGAGCCGTGACAGAAACCCTGCCTGCTGCATGTTGCATGCTCGCTTGAATGCAGCATGCTGCATGCTTGCTTGCATGCTGCATGCTTGCTTATTTGCTGCATGCTTGCTAGCATGCTTGCTTGCATGCTGTATGAAAAGAACATTATGCGAAAAAAAGGGATCCCTGTATGCTTGCTTGCATGCTGTATGCTTGCTTGCTTCATGCTTCCTACAGCGAAAAAAAACCCACAAAATTGTACAATAAAAATATGTTTTAATATCACTATGCGTAAATAAATTTATGCTTTAGGATATTATGCTTAAGAAAGTTATGCTTTAGAACTTTATGCTTGATAAATTTATGCTTTAGAACATTATGCTTAATCATTATTATGGTTAAAGAAATTATGCTTAAAAAATTATGCGTAAGCTGTTATGCGTAATTATATTATGCGAAAATATAATTATGCCAAACAAAATTATGCTAAGTTACATTAGGTCTTAAATTTTTATGCAAATGGATAGGGAACCCTTAAAATTTTATGCAAATGGATAGGGAACCGTTATAAAGAAGTCAAGAAGTTAATACAACAACTGTCGACGCACAAGTGGTCCACAGGCGGACCGGCAGTGCAACCAACACTGTTCGAAAGAGCCTCTGAACAAGATCAAGCAGGTACGTCGAGCAAGAAATTACAAGAACAACAAGACAGCAAGGATGAACAAGACACTAGTAACATAACTGAGAACAACAACAGGGATCATTCGCCTCCTCAGCAGCAACAAAAGAAAGAAAATCAATATTATCTATTGGAGTATTCAGTAATTAAAACTTAGTTTAATAAAAAAAAACAAAATAAACAATAAGTTCGTAGTCAGAAATAATAAAAAAGGGGAAGCAACTCTACCAATTTTTTCATTTTTAACTAGTGAGCCCAAGTGGCTGTGGAGCAGGACCAGCATTTAGCCAAGCATTTTTATCTACGATATAATCATCCAACTTATAGTATGCTTGTCTACATAGTGTGCGTTTAATGCAAGTTTTAAATTTCTTCTCATTTAGTTGAAGAATATCGAGTGGTATTTTATTATAACATTTTACACAGTACCCCATAAAAGAAGTGTGTACTTTAGACAATCTGAAACGTGGTTGATCTAATTTGTTCCTATTTCTTGTGTTAAAATTATGCCTGTCACTTATCTTACTATAGAGATGTAGATTTTTTCGAACATACATAATGTTTTCATAATATACTGACAAAGTACCGTCATGATATTAATTTTCTTAAACAGTTCCCTAAGAGATTCGCGTCTGCGGAGGTTGTAGATGGCTCTAACAGCCCTCTTTTGCAGAATAAATATAGTCAATATCTGCGGCCCATCTCCACAGCAAAATACCGTAAGACATGATGCTATAAAGTAACTAAAATAGACCAGTCTCGCGGTATCCACGTCTGTTAGTTGGCGGATTTTCCAAACAGCGTAAGCGGCTGAACTTAGCCGCCCTGCAAGTGATGTTAAGTGAGGACCCCACTGTAGTTTTGAGTCAAGCGTGATTCCCAGGAAAACCGTTTTTTCGACGAATTCTAGTGTCTCCTTATTCAGTACAACGTGACATTCACTACTTCTAACATTCGGTAACGCGAATCTTATGCATTTAGTTTTCTTCTCATTTAATACTAAATTATTTACAGTAAACCAATTATGGACCTTTAGCATAGCGTTATTTACGTCGTCAAGCTCCTGTGCGTGTCTGCTTAAAAATAAAAGATGTGTCATCAGCAAATAACACCATTTGTAGTCGGTTTTTCAGTAAATGAGGTAAATCATATATATATACTAAAAAGAGGAATGGGCCCAATATCGAGCCCTGTGGTACACCCATTTTGACTTTTAAACCCAATGAATTTACACCGTTTATTTGAACTTGCTGCAGTCTATCATTCAAATATGATTTTACTAAGTTAAGCGCAAGTTTTGCCAGTCCGTAATGCTGAAGTTTCAAGAGCAGTGTTTCGTGATTAACGCAATCAAATGCTTTGGATAGGTCGCAGAAGATACCTATTGCATCCTGTGCCTCTTCCCACGCGTTAAATATGTGTTTTAATAAAGTGACACCGGCGTCAGTTGTGCAACGTCCCTTGGTAAAACCATACTGTTGATCGTGTAAGATGTTATTACGATTAAAATGATTGAGCATTTGATTTAACATTACTTTTTCAAACACCTTGCTGAAAACCGGCAAAACCGATACGGGTCTATAATTATTAGTATCCTTGCTGTCCCCGGATTTGAAAAGTGGAATAACTTTACTGTACTTCATTAAATCTGGGAAGACCCCTTGATCTACACACAAATTAAATATTAAAGCTAAATAGGGTTCAATTGTCTCAATAATAGATTGACAAACTTTAGTAGACATGCCCCACAGATCTTCGGTAATTTTGATCTTAAGTTGCTTAAAAGCCTTAACAACGACCACAGGGTTTATATGATTAAATTTAAATTCTAAAGGACAGGCTGAAACATTCGCTCTTAATAAATCAATAGCAAGTAAGGGGGAGGAATTTAAAGTTTCTGTAGTTTTAATAGGAATATTGGTAAAAAAAGTTGCAAATTCCTGAGCAACTTCGATCTTATCGCTAATGAGACCGCGGGATGTGTCCAATGTGTAATCAGTATTATGACTTTTGTTCTTGTTCGTTTCATTGTTAATAATTTTCCAAACTGTCTTTATTTTATTTTCTGCTGATTTAACCTTGTTGCTAATGAAAGACGCTTTAGCTGCTTTGCAGATAGTTTTAAAAGTTTTAGAGTAAGTAGCAACATACTTATTAAAAGTTTCCGTGTAATATACGGCTTAAGGCCATACAGTTCAAATAATCTATCCCTACTTTTCCTGATGCCTTTAGTTGCCCAGTCACTGAATAAAAACTTAGGGCGAATAGTTTTAGTTTTTTTTCTTATTAAGAGTTATTGAAATCTGTTTGCACTAGTAAAAAAAATTGTTCATACAAAAAATTGACATTGGACATATTTAGGCCCAGACCACATAACTTGTTAATTAAGAAGCTATTAAACTTATTTAAATTAACCAATTAGTTCAACCGGGTTTCAAACTGGCTAAAGTAGACTCATCTTTCATGGGGTACTGTGTAAAATGTTACAATAAAAAACCTCCCCACATACTCCAATTGAATGAAACGAAATTTAAATCTTGCATAAAACGCACACTATGCTGCCAAGCATATTATAAGTTGGGGGATTACATCGCTGACAAAAATGCTTGGCTCAACGCTGGTCCAGCTTCACAAGGGCGCATAAACTAATTGATTAGCATTGGAAAATATTGTTGGAGCTGCTGAAGATTGAAAAACTATATTTACATTGTATAAATTCAATCTCTTAGTATTACATAATTGCATTGCACATATGTGAGTACTGTTTACCTGCTTTAAATCTACCATTTACTGAGTACGTCTTTCATTGGCTTGAATGTGCCCTGGCGGCTGAGAGTATGCCATGCTCACTCAAATGTCTCGCTGGTGGTGGCGTGTGTGTTGGATCATCAAGTTCCCTTCAAAATGGTTGAGCTAAATGATGCTGATCCATGCGTCATGTTCTTGTTAATTATTTTTGTTTTTATATTTTTATCATGAACGCTTTTAACGTGCACGTTTTACTACATTGGTACTTACATACTTACAAACATTGTAAAATTATACGATTTTCCCAACATTTTAACAAGTAATACTAATAATAAGTCAGCGTATGAGTTCAAGTAATCACAGAATCTAAAATAAATGTTATAAAAAATTATAATATACAATTAAATTGGCAACCAGTTCGATTTTTTCTAGATTCTGAATTGTCCTATGGGGCAGAACCAGCATGTTTCCAAGCCTTTTTATCTTGGACATAATCCTCTAATTTGTAATGCTTGTTAAAAAAGGGTACTTTTTATATGAGTTTTAAATTTTCTTTCATTTAATTCTAATATGTATATTGTAGCGGTTACACCGCCACATACGAACTACGCTCAAAGACATGACGTCACACAAATCCTGCATCGCGTAATTAAGAGTTTACCGCGCGAACGGAATATATAAGATTATCCGACATCAACAGTCGGGTAGTCGGCCCGTCAGACACAACACCCGTCTGGTTGGAGGATCCTTCCTTTTCTATGGTGGATGAGTGAACTTTACACCCTGTTCCTCATGCCACTAAATTGGTGACCCCGAGTATGAACGTCAACGCAGCCTTCGTGCAACTACTTCAGCGTGACGTCATCATCATCATCACTCCCGCAAGCTTTCGTGAGGCGAGTCACACAGACAGCCAGCACCCATGGCTTCAACGGGTATCCTGACTACCAGCATGCAGCGAACGCGCATTCCTGGTCATCACCCTCAGCCTCATCAGCAACCTTGGCACAGCATCTGCATCTTCGGCCGGTCTCACAAGCAGAGCCCATTCTACCCTCTCCTGGTCGACGCTAGCAGTCAGCCACAACCTGGCGCTATACCGCATCCGACTCACTGGATCGTGAAGTAGCACCACCCCGACTCACTGGGGAATCCCCGCAGAAAGTTCCGACTCACCGCGAACTGTGCGGCACCCGGTTCCGACTCATTGGAACCGCCACTGGCACTGTGAAGCATCGCAAGATACAAGACTCAGCCCACTATCGACCTCCAGTCTCCGGAGGGGAGTGAAGTAGCGGTTACACCGCCACATACAAACTACGCATCAAAGATATGACGTCACACAAATCCTGCATCGCGCAATTAAGAGTTTACCGCGCGAACGTCATATATAAGACTATCCGACATCAACAGTCGGGCAGTCGGCCCGCCAGACACAACACCCGCCTGGTTGGAGGATCCTCCCTTTTCTACGGTGGATGAGTGAACTTTACACCCTGTTCCTCATGCCCCTAAACTAACATTTTCGTCAATTACAACGCCCAAATATTTAATTGTCTTTGTACGTTCTAGAGGATGGCATGAGCATTTAGAATAACCCAAAGCGTCAAGGGGGCAATTATGTGCGATTAGATTTAGACTCGCATGTGAAGGAGTACGGATCGAAAAGTTCATATCGATGGCCCCACCGAATAAACGTGCAAGAGTTCTTACACATTTTTTTTTTTTTTTCATTTTTCGTATCTTTTGCCTATCCTGCACCTACTTAATTTTAAGTATGATTTTTTTTCTCAAAACACGCCTATTATAGTACTGAATTTCTTTATTCTAGGGAAATAATTAATTTTAAAATTATTGGAATAATAGTTTATGCTATTATTACTTGCTTTTTGAGTCGCCAAGTACACAAGAATAAACATGTTAAAACCTACAGTCGTTTGAGAAGATTTGTGAAATGAAAATGAAATGAAATGAAATGAAATGAAATGAAATGAAATGAAATAAATGAAATGAAATAAATTTATTTGCTTTGAATGCAGGTATTTACAATTTGGTGTTAGAATATTATTTACAGGGCCTTGTACATTCTGCCTATTAGGCATGCAAATTTTAAACTTAATTTACTTAATCTAGACTTTAAAATTAAACATCCGATAATTTACTTAAGCTAAACTAGGTATAGAAGATATAAATTAAGCTATCGCTACACAAGTTAAATTATATAGTACTCTATTATTTATTATTGACGGATCATTCAGGAAATCATTGGTGGAATAATAACACTTTTCCACAAGTAGAGCAAAGAGCTTCTTTTTGAAAATTCTTATTGGCTGTGCTTTTATACAGTCAGGTATCTTATTATAAATTTGAGGTGCCATGCCAAAAATGTGATTGTTTTCGAATTTGGGTAATGTCTTCTTACACGTTTATTCATGTAGAAATGTATGCAATTTTATTACTAATGTTTTATTCCACAAAATAGAAGTTTGAATATAAATAGCTTATTAAAATTAAAGTATTGCATTGTCTCATAATATTTTTATTTTTTTCTAACAATTTGTGTTAAAGATTCAAACATTAATATTCTTTGCATATTGGTTTAAGTTTATAGTTAGTAACGGTAAATAAACAAAATGTTTACGCGATCAATTCTATTGCAATCGTACGTAACGTTAGAAAGGGGTACGGGGGGTAAGATGCGAGTGTTGTGATTCTATGCGCGCTATTACGTAATTTTGTTTCGCGCCATTACATTCGATTATAAATGTTATTATAGTCAAATTGTTGTTTTGTAATTAAGTATAACAATTAGTAGGTATCGGGATGCTTCTAGTCGCTCAAAAAGGATATTAGAAATAGCGAACTTTCAACGAAATAAAGGTAAGAACCAACTTTAATATTAGGTAAGTATTAATATTATCAAATATTTTAGCTAAGACCGATGTAAAAAGTCCCCAGTGCTAATTTAAATCGTATGTGACTGTTCGGCTGTCTATAATAAGTGATTTGAATGCCATTTTTAACGACTTAAAAAATAAGGTTTTGGTTAGTTCTATTTACATTGGTGACGATCTGATGGAGACCTCACCAGCAGTACTTTTCAATGGATTACTACAAATCACTCGTTATTGCTGTGTATGTGTTTTTTTGTACTTACTAATAAAAATGGATGGTGAACTTGAGGTAATGATGTGCCAATGAATATAGCATGTAATGTGCACTTGTAAGTCTCGCCCGGCGGTTGACGCCACTATTCAGGGTGTGCTACGGGAAGGCCCCTTTATAGCACCTTCAATATCTTCCACTCCGCGTTTAGTAGGTACAGTAAGGAGAAGATCAGTTTGCTACACCTTGTTCATACATTATAGGGATTCGATTGTTGAAAAGTATTGCAGTAAGTAAATAGTAATCTTTTTAATTTGTTTTAGAAAGTTTCACATCTATCACGAAGTGATACACAAAATTTAATATTTCCTTCCATATACCTAAAAAAGATTTATGTGAAGTATGTTCGATTTACAAAACGTCTGAGGAGAGTACAAGAAAAGAACAGTTAAAAGTTGATTATGAAAAGCATTTGTAAGAAAAGGAATTGGTAAGGCAGTTAAAGGAACAAGAAAAGAAATTTTTGATAGAAAGGACAGTGTGATAGCATGTTTAAATCTCGAGAAAGTGTTAAGTATCCTCCAAAGTGAAGTAGGAATATTTCATTATAAACGTAAGTATCCTGTATATAATGTTATAGTTTATAATATTTTAGAGAAAAAAGGATACTGTTACGTTTGGCATTGTCAGATTGCGAAGAGGGGAGCCATAGAAATAGCGAGTTGCCTGTGGTTATATATCCAAGCTCACGTTGAGTTAGGAATTCAAAATATATATTCTTTTGCTCCAATTCATGCACTGGGCAAAATCGTAACCGATTTGTGTTTGCCATGTTCTCTTTAGCGTCGAAGAAATTTAACGTCAATATAACTCATCGATTTTTAGAGAAGGGTCATAGCCAATCAGAGGGTGACTCTATGCATGCTGCTATCAAGCGTTCAAAGAAAAGACATATTATTTACACTCCCGATAAAATTTATTACTTGATAGAGAATGCTAAAGTTACTGGACATAAGTATTAAGTAAAACAAATGACACAAAATTATTGTATAGATTTTAAAGAGTTAATAAAGGGGAAGAATTGGTTAAAGGACACAAACGGCGATAAAATTTACTGGAGCAAAATAAAAGAAGTAAACTTCAATCATGATCATCCTCATACAATTTACTTCAGGTATAGTTCGGAAGACGAATTACGAGAGATACAAATCATGACAAGGACTAACTCAAGAAGGCGGCGTGGAGAACCTACAGAAGATGCTGAAAGATTAAAACTAGCGTACGCTAGAATGTTACCTATACCACTTCCGTTATTTAAGAATTTGATAAGTCTATGTGATTCAGGAGCAATACCAAACAATTATCAAAGTTTTTATAAAAATCTACTGCCATTGGAAAACTCCATCTCGGTCTCCAATGACAGTGATGAGGAGGATTAGTGTTTCTAATATTGTAATTCGTTATTTTTTTATCAAGAAGACTAGTACTTTGTGTTCACGTGGATAAATACATAATTATATTTTTTTATTATAGAATCCGTATTTCATTTCATCCTTTTAAAAATTTATATTATTATAACATGCATTAACAAAGATGTATTACATAAATGAAAACTGATCTTATTAACACTAATATAAATGCATACGATCTTTTTAATCATATAATAGCAGAGCAATGTACTGTAAAGAAGCGTGTAAATAGTTATAGCTGGATTCAAATATAAACTTGATTTACGGAGAATAATAGTGTAACATTACAGTACTTTTTATTCGTTGTGTATTATTACACGAATAAAAGTGTAAAATATATTATTGTGACCTATTCATGCAAATTTCACAAGAGTAAAAACATTAAATAGTTTTTCATGAATTTCCTGAAACTCTTTGATGTTTATAAAAAAGTAAATATACTAGTCTATAGTTTATTTTTTTACCTATAATTCGATTACACATTATTCATACCTATTTATAATGAAATGAGCGTTGTTGAAGTTTAAACGTTTTTATTTTTTGCTGAAAAGTTGTCATTTTTCTCTTACACGTTTATTCTGTGGGGCCATCGATATACTTTGTTTTGTTAATGTTCAAGGTAAGTACATTATCATATAGCTACTTCATTACCACATTAAAACTCTTTTGGGCTAGCTGGTAAGTCTCATTCCATGTTTTAGCAGTGAAAATAAGGACAGTGTCAGCTGCGTATGAGATTATTTTTCCATGAAATGAGTTTAGACAAAGGAGATTTATGTAAACGAGAAAAAGCGTAGAGCCAAGAATGCTACCTTGCGGAACGCCATAAGTCACCGGATGATCAGTACTAGTGTAGGGACCCACATTAACACATTGAGCCCTGTCTGTTAGATAATCAGTCAAAAGGCTAAGTTGTTTCACCCTAATGCCAATTTTTTCTTTCTAATTTTTATAATTTTCATATGACAGCTAGCACGCGCCAATATACCAACCAAAAACATCGAGATCTACACTCAAGCAGAAATAAAAATAACTAAACGTAAACAATATCTAAGAAAAAAAATAATGCCTCCAGGCATAAAGGGCGTCCCCGGTCACCAGGGAGAGTGGAACCGGCGAGAGATGTCGTGCGATGTCCCACAGGGATCGGTCCTGGGGCCGCATCTGTGGGACATCGGATACGACTGGGTGCTGCGCGCCGACCTCCCCAGTGGCGTCAGCGTCGTCTGTTACGCTGACGACACGTTGGTCCTGGCGCAGGGGAGGTCGCACCAGGCGGCGGCCGAACTAGCAACACACGGGGTTGCGACAATCGTGGCCAGAATCCGGCAGTTGGGACTCGAGGTGGCCTTGCACAAGTCCGAGGCCATGTGTTTTCATGGTCCTCGGAACGCGCCACCGTCGGGTTCCCAAATAACGGTAGGAGGGGTTCGCATCGGCGTCGAGTCGACGATGAAGTACCTGGGACTCGTCCTCGACAGTCGGTGGAACTTCGTGGAGCATTTCCGACGTTTGGCTCCCAGACTGGAGCGGGCCGGGGCTGCCTTGAAGCGGCTCCTGCCCAATCTAGGGGGTCCAAACGCCTCCTGCCGGAGGCTATACGCGGGGATCGTGCGGTCCATGGCCCTGTACGGGGCACCGGTGTGGGCGCGTTCCTTGAGGCGGCGGCCTGCCCGCCGGTTGAACGCGTCCCAGAGGGTCATGGCCAACCGGCTGGTCCGGGGATACCGCACGGTCTCCGGTGAGGCGGCGAGCCTCCTTGCCGGATTGCCGCCATGGGATCTGGAGGCAAAAGTCCTCGCGCATATTTGGGAGTGGCGCGAGGAGGCGAAACGCCGGGGCTTGACTCCGATGCCGCGAGAAATCGCGGCACAGCGGACAGAGCTCCGACGGGATCTCATGGCGTCATGGAGAGTGCGATTGTCGCAACCCAGTGCTGGGCACGCCACTATTGCGGCGATAAGTCCCCTCTTTGAGGAGTGGCTGGAGAGGCGCCACGGCGTCCTCACCTTCCGCCTGACGCAGGTCCTCACCGGACACGGCTGTTTCGGGAGGTACCTGTTTCGGATAAGGCGGGAGGAAACGCCCGGGTGTCATCACTGCGTGGATCGCCCGGAGGACACGGTGGAGCATACGGTGGAGGTATGCCCGGCTTGGGCAGAGCACCGCCGTGTCCTCGTGGAGGCGATCGGTGGCGGGGATCTCTCGCGTCCGGCCCTGGTCCAGGCCATGGTACGGAGCGAGAGGGCATGGGAGGCCGTCACCTCCTTCTGCGAAGCAGTAATGCTCGCGAAGGAGGAGGCGGAGCGCGTGAGGGAGAGGCAAATTTCGCGCCCTCACGCCCCTAGCCGCCGCAGGAGGAGACGCCCCGGGCGTCGGGAATCGATCGCGGATTCCCGGCCACCGTAGGCGCGGGCTTGCGGACGGTGAGCAATGGGTAGCTCGCCGTCCGGTAAGGACCAAGCCTGGGTCGACGGCGCGTTGTGTTCCACGCGCGCCTCAAAGAGATGTCAGCGAATGAAGGGGTCCGATGAGACCATTGCCTGCCGGGGTTGCGGGAAAGTCCGAAAGGGATACCGTGGCCCCCTGGCATTGCACAGGCAAGAGAAGGAACACGGGTGGGTTTTAGTCAGTAAGAGTCTGACACGCCCTCCCGCTCCACCCAGAGCGGGAGACGTCATTTGATGATTTCCCACCCAAAAAAAAAAAAAAAAAAAAAGGCATAAAGGGCGTGCCCGCTTACATATATTATAGCTGTAACTAGAAGTTATAATAGATAAACTAGGATCATCGAGGTAAAATAAATAAACAGTTAATTACTAGTAACAATAATAAAACCATGATCAGCAAGACGACCAGTCACCACAAGCAGCACCCGTTCACGAGCTTAACGCAAAGATCAACCATTACCCCCCTCGCCATATTTGTGGGAAGGACGCAACCCGACCCCCGACGCTACCGCAAGCAGTGACATCTAAGGGAGCATGACGAACTTGCTGCCGGTTTTTCAGAAAAAAAAATTATATGATCAATTTGTCGAGGTCGCTAGCTAACCACATATTGCAATACAACTCATGAAAATCATTCTAATGAGTAGATTATGTCAACAAAAAATTAATAAAATTAAAATAAATTGACTTATAAAGTCAAATAAAATGAACAATTTACCTAAGCTTATATAACCTGTCAGTAGGTAGGTTAATTCTGGAGAAAGAACATAAACATTGTCTTGAGCCAATCACAGCATTCACAGCGCCCAACTATTCTTATCATTTAAGTAGTCGTTGATAGAATAGTATGCCTTTGAATAAAGGTTGGATTTTACTAAAATATATTAATATACAAGAATTAACCTACAACAAATCCATTGTATCTTTTTTTTAATGCTTTTTATTTTTTTTTCTTTATCTTGTTGTTTTTTTCTTCTTTTTGGTTCACTTGCTCCTTGACCTATAATCTTTTCTATTGTGTTCGTTGTCGTTTTTTGTTCATTTAAATATTTCCTCAAAAGTTTTATAAACATACCATTTTTTGCGACCCAAAAGTACATTCCATCTATGGCGATGGTCCAAATAACAATGATGAGTCTTGTGTAATAGTAATCCATATATTAACGGCGCTGTTTTGTCAGAGGTTTCAGTGTGTCCTATCATTGCGTGGATGGTATAATATAACTGAGCAAACACCGCTGGACATGTCATAAAAGTTCCACCCATTAACCAATAAGGAGAATTGTGAAGCAATTTTAAATTATTTTAGTACCAACGATATTGAATACGTAAATTTGTAATAATCAGTTACGAATATTAACTCAGCCAGCACAACACTGAATACCTACTGCAGTAACAGAATTCAACAACGGCGTGATATTTGATTGAGTTAGGTATTTGTTCGAAATACGAATTTTAGATACGAAAATATGAACTAGAATTATCCAGTTCGATGTGACCAAAAATATGCTGGTGAATTAGTGAAAGAGTAAGACAAAAAGTCGGTTATTGAAACGGCCGCGTGATTCTAAAGATGAATAAAATCCTCTTGGAAATCTAGGAATATTCACCTGAGTGGACTGTATTGCTAGAATTAAATTTTGAGGGTGATTGCCTCAAATATGGAGATAATGGCTAGCTGTATGGTATTAATATAACGTATTTCAGTCAGTGAACAACAGAAAATGGGTTTAGGGCGTAAAAGCATTGCAAAAGACTTACGATTGTCCAGCTTTCACCTTTATTTTAGAGTTTCTTGATGGTGGAATCTTCTTCCGCGTGCACGGTAACAAATCACCAAATATTGTCCTTGAGGGTTGCTTGAGTGTCCACCACAGTAATTACACTTCACAAATGTTATAAGAATTGCGAAAAACACTAGCTATGAGTTAGATTTGGCCAATAGCTTATTTATATATCGATTTTTTTCTCTAATGCGCGCGCGCCATTTCATACGAACGTTAGGTGAAGCGAAGTGAAGAGGTGTGGAGGGAGGATTAGGTGTATCAAACAATATCGAACGGAAACAAAGGTATCCCTAAATTCCAGCCAATCATGATTGCTGCCTGAAAACTTGGGTTAATCAATTTTGAGTTACCGAGTTGAACTGTGTTTGTGTGTACTAGCAATACAAGACTCCGGCTATATATTATCCGACTCGAATAACCAATGATCCCGATGACAGGTCGTGGTGGAGTTAAATTAAAGATGAGTGGACTGTATAACATGTAAGTTTATCACAGAAGTGAAAATTACAAAACGGTGTCGGTTAGCAAGCAAACAAGAAAATATGTACGACAGTAAAACGTGAAGGTGTGCAACAGCTGACTGGTGTGGCGCAGGGGCCACGCCTGCGCTCGGTCTCTCGGACGTGAGGCCAGCTGATTCGCCACTGTCCCCGCACCCCTCGTTCTCTGCCGCCAGCGCGAGGTGATGTTGAGAACAGTGGTCTCAACAGACACCATTCATTTGAGACATTTCGATCTGCATTCACAGATTTTGAAAAATTGTAGTCTTCAAGAAAATGGACAGTTTTCACAAAAACTTTTTGATGCCTATCGATCCTGTTTCTTATAAGGATCAAAAAACTCTAATGGACCGACTGAGGTTTGAGTACCTACAAAAAGACAGAAATCGCAAAAAAAAAAAAAAAAAAAACATAGAAATAAACTTGTATGGGTATGTGTTTGGATGTTTGTTACTCAATCACTCAAAAACTAAACGGATTTGGATGAAATTTAGCACACAGATAGTTTATAACCTGTACCCTAATTACGGAATACATGATCAATCAGAATTTGAATCGTTTTGAAACAAATTGCTAATCCACTGCTTCATAAATTCGAAAAAAAAATCTGCTCAACAACTTAAATAACGCAATAAATGTTGTTGAACTGTCAAAATTAAACAAATTTGTCGTAATCGTTTACAAAAATGTGTTGCGTAATTAGATAGCTGGACGAACACATAGGATACTTTTTATACCGGTAGTACGTTCCTGTGGGATAATTTCCCACCTCCACGCAGGCGAAGCCGCTGGCGAAAGCTAGTTGAGTATATTTTCCCCATGTCTACTCAAAATAACAAACGTTGATGGTAACGATTTGACTTTGACAGCGGCTTCATTTTGTTGCAGTAATTCGAGTATTACAATCAAATGACTGTACTTCATAACATTGCGGTGTGTTATCCACACGATATTCTAGTTAGTAATAACTAGCTGCGCCCCGCGGTTTTATCCGCGTAAGTCTTGATCCCGTTGGAATATCGGGATAAAAAGTATTCCTTGTCCTAACTCAGGTCATGGTCTACCCATGTGCCAAATTTCATCTAAATCTGTACAGCAGTTTTAGCGTGAAAGTCTTACAATCAACCTAACAAATAAACACACGCACGCGCCCCGGCTTCACACGGGTAGCACTATGTACTTACCTACGGCGCACCTACCTACCCTACCCTACAAAACCTTCTCCTGACAATAACAAACACAATAAAAAAAGAATTAGCGAAATCGATCCAGCCGTTCTTGAGTTATAAATAGTGTACCTAACACGACTTTATTTTATATATATAGATTAAGTGTATAGTGTAGTACTCGTAAGCATTACTGTTCGCGAGAGGGGAGATGCGGCTGGCTCGGATCACTCGCCACTCACGCGGATTAATTAAAACTTGCGCCCACTGTTGTCCCTCTTCTACTCTCACTTGGAAGCTTTCCAAACAGCTGAGATGTTCTATAATGAACCTTATGGCGTGTTACTAAGCGCGGTGTCAGCCGCTCGTGTGAGTTGGTCGCGGTGTTGTTCGTACAAAGCGCATGACGGAGGTGTACGGCGGTGGCACAATGGCGCGTATCCGCTGTGTTCTATTGTATTAATATCTGTAGCGACAAAACTCCGCCCCGCACCGCCTGCTACCGCACATAATGCATACCTACTTATAATCTGAATGTACTACACATTTATACAGGTGTTAAGGTGACTAATCAGTAGAAGCTATGTTGTGCTCGGCTAGGCTAAGTTTATCGTGCAATGGTTTTTATTAAAGCAACCCTGGCTGTAAAGTTGCGTCAGTTAGAACTGCTCAAGTTAAGCATCCTCCGCGCTACCGGAGAGTTTGTAAAGTTATATTTTTAAAATGTACGAACTACATAGTTACAGTTGTTACTGCCGTTCAGGTAAATATATCTTCCTTCATTCACAAATACCTGTATGCATCACAGTTCAAACAGATTCAAACCATGTATCGTTTCCTTTTCGGCATCCTCTCTTGCTATTGTTTCGAGTTTTAAATCGGACATAAAATCATATTAACAAAAATCTAAGAATGAAAATACTGTATATGTAAATAAACCCGATACTGTGATAAAGTAGTGTACATGTAAATAAACCCGATACTGTAATAAAGTACTGTGTATGTAAATAAACCCGATACTGTAATACAGTACTGTGTATGTAAATAAACCCGATACTGTAATAAAGTAGTGTACATGTAAATAAACCCGATACTGTAATACAGTACTGTGTATGTAAATAAACCCCATACTGTAATAAAGTAGTGTACATGTAAATAAACCCGATACTGTAATACAGTACTGTGTATGTAAATAAACCCGATACTGTAATAAAGTAGTGTACATGTAAATAAACCCGATACTGTAATACAGTACTGTGTATGTAAATAAACCCGATACTGTAATAAAGTAGTGCACATGTAAATAAACCCGATACTGTAATAAAGTAGTGTAAATGTAAATAAACCCGATACTGTAATACAGTACTGTGTATGTAAATAAACCCGATACTGTAATAAAGTAGTGCACATGTAAATAAACCCGATACTGTAATAAAGTAGTGTACATGTAAATAAACCCGATACTGTAATACAGTACTGTGTATGTAAATAAACCCGATACAGTAATAAAGTAGTGTACATGTAAATAAACCCGATACTGTAATACAGTACTGTGTATGTAAATAAACCCGATACTGTAATAAAGTAGTGCACATGTAAATAAACCCGATACTGTAATAAAGTAGTGTACATGTAAATAAACCCGATACTGTAATACAGTACTGTGTATGTAAATAAACCCGATACAGTAATAAAGTAGTGTACATGTAAATAAACCCGATACTGTAATACAGTACTGTGTATGTAAATAAACCCGATACTGTAATAAAGCAGTGCACATGTAAATAAACCCGATACTGTAATGAAGTACTGTGTATGTAAATAAACCCGACACTGTAATAAAGTAGTGTACATGTAAATAAACCCGATACTGTCATAAATAGATTATAAATATAATTAATAGATTTTTATTTTATAATACAAACAAGTTCACGAGAGATTAAAGAAAATATTAAACTGAATAAGAGCTGAATAAGGCTTTCAGTAAGCACACGTTCTTTGCTTGCAGATCCGCAAAATAATTTCGTATAAAAAGGCTGTACTTTTGTGCACTACCTATGTAGATAGGTAGTGCACAAAGGTACAGCCTCTTAAAAATACATAAATAGTAGTATCTTTATGTATTTTATCTTGTACTTAAGTGCGGGTCGGTATAAAATAGATAACTGATTATAGAGGCGTAGTCGCGTACACTAATTATGATTCTCGCAGCTGCTTACATACAAGATCAATCCTACTGCCAAATATGGGCCAGACCAGAGAAACACATCGAAAGTCTAAAGATACTGAAAATACAGATGAAGAAGTCGTTTCTTTAACGGAATGCCGAGAAATATACCTTGACGTTGTTCATTGTTGGCACCTTCCAGTGGCGCTGTGATTGCGCGGGGATCAGTCGGTGGCATTTTTAATGAGTCGCGCGAGTTCGTTTGGCGCCACTTGTACAAACTTGCGCCCCTCTTCACGACTTCAACATAATATTAACGATTCGGTGGACTACTCTATACTTACATTTAACCAAAAGAGATTCTGAAACGCATGAAGGTCAAAGCAAGAGTCGTGATTTTTTTAACTTTAAACGTAAGGCGCCTCTGTCACCATCATTTATTGATCTGATCTGACATGTAATGTTTAATGTTTTCATTATTTTTTGTCAGTGAATTATTATTTTATTTCTTTATTAACCAATCAGTTGGCAGTAAAATGTGACCGGAGTTTTGTATTTAAATTTTATGTTTTGTATTTAATATGGGTCAATGACCTGAAATAAATGAATTTTAATTTTTTAATTTAATTTTATAATAATAAATAATATGGAACTACGCAGGTTTTGTTTGTATTCACGCCTTGTTTCGAACTGACTAGTGTAGTGCTGTCTCCGCGTTCAGTCGGCGCTTATTTACGGCGCCTTGTTTACACCGCACGCCGGAACATCCAACTTCAGAACTTTCTGACACATACACACAAATATTTTAGCTGTGTGAGTTAATATTAACTGTGCGCAATTGAAATAGCTACCATAATACCAATAATTATTTTCCAGTGCAACACGGTTACCTACACATAACTATAAACGTACATAGGTACTGTGTGTGAAGGTAGTATATTCCTATTCTCAGTATTCTGTGTAAAGTCAAAGTCAATTTGTTACTTGCGATGCCAATATTGGACTACAGTTTATTTTATAAAAGATAGAATCAATAATGCTTATTTACTGTTTATTTAATTATCTTACATTGACAATTATATACTTTTGAACGACATTACTATATTGTAGGTACATAAAATAAAATAATTAGTTTTCAGATAGGTGAGTACATAACAAGTAGGTAGGTAAACAATCACACGAGCAGTGGGCTGCGGCTGCGTGTTTAATATTTATCCCGCATTAGTGACAAATAACCGCGCGCCGCGACTAGCGCCGACCCACGATCGGCGCAGACCCGCGGCCCGCGCGCGCCTACGTGCGGCCGCAGAGCCCGGTTACTCACGCCTCATTCATGCGCCACCGCACTTCTACCAACACTCATTGTTCTGCCACGAATGCATTTAACTACGAATTTGTTTTCAACCAATTGGTATTTATTTAACTACTCGCGGTTAACTAACACGCGTACTTCAGTTTCATACTCATTTACACTTACTGACTGAATGCTATTTTGTCAAATGTGTCAATGTATAATACTTACTGGTTGGTTATACAAGTAGTAAAAGTATTATATACTTATTAAATTTATTTTCAGTAACAATTTGCTACCCACACCTACATTTATTATTTACCTATAGTTAGCCCCATTAAAATAATAATAACATTGGATGTGTCAATATTTACATATTTTACTAAGAGCAACAAAAGGTTCCTGACGTAGATAGCAATGTAATATTACCAAACGTGTGCAAATATGAGGTATGATGTGGTTAGGAGGGCAGTATGGCGTGAGGCGTGAAGGTCCGACCGCGTCAATCAATCCGCGTGTGTCGGAGTGCGCGCGTCATGAGCACGGCCGAGCACTCCCCGCCCCCCTGCCCCTCCCAGCGCCCGCGGGCCGCGCCCGCCACTCGCGCCTCACAGCACAGGCGCATACAGAAGGACCATAACAAATAATCTAACTTCATCTAGTTACAGCATTAATAGTTAAGTAAATTCTCATCGAGGAAGCGCGAACCTTCTGCCCCGTACGATAGCGGGCACTCACACAAACTATCCGCTAACCACCAACCACTGACTAGGTACCGACCGCCGGTGCCTGCTCCCAGAGTGGGCACTTCTGCTCCGTACGTTAGCGTGGCACTGGCACAAACTGTCCGCTAACCATCCACCACCGACTAGGTACCGACCGCCGGCACCTGCTCCCAGAGCGGGCACTTCTGCCCGGTACGCTAGCGTTGCACTCGCACAAACTATCCACTAACCACCGACCACTGACGGTACCGACCGCCGGCGCCTGCTCCCAGAGCGGGCACTTTGGCCCTGTACGATAGCGTGGCACTCGCACAAACTATACGCTAACCACTGACCACCGACTAGATACCGACCGCCGGCGCCTGCTCCCAGAGCGGGCACTTCTGCCCTGTACGATAGCGTGGCACTCGCACAAACTATCCGCTAACAACCGACCACCGACTAGGTACGTACCGACCGCCGGCGCCTGCTCCCAGAGCGGGCACTTCTGCCCTGTATGATAGCGTGGCACTCGCACAAACTATCCGCTAACAACCGACCACCGACTAGGTACGTACCGACCGCCGGCGCCTGCTCCCAGAGCGGGCACTTCTGCCCTGTATGATAGCGTGGCACTCGCACAAACTATCCGCTAACAACCGACCACCGACTAGGTACGTACCGACCGCCGGCGCCTGCTCCCAGAGCGGGCACTTCTGCCCTGTATGATAGCGTGGCACTCGCACAAACTATCCGCTAACAACCGACCACCGACTAGGTACGTACCGACCGCCGGCGCCTGCTCCCAGAGCGGGCACTTCCTCGAGCTTCCGATCAAGTGAGATAGTAGCCACTGATTAACACTGCTATTAAAGGCGATCGGCACGCTCGTGAAAAGGTTTTGTTATGTACTTCTAAATATTACGTTGCGTCTGCTTGTTCCACAACAGTATGTAGGTACGTACATAGATATTATTTACAGTTAATTATTTTTAATACGAATAATTATTATTCGACTCATCTTCAGTGAGTGAGGTGTTTCACGAAGGTTAGTGCATCGTATTCTCATAATTTTTATTTCGTTTCACTTCAAGTAGTGTGATTTACTTGGCTATGTATTCCTGGTAGCGACTGCGAGTTGTCTGAATTCATCTGCCAAAAGACACACACATTGCGTCACATCAGCAATTCCTGGGATCGCATGGGTCCTGTATAACATTTTCCGACTATTTTACCGAATTTAATGCAAAACTGAAATAAAATAAAATAGTCATATACTGCTATTAGCAAAAAATCCAAAACCTGCGGAGAAAGAACATATCAGGCAAATAAAGTCAATGTGTGTTAAAAACAAGGGCCTAACTATCCCGACAGGTTTAACAGTCGACTGAGTGAGAGGGGTCGGCGGATCGGCTGCGTGCGGAGCAACGGCCCGGTAACCTATTTACTAATTTATAAGGACTAAACCCAAAATATGTAGGAGGTAGTTTTAGCGAAAAATACGATAACAATCTTCTCAGTACTAAATAATTCCTACCTACACGCTCTACTGCAAAACGAAAAGTGCCGCCTGCCATTAAAAAGTACTACGCGACGGCTACGACGTAGCTGACGTCAAGGCTACGTCAGCTACGGCGTAGTAGATCGTCGATTGGCTGGCTACGCCCGTGCTCGCTTGCGCGGTTATTTATTTTACCCTAACTCTGCAAAGAAAATTGGGACTCGAGTTCAAATTACATAGTCCATGTGGAGATTTTAATCGTGTCAGAGATAATTTTGAAACATACTTAGAACTGAAACTAAAAATTTATTTATTCGTCAAACCCATACTTGTGGGGTATCTATGGATAGGTCTTCAAAAATGATATTGAGGTTTCTACTAGAATAAGAGAAAGATAAAACTAAAAAAAAAAATAATGTATATTACCATGTAAACTTCCACCGAAAATTGGTTTGAACGAGATCTAGTAAGATTATTAAAAAAAAAACAAAGAAATAATATCAGTAATAAATCTGAAAAGTGTGGAGCTTCTTCCAAACCATGTCATATTTCTAGTAAACTAGTAATGACAGGAAAATGGAATGTACATTTAAGCAAGTAATTCAAATATATTTTATATTAAAATTATATACATAGTTGAAGTGAAACAATTTGGTATAATTTTATATTTTTAATACATTACTCTTTTTACAATTCATTATTTTATGTTGGTGAAACCGAACGCAAACTCGAAACGTGTCATCCTCGACAATTCCGAGTGATGTAACATCGTATGTATATACGTAGTATCCCTATGTAGTCTGTGATATGTATACATACATGATTTTTGTGTATATACATTTATTCTTTGCAAATTACTTGAAATCTCACTTTTTTATACTCGTAGTAAGTGCTATTTCTGGTTGAATAAAGCACAAAAAAATATTAAAAGCGTTTGGTTTGGGGCTGATAGATGTAAACAATACAGTATCGTGGAAAATAACGTCACTCTTGGCGTGACATAGTAGAAAATTGTTTATCAGATTTAATCTAAAATTATTTTATTGAGCCATAGTTTATAGTTAAATTTAACTTTTAATACTTTTCTTGGGTTTTTATTACTGTCTTTTATTGATTTAAGTGAAATAAAAGAATACATGCATGTTGCCTATTCATGGCCCGACTTCTTCTGCAACACCAGTTTACAGTTCATTTGGGAGAGAAGTTCAATTCAGTGCTGTTCATGATCTCGTGGAAGTCAAGACAAATGCAGCTGTTTTTATCAAACTTTCTTATAATAAAACGATGTAAAGTGTTGACCGGCTGTCGACTGTCGGGATAATGTATGCAGGGCAGGGGCGGGGGCAGGACACGCACTTATTGAATCGCGGGCCACGCGCGCCGCGCGGCTGGGCATGCAACCCATAATGTATTTATCATACGGATCCAGCAAATCTTTCTACGTCGCCCTTTTTCCTTCAAGTTTATTTCTCAATACTCAATACATTTATTGCTTTCACATGTGTTCTTACTAGCTTCTGCTAGCGACTTCGTTCGCATGGAAGTCGTAAGTCACCACAAATACTAAAATAACAGCCACATTGTTCTACAACTTCCCTTTAAACTACGTTAGTAGTTTTGGTCTCAGCAGGCAAAATATGAAAAGTCAGGACATAACGCCGGAGCAAGTGACGTGCAGTCCGTGTGAGAAGCAGCTCGTCCTGAGCTCGACACCCACAGTCTTCAGTAGCTATTCCCATTGATTGCGAAGTTTTTAGTTTTTAGTGAATTTTAATAATAATTATAATATTTTAACAATCAGATGTGCGTCATTCAAAATAATCTTAGATTGGATAACGCTACACTGATCGGCTATGCTCAGAAATGCAGAGTAGCTCTGCTAGTAACCCTCCCCTATGCCAGTCTGTCGTGTGTGCGCCCGCCGAAGTTCCACCACGGGCAAACCAACATGATGAGGAGGAGGACGCCAGGGCTATATGTGCAGATAACCTATGCAATGTGGAATTAAGGAGCGCACTGGAGGATTCGATCCGTGAGTACCGGTTCACATCACCTGACCTTAGACCACAGCTACCCCGTTTGTCCATGAATAAAAGAAACAGAACACTGCTGTGTGCCCTGGATGCGCTGTTACCAAATTTTTTCGACAGCAGCGCAGACCTTTGCGATACACATTCAATCTTGTACTGCACGGCTGTTGCGGCATGTCGTATTGCTCGTGTCAAAATTCCAAACACTGACTGAGCTGTACGGCCGGAACCTGCCACGCCTGGCAGTGCAGGATTGAGCGTCGTATTAATGAGGCCAGGGTACTCATTGGGAAGCATCTGCTTCAGGGAGGGCAATACACGCCCAAGGGTGATGCGCTTTGTGAGAATAACGTTCTCGGGAACTAGTATTAGTCCTCGAGAGTAATATGTTTCCTGTGCCACAGAGCGCATCGACTTCCTGAAACAGAAAGTTTATGCATGGGCAAACCGTATCCGTCGGTATTGGCGAAGAGTGGCCGATCCGGTTTGCCCATGCATAAACTTTCTGTTTCAGGAAGTCGATGCGCTCTGTGGCACAGGAAACATATTACTCTCGACCATAAACATATTACACTCAGAACCACATGTTCCAGAATGATGAAAGGTGGGTATACAAAGGATGCCATGAGTGCTTTTTGGCGAAGCATTTGGTCGGTGCCCGTCAGTCACAAATCAAAAGAAATCTCCAGGACCGGACGGACTGCACAATTTCTGGATTAAATTGCTACAAAGGTCACACGCCTGCTTAGCCTCACAATTCCAGTCATCTGTTGATACTGGGCACTATTCTTCATGACAGGAGTTAAATCGGGTAGTACTGGGGAACCCAAAAACTATAGACCAATAACATGTTTACCGTTTTTACATCCATTCTTAGAGCAAAAATTGCACAACATATTTATAGCAACTCAATTATGCCTGTATCTCAGAATGGATGTAAGAATGGGTCCCGCGGTACTAAGGAGCCGCTCCTTATAGACATGACCATAAGCCAACAGGTTTGAAGAGTTATTTTTGAAGTTCACTTTTGCTGTTTGTTGCGGGACAAGCAAAACAAACGGATGCAAGTGTAGCTGCTTGGCTGGAAATTTGCAAAGAAATAATTCCAAATCTCCGGAAGAGATCCGGCTACCACAATCACCGGAAACTGGACCTGGCAACATACAACACGCGTACACTCCGGACCGACGAGAAGATCATCGACCTCGAGGAAGAATTGAGTAGGTTACGATGGGGTACAGTAGGGTTATCTAAAGTCCGAAAAGAGGGAGAGAGGGAGGACTCGATAATCCTCAAATCCGGGAACTTGCTCTATTTCCGGGAGAGCGACCAGCAGTCTCAAGGTGGTATCGGGTTTATCATCCATAAGTCCCTTGTGAGCAACGTGGTGAAGATCGAGAGTGTGTCGACTTGGGTTGCGTACCTTATACTCAGAATATCCGCAAGATATTCGCTGAAGGTCGTACAGGTTTACACCCCGAAGTCGTCACACCCCGACGATGAGGTGGAGACCATGTATAAAGATATTTCCAGAGTCATTCATGGCTCTAAAACTTACTTCACCGTTGCCATGGGGGACTTCAATGCGAAACTGGACAAACGAAACGATGATAAGCTGCGAGTGGGGCAATTTGTAGTTGGACGTCGGAACCACTGGGGTCACCTACTGGCTAGTTTTATGGAGAAGAAAGGCCTCTTTATGATGAACTCCTTCTTCAGAAAACGTGAGCACAGTAGGTGGACCTGACAGAGCCCTGATGGTGGAACAAAAATGAGATTAAAGAAAAAAAAAATACGTTTATTTCCAGTACAAATGACGCCAGCAAATAAAAAAACACGAATATAACAATTTGGGGGAAATATGCGTCACACGTGAAGTTCTTCATGACGAAGAAGCAAATATTTAATGATGTTTCTGTGATCAACGCGTTCAAAACCGAAAGAGGCACTTCGAAATTAAATATCAAGCTGGAAAGATCTCGACTGATGAAGTCTACGCTCTGCTCAGCACCGATCCAAGTCCAAAACCTCGAGAGCTTTCAGTTCAAACTTCAGAATCGTTTCGAGTGCCTAAGCAGCTCCGTGGACGATTTTAATGAGGGGTTCGTGGAAACTGCCCATACGGTCCGGTCCAGGATCTTCAAGAGCCGTCGTACAAATAAAATCAAGAAGCTCTCTGATCCTATAAAACGGCTCATGAAGGAGAGGCGCGATCCTGCAGTGTCCAGATGATGCGGTCAAGTACCGGCAGCTCAATAGACAGATACCTAAGTCCATGAAAAGCTACCTTCGCCGCAAGTGCAGACCGCATTAAGGACGGAATAAGAGCTGGAAGGTCTTTGCAAGAGATCTGTCTATTGGGCAGAGCCAGCTTGCGAAACTGAAGAATCGGTCTTCAAAAATGACGTTGGCTATTTTCAAAATATTTGAAAAGTTAATACTCAAGCAGTTGCTAAGACATTTTAATTTAAATAGCCTCCTTCATAATGAACAATATGGCTTTACAAAGGGTCGCTCCACTACAGATGCGGGTGTTGCTCTGCTGAAACACATCTTTAACGAATGGGAGAACTCGCAAAATGCTATTGGGGTTTTCTGTGATCTCTCCAAAGCCTTTGACTGCGTGCACCATGACACGCTTTTGCGTAAACTGCGACATTACGGTGTGCAAAACGAAGCTCTCAACGTTATAAATTCTTATATACATAATAGGTCCCAATGTGTAGATGTTGATGGTGTGAAATCGTCCGGGCTACCAGTTCAGTTAGGTGTGCCTCAAGGCTCAATACTGGGTCCATTCTTGTTTTTAGTGTATATCAATGACTTGCCATTCTATTTAAAGGGTATCTGTGAAGTTGTACTGTTTGCAGATGATACTTCTCTTATTTTTAAAGTAGACAGGAACAGACAAGATTTTGACGATGTAAACAGAGCACTCTCAATGGTTACGGGTTGGTTTACGACAAATAACCTAGTTCTCAATGCCAAGAAAACGAAATGTGTAAAGTTTGCCCTTCCAAATGTTAGAAATCTAGGACCCAATATCGTCTTAGATAAAGAGGTGCTTGAAACCGTAAACTCGGCAGTGTTTCTGGGCATAACAGTAGATGCCAAACTTCAGTGGGGGCATCATATATCTAGCCTAGCGGGAAGGCTCAGTTCGGCCACCTACGCCGTCAGGAAAGTAAGACAATACACTGACGTTGATACAGCTCGGTTAGTCTATTTTAGTTATTTCCATAACGTTATGTCCTACGGTATTCTGCTGTGGGGCAAAGCTGCTGATATTCAAAATATATTTGTCCTCCAAAAACGAGCTGTTCGAGCAATTTACCAGCTGGGTGCCAGAATTTCTTTGAGAGATTTTTTTAAAGATATTGGTATCCTCACTGTTGCCTCACAATTCATTTTCGCCAACATTCTATATATTAGGCAAAATATACACTTGTACACTAGAAACAGTGATATTCACAATGTTAACACAAGAAACAAGGACAAACTACGAGCTCCCTTTCACCGGCTTCATAAGGTTCATAACTCATTTGTTGGGCTTGGTATAACCTTTTACAACAAGCTACCCTCTTCTTTGCTAGATTTGCCTTTTAATGCGTTTAAAACTAAAGTAAAATCCAACCTTTGTTCAAAGGCATACTATTCTATCAAAGACTACTTAAATGATAAGAATAGTTGGTCGCTGTGATTGGCTCAAGACAATGTTTATGTTCTTTCTCCAGAATTAGCCTACCTACTGACAGCTTAGGTAAATTGTTCATTTTATTTGAATTTTTAAGTCAATTTATTTTAATTTTATTAATTTTTTGTTGACATAATCTACTCATTAGAATGATTTTCATGAGTTGTATTGCAATATGTGGTTAGCTAGCGACCTCGACAAATTGATCATATAATAATTTTTTTCCTGAAAAACCGGCAGCAAGTTCGTCATGCTCCCTTAGATGTCACTGCTTGCGGTAGCGTCGGGGGTCGGGTTGCCTCCTTCCCTCAAATATGGCGAGGGGGGTAGTGGCTGATCTTTACGTTAAGCTCGTGAACGGGTGCTGCTTGTGGTGACTGGTCGTCTTGCTGATCATGGTTTTGTTATTAGTAATTAACTGTTTTTTTTATTTTACCTCGATGGTCCTAGTTTATCAATTATAACTTCTAGTTACAGCTATATATAAGCGGGCACGCCCTTTATGCCTGGAGGCTTTATTTCCTTTTTTAGATATTGTTTACGTTTAGTTATTTTTATTTCTGCTTGAGTATAGATCTCGATGTTTTTGGTTGGTATATTGGCGTGTGCTAGCTGTCATATGGCTATTAATTTTATAATTTAATGTTTTGTGTTGCGTTATGTAAATTATTTTGCATAAGTACTTATTGTATAGAATCAAGTTTTTCTAACTGAACAGACAGCTGTTCTGCTGGGGAGTTTGTTGCGCCACTTCTTCTTCCCAGCGAAAGCATTATGAAGTGGTGAAGGGTGGGCTTTTTGTGGGACTGCCTTAAGTAACTTTGACGTGCGAAAAGTGCTGATTCTCAGCCTAATTTGAATAAATGACTTTTGAATTTTGTTTTTTTTTTTGAATTTTCATTTTCAGACAGGATCGTATCCGTTAAACCGGAACTAGAGATTGAGAGATTCTATAGACAGTTATACACGTCAACCAGTAACTCCATTACGAATCTGACAAACGACCCAAGAGCTAGATTAACCTGACACTATACCAAAGATATCCAGGACGTCAGCTTGTACGAGATAAGGATGGCTGTAAAGCAGCTATATTTTGGAAATACTTTACTAGAATATTTGAAAAGAAATCAAAAAGTGAAGATTTAACCTTTTTTCAATCATTGCAGCCTGCTCTTAGGATATGATACAAATTACCAGAAAATGATGTTTCGGACTAGAGTAGTGCAAGTTATCATGGAGATGTATATGAAAAATATAAATTATTTAATATCAGGAAGCAGTTCTGTAACGACACCACGAAGTACTCCTAGTTCATACGATATGGGTAGTGGTATCCCTCCCTGCCAATACTGTGATATGTGTTTGAGAGCGGCATGACTATTCCTGCTTACAATACTACAAGCTACGTGTCTGGTCCCTTTGATAATGCGGCTATTCTAGAAGGTAACACACCTGCATCCACCGATACTACTCATACTAATAACTAAAACTGTTTCTGATGATAATTCGGCTGGATTTCAGACATATTAATAATTAATTGACTTGTGAATGTATTATTATGAAACCTCCTTCAATTTTAACATGTTTTGTTTCATTACATGCTTTAAATATATATTTCTGATTATCATAACATATCTTCTAATTCACATTAAAATGTTTTGATGAAATATTGAATTTTACCAGCTTGTAAGGTGTAATAAAAAAACATTGAGTAGCATTAAGGAGCGGGAACTTCTAGTTTCTTGCTGCATCAATATACCAATGCGAAAACAAGATTAAGCAATCCAGAATTCTCACTCAAGTATCAACAGAGCATGGGTAAAGATTTAAGTAAGTTGAAACTGATATTTATTTATTTATTTTACAGTTTATGTACAAATATAATATTGTAAGGCAGATGGCGCTCGAGAAGCGGCATGAAGTTGACAACTGTGAAAATAGCAACGCGCGGGCGGCGCGCCTAGCTGGCATCTTGCACTGAGGCGTTCTGCCCCTTTTTCCTTGCGGACAGCGACGGCTTAACAAAATAATTTTACGGTTGACGAAATAATTTTACAACCCGGTCTAAATAAAATATTATTATCTTATTTTGATTTTGACTCTGGTTCAATTAAATTGCGTGCTACTGAATATAATGTGCCGAGGGCGGAGTGTATTATTCCCGAATGCAACAACGAGGTTATTGTAGGCAAATTTGTCTTAATAGTAATTAATATTAGTAATGAGGTCATAAAACTACCGCGCAACCTATGCGTGGCGCGAGCGACGATTACGGACGATAATAATAAATACAAAATAGGTGATTACCTGGAACCAAATGTCGTGAATGACCTTGAATCTTTATTGCACGATTATCCTTTTTTGCCTGGCAATACTGGTAGCCGGTCGTCTTAAAAAACGATCTAGGTTAATTTAATTTAGAAAATTATTAAAAAGTGTTATAATTATGTTAAATTAGTGTATTATAGTCGTATTTAGTTATTAATTAGTATATTCAGTGATTATACAGTGTTTTTTGTCGCGTGAACTTCGCTCAAAAAGGATATAAACCGGCTGTCAACTCGACCAACCCAACGGTGACGGATTTCAAAATTTCATCAATCCCGGGGAGTATTTTGTTTTATTTAACTTATTCTACCTATTATTTACATGACGCAGAACATCACAAAATACTGCTCAGGTTTCTGAGCTACGTCCATCACACACTGGCACGGTTTATGTCTCCTTTTGCTTGACAACTAGTGGAAGCAAAATCGAAGACGAAAACATTCGCCCAGACAGCAAACACTACATAATTTACTTCACAAAAAATAGGCTCATTAGCCCTTATTGCTTATTAATATTATCTAAACCTGTAATGTGTCATAGACTTGTATTGTCAATCAAGTTTCTTTAATAAAATCAGTGTACTTAGTCCTTGTAACTTTACTTTTGTTTAACTTTAGACATCAGTTTATATTATTACTACACATTATTATTATACCTCGGTGTTAAATTACTAGTGTCAATCATTAAATTAATGTTAAAAATATAGATTTACAATCACTTTACTATAGCAGGTAGTACCTACCCCCAACCTTTTTGCAAACTTAATTTTGTTGTATTTCCCTTTTATTTTTAGAATTTTAATATCTCAAATAAGACATACCTGTGATTGATTAAATTATCATCCCATAATTGAGATTACATACTCTTCTTAACTTTTATTCCTTTGTTTTCTTTCAATTCTGAATAATATTTAATTTTATACTCCCATTAGTCCCTTCATCTTAGTACTTACTATCCACATCTTATCCCTCTCTCTTATTCCTTTTACTCACTTAGCTTTCACTTCTCTTATTCCAGGGTGCCCCTAGGGTTGGCTTGTCAATATGTTGACCCGTAGAGCTGCATCCTTGGAGGAAAAACTGAAGGCTACTTTGAAAGAGTTGGAATCCAGTAAAAACCAGTGCGATCAACTGCTACAGGAAAGAGAAGACAGTGAGGTGGAAGTGCAATATATTAATAAAAAGAACACTGAGCTTAAGAGCCAGTTGGCCGAACTACATATTCAGCATATGGACATACTAGACCAGCATCAACAACTCCGTCAACTTGTGTCAAATTTCCAGCAATGTAGTGACACCCACGAACTGGCTTTGAGACGGATATCTGAATTGGAACTGGAATTAAGCAGGGCCCACGACACAATAACCTGTTTGGAATCTCTCAAAGCCGGTGAAGAGTCTGCGATCACCTGCAGTCTTTATGATGAGTTGGTTGGTAGCGGGTCTGGACCCACATGTGTTGAGCCAATTGTAACAATAGACTTAACTGATGAAACTATCACTAAACGCAATTTGTTTACTAGCCATAATAAGTTAAAAAAATATATTAAAATTAATAGATTAATTAGAAAAATTAAAAAATCACTGAAACGCCAAAAAGTTAACAAATTAAATATAAAACTTAGGCAAAAAAATCTAAATTTAATTAAAGAATTAAAGAAGTGTAATAGTGAACTACAATTATGTAATACAATGTATAATACAGACACTCAGCACCTACAGGATGAATTGTTTGTTAGGGAATATGCTCTAAAGGATATCTTTAGTAAATATGAGGCTTCTCAACAAGACCTGAGTAAGCGCTTGCAGGAGGCCAGTGAATTGGCTGACCTGGTCAAGTACAACGCCGAGAGGTATGAGTCTCTGACAAATAACCTCTCTTTTAGCTGTGCCTGCTCCCATGAGCCCCAACCTCAACTGGTTACACCTACACCCTCAGTGGCTCAGCCTGTAGGTAGCTGTTTGGATGGCAAAAATAATAATAATAAGATTAACACAACCTATGTATTTTCGGACAAATTTGGTCAAGGTATTGGTCGTATATTTAATCAGTGTTCACAACAATATGTAATTAATAATTGTTTACCCGGTGCCAGTATTAGCCAATTAATTAATAATATTAAACTGACACAAATAAACCCCAGTTCCACTGTTATATTATTATACGGGGACAGTTTAACTGTAAGAAAAAAGGACATAATTGAATGTGTCCATTTGATGTTACATCTCAATGAAACTAATAATTGTAAATTTATTTTCTGTGCCTTGCCTTATTCTCGATATTTGTCTAATGAGACAAATAGGCACATTTATAAATTAAATATGTTAATTTATAATAGGACCTGTCGTCACAGTGACGCTATTTTATATTTTGATTGTAATCAATTCATTACTGATTATAAACTGACAAATTATACAATGTATTTGCCACCTAGTTGTAGAAGACAAATTGCTAATCTTTTAGCATACAATATACACAGTGACACTGGTACCTGTAGTGTACCATCGATTACTGTTAGTAGTGGTACTAACACTACTTTTGATACGCCTAGTAGTTTAAACTATTAGGAGCGACAACGGATGAGCCGTATATATTGAACGTTGTTCATCAAAATATGCAGGGTGTGTCCGGCAAAGAGCTAGAATTAAGTTTATTTATGGAGAACTATGATGTTCAGGTGTTATGTTTGACTGAACACTGGTTGAAAGAACATGAAGTGGTGTTTATTAATGATGATAATTTTACTGTACAAAGTGCGTTTGTAAGAAAAAGCGCCATTCGCGGTGGATCTTTGGTTCTTGTTTCAAACAAGTTGAAATGTAAACAACGTTTAGATTTAGTTAATCTTTCCATCGAGCGCACTATTGAGTTGTCTTGTGTTGAACTCGAGCGATACATTATAATTTGCGTTTATCGACCCCCCTCTGGTGATTTTATTAGTTTTGAGTCGGTAATGGAGGATTCGCTCAATAGGTTAAAATCAAGTAATAAAAGTATCATTTTATGTGGAGATTTTAATATTAATATTTTAGATGTTACTCCTATAAGTATTAGACTTCTTAATCTGTTTAGGTCTTATAATTTAATTAACTTGTTTTTTGAAGCTACTAGGATCACGGCATCTTCGTCAACTTGTCTTGATAATATATTTAGTGATTGTGATGCCAAAAATAAATTAGTGTTAAGTGACTTAACGTCTGACCACTGTGGTTTATTAGCTAGTTTCCCCATGCCATTACATAAAAAGCCGCATAAAATAGAATGTAGGCCATATACAGCTAGTCGTTGCAATAAATTTAAAAATAATATAGCTCATAGAATAACACCATCTATAGTAGAACACGAGAATCCTAATGAAATGTATGCAGCCCTTTTTGATGTTGTGCAAAAAGAGTACCAATCTACTTTCAAGACTAAAACTATTGACATTAATGGCACCTCCGTTGGCTTTAATCAATGGGCCACTCCGGGTATTTATAAAAGTAGAGCGAGACTATACGAGTTATATGGTTTGAAAAAATATAGATTTGATACTCCTTTCCTAGTGTTAAGGAAGCACACTAAATACCTACCTAATAAACTGATTATTGTTAGTAAGTACATCTGCACATGTTAAAATAGTATCAAGTCGAATCATGTGTGGATATTAATCAAGTCGGGACATGAAGTCCAGTAGGTAGCATCAAATCTGGAAAGTTTTGGCCCAGTTCTAACATGTCAACTAATATAGAATGTTTCGAATAAATGATCCGACAAGTTAGAACAAGAAAGTCTATTAAAATCAAAGATTCCTGACACAAAATCAGGTCTCTAGCAATAACCAATGTACCTATAGACACCGACTTAACTAAAAGATGTGTTAGACATTTGTCCGTGTCTACAGGTAACTAAAAATACCTTATTTTCTCTTGTTTACCTGTCCTTATGTAATAAAAGGTATATAACTCCGTTGTCAGTCATAATACAATGTTTTGATTATGACTACAACACTGACTAGACTATTTCCCACCTGAATACCTATTTAAAACCATGAGAATACCTATCTGTGTTTATAATTACGTAATCCATTGTTCTAGAAGTAATTATCATGTCATAACTTGCACCTGCGCAACCCTGCCTCCCTCATTCGTGTAAACACCCTCGTCATAGCAAAATGGGAAATACCCAGCTATACCCCGACCCTCTGTCGCGTCCCTGAATAGCGAACTGCCCTGTTGTATAGGAGCAAATTATTGTGTTTGCACAAATGGTACCCGCTACTTGCCCTATAGTAAAAATCTACTTAAGGTATCGGGTCTGATTTTACAATTGTAGTTGCCTAGTACTAGTTGCCTAGTACTCTCTTAGAAAGTCTCAGATTCTTAGTCAGTAATTGAGCTTTAACTTCGTTCCTACAAACATCTCGCTACTTGAGGTATAAATTCGTGCTAAATATAGTATTAAATTCGGATTACATCTAGCTCTAACCTTTGTCTGTATTACTGTTGTGTATTTTAAATATATTGTGTGTGTGTTTTATGTGCAATATACGTGGATCTATTACATTAGCTGCTTGTGGTTTTTCTACTGTGCCAAACCTTACAACAAACCGCCCCCTTCAAACGACATAAGCTGGTCGTTTACATTTTGGTCATTCGACAGCCGGATATCGTTTACATTTTGGTCCTTCGAAAGCCGGATAAGGTTTAAGTAACCATGAGTCAGCAATACTCCATCACAACACGCAGCAAGCTAAGGAAGCTAGCCGAACAGAAAGAAGCACGTAAGGATGACATCACAACGGACACCGGGTTGCAGTCCGATAGGGGACCAGGTTCGCCGTCTGTGGCGCCGACCATGGCATCAATGGATCGCCGGAAATCGCCGCGAAGCAGAGCTTCATCCACACATAGCCGCAAGAGTGTCGATTTCTTAAGAAAGAGAATCGAATACGAGGCCGAAAAGGAACGAGTCCAGCTAAATGAGAACCTCCTCAAGGAAAAGGAAAACCTCCTCAAGGATAGGGAAAATCTCCTCAAGAAAAGAGTGGAGGCCGACATTGCCGAGATAGAGGCAGCTACCGAGAGCGAAGACGACGCCTCCAATTCAGACGCGAGTACAGCACAGCGGGTCGACCAGTGGATAGATACGACGCCGCAAGTTGGCCAACAGGAAACAGTGTTGCGTAATCCAGTTAGTGTTTTACGGCAATCGAGTACAGTGTTGTGTCAACCGGATGCAGTGTTGTGTACCCCGTCTGCGGAGCGCAGGCCCATGAATGTGGCCGCGCCCCGGATCCCTACCGTGAGTTATTCACAAACCGTAAGTACGCTTGATCCGACTACATACCGTAATAATGTGTCGCACATACTAGGTACAACCGTGCCGGTACCGTATTCGAGTACGATACCTAAAGCACGGACGTATACACCGATGCCTACCGAGAGAGTTACGTCCCGATTACCGACGAATAACCCCGTCTTTACCACTCCGGCCGCAAGTGGACCTCGCGTTTCGATACCCGAGTCGGATTCACAGCGGCAGTTGAAGTACGGAGATGATGTTAAAGAAAGACGGCGGGAGTCTTCGGTTGAAAGGGACTCTGTGTTAGATAGGCTGGCAGAGGCAATAACCAGTATGGGGAGACCGCGACCGGTACCGCGACAGGCGTACGAATTACCACATTTTAGTGGTGATCCATCCGAGTGGATATGTTACAAAAATATGTACTGGGATACCACTCAAGAGTATAGTTATAAAGTTCACGAGAACTTAGCCCGGCTTAGAACGTCTTTACACGGCGAAGCTAGAACCTCAGTGGAGGATTTATTAAGTTCAGGTACGGATCCCAACGACATAATGAACGCGCTCGATCAAGAATATGGTCACCCGACTTTAATATTACAAAGCGCGTTACAAAAGATTAGGGACCTACCTAGAATAACGGAGAGCGGCCGCGAGCTCAGAAAGTTCTCGTCAACCGTGCGAAATGTAGTAGCCCTACTTAAAAATATTAAAGCTGACGGCTATCTTAACAATCCACAACTAGTTAGCGAGCTATTAAACAAGCTAACTCCTATACAACGCGCGCGATACGGGGACTTTGCCATGGGGTTAGATAACGTGCAGGGGGTGGACCTAAGAGTCTCACCTAACCTAGAATACTTATCTCACTTTTTAATACAATTAACGCATACAACGTCGTATTATTTACAGCCATCTATAATAGAACCTAGTGCTTCTAGGCCCCCAATTAGGCAACAGGAACAAGTCTTCGGTCAACGACCCATGAATACCGCGCGTCAACTATTCAGTAGGCCACAGCTGACTCATAAGATAAATACACAGAGTGATGAGTCTAGTATCGTACCTAAGAAATGTATCGTATGTCAAAGTGAACATACTATAGAAAAATGCGATACTTTTAATAAAATGACAGTTCAACAGCGATGGAACATCGTAAAAGAATTAAACACGTGTTTCAAATGTATAGTAAACAAACACAACAAAAGGTTTTGCCGCGCCGATAAATGCAAAAAATGCGGTTTTTCCCACCATCTATTATTGCACGCCGATAAGCAATACAATGCGAGCGATAAGCATAAAGATAAGCCCGAAACTATTACAAACATCGGTGAATGGAATGCTTCTGCGCTTTTAAAAATACTGCCAATAGAATTGTGTCATGACAAAGACAACAATAGTCATTGTTACGCGATACTCGATGGAGGGGCGACAATTTCATTGATCGACAGCTCGATCGCTACCGACTTGAAAGGGCCAAGCATACCTCTTTCATTAAAGACCGCGGGCGGTCACGAGATCACTGACCCAACGTCGCGAGCGGTTGAAGTAAAGGTCAAAGGGCCAAACGGACAGTGCCACAACATTAAATGTCGCACTATACGTGATTTAAACTTGCCTTCTCAAACCGTCACCACCGCAATGCTTAACGACAATGCCCACCTCCGCGACCTGGGATGCGTGGAAATGAGGGGCGCCAAACCGCTAGTATTGATCGGGCAGGACAATTGGCAGCTAGTTGTAGGCCGGGACGTCCGTCAAGGAAAACCCGGTAAACCAGTTGCCTCCCTTACCGAGTTAGGTTGGGTCATACATGGTCCGTTCGGCCATAACAATTTAAAAGGCGAACAAATTAACTGTACGGCAGTTTCCCTGCCTGACCTGCATGACCCAGTTAAATCTAGCGAAGCGATAGGTATTTCTGAGAACGTACGTAAAATCCAATCAGATGAAAGGGCCTTAGAAATACCGGATAAAACCAACCACCGTGTACCAGATGAATCACAGTGGGCAGTAGGTTTGTTACGGAAACATAACAACATAATACCTACCAATTATAACGGTAACCTTTTGACCGGACCCGACCTATTATTATTATTACCTTTTCAAGAAAAGGAAGCCGAGACTTGTTTCGCTCGGCTTAATAACCTGCATCGCCTGGAACATACAAAAATACCAGGGTTGTATGGGCCAGATCTAGACAAGGATCTAGATCTAGATTTACAAATGTTTAGCGACGCAAGCGAACAAACATGCGCAGCGGTCGCGTACCCAGTGGGCTACCGGGATAGTAACCTAGCATCAGTGACGATGTTAGGTAGGGCTCGCGTAGCCCCACAAAAGATAGTCTCAATTACAAGGCATGACTTACAACCAGCCTTATTAGCTAGACTATCGGACCGAGGCAACTGGCAGTGGGTTCCTTCCGCGGACGACCCCGCAGGCAAAGCAACCAGGTCGTCTTGGCCCGAGAACCATACGGCGTGGCTGTGCGGCCCCCCGTTTTTATGTAATCCACAGGAGCGGAGGCCGGTGTGTCGAGAGGCTGAGTCAGCAGAAGTGGACTTGGAGCGCATTCAGCGGGTCCACTCTACGGCAGCGACGCCGGCGCACGCCTACCGTGCGGCGCCACTCAGCTACGAGCGCTACACGTCGTGGGCGCGTAGGAAACGCGTCACGGCTCAAGTACTCCTCTTTGTCGGCCGATGTCGTAAGCGTCGGCCAACACAAGAACTACAGCAGCGCGATCAAGAGGAAGCTCACAACCATCTCACAAGGTTGTGCCAGGATAATAGCTTCAGTGAAGAACGCACTACGAAGTACGCTCAGGGAGCGTGCCCCACGTGAGGAGGTCCTTTACACCCTCCTCACAGAGGCCGAGCTCATCATAAATAGCCGGCCTCTCAGCTACGTCTACGATGACCACAACCAGCCCGTGGTCCTGACGCCGAACCACCTACTCCTTGGCACTGCGTCCGGGAGCACTCCGTTCGCGCCGGGAGACATCGAGGACGTCGACTCCCGCTGTCAGTGGCGGCGTGTGAACGCGCTCGCCGACATGTTCTGGCGTCGGTGGCTACGGGAGTACCTACCTACTCTACAACGTCGAGAAAAGTGGACAAATAACGTACCAAATGTGAGTGTCAACGACGTAGTGGTTATCGTAGATAACACCAAAAACCGAAGTGAGTGGACTAAAGGAATAGTCAAAAATGTGTATCACGGAAGTGACGGGATAATCCGTGTAGCTGACGTAAGAACAATGAATGGGGTCCTGCGTCGGCCCATTGTTAAGTTAATTGTGCTTCCCACCGTCCATGTGTAATGCGGCGGAACCCTTTTACAGGGGGTGGAATGTTAAGGAAGCACACTAAATACCTACCTAATAAACTGATTATTGTTAGTAAGTACATCTGCACATGTTAAAATAGTATCAAGTCGAATCATGTGTGGATATTAATCAAGTCGGGACATGAAGTCCAGTAGGTAGCATCAAATCTGGAAAGTTTTGGCCCAGTTCTAACATGTCAACTAATATAGAATGTTTCGAATAAATGATCCGACAAGTTAGAACAAGAAAGTCTATTAAAATCAAAGATTCCTGACACAAAATCAGGTCTCTAGCAATAACCAATGTACCTATAGACACCGACTTAACTAAAAGATGTGTTAGACATTTGTCCGTGTCTACAGGTAACTAAAAATACCTTATTTTCTCTTGTTTACCTGTCCTTATGTAATAAAAGGTATATAACTCCGTTGTCAGTCATAATACAATGTTTTGATTATGACTACAACACTGACTAGACTATTTCCCACCTGAATACCTATTTAAAACCATGAGAATACCTATCTGTGTTTATAATTACGTAATCCATTGTTCTAGAAGTAATTATCATGTCATAACTTGCACCTGCGCAACCCTGCCTCCCTCATTCGTGTAAACACCCTCGTCATAGCAAAATGGGAAATACCCAGCTATACCCCGACCCTCTGTCGCGTCCCTGAATAGCGAACTGCCCTGTTGTATAGGAGCAAATTATTGTGTTTGCACAAATGGTACCCGCTACTTGCCCTATAGTAAAAATCTACTTAAGGTATCGGGTCTGATTTTACAATTGTAGTTGCCTAGTACTAGTTGCCTAGTACTCTCTTAGAAAGTCTCAGATTCTTAGTCAGTTGAGCTTTAACTTCGTTCCTACAAACATCTCGCTACTTGAGGTATAAATTCGTGCTAAATATAGTATTAAATTCGGATTACATCTAGCTCTAACCTTTGTCTGTATTACTGTTGTGTATTTTAAATATATTGTGTGTGTGTTATGTGCAATATACGTGGATCTATTACATTAGCTGCTTGTGGTTTTTCTACTGTGCCAAACCTTACAACAAACCGCCCCCTTCAAACGACATAAGCTGGTCGTTTACATTTTGGTCATTCGACAGCCGGATATCGTTTACACCTAGAGTACGTCAAAAATTATTCAAAATTATTTAAAAAGGTTAGTGTTTTTGCTAAATCTAAATTTTTAAGCGATACAATTAAAAATTCCAATAATAAAGTAAAAACCACTTGGAAAATTATTAACAATGAAACGGGTAAATCGGTTAAGCAAGATAAACAACTTGAGATTATGGTCGATAGTAAATTAGTTACTAAAGCAGCTGACGTAGCTGAGGCGTTTAATGAGTTTTTTGCCAACATACCTATAACTACGACTCGCTCCTTAAATTCGTCCCCATCTAAAGCTGAAAACCTTTTGTTTAGTAGTGTGTCTAAAAGTAGTCGCTTATTTAGCTTCGAACATGTAACGCCTCGTGATGTAGTTAATGTTTTCAACACACTCAAGTCTAAAAACACTGGTGATTACTGGGGAATCTCCATTAAACTTTTGAGTAATATAATAGACATCGTAGCCGCCTATCTAGCTGTTACTTTTAATAAATGTGTTGATTTAGGAACTTTTCCTGACCTCATGAAGAGTAGTAAAGTTATACCATTATTTAAATCAGGTAATAAAAATGACGTTGGCAATTTCAGGCCTATTTCTATTTTACCAGCATTCAGCAAAATATTTGAAAAGTTTATACTCAAGCAGTTGCTAAGACATTTTAATTTAAATAGCCTCCTTCATAATGAACAATATGGCTTTACAAAGGGTCGTTCGACTACAGATGCGGGTGTTGCTCTCCTGAAACACATATTTAACGCATGGGAGAACTCTCAAAATGCTATTGGAGTTTTCTGTGATCTATCCAAAGCCTTTGATTGCGTGCACCATGACACGCTTTTGCGTAAACTGCGTCATTATGGTGTGCTAAACGAAGCTCTCAACGTTTTAAATTCATATTTAAATAATAGGTCGCAATGTGTAGATGTTGATGGTGTAAAATCTTCCGGGCTACCAGTTCAGTTAGGTGTACCTCAAGGCTCAATACTGGGTCCATTCTTGTTCTTAGTATATATCAATGACTTACCATTCTATTTAAAGGGTATCTGTGAAGTTGTACTGTTTGCAGATGATACCTCTCTTATTTTTAAAGTAGACAGGAATAGACAAGATTTTGACGATGTAAACAGTTCACTATCAATGGTTACGGATTGGTTTACGACAAATAACCTAGTTCTCAATGCCAAAAAAACGAAATGTGTAAAGTTTGCCCTTCCAAATGTTAGAAATCTAGGACCCAACATCGTCTTAGATAAAGAGGTGCTTGAAACTGTAAACTCGGCAGTTTTTCTGGGCATAACAGTAGATGCCAAACTTCAGTGGGGCCAACATATATCGAGCCTAGCGGGAAGGCTCAGTTCGGCCGCCTACGCCGTCAGAAAAGTAAGACAATACACTGACGTTGATACAGCTCGGTTAGTCTATTTTAGTTATTTTCATAGCGTTATGTCCTATGGTATTCTGCTGTGGGGCAAAGCTGCAGATATTCAAAATATATTTGTCCTCCAAAAACGAGCTATTCGAGCAATTTACCAGCTAGGTGCCAGAGTTTCTCTAAGAGATTTTTTCAAAGATATCGGTATTCTCACAGTGGCATCACAATTCATTTTCGCCAACATCTTATATATTAGGCAAAATATACACTTATACACTAAAAACAGTGATATTCACAATGTTAACACAAGAAGTAAGGATAAACTACGTGCTCCCTTTCACCGGCTTCATAAGGTTCATAACTCATTTGTTGGGCTTGGTATAACCTTTTATAACAAGCTACCCTCTTCTTTGCTAGATTTGCCTTTTAATGCGTTTAAAACTAAATTAAAGTCCAACCTTTGTTCAAAGGCATACTATTCTATCAACGACTACTTAAATGATAAGAATAGATGGTCGCTGTGATTAACTCAAGACAAAGTTTAAATGTTCTTTCTCCAGAATTAGTTTACCTACTGACAGGTTATATGAGTTTATATAATTGTTTATAATTTTACTTTATAAGTCAATTTATTTTAATTTTATTTTAATTTAGTGCTGACATAATCTACTCATTACAATGTTTTTTTTATGAGTTGTATTGCAATATGTGGTTAGCTATCGACCTCGACAATTATTTATTTTACCTCGATGGTCCTAGTTTATCAATTGTAACTTCTAGTTACAGCTATATGTAAGCGGGCACGCCCTTTATGCCTGGAGGCTTTTTCTTTTTTTTTAGATATTGTTTACTTTTAGTTATTTTTATTTCTGCTTGAGTATAGTTCTCGATGCTTTTGGTTGGTATATTGGCGTGTGCTAGCTGTCATATGGCTATTAATTATAGCTATTTAATTTAAATTATTTTTTGCATATTGTAAATTGTCTTGCATACTGTTGTATAGAATCATTTTTTATTTTTTTTCTAACTGAACAGACAGCTGTGCTGCTGGGGAGTTTGTTGCGCCACTTCTTCTTCCCAGCAAAAGCACTAGGAAGTGGTGAAGGGTGGGCGTTTTGGGGGACTGTCTTATGTAATTTTGACGTTCGAAAAGTGCTGATTCTCAGCCTGGTTTGAATAAATGACTTTTGAATTTTGAATTTTGAATTTTGAATTCCGATTGTTTTTCGGGTAGTAAAAATAAAATTGGCAAATGTTCAGTGCAAATGCACATTGAATTAACTGATACGAAGCCTATTTATTACCGTCCGTATGTCTTTAGGAGACCGGGAGAAAGTCCGTGATATTGTATCAAACTGATTAATTAAAGGAATTGTGGAGGAATCAAATTCGTCATATGCCAGTCCCGTCATAATGGTCCCCAAAAAGTCGGGTGAAGTGTGTGCGTGGATTACCGTGCGTTAAATAAAATTACTAAAAAGGAACGGTATCCTTTACCCGTAATACAAGATCAGTTAGACCAGTTATCCAAGCAACGCGTTTTCACCTGTCTTGATGTTATGTCAGCCTATCATTGCATTCAAATTGCTGATGATAATAAACAGTATACAGCGTTCATAACACCGGATGGACACTATCAGTGTACGCGTATGAGCTTTAAATTAAATTAAATTAAAATTCATTTATTTCAGGTCATTGACCCATATTAAATACAAAACATAAAATTAAAATACAAAACTCCGGTCACATTTTACTGCCAACTGATTGGTTAATAAAGAAATAAAATAATTCACTGACAAAAATAATGAAAACATTAAACATTACATGTCAGATCAGATCAATTAATGTCAGATATAAATAAAAATTAAATAAAATAATGAATTAAATTAACAAAAATTAAGTGGATGTCAGAAGCAAACAAATGAAATGTAGGTATAAAATGACAAATTAAGCACCAGCAATATACCTGCTACAACAATGCCCAACGTAGGGGCAATCAAGTCGCTCAGCAACCATCGCCAGGACAGTATTGGAGCTAGCCCGCACCCTGCGCACCAAGGACGCGCACCGCTTGCGCATGGTGGCGTGGAAACAGTCGGTGCGCGCTTCCGCAAACATGCCCGAGGCACTGCAGAAGCGAAGTAGCCGCAAAACCGCCCTGAACGCGTTGTTTTATTGGATACGAAGGGCATTGTAAGCAGCTTGTGAGTAAGATGCCCATAGGCTGCACGTGAATAAGGAGATGCAGAAAGCTTTAAAAAGCGTGATTTTAACCTGATTTGAACAACGTGCAAACCTACGGGCTATCATATTTGCTCTCTTAGACAGTGCCCTCCGCTCCCGCTCAATGTCGACATGGTCTTTCAGATCTGCTGTTACCCAGTGCCCCAAGTATTTAAATTGATCCACCCGTTCCAAGGTATACCATTCAAGTGAATAGGGGGTACTTGCTGTGGGCATTTGGCGCCTCCCTGAAATACCATGAATTGACTTTTTGCGACATTATCCATAAGACCATGGCTGCCCGCGTAGTCCTCACAGATATTCAGCAGCTTGCGTAATCCACAAACCGACGCGCTCAGCAGCACCATGTCATCTGCATAACTTAGATTGTTTAATGGCTTTGGATTGGTGAATGCACCGTCAGTGTTTCAGCGTGCAATGGACTATATTCTCGGTTCTTTACGTTTCCAATGTGCGACAGCATATTTAGATGATATTATTGTATACGCTGAAAATTATGATGATGCATTGCACCGTCTCAAAGCCGTATTGGAGAAAATACGCTATGCTAATGTGACGCTCAAGTTAGATAAGTGTTATTTCTTAGTTTCAAGTATAGAGTACTTAGGGCATGAGGTGTGTGACGGAGAAGTCAGGCCGTCCAAGTATAAGCTCACTGCAGTTCATGATTTTGCTGTGCCTGGAAACGTACATCAGGTACCTCAGTTTATGGGTCTGGCAAATTATTTTAGGAAGTATGTGCCTAATTTTGCCAGTCTCGCTCGTCCTATCACTATACTTACCAAAAAGGACCAACCATGGGTATGGGGTGACGAACAATGTCTTGCATTCCACCGCATTAAATCAATTTTAGTAAAACAACCAGTGTTGGCGTTGTTTAATCCGGATTATGAAACCCAAATTCATACAGACGCGTCAAAAATAGGCTTAGGTGGAATATTGCTTCAGAAGCAACCGGACGGTGCGTGGAAACCAGTCGCATACGCTAGTAGACAGACTACGTCTGTCGAACAAAAGTATCACAGTTTCGAACTAGAGACGTTAGCTGTTGGCATGAGTCTGAAAAAGTTTAATACATACGTGACAGGTTTAAAATTTGTTCCAGTCACCGATTGTAGCGCATTACGCTGGACATGGACGGTGGTGGTGGTGGCTTGAAGTTCAAGGTTTTGATTTGCGAATCCATGGCTCACGTGGACGCACTGAGTCGTAATCCTGTGGGTTCAGTAATGCGATGTGTTGAAAAAGACCTAATTAAAAGTGTGCAGCAGGATGACGACTCGTTGCGTGGTCTCGTGAACCAGGTGAAAGATGAGGTTTCAAAGGGCCATAACAAATGGCTTGGCTATGGATTTCTTGTTTGAGAATGGTGTTTTATTTAGAAAAGTCGGAAATAGTCAAAAAGTAGTCGTTCCAAGAATGTCACGTTGGTCTCTCGTTCAAAGTTTCCATGATAATAATTTTAATAAAACTTACAATGCCTTATGGTCAAAGTACTGGTTTCACGGTATGCGTCGGTTTATCCAAAAGTACACTCGTGGTTTTATATCATGTCAATATGCTAAAAAACAAACTGGCCCGTCGTGTGGGCTTGTTACACCTGATTGAAAAGGTGGCCGTACCTTTACAGACGGTTCGAGTAGACCATCTTGGCCTGTTCTGTAAAAGCCCATTAGAAAAATGCACATTCTAGCTATAATAGATGCCTTCACGAAGTTTATATGGATCGAAGCTGTTCGAGACGTCAGTTGTAAATATGTGTTGCAGACGTTTGACCAATTAATTAAAACTTTTGGTGTTCCAAGTCAAGCGTTTAGTTGCAAAGATTTCAACTATTGCACTCAAAGGAAAATAAAGCATAATTATTATGACGGCGGTCACTAGCCCGAGGGCGAATGGGCAGATATAACGTTTTAATAGGACTATACTTGACGCGCTTATAGCATGTAACGTTACATTTTCCCGGGAGGGGGAAAATGTAAGGTCAACAAGGTAACTATCACCAGAACTGGAGGAGTCCCGGCTTAAAAGGAAAAGTAAAAAAAAGAAATAGTAAAATAATTTAATTTATGTAAATAAGGCCAGGGAAACCGGGTTAAAAAATTGAAGGTCCAAGTTGTTGAAGAAAAGAGGCTCGCAGGTTGTGAAGTAAAGAGGCTCGCAGGTTGAGATGAAAAGAGGCTCGCAGGTTGAGATGAAAAGGGCCTCGCGTCAGGCCTCCACGTCGCCGACCTCGGAGGGGCAGGCTGTGGTAGAGAGGACAGGCAGAGGGCTGAGAGCTATCAGTAGTCGGCGTCACAGGTTTGCACGACGTTATCCCACGAACGATGTCCGGTGTAACAAGACGCGTAGACTTGAGTTTCGAGTTTGAGTTTTCTTCCAGCACAGCCCCCGCTATCAGAGGGCACAGTCCTCCCACCGAGCGCTATCAACAGGACCTCCTGCCAAGGCGAGCCCAAGAGTAAAACTCGTCTGCTGGCCCCGGCTCCCTTCCTTTTCGGATCGGTTGCCTTTTCAAAATAGCAATGTGATTCTAGAACATACAAGAAGAATAATAATTTATAACAAGGTCTAATGCGTATACAACCTAACCTACCGGCAGCTCTAGCAATAAATTAAAAATAAAACCTAGGCTTGTCATTATCTGACATTACTAAAGGTAAACAAACATTCGGAGAGCACTAGAAAATCTAAATAGCTCTAAATATAGAGGCCTAGGATTGCTTAAACTACAGACAACGGCCATGCAGATAATTGGAGAGAACATATAATATCTAATTAAAATAGCCAAAACGTAAGTAAAAAAAATACGAACATTACATTTCCCCGACAACCCCGGAATTTTTTTGATTACAATGAAAAAAATTTGTTATTAAGTAAGATAAGGCATTGACCAGCTAAAATTAACCTATATGACTATTTATAGTGGTACAGAAAGTTTTACAAAAGATAAAAATTACGTTACCCGATAACCCCAGAAAATTAACAACTGAGAAAATTTCGATGTTGTAAAAAAAAACCTTGCTCTTTCATACACCTTTCATCAACCCACGTTTCATACTCCCTCAATCATACATCACCAACATACTTAGGGGATATGGTTCACATTCTATGACTCATACTCCACAAGGAATTTTTTTTTTGAGTTACGAAGGCTTATTTATTTTACTTAGGTGTCGTAATCCGCACCTTTTTTAAAACCCGTTAAAACTAAAATAAATATTTACAAAGCTTTCCCAGCTTAAGAAAAGCAGTCAAGATTTGAAAGCATAATTGCTTAAGAAAAGCCTTCAAGTTTCAATATGTTCGAGTATTAAAAATAAAACTTTCCAGCTTAAGAAAAGCAGTCAAGGTTCAAAGCATAATTGCCTTTTCAAGTAGCTAAATTCAAGTATTAAAAAAAAGATAAGGGTGTGGACACACCAAGGCTTATTTAACGATTTTAAGTACCGCTCGACACTAAGGCTTTATTTTACGAGTTATGCTACCGCTCGACACAATGGCTTATTTAAAGAGTTGTGTACCGCTCTATATAAAAAAAACGGACTAAAAATGCCAAAAGTTTTTGGAGAAAGTAAAACTTGTGAAGTATTTACAATGAACTTAATGTTAAATGATTTTTACAATTATAAGTTAAAATTATTAAACGACCGTTAAGTCATTCAAGTTTTAAAAATAAAATAACCACTAAGTCAATTAAGAAGTTGAGATGTTAAGATAAAAAAAAAAAAACTTTTAAGCGTAAAATATTATAAGACATTAAAATAAAACAATTTTATACAAAAACACAGGAGATAGAAAACTACACTTAAAAATCTTTAACGTGCCATTTTCCTCTTAAGCCGTTCTGATCCTCCAAAATAAAAACCAGTGGTGACAGTTTCTCAACAACTGTACATTTTACGTATTTAGGGGCTAACTTGGCACTAAAATAGGCGCCGGCATTACTAAGAACGTAATTTTTCCGCCAGACGGTATCACCGATATTAAATTCTTTAAAACTGTGCCTTGTATTATAATGAAAAGCATTATTTGTATGTGCCTTGTATAGTGCAACCTGTACCTTATCGAAGATGACAGATAATAACCCTATATTAGCGGCATAGACATCTCGAGGAAGGAAAATTATTTCGTCTAGGTTAGAGCAACTAGAATAGAGTGAACCACATGTTATGATTTCACGGCCAAAGAAAAGATGGGGAGAATCCTGTCGCAGCATTTACAGAGCTATTTAGAGCGAATTGAATCTTTTGTAACGGAACGTCCCATGAACGGTGATCATCCCCGACTAACTGCGATAGTGCCGTGATAATCGTTCTATTATATCGTTCAGTTGGATTAACTTGAGGGCAATATCTAGGCGAATAGAATATAAAGGGTACTTTATAATTATTTAAAAATCGTTGGAACTCATTAGACTGAAATTGTGAGCCATTATCCATAATAATGGTTTGTGGTACACCATGTACTAAAAATACAAAGTTTTCAAGGTGTTGTTTAATAATAGTAGTAGTAGCTCGTTTAATAGGAAAAATAAGGCAGTATTTTGAAAATGAGCACGTAATCACAAGAATATATTGATTACGCTGCCTCGTCATAGGCAAAGGACCCATGAGATCCAATGATATATTCTGGAAAGGAAAGGCCTCGAACAAATTTTTGGATTACCCATAAGGCCATAGGGTGAATGATTCGAATGTTTATAGGCAGGACATGTTTCGCACGTAGAACACACTTTTGCCACTTCTCTAAACATACCAGACCAGTAGTATCTTAAGGAAAGCTTCTTGTTTTAAAGATATCAATGTGAGGGTTATTATTTACCAAGCCATGGCAAGATTTGATAAGGTCGAGCCTCTCAGAGGGAGGAGGAACTTCCTTCCATGAAAAATCTTCATTAAGATCATCTATTGAGTTAGAATAACGATATAGCTTATTTTCGCGGATTTTATAGTTAGGATAATCATCAGGGTTATCACGACATTTGGTAAAAAGTTTATTGAAATGTTCCAACTGAGACGCGTTGTCTCTAGACACAGGGGCAACCCCATCTAAAATTTCTGTATCAGGGCCCTTATAACGAGAAAGTAAGTCCGGGACTACATTATCCTTACTTTTCTTATGTTTCAGATCAAAATCAAAGCATGATAAACGAAGAGTCCAACGTGCTAATCTCCCAGAAGGATTAGATAAATTTTGAAACCATTTCAGTGCACCATGATCAGTATAAACCGTAAATCGTTTACCATTATCAAGATAACAACGCCAATGTTCAAGTGCAGCTATAACAGCTAAAGTTTCGCGTTCAGTAGTAGAATAATTTTGCTCATGTTTACTAAGAGTTCTGCTCATATAAGCAATAACCACTTCAACATTGTTTTGTTCTTGATTCAACATAGCTCCTATACCATAATTAGAAGCGTCACAGTGAACAAAGTAAGGAAGGTTAAAGTCAGGGCAAGCTAGAATCGGGGTCGAAGTCAAACATTCTTGCCTTACCTCTTTTTTAGACGTAGGAACAGGATAAGCTAAAATAGCTTCAATTTTACTAGGATCAGCTCGTAGTCCTAGCTCGTCAACTACGTAGCCAAGGTATTTGAGTTCTTTACGAAAGAACTTACTTTTCGCAAAGTTAATAGTAAGCCCAGCATAAGAAAGTTTTTCATGAACTTTAAGTAACAGAGAGATATGTTCCTCAAATGTGGAACTGATGATTATAATATCATCTAAGTAACAGAATACTTTATTATCGAATTCAGGAGTAAATAAGTAATGTAATGTTCGTATTTTTTTTACTTACGTTTTGGCTATTTTAATTAGATATTATATGTTCTCTCCAATTATCTGCATGGCCATTGTCTGTAGTTTAAGCAATCCTAGGCCTCTATATTTAGAGCTATTTAGATTTTCTAGTGCTCTCCGAATGTTTGTTTACCTTTAGTAATGTCAGATAATGACAAGCCTAGGTTTTATTTTTAATTTATTGCTAGAGCTGCCGGTAGGTTAGGTTGTATACGTATTAGACCTTGTTATAAATTATTATTCTTATTGTATGTTCTAGAATCACATTGCTATTTTGAAAAGGCAACCGATCCGAAAAGGAAGGGAGCCGGGGCCAGCAGACGAGTTTTACTCTTGGGCTCGCCTTGGCAGGAGGTCCTGTTGATAGCGCTCGGTGGGAGGACTGTGCCCTCTGATAGCGGGGGCTGTGCTGGAAGAAAACTCAAACTCGAAACTCAAGTCTACGCATCTTGTTACACCGGACATCGTTCGTGGGATAACGTCGTGCAAACCTGTGACGCCGACTACTGATAGCTCTCAGCCCTCTGCCTGTCCTCTCTACCACAGCCTGCCCCTCCGAGGTCGGCGACGTGGAGGCCTGACGCGAGGCCCTTTTCATCTCAACCTGCGAGCCTCTTTTCATCTCAACCTGCGAGCCTCTTTACTTCACAACCTGCGAGCCTCTTTTCTTCAACAACTTGGACCTTCAATTTTTTAACCCGGTTTCCCTGGCCTTATTTACATAAATTAAATTATTTTACTATTTCTTTTTTTACTTTTCCTTTTAAGCCGGGACTCCTCCAGTTCTGGTGATAGTTACCTTGTTGACCTTACATTTTCCCCCTCCCGGGAAAATGTAACGTTACAAGCATAGGTTGGTGATGACCAAAATACTGGGAGAAATACTTGCCTAAGGTACAGTTAGGATTAAACTCTAACGTGAATAATACTACGGGTAAGACACCATCGGAGCTCCTTTATGGGTTTCGACCTAGACTCGTAGGTGATGTAGTTATGCCCGATAGGTCACCGAATTTAGACGAGTTGAGGGAAGACTCCGACGGTTCCAATATGGACACGTCGGCGGCCGAGAGCGACCGCCCCAAGCGGAAGAGGGCTGATCGCTGTCACGAGATCAGCTAAATTGTCTCGGCAGGCAAAAGACAAGTATGATCAAAAACGGCGTTAAGAAGCTCCTTTTAAAATAGGTGATCTAGTTCTTGCCGACAGAAAGATCACTCGTAAGGGTTTACGCAGTGGTAAACTTATGCCACGTTTTGACGGGCCTTATAAAATTGTAAAGGTCCTGCCTCATGATCGTTACGTGATTAAGAGTACACGTAACTGTGGTCGATTTTATGAAAATGTCTTGGCCAGGGATAAGTTAAAGCTTTTCCAATGTAATCATTCCGATGAGTCTGATGATTCTGATTAAAAAAATACGCAGGTAATGTTGTTCAGGACGATTTATTTCATTCGATTAGTGCACAATCAAAAATTGTTAAATGGATCCATTTTTAGTAATTGTTGATATTAAAAATTATTTCTGATCGATCTTTGTTTCAATAGAGCTTTCAAAGACATTGATTACTAAACCAATAATACATTTAGCCTTAAGAGGTTGTATTCTTGATAATCAGTCGTGTGTCGTTCCTTAGGAGGAAAACAGTGCCATAAGAGGCTATTGTGACATGACATTTATGAAGTGGACCCTGAAGGGTAAGCCATCATTATGACCACAATCAGTTTTAAATTAGATTGGGTTATATAAACATTAAGAAGTTATACTGACATTAAGAAGTCAGAAGTTGGCATTCAGAGGTCAATCACAATAACATTTAGACGTAATTTTAAGTTGACATTGAGACGTCAATCGCACTGACATTCAGACGTCAGTTCAAGTTGACATTGAGACGTCAATCGCACTGGCATTCAGACGTCAGTTCAAGTTGACATTAAGATGCCAATCCCACCGTATCGTCGCCGCATCGTGAGTACGTGAGTGAGCTGGGCCATCATCAGCACCAAGGAGTTAGAGCTACGCGGGACGCGCAGCTGTATCAGGAAGGCTGACTGTAAGACAGATGGCGCTCGAGAAGTGGCATGAAGTTGACAACTGTGAAAATAGCAACGCGCGGGCGGCGCGCCTAGCTGGCATCTTGCACTGAGGCGTTCTGCCCCTTTTTCTTCGCGGACACCGACTGCTTAACATCCCTCATTTTGCTTTACAATATTAAATGTGTATTTTTGATTAAAATATTTTATAACTCTAACTTGTTTTTCTGAGCTCTTACAATATAAACAGACAAAAAAAAAGGATCAGAAAAATACGTACAAAGGTGACGCTTATTTCTAAATAAATCTCTTCCAGCTTACCTGCATATTTAATTCAGTGCAGCAGTAAGAAAAAAAAAAAAAACATTGAGTAGCACTGAGGAACCGGAATTCTTCGTTTCCTAATGCATGTATAAAAGAGCTATCCTAAAACTTGAAAGAATAACCCAGAACTCTGACTAAGGTATCAGCAGAGCATGGTTGAAAAGTTAGATTAGAAGAAATCAAGATTTAATTCAATGTTTCAGAAATAAGAATTTAAAAAAATTGCGTAGCACTCAGGAGCCGGAACTCCTCGTTTTCTGCTGCATAAATAATAGGACAATGCGAGAAAATGATTAAGTAATCCAGAACTCTCACTCATGAATCAGCAGAGTATATACTCTTCGTTTCCTCATGTATCTATAAAAGCGCTGTCAGAAAACATGAAACAAGAACCCAGAACTCTGATTCAGGTATCCGCAAACTGTGGAACAATCTCCAAATGGCGATACAATCAACTTGTTACTGCCCAGATTTCACAAAGAGGTTGAAAAGGTAGCTCCGTTAAAGTTACGTGCCTTTGTGGACGGCATTTTTGGTGCCAGTTTTTGATAGAGGTTCCATATCCACTACTTTCGTTGCAGTCGAGACAGAGTTTTCTGACTTAAAGCATCGTTTTGTGATGCAGCATCTGGAACGCATTGACGAAAAATAAAGAAGCGCAGTAACGCGTCTGATGCTGTACTACAAGATAGTACAGTAATGGTAAAATTCACAGACATTGAGCTTGTTGAATCTTCAAACACTCTCTCAAATTCTTAAGACGAACAACTTAAAAATATAGTAAGAAGCTCAGCACAGAGAGAGAGGGAATTGAGGACTCCAATGAAATTAAGAATAGTTCAGGAACCACCAAATAAAAAGCGATGATATTCCACGTGTGTCGATGACATGAATGGTATTTTATCAAACATTTAAAAACTGCCACTGCCACTACCACACCAATTTTACTAAACGGTAACATAACGGGATCTATGCAATTTAAAGACCACGATTTTAACGTCACTTCAACGTGTGCAATCGATTAAATTTTTCAGGCTATCCTCTGCGGTCTAATGGTTAACAACCCGTATTTCAAGAAATAAATAATTATCATCATATTGTCCCATTGTAAAACTGGCGCAGTGTCATAGGAGAACAAAAAGATTTCAATAAAACATTATTGTAAACGAGCTGATATACTAACAAGCTTATCCATTTAAAAAAACTCTAATCATGACCTACACAAGGAAGTTAAATCGTTTAGATGCAGAGTGCAATGTTGCACATTTAGCACAGTACCTAATTTTAAAAGAACCCAGCTATTCGTGCCAAGTTGATTGTTTCTGCGGATATTTCATTAAAAGAGAATACCCATTTTTAAGCGTTAACGTTGATACAATTAAATGCCATGGTCTCCATCTGACGCAGGAAGCAATTGATGACGCTATGGTAAGAGAAAGGTCTTGTTTTAAATGCGATACCGAAATATCAGGCTTAAATAATTATGGACCGCATTTCAAATAGCTGAAGTGACAACATTGTCAAACTTCTATTTATTGGTTGAATACGAGGCTTTTGGCTACTTATTTACGTTTGTCTTTGTTTTGTTTGTGCAGAATAAAAAAAAAACATTCCTGTCTGGTTTCTTTTGATGATTGATACGTATGTGATTAGCGATCCTGGATATCCCAGCGGAACGAACATGATTGTTCCAAGAAAAAACCATTAAGGTTATTATTAAGAGTTACATTGTAACTGCTTTCATAAATTACAGTTCCAAATCGAAACATTACATAACCTACGGGTTAATGGGCGAGTATTGGCACAAATACGATGGCATTTACAAAAACGAGAAGCGATCAATTCGAAGACTTCAATAACTAATCACCTCATAATATACTTACACAATTTTTCAAAAATAACTAAGTTCTCAATTTCTTCATCACAACTCATTCGTTCTTTCATAAAATCTATATTATAAATACACACATCAACACGGTCTAGGGATATTTCATACTCAATTAAATAACTCGAAAAGTACTGGCCGCATTGGAATCTTTTATACACCGATTTGTTTGTAATTTATCTCAGACTAATTCCAAATTAAATTTTTTGAAAATTCTTTTGTTTTGGTGGCATAAAAATGTCTTGATGTATAGGAGAGGGAATTTTCATTTGTGCGAAATTTAGAAAACAATACGAATTACGTTTAGTTACAGTTTTTTTTCATTTTTAAACGAAAGATAAAGTTAAAATTGAGGTATTGTAGCCATGCAACGCCGACATTTGACGAGGGCGGAGATGTTACGAGCTGTGGGAATGCTGGAAGCTGGATCTGTTCAGCGTAATGTTGCTGAGGCCATAGGGACCCATCAAAATGTAATTTCAAGATTGTGGACACGCTATCGTGCCACAGGTGAAGTAGCGGAGAGGCACCGGGGGCCAAGTCGCATCACTACCCCCAGACAAGACCGATTTTTGCAAATTACTGCGCGAGCTCAACCAAATGCAACGGCGACTCAATTGGTCCAAAGGCTGCGAGTGGAACACCAAGTGCTTGTGAGTGACCAAACTGTAAGAAGGCGACTGCATGAAAGCAATCTACGCTCTCGTAGACCACTCCGGGTCCCACCTTTACGGAGAGGCAATCGTGGACGACGATTAGAATGGGTTCAGAACCACGTGGACTGGGGCCGTGAGCAATGGTCCAATGTGCTGTTCACGGATGAATCCAGGTTCGGCTTCCATCCAGATTCACGAAGGACGCGTGTTTGGCGAGTTCCTGGACGATGGAGCCGTCTCCAGAACCCTCAGGAAGTTCACCCATACCAAGGAGGAACAATTATGGTTTGGGCAGGAATTCGTCTTGGAGGACGGACGGATCTCGTTTGGGTGCGGGGCAATATGACGGCAGAACGATACGTCCAACAGGTGCTGGGGCCCGTAATCTTGCCCCACAGAACACAAATGGGGCAAGATTTCCTGCTCATGCACGACAATGCCTGGGCACACACGGCGAGAACGGTAGCAGCTTGGTTACATACACATAATGTTAGGGCCTTAGACTGGCCTGCTCAATCGCCAGATCTAAATCCCATTGAGCATGCGTGGGATATGCTGCAAAGAAGAGCTCTGAAGGAAGTTCCTGAAAATCTGGCTACAGAAGATCAACTTTTTGCGCACCTCAGAAGGACATGGGACAATATTCCGCAGCAAGACATTGACAACCTTGTTCTGAGCATGCCGAATCGTTGCCGATGTGTTATGAACATCATGGGCGCTTTCTCAGACTACTAAATTCAAGTTTATAAACACAAATTAAATGATTTTTCAATTTTTTTCAGTTTTTACTCACAAATTAAAAGTTAATTCATATACGGTTTCCGTCTATGCTTCATTTTTTTTCCATAAAATCCTGAAATTTTAATCTAAGTACCTTAACCATTATTAAAAAATGGTAGAATATTAAATAACGTATCTTTTAAATATATAAATGTCATATAAACATTGATAGTAATTCGCTTTTTTAAAAATATCCCTTGACCGTGTTGATGTGTGTAATACGATTGATTTTTAAAACAAATAACCTAATGATGCTTGTCGTTTATTTACCACAAAATATAAATATTTTAAAACATTTTTTTTATTTTATTGAATGCTGTGTCTACTTTGACAGTGCCGAAGGTATACGATTTCCATTTCCTATTCTTTTATGTGCCTACAGTAAATACTACAAATTTTGTAGATGAATTATGAATACTGTGCTGCCATGTTGTGAGAGAGGGACCAATCAGTGCTTTTCCTTTCAACACCCATTCCTTTCGTACTCTATTGGTATTGCAAACGAAACTTTATGTGTAACGTCTATAAAATAGTTAGTTTCTAATTACAATTTGAAAGTCGTCTGAAAGTCGTGACGTGTCGTGCTCTGATTTGCGTTCAATATCTAGCTTTACATTAACTACTAGAGTACTCATCGGCAAGCCAATCTGCTTCAGGAAGGGCAATACTCGCCCTAGAGTGATGCGCTTTGTGAGGCGGGCGTTTTCGGGGACTGATATTAGTTCTTGAGATTATTCGACCCGCGTCACAGAGCGTAACTTTCTGAAGCAGAAGATTTGTGCATGGGCAAACTGTATTCGACGGTACAGGCGGAGGGTGGAGCGGTATACTCAGAATCGCACATTCCAGAGCGATGAAAGGTGGGTTTACAGGACTTAGGAGCGACCGGATCAAGGTGTGATTGACACGAGCCTGCCGAAATATGACGCCATGTGTGCATTCTGGCGAAGCATCTGGTCGATGCCTGTCAATCACACTGAAGGAGATTGGACTAGGGAGATCGAGTGAGCGTGCGAGAAAATACCAGTAATGGGGGCGTTTACCATCAGCCCCCAAGATATAGCTCGTTGTTGCCTAACAGGAAATCTCCAGGACTGGACGGGCTGCATAACTTTTGAATAAAATGGTTTCAAAGGTCGCACGCCCGATTGGCATCCCAGTTCCAGTCAGACTTAGAGTCAGGGTCACTGCCCCAGTTACTAATGACAGGAATAACCCTCCTGCTCCATAAATCAGGTAGTACTGCGGAACCCAAAAATTATAAACCGATCACTTGTCTACCGACGGTCTATAAAGTTTTTACATCTATTTTGAGAGTTAAAAGGAAAGGAAATCTCCAGGACTGGACGGGCTGCACAACTTTTGAATAAAATGGTTTCAAAGGTCGCACGCCCGATTGGCATCCTAGTTCCAGTCAGACTTAGAGTCAGGGTCACTGCCCCAGTTACTAATGACAGGAATAACCCTCCTGCTCCATAAATCAGGTAGTACTGCGGAACCCAAAAATTATAGACCGATCACTTGTCTACCGACGGTCTATATAGTTTTTACATCTATTTTGAGAGTTAAAATTAACGAACATATAGAGACCAACTCCATCATGTCTGCCTCTCAAAATGGATGTAGGAACGGGTCCCACGGTACTAAGGAGATGCTCCTCGTCGATATGGGCATTAGCCAGCAGGTTCGTCGTTCCCGAAAGGATCTGTCGACATGTTGGATAGATTATAAGAATGCCTATGACTCGATGCCACATACATGGCTCATGAGGGTGCTGGAGTTGTATAAAGTAGATGCAACTCTACGCACCTTCCTGATGACATGCATGGAGCAATGGAGGATGGTTATTTGCTATGCAGGATGCCGACACATCCAGAGGAATAGTGAACCGATAAGGATCGAGCGAGGTATATTTCAGGGTGACAGTCTAAATCCACTTTGGTTCTGTCTGGCCTTGAATCCATACTGCTGAAGAATTCAGGGCTAGGCTATCGATTGAGGAGAGGTGGTCAGGTTATATCTCACCTCCTTTACATGGATGACTTGAAAGTCTTTGCCCCCAACAATTTGCAACTAATGGAGCTACTGAAGGTAACTGAAACTTTCAGTAAGACCATCAGGATGGCATTTGGTGTGGACAAATGTGCGGTCATGCATGCACAGATTCCACGATGGTGATGCATGTAAAGCGAGGGATCCCCCCTCGCTTTACATGCGGGAATGGAATGAATCTGTGGGAACCCAAATCTCGGATTCCATACACCTAAGATCCCTGTCCTCAATAGAAACTACAAGTATTTGGGTATGTCGGAAGCGTTAAGTATCAACGCTACTGACATGAAGCAATCGCTGAGGGAGCGCTTCTTTGGCCGCCTGAATAAAGTATTAAATAGTCTTTTATCAGGCGGAAACAAGATGCGCGCCTTCAACGGTTGGGTCATGCCAGTTTTGACATACTCTTTCGGCATACCCAAATGGACCCAGACGTAGATGGACACTGCTGACCGCATATCGAATGCATCACCCACGATCTTCGGTAATGAGACTGTATATCCCGCGAAAGTGTGGAGGTCGAGGTTTTTTAAACGCTAAGACCCTCCACAATCGCGAGATATGCAGTCTCAGAGAAAATTTCCTAGAAACCGACGTGGGGATGCATTGAAATGTGGTCGCGGTAGACAAAGGCCTTACCCCGCTCTACTTGGCTAAAGAGAACTGGTGCAAACCTATAGTATTAGCACAGTGTAAAGAGCAATTAGATACTAATGACCGCAGGGAGGTATGGCAGAGCAAAGAGCTTCACGGCCGCTTTTACCGGGCCTTACATGGACCTGTAATTAGCGTCTGTATCCTGGTTGCGATTTGGTGATCTCTTTGGGGAAACCGAAGGTTTTGTCTTTGCGATTATGGACGAAGTTATGATGACGAACCACTACCGGAAATATATTATATTGTGAAGGACGACACGGTTGACATCTTTCCGGCATGCCACCGTCCGGGGGAATCAATCCGACACATTATTTCTGGCTGTTCTCGTCTGGCTAACGGAGACTACTTGCATAGGCACAACCTTGTAGCCAGGATTATCCACCAGCAACTTGCTCTGAAATACAGTCTTGTGGAATCAGAAGTACCGTACCATATCACGTTGTGTTGGGACCGATCTATCATCACTGACAGAACTATTGTGGCCAATAAGCCAGACATAGTGGTGATAGATCTATTAGAGCGTCGCACAATGATTATTGTGATAGCGGTCCCCCATGACGAGAACCTCGTGAAAGCTGAAAAAGATTAAGAAAAAAAAATATCAAGAAAGATTAAGTATCTGGACTTGGCTCGCGAGGTTGTCGACATGTGGGATGTGGATACAGCAATCATTGTGCCGATAGTCGTGACAGCCAATGGCATAATAGCCAAGAGCCTCGACCAATATCTGAGGAGGCTTTCGTTATGCAGCTGGGTCAAAGGCTTGATCCAGAAAGCGGTACTCCTGGACACGGCGTGCATCGTTAGGAGATTCCTCTCCCAGGAGCCCTGACTACCGGTAGCTTGGACCCTGTTCCCGATACCGGTGAGCAACTATTTTTTTATATTTTTAAACGTTTTTTTTTTTATAAAAATATTTAAAAATGAAAATTTTAAGTATATACAATGTGGATACTTACGACATTAAATTAAAACGAGCACAGTACCAGTCCATAGAAACATTTTAAAAGACGAAGATTAGTAGTTAATGGAAAATTGAAAAATTTCAATTTTCAAACAAAATAAATAGCAGAATCAACTGCATAAAAAGTAAACACGCTTTATCTAACCTGTTGCGCGGCCCGATGCGGGTCGCGGCGGGGGGCGGCGCCTGCGCTGCGGTGCGGGGCGTAGGTGGACGTGGGTAGGTAGTTTAGTCGGAGAACAACAAATTAGCGGCATAAACTCACTAAGTTGCGCGTTGTTAATTAAAAAATCACTGATTGAATAATTAATCACATAATAACACATCACAATCAGAATTTACATCAATAGTCAATTTTTTAAATTTTCAAGGTTTCCACCGTTGTTCATTATGCACAAGTGACATCGATACCTAATTAACTAACTAATATTAAACTAACACTGAACAATAAGTCACACTAAATCGTCTAACAACTAAATTTTTTCACAAAATCACGACAATGCGCGCGGCTCGTCTCATGATAAAAAAAGTAGACGTGTGCGCTCCTCAAAGGGCGCCGCTATGCACTGAGACTTTTTGCCGAAAAAAATCCACTCACACACACACTTGCAATTGTCTATGCACCACTAATGCATAATTTGCGTAAGTAATATTTCTTTTTCTTTCTAATTGTAGTATTATTTTGTGGGACTGGGCGAGGCGCGTCAGAGTGGAATCGTATGACACCTTTCTCTGTCTCTCAAGCATATTGAGACGTAGAGGATAGAATCGTACGTTTTGCACAGGTTCTTGACCTTACAATGTTTACCTATTATTACGGACTCAGATCTACATCATGTTGAAAAATAAGAAAATCAATAATAATTTCCTGTGGCTAAAGTATTCATTGGATTTGATTGATTTTTTGTATACGGGTAAAGAACATGACACTTTTTATGTGGTTTTAAGGAATGTCAATCGTCCTACTCCACATTGTATATTAAATAAAGGAAATAATAATAGGTTTAAATAAACACAACTACATACAATAAAAAAATAACAAAAAGCATATAAAAATAAAAAATTACGCTGTCTTTGGACTCCCGTTGAATATGCAATAAAATATGTAAGTAGTTTACGAGATCAGCAGCTCGCCGTGCCAGCCTACCACCCCTGGACTCGCAGTCACTCGCTGCCACATACGAACTACGCATCAAAAACATGACGTCACACAAATCCTGCATCGCGCAATTAGAGTTTATCGCGCGAACGACATATATAAGACTATCCGACATCAACAGTTGGGCAGTCGGCCCGCCAGACACCAGACGCCAGACACCCGTCTGGTCGGAGGATCCTCCCTTTTCTATGGTGGTTGAGTGAACTTCCACGCCAACGTCACCAACACCTGTAGGTACGTTGGCAGGGGAGAGGCCGGCCATTGAGAAGCTTGGGACCTAGGGGCCAATCGGCCCCGAACCGAGTCCCCGCTTCCAGTGGTTGTGTGCAGCGCATGAAATGGACTCAGTCTATGAATGAAAACGTCATGCGCTTGTTATATAAATGTAATTATTGTGTCTAAAAATAAATAATATGATATAGAAATGTAATTATACTTGTTATACCTATAAATGTAATTATTATCTATGGTTAATTTACGAAATGAATTTAATAACAAACTTATTTTTTATAAGTCAAACACTGATTTGACTCAACTGTTGTTATTGTCTCCAATATCTTGGTTGAATTATGTAGTAGGGTCACACTGATTTATTAGTTGTTCCTATATTTAAATACTAAATGATTGAGGATACAAGTTTCATTAAATTATTTTGTTAAGAATATCTAAGAGATTAGTTTACGTAAATTATATTTTTGTAAAGGTATTATTATAGTTTATAGTTTAAAGTATTTGTTTTGTACTAATAGCTCAGTTCATTTTTATCTGTGGCAATATTCATGTTAGATAGCTATTATGGGTAGACAACTGTCATTTGAAATGCTTTATAAGGTCTTGTAACTTAATTCTTGTTCTCTTTTCTGTACGTGTCACTGGACTGGTAACAATATAAAAGCTTATGTTAACATCTAAGAATAGACCCTGAGTGGTGTCCATGTCTGTAATATTGAGTTGCTAAAAGCTAATATAAGGAAATAATGTTGCTTATCAGAAGTACTGCTTTTATTGTAAAATGGATTGAAATAAGGATCATCAGATCACTTCTGGTGAAAGATCGACTGACTACAATGTTCATGTAAGTTAAATTGTCATTATATCTTGATTATTGCTGATAACTATGATAATATTCATATTCTATTTCTTGTCATTGACAAAGTTGTTAGCTTTAAGAAATGGTCCAAGAGATTAATGTAATAACAAAACTGAATGCTAATGTAAAAATGTGTTGATAAAATACTTCAAAACAAGCTTCCGTGGAGTTTCTTATCCTTCTTCTCCACGAAGACCTAGATTTGGAACGGATAACTAGCTTTCTCATTAACAATACCAAAATCAAAATCAAAAGTCATTTATTCAAATTAGGCTGAGAATCAGCACTTTTCGAACGTCAAAATTACATAAGACAGTCCCCCAAAACGCCCACCCTTCACCACTTCCTAGTGCTTTTGCTGGGAAGAAGAAGTGGCGCAACAAACTCCCCAGCAGCACAGCTGTCTGTTCAGTTAGGAAAAAAAAAATGATTCTATACAATAATTTATAAGATAATTTACATTACGCAAAATAAAATTTAAATTATAAATTAATAGCCATATGACAGCTAGCACACGCCAATATACCAACCAAAAACATCGAGAACTATACTCAAGCAGAAATAAAAATAACTAAACGTAAACAATATCTAAAAAAAAAAGAAAATAAAGCCTCCAGGCATAAAGGGCGTGCCCGCTTACATAGAGCTGTAACTAGAAGATATAATAATATTGATAAACTAGGACCATCGAGGTAAAATAAATAATTGTCGAGGTCGCTAGCTAACCACATATTGTAATACAACTCATTAAAAAAAAACATTGTAATGAGTAGATTATGTCAACAATAAATAAAAATAAAATAAATGTACATAAAAAGTAAAATTATAGACTTTTATATAAACTCATAAAACCTGTCAGTAGGTAAACTAATTCTGGAGAAAGAACATTTAAACATTGTCTTGAGTTAATCACAGCGACCAACAATTCTTATCATTTAAGTAGTCGTTGATGGAATAGTATGCCTTTGAACAAAGGTTGGACTTTACTTTAGTTTTAAACGCATTAAAAGGCAAATCTAGCAAACAAGAGGGTAGCTTGTTATAAAAGGTTATACCAAGCCCAACAAATGAGTTATGAACCTTATGAAGCCGGTGAAAGGGAGCACGTAGTTTATCCTTACTTCTAGTGTTAACGTTGTGAATATCACTGTTTTTAGTGTATAAGTGCCTATTTATTGACAAGTCTAATTGAAATAAATGCCTAGTCTTGTCTCCATGTGCTTTCTTATAATCCTTTTCCCTACACACCATATTCATATATATTAAAATACATAACATAACATCACGCCTTGTTTCCCCGAGGGGTTGGGCAGAGGTGCACCTGTAGTAGGTACACCCACATATTAAAATACCTACATGATTAAATAATTAACTAATAGGTAACCTGAAAATCCTGACACTCAAAAGTTGATAGTTAAGTGGATATCAATGCCTCTAAATGTAGTATATCTAATAATCTTTTTTTCTCACATCAGAAGTGGGATAGTGCCCTGTCTTACATAAGCGATTTCTAATGAATTTTATTTTGCTATTTTCATAATCAATGAAAAGTATTTCTATGATGCACCATCAGTTGATGTTCTCTCATTTCAAAGTAATATCAAAGCAGAGCATCTAAAGGCCTTACCGGCCTTGCAGCTCCCACTTACAGTCCTACTCTAGGAGTTGGCAGCATGATGTCATGCTGCCAACTCCTAGAGTAGGACTCTATTGATGATTTTGCTGGAAGCCGTGGTGTCACCGGGTAGCTGTCTAAACCCTCACCATGAGGATGACGTCATGCTGCCAACTCCTAGAGTAGGACTGTAAGTGGGAGCTGCAAGGCCGGTAAGGCCTTTAGATGCTCTGCTTTGATATTACTTTGAAATGAGAGAACATCAACTGATGGTGCATCATAGAAAAACTTTTGTTACTTTTAAACTAGAATATTTTAAAACAAGATGGTGCCGATTCTCTTGACGCAAATGCCTTTAAGCTGGGCTGGAAATCGCCAAAATTTAGTTTGCTCTTGTCAAACGATGATTTCCCATTCTGAAATAGACTTAAGTATATTTGACTATATTTTGAAACAACCAACTTAACTATATTTTAGTTTGACAGCACTAAGATGGTACTGAGATTTTAATTTAGTGTAAAAGACAATTTTGCTATTCTGAATTTTGCCTAACTGAGTCTGACCATTTTTAATGATTAAAAATGGTTTGGAGTCATATTAGTTGTCATGAACTAAAATTCACACGAATACCTCGACTTCGGGTGCAAAAACAGTACTGTACTGGTTTTTTTTTTCTTCTGCTTGTATCTCGAAAATGGTATGTCCTATCGCAAAAATAATGAAAATTTCGACCCCCTTTATAAAACCCTAAACCCTCAACAAGTAGGTTATATTTTTTTTATATTTTCCATGCAAAAAGTGAAAAATTCTAAATAAATAAGGTCGAGGCTCTAAAAAAAAAAAAAACACGGAATAGGGCAAACAAGTATGTACCACGTGGAGTCTTAATTGACAAATTCGATTTTGGTTGTTTCAAAATAATTTTTAAGTTGAGACTATTGCAGAATAGCTTTACGATTTTCATAGCCAAGAGTGAAGTCTTGGTGATAGTTTAGTTGGTTTAGTTTGGTGTACGGGAGAATCGCCACCAGTGTTGTTGTGTTGTTATTAAAAGTTAAGCTTCAATTGGTATTTTAACAAATTTCAAAAACAAAGGTCTCAGAAAACAATTGTATCTACTTGCATAAAAATATTCCTATAAAAAAAAGTACCTACTTACAATGATTAAATATAAGTTGAAAGATCATTAGGTAATAAACCAAAAATAGTGAAAATCTAATTGAAGCTTGGCTTTTGATACCAATAATAACTAGGTACGTTGTTACTCTAGCTAGATTATAATTAATTCTAGTTCTCACAAAGATGAGACTGAGAATAGGATACAAGTGTTCACTTATATGAAACTTGGCATTACAAGAGTACTAATTTAATGTATATATAAATTAGGTAACACAGAAAAACCAAAAATGAGATTAGGGTTCTGAACAGGACATTGCGAGGAATTGTGTACTAAATTACTTAGGCCATTGTTGTCAATCTTTGATCCTGCTCTAAAAACAGTGTTATACTGATGCTACTGCTATAGGATATGGTGTTTTTTTAACCCAGAAATACGATAGTGATTCTTAAGTCGTCACTTATAAGAGAACTACACCTGCAGAGTCAAAATATAGTTCTTATGATTTAGAAACTCTAGCTATTCACAACGCCTTGAAACACTTCCCGTGTCTATTTACTAGAAATTAACTTCATAATTATTATCACAGATTGTAACACTATGTGCAATGAACAGTCAGAGTGGCCGAACGTTCTGTGGAAAGTACAACAATTAATTAACACAACTGTACAAAAATCCACGGGCTCTACCCCTTTGCTATTACTTACGACGTACTAGATGAAAAAGATAGACAAAATCCAAATAAATTAGAGGCTGACCGAGAAATAGCTAGACAAATTGCAGAAAAATTAAATAAACGTTTACATGTCACTCGTCGTAACAATGTAAACTTTAACGTAGGAGATGTAGTGTATGTCTCGCGGAAACATATGCGTAATGATGAATTGGCACCTAAATTAAAGGGCCTTTGAAATATCTTCTATCCTTTCTAATGATCATTTTGCTCTGCAAGGTCTGGGTGATTTACGATACATTTCAGTAGCCAAAGAAAAATTAAGATTCTGCCACTTTACCTAATTACATTTTCTTATTTTTGTGTTGATATTTTGTTCTATTAATCTGACATGATAAGTTACTAAAAGCATTTTTTAATTAATTACACACTGATGTGGATTTAATTCGGAAATAAATAGAAAGAATTATGTATAATTATATAACTTATAATATTATATATATTATTATACTGCTGGTCGGTCACTGCCCTGATACCTTTCTGAAATTCATGCGCAGCAGGTGATAGGACTGGTATGTCAAGGCCAGAGGCTATTTATAACATTACTGCTGGTCGGTCACTGCCCTGATAGCTTTCTGAAATTCATGCGCAGCAGGTGATAGGACTGGTATGTCAAGGCCAGAGGCTACTTATAACATTACTGCTGGTCGGTCACTGCCCTGATACCTTTCTGAAATTCATGCGCAGCAGGTGATAGGACTGGTATGTCAAGGCCAGAGACTTCTTGAAAACAAATATTTATTTATTTAAATATAATTAGTTGGGTACTTCGAGAGCGAAGTACACGTGATAGATTACTTTTTTTTAAATAATTACCATTTGTGATGGTTATTTTGGTACATTTCAGTTTAATAGAACATCCAAACAATAGATTTACATATACTTTTAATTTATCCTATGTATATTATTATATGTGTTATTAGGAGCTTAAAATCATATGAGATACACTTATAATTCTTTACCTAATTGCATTTATATATAAAAATTGAAAAAAAATAAAAAAAAATGTTTCCGCTGGTCGGTCATTTGCTTGGTGCAAGTCTATCCCACTAGCAGCGGGTGGAGGGGACTTGACACGTCGGCAATTGGCAAAACAAAAGTAAAACAATTGTAGAAAAAGGGTCTCTAAAGTACTTCGAGAGCGAAGTACTTGTCAGCATGGCCGTGTTATATAAATGTAATTATTGTGTCTAAAAATAAATAATATGATATAGAAATGTAATTATACTTGTTATACCTATAAATGTAATTATTATCTATGGTTAATTTACGAAATGAATTTAATAACAAACTTATTTTTTATAAGTCAAACACTAATTTGACTCAACTGTTGTTATTGTCTCCAATATCTTGGTTGAATTATGTAGTAGGGTCACACTGATTTATTTGTTGTTCCTATATTTAAATACTAAATGATTGAGGATACAAGTTTCATTAAATTATTTTGTTAAGTATATCTAAGAGATTAGTTTACGTATAAATTATATTTTTGTAAAGGTATTATTATAGTTTATAGTTTAAAGTATTTGTTTTGTATTAATAGTTCAGTTCATTTTTATCTGTGGCAATATTCATGTTAGATAGCTATTATGGGTAGACAACTGTCATTTGAAATGCTTTTTAAGGTCTTGTAACTTAATTCTTGTTCTCTTTTCTGTACGTGTCACTGGACTGGTAACAATATAAAAGCTTATGTTAACATCTAAGAATAGACCCTGAGTGGTGTCCATGTCTGTAATATTGAGTTGCTAAAAGCTAATATAAGGAAATAATGTTGCTTATCAGAAGTTCTGCTTTTATTGTAAAATGGATTGAAATAAGGATCATCAGATCACTTCTGGTGAAAGATCGACTGACTACAATGTTCATGTAAGTTAAATTGTCATTATATCTTGATTATTGCTGATAACTATGATAATATTCATATTCTATTTCTTGTCATTGATAAAGTTGTTAGCTTTAAGAAATGGTCCAAGAGATTAATGTAATAACAAAACTGAATGCTAATGTAAAAATGTGTTGATAAAATACTTCAAAACAAGCTTCCGTGGAGTTTCTTATCCTTCTTCTCCACGAAGACCTAGATTTGGAACGGATAACTAGCTTTCTCATTAACAATACCTATTTATTGACAAGTCTAATTGAAATAAATGCCTAGTCTTGTCTCCATGTGCTTTCTTATAATCCTTTTCCCTACACACCATATTCATATATATTAAAATACATAACATAACATCACGCCTTGTTTCCCCGAGGGGTTGGGCAGAGGTGCACCTGTAGTAGGTACACCCACATATTAAAATACCTACATGATTAAATAATTAACTAATAGGTAACCTGAAAATCCTGACACTCAAAAGTTGATAGTTAAGTGGATATCAATGCCTCTAAATGTAGTATATCTAATAATCTTTTTTTCTCACACGCTCATATTATGGGTCTTTAAAGGGAGGAACTAACCTCACTGCGTACCATGTTAGGATACTGTCGCTGTTTCAGGAACTAGAGCCAACCGCTAACGTTTCGGCCCAACGACTGTCAGATCAGGTGCGGGTCATCCAACGCAATCATAGGTTGGACGATGCCGCACTTCATAGGCTGCGCTCAGAAGTACTGAGCAGCCATATCGTTTCCACTCCGGCACAAACCGCGGCACAAGCGTCAAATATTGATGCAATCCCGCCGTGGGTCAATGATGGTGTTGAAGAGGAGGGTGATAGGGTTTTCACAGTATGTAGCCAGTGTAACGTTCGATTGAGGAGCGCACTGGAGGATGCATTTTGCAGTATAGGTACACTTCGAACGAACTTAGACCCCGATAACCACGCCTACCTATGCACAAAAAAATAGGTCGCTGGTGTGTACCTTGAACTCGCAGCTTAGTAATTATTTCGAGAGCGGCGAGAATCTCATTGATACACACTCGATCCTGTATTGCGCGGCTGTTGCGGCATTTCGTTTAGCTAACGTCAAATCTCCAAACTGTGACGGAGCTACTCGACCAAAACCAGCCGTACCAGCCTAGCATCTCAGTTCCAGTCATCTTTAGAGTCTGGGTCGCTACCACAGCTTCTAACAACAGGCGTTACCCACCTGGTCCATAAGTCAAGTAAGTAGTCCCACGGAACCCAAGAAATATAGACCGATCACATGTTAAACATAAATGAGTCAATTTTTTTGGGCCCACTAGTAAATGATAACGTATATCAATCTTATCACTATAACAACCATCTTATTAATTAAAACTGACCATAAATTATACAAAAATCTAACCGGAATCATGAACTAATAATAAAAATTTTGATGAGGCAAAAAGTACGTGTTGAGGGGCGTTTTGGCGTTTACTTAAACATGAAAAAATGTTACTACGGTGCGCGGTGGTCATAGTATCGTCGGCTGTAAATGTGTAAAAAGTTATGAAAGGAACCGTAATCTTGTTTTTAAATGCTGTTTTAAAAGGCTATCGCAAATATCGCGTAACGTGGTTTAAAAATCACCGTGGAACGAAACGTAGTAAAATTCCGTTGTTTTACATGACAGTTGACACTGACAGATGACAGACAACTGAATTCTTATTTCTTTCCGTTTCTATAGAGATGCGTGAAAGTGTTTCTTCGGTTCTTTTTGTATTTTTATTCGAAAGATTTTTGAAAATGGCATCTGTTGTCAAGGCACACTAGTAGAACAACTTATTATATTTAAATACAAATTGACACCATCCCATGAATTTCTAATACTAGGGCTGCTCTTGCTGGATATTGTTGTAATTGTTTAGTGGGCAGACGCACTGTTGGCCGCTGTGCACACATCGTCGTCTGTCGTATAGTTTTTATCTTGGGCACGGCATCAAAGTGAGGTTGAGCCACCTGCAATTTTTTTAGATGAAATACTTCTTATACCTAAGATATGACTTTGAAAATGATGATGATTAACAGTACCTATTTAATAAATACTTTTTGTTACGTATGTAAAGTGTTTTTTTTTTCTCCTTACACAACCAGCTTAGAACATTATTACATCTAATCCATTTTCGTGAATCAGTCTATCTAATCCTGAAAATCTTATCAAAATCTGTTCTGTAACTGTCTGTCACATAGTACATGTACATGTACTATGTGACAGACAGTACATGACATTGTTTTATACTATTAATTATTGAACAGTGCACTATTTCAAATTTAAATACCAATGAAACCTATTCACTCATTAGACAATCGCTCTTGTGGGATTTAAGGTTATAGTGAGAGTAATGTTTTGATTGTCGTGTTTCACAGTATTCCGATTACATAAAAATTTACTAATATTACCACTGTAATCTAGAGATTAAAAGGAATAAAGCAACATGCATTTCATTTCCATACGCCACAATATGAGTGGTGGGCCCATTCCCCAAACAAAAAAAAAAATTACTCCTTTCTTACATCCATTTTGAGAGCGAAAATTAACACACACATTGGCAAGAACTCGATTATGTCTGCCTCTCAAAATGGATGTAGGAATGGGTCCCGCAGTACTAAGGCCCTACTCCTCATAGACATGGCCATTAGCCGTTCTTCGATAGACTATAATAAGGCCAATGACTCAGTGCCACATACGTGGCTCATAAGGGTGCTGGAGTTGTAGAAGATAGATGCAACTCTGCGCTCCCGCCTGATGTCATGTATGGGGCAATGGAGGGCGGTGCTTCGCTATCCAGGATGTCGACAGATCCAGGGGAAAGATGAGCCTGTATAAATTAAGCGGGGAATATTTCTGGGAGACAGTTTGAGTCCACTTAAGTTCTGCTTAGCCCTGAATCCTCTAAGCATGCTGCTTGAGGATTCAGGTCTAGGCTATCAGTTCAGGTGATCAGATCATATCTCACGTCCTCTTCATGGATGACTTGACACTATTTGCCCCCAACAAATTGCGACTGATGGACCTACTGAAGGTAACTGAAACATTCAGTAGCGCCATCAGGATGGAATTTGGTGTAGATAAATGTGCAGTCATGCATGTAAAGCGAGGGGAGATTAGGGAATCCGAGGGAACTCAACTCTCGAACTCGTTACACCTTAGATTCCTCTCCTCATTCGGAAGTGTTAGGCATCAACGTTGCTAGCATGAAGCAATCATTTAAGGAGCGCTTCTTTGGTCGCCTGAAGAAGGTATTAATTAGTCTTCTTTCGGGCGGAAACAACTAGCGCGCCTTCAACGGTTGGGTCATGCCCGATTTTATATGCTCTTTTGGCATACTCAAATGGACTCAAACTGAACTCGACCCTCTGGACAGGAAGGTCCGTAAACTTCTGACCGAAAACCGGATGCGTCACCCACGTTTATCGGTGATGAGACTGTACATCCCGCGGATATGGGTCGAGGCTTTTTAAATGCGAGGACCCTCCACTACCGCGAGGTGTGCAGCCTCAAGGAATATTTGTTTAAAGCCGAAGTGGGTATGCAACGTGTTGTGGCCGCAGTGGACAAGGGGCTCACCCCACTCCATGGCTAAAGAGAACTGGTGCAAACCAGTAGTAATTATTACAGATAACCGCAAGGAAGTATGGCAAATCCAGGAGCTTCACGAGCGCTTCTATCGGGCTCTTCATGAGCCCGGTGTAAATTTCTTAGCATCCGTATCCTGGTTACGTTTCGGTGACCTTTTCGGGGAAACTGAAGGTTTTGTCTATGCAATTATGAACGAAGTTACCTTGACGAATAATCACCGGAGACATATTATGAAGGGCGGGACGATTGACGTGTGTCGGGCATGCCACCGTCTGGGCGAGTCCGTGAGATATATTATTTCTGGTTAACGGTTCGTCTGGCTAACGGCGATTACTTGCACAGGCATAACCAAGTGGCTAGGAAATTATTATAATAATTATTACATAAGGTTGTTGACCAATGTTGTGGAATGTGAGCTCAGCTACCATGGTGCTGATTGTCGTAACGGCCAATGGCCTCATGACCGAAAGCCTCGACCAACATCTCTCGAGGCTCTCGTTAGGCGGTTGGATCAAGAGCCTGATTCAGAAGGCAGTACTCCTCGATACGGCTCGCATTGTGAGGAGGTTCCTGTCTCTGCAGCCCTAACCACCGGCAGCTTGGACTCTGCTCCCGACACCGATTTTTTTATATTTTTTAATGTTTTTTAATTCATCTTATTTTAAGATATTAAAAAATATAAATTCATAAGAATCTATATGAATAAACGACATAATAATATGTTTAAAAATAAACTGTTTATTTTTTTAATTTATAAATGGTATAGTTTATGGAGGACACCACTGACATTTAGCGTATTACAATATTACATTTAGATATTTTTACGTCCTTTGGAAGGCGTACGAAAGGCCGAAGCCAACTCTCGTAGACGCCCGTTAGACGTGTTTAATTAATTAAACAAGGCAGCTACGATTATCTCTGTATGCACTATGCTCCAAGGACACCCAAGGACAACCCCCGGTTGGTGCAGGCAAGATATGGAAACAAAGATATTGGATTATGGGTTTGGGTGGTTTACCGGTGAAATACTAAAATCCCGCATATGGGTCTTTACGCCGCCATAACGTCAATCACCGTCGACCCGAATTAGTGACGCGCGACTCACGCGGTTTAGAACTCTATTTTTACTACTACGAGTAATTATAGGTTAATATCATTTGCAGTTTTAGTCTATGGCCTGACGGAGGAGAGACGGAGAGGAGCTCGTGGCTAAGTAGTAACTGCCGCACGGGTGGATCCGTCAGGTTAAGCTACGTTTGCCGGGGTTGGTCTGTGGATGGGTGACCATCTTTACATACCGAGACTCCTCCTTGCCTCGGAAAGCACGTTAAGCCGTTGGTCCCAGTTGTCATTCGTGGATCTTTGACAGTCGTTACGGGTCGTCAGAAGCCCGAAAGTCTGACAACCAGTCTTACCAAGGGGTATCGTATTACCCAGTTACTGGGTTGTGGAGGTCAGATAGGCAGTCGCTCCATGTAAAATACTGGTATTCAGCTGCATCCGGTTAGACTGGAAGCCGACCCCAATATAGTTGGGAAAAGGCTAGGCAGATTGATTTTGAGTCTATGGCCTGACGGATATTCTCGTCAACAAAAGCATTTCAATACAAAAATATCCATAGGCAACACTAGGAAAAAAAGTTGAAACTGACAGTTCTCGTTCTCGCGATCTCGTTTCCGTGTTCGAGTGCGCGCTTGGTAAAGTATTTCGTTTTTTTTTTAAATTGTTTTTGTGTGTAAATCGACTGAAAGTGGTGTTATTTCGTTTGTACGTCGTTCGTAGTTTTTACATCGTGGTAGATAATATTTGCACTAAATAACATCGTATTATACCAATTTTGAACCAACCAAAAAAATTTAAACAAAACCAATAGTGAAAAAAGTGATATTGTAATATTATTTTTAATTTTGTGTGTGCTTTGTTTGTGTAATCGGAAGGTAAGTGATTATTTATCATTTTCACGTAGTTAGTTTATACTATTATATAATATTGTCACGAAATATTATCATAAAAACTTATTTTTGCACAAAATGTTCGACAAGAACCGGTATTAAAAGTCGTACAACTTTCGTCAATCATATTATGAAAATGTTACGTAGGACTCTAAAAAAACGCTGTTGTTAGATAATTTATCTACTCCTATTAATGTTTACAAAACTTCGTGCACATTGATAAAGTAGTTTTATCAGAACAAGAAAAAACAGAAACAAAAACATTTTCAGCCAGTTATCTGATAACATCATTTTGTTATATTATAAATACAATTCTCGTAACATGAGTTTAGCTTACACTGCATAATATGGTCTGCTCATTCACGAACCCAAAACAGCTTACATTTACGTAACAAGAGCCCATAGAAACAGCTCAAGCGAGCGTTTTTTGTTATCGAGGTCATAAACATGTCATGCCGTCGGCTGTGCCGTCGGAATGCGTTGGTAGATACTTGACAGAGGTGATTTTGTTGATTGATCTCATAGGCGCGCGCACTTAAGCGGATAAAGAGTGGAGCGGTATTCCACGGCTATCAGGACAATCACATACCAGCCTCTTACTGGAATACTTCCTTCCTCCGAGCACATATTTGCTCTTGCGAATCTCCACTCAAGCCGGTCAATAAGAGTGACTGTGGAGTTTCTTGCCCATTTTTCTCCATAGGTACCTACTACACTTTGGAATGGGCAACTAGCTTTCTATTTCTGACTGATCCACTTCTTGACAATTCAAAAGTGCCTGTAAATGGTTTAATTGAAATAAATGGTTTGAGTTTGAATAAAGGCATGAAAGAGGTGGGAGCTCTAATCCTCCCGGGAGATAAGGTCCGTGGGGTCGCTACTGCCCAACAGCTCGCCACATGCTGCCCTGCGGACCGTACACATTTAGATTATTATTACAACAATATTATTTTGTAATTGCTGCCAGCCTTTTGGGCACTTTTCCTGTTGACATCAATGCGGACGAAATGTTGATGCCCTATAATTATTCCTCCTCCCCTCCCCCTTATATATTTGTACTTGTATTATTATTATTATTTTAAATCTGTTCGTTTTTAAATCATGTAAATACGTGTGTATAAAATAAATTTTGAAATTCGTAATTGTGTAATTGTTTTAGTACGTAATTTGTACGGTTTACGTACATAGCGTCAGGCTGCAAACGCAGCAACCTACTTTTCTCTTTAGTATTTAAAACAATGTTTAATATAATTTTAACGTAGTTGACAAGTTACGTACTTACATCGAACATCGCGGATTAGCATCCAACCTACACTTTGTTGTGATCGGTATTTATACTCTAATAAACTTTTAGAGTTACCAAGTCTGTGTGTGTTTGCGTCAACTCACCTAACTCCAAGAACTGGCTTACTTGCCACTTCTTACTTAAACTACGAGTGTAAGGTGCCGACTACTACGGGATCTTACATAAGTAATTGTGTGTTAGTATGTTAGTAATTGAGTTATTTCATTTTAAATGTGTGTCTGTTGTTTCGACACCACTAACTTTATTATTATTTGTATGCCAGGTATGCCCTCGAGTCAAATGTAGCGAATTGATCATGTTACTATAACAACCTATTGTATTGAAATAAAAATTTACGAATAAATTTGATTTGATTTGATTAGGTTCGTCAATCGCTACTAAAATGTCAAGAATATCAACTAAAGAATGCTCTAGCTCTTTTTCTATATATTTTTTTTAAATAATGTATAGGTAGATATGTTAGGCTCGACCAAAGTTTTTATGAATTATATGGAGAGTTGGTGTAACGTAAAACTAAGTTTACACCGAATTTATTATTCGATTTTAAGTTGTGACCTCAGGTTTTTGTTCAGTATATCGTACAACATTAATATTTCATAATGTTCGTCCAAAAACAGTCACAACATTTGACATCGACTTGCGTGAGTAGAATAAATCATAGTACCGCGACCGGAGCCGTGCCGGCTTTAAAACCTGTCTGGTTAAATGCTGAGCACTATGGCAGGCATTAGGGCGCTGGCGCTTTGACAAGGCTCCAGAGACCGCCGGCCGGCCAGCGGCCGGATAACGTTCGTTGAATAAAACATTACATAATTCAATCCATCTCACGTAATTAATGTCAATCGCAGTCAGGATTCGCTCGCTAGAGGTGCGCCACACCCACGCGCGCGCCTTGCAAATTCTATTGATATGCGAGGCGCGTCCCTCGCGACTCTCTTCGATCTCGATATGGTCTCACACCAACACCTAATTCTTCAATAATTCATCAAGCTTTGCTGGCTATTAATTATGGAGCCATTTTTCACAAAGATAGACCGACGTTTTGCATTTATACGTTCTATTCGCTGGGAGTTTGGTACTGCATGTTGTACGCTCACTGATAATTGGATGCTATCAGGCGCAGTATTGAAGCAGCGTCAGAGCTAACAACCGGATTAATAACGCTTCGCTGAGAGTTAACTAAGTTGCGAGTGTCGCGCGCTGCGAACTGTGTCAGTTGACAAGCGGCGCTGAGTGACGCGCATTAGTTCGCGAGACGCTGCGAATAATCACAGCGCGCATCATAACAAAACAGAAATACTACACGCTGTCACACGAGTCCAGGAATTTCAATAATTGGTAGGCAAATCGAAACCATTTCGAATCACTAAAGTTGCAGGCTGACATTCTCGAGTGATATTGTTTGTTGGCCCTCTGCGTGAACTGTGTGGTGGCGCACGTCAGCTGGCGATCAGCTCGACAGTGCGATCAAAGGAGAGGGTTCCTCAGACAAGCTGTCGCCGCGACGCACTCGTCCACACACTGTTATCGCTGACCGCCATCACACACGGAAAGGCCGACATAATAACAATGGTTAGATATTTTATATTCTAATACAGATTGTGAGTTAAATGACTATTTAAGGAAAAGGCTGAAGAAGCAGTTGAATTTGAAGAATGAAGGTATATTTTAGATTTGTGTGCAGTGGGTACCACAACTATAAAAACAACAATAAAAACTTTTTTACAGAAAAATACAACCGACTTCCAAAAATAACACTACAAAGTAAAAAACGCCCCCCGTCGCGACGCTGCCGCGAGCTGACGCGTTTTTAAACGCTCCGTAAACTTATTTCCAAAAAGTGGTTTTAACAAGTTGAAACAACCTAATACTTATTGTATAACGTAATAGACTAATTAGATAAACAAAACTGTGTAAAAGTGTATCTGTATAACTCCAAGTAATAACACCAAAAGTGATCAAAAGCTTATTAAAATTATCGTTGGAAGTGGACTTATCTGTGTTAACTCGTTGAGTGCGTACCTTCAAAGGGAAAGCAAGGTTACGCCACTAACATTTTCAATTTGGATTTGGCATTAGTTGGCCTATTTTGCCACAGCTATTGTGATGCGTTTGGATCGACGAGTCACAATGCGGCAGTTCGAATCCCAGTCTCAGCAATAATTTTTTGGATGTTTTTTTTTTTTTACTGATGTTGATTATCGAAGAATAAGTTTAAAAACGACTCTAGATTCACTGTCCAAATAGCTTTTTATTTCAAAAACGATTTTACTAAATCCAGAAATTCACCTTTAATCGTGATGCGTCCTAAATGAACTCCACCTCCGAAAATGACGATTATGATGCTCATATGGCTGCCTCGGATACTGAGGATGAAGATACCCGAAACGCAGCTTACCATTCGAGATCCCGAAAACGAGGCCATGACGATGAATTGAACATCATTATCATCGTCATTGATTTTGGATTGGAGGGGTACTTCCTCCAAAATGGGGCAAAAAGGGGGCTACTGGATATCTCCTCCTAGTGAGATTTCGACGATTTCGATGTTTTTTTTTTTTCTATTTGAAACGTTTTTAAACTATTTAATGTTTTCGTTAACGATATCGCACTGTCTAAGATTTTCAGAATGTTACATGTATACTTAGTCTGGCCATAAATACTGTTACAATTAAAAATAAGAAAGATATTACATTTGAATTTGGAATCTGTCATTTTTATTATACGATTGTTCATTGTGTTTTCTATTTTTGGCGCCAATACATTGTACAATATTTTGCAATATTAAAATGGAGAACCTGCTAAAGAGAACCGAATCGCTGTGATTGCATTACACAAAGTTGGTATGGAGCCAAATGCAATTTTTTAAACTCTCCATACGCTTGGTATTAGTCAAATGTTTGTGTACCGGGCTATTAATAGGTAGAATTAAACCTTCTCTGATTGTGACAGAAAAAGATCTGGCCGTCCACGTAGTGTTCGTACGAAAAAGGTGGTCAAAGCAGAAAGGGAAAGAATTCGAAGAAATCCTGTCCGAAAGCAAAAGATTTTATCTCGGAAGATGAAGATAGCACCCAGAACCATGTCGCGTAGTTTAAAAGATGACTTAGGAATTTCAGCCTATAAGAGACGCACTGTTCATTTTTTTACTGATAATTAATAAAAGAATAGGATGGTAAAATCGAAACAACTACTGAAGCGGTACGCAAAAGAAGGTCACAGAATTTTTTTGTTTACGGATGAGAAAATCTTTACAATTGAGCAACATTTTAACAAACAAAATGACCGTATTTATGCTCAAAGCACTAAGGACGCTTCCCAATTAGTCAACAGAGTGCAACGTGGGCATTATCCGACTTCAGTGATGGTTTGGTGGGGTGTTAGCTATGAAGGAGTGACAGAGCCATATTTTTGTGAAAAAGATCAAAAGGATCAAAACATCGGCACAAATGTATCAAGAAACCATTCTTGAGAAGGTAGTTAAGCCCCTTAATAACACCATATTCAATAACCAAGTATGGTCCTTCCAACAAGACTCGGCGCCAGGTCATAAAGCTCGGTCCACACAGTCTTGGTTGGAAGTGAACGTTTCGGAGTTCATCAGAGCTGAAGACTGGCCGTCGTCTAGTCCCGATCTTAATCCGCTGGATTATGATTTATGGTCAGTTTTAGAGAGTACGGCTTGCTCTAAACGCCTTGATAATTTGGAGTCTCTAAAACAATCCATACGATAGGCAGTGAAAAATTTTCCCATGGAAAGAGTGCGTGCTTCTATTGATAACTGGCCTCTTCGTTTAAAGGACTGTATTGCAGCCAATGGAGGAGACCACTTCGAATAAGCTTTTTATATTTTAAATTGTTTTATATTTATGTATTAAACTCACTCACACACTGTAAAAAAATAAATATTATTTGCAATTAAAAAAAAAATACTTCGTGACAATATTTGTGACAAAACTAGGTACAGACGACCTTAAATTCTCTAGGATAATCGAATCTGAAGACGATAAAACATTACTTCAGAGGGATTTAGAGTCAATAGTTCAATAGTGTAAAGACAATTAATTAAGTTTAAACGTAAAAAAGTGCTACCACGTGAGATACACCCGGAAAAAAAATTACTGCTAGTGTGTATCATGTGGGCCCTAACATTATCCAAGAGGTAGATCAAATAGGGGAAATAGGAGTTGTTTTTGACAACACCTTGACATTTGTACCTCATGTTGACGGCGTCATCAAAAGGGCTTCAAGAATGCTGAGATTTGTTGTAAGGAATGTTGCTGGTTTTAAGCGCAGTCGGACAAAGATCTTGTTTGGAGACCTCATTACTCCACGCACATCCTTCAACTGGAGCGAATACAAAAGAGATTCCTCTGGCATCTGGCCTATGCCAGCGGAAATGCAAAAAGGATACGATCATATCAAGCCCGAATATCCTATTTTAAGATGGTATTATTGGAGAAACGTAGAATAATCATTGATTCCTTATTCCTATATAAGCTTCTCCGATGCAAAATTGATTGTCCCCTTTTACTATCCAATTTTCAGTTTCGGGCCCCTGCTAGACTATCTCGTGGTCCTATTACTCCTTTATACCCTCTACTCCGCAGAACAATACTTGGTGCAAACTCTGTGAGTCTGGTGAGTGCTGCTGAGGCAGCACTGGGGTGGGGCATGTTAGCGATGCAACAAACACATTGGCATTTAAAATTGTAAAAAGGGAGTGTGCGGGGTCAGAGCGGGTAAAAAGGGCGAGTCCCAAACCGCCATTTTGATTTGGGATGACGCAGTGCCATTTCTAACGCCACGGACAGCGCGCGCTTCCTTATCTAAAAATTATGTTGTCCAACCCTACGTTTTAAAATATAAATCTTTGCTCATCAAGCGTTGTTTTACCATCGATCCACACCCGTAACAGTGGTCTTCGAGCCAGATTGCGAATGTTTAATACTCCGCTGCCCGCGTCGAGAAGAAACATGGTTAACACGCAAACTGAGAGAAAAGGAGGAGTTGGAGGCAAATCAGCAATCGGTTACCGGAGCACAGGAAATGCCACCGCCTACACCAGTAAAAAAGAAGGATGATGAACTTAAAGTAAAAAGTTCTTGTGCTGCGAGTGTAGTGAAATCGGAACGAACCGGAAAAGGATAAGATATAAAGATAAGATAAGGAAAACCTATGGCGATTACGTAAATGTCTACGCGGCGCCGCTCAAGAAGCCGTAGAAGGCCTGCTTATTAGTGGTTTTTCATCTGCAGAAGTAATTTCTGCGTTGAACCTACAATTTGGAAACGTCGACGTAATTCTTTCCCGCATCGTGTCAGACATTAAAAGGATGAACAACCTGTCTACAGATTTCCATCGAGAAATAGTACCCTTTGCTGTCAAAATAAAGAACTACGTCGCAGCTGTACGAGCCCTTGGCCGCCATGAATACCTACAAGGCATGGAAGTAGCTAAGTGCTCGCGAAGTGGATAGTATCACAGAAACCAAGACTTGATGTGCTGTCAGATTTCCTCACCGAAGAAGCTGCGAAAATATCAACCTGTAGTGCTACCTTATTACAACCAAGAACGGACAATTTCAAACGCAAACAAAGTGACAAATTGAACAATGTACAAACTGTTCTAGTGCAAGATGGACAAAGTGAAGAAAAGTGTCGTTATTGTCGTACTGCTAGTCACAAATTAACTGAGTGTAAAAAGTTTAAAAAATCACTACGAAAGGACAGATGACTGCACGTAAAGCGTAACGGTATTTGTTACAAGTGTTTACTAGCGCATCATCGTAGGGACACGTGCACCGCTCCCAGCTGTGACGTAAACAATTGTGGACAATCCCATCACCGATTATTACATTATATGTCGCGTCAAGACAACAGTGAATCCGTGCCAGCGGTACAACCCGAAGTTCCACCCGATACTGAAGTTCCATCCGAAACAATAACAAATATTAATGTCAGCTGCTCCGTAATGTTGAAAATTGTACCTATAAACATTCACGGACCGAACGGAAGTGTGAGCACAACCGCGCTGCTAGACGACGGCTCGACTGTGTCGTTGGTTAGCACTTCGCTGGCGGAGAGAGTGGGGCTGCGCGGCCGCTGGGAATGCCTTCGTGTGTGTGGCGCGTGGAACGACACCAAACTATGTAGTATGCAATGCACAGCGAGCAAAGATGACTTTGTGTGGTGTTGATAACAAGATGTTTACAATCGACGCGCGAATTGTTAAAGATATTTATAAACCTACCACAAAGCTTATCTACAGTAAATACCAAAAACTACAAGTACCTTTGTGACATCACCGATAATTTATGCACAAAAACACAACTACAACCACAAGTCTTAATCGGACAAGATAATAAAATTGTCACCTTCTCTTACCTTTGGAAATGAGGGTGGGTAGACCCGATGAACCCTGTGCCACCCGGACTCCCCTGGGTTGGTGCCTGCATGGAAGGGTGCCTAATGTTTACTTACCTGATTCTGCTATACGTCATTCCTCATTGTTTACGTCATAGAAACAGAATGTATACTGCGAGAGATCCAGGAGGAGGTACGAAGGTCGTTCTCAATCGAGTCCATGGGCGTGTCTGGCAAGCCAAGACAGAACTCGGAAGACTTACGCGCTGAAGAAAGTTTAGAACGAACTTCTGTTCTCATCAATGGTCAATGGCATGTTGGTTTAACTTGGCGTGACGAGAAATATGTGATGCCAAACTCATACCCGACGTCTCTGTGTAGACTGAAAGGAGTAGAACTCAAATCAAAGAGAAACAAAGAATATGCGAAAAGATACGAAGAACGCATACGACATCTATTTGATAACGACTACGCAAAAAGATGTAACAGCTTAAATGTTACACCGACGAGAACTTGGTACTTACCTCACTTAGGTGTCGATAACCCCAAAAAAATTAAATTGCGTTTAGTGAGTTTGACGCAGCAGCAAAAGCAAATGGTTTTTCACTTAACAATTACTTATTAAAAGGCAATGACCTACTTATGTCGTTATTCGGCATTATGTTGCGATTTAGAGAAAATCGAGTAGCAGTATCTGGAGATATTAAAGACATGTTCCTCAGAGTAAAAATTCGACCAGAAGACCAGTAGGTATGCCTTCCGATTTCTTTATAGAGAAGAACCAGAAGGACCTATAAACACCTAGGTGATGTCGTCTCTAATTTTTGGTGCTAATTGCTCGCCCTATAGTCCAATTTGTAAAAAAAAAAAAAAAACACAAAGCAGTATGAGTCATCAATGCCTGCTGCGGCTTCTGCTATACATAAAAGTCATTATATGGATGATTATATAGACAGCCTACCTAACGAAGAGACCGCGATACAACTGATTCATGACGTCATGTCCATCCAGCAGCAGTCAAATTCAAAATAGGTCAACAGTATGAAGGCGAACGCACGCTTTGATTGATTTGGCATCCAAGTGATGATACTTTGAGATTCGACGTATCTTTCAAGCGGATACCCGAAAGTATTATAAATGGGATACAGAAGCCTACCAAGAGAGAAATGTTACGTGTGATACTCGTAATGTCCATTTTTGACGTATATGGCACCGTACACCATTATTGGAAAAATTATATTACAAGAAACATGGAAATTTTATCAGTTGGGATGATTATAACTGATACAGTGTTCGAGAAATGGTCAAAATGGATTTGTTTATTGAAATCATTACAAGATGTTAGCTAATATCTTGTAATATAATCAATACAGGAGCGAGCGAGAAGATAAATAAAATCTCCCCGCCACCACCCACCTCAAGCGCTACGCCTACGAGTTCTACGAATATTGCTACAAACGTAGCAGACGCGACATCTGCTACGAGTGCTACGACGCACAGCTGTTGCAATATTAATGACCGAAAGATTGTTACTCAAAATATGTAGTTATAGACACCTACAGATGCATGTATTTTGTGATGCGTCTAGCAAGGCATACTGCGCCGTCGCGTACTGGCGATGGAATGACGACAAGAATAATACACGCGCAGCAGTCATCGTGAGTAAATGTCGGGTTGTAGGAAACAAACCGATAACTATTCCACACTTGGAACTTCAAGCTGCTGTCCTACCGGCTAGACTCGCAGACTCAGTTGCTAAAGAACATACTATAAAGCCTGAGCAACGAATATTCTGGAGCGACTCGACAACAGTGCTACACTGGATAAGAAATAATGCTCGCGACTATAAAGTATACGTAGCAAACCGTTAAGGCGAAATTGATGAGTTCACGCAGATGAATGAATGGCGATACGCGCCAACAAAATTAAACGTAGCTGATATTGCTACGAGAGAAAACTACGTCTGCCCCATCCTGCAAGATAAATGGATGTACGGACCTACATTCTTACGCTGCAAAGAAGACGAAAGGCCGCATGACGTCATATCTGTTGAAAGAAAAGAAACACTATTAGAGTGTATTAATTTAATAAGAATAGATGCACAAGAAACTAACTTACCCGTACCTGATGCTACACGATTTAGTTCCTGGCTTCGCTTGCGTCGATCGGCTTCTTTGGTACTGAATTTTATAAATAAATGCAAGAAGCTAACTTGTGAGTTCGACGACACTATGAAGATGGCTGAAATATTATTACTAAAGAAATCACAAGCTGAATCGTTTAGCAAGGAGTTAGCTGAAATAAAAAACAACAAATGTGTATCAAAAACAAGTAACTTATTTACCTTGTCTCCTTACCTGGACGAACACGGAGTGATGCGCGTCGGTGGCCGCATCGGAGCTGTTCACGGCATTCTTCCTGAAACAAAAAACCCTGTAATATTAGATGGAAGAAGTTACGTTGCGACATTGATCGTTAAGTATTATCATTACTACTACGCACACGGAAATCAAGAAACAGTAGTAAATGAAGTCAAACAAAGATACTGGATTACGAGACTTAGACCTACCGTTAAACATGTAACATCTAAATTTTCAACTTGCAGAATAAGAAAATCCAAACCGGAAGTACCAAGAATGGGAGACTTACCCGTTGCTCGAATGGCCCATCATGAGCGGCCTTTCACTTACTGCGGTGTGGATTTATTTGGTCCCATGGAAGTCACGGTGGGAAGGCGCCGCGAGAAAAGATACGGCGTCTTATTCACGTGCTTGACAGTACGAGCAATCCTTCTGGAGGAGTCACTAAACTAACAACTGACTCCTTTATTATGGCACGACGACGACGGCTGCGAGACGGGGATGGCCAAAATATTTATATTTCGACAACAAAACTAATTCACGACGAGCGGATACGGAGCTGAAAAAAGCCATAAAATAAATAGACGAAGAAGTGCTGAAAGATGAGGCCTTAAATCGCGGAATCAAATGGACTTTCATACCGCCCGCGAGTCCCCACTGAGGTGGGGCGTGGGAAAGGCTCATCAGAAGCGTAAAGACCATCCTGAAATTAATTTTAAAATAACGCGCTCCCAGAGATGAAACTCTAAACACGCTGTTGACAGAAGTGGAAAATATGGTGAACAGCCGGCCATTAACTGACGTATCTGTGAACCCAAATGATCCAGAGACGTTAACTCCTAATCCTTTCCTTGCTGGGCTCGTCGTCTGGCTTACCTCACATAGGAAAATTTTATGATTCAGACAGTTATCTGAGGAAGCAATGGCGAATTTTGCAAAGTTTAGCTGACAATTACTGGCGCAGATGGGTCAAAGAAGTACTGCCAGACTTACTACCCCGTAAGAAATAGCAGGAGGAACACAAAAATTTAAAAGTGGGTGACTTTGTACTCATAGTGGACCCTGGTAGTCTTTGCAAATCTTGGCCAAGGGTATAATTCAAGAAGTGATCCCTGGAAAAGACGACCGAGTCAGTATGATTCGGTTAAAGACCAAATCCGGAACGTTGACAACACCGGTCACGCGTGTCGCTCGAATACCAGTTGATGGTGAGTGCTGCTGAGGCAGCACTGGGGTGGGGCATGTTAGCGACGCAACGCAACAAACACATTGGCATTTAAAATTGTAAAAAGGGAGTGTGCGGGGTCAGAGCGGGTAAAAGGGGCAAGTCCCGAACCGTCATTTTGATTTGCGATGACGCAGTGCTATTTCTATCGCCACGGACAGCGCGCGCTTCCTTATCTAAAAATTTTGTTGTCCAATCCTACGTTTTTTAAATATAAATCTTTGCTCATCAAGCGTTGTTTTACCATCGATCCACACCCTTAACACCTCGCCTTTGCAAATTGTTAAAAGGCTCCAGTGATCTTGTTGACGTGCATTTTGACTCATACGCCAAGTTTCATAGAACAACTAGTAGGCAGTAAATGTTTAATTTTAACTTAATTTTCATTTCATTTTTTCTCGATTTTGTTGTGTATCTGTTTGTTTTGTTCTATTAAATTTTTCTTTTGCTGCTTTTGTTAGTTATATATCCCATCATGTAATTTTATTTTATTTTAATTTAAACTTGCTTATTGTAGTCATCATAATATTAGTTTCATAGTTTAGTACTTGTGCCACACCTAATATTTTAATGGGGCATGCGGTGCTAACCTGTAAGAAATTGTTCCACTAACCTTAGATTATATTAGATATTACTTCAAATATGTACAGTGTAAACAATTGTTGGATGGCCAATAAAGGAAAATAAAAATAAATTACTTTAAGTTAGTCTCAAAAAAAAATGGTGAAAATCTGATGTGGATCCTCGGCATGAATAGCTCCTCAAAACGAAGTAAATTGCTCACTATTTATTAAAACCTATTAGTTATTTTTTCTAGCTGGCCTAAAAATTTTTACTCATAATTTTTCTGGTTTTTAGGGTTCTGTAGTCAACAAGGAACCGATATTATTTCTATTATTTTTTCACACTATTATTGTTTTGTGATTATTTTACTTTTTATTTTGTTATTGTCTTTCACGAACTATGTCCTAATAAATATTATTATTTCTTTCTTTCTTTCCGTATAGTTTCGCCATGTCCGTCTGCCTGTATGTCTATCTATCCGCGGCTTAAGTCAGATAATCTTAGTACTAGAAAGGTGTAATTTGGCATGGACCTTTACATATTAATCACGCCGACAGTGGCAAAATTATTATTTTTTTGGTTGCCTCTTCTCAAGAGTCCAGTCCCCCCCCTGCCAGCTAAATGGTTGTTTTTGGATATGCGAAAAAAATCACGTCAGTAGGCTTGATGGATCTGCGTTGAATTTGTGTTTGGCGCCGCCGACTTGAGAACCTCCTCCTTTTTTTGTCGTCGGTTAAAAATTACAAGCTATCTTTCATGATTTCTTCCTGCAGGTCTACTCCCTAAACATGAAGTTCGAAGATTCGGCCGAAGTTACGGGCGATAGCCACCTCTTCCTTATCACCTACGGAAATAAAATTAGTTTGGGGCCCAATCTAAGAATGAATGGTAGTGTTCAGGGTCTGATGATGGAGCTGGAAGGTGGCAATAGGAACTCTTTAATCAAACGAGTTAGAACCATCGTTTTTGGACTCACTGGACTAAGTATTGGCAAGTATTTTTACACTAGGTGCTGTCCAGGTCTATAAGAACTCCTCAACTAAACAAGATAGTCCTGTTGTTTTTGCGGTCGTTGGTTTTGTGTGGTCCAGGTGTAGTCCAGGGCCTCATGATGGATCTGGACGGTCACTATAGGAACTCCTTAACTAGACAAGATAGCCCCGTTGTGTTTAGGCCATTTCGATTAGTTTGGAAAAGTAGGTAGGTTGACAAGGTGTAGTCTAGGGTCTGATGATAGTGCCGGAAGGTGGCCACAGGAACACCTCAACTTTACACGGTAGCCCTGTCGAGTTGGACTCGTTGGATTTGTCTTGACAAGTAGGTACCTTACAAGTGAAGGTGATAGAACACATATTTTATCAAATTCTAATGCTAGAATAAAATATACCTAAGTAAAATTATTTTAAATAAACAAGATTTTATTGAACTAAAAAGTACTAAATAAGACTTACGTAAACATAGAACTTTTATGTTTTCTTAATATCTTGTGTGAACTTCGTTATTTCACTCAAAGATAACGCTCAAGCTTTATAGAAAACATTAAAGTTCTATGTTCTGTAGTTTTGACTGCAGAACATAGAACTTTTGATTATTTAATTTCCATTGTATTAATGACACAGCCCGCGGTTTCACGCGCATAAGTCTCGATCCCATAAGAATATCGAGATAAAAAATATTTTATGTCCTAACCCAGGTATAGTATATAGTATAGTCTATCCATGTGCCAAATTTCATCCAAATCCATTTAGCCGTTTTAGCGTGAAAGCGTAACAATATTTTTTTTGTGGTGGGAAATTATCAAATAACTTCTCCCGCTCTGGGCCGCTCTGAGCCTGGTTTGGCCGGGACAGCTGCGGTGGCAGCATATGATGTCGCTTTGTTCGTCGCTGACAGAGGGCGCAGAACGATGGCCTCTAAGGTGGAGAACCTATTCCGTAGGGCTGCATCTCCTACCGCACCTGGGTCAGCACCCGGTCCTCAGCAGGCACGGGCCGTCCCAGCCTATGCTGCTCCCTCCCCTGCGGCACCTCACGGGGACCGGCTACTCGAAGCCTGGCCAGATCCACTCGGAGCTCCTCGTTCTCCTTTCCGAGAAGCTCCATGGCGGCTTTCAAGCGGGCGACCTCCGCCCGCATCTCGGATATTCCGCCCGACGGAGGCCTGAGGTGAAAGTCTCCGCTGCCGCGCTTCGCTTCGGTTTATTTTAAAGATCAATGATGTGTTATCTGCAAATGCATCTTCGATTGATTATGAAGTAATTGGGGTAAATCATTAATGTAAACTAAAAAAAGAAATGGTGGGTCCATTTCTTTTTTTAGTTTACATAACTACATTTATTTATATCGAACCTTGAGGAATGCCCATTGCCATTTCACACCCTAATGAGTTTATGCCATTTACTTGAACTTCAACCTATTTATCTTTCAGGTATGATCTTAGTAAATCAAGAGCTGTATTCCTAATCCCATATTTCTCTAGTTTCAGCAGAAGTGTCTCATGGTCTACTCAATCGAACGCCTTCGAGAGGTCGCGTAAAATTCCAATAGCATCTTGTGCTTCTTCCCAAGCGTTAAAATTTTTCTTTATTAGGGTGAGACCAGTGTCAGTGGTACAAAGCTGTTTGGTGAAACCGTACTTCTGTGCATGAAAGATGGAATTTTTATTAAAGTGACGTAACATTTATCCCGTCAACGACGTTTACGACGTAACGTTATCTATCGTTCCCGGTTTGAATGAACAGAACGTGAAATTTTAAAACTAAGCGTATTTTACTAAAAAAGAAAATTCTTATTTAGGTTGCATTTATGCAGCCCATTTTTCCTAAAATGACGATCATTTAACATCATCTATAATTTTTAAAGAAGAATAGAATCCATAATTTTTACATCATATGGTAGGACCTACATTGGTAAGATAATTATATCGTGTCTGTTCCGATTATTTTTCATAATCTCAGATTTTCAGAAAATGGTTATTAAAAACATTATTTATTTTTAAATGAATTAAAAACGAGTGATTATTCCGGTGAAATGTCACACTTTGAGCCTTATTTGATTTTCTCGAGTGATGGAAACGATTTTTCATCATACAAGAAGGCATTTTCAAAAGTAATTTTATAATTATTTGTTATGTTCTGCCACCACAAAAACTTCAGGTGTTGCGTTTTGTTCGCGGTGTCTGCTCTACATTGAACCTCAATGAGTATACAGTAGTATTAGTTTACTTAATAAAATAGCTAGGGCTAGTTTGACCGGGGAGACTTAAGGTTACGTTTACAAGCCGATTAAGTTATTCATAGTATCAGTTGACGCAATACGTTATTGTACAATCGAGTAACGGTTTCTTAACCCAAAAATGCGTTAATTTTCTTACTCGTGATCTCGTTACCACAGACCTTAACTTAATAGCTCTGTGATTCTTACCTGACCTTTTTACCTGCCCTTTATCAGGCATTTTTTTTATTTTTTATTTTAGGAATGTTTGTTTTTTTTTTTTACGAAATCCCATTTATATAAACTATTAGCGACTGAGGACTTTTATTTCGCTGAAGCTGATAAACGTTGATCATCAAACATGATCTTAATGAAAGGGATCAATCAGAGTGCAGCTGATCGACGTCGATTGTCACCAATGATAATTATTATAAGTAAAAAGAGGTAGATAGGATTTATAAACAAGCTCCGCAAGTGGCACAGGTAAACTTGGCTAATTAGCCTTGCTACTTCCCGCCTTGTCTCTTTTCGCTTCCGATATTTACGACATGCCGTTCAAATTCAAATTAAAATTTTTCAAATTCAAATTATTTAATTTCACATAAACCTACAAGGGCACTTATGAAACGACAGAAGCTAGGTGCACGGTTCCAATTGGTCGTTTCCTATGGAGAAGAGCCGGAAAGAAACTCCACGGTTACTCTTTTAAAAGTAAATGGTATTTATAATATTTTCAAATTACAGTGTTAATAGGTATGAGAGGACACTGTAGGCCTATCAACAAGTACCAGGTACTTAGCAAGATAGAAAATGGTCAACAGATCTACAAGTCTGTTAAGCCTGCAACGTTCTCACATTCACAAAATCTAAATGAAGAGAATCTTTAAAAAAAAAAAACCTATTTAAACCAAATGACTCGACTGCCACTATTACAGCTGTAACAAATCTAATTTAATAAAAAATATAGTATATTGAAGTTATATAATGTCAAATAATGAAAAGATTATGTCAAAGAAGTATGTAAAAGAAATCATCTTAATTTGGGAGCAGTTAATAGACATTCACATAATAATGCTGTTATTGAGGTACCAGGGAAGCCACGTGTGCAGAAGGAATTATTGCCAAACTTCCTTGTCTTCAACGTAGTCTTTAATCTAGTAATATGCTTTTTTGATATGGGCACGTTTGATGTGGGTTTTGAACTTTCCATCGCTAAGTTCTGTAACCGCCTTTGGCAGCTTGTTATAAAATCGCATACTGTTTATAACAAATGACTTACTAGTTTTAGCTAACCTAAATTTGGGTAAAACAATTTCATGTCTACAACGTGTATTTATATTATGGAAATCGCTTCTTATTTTGAAAAGTCCTAAGTTTTTCCGAACATACAAAATACTATCTAAGATATAAAGAGAAGGCTGAGTTCTACTTCCACATGTCATCTCGAAGATCGAATGTTAATTGGTAGTTACCTCTTTCTACTTATAATATTATTGACTGTCACCTGCTTATAATAACATACTTCTCAAAATATGTCACTATGGTTATAATCGAACGCGGTCTGGCTGTAACCCTTAGAGTAAAACTTAACCTACCCACTGAGAATGAGTGATGACTTGATGAGGTTCTGGCCTATTCCCTAGGAGTCGTTATGACCAATCGACCACTGGTCTTCCTGCAAGTGATCATCTGGTACAGCAGTACGCACGCCGTCGAGTTCATGTTATTGACTCGCCGATACCGACGGATGAAGGTAGGTACCTCAGTACTGCGCAGTTTGCGTGATTGGATTGCTTTTCAAATTCACGCGAGAATGTTGTGTGGAATTTTGGTGTATTTTTTGCGTGTGGAGTCTGTGGAGCGTTCGAATGACTCGCGGACTTGAATATCAGAACGACCTCGGTAGCTCCGGGTGACTAGTGTAGCGTTCAGGCAGATACGCACATTCGCACATAATTCATGAATTATGATGACATTTAGTTATGGTTAAAATCTATAAAAATAAAATTATTGAGCAAATAAAAGTAATTTTAATAGTTTTTTTTATTTTTTTATACAAGAATGCTATGTTATATTTACTAATGCTGTTTAAGGATACCTCCTCGGGCAACGGTTTCTTAAGTATTCAATTATGCGGTGCAAAACCTTTCTACCATTTCTGAACTCTAATTTATTTTTACTGCCATCCCTAAATTAGCTCAGAAATAATACACACTTCACCACGGCACAGGGTCGCGACCGGCGGCGCCGGCGGCGCCTGTAGTTAGTTTAACTTTGACCACACGCTCTCGTCAACACGCCCATAGTGTGCCACAGTGGCCTGCAGGGACCTACAGTGGCCTACAGTGGCCCACAGTGGCCCACAGTGGCACCGTTCGGCTCCACAACATCGCCGACACCTCACTAGAAGTGTATACAGAGAGGCGCGGGTTGCGCGGTGTCCTGGTGGAGGGAGGGGGGCAGCCACTGCGGTTCACGCAAGTAATTGGTTCCCGCCGGAGGATTATAATATATCGCCGAACTAAACTACCTAACGAGCTTCTACTTCATCAACTCATAACCCGCTTCCGATGAGTTGGGTAACCAAAAGGCAAGCCACTTTGATGAGCTCCGCGCCGCCGCTAGGTCGAAGATCATTAAATCATACGTCACTCTTGCTAGATATTAAACGTACAAGTAAGGAGTCAGAATATAATTAGCAGTAAACAGTTCACATGAGCGCATCGTTCGCGTCGTCCCGGATCGCACATGGTCACACGTGATCGCACGCCGTGACGATGTCGAAGCGAAGAAACGTGTCTAATGACCGTATTCTGTTCAGCGGAGCGCGAGTTGTCGCGATGCCGGAAGAAATAATACTTATCATTATAAATTGAAAATTTATAAGTAATACCTACATATTTTTACGACACCAAATGATGAGACTAAATTATAAAAGGGTGGGGAAACAATACGTTCAACTAATTTCTGGAAGATTTTGAATCAAATGGAAATACTGAATCAGGCAGTCGTAACGCTAGACCAGCCTCAAGTAAGTCTAGACAAATCAATGTGCATGGCATTTACATACTGTGTCGAGAAACGACCCTTGAATAAACTGTTCAGACGAATATACATAATTATAATCGTTGTTTAGACGTCCCACACGGCGATACGAGTCGCGACCAAACAGAGCTTGTGTGCAGGCGCCGCCCGCACCGGTGTCACAAGTACCGGCGGCGGTTAGTTGACGCCAATTAGCGCGCTAAATGGCCGCATACGTAATGACACAGCACCAACAACTTATTGACTCAACACATCACAAATTACACATAAACATGTGCCTCATTGCTGTAAAGGGTGCAACTTCGAGATTTGCATCTGTGCCATCTGTGCCATCAGGACTGAGGGCACATTTTTTTTTCTTGCGAAAGTAATTGAGACTTTTATGGAAATTAGTTAAAAATAGTAATTTAAAGCAAAGATTCATACATTTCTTAAATATGAATTAAAACTTTGAACAAATGACTCGGGCTCTCAGTCCAGACGCTTGCCGGTCTAGCCCGCGGTTTGATATTGACGCGCGGTTTACGTCACTTTAATCATTTTTCGGTGTTACCTGTCATTTCTTGATTATTTTTGGTCTAATTGACGAGAACATCCGTAAGACCATAGGTTAAAACAGCCCCCTGACGATAATAGCCATTATTTAGCAGTAAAAATAGTGATTTTAAGTGCATAGCATAAATCTCAGACAGTACTATCTCTGTGAATAATTTTTGTTTTTGAAATTAGTGAATATTTTCTTTCCTTTTTTTCTTAAATCTTTTAAGAAATTTCCAACTCGCTAGAATACAGATTTATAGCGGTTTAACTGGTTCCCTCAGTCTGTACTAAGGAAACTTCAAAACATGAGTTTAATTGTAGAAATACATAAATATGCATTTTATATCTTATAGTTGAACATCTCTGTGGATTAATAATAATAATAAAATAATGGCTAAAAAGCAATTGCCTGAAAAGTAAATGAAAGTTTAAATGTTTTCGGCTTTATTGACTAGGCTCAATCTCATAGATAAATACAATTTAGACCAAGTATTTTCTACTATATTTTTATTAAAATTTGAGATTTCGTCCGTTGTTCTAAATGCCATATTTTAAGAGAAAATGTATTTTTAATTTTCATATAGGAGCAAATATTGTACGGTAGATATTATTTTGCTAGTTTTATAAGATGGTCAAAATGGACAATCGACTTTAAAGTGCAGTAGTGTAAGTTCAACATTTATTTGATAGTCATTCACATCAAGATGGTTTTGAAATGAGGGCTCATATAGCCCTTGAATATTTTATTAATGAGCAAAAAGGTAACGTTGTAAATGTTGATTGTGCCTGTAAGGCAACATACATATTTGCACAATTATTATTTAATTCCATCTCCAGCGCAGTTTCCACAAAACAGTGCTTAAACAAATTGTGCACGGCAAGCAAGATCTTCAGCACAGTAATATAATATTACCGTGTCTTCAGAGAGGTGATATTTCTGCCAATAAAAATCATACTTACCTAACATCTTTTAACAATTTTTTTTTCCTGATTATATCTGTTTATTTTTATAGTTACTAGCTGTTGCCCGCGACATCGTCTACGATCCAGCATGAAAAGTTGCATATTGTCCTTGTCCAGGTTGATCCATGATCTACCCGTGTGCCAAATTTCATCCAATACCGTTTAGCCGTTTTAACGCGAAAGCGCAACAAACAAACTCACTCGCATATAACGGGTGGGCCATCTAGTATTTTAAATTTAAATCGGCAATTTAAAAAAAAACTGATTATTTTTTCAAATTTCTGGTTTTATTGGAAATATTGAACTTTTTCATTTAAGAATGGAACACAATATCATTCATATGACACTGACTGGCTCGGCAGTAGTACCCCAACCGATCAACCCAATTTTTTTGTACATTTTCGATTGTTTCAGCTTGAATCTCTTCAATGGCAACTTCGATTTCATTTTTCAACGCTTCAATTGTCTGGATGGTTTGCGTAACATTTATCCTTAATGGTTCCCCACAGAAAATAATCCAAAGGGCTCAAATCACCCAATCACAACGCGGGACGTGGGACCGCGTAGCGGGAGCGTCTACAAGGCAGCGGACGTTGCTCGTGTTATTTCATGGCACCCTGCACACCTACGCGACGGTAACGCGAGAACACCGTGTCGGCAAAGCGAGACTGAGTTCGCGGTTCGCGCTGTATAGGTACGTGAAAGAGTGCACGGTAAAGTTTCGCGTTGTCGACGCTCCCGCTTCGCGTCCCGTGTCCCGCTGTGGTCACGCAGATTTGACCGTAACTTTATAGATAGGATTTGATAAACGTTGGCTATTTTTCTTGTTTTATTTTTTAAGATTGTATCTGACCTGTAATTTTATGTTACATTTATGTGAGTTTAAATTACATATAATTAAATTAATGGTTTTAGTTTTTTTTTATGAATTTTTGACTAAGCTTTACAAAACTTATTTTGAATTATTTTATTATGTACTTTAGAAGAACATTATGGTCACCTTTTTTATTTTTATTTTTTGGGTTGGAAATCATCAAATGACTCCTCCCGCTCTGGGTGGAGCGGGAGGGCGTGTCAGACTCTTACTGACTAAAACCTACCCGTGTTCCTTCTCTTGCCTGTGCAATGCCAGGGGGCCACGGTATCCCTTTCGGACATTCCCGCAGCCCCGGCAGGCAATGGTCTCATCGGACCCCTTCATTCGCTGATATCTCTTTGAGGCGCGCGTGGAACACAACGCGCCGTCGACCCGGGCTTGGTCCTTACCGGACGGCGAGCTACCCATTGCTCACCGCCCGCAAGCCCGCGCCTACGGTGGCCGGGAATCGGCAATCGATCCTGCGGCGGCTAGGGGCGTGAGGGCGCGAAATTTGCCTCTCCCTCACGCGCTCCGCCTCCTCCTTCGCGAGCATTACTGCTTCGCAGAAGGAGGTGACGGCCTCCCATGCCCTCTCGCTCCGTACCATGGCCTGGACCAGGGCCGGACGCGAGAGATCCCCGCCACCGATCGCCTCCACGAGGACACGGCGGTGCTCTGCCCAAGCCGGGCATACCTCCACCGTATGCTCCACCGTGTCCTCCGGGCGATCCACACAGTGATGACACCCGGGCGTTTCCTCCCGCCTTATCCGAAACAGGTACCTCCCGAAACAGCCGTGTCCGGTGAGGACCTGCGTCAGGAGGAAGGTATTATGGTCACCCTACCAACCACCGGAAAGGTCATATACAAACCCTATCAAATAAATTGGCTAGCTTTACATACGCCTTAAGAGAACTAAAAAAAGCAACCGACTTCAAAACAGCTCTTTCAGCCTAATACGCATACGCATATTCATGGCTAAACTATGGAATTATATTGTGGGGAAATAGTGTAGATATAGAGCGACTATTTATTTTACAAAAAAAATGCGTTCGAATCCTAGTAAATATACAACGTACGGAAAGTTGCAAACAATACTTTATAGAACATAAAATTCTTACGCTAACAGGTATTTATATCCTAGAAGCTAGTAAATTTGTGAGAAAATACCAATCGTTTTTTCCGCTAGCAAAACAGCAACGCCCACAGCAACGCAGTCTTAGTTACCGATATATAAACGAATTAGCGGTACCAACTTCAAGACTAGCTATGTTTCGTTCTGGGCCTCTGGCCATGTGCGTTAAAATCTATAATAAACTCCCGAATTCAGTTAAGGATACAGAGTACGACAACAAATTCAAAAATGACCTACAAAATTACTTAAACTTAAAATCATATTATAGCCTAAAAGAATTTTTAACTGAGAAATAAATAAATTACTATCGACTCGAACACATTACACATACATAGCTAGGTACTCTACAAGACATCAGTCAGAAAATGATTATTTATTTATTTAGTTTGTAAGAATGACATAATGTATGATAATAATTAATAATTTTTAAATTAATCTATAACAACAAATTGTATTAATAATTAATAATGATAGCATGTTAAATTAATTAAAACCTGTCGCCTATACATTGCTGTGCCCTAGCAGGGTTTATTGTTTGGAACTATCACAATGTAACAACCTGTAAACAACATGAAATGCAATAAATGAATATGAATATGAATACCAAATTTGTTTCAATATAAAAATTGAAAATGCATTTTCCCTTAAAGTATAGCATTTAGAACAACGGACGATATGTCAAATTTTGATATAAAATATAATCATAATCATAATCATTTAGTATTGGTACAGTGTTGGTGATATAGTCAATAATAAGTTCCTAATACAAAGTCAGACATTTGACATGCAAAACATTACAATGTATTCAAATGCTAGAGTATTGTATTAATTAATTTAACATACATTCATTATTTATATTATTGTTACATTAATTTAAAATAGACTATTATCATTATTTAAAAATTCATTTATAGAATAAAATCGTTTTTCCAGTAGTCATAATTTTAACTTTATAAAAAATAAATTATTTGGTAACTCTTTAAAGTTCTTTGGTATTTTGTTATAGTAAAAATACTTGGTCTAATTTGTGTTAATCTATGAGGTTGAGCCTCGTCAATAAAGCCGAAAATATTAGGCTCTCAGTTCAAACGTTTTAAGAAAATTCAACTTTCATTTACTTTTCAACCAATTTCTTTTGACCCATTACTTCTGTAAATAATTCACAGAGATGTTCAACTATAAGATATAAAAGGCATATTTATGTATTTCTACAGGTAAACTAACAAATCTTAATAATTTCGAAAATACTCATTAGGTACTAACAGAGACAGTACTTTCTGAGATTTATGCAATGCCACTCTATGCAAGCGTCTGGATTGAGAGCCCAAGTCATTTGTTCATAAAAGTTTCACGTTTAAGAAATTTATGGACCTTTGCTTTAAGTTTTTACTATTTTTAACTAATTTCCCTATAAGTCTCAAATTGTTTAGAATGAAAAAAAAATGGGCCCTCAGTCCAGATGCACATAACTTCGAGACCCAAGCGCCAGAAGCAGAGGTTCCAATTATCACTCTCAGATTATTATCAAATGAATAAGGTACCTACTTATTTTGCCTTCATCCTAGCTACCTAATACTGCTGCGGTTAACCGCTGATGTGTGCAAGCAGCACGCGAGATACAACAACTTAGCACAAACTACAGCATCGCAGCAAACACAAACGGATTCGTAGTAAAGGTGTGTCCGAACAGAGCGGCAGAGCGCGGCAGAGCGCGGCAGCCACACGCGGCATTTGCAGGACACATCTCTGCCTCGCTCTAGTTAGGACTAAGCCGTCGAATGTTTGCGTTTAACAAAAAACTTTTTTACAAAATAAATTATCGGACGAAAAAAAATAACTGAAAAGCGAAAAATATAAAATAACCTTTTAGGGAAACTAAACTAATTTATGTAACAAATTTTGAGGCGGCGCCAAACGCACACATCAAGCTACCATTTTACGCTGTATGTAATTAATGATTTGTTTGTTCGATTTTCAGTTTTTTTCGTTGGTTTAATTTTTAGTAAAGAAGTTTTTTTTATTTTTCGCTTTAGATTTACCATTTAATTTGATTGTTTTCCTCAAGTAAAGAATTTAAGGAATTTAGGTACATTATGTGCTTGAAATTACAACATAATCGGTTCGCAAATGTAAATTCAGTAGGTGAAAAATCAATCAACCCCAAATTTATACCCTTAGTGGTGGATTTTAGTTTTCAATTTTACATGGGACCAACTTCGTAGTACCCCTCCTAAACAAATTAAAAATCGTTTAAATCAGACTGCTCAGCAAAAAGGTTTGCGTGGCCATCATAAAAAAATATACGCTTCGACTTGAGAACCTCCTCCTTTTTTTTCGTCGGTTAAAAAGCGTTCGCTTGCGGCAGTCGTTCAATCGCAACGCGGCAGCCGCGCACGATTGCCACTTTATGTGCGCCACTTTGGAAAGAAATGGACCACGGAGAACTGCCAATGCCTCCAAAAGCCTGACGCCACCGTCAGTACATGCAAGTAATGAGGGCAGAGGTGCCTCCGTACACACGAGAAGTAATTTGTTGAAGCATCGATGAACGTGGCGCACGATCCCGATAAATGCAGTGCAGCGTGTACAAGTAATTTCACATTACGTAGTGGCAGCTTAAACACACAGTAAGTATGAGCAGTAGGGCCATGACTGTGAAGCCCAGGTACGCAAGAGCGACTTCACGCATTGGATTTTCAACGCACTGCTTTGCGCCGAGAGTTGAAAATCCAACAGTGTGTTTTCTGGGATGCGCTCTGTTGGATTGAAAATCCAGTGCGCGATGAAACCCCGCCGCGATATTTTTACGTCCGTGCGTACGTGGGCTTACAGGAGTTGTTTAGAATCGTATTCGAGTACAGTGTAACTTACATACTCTGTACGCTTCGACGGACATAACATTGCCAACAAACCTTTATTGCCTTTACCACAACCTACCAAGTTTCAACAAGATCAAACTTGTTAGGAACCTCCTTTGTCCACAGCATCTTGTGATCCTAGAACAAGCATAACTTTGTAGTTGAAAATCATGTTATCCCATACATTCCGTATGGTAAATGTAAGTTAGTCGATTATTACTTGTTAACTTGTAAAGCCTACTTACCTGTGACAGTTTTCCTTTTAATTTCGGTATATATATATACTACGGCCGTGAACTTTGTCACATACCCCTTGTTTCAGTACATTTGTGACAACCACAGTAAAAATCTACGGTCATCAAATAATCGCGTTCTTCAATGTCTCACTCACCGCACAGACTTCATTCATTCTTCCTTCTTCGTTCAGTCTATCTCTCTGTGGAATGTGTTCCCCCAGGAAATCAGGATGACAACCAACCGATTATCCTTTAAAGTTAAAGTTCGCGAGCACATTCGTAAGAAGCTGGCAGTATCATCACAATGTTAATGTTTTCCCATTGTTTGTCTTATTTGTATATTCGTGTATTTATGTATATTTATTTGTGCTTAAATTTATATATAATTAGGCATATTTAATATATTTATAGTTTTACATAGGTATATGAGTATCTATCTATAAAACTACTTTAAAAAATATTCCTCAATTTCTCGTAATTGCACCACTTTTTGTCTCAGCATCACTCAAAGGTTGACTGGTAGAAAATGCCTATGGCATTAAGTCCGCCTCTGTACATTTCTGTGCTTGAAGTAATAAATAAATAAATAATACCCAAAACCAACCATTTAGCTGGCAGGCGAGGCGGGGAGGGGGAAATTGCGCTTTAAAGCTTAATATTTCGCGAACGGATCTCTGAATCCAAAAATGGTGTTCGCAAACTCACAATATTTTTGAACGTCCTTTCCAACGATAATCCACACCATGGGATAGATGAAATAAAAAAAACGTCCACACTTTACGTGTAGATGCCTCCCCTACACGTAAAGTGGGGACGATTTTTGTAATACACCCCAAAAAACATTTTAGGATGTATTTTTTTTTTATTTAAATCTAATATGGTTATCTATGCCAAATTACAACTTTATTTTAGAATAGAATAGAATAGAATAGCATTTATTTGCAAATATGGGTTATACATAAGTAGGTAGTAGTAGGTTTTCATCAGTTCTGCCATATTTCACCATTCGGCATGCAAACATTTTCATTACCTATATAAAATTGTTAAAATTTAAACTCTTGTTGGAACATTAAATTAGTTATGTCATTCTCATTAAATAAAATTATTAAAATTCAAATATTACATAAACAAACAATCAAAATTCCAGGTCATAGACAACGCACCATAAATATTCCATACGCAAAACAATAATTAATTAATTAAAACTTCGAGGTGGTCTGATAAAAATTGTCCGTTAAAAACTCAGTTACACTGTAATATGCTTTATGTATTAACAATTTACGAAGTGTACTTTTGAATTGCAATGTTTTCAAGTCTTTCCATGCACTTGGCAACTTATTATAAACAACTGGGGCCATGCAATAAATACTTTTGCGCATCATAGCGGTTTGACACGGTACATTATTTAATTTTGAATTGTCACGTCTGTTTCTTGGGTATACATCGGCCAAACGTTCAAAACGATTTGGATTGTTCTTGACAAACATAGCCACTTCAAGAATATAGATACACGGAAGGGTGAATATGTTGTACTGCTTGAAATATGGCTTGCAACTGTCGGTGGTTTTTAGTTTATACATTGACCGGAGACATCTTTTTTGAGCCTTAAATGCTGTCTCTTTGTCGGTGGAGTTCACCCAGAAAATGACACCATAGCGTAAATAAGATTCAGCAATACCGTAATACGCCGCAAGAAGTGTTTTTGTATCCACTATGGAGGATAGTCTATGTAAAGCAAATGCAGACGAACTCAATTTTTTACACAACCTATCAATATGTGCTTTCCAGTTTAAACTGCAGTCTATTTGTAATCCCAAAAATTTGGTATCAGTTACTTCATCAATGTCGTTATTTTTGTAGTGTATTTTAAGGTTAGGGACACGAGGAATACGTTGTCTAAAGTGCATTATCATAGTCTTACTTAAATTTATATTCAAATTATTCTTATCTAGATATTTAATCAAATTGTCAAGAGAATCATTTATGTCCGTTTCAAGTATTTTTATTTTTACACGGGATCGTAATGGTACTATCATCAGCAAACATAGTTAAGGGATGTTCAATAGACGTGGGCATATCATTAACATATAATATAAATCCAAACGGGCCCACAACGCTTCCCTGTGGAACACCGAATGTAATTTTGCGTTCTCGAGACCGCGATATCTCTTCATGTTTATTAATTACATTGATGCGACTAATTTCGGTTATCTGTGTTCTGTTTTCTAAATACGATTTCATTAGTTCGAGTACGTTGCCTCTTATGCCGTAGGCTTCTAACTTATTTAACAATGTATTATGATGGATATAATCGAAAGCCTGTGTCATATCGCAAAATATGGCACATATGGGGAATCGTTTATCCACATTTCTAATAATCGGAAACAAAAAGTCATAAATTGCCATATCGATGGTTCTATGCTGCCAAAATCCTTTTTGTTCTTCACATAAGATGTTATTCTTTTCACTGAAATTAGCTAACTGTTTGTAAATGTACTTTTCGAATACCTTTGAGATGACTGGTATGATTGAGATGGGTCTGTAATATTCCATCAACTCCATATCTACTTTCTTGAATAGTGGTTTAATTATGGATATTTTTAATGCTTCTGGATATACACCCGTACATATACTGAGGTTGATTAAGTGACTCAGATGACTGCATATCTCGACTGATTCTGACTTTATTATTTTAGTGGCGATCCCATCAAAACCCACACTACCAGTGTTTTTTAATGACATTATTAATTTATGTATGTCGTGTGGTGTACTGGGAGCCATAAACATTGATTTAGCACTTCTTGATATAATGGATGCTTTTGATTTATATTCAGCATCTAATTTTGGATGAATTTTATCAACAAAATAGTCATTAAAAGCATTAGCAATATCCAGTGGTTTGTGAATAGTTCGATTACCAATTCTTAGTCTTTCAATTTGCTGTTTAGGGATATTGTTATTTGTCCGATTAATTATTTGCCAAGTAGTCTTAGATTTATTTTTTGATTGTTGTATTTTGTAATTATTCTGTGCTTTCTGTGTTAGATTAATAATTTTACTGTACAATTTAGAATAAGTAGCAAATTTATTTTTATTTTCATGGTTAGGATTCAATCTAAATTGCCAGAGTTTTGTTTTTTTCTTACTGCACAATTTAACACCATTTGATAGCCATTTGGGCTTATTAAATGTGTTGATTTTGATTTCCTTGAACGGGAAGCATAAATCATAGAACAATTTAAACGTGTTAATAAACTCATTATAAGCCAAATTAGGATCTTCAGTTAGATATATCTCTGAACATTTGAGATTGTTTATACAGTCTTTAAATTTCGTAATATTTTCGTTGCAGTAATCCCTTCTAGTTATATGCCAGTATTTTATTCTACATACAGTGGGTACTGGACATTGAAGCAGCTGAGCTGTATGGTCTGACAATGCAAATTCCAAGACGTCTGTTTTCACTGATTTTTTAAAGTTATGCGCAAAATTATCTATACATGTCTTACTAGCCATTCGAGTCGGTTGTTTAAGAGCAATTTTTAAGTCGTAATTTAGTAACATACACTCCAGTGCAACTGAATTTCCATTCGGTTTTAAAAGATCGATATTAAAATCGCCTGCAATAACAATATTCTTATTAAGCCGGTTGGATATGTCGGCGTCACATTGTAAACAACACGTGCATCGGGCTACGCTGTAGCACTATGGCGCTGTAGCGCGCTACGACATTCTCCCACCTCCTCGCTGCTGGGCGGAGTTAGTGATCGCTACGTCGTAGCGCGCTACGTCTTTGCCCCACCTACAATACTACCGTATAAAAGAGTCCGCACGGCGGCGAAATGGCATTCTACCTTCAGGCGTTGCCCGGTGCACAGGTTGTATTGCTTTCAATTATTGTTACTCTGCCTCTCTGTACATTGTTACTATTTTGTGTAAACTAAGCTATTACTGGGTGTCATAGCTATTTGTGTCTTGAAACTGATTAAGTGTAGTTTCGTGTAAAATTAATTGATTAAATAATTTATAAGAAAATCTAATATTTAAAGAACCTCTTTTATTTAACAATATATCTGATCCTGTGCCTTCATCAGAAGCGGGATCAGACCCACTCCCACCTTTATCTGGGACTGCCAGTAATTTAATACAGGAACAAATGTAATTTTTTTTCGGCTAGTATGGAATCAATTATTAAAAAAAAAATAGCAGATAGTATGACACCCAGTACGCAGTCAATGCTGGTTCCTTTCGATCTTGATGCACCTGAAACCGACATGATCAACTGTTGTGCGTTAAAATCAAGCCAGATAATATTTCATGGGTTGTTGTTAAGGAAATGCTGGTCTTTAAATTTTACAAATCCATGACAATGAAGGATTATTTTGATTTAATTATCAAAATTCAAATTAATAAGGTTATTAATAAGTCGAGGCAGGAATGCGAATTTACCGGAAAATGTACTAACCGGTTTTGGCATATCTATCCTGTCACAGTGCGATGACAAAATTTGGCCTAAACTCAATTCTGTCGTTATAAACGATAAGAATCAACTCTTCCGCATACTGCACAGCTTTTCATTAAAGAGAAGAATTGAAGAACCAGGTACGTCTGAATCGTACACGAAAATGCCCCGTCCGTCAACACCATTTCGGAGAAATTGCAATTCGATCGGTTCTAATAACGTTAATTGCTCACTCCAAATAAATATTCCTCATATTTTATACAAAATGTTCTCACTACGCGTATTAAAACCGGGGAGCTAAAAATCGGTCTCATAAAACTGTACATAGGCGACTTTACAGGCTATTTAAGAACACAAGACAACACAAGTTTACACCAAGTTAGGAATCGTTAATAACAAGGTTCAAGAATTACTAGATGCTAACATAATTTGAGAAAGTTCTTCGCCTTTCGCAAGCCCCATATTATTAATTTAAAAAAAGGGGACGGTAGCGATCGTATGTGTGTTGATTAATGGGAACTGAATAGCAATACTCGACCAGACAGCTATCGTTTACCACTAATTAGTGATCAAATCGATAAGTTACATGGGGCCTGTTTCTTCTCTAATTTGGATATGGCCACTGAATTTCACTAATTTGCGTCCATAAGGAGTCTATAGAAAACTGCTTTTATTATACCTTCGGGTCAATTTGAGTACCTAACCAATGCCGTTTGTTTTACGAAACGCTCCACAAGTTTTTCAAAGGGCTATAAATACGGCCTTAAACCTCCTGAATCAGAGACCGTTCAAGAAGGGTAACTTTAAAAAATGTTCATTTATGAAGACGAAAATTTAATATCTGGGTATCGTAATATCCTCTGGAGAGGTTGGACCAAGTCCTCATAAGGTTGAAGCCCTAGAAAATATCCCTCCTCCAAGCACTGCTACTCAGGATCATAAATTTACAGGCCTGGCCACATATTCTCAAAATTGATGAAACCTTTGTATCCTCTAACCGCGGTCAAAAAGGTTACTATTAATTGGACCTGTGAACATAATGACGTACATCAGAAAATAGTAAAATATGTCATTTCTGACAATAAAAAAAAAAAAATTAGACCCTTTACCCATCGAACTCCACACTGATGCAAAAAGTGAAGGATATGGGGCTAAACTTAAAAAAAAAAGTCTACCCCATGTTGTCGCTTATTTTAGTCAGAAAACCACAAGTGCTGAAAGTCGTTATCATTCGTATGAATTGGAAACATTAGCCATAGTTAAATCTGTGGAACATTTTCGACATTACCTGTATAGGCATAAATTTACGGTTTTTACGGACTGTAACGCCTTAAAGGGAGGCCTTTAAGGCGTTACAGTCCGTAAAAACCATTCCAAAAAGAACATTATACCTAGAGTACACAGGTGGTGGGCAATTTTGCAGTCGTATGACTTTGATATAATTTATAAAGAGCGAAAAAATATAGCACATGCAGTCTTTCTTTCACGTAATCATGCTGACACATCTTTTACTCATAAACCAGCTAAAATAGTAAATTTGGCTGAACTGGAGAGGTGTTGGTTATCTATAGAACAACGTGATTCTGAAATATCAGACATTATTTCCAAATTCCGTTCGAATTACTTGCGCGTCTGAAATATCACACACATACGATATTAGACAGGGCATACTTTATCGTAAAATCTAACGTAATAAAACCACTAAATGGTTACCAATATTGCCACACTCTTTAACCTGATCAATGATTAATCATGGACACAGCTAAATAAAACACCATGGTTATGAAAAAAAACGCTCAATAAATTATACGATCCTTATTGGTTCCAAAAAATGTTCAAACTTAAAAAAAAAGGTAGATTCGTGCGTCGTTTGTAAGGTTTCCAAAGGTCCGTCGGGTGCCCAGCAGGACCATCTATATCCAATCCCTAAATTGCCCATTCCATGGCATACAATTCATTTGGATTTAACTGGCAAACTCAGCCGAAAAAGCGAGCGTAAGGAGTATTGTTCCGTGATTATTGATGGTTTTACAAAATTCGTCTGGTTAGAGCATACCTTAATCCAAATGCATCTGATGCTATTAAATCACTTAAAATGCAGTGAACTTGTTTGGCGCTCCTAAAAGAATAGTTAATATACGACAATGCTGAATTTGAGAATTTTTGTAAAGATAATCATATCATAATCCACTGGTTCCAGTAGGGCAAATGGTCAGGCCCAGCGTATGCTCACTATAGTTGAAACATATTCGGACAGCTTATGGCAAGATCATGTAGGCGACATCCAATTAACTCTCAATAGTACTCGTTGTAGAGTAACAGGGTTCACGCCCTTGGAATTAATGTTTGGTATTAAGGGCAGTTCATTACGGATATCAAGAGATCTACTAATAATCCTAATGAAGATAGGTTAAACCTAGAAACCATTCGATCCGATACTTCTGCTAGTATAAAAAGCTGGCTCAATATGACACAGGTCGATTTAACAAGGGTAAAGCTATAGTTAAACCTTTTTCAGTAAGTGACTCTGTCTTTGATAAAGCGAAGAAAGACACCAAACGAAACTAGACCGTAAATAGAAAGGCCCCTTTAAAATAACCGCTATTTTGGAAAATGATGGGTACGAATTAAAACACATTAATGGAAACAATAGAGTCTACAAAGTACCCCGTGGTCAGTCATTGTTTTTGGAAATCGCAGAAAATTTTGATGAGGATGACGTGTCGGCGGATAATAACAACACAGAGGTTTTTGTTCACGAGATTAGGCAACAGATAAACTATGATGATATTCAGTCTACTAATAGTGATACTATCTCTACCAATAATAATACCATGTCTGCCAATAGTGATACCATGTCTGCTAAAAGTGACACTATATCTACCAGTTCTCATAATAATGCAAATTGTAGAAACCCTGGTTTACGTGCTGTTTCAGTAGAATCTATTGGCCCTGAATCAATTAACATTGTAACAGAAGCACTTGTACATCAACCAAAGTATTGAGCTATTTGTTAATTAAGCTAAAGGAACGATACTTGTTCGGCCTAGCTAGATCCGGTCCAGTTTAACTGAAGGGATACACCTGAAGGGCAAAACTATTGCCGGACCAGGGGACTGATCTTGTAGGGTCAGAAGTTGACCGGACCAAGCCTTGTAGAGTCATAACTGACTGGACCAAGTGGTCAAATATCTGGAGGGTCAGAAGTTGACCGGACCAAGCCTTGTAGAGTCATAGCTGACTGGACCAAGTGGTTAAATATCTGAAGGGTATAAGTAGACCGGACCAGAAACAATAGCAGGATGACCAAACGGTACTTAATCAGTTTTTCATGTTCTAGATGTGGCATTGTGGGCTAAGCGTGCGAGGACGTCCGCACGTCAGCATGGCCGTGTCGGCGTCACATTGTAAACAACACGTGCATCGGGCTACGCTGTAGCACTATGGCGCTGTAGCGCGCTACGACATTCTCCCACCTCCTCGCTGCTGGGCGGAGTTAGTGATCGCTACGTCATAGCGCGCTACGTCTTTGCCCCACCTACAATACTACCGTATAAAAGAGTCCGCACGGCGGCGAAATGGCATTCTACCTTCAGGCGTTGCCCGGTGCACGGTGTTTAAAATCTAATATTTAAAGAACCTCTTTTATTTAACAATATATCTGATCCTGTGCCTTCAGATACATCTTTGAGTAGCAATTCAAGTTTATCAAAACATTCTGTTATATTCTTAGTATTTGGTACTCTATAGAGACATTATGATTATCAATTTATAATTAATTAGCTCAATACCACAACACTCAAAAACCCCTGGTGATGACAATCTAGCTATTTGAGGTATTTCTTTCCATTGATGACAATTGTTAACAATAATACACGCTCCGCCTCTCTTTTTATCCCGTCTACTATAATAAAGTAATTTCTTTTTTGGCTTTCTTTTTTCTTTGCGTCCGTCCGCGGCTCAGCTCAGAGACTCTTCACTAAGAGTCTTGATTGCTTGATTGATTGACAGACAGACAGAAGGGTTCCTTGTTTACTACGGAACCCTAAAAATGGATGAGACAGACACCAGCGTCGTCATGTGCACTGGATCGGTTACCAGACACCTGAATATCGTTAACAAAGGAGCATCTCGATGCCGTGTAGGTTAAGTACATAGTAACTGTGTCGGGATCGGGACCCGGCGCGGTCGGCGCCAAGTGGCACACGCTCGGAATAATATTTTTACACGGCTGCGAGTGGAGTGTTTGTGTATTCATGTGGCGGCTCGCCACACAATGATATAGACGTACATAGGTGCACAATGTTTGTCAGTAATGCGACTGCTTCAGCGTACAACGACGCTTCACACCTCTCAGCTCCTTGTAAACAGCCTATAGGACGCAAGCGGAATCTACTAAATACTTACTTAGAACTATAATTGGTATTGACGGATTTATCTCAAGTCATGACTTAGGATCAGTTTTCACATTTGTACGGTTCAAAGACAGCCTCAACACTTCTGGCCACCAAAGAAGTGATAAATCAAAATTCATCACTTCTTTGATGGCCGCCAAGTCTTAGGCCGGCCACACATTGGATACGAATTTTATTGTACGTAAACATACATTATTGGACGTACGAAGTAGGCACGCGCACTGATTGCGTTTTTCTCCATTGAAATGCCCGTAGTGACCATGACCCATGACCGGTGAGATCATAATAATAAATCACTTTTATCTGCTAGATAATTCTTCGCTAATTCAAGACCGCGGCGGTATCGCAATAGCCGTCGTAGAACCACCGATTTAAAAGAGATGATTTTGGTAAATTTTGGTCAATTTTATCATAATTATGGCGGACTTAAATAATGAGCTCGGACTATTTCACGGTTCACGTTCACGGTTTTCGGGTAATTCACGCATGAATAATAACGGGTCCGCCATCTAACGTTATTTTTTTCAACTAGTGCTTATTTCGTGAATGGTAACACTTAGCTCATGTCTGATTTGACAGATAATTAGTTTTATCCTTCCGCTGAACGGAGTAGCGACATCTACATTGTCACGTTAACATCGGCTCTGTGATTCTTTAAGTTATAAAAATAGTAAAAGGGTTTATCTCTATATAAAAAGTGATTCAAACGAACAATAAATCTAAGACGCACGGACTATAATAATAACAAAGTGCAAAATTGACATTAAAGTGGAATTATCAGTGGAAGAAAAAGGCAGTACAAATTAGTGTAATTAACAATATGATTAGCTTTTTGTGTGAGCTTAAATATAAACTCCCGAAGTGTTAGAACCCAATTAAACCATTCCCAAGAAGTATTACGTTTCGGAAAAACAAAAAAATGAAAAAACAAATAACGGTTGTGTCATTCAAAACAACTTCAAATTATGCAAATCACTATGCTATGTAATTTGTAACAGCGTCATCTAACGAATCTATCTTGTACTGTCTACTAAGAATTGGACTTCGATTGCTATCGTACATCCCGCAGCGTGCGTGACCCTGTGCCTTCGACCATCACGGTAATCAATAGGTGTCGCTGTGAATAGATCAACGATAACGAACTCGCATCACTATTTCGAAGAACAAGTTAAAGATACGTATGGTCTAGGGGCCGAAAGTGACACATCGTAACTGGAATGAGCGCAAGTTCAAATCCTTTTTTTTTTTTTTTTTTGGGTGGGAAATCATCAAATGACGTCTCCCGCTCTGGGTGGAGCGGGAGGGCGTGTCAGACTCTTACTGACTAAAACCCACCCGTGTTCCTTCTCTTGCCTGTGCAATGCCAGGGGGCCACGGTATCCCTTTCGGACTTTCCCGCAACCCCGGCAGGCAATGGTCTCATCGGACCCCTTCATTCGCTGACACTCTTTGAGGCGCGCGTGGAACACAACGCGCCGTCGACCCGGGCTTGGTCCTTACCGGACGGCGAGCTACCCATTGCTCACCGTCCGCAAGCCCGCGCCTACGGTGGCCGGGAATCCGCGATCGATTCCCGACGCCCGGGGCGTCTCCTCCTGCGGCGGCTAGGGGCGTGAGGGCGCGAAATTTGCCTCTCCCTCACGCGCTCCGCCTCCTCCTTCGCGAGCATTAAAATCCTAATGTTTGATTTTCTTTTTCCATGTTTTACGTATGAACCCAAATTAGGTCGACCGTCTCTAATATGAATTTCTTAGAAAATATTACTTTCCGCCGTACTAGGACTAAATCAGACTCAATAATAAACGACAGTAAGGTAACTGCTACGCATACGACGTTAAATGAGACAGTCACTAGTGTACCGGAGATGTCCGACGATGATGACAATGAAGTCAAGAAACTGAGAGACCAAATTACTAAACTCACACTTGACCTTCAGAGTGCTCACTTAGAAATTGAAGAATTATCTTTAGAAAATAATAATCTCAAAACAATGAATATTAATCTGAGCAAACAAAATGAGCTGTACAAGAAAGTTAGTTACAGTTCAATCAAATTAAAATCACCTAACAAAAAAAAGGCAGAAAATCTTAATAAAAACCATAAAATCACGCAAACAAAAACAATGAAGCTTGGAGAAAATAGCAAAACTCCAATAACCAAAAATAGCAAAAAGCCGAAAATGGTGGAAGAAAGCGATAAACTTACACCACCAATAAACCAATACAGAAATATTGTTGACGAAAATCAGTCGAAGCGTAAAAAAATCTGCATAATAAGCACAGACAATAAAAACAAATTGCTTCATATTGCAGAAAATACTTTTGAGAAATATGATCTTTGCCATTACATCACGCCTCATGGAACTATGGAATTTCTGTTAAAAGGTATCAAAGAAAAGTTGTCGGAGTTCACTCTACAGGACTTTTGTATAATTTTGATAGGTGAGGAAGATTTTAAAATAACAAATAAATATTTTGATAGCATTTTACTACTTAGGCAAATGTTGCAAGAAGTCTCGAACACTAATATAATCATCTGCACTCCGACGTACAAATTCTTCACAAACAACTACCTATATAATTCAAGAGTGGAAACCTTTAATAATTTATTATATCTAGATACTATCACTCATGGACACGCATATTTTCTGGACAGCAACATGAACTTAAAGTATGACGACACTATGTTCAACAAACGCACAGGTGTAATAAATTACTCTGGAATGCAATCGATTTTTAAGGATATCTTCCAAATGATCATAGATATACAATCATCAAACACTGACTTTCACCAACCTGACAACCAAATGAAGACAGTAACTAAATCGGAAAACACGGGACAGTTTTTTCTTCAATCGTATTAACGTAATGCATCAAAACATTGCTGGATTGTTAAACAAATCAGACCTGTTAACTGTACAATTAGAAAACTTGGAAAATCAAGGCACAACTGTAGATGTACTCTGTTTGACAGAACATTTCATAACATCTGGACATGAGAGTTTATTGTACATTCCAAATTTCCACCTAGCCGCTCTTTTTTCACGAAGCACAAATCGGGGAGGAACTTGTATTCTTGTAAGACAGGGGCACCAGTACAGGGAACTACCAGATGTTGCTAAACAGTCTGTAGCAGGCGTGTTTGAAATTTGTGCTATAGAATTAGACATCGTATTCAATTATTTTTATATGTGTGTATAGAGTACCAAAAAATAATTATTTGACTTTTTATGAAAAACTTGACATTGTTTTGAAAAAAATATGTTTAGCATCTAATAAAAAAATTGTGTTTTGTGGCGATCTGAACATTAATATATTGTTAAGAAATAAGCTTACTTTGGAACTGGAACATTTCTTACTTAATTACAACTTAACACTAGCTCTAAATCAGCCCACTAGGCCTCGTAGTGGCACGTGTATAGATAACTTTGCACACAATCTTCAGAAAGGATGGAAAGCTGAAATTATTGATCTCATGTTGTCAGATCACACATCACAAATACTTAAAGTACCTATTAATAAAACATGTTGCTTAAAATTTTGGAAAACCGTTAAGAAAGACTACTCCAGAGACAACCTTGCAAAATTTAAATCGTGCATACAAAATTTATCTTTCAAAGAAGTCTATGAAAGTAATGATGTTAACGTAGCCTTTAATAAATTTCATGATCTATTCTCATTGTTTTATCATCTTTGTTTTCCAGTTATATCAATAACAATACACGAATAAAAAATTTAAATGGATATCTCGTGGCATAAAAACCTGTAGTAGAAAACAAAGACGGCTGTTATGGGTTCACAGACTACACCCTACAGACGAAACAAGAACTGATTTAAAAAAAATATACTACAAAAAATAAAAAAAAATATTAGATTAACACAGAAAGCGCAAAATGACTACTTCATTAAAAACTCGCAAAATAAACCTAAAGCTACGTGGCAGATAGTCAATAGATCTAAAAATAACCTGCCCAAAGAACAAATACTGACGATAAAAAAAGAAAATTTGACTTACACTAACCCGAATGACATAGCAAATGTATTTAATAACTATTTTATAGATGACATTGAAAATAATATTACAGACGACATTGAATTAAACAGTAAGCTAGGTAATTTGACATCACAATCAATGTTTATGCAGCCTGTTCTGGAATCCAACATTATTTTAGCCACTAAGAGGCTGAAAAATACAAGTACTGTAGGATTTGACGGTATATCCACAACAGTTATTAAACTTGTGATTGAGTTCATAGCGCCTGTGCTAGCACACATTGTTAACATTAGTGTTACCGATGGCACGTATCCAGAAAACTTGAAAAAAGTTATAATAATACCGCTTCACAAAAAGGAAGATAAAATGGATATAAAAAATTACCGACCCATAGCCAAAATACCAGTTTTTTCCAAAATATTCGAAAAGGTGATATACAATTCGATATACCAATATCTTAGCAAATTTAACATTTTATGCAAAGAACAAAATGGTTTTCGAAAAAATAAAACAATTAACTTGGCAATTTTTGATCTTATAGATAGTGTTATGTCTGCAGTGGACAATAAGACTCCCATCTGCGCTATCTATACGGACATGACTAAAGCCTTTGATTATGTGGATCACAAAATTCTTTTAAATAAATTACATGGCTACGGCATCAGAGGGAACATTTTAAAACTATTAGAATCATATTTAACTAACAGAGTGCAATGTACTGAAATCACAAGAGTGTGCGCAAAAACCAAAACGGAACGAGCGTACGTGTCGGATTTCAGGAGTGTAAAATATGGATTGCCTCAAGGTAGCGTGCTTGGGCCACCTTTATTTCTCATTTACATAAATGATATGCCAAAAGTGACACAACAACAAATGATTTTGTTTGCACACGACAGAACTGCCCTAGTAAAATGTAAAGACTTAAATACTTATCAATTTGACATTAATAATACTCTCACTGACATAATTAATTGGCTTAATATGAATAATTTAATAATCAACCTCAAGAAAACTAAAGTAATGCAATTCCGCCAAAGAATTGAAGCTACAAAAATTTGTGTCAATTACGATGGCAACGAAATAGAAGAAGTAAAAATTAGTGTGTTTTTAGGTATCCATATTGACAATAACCTGAATTGGAAAGCTCTTACAGAACATTTATGTAAAAAAATAAAAAAATCTGCTTATGCACTTTTTCAGTTGGCTAGAAAAGTTAATATAGACGCGTTACTTGTTGCCTATCATGGTCTAGTAGCCTCAGTCTTACGATACGGAATTATTTTTTGGGGTAATTCCCCGGATAAGGGATTACTATTCAAGGCACAAAAAAGGTGCATTAGAGCCATGTGTGGTCTTAAAACAGATGACAGCTGTGCACCGTACTTTAAATCATTAAAAATACTTACGCTACCGGCGCTTTATATATTAGAAATTAGTATCTTTGTCAAAACAAATCCCAATTCGTAGGCAGTACAAAAATGCCTTGAGTAATTATAAATGTAAAACTGCATTACTAACAAAAAGTGTCCTTGGTATGGCTCCACGCATTTATAAAAAAATTTCAGATGCCTTAAAAGATTTAAATTTTACACAATTTAAGAAAAAAATGAAATTGTTCTTAATAGATAAATGCTATTATACTATTGACGAATACTTAAATGACGAATTAATTTAGAATTATAAATATTGAGGTTTTTTTAGATAAATTGAGACAAATATTAATATTGACATTAAATAACTTTGACATTTTAATTATTTTGACATAGATTTTAGACATTTTAATAATTCCTCATTTAGGTTTGACATTAAGTATTATGTAATTATTCAATTTATTTTCTATTTTCATACTATAAAATTATGCATGATTTTCAAATTTTTGAGTAAATAATTTATAATCCTCATTGCACACCATATTTGTACGCCTCCTGGCATAGCATAGCGCTCTGTTCACTAAACATAAGACCTGTACTTTTATTACCTATGTTAACAAATAAATTATGATTATGATTATTATGATTATGATTAACGAATATGGTTGTGTATACGCTTGAACAACGCTGGGAAATATTGCGACATTACTTTGAAAATCATGGTAATGTTGCAGAATGTGTGCGAAAATTGCGTACGGATTTTGGAAGAAGAGAAGCACCGTCAGCTCCGTATGTTATCTTGTGAAAAAAGTGAAGGAAACTGGCATCCTCATCGATAAACCAAAGCGTGAAAAGCCAAAAACAGTGCGTACACCAGAGAATATTGCTGGTGTGGCAGAAAGTGTGCGTGAAGCGCCATCAACATCAATTCACCGTCGTTCTCAACAATTGAACATTTCGGAGACATCATTGAGACGAATTTTGCATAAAGACCTTGGTATGACGCCATACAAAGTCCAATTAGTAGTGTATTATTGGGGCTTCTGCATCACTTGCTCTCGCTTCGCTCGAGCGCGTTATGCAGAACGCCCCAATAATACATATTTACTACTATGGTCTGCGGCTCGATTCGTAATATTTGTATTTCATTCAACGGCGCGATGTCGAATATTGGTTATTTCATCGTTTGTGCTTAAAGTTTATAATATTATGATTTCTGGTTCAGACACTTAGTGATATAATCTCTTCCTTTCACAGCGTTCAAATAAAAACAATGTGGAAAGTTTATAGCATGTTGCAACCAAGGATCATCGTAAATCTCCCAACCTTCAATAACACCTCCACATGAGAAACATGCAGTTCTATCATTAATTCCATTGCCGCAATAAAATAATCCCGCATCAGCCATTTCCATCACCAACCTTTTCCGAGAGTCAGCTGTTACCCAATAATAATTATATGAATATAAGCACATTTTATGCGTATGATACATGTCATATCGAGGACTGTAGTTTTCTTTTAACATTTTCGACATGCAATAAGTACTTCAAACAAATATTAATGAAAATATAATGAAGTCAAATTCTGTTGCTAACAATTTATATAGACATTCGTTAGATGTATAAGGAGGTTTTGGGGGAAGGGGTAATGTAAGTTTGGTAAACTATAGTGACATATTTGTGTGAAATAAAAAAATCATTTTATTTAAAACATTTATTCTCAAAACACCATTTTTTTAAACACAGAACATTTTTTAAAGCACATATTTTTTCATGATAAATACAACTATACAAATCTTGAGAATATAAATATTGATCATAAAGAGTTAACAAACTAGGACAGCCTTTTTCTTCTAAATTATATATATTATTATTTCCTAAAATATATTGTAACCACAATACTTTTTCTAAACCTTTGACGTAGACAAATTTATCTCTAACAATATCTGTTATTAATTTCTGATAATCTGAATAGGATACAATTCCTTCACTCCAGTACATCTTTCTATTACGTTCAATCCAATTTACTTGCTTCCTTTCATTTTTTGTCAATTCATGGTATGGAAAAGGCGGTTTTATCAAAAGCACCTGTAATTTATTATCGCACAATATTGCAATTTCTTTAACTATGAATTCATTTGCTTCTGTTTTAAAACCTTGAAGATCTACTATAGCAGTCATGATAATTTTCGCACTATGTTACTCAAAGGTTTATACTCTACTAGCCGATCGTTAATAATTAAACAATATCCAGTTGTATTGTCTGGTATTGGTGCAGAACATTCAATTTCCAACCGCACATCTACGGGGCCACTTTTTAAACTATCGTTTTGTCTTGAACAGTCTATGATAAAGAGAGGAGCTCTTTCCTTGAAATCGGTTATATCAAGCAACGGGTCCGCAGGACAGTTATAATACGACTGACGAAATTTCACATACATCTCGTATAATATATTATATTTGTTTTCCGTAAACTTCAAGCCTAAAGGCTCGTACGGATAATACTGTGAATTCAGAAATAGTGTTATATTTGTTACTCCACAATGATCGAACAAAGAACTGTCTTTGGTTTTATTATTTTTTCTATTAATTTGTAAACAAAAAATTACATATCGGGGTTTCTCTAATTGAGATGCCGTCTTAACTGACCAAGAATGCTTAGTAGTTTTAGGGAGTAATGGATACTCGTATAAATCCCAATTTCTGTATGCCATCTGTATAGGTTTATCTCTTTCTAAGTATTTTAGAAGTGTGAGTCGCTCGCGGTCTGATACTTTTATGTGTGGTACACGCCATTGTACTCTTTCCACATCTATTTGAAAATGAGCAACATCATCAGTTAATATGACGCTGTTTAAGTTAGAGTTACTTCGATTTAGTATAAGTTCATGTTTACAATTTAACACAATTTTATTGTAATCCTCTGCAAACCCTAAAATCTTATTTAGAGGTATGATAGCACTAAAATGACCGTCACTTTTAATTCCATCCATATTCCAACCCCATAAGGCTGCAACTTTATTTTCTCCTTCATTCATTGACACATACGACTTTATCGTTGATGTTATTCCAGAATTTTTAATACGGTCTATTTCAATACCGTTTACTTCGTATCTAATATCTTGAAACAAGAACATAACAGAGTTATTACTGAACGTAATAGTTTTCTTAAGCGGATTTCCATCTTTACCGAAGATTTTTGCTTGACCTTCGATGTAAATTGAACTGGCTGACGGTAGTACGTATACGTCTTGCTGGTGTATGGGGATTCTGATTTCATCATTTTCTCTGAAGCTGTTGTTGTAGGGGTTGTAAGAATGGACTTCATAACTTTCGATTGAAGTATCGAAGTGTGGTGATTCAGATATCTGTAGTATATTCATACTTTAAAACCTAGGGCTTTAAGGAAATCTTTATTTTTTTTTGTCAATTTTTTTACTTTTGTCTTACGTCGTTGCACTTTAGTGGCTGTAGAAGAAGTAAAGTGCTTTATGTTGACTGCACGGTTTTTATAATATAATATCATATCGTTTTTTTTAAATGAAGTCGTAGTTGAATATGCGCTTCTTTGAAATTAATGCAGTAGCCAAATTGATCAACAATTTTAATAGATATAGATGATATTATATTTTTGTTCACCGGAAAGTAAATAACGTTTTGTGGTATTTCTATGTACTGATGAGCCGCAGCAGTATTAGATATGAATTCATGAATAATATGGGTTGGTAATCCGTTAGAGTATGAACCATGGACTAGATCACATTCGATTCTGATCACGGGCAAAATGTTGTTATTAATTTGCCCTCCTGATGGTTTTGAATTTAATACTGAAAAATATAGCAAACCGCACTCGTATTGACCAGATAAACTTAGAGGTGGTTGAAAGTATGAATCCAGTTCTGATTTATTTCCAGAGATGGTAACAGTTAAAGACATGCTTGCATACTGAACACTTCTGGACGATCCTGTTTATTTTATTTCTTGACAAGACCAAAAATTATTTAAAAACTTTAAACAAAGATGTCCACAATTGAAAGGATGATTGCGTTGTATATTATCATAATTATAGTGAACTTTAGAACCAAGGTAATTTATAAATTCTTTTGGAGGTTTAAGATTTCCGTAACTGTCAAAATATTCTACATAATCATTGTATTTTACATAGGCTACCCAATGAGACCCAGGATTTCTAGAATGATCTAAATTTATAACTCCACATTCTTTTTTTAAAGGTTTTTTAGGGAGCTCGTTTCTCATAAAGACACCTCGAAAATAAGGAATATTATTACCATACTTTAGAATGTCAATGTTAGTTAAGGCTCGTTTGGGTAGCCGGTATTTTAGTTTTTTTCCTTCGATACAAAAATTCCAAGTCCATTTTTATGAGGTTTAAGATGTAATCCCTTTCCGATGCAAAGAGCCTCCATTTTTTCATTGTGTCGTTTCAATTCATAAAAATGTTTTTTTGCCATTTTTAATTCATTAATAGTTTTAGCTATTCCCGCTGCACCTCCTGCTAAAGCTCCTGCCGCCGATAGTCCAGCAAAAATAGGAATCAAAGGTAACACGCCGCCAGTTTTTGGTATAGGAATAACACGAGGAAGTTTTATAGCTGAATCATTAACTAATTCTCTTGCAGCAGCCATAGCTAATTCTATTGCCATTTTCTTGCCTTTTGGTTTCAATTTCCGTATGTGTCTTTTCGTTTTAGAAATAACATTTTTTAATTTATTTTTAAAACCGCTGCCAGACGTTATTTTTTTTAAACATTTTTTATCACATTTACGGTTTTGTAAGCCCGCTCCAGTTTTAACTTTTGCTAACATAGCTTTGCTTACTACATGTGCTGCAAACTTTTCCCCCACACTTGCATCAGAGGCAACTGCCCGCTCTTTGGCCATTTTTAATAAAACTAAATCTGCCTTATGCCGATCCCTTAAGCTTTTCGATTTGTGATAGGCAATATCATGTTCTTTACAATATTCGTCTAATTTATTTACTCCTTTATCTTTGCGTGTAAGTCTTTTAATCAGATTTGTACCAGGACCACAATAATTATATCCTGGTAAATGTAATTCAATTGGTAAATGATTTATAAGCCAATTAAGAAGACTGCTCTCTCCAAAACACATCACAAGACTGATCAATCATATATTGAACACTTAATAAATACAATACGACTTTCATCGGTTAACACTTTTTCTTTGTTATAATATATTAGACTTATCAATCCAGCTATTTTCAGCAGAAGGCAATCCTAACCATTTCACTAAAACCTTATTTCCATTCCGTCTTAGAACTTTTTCAACTAGATATACATTAGGATGTTTTGTCTTTTGAAGCTCTTGTACATAAAATGCTCCTAAAATAGGCTGACTTCTGATTGCATCTTCAATTAAGTAGGTTATAGGGGTTGTATTCTGTATTTTTCGAATTTTAAATATTTCTGTCGACCAGTTGGGAGTATACCCCTTTTCAAATGTTCCTTTGTATTTACTGATACGCACATAGTCACCCACCTTAAACATACTTTTTAAACCAACTTTTTTTTCTAACTTTACATATTTCTCTAATATTCGTTTTTTATTAATATTATCCACATTTGCTGGAATTTCATCAATTGTTCGATGATGAGTATGGTTGTATTTATAAATGACATCATTAAGAGTGTTACTTTTCCAATCGTAATTACCTTTTAAACTAAATTCTTTGTACAATTTAGACTTCAATGTTCTAATGAATCGTTCAACTATTGAGGCTTTTTTTGTTGAGAAAGTTGAATAATGGTTAATGCGAAAGCATTTCATGAGTTTATTGAATTTATTATTATAAAATTCTGTTCCATTATCAGTTTGTAGATTCTTAGGCACCCGACCTTTATTCAGCAACGTCTTAAAACTGTCACACACACTATCCTTGGATTTGGTTTTAAGAGGAAAGGCCCAACCGTATTTTGAAAATGTATCGATGATGACGAGAATAAATCTAAAATTCTTATTTTCTGGGGCAACAGATTGCATATCAATTAAATCTGCTTGCCATAAATCATCTATATCTCTCATAATAACACGTCTTCGCGGAAAGTTCACTCTAGCGTTTTTATGAATTTCATTTACTACATCTGCTTTGCTCATGTTGATATTTTGTAACTCTAATTTATTTTTTCAATCTTCGGCTTGTGTGTTACATAAAAGTATAAATGGTACGTTTTAGCTGTATAGAGCTCTGCCAATGCTCGTGATGAATAAGTCCGTAATACTGAATCAAAATCTTCTGACTACCACTATTTATTATTTAATTATATCGGCTTCTTTTAATTCTTCAATTATAGATAAAATTTCATTATCATGATTTGTATTTCCAGCATCTCTTGAAGCTACTAATAACTTTAATCTCTCGACCAATTCATTGGGATCATCCCAATATACTAAATCAGTGTTGGTTTTATATTTTTTTAGTTTCGGTAAATTACCTCCAAGTTTGATCTCACATTTATCATTTAAAGTCTCAGAAAATAATGGTTTGATTATCTCACGATATTTTATCCCTTTATCGCCTCTTATTTGACCTTTAGGGTTAAAATCTCTTTTATGCGCATTTGTATGATGTAACATATCCTTATAGACAAGTTTATCTTTGTTCGATATTAACTTTAAATCTGGTTTTCTTCGTAGTAAAAGTTCTTTCAGGCCAGGGGTCAAATTATAAGCTTTATCATCGATTTTAATCAAAATTAAATTATCATTATTTAAACTATCAATTTTAGAAAATGATACAGTCGAATTACCCATAAGTATTTTTTTCTGTTCACTTCTTATTCCGAATGGTATATTAATACTATCATAAATACCATGGATGTCATCACCTTCCAATGATATTTCTAAATTATCCATCAATTCTCTTACAGAATTTTGTTCTGACAATTGTGGAGAGTTAAATTTTGGTTCGTAATAATCATTGCACTTTGTAGATGAGCTATTTTCATCCGATTCAATTTCTTCAGAAGTCAGAGTTATATTATCTTTATTTTTTATTTTTTCTATAGAACTATTTGAATTAACTAGAGTTTTAAGAGGATCTGTCACTGGTTTTAGCATTTTATCAAGTGACAAGTTCATAGTATGTTCCTGTTTTTTCATTTGTTTTATTTTATTTTTTATGGAGTCAACAGACTTCATTAATTCTATTTTAATATTTTTCTCCATTTTATGTAACCACAACTGTGTTCAACTAAGAGAGGAATAAAACTAGCAATGTTTTTGTATAGAGTTCATTTATATGTAGGCACATGTATCTATCTACCATCATTCAAATTTAAAAAAAATATCGAAGTTCTGTCTGTATCTTCCATTATTTAATGATGACTCTTTGTTAATAAGAAGAAAGTTATACGGGTTACTCCAAACAGTTTTACAAATATCTTTGAACTGATTCCATGGTAGATCGGAGTTGACATGTTCTTCATATATGTGCTTTAAGTTCACATCATCTTGTTTAAATATTATAAGAAAGTTAGCATTGTCGCGCAACAACTGTTTCGGGATTTTTGAGTAAGTTTGCGATAAGTAAAAGCAATCAATTTGTTTATGTCTACCCATACAGAAATAATTACGGATGTTTATTTGCTTTTCACATACAACATCGTCAAATATAAATATAGAATTTGGTAGGGCTTCACTCGGAGATATGACATCTTTACCGTCATTAAACTCATTGAATTTTATCTGAGGCACTCTTCTTAATACTTCTCGTAAAAAACAATATTTTGGCTGAAAATTAGTCTTCGAGTAGAGGTAAAGGTTTTGAAATTTTAGCCCATTTTCATGCAATAACAAACTAATCACAACGTTTGTTTTACCACAGTTTGAGGGACCACAAATAATACAACGAATCGTATTTGGCAACAAAGCGCTATGTCTAATCTCTTTAGGAGACTCGTCAAGATTTATGTTTTTAACGTTTAGTGATATGGGTTGTTTGATCAACTTCATCTTGTCAATTAATTCAATTATTACCTAACATAGACATATATACTTTATTTGGTGCTATCTTTAGATTGTCGCAACAAGTCGCAACAGGAACGGTTCAATTCTCCTCTTTCAAGATACGAGTATGCAATATGAGTCACTTCGCAGGTGTTCTGTGCAAAAGGCGGTCATTTCTTTACGATTTTATATTCTCAAGGTAAGTTTTTATTTTATTTAATTATTTGTTTACTCTAAAAATAATAATTATGCACCTAAAGCATTTTTTTTTTTACAGAATCATGTCACATTCACCATCCTACAGCCCCGTTTTAGACATCGTCGACCCGCGAAATTTAGAGGTACCTTACTATTATGATTATCTTAAATCAAATATTAATTCCATAGTTCATGCTATTTAGTTATAATATTCTTGATATTCTTTCAGAATGTGATAGAAGACTCAGCAGACCCAGTTATCAATCCTTTTTACTATGCTCAAGATAGGGAGACCTGGGAAATGGCTGAAGCAACTAAAGCATATGAGGAGAGTCGACAGCAAAAAACAGTGGAGCGAAGATTAAAGAAGAAAAAAAGTAAATCTTTTAAAAACTCATCCTATATCATGCGGAAAGAGCAAGGGCGTGTTCATCACCTGATAAAAATTATGGTCTATGATTTGGATGGCTGTAATATCGAAGAAATAGACACTGAAACTGACAATGCGAGTGTGAATGTGCAGTATATAGTGACAAGTGATTACGATGACATAATGGATAAAACTGATAATTTAGTTAGTAAAATTGTACAAAAGTTAAGCAAATCTAATGTATAATGTTTTATTATTGTAAAAGTTAATTTAATTATTATTATAATTTTTTTATCAATTCGACTTTTTAATATTGAGTAAATAAATGTATTTCAATATTTACATATTAACTAAAATTACATTATTTGAATGTATTTTAAAAGCAAATAAATGTTTAAATTAATAATATTCATGTTATATCTATAGTATATAAGGCTTTATGAATAAATAAAAAACTTCTTTAAGATTACACAATTATTTATTTCACATCTTAAATTAAAATACATATTTAATCTTAGTAGTAATCTAAAACTAACAATACAAGTTACATACTATTATAATTACAGGAGCTCAAATATATGCAATAATTAATACTTATCAGAAAATAATCAATAATTTGTTTTCATTTAAAATATTGTTTTATAATGACCCCATGGTAAGGTTGATATCTTATCACCCATTATTTGTCGTTTATCATCTCTGTTTGACAAAATTACTTTATTTATCTTTTGTGTAAAAATTCTATGATGCTTAGATCTAATAATACACATATCATCTCGGAGTATTTCATTATTCAGTAAAACCTTTTTATATTGTTTTATATTCAATTTTTTGGTAATAGATTTCTTAACACCTTTAGCTTTCTTTAAGGTGGAAATTTTAGAATCTATACAGTATAATTTTGCTCCCAAACCTACAAATTCTGAAATAATTTCACCACCCAACTCATCTTTGAAGTAGCCAGGTTTTTTAACATTAACCATTGGTATATTAAATACATTATCTTGTTCAAAGTTACTAGTATCAAAATATTTTAAATGTGTTTTTAAGTCTTCGTAAAAATCCTTTGTCTGTATTAAATAAAGCAGACTATCAGTGTCTGTATAGCAAAGCTTTAATTTATTTTCATAAATTCTTTTCATGACTGAATAGTGGAATTTATATAAGTGACATTTTGCAATTTCTAAAATACTAAATCCGATATAGATTGGACGATCTAAAACTAATTTTGTTTGGTTCATTTGAATTGATACAAGAGATTCTGAAATAATAGAAAAGTTATTAAAATTAGGTGCGCTAACATATTTTTCAGCCCCGTAAAATTTTTTAGTTCGATTAGAATTGTCTGTCCATATATTTACGAGCTTAACATCAACTTGTTTTCTTTTATTCTCTATAGTTTTGCCAAATATGGAATTATTTTGTTTTTTAAAAAAATCTCTTTCAAAATCAGATGTTGCCTTTTGCCTCAGCCCAGTATTTAAGGAAATATATGATTCTAAGAAATTACTTTGGTGAAATGATAATATTCTATATATTTTTAACAGCTGCAAACCATTTTTTAAGCATTCCTTTAAATGAATATAATGAATAACATATCTATGTTTATCGAAAAGATTGGCAATAAGTTTAGCATTTCGACTACAAAACGGAACAAATTTTTCAGGTGCAAATGGTAAATCGGAATGGTTATCATGCAAGTAGTCAGGGTAATGAAGATCGACTTCTAATATAAATCCAATATCAGAATCAGATGATAAGCTCATAACATCAAAATCTAAAATTTCATTTTCAAGGAGAAACCTAAATCCTCCTACTGGAAGCTTTTGCATCATAGCATAACCGTATAAATTAACACAATCAAGATAAATAAGAAAACTATCAGGCTCTTCATTATTATAGTCGGTAAGATATTCATTATTTGCCTTCGCATATCTGAGTGAACATTGTGCAAGTCCTCCTCGTATACCTTTTTCTATCATTTGATATATTTCTACGTCAGAGATTAGATCTAACTTGATTTTAGTATACAATAACATAGCATCCCAACTTAGGGATGGTGATGAAACGTAATAGCAAGGATCCAGACCATACTTATTGAAACTCATTATCCTAAACTTTTCAAAAATATCGCACAATAGTAAAACGTCACATTTAAGATACAAATCGGTATATTCACCCAAATTTTTTATGTCAAAAGTTTTCCAAACATTTAAAGCATGTTCATAGTCTTTATCAGATATAGGTTCAGATGTAAGTTTGTTAAAAAACTTTGACGGTTCTGGTAATTTATTCTCATCATATCTTTCCCAGGAATCTATGTAATCGTAACAATATATTCCTTTTCTTCGAGCAATATCAAATAAAATATTATTATTAAAAAAAGATTTTAAATGTTTGAAATCTCCAGGGTTCATAGTCTTAACCAATTTATCCATACTTGAGCTTAAAAAATTATACGAGTCAATAAATTTCAGTTGTACAACGTTTGTTGCATTGATGGTTATGATTTTTGTGAATGAAATATATTTCTCTTTAGTTCTTGGTATGAGATGAATTCGACCGTTTATCTTTGAAAGCTCATTTATAAATAAATGACTGTCATAACCGGACAAGTTATGAAACACAATTGGTATAAAAATTGCTTTGCATTTAAATTGCAAGTTGCATGCGCAGGCCCTCTGTATTTTCCAGTAAAGTGATCATGATCCTTAACAATATTATCATTAACGGAAAACTTATTTTTACAAATATGGCACTCAGTACTGTTGATAAAACATATTTCTTCATCGTCAGTTAGTGGGATCATAAGTTTATTCTCTAACAATACTTCATATAATCGTTTTACATCATTAGTCAAAGATTTGACAAATTTCTTAGAACAATCAGGCCCTCGGTAAGATACGAAGTCATTTAATTCGGGATTTGAATTACAGCAAATATAGTAAGCAAAACACGTAGCTTCATGAACTTGAATATTTTCTACATATGTTGATTTATGCTTGTCAGAATATTCACACAATAAACTTTCAAAATCACCATATATCACTATTGGCACTCTTTGAGTTCTTTCATAATTTATGAAACTTATTTCAGTACCCCTTTCAGGTAATATGGTTTCTATTCCAGCACATTCATGACAATATAATTTGTCCTCAGAGCGAAAGTAAATAAAACATTCATCGCATAAATATATTTTACTTTTATGTTGAGTCAATTGTTTGTGTACAAGTTTTTCAAAGCTTTTAATTAAACAGAAATGACTCTTTCTATTCTTGGTAATATAAAGCAAATTGACATGGTATAAACGACGTGATGTTGTTTTATATAATGGACCTGTAACTGTACTATTATTATCCAAACCGTATATATTAATACTGATACTGGGATTGTTTATTTCAAAGCGCTTAATGTCGTTTAAACTGGGCGGAAAACTCATGTTAGAAATATTAAATAAATCTGAATAATGCGGATATGAAGAAGTTCTGTTTGGATTGGTCTTTGCCGGAAACATATGAGCTACAATACACCAAAGAAAACAATGCTGGTCTTCATTTCTTATGTTTAGGCATGATTTAGTATTGAGAATACGTTTAGGCAATGGTAAATAAGAACCGCCTCGCAAAGGATTATATTTTATGATATTAATTTCTAAATGACTGATAGACTCAATTGTCCAGCCTGACTCAGACAGTTCAAATTCAGAACATTTACAAATAAGTTTTTCACAAAATGATTTATATAAGAGCAAAATATCCGTGTTTTGCAATACTACATTATACTTTGCGTTAAATGACTTCAACGATTTTTCATAATTTTTTGGTAATATATACCAAACAAATATTTCAAAATTAACTTTTACCGATTTATGTTTTTTCACCTGGTCTTTGATAAGATAACAAGCAGTTTCAGAAATTTGCGTTAAAAATAATTCAAGTGAAATGTTAACCATTCTAGGATTCACTCTATAACTGATTATCCGATTTCGAAAAGCTGATGCTATTATATAAACATTATCAAAACGCGTCTGTAATAAGGAATTCGATTTGTGTATATTACTTTTTTTGTGTGCAGAATATTTCGGAACTGAAATGTTACAGACTTCACAGTAAAACATATTCAGATATTTATAATTGCAAAATTGATTTCTGATATTAATTTCTTGTAAATTATTTTTAAATTCGAATTTTATAGTGGATTTTTTTTTAATGTGAAACAAATCGAAAATTATTATTCAAATACCTAATATCGAGTATTCTCAATGTTGATTTTTCTCTGAATCGAGTATACTCAGTATCGAGTATTCTTAGTATCGAGTATTCTTTGTATCGAGTATTCTTTGTATCGAGTATTCTTAGTATCGAGTATTTGGATTTTAATATTTCATATATTTGGGCTTCCTGTAAATAAAGTACAAGTCAATGCAATGAAAATAATAATTAAAAGTATATCATATGGGTTACATTTGTTAGATAGCTATAATATAAGTAAAAAGTATACGAGTAAATAGTAAGTATGCCAATCGAAAATTATTATTAAAATACCTAATATCGAGTATTCTCAATGTTGATTTTTCTCTGAATCGAGTATACTCAGTATCGAGTATTCTTAGTATCGAGTATTCTTTGTATCGAGTATTCTTTGTATCGAGTATTCTTAGTATCGAGTATTTGGATTTTAATATTTCATATATTTGGGCTTCCTGTAAATAAAGTACAAGTTAATGCAATGAAAATAATAATTAAAAGTATATCATATGGGTTACATTTGTTAGATAGCTATAATATAAGTAAAAAGTATACGAGTAAATAGTAAGTATGCCAGTAAAAAAAAAGGTATCCAAATAATATTATTTTATTCTGTTAAATAATATTATTTGGATACAGAACAGGTTGCACCCCCTTAAATTCAGCTTTCGCTGCAGATACCAGATTATTAGTAGCACGCCAAGTCGCTGAATTGGAAAATACAGATGCCCTATACGTGAGGAGCGCTTGCTTCCATCGATCCTTTCCGAATTTTTCAGCGTCCCTATGGTTATAAATACGGAGCTCGATATAATAATCACCGCGCCGTGTTAGATCCTGTTGGTAGGAGTTTCCAGAAGCTGTTCTTCTAGACAGAGACGATCGCAGTGCAGTTGCCCTCACCGGTTCAAGATCTCCCTCTTCCTCCTGTAAACATTGTTATAAAATAACATTAGATAAACATATTTGAAAGTTGGCTAGGAGAGCAGTGTTGGCCCAGTGGTGACAGCATCAACTCACAAGTTGTAGGCCGTAGGTTCGAACCCAGGCTGGCGCTATACTTTGTGTACTTTATTTCATAATTACTGCTCTTTAAACGATGAAGGAAAACATTGTAAGGAAGTCGGCATATCTCAGAACCAAAAAAAAAAACTCTCACACCTAAGTCCCAGCACTAGCCAGTAGTAGGAACAAATTATCCAATTGAAATCTTGCGGGTAATTATAATTCTAAAAAAATGTTAAAGAAATATTTTTTTTATTTACATTGACTAAACTCACCGAAGAATCAGCCATGCGAATGCGCTTCAATTTTCTAGGCCCCTTTGGTGAAGTATCTGTTTCGGAATCCGACTCACTACCAAATAAATCTTTCACAGATGGAGTCGAGGCAGCAGCTACTTTCTTCGATTTTCCTTTAGCCGCTTTGATTTTCTTCTTTGAATTAATATTTTTCTTCGGTTTAAACGATGTAGAGGGCTCGTTGCAATGCGACTCTACATCGGACTCGAATGGATTTACAAACGTCGACCTAAAATGTAAAGTATTAGTAGGTAAGAAGTTATAAAAATGAACAATTCTTAAAAGGATAGACAGAGAAATAGAACAAACTCTAACAATTTTCTCGATCTAGAAATCGATCCTTGAATTATTACCACTGCTTAGTAAAATGGAATAAGTCGTAATTTGGTTCTAGAACTCGGTGTCAACACATCATGATGTGCAACAGTAGAACAGTAAACCGCTGCACTAGTAGAAGCAAATATAATAACTCATTAAGACATTTTAACAAGATTTGGAATCGAAACCAAAACTTCGCCTTCGACAGTTACACTGATGTTATTTGGCTCTAGAACTCGACGTCAATACTTCGTGTTGTTCAATAGTAGTAGCGGTTATTAAGTAGCTGCACAAGGACAAACATAAAGCCACTGCATAAAGACAAGCAAATTTAAATTAGATCTGGGAATCGAACCCAAAAGTTACTACAGGGAACGAATGAAAGAAAAACAATTGTAGATGCCCTAAAATGATATAATGATTCTTTAGAATGTTGTTGTTATTTATAATTAAAAGTATTCATTCATTGCACATAGTACGTTTGCCTGAAAACTCTGAAATTCAAGACTAGATATTATATCTACTTAAAAAATTAAATAGGTACATACATACTTAAAATTGCCTCCCCCCGATCTTGTCACTCAACACAATACAATAATTCACGTTACACAGACAATGCACATTGCACACCGAAATTCACAAAATTTCTGGATACGCTCAGTGATCGCTTTTATACTACTATAAATTAAGGTAGCGATCATATTAAATATTGCAAAGCTAGATATTAATATATCGTCAATGATATATTGGTATTTCAATCATATGTACTAGTCAAATAGAGTCGATAATTAATTAAACATGTATACTCACTATGCTCACTGCCTTTCATTCCCTAATTTGGCAGTGGGCGCCACGATGTCGCAGATACCTGAGACGAAATTCTAAAAAGGAAATCGTATGTACTTTACTGTTCTAATGCAGATCTTTATGAGTATCACATTTAAATAGTTATTACAATTTCTCAAAGCGATAACCAATATAAGTTGAACTTCATATTTTTTATGTTATAAAACCTATAAATCCAGGAAATAGGTACCTATACTAGGGAATATAAATACTAACATAGTAATGTAGTTGTACTACTAACAAAATCTTTTAAATTCAGAAGTAAACAAATTATTATTATCATATCGTTTATTCATTTTTTAAACATATGATTACATTTTTAAATATTTCTTATATAATATTATAATAAATTATTATTATTAATATTTATTTTTATTATTATTATTATTTGTGTAAGGAATTAATCTAAATTGATTGCAAATTATTGATATGACTGAATTAGAAACATTTTCCAGTAGGTATTGTTTAAAATACGTTTATTATACAATATTACTTTATGTATTATTAGTGAATTTCAAAAAAATACAGATAGCAGAGCAGTTAAAATCATCGCATTTTATTATTATTATTTATTTTTAATACTAGAAACGTAAAACGTAAACGTATTAGGCTACATAAAAAAACAATCGTTCGTACTTTATTGGTTATCTTAATTATTAACTTTAGACATTTATAAAAATATACATAAAATCATTATCTGTACAAAACAGATTCTTTTATTTATGACGTATAAATTCATGTCTTTAAGGTTTAAATTTCTTCATAATAATACATATTTTACTAAAGATCATGATTGGTAGTCAAGTCGAAACATGTTGATATCAAAAATGTGTTTGTGTACGTAATATTGCAAATGCATTATTTCTACTGAAAGCAATATGAACTTAAACTTTATAAAAATTAGATCTATTTTAGAACAACTGGAAACTATTGAAGTGCAAAGAAAAAGGTCTTAACTATAATTTTTGGTTGCACTGGAATTAGAAACTTGTTGTGTTACATTATGTTTGTAGTTCCAAAAACATAATAAATTAAATATTAACTTTATTAACGGAAGAACAAGGTGGCGCAATATTTTGTCACATCTTTAAAAACACATTTGGTGCATTGGCTAAGCTGGCTACATCACAATGTAAATAGTAGGTTTAATAGATGTCTTAGCGAATGCGTCAAAAGTGTTTTTTGCGGGTTCGATTCCCGCGCAGAACATATGAATAAGTATTTGTTCCGGTTTGGTTTTTATGATTTTTTACATTCTTTTTTAATATAATTAATTACTCTATCTCCATAATACAGTTAATTATTAGATCTTGTGTTCAATCCTTTTTCTGGATTTCTATCCGTACCCCAAGCCCCGATGACATTAACTTGCACTGTTGCTAATATATGACGAAAGCTGTAGTGCGCTCCACACATCGTACGATACGACAAGTGGATTACGTCATTTCACATTATCCGCTGACCGCTGCATGATGTACCTAAGTTTATGACTGTCGATTAATTATGATAGATACATTTATTAGAAGCATCATGTTATGCGATTTCTTCCACGTTTTATTTGAACGCTGTAAACGGGAGATAAGATCGTTTCGATTCAACGCTGTGGAGCTATCGAACATGATATTGTTGTTTATAAAGTACACATGCTAATTTTGCTCCATCGCAGTTTGACGCCGCGCCAGTGAATGAAACACAATATTCAATCCTACAACTGTAAATCGGGCCGCAGACCGTAGTAGTAAATATGTATTATTGGGGCGTTCTGCATAACGCGCTCGAGCGAAGCGAGAGCAAGTGATGCAGAAGCCCCAATAATACACTACTCCAATTGGTTCAGGAGTTGAAGCCAACTGACCATCCAATGCGTTTTCGCTTCGCTGAGTGGGCCTGCGATCGACTTACAGAAGATGCCGATTTTGCCAAAAAAAATCATCTTTTCAGATGAAGCTCATTTTGATCTTGGCGGGTATGTAAACAAGCAAAATTGTCGCATTTGGGGCACAGAAAATCCGCACGCATACATTGAAAAGCCGATACACCCAAAACGAGTCACTGTTTGGTGCGGATTTTGGTCCAGAGGCATAATTGGGCCATTTTTCTTCGAAAATGAGCAAGGAGTGGCCGTTACAGTCAATGGCGATCGTTATCGGGCCATGTTGAACGAATTTTTGTTCACAAAAATTGAAGAGGAGGATATTGGCAACATTTGGTTTCAACAGGACGGCGCTACGTGCCACACAGCCGAAGCTACACTCGATGTTTTGCGCCCTGTTTTTGAAGATCGCACTATCAGCCGCAGAGCTGATGTCGTTTGGCCACCTCGGAGCTGTGATTTGACACCGTTGGACTATTATTTGTGGGGTGCCCTCAAAGATAAGTGTTACGCCGACAAGCCAGAGACAATTGACGCTTTAAAGGACAATATTTGTGAAGCCATTGGTGAAATACAGCTGCACACAATCGATAATGTGCTTAAAAATTGGACCGATCGTGTAGGCTACTGCATGGCCAGCCGAGGCAGCCATTTGAATGAAATTATTTTCCATTATTAACCGGAAGGATTGTACTTTCAAATAAAAAAAGAAATTTGAGAAAATATTCAGTAGTTTTTTTTATAGCATTTTCAAAAAAAAAAGTTATTTGGCGGACCCTGTATTTTCTATTAACCGTATTATTGTAGTTTTAACGTACCAACCAAAATATTATCTACTAGCTGCGCCCCGCGGTTTCACCCGCATAAGTTTTGATCCCATGCAAATATCGGGATGAAAAGTATCCTATGTGTTAATCCAGGTTATAAACTACATGTGTGGAAAATTTTATCCAAATCCGTTCAGAAGTTTTAGCGTGAAGAAGAGACAAACATACACAGTCACAAACTTTCGCCTTTATAATATTAGTAGGATATAGTGTGATATCCTGTTGTATTTTTTTACGTAGGAATAAACATTCGAAACAAGTTGGGATTGGTCGGAACTATACTTACTCGCGTACACGCATGACTGCGAGATCTTACAAGGCTCGGAGGATCGGGATGGGTCCTGCGTATTCGTACGAGATTCGTACGAAAACGCATGCAAAGTGCGGCGAGCCAAGCTTGTTCACAATAGACGTATGACTTTCAAAAACCTAAAGCAATAAAGATGCTACATTCTTATGTATGTGATTGCTTGGCCATGTTGTGCTGTGTATGATCTCATCGAGATTGTCCCCCCCCCCCCTCAGTCGAAGGGAGTGGAGGGGGCCTCGGTTACATCACGGTAATATATTATGATAATATTACTGTGGTTACATAATATGCATTTAGATTGCAGCATTTAAATGATGGTAATTCTTCCAGGTGGCACGGGCGCAGACGGGTCTGCGCCCCACACACAGGCCCCCTCTGCGATGTACTCACAGTTGAATCGATGAAACAATATCATCTGAGATAAGGTTCCCGCAAACAAGCACGACGCGACGACGCGACACAACACCGCCGGTAGAACAATTTCCGAGAAGTTTTCATAGAAATTGTTCCACCAGAGACGCGTCGCGCCTATAAGCGGGAGCCTTAAATAAATATTGTGAAGCAGCTTTTTCATTGCTAGCGAGTGACGATTTGAATAAAAAACTATCATTGAATTGATTTGCGACCTGCTGGGGTCAGTATCATTTTATTGTTCACTTTTAGGATTACATTTCTACATTGCCTATTTTTTGTTTTCTTTATACATTTAATTATCAAGTTTCGACGTCTGTTTTGTTATATTTGGAGCGGTATTTAAATTATTTATTATGACATTTTTATTGGTTTGCTGAATAACTCTTCTTTATATTCGAACATAATAGTTTTTTTTAAATATTTTTTTAGGCTGGCATTATTTACTATAGGTACTTGAAATATTACTTTCCTCTATGACTTGAAAAATTAACCCCTTTAGTAATACACTGTATTGATGTGTTTTTATATGACTATTATAGTTGACTTCTTTCGGTAACTATCTTGGAATGCTTGGAATGCCAAGACAGCTTATAGAACTATTTATTCCTCTATAAGTCCAATTATCATAACTAACACTTTTCTTGAAAGCAATACTATTTTTATCATTAAATACCTATTTTTTATTTTATTATTACATTTTGATTAGAGTTTTTCCGATTTCATCTTTATTTTTTCAAGAACTAAATTGCAGAAAAGTCCACCATGACCATCTGCCAAGCAATTGTGATAAAAAAAACTGATCTATGTCATCATCAGCGAGATTTGTAAAGTAGGAGTATTCATAAGGTATCGAAAATTATAACATAAAAAACAAAATTCATCATGTTTTTTACTGCAAGTACTTCACTATTAAAGTCACTACATTTAATGCACTTTTCAGTTAGTAAAATGTTCTAACAATCTTTATCTTAAGAACTTCTGTATCAACAACAAAGGTATACGATGATGTAACATAATGTATTCCCTGTTTCAAGATCTTTAAACCCACATATTTCAAAACTATCTGATCTATACATTTTTTTTTTTACAAAATCAATATTTTAATTTTCTTTATCTATATGTGTCCCTTTTTATTGTCCGTCCTTGTTTTGTGTGAAACTAAATAATTATAATTGGAAAAGATAAATACATGAGCAGATCGTAGATTTAAGAAATGTTTTGTTATCACAGGTAGTCCAACAGAATACCTGTGGTTGCAATGTAGGTATAATTCAAGCACAGTTTTTTTTATTACTTATTCCACATACATTTTGATGAAAAATCCTTAAACATGTAAAAGTACTTTGATGCAGAAAACCAGCTTTTCTGCATCAAAGTACTTTTACATTTTGTATTTGATCTATTATTCGCGAAAAAGATCAGTTTCATACATAATTAAGTGTATAGTTAAAGACAACTTTAGATAAAAGTTGGTCTGTGTTCATATTGTTGAACACTATCTTCATTGTAACTACAGGTATGTTCATGATCTCAAAGTTTAAATAGCTCCAAATAGTTTTGAAGTTCCCGAAGACATTTTTTATTGCTGAATGTAATTAGTGTGTATGCACCGCAAGTTGGATATGATGTTAGTGTAAAAGAAAAGTTTTGGGAGGTTAGTTTGAAACAGTTTTGATGAACATCCCGGTACATGAGGAGTTGATAGTTGGAGGGAATTTTAATGGACATGTGGGAAGAATTAGAGTAAGAGAATTATGAAAGAGTGCATGGAGGATGGGGATTCCGGACTCAAAATAACGAGGGAGAGAATTTACTACAATCTGCTCCCGCATTTCATCTAGCAGTAGCCAACAATTGGATCCAGAAGATCGATGGACACCTAGTTACGTACAAGAGTGGAAATCACAAAATCCAATTAGATTACTTTTTAGTCCGAAAACAAGTTAAAATACATCAAAGACTGCAAAGTCCTACCAGGAGAAGACTTGGTCTCACAGCACTGACACCTGGTGCTGGAATTAGACCTACAAATTAAACTCACAAACAGCAAAGAGAGACCTCCCCCAAAATAACATGGCATATGTTAGAGAAGGATGATTGTGCAAAAGAATTTAAAGAGCGAGTGTTGGATAAAATGATAGAGATGGGAGACATGAACAAGCGAAGTGTAAATGAATGTTGGAATGAGATGGCTGTATGCATTAGGAGTGTAGCGAAGCATATTTTAGGAGAGACGAAAGGAAGGGGGACGATAGATAGGGATATATCGTGTTGGTCGACAGAAATCCAGAATGTGAGGGGTATAGAATCAAAAGCAGCTAGTTGCATCTTTTTTGAAATCTGAACTATGAATGCAAAAATAAATGTCTCTCAATTGTCTATGACCTCAACTTATAATTTTGCATCAAACCTAGCTTAAAATAATACAAAAACCAGTTTAAAAATCTTCATTGGGATCAAAGTCAGCTCAAAAACGGCATGCAAACATCAAAGACAGCTTAAATCGGAATTGACCAATCACAGCGATGCGATGGCGTCGAAACTAATATGGCGTCCATTGTTTTCGACGTACAAGAAGTGCTGCAGTTTAACTTGATTTTAAATAAGATTTGAGTATCTTTCTGAAGCTAGTGAGATAAATTTGTGTTCTTTATTATAATGAAAGTAAACGTTACTCCTGTGACATCGAAAACTGCATGAAAAAAAGGAAAAAATCCCAGAGACTTGGAAGCGAAATCTGAAGAAGAAAGAGCGGTAAGTTTAGTGATGGGGCATGTTACTTTAGAGTCATCACGATATTTTATACTTTTATTAACAAATTTATTTTTAATTTAATGATTTACCTTTTATAAAGACTCACACTGAGTACCTAACAACACGTTGTTAGATCATAGTTTCTATGATATAGGTACCTACTTAATAGAATACAATATTATCTCCTTTCAGATATTCATCACAAGATTTGCCACGGTGACCCACCTGTAACCATGAGAAAAGACTGAAGTGTAAGATACTTAAAATGAAGGACATAATGCATTTTCATAAATAGATGAACTCTCCTGTGAACATCATGAAGAACCGCCTTTGTTAGTGGTTTATTAAATTCCGAACCTATTTGTCTGATTTTTACTAATAAGTGTAATTGTTAAACAGCTCCATGGTCTTATTATTTTTACATACCTACTTACTACTATTGTAAAAAAAATAAAAACTGATAAAACACATGTGTTTTAATTATAAGGTTATGTTAGGATAAAACATAAAAAACATTAATCGTATATATAGTTAGAATTCAAACAGATAAATCGACGAAGATTTAACTTTAGCACATCACTAAGGTTCGCATCGAACGTCAATGTCATTGTCGGTTGGTATCAAAAACAGCTAGGTGATGAATTGTCAGGAACAAACATATCTTAATAGATGAATTAGAATCAAAAGCAGCTTATGCAATTTGTTTTATTTAAATTGCAGGCCATTCTCTTACCCTATTCATTTAATACTTACGTTAAACAAAAAATAAATTTTAATGAACTGTTTAATGTTCAAACAGATGGGAAAATATTAATTTTGATAAGGACATAATGTTTTTTTGATTTGTCAGAATTTGAAGTTTGTGCTCTTAGCTACATTTGATTCTATACCCCTCATGTGTTGAAGGAAAAGAAGAGGAAATTTAAGGAATGGCAGAGTGTTGAAGTTAAAAATGTTAGTTTGAAAGCTGAAAGGAAGAGCGAGTATGATGCTCTTAAGAAAAAAGTGAAAAAAGCTGTGGCCATAGCGAGAGCAAAATCCCAGGATAAGCTTTATGAGGCTCTCGATAGTCCAGCAGGCCAAAAAGACCTATATCGGCTTGCTAGAGCGAGAGAAAGAAAGTCGAGGGATGTATGCCAGATAAAATGCGTAAAAGATGAAGATGGAATGGTTCTGTTGGATCATGAGAAAATAAAGGATAGGTGGAAGGAGTACTTCGAAAGACTGATGAATGAAGAATGGTAAAGCATTAGGACCTGACGGTATACCAGCTGAAGTTTGGAAATTATTACGGGTGGATGGATGGACGTGGTTAGCTTTATTCTTCAATAAGTTGTTGCTGGAAGAAGCCATACCTGACGAATGGTGCAACAGTTCGCTGGTGCCCATCTTTAAAAAACTTGCACATGGTGTTCATTGACCTCGAAAAGGCATACGACTGGGTACCGCGTGAGGTTTCGTGGTGGGCCCTGAAAGAGAAAGGTATGCCTGGGAAGTACGTACAGCTGATTCGAGCGATGTACAGTCGAGGCAGTACCCAAGTCCGATCTACAGCGGGCACTACCGGCAGCTTCAATGTGGCTGTTGGCTTGCACCAAAGGTCGGCTCTAAGCCCGTACCTCTTCCTGGTGATAATGATCGCACTTACATCGGACATCCAGGAAGAGGCTCCTTGGTGTATGCTGTTTGCTGACGACATTGTATGGGTTGCCGAGAGTGGCCTAGAGGTCCAGAGCAGATTGGAGGTGTGGTGGCAAAGACTGGAGAATGTTGGCCTGAAATTAAGTAGGACCAAAACAGAATACTTATTCTGTAATTTCGGCGGTCTCTCCAGTCTTACGCATATAACTCTTGCCGGAACACCCATACCGATCTGTTCCGTTTTCCGGTACCCCAGGTTGCTTGTCCAAGGGGATGGTGAAGTAGACCGTGACATAACGCACCGGATCAATTCAGGATGGATGAAAAGGCGACAGGTCACTGGAACAACTTGCGACCCACGGATCCTCAAGTTAAAGGGGAAAATATACAAGTCCGTGATTAGACCTTTCGTTTTGTATGGATCGGAATGCTGGGCTGTGAAGAAGATGGACAAAAAAAGATTGCAGGTAGCGGAGATGAGAATGTTGAGGTGGATGTGTGGTGTGACGAGAATAGATAAAATAAGGAATGAGTATATTCTGATATACTGAACTAGAAGTCTGAAAGTTGCGCCACTTACAGAAAAGTTGAAAGGGAATCGACTGTCTTGGTATGGGCATGTGATGAGGAGGGAAGAATCGCATGTGACTAAAAGAGTGATGATTATAAATTTTGAAGGATGGAGAGGGAGAGGAAGACCAAAGAAACGATGGATGGATTATGTGAGGAGTGGTATGAAGGAAGAAGGCGTAAATGATTGCGTGACGGTTGATAGGGAAGAATGGAAGAAGAAAACGTGTTGCGCCGACCCCAAGTAACATGGTATAAGGGCAGGAAGATGATAATGATTAATAACTTTGTTCATATGAATATTCTAGTTGTTTGTTAGTTTCAAATGTTTAGGCTTTAACAATCTGATTACTTAGTTACAAGAGTCGATTAAAAGTTTATATTCTGGTTAGTATTAAACAAAATAGTATTCGATTTAAATTTAAAAGTAGGGTGACATACAATAATATTCGTATGGAATATCTTTTCAAGTTTACATGTTATATCATCTATAATTTGATTGCGAGCGCGGTAGTATTTGGTTCGCACTCAATGTCACTGTGATCTATGTATACGAGTATATATTCCGCTCCGAGACTCACGAAGTGCTGCGAGCCATATAATAGCTAGACCGTGCTATGATCATACACAGCAGGCTCAGAACTTGGTATTTCCATAATAATGGTCCACGAAGAGCAATCTCAAATCGCGTGCTTTTACGTTCTTTGTAATGTGCCACGGCGTGTTGCTCTGTATCTCTAGCTATCTGCTATCTCGCAGGATGACCCCAGAGTGCCACAATGACTAAAAAAATAATAAATTAAATAAATAAATGTGACAGTCACAGCACAGCTGACCAAACGAGTACTCGGTGAAGTGAGAGAAAATAGAAACGTTTGGCGACATCATCGCCTTTACGCCAAAGGTTCACTTGGCTCATTTATACGGTTTCAGAAATCGAAATTTATATTTTCAGTTTTGTTTATCAATAACCATGGGTACTTGTAATGTAGACGTCACAATTCAACTAAATTGTTTTATTTTATCGGGACTTATGACCGGCCGTCACGTCGCAAGGGATTTTAATAAAAATAACAATAAACATGATCCAGCGATCCCTCACTGACGTAAACTCAATCGCGCACTTGTCCTCCGCCGGCTACAATCCACTTAAATAACAAACATCCATCACACCGCGATACGATCACTTGCGACAGTAGTAACAAATATCACATACATTGCTAGTTTTGATCGCCTGAATCAGGCGCAGTAGAGATATAATCAACAATAGATCATAAACAGTTTTCCGCAATTATGTTCGTAGTATGTTTTGGTTATCCGGGGCAGGCGGGTCGCTCGGTACGTTTTATACAAACTTAAGGCTGGCCGCATACGTACGGTTTTCTGATATGAAGCTTTTAATAACTTATTAACCAACATATTAAATCAATGTGTACTTAAAATAAATACAAATTATAAAAATAATTGGCTAACCCCAGGCATCAAACTATCATGTAAAAGGCTTGAAAAGAGACTTACACATAAAACGAATAATCCATTAATTAAACAGAACTTTAAAAAATATGAAAAGATACAAAAGAAAACAGTTATAACAGCAAAGAAATTGCAATATATTAATAAAAAAAAAAAACAAATAACAAAGTTAAAACTATGTGTGTGAAACTAATGAAAGAACAAATAAATAAGAAAATAAAAAGCGGCCAAGTGTGAGTCGGACTCGCCCATGAAGGGTTCCGTAGCAGCAATTGCGGTTTACGAATTATGACGTATTAAAAAAAACTACTAGATCTCGTCCAAACCAATTTTCGGTGGAAGTTTACATGGTAGTGAACATCATAATTATATTTTTTTTAGTTTTATCATTCTCTTATTTTAGAAGTTACAGGGGGGGGACACATTTTACGAATTTGCAAGTGTCTCTCGCGAAAACTATTCAGTTTAGCAAAAAATGATATTAGAAACCTAAATTTCATTCAGATTCAGATTCAGATTCAGATTTATTTATTTGCCATCAATGTAGGTACAAGTTTAAGATGATACAAATAGCTGAAGGTTACCGCTACATTCTACCTTACGGCATGCAAATTCATAGAAACTAATAGATTACATACAATATTATTATAAATTAACAACTAACATGTCATTCTAATTAACACTAACAAACATAAAAAAGGAAATAGTAATAAAAAAAATAATAATCATCAAATAGTCAATTGCACATAAATAAATCTTGTCAATAAAATGAATTTCATTATCTTGGAATTAGAATTAAGTGAAATATTATTTTACAAACATAATGTCATTTGCAAATTTTATTGTCAAATTTCTTTATCATTTAAAAAGTCATTGATACAATAATAACATTTATCCAATAATAATGCAGTGAGCTTAGATTTAAATGTTCGAATAGGGTGTTCTTTGAAACTGTGCGGAATTTTATTGTATATGATAGGTCCCATCGACATAATATTTTTCCTTAGTAGTGCTGTTCAGTAATTGCCTGTATGTAATAAGTTTTTATATTGTAGTCTCATTGGACCTGACCGCATTCTAATATCGGCTAGTGATGGAAATAAATCTAACTTAGTTTTAACAAAAATTGCGACCTCTAAAATGTACAGTGATGGGAAGGTCAGTACTTTCAGCGACTTAAACACAGGTACACAGCTGTCTGTAGTTTTCAGATTTAACATAGATCTTATGCAACGTTTTTGGGCTCTAAAAATCTGTTCCCTCTCACTGCAATTGCCCCAGAATATTACTCCGAATCTTAAAATTGGGGCCACTATACCGTGGTAAGCTATTACGAGTATATTATTGCTTACTTTATGCGATAGATTATGCAGCACATAGGCTGACTTGCTAAGTTTACAACAAACGTCTTCAGCATGAGGTTTCCAAGTAAGATTGCTGTCAATTAAGATACCTAGGAATTTAGCAATATTTGTTGTTTCAACATTTTGTCCATTATGACCAATGTTAACATTAAGAGGGCAAGTCCTTTGGTAAAAATGCATAATTTTTGTTTTTTTAAGATTGATTACTAAGTTATTTATGTCAAGCCAGTCAATAATATTTTCCAATGCTGTATTGATATCATCTTCATAATCTTTAATGTCATTACATTTTACTATTACCGTACTATCATCCGCAAATAGCACCATAGGATGTTGGATTTGACGTGGCAAATCATTGATATAGAGCAGAAATAGAGGTGGCCCAAGAACGCTACCCTGTGGAACACCATATTTGACTACTCTACCGTCTGATGCATATTTAAGCTCGCGTTTCGTTTCAAGAGATGTTCTCGATATTTCTGTTACCTGATTTCGACCACTGAGGTAAGAGGTTATAAGGTCCAGGACATTACCCCTAATGCCATAGCGGTGAAGTTTATATAAAAGGACGTCATGGCTAACGTAATCGAACGCCTTAGTCATATCAGTTAATATGGCACATACCGGTACTTTCTTGTCAACATTATTCATAACGGGAAATAGAAGATTAAAGATTGCCATATTAATGTTTTTGTTTTTTCTAAATCCCATTTGTTCTTTGCATAATATATTATATTTAGTCAAATAATTGTCAAGTGCTTCATAAATAATCTTTTCAAGTATCTTGGAGAATATAGGGATCAATGCTACTGGTCTATAGTTGGACATATCTTCTTTGCTATTTTTTTTATGTATTGGTTTAATTACAACTGTTTTCAGGCTATTAGGGAAAATACCAGAAGCAATACAAGTGTTCACTATGTGACTTAAAGGCGCAGCTACAATATCACTGACAAACTTCACAACCTTTGTAGTTACACCGTCATAACCATGACTTTGTGTATTTCTCAGGCTTTTGATCACCCTTAATAAGTCGTTTGAGACAGTTGGGGCCATAAACATTGAATTCGAGTTGTAATTCAGGTCAATGGTTCTAACGTTTGTTTTGTTGCTTACACTTTGTACTTGGTCAATAAAAAAGTCGTTAAATGATGTTGCTATATCTTTAGGATCGTCAATTGTCCTATTTTGGTTAGTAATCTTTGAAACAGGTTCTTTTATATAGTTATTATTATTAATTATTTGCCATGAAGCCTTTGATTTATTATGGGCATTATTTATAAAGTTGTTATTTTGTGCCCTTTGAGTGAGTCTGATTACTTTTTTAAACCTTTGTGAGTATGACTTAAATTTATTTTTATTTTCGCTTGATGGATTCCACCTGCATTTCCATAATAGGCTTCTTTGCTTCCTGCTACAAAGTTTAATGCCTTTAGAAACCCATTTAATTTTGTGTTCTGCTTGAATTCTAATCCACTTAATTGGAAAACACTGATCATAAAGATTTCTATAAATTTGTTATATGCATCATTAGGGTTACTCTCACCGTATACATATGAAAACGACAAACTCTGCAAAAAAAATTTAAACTTAACCAAATTGTCTTTAGAATAATCCCTTTTTTGAGTGCGCCAATACTTTAATTTGCAAATTCTACTAACTCGAATTTTGAGGATTTGAGCTGAGTGATCCGATATCGCAAAATCAATAATATCACTAGTGCATTTTAGGTTCGCATCAACAGCAAAATTATCTAGACAAGTATGACTGCTTGGTCTTGTGGCCTGCCTTATCAACCGACTTCAAAAAGGAGGAGGTTCTCAATTCGATTGTATGTTTTTTTTTGTATGTTTGTTACGCGATTACTCCGCCAATTATGAATTGATTTAGATGATTCTTTTTTTGTTTGGTAGGGCATACTTCAGAAGTGGTCCCATATAAATTTGGTCAAGATCTGATGAGGGTTTTTTGAATTAGCTTCAATAATACGTATTTTTCTCACCTAGTATATGTGGACGATATTCTAATAGTTCCTGTCACTGTAATTTACATAGCTCAGGTATGTGGTATTAAAATTTTTGTGGGGTTTTGTGTAGGTACCACCACTTAAAAGTGAAAAATAAAAACTTTTTCACAAAAAATAAAACCGACTTCCAAAAAAAAAACACTACAAAGTGAAAAATAACTTTGATTTCGGAAGTCGGTGGCAAAAAAACCAAAATAAAAAACCAAAGACACCGACTTCCGAAATCAAAGTTATTTTTCACTTTGTAGTGTTTTTTTTTTGGAAGTCGGTTTTATTTTTTGTGAAAAAGTTTTTATTTTCAATTTAAGGTTGTAATTTAGGAGCAAATATTCAAAGTCCAAAGTGCATCTGTTACGTTTTAAAATGTCTATGTTGAAGTCTCCGCATAATACCACCTTTACATTAGTCTTATTGCACAACTTTTTTAATAAGGCATCTAAAGTTTCGAAAAAACTATTAATGTTAGACATGTAGGGAGGCCTATAAATACACACTACTATTAACTTATGTTTTGGCAGTTCTATCGCACAACATTCAAAAACACCGGTGATAGAAAAGCTCATTAAATCGCTTAATTCCTTGCATTCGAGATAAGTCTTTACTAAAATACATGAACCTCCTCGTCTTTGCTCCCTTCTAGAGTAGCACGACGCCAGTTTAAAGTTAGATATTTTAATCAGTGTTTCTTGGCCAGAAATTACAAAATGTTCTGTTAAGCATATTATTTCTATGTTGATTTGATTTTGAAATAATTCCTGAATATGTACTGTTAGTTGGTCAGATTTATTTAGAAGGCCAGCAATGTTTTGGTGCATGATGTGTATGTAGTTATCAACGAAAAAGCTCCAAGTTGTTTGCTAGCTTGCTTGCTTGATCCTTTTCTATACGTTCATTTATGCAAGAAGTGGAATTTACTTTACACTCTTCAATATATTTTGCAGAATTTGCTGCTATGAACCTAATCATATTTTGTATGTCATTAAATATAGATTGAAGTCCAAATTTATTTATCCTTCCGGAACGTCTATCAAACATTGTGTCGTCGTAACTTAAATTTCTATTGCTGTCCAAGAAATATGCGTGTTCGTGAGTGAGTATGTCAAGGTATAGTAAGTTGTTGAATGTTTCCACTCTTGAATTGTAAAGGTAGTTATTATTAAAAAACTTGTACGTTGGGGTGCAGATAATAACGTTTGTGTTCGTTATGTCTTGTAACACTTGTCTAATTTGGACGACACAGTCTAAGTATCTGTTAGTAAGTGTGAAGTCCTCTACTCCCAGCAATATAATACAGTAATCGTTTAATGTGTAGTTTGAGAGTTTCTGTTTTATTCCGTTTAGTTGAGCTTGCATGTTACCGTGTGGTGTGATATAATGGCAAATATCGGATTCAGCTAAAGCGTTTTTTGCAATATATAGAATGTTATTCTTATTATCAGTACTTAAAATGCAAATTTTAGTGCCTTCCACCTTATAGTTTTCAAGCGAAGCAACGCTTCCACTGAAGCGTTTTCAAGTGACTAATGTCCCTATGCGTTTTTGCGGCCCGGGCGTTCTCAAGTGACTCTAGTCCCTTTTTGAGTTTTCGTCGGCGTGACGTCGGAATATGTCTATTTCATTCTATCCCATGAAGTTTCAATCCATTTTCTCATTTTTACTCGATACTTTATTAAATTCTACATGCTAAAAATACGACAAAACTTTACTTTTATCTTCAATTCGATTTAAAAAAAAAAGTTGAATGTCAGTTGTTGAATCTGTGTCTGTGAGTGACCGTGCCGTTGCGACCGCTGCGAATTTAATTACGAATTGGTGAGTATTTTTGAATAAACTACTGATAAAATGGTATAAAATGGGTAATTATAATACAGACTATATGTGTGCAACCGGGTTTTAACCTGAAGGTAAGTATATTTCAAATTATGAGTGGTTTTACGTGTGCTTGTACCGGTTTTAGAATTTTGTCGGAATACTTAATTATTTATAAAATTTTAAGACCTGTTCCGTATCTAAAGTAATAGTTATCGCATTGAATATTTACTCGACAATAGTTTTCAGCAAAAATATATACAAAAAATAGTAGATTGAAGTCAAAATTACATGTTTTGTTCAAGTTAACCCCAAAAAAACCAAATTTTGATGGCGGTTCTTCCTTCTTCTTCCTTCATTCAATTCCATATTTTACTGTATTGTATAAACCTAGCAGCATAATACTTACATGTAAATTACATTATTACATTCTCTTTCAGATAGTACCAATATTTTTAATTTAAGTGAAAAATTATAGTAGTTATAAATTATTTAATTTAAGTGATTATTTATTCACCGTCGGCAACAAAACCTGACCTGCTAATGCCTGTAAATCAATATTTAATACTATCAAGTATGTTTTTTAATTTTTTTTCGTACGTAAATAGAACCCTTCCATCAATAAAACACATAAAATATATATGGTATCGAATTACTTTTTGAAATAATAATTTTTAAAGTTCACATATTGTTTTTTTCAACTATAGTCAATGTTTAACGCTAAGTATAATAAATTACAAACGAAATACAGACAAACACTTGACACCACTTGAAAGGGTCTTTCATAAGCTTGAACAAAAAAATTACTTGAAGTGTCTATTGATTACAACACGCCAACAAAAAAATAATCTGTGAACCCGTCCGACCCGCGCGCGACGGGGCGCCGTTTTTTGTCGAAGCTCGAGCGCTCTGACGTAATTACGGGCCGCGGCCGCAAAATGTCAAGTGGCTAAAGACAGGACTTCAATTTCAAAATGAGCACTTTGCAATTCTAATGTCAGATTCATAATTTGTTCGCGCAATTTTTTTACAATTCCAACATCTTCGTCATCTGACAGTTCCGGAGCACTATTGACCGTTTCATTCGGTGTTTGTGTGGTATCGCTGACGTTCATAATTGAGTCTGATTTCGTCCGAGTTCGGCGAAAAGTAATGTTTTCTAAAGAATTCATGTCGTCCGCAAAGTTTCAATTTTCTACCAATTTAGAATAATTATATTAATATGGTAATACTACGGTTTAATTTTTCCAGCAGCAACCCTGTTACTAATGTCACCCAGTATCAGTGAAACGTATGCTACTCGATACTAGATGGCGCTTTTTGCAGTTTTAGGATTTTTATACAGTGGCAACTCGTCACCTAAATGTCACTTTTAGTTTAACTATTCACCACTTCGGGCGCTAGTTGTCTTTATTTATCAATTTTCAAATAAACACTTTTTCATAACGACGACAATGAACTGTTTTTAGTCTGTTTTGACTAGTAAATAACTATTTTAACTCCACAGACATTCGGGGAGGCTTTTTAAGTTAAAACTGTTTGTTTATTGTCCACATAAGGCACGTATTGTTTATTTTTTTAGAAACAAGTCACTATTTTTTTACACATTATACTTGTTGTTTTTACGTAGTGTCTGTAGCCACAAACAATGTCACATGAATGGTTCACTATTTACTCTACACTCAATTACTATATACACTGCTTTATCACTTATTTAATTTTTTTTAGGATTTAAATATGCAGGAGATGTTTACTAATTCAGTGTTGCCAATGTTTTTTGAAGACCTATCCATAAATACCCCACACGTATGGGATTGATGAAAATAAATTGTTGAGTTTCAGTTCTAAGTATGGGGAACCCCCAAAATTTAAAGAAATTGGCAAAATTTATTGGTTTTTTTTTGTGTGAAAATCTTAATGCGGTTCACAGAATATATCTATTTACCAAGTTTCACCAGTATAGTTCTTATAGTTTCGGAAAAAAGTGGCTGTGACATACGGACGGACAGACAGACAGACATGACGAATCCATAAGGATTCCGTTTTTTGCCATTTGGCTACGGAACCCTTAAAAGGGAATAAAATAACATTAAATTACAAATAAATAATATAAATGTCACTGAACCTAAACAAATAGCTTCTTTGCGTCCATCGGCAAAGGTAGCAACAAAGCACCTGGCAATAAGCCGCGAGGCTCCCCAGTGCGCTGCCCCACTGAAAACATCATGTTTCTCAGCCCTGTAGACCCCGGTGTAATAAACACACTATTAAAAAACCTAAAAAGCAAAAAAAGTCATGGAATAGATGAGCTACCACCAATGAAACGACAATATGCAAACGAACTTACGTTACCATTCTACTTGCTAGTAAATCAATATTTCGAAGACGCCGCTTTCCCGGACTACCTTAAGAAAGCAGTAATAAAACCAATCCACAACCAAAACTCGAAAACGAATCTAAGCAATTACCGTCCAAAAGCTCTAAAATTTATTTTATAAATTTTTATTTTATTTATTTTTTAATATAACCATATTTTAATTATTTAATACTCCAATAGATAATCTTGATTTTCTTTATTTTGGTGGTAAAATTCTTTAAAGGTTACAAATACATTGCAAACTATAGTTTTGTATAACTTAGACGCATTTTTATTTTCAATTTTTGTAAATGTGAGTACCATGGAGTCGTTTACTGTGTTGTATTTTGACTTGAAAGAGCAGGGTAGTTGAGAGAATGTCATGCTCACATGTTTGCTGTGTTGCTTAAATGTTTCTCTGATGGTGGCGAGTGTGTTGTATCATTCGGTTCCCTACAAAATGGTTGAGCTGGATGGTGCTGATCCACGCGTCATGTTCTTGAACGGGTGCCGTCAGTTGAGACTGGTTATCTCTTATCTGCCAGGGCTTATTTTTAATCGTTTTTGATTTTTATATATTTTTTTTACATTGTTCTCACATATAGAATCAACAAGAGTAATGTACCCAGGATTTTGTAATTTCTATATTTAAAAGAGTGTCCTTGGAGTTTCTTGCCCGTTCTTCTCCATAGAGATCTACGTTTTGGAATGGGCAACTAGCTTCACCTTTCTGACTAACTGACTCTTTGACAATTCAAAAGTGCCTGTAAAGGGTTTAATTGAAATGAATGCTTTGAGTTTGAGTTTGAATTTGCTCTTCTAACAACCGCATCCAACATTTTTGAGGAAGCAATTGTGTCTACTCCTGCGAAAAATACAAAATATTTAAAGAACGCCAAAACGGCTTTCGCAGAAACAGATCCACTATTCCAGCAATTTATGAATACAAACAGGAAACTCTATATATAATGAATGACAAAAATTACGCCGTAGGTTTACTATTAGATATGACCAAAGCTTACGATAAAGTGCAATATGACATTCTGCTAAATAAATTACAGGCTACAGGGATCCACGGTAAAACTCATGAATGGTTTAAATATTATTTAACAAATAGAGAACACCAGGTCGAAATATGTACAATTTTATAGTGAAAATACCAAAGAGATACAAAATATTCGATCTGAGAGTAAAGCAATTAACGCCTCTATTCCCCAAGGGAGTTTGATTGGATGCCTCTTTTTTCTTATTTACGTAAACGACCTTCCAAAAACCATAGAAGGGCCATGCGTTTTGTTTGCTGCCGATAAATAGATATTTCGCTTCTAACTTCATGCCGGAACAATGTAGGCTTGAGCGAGGACCTAACCACTTCACTAAATAAATCAATATCTTGGATGAATGACCATAACATCGAAATTAGTTTCTGTAAATCTACAATAATGCCCTTCCACCCCCGTCAAAAGACCCCAGTAGACATAAACTTCACCTACAACGGCAAAACAATAGAAGTCGTTCATGAATTTACTTTACTTGACCTGTCTATAGACACAAACATTAATTGGAAATCACACAGCAAAAATATAAAATCAAAACTACCCAAATTTGCATACGCGCTTCGTGAAGTCAAAAATATCACTAACCCTTGAAAGTGCACTTGTTACCACTACTATGCCTACGCAAATGCGTGGCTCAGCTACGGCGTAATATTGTGGGGAAACAGCACAGATGCACCGACAGTTTTCGCATTGCATAAATCCTTGTAAATACAGAATACACCGACAGTTGCAAACCTCATTTCCAAGAACATAAAATACTTACCCTCCCCTGCCTTTAAATTCTAGAAATATGCAAATTCGTTCGAAATTACCAACACTTTTACACGACAAGAGAAAACATACAGTCAAATTTTTACATTAAACCATAAAAATAGGTTAAACTTACCAGGCTCTAAGTAAAAAAATACACTCAACAAGTACACTAGTCTTGTCAATTAAAATATATAATAAATTACCAGAATTTAAAAAATGAACAAAAATTTAATAAATTTATAAATAAATTAAAACAATTTCTATTGTCTAAATGCTGTTATAATATAACAAATGACAATTTTTAACTTGCAAGTTTTATAAAATAACTAGCTGCACTCCCCGGCTTCGCACGGGTAGCACCCTACCTACCCTACCTACCCTACCTACCCTACCTACCCTACCTACCCTACCTACCCTACCGACCCTACCGGGATAAAACATATTCTTTGTCCGTTTCCTGGTTCTAAGCTACCTCCCCACCAATTTTCGGCCAAATCGGTTCAGCCGTTCTTGAGTTATGTTATACTTAGTCTGGCCATAAATACTGTTACGAGTACAGTTAAAAATAAGAAAGATATTACATTTGAATTTGAAATCTGTCATTTTTATACGATTGCTCATTGAGTTTTCTAATTTTGGCGCCAATACATTGTACATATTAAAATGATATTAAAATGGAGTGGGGTGCTAAAGAGAACCGAATCGCTGTAATTGCATTACACAAAGTTGATATGGAGGCAAATGAAATTTTTAAAACTCTCCATACGCATGGTATTAGGCAAATGTTTGTGTAGGTACCGGGCTATTAATAGGTAGAATGAAACCTCCTCTGTTTGTGACAGAAAAAGATCTGGCCGGCCGTAGTGTTCGTACGAAAAAGGTGGTCAAAGCAGAAAGGGAAAGAATTCGAAGAAATCCTGTCCGAAAGCAAAAGATTTAATCTCGGGAGATGAAGATAGCACCCAGAACCATCTCGCGTATTTTAAAAGATGACTTAGGACTTTCAGCCTATAAGAGACGCACTGGTCATTTTTTTACTGATAATTAAAAAAATAATAGGATGGTAAAATCGAAACAACTACTGAAGCGGTACGCAAAGGAAGGTCACAGAATTTTTTTGTTTACGGATGAGAAAATCTTTACAATTGAGCAACATTTTAACAAACAAAATGACAGTATTTATGCTCAAAGCTCTAAGGAAGCTTCCCAATTAGTCGACAGAGTGCAACGTGGGCATTATCCGACTTGAGTGATGGTTTGGTGGGGTGTTAGCTATGAAGGAGTGACAGAGCCATATTTTTGTGTAAAAGGTATCAAAAGTTCGGCACAAATGTATCAAGTTACCATTCTTGAGAAGGTAGTTAAGCACCTTAACAACACCATATTCAATAACCAAGTATGGTCCTTCCAATAAGAATCGGCGCCGGGTCATAAAGCTCGGTCCACGCAGTCTTGGTTGGAAGTAAACGTTTCGGACTTCACCAGAGCTGAAGACTTGCCGTCGTCTAGTCCCGATCTTAATCCGCTGGATTATGATTTATGGTCAGTTTTAGAGAATACGGCTTGCTCTAAACGCCATGATAATTTGGAGTCCCTAAAACAATCCATACGATTGCCAGTGAACAATTTTCCCACGAAAAGAGTGCGTGCTTCTATTGATAACTGGCCTCAACGTTTAAAGGAGTGTATTGCAGCCAATGGAGACCACTTCGAATAAGCTTTTTATATTATATTTTATTTTATTTTATATTTATTTATTAAACTAACACACTGTAAAAGTAACAGCTGGGCAAAGCTGCAGATATTCAAAATATATTTGTCCTCCAAAAACGAGCTATTCGAGCAATTTACCAGAGCCAGAGTTTCTCTGAGAGATTTTTTCAAAGATATCGGTATCCTCACAGTGGCATCACAATTCATCTTCGCCAACATCTTATATATCAGGCAAAATATACACTTATACACTAAAAACAGTGATATTCACAATGTTAACACTAGAAGTAAGGATAAACTACATGCTCACTTTCACCGGCATCATAAGGTTCATAACTCATTTGTTGGGCTTGGTACTCGTATAACCTTTTATAACAGGCTACCGTCTTCTTTGCTTGATTTGCCTTTTAATGCGTTTAAAACTAAAGTAAAGTCCAACCTTTGTTCAAAAGAGTTCACGACTACTTAACGGGCCGGCGGAGCATGCGTAGTTCATACAAACGTAATACCAAAATAATTTGTAAATCAAACATATTCTTAAGGTAGTGTGTATTTATTCCGATTGGATTACAGAATATCTAAGCTTCCAAATATATATTTTTAATGGACACTGATTTAAATTCAAGTTATGAGAAAAATAAGTTTTCTATAGAAATTTTAAATTCCTCATATCTCGTCTTTATATCAGTGTCCATTCAAAATATATATTTGGAAGCCTGGAGGCTTTATTTTCTTATTTAGATATTGTTTACGTTTAGTTATTTTTATTTCTGCTTGAGTATAGTTTTCGATGTTTTTGGGTTGGTATATTGGCGTGTGCTAGCTGTTATATGGCTATTAATTTATAATTTAAATTGTGTTTTGCGTAATGTAAATGATCTTTTGCACTATTGTATAGAATCATTTTTTTTTTCTAACTAAACACAGCTGTTCTGCTGGGGAGTTTGTAGCGCCACTTCTTCTTCCCAGCAAAAGCACTAGGAAGTGGTGAAGGGTGGCGTTTTGGGGGATTGTCTTATGTAATTTTGACGTTCGTAAAGTGCTGATTCTCAGCCTAGTTTGAATAAATGACTTTTGAATTTTGAATTTATTTTTGAGTAATAAATATTATTTGCAATAAAAAAAATCTTCGTTACAATATTTATGGCAAGACTAGGTTAATAGTGTAACTAACACGACTTTTTTATACATATAGGTTACATTAGGTAAGAATAATAACAACTAAGTAGTCAAAATAAAAAGCTTTCTTCCTCACAAAGTAATTTTGCTCTGTTCAGATAGAATTTACTCTCTTTTATTCTTTTAGTATTTAGTGGCTGTACCCAATAACGACATTTCCTTTTTTCATGTTTATCGCTTGTAAAAGTGCAGTTTTGTAGTGTTTGATTTATTTTTAGGTTATCTTTTTTATGGTGTAAGTGCGATATATTTAGTATATATAAATAAAAGTGTAATAGCAATCAATTCGACGTCATCCATGTTTAAACGTGCTTTCGTGAAAGCGTCAGTCTACCTACTGGCAGTGTAAATTCCTAATTAGAAAAAATCTAACGTCTGCGCTAGTCTCACGGAATTCTGAATCAGGAATCCTGATCAGGAAACCGTACGTATGCGGCCAGCCTACACAATTGTGTTTAATTCCCAGGGAACGGCAAAAGGTTTAATTTACCGTAGTCTGGGAGCCGTCCGGGAGCCGTCCGGGAGCCGTCCGGTTGCCGGCTGGAAGACGTGCCATCTCGCAGTTTCTTGGATCGCCATGTGAATCACAAAATATTTCCATCTGAATGTCGGCCGCAGCCCGAAGCGCCGGCACCCGCGGGCCGGTGCGGAGCGGCGTCGAGGGGGCGTGGCGGCGGAGCCACCACCGCTTATGCGCTCGCAGTTCCCGAACGCTGCTTGATGTTTTTGAACGTCTATCACTTTATGTAAATAGAATTTTCTGCTTTGTTATGATTCCGTATAAAATGTCTTGGTTTGGGTAGGTATCTGAGTAGATTGTTGGTTTAACTATAATACTAACTTTTTTTATAATTGGTGGACTAACAAGACGAGATGGAGATTTTGTTGGTAGTAGTTATAATTGCGAATCAAATGAGCTTACCTGTTAAGCGAAGTCTAGATTCTAATTTTATGAACGGCGATCTGAAATGTAATTATTAGCAGAGTAGTATTCCCTAATACACACCGTCTAACATCGCGTTTTTTAGAAATAAAATATTGCAGATATTTGTTTAAATAGAATTATCCCCCGATGGCAACACATGAAATGTCACTTATTTTAGAGATCCTTAAGATAAGAAACAGGCTCTGTTTTCTGTACAGAGTAGTTCCGCATACTTACATTCACTAGGTTTTCCTGAAAGGATAAGTGAATTAGGTAGACTAATTATTGCAGCTTTGGGGCTGTTAGCTAGTGGCGGGTGGGTAATTATATTTCAGATCGCCGTTCATAAAATTAGAATCAAGACTTCGCTTAACAGGTAAGCTCGTTTGATTCGCAATTTTATTTCACGGCGATCTGAAATATAATTATTAATAAAGTAGATGTTTAGAGTTGTCTGCAATAATTCAGTTAGTTAATAAATTATCTAATTATAAATATTCTGGTTTATTGAATAGGTAATTTTATTTCCCCCATTAGCCTTGGTTAAGGAATAATAAGCTATTGTTAATCAGCATAAAAGCATAATCAACAGCAAGTAACCCCACATTGTGTTTCTCTCGATTAGTGCCAGCTCTAAGTTGAGGTGCTATACAACGTTGATACGACAGAGGGGCTTTTCTTTAAACTGCCTATACAATGACCATTTTCAAGCTCTGTACCATAAATCAATTAAATAGGAGCAGTAGTTTAGCCGCAAATGATTTTTTTTTTACACCTTAAAACGATAAATCTGAGTTTAGCCTACGATGCGTGGTTGCCGCTCTGACGCAAGTCACAAGTACAACCAAACATTTTTCGCTAAAAAAATGGCAAAGCAAACAAGAGAGAGAGAATCATAGCAAAACATCCCGCGCGTAAAAGAAATAGAAATAGGTCAGTCTGTTGTTATCGCATCCTAGATCCTTGTGCGATCGGTAACTAAGTGGGGGCAGTGGGGCCTCAGTCAGTGCGCCGCACAGAGTACTTTTTAGTGCGCCGCCACCACGACACACGACACGGACACGTAATTAAACTTTGGTTGTGTGTGTGTAATTAAAATACAATTGTTGAACTAAAAAATAGGATTATTTTAGTATTTCACAAATTAAAGTGCTTAGCAACGAACAGTGAGTTAATTATCATTCGGTGTAATTTTTGCATTCATGTGAATGGAGTTTTTGTTGTGATTGTTGTTGTGTGCGTACTTACTTCAAAACCGTACCTATCATAAAAGCCGAGCGGAGGCCTAAGCCGCCGCTCACGCCACCGCCCCGGCCGCGCGCCTTGACACGTGATAACACACGCCGCGGTCCGGCGCGCGCGCAACGTTGCCGCTTTATTACCTAGGTATCTAAGGTCAGTTAAATTTATTTACACAGGGTGGTTGCGTTTTACTCTGATTTGTAAGCTATTTAGTTTGTATGAAGAAAAAAAAAACTTATTTTTGATGCTTTTATCCTATCACAGAAATTAGAATTTATTTATCTATTATTTTTTATTCGTTTGGTATATAAAATGGTACCATTGTTAAGCAAAAGGATTCATTTTGTTTATAGTAACCGAGCATTAGTCACTAAAATAGCATCTATCAGAATCGGTAGGGATTCTTATGTATTTGACGCATCTACACCATTGCGGCAATTTTCCTTAATCAATCCCCCCACATAGTCTATGCACGGGTAATTGTGTAACTATTTCATCTTCTTTCAGATTCAGCGACCTGGTAGGGAGGTTTTGCAGCTTTAGCTTACGAGTTTGTTTGTTGAGATTATTTTGGAAAATAGTGTGTCAAGCACGGAATGAGCTTTAAGCTTGATCAATTTTAAGTTTTTTGCAAGCACCATTTAATAGGTTAATTTGGCAAATTTCGCTTTGTGGCCTCACATAGGTCTCTTAATGTTTGTTACCATTTTGCCTGCATCCGAAATAAAATATTCTTCTTCTTTAATTTCTTTCTTAACTTACATACAGTGAAAGTGTCAGTTTCAGAAGTATAATTGACATGCGTAGAGCTAATCGAAAAAAGTAGGTTCATTTTAGAAGCATAAAATTATGAAACTTCTTTCTGTGACCTCATACTTTATCCAAGATTAAATATGGAATGAGTTATATAGTTTAAGTAAGGAGTTGTATAGTTAGCTATAGTGTGAAATTGGTGAGCATGTAGTTATAGTGTGCAATAATTTGTAGTTAATTTATTCATGTTCTCTACATTGATTATAAGGTACCTGACCTTGTTCATGTTCTAATCACAATCCATTAATACTTTATCTTCACATCACAATGCGCCCCTCCCCCCTCTTTGTTTCTTTGACAATTTCATTTTAGTGATGTAATTATCACTGAAATCTACTATTAAGTATTTAGGCTAGTAGTTGGAATGGTTGGATGTTTAATTAGATATTTGATTTTATAACCTTTGAGTTTGGTTACCCATCTCTGCCCAGCTCTTTGGAAAATACAGGCCTGATGTTATGTACTGTGACTAAGATCGCTAATGCTTTAACTTTTGTTTTTACCTAAAGTAACAACAAAAGTTAAAGCATTAGCGATGTATTGAATACATTGATGTATAGGTATTTGAAGTCATATGGTTCATATAAAAAAGACTTAGCAATAGAACCTAGCAATTCACATAAGTTTGTCAGATCGCCATCCCAAACATTTAAGTACATTTATGGTAGTATCTTTAGGTATTATGATTTAGGGCAGTCTTGTTTTTTGTCAACTATGTAATCAGGATATGTTGGTAGAACATATTGTTTCGGTAAGTGTCATTCACTAATGGTAATTTTGTCAATACAGTTAAAGTATGCAAGGTTCTAATAACGAAGTTATCCGACAATGTATGTAATGAACCCTTTATTGGTTATCTGGTGATGGGAAAATTCTTGCAGGTACGAGAAGTGATAGGGAAATCTTACATCTATCTACTTTGGTATGTTGGACCTAATAGGATGAAATCGTACATCAATCTATTTTGGTATGTTGGACAACAATGATTGAATAGTGTACAAATTGTCAGTATTAAGTACTAGAATATTTGTCATATTTTGCCAATCAAATGGTGGAATTCTCTCTGCCCTAGGAGGGGCTTAGTAATAGTTTTAGGTTCAGAGTGCAACTGAATGTTCTATTTTGTTTGAGTTGTTGTATTGGAGTGTAGATATAAGCCGGGTTGTTGTTGAGGTTTACCACAACTATTAATTTTGTTTTCAGTATTGAGTGATTCCTGTTATTGTAGTTTAGTTGTTTTAATTTTTAATTTTCTATGACATGTTGGATATTTTTTTTTTTTTAATTTACTATGACAGTTCAGCTCATGAATGTTGTACTAGTGTAACGTTTTTCAATAAGACTCGTAAGTTTTCTTTATTATCATAAGAGTGAGTTTCTTGTGGTTTTAATATTTATTGGTTAATTGTTATTGTTTGTGGCTATAAAGTTGTATGTTGTTTGGTAAATGTATCTGTTTGTTTATCAAATAGAGTAAATTGAATTTCATGTCAGTTAGAGATGATATTACTTTTGTCCTGATTTTATTTTGGTGGAAGTGACAATTGACATTGTCAGGTATTTTGTTTCTTCGGTCAGGTCATTCAACAGTTTGTTTTGTGCTTGTGTTCTTCATAAGCATAGGATCAGTCACTGCTTTTCCTATGATAGAGGTATCCAGTGCAATTTGTTTCTGGAATATGTCGATCCCTTGTTCCCGCCGTTTAGGGGAATCTGGGAGTAAGGCATGTGCCTTATGAGTAAATATGAGCATGGAATGATACTAATTTTTAGGGGTTCATCAGCCATTGTATCACAGGATCACATTAACATAGTATCTTGTACTAGTATTTGAGTGTATGAGTGTAAAATTACACAACTTTGCAGTATTGATTTAATTTACAAAATAGATATAATTTATCAATTTGTATCAGGATAATTAAGTCACCTAATTAAATGCTTAGGTGAGTCACTGAGTATCTTGTACACGGTGATTTCTTTTAATTAGGTATATTTGTTTGTTAAAAATAGCAACTCAGTGGTATAGCCATGAATATAAATATAATGGCGTTTTAATGGGCTGCAGCTGGTGTTTATATCCGTAACGGGCATGTGTAACATTAGCTGATAAGAAGTTTTCAGTCAAGACAAGGTGTGCTTTGATAATATTATCATCCTTGATGTGAAGCTAGATCACGCATGGTCCTGGTTTAAATGCTATGAGCATCTCGTGCTGAGCATGTACCCACCATGTCAAATATGTACCAGCTGGCAACATAGAATCAATGTTGTTAAGAGTATCCCGTACTCGCTGATAACAATCCAGTTGGCGGGGTAGAATCCCTCTCCATAGGGAGTATAATGGTTTTGCAAGTTTCTATATAACGCACAGACGATGTGCAGGGTTAAGTAAGGCTAAGCATGTACCCACCATGTCAAATATGTTCCAGCTAACAACATAAAAACAATGTTGTTAGGAGTATCCCGTACTCGCTGATAACAATCCAGTTAGCGGGGTAGAATCCCTCGCTATAGGGAGTATAATGCTTTTGCAAGTTTATATATAACACACAGACGATGTGCCGGGTTAAATAAGGCTATCTCGCAGCCTTCATGCTAGTGGATTAAAGCATATAGAACCAACTTTTTACAATATCTTAGCCAAGATCATAGAAATGGGAATTACCTCTTACAACAAGTACATACCAGCATTAGTTATGTAGAGTAACATCGCTAAGTGCATCACGTGGCCCGTTGGTAGTTTCTCATCCAGCTAGTACCTAACGTGGAATTAACATTGCTGAGGACATCTCTTGTCAACTGGAGGGGTAATGGTGGCAAGGGCATACCAGCTAGCTATGTACAGCTACATCTCTAAGGGCATCACGTGCCTCTCTGTTAGCTTCTCATCCAGCTAGTAACGTGGAGGTAACGTTGCTGAGGACATCTCGTGTCGACTGGAGATATAATGCTTTAACAAGTTTGCAGCACACATGCAATAAGCAGTGTTACTGTCCACCATAGTGCTCATATGTAAAAAACACTGTCAGTATCACGTACAAGGTGGTCAGTTGAAGCCAGGCACTCTCACGCATTAAGGTTGTGGGAGGCCTCAGAATCTAAGTACTTCCAATGTTCGTTAGGACTGAGAGTGCTTCGTGACGTTGATGAGCGCCGCGGCCGTCTCAGATTTCCACTAACGATGGACTTAGTACGTCTCAGATTTCCCGTAACGATGCACTTTATACACTTTCTATCACATAGCATAGTTATTTAGTAGTAGTACGTTAGTAAAGAGTATCTTAAACTTATTTTGACGAGAGAGAATTTTTCTTGCGATGTCAGAATGCGCGCGAAAAGAAAAGTGACATTTCATGTGTTGCCATCGGGGGATAATTCTTTTTAAACAAATATCTGCAATATTTTATCTCTAACAAAACGCGATGTTAGACGGTGTGTATTAGGGAATACTCTGTTAATAATTATGTTTCAGATCGCCGTGAAATAAAATAAGTATTATTGGGTTTTTTCAACAGGGATTTCTTAGTAGTAGCCCGGAGTCTGGAATTGTGCCCGGTTGATGGCAATAGGCTCGCCCCCAGTTATGTTTTAAGTCCCATGTAATCATGGGACTTAAAACATAACTGGCGAAATGTGGGTGTACTGCAGGTACACCTCCGCCCAACCCTTCGGGGAAATAAGGCGTGATGTTATGTTATGTAGTTATAATAACGGACGGACTTTAGTATTCAGTGGCAGATCAAATCAAATCAAATTAATTTGCGAGAATGTAGGTTTACACTGTATGATCTTAAAACTATTATGGCCCTTTTACATTCTACCATTACTTATGGTGTGCAAATATTTAATTGTGTCCTACACAGTGTGATTTTTTTATTTATTTTTATACAGCAACTACAAACAAGACTTACACACAGACTTTAGTATTATGGTTAAAATAGGTCGAATCTTGTTACTATTAGTCATGCATGACAGACACAAGACAATCAACAACAATAAATTATCGTCAAGCGGACATGAAACATTTAAAAAGTTCTAGTCGATAAAAATTCATCTACTGAGTAATAGCACTTTTCCATACGAAATTGGAACAATTTATTTTTTAAAGATATTAATATTGCTACATTCTTTTAAATCATTAGGAATTTTATCGTAGATCTTCGTGGCCATAGCAAAGACACTTTTCCCAAAGAGGGTAGTTCTATATTGACTTTTAAGGTTAATAAACAAATAACTTCTATTTCACGATCTGAGCTCTAATGTAAATTGCAAAGGCCATTTCAAGAATAATAAAGATGGCATGGTAAGTTTTTTTTTTTATATTCCTGACAGCTGTCAGTTCTGTTGAGGACTTCTGTTATATTGGTGTAAGTATTATACACACATCAACACGGTCTAGGGATATTTCATACTCAATTAAATAACTCGAAAAGTACTGGCCGCATTGGAATCTTTTATACACCGATTTGTTTGTAATTTATCTCAGACTAATTCCAAATTAAAATTTTTGAAAATTCTTTTGTTTCGGTGGCATAAAAATGTCTTGATGTATAGGAGAGGGAATTTTCATTTGTGCGAAATTTAGAAAACAATACGAATTACGTTTAGTTACAGTTTTTTTTTCATTTTTAAACGAAAGATAAAGTTAAAATTGAGGTATTGTAGCCATGCAACGCCGACATTTGACGAGGGCGGAGATGTTACGAGCTGTGGGAATGCTGGAAGCTGGATCTGTTCAGCGTAATGTTGCTGAGGCCATAGGGACCCATCAAAATGTAATTTCAAGATTGTGGACACGCTATCGTGCCACAGGTGAAGTAGCGGAGAGGCACCGGGGGCCAAGTCGCATCACTACCCCCAGACAAGACCGATTTTTGCAAATTACTGCGCGAGCTCAACCAAATGCAACGGCGACTCAATTGGTCCAAAGGCTGCGAGTGGAACACCAAGTGCTTGTGAGTGACCAAACTGTAAGAAGGCGACTGCATGAAAGCAATCTACGCTCTCGTAGACCACTCCGGGTCCCACCTTTACGGAGAGGCAATCGTGGACGACGATTAGAATGGGTTCGGAACCACGTGGACTGGGGCCGTGAGCAATGGTCCAATGTGCTGTTCACGGATGAATCCAGGTTCGGCTTCCATCCAGATTCACGAAGGACGCGTGTTTGGCGAGTTCCTGGACGATGGAGCCGTCTCCAGAACCCTCAGGAAGTTCACCCATACCAAGGAGGAACAATTATGGTTTGGGCAGGAATTCGTCTTGGAGGACTGACGGATCTCGTTTGGGTGCGGGGCAATATGACGGCAGAACGATACGTCCAACAGGTGCTGGGGCCCGTAATCTTGCCCCACAGAACACAAATGGGGCAAGATTTCCTGCTCATGCACGACAATGCCCGGGCACACACGGCGAGAACGGTAGCAGCTTGGTTACATACACATAATGTTAGGGCCTTAGACTGGCCTGCTCAATCGCCAGATCTAAATCCCATTGAGCATGCGTGGGATATGCTGCAAAGAAGAGCTCTGAAGGAATTTCCTGAAAATCTGGCTACAGAAGATCAACTTTTTGCGCACCTCAGAAGGACATGGGACAATATTCCGCAGCAAGACATTGACAACCTTGTTCTGAGCATGCCGAATCGTTGCCGATGTGTTATGAACATCATGGGCGCTTTCTCAGACTACTAAATTCAAGTTTATAAACACAAATTAAATGATTTTTCTATTTTTTTCAGTTTTTACTCACAAATTAAAAGTTAATTCATATACGGTTTCCGTCTATGCTTCATTTTTTTTCCATAAAATCCTGAAATTTTAATCTAAGTACCTTAACCATTATTAAAAAATGGTAGAATATTAAATAACGTATCTTTTAAATATATACATGTCATATAAATAATTAACACATTGATAGTAATTCGCTTTTTTAAAAATATCCCTAGACCGTGTTGATGTGTGTACATACATAGTTGGCTTATAAAACTGCCAAACGCTAACTAATTTTGTACCTACATTAAACTGAAATATTGTCTCATGCCTCACCACAACCTCTGACCTTTACAACCCCACAGTAACATCACATCAAGTTTCCCCAATTTATAGTAAACTGTGGTCGTAAACCCGGCGAAGAGGTCCGCCGAACCAGTGCGGTAGTTCGTTATACATTACCGGGCCGCGCCCACGCCGCGCACTATACCATGACGTCGCGCGTCGTACCGCACTGAAACTTGAACTGTTACCTTTTTTTTTTTGGGTGGGAAATTATCAAATAACAAGGCGTGTCAGACTCTTACTGATTTAGTCAGTAAGAGTCTGAAGGCTCGTGCAGACCAGCGCGACGCGACGGCGCGACGCGACTTGAACAATACAATTTCTAAGAAAACTTCACGGTATAACAATAGCCGGTGTCGCGTCGCGCTGTCGCGTCGCGCTGTCGCGTCGCGCTAGTCTGCACGATGCTTGACACGCTCTTACTTACTAAAACCCACCTGAGTTCCTTCAGTTGCCTGTACGTTGCCAGGGGCCACGGTATCCCTTTCGGACTTTCCCGCATGGAACTGTTACCTACAGTTTGTGTTATGTGGCTCGTGATATTGAAAAATTTCTTATTATACATAATATACTTGATCGATAATTCTCTCACCTTATGATTGAATACCCCACGCTCATGGGATACATTAGGCCTTAATTTAACTTTAATGGGTGAGCCAATTGACCGTGTGAATGAGGCGCGGAACCTTGGGTTATGTATGGACAACAGCCTTAGATTTGAGAAACACTTTGCTACCTCCGTAAGAAACCGCTTCTATCGTCTGAAACTGCTTTACAAAATAAGGCCGTCCTTATCTGAAAATCTTCGCGAACAGCTATTATATAGTCGAAACTCTTGTTCTTTCTAAATTAAACTACATACATACGCTGATACGGTGCACGGCCCGTGAGCCCACGCTTGTTGGCTCGTATCGATCAACTTAAAATACAAAGAGTCCAAAATGCATGCGCGCGTTTTTGCTACTCTGTTCCCGCTAGAAGTCATGTAACCCCCTTTCTTAAAAAACACTTTATTCTAAAGATGAAGTAAAGATGAAAGTTACACCTAGCGTGCATGCTTTTTGGTGTTAAGTCCCAGAAACCGAAGTATTTGTACTACAAGCTTGGGTGGATGGCTAGTAAACGAGCTTGCCTAGGCAATATGCACAGCAACTTTCAACACAGTCAAAATTCAAAATTCAAAAGTCATTTATTCAAATTAGGCTGAGAATTAGTACTTTTCGAACGTCAAAGTTACATAATACAGTCCCACAAAACGCCCACCCTTCACCACTTCCTAGTGCTTTCGCTGGGAAGAAGAAGTGGCGCAACAAACTCCCCAGCAAGCAGTCTCATAGGACAGCAGCTTTCAGAAGCATTTTCCGATACGCTGCATCTAAGATGTGGAATATCATCCCACCGGGGCACTGTCCACACGTTCAGAACACGTTTGGGGCAGTATCTGATTGATTCGCAACAGAAACTAGATATGGTCGTCCTAATGTTTCACATATAATATATGTGAAATATTTAGGACGACCATTTATCTAGTTTCTGTTGCGAATTATGAAATGCCTACAGTACTTAGCTTAAAACATAATTGCTGTTGCGTCAAAATAATATATTGGGTAGTTGCGTGCGCTCGGTGATTTTTCGTCCTTTGTTGTCTCAAATGTCCTCGAGTCGTCATCTCCTACACTGTTCAATCTTAACGCGTTGTTTTCGTACTTACCCGTTGTGCCTGGCCTACTTGCGACTGTGACGCACAGCCGGCAGCGAGATCGCATCATACACCCTTTTTTTATTTTTCCAATAAAATCTTGGCTGAAGATTGCCGAAGACGATACTTTTGTTTATGTGTATGTATCTTTTTCCTGCACTCAAAATCTCCCGATTGAAGTAATTGTTCGTGTCTTACATTCCACAGTGTTGAGTGTGAGGTAATTCACAGACCGTAGGCTTGAAGTTTATCTAGCAGAATATTATGGTCTACATAATCGAATGCTTGGGACATTTGTCACAGTAAAGGTTTTAAATTTATTTAGGCTCAGTTCTTTAACATGGCTTGGGAGTTTGTTGTAAAAACGTATACTTTGGCACTTAAATGATTTACAAATTTTTTGGAGCCTAGTCCTGGGCACAATAAGTATTTTTTTGTTTCTAGTTTTTATTATATGAATATCACTGTGTTTAGAATATAGATTAATATTCGTTTTTACATAAATCAGGTTCTCAAATACATATTGAGATGCGACTGTCATTATGTTTATTACCTTAAATTTATTCCTCAGTGAATGCCTACAACTTAGGTTATAAATTGCTCGAATGGCTCGTTTCTGCAGCCCAAATATAGTCTGAATTTCGGCTGCATTTCCCCACAGCAAAATGCCGTACGACATCAAACATAGCAGTATGAGAACCACACCCACTGCATCCCTACAGGCAATGCTTCCGCCCTCACCGTGTGGAAGAAGGCGGCCCCGGCCCACTTAGGGTCCATAAATCAGGAACCCTGATCAAGTACTCTAGAGTCAAGCACACCCGTATAAAGTAAGATGCGATCAAACGACAACCAATGCTGGCATCGCCCTGCGATAAGGCCCCGAAATTGCATTAGTTTCAAAAGCAGTACAGCATAGTACTACCAGAAGAAAAATGTGACTACTCAGGCCCGAAGGAGATGAGGTATACACCGACGGATCGAAGACCGACTCCGGTACCGCATTCGGGGTCTTCTCACACGACTTAAACATAAATATATCCAGCCAGCTGGGAATGTTCAACACCTTCTATTAGGCAGTGTTTGGGCATCATACTTGGGCACACTTACGCCATAGAAGCCAGGAGAGTTACGGACACCCACGTATACTCTCCGACAGCGCCTTAGTTCTCCAATCTTTAGGGAAAAAATATATCACATCAAAGCTAACACTAGAATGTGCAGCACTAGAACGAATAACGGTATAGCGGCAACACCGAGACACTGAAATCGATAAAAAAAATAGCGGATCACTAGGTAACGACGCAGCTGACGAACTAGCAAGGCGAGCATCCAACACATCAGTCTGTGGACCCGAACCTATCGTACCCATCCCCTTCAACCAACTACGCAGATGCGTAGTTGGTTGGCTACAAGAGTTCACACACAAGCGGAGAACTGGTGGACCTCGACACCGGGCTGCAGGCAGTCCAGGGAAGCTATGCCATCATTGAATAGCAAGGTAACTACCAGGTTTTGTTACGCCTGAATAGGAACGGCCTGCGCCTGATGACGGGGACCATCACGAGACATTGCTCGTTAAACAAGCACTTCCACACAATAGGCATAGCGGACAGTCCTCTGTACAGGGCTTCAAATGCAAATTTCTTTTTTCGTGAACACAAGGTACATACAGAAGGTGTCATAATACATAAGATCCGAGCTGTGTCCCACCAAAAGGCATACAAAATATTAAAGGTGAGCTTGCATGGCGGCTGAGCAAACCGTTGCGCATGTGCTGTTTGAATGCACACGCGTCACCTAGATAAACCCTCGGGTCACCCTGATCTTTCACCGATGTTCTGAACAGGCCAGGAGACTTACTCAACTTCTAGAGGGAGGTGGGCTGGTTGAACCACCGACGGCTGCCATGGCCCACGCACCATGGTCCACCTGAAGGACTAAGTACGGAAACCAAACACCATAACATAGAATACATAAATCATAGAACTTACGTCGTTTTGAGTTCCTTATTAACGGAAACAGCATAATTGTCACTAATAAATACCAAATACCAATTTAGTTAATTTATCAAAATAAAAGAAGAATAGAGAAATTGATGATAGAGAAGAATCCGCTTGGGAACTGTCTGCACCAGGGCAAGCCGACGTGCTGCACGCAGGCTGGCTAAGCGTGCTTAGCACTCGTTGTCTCAGGACCACCAGCGGAACCGCGCGGCACTCGGCTCAGCGCAGCCCGCGATAGGCCGGACCGGCGATACACAGGGCCCAGTAGGCCAGCTGTAGCCCAAAGGAGCTTTTCTATCTGAATCCGAGATAAACACCATTTTAGATCAGAGAGGAAGGCAAAATTATAGTTAGGGTGGGAGATAGAGGATATACAGTGTTTAACATGATGCTAACTAACGCTGCACAGAAGTCTGTATACAGATATTGTGAGCCCTGCCTCTCAAACCAGGATAACCTGTATCTTAAGAGACAGTGTTCAGCTGTGAGGTTACTTAAAAATAGGGATTATACAAACTGCGGACTTTGCCATCTTATAGTACGTGTTAACAATCAGATTACTTTAGAACATAAACATATTATAAATTAAGGAAAAAGGAAAAATAGTATAAAAAGTAACAATTTAATACTTAATATGTGAGTGGGTGAATGTGTGTGGGGATGTGCTTGTGATGTATGTGTGTGTGGTGAGTTTTTGTATGGGATTAGTGTGTGTGAGGTGTTCTATGTGAGGCAATAAAAGTTAAGGCAATATTAGGCACTGCATTTTAGCAGTGATTCAGTTAGTGTGTAGTCCTGTTGAAGTAGCCATTTCATCACCTTAGCTTTCAATTCAAACTTATTGCAATCCAGTATATTTAATTATTTATGAATTTTCTTGTATATCAGTGAACTTAATGTGAAGTATTGGTGTTTGGCAAAAGCGGTTTTGTGTCGTGTACCTGGCGGAATATTGGTTTGTTTGGTGGGATCAGACAAACCAATATTCAGATCAGGGTGGATTGCAACACGAAGAGCTGTCGAACTGTTATTATTTTACAGTCTGAGTAGAGTTGAGTTGTTGGATAAAGGTAAGGTTTTCGTAGCATCACTTTCAATATTGCTCTCTGAGCTCTCTCCACTCTAAGAAAAGTAATTTTAACCGCACCACCGCATACACTGATGCAGTACCCAAGAACGGATTGACACAGAGCATAGAACACCATTTTTAGAGTATCAGGGTTAGCGGACGCTCTAAGTGGCTTAAAGATATGTATCAGTCTCAGCGTTCTCGAGGTTAAGGCATCAATGTGTTTATTCTAGCGTAACCTATTTGAACACCCAGGTATTTGACGTGATCTGTGCGCGTGAGTGTTGGACATTGGCATGAGGATGACAGCTGTGTGCAAGTGTGCGCTATTATCGAAAAAGTTTGGTCCGGTGCGGTATTCCGACGGATGGCGAAAGGAATATATGATGTCTTGTTACAGTTGAGGGTAAGGAGGTTTAAGTTGAGCCATTTTATTATTTCATGTAGTGCCAATTCCGTGTTACTTTTAACACTATCCCATGTTGACCCGTCAACTATAACCACGGTGTCATCTGCATATACAAAGATCGTCGAGTTGGGGAGGGACATTCTGCATAAGTCATTTATATATATTTGAAAAAAAAGGACCTAAAATACTACCTTGGGGCACTCCGTAGGATAAGGTTTCATCATCACTGAAGTGATTATCAATTTTGGTTCTTTGGGTGCGGTTGTTCAGATAATCTCTGAAGATTTGCAGTGCTATTTATTCCTCTAACACCGAGTCGCTCTGATTTGGCAATAAGTATGGGAACAGAAACTGTGTCGAATGCCTTCGAAAGATCTAGGAATATTTATTTATTTATTTATTTAAACTTTTCACACTTATAAAAGTACAAAGGCGGACTTAATGCCTTAGGCATTCTCTACCAGTCAACCAAGGGTAGTGAAGAGATTAGATGGCAGGTGCTCTGTTTGAGAGGAACAAAGAAAAATCATTTTTTATTAAAATATATCATTATAAATAATTATATTACACACACATACATACAATATTCCTAGACATTTGGTTTTCCTGTCGAGATTCCCGGCAACCAACTGCGTCAAATCAAGTACCGCATCTTCAGTCGAGACTCGAGACACCGGAACGGAAACCATACTGATTATCTGCTATGATCTTATACGAGTATCTATCCAAGAAGTTCTTAAGCCGTTTACTAAGAATCCTTTCCAGAACCTTGGAAAGAGCAGTCAAAACCGAAATGGGTCTATAGTTGTTGACACAGCTTCTGCTCCCACCCTTGTGGATTGGGTGTAAAATTGCTTTTTTAAGTGCGTCCGGAAAAACACCCGCTCGGAGACAGCTATTAAAGATGTACGTCATAGGTTTAGTTAGTGTCTGACGGCTCATTTTAAGCACTATAGGCGATATACCATCCCAACCCAGCGCACAGTCATTATGTAGCTGCGAAACAGGAGACTCCACCTCAGATTCGTCTATATCTAGTAGCACGAGGGAGATAGCAGGAGATACGAGTAGTGGGATGTTATCACAGATATTCAGAGCCTGACTGCTAATATTAGTGGGATGGATTCGATGGATACCTTTTAAGGGAAAATAGCCCGGATCGCTCTTTAAAAAGAGGACTTCACCAACGTTGTGAAGGTGCCTATTGTCCCCTTAGCATCACAAAAACGTATCTCGATTCTGTCCGATTTGAGAAAACGGATAAAACAGACAAAAAATCGCGCGAAACGTTACAATATTGAGAATAATATAATAACTACCTTTCAAGGCTATTACGTTTAAATCATAGATGTTTAGAGCCTTATTAAGGACCGCAAAGCAATTAACTGATTATTTTTAAAGGTTTTATTAAATGTTTAAAATTCAATTGTTTGGAATAAGGTTCTAGTATCTACCTATACGTTTTTGTGTTGCTAACTTTTTGTAAAATATTATATTAATTTAAAATTAGATACGTTAGATTTTATTCTTCAAAGATATTTATTATGGTTATTAAGAGGATTCAATATAACAAAACCCAAGTGTACATAGAAGATACAAAATACTACTACACTAAACTACTCTGTGCATATATAAATCGCGTTTTTTCTTCTTTATAAAATACCAAAAACTAAAATAGCACAGATGTATTCTTGTTAATGAATACGTTGGTTTTTTACCTCAGTTTCTTTGGTTTTTATTCCGCAATCATGCACGCAAGTTCAAACCTGCAATGTCCTTGGGTAAAACGTTTTGAGATACCTACGTTTTTGTTACACTAAATGATTTCGAAGATAACTGTAAAATTTTCTCAATCAGCTTTGAACCTTATGCTTTAGTCATAAGTTTGAAAATCTATTAAATAAATTTGACAAATTGTAGTAGGTTGAGGTGCTGGCGTCTGTACATAAGTTACCTAAGCAACATTATTATATTCAATAACGGCATACTAGCACTTAAATAATGTATTATTATAAAAATGGCAGTGACGCAATACGGGAACATAAAGAACTGTTCCAACACAGTAGAAGATGTAAGTTCCCACACAGAACACATCTAGGACTAACTTGTACTAGATGTGCTCCCTAGGTTGACAAAATGTAGAAAGAGCTGTCTGGCTATGTGTGTACGTATCTTTAATAATTACCAAAAACATTAAAAACACTAAATTGCAACAAAAAAAAAATGTATGAATGGCTGAATAAAAATAATTTCTACTCCATTGAGGAGTTTCTTGGACAGAAACGATATCATCTAGAATTTTGCATGCTTTAGTTTTGAAGCAAAACATGCATGATCTCTTTTGTAATAATTATACCACCTTTGTTTATCATATTTAACGATAATATATACATTCTATCCTATATAATACTCTTCATTATGTATACAATTTACAGATACAAATACTTACAGAAATGTTAACATGGTGACACAATAGGCGGTCTTATCGTTATAAGCGACCACACACCACCAGTTCGTACCACATTAGATTTCTATGTATATCTTAGTACGTAATGTATCAGTGTCGACGCGCTAAGGCTAGTAACACACGCCCTGCGTGTCGAGCGCGCGCGATATTTCCCCGGAGGAGTGCTTTGTGTGTGTGTGTGCGATATTCAACACATGTGATGACACAATCTGAGGGGATGTTATCGCGGGTTATTTGCGCGGCCGTAGAACGTTTTCCTTATGAATAGTTGTTGACCTTGGGAAAGTATTGTGTATGTGTAGTCACGCCCTTACCCGAAGGTTAGGTTGAAATGTTACGCAGTGCGCTGATTAATGGCGGGTAGGTAGTGTAAGCACTCTGAGGTACCTCTCGTTGTCTCACTAACGAATAAAAAGCTTAGCCTCTGTAGTTCGTAGTATTAAGCTAATCTATTTTATTAAGTTTTGGGCTTCAAATGTCCGATCGTATTACCCTCATCTGCTCGCCCAGTGTGTACTAAATGCCATGGCAAGTGGTTACACGAAGCAAAATTTGTAACTGTGACCCCCCCCCCCCCCCCTGATCCTCCCCGGCATAAACCTTCGGTCGCTTGTTACGACTTCCATTGGACGATAATAAATCCCGTTTATATCACAAATAAATGTTATAGCATGTTTAGCTACCCATTACTCCAAGAATCCATTACGCTTGTTACTTACCATTAACCTACGGTGTACAGTCACGCACAACGGGCTCAAACCAATCTCTTCTTTATTATTATATATTATTTTACAATTACCAGGATAACGTTCTAACAGGGACGTAAACAACAAACACGCGTTTGTCTACTTCTGTTACCAAATAAAGATAAATTCGAAGACAAAAGTTTACCAAATTGGTGGAACAGGAAAACGGAATGGCCCGTGACGACTGCGACACGACGGGATACGAAATTGGATTCATTAATTTTAATAAAGAAAAAAAAATATTTTTGAGGGGATTTAGCGAGATATTAAATACTAGGCGACGACGGGTAAAGCCGCTGACAGCTGACCACGAGCCACGCGCTCAGCTTAAACACACGGCACTGTATCCACGTGTTCAGCGGAAACACACGGCGCTGTATCCACGTGCTCAGTGGAAACACACGGCACTGTATCCACGTGCTCAGCGGAAACACACGGCGCTGTGTGGGGAACAGCCCTGACAATTGACCGCGAGCCACGCGCTCAGCGGAAACACACGGCGCTGTGTGGGGAACGGCCCTGACAATTGACCGCGAGCCACGCGCTCAGCGGAAACACACGGCGCTGTGTGGGGAACGGCCCTGACAATTGACCGCAAGCCACGCGCTCAGCGGAAACACACGGCGCTGTGTGGGGAACGGCCCTGACAGCGGACCACGAGCCAAGCGCTCAGCCGAAACACACGGCGCTGTATCCACGTGCTCAGCGGAAACACACGGCGCTGTAAAGGGAACGGCCCTGACAGCTGATCATGAGCCACGCGCTCAGCGGAAACACACAGCGCTATATGGGGAACGGCCCTGACAACTGACCGCGAGCCACGCGCTCAGCGGAACCACTCGGCGCTGTGTGGGAAATGGAAACCAGCTTGAAAGAATTAAATACAACAACAAATATAGTAGTAATGAATACGGATGTTTCTCCCGGTTTAATTGCTCTTATTTGTACAACGCTGTGGTTGCGCGTGAAGACAACTCTCACCGGAGGATCCCCAAAGTCAAAGTCAAATAATTTATTTGAATTAGGCACAAAAAACGAACGACAAAATTACAAAAAAAAAAAAAAACTAGTCGCCCCTTCCAAATGGTAGTTTTCGTATGGAGAAGAATGGGCAAGAAACTCCACCGTTACTCTTTTAAAATGTTTTCGCAATATCTTGTATACACTAATTATATAATTATATGCGAAGACGATGCACCTAGAATAAGATTACTATACCACGATAGGTAAAAATAATGAAAAATGAAGGAATGACAGATAAATTTTTAAAAATTTTTAAATTTTTTTCGCGCTGGCAACACTGGTGACGGGTCGTGAAAAAAACGACGTCTTAGTTAAATTATTTTGAATTATTAATTAATTGTGTTTAATTAGTGTAAAATCTACTCTTAATCTTAGAATCTAAGTAAAAAGTATCACACTCAGTGTTTGTGCCGTGTTTTTGTTGAGATTACACATAATATTCGATAATTCGATAAGTCATCTACCGGCTGTCAACGTTTGGATTGGAAATTTGAATTCATCGAACCCGGGGAGTATTTTGTTTTAAACTATTCAATATTGTAGTTATATTTACACACTTCACAACACCTGTAAACACTGCTCAGAGCTATGAGCTACGTCCAGTATTCACCGGCACCGCTTATGTCTCCTTTTGCTTGACAAATAGTGGAAGCAAAATCGACGACAAAAACACTTGCCCCAGACATAAAACATACAATACAAACTTTACTTTACACATATTTATCCTTAATTTGCTACTTACCATTGTTTAAAACCAATCTTACTGTCGAATTGATGAAACTTTGTTACCTACCTCTTAATCTTATTAAGCCCTTATAGAAAAAAACTAGATAATAATTAATTAAGTACTTAATTTAAATGCTAATATAATAAGTAATTACTATTCGTACAAATTGTGATAAGTCTGAATAAATAAAATAACTTCTTACTCTTTCTACCTCCATATTTTCATAGTCTATTCTAGAACTCCATATTTGTTTTGTATTTTATTCATATTCTTGTTAACTATTCTATCTTCTCAAGTTATCTCATCTTGATTCTCATATACCTACTCATCTGTTCTTATCACATTCCAGGTGCCATTTGGAGTAATTTGTGACTATGATGACCCGCGGAGCCACAATTCGTGACATCAGTGACAAACTGAATGTTGCACTGAAGGAGCTAGAGGCATCAAAAATACTTTCCAACCAGCTGCTGCAGGAAAGAGAGGACAGCGAGATTGAAGTCCAGAGGGTAAATGACAGAAATACTCAACTCAAGAGCCAGCTTGTTGAACTCCACACCCAGCACATGGATATACTTGACCAGCATCACCATCTCCGTCAACTAGTGTCAGACTTCCAACAGTGCAGTGACACTCATGACCAGGCACTGAAACGCATATCAGGTCTTGAAGCGGAACTGTGCAAGGCACACAACAAAATTTCCATCATCGATTCTCTGAAAGCCAGCGAACAGGTAGCCAACACCAATAAACTTTTCAACGAGTTGGTTGGTACTCCTAGTGTATCCGGACTGGAGTGTGAAAAGTCCACCATTACCATAGATCTGACTGGGGAAGATACCTTAACTAAATGTCCCATCCTAACTAGTCATAAAAAAATTAAAAAATATATTAAAATCACTAGAAATATTAAAAAATATAAAAAACTCTTGAAAACACATAATATTTATAAGTGTAACATTAATCTTAGAAAAGAGCGTATCAACTTACAAAATCAATTAAATGTATGTAATGATAAGTTGGAAACTAGCAGAGAAATGTATGATGTTGACATACAGAACCTTCAGAAGGAATTACTGAGCAGGGAAAATTCACTAAAGGAAATCTTTTTTAAGTATGAGCATAGCCAACAAAATATGTTAAGTGAGCGCTTGCAAGGGGCCTGTGAGTTGGTGGACTTGGTGAAGTGCAATGGAGAGAGGTGTGAGTCACTGACAAACAATCTCACCTGTAGTTATGCTCCCACTCCGCCACCTCTCACATCACAGCATGTTGTTCCTACAGCTTTACCCACTTTAACTCATACTTTAGAAACTGTAAACCCAACTCAAAGTAATGTTTTGGTCTATTCAGATAGACTAGGAGCAGGTTTTGGATCATTGTTAAATAATCGCTCTAAACATACTATAGTTAACTGTTGTTACCATAACCTGCACTTTAATGAGCTTGTTCATAAAATAAAACATACACCAATGAATGAGCAGACTACTGTAGTGCTATTAATTGGAAACAGTCTGAGCATTACTAAAAGGGACATAGTTAATGGTATTGACACCCTACTTAAATTAAAATTAGGTAAATTAATATTATGTGCATTGCCATATTCTGATAAGTTATATGAGCAAGATAACAATTACATTTTTAGCTTAAATAATCTTATGCATATTTTGGCATGTCGTCATAGTGACCGTTTATTGTATTTTGATACTAACAATTTTGTTAGAGATTTTGTGTTGACTCAGGATCATATGTTTTTACCTAAGAAAAGCCAACATGTATTAGCTACTTTATTAGCCTTCAATATACACGCAGTTATTAATGTTTTAACTGAGATTAGCTTAAGTGACGAAACAGTATTATCTAGTACTTCTAATAATACTGTAACAGATTCTTTAAACTTTTAGAATCGACAAAAGAGAAGCATAATAATAATATTTTACTATATCACCAGAATTTAAATCGCTTCTCTGGCAAAATCCTAGACGTGGAAATGTTAATAGATAAATATCATATGGATATCTTGTGTTTTTGTGAAACCTGGTTAAAACCAGATAGGATGTTGTTTAATGTAAATAATTTTTCAGTTGCCAGTGCGTACAACAGGTCTTCATTAGGGGGTGGTACCTTGATATTATGCAATAGTCATTTCAGATATAAGGAAAGGAAGGATATCACTGCTTGCTCTGTTGATCGCTTATGTGAGGTAGCATGTGCAGAGATTGAAGGCCATACTTTCTTATGTGTTTATAGACCACCAGCCTCAAACTTGTCATCATTTTTAATCATAATGGAAGATATACTAACTAAACTTTTTAGAGATAATAAAATAGTTTTTGTTTGTGGTGACCTAAATATTGATCTATTAGTAAATTCACCTGAAAAATGTAAGCTCATCTCATTGTTTAAATCCTTCAATTTAAAATGTATATTTAATGTAGCAACTAGAATAACTGCAACCTCAGCTACATGCATAGATAATGTATTTACTAATTGTAAAATAAAAGACTCGTCCCTAATTAGTGGCGTCAGGTCTGATCATACAGGTCAACTTGTAGCCTTTGAATCATATAAAAAGTTACTTTTAAATAAAACTATTCAGATAAGACCTCTTACTAAAAATAAATTGAAAATGTTTAATAATAATGTTCATAACAATCTTTCAACAGCTAGTTTTGATTCACAAGACCCCAATATAAACTACGGTACATTATTTTCTACATTATGCCAAGAATTCAATAAAGCATGTCCTGTACGAAAAGTAACAATAAATACTAAACCAAAATTTAACGAATGGGCCACTGCTGGCATTAGAAAAAGCAGAGATATTTTATATAATTTGTATAACGAAAAATCATTGACTTCTGATGAAGCTGTCCATAATTATGTAAGAAACTATTCAAAGATATTTAAAAGAGTCTGCGCCCAAGCTAAATCAAAATTATTAAGTAACAAAATTAGTATTTCTAATAATAAAATAAAAGCTGTGTGGCAGATAATTAACAAAGAAACTGGAAACACGAAACAGCGAGAACAGAATGAAGTGTCTTTAAAAATTGATAATGAAACCATTTCAGATAAGTTAAAAGTTGCTGAGACACTAGAAAATTTCTTTACCAACATCCCAATAGAAGTTACGAAATCTCTCTCCTCATCATCTATACTAGCTGAATCTCTTCTAAAAGAAAACTTCAGTAAGGACATTCCAAGTTTTGAATTCAAGCCTATTTCTATTGTCACAATTGAAAAAGCATTCAAAAGTCTTAACATAAAAAACACTGAAGACTTATGGGGCATTTCCGTTAAGGTTCTTGGAGATATCATTGACACAATTGCCCCTGTTCTAACAGGCATATTTAATCAATGTTTAGATAGCGGTACGTTTCCTGATTTAATGAAACATAGTAAAGTAGTACCAATTTTCAAATCGGGTAGTAAGAGTGATCCCTCTAATTATAGACCTATATCTGTGTTACCAGCATTGAGTAAAATATATGAAAAAATCATGCTGGACCAGATGCTGTCACATTTTAATTCAAATGGGATTTTACATAGTCACCAGTTTGGTTTCACGAAAGGTAGGTCGACAACTGACGCTGGAGTAAAACTCATCAGTCACATTTTGGAATCCTGGGAGAATTCCCGGGATGCAATTGGCATTTTCTGTGACCTCTCAAAAGCGTTTGACTGCGTTGACCATACTACACTGATCTGTAAATTACACCACTACGGAATTCGTGGACAAGCTGCTGACCTTGTTCTTTCTTATCTATCAAACAGGCAACAAAAAGTAAACGTTAATGGGGCGACGTCCTCAGGGTCTCTAGTTAAAATGGGCGTGCCTCAAGGTTCAATTCTTGGCCCTTTTTTATTTCTAGTCTATATAAATGACCTTCCTTATATGATGGCTAACTTATCGGATATAATTCTATTTGCTGACGATACTTCTCTAATTTTTAAAATAGATAGAAAAGATACAGATGTTTTACATGTCAACGATAGTCTAGCTGTTCTTTCGAAATGGTTCGCAGCTAATAATCTTTTACTGAATGCGAACAAAACTAAATGTATTAGATTCTCATTACCAAATGTACCTCAAGTTGGTCTAAATCTAAAACTTGATGGCAAACAACTAGATGCAATAACGGAAACTATATTTTTGGGAATTACTTTAGATTCAAAATTGCAATGGGGCGCCCACATTAGAACTCTTTCAGGTAGATTAAGTTCAGCTGCATATGCAGTAAGAAAAATAAGGCAGTTGACTGATATAGCCACAGCTAGGTTAGTATACTTTGCTTATTTCCACAGTATTATGTCTTATGCCATTCTGCTGTGGGGATCGGCAGCTGACGTAGATTCAATTTTCATCTTACAAAAGAGAGCAATCCGCGCTATCTATAAAATGGGTCCTCGCGAATCCCTTCGAAACAAATTCAAAGAAATAGATATACTGACTCTGCCTTCTCTTTATATCTTAGAAAGTATTTTGTATGTTCGCAAAAACTTAGGACTTTTCAAAATAAGAAGCGATTTCCATAATATAAATACACGTAGTAGACATGAAATTTTGATACCCAAATTTAGATTAACTAAAACAAGCAAGTCATTTCTTATAAACAGTATCCGCTTTTATAACAAGTTGCCTAAGTCGGTTACAGAACTTAGCGATGGGAAGTTCAAAACCTACATTAAACGCGTTCTTATCAAGAATGCATATTATAAAATTAAAGACTACGTTGAAGACAAGGAAGTTTGGCAATAATTCCTTCTGCACATGTGGCTTCCCTGGTAACTCATTAACGGCAAATTGTATAAGTCTATTAACTGCTCCCAAATTACCATGTTTATATATATATATATTTTTACATTTTTATTTTTACATTCTTCCTTGACATTTAAATCACGCTATTATTTGACATTATAATATACCTACAATTTAACTTTAAATCTTTATTAGTGGCTTTTGTGATCATGATAATTATTCAGAATTGTAATATCAATCACGTCATTTCGTTTTTAATACTTTTTTATTTTTAATAATTTATTTATTTTTATATACTTAGATTATTTTCTATTTTGTGAATGTGAGAACGCTGTAGGCTTAGTGGATTTGCTGACCATAATTATTTTGTTAAGTACCTGGTACCTGTTGAAAGACCTACACTGTCCTCCCATACCTAATAACACTGTTATTTGAAAATATTGTAAAAACCAATTATTTTTAAAAGAGTAACCGTGGAGTTTCTTGCCGGCTCTTCTCCATAGGAAACGACCAATTGGAACCGTGCACCTAGCTTCTGACGTTTCATAAGTGCCCATGTAGGTTTATGTGAAATAAAATATTTTGAATTTTGAATTAATTATGTGATAGATGCAATGGTGCTCACATATTTATAAACATTGTAAAATTATACGATATTCCTAACATTTCAACAAGAAATACTAATAATAAGTCAGTGTGTGAGTTCAAGTAATCACAGAATATAAAATCAATGTTATAAAAAATAATATTATACAATAGGGTATTTTACTCTCTATGAGAAAAAATCTAAAAATATATTATTGAGATAGCTTAGGCAAAAAGCAGTCGGAAAATGTTAGTTTTAGTTCATAAAATAGCAAACTTAATTTTAAAATTCAATTCAAAGGTTTCAGCTTTTTTAAACTGTTTCATAACACCATTAGATAGTATTCGCCATGTTATTACGTCATACGGCTATGTAAACTTAGGAAGTCTTAACTGTCAACTATCAGCGTACCTTTAATCTTTAAAGGCTTTTTATTATTTTCGTAACCAACGTAATTTTTATAGAAATAATACCATGGAGGACAGTTTTGTAAAAGGAAACAACACAAATTTATAACTGAAAAAATATCACTGCATTTGTTTACACAGCCAACTGACGTCATGACCACAGAGCAATATGGCGTCCATTGCGTCCAGCGTTTTCGTCAAATTACGAGCGAAATTTGAAAATGCAAAATTTAAATGCATTTTTATGGCACTTAACGATTTAATAAAAAAAATGTGTTTTTTTTTGTGTTTCATTAGCACTATAGAATCTAATTGAGACACTTAAAAAATGGGTGTAATACCCTATTAAATTGGCAACCAGTTAGATTTTGTCTAGATTCCAAATTGTCCTATGGAGCAGGACCAGCATGTTTCCAAGCATTTTTATTTTGGATATAATCCTCTAATTTGTAATATGCTTGTTTACAAAAAGTACTTTTTATATGAGTTTTACATTTTCTTTCATTTCATTCTAATATATCACAAGTTATTCTGTTGTAACATTTAACACAGTACCCTATTAAAGTTGTAAGTATTAACTTTACATAGTCTGAAAAATGGTTGATCTATTTTATCTTTATTTCTAGTATTAAAATTATGTCTATCACATATTTTATATTTAATAAGATGTAGATTTTTTCTCACATACATAATTATTTTCATAAATGAATTGGCAAGGTACCGTCATAATATTAATCTTTTTAAATACTCGTTGTTCTCTGAGAGATTTGCAACTACGTAGATTATAAATGGCTCTGACGGCTCTCTTTTGTATAATAAAGATGGATTCCATGTCAGCAGCCCGACAGCCCACAGTAAAATGTCATACGTCATAATACTGTGGAAGTAGCTAAAATAAACCAAACGCGCGGTTTCTACATCTGTTAACTGTCTTATTTTTCTGACAGTATTATACCTAAGTGGCCGAGCTTAGCCGCCCCGCGAGAGATGTTAATCATAATCATCTTTATTGTGGACTATAGGTATACATCATAAATACAGGTCTTAAATAATTAAAATAAGTTCAGCTATGTCCCGCCGTTGAGGCATACAATAATAAAATACAAATCAGAAGTTAAAACACAATTAGTCATATTAGTCTCGATACATTATTAAAATATTCCAAATTATAAATACATACAAATTAAATTCCAAGTCATATTAGTCATAATTCACTATTACAATATTGCAAATTATATTCTTACATAAATATTAAACAACAACAACAACATAATTATGTGGGAGAAAATGATACTTGTTTTTCCTTTCTTGTTATTGGAATACAACATTTTTGTCACACAAGTAATCTTTGACATCATAATAACATTTGTCTATTAATAATGAATGTAGTTTCTTTTTAAACTGGAGGATTGGTAATTGTTTAATGTCATCAGGCAATTTATTATAGATTAATGATGTCATGCATAAAAAACTTTTATTTAATAGTGCCGTTTTTCCATAAGGTATTTGTACCTCTAACCTTTTCTTATCCCTTAATTTTCGATAATAGCTTTTTTCAGCAGTCTTATAATAGCTTAGATTTGATTTCACAAAGATATTTGATTCATAAATGTATAGGGAAGGCGATGTGAGAATTTTTAGATTTTTAAAGTAAGGTTGACAGCTAATTGTACTATTTATTTGGCACATTGCTCTAATGCACTTCTTTTGAGCTTTACATAAATATAAACTCCTTGTCCACCGAATTACCCCAAAATATAATACCGTATCGCAGTAATGGTGCCACCAGTCCGTGATAGGCCGTTAAAATCGATTCTTTGTTAACTATTTTGGAGAGCTTGTAAAGAGCGAATGAGGATTTGTTGATTCTTTTGCAGAGATTGTCTATATGGGTTGTCCATGAAAGTCTGTAATCAATATTTATTCCTAGAAATTTTGTATTTGTTACAGATTCTACTGTCTGCCCGTTATAATTTACATTAATACTTTTCGGTTGAGTTCTTTGGCGAAAGTGCATTATATTTGTTTTTTCTAAATTTATTTTCAGATTGTTATCAATTAACCATTTAATTATAGTTCTTAATGTTTCATTAATTTCATTTTCATAGTCATTTTGACTGTCACATTTTATTACTACAGTGCTGTCATCTGCAAAAAGTACCATGGGATGTTTTATGTGTCTAGGGAGATCATTAATGTAAATTAGAAAAAGCAAGGGACCCAAGACACTACCTTGTGGAACTCCTAGTTTTATGGTTCTAGTTTGGGATCTTCTCATCCCGCGTTTTTAGGCATGTTCTAGTTATTTTTGTAAACTGCTTTCTATTACATAGATATGAGTGAATGAGGTCTAGCGCCTTTCCTCTTATGCCATATGAATCTAACCTCCGAAGCAATATGTTATGGTTAACACTGTCAAAGGCTTTACTCATATCCATGAAAATAGCACATATTGGATTTCTTTTGTCCATATTAGTCAAAACAATGTTAGTAAGTTCATATATCGCAGCGTTAATGGACTTACCCTTGCGAAATCCTTTTTGTTCGCTAGCCAAGATATTATATTTTTCCAAAAAATTGTAAAGACGACTATGAATAGTTTTTTCAAATATCTTTGAGAAGATGGGTATCAAAGCTATAGGTCTATAATTTCCCATATTGCTTTTGTTATCTTTTTTGTGGAGTGGAATAACAACCGATGTTTTAAGTTTTTCTGGGTAAGTTCCAGTAAAAAAGCATAAATTTATTATATAACTTAGATGAGCTGCAATTGATTGCGACACTTGTTTTATTACTTTAGTACAGATGCCATCGTAACCCTCACTCGATGTATTTTTATGTTGCTTAATTTCTCTGTCTACTTCTATTGGGGTTGTGGGGGTAAGGAAAATTGAGTTTAGGTTAGTGTCCATGTTTTGATTCGAAGGTGCTTTATTATTATAATTGTTTGTACACATCGGTTTTGCAGCTTGGTCAATAAAATAGTCATTAAAATTATTCGCAATCGACGTTGGATCTGTAATGCTTACATTATCTTTTAATATTTCACTAATTGGTTCCCTGGGGAATTTAAATTTAGAGTTATTTATAAGTGACCAAGTGGCTTTCGATTTATTTTGAGCTGTGTTAATGCGATGGTTATTTTGTGCCTTCTGCGTAAGACAAATATTTTTATTAAATTTCGTAGCGTATTGCTTGAATTTATGTTTGTTTTTTCCGTCCGGTGTGTTCTATATTGCCATAGTAATTTTCTTTTCATTTTGCTACAAATTTTGATACCTTTTGAAACCCATTTAGTTTTTTTGTATAACGATTTTGTTATTAATTTATAAGGAAAGCACAAGTTATAGAAACATAGGAAAAGCTCCAAGAAACGATTGTAGGCTTCGTTTGAATCATTTGTCAGGTAAATGTCAGAGAATGTCAAGTTATTCATACAAGTTTTAAATTTTGTCAAATTTTCCTCACTATAATCGCGTACTTTAATACGCCATGATTTTAATACACAGGATTTTTTGACTGGAAAATGCAATAATTGGGCAGTATGATCTGATAATACTAATTCAATTAATTGGCTTTTGCATTTATGAATGTTGTGAGCAATGTTATAAGGGGTCCCCATTGTAATTTATCGTCTAGTAGTGTGATTCCTAGGAAAACTGTTTAATGAATAAATCCCAGATTTTCTCCATTCAATATGATGTCCTCCGTGCAAACTGCAGCTTGTATAATATCACATGTGAGTACGGGCTGCCCCCCCCCCCCCTGTTGTCCCGCGCCATAACCAAGTGTGGGGTGCGGACCGAACTCATCCATCACGCGGTAATCCCGCAATCGCGCCGATCGACTGCCGTACGACATACTGCAGTAAATTACAAGTATTACGACGTTAATATAATACTTTTTCTGTCATGAAATTGCCTCTTTGTGCTTTTGGTACTATAAGTACCTGCTATCGACAAATAGGTAGGTACAAAAACTTTTTTTTCTGAAATGGCCGGCCGTGAGAAACACATAGATACGAGTAGTACATACTAATTCCATCGCAACACTACATCTTGATCCATCACCTCGTATCAGACAGGGAAGTGGAATGCTGACATTTGAAAATTGACATAAATTGTTCGTATATTTAAATCAACGGCTGTCATTCTAGATTACTGATGAATCTGCTACACGTTAAATTTCCCTGACTGTACAATAGTCTTCGTTCACGTTCACGCGCGCAATGAGCGGCGCGGAGCTCTCTTACGCTGTCCTGAATAAGAATAAGAATCATTTATTTGCAAAAAATACAGGTGTTACCAGGTGTTACAATTGGTGGTTTATGTACAGTACATATGTTGCCTGTTTGGGCATGCAAATTAATTTTATATTAATACCTAATAGGTACCTACTTATCTAATAAGATATATAGGTACATACCTATGTTACCTATGTGTGTTTTGTTGTATGTTGTATGTAGTTTTTAATTTAAATATAAGTACCTACACACATAACAAAACTAAAAATAACATTTTATGTAACACCAATATACGCCATAAAACAATAGGAAACTTAAAATAAAGATTTTTCTTTATGTTGTCGAAATTCTTGAAACTATAAAACGAATTTCCTTTGAATATGACACTAAAAGCCTCCCGTATCCAATCGAAGGAGCGCTACCTATTCTCTGACGGCTTCACGATACCGACTTATGTTATATAAATACAACTGTGAGCTTCTGTTGTTTTCATTTGAGGGAATAAATACTGAGGTACTTATTCCTAAAATCAAAGACTTTAAATCATTGAATGCTTCTGGATTCCTATTCGGAGAAAGTGTTATTGGCTTTTTCAAGGAATGCTCAATAGTACCCTGGGGATTCGAATTGTGTCCGGAAATTGGCAATAGGCTCGCCCCCTATTACGTGGGGCTCTCTCCACCCTTTAAGGGAATACAGGCATGATGTTATTTAAAGTATTTTCGGTATTTAGTGGTCTTGTGGCGGTTACAGCTACTGTGCTGTTGATTACAGACGTCATTTAATAATTGAGTTAGATAATTGACGGTAGCATATCATAAACTGTCTTTTGCATAGTGAGGGGTTTAATAACGGCGAGGATTGTGCAGTTTCTTACACTACTTTATCTACTCTCATACATTGGGATTGAACCTACTAAATATAAAATAAAGCACTAGGAAGTGGTGAAGGGTGGGCGTTTTGTGGGACTGTCTTATGTAACTTTGACGTTCGAAAAGTGCTGATTCTCAGCCTAGTTTGAATAAATGACTTTTGAATTTGAATTTTGAAATAAAAGATCAAAAATTTAATAAATCCCACGAAATTCAATACAACATTATTTATTTATTTATTTATTACAATCATACATACAGCTATCCTTACAGTTACCCAATGCGATAGTGTAGACAATACAAAAACAAAAACAATACCAACACAATAAAAAAAAAAACAGCTAATCAATACAATTAATATAAATTCAAATTACTAAATACAACTACTAAATTACAAAAAATACAACGATCCGAGTTGAGAACCTCCTCTTTTTTTATAAGTCGGTTAAAAAACACAAAATATGTAAAGTAACCTTTGCGAACTCGCTCAGTGAACAAGTGAATATATAATACGAATAATAATAATAATGTACGAATGGCGCCTGCAACCACCACAACACAGCGCATGCGCTAAAGTGGACGCTGCTGCCCCACGATTACGTTCCATTACAAAAAAATTATTGATGGAAACTACTTAGTGATATTTACTTCTTCGATTTGCCCTGTATCACAATGGTAAAAAAAAACCTTTTTATAGCATTATTTTGTGAGAGAAAAAGTGTTAGGTACCTTTATATTAAATTTCGGTATTTTTTTTATTAAGTAGGTCAATATAAACTCGTTTTGAAGTTTATTATACGAATTTTACGTTAAAAGAGTAGATAAAATTAATTTTTAACACACTTGCTCGTAAAGTGGCGCTTAATTGGACCGCTTTTAGGTTCATAATTCAGTGTATTAAAAACGCATGTTTTTTACTTTATATTATCGGACTAGTGCGGTAATGTGTGCCACAAATAACTAATCTGGATTTGGTCGCGACTCGCCAGAAGCAATAACATTGAACTTGCCTGAGAATGGAACGCGATTTCTACTTGTCACTGATTAAATACGCAATACATAAATAGGATACAAGTATTATCACACCCACTTTTAAATCCTATGCGTGTTTCTTAATAAACTATTATATTTAACAATAAAAGCGAAAACTGGGATGGATGTTGGACCATAGGCGACCGACATCCTTTTTTTATCTCGTCTTGTTTATTGAAAGGCCAGTGATTGAAATAATAAATATGGAGTATTTGATCAAGGAGTATGTAATAGGTAATCCTTTATTGAAGAAGAAACCAATTTAGGTATTTTATTCCTTATTAAATAATGTCGTATGTCTATAGGCAACATGGGGACCCCTCAAGTTTTAGAATATTATACTGCTATAACACTGAATTTGTTACGACTCATAACGAATACCTTCAAAAACAGCACGGGTTGGCGTGAATTCGAACCAACGCAACGTCGTCATTCAATACCGAATGTCAAAAGGAAGACTGTTTCTGGGAAAGAAACTCCAATCATATGATCCGCTTCTTAAATCCTCCGAGCTAACTAGACGAATCTGGGGGCACGGTAGTGCCCCCGCCAAGTCGACCAAAAACAAGTGGCACCGCCGTACCATCCTTTTCTCGAAGCAGTTCAGGCGATTATAGCCCTATACCTTCGTTGTAATCAAAAATAGAAGCCTCAATTTGAACCAGTAGTTTAAGAATTATAACTAATCAAAGTTTTTAATTTTGTCACTCACTGGCTGACCGATCATCAAAACTCTAAGACACTTCTAGCAGACGTAGAAGCTTCAAAATTTTGAGTACAATTAGTGTTTAGTGTATAAATATAACTATGTGCAAAGATAACTTGTAATAAAATGGTCAAAACTTGTGAAATGGTTAACGGAATGAAAAAGCAAGAATGGGACATAGAAAAATAATGGGTTAAGTAATTTATTAATTTAAAAATACTTTAAGTGCGGCAGTGAGTGCCGTACATTAGTTCAATTAATCATCTGTTAAGCTTAATGTTGTAATTAATTTTCTGTTAGGTCATTGACAGTGTTTAAAGTAAGGATTAACTTTAACCGACGTTTTACTTATTACTATAACACAAAAAAAAAAAAAAACTATCAACTGCTGAAACTAACAAGTTGTGAGGTTCCCTCAGTATACCGAACCTGTGGATTGAACTGTTCATATACGATGAACTTACAATTAACATGCGACAGCTCCATGATTATGACTTTGTTGAAATGCTTAATAGAATAAGATTAGTGTGACTACACAAAAAGACCGCGACTTACTCTAGACTAGGTTATTATAATATTAGGAGTAGTATATGAAATTGCCGATTTGTACTGATAAATTGAAATTCTTTTTATTTTTTTATTTAACATATTTATTTAATCAAAATAATTACCATTATTATCTATAAATTGCTGCCATCTAATAGGAAGGCCATTTATGCCTTTGCGATAGAACTCTCTTTATCTAGATTCAACAAACTGTGTGAAAGCATTTTGTACTGCCTCCTGAGAAGAAAACTTTTTATCACGTAGAAAATTGTCCAAATCTCGAAAAAAATGGTGAATACGGAGGGTGACGAATGATTTCTAATTTTCAAATTCTAATTCTAATTCAAAAGTCATTTATTCAAATTAGGCTGAGAATCAGCACTTTTCGAACGTCAAAATTACATAAGACAGTCCCCCAAAACGCCCACCCTTCACCACTTCCTAGTGCTTTTGCTGGGAAGAAGAAGTGGCGCAACAAACTCCCCAGCAGCACAGCTGTCTGTTCAGTTAGGAAAAAAAAATGATTCTATACAATAATTTATAAGATAATATACATTACGCAAAATAAGATTTAAATTATAAATTAATAGCCATATGACAGCTAGCACACGCCAATATATCAACCAAAAACATCGAGAACTATACTCAAGCAGAAATAAAAATAACTAAACGTAAACAATATCTATAAAAAAAGAAAAAAAAGCCTCCAGGCACAAAGGGCGTGCCCGCTTACATAGAGCTGTAACTAGAAGTTATAATAATATTGATAAACTAGGACCATCGAGGTAAAATAAATAATTGTCGAGGTCGCTAGCTAACCACATATTGCAATACAACTCATTAAAAAAAACATTGTAATGAGTAGATTATGTCAACAATAAATAAAAATAAAATAAATGTACATAAAAAGTAAAATTATAGACTTTTATATAAACTCATAAAACCTGTCAGTAGGTAAACTAATTCTGGAGAAAGAACATTTAAACATTGTCTTGCAGTTCCTGTAGAGTTAAAACGGTTTCTCGTGCTGTAGGAGGTCTCGCGTTATCATGGAGCAATAATGGTGAAGATTGATTCATGAGTCGGGGCTGTTTCACTGCTAGTTTTGCTATTATTGTTCGGAGTTCGGCACAGTAGACATCTGACGTTATTGCTTGACCAGATTGGAGAAAGCTATAGTGAATAACACCATGCTGAGACCACCAAACAGTTACCATTACCTTTTTATTGGTAAGCTTTGCTTTAGGACAATGTTGCGGCGTTTGACCCGGGGTCAGCCATTGCATTTTTCGCTTACGGTTATCGTAAAGAATCCACTTTTCATCACATGTCACAATTCGATCCAATATTCCTTCATTTCTGTATCGATTCAACAAGGCAACACAAGTTTCAACACGCGATTCTTTCTCCAGATCAGTCAAATCATGAGGCACAAATTTCTCATATTTTTTTATTTTATTGAGTTGACGCAAATGATTCAATATTGTTGGTAAGGTAACGTTACACCACGCCGCTAATTCCTGGGTAGTTTGGCTCGGATTGGCTTCCACCATCTCTTTCAATTCATAGTTATTCACCTGTGTGGGCAGTCTTCCACGTGGTTCGTTCTTCAAATCAAAGTTTCCATCACGAAAGCATTTAAACCAAAATCGCACGGTTCGTTCATTAGCAGTCCCAGCCCTCTTCAAACGCAACATTGATATTGCGAGCTGTTTCTGCCGCGTTAGTTCCGCGTCGGTACTCGTATTCAAAAATAACTCGAATTTTGGAAGTATCCATCTTTCTTGTCTAAGCTGAATAAAAAAACAACTGAAAGTCGATAATCGAATGTTGCACATTTTTTAAAAGAAGAACTTCATAGGTGTACCATGTGAAAAAAGTTTCACTCAAAAATCTCAAACCATGAAAGTTCTATGTCACTTCGAAGTACCTATTACAATAAAACGGCAATTTCATACTTTAACCCCTATTAACTCTCAAATCCAATTCAAATTTAAAAAGATTAATTGAAATAATTGAACACCTTGTAGCGGTGACACCGCCACATACGAACTACGCATCAAAGATATGACCTCACACACATCCTGCATCGCGCAATTAGAGTTTACCGCGCGAACAACATAATATATAAGACTATCCGACATCAACAGTCGGGCAGTCGGCCCGCCAGACACAACACCCGTCTGGTTGGAGGATCCTTCCTTTTCTATGGTGGATGAGTAAACTTTACACCCTGTTCCTCATGCTCCTAAAAGCATCCCGCCAACCGCACCAATGAAGTGTTACGGGCAGACGCAATAAAATACTATTTATGGAACTATAAGACTTGTATTCCTGCCTACCTCGGCACTTCCTTAATATATAAAAGTACAACACTTAGACTATGACTTAGGACAAATTGTACGAACGGAAACAGATATTACACGAAATGAATAGAGGCTATTAGAGAGATCTAGGACTTTTAGGAAGCCTAGATTTTGGGCAGAGCGGTAAGCTCGAAGCATCCTGATCACAGTAATATTATCATACAGTATTCCAACTTCATACAAACGAACGAAGCGCGAGCTATGCCTACGCGCCACGATCATGGCATCCGTGCGGCATGCAGACAGTCGCGACCAAAGACTACAATATACGACTGTGCCGCAGTGACGAACGGACGGTGTGTTGTTTTTTTTAACAATAACCGCGCAATGTTTTCACTAAAAATAAGTTCAAGTACATATTTAATATGACGAGTAGGATATATTGTGCTGTTTTTGGTTGCATGAATTCGTCAATAACGCATCCAGGGATAACTTTTTTTAGATTACCTGGAAACTGAAAGGTAAGACTATAAAATAATGTTACTTACTAGTAGGCAGGGACATAATGTGTGTCTTTTTAATGGATAAGTATTTCCTTTTAACTGCCGAAAAAAAAGATGTCTGGATTAATAAATAAAGTGAATAGAGAAAAGGAAAGTGATTGACACGAGTGAAATAGGTAGTTATAGGCGGATCATGAATCATGATACGGTAGGTACGCTTGTGTTAAAACCTCGGGTGTTTTGTTTTGTTAGTTTGTATAATTCATAGTAAAGACGTGGTATTTTATTATTAATAATAGTTGTTTATTGTACTGTGTATATGAATAATACTAGAAAAAATAAATTTGACCGTCTGTCTGTCACTAGATAGTTGAAATTTTCAGTTTAAGTATTTCAGATTAATATTTAATTATTAATAAAACATTAATTTCGTACGTCTCAGTCGAGGCGCAAATATTTTTCGGTCGCAAATTTATAAGACCGATTTCAAACCATGTTTTTTAAATTGAATCTACCAATCAAAAACAAAACGCATTTTTATTGAACTCTTCCTATTCAATTCACAAAGTAATTTATTTGTTTATATAAAAAAGTATATTTACAATCACAAAACTAAATGGAAACACAAAGTAGGCAAATGTAATTAAAATGCTGGAGGCGGGCAGCCCTATCGCATGTTTACGTACCGCGCGGCTGTAGGCATTTATTTCCAAGATACGGCCGAGTTACCATACTGTATGATAATATTACCGTGTCCTGATGATACCGTTTGCTTATTACTTACAAAAAACATGTGTCAACAATTAAATACTGCAATCTCTCCCACATCCCGAAATAAAACTTACAGCTGTAGATAGCATAGATTGCCCCAGTTACCTAACAAAAAGAGCTCGTGAATGCATAAAAAAAAATAAAGACGATGCTTACAGACGATGCGAAGACTGCAGGCCTGGAAAACAACATAATTATAAAAATAGGGGCAAAAGTCATGTTGAGGCGAAATATTGACGAGAGTCTTGGTTTAGTTAATGGTTATATCAGTATACTTAGTGCAAAGAGTAAAGGTTGATCCAGAAAGTACAAAAATAATTAAGTAAATATACATTACATTTAATAAAGATCATGTTTACGAGCTTAGTCCGGTCAAAACTAAATTTGAAATTATTAATAGAGCTTCTTCGCGAACAGTTTCCTATATGTGTAACCGCCTATGCTTTATCTATACACAAAAGTCAGTGCCTGTCTAAATAATGCGCTGATGGATATCGGTTCTGCAGTACTCACAAGTCAAGCTTACGTGGCACTTTCGAAAGTTACAAGTCTGAACGGCTTACATCTAATTAATGTCAACTTTGGTAGTATTCAAGCGCAGGAATCCTCAATTTGTACATACATTAGATTAAGAAGCATTTACCGTCCAGACTTGTCAAAAATTGTACCAGCAAAGTGCGATTGCCAAGTCAATCTATTTATTTAAAACATAAAACATTTTTAATAGTGATATGCAGGGCTAACATGACAAGCACGAGAAAGCTCTTTATCTCGTTTTGTCGAAATTTGTCTACAATTCTGACGTCATTCTAATCCCTAACATGACCGTAAACGACGAGATATCTCGAAAAAGGCACTTTGACACTTCTATATCTCGCGACGAGAAACCGATGTTGCAAGTTATTAAAAACAAATTATTTTTATGATAGCAACATCGGCTTGAGATTCCGTTTCATTCATTCAATGGTGCCGATTTTATTTTCACAAATGCCTCTAAACTAGACTAAAAATCACCAAAATTTAGATTATTCCTGTCAACCGACGATTTTCCATTCTGAAATAGACTAAAGTGACACAACTTAACTATATTTTAGTTTGACGGCACGACTATTAATTTAGTGAAAATGGCAATTTTGCTATTCAGAATTTTACGTTCTTCACCTAAAATGTTGATTGTCTAAGTATTTAATCGCGATTAAAAAATGAACTAAAATTCACACCAACACCTCGAAGGTGCAAAAACAATACTGTCTTTTTTTCTTTTCTCTTGCTTATATCTCGAAAACGGTGTGTCCTATCGCAAAAATAATGAAAATTTCGACCCCCTTTATTAACCCCATAAACCCCTAACACTCAACATGTAGGTAATATTTTTTCATATTTTCCATACAAAAAACGAAAAATTCCATATAAAACACGTCGTTCCAGTATAAATAGTAGTTTAAAACTAAGTATTTTATTATTAATATATTTTAAAATAAAATGATGACTAAAATAAGTACAATTAAGAAACTGCCATGTTATTTTAGAGTTTTTTTTTTTTTCATAATTTTGTCTACTCTTCTCGTCGTCAAAATCGACGACGAGTAAATACTACTAAATGATAGAAAAATCGTAGATTATCTCGTGTTGAATTGTCAAAAATCGAGATAACTAAGGTGCCATGTTAGGGTTTGTCGAGAAAACATCAATTTTGACAGGAGGAGTCGACTATTTTGTATGGAAGTGCTTTCAGAAAACGAGAAAGTGACCGAAATAGACAAAAATTACTCACGCGAGAGCGAGTAATTGTCGCGTGTGTCATGTTAGGCCTGATGGTCACTATAAGATGTTGTTAGCTTAGCCAATTACGTAATAACTTAAGACAGAAGGACCCTCAAGTAGGGACTGAATAAATTGACCGACTTTGTATTTATTACATGGATCTCGCAACTTTTTACGATAGAAGAACCGAGTTGCGAGACTTGTTTTTTTTTACAGATTATGTTTTTGATGGGATACAATATACCGTTACCTACTTGTCGAAATATTCATTATAAAATGTTTTTGTCCTTGAAATTCAAGATGTCCGAGGGAAGAAGTACGAGCAGAGAATATGAGCTACATCAGGGGTCACCAATAAGTTTTATTTAGGGTTCATATAAAAAAATAATATGACTCGTAGGCCATTTGGAAGACGTTACCTACTAGCAACCAAGAATAAAAGATGTTCAAGGACCTTGCGTATATTTGTGTTTTCATGGAAATCGATCATTTCGATCTGTATAGTAACTATCTAGCTCTATTACACCCAAAAACATGCGGCTTGCGTCTCGAGTCGTCCGTTATCGTGTCGACGGCAGAAAATACAAAGAGTGTGCTTAATTCAATTACTAAAAAAAAATGTTATAGATTTTTGTTATAAATACACTATCTGTAAGTTCGTCTCGTATTATTTGTCAGGTAGGTATTTGCTTCGCATAAGCAATATTTTTATAATCTTTGACATACCAAACGTAAGTAAGTAACGTATACTTATGTACGTTTGGTATGTCGTGCGTATATCCCGTGCGTGCTAATGTTTTTAACTCTTCAATATTTTTATCAAAGGAGAATGAACAAAAGTGGTCCAAATATCCACCACTAACGAGACTTATGTTGACTTATAGTCCACTAAACAGAGAGTAACTTTCAGTATGACACAAAAAAAATAAGCTGTCAGTAAAAAGTTATGACTTTAATTTATTTAAATCCATTTTAGTTGTACACAAGTAGATTAGTTCAAAATGTGATATGGACTGAATGGTATTAACGATATGTTTCGCATAAATAGGTAAAAAAAACATGAATTTTCACTCAGTCATAACTTTTTTCAGACAGCATAATTTTGGTTACGGTCTGGTTATAATGACTCAGTATTTAGTAGACTATTTTATTACATAGGTCTCGTTGGTGGTGGACATTTGGACCAAGCTCCATACATTTTTGGTCATTCTCCTTTATTTCAATTATAGTTTGTAACTACGCGTTTTGCAACGAGTGTAAAATTTGATTGTATTCAAAGTCAAATAATTTATTTCAATTAGGCACATAAAGGGCACTTTTGAACGTGAAAATGTACAAAAACAGAATTGATTCAAGTCGCTCCTTCCAAAAGGTAATTTTCGTATGGAGATGGACATGGACAAGAAACTCCACCGTTACTCTTTTAAAATGTTTTCACAATATCTTATACTAATTATATAATTATATGTGTAGACGATGCACCAAACTCAAACTCAAACTCAAAGCATTTATTTCAATTAAACCATTTACAGGCACTTTTGAATTGTCAAGGGGTCAGTCAGTCAGAAATATGAAGCTAGTTGCCCATTCCAAAGCGTAGGTTCCTATGGAGAAGAACGGGCAAGAAACTCCACGGACACTCTTTAAAAAAAAAAATATTCTTATAAAATATTGTTTACATCATTCATGTTGAAATTATACATGTGTGAACAATGTAGAAAGACGTGCACGTAAAAAGCGTCCGTAATAAAAAGATAAAAACAATTCAAAATTTTTAAATAAGCCGTGGCAGTTAAGAGATGACCAGCCCCTACTGATGGCGCCCGTTCACGAACATGACGCATGGATCAGCACCGTTTAGCTCAACCATTTTGAAGGTAACTCAACGATCCAACACACACGCCACCACCAGCGAGACATTTGAGTGAGCATGACATACTCTTAGCCGCCATATCAAGTCAATGAAAGACGTACCCAGTAAATGATAGCTTTATAGAAGGTACATGGTCACAGTGCTCACACATGTGCTATGCAATTATACAATAAAAAAGAGATAGAGAGAGAGACAATTCAATTAAAAAGAGAGGGAGACAATTCAATTAAATTCAGCAGCTCCAACAATATTTTCGAATGCTAATCAATTAGTTTATGCGCCCTTGTGGAGCTGGACCAGCGTTAAGCCAAACATTTTTGTCAGCGATATAATCCCCCAGCTTATAATATGCTTGGCAGCATAGTGTGCGTTTAATACAAGATTTAAATTTCGTTTCATTTAGTTGTAGTATATGGGGAGGTATTTTATTGGTACATTTTAAACAGTACCCCATGAAGGATGAGTCTACTTTAGCCAGTCTGAAACTCGGTTGAACTAATTGGTCCCTATTTCTAGTACTATAATTGTGTCTTTCACCTCTTTTACTGAAAAGATTAAGATTTTTTCTCCTAGAATAAGATTACTGTAATACCACGATAGGTAAATATAATGAAAAATGAAGAAATTACAGATAAATTAATTACGAACATTGTAAAATTATACGATATTCCTAACATTATAACAAGTAATACTAAAAAGTCAGGGTATGAGTTCAAGTAATCTCAGAATGTAAAATCACTGTTATAAAGAATAATATCGATTGATCAGAGGATCAGATGTTATAATCAACATGGATAGTAAGTCTCTATTTGTGGCAATATGTGAGACGGACTGGTAAGCTGGTTGATACGTTTGCAGTTTCTGAACTTTCACTTATATCTTTAGTAACTTTGGTAACGTTCCTGTTTTCTTTCGAATGCTCAGCTACTTCTGCAGCAGGTAGCAACTCGCTAACACTACGCGATTGAACGAGATCTGCAACTCGACTCTTCATCTTCTTGAAATATTTTCTAGATTTTCCTGCAGAAGTAGCATCTACAGATGATAAAGAAGACCGCGAGTGGAAAGTATATTATGCGGATTCGTATGTCCTCAGCATCCAACCAGCTTGTATTCTTAGTTAAGAATCGCTCCTATGACTTTCCCGCAGCAACCCATTTGGCAGCAAATTTTGAAGTAGAGCTGGCCAAGTTCATCCGTATTTCTCTTTCAGAGTTCTCAGTAACATCACGAAAGTAACATTTTGATGAAATTTGGTCAAAAAGACGAATGTTCCTTTCATCTTTTCCGTGTATAAGCCATTCTTCGAAATATTCATTTTTATAAATAAAGTGAAGGTACTCTGCAAAAAAATTAAAATAAAATAGTTTTACTCCAGTGTGCAGGCTAAAATATAAATTGGAATAATCATGAATGATGAAGCTATGATATTATCTAAAATCCAGCCCGGATTCATGTGGATGTTCCTTCCAGGCTTTGAAAGTTGAAAAACAAAGAAAACACATACATCTCGTATATTTATATAAAAAAAAACATATTATTGTAATGGAATTAAAGACTTACATTAATCGAAAGAAAGAAATCCTTGAAATCCTTCTGTATTCACTTCCATCACTAAAAACTTCCACAAAATAACAAATTGCCACAATGAGATGTTGTCAAAAGAGTAGCGAAAATGCGAACAACATCATTTTGTTATTCCCTTTTCTTTGTTAGTTGACTTCCGAACCTACGACTCATCACTGTGGAATGTTAGACACGAACAATTACTTTAATCGGGAGATTTGGAGTGTTGTTTACATTAGTCAGTTACCCTTTTTTGGAAATATGGAAACGAATTTTGTCCATCTAACTTGTTCTAGCCGAAATACTATGCGTCTTTAGGAAAAAGTTCGGTCGTGTATCACTCACACCTGTGTGCCAGTCACACCTGTATGACAGGCCCTATCTAAAATACTAACTATTGACTAACGCCCGGCACACAGGAAACTGTGCCTCGTGACCTGTGTATTTGTTGCGGTGGTTGTGCAGGCGCCAGTCGCCGCAACACGCAGCACACGCAGCACATGCACCCGGGGAGGGTGACACCACGTTCGATGCTACCATTTTATTACTTGTACACACGGCTACATATCAAGCTATAAACTTACAGTATATGCTGATCTCGCATTGTATAGGATTTCCCTACGATGCGAGGTCAGCTTATAGTGGACTTAACAGCACTATCTCATAGTCAAGCAAGGAATCAATCTATACAAGCCTGCACTAACGGATAGATACGCAAGCCTCAGCGTTGTTTTAACAAGACTTATTATTTATCGAACAGCGCAGTCATACGATGTCGTATCATCACTCATAGTCATTTTAAAATTAAGAGCCAACTTCATGATTCTATTAAATGTATTAGGTAGTTACAGTACAACTATTTTCTTAATGTCCCTCGCAAACTTCGTGTTTCGTCAGTCGTCGGATTTCTATTGCACTTGGTGCAGACCGGACGCTATCAATAGACTTGGAAATATAGAGTTGTTAATACTCTTTTAACTTAATGTAATTTATTAAAAAATGGGAGGTAAGCTGCTAGACTGACGAAACACAAAGTTTGCCGAGGGACATTAAGAAAATAGTTGTACTGTAGATACTTGTTAAATAGCTTGCAACACAATTGTATGCGAACGCTGAATGTGGACGAAAAACCGAGGACGTCAATCCGTCATCACCTCACCAACTTGAGTCGATCGAGTTCTCATCATGACTGACGCGGCATTCGACACTGAGTACACAACGCTTCAAGACGCAGACCTTGACACCAGAAACCAGCGCATACATCTCACTACGAGTGGACTCATGACGTCACTAGATAGATATCCACGATAATGGAGTATTGGGTCACATCACTACTGTAATTACGTAAGGTGCTGCAGAAGGTTTACTCCTTAATAAAATGGGGAGCGGTCGCAATACCGGGTCTATACTATAACAGTTTTAGGTAAGGTTTACATATTGAGCTCATGGTACAAAATAGCATGACATATCATTAAAAAAAAATCGTCAAATATTGCAAGCATTAGCCTGGTCATAATTCATCAAACTATTCTTATATTTTGTGCAATAATATCGGTTGACATAAAATCCTTTCGTAGTACAATATAATATCATTTATATCGCGACTATCCAGTAGTTACCTGTCCACTTAATTGCCTAATGGTCAGTGGCAATTGATGGCACTGTCAATGATAGCCGTTGGCAATTGGGTCGGCTATCAATCAAACGAGAGTGCAGTTTTATTGACTGTTGGATTAGCATCGAAATTTTAATGACGGCTAATAGTAGAATTTAGTTTGAACGAACATATACTTGGGTTTATTGAAAAAAAAAAACAAAATATGGGTACTCGAGTTTAACTCTTTAATGTATTAGGTAATAAGGTAGTTCCACATATCGTTTAGGGGGGAGTTAAACACTGTCTTGGCCTAAAAAATATGCAAAAAAATATGCAAAAGACTACTTCGACAGACGTATATACTGAGTTGGTGATCCTTTCGGTAGGTATTTATGTTGCTCAACGCTATGTAATTGTTCTGTCTCAGTCATGAGTTGTCTGCTAGATGACAGCTCTGGTTTGTTCCTTGCCCATATATATCATATAAAGTCATTTGGTATATTTTCATTTCAATAACTTTCACAAGATGTATATACTTATATTATTATGTAGATGATGTGTAAATGTGAGATATACCAACTGTTGATATAATTTCTTTACTTGTAACATTTATATACTTTAAAACTTATGTCGTATAACGTTATTGGATATAACGTATAATTAATCGAAATTAATTAGATTGACCAGACATTATACCGAAGACATCCCGGACGTCAGCTTGTACGAGATGAGGATGGCTCTGAAGCAGCTTAATAATTGTAAACAAAAAGTGGGAAGTCAGTGTCAAAAACGAAAATATATAAAACCAGTGTTTTTTTTTGGAAGTCGGTTTGTTTCTTGTACGATTTTCGATTCTCCAAAGGCAGTTCCACTTCCATGATACCATCATAGCAAATTCAAATTCAATTCAAAATTATCTTAAACCAACATTCATCTAGTTGTCAACCTTATTGCAAGCTAGTTGCACAAGTTTTCTTCCTCGATCATCCATCGTAACAAACAAAAACAATTTATTGGCGATAAACAGAAGAATAATTTTGAAAACAATACTCGCGGACGACGATGTGCGAATAGTCGCAAGTTGACAACAATAGCGCTAGAAGTTGATAGGTGAAATTTGATTTATTGGGTTCTTCTCCGAACAAAGTTTGATGAAAGTTAGTTGATGAAGTGAGCAAATATCATATAACTAAACATAACTTGTTACTTTTGAAATATAATCGAACAATAAAACGCGACAAACACATTTGGTTTGTTTTAGCTCTTTGTTTTGCTTGTCTTCTTCTAAGTATGTAAAGCTAAAACCCGATAAATACATACAATAATGGTGATTGCCTTTGTACCGTTCAGTAATTTTAGATCAAATCATTGAACACTCAACAGAAATAAATAGCTATAAGTGTTTTAAGCGTGAAATAAAAATATTATTTATCAAGATATTGGTGCCGATTCTCTTGTCACAAATGCGTCTAAACTAGACTAAAAATCACCAAAATTTAGTTTACTCCTGTCAAACGATGATTTCCCATTCTGAAATAGACTAAAGTGGCACAACTTAACTATATTTTAGTTTGACAGCACTAAGATTGTACTGAGATTTTAATTTAGTGAAAATGTCAATTTCGCTATTCTGAATTTGACGTTTTTCACCTAAAATTTTAATTGTCTAACTAATTCTGACTATTTTAATCGCCACTGAAAATGGTGTGGAATATTATTAGTTGTCATGAACTAAAATTCACACGAACATCTCGTCTTCGAGTGCAAAAACAGTACTCTACTGGATTTTTTTCTTTGTTTTGCTTTTATCTCGAAAATGGTGTGTCCTATCGCAAAAATAATGAAAATTTCGACCCCCTTTATAAAATTCTTATAGGTGCCCCTAATTCTCAACACGTAGGTAATTTTTTTTTTTTTTCAATACAAAAAGTGAAAAATTCCATAAAACACGTCGAGGCTGCCCCCACTGCACGCCTCCGGCTCTAAAAAAATGTACGGGGTAGGGCAAACAAGTATGTACAACGTGGAGTCGCAATTGTCAAATTCGATTTAGTTGTGTCAAAATAATTTTTAAATTTAGAATCTTTACTACAGAATAGCTTTAAGATTCTCATAGCCAAAAGTAAGGAATTTTAGTGATAGTTTAGTTAGTTTAGTTCGGTGTACAAGAGAATCGACACCACTATCACACTCTATAGTGTTTTAGTTTTTATGTTTTGGCTAAACCAGCTTTCTAATTACGCAACATATTTTCGTAAACGATAAAGACAAATCTGTTTCATTTTGACAGTTCAACAACATTCATTGCGTCATTTACGTTGCTCTGCAGTTTTTTTTTTCGAACTTACGGAGCAATGGATTAGCAATCTGTTTCAAAACGATTCAGATTCGGATTGATTTTGCATTACGTAATTAGGGTACTGGTCACTTTATTGGGTTATTACCTCAAGTAATTTTCTTTCTACTGAGAATTTCGCTTATTGGATTAGACCACTGAAAAGCGAATCAAAAATGTAATAAAACAATTTTTGATTTTTTGGCACATATTGGGTTTGAACACTATACCCTCGATATATTGATACCATCATTATGGTTAACACGATTAGATTAATACCCGATTCAGAGCAATCCGACTCGGATAGGTTAGGTTAGAAATCTCAGGCGGGAGCGGCGGCCAAGCGCCAGATCCTCTCTGTTGTTGGTGAATGAATCATTAGGGTTGGGTTAGAACAGTGACCAGTAACGCGCGAAGGCAAGCGAGCGAACAAAAAGTGGCAACTAACAATGATATTTGTTAAGCTACCTATAAGCTACAAGTAATCAATAATTAGACTAAGTTATGTGTATTTACGCAATGTTGCTGTAGCGTTTTTATCACATTAGACTAAATAGGTTTTATGTCTTTTGAGTGGTATATTACTGTTAATGTTATGCATATAAAAATTTGTTATTTTAAAATTATATCAATCGTTTATTGTATTAACTGATCATTATATCAAATAAAATTATAGATTCAGTTGTTATATCTTGTAAACTAATAGTCGGTTGTTTATTATTGTCGGTTGTATATTACAGTCGTGAGCGATTATCTTAGGAAAGTTAACTAAGACTAAGAAATCAGACTAATTACGATGAACAATGAAAGGAAACACAAGATAATTCTCCAAGTCGACATGGTATTAATATTTGAACTGGGATACATTAAACAGAGTAATCCGAGGTGTGTAGCGAGCCTGTCCCGCATGCTAGCCGAGTAGCGTCGTGCTGAACAAATGTAGTGTTCTGAAAGTTACCGCGGCACATGACTGTCCCCCCCACCCCGCCCGCCTCCCCGCACACACCCTGCCCCCTCCGGAACGCGGAACTAGCGGCTTGTTTGTTGTTAGACGCGAACATTGCAAGTGGTGCCGGTGAGTTCACAACACTACTGCCATCGTGCTTATTTAACCACGTTTTTTTTTGGTCCAAGTCAAACCTTTGGAAAAACTGTTGTTTTGGTTTTACAACGCTTAAAATGAAGTCGGAATTGAAAGTAATCCTCATGAGAACACATTGTGTACATTGCTTGTAACACAAGAAAACAAAAAAAAACTTAAAATGAGTAACAAGTGAAAACATCTAAATCAAAAGTCGTAAATTCAAACGAGGCTAAGAATCTGCATTTTTCGAACGTCCAAATGACATAAGACAGTCCCCGACATGCGCCTTTTACCACTTTCCTAGTGCTTTTGCTGAAGAAGTAATGAGTGGTAGTTGTTGTTAGTTAGTTTTTAGTTGTTTCTAGCCTGTAGGACGACGCACCTAAACTTCCCCATAGTGTAGCTTCAGCAACTTGTAACAGTAACGGAGTCAAACGGCGCTAGTTTCAAACGTTCGTGACGTTTGAAACTAGCGCCGTTTCGTTCGGGCTCAAACTGAAACACAAATACAAGCACAATATTAACCTTAATTAAATATCTTGGCCTTTTTTTTTTGGGTTGGGAAATCATCAAATGACTTCTCCCGCTCTGGGTGGAGCTGGAGGGCGTGTCAGACTCTTACTGACTAAAACCCACCCGTGTTCCTTCTGTTGCCTGTGCAATGCCTGGGGGCCACGGTATCCCTTTTGGACTTTCGCGCAACCCCGGCAGGCCCCATCGGACCCCTTCACTCGCTGACATCTCTTTGAGGCGCGTGTGGAACACGTCGACCGGGGTTTGGTCCTTACCGGACGGCGAGCTACCCATTGCTCACCGTCCGCAAGCCTCCTCCTTCGCGAGCATTACTGCTTCGCAGAAGGAGGTGACGGCCACCCATGCCCTCTCGCTCCGTACCATGGCCTGGACCAGGGCAGGACGCGAGAAATCCCCGCCACCGATCACCTCCACGAGGACACAGCGGTGCTCTGCCCAAGCCGGGCAGGCCTCCACCGTATGCTCCACTGTGTCCTCCGGGCGATCCACGCAGTGATGACACCCGGGTGTTTCCTCCCACCTGATACCGAACAGGAACCTCCCGAAACAGCCGTGTCCAGTGAGGACCTGCGTCAGGCGGAAGGAGAGGACGCCGTGGCGCCTCTCTAGCCACTCCTCAAAGAGGTGACTTATCGCCGCAATAGTGGCGTGCCCAGCACTGGGATATCTTGGCCTCAGGTATGCACATTTACATTTTTATCTATGGGCACAGTTTTGGTTGGGTAGATAAACACATACTGTAGGACTACTTGACTAGTTTCGTACTCGATGGGAATTCAAATACGCTCTTTACGCGGACAAACAATTGCCTAGCTAGTCGAATGGAACTAATATACAAGCTCGGTGCAGGAATTATTTTCTCGACTGCTACATTAAAAGAATTTGTAATTGATGACAACCTGTGATTCATAGCAATCTGTGATTGATAATAATCGCGACAGAACAATACGCTTGTATTCCCAGGGTTGAGTAAAGTTGTATTGATACCCACATCTAATATACCCAAGTTTATGAACTCGATCTCATTGCCACTAACCAGGCACAGCAAATCCAAAATCCGGAATGATACTAAGAAATTATTGTGAAAAACTCAAAGACACGTTGCCCGGCTTTTATGATGAAAAGCTTAATAATAAGTGTAAAGACAAGTCCTACACATTTAATCCTTGTGTCCCGGAGTCACCTGGGCCCCACGCCCACGGCCATATATTTGGGGGCATCATATATCTAGCCTAGCGGGAAGGCTCAGTTCGGCCGCCTACGCCGTCAGGAAAGTAAGACAATACACTGACGTTGATACAGCTCGGTTAGTCTATTTTAGTTATTTCCATAGCGTTATGTCCTACGGTATTCTGCTGTGGGGCAAAGCTGCCGATATTCAAAATATATTTGTCCTTCAAAAACGAGCTGTTCGAGCAATTTACCAGCTGGGTGCCAGAACTTCTCTGAGAGATTTTTTTAAAGATATTGGTATCCTCACTGTTGCATCACAATTCATTTTCGCCAACATTCTATATATTAGGCAAAATATACACTTGTACACTAAAAACGGTGACATTCACAATGTTAACACAAGAAACAAGGACAAACTACGAGCTCCCTTTCACCGGCTACATAAGGTTCATAACTCATTTGTTGGGCTTGGTATAACCTTTTACAACAAGCTACCCTCTTCTTTGCTAGATTTGCCTTTTAATGCGTTTAAAACTAAAGTAAAATCCAACCTTTGTTCAAAGGCATACTATTCTATCAACGACTACTTAAATGATAAGAATAGTTGGTCGCTGTGATTGGCTCAAGACAATGTTTATGTTCTTTCTCCAGAATTAGCCTACCTACTGACAGGTTATATAAGCTTAGGTAAATTGTTCATTTTATTTGACTTTATATGTCAATTTATTTTAATTTTATTAATTTTTTGTTGACATTAACTACTCAGTAGAATGATTTTCATGAGTTGTATCGCAATATGTGGTTAGCTAGCGACCTCGACAAACTGATCATATTTTTTATTTTTTTTTCCTGAAAAACTGGCAGCAAGTTCGTCATGCTCCCTTAGATGTCACTGCTTGCGGTAGCGTCGGGGGTCGGGTTGCCTCCTTCCCTCAAATATGGCGAGGGGGGTAATGGCTGATCTTTGCGTTAAGCTCGTGAACGGGTGCTGCTTGTGGTGACTGGTCGTCTTGCTGATCATGGTTTTGTTATTGTTATTAGTAATTAACTGTTTATTTATTTTACCTCGATGGTCCTAGTTTATCAATTATAACTTCTAGTTACAGCTATATGTAAGCGGGCACGCCCTTTATGCCTGGAGGCTTTATTTTCTTTTTAGATATTCTTTACGTTTAGTTATTTTTATTTCTGCTTGAGTATAGATCTCGATGTTTTTGGTTGGTATATTGGCGTGTGCTAGCTGTCATATGGCTGATAATTTATAATTTAATGTTTTGTGTTGTGTTATGTAAATTATTTTGCATAAGTACTATTGTATAGAATCATTTTATTTTTCCTAATTGAACAGACAGCTGTGCTGCTGGGGAGTTTGTTGCGCCACTTCTTCTTCCCAGCGAAAGCACTAGGAAGTGGTGAAGGGTGGGCGTTTTGTGGGACTGTCTTATGTAACTTTGACGTTCGAAAAGTGCTGATTCTCAGCCTAATTTGAATAAATGACTTTTGAATTTTGAATTTTGAAATTTTGCCGTTGTCGTCCACATCGTTGTACGCGCCTGCCGAGACTTCCTACGACGGTTCGAATGCCTCCACTCACAAGTACGAGGCACTTTTAAAATGGCGCCACAATTGTGCCCTGAATACTGAATGATTTAATTGCAATAAACTGTTCTTGAATTTTAAGTTCAGTGAGGTTTGTAGGCCGAACCACTTTTTGCGATAGGACACACCACTTTCGAGATATATGCAAAAGAAAAGAAAAAAATCCAGTACAGTACTGTTTTTGCACTTGAAGTCGAGGTGTTAGTGGGAATTTTAGTTCATGACAACTACTAATAAACGTCTCTCAACGTTTTTAATTCGTATTTAAATAATAGGTCGCAATATGTCGATGTTGATGGTGTAAAATCTTCCGGGCTACCAGTTCAGTTAGGTGTACCTCAAGGCTCAATACTGGGTCCATTCTTGTTCTTAGTGTATATCAATGACTTACCATTCTATTTAAAGGGTATCTGTGATATTGTACTGTTTGCAGATGATACTTCCCTTTTTTTTAAGTAGACAGGAATAGACAAGATTTTGACGACGTAAACAGTGCACTGTCAATGGATACGGATTGGTTTACGACAAATAAACTAGTTCTCAATGCCAAAAAAAAGAAATGTGTAAAGTTTGCCCTTCCAAATGTTAGAAATCTAGGACCCAACATCGTCTTAGATAAAGAGGTGCTTGAAACTGTAAACTCGGCAGTTTTTCTGGGCATAACAGTAGATGCCAAACTTCAATAGGGCCAACATATATCGAGCCTAGCAGGAAGGCTTATTTCGTACGCCGTCAGGAAAGTAAGACAACACTGACGTTGATACAGCTCGGTTAGTTTATTTTAGTTATTTCCATAGCGCTATTCTGCTGTGGGGCAAAGCTGCAGATATTCAAAATATTATTATATGTGTCCTCCAAAAACGAGCTATTCGAGCAATTTACCAGCTAGGTGCCAGAGTTTCTCTGAGAGATATTTTCAAAGATATCGGTATCCTCACAGTGGCATCACAATTCATCTTCGCCAACATCTTATATATTAGGCAAAATATACAGTTATATACTAAAAACAGTGATATTCACAATGTTAACACTAGAAGTAAGGATAAACTACGTTCTCCTTTTCACCGGCTTCATAAGGTTCATAACTCATTTGTTGGGCTTGGTATAACCTTTTATAACAAGCTACCCTCTTCTTTGCTAGATTTGCCTTTTAATGCGTTTAAAACTAAATTAAAGTCCGACCTTTTTCAAAGGCATACTATTCTATCAACGACTAGGTCGCTGTGATTAAATGAAATGAAATGAAATGAAATTTATTTGCAAGAATTGTAGTACATTACAGTTGGTCGGGTTATTTAACTCAAAACAATGTTTAAATGTTCTTACTCCAGAATTAGTTTACCTACTGACAGGTTATATGAGCTTATATAATTGTTGATAATTTTACTTTATAAGTCAATGTATTTTAATTTATTGTGGAAATAATCTACTCATTACAATATTTTTTTATGAGTTGTATTGCAACTCATAAAAAAATTGCATTGCATTGTATTGCTCTGCCCAACCCTTCGGGGAAACAAGACGTGATGTTATGTTATGTTGTATTGCAATATGTGGTTATCTAGCGACCTCGACAATAATTTATTTTACCTCGACGGTCCTAGTTTATCAATTATAACTTACAGCTATATAGTTACAGCTATATGTAAGTGGGCACGCCCTTTATGCCTGGAGGCTTTATTTTCTTTTTTAGATATTGTTTATGTTTCGTTATTTTTATTTCTGCTTGTGTATAGTTCTCGATGTTTTTGGTTGGTATATTGGCGTGTGCTAGCTGTCATAAGGCTATTAATTTATAATTTAAATTATGTTTTGCGTAATGTAAATTATCTTGCATACTATTACATGGAATCATTTTTTTTCTAACTGATCAGACAGCTGTGCTGCTGAGGAGTTTGTTGCGCCACTTCTTCTTCCCAGCAAAAGCACTAGGAAGTTGTGAAGGGTGGGCGTTTTGGGGGACTGTCTTATGTAATGTTGACGTTCGAAAAGTGCTGTTTCTTCTAGTTTGAATAAATGACTTTTGAATTTTGAATAGTATTCCACACCATTTTTAATCTCGATTATAAATATTAAGTTGTAGTTGACAATTAAAATTTTAGGTGAAAACGTCAAATTCAGAATAGCAAAATAGTCATTTTCACTCAGTTAAAATCTCAGTGCCATCTTAGTACTGTCAAACTAAAATATATATGTGTCACTTAAGTCTATTTCAGAATGGAAAATCATCGTTTGACAGGAGGTGATTTTTAGTCTAGCTTAGAGGCATTTGTGACAAGAGAATCGGCACCAATGTTTATCTCACTATACGTGCCCATTTGCAGCAGAGAGATAGTTGAAAACATAACCATTAAAAATGTATATGGTACTGTACTCTTTGGGAGCCTTTTTTTTTTGGATGGGAAATCTTCAAATGACGTCTCCCGCTCTGGGTGGAGCGGGAGGGCGTGTCAGACTCATACTGACTATAACCCTCCCGTGTTCCTTCTGTTGCCTGTGCAATGCCAGGGGGCCACGGTATCCCTTTCGGAATTTCCCGCAACTCTTTGGGAGCCTACGGTACCGGTTCTATATCAAATAAAAAAGCTTCTTGCAATAAAACCAATAATTATATTGTGTTTATGAAATATATCATAATTTTTTATGCTATAAGTAACCGACCGTATAAACTTTTCTCCTATTCTTAATATAAATTAAATGTTTGTTTCGCATTCATGCCATCTACTTGAACACACTGAGGTTTTATTCTAAAACCATATGCAGTAAAGACTCTACAGTACATAATTTGATAGGATTGGTTTCAATAACTGAAATGCTGATCGTAAAATGAAAGACAAACACTCGGTGATTGGTTAAATCAAATTAAAAATGGTTCTCGGTAAATAAACGGCCGTAGAATATAACTGGAAGTAATTATGACATGTTTATTGGACAAACATGGCGGCCGGTGGGCCTCCGAGCAATGTTTGAGTTTACTTTCACACTCAATTCCGAAGTTTAGTACTTAGTTACAAGTTTTAGTTTGGGCAGTTTTCCTTATTTCGACTTTGTAAACAGAGAATTTCACCTGATGTTACGTCCTCCGTGTGAACGCCGACTTAATTTAATTATTTATACAAAAATTGATTTAGCTGGAAGCCTCAAGAAGCTAAATTAAATTAATGTTAAAAGAAAATGAAAACAATTTGCTTGTATGAGTTGGCGCGTGTGGAGGATGAAAGAGACCGCATGTAATGTTGGCGTTTATTTATTCGTCCGAACGACGAGCGCGGCGGCGGCGGGGTTTGATCATCGCTGTAACACAATCATGGACGATATTCACGCACTCACCCGAGATACTGATCCTTGTAAAAAATTGAATACGTGGACTGACGGATAGCGTCACACATTCACGTAAATCGTTGCTCTTACACAAAAGACGAAGGCACAGAAGGTCCTCTCTTAACTACATTTTAGTAGTTGTGAATGTGCTCAGCGGGAAGTACTACCACCATAATTGTGTATTTTTGCCACCAAACAGCGGTGCCGTTGTAATTGCTACACAAAACATTGCAGGTCTATCTCCTGATTTAGAGCTGAAAGAGACCTCGCTGATGCGTTGCGCTCCCTGGACCAAAAGCATCTGCGACGTCTCTGATATTACAGATATCTTTTAGGCGGGGTGGCGACCACTGACCATCTAGCCTGTACCTGCAGTACCATCAGACTGCAATGAGTTGAGTTTATTGATTGATTGATATTATTTTAGAACCTAGTTGGCCTTTTGGATATTAACATGTATTTTGCGTTAGGTTAGGTATACGATGGACATCGGCATTTGTTGGGTCGTCTGTTGGATCAACTTTATCCGGCTATCTATATACGGAGCGCCCCCGCCCAGCGCGGCGTGTCGCTGTGACAGATAATATAAACACAAGCTATTTTGTGGATGAACGGTGCCATTCAGCGATTCATCTTCAATATTTCTAGAAATAAATAGTACCTACCTAAGTAGGTAGGTACTATTTATTTCTAGTTTTTATTTTTACTATTTATTTCTAGGTTTTGATATGCGATTTCAATTTTGATCGGGCAACTATATTATTCCGAGTAGGGGATACCGGGCCAGTTCTAACAAAATTTGTATTTTGGTTTATATTTTCTATCATAATATATTTTTTAACATTTTTTTCGATTAATATCATACGTTAGTTATTCAGCTATTAATAAAGTTACAGAAAACGTGAATAAGACTGATACTTTCAGAATTACATGCATTTAAAAGAAAAAAGTCAGTTGTTAATACTTACCCCCTAATGGGGGTAAGTTTTAACAGGGCTGAGGTAAGTATTAACGCAAGGGGCAAGATGTAACATGGGACTTTTTCAATTAAATAATTCTAAGAAAACACCATTTTTATTCATAAATATCTTTAATCAACTTAGGTTCTATCAAATTAACCTATTTTCAATCACAGATTCAAAATGTAAGTTGCACTATCTATTCCGTTAAGGCTGCTCGAACATATTGCGTCCCCATACAAACTTTATCATAAAATTTCTTAAAAATGAAAAGGCGGATAGTAATGAAACTTTACATTCATGGGGAAGACACGTTTATCAAGATATTAAACTACGGACATTTTCAAAAAACACTAATTTTACTAATTTAGAGCGATTTTTAGTTTGTATGAAGATGCAAAATGTAGGAACAGCCTTAAGAGCTAATTAAAAATAATTAAACAACTAGTAAAACAACTTTTATCTCGTAAAATAACTGACAGTTTAACAAATATAATGTCTCATATTATTAGTCAAGTTACTTAAGTCTTTTGGAACTTACTTCAATCAGTCAAAGTAAAGCTAGTTTGTATAAAAATATAACAATTTGTGCATAATATAACGAGTTAGCAATATCTGTCGATGATTAGATTTTAGTAACTTTATGGATTAGGTATTCTGCCATCATAGCTTCTTGTTCTGGTGATACTAAACGGTTTTTCTTATAACCCATTTCAACAGAAATGCCTTCTCTTTTCTTCTTGACGTACTTGAAAAGTGTCACATGACAAATATCGTATTCTCTGGCAATTGCTCTGTACTCTCTGTTTCTTTCTATAATTTCTTGAGTAGCCGACTCAAATACTTCTTAGGACGTTGTACCTTTTCCTTTTGTAGTTCCTCATTCTATAAAAAAGACACGACTTTAGGTATTATGCTCGTCAATCATCTGATAATACTTGCCCCACATACGGGGTATGTATTAACATGTTAATATTTACCCCGGTCAATTTGTTAGTTTTAGCCCCAATGTCACTTTTTTTACAAAGTTAATCACATAAAATCAATCAATAGGAATAATAACATACGCATAGCACAGTAATATTATCAATAAAATTAAGCTTCATCCTGGGCAATACTATATTCGATTGAGTGAATAACTACATCTTGAGTCAAATTATTGCAAACCACGAAAAGTTTGTTTACCTGGCAATCCAGGCTCGCTGCACACAACTCCCGCAAGAGGCGATTGGCCGCGGAATGACGAGTCGTGACACGTTTGGCGGCGTAAATAGTGCTGGGTAACCGAGTATTATGATTGTAACGCTTACCGTTTAGCGGGAATATTCAAGTTAATTCTTACCCCCGTTAGAACCAGCCCCGGTCTCCCCTACGTACCTATTCTGTTTCCGAGTTAGTTCGCTCCACTTCCATCGTAAACTTTATGGCGAATTCGATATGAATCACAACTCTATGGCTATATGAAAAGACAAGCGCACATCGGTGCGAAGCCACGGGGGCGCGGGGCGGGCACATGTACGAGAAATGAGTTTTAATGTAACTTTTACCTTATTAATTACAACTTACGATCATAATCAGTATTTCGCCTACTCCGGTGTAAGTATTATCTAATAGATTTGGCTACACAAACGAACCGCGAGTGTTTGGACTTGAACAATGGAAGGTTTACAACTGTGGGTATATTGCTTCTTCCCGGAAGGTCAGCTAGTTAACGGAAATTGGGCGTAATTGATAACGCCACGTGAGCGAGGGGGAGGCACAGTGGTGGGGTGGGAGGCAAGGGACGCGACCCTCCCGCAATGTTATGGTTAAAGATGTTATCATAACAACGTGAGATACCGCGGGAGCTCGGAGGCAGGCAGCAATTTTGATACAACAACTTGGAAAAGTGTGCACTTGACTAGAAATTACCATTAATGAAAGTATGATAGATCTAACGTCGATCCTTGAACTCTAAAGGAAATGAGGGAACTGTAGTTATGTTGTGTTGTATCTCTATTGAGTAAGTGTGTAAAGTGTCCTGAGCTGTGTTCTGTGCCGCGTAATAGGTATGTACAGTCACGTGCGACTGCGACCCGCCCCGCTGTCACAAGAGAGGTAGGAGAAAGGCTAGCCACATTGCGTCACAATCACAAGCCAACGCTTCAATACATGTGAACAACCATACAAACACGCTTGTCCCGGCCGCTCACAGTTATTCACCCGTCAGTATAATAGGGCGTTTCATATTGCTTCGAGCTTTACTTTATTCTTCGTGTACAATAACGTCAATTAGTAGGTGGCTATCGATTATCGCGTCATCTTCATTTGCAGAGAAGGCTTGAGCAAACGGACCGGGACCTGACCGCCCCCCCCCCCCTCCGCTCCTCTAGCTCGGCTTCCCCCCGGCGACACCCTCGACCTTACAAAGTTAGCGACGTGACCGCAATAACTCGGCACGTCGCACTCCACGCGAAGCACAGAAGCATTGCTTCGATTTGTTTATGAAGCAATCACGTAAAAGCCAATGAAGTTTATGAAGCAATTGCTGCGAAATATTAACGTGGAAATGTAATCAAAATGAACGGTTAATTAAGCAGGCGGTAAAATGGCCGAGCATTTAATTCAGGTCAGAAGGATGTTATTATAGACACAAATTGGTACGATCACGAGCGAAATACGAGATTGTTTTAATCGCTTGTAGAGACACGATGTCAATTATTATTTTATCACACGGAGTATATTTACTCCGTGTTTTATCATTATCTGACAAAGAACTGTTTCAGATAGGAAACGCCGAACTCATCTAGCTAATTTAATTTTTTTATTTTTAAAAGATGACGTGTGAAAGTGATTCCAATAACCTATTTACAGAATAAACAATTTCATTTCATTTTCAAATGAACAGACAGTAGGCTTCCAAGATTCTAAATCTAATTGAAGGATAATCCGTTGTAATCGTCTCAATACTTTGCCTACCACGCCTCCACCCCGCCACTCACGTCCGCAATTTATTCGAACAACATAATATTCGGCGCTCGCTATAAAAACTAGATCCATTGTGCACACATGGGCGGTGTCCGGCGCTGTCCGGCGCCGTCCGGTGTCGTCCGGCCCTTCTAATAGAATAAGTTAGCGAGTTATGTGTGTTGTCCGTTTATAAGAGATACCCTCCACTGATTTATTTGAGGCGGACGGCACACATCTGCGACCAATACGCGACTTGTTCCTAAATCATTATTATCCTAGCCTTTTGCAAACGTATTCGGGTCGACTCCAGCTCCAGTGTTCCCAATAATATTATGTCAGAAAAATAAGTATTTACTCTTACATAAAGGAACTGCTGCTGCTATGATATTTATTGTGTAATAGTTTTTTCATCACATCTATTCAAAAAGAGCCAGTTTGTTCTTCGTAAACAGGGACCAAAATAGCTCTTTGATCCCTAGGGAGCAAAATAGATTAGAATTTGGAATGTGGATATTGTTAGTAAAAGTTAAGTCACTTCATAAGTCACCAAAGAGATCAATCACGACCATTGTATGAACAAGTAACAGGCTGGCAAGAAAGAGAGAGAAAGTGTGAATTATTTGGTCAAAATGAAAATCCAAGATGGCGGCAACGACACATGACGAAAATGTTCAAACTTTTCGTCATTGGTGTCGTTTTTATAGTGTTCAAGGGCGCCAAAGCCGATAATGAGGTCAAAATGAAGATCTAAGACGGCGGCTATGAAAATTTTCATGGATTTTTGTCATGGGTGTCGTTTTCATAGGTTTTGAGGGATCTAAGGCCAATAGTGAGGTCAAAATGTTAATGCAAGATAGCCGCTACGAAAATTATCAAATTTTTGTCATTTCTATCGTTTTCTTAATTTTTGAGGTTTCTAAATTCAAAATTCAAAATTCAAAAGTCATTTATTCAAACTAGGCTGAGAATCAGCACTTTTCGAACGTCAAAATTACATAAGACAGTCCCCCAAAACGCCCACCCTTCACCACTTCCTAGTGCTTTTGCTGGGAAGAAGAAGTGGCGCAACAAACTTCCCAGCAGCACAGCTGTCTGTTCAGTTAGAAAAAAATAAAAAATGATTCTATACAACAGTATGCAAGACAATTTACAATATGCAAAAAGTAATTTAAATTAAATAGCTATAATTAATAGCCATATGACAGCTAGCACACGCCAATATACCAACCAAAAGCATCGAGAACTATACTCAAGCAGAAATAAAAATAACTAAAAGTAAACAATATCTAAAAAAAAAAGAAAAAGCCTCCAGGCATAAAGGGCGTGCCCGCTTACATATAGCTGTAACTAGAAGTTACAATTGATAAACTAGGACCATCGAGGTAAAATAAATAATTGTCGAGGTCGCTAGCTAACCACATATTGCAATACAACTCATAAAAAAAAACATTGTAATGAGTAGATTATGTCAGCACTAAATTAAAATAAAATTAAAATAAATTGACTTATAAAGTAAAATTATAAACAATTATATAAACTCATATAACCTGTCAGTAGGTAAACTAATTCTGGAGAAAGAACATTTAAACATTGTCTTGAGTTAATCACAGCGACCATCTATTCTTATCATTTAAGTAGTCGTTGATAGAATAGTATGCCTTTGAACAAAGGTTGGACTTTAATTTAGTTTTAAACGCATTAAAAGGCAAATCTAGCAAAGAAGAGGGTAGCTTGTTATAAAAGGTTATACCAAGCCCAACAAATGAGTTATGAACCTTATGAAGCCGGTGAAAGGGAGCACGTAGTTTATCCTTACTTCTTGTATTAACATTGTGAATATCACTGTTTTTAGTGTATAAGTGTATATTTTGCCTAATATATAAGATGTTGGCGAAGATGAATTGTGATGCCACTGTGAGAATACCGATATCTTTGAAAAAATCTCTTAGAGAAACTCTGGCACCTAGCTGGTAAATTGCTCGAATAGCTCGTTTTTGGAGGACAAATATATTTTGAATATCTGCAGCTTTGCCCCACAGCAGAATACCATAGGACATAACGCTATGAAAATAACTAAAATAGACTAACCGAGCTGTATCAACGTCAGTGTATTGTCTTACTTTTCTGACGGCGTAGGCGGCCGAACTGAGCCTTCCCGCTAGGCTCGATATATGTTGGCCCCACTGAAGTTTGGCATCTACTGTTATGCCCAGAAAAACTGCCGAGTTTACAGTTTCAAGCACCTCTTTATCTAAGACAATGTTGGGTCCTAGATTTCTAACATTTGGAAGGGCAAACTTTACACATTTCGTTTTTTTGGCATTGAGAACTAGGTTATTTGTCGTAAACCAATCCGTAACCATTGATAGTGCACTGTTTACATCGTCAAAATCTTGTCTATTCCTGTCTACTTTAAAAATAAGAGAGGTATCATCTGCAAACAGTACAACTTCACAGATACCCTTTAAATAGCCTAATATAATTCTAAAGCCGATAGTGAGGTCAAAATGTAAATCCAAGATGGTGGCTGTGAACAATTTCAAAAGTTTCATGATGGGTGTCGATTTCATAATTTTCGAGGATTCTAAGGCCGATAGTGAGGTCAAAATGTAAATTCAAGATGGCGGCTACGAAAATTTTCAAATTTTTTGTCATGAGTAAGTATCGTTTTTATAGTTTTTAAAGCTGTTTAAGTCGATAAAGAGGTCAAAACATTAAGCCAAAATGGCGGCTGCGAAAATTTTGTTTTGGTTTTAAATCATACGTGAGAGATGAGGGTAGGACACGTTTCTTTTTCTCATAGAGGGTGATGAAAAGTAGAGTGTCCACCTTGGGAGCAACACTATTTTAAGCTCGAGTGACGTACTTTGAATAACCTCGCTGCGTTCGGGATTCTACTTTGGAATCCTTCACTCCACTCTGCATTAAAAAAAAACACTCTCGCCTTAAAAATAGTTGTTTGCTCCCTAGGCAAACAATCTACTATTTATGATATTTATATTATTTATATGCTTTATATTGTCGCACGACGCAAAAGGTTTCCCTGCATGGTGTACTAACTTCCACCGCTATGAATTGCCACAACAAAGCACATTATAAAAAAAAACGATAATCTCCGATCTAACGACCCCTTTAATGATGTCCGGCAATAATTCCTTCTTGGTTCACCGTTATTATTTATGGCATCATTTTCTCTTCTTCGATAGTTCAAGCTTCAATAAATATGGAGGGCTCAAGGCAAATTTATTGAAGCTTGCTACCCAAAAGAAGCAAGAAGGTACAAGTACCTTATCGTCCCATCTAGTAACCAACCATCAAAAACAAAGTAAACTGCTTGCGATCAAAAAAAGATCAAAGTCATGTTACCTCATCGGAACTTCCAAATAGCTTTAGTTTCGAGCAATAAAGCGGATAAGGCTGAAACTCTCTGTAAACTAGCTGGTATAAGTTGATATAATATTTATAATAGCAATGTGCGCCATCTCGGCAGACATAAATAATGATGAATAGTCCTCCGTCCTACTACTACCATCCACTTTTAACGTTCGTGCGTATTGCCAAGCAATTACAATATAAACAAGTTCAGAAGGTTAATCTTTATCTAATAATAATATTAGCCACAAAACAGAAGGCAAATAGCACAACAGTCTGATGTGCGTATCAAGTTCAAATAGCACAACAGTCTGATGTGCGTATCAAGTTCAAATAGCACAACAGTCTGATGTGCGTATCAAGTTCAAATAGCACAACAGTCTAATGTGCGTATCAAGTTCAAATAGCACAACAGTCTGATGTGCGTATCAAGTTCAAATAGCACAACAGTCTGATGTGCGTATCAAGTTCAAATAGCACAACAGTCTGATGTGCGTATCAAGTTCAAATAGCACAACAGTCTGATGTGTGTATCAAGTTCAAATAGCACAACAGTCTGATGTGCATATCAAGTTCAAATAACACAACAGTCTGATACGCGTATCAAGTTCAAATAGCACAACAGTCTGATGTGCGTATCAAGTTCAAATAACACAACAGTCTGATGTGCGTATCAAGTTCAAATAACACAACAGTCTGATGTGCGTATCAAGTTCAAATAGCACAACAGTCTGATGTGCGTATCAAGTTCAAATAGCACAACAGTCTGATGTGCGTATCAAGTTCAAATAGCACAACAGTCTGATGTGCGTATCAAGTTCAAATAGCACAACAGTCTGATGTGCGTATCAAGTTCAAATAGCACAACAGTCTGATGTGCGTATCAAGTTCAAATAGCACAACAGTCTGATGTGCGTATCAAGTTCAAATAACACAACAGTCTAATGTGCGTATCAAGTTCAAATAACACAACAGTCTGATGTGCGTATCAAGTTCAAATAGCACAACAGTCTGATGTGCGTATCAAGTTCAAATACACAGCATTCCGTATCGCGCTGTCTTTGTAGTTAACAGGTATTATGAACAACAGGGACAGAATTTATGACTGGAGTACGTAATAATTTAGCTTGCTTACAGACCAGAACCTATGTGAAAGTTGTCTTTTCAAATATAGCCACTGTTTTCTTCACAAAGAGACAAAACATGCTCGCTATGGAGCTTCTATATGATTCCACACGATGGTACGCCTGTCGTGCCGCGTGTCGCGACGTGAAGGTCGCTGATGATGGATGGCTGCGCCGCGTCCGTGTAAGCCTTATCACGTGACGCCGCGCCTTATCTCTCACATGGTACAGTTTCATACTTATACAGTACACGCTCCCACGTGCATTGTCTGCTTTGACGTAATATACAAGTAATAATGTAGCTAGCTGGACGAGGTCTCGCCAGATAGAGGCAGTCGGCGGTCTTGAATGGCTCAATCCACAGTTGGCGAGAAGAAGTATAGTATAGCTTTGCCAAGGAGCGGCACAAACACCTTTAAAAAAACAAAAACAAAAAAGTATTGTGTGCGTATCCAATATAATGTTATTTCATGGTAGCGATCTGAAATGTAATTATTAACAAAGTAGTATTTCTAATACACACCGTCTAACATCGCTATTTTTTTAGAGAAAAAATAATATATGAAATATTTTTTTTGAAACAGAATAATCTTCATCGTTGGCAATACCACTTGTCACTTTTGTGTGTTATGACAATTGCAACGAAAACACTTCCTCTTAAAGTCAAAGTCAAATAATTTATTTCAAATAGGCCCATAAAAGGCTCTTTTAAACGGCATAATTAACACAAAAAAAAAAATGATTCTAGTCGCCTCTTCCAAAAAGTAATTTTGGTATGGAGAAGAATGGGCAAGAAACTCCGTTACTCTTTTAAAATGTTTTAAAATATTTTGTATCTATAGGTACATTAGTTATTGTATAATTATAATTATGTGAAGACGGTGCACCTAGAATAAGATTGCTATACCAAAAAATAAAATAAGTCAGTGTGTGAGGAAGTAATCACAGAATGTAAAATATTATAATAAAAATATATACAAATAAATTAGCAACCAGTTTGATTTTGTCTAGATAGAATCTAGACAACATCTAGAAACTTTATTACTGTAGGTATTTTGAAATGATACAATGGTACGAAAGGTAAATTTGTCTTTAATTTAATATTTTTAGTTACAATTGCAATTTTTTTATTTAGTTTTACAATTAAGTATGTCTGCCTGCTTAAAGTATTTTTAGAAATCTTAAAATATGTTGATAAAAGAATAAAAACTGTACCTAAACTCAACCCAGTATCGTACATTTTGTGGAAAATGGCAACGGAAGATCATATTTTACAACATAAAAAACTATAATTTTGAACAAAAAAGTTAAAATCATTTGAAGACGAAGAACCAATCTATATGTGTTAGGTATTAGTTATATTATTTCAATCGGTTTAGTTTTGTCACAAAATGAACCGAAAAACACTATAATTTTATTTGATTTGCAAATGCTTAAATGATTTAGTTAACGAGAATACAAGTGGTCATTTGACATACCCAAATGGCGCGAATTGCGGATCATAACTGAATGAGACGACTGAATACGAGAACTAAATAAGTTTCAATAATAGAAAACAAACTATACTCGTAAAGTATACTAGTACTTTACACTGCAGTTTACTAAAGAATACCTGTTGTTTGATTAAATTACTTGAATCACAGGAAGTGTTGTCAAAAAAATGGAAGTTAAAATATACGAGTAAGTTGTAGAAAGTAATGAAGCTTCTAATTTAATACTAATTCTGATTAACCTGTATTTGTGAGCTGTACTCTAGTTCACCCACATTTCGCCAGTTATGTTTAAGTCCCATGTAATAGGGGGCGAGCCTATTGCCATCAACCGGGCACAAATCCAGACTCCAGGCTGCTAATGAGAAATTCCAGTAAGAAAAACCCAATGTCACTGCCCGACCTGGGCATCGAACCCAGGACCTCATGTTCAGCAGTAGCGCTTGCGACCACTAGACCAGCGAGGCAGTTCAAGTAATAAAACAATTAACTGATAAGTATTTTAGCATTGTTTGTAAGTTTTATTGAACAAACTAAGTAATAAGATTTTGTGTTGGAATACGCGGCATGTCCGCCCACCGTGAGGAAGGGTCGCGCACACAGTGGCGTTGGGTCATAGGGATGAAAGGAAAAGTTGTGTTAGAAAGAACTGAAGTTGTAACTGTCGACCAAGTTACTTCTGTAACGTAATGTTTTGATTTAAAAGAGCGTCCATGGAGTTTCTTGCCTGTTCTTCTCCAGCAGGAACCTATTTCGTTTGGAATGGGCGACTAGCTTCACCAACTAACTCAAACTGAATGACTCAAAGTGATAATTCAAAAGTGCCTGAAATGTTATAATTTAATTAAATGCTTTGAGTTTTATTTAAGAGTTGTGTGTGATTAAAAACGTGGACTGGACTGGGACACTGGAGACTGGTCAGGAACGGCACGGGATGGATTCCCCAACGTGTCATGTATAATTAGCCTGTATTTTGTCTGTTTTACCTAATCTGAGTACGAGTATATGTCTGTATTCACAGTTGGAGCCCCGACACACGGAGACAATAGCGTGTGACAAATGTGACGCAGACGTGCATCTCTCTAGCGGCGGCACTAATTGGAGCCAGCGTGGTCACTGGACGTACACGGGCACTAGTGTGCGTGTGTGTACAGCGCAATATCCTAACGTGGCAAGGCACAGAAGAACTACTACTATTGATTAATATATTCCGGAAACTTGAAATATGGGTGTACCGTAGGCACATCTCTGCCTAACCCTTCAGGCAATATAGGCGTGATGTTAAATATGTGTGTTATGAGATCGCCCGATAGCATCACACACACTAGGGGGAGGCATCGCCTTTTAAGTTAATTACAAACTTGACTTTAAGCAGTAAATTGACTATAAAGGAGCAGATAGTCACAGTCTCATTCGTTATGGTGTAAATTCATTTATTTTAGGTATTTTATACCAATTGCTAAGCATTCATTCATTCAGCCGAGATACTCGATGAAGATTGCTAAACTTAAATTAATAGAAACCAAATAAAAACCAAACCAAACCAAATGCGGTTGTGGAATTCACTTCCGCCCGACAGTTGCCGCCGCCCGCCGCCAAAGGGTAAGAAAACTGAAAGAACACTATCTTTCCACTTCGTCATAGTTGCGTAGGTATTTATTTTTTTTATTTTTATTTATAAGTATGTATGATTGTATGTATGTATGTTAGCAAGTATATTCTCATGTAATTTGTTTTATGTTATTACATAAGTATCACCTTTGTACGTATTTTTCTGTTCTTTTCCTCTTATCAGATTATTTAACAAATAAAATGGAATCAAAATAAATCAAATCAAACAATGTCTGATGAAGTGATGACTGACTGACGTCAAGTTCTTGCTTCCTCCGTAAACTTGTGCTCACATACCGCACGGAGTAGACACACTGTGTCCACCTACAGCGGGACACTCGACCGGACGTCATAATTAACTGTACGCCCTCGATGTTTACGTTCTAGTCCCGCTGATCTGCGCACGCTGTGCACACTTGTACACTGTATATACTGTGCGAGTGCGCACATCGTGCATAATGTGCTCAGTTTTATAGGCAGCACAGTAACAAGCATTGCTTTAATGTCGGCAATAAAATAAAGTTTTTTAACTCAGTTTAACGTCCCAAGTTCGCCGCATAACATAGCTGATCCATTTTATGTTTTACTAGCTTTTTCCCGCTTTTTTGCTCGCGTGGAAGTCGGAAATAATCCCATGGAAACGTACCTACTACCGGGATACAATAATAGTATCCTATGTGTTAATCCGAGTTATAAACTATCTGTCTCATCCAAATACTATTAGTAGCATAACATAATGATTGAATACTTTCGTGAATTCATGCAATCCTAGTACTTTTTGTTAAGTTACTGCTCAGAAATTGTGCACAACGTCTAAAATAATGATTGAAATTAAAAAATACTTTATCGTGAATTTATGCGAACCTAGTACAGTAAACTTAAATATTCTAATAATTACATGTTACCCAAAATCAAAACCGCTTTGAAGTAAAAGAGGACATAAAAATATATTCATAAATTATATAATATTTATTTAACTTTTCTTAGACATCGTATGTGGGTTTAATATTTTGTATTTAATTAGTTATTTATTCGATTTTACTGTATACTTTTAGTGAAAGCGGTTTTGCCAATTTTAAGACCCTCTCCATAAACGGTCGAGCGTCCGGCCCGCGCCCGACTCACGTCCGGCAGCTTTTATGGTTTGCGGGGTGACTGCCTAGGCATGGAGCGCACTTAGCTGGCGTGTTTTTATCAATATTTGGGTAGTCGGCAGTATTCCACAATACTGCCGATTACCCAATTATTTTATTATCTGCGCACTTTTTTTTTTTTGGTGGTAAATCATCAAATGACGTCTCCCGCTCTGGATGGAGCGGGAGGGCGTGTCAGACTCTTCCTGACTAAAACCCACCCGTGTTCCTTCTGTTGCCTGTGGCAATCAATGCCAGGAGGCCACGGTATCCCTTTCGGACTTTGACGGTCTCATCGGACCCCTTCATTCGCTGACACTCTTTGAGGCGCGCGTGGAACACAACGCGCCGTTGACCCGCGCTTGGTCCTTACCGGACGGCGAGCTACCCATTGCTCACCGTCCGCAAGCCCGCGCCTACGGTGGCCGGGAATCGGCAATAGATTCCCGACGCCCAGGGCGTCTCCTCCTGCGGCGGCTAGGGGCGTGAGGGTGCGAAATTTGCCTCTCCCTCACGCGCTCCGCCTCCTCCTTCGCGAGCATTACTGCTTCGCAGAAGGAGGTGACGGCCTCCCATGCCCTCTCGCTCCGTACCATGGCCTGGACCAGGGCCGGACGCGAGAGATCCTCACCACCGATCGCCTCCACGAGGACACGGCGGTGCTCTGCCCAAGCCGGGCATACCTCCACCGTATGCTCCACTGTGTCCTCCGGGCGATCCACGCAGTGATGACACCCGGGCGTCTCCTCCCGCCTTATCCGAAACAGCCGTGTCCGGTGAGGACCTGCGTCAGGCGGAAGGTGAGGACGCCGTGGCACCTCTCCAGCCACTCCTCAAAGAGGGGACTTATCGCCGCAATAGTGGCGTGCCCAATCTGAAAGGTCTAAAGCAGTTATTTTTAGTGTGTCCGTATTGTTGGCATCTTTTGCAGTGCGGCACGGTTTTCTGTTTATCGTATCTTCTATTAGAACTCGAGTATAAAATATGTGGGTGATCTTCTTTAATAGATGGATTGTTGGGTGCGGATCTAGGTTTGTTAAGAATGTTGGTAGGGGGATTTTATTGGGTCCATACTTTGCATTTATAATTTATAACCTTTTACAAGTTCTCCAGAGTTCTTTACAGCTTCTTTAATTGCTTCAAATGGGGTTACGGGATGAAGGTTTCTTATGACTATGCGAAAGTCTCGTGTCTCTGCTAGTGTATGTATGATCAATCAGTGTATATCTCTAACTATATGTTTATAAGTCTTTTGTAGGCATGAATGGTTGAGCAGTTGAGCTTTAATTGTTTTCGTGTGATTATTTTCATTGAGAATTCAATGTCATTATAAGTTCACTATTGATCAGTTTTGAGAGTTTTGTGATGTCTCCTATACCGTAAAGCAAGGTGGGTTTACTCGAATGTTATTTGGTGGGTTTTGTCATAGTTTCAGCATCGTAAACGGTTGAGGGTGTCATATTTGTTACTTAGCGGTATGTCCGTATTTGACGTGTTTGTTGGGGATGGAGTGCGAGAGGTTCTTCCTCGCTTATGCTGTCTTGGTAAACTGAAACTCAACTCAAAATCAAAGCATTTATTTCAATTAAACCATTTACAGGCACTTTTGAACTGTCAAGAATTCGGTCAGTCAGAAATATGAAGCTAGTTGCCCATTCCAAAGCTTAGTAGGTACCCATGGAGTAGAAGTAGTTTTCCTTGGAATCAGGCTAGACGAGAAATTACAATGGGGACCCCATATAACATCTCTCGCGGGGCGGCTAAGCTCGGCCGCTTATGCTGTTAGAAAGATAAGACAGTTAACAGATGTAGAAACCGCGCGTTTGGTCTATTTTAGCTACTTCCACAGTATTATGTCGTATGGCATTTTACTGTGGGGTCGGGCTGCTGACATTGAATCCATCTTTGTTTTACAAAAAAGAGCTGTCAGAGCCATTTATAATCTACGTCGTCGCGAATCTTTCAGGGAACTATTTAAAAAGATTAATATTATGACGGTACCTTGCCAATTCATTTATTCAAATATTATGTATGTGAGAAAAAATCTACATCTTTTTAATAAAATAAGTGATAGACATAATTTTAATACTAGAAATAAAGATAAAATAGATCAACCATTTTTCAGACTATCTAAAGTAAATACATCTTTTATGGGGTACTGTGTTAAATGTTACAACAGAATACCTTGTGATATATTAGAATTAAATGAAAGAAAATTTAAAAATCATATAAAAAGTACACTTTGTAAACAAGCATATTACAAATTAGAGGATTATATCCAAGATAAAAATGCTTGGAAACATGCTGGTCCTGCTCCATAGGACAATTCAGAATCTAGACAAAATCGAACTGGTTGCTAATTTAATTGTATAATTTTTATTTTTTATTTTTTTAAACATTTATTTTATTTTATTTTTTGTGATTATTTGAACTCACACACTGACTTATTATTATTAGTATTACTTATTATAATGTTAGAAATATAGTATATTTTTACAATGTTTGTAAGTATGTGAGCACCATGCATCTATCACATAATTATGTCATTCCTTCATTTTTCATTCTTTTTACCTATCGTGGTATAGTAATCTTATTCTAGGTGCATTGTCTTCACATATAATTATATAATAAGTGTATACAAGATATAATGATTTTTTTAAAAAGAGTAACGGTGGAGTTTCTTGCCCATTCTTCTCCATACGAAAACTACCTTTTGGAATGGGCGACTAGAATCAGTTTTATTATTTTTTGTAAAGTTTGACGTTCAAAAGTGCCTTTTTTGTGCCTAATTGAAATAAATTATTTGACTTTGACTTTGAACGGGCAAGAAACTCCATGTACACCCTTTTAAATCAATAATTTGATACATCATATTGGTTCCATCATTCATTTTGAAATTATGCATGTGAGAACAATGTAGAAAGACGTACTTGTTCGTAAAAGCGTCCGTAATAAAATAAAATAAAAAAGAACCATTCAAAAACTTAAAATAAATTAAAATAAGCCATGGCAGCTAAGAGATGATCAGTCCCAACTGACGGCGCCCGTCCACGAACATGACGCATGGATCAGCATCATTCAGCTCAACCATTTTGAAGAGAGCTAAATCATCCAACACACGCGCCACCATCAGCGAGACATCTGAGTGAGCATGATATATACTCACAGCCGCCAGGGCACATTGACTTGATCAATGAAATACATATTACCCGGTAAATGGTAGCTCTTTAGTACATAGTACTCACATCTGTGCTATGCAATAATATAATACAAAAGAGATTGAGTTTATACAATACAAAGATGATCTTACAATTTTCAGCAGCTCCAACAGTATTTTCAAAATGTTAATCGATTAGTTGTGGTTGTGGAGCAGGACCACCAATGAGCCAAGCATTTTTATGTAATCCCCCAACTTATAATATGCCTGCCTACATAGTGTGCGTTTCATACAAGTTTTGAATTGCGTCTAATTCAGTTGAAGCATGTGGGGAGGAATTTTATTGAAACATTTTAAACAGTACCCCATGAAAGATGAGTCTACCTTAGCCAGTCTGTAACCTGGTTGTACTAATAGGTACCTATTTCTTGTGCTATAATATTTCTATCACCTCTTTTAGTAAAAAGATGTAATTTTTTTCTTATGTACATGATGTTTTCATAGATATATTGACAAGGTACCGTCATGATGTTAATATCCTTAAACAGTTCCCGTAGAGAGTCGCACCTGCGGAGATAATATATGGCTCCGATCGCTCTTTTCAGCAGAATAAAAATATACTCGATGTCTGCAGCCCGTCCCCACAGTAAAATACCGTAAGACATAATACTATGAAAATACTGGTACTGGTACGCTCTGCCATCCTACTGTTCTAGTAGGTTTGTTCACATCGGTAGTTAGTTTGTTATTGGTAGTGCCGTTACTTATGGCAGTATAGGTGAGGTCTCCTGTTGGTACTTAGATTTGTTGTAGAAGATACTGTGATGAAAAGTTTGCTGTACCATTCAAGTTGTTGGTGTTAGGGGTTCTTTATCATTGTTTTGTTATTGTTCGAACCAGTACTGTTAGACAACAGAGGGCGCTGGGTTCCCGCCTTATCGGGATCACTCATAAGATTCAAGATTGTGCCCCTCCCAGAATACTAATGGCAGCCTGAGTTTTGCTCAGGTAGGGATTTTCCAGCATCGCTGGTACCCTCTGGGGTAGTATTTCTTTCCATATTGATTTCTAGACATTTTACGAACTATTTTAGATCCAAGGCTTGCTGTTGCCTCTTCCAGCCTGTCAGCTGGCCAGTTTGCAGTTATACCGCCACGGTTCGGTCACCAAGGCCTCGTCTGTTATCTGGCAGGGAGCACCACAGTTTCTTTCTGGCGCCATAGGGCGCGTGCAGGTGAGGTTAACAATTGGGCTGGAAAAGATGTTAAGTTCATTATGCCCATAATCCATCAAGCGTTATTTCTGTTTTTTGTTTCGATTTGCTCGGCTCCTAAGGGTAGCGTGATGTAAAGTAGTCTATAAACTTCCTCAAGAATTGGGCTATCAACTGCAAAAAGAATTTTCCTAGAGATTAGCGCGTTGAAACAAACAAAATTTTCAGCTTTATTATATTAGTAAAAGGGTCGTAGTTATACAGGGTGTCCAAGAACCTGGCGTCCAACTGGATTCCCACGATGCCCCAAGTTCTAACAGTACTCAGAAAAATATTTTAAAAAATCCACCCCATGTACTTACAGAATTATACTGATTTCAAAAAAAAGGGGAAATGAGCACCCTGTGACATACTTTTGAATGCTGTGACTGCTAATGCTGATAATTTCGATATTTCTTGGAGGTTTTGTAATCTAGGGTATTGCTATGTCTAAATAGAATGTAAAAATAATGTACTTATTGTACCATTTTAAAATAAAATATTATTTTAACTAAAGGTGATATGGAAAACTATTGAATTTCGCAACTTTGACCGACTGTAGTGTAAAAAAAATGTACCAAAATAGTATGGCAAGTGACGTCAAATTTTGACGCGTTTATTCCTCTTTTTAAAAAGGTATAATACTTACACATTAATTTGAAAAAAAAAAATTTTGATAATATTTTTACTCAACAACCCAATTTTTACGATGTCTTACAGAATTCTTAGAAAGAAAAATTTACGACGAATTGAATCTAACCTCTAAAGAATTACTATTGTATGCTCATAAAAATAACAACAGGCCTCTCAAAAAACAGGTTAGACCGTAAGGGACGGTATGTGCATGCATCTCACCATAGTGATTCGTTATTACAACAGGAGGGAGCAAGACAGAAACTATCTTTGCGATTTGCTGGTTCTTCTTTATGGTACCCCATTATTCAGGTAAGAGTGAGGGAGAAAAAGGTTAGAGGTGCGAGTGAGATAGATAGTGACGCTATCTGGGATCGTGCTATTTAGGATAACAGTACGGTCAGTACGCGTCACTGCCTCCTGCCGTTACTACGCACCTCTCTCTTATTGTTACCATTGATCACGTACTACGATTTAAAGCTTTGTTTATTGGACTCGATTACTCTTTGTGCTCTGGACTTTGAAACGAACTCTTTACGACGACCTTTGCCTGTGTTTGGACAGTTTGTGTTTTGTGTGTGCTACCATGGCGACCTACACTCCGCAAGAATACGCAAATATGCACTACATTTATGGAGAATGTAGAGGTAATGGACGAGCTGCAGCGAGACTTTACAGAGAAAGGTATCCGAGGGCTACGCGATATCCCGACCATCGAGTTTTCATTAATGTGCACAGATCACTATGTGACGGGCGGTTCCCCAATCAAGTAGCTGGTGAAGGACGACCCGTAAATGACTTCATACGCGATGAAGTTTTAGAGGCGGTGTCGGCAAATCCAAGCATCTCTGTGCGAGGAATAGAAGCTGATACGGGGATACCGAAGAGCACAGCACACAGTATTCTCCAAAAAGAAGAATATCATCCGTACCACGTACAGCGAGTGCAAAGTCTTTTACCTCGAGACTATCCGAGCCGAGTCGCGTTTTGTGAAACAATCCTGCAAAAACATCGAGAAGACGAAAACTTTATCGACAAAATTTTGTGGTCAGATGAATCAACATTTAAGAAGGATGGCTACATGAACCTACACAACTTGCACGAGTGGCATGTGGAAAATCCGCACTTGATGCGAGAAGATAGATCCCAGTACCGGTTCAAAGTGAACATGTGGACCGGTATTCTCTGTGGGAATATTATTGGTCCATTTGAGATGCCCGAGAATTTGACTGGCGAATCATATTTAAATTTTCTTCAAAATGATTTGCCAAACTTACTAGAAGAGACCCCACCAGATATGTGGTTCCAACACGACGGCTGTCCAGCACATTTTCGCGTATCCGTTAGAGAGTTTTTGGACGAGCAATACCCGAACAGGTGGATTGGGCGATCAGGAACAATCCCGTGGCCAGCCCGCTCACCTGACTTAAATCCGCTGGATTTTTTTTTCTGGGGAACTATGAAGGAGCTCGTTTATGCGAAGCCCATTAATGACATCGCTGACCTTCGTGAGAAGATAACACAAGCAGTGCAGGTGATACGTCAAAAAAGTTACTCGCGAAACATAAAGCGGTCCTTTTTAAGGAGAGTGAGAGCTTGTATTGCCGCGGGTGGTCAACATTTTGAACATTTATTGTAATAAAATATCTTTAAACTAACATTCTTTGCTTTTATTCTACTGGGAACCCATCTACCTGTGTGTATTTCCTTCTTGCTCACTCTTGGAACCGAAGTAAATAATAGTAGTAACATAACAGTTTCTAAGATAAGAAAGGGTCCGACAGTTACCGTTAGTAGGTAGGCACTTCGTAAAAATTGGGTTGTTGAGTAAAAATATTATCAAAATTTTTTTTTTCAAATTAATGTGTAAGTATTATACCTTTTTAAAAAGAGGAATAAACGCGTCAAAATTTGACGTCACTTGCCATACTATTTTGGTACATTTTTTTTACACTACAGTCGGTCAAAGTTGCGAAATTCAATAGTTTTCCATATAACCTTTAGTTAAAATAATATTTTATTTTAAAATGGTACAATAAGTACTTTATTTTTACATTCTATTTAGACACAGCAATACCCTAGATTACAAAACCTCCAAGAAATATCGAAATTATCAGCATTAGCAGTCACAGCATTCAAAAGTATGTCACAGGGTGCTCATTTCCCCTTTTTTTTTGAAATCAGTATAATTCTGTAAGTACATGGGGTGGATTTTTTAAAATATTTTTCTGAGTACTGTTAGAACTTGGGGCATCGTGGGAATCCAGTTGGACGCCAGGTTCTTGGACACCCTGTATAATAAAATTGAAGGCAATATGTGATGAAACATGAACGCAACCTTCAGTCATGTTGACGAAGGCGACCAAGTGTCAAGTTCAAATATTACTACTTTCTTGTGTCCTTGGATTATACTTATTGTAATGAAAGTCACATTGTTATATTTTAATATTTATTTCTCACAAATCATCAATAATCATTTCATAATAATTAACAAATACAAGTTTTATTCAATATGGTTTCATCGCAATACTAGAAACCATGTCCAACCTTACCGTTATTGCGAATAAAGTAGCTTTTGATAAATTGGCAATTTTTATTGGACATAACTATTTAGGAGTAATCGTCATTAGATACGGGTCGGATATTGTACGGATACATTTTGGTAAGATCAACTGAATCTAAAGATAGGTTTGACCATGTATCCCTGTGAGTCTTAACAGTCCGTGTTAGTGAGGAGCAGGACAAACAGTTTCCTGTAACTATCACCTCAGTCGCGGGAACTTTCCGGGACTAGGCCCGGATGAGCGTGACCCGCACGGCCTCTCTATGTTTTATCAGAAACTTTAATTACTCACTCACACGCTCTTCTACGTGGAGCCCGCGGGGTTCTCTGCAGATAATCTTAACTTTTGTAGTGTTTTTTTTTTTGTTTAAATTGTTGTGGTGTACAATAAAGTTTATATGAATTATGTTTGATTGAGCGTTAATGTCGCTGAACCATTTCGGAATGAACCTTGAACTATCCTAAAAGTTTGCTGAAAGCATGTTAACAAATGGGTGTGTGCGAGTAGTACCTACTTCCTAACCATTCGCAAGAACCTCGACGATTTATAAGATAAAATAGAATAAAAGAGGCAGAGCTGTTGGTATTGCACATTTATCAAACCGTAGATAAAGAGCGGACAATGGACAATGTGTTATTTGCCAGCAAATGATACCGCTTCCAGGAAGATATATTTTCAATATCTCCGCGAGCGCCTGCTGCAGATGCAGACCACAATAAATAGTGTGGAGTGGTATCGAGCTGAACATTGAACGTTGTCGGTACATGAGATATAATCTGCGGCTCGCAGCGATTTCATCAATCTGCTGGTGGGACAAGCGAACTGACATCCTGGTTGTTATGAAATACACATTACCATCAGCCTGTAATGTTCCCACCTGCACCGCTGAGACACTGCCCTCCTCTCGTCGAGAGGGAGACGGTGGTTATATACCACGCGGGCCCAGTGCGTGTTGGTTAAAAATAGTTGGTTATAAAATTCATAATAGGTAGCGTACTATGGTAATGATGTTTTTTTTTTCTTTGGAGTTATTTTGCCGAACATGTCAAAAATGTACAGATAATTTACCCCAGATCATTTAATATTAGGTCATCATCATCATAATTTCAGCCGAAAGACGTCCACTGCTGGACATAGGCGGGAGGCCTATGCCCAGCCAAGCACCACAACTTCGACCGGTGCTTCCCGCTTCCAGCGGGTTCTTGCAGCTTTCACAAGGTCATCGGTCCACCTCATAGGACCATTTATTAGGTATAGGAAAAAAAAAAACAATGTCTGCGTTGGACGTGTTTTAAGCAATGTTTGATCACTATCTTATCACGGATCAATGTTCAAAGTGAACACAAGAAACATCTGATTTCAATTCCTGAATCGAATATTTCCATTGGCTATCAGCTTTTGCACAAATAGGCCAGTTAATTGAGTCGTAGGAGCGCGCGGCGCGTAGCCCCGCTACGGCGTAGCAATGTTGTCGTAGTACTCGTGACGTACGAGATTGCCCCGGGCGCTACGGCGCTACATTGCTACGACGTTAATTTCATAACTTTGCTCTTGCTCTTAAGATGTTCTCTTTGCACATTTTACTTAATAAACGAAAGGGATTTACAACAAGTGAAGTTATAAACAACATAACAAACTGAAAACTAAACTGCAAAATAAACATGACTTTATATTTCTTGTGTTGCTGTTAAAGGTTCGAAACTATTACTTTCGTAATTACTTAGCAAAAATGGAAAATGATCATGTTCATAAAATACCTACTTGTAATTTTTGACTGATTTCCTCAATTAATCTCAAACAAACAAAAATAATGACGAAGAAACGAACGTGATTAAAACGATGAAGCTTTGTTTCAGAATAACCAATCGACATCGCCCACCTAATTAAGTTATCACGCACTCGTAACTCTCAAAAATTAAGTACCTGCACTAGCTGATGACGACGCGCGACGTCGGTTCAACTCGAACTCAACAGGAACATTATACTGTCTCGGATATAGAACGGATCATTTCCAACTTGTAGTATAACTTGGTCACCATGTTACCTGTCTATTGAGTGAAAATTCAAATAGCGACATAGCTAATGGTATGTACCTGCATGTTGTGTACCTGTAATGTGTTAAGGTCTGGTTCGTACTCTGCATGGAGTGGGTTCTCTGCGCCGATATATTACGTGACCCGACGCCGACGACCTGACTTACGGCGTCGCTGCCACTTCCAATAGCCTGCCCAACCGACCAAACAGCGACTCTACTCTCAAAGAATAAGGTTGAGATTCACCTGTGCTCATTCTGAATCTCTTGCCAAAAACTGCTGCAAGATTACAAAGCTTCGCTGGCAATGGAAGAGAGATTTCGATCAATCGGCTGGGCACCGCCCGTCCGCCCCGTCGCCCCGTGCGCCCCGTCCGCCCCGTCCACCCCGAAACCGACTTACTATGAGACTGCACTATTTCAAACATTCATATGACCAATTTTTATTCAAAAGATATCCCGCTTTAGATTTCACTTAGTTGCTCATAGAAATCCGTTGATCTCTGGGGTTGAGTATTAACCCGTTAAATCGATTAGGGAACTTAATCTTAATTAGACATAATTAACTACGTCTTTTCCCTCGATAGACCATTTAAATCGATGTCATATCACCAGTTCACGTATCGAGCGAGATGTGATTAGCCATTTGGCCACCTTGTCCTATTCTCCCGAGTCTGTGAGGTGAGACGAGACTCATGTTTTACAATGAACTACAGGCCACCATGATGAATTCATCGTAATGTTCTCAAATGTCCATATTTTGGCTGTTTTCAGCCGGAGCCGGCATAAAGTTCCCATTACGCCTCCACGCAACATTTCTCGACTCGGCCTCATAAATCTAAGAATTTATAAAACAGTTGAGAAAATATGTGAGTAATAGAGTAGGGGTCACGTGTCGCGTGAACCGGCTGGAACCGCTCGGAACCGGTTAAGACTGGTGGATACCGGTTGATGCATAGTGCGGACGGCTCCATCCATGCATGCGCCAACTGTAGGTATTCATAGTGTCGTTAATATCGCGTCACCATCGAATAGCGATCGAACAAAGTTCAGTAATACCCGCGCCGCGCCGTGGCACCGCGCGCCGAACTTGCGAATATTTTAAGGCAAACGAACTTACGTATTCCGGAGCCGTGCTAGGTGGCGCGCATTGTGAGAGTACTGGGACTGCAATGAGATGCAGAAGGCCCACACGCCTGTGTCCTACGTAGATAGTGCAGTGCAATGAAATGCAAATAATGGAAGATAAGGAATTTGGTAAATGTATTTTGCTACTATGATGATAATAATATATGAAAACTACTTTACAGCAGCAGTTTCGGACGCTTCCTTGTTGAGTGACTATTTTTATTCACTCTGTTTGTTTGTCTCGTTTCCCGTGTATTAAATAGAATGGTCCTTCTGCGCTATAGTTTCGACGGCCTTTGTGTAAATAAGACGTGTCACAGAACTCGGCATTCATATTTGCGCGGAATGCAAATATTACAGGCGAGCGCATCGACGCACCGCGCGTCTGTTCAGATTGGAATCTAGCGCAAACAGCGCTGCGCTGCTACGTTATAGTTTGCACACAGTGCTGCAGCGCAACCAATCCTCTAATACCTCATATAATGTTTGATAATGGAATCAGTTTTGTGACGTCAGATTCAATTTGCACTCGTATCAATATGAACTCGTCTATGTTATCATAGATAGCTCTTGTCTCACTTGTTTGCGCTCGTGATTGAAATTAGTTTTGAGTTCGATGAAATTAGTTATAAGCTGTTAATAGGATTTTAGAAATTAGACTGGTATTGAAGCCTAACTTGGATATTTATGTGCTATTGTGTTATTGCCGTTAGAAATGTCTGCTAAACAATGCAAGTTTTCAACTATGCCCTTTCTTTTTGAACCTCCGCAATGGCAGGTGACTTGAAAAAGTGTTCTAATCAAAATACAAACTCATTAATCCAACAGCTTCAGATTTTTAATAATTCTAACTAAAGAAGAAAACTCACACGACCACAATCTCGAGAAAATTGTATTAGTGAGTAAAACAATCGAGGTCACGTAGTGCTCACTACGAAGTTAACAACAGTACACACTATAACTGGTACTATCGAGTTCTACCGCCACTGTTGCACTAGTTCAAGCTACACAAACATACACAGAGAAAAAGCGTGTAGGCGAGCAAAAACAAGCAGGGTTTGAGAAGCACTCTCTTATTGCGAGTATTGGCACAGAATCAGAGGTATTTTAGAGCACTTTAATGGTACAGAATCAGAGGTAAGTATGTTAGAGCACCTTAATCCAGTAGCTTTTGAGAAATATTTACAACCTGCTGGTCCGAGCAGCTCCGAGTCGGCCCGGTGTCGGTCCGGTGTCGGCCCGGTGTCGATCCAGTGTCGGTCCGGTGTCCGTCCGTAAAACATGCACGGTTCGATGTGAATGTTCCGAATGGTGAAACTCGGTCAGTTGAGAACCGTAGCCGTTATATTGTATGCTCTAAGACGGAGAAATTCTTTGATTTTTAACTATGTGAAGAAATTTTATGCTAATTTGTGGCTGAGAAGGAGCTTGCCAGGCGTTTATTTTGGCTGAAGGAGCTAGCCAAGTGTTTATAAGAGAAGGAGCTGCCAAACCTAGTTTAGTATTACGCTCAATTTGGGGGAAAGGATAACAACACCAAAGTTCTTCTACTATCTAAGTTCTAATACTTAAGAGTTGTTAGCACAAGAGCAAACCCACTCCGGTCCGTTCCGGGACGCAGCGGGTCGCAGCGGGCCGCAGCGGGTTGGTAATGAGCGAGGGTTGGTCCCTACGGAGCGGCTTTTTCAAAATGTTCTATAGAACACCCCTCCTCCCCTTTCCACCCCCTTGGTCCCCTGAATCAGATCGCTAATGAATCGTCCCACGTCACTACTGAACAAATCCTTTGATAAGCTCCACCTAGTCACAGTAAAATATTTTTGCGTTCATTCAAATAGAAACATTTAGGGTTTGCAACTTATTTCATGTAAGATATTCAATAAGTATTAGTGGAATATACGTTGGTAGTGAGCTGACGGTATCCCCAATACCGAATAAAAGCCTCTTTCAGACGCGGATGGTTTAAAATATTCATACATATAAATTACGTCTTAACCTTTACATCGAAAAGGAAACATGTATATATTGTGTTGTAGCAGTAACACGAACCCTTTCCGTATCGTTATCGAACAAAGCGAACACACAACTCACTTCCCCTTTTCAATTAAAACCATAACTTGTAAAAACTATACAAAATAATTAGCTCGTAAAACAAACCGTTCAAAAGGTGCGGGGGTGAGCGGGGCGAGTGGGGGCCGGAGGAGGCGAGGTTACCCTTCGAGAGGCTTTTATTCCCCGTTGTACCGCGGCTCGTGCCCTCTGCAACCCTCTATCGCAGATCACCTGGTACAGAAGGCTCACTCTGACCCAGGTGTTATGTATTACTAGAGTAGTGATTGAAAACTCGACCCAAGAAAAATACTGAATGATTTTATAATAATGATTGACTTACTAATCTACGATGTTACACAGTATAATATTGGTAGTCCTTACCTTTGTGACATTCCCATTTATGTAGTATTATGATCATGACCTGTTGAAGATGTATACCTATACATATCCGAGGTTTTCATCTGCACATGTTAACGTTCTTACGATTACGATCAACAACAACAACTCTAAACGATTCGTCCATTATTATTTACATATTAATAACCCATTACGTTATTTGCGTAACACTGACAATATATCAAGTTAAATAATTAAAATTTGTCTAAATGTCTCTTCTCTATGAGTTGTACACACAGATGACCTATTTAACTTTATTAGTGTGGTGAGTCCGCGCGTGCGTCAATGGTGCATGGCGGCACAACGCAATGTCAATGTTATTATATTTTGGACAACAATTATTGTTTTTTAAGGTTCCGTACCTCATAAGGAAAAACGGAACACTTATAGGATCACTTCGTTGTCTGTCTGTCTGTCAAGTCCCTTTTTCTCGGAAACGCGAAAAACGTAGGGATTCAAGTTGAAATTAATATGAAATACGTAGGTCTACGGTCTCTTAGAGCTCTAAAAAAAACAACCTTCTAAGTCAACGTCATAATGACAAGAATCAAGGTCTCACAGCACAAATAAAGGAAAAACTCCGAAAATCGTTCATTTGAAAGAAAGAAAGAAAGAAAAATGCGTTTTTGGTCATTACAAAAAAAACACCATACAACTATAAAATCAGAAAACTAATTAGGTATTAATATAAATTATAATTCAATTCAATTTAATTTATTTCAGACCATGGTGTCCATTTTGTTAGTAACAATTTTCTTATAGACTAGTTTTAGTAATACACAGTGATAAAAGAAAAGTAAATACAACATCCCATGACAAATGGCGCTGCAGTGACTGATGTAACTGCAGTCCAGCCGACTCGCGATCATGTTAAGGATGCTGTTGGCGCTGCCACGTACTCCACGCACCAGGGAAGCGCATCTTTTACGCATAGTAGTGTAAAAGCAGTCTACGCGATGTTCAGCAAACATCCCTGATGCACTACAGAATCGCCGCAGCCCCATCAGCACCCTGAACGCATTTTTAAATTGGACTCGGAGAGCACTGAAAGACTTTTGAGTATAGTCAGCCCACAGGCTGCACGAATGCCAAGAGGGCCTCAGCTCAGCATAATATCAGATGACAACACAAAGTGTATCACCTGACGCTGATTTTCAGCTGCAACCCATGAGTGTTATACGCTAGAATGATGAAGATAGGGAAGTGTCTCTATCCGTTATAATAAATAAATTAAAGGTAATATATGTAAAATAAAATAAACTCATACAAAATCAAATAAAATGTTGTGACATATATGTGTGTGTGCGTTGTGTTGTGATTAAAGAGCAGCTAAACTAAATAATATTAAGAGTAGGCTCGCCAAGTGGAGTTTACGCTTTCATTTTTAAAATGTTACGCTCATTGAAGAAAGGTGTAACATGTCCCCTAAAGGGAACTTTAAAATAAAAGCGTGCACAGGCGTTTTGAAGTCTTTAAATCATTATTTCAGTATTCGACAGTAGTCGTTCACCATACACCGTGTCCGCATAATTCAAATTTGATAAAACCAAAGACTCTACCAGCAAGACTCGCAATTCTTCACTAAGATAGGGACGGGCTTTGCATAAAATCTTAAGTCTATAATAGCAATTACGGATAAACTCAGATACGTGTTTGTGAAAGCGAAGTTCCGTGTCCATGATAAGACCCAAATTACGAGCTTCGTAAACCCGTTCGATAGGCTCTCCCATAACAGTCAAACAGCTGGCACAGTTTAATTTCACTTCTCTGGTTTTCGGTTCCAAGAATCATATACTTGGTCTTTGTAGGGGTCAAGGCAAACGTGTTGGCATTGGACCATTGCACTATGATTTCAAGATCTGTATTAAGATCGTTTAATGCTTGTTCATAGTCTTCGGGCTTAAATGATATTTAAACTTGTGTATCATCGGCATAAATATGGTATTTACATTTATTTATATTTCTAATTATATCGGCACAATACAAAATAAACAATACTGGCCCAAGAATCGAGCCCTGTGGAACCCCCCTTCCTACTGAGCGATGTCTAGCGACAACTGTTGGGCCGTTCACCCACCGTATTGTGTCCTCGTCAAATCCATAAAAAGCAATCTTTGACAATAATAGAGAAACGTTATTACATTCAAACGCGCGTGAAAAATCAAGCAACACCAAAAAAGTGCACACCCCTCTATCTTGAGTAGACAAGATATTGTATGTCACATGCAACAAAGACATGGCTGTACTACGGCCCTTCCTAAATCCTGATTGAACATCTGGGAAGATTTTATTTGTCTCTAAAAATACAACCAATTGCGCACATACTAGTACTACGAGTACTTTCTCTAATCATTTGTAGTTTTAACACATAAAAACAAAAATTTGCGTTTACACACTTAGATTTACAGTCGAAGAATCGACCGTGACGTACATGATGTATGTAGAACATTTTTTGTTAACTATACAATGTTAAGTTTGTTTTTGGGATAAATTCATCCCAACTATGGAACCCTTCATTATGTGCTGTCCAACACGCACTGGACCAGTTTTATTTTTATATTTTCTGACCGTGTACAATCAATTTATTGTATTGTCTTCTATCAACGCCGGCTGATTCTGAAAACATCGAGACGCAGCATTATGCTGAGTGATAGACGTTTTGCGCTACTTTCCTACTATTCAAAAGCTAAAATGATATTTTGATTTAGGCTTACAATGAACACGTACATACTTAATAGCAGCGTATAGAGTGGACCTTCTGCATGTGTCTACACGTTGTGTCCCCGTGTGTGGCGCTGTGTGCGGGCGCCGCTCGCACTGCCCTACTGACACAGTATCGCCGCGTATTGTGGGAATACGCCACACTCCGGGTGAATGCCGACAGGGTATAATTAACTAATGACAACATTTTGTATCGGAATGTAACCTGAACAAGTGAACACCTCATAATTAAATAATAAAGCATTTCATTTACTAGCCATTTTTATGTTGATCCTTAATAAAAACATGACCTTTCTTTCTCGTAGAGTAAATATTGTTTTAATCTTAAAACCCTCGGCGACAGCGAAGAAAGATGTTCACCCGACGACACCTGGAATTAAATGAAAATGTAGAAGGAAATGTTGGCTTGCAGGAATCGCCAGGAACAGGTGGAGAATTTAGAGAAATTGAATAACTTTGTGAGAATCTAGTTGGTCTTTTGCACTATGTTATTATATAATTATTTTCTGCTCAGTAAATGGAATAAATGTCCCTAGTAGGTAATACTAAACGTCATCATAATAACAAAACAGTTCGCGGTCGAGCGCATTCCTCGATCTGTCTCAATGTGTCGCGTGTCGGTGACGCTAGTTTTGCGCGTGGTTTGTTTCGATGAATTATTAATACTTTACTTCTGCTTTAGGTTTACAGTACCTATGTGTTGTATGTGCTACTTATACATTGGTTGGCACCAAGACTACAGCTCTCCTGATGCTTGGTCACCACCGCGCTTCAAGGCATCACGTCATCCCAGAGACAAACTTTAATAACAAATAAAATATATGTAATGCAAAAATAATTTTTGAAATCGGTTATACTCGTACGTACGAGTATATCAAGGTTTATTACGACTACACAAGAGTTCGTCCACTTGCGTAGGCTCAACCCAGAAAGTTCCCACAAACAATGAAACGCAAACACTCGACGAAAACATCGAGACAACAACATACACACCATAACTTATCTCGCACACAGCATGAGATATCTCGCTGAGGAGGAAAAAACACGAACAACTTATCTTATGGAAGTTATGGAAGTACCCGAGGTAAACAATTTATGAGACAATTGTCTGGCATAGGCCTGTTCCTACACAATTGTGTAGGAACAGGCCTATGCTTATCAGGTTAAGGTACCTATACACTTGGTTTATTGTGTCGCCAGATCACTTATGTCGCTTTGATGTTCGTGGAGTACTGGGATCGTTTCCCAGATCGGATATTGTCATTAGCAGCCCACATTCTGAACTTGTGCCCGGTTGATGGCAATAGGCTCACCCCTATTACATGGGACTCAAACGTAACCGGCCAAGTGTGAGTTTTTACTTCTGACTAACCCTTTGAGGAATACTGGCGTGATGTTATGTTTCGGATTTAGTTAATTCTGCAGTTATTTTTGTCCCTCGCCAAAATAGAGCAAAGTTGTTCCGTATATTTACACGGCATAACGAACAAGCAATTTACTAAGGCGGAGATAACTCGGCAGATATCGTTAAAAACTTTGTGCTCGTAACTGTGGTGCGATGCGTGCATACTAAACGACTCCCTATGGGGTGAGCAGAGTAATGAGTTGGCATTACGTACTCATCGCGTGGAAGTCCCGTTTGATTTCAATGGCTAAAAACCCGACTGCGTAATAAGTAAACTAAAAAAAATATTAAACAAGATGACCAATTTTTGTCTCCAATCCCACTTAAATAGAATAAACAACTAGCTGCGCCCCGCAGTTTCACCCGCATAAGTCGCAATCCCGTGGAAATATCGGGATAAAAAGTATCGCGTGAAAGCGTAACAAACAAACTAACTCACTTTCGCATTTATAATATTAGTTAGCATCTCATGCAGTTGGAGGCATCTTCTTAAAACAATTAAGACCTATTGCCTCATAATGCATGATATTGTTTATGGTATTAAGTGGGATTGGAGATAGAAATAGGACATCTTTTTCCATCTTTTTTACACGACCGATCGACCGCCCAAAAAAGGAGTGAAATGTTTTCAGGGTTCATGTATGTAAGTGAGTTATTTATTCCACCATCATCTGCCTAGCCTTTTCCCAACTACGTTGGGGTCAGCTTCCAGTCTAACCGGATGCAGCTGAATACCAGTATTTTATATGGAGCGACTGCCTATCTGACCTCCACAACCCAGTAATTGGGTGATACGATACCCCTTGGTAAGACTGGTTGTCAGACTTTCGGGATTCTGACGACCCGTACAGACTGTCAAAGATCCACGAATGACAGCCGGGACCAACGGCTTAACGTGCTTTCAGAGGCACGGAGGAGTCTCGGTACGTAAAGTTGGTCACCCATCCACAGACCAACCCCGGCAAGCGTAGCTTAACCTGACGGATCGACCCATGCGGCAGTTATTTATTCCACCATAACTTTTAAATGCCCGAACAGATTTGGATGTCTGTGGTATCGTTAGAATCCTTACATCATCCCGAGTAACACTGGCTAAAAATGCATCGCGGCCGTATGGCCTCAGTATGGCCCCATTTTCAAATCTGAAAAAAAAAACTTCAATTTATATAAATTAATGCATATTAATGTATAAATTGAGGCCTTGGCACATTCCAAAATTGTGTAATTAAATCCTCGTCCATCCCATTAATGCCTCACCTCTCCGCCGTCGGAGTATAAAAACACCATTAGTGCTTAAAAAAAATTAAAGCCAATAAAAATAAATAATTAAAAAACGCGACTGCCCTGCTAAAAATATTAAAAAGTAAAAAACAAGTTTAATAAATAAAATTTTAATTTAATTTAATTTAAATTTAAAACACTTTTTAATCTAAGAGGTCCCCCAACTGCAATGACAATTTTAATTTATCTACATATTTGTATCAGTAATAAAACTTGTGTTTTACTTTTAGCTCGTTTTTTAGCAGTGCAGTAGTTGTAAAAAATTTTAGGTAGGATATTTTTAAACATTACTGATTCCAAATTACATATAAATTACATATAAACATTTTTACATATTTTTGAAATCACCTTTTAAACCCTTAATCTCTCGATAGGTTTGGGCGAATTTTTATTTTTTAACCGACTGTATAACGGATTTATAGGATTGATTTTGATTTTTTTGTTTGAATACATAGGTATGTACTTACTTACTTACTTTTACTTTACTTTTGAGGTGTTCTCACTGTCATCAAGTTAGGATCTGATTATGGGATCTTGAAGAAATCGAGGGAACTCTTCAAATATTGTAAGCACACAATATTTTGGCGATTTGGGTATATTTTATTTTATGTAACTCGTGCAGTTGCTCTCGGAAAGCAATATTTGGTGAAGTGGAACTGATGGTGAACACCACAGATGGGTACCGGAACTGGTCAATAATAAGTATTTCACGGATTGCGATTCGATTACTTTAATAAGGTTGCCAAGCAATTTATGCACGTCAGAAACATACCGAGAAGTGGAGCTGATGGTGAAGTACCAGGAAAACTCCTCAACAATTAACGTCCCTGCATCAAGAAAAGCAATATTTTGTAAAAGTTGATGAGTAGTTGACATTAGGCTATTGTAACTTAGATAAATTACAAACTGACCCACTAAAAAGCGAGAATTGAAATGGGTGCCACGAATTAGGCGGATGAAATATTTGACGGCGTTAGTGCAGGATCTGACAATGTGCAGAGCCCTGGCGGTGGAAGCTTAAGCGGTAGGTAGGGCCGAAACCGGCCTTTTCTGGTTGGATCCGAAATAAAGATCATTTTAGTTTTTTTTTAAGAAAGGCGAAATTATGTAGGGGGCTGAGTAATAGACAACTGGAATACTCATATACCTTAGAATAATCAAAACTAACACTTCAATTCAACCATCTTCTAGTACCAAAAAAGTTGTGGCACGGTACTTCACTTGGCATATTATTAGAGAGACCGATACTATCGAGTTTTGGAACAAAGAAATTTCGGTAGAAAATATATATTATGAACCCATCAGGTTTGGTAGCTGTTGACTGACGCAAACAAGCACGAATCTTTTTTACTTCTCCTTCTATGGCATCAATTTTGATTTTTTGTCAAACGTGCTAACTTTTTATAAATAAAACATGTTCGGGCTTTTTCACGTTTATAGAGGCCTACTGGCATCGGAATGCTGCTATATGCAGCTGAACTGAATCTATCTGAAAGAGTTCTAATGTGGGCGCCCCATTGCAATTTTGAATCTAAAGCAAATCCTAAAATTATACTTTCCGTAATTGCATCTAGTTTCTTGACATCAAGTATTAGATTTAGACCCACTTGAGAAACCTAATACATTTAGTTTTGTTCATTAAGTAAAATTATCAGCTGCGAACCATTTCGAAAGAACAGCCAGACTCTACTTGACATGATGACAGACATCTGTATCTTTTTAAAACTGAAGAGAAGTGTCGTCAGCGATTAGAATAAAATTGTATCCGAGTAGCTTCCGCCCGCGACGTCGTCCGCGAGCCAATAACCTTCCTCAAGAATTGGGATATCGATTGCAAAAAAATAAACTAACCCAAACGTCTGGTAGTTCCGGAGATTACCCCCTACATACAAAATAACAAACAAACAAATTGTATCTCTTTATAATATTATTATTAAAGATAACTTAGCCATCTCAGTCAATTTAAAATTTTAATTTATTTTAAATTGTTTTTATCTTTTTATTACGGACGCTTTTACGAACGTGCACGTCTTTCTACATTGTTCTCACATGCATAGTTTATGATTGACAGGCGAACACCGTTTTTTTTCTTGTTTATGTGAATAAACATAATAAATATTAGATTAGATGCGTGTACCTATCGATACTTTTCGTTCGATACCGAGTATGTATCGATACTTTACGAGCAATACGATACCGAGTACAAATATCAATACTCAGTGTAGTCGTGGCACCGTTAGGTGCGAGTACGTGTTTCCTATTGACTAGTTTTGTCAGAACAACAGTAGGTAGGTACACCTCTCTCATTCGTTCATAAAAACTAAATAGTAGATCATAAATAATCCGCTGAAGCTGGCGGATATAAAATAGAGCAGCGGATATAAACTGATTGCTACGACGGGCGCGGGGTGCGGGGCACGGGGCGCGGGGCGAGGGGCGTGGGGCGCGGGGCGCGGGGTGCGGGGCGAGGGACTCGTAAATGTATGGCGATTGAGTTATTATAACTGCACACTACAAGCACACCAGTACTACTGCATGCAGGTAGGTATAGGAAATTAATACTCGTAGTCATAGATCGATGATTTTACCACGTCTACAATATCTGCTTATAAGTTTTTATTGTAAAGAAAGTTTTACGACTTCGTTATACATGACTGTATAACGAACTCGTAAAACTTTATTTACAATGAAATAGCTTAGCAAGCATTAAAAAATAAATAGTAAAATTAAACATTCATTTATTCTAACCTAGCATCGAATATTCATTTTCGTGTACATTTATTAACATGAGAACAATAACCGCTATAATTATGATCGAAATAATAACATATACCGCATTTATGTAGGTGTATCTACATAAATGCGGCCTGCGCAAATCAGTTATCAAAGGCCATTATTTATTACAATATCCGATGTAACAATGTACAGAGCACAGTACATCGTGCAGCGTGTAGCTACATTTATATAGCAGCTCCAGTACACCGTGTAGCTACATCCATATAGCAGCTACAGTACAGGGCGCAGTACACCGTGTAGCTACATTTATATAGCAGCTACAGTACAGGGCGCAGTACACCGTGTAGCTACATCCATATAGCAGCTACAGTACAGGGCGCAGTACACCGTGTAGCTACATCCATATAGCAGCTACAGTACAGGGCGCAGTACACCGTGTAGCTACATCCATATAGCAGCTACAGTACAGGGCGCAGTACACCGTGTAGCTACATCCATATAGCAGCTACAGTACAGGGCGCAGTACACCGTGTAGCTACATTTATATAGCAGCTCCAGTACAGGGCGCAGTACACCGTGTAGCTACATCCATATAGCAGCTACAGTACAGGGCGCAGTACACCGTGTAGCTACATTTATATAGCAGCTACAGTACAGGGCGCAGTACACCGTGTAGCTACATCCATATAGCAGCTACAGTACAGGGCGCAGTACACCGTGTAGCTACATCCATATAGCAGCTCCAGTACAGGGCGCAGTACACCGTGTAGCTACATCCATATAGCAGCTACAGTACAGGGCGCAGTACACCGTGTAGCTACATCCATATAGCAGCTACAGTACAGGGCGCAGTACACCGTGTAGCTACATCCATATAGCAGCTACAGTACAGGGCGCAGTACACCGTGTAGCTACATCCATATAGCAGCTACAGTACAGGGCGCAGTACACCGTGTAGCTGCATCCATATAGCAACTACAGTACAGGGCGCAGTACACCGTGTAGCTACATTTATATAGCAGCTACAGTACAGGGCGCAGTACACCGTGTAGCTACATCCATATAGCAGCTACAGTACAGGGCGCAGTACACCGTGTAGCTACATTTATATAGCAGCTACAGTACAGGGCGCAGTACACCGTGTAGCTACATCCATATAGCAGCTACAGTACAGGGCGCAGTACACCGTGTAGCTACATCCATATAGCAGCTACAGTACAGGGCGCAGTACACCGTGTAGCTACATCCATATAGCAGCTCCAGTACAGGGCGCAGTACACCGTGTAGCTACATCCATATAGCAGCTACAGTACAGGGCGCAGTACACCGTGTAGCTACATCCATATAGCAGCTACAGTACAGGGCGCAGTACACCGTGTAGCTACATCCATATAGCAGCTACAGTACAGGGCGCAGTACACCGTGTAGCTACATCCATATAGCAGCTACAGTACAGGGCGCAGTACACCGTGTAGCTACATCCATATAGCAGCTACAGTACAGGGCGCAGTACACCGTGTAGCTACATCCATATAGCAGCTACAGTACAGGGCGCAGTACACCGTGTAGCTACATCCATATAGCAGCTACAGTACAGGGCGCAGTACACCGTGTAGCTACATCCATATAGCAGCTACAGTACAGGGCGCAGTACACCGTGTAGCTGCATCCATATAGCAACTACAGTACAGGGCGCAGTACACCGTGTAGCTACATTTATATAGCAGCTACAGTACAGGGCGCAGTACACCGTGTAGCTACATCCATATAGCAGCTACAGTACAGGGCGCAGTACACCGTGTAGCTACATCCATATAGCAGCTACAGTACAGGGCGCAGTACACCGTGTAGCTACATCCATATAGCAGCTACAGTACAGGGCGCAGTACACCGTGTAGCTGCATCCATATAGCAACTACAGTACAGGGCGCAGTACACCGTGTAGCTACATTTATATAGCAGCTACAGCAAGTTCCGCTACAGTTCCAGGTTAATTTATTATTTCTATCAATATCCGAGTAGTTAGTAATCCCGTTCTATCCCTGCCGGCACACGAGGTGAGCGGGTGAGCGGCTGCCCCGGCTGCCCCGGCTCGGTCGGTAGGACCCGTTGTTTTTATCAAATATTGACGCTATTATATTTTATTCAGCGCTTGCTCCGCTCTCCCAGCTCTTTTCGCTCGCGGCGGTTGGTGCTCGGTAATGCAGGAAACATAGAGAAATCGATGCGAACAGCAAAATGTTTTCCGCATCGCATTGAATCCTACTGTTTTATTATATGAGCCGAGTTCCCGCGAATAACGAGCGGTCGTAAGTTAAACGAAACGTTTTATAATACGCGCGTGAATATTATAGAGGGCGTAGCTATGGGTAGATGTTTGTAGGCATTGTAGGTATACAGAAAGTTGCTTTGATGATAAATACGAAACCATTTGTATGTGCTGACGCAAGCACAAACTGTGGAAGTGAACGGAAACAAGATTTGGTAAACAGATATTAAGTCGGTACATAAATGCTCATTGATAGTTATAAACTAAGTAGATACATTGTACTTATGTAACACATTATATTGATAGCAGTAATGGGTTATTACTGAATGAGAAGCTCGAACGGGCCCCTAAATATTAAAGGCTCGTGTAGACTAGCGCGACGCGCCACTGGTAATTGTTATACCGTGAAGTTTTCTTAGAAATTGTTTTGTTAGAGCTCCAATCTGCACGAGGCTTAAATTGACTAAACACTCAAACTGCTATTTTTGACAGCGTCTTACTTGTCCATAATGTAAATCGCACAAATACAAAAAGATAACATCAAATCTGTCTAACGTTCCTTAAAACTTAAGAAAGACATACTGGTCCCGGTAGCATACTGTATTATTATGTATTACTATGAAGATAAAGTAAACGATACTAGCGAACCTAAAAGTCACCTTTTCCCGCAAACAGTTCTTAGTGCCATGAAAGTAAACAGCTGGCTCCACAACAATACCTCCTCCATTAGAGCTGTACCGCTCACGGTGGTGCTCGGAAGGTGTAACAGAGGAGTCTGCTTAAATAAATATCACCACTTAAGATTTGAGCCCCATCTCGAAGAAAACGCGCCGCGATCCGACGGCAATAGCAGCCCTACATAATGTATGAGACGCCAAGCCCGGACGAACGACCCGCCTAAATCGTGCACACGAAAACCGACTTTGAGGAAAGGCAAGTGAAGTTGGGATTAGGTTGTGTGTGGCGGAAAAACGGTCTTTTGAGCAAAGCCCGGCTGTCCGCGCGCATTGAGCGCGGAATGAATGATCGTTGCGTATTTATGAGCCGCAATCGATGGATCTTATTCATTGCGCATTACGTTATACCGGCTCGGAGGAGCCCGGAGAGCAAAACTTTTAATGAATCATTCGCAATTAACGACGCTCCGAATCGAAATCTAAAAGTATTATGAATTTATTCGCAGGTAATCACGGCTCTTGTGTCCTAGGCTCAGGTAAATCTTTTGGTAATTCAATTACGATCTTCACGGGCTATGTTATGTATTCCTGTTCGGTATTCTGATGCTAATCCGGGCTCTGTTAATGAATTAAGAACTCCGGAGTTAATTAGTCACGCCTTCACTAATGTATGCGTGCGGGGTACGCAATTAATGCGCGTCTGTATAAATTACACAGATTGTGTTAGAGACGTCTGTGCGAGTAGTTCTCGTACTCTTGTGGCTCAACGATTAACTCGCAAGCTTACTCTACACAGCAAAGTTTTATATTCCAGTACTTTTTAGGTAAACTAACAATTATTATGTTACCTTGTTATATTGTAAAGAATACAGAATAACCTGCTTCTAATATGTTAAAGGCATTGTGAATAATCCGTTGAACAGTAGCAGGGTTTCACAAATATAAAAAATATAAAAATTCAAAAGTAATTTATTCTAAAGTAACTAGGTTGAGAATCAGCACTTTTCGTTCCTCAAAGTTACATAAGACAGTCCCCCAAAACTCCACCCCTTCACCACTTCCTAGTGCTTTAGCTGGGAAGAAGAAGTGGCGCAATAAACTCCCCAGTAGCACAGCTGTCTGTTCAATTAGAAAAAAAAAACCAGCCAAGTTCGTGCCGGACCACGCACAATGAAGGGTTCCGTAGTTGTTGAATTTATCCCAAGAACAAACATCGAAGTTGAAAAACATGTTCTCCCATCCGGACTGTATGGAAGAACATGGTTTACAAACTGCAAATTTAAGTTGGTCGATTTTTCCTCGTTAATCTGTAAAACCTACTTAGTTTTGACAGTTTTCCTTTAGACTTCGTTATATATAGGTACTACTTCCGTGACAAATGAATTTCTAACTACAACCGTTTAGTTGGTAGAGGGGGCTTGACTCTAACGAAAATTGGTACCTTAAAGCTTGATAAGTCACGACCGGTATACTTAATCAAAAAACGGTATAGGCAAACCCCTAATATTTTTTAAATACCTATGTATCTAACGATATCCCACACTATGGGAAGGACGAAAAAAAAAAAGATCATCCTACTTTACAGTCATGTAGGGGAGGTACCCTACATAATTGTTAATGTGTACGGACAGACAGACAGACGAACATGGCGAAACTATAAGGGTTCCTTGTTGACTACGGAACCCTAAAAAAAGATTCTTTATAATAGTATGCAAAATTATTTACATTACGCAACACTAAACATAATTTTATAAATTAAAAGCCATACGTCAGCTAGCACGCGCCAATATACGAGTACTAACCAAAAATATTGCGAACTGTACTCAGGCAGAAATTAAAAAAATAAAGACTAAACGTAAACAATACCTAATTAATAGCCACCAGTCATTAAGGGCATGCCCGCTTACATATAGCTATAATTGGAAGTTATAAATGATAAACTAGGTCCATTAAGGTAAAATAAATAAACAGTTAATCTATACTATATACTATAAGTATTTATATAATATTATAAAGCGGAAATACCTAGAACAAAATATTTAGTATGATAGCTAGATAAATAATTACATACATACAAAACGCACACATACTCTAAAATAAAATAATTATTAATATGTTATAAAATTATAAAATTATTATTATGTTAAAATTATTATTATTATGTTAAAAATATTATCATTATGTTAAATTTATTATTATTATAATGTTGCCGTGCCCTAACCGGGTTTCATGTTGGAACTTACTTTAATTGTAACAACTATCATGAATGCAATAAAATATTGAATTTTGAAATATTTTTTTATTTGTTTGTTTGTACCGAATAGGCTCTGAAACTGCTGGATCGATTTGAAAAATTATTTTACCATTAGAAAGCTTAGTTCTTAGGGAGTAACATAAGCTACTTTTTATCCCGGGAAAAATAACGGGTCCCGAGGGAAAGACCACGGGAACGAAGCCGCGGGCAAAGTGCTAGTTACTAATAATAACAAAAAAAACCAAGGTCAGCAAGACGACCAGTCACCACAATCAGCACCCGTTCACGAGCTTAACGCAAAGATCAGCCATAACGTCCCTCGCCATATTTAAGGGAAGGAACCCGACCCCCGACGCTACCGCAAGCAGTGACATCTAAGGAAGCATGACGAACTTGCTGCCGGTTGGTCAGGCAAAAAATAATACGATCAATTGTCGAAGTCGTTAGCTAACCACATAATTATTGCAATTCAACTCATAAAAATCATTCAAATGAGTAGACAAAGTCAACAAAAAAATTAATTGACTTATAAAGTCAAATAAAATAAACAATTACATAAACTTATATTACACAGGTACCGTAAATCGCACATACATTTTAAACATTTCCTCATTTATGTCGTAGCAGTAACGACGGTGTCCGTGGTTCGTGTTACTGCTGTTGTGCAACTGCCGTACTCTGTGTTGTGTTGGTTTCATCTCGTTTCGTGGCATGGTAGTATGCCACGAAACGAGATGAAACCAAAAAAGCGCTCTCTATGAAAGAGTTAGTAGTAACAGAACACAGAACTAAAGAGATTGCTGCTATTATCCGCAACCGAGATTAAAGTATTAGCAGACTGAAGCCCGACGGAGCGGATACATTAGGGATATTAATAAAACATGAACAAGAATGTGTATACACATGTAGACTGCCACTAATGCTTGCACGTTAAGGCTCTAACTACAAGTACTAAGCTCGCGTCAACTAGCCATAGTAAAGGTGAATTAGAATAGCACATTTTTGCTTGAGGATATCCAAAAGTCAACTCAGATATAGCTGAAACGGATTAAATCCTTTCAGCAATGCTGTACAAACGTTAAATATTATCTGTCGTGCGTAAAATGTTTAACCAACCGGTATAACGAACTCGGTGTCTAATAACACCATAAGCAACCGCGAAAAGATTCGGCCGAGTGCGCATCGCGTCTAATAAGTCGCGCGACTAATTAGTCGGAGGACACGCCTCGTGTGTCGCGGCACACGGACACTCGACTCTCAGTTGTAACACTCACTTATTCCCACAACACACACACAAATAGAAAACGCTCCCAAGACACTACTCATATTACGACAAGATAGTGTAGCATTTCGTAGCCTCGTAGCGTTGACCTTGCGTAGCTCGTAGCACTGGCTACGATAAACGTTTGTGAGACGAAGCGTTTATTTACTTTTGTGTTGTATCGAAATGTTCTCGAATGGCTGAATACAATATGAATAACAATAACTATTGTAAGAAAGAAAATGTATTCTGTTGCAAAATATTTGGTTTTATGTCTGAGTGTTTATTGGAGTATATTGAATGGAAGATAATATCTTTATCATAAAAAATGTTTCAGCGTGCTTGCGCTAATAAAACTATAAGAGTGAATTGTGTGTCTGAGAACATTCTTGGCAGATTGAACAAGCTATTAAATAAACAAAGTGTATGTAAGTGGAACTTTCTGCGTTCAATTAATTTGTTCAAGTGCAGTATTTATAATTCGCACAGGTTTGTGTACCGTGTTAATATTAATGTGTGCACAACATTAACCGCAGTGTCGTTAGCACACGCTCGGTGAACGGTGGGCGCGGGGGGCGCGGGGGGCGCGGAGGCCGCGGGGTTGTGGGGGTGCGGAGCGCGGGGGCGCGTGGCGGGATGGAGGGGGAAGGGGGCAGGTGGACCGACCACGTTACATATTCATGCGCCTCACCCTGGGCGCACTATGAATTATTCCAACACATTATAAAACTGAGCGACGTGTTCGAGAATTTGCAAAAAACTGCACCGAACTTAGCCGAATGCTTCCGAAGTGGTCCGAAGAACTCCGAGCGACAAGGACCTTCGGGATTTGATGAGACTCAGTTTATGGTAATGCACATTAAAACTCGCTTCCTTAGACATAGCATTAGTACTCGAGTATCTGCACAAAGTACCTTTTCATTATATACCGACACTCGAAGAAGAATGATAAGTAATTTGGGTGCCACACTTAGAATTCGCGTACCTACATTCGTAAAAATAATCTCCGTCAAATTAAGATAAAAGGTAATCACAGCTAATGTAGCCGTGTGTACTTTCATTCATGAACGCTTCTGAAATTAAGCGCCACCAAAACTGCCAATCTTCTTTCCCGCGAGTGTGGATCACTGAAATGAAATGTTTATTTGCAAAAATTGTAGTACATTACTGATGATTGGGTTTTGGCCCAAAAAGGAGTGTATATGTTTTCAGGGTTCATGTATGTATGTATGTGTAGTGAGTTTCTTTGTTCCACCATAACTTTTAAATGCCTGAACAGATTTGGATGTATTGAGTATCGTTAGAATCCTAACATCATCCCAAGTGGCATAGGCTATATCATCCACGCCTCGCCTCGCCTCACTGCCGCCGTGAGATATACCCACCTTTAGTGCTTAAAATTAAAACAATCACCATGTTTGACAAGCCGATCCCCTGGGAGAAGCGAGCCAAGTATCTAGGTGTGGCCCTAGATCAGAAACTGTCCCTCACAGACCTCACAGGCTCGCTCGTGAGCCGCATTCGCTCTCGGTAGACTCCACTCCGTTCTGAATGCACGTAGCAAATTGTCACTCAGGTGCAAATTGCGTACCCACACTGCGTGCATTTGACCCATAATGACCTATGCGTGCGCCGCATGGGCGCAAGCCAAGCCCTACCACATCGATAGGATGGAGGCCCTCCAAAACCGTTTCTTTCGAATGGAAACGGGATCCCCCTGGTACGTTAGGAACAAAATCCTCCACCTCGACCTCAAAATCCCCACTATTGCCAAATGTCTTAAACGCAATTCCAAGCGTTTCTTTGATACAGTCGCCAAACATCGCAACCCTCTGGTTGTCGAGGCCGCCAGCTATGTCCTCTCTAAAATCAGTAAAGTCCGCCGTCCGAGGCATGTTCTCACCGACCCAGATGTCCCCATAACCCTCCTCTAGGAGAGCAGTAGGGCCACTAATACAGTATACAAGCACAAACGACGACCCGCATTCCGACCTCGCCGCCGAGGTCCCGAGTAAATAATATTCCTCCCCGACCCTTGCTCGACGATTCGCCAGCCCGCGACGATGCTGAGCCTGTAGCTTTAAATTATCCGATTAATAATAATATAATTATGTTTGATCCAGCCTGTCCCGTCTTACTGTCCTCCCCCTGCGACGCCCTAAGCCGAGGTTCGTTCCCCACAGGGTGCCCTTAGCGAACGCTCGACTAGTTTTAATTAGAATAGTTTTTGACCATGGCTGGAGGTTTTGAGTGTAGAAGCTTAAGGCAACCACAGGAAAATCCGGTTAAGCAGCTACGACCCTCTTCAGAGGTCAACTGCGAGATGCACTAGTCAAAAAAACAAAACATTCTACGTTCGGAACCGGTCGCGGACGAACGTGCGCTGCTGTTGTTCGAGGATCCTGTTTTCCGGCTCAGTGGTTTCTGCATTGGTTCCCGAGCCATCATTTCGTCGTGCCCTGCGACGAAATTCGTGGTCGCTCCGACTACCATCGATAGAGTCTAGACTATAATTAATAAATATTAATTGAATTCCTTATTAAGACACAATAATTAATAGTGTATTTCCGAAAGGGAATTCGTCATAAATACGTTCATCGTCGCGTTGTTTGGCCCCTTCTGTGCAAAACACAGTTTCGTGGTCGTCGGTGGATACCATTTGGTACCAACGAAACCGAAGGGGTGTTGACCCAATCACACCCACCGAGCCCCATCAGGAAAAGAAAGAAAGAAAATACATTTATTTGGCACAGACTAAAAGGCACACAAGTAGAAAGAGGAAATAAAAAAAGTAAAAGGAAAGAATACAAAATAAAACGTGTAAAACTGCGTTGCATGATACTAGCAGGAATGTGTGCCTCGCGGCTACGCCAAATAGGCCCAGTTCAGCATATATACCAGACAACTAGTGCCTGACGCTGGTTTTCAACTGAACCCGAAGTGTGAGGTGACGGATGTAAATCAGTTTTATACCGCAACGTGTGTATGTATACTTAAATAAAATAAATTTGTGTAAAATAATAATAATAATTAATATTTCAAAATAACTACATCCTTTTTTTTTTTTTTTTTTGGGTGGGAAATCATCAAATGACGTCTCCCGCTCTGGGTGGAGCGGGAGGGCGTGTCAGACTCTTACTGACTAAAACCCACCCGTGTTCCTTCTGTTGCCTGTGCAATGCCAGGGGGCCACGGTATCCCTTTCGGACTTTCCCGCAACCCCGGCAGGCAATGGTCTCATCGGACCCCTTCACTTGCTGACATCTCTTTGAGGCGCGCGTGGAACACTACGCGCCGTCGACCCGGGCCTGGTCCTTACCGGACGGCGAGCTACCCATTGCTCACCATCCGCAAGCCCGCGCCTACGGTGGCCGGGAATCGGCAATCGATTCCCGACGCCCAGGGCGTCTCCTCCTGCGGCGGCTAGGGGCGTGAGGGCGCGAAATTTGCCTCTCCCTCACGCGCTCCACCTCCTCCTTCGCGAGCATTACTGCTTCGCAGAAGGAGGTGACGGCCTCCCATGCCCTCTCGCTCCGTACCATGGCCTGGACCAGGGCCGGACGCGAGAGATCCCCGCCACCGATCGCCTCCACGAGGACACGGCGGTGCTCTGCCCAAGCCGGGCATACCTCCACCGTATGCTCCACCGTGTCCTCCGGGCGATCCACGCAGTGATGACACCCGGGCGTTTCCTCCCGCCTTATCCGAAACAGGTACCTCCCGAAACAGCCGTGTCCGGTGAGGACCTGCGTCAGGCGGAAGGTGAGGACGCCGTGGCGCCTCTCCAGCCACTCCTCAAAGAGGGGACTTATCGCCGCAATAGTGGCGTGCCCAAAAATAACTACATCCTAGGTATTAAATATAATTGCAATTTGCAAGACAACAAAACAAATTCAAATCGACAAATAACTGAGACGGACCAGGGTGAGGCAGTCAGTTGGATGGGTCCCAGTGTTCGGCCTTGGGGGTCTCCTAATTTACCAGCTAGGTGCCAGACTTTCTCTGAGAGATTTTTTCAAAGAAATCGGTATCATCACAGTGGCATCACAATTAATCTTCGCCAACCAATCTTATATATTAGGCTAAATATACACTTATACACTAGAAACAGTGATATTCACAATGTTAACACTAGAAATAAGGATAAACTACGTGCTCCCTTTCACCGGCTTCATAAGGTTCATAACTCATTTGTTGGGCTTGGCATAACTTTTTATAACAAGCTACCCTCTTCTTTGCTAGATTTGCCTTTTAATGCGTTTAAAACTAAAGTAAAGTCCAACCTTTGTTCAAAGGCATACTATTCTATCAACGACTACTTAAATGATAAGAATAAATTGGTCGCTGTGATAAACTCATGACAATGTTTAAATGTTCTTTCTCCAGAATTAGTTTACCTACTGACAGGTTAAAAATGAGTTTATATAATTTTTTATAATTTTAATTTAAAAGTCAATTTATTTTTATTCATTGTTGACTTAATCTACTCATTACAATGTTTTTTTATGAGTAGTATTGCAATATTTGGTTGGCTAGCGACCTTGACAATTATTTATTTTACCTCGATGATCCTAGTATATCAATTATATCTTCTAGTTACAGCTATATATAAACGGGCGCGCCCTTTATGCCTGGAGGCTTTATTTTCTTTTTTAGATATTTTTTACGTTTAGTTATTTTTATTTCTGCTTGAGTATAGTTCTCGATGTTTTTGGTTGGTATATTGGCGTGTGCTAGCTGTCATATTATGGCAATTAATTTATAATTTAAATTATGTTTTGCGTAATGTAAATTATCTTGCATACTATTATAGAATCATTTTTTTCTGACTGAACAGACAGCTGTGCTGCTGGGGAGTTTTTTGCGCCACTTCTTCTTCCCAGCAAAAGCACTAGGAAGTGGTGAAGGGTGGGCGTTTTGGGGGACTGTCTTATGTAATTTTGACGTTCGAAAAGTGCTGATTCTCAGCCTAGTTTGAATAAATGACTTTTGAATTTCATAGTCGGCATTGGTGACAGTTTTCCATGAACAGCTACACACCTAGTATCGGTTGGGTGTGCCTTCGCACTAGACTCGTTAGGACCCCGTTGCACAATAAAATAGGCAACAATCAGGACCAAAGCAAGCTTAGGGCTCACCAGGTACACAAGCTCCCTGTTTACACCCGACAGGGAGGGTTTACTCATCCCCGGTCATGCCGCTTGGGGAGTTAGGCTTAGGATTTTTGTTAGGAGAAAAAGGAAGTAGGAACCATTTCATCCCTTATAGAATAATTCTCTCCTGATCATTGAGGACGACCGCCTCACACGAACCCTTTTACTCCCAAAAGAGTTTAGCCAAGAGCTCGCTCTGCTCTGCAGCGGCCCTCTCTCCCTCCTCTCTGACACGAACTTCTTAGGAGGAAGGAAATATGGCACCCCCTAGAGGACATAAAGAAATGAATAAAAAAAAAATGTCATGTTGGGTATCAAACGAAAGGGAATAAATAGCACACATAAAAAAAAATATAACGCCAAAATAATTTAAATTAACATTAAAGTTGCAAAAAAAGAAATGTGTCTGTGAAATAGAGGCGAACCGCGAAGTTCACCGCTTGTTGGGAAAGTTTACCAGCACGTGTGAAGACGACGCGGCGCTTTCTATTTCAATACAATTCAAGTTAAACTATGTAGTTGAGAGAGAGCTGTCAAAGCATACTTGTACCGGACTCGGGTACTCGTATTACTTCTGAATTCACTGAAAAGTGTCGATGTAGGGAATTTTTATTGAATTGGGTTGCTTTTTAGCAGTTTTATTTAATTCAATAGTAAGTTGGATGATTACGATTTCAACGACAACTGTAGAGCTTACCTGAAACCATCGAACTAAAATTAGAATGTTTTTTTTTTTTTAATAAATGGACAAAAGGAAACTGGGATAGGATAACGTTTGAAAAATACCGTTTATTGAAATAGAAAACATCGCGTGATCATTGTTGGACTCATCATTGCTGTCGTGAGGGATAGGAGCGTAACAAACACCGCACGTTTACCGAGCGGAAACGATCTTCTGGTTTTTGGACAATTTAAAAGGTCTGAAAACAGGTTTTTAGCAACCCGGTAACAACACAAGAGATTTAAAAAAAAATTGAACCAGGTTGCTATGAGACAGAGCGGTTAAATACATATCCATAAGTAGTCTGTGGTTAAATATTTGACATTTTTGAAAATGCGCTCAGGCCACATTTGGCTTACACAAAATGTCTGAAAACAAACTTTTTTATAATAAAATTACGAAACCTTTGTACATTTATAATATCAGACATATTATAATATTTGCCTATTTTTTTTAGACAAAGCAGAAATGGGCTCCGATAAAACTACGTTGACTTTTTGACCGGTACTCCTACTGAGTCGGGTTCAAAATCATCTAAACTAACGACTTTATACGGTTTTGGACGTAAAAAGATGTGACATGGTTTTTGTCGAGGGCTCTCGTACTATATAACTTACTAGTTTGTGCCAGCGGCTTCACCCGCGTGCAGGTCGGAAACTATCCCACGGGAACGTACTACTGGGGTACAAAGTATCCTATGGACCCCGTTTAGTCAACAGGACCCCCCCCCCCCTCCCTGTATTCTGTATGTTCTGTGTGTATCCAGGTCATAGTCTACAAAATTTCATCCAAATCCTTTCAGCCGTTTTAGCGTGAAAGATGAACCAACAAACATACAAACTCACTTTCGCATTTATCTATACCTATGTATACTAATATTCTATAGAGGAAAGATTTGATTGTTTGTTTGTATTGAATAGGCTCCGAAACTACTGGACCGATCTGAAAAATTCTTTTACCATTAGAAAGCTTGGTTTTCAGGGAGTAACATAATTATGCTAGGCGCTAAGGCGCTCGGTAAGCTTTCGGTACCGAGTATATCGAGCATGTTGTAAAACGCATGACGTCACGCGGTACCGAAACGATCCCGCCTCGCTCTCGCGTATACAATCAGGAAACGCTCATTCAAATTAAGGCTCTCGGTAGGCTTTTCTGTACCAAGTATACCAAGCATATCGATCCCGCACCGCAGACGTACAGACCAGTGAGGAAAGGGCCTAATAGTCAGCATTAGTTAGCGCTTTATGAGTTAACGTATGGTCCATTCCCATAATTGATACCGGCTAGCTTTCCATGTTTGCTGACGCAAATCATCTCCTTGAACAGTAAGTATGAAGGGGCCATCCTTAACACGTTGCTCTAAAAGACAATCAGAATGACAAATGGCCAGTAAATTTTATACTCTTTACCGATGAGTTCCAATATAGTGTCGTACCTTTGTTTTCGTGAGTACCGAGTGGCGGCAGCTCCCTGTGGACCATATTACCAGATCTGAACCGATGCGAGGCTTCCGGGATTACCGGCTTTGGAGAACAGCTAAATTAGATATGAGATATAAGTAGCTCACAGAGCCTGCATGTTACGATGTTACCTTGCGAGAAGTTACGGTAAGACCTCACGCTTGTGTTCCCTAATGGGTTCAGCAGGGGTTGGTAACACCCACGTTTCGCCGGTTATGTTCAAGTCCCATGTAAGAGGGCGCACCTATGGCAATTAACTGGAAACAAATACAGAAATACAACAATACAATAATAAGTTGCTACTGGGATATTCCTTCCCGACCGAACCCAGGACCTCACACTTAGCATCGCGTAAATTGTACATGGACTATACCGAATGCCTTCCACTGATGAACCTTGTTGCAAAACAAAACACGGTTGACATGCCCGCGCCATTTGTTAGTCATTTCATAGCTATACTTACTTGATTTTTATTACTTAAAAGTTCCTAAACATAACTTTCAGGGACAGCCAGTAGCCATTGATAAATAAAAATAAATTTGTGAATTGTCACGTTTCTATTTAAACGACTACAATAAGCATTGACTTACACAAAGCAGAACTATTTATTCTGTAAACTTTTAGATTTGTTTTCTACTTCTGTGCCAAGATGACACTCCCAGCAGCAAATCCAATCTACAGAGAGGTCTCCAGAAAATGTTTATGAGATAAGAGACAATTGAGAATAAACTAGATAGAATTTTATAACACGTGAGCTATGGGCATTGCGTAATGCTTAACGTATCACATAATAAGTCTTTACCTATGTAATTGGAGATTCTATAACCAGCATTTTCAGATTTAATTATCTGTGGATTGGCGCGCAATTCGAAATTCAAATGAATTTTATTCGAAAGATGTGTTAATTTAATTTCAAATTCAGTCATTTATTTTTAGATAGTTTTTTTTGTTTTTGTGACATTGTGGTAGTTTTTGGCACCATGGATAAACTGAAAATTCGTACAATTTTCGAATATGAGTTCCTACGTGGAAATACCGCTGCGCAAACAACACGAAACATTAACGACGTGTATGGGCCTAACACTGCTTGCATAAACACGGTCCATTATTGGTTCAATCGTTTTAAATATGGAATCTTTGAGTTGAAGAACGAGCCTCGCGGTCGGCCGGTAACCATTGTCGACAACGACCAATTGAAGGCGATAGTGGAAGCGGATCCAACTCAATCTACGGCTGAGCTTGCTGCGGGCCTTGGAGTTAGTGTCAAAACAACATTAAAGCACTTGCGTCAAATCGGAAAGATAAAAAAGCTAGATAGGTGGGTGCCACACGAACTAAGCGACCAACAGCGAGATTACACGTCGCAGCATGCATAGCACTACCGAATCGACATAGAAACGAGGGAATTCTTAATCGAATTGTTACCTGCGATGAAAAGTGGATCCTGTACGACAACCGTAAGCGTTCGTATCAGGGGGTAGACCCGGGTACTAAAAAAAAGATTACTCATAGGAAGATGATGGTGACGGTCTGGTGGACCAGTACTTGACATCACATACAGGCTTGTACATCACAGCTTCTTACCGAATGGCACAATAGTGACGGTAGATGTCTATTGCCAAGAATTGCAAACAATGATGGAGAAGCTCGTAACTAAACAACCAAGACTAGTCAACGCTCTTCCCCATTGCTTCTCCACGACAACGCGCGAGCTCACACTTCACGACAGACCATCGCAAAGCTACAAGAGTTACAGCTGGAAGCTCTCCGTCACCCATCGTACTCACCGGAACTATCGCCAAAAATTTTTACTTTTTTCAAAATTTAGATAATTTTTTAAGTGGGAAAAAATTCAACACCCGAGAGGCAGTACAAAACGCTTTCGCTGACTTCATCGCCTCCCGTCCGGCAGACTTTTACAGTTAAGGGATAAACAAACTGCCATTACAATGGCAAAATTGTATGGATAATTTGGGCCAGTACTTTGATTAGCTGAAATAAAAAAAAAAACAACATTTTTATATTTTGAAATTATCATACAAATCTCCAATTTCATAGGTAAAGACCTAATATTATTATGTAAATAAAAACAAATACAATCGTGGCTGGATATGATTTGATTTGGATCTGTTCTCGCAGACAAACGATGGTGTATCGTGGTGCCGCAGTTGGACGGCGCGTAATAGTCGGCGCCGCGCCAGCCGTCACAATGTACCGATATTGCGGCTCACGGCGCGGCGGCGGCGGCGCTCGTAAATCTAAAGATGAAATAAAGAGTGACCCAGTTACAGCGCGTACTTATTGGCGAATGCGCGCGCTATAGCGTCCTTATGTCGGCATGTTTGTTCTGCACTTCTCATGTGAAGCAGACTTTGTACAATTCTACTTTCAGAGTAACAATTAAGGGTTTCTAACTGCTAAACTGTTTGCATTTAGCGAGCTAGTTCTGTAGGCCTGAAGCCTGACTAGCTCGCTAAATATAAGAGGTCTTTACTTATTCGAAGCAAAGTAACACTATATCTGCGGCCGCGCTTTCACCCGTAGGAGATTTTCACAGAGACTATGCACTTTTCCAGCATAAATATCCTAATGTCAATCGGGAAAACTTAACTTACTATCACAGGAAGACACCTTTGATATACTAAACTTTTTTTCTGTAGGTACTTATTAGGTATTCCATTCATGAAACTTATTTTGAATCGTAAGTGCGTTTACACGGAATCATACATACACCCGGAACAACAACATAATCTACAAAGCCATATATTGTATGGTTCGTAAATATTTGTCTAATTAGTGGTGATCAATGCTCGAGTCTTATCTGTAGGTATGTGCAGAGGCCTGCGCCCCACACGGGGACAACAGTAGACTGGTGCTATTTATTTATTTAAATGTAGCTCTGTGAGGATATCGAACCCGTGCGTAGTACTCACCTACAGTAACATTTATTAGCGAAGATTGTAGGTACGAGTACTTAGAATAATTAGTGGTTGTACTCGTAACAATAAAATGGGAGATTCCTGAATAATCTACCTTAATTTAGGCAAACATTAATAGTATACATAAAAAATAATTAAAAGATAATAAACAGAACAGAAGTAATTTTATATTATTACAGTAAATATGTTTTACTGAAACTGCGTTTTCGTTCGCACCTGGCCGCGCGACCGGCGACCTCGGCGACCTACTTCTAACACTTGACATTTACATTTAGCGTGGGCGCCGACGCCGGCGATAAGCCGACCCTCTGATTTCGATCAAAATTATTATTAAACCACGAGGGCTATCACTGGCACGTGTCGTTAGGACGGAGCTCGGAGGCTGAAACACAACATGTTATTATTGTTTATGCTATTTTTAACCGACTTCTAAAAGGAGGAGGTTATCAATTCGGATGTTTATAATATATGACACGACGGGGTATCTACCCTGCGCCATTTCTGACCATTCTCCGGTGTAATTTTTCGTTGATGGTAGATATAGGTAGTTGGTTTTCAATCACACACAATTCATATGTCAAACTCAAAGCATTAATTTCAATTATAACATTTACAGGCACTTTAGAAAATGAAAAAAATGAAAATGAAAAATGTTTTATTTGTTTTACAAGTAAATTTAACAATTAGTGATTGGAGCCTCCTTTTAAGCAAAAGCCTGTGTTAAGAGACTTTTGAGTTATCACAAAAAAACGAATTTCAATTTTTCAGTACAAATCGGCAATTTCATACTTTAACCCCTAATATTAACAAGGAGTCATTCAGTTTGAGTTATTTGGTAAAGCTAGTCGCCCATTCCAAACGAAGTAGGTTCCTGATGGAGAAGAACGGGCAAGAAACTGTTACAGAGGTTATTTGTTCAACAATTACAATCTCAGTCCTGTCTAACACAACTTTTCCTTTCATTTTTTTCATTACTGACAGGAAGCAATCGTTGAAGGAGCGCTTCTTTGGCCGCCTGAAGAAAGTATTTAACAGTCTTCTATAGATCACCCCACTCCGCGATAAATGTACTGTCAGCAGTACTTTAGTACGGAGCGGAGCGGAGTGGGGCGCTTCAACGTGCATTGCACTATCTATAGAAGACTGTTAAATACTTTCTTCAGGCAGCCAATGAAGCGCTCCTTCAACGATTGCTTCATGTCAGTAACATTGACGCCCAACGCTTCCAACACACTCAAATACTTATAGGTTTCGGATGCGGAGAGGGCTCTAAGGTTTATGGAATCCGAGAGTTGGGTTTCCACGGATTCCACAATCTCCCCTCGCTTTACATGCATAACCGCACATTTTTTCACACCAAATTCCATCCTGATAGCTCTACTGAAATTTTCAGTTACTTTCAGTAGCTTTATCAGTTGCAAAATGGTGGGGGCAAATAGTTTTAGGTCATCCATGCAGAGGAGGTGAGATATAACCTGACCACCTCTCCTCAGCCAATAGCCTGGGCCTGAATCCTCCAGCAGTGTGCTTAGAGGATTCAGGGCTAAGCAGAACCAAAGCGGACGTAAACTATCGCCCTCAAATATGCCTCGCTCGATCCTTATCAGTTCGCTATTCCTCTGGATATTTCGACATCCTGGATAGCGAAGGACCGTCCTCCATTGCCCCATACACGACTTCAGGAAGGTGCGCAGAGTTGCATCTACTTTATATAACTTCAGCACCCTCATGAGCCACCCAGTCATACGCCTTCTTATAATCTATCCAACATGTCGACAGATCAAAGTCAAAGTCAAATAATATAATACAATTAGACACTTTTGAACGTCAAAATATGCAAAAAAAAAGTTGGTTCTAGTCGGCCCTTCCAAAAGGTAGTTTTCGTATGGAGAAGAATGGGCAAGAAACTCCACCGTTACTCTTTTAAAATGTTTTCACACACAATCTTGTATAAAATATCTTAATATTTATTTATTTATTTATTTATTTATTATTAGGCTCCTAACATTTCAGATCCTTTCGGGAACGAAGAACCTGTTGGCTGATGGCCATATCAATGGGGAGTAGCTTCTTAATACCGCGGGGCCCGTTCATACATCCATTTTGAGAGGCAGACATGATGGAGTTGGTGTTTATTATATTATTTTTATCTCCTTTATTTCACATTATTAATATACATTATATTTTTAAATATTATAATTAAAAAAATATATAAAAATAGTAGCCCACCTAGTATCGGGAGCAAGGTCCATGCTACCGGCGGTCAGGGCTCCAGAGAGAGGAACCTCCTAACAATGCGAGCCGTGTCCAGGAGTACCGCTTTCTGGATCAAGCCCTTAATCCAGCTGCCCAACGAGAGCCTCCTAAGGTGTTGGTCGAGACTCTTGGCAATTAAGCCATTGGCTGATACGACTATCGGCACAATGATCGCTGAGTCTACATCCCACATGTCGACAACCTCGCGAGCCAAGTCCTTAATTTGTTTATCTTTCTCGGCTTTCACGAGGTTCCCGTCATGCGGGACCCTTATTTCAATGATCATTGCGCGCCGCAATTATTATTTTTATTATATTTACATCTTTGACATTTCTAGGGTCCCGGACCTTTGGAAGGCGTACGAGGGGCCGAAGCCAGCTCGCAGAGGCCCGTTAGACATGTCTAACGAAACGAGGCACTAACCGACGATTATCCCTGTACGCACTATTCTAGTGCACCCAAGGACAACCCTCGGTTAGTGCAGGACTATTGCAAGATCTCTCTTGGTCTGGCTCCTCATTCCAGAGCTGTTCCGGCAAAAAACTCTACCGGCACAGACCACGACGTCAACGTAGAGATACGGCGGTGGGGTTATTATTATTTCCTTTACATAACATTCATACTTAAAAAATATATTTTTAAATATTAGAATAAAAAAAATATAAAAACATTTAAAAATAAAAATAATAATAAAATGTTTTTGTTATTTTTTGTTTTCATAAAAATATTTAAAAATGTAAACTATATGTGTATTATATTAAATAAAGGAAAAAAATAAAAAATATTATTATTATTGTGTTTCACAATAATAAACTTAAACTAGACAATAATTTAGAATATTTGACTTATGGGAAGGAGTGTTCGTGTGGCATGAGTAAGTTTTCGAGTGTGGGGGAGCGTGAGTGTGTTAGAGTGTTGGGTGTATGGGTGTGTAGGTGTGTGAGCGTGTGTGTGATGGAGAAGTTTTTATTTATTTATTACATACATCAAGATCAACCATTTTTCAGACTATCTAAAGTAAATACATCTTTTATGGGGTACTGTGTTAAATGTTACAACAGAATACCTTGTGATATATTAGAATGAAATGAAAGAAAATTAAAAAATCATATAAAAAGTACACTTTGTAAACAAGCATATTACAAATTAGAGGAGATAAAAATGCTTGGAAACATGCTGGTCCTGCTCCATAGGACAATTCAGAATCTAGACAAAATCGAACTGGTTGCTAATTTAATTGTATAATTTATTTTATTTTTTGTGATTACTTGAACTCACACACTGACTTATTAGTATTACTTATTATAATGTTAGAAATATAGTATAATTTTACAATGATTTTAAGTATGTGAGCACCATGCATCTATCACATAATTAGTTTATGTAATTCCTTCATTTTTAATTTTTTTACCTATCGTGGTATAGTAATCTTGTTCTAGGTGCATTGTCTTCACATATAATTATATAATTAGTGTATACAAGATATAATGATTTTTTTTAAAGAGTAACGGTGGAGTATCTTGCCCATTCTTCTCCATACGAAAACTACCTTTTGGAATGGGTGACTAAAATCAGTTATTATTATTTTTTGTAAAGTTGACGTTTAAAAGTGCCTTTTTTGTGCCTAATTGAAATAAATTATTTGACTTTGACTTTGCTACCATTACAGTCTCCCAATTCGGTAGTGTAGTTAATTATCATTTATTTAATTTAATTTAATTTAATTTTTTAGAAAGGTACACCAACGACCTATTCACTTGAAACATTGACATGATTACAAATACATAAGCGTTGAGTTATGGTGAATTAGTCATTTACAGGCGTACACAGCACTTACATAAAAATACATTTTAACAAGATTTTTTACTCGTAGCGTAGTGAGGATAGAAAAATCAATTTAAAACAAAGAACAAAACATTTAAGTAAACAAATAAAATCATAATCGAAATTAGAATCAAAAATTAAAATGATCATTAGAATCAAAATTAAAATTAAGACATTAGGATTTAAATTACAAAAATTAAACAGTAAATTATTATCATGCAATATTATAATTTACAATATTATTATACAGGGTGTTTGGGAGAACGTTGAACATACGAAAATGGTGGATAGATAGGGTCATCTGCTACTTACTCAAATCATTTTTTTTTTTTTTAATGCAAGTTGAAATTTAGTTTCAAGTATTTTTTTACATATTTCTGTAAGTTTGAGGACTTATAACTTTTTTTCTAGCTAACATCTGAATAAAGCAATAGTTTTATAAGAATCTACCAACATTAACGATAAAAAAAAATGCCTGTTTTATCCATTTGTGATAAAAAATACACTCTAAAGTTAAGAAAGTGGTGAAACTAGAAGAAAGCAAAAAAAATTTTTTTTTAATATCCTGGGGTCCAGGGCCAATTAAATTAGGGCTGAGTAAGTAGCAGATGACCCAATCTATTCACCATTTTCGTATGTTCAACGTTCTGCCAAACACCCTGTATAGAGTATAATCAAGTTCAATAAGGTAGAATGCGTTATGGAATGCTATAAAAGAACATACCAAAATTGTCAAAGTGGCAGGCACATGTGGTAAAAACCAAAAAAAAATATAGTAAAAAATAAAAAGTAAAAAATAAAAAGTAGGTTATCAAATTATGATTCGTTGCTTATAGTTTTAAATTTTCTGTGAAATTGGGAAAATGGGTCTGTAAATATATCAATATTGTTGCAGATGTCTATTTTATTATAATTAGCCATTAATCGATTTAAGGGGGCATTGAGACCAAGGTTGGTTCTTGATGAGGACGGTGCAAAGGTATTTATTTAGCGTAGAGATCTAGTTACGGTACGCCTAGGTACAGTTATATTGATTTCTGATAATAACTCAGGTACATCCGCAAGGTTATGGATGATTTTGTAAAACAGGAGCTGATCAGAAGTGCTTCTACGTAGTTCAAGTGGTAACAAAATCGAAGTGATTAAGCCTTTGGAAATAATTAGCGTCATGAGGGCAGCTAGGGCTTCTAAAGCGTAAGTACCTGGTGAAGGCCTTCTGTATACATTCTATCCTGTTAATATGGACAGGATACATGGGATTCCAAACTGGAGATGCGTAGTCTAGTATGCTTCTGACAAGGGTGTAATAAAGCACTTTTAGTGTCGATGTGGACCGAAACTCTGAACATGTTCTCTTCACAAAACCCGAAATTTTTGACGCTTTGGCTACAATCGCGTCAATATGACTGATAAATGTTAACTTGCTGTCCAGTTGTACACCCAAATCACGGATGGTATCATCCTTTTGCAGAGGAACTCCATCCAATGCATAAGAAGATGATCGTACTTGTTTATTTCGCGTAAAAGTAATGTGATAGCATTTACTTGTATTGAGAGTCATCATATTAAGTTGACACCATTCTTGCACCGCATCTAAGACTTCCTGAAGAAGAAGAATGTCGCAGTCTGTTTTAATTTCCCTGTACAGTTTCAAATCATCTGCAAACATGGAACATTTTCAGTGCCGTATTGAATGAACAATGTCATTGACGAAAATCAAAAAGAGAATCGGTCCAAGGTGAGATCCTTGTGGTACCCCGGAAGTGGAAAGATAAAATGGTGACTCATAACCCCTCACAACCACTTTCTGTTTCCGCTCAAATAGGTAAGAGACAAACCACATGAGTAGTTGGCCGGATATGCCAAACTGTTCAAGCTGTGTGATAAGTACCTTGTGGTTAACCTTGTCAAAGGCACTGCTGAAATCTGTATAGATGGCGTCAACCTGTGGGCGGGAGTCCAGAGATCTGCTAATGTCATTAACGTAATGTACCAAATTAGTGGTAGTGGATTTACGAGCACAAAAACCGTGCTGTAGTGGATTTACGAGCACAAAAACCGTGCTGTTGGGGAGCCAACTGTGCTCTTATGTGCGAAGTCAATATGGGACAAACAAGCGCTTCAAACAGCTTCGCGAAGACGGAAAGAAGAGATACGAGACGATAGTTCGAAGCATCGTCGACTTCACCCTTCTTAAAAATGGGCACAACGTTAGCAACTTTCCATTGCGAGGGGAACGTAGATGATTTGATTGACTTGTTAAAAATCAACTGAAGTGGAAGAGACAGGTTATGAAAGTGTATAAGTTCCGTTAGTAACATGTATGTAAGTTGGTACGTTTGTCTGTTTGTTGGTATTGCAAGTATAATGTGGTTGACATAAACACAGACGGAATGCGGTGACTATTTTGGGGTAGAAAGTAGATTTTCGGTTACTTCATAGTCCAGAGTCATAAGCCATCCATTAAGTTTTTTACATAGGTGTTTTGTAAGTGGGAAGATGTTGCGAACTTTATTTTTATTATAGAGGTAGCCTCCATAGGGACCGGTCGATAGGGTTGTAGCGCCTCTTGCCGAGCATAGGCGTGAGACTTTAAGAAACAAGTGTGTAACCCGCCACGTGTCTTAGGTTCATAAATACATAAATTAGTTTACGAACTCTAGAGGTAAGTGTGTCAACGTGTGGATGAAAGCTCAGACAAGGTACAATAGTAGTTTTTACAAAGTCTTCAAGTGTCTTTGGCTTTTGAATTTTCGTTTTTACCACCGACTTCCGAATTCAAAGTTATTTTTCTCTTTGTAGTGTTTGTTTTGGAAGTCGTTTTTTTTGTACTATGTTTTTTATAGTACAGACGACAGCCGCGAAACATCTCCTTGATAACTACCGATACAGATAGTGAGATAACTAACCCTCCCCGTGAGTATCAATTGAAAATAAACAGCCGCTTATAAACAGACTGCAGCTAGCCGCGCCCGCCGGCGCCACTCGCCTTTGACAGCGACTCTCCCAAAGCCCTCCAGCGCATGTTTTTATAACTCCCCTATTCCACCGCAATTAGAATTTAAAAGCAAATCCGCTTACAGCTTAGTGGTGCCAGTGTGCAGTGCCGGCGCTCGCTCACAAAAAATACTTTAGTAATTACTGCCTCATTGCTTTAGTTGGCAAATGCTAAGCAGATTTTTGAGATCCAAATGAGATTTTCTTTAAGAAACGTTGTCTGAAGTACACACAATAAAAGTGTCTAGGGATCAAGTACATTTTTAACTATTAAAAAATATCCAATTAATATTTAACAAATCTAGTCTTCCACACTGGCTTCTTACTTTAATTCCTATGTTGAAGTTAACCACTTGTAGCGGTTACACCGCCACATACGAGATACGCATCAAAAACATCGTCACGTCACACAAATCCTGCATCGCGCAATTACGAGTAGAGTTTACCGCGCGAACGACATGTAGACATCTATCCGACATCAACAGTCGGGCAGTCGGCCCGCCAGACACAACACCCGTCTGGTCGGAGGACCCTCCCTTTTCTATGCTGGATGAGTGAACTTTACACCCTGTTCCTCATGCCCCTAAACACTTATCCCTAATTTTTGAAGAAAATTTTTAATTTTTGCATATTGTGGAAATTGACCTAATTTAATGTTTCAAGATTCAAGATTCATTTATTTGTGGAAACATGAGTACACATACATAGTCACACACACATGTCGTCAATTAAATGGCAAAAAAGGCAAAAAAAGGATTTATTAAATATTAGATTTAAAAAAAAAAAATAGTCTTTATTTCCACCATTGACACGAACAACACAATCACAGCAATTTGGCATGTTTAAAATCAGTACATCAAAATCACTTTGAGGAATGGCCGCCTACGTTTTTCTAACAAGTCAATAAGTTGTTGTCGGTATGCATACTAGGCAGAGCTCTTCATTGGAGCATATCCCATGTGTGCTCAATTGGGTTGATATCTGACGATTGAGTAGGCCACGGCAGAACGTTGATGCGAGCATCGACAAGAGTGCGTGTTACGACTCTAGCCATGTGTGGATGATGTTCTATGTTAAAGGGTTTGGTTTCCGCACTCAGTCCGTCAGGTGGACCATTGTGCGTGGGCCATAGCGGCCGTTTGGTAGTTATTCCAACCAGCCCACCTCCCTCCAGAAGATAATTAATCTCCTGGTCTGGTATTTATTTCTGTAATTTGTATGGTGTACCTGCAATAAAGAGTATTCTATCTATCTGTTTAGAACATCTGTATAGGATCTGGGTGACCCGAGGGTTTTGTTCTAATCTGGGTGACGGCCGTGCATTAAAAGAGCACGAGCGCAACGGTCTCGTCAGTCTCCATGCACGCCTTGCACAGAGGACTGTCCGTTATGCCTATTGTATGGAAGTGTTTGTTTAGCGAGCAGTGTCCCGTAAATCAAAATAAAACTAATTGAAAAACCGATACTTATAACTAAGTCCGCTTCCCGCAGCATCAGACCTGCAGCTGTGCATACGGGTCCAGTGCTCCAGGAATGGGCAATCAGGCTTGTCCGTTATCACCTTTAAAATGCTGTTGCTGCTCCCCGCATCCTTTTCATCAGGGATGCTGTCGTCGCATAATAGCTTGAATGCTATCCGTCTCTGCTTCGGCAAACATGCCCGATGCGCTACAGAACCGCGGGAGCCCCAACAACATCCTAAAAGCGTTGTTATACTGAACGCGAAGAGCGTTGTAGTCCCTCTGCGTATGTCTAACTCACACGGCTGCACGTGTAGAATGACTGGCAAAATGCATTGAAAAGAGTGAGTTTCACTTCTTTAGTACATCGTGCAAACCTACGGGCCAACATATTACATCGGTCCGACAACGCTCTTCGCTCCCTCTCTATATCACTATCATCATTCAAGTCCTCATTCACTATGTGGCCAAGGTACCTAAAAAGCGACACTATTTAATTACAGAAAATGATTTGTTACCAAAAATCAGTTCAGTAATTTTAAGTCGTTTAAGGATTCATTAATTTTATAACGGTTAGAACTGTTTGGCGTCTCTTAAAGAAGCAACATCTCAGATGTGGTAAGTTAACAGCTATACAATAAGGAATATAAGTTTTCAAACGAAACTGACACACGTTGCAGAATCTTTTCGGCATCGAACTGTCGGAACACATCAGCGCCACATAAAGATACATTTCCGAGCAAACTAACAGCATAGCGCGAGTCACGATATAAAACGAACGGCACATAAAGTTTGCAGAAGTAGTCCCCGTGGCACTGGGCGATGAGGTAACGTTAACGTGCAAGTTAGCACTCGAAACGTGCCAATAGTAATTACCGCTGAGGGAATGTATCTATTGTTCTTGCAGCCGATCATTTTGAGTAAGTACCTAGAATAACTCCGTCATATAAGAAAAAAATGCAAAAGGATTCGTTTAGGTTCATGATTAAAATAACAAAAACATACTGAGTTTCAGTATACTTTCATAAAAAATCAGGGAGTTAGTTTTCTGGTAAATTTGATGAGTCTCGGAGTCACAAGCATTATGAGGACACGACACAGAATCAATACATGTTCGGACACTAAGACAATACATAAACACATAAACAGAATACTTTGCCATCACTCACTGATATATCGGAAACACATTACAACCGAGTCCATTCCGAGTACTTCCGAATGTAGCGTGCTCATAAAATGCACATCGTATACGACAAAAACGCGGCTTTCTGGCACATTGTGAATTATTCAGATGACAAACGGCGATGTAACCCACGCCAGCCGAGTACCGGGTGAAGCCGACACACACGCGCCGAATGAAAAATGAAATAGACACAAATTCACGCACTCGCAGTGAGAGGGTTAAGTGATCCATAGCGGGAGAGCAACTACAAAAAAAAAATACAAAATGGTTTATTGCTTCAACAATTTTACATTTATAATTTTGTGTTTGGAGCTCCCCTGTAAGCAAGTAATGCCTGTGTTGGGGAACTCCGCTCTTCCATAGCTAAGCAATACAAAATATGAACTAGGAATTTACAAAAACAGTAGGTAAGTATATATATTTACAGAAGTATGCTGTCTGCAAGCAGTTACAATTTAATTATGAACAAAATCTTGCTTGCTGGTGTGTGTTCAGTGTTATGTTGTGTCTCATATGAGTATGACGATACTTAATAGTGATAATGTTGTAATGTATAGTAATCTTGAGTGTTATTAGTGGTTTTATTTTTATTACTTATCAAATTTGTGTGGGTGTGTGTGTGTTTATAGATATAGGTGTTGATAAGTTGTGTGATTATTACTACCTAATTAGTACAAAATTTTACTTAATGTGTTCCAATAGTGCCTCCGTGTCATCATAATTTAGTAATTTTATCCAATTTGTTAAAGTTTTTTTTACTTGGGTATATGTTAATTTTACTGTTAATTTTATTATAAAGAAAAGCTGATCGTTTATTGTATTGTCTCCCGGCAAATACAGTTTTTGTATGGGGAATTTGTGCGATTAGGTCTTTTCTTCTCTGGGTTGCTTTGCTTGTGTCATATTTTAGGTTTTTCTACATTTTTAGAATAATTTGGATAATGTATAATTTACGAACTGTCACTAATCTGATACAGGATTTCAGTAGGGTATCTTAACTTTTTTAAATAGGTACATGTTCTTTATTAGGGCCCGTTGGGTGCGTTCTACGTTGATAAAATCGGTTTTCGCACTAGTGTTAATATTCAGTTTTATTTCGTGCGAGTAACTACTTTTTGTACATTAACTAAGTACTATACGAAGGACTTGGGACATGGTGTACGTACAGTCACGAGCTTTAATTTGGGACCCACCTAAGGTTGAATATCGTGTAGCAAACTTTCGCCATTTAGAGCTATTATGTTAACGCTGTCACTGCACAAACAATAAACGTCATAATGTTTACCATCGACAACTTTACGTTTCTAGGGGCTAACGTCAACTGGAGCGAGGGCAAACGATCATTACCGATTTCCGAGTAATAATTACTTTTTGGTCCTGTGGTCCCATAAGAAAAAAGAAACAAATAAAAAAGAACAAAATTATATTGTCAATATATGATAGCTAGTCAACTAACCCGCTTATTCTTCAAACCTATATTAGTTAAAAAGTTTTGTCTCTTTCTCAAACATAAATATCAAAGTGACGGACCAAAACAACATATTTAAAATAAAATAGGTTTAAAGGCCGTTTATGATTATGGGGGCTTAGAAGATTTCAGCTAAAATATTGATTAATAAAATCTTTAGAAAAACAAAGTTATTTATTCTTTATATTTATTAAGACATTTATGACACAAACCTCAATCTTAACACAATTATATAGAAAGCATGGTTAGCGGTGCACAAAATAAACACTTATCACCGAAGGCTACGACTAAATTAATTTAAATCTCTCCAGTAATTTTTTTATCATAAATATTCAAAACCGCGTATATCCACCTTCATTGTCAATCACAGCCTGGAGCCGGTTACGCATAGATCCAATCAATTTGTGACATATTTCAGTACCCCTTAAACTTTCCCAGACTGTGAGGCAGTGATCCATAAGTGCTTCTCTAGTTCTTTCGTTTCTATTTGACCATTTTTGAACCATTAAGCCCCATAAATTTTCTATAGGATTTAAATCGGCACACTTTGCAGGCCACGGAATACGATTTAAATTTGCTCTATTATTGTCGAACCAAGTTCTAACGATTCTTGCCGTATGAATTGTTGCGTTATCTTGAACAAAGTTTATTGGAGCAACATCTTCTTGTGGATAATATAGTTGCAATTTTGGAAGGACACTCTCGTCTAATAAATCGACATAATCTTGAGCAGTGGCCCTGGGTGGTAAATTTATTAGTTCTCATTGGAGAACATGGTTCATTGGTTGGCATTGGCCGGCTGAACTAATCCAGCCAGACATGTTAACTGTAATGCGACCAGACGCGTTGTTAGCTATGACGTGGTCTTCCGTGTATCGCGTCCTGTCAATTCGCCACAAATGTAGTCTGCCCGTTTGGGAAGATTGAAAAGTCTTTTCATCGATGAAAGCCGTCGTCGTCCAATCAAAATTTAGATACTGACGTGCGAAAATAAGTCGAGCAGCTTTATGGGCATCCGTCAACGCAATTTTTTTTTGCAGGCCGCCTGTGATGCAGTCCCATAGCTTTAAGATGCCTTCTAACTGTTGAAGGGTGGACTTCAAACGCTTCCGCAAAATGTCTCGTTGGCGTAAATCCATTCATCAGGTATTGCCTTTGCATCAAGCGGCTCTGCTCTTGTGTTATAACTTGCGGGTGATGGTTGTTTCGTCGTAAGTCAATAATATTTTCCTCGTTCCCGTGGCGTCGAACCCAGCGGCGAACTGTGTTTCTTGTCACATTTATTCGTCGCAATATCTCGTGAATGCCTACTCCTTGTTCGTGCAAATCAATAATTTGGAGCCTTATTTGGTCACGATTAGCCGCAAGCATTTTATTAATTGGTAAATTATATTTTGTGAAAATATCACATTAAACTATTTTCTTAAATGACACTGACACGACACATGTTCGTAATTAGAAAATCGTAATGATAGCTTTTTGCAACGAGGTTATCATTTCATAGGTCGATTAGATAAGACATTTTATGTCTTAACTTGACATTCAACATTTCAACCTTAAAGCAAAGTTTCAAAGTTTCGACCTTATTGCATTATGATTGTTCTAACAACATTTAACGGAAATGGGTCCCAAATTAAAGCTCGTGACTGTACATAGCACTCATGTTTTTATTTGTAGCTGTGCCTTTTAGAAACAGATTGAATTAACATTTACTGAATCAAAAAGACTAGCTGCACTCCTGATAACACAGTTAGTGCTAGTTAGTAAACCTAGCACTACAGAAAGCTTCCGAGCGGGCGCTGCTGGCAGCTGTCATTTACTCGTACACCTGACACAGCAACGGACTGTACTGGCTTTTCAAGCTTGCAAGCCCCAGAATTTAGTCTTAGATAATAATACACAACATCACGCCTGGATAACTGAAAGGGTTAGGCAGCGGTGTAAAGAACACTCACAATTCGCCAGCTATGTTTAGGTATGTATGTATGTCCCAAGTAATAGGGAGAAATTTTCGATGGGAACCCCCAATAACATTTTGCCGAACTTGCAGATCGAACCCAAGCCTCCGGTCAACGCGGCACTAGTCCAATGAAAAGGTCACTCTGAGATACCATAAACGAGCCTTTAACAATAAAGTAACCGTTACTTAACAGTTTCTCCGGAACTCATCTTGTTCGGTACTGGTCATAAGCGCGTTGTTTATGAGCCCAAAGATCCTGGCGCCGTAATAACACACAATCGCGGCCATATTGTCGTGAATGGCGTCCGACAGTTTGTGGACCATTACCGTGATATTAGTGCACGCGTGGCTGGCCCCCGCTCTTGGGCCCCCGCTCACGGGCCCCGCTTATGGTCCCCTTCGACATCATTATAACTTTCACGGGAAGGGAGTGAAACTCATACAAAGCGTTAAGGGTTAGAAGGTTTGTATTGAGAGGGTTTTGAATGGATGGGCGAGGAGGAGGAGTTATTTTAATAATTTGGACGAATTGTTAGCAAAAAATTGCATTAAAATGTGATGTGGTTTGTACTAATGTTCACTATTAAATCGACAGTTTTATTAGCAGAGTAGGTCTACGGCCCAGAAGTGTAACTGTGCCCAATAAAAATGGCGATAGATTTGCTTCCTTCGCTAATCGACCTATAAAATCCGTTCACATTTTAACATTCAATTGAAGTTAAGCACATTACTCTTTTGCCCTATCTATTGGGAATAAAAGTATACAAATATAAAATTGTGGGTAATACTGACACTACTTTATTATTTGAATTTTACATCATTTTACCAAAATCTATGGGGAACATAAACAGTACTCTATCTACCTACTTTGGAAAAACATTAAAAATGTCATATTGAAACAAGTTTCCAGGCCAGGGAAATGCTGCGAATGAATATCATCATTTAGTGTAATGTTGTAAGTGTCACAGTATTTCGGCTAGTGTTCGCAAAGTATAGGAGGCACCGGGAGTCCCGCGGGAGTCTTACATAACCCGGGAATAAACTCGGCTGATGGCGGCCACTGTATCGGAAAATTTACAAAGGACCCACTCCTTACAGGTTTTAAAACAACGAGTGGTTAACAGCTCATGCATAATATATGTGCTGCAGGACTGCCATAACCGTACAGTGTCAAGCAACATGTTAAAATGAAATCCAGTTAATCAAAACTTTTTACAAAAAAAAAACAACTTGTCTTCCACAAAAAAACAGTACAAAGTGGAAAATAACTTTATTTTCGGTGTCTTTGGTTTTCAATTTTCGTTTTTTTTTACTGACTTGCGAAATTAAAGTTTTTATTTTTCAGTTTTAGTTGTGGTACCTACCCCACACAAATTCCAATACAATTACCTGCTATGTAAATAACAGTGACAGGAACTTATTATAATATCGTCCGCCGTGTAATGGCCGCTTCCCATGTTGTGCTATTGCGGACGCATGCGCACCAGCCCGCACAACGCATCGTGGAAAGAGTAAAGTGAGTGGTAGCGTAGCGTCGCGGTGTGTCCTAGTTTGGATACATTCGCTTTGAAGTTACCGACTAGCTGCGGATCAACCTGCACGGACACGCACCATGAGAAGAATAAAGGCTCGTGCAGACCAGCGCGACGCCACGGCGCGACGCGACTCGAACAATACAATTTCTAAGAAAACTTCACGGTATAACAATAGCCGGTGTCGCGTCGCGCTAGTCTGAACGAAGCTTAACAGACACGTCCGGGTAGCCGCGTGAGCCGCATATATTGAATGTTGTTCATCAAAATATGCAGGGTCTGTCCGGCAAAGAGCTAGAATTAAGTTTATTTATGAAGAACTATGATGTTCAGGTGTTATGTTTGACTGAATACTGGTTGAAAGAATATGAAGTAGTGTTTATCAATGATGATAATTTTACTGTACAAAGTGCGTTTGTAAGAAAAAGCGCCATTCGCGGTGGATCTTTAGTTCTTGTTTCAAACAAGTTGAAATGTAAACAACGTTTAGATTTAGTTAATCTTTCCATCGAGCGCACTATTGAGTTGTCTTGTGTTGAACTCGAGCGATACATTATAATTTGCGTGTATCGACCCCCCTCTGGTGATTTTATTAGTTTTGAATCGGTGATGGAGGATTCACTCAATAGGTTAAAATCAAGTAATAAAAGTATAATTTTATGTGGAGATTTAAATATTAATATTTTAGATTACTTCATTAAGTATTAGACTTCTTAATCTGTTTAGGTCTTATAATTTAATTAACTTGTTTTTTGAACCTACTAGGATCACGGCATCTTCGTCAACTTGTCTTGATAATATATTTAGTGATTGTGATGCCAAAAATAAATTAGTGTTAAGTGACTTAACGTCTGACCACTGTGGTTTATAAGCTAGTTTCCCCATGCCATTACATAAAAAGCCGCATAAAATAGAATGTAGGCCTTATACATATACATATACATATAGCCTTACATTGACACTGAAACTTTCAACTTTCAAGTATGTTGCTACATATTCCAAAATTTTTACAAATACCTACAAGATAGCTAAAGCCCTGTACATTAGCAATAAGATCAAATCAGCAGAAAATAAATTAAAACAGTTTGGAAAGTTATAAATAATGAAACTAGTAGGGAAAAGAAGCGAAACACTGATTACACATTGGAGACTTCACGTGGTGCAATAAGCTCTAACTTAGAAGTAGCTCAAGAATTTGTACATTTCTTTACTAATATACCATCTAAAACGATGGAAGCTTTAAATTCTTCTCCCGATGTCTCAATTGATTTATTAAGAGCGAATGTACCAGGCTGTCCGGTTGAATTTCAATTTAAACATATAAGCCCTATGATAGTTATTAAAGCCTTTCGGCAAATTAAAATAAAACTGACCGAGGATCTATGGGGACTATCTATCAAAGTTTGTACCTCCATAATCGAGACTATAGCACCATACTTAGCTTTAATATTTAGTTTGTGTGTGGATCAAGGAGTCTTCCCGGATTTAATGAAATACAGTAAGGTTATACCACTTTTTAAATCGGGGGACAGTAAAGACACCAACAATTATAGACCAGTATTCGTGCTGCCGGTATTCAGCAGTGTTCGAAAAGGTAATGCTAAACCAAATGCTTAATCATTTTAACACCAACCAAATCTTACACGATCAGCAATATGGTTTCACCAAAGGTCGTTGTACAACTGACGCCGGTGTCACCTTATTAAAACACATATTTACAGCGTGGGTGGAGGCTCAAGATGCCATAGGAATCTTTTGTGACCTCTCCAAGGCTTTGACTGCGTAAATCATGAAACCTTACTCTTGAAACTTGAGCATTACGGACTAGGTAAACTTGCGCTCTGTTTAGTAAAATCTTATTTAAATGATAGACAACAGCAAGTTCAAATTAATGGTGTAAATTCACTCGGTCTAAAAGAAAAAATGGGTGTTCCTCAAGGCTCGATATTGGGTCCTTTCCTCTTTTTAGTATATATTAATGATCTACCCCATTTATTAAAAAACCAACCACAAATGGTGTTATTTGCTGACGATACTTCCCTAATTTTTAAGATAAATAGACGTGGATCAAATCTTGACGACGTAAATAACGCCCTACTGCAGGTCCAAAATTGGTTCACTGCTAACAATTTAGTATTAAATGGGAAAAAAACTAAATGCATAAGATTTGCTTTACCGAATGTTAAAAGTAGTGATTGTGACGTAGTATTGAATAAGGAGAAGCTAGAATTTGTAGATAAGACTGTTTTCCTGGGGATCACGCTCGATTCAAGGCTGCAATGGGGTCCTCATTTAACATCTCTCGCAGGACGGCTAAGTTCAGCAGCATATGCTGTAAGAAAAATCCGTCAATTAACTGATATAGATACCGCAAGGCTAGTCTATTTCAGTTACTTTCATAGTATCATGTCCTACGGTATTTTACTATGGGGACGGGCTGCAGATATCGACTCTATTTTTATTCTGCAGAAAAGAGCCATTAGAGCAATATACTGCCTCCGTAGGCGCGATTCTATAAGGGAACTGTTTAAAAATATTAACATCATGACGGTACCTTGTCAATATATTTATGAAAACATCATGTACGTCAGGAAAAATCTTAATCTTTTCAGTAAAATAGGTGAAAGTCACAATTATAGTACTAGAAATAGGGACCAATTAAAAACTAACAGACTTAAAATAATAATATTAATAATATGTACAAGTATATATTACATAAAAAGTGGGGGGGGGGATAATTATAGGGCATCAAAAAATTCTTCCGCATCGCTGTCAACAGGAAAAGTGTCCAAAAGGCTGGCTGCATTGCCACGTTGAATGGCAATGCTGATTCTTTGGCCAAAGAATAGGCCAGCCCTCTGGTCACGTGAAGAGTCGACCAGCCGCTTGGCGATGTCTTGAAAAACTAAGTGGGCACTCGGACCCCATGGCCCTAGTGTTTCAACCCCAAACGGCTCAAACATATAAGTCCCAATAAGATTGGAGTATTTGCGCCGTTTGAGGTTTTCCGCACCTGCAGCAGCAGCCCCAGCACAGCCCGCCGTGCTAGGAAGATGGGATGGCGCAAGGCTGTCGACGCACGTTGCATCCCACACCAAAGGCCTACCTACCTTCCAAGGCATTATGGTCATTCCGTCTGGTCTCTTCCCATCGTCGCGTGCCAAACCATTGGGTTCTAAAACAGCTGGCACTCCGGCGGTGATAAGAGCACGACGGATGATGTCATTGATGCTGGCGTGCCGTGCTATCCGGCCTGCGCTCTTACTGCAGGATAGGCCATGGTGTCCGAGACAGTCGACACCTTCACCGCATCGGCAGCGATGCGGAGCCACACAAGGAGCGCCCAGACGCAGACAGGTAGCGAGCCGGAAGGTGGTATCACCCAGCATAGTGCCTATGTTGGGTGATGGTAGCGCCTGAAGCCAGAGGCCCGACTCCCACTCACCCACAGCCAACAGGCGGGCACGCTCAGCAGTATTGGTGGACGTATTAATAAGATTATTCCGTACCAACCTGCAGAGCGGCTCATCCCACTGTCTCTGGGAAGATGGGTTCACGGGCTGATCTGTATTCGGGCAAGCCGCTTTCCAGGCGTTCTCCGCATTGGGCAAGCAAGGCACTTCAGAGTAAACCAGGCAGGGGGCTAAAATTTTGCCGGTCTACTTTTCAGTGCTGCGGACAGAGGACAGGAACGCGGGTAAGCTAATACTGGTAATTTTGCGGACGCCGAGGCCACCAAAACGGATGGGTAGTGTGGCTTATAGCCACGCTCGGTCGTCCAAGGCCACATTTAAAATGGATGATAGTGTGCTGCGAATAATTTGGTCAATTTTGTCCAAGAGGTGTGACTGCTTCCATAAAGGGGAAGAGCGTAAAAAATATATAAAATTTGGACCAAAACAACAGTATCTGATCAGGGTGAATGCCGAATGTAAATTAATTTTGGAGAGTCTGTCCGAAATGTCGTTGAAGTTTTTGATTTTTTCGTCGATGAAAGAAGGAAAGCTGTCTTCTAAAATTGGGGAACCTAGGAGCTGAAGTGAACTTTTTTCTAAAATTTTGATTTGTGGGGCTATTGCATTAAATTTCTCCAGGGTCAATTGTCTGTCGGTAATGTCAGAAAGGAAAATTTCGCATTTTGATGGGTTAAGGTCCAAGCCAATGGATTTAAATTGTTGCTTTATGAGTTGTAGGTCTTTCAAAATGGTGTCTACATCACCTCCTAGCGTTCCATCATCCAAATACCACACGTTAAATTTTGAATTTAGTTTCTGTATAATTGGATGGATAGCCAGGCTGAAAATGACTGGCCCGAGAGGGTCACCTTGTTGGCATCCTACTGCAGATTCCAAAAAATTGTCCTTGTATAGTAATTTAGAGGGGTACCTGTAACATTGCCACATAAAACCATAAATTTCGGGTAGTTCCTTTTTGGCTTCAGCCAACAAAGTGCCCCTATTGACAGAGTTAAAGGCATTCTTAACGTCAACCTTGAGGATAGCCTCACATTTGTTGGAGTTGACCAATTAGTTCAACCGGGTTTCAGACTGGCTAAAGTAGACTCATCTTTCATGGGGTACTGTTTAAAATGTTACAATAAAATACCTTCCCATATACTACAACTAAATGAAACGAAATTCAAATCTTGTACAAAACGCACACTATGCTGCCAAACATATCATAAGCTTGGGGATTATATCGCTGACAAAAATGCTTGGCTTAACGCTGGTCCAGCTCCACAAGGGCGCATAAACTAATTGATTAGCATTCAAAAATATTGTTAGAATTGCTGAAGATTGCAAAAACTATCTTTGAATTGTATAACTTCAATCTCTTTTTTTACTGTATAATTGCATAGCACATTTTTATTTTTATTTTATTTATTTGGCTCACCAACAATTGAATACACTGATACAATGACATGATACATCCAAAGACTTATAAACTAGTGTACCAATTTCTTATAGGTAAGCACATCATGCATAATTATTGATGTTGAGCGGTTACTCACACAAATGAAAAATTTAAAGCATTATAAAAATCATTATATAAATTAAAATGCAAACAAAATCAAAATTAAATTAAAAACCAAAACCAAATTGAATTAAAACATAATTGAAACTAAAATCAAAATCAAAATTATTACTTTTTGATCAACATTTATAAGATAACTAAAATATTTTTACAAGTGTTTGTGCATAATACTTCGGAACCTGCCAAGTGAGTCCGAGTGTATGTCGATAAGGTGATCTCACATGTGTGAGCACTGTGACCATGTACCTTTTATAAAGCTACCATTTACTGGGTACGTCTTTCATTGACTTGATATGCCCTGGCGGCTAAGAGTATGTCATGCTCACTCAAATGTCTCTTTGAGTTTGAGTTTTGATACCGTGACAGCAAACTATAGGCTACAGCAATGTATAGTAGGCATAACTCATCGGAATACTCATTTTCTGACCTGAAAACTAGTTGTACCGCCAATAAAGAGGCGTGAGACTGAAGCATCGTGCGTCAGTATGTCATCGTACATTTTATGAACTAGACTAGACCTTCTGTGCATGTTTCGTGTGTGCGTACTTGCGCACTTAGCGAGTAGTTCCCCAGCGCCGGATTACTAGCTTAGTGCGCGTCTGATCACTAACTAATGGCTTTTTACGATTTATACCGACAATCAGAGCGCACCAGACAAAGCGACGCTAACTCTCGCGCTTGTAAGATAAAGAAGCTCCGGGTGTTATGTTCATCAAAGGCAACCATCCCCGGAAACTTCTGCTAAATGCAGTTTTAAAACTTGGAAAACTCATACGTGACAAACTCCGTTAGGTTAACGAGATTGAAATTCAATTTGATCGCCAAAGGTAAAGTAAAACATTGAATACATTTATATTCAAATGCAACACCTACACGTGCATGACGTGGTAACATTAATAAAACAACTATTTGGATTGCACGTCGTACTGCAATCTATTCGCTTCTATAGATCTGAAACGAAAACCACTAAGCTATTAGTCACTAGTCCAGGTATTACACCGCACACACACACCCATGCACATACGACGTGAGCACGTGACATCGACTCACGTACTACGTCGCATGTGCACATACACACAAACGCACACAAAACATGCCAGTAGAAGATTTACGCGCGCAAACGACACACCTTTGTGTAGAATTCAATTAAAGGGCAAAAAGTGTGGCGGGACGCTCTACAATGCATTCCCGATAAATTCGATCCGCGCCATTCGGAACTGGTGTAAAATGGTGTTTGTACACCAGTACAAAAAGTAAGCCAGTAAGCAAGCAAAGTAAGCCTATGACAGAGGCTTACTTTGTACAAGCTGATAAACGTAAAACAAAATGGTGGATATGTAAAGTATACTCGTAGTATGCAAACAAAACAGGTATACTTATTGATGAAAAACTTCAAACAAAAATGTGAGTGATATAGGTAAAGTCAAATACGGCACCACTCCAATTGTTTGTGGAATAATTCACCCCTTCCCATTCCCCCCTATCACTTGGGACTTAAATACATAACTGGCGATATGTGGGTGTTGCATACACTTCTACGTAACCCTTCAGGGAATACCAATAAGTGTTATGTTATGTATGAATCGCAATGATCGATAAAATGTTATTAGATATAAAATCTTTGTGTCATCCAGTCGTTGTCGCTAATGACATGAACTTAGGTAACAGGCACTCCCCTAGTAACAGAATTTGATATAAGTTGGAAGACGTAATTGGCGACTTGTGAGCCACATGTCTCACATCAAAAAGTAAACACTCACTTCAAGAGTAAACTGCAGAACAGAGTTCATGCGCGGATTGTGTGGAGAACAGTTTACGTGAAGGTTACCTTCCAAAGTTTCAATTTTTTTTTTTTTTTTTATGGCATTCATTTGTACATTTAGTTGTTACAATTAAAGTAAGTTCCAACATGAAACCCGGTTAGGGCACGGCAACATTATAGTAATAATAATTTCAACATAATAATAATATTTTTTTCATAATAATAATAATTTTAACATAATAATAAAACATTTAAAATAATAATAATAATTTTAATTTAAAAATATTTGTTACATCATAACATTTATTTTATTTTAGAGTATGTGTGCGTTTTATATGTATGTAATTATTTATCTAGCTATCATACTAAATATTTTGTTCTAGGTATTCTGCGACCGATTAGAGCATTTTTGTGTTAGATATTCTTTTACTTTCCTGTTAAATTTATTGAATTTGGTTTCTTCTTTTATTTGTTCCGGTAATTTGTTGAAATTTTTTATTGTCATGTAATATGGGCTATGATAAAGCATTTTGATCCGAGAGGGCGGGAGAAGTAATTTATTTTTATGGCGTGTGTTTATGTTATGGATATCATATGTTTTTGGAAAAATGTTGCTATTTTTAAATACAAATGTGCTAAGGTCATGTATGTAGTACAGAAGGTAAAGTTAGGAGCTTTATTTAACAAAATATGGCTTTTTTTTGGATTATAAATACTTCAATTGCTTTGACGCTTGACGCTGTTTCCCCATATCATTACTCCATACTAGTGTAGTGATAGTGCTGTTTTTGTATTTGTACTTAATTTGTACTTATTTTAATTTACAAGGCGTAGGGAAATTGAGTTAACTGTTTCTATGTGATTTTTCCAATTGAGGTTTGTGTCTATGTTTATACCGAGTAAGTTAAATGTAGTTACTGAATCTATAAGCGTGTCATTAAAAAATATTATATATATTGTGGTCCTCAACCTGAACTATTTGTTTTCTCTCGCTTAGATATGATTTAATTAAACTATTTGTAAGCAGGGCCACGTATGCCTGAACCGTAAAGTTTTGTTAATAATATGCTATATGATACTTTATCATAGGCTTTTGACATATCGAGTAGCAGGCCTAATGCATACATTTTGTCATTTATTTGTTGGAGAGCCGTTTGGACATATTTATAAACTGCACGTGTTGTGTATCTTGTCTTCCTGAAATAATTCTGACAGTCATCAAGAATATTGTATTTTTCTAAGAAAAACTTTAGTCTATTACACATAGCCTTCTCAAAAATCTTTGAAAAGGTTGGCAACAACGCTATGGGTCTATAGTTACTAGGGGTGTGAATATCATCTGTTTTGTGTTAGGGTTTTACTAGGGAAATTTTTAGTAAGTTAGTAAATTCTCCAAACTCAAAGCTTTGGTTTATTAAGAATGTGAGTGGAGCTGACAATTCTTCAGCACATTTTTTTACTAATATGGGGGGTATGTCGTCTATTCCGCAGCTATGTTTGTTTTTAATTATTTTAATTATATTAAGTATCTCTTTTTGGTTTACTGGGTGTAGGTACATTGATGTAGTTGGTGGGTTCATTACTGAACGTCCAGTTTTTAAGGGAATATTTGTGTTTGCATCTATTTTTGTTTCACCTACTGTAGCAAAAAAGTCGTTTAATATATTTGATATCATTTTTGGGCATGAAATTGTTTTATTGTTTACTTTTAGTGAAATATTTTCATACTAAAGTGTCATACTTTTGCCAGTTTTGTTATTTATAATATTCCACATAGTTTTAGTTTTATTATCCTTAAGAGACTTATTCATTTGTCTGGTGTATTCTGTTTTCAACCGACTTCAAAAAGGAGGAGGTTCTCAATTCGGTTGTATGTTTTTTTTGTGTGTTTGTTACGCGATTACTCCGCCAATTATGAATTGATTTTGATGATTCTTTTTTTTTTGGTAGGGAATACTTCAGAAGTGGTCCCATATAAATTTTGTCAAGATCTGATGAGGGATTTTTGAGTTAGCTTCAATAATACATATTTTTCCCACCTAGTATATGTGGACGATATTCTAATAGTTCCTAACGCTGTAATTTACTTGGTATTAAATTTTTTGTGGTGGTTTTGTGTAGGTACCACAACTAAAAAGCAAAAAATAAAAACTTTTTCACAAAAAATAACGACTTCCAAAAAAAAACACTACAAAGTGAAAAATAACTTTGATTTCGGAAGTCGGTGGCAAAAAAAAAAACGAAAATAAAAAACCCAAGACACCGACTTCCGAAATCAAAGTTATTTTTCACTTTGTAGTGTTTTTTTTTGGAAGTCGGTTTTATTTTTTGTACAAAGTTTTTATCTTTGAAAGTTTTATGCTACGTTTTAATGTTTTGCTAAATTTGTTGTAATTTTTTATTTTTATATTATTGCTTTTAGATTCATTTAGTATAATTTGTAGTACTCTTTTGTATTTGCACGATATTTTTAGCCTTGTTGTCATCCATCCTTTAGGTTTTTTAAATTTTGCTTTCACTCTCTGTTTTGGTATTATTTTTATCTAATAGCTGTGTTATAGTTGTGATAAATGTATTGTGGTTTTCGTTAACGTTGTTATTTGTATTTATCATTATTTCCCAATCAATTTCTCTCTTTTCAATGCATTTTTAAAGTTTGTTATGTTTTTATCTGTAAATAGTCTTTTTTGTTTATACCATATTTTGTTGTTGTTTGTATTTAAGCAATTTGTATTCAATGTCAAATTGATAGATTTGTGATCGGAGAGTTCATAATCTTCGACTTTCTTTATTTATTAAGGATTTATAATTGGTGAAAAGTAAGTCAATGCAAGTGGAAGTAGTTTTTGTTATCCGTATTGGTTCACGAATTATTTGTTTTAGGTTATGTGAGCGCATTAAGGTAAGAAGGTTCTGTGTTTGTTTATTTTTGTCAAGTACGGTATATTAATATTGAAATCTCCACCAAATATGATATATTTATTTTTATCTCTAGTATTTAGTATATTTAAAAGTTTATCCATTTGTTCGTAATATATATTTATATGGCGATCTGGTCTATATAACCCTATAAATATACAGTTTAATTCAGGAACTTCAATTGCACAAATTTCTATTATAAATTCTTTTGAATAATTTACTATATCTATTCTTTCTATAAATTTTACATTCTCTCTTATAATTAGGCAAACACCTCCGCCTTCTCTAGCTTTCCTACAGAATTGGGATGCAATTTTATATCCTTGAAGCGATACAGAGTTACAAAAATGCTTATCTCTCCATACTTCTGATAAGGATAAAATATAAATATTTTTTTCTAGTAACACAAATGTTCAATTAAATCTATCTTATTTCCTAGACTTTGTATGTTTTGAAAGGTTATCGTAATTTCTTTAGCGAAATGTCTTATTTATTACAGTATTGGACTTTACTTTTTGTGGTGGAATGCTGGGGTTAGGTTGTGTGGACGAATGTGGAGTCATAGTCGGTGCATTTCCTCTCTCTGTGACAGGTGGTAAATCTACTATGATTTTATTTTACTTAATTTTTTGATTTGGTGGCATTTCCGTTGTAGCATTTGGACTAATACATTCATTTCCGTTTATGAATAATTTGTTATTCCTGATAATAGCATAATCTCCATTTTTTCGTGCCTTTATTAGGTTTTGTCTTAGTTCATTTCTTTCCACAAGTGTTTTTCTGTCCATATATTTCCCAATCGTTATTCCAGTATTATTAAAAAAACTTGCATTTTCCAGTATGTAGTTGGTCATTCTCTTGCTTATCAATTCAATAGCGAGAGGCCTTCTATTTCCTCTTTTCCTTATACGTTTAATTTCTTCTATTTAAGGATCTATATCTTTACCCATAATTTCGTAAAACAGTCTAGACGTGCGTTCATACAGGTTTGTTTCAGTCTCCCGATGTTCTTCTATTAATCCGTAAATTACAATTTTTTTGGTACTTTCTATGCTCTGAGGTTATCTTGAATGCTTTCTATTTTTTTATCGACATTATTTATTTCTTCTTGGTACGCTTTATGGTTTGTTGTAAACGTATGGTTAACACTATACTCAGGCTCATTTTGAATGTTTCGGATGGCATTTTTTTAATTCAATTTGGATTGTTTGTTTGACATCTGCTAGTATTAATGATTCAATCTTATCTAGTTTAGCATCTAGTAACAAGCTGATGTTATTTAATGTTAAGTTCTCGTTTTTCCTTAATATTTTCCCTTATATTTGTACAACCGTAACCGTTTCCAGACTTAATATAATCATTTATAGTATAAGTTAACCCTAGGGCTGCCACCGGAGAAAGCTGAAAAGGTCCTGGGACGGGAGCGACGGGTATCGTACCTACTAGGCTCGATATACGTACGCTTCTACTTCTAGCCCACGACCCGACCCTCTGACACCCAGACCGACAGCACAGACGGGAAGACAGTACCGACGACGACACAAACGACTGACGCGGACATTGCCCAGCTAGAGGAGGTCATGGCCCGACATCATACCGCCCGCATCATCTGGCCGAAACGAGCAGCTCCTTGCCTCATCGCCGGGTGAGCAACACGACGACCACTTCAGAGTGGAGGAGACGGAGAGACTGTCCAATGGATCGATCTCCGACTAAATCCACTCCACCGCCGTCATCACCCATAAACATCATCAAAACCAACCTCCAGCATAGCCAAACTGCCACGGCTAGTTTATGCAGGGCACTGGAGGTGAACCCCCGAACTATCGTACTGATTCAAGAGCCGTGAATCAGGAATAACAAAATATGTGGCCTCGGTAACATCAGAGGTAAGATAATCCTCAATACTCACACATCGGAAAAACCTAGAACCTGCGTCTACATACCCAAAAAAATCCCTACCACAACACTCACCCAATTCTGTTCCAGAGATCTGACAGCTGTCAGGCTCCAGACCGAAGGTGGCGTCCCAGATGTTGTACTGGCCTCGGTATACATGCCTGGCGAGGACGCAGTCTGTCCACCAAAACAGATGGCCCACCTGGTACAGCACTGCGAGAGCGCCAATCTGGACCTGATCATCTGCACCGACTCGAACGCCCACCACCCGCTCTGAGGTAGCGACTCACCGAACTCCAGAGGAGAGGTACTATCCACCTATTTATTCTCCACTAATCTTAACATCATTAACCGCGGCTTGAAACCCACTTGGGTTACGGTCCGAGGACAAACGATTATAGACCTAACACTTGCTACAGAAAACGCGACAAACCTTATCACAAACTGGCACGTGTCGGACGAGCCTTCCTGCTCGAATCACAGAAGGATCCGCTTTACACTAATGACCAACTGTAGGAAACCTGAGCCGAGGCGAAACCCGAGGCACACTAATGTTCATGTAATGTTCCCGGATACAGACGCCTCTTGGCCTCCCTATTAACTAAACACCTAACACAAGTAACCATAAAAGACCAGGCACAACTAGAATACACCGTGACAAAATTATCAGATTACCTAATCGAAGCATACCACGCATGCTGCAAACTAAGAGCGCCACGAAACAGGGGCGAGAGGAACCCCTGGTGGAATGCTGAACTTAGTAAACTCAGAGATGCGCTGCGTAAGCAATTCAACAGAGCCAAAAACACCAGACTCACGGACGACTGGGAGATATACAAAAAGACCCAATATACATACAAAAAGCAGATCAGAACCGCTAGGAGAACAGCATGGCGTAAATTCTGCGAATCCATCGAGACCAATAATGAAGCCGCAAGGATAAGGAAGATCCTATCAACGGATCAGGACCAAATTCTAGGCGCGCTTATGAAACCTGACAACTCATACACAGTAACTGACTATGAAACCAGCAAGGTCCTTCTCAAAACTCACTCACGATAACAAAACGAAAACAATGTGGAAAATCATAAACACAAAAACAGGCAGAACCAAGCCTAAACAACGTAAAAATATAGAACTAAAAATAAATGATAACGTAACAAAATGCCCAGGAACCATTAGCAATACATTCAACGAATACTTTGCAACAGTAGGCGAAACTCAAGCAAATACACCGACAAACAAACTTGGACGGCCAGTAGTAAATCCCCCCACATACTCTATGTATCTACGCCCAGTAAATCAAAAAGAGATCATTGGAATAATAAAAATTATGAAAAATAAACATAGCTGTGGAATGGACGATATCCCACCCATCCTACTAAAACAATGCGTAGAAGAACCACTTACAATCTTGATTAACCAGAGCTTTGAAGATGGCCAATTCCCAGACTCACTCAAAACGTCACTAGTTAAACCCATTCACAAAAAAAATGACACTACCACCCCAAACAACTACAGACCCATTGCCCTTCTACCAACCTTTTCCAAAGTTTTTGAGAAGGCGATGTGCAATCGGTTATACAATTTCTTAGAAAAATATAATATATTAGACGATTCACAAAATGGTTTCAGAAAATCAAGATCCACTACAACTGCAGTCTATAAGTACACTAAAATGGCCCTACAGCATATCAACGATAAAAAACTAGCTTTAGGAGTACTATTAAACATGACGAAAGCCTATGATAAAGTTTCCTACGATATCCTTCTGACAAAACTATACGGCTCGGGAATACGAGGACCTGCCTACCAGTGGTTCAAATCTTACCTACAAAACCGTAAACAATTAGTACAAATAGACTATTACAATACCACCAACCATCACGTAGAAACAATAAGATCTAGACTGAGACCCCTAACCTGCTCAATCCCCCAGGGAAGTGTAGTAGGATGCATATTATTCTTAATCTATATAAATGACCTACCAAAATCCCTAAACACAAACCAGATTCTACCCGTACTATTTGCAGACGACATATCACTACTTATAAAGTGCGAAAATTCTGAAAATCTCCAACACATCATGGACGACACTTTAAAAATAGTAACACATTGGCTTCAAGACCACAACCTAGAAATCAACTTAAATAAAACAAAAATTATGCAGTTTAGGTCATATAAAAAATGTCCCATCCAAATTGATATCACATTTCAAAATACACCTATAGAAACGGTAGATACTTTTAAATTACTAGGCATAAATATAGATACACACCTAAATTGGAAATGTCACATAGAAGAACTAGCAACTAAATTATCAAAATTCACCTACGCACTTTTCCAATTAAAACATAGCACGAACACAAAAACCGCTCTATCAGCATATTACGCTTATGCCTATTCGTGGCTAAGCTATGGTATTATGTTGTGGGAAAACAGCGTAAACATACAGAAGCTATTTATTTTACAAAAGAAATGTGTTAGAATCTTAGCCCAAATAAACAATAGACAAAGCTGTAAACCCTATTTCCTTAAATATAAATTACTCACGCTTCCATGTATATATTTACACGATATATGTATCTACGTATTCAAAAACATACACACATTCACTAAAGTAAAGGACATACACACTTATAACACCCGACACAAACATAACTTATACCAACCACCATCAAGACTTAAAGTACTACATCAGAGCCCACATCACATGGCAATAAGAATATACAACAAGCTGCCTCAGGAGATAAAAAATGAAACTAGACTCACTCCGTTTAACAATAAATTGAAAAAGCATTTCTTTTGAAAAACTGCTACTACTCAACTGAAGAATTTTTGAATCAGAAATAAGTACTTACATAATTAAAAATAATAATAATTGAATAATTAAATAGCTAAATAATGAAATAATACAGACATACTTAAATAATTGATTTATTCTTCGTTCGTCCTGAAGTTTTGTCCCACATTCCAAAAAAATCTTAGTTTTTCCCATAGCACAATTAAAGTTGTGCTTCGTCCCAAATAACAAGTACATTAAAGGTACAGTCAACAAAAAAATAATGTACTTATTTGAAATTTTTGAAACAATATTAATTCAATAATAACACAATTTTAAACATTTAGGTATAAATCATCTTTATTATCCAGTATCACAATCAAAATCACAGAAATGGTATAATAATCATCTTATCATTACTACAGTGTAAATAGGTATACAGAATAGTCAGATCTGTAATAAACAATATTTAAGACAATTATATTATTTTAATTACCAAAAATTTTACCGACCAGTAATTAAATGAGAGTAATCAAAACAAGCGTTTAAAAAAGCAATCATTTTTATAATTTTAAAATTTCAAAAACACCATGCCCTATTTAAAATTAAATCAACAAAAATTGTGATTATTACTCAATCATGGATAAAACAAACATTTTAAAATCAACATTCATATAATAATATAAAAATTGGATCAACAGTAAACTAAGAGATAAATTTCAAAAAACATAACTAGGTAAAAATCAACGTCTAACTCACTGCAATTAAAATACAAACGGGCTTATTTTTTCCAAACAATGTCCCAAGGAAATAGAACCATTTAATAAAGCTGCTATTGAATCATTAATGATTTTGTCATACATAATAACGTCTTTATGTCGTGGTCTCCCTTGACTTAACACTCGAGATTGAGCGTCATTTTTTATTACATTCAAAAAACTAATCATGTTCAGTTTTCCAGAAAATGTTCTATTTAATCTAGCATTACCACCTTCTACTGGGTTATTCGTTCTGTATGTGTCACCATAAAAATCCCATTTTCCATTTAAATATTCATTATCAAGCCACGCTGACACAAAATAATTATTAAATTTATCGATATTATCTGTTCTGGGACAATCTTCCATAATGTAAAGCCAGCCATCACATTTGAGTTCTGATGGAAGCAAAGCTAAAGATGAACACAGAGCAATATGCTTCTTGAACATTCTGTTTTTATTTAGTTTCAATGCCTTAGCTCTTTTCCAAAGAGCTTGAGAGAAATGGAAGTAACAGCCTTTGCATGTGACGTTTGGAAATATTTTACAGATACCATTCATGGCCGCCTTTTCATAATCAGTTCTGAATGAAATGGGATTCCAATCAGGAATTTGCGATTTAATAAGAGAGAACAGAGTTTCATAATTATGTGGATTCCTTTTTGTTCATTAATAGTACATAATAATGGCACAACATTAATTTTTTCACTGATACTCCCGAGATCACCGTAAATGACATACAATTGTTTAAATGGCTTCACCACACATTTAAATGTACCATCCGCTAGATAATGTTTGACGTTTTGGAGAAGTCTTCTGCTTTCTTCTTCAGCAAATGCTATTATTCTTGTTTTCTTATAATAATAATCAAAAAATAGAAAAGATTTGTAGCTTACTGGAATTTGAACATCAGACGGTTTTCGAAATGAAGATTTCTGGATTTGCTGCGATTTGTTACGTGCACTGTAGAGACTGCCCTTAACATTACATAAGTTTGGTAATTTTTCTTCTACAATGTCGGTTCCTCTGTCCTTTAATCTTCTTAAACCGGCATTAAAGATAGATGGGATCGATTTCCCATCCGCAGCTCTTGCTTCTTTCTTGCAGCGATGTAATTCCTCTTTAATGTCATTTTTTGATTGACTAGGTGTGCAAACGTTATGATTTAAAATCTTTTGAACACTATTATTCACTGTAACCATACCACCACGGCACTTTCTGTTCACACATCTCCAAATTATTGAGCCATTTTTGTTCTTTCGTTTTTGTGTGTGTTCAAAACCACCATATAGCAGAACAGGTTCACCTCTTCTGGATTCTATAAATGTGATCGGCTCCCGTGAGGTAGATGGTAAACTAAGATTTGGTTCCATTGTAGAACAACTGAAATTAAAGCATAAATGATTTAGATAAAAGCTTTTTAGTTATTATTTGTTTATTGTTATTATTCTTTATTAGCAATTACATATTAGCTTGACATTATTGTTACCTTAATTAGTATTATTTAAATATAAGAACAAATATTTGATATTTAACTTCTAATTTATCAATAATACTTCAGATAAAAATATTAACTTACCTATAACAAATTCGATCAATTCTCAATCTCACTTTACACACACTTTAACCAGGTGACGAATGAGTACCTGAATGCACTGTGCATCACGGGAGCTAGCGTGAATCCCATTTTGCAGATAACGAAAACTAATGCTATTGGCCAAATGAGTCAATACAAGCAAACAAACAAAGGACGCAATAAAGAAGGGGTGGTCATTTTTTTACCTGCTCTTTTGAAAAAATTCCAGTGACGTCAGTTGTTTACAAATAACTTGCTCACTAAAAGCGGCTAAAGAGTGTTATTATAAAATAATACGGGCAAATTTTCTCTCGCAGAGAAGACAGAGAGGAGCGGTTGTTTTAAAAAGCTGATGTTAAATATTTAATATTAAGTAACCCTTTTTTGCCGATTGTACAAAAAAGTAAGTTTGGCATATACAAAAAAAAAATGGGCCGAAGAAGGAATATATAATAGGACGAAGCGGGAATAAAAAATTAAAATTATATTTTGGGACGAAGGAAGCATATTGTTTGGGACGAACCAGGATTTTTTATGTAGGACAAAACTCAGTGGGCCAAACTAAGAATAAATCAAATAATTGAATAGTGAATAATTAAATAAACAAATACCAGACATACTTGAATGATTAACTAAATAATACAGACACACATAGCCTCGCTCTCACAGACATTACACACAATTAGAGTTAATTAATTATAAGAATGTGCATGCGTCAAAATGTTATGACTTAAATTATTAGATTTAATCCTACTTAATGATAGAAGGTAATTATGAATTTCATTGTGTCGTTATAGTTTAAATGTTTGCTAGTTAGCCCTCAAGTTTGCGATGCCTGGAAAAGGCCGCTAAGTTGTAAGTACCTGCATTTGTAAACAACACCAAAATGTACACTTAGTATGTAAATAAATCTTTGACTTTGACTTTGACACTTCCCAGGCTGTAGTTCTAGAGAACAGGACGTGGGAGGCTGAACCAGAATGGACCCCAACGGATCAGGACTGGTCAAGAGCCCGCAACATAATAACAGAAGATCGAGTAAAGTGGGTTATAAACACCTTTCAGCCGTACAAGTCAGCTGGACTGGATGGCATCTTCCCCGCCCTACTGCAGTGGGGGGTAGACTGTCTGACACCATGGCTGGTGGAGATTTACCGAACCTGTATAGCACTCAGACACACACCTCTTGCATGGCGCGAGGTGAAAGTCATTTTCATACCCAAGCCTGGCAAGACTGACTATACACAACCCAAGGCTTATAGACCCATAAGCCTCACATCCTTCCTACTGAAAACCCTAGAGAGACTCTGTGACAGACACATCCGAGACGGACTTCTCCGGGTAAAACCACGTCATAAACAACAGCATGCGTATTCCACAAGCAAGTCGACAGAATCATCGCTGCACAGCGTGGTTTCTAAGGTTGAATCTGCAGTGGACCACAAAGGCTCAGCACTGGCTGCCTTCATCGACACAGAGGGCGCCTTTGACAAAACAATGTTTAACAGTATACTCAATTCTTTATTGCATTCCATATGTATTACATAGATGGTATAAAAAGTAAAAGATCAATATGGACCCTGTCGGTTACAATTAAAGCAATTAATATTTTTATAAATTTATTATTAGATGTGTTTAATTGAGTGTATAATTATTTATATATATATAATTATACATTATTATTATATATTATTAGGTTTGTGTAAATAGGTGTAATTTTGATATTATGTATTTATATGGATAATGTGGTGAAATTCTCAGAAGTATTTTGATTATTATTATATAATATTATTAATTATGTATTCATATTTTCATATTTATATTAGATTATATTTATTTCATAATGTTTTCTGTATAAGAGAGGGAATAATTTTATTTTGCAATCGTTTTGTCTTCTAAAAACTCCTTTACTGAGTAGTATGACTTGGATTCCAGAAATTGTTTCAATTTATGAATAAATGTATTTGTTTTACTTACTTCTCTAATTTCATTTGGCAATTTATTATATATTTTTATGGACATAACTAAAGGGCTGGTTGAGTGCATTTTGAGTGGGGATTGAGGTATGTTTATTTTATTTTTATTGTGTCGAAAGGTGTATCTTGTTTGTGTTTCTTCGCAAGTGGTGTAAAAATCTGGGTGGTTTCTGACAAATTTACATAATTCTAAGATATATAGACAGGGAAGTGTCAGTATTTTGTGTTTTCGGAAGTGTGGCTTGCAGCTATCTGTTTGTTCTATGTTGGTTATTATTCGAATTAACTTCTTTTGCAAAACAAATATAGTTAGTGAATCTGTACTGTTACCCCACAGCATGACCCCATAGCTGAGCCATGCCTGGGCATATGCATAGTAAGTAACAAGTGGATAAATATGGCCCTCGACAGACACAACGTAGACCCGACCCTGAGTAGCTGGATCACCAACATGCTCAAGCGAAGGGCTATACAAGTCACAGTAAATGACACTACGAGAGTTATCGCTGCGAAAGGCTGCCCGCAAGGGGGCGTCCTCTCGCCACTCCTATAGAACCTAGTAGTAGACAGCCTCATCAAAATACTCAATGACAAAGGCTATTTCACCGTAGGCTACTCCGATGACATAACCATAATAATCAACGGGACCCACGAAAACACACTATGCAATCTTATGCGTCAAGCCCTAAAAATAGTCGAGGAATAGTGCAACAAGCACCAACTCTCAGTGAACCCAACAAAAACCGAACTGATTCTCTTCACTAAAAAGAGAAAATTGATGACACTACAATTATCACGATTCTTCGGAACAACCCTCAGCCTCTCAACTAAAACCAAATATCTGGGCATCTATTTGAACAAACAACTGAACTGGGCAAAACACACGAACTACACTATTACGAAAGCCAGCATATCCCTGTGGAAATGCAAGCGACTGCTTGGCAGGGATTGGGGGATCAGCCCCAAAGTCACCTTCTGGCTATACACCACAGTCATCTGACCAATTATCACATATGGCTCACTGGTCTGGTGGCCCAGGACAGACCTGAGCACAACCCAGAGAGATCTCGAGAAACTACAGCGATTTGCTTGTGTCGCAATCACTAGCTGTATGAGAACTACACCGACCGCTGCCCTACAAGCAATGCTAGGGCTGCCGCCTCTACACCTAATCGTACGGGAGGAAGCGGCCCTGGCCGCCTTCAGGCTCCACATCGGAAACCCTAAGTAATGACTCCAGAATTAAGCACACCCGCATAAAGGAGGATGCGATCAAACGAAAGCAAATGATGGCATCACGCTGCGACAAAGCCTCGAAAACAATCCACTTTCAAAGGCACTACAACATACCACTCGCGAAAAACAGTGTGACTACTCAGGTCCCAAAGAAATGAGAGTATACACCGACGGTTCAAAGACAGACTCCGGCACCGGAGTCGGAGTCTTCTCACATGAACTCAACATAAATATATCCAGACCGCTGAGAAGGTTCAACACCGTCTATCAGGCGGAGTGTGTGGGCATCATACATGCAGTCCACGCCCTAGAAGCCAGGAGGGTTAGGGATACACACATACGTATACTCTCCGATAGCGCCTCAGTTCTCCAATCATTACAGAAAAAAAATATTACCTCAAAGTTAACACTAGAATGTCACAAGGCATTAGAACGAATAACAGTCTCTAGCCGCAACATGGTGACACTGCAATGCATAAAAGGACACAGCGGGTCGCTAGGTTATGACGCAGCTGACGAATTTGCTAGACGAGGATCTAGCACGGCAGTCTGTGGACCCGAGCCTATCGTACCTATCCCCTTCAACCAAATACGCAGGTGGTTACAGGAAATCACCCACACACAAGCTAGGCAATGGTGGTCCTCGACACCGGGCTGCCGGCAGTCAAAGGAAGCTATGCCATCCTTGGATAGCAGGCTGACCAGGCGTCTTTTACGCCTGGACAGGAACGGCCTGCGCCTGGTGACAGGGATCATCACGGGACACTGCTCGCTAAACAAACACTTCCACACATATAGGCATAACAGACAGTCCTCTGTGCAGGGCGTGCATGGAGGCTGAGGAGACCGTTGCGCACGTGCTCTTTGAATGCACGGGCGTTACCCAGATCAGAACAGAAACCCTCGGGTCACCCAGATCATACACAGATGTTCTAGACAAACCAGGAGACCTAATTGCCTTCTGGAGGGAGATGGGCTGGTTGGAATAACCCCCCCAAACGGCCGCTATGGCCCACGCACAATGGTCCACCTGACGGACTGAGTGCGGAAACCAAATCCCATAACATAGAACATAGTATTAGTTATAGTGTTTCCAATAATTTCATCTACATCCTGGGGACTATGTATGTCAAATTCTCCTAAATTCGGATTTATAGTTGGTTTTTGGCGCAGTGTAACGTTTGCATCAACTGTCTCAATCCGAGAGCCACTTTGAACCAGTTGTTTTATCGGAGTATTTATATTACATTATTTAGGCATTTTGCATATGCAGTCCTGGCATTTCCAATTAGATTTCTGATTAGCTGTCATAGTGGTATAGAAGTGACTTTCTGGAGTATTTGCGCATATTAAATCATAGTAAGCACTGCAAAGGGTGCACTTGAGAAACTCTTCATTCGGAGCTTCCTGGTAGCAGCCTGCACACTGAACCATTATTGCAGCAGAAGATATTAGTTCGCTATTTGTAGCACCCTCTTATGTGCGATAATAACCGAGTTACGATGGTATCGATAAGTTATTTTACCTTTGGTCATCAGATTGAACAAAACAGTGACCTCCACAGCGCATATAAAATGAGCGTTCAATCCAGTCATCCGTAAGGCAGCGATGAAAGCGCGGCGTACGCGCGTCACACAGTGAGCAACTGACAGTGCAGTGACCAACGCAGCGCAAAGCGAAAGCGTGCGTCTAGTGTAGTTACTCGTAAGGCAGCGTTGAAAGTGCGTCAAGCACAGGCTAGCGGGCGGTTGGCTGCGATCGTTGTAAAAAAATAAATGTTTTGAATGTTTTCCTCTAATAACTTTGGTCATAATCCATCGAATTTAAGCAACTAAACGTCACTGTACACTCCTTGTTTTCGGTCAAATGGCTATGCAAGTCTCACTAGGTTATCGTAACTTTTAACCACTTTTATCGCGAATTAATTACGGAGTAAACAAACGAGATGTTGCTCTGCTGGCAAGCGTTCCACTCGCTGTACTTACACTTGTATATCGCAGTCTCAAGAACTTGTACAGGCCCTTTCAGATATTAAGCGATATCGCTGTCGCCCTCGGTAGTGATACTGGTCCGCCTTCTGGTCAGTCACTTTGGACCAGTATCGCTACCGAGCGCGACAGCGATATCGCGGCGATATAGCTGTCGCACTTGGTAGTGATACTGGTCCGCCTTCTGGTCAGTCACTTTGGACCAGTATCGCTACCGAGCGCGACAGCGATATCGCGGCGATATAGCTGTCGCACTTGGTAGTGATACTGGTCCGCCTTCTGGTCAGTCACTTTGGACCAGTATCGCTACCGAGAGCGACAGCGATATCGCGGCGATATAGCTGTCGCACTTGGTAGTGATACTGGTCCGCCTTCTGGTTAGTCACTTTGGACCAGTATCGCTACCGAGCGCGACAGCGATATCGCGGCGATATAGCTGTCGCACTTGGTAGTGATACTGGTCCGCCTTCTGGTCAGTCACTTTGGACCAGTATCGCTACCGAGCGCGACAGCGATATCGCGGCGATATAGCTGTCGCACTTGGTAGTGATACTGGTCCGCCTTCTGGTCAGTCACTTTGGACCAGTATCGCTACCGAGCGCGACAGCGATATCGCGGCGATATAGCTGTCGCACTTGGTAGTGATACTGGTCCGCCTTCTGGTCAGTCACTTTGGACCAGTATCGCTACCGAGAGCGACAGCGATATCGCGGCGATATAGCTGTCGCACTTGGTAGTGATACTGGTCCGCCTTCTGGTTAGTCACTTTGGACCAGTATCGCTACCGAGCGCGACAGCGATATCGCGGCGATATAGCTGTCGCACTTGGTAGTGATACTGGTCCGCCTTCTGGTCAGTCACTTTGGACCAGTATCGCTACCGAGCGCGACAGCGATATCGCGGCGATATAGCTGTCGCACTTGGTAGTGATACTGGTCCGCCTTCTGGTCAGTCACTTTGGACCAGTATCGCTACCGAGCGCGACAGCGATATCGCGGCGATATAGCTGTCGCACTTGGTAGTGATACTGGTCCGCCTTCTGGTCAGTCACTTTGGACCAGTATCGCTACCGAGCGCGACAGCGATATCGCGGCGATATAGCTGTCGCACTTGGTAGTGATACTGGTCCGCCTTCTGGTCAGTCACTTTGGACCAGTATCGCTACCGAGCGCGACAGCGATATCGCGGCGATATAGCTGTCGCACTTGGTAGTGATACTGGTCCGCCTTCTGGTCAGTCACTTTGGACCAGTATCGCTACCGAGCGCGACAGCGATATCGCGGCGATATAGCTGTCGCACTTGGTAGTGATACTGGTCCGCCTTCTGGTCAGTCACTTTGGACCAGTATCGCTACCGAGCGCGACAGCGATATCGCGGCGATATAGCTGTCGCACTTGGTAGTGATACTGGTCCGCCTTCTGGTCAGTCACTTTGGACCAGTATCGCTACCGAGCGCGACAGCGATATCGCGGCGATATAGCTGTCGCACTTGGTAGTGATACTGGTCCGCCTTCTGGTCAGTCACTTTGGACCAGTATCGCTACCGAGCGCGACAGCGATATCGCGGCGATATAGCTGTCGCACTTGGTAGTGATACTGGTCCGCCTTCTGGTCAGTCACTTTGGACCAGTATCGCTACCGAGCGCGACAGCGATATCGCGGCGATATAGCTGTCGCACTTGGTAGTGATACTGGTCCGCCTTCTGGTCAGTCACTTTGGACCACGGCTAAGAGTAAGTTTGCGTAAGCAAGTATTTGTTTATGTGTGGATAACTTTGATCGATGCACTTGCAACCGAATTATAATATTACTAGAGACGTTCGAAACTGTGAGCCGGAGATGCCAGAGCCGCTCCAGAAATCGATTTCTAAAAACGGATTTTGTAAAAAAAAAACAGTGTGAAATCGAATATTTAACCGTTTGCGTAAAAATCCAAAAACGCCCATGTCTAAAAATTAGCTTACGAATCTATTTATAATATGCCAAGTTGGGCAATAAAAATACTACCATCGGTAAAGTTAGGCTATGCTGTGCTCGACATGAGTATCGAGCCAAGATCTCACGCACACCAGACCTACAGCACGGAAATAGGGGAACCAGGTGGGGTATTATTATTTACCAGAAACCACTTAAAAATACCCTGTTTTAATAATGATGTCTATGAAGCACATAGGTACAAGTGGCTTAGGCAGGCCCCGGCCGGCGAGTGCGCCGCGCCACTGGCCGCGCTCCACCGCGCCCGCAGTAAATCAGCGCCGCGCCACAAGCCGTAACTCTGGATGTAACTCACGCGCTGACCTGCCGGCACACTTTCTTTATTTTACTTTACAAGTCAACTCACTACTCAGGGAGACTCGCAAAGGGTTGGGCTTGATATTAGGTAAACCGCAGTTTGCCGCTTGTGTTCGTGTTTAAAACCGATAAATACTCGTAATATAGAGTAAGATGATTTTTATGTTCTGTTCGCAAACAAGGACGGCCCACCTGATGGTTAGTTCCACCTATGGCCATCTGCAAGGTATTGCAGATGCGTCCTCACTCAAGCCCAATTGGTATCTATCACTGAAACCGGAACTCAGCTACACTGCGAGGCGGCATGGAATAGGTACCTACACTGGTATGTTATAATACTTTTGTTGATTCCATAAAACATGGACCATAAGATTAGTATGTGTATAAAATGTAAAGCTTTGAATAAAACGAAAACCCCAACTTGGATAACGAACCAAATATTAAACGAATTTTAACATGAACACGTTCAAAAGATTAAAGTCAACGAATTAACCTAATGTATGCTTTACCGAAAATTATCTACGGAAGACAAGATTACTTTTCAACTTACCCTGATTACAAAGTTCATGTAAATTATGAAACATCATAATAACAACGTTAATTTACTGAGTAAAATCCGCTTCACTCACACATGCACGCACTTCGCGAACCCCTTCAAGCTTTTCTCTGTACATAAATAATTTACAAAGTCACTTAAGGCGAAAACGTCGGTTCACGTTAAAACAATATACTTGTGCGCTAAATCTAAATCTTGTAAGAAGTTCCGGGAGGTGGGACGCGCTGGCAATTACCATCCATCTTGGCCTTAACAGAGGTCCTGGGCGCGTACGTCACGGTGGCACGAGACACGAGATACGAGGCACCTACGAACACGAGACGACACCTCACACCACAGAGCAACACGAACACAGAGTACTTAAGAAAAAGAAGGCCCATACTGTGCTCTGTGGTTCACCTGGCAAGCCTTTTCCAAAGGGAGGCTATGTCGCTTCTGTGGCTTACTAGAGTTAAATCTTTAGTTAGTGAATATGTTCAGAAATAGAATGATATGTACATCTCCGTCAACTAGCTTAATAATAAGCCTTTCAGTTAAGAGCCTAGGCTTTTTGTACTAAACGGTGCCGTTCAACTAGCGGCCTGAATTATATTCAGCCGATGCGTCTTAATACAATATTTAGTGAACTGGCTGGCTGATGCTCAGGCCATTTATGCAATAGGGTGACCAGGTGACGAAAAAAACCGGCCAAGTGTGTCGGACCACGCACATTGAAGGTTTCCGTAGTTGAAATGAATTTATCCCAAGAACAAACTTAACTTTGTAGTTGAAAAACATGTTCTCCCATACATTTATACATAGACGTCACGGTCAATTCTCCAACCGCAAATGTAAGTTTGTAATCACAAATAAAAAAAACGGACTTTTTTTTACCGGTGCTATAAGACCTTACTTCCTGCCAAACATGATTCTAGGTCAACGGAAAGTACCCTGTAGGTTTTGATTTATTTGTGTGTATCAAATGTCGCTTAAATAGCCATATATTTTTATTGCGTTGAATTAGAAGCTTGATTTGTTTTCAGCCGCTACTGCCAAGTTAGATAATAGGAATAGGGATCCGCGGAAAATCTTATGAATGGTTCAAATCATATTTGGAAAATAGAGAACACCAAGTCGAAGTAGAATACTACAACGAACATGAAAAACATATCCAATACATTCGGTCAGATAGCAAGCAAATTAACGCCTCAATCCCCCAAGGGAGTGTTATTGGATGCCTCTTATTTATCATCTATATAAATGACCTCCCTACAATAATAAATGAATCATGTGTTCTGTTTGCCGACGATATCTCAGTACTAACTTCTTGCCACGACAATACCAACTTAACCGAAACACTTACAAGCATACTTAATAAAATAATAACTTGGATGACAGAACACAACCTTGAATTAAACTTCAATAAAACTAAAATCATGTCCTTCCATCCACGTCAGAAAACCCCTTTAGACTTAACATTTATTTACAACGACGCAAAAATTGAAACAGTAAAAGAATTCAATCTACTCGGCTTATCCATAGATACACATTTAAATTGGAAATCACATATTAAAAAAATCAGGTCAAAGCTATCAAAATTTTCCTATGCCCTCCGTGAAATAAAAAAATCCACAAATCTCTCCACTGCTCTGGTTACGTATTATGCCTATGCATACGCATGGTTAAACTACGGCGTAATATTATGGGGAAATAGTACAGACGCATCAACACTATTCATACTACAAAAACGACTGATTAGAATACTAGATAACACACTAGATGACATAGATAACACAGACAGCTGCAAACCCCATTTCCAAGAACATAAACTTCTAACCCTACCTTGCATATATATCTTGGAAATGTGCAAATTTGTTAGAAATAATCAAAAACTCTTTACTACACGCGAAAACATACAGACTCGCTACACACTACGACACAAAAACAGACTAAACCAACCAGGTTCAAAGCTGAAAATTCACTCCACAAGCACTTTAGTAATGTCAGTTAAAATATTTAATAAACTACCTGATGAAATTAAAAATGAACAAAAATTTAATATCTTTATAAATAAATTAAAACAATTCCTAATCTGTAAATGTTATTATAATGTGCATGAATATTTAAATGATAAATTTAATAAATAAACAATAATAATTTATTTCTAATTACCAATGATAATAATAATATATGTATAATTTAAATAAATATTAATGTTTAAATCCATTATATGAGTGGTAAAAATTATAAGTACACAATTAGTTATCAGCCTACCTACCTACACAAAACGAAAGAGTAGATTAATATTAAAATTGTTAACAAATAGCTATAATAGCCCTCCTCCTAATTTTTATGTTGTTATGCCCGACAGGGCCCACAATGCTCCAAAACTAATGTATGTCTTTATGTACCTACCACCTAAGTTCACATTGTGGAATGCAATAAATTTATTGAGTATTGAGTAGATTTCTCACCGACTAATTCCGATTCGTTAACTGCCCACACGCACAGATCACTATCATCTCCTATTTGTTAACTGCCCACACGCACAGATCACTACAGATGGCTCATTACGAGTATCATCTCCTATTCGTTAACTGCCCACACGCACAGATCACTATCATCTCCTATTCGTTAACTGCCCACACGCACAGATCACTACAGATGGCTCACTATCATCTCCTATTCGTTAACTGCCCACACGCACAGATCACTACAGATGGCTCACTATCATCTCCTATTCGTTAACTGCCCACACGCACAGATCACTACAGATGGCTCACTACGAGTATCATCTCCTATTCGTTAACTGCCCACACGCACAGATCACTACAGATGGCTCATTACGAGTATCATCTCCTATTCGTTAACTGCCCACACGCACAGATCACTATCATCTCCTATTCGTTAACTGCCCACACGCACAGATCACTACAGATGGCTCACTATCATCTCCTATTCGTTAACTGCCCACACGCACAGATCACTACAGATGGCTCACTACGAGTATCATCTCCTATTCGTTAACTGCCCACACGCACAGATCACTACAGATGGCTCACTATCATCTCCTATTCGATAACTGCCCACACGCACAGATTACTAAGATGGCTCACTATCATCTCCTATTGTCACCCGAGCAGAGCTCGGTCGCCCAAGTTTATAACAAGAACACCTTAGAATAATGACATGGCAGCATGGAATTAGTACGTACTATACATGGAATTAGTGTGAACTATCATAAATAACATAACATTACGCCTGTAATCCCCGATGGGTTAGGCAGAGGTGTACCACATAGTTATTGCTCCTGGGCTCCATAGAGTATTGCTAACCAAACGTGAAATGTCACTGCGTTATAAAGTACCCTTTTTGAGTTTTTCGCAAATAACTTAAAAACGGCGTCCTAGGTAAAAAATAATGAAATTATCAACACCCTTGTATGACACCCCGCGTGTTTCTAACTACAGATTAATGCTGACCATCGGACGCAACCTCTAATACACAGCATCGATCTTATTGCCATCAACCATTATTGGCACACATCCAGACTCCGGGCTACTGAGAAATTCCTGATGGAAAATCCCAATAACACTTTTCCCGACCTGGGAATCGAACCCAGAACCTCATGCTCAGCAATAGCGCTTGGGACTACTAGACCGCGGCAGTCACTATGAACTATCCTACCTATTAAATGAGTATTCTCTATCTTCACCAGAGCAGAGCGCGGTCGCCGAGGTTCTAACTTGGAGTTTGTGGCACTTCTGTGACTGTATATTCTAACATAGAGTTTGTGGCACTTCTGTGGCTGTATATTCTAACATGGAGTTTGTGGCACTTCTGTGACTGTATATTCTAACATGGAGTTTGTGGCACTTCTGTGGCTGTATATTCTAACATGGAGTTTGTGGCACTTCTGTGGCTGTATATTCTAACATGGAGTTTGTGGCACTTCTGTGGCTGCATATTCTAACATGGAGTTTGTGGCACTTCTGTGGCTGTATATTCTAACAAGGAGCTTGTGGCACTTCTGTGGCTGTATATTCTAACATGGAGTTTGTGGCACTTCTGTGGCTGTATATTCTAACATGGAGTTTGTGGCACTTCTGTGGCTGTATATTCTAACATGGAGTTTGTGGCACTTCTGTGGCTGTATATTCTAACATGGATTTTGTGGCACTTCTGTGGCTGTATATTCTAACATGGAGTTTGTGGCACTTCTGTGGCTGTATATTCTAACATGGAGTTTGTGGCACTTCTGTGGCTGTATATTCTGTGTCATCATCAAAACTGTTTAGATATGGGTAAGTGCTGTGTACTGAAGTCGAAAGCTATCTCAAAATGTTAATAGCGCTATAAAGTTGGTTTCTTTGAGCTAGCCGGCAGCCGACGTGCTCGCCTCGCAAGCGTTTACAAGTTGACAAAGAGCGGCTTTGTTTGACGATGATTACGATGATATGTTTGTTGAGAGGGGAGGTTGTTCTGTCGGATGAATGCGAAGGAACATTCATCAAGTATAGATGACTGGCAGATTCAGGAACGATGGTAATATCCATCAAATACATTCGGGAACTTCACAAAACATCTCAGACAAATTGCATTACATTGCCTCTTCTGTTCTGTAAATAGATTCCAATAACTTCATTGTCTGTTAAGACATTCCAATGACATTCTGCGAGGGTAGGCAGTAACATAACCATTACACTACCGTCCATCGTAGCGAGCCGGAGCAGCCTCCGTAAAACGGTTATGCAAAGTAGAGCGGCTCGTACAAAAGGTAAACAATTTTGCATATTTCAGGAAAATCGTCTCGTTCAAGGGATGCTCAAAGTGTAGAATTTCCACAGTCCACTGGAGTCTACGTGGGCTTGAAGCGACGTCTAACGATCCTATGTATCGTGTGTGTAAACCTAACATAGTAACATGAAAGAATACAGCTTAAGCTCGTTCTTATCTGGAACAGGAAGGCATTTTAAATACGTTAGCGTTGTTTGTGTAGGCCTGAGTCGCGAGTATAATTATCGTCACTTGTTCACTGATCACTTGTTGTGAGGCTACTTCATTGAGTCACGAGTATATCGTCACTGGTTCACTGATCACTTGTTATGAGGCTCACTTTTAAAAGTCTTGGTTTTGTTTAGAGAAAGAGTCTCTGACGCAAAACTAAACAAAAAACTTCATTATTAATATGAAAATCGTATTTCATTAGCCCGCGAGGGATGATAATATGGATAACTCTGATATAGGTATTCTGGAGCAACAAAACATAACGTCTGTTTTCCCAGAAGTATTAGAGATAACATCTTTTTTTTCAAATATGTGCACTAGGCTTTTTGCTCCACAAATACCTACTCAATCTTCTTAGTATTTAAAATTCATTTTATATTCCGTATGTATTTTATGGAAGTTTTGCTCAGTACATTACCCCGTTTGATCGCGATACTGTTCAGCAGCTCAGTAACATGGCGTCGACATGCTCTAAAATAATCAACATTTTGTGCCGACATTATGGCTATAAAACTGGTTGCTTTTTAATATTAATAAGTTAGGCTGCCACCGCCCCACCGGGCCACAGAGTAGACAATTGCGAGAGACACGGTCGCTCAACTTTATACATTAGACGTTTTGTATTGCCGGTCTGTAGAGATTGTTATGTACTTATTATTGTGCAGCCGGCCGTCCGTCTGAGGGTTGCAAAAAGTTCCGTTTAGCCGTCACGCACCCTAGTAAACACTCGGATTCAACTAAACTCTGACACTTTGCTAAATGACTCTACTAAGCCCTCGTACTGGATCAAACTCTGCCACTCGATTCAACTACTCCACTCTACTAAACTCTTGTTGTCCACTACACTCTCGCACTCAGATAGTAAAACTCAATGCTTTTGCACTCGACTACTTCATGTTCTGTAACGCACATTATTACAAGTAGTAGGTAAGCCTACAGTTTGCCGCGATGATGTGGTAAGTCGGAGGGGATTATATCTGAATATTATCAGGTCGGCGCGACTTCCGATCACTTACACAAACTGCCGACGACGAATACTGAACGGGCTCATTATACGTCACTAATTAATAACCAAGTATGTCAGTCGGGTAAACACACACAGGTATGTACTCTGTTATTAATTGCGAGACAGCAAAGACAGGGTTATGTCTTTCACGTGTATCAATGTATCAATATCTTTGTATGTGGAATTCTTTACACCCTCGAAGCAACCTAACAGCTGCACAGCTGGACGGATTTTAAAACAAGAGTTGTTTATCGTCTACTCTAGGTCGTACCATGGTTATAGGCAAGGTGCCTCAAGGGCCTCATACTGCATGTTATGATTTAAGAGCAAGAAGTATTTATTTTCTACTTAAATTTTGTGATTCGGTTTTTATACTGCCGAATTGTTAATTATTTTGTAAAAAAAAAAAATTACAACCCGTTTATTTCTGGCTTACAGTTTTCCCACTGGCTTACAGTTTTCCAACTGGCTTACAGTTTTCCCACTGGCTTACAGTTTTCCAACTGGCTTGCAGTTTTCCCACTGGCTTACAGTTTTCCCACAGGCTTGCAGTTTCCCACTGGCTTACAGTTTTCCAACTGGCTTGCAGTTTTCCCACTGGCTTGCAGTTTTCCAACTAGTTTGCAGTTTTCCCACGAGATTGCAGTTTTCCCACTGGCTTACAGTTTTCCAACTGGCTTGCAGTTTTCCAACTGGTTTGCAGTTTTCCCACGAGCTTGCAGTATTCCCACTGGCTTACAGTTTTCCCACTGGCTTACAGTTTTCCAACTGGCTTGCAGTTTTCCATGCCAAAACGTTTCAATATACATAGGTACTTTTAATACAATGTTGTTGATACGAGTATATTTAAATTCCATTCTTACGTAATTATTTAATTCTTACTACTTATGTAATTCTCTGACTAATATCCTAACAACCCAACAAACTACCTACTTATGTTGTTCCTAGCAACGCCCATTTAACCAACTTCCCAAAAAGGAGGAGGTGCGTAGAACTTCTCATAACTCCGTCATTTATGAACCGATTTTTATTTTTTTTGTATTGGTCCCATTTTTATCAAAATTCAGTTTTGATGCAGGAATCCATGAGGAATTCAGGGAAATCAAATATTATAGGCATACACATGATTTTGGTATTTTGAACAACAAGTTAATCATTTGCATTCAGAAAGTATGATTTGGTGAAGTGGAACTGATGAAGAGGACCACAGATGGCCACCGGAACTACTCAATAATAAGTATTTCACTGGTGGCGATAACATATATCGATTAAGATAGTTAAACGATTATGAAGCACATTTAAATAAATAATTCTGATGAAAATGGTACCATCGAACTGATCTGAAGATGAAGCCACCAGAACTCCGTCATAAAACAATATATCCTAGCCGTATTTGGGCTTATTGGAATTTCAAAAATGAGATGCACTCTGCCTATAAATGATTTTAAGGGTAATACCCTGGCATCAAATTGCGCTACTTGAGCCGTATGTCATGTGTGGCCTTGATTGTCAGAAGGCAAATTTAGTAGCCTCGTTATTTCCGTCAATGATTTGTTGCTGTGTGGTCGCTTTAAAAATTTGGTGGCGTCCAAATCTGATAAAACTATGACACGACTAAGCGCGACGTATATTTGCCCTTTTGCTATTTTTTTTTTCCAAGATCGATCACGGCTCTATCGAGGGGATCCCGTTCCTGTAATCTATGGACTGTGACCGCATATTTTTTTATTGGATGAGATGATGAAAAAGAATTAAATGTTACATGGTGATTATATTCTATTTACAATTTTAATAGGACTGTACTTAAATTTTTAAAATTAAATTTCATTAATATCATGTTGGGCCAATAATCTGACAAATAGTCTACCAAGGGGTATCGTGTTAACTGGGTTGTGGAGGTCAGGTAGGTAGTCGCTCCATGTAAAATACTAGTATTCAGCTGTATACGGTTAGACTGGAAGCTGACCCCGACATAGTTGGGAAAAGGCTCGGCAGATGATGATGAATTTCGGGCCGGTAATTACTGAGAGGCAAACAAAGAAATGTTTATGCCTTTCTACAATTTCAAGCCAGTTTTAAGAAATGTACGATTCCATCTTTATTATTACCTAGATAAGTTTATACCACGTTTTCTAAAACAAATGAATAAGATGTTTCATACAAACTGTATCCCCCCTTTTTACCCACAAAGAGGTTAATTTAAATCATTCCACTTTGCCCCACCAAGTCGAACGCCTAAAATTGTTCAGTGGAATCTGCCCTATGTAGTTCGATTTCGTGTTCTATTTCGGGCAGAATCCATCAAGATTTTAGGCTAGTGGAATCTGCCCCACTAGGGTTGGCACCTTAGAATTTGTGTACGTAGGTAAGCTCGTTTTTTTTTTTTTTAAGTAAGAAATGTATCTTAGTAAAATGTAACTAGGTCTTATACTCGTATTTACTAAGATTTCATTTTATTTGTAAAAAATCGTGTAATTATTCATCTGTGATTTACAGCCCTATTCCTTCCAGAAACAACTAGTGAATAAAACAATTATTTTTGTACTTTTATTTTGAAAAACTACCTACTATCTCAACGTCATCACGCCACGTGCGTGCGTACATTTAGCGGCAATTGTTGGACGCCATTTTTTTCACAGCTTTGACTTTCTATCTAGACATATTCGTTGAGTCCTTCCTTGGGACTTGTTAATTTGAATATCGACGTTGATCGACAGATATAAATTTGGACACTTTTTCTTGTTTTTTCCGTGTTCCCTCTCTTGCCTGTGCAATGCCAGGGGGCCACGATATCCCTTTCGGACTTTCCCGCAACCCCGGCAGGCAATGGTCTCATCGGACCCCTTCATTCGCTGACATCTCTTTGAGGCGCGCGTGGAACACAACGCGCCGTCGACCCGGGCTTGGTCCTTACCGGACGGCGAGCTGCCCCTGTCAATCAAAATAGGACAGTTTAAAAAGACTTCATTTTTGTTGGCATATTGATATTTATTTACTATTACCACCTACATTTTTGGTTACAGGTCGAAACCGATTAAACACAACCATGTTTAATCGGTTTTTAGGTGACATCTCTGAGTGTGGAAATTGTGACTACATTGTTGTATTGGGTTTCGACCTCTAAAAACAAATGTATGTGTAGTATTTATATCGATGGCAGTAGGATCCTATTGACAGGTCACTTACAGTTCGCTTTTTCTAAGTTTTCGTGGTGATATTTTCACAGAATACATCGGCTGAAGTCACGGATAGCTGAAGTCCACGTACGTGCGCTAACTCCAGTGTCAACGAACGGTTACCCTTCAGTAGCTCTGGATCATCACGCTACGCAAGAGCAAGCTCCATGAAGTCCACTGGCACAGTGACTGCCTCAATCCGAGACAATGCATCGGCCACCTGGTTGTCTTGCCCTGAAACGGATGGATGTCAGTCGTGAACTGAGAAATAAAATACAGTTGATTAATCTGCCTTGGTGAACCTTGTTGTTCTTTCTTTTTAAATGCACTTATCAGCAGCTTATGATCGGTGTAAACTGTGAAAAGTTGTGCTTCTACCATATGCCGAAATTGATTATGGCTTCGTATATCGCGAGGAGTTCGCGATCATAAGCACTGTATTTCTGCTGCGTGGGGCTCATCTTCTTCAAGTAGAAAGCTAAGGGCTGCCGGATCTACCTTCTGCTGTAATACAGCTGCTAACGAAACATTGGATGCATCTACTATCAATGCCAGCTGCGCATCAATAACCGGGTGAACCAACAGTGCTGCATCTGAAAGGCTATGCTTACAACGCTTACAAATTTCTAACAACTGGGAAGTCCACTTCACTGGTTTCGTTCCTTTCATGCCTGGGCCTGCCAACAAATATAGCATTCTTCAAGAAACGCCTATAAAAATTGAACATCCCTAAAAATCTTCTCAAGCATTTTATAGTCTGAGGCGGTGGGTAATTCTGAATAGCCTTCACATTCTCCTCTAACGGGCACACTTCTCTTGTTGAAATAGAATAACCAAGTTGGTAGATATTCTTCTTCTCTCTTCTTTTTTTATCATAACAAAGCTTAAATCGTGAGTAATTATATTAACTAGGCTGATATCTTAGGCTAATCAGCACTTTTCTGAACGTCAAAAATACATAAGACAGTCCCCCAAGAACGCCCGCCCTTCACCACTTCCTAGTGCTTTAGCTGGGAAGAACAAACTCCCCAGCAGCACAGCTGTCTGTCTGTTCAGTTAGAAAAACCTAATTCTATACAATATTACTTATGACAAAATAATTTACATAACGCAACACAATTTTTTTTATTAAATTATTTGCTATAATGTCAGCTAGCACACGCCAATATACCAACAAAAACACAGAAAAAAAAAAAAAAAAACAGAACTTACTACCTGAATGAACGCCTCCAGGTATAATGGACGTGAGGACGGGGTTGCGTTGCAGCACGATTCGGGGAGATTGTCGTGGTAGGCGCATACTTCTCCCCGAACCGAACTCTCGCCGAGTTCCACAACTCCCTTGCGGAGTTGAGAGTCGTCGTCGTCGGGTTCTGTTCCCTCCCCGTGCTCGTCCTCGGGGACTTCAATGCCAAGAATGTGGCTTGGGGTTCCCGGTATACGGACACACGGGGCAGGATGGTGGAAGACTGGGCGCTGGAGACAAGCCTGGTCGTCCTTAATCGGGGTTCTGTCCCCACGTGTGTGCGGATGCGGGGTGAATCAGTGGTGGACATCTCGTTCGCTAGCCCCGCTCTGTCGCCGCGTGTCATTGACTGGCGCGTCATGGAGGGGGTGGAGACGTATTCCGATCACCGGTACATCAGGTTTGACGTCTCCACCCAGACCTCGAGCGCGCCGGTCCGACAGGCCCCGAGTGGCCCGCGGTGGGCGCTGAAGCAGCTGGACCGGGAGCTCCTCCTGGAAGCCTCGATCGTGCAGGCCTGGGTGTCATCACCGGACAGGCCTGCCGACATCAATGACGAGGCGGAGTGGTTCCGGGAGGCCATGTCCTAGATATGCGACGTGGCTATGCCCCGGGTCCAGCCCGGACGTGCTTCGCGCCAGGTGTACTGGTGGTCGCGTCAGCTGACGACACTGCGCAATGCGTCCGTTACTGCGCGACGCCGGTACACTAGGCACCGCAGGCTCCGTATTCGACCTCCGGATACGGAAGCCATTCAGGCGGAGCTGTACGAGGGGTACAGAGTGGCGAAGACCGCCCTCTAAGCGGAAATCCTGCGGGCCAGGGCACTGGCCCACGAGGAGTCGCTGGAGACTCTGAACAGAGACCCGTGGGGACGCCCATATAAAATGGTGCGGGAGAAACTCCGCCCATGGGCTCCCCCGTTGACGCAAAGTCTCCGGCCGCAGCTTGTGGGGGACGTGGTGAGCGCTCTGTTCCCTTCGAGAGGGGAACACGCCTCCCCGCCCATGGCTCCGCCTACTGCGGTGCCTGATGCGGACCACACCGCCGACGACGACGACGATGCTCTGGAGGTGACCGAGGTAGAGATGAGGGTGGCGGTACGTAGGCTGAATGCCAGAAATACCGCCCCAGGACCCGACGGCTTACCTGGGAAAGCCTGGGTCCTGGCCTCAGAGGCTCTCGGGCCTCGACTAAGGGGGCTCCTATGCGCATGTTTGGAGAGGGGCCAGTTCCCGCTTTGTTGGAAGACGGGGAAACTGGTCCTCATCAAGAAGCCGGGGCGCCCTGCGGACTCTCCGTCCGCTTACCGGCCTATAGTGCTGCTCGACGAGGTAGGCAAGCTCTTTGAAAGAGTCATTGCAGACCGCCTTGTCGGGCGGCTGGTGCGGGTGGGGCCGGATTTGGCGGAGAGCCACTTTGGTTTCCGCAGGGGGCGCTCCACGGTGGACGCCATCATGCGCGTGCGAGCCCTCACGATGGGGGATGCGGTGGCTCGGGGTGGGGTCGTCCTGGCGGTGTCTCCAGACATCGCCAACGCCTTCAATACCCTGCCCTGAAGTTGCATCAGGGAGGCACTCTGGTATCACCGGATGCCGACCTACCTCTGGTCGAGGTCTATCTGGCAGACAGGGCCATCATCTACCCTGGTCACCAGGGAGAGTGGAACCGGCGAGAGATGTCGTGCGGTGTCCCACAGGGATCGGTCCTGGGGCCGCATCTGTGGGACATCGGATACGACTGGGTGCTGCGCGCCGACCTCCCCAATGGCGTCAGCGTCGTTTGTTACGCTGACGACACGTTGGTCCTGGCGCAGGGGAGGTCGCACCAGGTGGCAGCTGAACTAGCGACACACGGGGTTGCGACAATCGTGGCCAGAATCCGGCCGTTGGGACTCGAGGTGGCCTTGCACAAGTCTGAGGCCATGTGTTTTCATGGTCCTCGGAACGCGCCACCGTCGGGTTCCCAAATAACGGTAGGAGGTGTTCACATCGGTGTCGAGTCGACGATGAAGTACCTGGGACTCGTCCTCGACAGTCGGTGGAACTTCGTGGAGCAATTCCGACGTTTGGCTCCCAGACTGGACCGGGCCGGGGCTGCCTTGAAGCGGCTCCTGCCCAATCTAGGGCGTCCAAACGCCTCCTGCCGGAGGCTATACGCGGGGATCGTGCGGTCCATGGCCCTGTACGGGGCACCGGTGTGGGCGCATTCGTTGAGGCGGCGGCCTGCCCGCCGGTTGAACGCGTCCCAGAGGGTCATGGCCACCCGGCTGGTCCGGGGATACCGCACGGTCTCCGGTGAGACAGCGAGCCTCCTTGCCAGATTGTCGCCATGAGATCTGGAGGCAAAAGTCCTCGCGCATATTTGGGAGTGGCGCGGGGAGGCGAAACGCCGGGGCTTGACTCCGATGCCGCGAGAAATCGCGGCAAAGCGGACAGAGCTCCGACGGGATCTCATGGCGGCATGGAGAGTGCGATTGTTGCAACCCAGTGCTGGGCACGCCACTATTGCGGCGATAAGTCCCCTCTTTGAGGAGTGGCTGGAGAGGCGCCACGGCGTCCTCACCTTCCGCCTGACGCAGTCCTCACAGGACACGGCTGTTTCGGGAGGTACCTGTTTCGGATAAGGCGGGAGGAAACGCCCGGGTGTCATCATTGCGTGGATCGCCCGGAGGACACGGTGGAGCATACGGTGGAGGTATGCCCGGCTTGGGCAGAGCACCGCCGTGTCCTCGTGGAGGCGATCGGTGGCGGGAATCTCTCGCATCCGACCCTGGTCCAGGCCATGGTACGGAGCGAGAGGGCATGGGAGGCCGTCACCTCCTTCGGAGGAGCGCGTGACGGAGAGGCAAATTTCGCGCCCTCACGCCCCTAACCACCGCAGGAGAAGACGCCCTGGGCGTCGGGAATCCATAGCCGATTCCCGGCCACCATAGGCGCGGGCTTGCGGACGGTGAGCAATGGGTAGCTCGCCGACAAGCCCGGGTCGACGGCGCGTTGTGTTCCACGCGCGCCTCAAAGAGTGTCAGCGAGTGAAGGGGTCCGATGAGACCATTGCCTGCCGGGGTTGCGGGAAAGTCCGAAAGGGATACCGTGGCCCCCTGGCATTGCACAGGCAAGAGAAGGAACACGGGTGGGTTTTAGTCAGTAAGAGTCTGACATGCCCTCCCGCTCCACCCAGAGCGGGAGAAGACATTTGATGATTTCCCACCCAAAAAAAAAAAAAATATAATGGACGTGCCAGTTTACATATAGCTGTTAAAGCTCGAAAAAAAATCGATGTCAGAAATAATAAACTAGGACCGTCGAAATAAAAACAAATAAACAGTTAATTACTAAAAACAATAACAAAACTATGATCAGCAAGACGTCCTGCCACCCCAAACAGCACTCGTTCACGAGCATAACGCAAGGATCACCATATTCGAGGGAAGGAGGCAACCCGACCCCCGACACTACCACAAGCAGTGATATCTAAGAGAGCATGACGATCTTGCTGCACGTTGCTCAGGCAAGAATAATAATAATTTTCGAGTTCGCTAGCTAACCACATATTGCAATAAAACTCATAAAAAAACATTGTAATGAGTAGATTATGCCAATAATAAAAGAAAATAAAATTAAAATAAATGGACTTATACAGTCAAATAAAATAAACAATATTATGCAACTAAACAATAATATGAACTCATACTCGTATAGTTTCATGTAGTCGTTGATTCTACAACACTTGTTTGTTGCTTGGGGGGGCGCTACATTGGTGTAGCTGAATTATTCCCAAGCCTTTTTGTCGTCTAAGTAATCTTTAACTTTATAGAAACCTTTTTGACATAGTTTCTGTTTAATAAACGATTTACATTTATTGAGGCTCAGTTCTTTAATATGGCTTGGGAGTTTTTTTATAAAAAACGTATACTTTGACACATAAATGAATTACAATTTTTTTGGAGACTAGTCCTGGGCACAATAAATAAATCTTTGTTACTAGTTATGGTATGAATATCGCTGTGCTTAGAATATAGATTTATATTATTTTTTTCATAAATCAGGTTTATACATATTGAGACGCTACGGTCATTATGTTTATTTAAATGTATGCCTTAAATTTATTCCTCAGTGAATGCCTACAATTTAGGTTATAAATTGCTCGAATAGCTCGTTTCTGAAGCACAAATATAGCCTAAATGTTGACTGCATTTACCCTCATCAAAACGCCGTACGACATTACATTATGGAAAAAACTAAAATATACTAATCGAGCTGTTTCTACATCAGTCAAATGACGGTTTTTATAGACCGTGTTGGCTGCAGAGCTTAGCCGCTTCGACAATTTAGTTATATCGTGGGCAACACTGCAGCTTCGAATGCAAAGTAATACCTAAGAACACAGTGGTGTCAACAAGATCCAATTCCGCTCCATTTACTAATACATCGGTTTTCATCTGCTTAACGTTAATTGTCAGAAATCTAATACATTTAGTCTTTTTGACGTTTAAAAGTAAATTAATAACACTATTGCACTATTTTAGAGTGAGCAATAGTTACATCGTCAGTAACTTTCTGTGGTATCTGAAAAAGCCTCAGCCTTTAAAAAGCCTGTTCGCTATCGATTTCTACCCCATCGCTCCAGTTGGAATAGTCCGGAAATAAATAAAACGTAATCTATTCTGTGTTGAAACTCAGAATAGATTACGTTTTATTTATTGGATTTATAAGGATGAGGAACTCGTGGCTAAGTAATAACTGCCGCACGGGTCGATCCATCAGGTTAAGCTACGCTTGCCGAGGTTGGTCTGAGGATGGGTGACCATCTTTACATACCGAGACTCCTCCGTGCCTCGGAAAGCACGTTAAGCCGCTGGTCCCGGCTGTCATTCGTGGATCTTTGACAGTCGTTACTGGTCGTCAGAAGCCCGAAAGTCTGACAACCAGTCTTACCAAGGGGTATCGTATCACCCAGTTGCTGGGTTGTGGAGGTCAGATAGGCAGTCGCTTCATGTAAAATACTGGTATTCAGCTGCATCCGGTTAGACTGGAAGCCGACCCCAATATAGTTGGGAAAAGGCTAGGTAGATTGATTTATAAGGATGAGGAAAGTGGAGGAGGTAACCGTGTGGTCCAAGCAGAACTTATATTATTAAGAACTAAAAGGGAAGTGCTGTGACGTCTACACTTGAGGGATACAATCGCACTACTTATAATGTTATAATATTATATAATAGTCGAGTCTTTGTGAATTTGGATGATTGATTTGGATTAGGACAAAGGATACTTTTTATCCCGGTAGTACATTCCCGTGGCACAATGTGCGACTATCACGCGGGCGAAGCCGCTGACCAAGACTAGTAATCAAATGAATAATGGTTAAAAATCTAGACTATATCAACCTCACGTCAAAAGTAAGACTTGCAAACAAGAAGCGCTGCGCTACGAAATAAAGGCTTTGTCAAAGTCAAATTATTACCATAAAGTTGCGGCAGGCCGCGAACTGCCGCAAACACAGCATATCCTTACTAATAATTGTTAACATTTCGCGTTAGGCTCTATTTGTAATCATTACTACTATTTCACTGAAATTATTCCACAATTTTCACTAAAATACCGCAAATAGGTATCCGTGTTATAACAATAGAGATTTTATTTTAATAGTTAACTTGACACTGCGCTCTTCCAATACATTATAATTATTGAATGCTATACAAGCACACCTGATTCCCAACAGGATTAAGCAGGACAGATATATTATTATTTCCATGTATACGAACAGCCACTTGTCAAAATCGATTCCAGTTCCGGGTGCTACAGAAAAATTCCTGACAGAAAACCGAAGGCTACTCAATATTGAGTTACGTCTCTGACAGGCTGGTAGCCTGGTACAATATTTACACTTATTATTTGACTCCATCCATCATTGTATTTATTTATTATTAAACTTACACTCACTATCTTTACTGGATGACCCCAATACAATAGTGGTTTGCAAACACACTACAAATAAATTGAAAAATCAACAACTACAACTAGTAAGTAGTTGTAGTTGTTGATTTTTCAATTTATTTATAGTGTGTTTGCAAACCACTTCAACTATTTTTAGGAATACCTAAAAATTTAAACTTTAAAAATACAAAGCAACACTAAACTCTATTAAAAACACAATCTGAAGTCAGACTACAGAACAATATGTACCTACCTATGCAATAATTATCAAACAAAACTTTATTTTTTTTTAATGCTCTATAATCTTAGCCTCTAATACAAAATCAGACTTATCACAGAATATTTAAATTTATCTAACAAAATTCTACAAACCTCTTGCGACTTCACTTATTACACGAAAATATGTAAATTCTCTCATGCACTTCGTTACATAATATTATATTAGTACATACATGTCGTCGGATGATTTGATAATTCGAATTTTCACGAAAATCGTAGGGATATTGCGAAAATACGGATAATTAGACTTGATGAAAACATTTCTGCGAGCAACTTGCGCTCGTCGCCGGTTGGTCACAGTTCTAACCTGACCTAAACTATTTCACCCAGTTCAATATGACGAATCTAATTAACGGTGCGTTCGCAATATCCCTAGGGTTTTCGCGAAAATTAGAATTATCAATTATTTCCGGGAAATTCGAGATTTACTGATGAAAAAATTACTTATAGATACGGTGGTTGGAAGTAAAAGAATGAACTTCGAAACAAAAATTCAAAAGATATTTTTCTTAAAAACCGGCCAAGTGCGTGTTGGACCACGCACAATGAAGGGTTTCGTAGTTGGGATGAATTTATCGCAAGAACAAACTTAACTTTGTAGTTGAAAAACATGTTCTCTGGATACGGAATGTATGGGAGAACATGTTTTTGCAACCGCAAACCTGTAAGTTGGTCGATTATTACTCGTTAACTTGTAAAGCCTGCTTAGCTGTGATATGTGATAATTTGGTGATATATACTACTGCCGTGAATTTAAAAGGTACGTCTCTCTCACCAAATTTTTTACGTTTCTTCCGTACGGTCATTGTAGAACAAATAAAGTTAGGTATATTTTTTTACACAAAAATCATTTACACCCGAAAGGTTGGAAATCGGGCTTAAACCTAATTACACCAAAAACAGCCGGTTTAAACCCACCTGGGTTTAAATCCGGTAACCCTGTGGGTGGATTGAGGATCTATACACAACACATGCATTTTTATTTCAAGAAAAATAACTAACTTTGGTGAAATCTTCGTCGCTCCAAAGAAATAACCAATATTTGACAATAATTCGTATTTCGTATGACCCCGAACACAGCCAGCGCCATCTGCGTTGAGCTTTTCAGATTTGCCCCCCTGGTCATTTGTAGTCACCCGTTTAATTGGAACAATGACAGAGGTAGAGTGCGTTGGTGCCATGGTCACAAACCCGACTGCTGAGCACAGAGTCGTGGATTTAAACCCCAGGTCATCCAGTTATAGGAATGTTCCATTAGGAATTTCTCTGTAGCAACTCAAAGTCTGAATTCGGGCCCGATTGATGGCAATATTGGCAAGAAGCTCGCCACCTACATGAGACTGGAACATAATTGGCGAAATGTGGGGGCACTAATACTAAGGGCTAGGCGGGGGGCCAGCCTTCAGAGAGTACAGGCAGGATGTTATGTGTTGTGAGAAAGACAATAAAGACAAACAAATCTCTGAACTGAAAACCAAAATACGATACGATAGATTTTCAAATAAAGAAATGCAAAGTGTTATTAGCCAACCTGCACCCTGCAGCCCAGGCAAGGTACAAGGAAATCCATGTTATATTTGTCGTTCGTACACAAATTAGCAGCGCGGCGACGGGGATGTTTTGTTCCCCTCTACCCCTCCCCTCCACCCGCGCCCGCCCGCCCCCTCCGATGTGCCAATTAACGTTGAACGGTGAAAAGATTTGCTTTTCCTTTAGATGTTTTCAGGAGCAAATTTTACAAGCCTGCTGTGTTCGGGTATCTTGGAATTAAATCTGCACACTTTATTTTCATTTGTGTTTCGTAAAAGGTTTGATGGCGATGAAGTTTATTATTTGATTCGTCAGTGACGAGATCTACTTGAATCTAAATGATACGTAGTAAAAGAAAAACGGCCAAAGAATTATTTACCGAGAAAATGAAAGCATTATTATGTTTAAAACATCCTCGTAAGTACATTTGGCCGCCTGTGAACATGATTACATCAGGAACCCTTCCGCAATTACGTCTTCCCGACCTTTTCATTTTTTCATAAAAACAGGAACATTCCTGTTCCGTTGAACATAAAATAGGTACTGCTGAAGAATTCAGAATTTCCCCGAATGGTGGACAGATCTGCTGCTTACCATAACAAAAGCAAAAGATTCCGCGATCGAGTCCCGGCCACAAAACATCCGCCGGACAATACACGGAGTGACTGGAGGCCATCGCTTGATGATACCACAGACTACGGAGACACAGAAGACCCGCTCGTAATGACGCACCACTGTCACACTGATAAGTCGATGAACCACAGGCACATGATTCGGAAGCGAATTAAGCGATATAGGCGCATTGTTATGATAGCCAAACAAAGGTATATATTTTGTGTTCTTTCTTTGGATGAGCCTATTATACACAATGGTAGACTACATTTCTACAATAATGCCAAGGGCATATCTACCTTCTAATCGTAGTCCATCAATCGACCTCGAATAAGAGACTGAGTAGACCTTCTACACCCATATTCTTCGTCGTTAGTTTTGTTTGCGTTGTCACCCCCCCCCCCGCTCCCCGCATCCCCTCGGTCGCCTCCAATCAATGTAACTGGAGAACCGTCGGAAATTCCCTCGATAAGTCAGTCAAGATTGGAATTTATCGACGAAGTTGTCCCTCTCTGCTAGTTTGTCCTCTACAAGTTCACTCCTGACCTAGTCTGGAGACTGACGGCACATTGACACACTGCTCAACAATAGAATTACAGTTCAACCATCAAACTCTCAATAATCCTGTTACCGAATTACGTCAATCCAAGTCTAGATATCGGAAGGCTTTTGCTCTGCAGTAGGACGTCACAGGCTTTTAATAATAATAATATGTCTAGATATGCTAGGCCCACACTGTTCGTGTAGGGTATTACCAATATTTATTTGGTAGTAAATGAGCCGATTTTGTAGGCCCGGTTCTGGAATTTGTAGTAAAACCCTTAAAAAGTTACAGGACGTTTAAGGTGGCTCCTCAAAGTTCAACTGAGGGTCTATAGAAAAATGTGTTACATAACTATTAAAGTAGTTGATCAAATCGGATAACAATAGCACTAATATTTAGTAGAAAGTGTGAGTATCTTGTTTAAAACCCTTTTGAACGTGTTGAAAACTTTTACTGATCGGTGACATAGTATTCTGTCTGAAAACTGTTGGATATTATGATGAAAAAGGTTGCCCAGATGGAGAAAAAAATTATATCAGACAAATTTAGTGTTTCACGTTACTTATCAGACAACTTTTCGATTGTCAGAAATTTTGAATAAATCTGATTGCGGCGTAATAAAGTTTTACGTACGATTATTAAAGAGCTTACTTACTCGAAACCATCGAACTGTAATTAAAAGATTTTATAAAATAAATTGAACAAAAAGAAACTGGTATAACGTTTGAACACCGTTTAATGAAAAAAAAACATCGCGTGATCATTGTCGGACTCATCATCGCTGTCGTGAGGGATAGGAGCGTAACAAGCACCGCGCGGTTGCCGGCGGAAACGTTCTTCTGGTTTTTGGAATATGGGTAACATTTAAAATTTCTGAAAACAGGTTTTAGTAACCCTGATAACTAAACAAATTATTAAAAAAAAAAAACAGGTTGCTATGAGACAGATCGGTAAAATTTTTGACATTTTTGAAAATGCGCTCAGGCCAAATTTGGCGCACGCAGGTCTGAAAACAAACTTTTTCATAATAAAATTACGAAACCTATGTACATTTGTAATATCGACATATTGAGATGAAACCGTCTGCATATTTTTTGACATAGCAGAAATGGGCTCCCGTAAAACTGGGACGTTTCTGACCGGTACTTTCCACCGAGTCTGGTACAAATTCTAATTCAATGTTTAATTCAAATGACCAACTACTTTAGTAGCTAATACATATATATTTTATATAGACCATCAGGATTGAGGAGCCACATAAAATGCGAAATATATAGTTTTTCCATTTTATTTTAAATTATACTAAAAATATGTTATGTTGTTACTTTCAAAAATAATATATCAAAACATAAACCAAAACATTGCAGTTAGGTATCTCAAATCCAGCCGTACAAAACCCTTTTTTTTTGGAGAGATTAAGTATAATTACTACTAAATGCTACCAAATTTTTAAAAATATGCGTCAGCTAGTTTTCTAGTTCTAATGTGGCTCCTCAATTCAGACGTCTGAATTGAAGAGTCACCTTAAATAATTACTCAAAGCATTTTTGTACTGCCTACGAATTTGAACGATTTGTCATTTTTTCAAAGAGGTTGGGATTTGTTTTGACAAAGATACTAATTTCTAATGTATAAGTATTTTTAAAGATTTAAAGTACGGTGCACAGCTGTCATGTTTTCAGAACACACATGGCTCTAATGCATATTTATTGTGCCTCGAATATCCCTTATCCGGGGAATTACCCCAAAAAATAATTCGGTATCGTAGGACTGGTACTGGACTCAGTACATGGTGCATCAAGATCTTAATATTCATAAAAAAGCTTCACATATTAATACCATTGCCGGTGTAGAAATATTAATATTAAAATTATAGTACAGACGCCGCTGTCAAAATTTATAATTAAATTTTTTATTAACTGAATAGAAACAGTGGTCTAAAAGCCAGGCAAATATCTTTATAGTATTTATCGCCAATCATTACTAAACAATGGTAGTCCATATTAAAATCTTGAACCTTCTTCATAACATTTGCGAGTATTTCCTTTATACCACACATAATGGCAATACTCAAACTGTTCGCTGAAAGTATCTTCTATAATTTCCGCCGGTCGATAGTAGTTGCAGTTACTAAGGACACATAGTTTTCTTTTTCTTTGCTTTTCTTTTATTATGTAATTTCCTCGTTATAACTGCTTTCTGGTTAGATAATATGATTAAAGGCTCTGTCTGTGTTTGTTTGTTGTTTTTCAGACATTTCTTAATTGGAGTTGACTTTTTGTGTTTTTTAATGGGGCTATTTGTAAGTTCTTTAAGCAAGTTGTTCTTGCTTTGCAAATCAATATTTATTTGCTTAAGGTCATTGTCCTCCAAAAACAGTGACTCGATTTCCTGATGTGCACTGTTTAATTCTAACACAAGCTTGACAATTTATTGTTGTTGTCATATTAGGTCTTTACCCATGAAATTGGAGATTTGTATGATAATTTTAAAATATATATATATTTTTTTATTTTTTATTTCTTCTATTCAAAGTACTGGCCCAAATTATCTATACAATTTTGCCATTTTGATGGCAGTTTGTTTATCCTTTTACTGTAGAAGTCTGCCGGATGGGAGGCGATGAAGTCAGCGAATGCGTTTTGTACTGCCTCTCGGGTGTTGATTTTTTTCCCAGTTAAAAAATTGTCTAAATTTTGAAAAAAGTAGAAATCTGTTGGGGCAAGGTCCGGTGAGTACGGTGGGTGACGGAGAGCTTCCAGCTATAACTCTTGTAGCTTTGCGATGGTGTGACGTGTAGTGTGAGCTCGCGCGTTGTCGTGGAGAAGCAATGGGGAAGAGCGATTGACTAGTCTTGGTTGTTGAATTACGAGCTTCTCCATCATTGTTTGCAATTCTTGGCAATTGACATCTGCCGTCACTGTTGTGCCATTTGGTAAGAAGCTGTGATGTACAAGTCCGGCACTGGTCAACCAGACAGTCACCATCATCTTCCTATGAGTAATCTTTTTTTTAGCGCCCTGATTAGGTGCTGTACCCGAATCCACCCACTGAGACGAACGCTTACGGTTGTCGTACAGGATCCACTTTTCATCGCAGGTAACAGTTCGATTAAGAATTCCCTCGTTTCTATGCCATATTGTATATAAAAAAATCTCGCTGTTGGTCGCTTAGTTCGTGTGGCACCCACTTATCTAGCTTTTTATCTTTCCGATTTGACGCAAGTGCTTTAATATTGTTTTGACACTAACTCCAAGGCCCGCAGCAAGCTCAGGCGTAGATTGAGTTGAATCCGCTTCCAATATCGCCTTCAATTCGTCGTCGTCGACAATGGTTACCGACCGACCGCGAGACTCGTTCTTCAACTCAAAATTTCCAGATTTAAAACGATTGAACCATTAATGGACTGTGTTTATACAAGCATTGTTAAGCCCGTACACGTCGTTAATGTATCGTGTTGTTTGCGCAGCGGTATTTCCACGTAGGAACTCATATTCGAAAATTGTACGAATTTTCTCTTTATCCATGGCGCCAAAACAATGTCACAAAAACAAAAGACTGAATTTGAAATTAAATTAACGCGTCATTCGAATAAAATTCATTTGAATTTCGAATTGCCCGCCAATCCAAAGATAATTAAATCTGAAAATGCTGGTTATACAATCTCCAATTACATACCTATGTAATTGGAGATTCTATACAAATAATAGGTCTAGTACCTACTAGACCTATTATTTGTCATTAATATCATCACTGTACTGTGTGACTGTTTACAGTATCTCCGGATGTATCGCTCGTGATTGGTTGATGACGTTATTTGAATCTGATTTATTATGTGTGCGACGCATAGTAATGTTTTCAAAGAAACCATTTTCGGATTTTGGGCAAGCAAATTTGATGGAATAATGATGAAGACAATCTATCAACATACAAAAAGTCAACGACGGCGTCGGTGAACCAGCGCGTCCAAGTAGGCGCAAGTCTGTCCGTTTACCTATAGACATCTAGTCTAATGTGTAACAATTATGTAAGTATGCGTTTCTAATGGTATGGAATTTATAAAAGTTCGTTATATGATGACTCGTCAGATTGAATCATTTTGACAATTTTTTTGGTTCACTTTTGTTTTGATTTTTTTTTTTGTTAAAAATGTTTTGTTTCACTTAATTATGTATGTATCCATTGTCTTATTAATATTATTGATGTTTAGTGAGTTTTATCACTTAAACACCGCTATAGCTTAGTTTTGACAGGGTTCACTGTTCAATTGAATATAGCACTAAAGTTTTTATTTATGAGATAACATTTTCACTTATTATTTACAATATTTACACGAATATTCTATGAAATAACTTTATTTAATATTTTTTATCAAGATTAGTAGCAGAGCACAATGTTCACTTGACGAACAACGGCATCTATCATGTCGTGCAAGTGCACTAGATTCTATGTCAACCGCATCGTGTAAAGACTCCCCCGAACAAAGAGTCAAACGAATGTATAAAGAATTTACCTATATGTTTTATAGTGCCTATAAAGTGTGTGAGGCTAATATATTTAGGAAAAATAAAATAAAGTTTACGATGGAGTCACGTCTGTGTTGAGTGAACTCGTAAAATGTTCTAAAACTGAGCAGCGACACAATACGTGGCAAATTGTCTGTAAGGACACGGTTTTATTTCTTATGAGTCGTGTCGGGACGAGAAGGGTTTTTATTTAAATTCATACAGGACTGAATATGTCCATTACCTACTGTGCAAAAATGGGGCGAACCAAAAAGTAAAATTAAAGATATCATAAGACGAAAAATATTCGTAGTTTGTAAAAGATAGCCTCAGTCTTCAAACCTGCAAGTCTTCATAATTAAGTACTTCTTAGTAGTAAAAAGCCAAATCAATAGTAAATACCTACTTTTAAACAAACATTCCTCTGGGTGTTATTCTCTTCGAGTCGATGGTAATTAATTGGGTTCTAACCTAGGGTTGAACGATTGGATCCATCCAATCTTTACTTAACTGTACAACTATGTATTTCTAACATTTACGTTATTTCCTTTTTAACGCATCACTAGAATATATTCTGACATTAGAAGACATAACCGTCTGACAACTTACAAAATACATTACATAGCTATAGAATTAGAAACTTGCTTAATTATACTAGCCCAGAGTGGCATTAGGCAAATACTACACGGATAGGGGTGACCGGCGCGCGGCGCGGCCCGTACGACGCGATTGAATAAAAGGTCAAACATTTGCATGTCCCTCAGTACTTGTGATAAATAAGGGACTGATTGTAAAGGCTCATTAGAGAGGTTCATATTTATTACTTTGTACATTAAGAATTCAGGACCGAAAATATAGAATATGTTCAGGGTATTGGGGTTTTAGCCACGTGTCATATTCATTGTGTAGATAAATGACAACTGAGGATATACAGGAGACTACACTCTTTGTATTTAACTGGGAGCATTTATTTTATTTCCAGCGAGGCTTGGAAATGCGGCTAAAAATACAACTTGACCGGGTTTACCCTTTCAGTTTTAGTTGACCTGCATGGGCACAGCAGCCTTTTAGTAGGTTCATATATTATAGTGGTGAGCGCGTAGTTACTTACGATTCAGGCTGTATTTACAAGCCAAGTGTACACAATAGCGGAGTTGCATTACTTTATGTAGTTTACAGCGCAGCGTGCAACAGTAATATGTATGGGGAAGTAAATTGTTGTGCGCGAACAATGGCGGGAGTCCCGGCTGCCGGCTACGTCGGGGAACATTCGCTCAGCCTTTACTATGACCGGACATTATTTTAAGAAGCTCTGTGCATCCTCCAAACAATACGTTTGATGTAGAACGAAAAATAAACGGTTCAAAAAACGTTTTCTTAATAATTTCTGTAAGAATTTATCCAGATTAGGAAATGCCGAGAGGGGACAGTATATTACGTAGTTTCTGCCTTACCCTCATGGAGAAAGGCGTGCAGGTATGTATGTATTAGTCCGACGTTGATAAAGATAGGACAGCAAATCGTCTTTCCTGCCCGTATCAACGAGGTCTTCCAACTTATTTTAACGAATACATACTTAGCCATTCAGATCTGTGTGCTTTTGTTTGCCTCATTTCATATAATTCTAAGCATCCGTGAGGATACAACCCAGACGCGCCGCTCTAAGTGTGTCTACTACATGACTCAACGCACGCCCGAACCAACTCACACAAACATTACTACTAGTTTACGCCCATCTCACGCCACCCCTACAAGTTCTCGTAATACATGCATATAAATCAAGTCACATTCGATTTACACTTGGTTCAGTTTAGTTGCGTGAGTCCGGCGGCATTAACCGAGGTTCCACAGACGGTCGTTAAATAATGCTGGAGTGCCGTGCCGGCGACCGCTGAAGTAAAGGTGCGACCGAACTGTAGCTCACTTTGATCTTTGCTTTTAACAGTTTTTAGGGTTCCGTACCTGAAAAGGAAAAACCGGAACCCATAAAGGATCACTCGTGTATCTGTGTATCTAGCTGGCTGGCTGTCCGTCTGTCACAGCCAGTTTGCTCCGAATCAACTGGACCAATTTAGTTGAAAAGTACACATATGAATTTCTGTAACCCAAACAAATGTAACGTAAACAAATGAATTTTGTATGGGGGTTTTGCACTTCTTTTGACATGTTGAAAAAATTAAAAATAAAATATTCGCAAACTGTACCTACCGTGTGACATACCGTATCAAGAAAGGGCTTGTAATTTTTTTTTTTTTTTTAATAATTTTAAAATAAATACTTACTTTTAAAGATATTTAAGAAAATCGATGAAAGACCATTGAATTGACACCCGCCTTATCTCTGAAACTACAGAGCCTAAAATTTGGAAAAATATACAGAGTTTGGTTCTTTACTCATAAGATTACAGGCAAACCCATAAACAGTTTATGGTATTAAAATAGCATGTTAAATCTCTCGATATCTGTTTGTGCGTACAAATTTACATTTTCAGTTAAAATGTATGGAAGAACATATTTTTCAACTACAATGTTAAGTTTGGTCTTGGAATAAATTCATCGCAACTACGGAACCGTTCATTGTGCGTGGTCCGACACGCACTTGGCCGGTTTTTTTTGCTATGCATGATGTTATTCTGTTATAAATATGAATTAAAGTCTTTGTTTTGCATTTATTTTTGAGACAGCGTTTCACAAGTTCGTAAGGGCAAATTTATATTGACACAGAACCAACGGTACAGCTCGTGAGTAGAATTGCAATGTAAACATATCTACTCTACCTACGTACAATCTACTGAGAACACTTAATGTGTTGCTACAGCTCCGGTAGCTGCTAGTTCAACAGACAGGCCTTGCCCTTCCGGGACGACACGCGTGACGTTATGGTATAAAAACACACAAAAGTAAACAGCTTGTGAGCAAAGTTTGGCAATAAGAAAACGTTAAGTTCAACTGTACTCAACAACCGGACTTCCTGAATCGACTTAATAACGCCTTTCTCCAGAAATAATGCCTCAGAAACTCGAAAGTAAAAAAATATAACTCAACATAAAGGAAACTGTGAAATATCTTTTTATTCCTTGTTTAATTTCGAGAGCACACAGTCTAAGGAATATCATAACATTTTACAGATCGTTTCTCGTTCCTACCTAATTTCCACAATTGATCTTTTCCAGATGGTTCTTGAGCGAGAGGAAGCCATCATTGTCAAATTGTGGTGTCGAAGGATTTTATTATGATGTTAAGTGGCAAGTTGACTCGTACCAAACATTTGGCCAACGTTTCACAAGGCCAATGCTGGTAATATTGGGACTATTTAACCTTTTGAACAACATTAGCGTCGTGTCGTGGCTCAGATAAACATGTTTTCTGCGACTTAGCGCTGTCGCAGGACTGTACACTAGATTTAGTTAGATAACTTACTTCCAAGATTAAGTTTAATAAGTAACACAACTCTATTTGGATTAGAGCTTCCCTTCACTTATTAAAGAAATTCCTTGAAAGTATATTCTAACGGTCTCCTGTCCATCCTTTATCAATGTAATTGACAGCTGAATACGTCTTACTAAGTGTACCTATCCTTTTTATTCACAAACTTCTAGTTACCATTTATCTAACCGTTTGTCACACTGCAGATAACTTCGGTAAGGAGGAAAACAAAAAAGTCCGTGTGTGGGACATCCCACGGTTGGGCGAAGGCGTCCACCTGGGTGACGCCACAGACCGTACTTTAACATTCCGCGTCATGTCCCCACTTGTAACTACTTGACGTCTTCAGAACCCGGGCTCACACCGCGGGCTACGCTATACCACGCTGTACAATGTGCTACAAGATTATTAGCTCGGGCGTTCAGTTTCGCTGTAAGTCGATCGTAACCACTACCTACTTAAGTACTATAAACTCCGGTTTCAGACGGCCCACTCGATTATCAATATTATAAAATCTCATATTAAACTCACATGATTAATAGGCATTATTTCGGTCAACCAGTCACAACAAACAATAAATGTGTTGACAGCAGAAAAAAATATTTTTTTATTAATAATTTACCAATATTGCCGTACTACATAAATGTAGTATAGCATAGCACGAAACGTGTACGATCCCTCGGCGTGTGTGAGCAGAGCTCGGGTTCATTACAACAGTGACCACGTTCATTAGGAGTCACTTTATTAGATGCACCCGGATTTACTCCACGACCCCTGGACACCGGACACTGGACGACATATACGAGTGTTTACGGCCCCTGCTCACTTGCCGCCGAACTTAGTCAAAGATCCCGTCTATCACCCACCTTCACTCATGTTTTCCAAATGAAAAGTATTCTCAATTTTAACAAAGTTAGATAATGTATATGTTTTAGGGTTCCGTACCCAAAGGGTGAAACGGGACCCTATTACTAACTCCGCTGTCCGTCTGTCTGTCCGTCTGTCACCAGGCTGTATCTCATGAACCGTGATAGTTAGATAGTTGATATTTTCACAGATGGTGTATTTAAACAAATACTAAAAACAGAATAAATAAATATTTAAGTGGGGTTCCCATACAACAAATATATTTTTTTTTGTCGTTTTTATAGATAATGGTACGGAACCCTTCGTGCGCGAGTCCATCTCGCACTTGGCCGGTTTTTTTGTGGTTAGAGATACTGAACAGATTGGCAATATAAATTATCTTGTTCTATGCACCGTGCACTTCAACACGTGTTGTTGTTATAAATTCGTTTAGTGAAACAGGCAAAATAAAAAACAAGTGAGCCTTACAGTAGTCGCTTAAGATGACATCTCAACAGTGCCAACCTCTCGAAAAATGTGTTGGTACCATCTGATGGCCAACTCCAGCACCACTCGCGCTCATTCAAATTCAATTGACAAACTTAAAACTAATTTTACAAATTTTGTAAATAAATGTGAAATCAGACATCGGTTGGTTTGTCTTGCTCACCAGCATAGGCCACCCCCAGACCCTTCCAAAGTATACGATCTTGTGCTTTTCTCCTCCACGCGGCGCCTGCCATTGAACTGAGATCATCCTCCCATCTACGTACTGGCCTACCCCGTTTCCTCATCCCCTCTCTCGGGTATCATTCAGTGACGTCTTTAGCCCACTTCTCTATCCTGCTTCTGATTGTGTGACCTGCCCGCTGCCATTTTAGTTTTTTTATTGTGAATGTTACGTCTGTAATACGTGTTTTTTTCCTTATACATTTCAATTTTACTTTATCTTTTCTCTTCTGGTTCAGTATGCTACGCTCCATGTTATGTTGGCATGTATCAAATTTTTATTTTATTTTCGGTAGTAAGAGGCCAGGTTTGACAGCCATACGTCATAACAGGAAGAATGCACGAGTTGAATGTTTGACTTTTTAGCTTGAGCGGTATAGATGGGTTTTTAACAATTTCTTTATTTTCCATGAAGAATTTATCATGTTTTGCATTTATTTGGTGGTGAGTTGTGTTTGGGAAATAATTTATCCGAGGTATGGATATTCTTCAACATATTCCGTTGCTGATCGAGATTGGTACTTTTATGCTTTTGGTCATTAATTTAGTTTTTGATGTGTTCATCTGAAGTCCAACTTTGTTACTTTCTCTGACTACTTAGCTGTTCTAGCATTTCCTGTAGATGTTTTGGGTTATTTGTAATAAGAATGAGGTCGTCAGCAAAGCGCAGACGGTTAAATGTTGCTCCATTTATTTTAATTCCATATTCGTCCCAGTCCAAATTCCTAAATACCTGTTCCAGAGTGGCAGAAAAGAGTTTCGGCAACAGTGGATCCCCTTGTCTCACACCCTTTTTATTTCGAAATTTTCTCCCACCCTTTCTGTTTTTACCCTTGCTGTCATATTTGTGTAGTTTTTTTTTTATTATTCTTATGTACTTCTTGTGTACACCTTGATTCAGTAGTACTTAATCACTGTCCATTCCAAGGTTGCCTGGAAGAGATCACGGAAAGCGATAAGGCCGCATATTGTATATTTTCTAGTGTTTAATTATTTTTTTGTTATGTATTTTTGCTCTTTTGAGAATGTATCGCTTTTTTTATTCAGAATCTAAGATTCGAGGGACTTCATCGTCGCCATGCTTGTCTATTAGACTGGGTTTTTGAGGTGGGCTTTTGTTATTCTCGCTGTATAGGTCTTTGTAGAAGTTGGTCGCTACCTTTAGTATGTCAGTTCTCTTTCTCTTGTCTTTCTTGCGTCTTTTCTCATGTAATCTTGGTATCCACTCCGTAAATTCTTTCAATTCTTTCCAAGCCTTTTTCACTCCTCTTGTGATTTTTAAATGGAATATTATACATTCTTTAATTTTCTTGCTTAAGTGCGCTATCTCCTTTCTGTCTCTTGGTATTTGTTGTTGTAATCTTTGGCGTTTTAGCAACAGCTCTCTTGCTTTTTTGCCCACTTTGTCCATATTGGTTTTGATTGTTGCTAATCTACTTCCTGCTTCTTGTAATGTTATTTCCAGGGTATCGTACTCTTTGCATATGCTTCCAATTTTTTTTGCATTACGCAGTGATTCTTCAAGCAGGACCAGAGTGTCTTCTGGTAGCGGCAGATATACTTGTTTCTTTGAGCTCCTTATGTTCTTCCTTGATGGTTTTTGCTGGCTTCCATGGATTTTTCCGCGTACCATGCGGTGGTCGGTGCTAAAGTTAAGCTGTTTAATGACACTAACGTCCATGAAAATTCTACGTTTGTTGGTGAGTAGGTCTATTTCATTTCTCACAATGCCATTTGGTGTAATCCATGTCTATCTTTTATGCGCTTTTTTATTGAAGAAGCTGTTCATGACGTACAAGTCGTGCTCTTGGACAAAATCTATCAGTCTTTGACCGTTTTTTTCTGTCGTCCGGTTATGTAATGTCCAAAGTATTTACCTTCAGTACTTGTTCTTTTGCTTACTTGGCCGTTAAAATCTCCCAATACAATAAAAGTGTTGTGTAAATTCTCCATAGTCAGTGTGAGTTCTTGGTAAATAGCGTCTTTTATTTCTTCTTTGGTGATTTCGGTAGGTGCGTATACTTGGACTATCGATACAGGGTGATTGTATCTAGGTAACTTAATATTTAGAACTGCTATTCTATCCGACACTCTGATGAAACTTTCTATCCTGGATTTCAGGTAAAATTTTATTAAAAAACCAACACCATATTGTCCCACGATCGTGTTCTTATAGTAGAATACAAAATATCTATGTTCTTCTATTTTTTCTTCAGAACGTCGTATTTCGCATAACCCAACGATGTCCATTTTATTTGTTGAAGAGCCTGTTCTAGTTCGTATAGTGATTCATGTGTTTTTAACGTCCTTGTATTCAGGGTTGCAATATATAGGCTGTGCTTTTTCTTTTTATTCGTAGTTTTTATGTATTTAGTGGTATTTGCTAGGTTTTCATTCGTAGATATTATTAGGTTTTCATTTGAAGTTTTTGGGTTTTTACTAGTAGTTTTTAGGTTTTTATTCGTAGTTGTTAGGTTTACATTTGAAGTTTTTGGGTTTTTAGTAGTAGTTTTTAAGATTTTATTCGTAGTTGTTAGGTTTTCATTCATAGTTGTTTTATTTTCTTTTGAAGGTTTTGGATTTTTATTCGTAGTTTTTAGGTTTTTATTTGTAGATATTGGGTTTTCATTCAAAGTGTTTGTGTTTTTATTCGTAGTTGTTTTGTTTTTGTTCGAAGTTTTTGGTTTTTTGTCCGTAGTTTTTAGGTTCTTATTCGTGGTTTTGTGGTGCTTATTCATAGTTTTTTGGATTTTCTTGTGTTACTTCTTGGTTTTCTATTGTTGGTTTTTGTTCATAACGGGTTGAATCTGGGTGACTTTTGTCTTTTACCCCCAGGGTGACCAGCCGGCTTGGAGGGGTTTTTTCCAGGGAAAGCTTTGTACTATTGTTTAATTTTTGTGGTTTTATGTACGGAGTACTCTTGGGGGCCTTGCTTATTGCTATTCTGATTCGTCTGAAGAGAGAGCTGTGTTGCATTTCGGTGTACATCCTCATTGCTAATACCTTGTAAGAAGGAAGTCATAGAACTTTGTACTTTGGCTTTATTCTTGTACACTTTGTTTCGTTTACTCTCTTTTATGAGTTTTTTTACTCTGGATCTCAAGTACCTCCTCCATACTGTTATTTGATTTCGTATTTGAAACTGTTTCTATAACTATGAGGCGATCATAACATAGTAATGATATTTTTCCCTCATTTCTCTCTATTTATACTTGTTTCTGAAGATCTCGTCTCTTTTCCAGGATACAAATCCTGGAAAAGAGACGATAGGGTAATCCTCTTTTATATAAATTAATTTGACTAAAAAACTATCAGTCTTATAAAACCAGAAAAACCTTAAGTTTTTCTGGTTTTATAAGCCTGATAGTTTTTTACCATAAGTAGTGAAGGTTACTGTGATGGGTCTTACTTTATTTTCTGTCTTTTTGACCATTCTTCTGACCATTTCTAGTTCTTTGGCAGTGCAATCAATTCCTAAATCTTCTGTAAGAATGTTTAAAATGTATCTTTCCAGTTCTTCATACGACTTTTCTTCTTCGTTTGCAGCAAAGAAAATAATGTTCCTGAATCTTATGTGCTTTTCTATTTCGAGAATTCTTTGGTTCTGTTCATCACCATTTTTCTTAATATGATCAATTGTTCTTGAATTATATTAAATTTCTGGTCCAAATTCTCGTTTATGCTGTGTGTAATTCTAGTTTCTAAACGCGTGCTCATAGATCAAATAAAATAGCGCGCGCTTCCCTGGATTCCTGTGGGTTACACACTTCCGTCCCTTTTCACGAAATGACTCACCCACAGATTGCAGAAAAGCCAGAGGAAAGATGTTTCACATAAAAAATACAATAAAAAAAAAACATTAATTTAAATCAAAGGTATCCTGAGACTCCGATGCCGCGAGAAATCGCGGCACAGCGGACAGAGCTCCGACGGGATCTCATGGCGTCATGGAGAGTGCGATTGTCGCAACCCAGTGCTGGGCACGCCACTATTGCGGCGATAAGTCCCCTCTTTGAGGAGTGGCTGGAGAGGCGCCACGGCGTCCTCACCTTCCGCCTGACGCAGGTCCTCACCGGACACGGCTGTTTCGGGAGGTACCTGTTTCGGATAAGGCGGGAGGAAACGCCCGGGTGTCATCACTGCGTGGATCGCCCGGAGGACATGGTGGAGCATACGGTGGAGGTATGCCCGGCTTGGGCAGAGCACCGCCGTGTCCTCGTGGAGGCGATCGGTGGCGGGGATCTCTCGCGTCCGGCCCTGGTCCAGGCCATGGTACGGAGCGAGAGGGCATGGGAGGCCGTCACCTCCTTCTGCGAAGCAGTAATGCTCGCGAAGGAGGAGGCGGAGCGCGTGAGGGAGAGGCAAATTTCGCGCCCTCACGCCCCTAGCCGCCGCAGGAGGAGACGCCCTGGGCGTCGGGAATCGATTGCCGATTCCACTGCCGATTACACGATGGCCACCGTAGGCGCGGGCTTGCGGACGGTGAGCAATGGGTAGCTCGCCGTCCGGTAAGGACCAGGCCCGGGTCGACGGCGCGTAGTGTTCCACGCGCGCCTCAAAGAGATGTCAGCAAGTGAAGGGGTCCGATGAGACCATGGCCTGCCGGGGTTGCGGGAAAGTCCGAAAGGGATACCGTGGCCCCCTGGCATTGCACAGGCAACAGAAGGAACACGAGTGGGTTTTAGTCAGTAAGAGTCTGACACGCCCTCCCGCTCCACCCAGAGCGGGAGACGTCATTTGGTGATTTCCCACCCAAAAAAAAAAAAAAAAAAAAGAAAGTATCCTGAGACGAAGGTATCCGATAAGGACCAGGCCCGGGTCGACGAATCGTCGTGTTCCACGCGCACCTCAAAGAGATGTCAGCAAGTGAAGGGGTCCGATGGGACCGATGCCTGCCGGGGTTGCGGGAAAGTCCGAAAGAGATACCGCGGCACCTGGCAACGTACAGACAACTGAAGGAACACGGGTGGGTTTTAGTCCGTAAGAGTCTGACACGCCCTCCCGCTCCACCCAGAGCGGAGAAGATATTTGATGATTAGGTACCCAGCCAAAAAAAAAAGGTGTTCTGAGACCTGATTTCAGTAGGTAACCCTAGGTAACTTCCATTCACGAATGTGCGTTATCATTAACGATCACTTCTTCTCTTCTTCTTATCTTCCATGAGTAAAAATCGCTGTAAAACGGGCTCTTGTACTACACGAATGTTTATTTAACTGACATGTAAGTCAAAGACTTGATTGTGAAAATGTGGCTCCTTAGAGTCCTTAGTGCCGGCGGGCCTGAGTGGCGATCAATAATGTACGAGCAGTAGGTTCGTCTGTACGTGTGTCCACTCGCTGTGAGGCAGTCGCCCGCCGGCTCATTAATATGTACGCCGTGAGAGACGGGATTATTTGGATGTTATGTGAGAAGAGTAATGAAAGGGATGTAAGTGTCAACAAAACATAGGTACTTACCTGTGTAAAAGCCATTTCGGTTCGGAAGTTGAACTTATTTCTATTGGCAAGTTAGAAGGAAGTCGAACTTATTTCCATTGGAAGAAGCAAAAACAAATTACATTACATTAGTAAAAAAATTAAAACTTTCAAGTGGTGTTGAACTTTCTCTCGCGTCCATACTAATTGCAAACCGTTAATTACCAATGTTATACTATTGCGTTATACTAATGCGACTATGAAGTTTTAAAATGCAACATAATATTATTATTATGTTGCATTTTAAAACTTCATAGTCGCATTATTGATCAAAATAAGGCCCTTTGTAAGACACTTTTTTGTTTCCGTGAAAAACTACGGTTAATTCGCCGTGTGTAACCGATGAACAACATTTTCAAGCGTATAATTGTTGGTTGAATACGAGGCTTTTGGCTACTTTTGTATTTGTGTATTTTGTGTTTTTTCTGTAAATGTGCGTTTTGGTTGTGCAGACTAAACATATTTCTTTCTTTTCTATATTCTTTCTCTCTTTGTAGGCACGTCGTCAGTGTTGCATGGATCACTATGGAAGCTTGTTGACTGACACGTGAAAATAGTTCATGGGAGGACACAAGCCGACAACTGCTGAACGTGGTCGGTGGTTCAGAGTCCACGTCAACGAACACTGTCCTGTTTTTATTTCCTTTTTATTTTGTTGAAATTAGAGAAGAGTTTTTGAAAGAAATTCCTGTACTTAGGAAATTTCTAATATGAAGATAAACCATGGCCAATTATTTTCTATTTTACATAAAAACGTTAGTGCTTCAGACCTGAATAAATCTAAACAAAGCTAAAAACAATAAGTTCATCATTTATGTAAAAGTAAGTATTTTATTATCATCATCATCATCATCACCAGCCTACAGCAGTCCACTGCTGGACGCCTCTCCAACTGCACGGCTTTCAGCTAAATTCTCAGCAACTCTCATCCAGCTACTACCAGCCGCTTTGCGAAGATCGTCGCTCCACCTAGCCTGAGGGCGTACTACCTTAAGTTTGCCGATTCACGGTCTCCACTCAAGAATACGTCTACCCCAATGGTCATCGGTTCTACGGCTAATATGGCCGGCCCATTGACACTTCAGTTTGATTATTCTGTGAGCTATGTCGAAAACTTTGGGTCTCTGCCGGATTACCTCATTCCAGATTCTATCCGGATTCTATCTGTAGTACTTATCATCGATTACCACATCAATGGGAGTATTCAAAACTGATTATGTCATGAAGAAAAGGAGTTCTGCAAATGATTGAGTTGAATAATAAAAAGCAGTGCTTTATACCAGCTCCATAGTTACGTTGTAACTCTAAGTATCAATAGCGTAAAGCTGATTTATTAATAACGCTATAGCTGTTCCTGCCATGTAACCTGAGTAAGAATGAACGTGGAATATTTAGTATCGTATCACAACTACATAGATCATTCAATTAATTGCGTGTTGGTGTCGACCTGGTATCTTTACTGCAAAAACAGAGTATTTGTTTCACAGTAAGGCACGACTGCCTCGTTGGTCTAGTGGTTGCAAGCGCTACCATGAAGCGTGAGCATGAGGTCCATTCCCGGGTCGGGCAAAGTGTTATTGGGTTTTTCTATCTGGAATTTCTCAGTAGCAGCCCGGGGTCTGGATTTGTGCCCGGTTGATGGCAATAGGCTCACCCCCTATTACATGGGACTTAAACATAACTGGTGAAATGTGGCTGTACCTACCTACCACAGGTACACCTCTGCCCAACCCTTCGGGGAAACAAGGCGTGATGTTATGTATTTATGTACTAATAACTATGTTAGTAAATTATTTGTTGTCCACGCGTCATGTTCGTGAACGGGCGCCGTCAGTTGAGACTGGTCATCTCTTATCTGCCAGGGCTTATTTTTGATCTTATGTTTTTAATCGTTTTTGATTTTTATATTTTTTTTACATTGTTCTCACATATAGAATCAACAAGAGTAATGTACCCAGGATTTTGTAATTTCTATATTTAAAAGAGTGTCCTTGGAGTTTCTTGCCCGTTCTTCTCCATAGAGATCTACGTTTTGGAATGGGCAACTAGCTTCAACTTTCTGACTAACTGACTGACTCTTTGGCAATTCAAAAGTGCCTGTAAAGGGTTTAATTGAAATAAATGCTTTGAGTTTGAGTTGAGTTTGAGTTGAGTTTGAGTTGAGTTTGAGTTGAGTTTGAGTTGAGTTTGAGTTGAGTTTGAGTTGAGTTTGATTTGAGTTTGAGTTGAGTTTGAGTTGAGTTTGAGTTGAGTTTGAGTTGAGTTTGAGTTGAGTTGAGTTTGAGTTGAGTTGAGTTTGAGTTGAGTTTGAGTTTTTGAGTTATTTATTTATAATTATTATTTCGAGATATTTTTATTTTTTGTCTCTTATAAGATAGTTCAAAAACCTTGCACACGGGCCGGAACCAAGTGTGTAAGGAGGAATTTAAATAGAAAACATTGATGATATTGTGGAAGAAGTAAGGAATTTCCGGGTGAAGCGACAGGTGTTGAGAATTGTGGCTTTTTGTATCGGGTGCAGGGTATGGGTGGGCATGTGTACAGTGTTAATGTGGGCTTTGTGTAAGAGATTTTAGTGTGAGCTTTGTCTAAGATATTTTGGTGTGGGCTTTGTGTAAGAGATGTTGGCTTAGGCTTTGTGTAAGAGATGTTGGTACTATACCAGTGGTTGAGAGTACTATAGGGACGATGTGCACGGTTTATGCTTTATACTGGGTTTTTATTTCTATGGCGAAGTCTTGATAATTACTTAGCTTTTCAGAGAATGTGGTTTGAATGTTGTGTGAGTTGGGGATAGCTAAGGTAAGCAGCTTCATTAGTTTTGTTGTGAACGGTTATATCTCTGGTCTATTGAAATGTATAGTTTTATCTGTTATTATCGTACGATCCCAATAGATTTTCTGATTCCTATTTTCTAGTATGATTTCGAGTTTATATTTATAATAAGGTATCATCACACTTATGAATTTATATTTTTATGCTAAATGTCGGTGTAACAGCAACTTGGTCATGTCGGTGCTTATAGTTAGTCTATGCAAGTGATTTGCAGACTCCTGTAATAGGTTGTATGGTCTCAGAGGCATTGTTGCAATGTCTGCATAAGTCTGTCGGCTGACGAGGGTCTTTTATAATGTATTTTCTATATTTGCGAGTCGCTATTACTTGGTCCTGTGTCGCCAGCATGAACCCTTCGGTCTCGGGATGATTCCCGGGATGTTTGCACGCCTCGTTTGAGCCATTTTTTCGATTTAGCTCGGTCGGCTAAATCGAACGAATCTGGCTCGGTGTCTTCCATGCAGGGCTTTGGCAGATCATGCGGCAACTTTTAGCTGTGTGCTTATTCAAATTCAATTCAAATTCAAAAGTCATTTATTCAAACTAGGCTGAGAATCAGCACTTTTCGAACATCAAACAGTCCCACAAAACGCCCACCCTTCACCACTTCCTACTGCTTTCGCTGGGAAGAAGAAGTGGTGCAACAAACTCCCCACAAGCACAGCTGTTCAATGTGTGTATTCAATTAGAAAAAAATAATAATAATAGTATGCAAAATTATTTACAGTACGCAACACTAAACTAATTTAAATTATAAATTAATAGCCAACTAGCACACGCCTATATACCAACCATGTTAACCAATATACCATTAAGAGGTTTTCATGCATTTGAGTGTTTCTATTTTGTCAGTTGAGTGGATTTTGTAAGTTATTTATCTGCGTCTGTTACATGTTCGTGTAGTGATGAATGTTCTGATTTGTTACGGAAATAAGATCTGAGTGCACAACAAACAAATACTTTCAAGTATTTGTTTGTTGTGCAAATTGTATATGTCAATTAATCCTCTTCCTCCTTCTTGGCGAGGTAGGTTTAGTCGCTGAATGCTTGATTTTGGATGGTATTTTCTGTGTTTGGTAAGAGAGTATTAATAGTGCGTTGTAACTTTTTTATATCTTTTGGAATTATATGCTGGTCAAAAACACCAGCATATTATTCCAAAAGAGTGTGTGAGAATGGGTATTGCGAATGTGTTGATGACGTTAATTGTGTTTTTGGAGTTAAGGTTCAAGATGAAGTTGAGACGGGTTTGACCAGTTCTTGTTTTATCATTTTTTGTTGTACATAACTGGCTGTACGCTGGACTGTTTAAAACAAGGTATATATATGTACTCTGTTCATCCATCGGCTCTATGGAATCACCTGTTTCGAGTATGTAACTATTATTTTGAACTTTTACAACTGATAAAATTTTGTACTAATCCGAATGACATAAAAATATCTTCAGAAAATTGATGAGTCTTGTCCGCTAGTTAGAAAAGTGCGTTTTTGTCAGCTGTATATAACTTTATATCATGCCATGTACAAAAGGTGTGTTAGCGTATATTGTGTGCTATTGTTTGCCAGTGTAAATCCCGTGTCTGTTTTATCTAATAAGTATGAGAGTGCGTTAAGTGCCATGCAAAACTACAGCGGACTATCTCCTTGAAAAATTCCGCGTTTTATACGGATTGGTTGACTAGCTACAGTCGAGGAGCAGGCATTAATTTTAAGAACTGTTTGCCAATTCCGCATGGCAGTTTTTAAGAATTGTGTCAGTGTTGGGTGAAATTTGTACATATTTAAAACCTGTAGTAACCAGCTATGCGGAACTGAATCGAAAGCCATTTGGTAATCAATAAACATTGTTTGAATATCTGTCTTGTTTTTAACAGCGGTGTTCATAATAATCGCGTCTGTAGTAAGTTTCTCTTTACATCCTTGGCTATTCTTACGACATTCCTTTTGTTATTCTGCTAGAATATTATTTTTGGTTAAATGTTCATATAATACCTCGCTTCAACAGGCTGATAAGATTTTGTACAAAGTTTTTAAACAAGTAATTGGTCGGTATTTTGCTGGATTTATAATGTCATTCATGTCCATCGGTATCATATCGATAGAAAATACAGGTGCCTGGGAATTTTCCTTGATCTGTCAAAGGCATTTGACACCGTTTCTGCCTAAGCCTTACTGAGTAAAATGGAAAGCATTGGTATACGTGGACACTCTTCAAATAGTGAAAATCGGCCCACACGAAAGTGATGAACTTTCAATCACATACGGCGTTCCACAAGGCTGCATTCTGGAGCCTATTCTTTTTCTCATTTATATTAATGAACTCAGCAAACTGCCTCTCGAAAATTGTAAGATATTTACGTTCGCGGATGACAATGACCTTGTTATAGATGGTGATGGCTGGCCCCAGACATACCAAAACGCCGAGGCTGCTCTGTCCGCCGTAATCAAATGTTTGGCCGACAACTTGCTCACCTTAAATGTTGATAAATGGGTGTATGTTCCATTTACCATTCGGTCTAATCTGCGTCCCTCAAACTCCTTTAGCATAAAAGCGCATGCTTGCGGATCCTTAACTCAGTGTAGCTGCCTCTTCCTCGAATCCACTTGTGTAAGGCATCTCGGAGTACTCATCGATCAGAGTCTCAACTGGCACCCCCATATAGCCAAAGTCACGTCCCGCATACGTAAGCTAATATATTATGTTTTCAAAAAGTTACGAAACTCTGCTGATAAAGAAGCTCTAAAATCAGTATGTTTTGCCCTATCTCTGCCTGTCCTAACGTACTGCATGCCTTGCTTTTCTTTACATAGATTATATCCTGTTTTCTTTTATACCATATTTTGCTTATTGTTGTAACGTCCCGTTTCATTATACTATGCTTATACTATGTTTATGCTTTGTGTTGTTTGTTACGGAGCATCACTGACTCCTAAGACACAGGCACATACACCTACATGGTTTAGGAGTCATAGAATTAAAATTATTGTGACCTAGTTATAAGCCTTATATGCTTTTAGTTTTTGGTTCTTGTACTGTGATGGGTTTTGGTGAAATAAATAATTTATTATTATTTAACTTACTCCGTGTGTCATGTATGGTGGAAGTAAATGTGGTGATTGCATGAATGTGTTTAAATGATTATGTAAGTAAGGATGTATGCTGGAGAATTTTGTTATACCAATAGTTGTGGATGTTGTCAGTGCCTGGCAATTTCCTAGAAACCGGCATGTCCTAGAACCAAAAATTCGAAGACATGTGACGTCTACCAATCCGCACTCCCTCTCATTGAGAGGAGGCCGTGTCCCTGCAGTGGGAACGTTATAGGCTGATGATGATGATGATGTGCGTTTAATGACGTCTATAAATGTTTCTATTGGTATACGTTCAAATTCCATTTCTGGAATTGCTGTTGTTGCTTCGGTGACCCAGTCTGCTTGATGATTTTAGAACTTTCCCAAATGTTAGCCCAGAATTATATAAGTGTTTCAGATGAAGATGTCTCTAGGGTTTGGTTAGTGGTGTCTCTGTTATTAAATGCAAGGTTCCTATAAAATATTTTTCATTGCTGATAAATTTTGGGTTTTGTACTTTACGGTTCGTGCATGTTACATATGTTTTAAGTCTACTGGATGCTGCGTTTAATTTTTCTTTTAAAGTGTCTAAAAAGTGTTCTATTTGTGTGTTTGAATCCTCGTGTTGTGCGTGAATTTGGTATTTTTCCTTTATTTCTTCTATTTCTGCTATTAGTTTTTGGCTTCGAAGTGTCTAGTCATCCGCTAAACGGATGAATAAAATAACTTATTCGTCCGTTTACCGGACGACTAGCAACAGCCTTCTGGCTTCTACAACCATTAATTAAATGTGTCAGCCTACCTATGTTTGCTCTTATATTTTCGATTTTATTTTCTAACCTGACTTGCCATTTTGGTTTTCTATGTATGTATGCGTAACGATTATTTTGTGTGTAGTGTGATATTTTAGCTCCGTTGCACAATAAATTATGGTCTGCAGTGTCATGAAGTCGGTGTTAACATTTGCATTCTTACGGAGAATAACGGTATTTATATAACTAACTATGGCAGAGAACTTTTTAGAAGATTTCTGCTTGGGAATATATATGGTATATTAGTGAGTGTGTGAATTAGAGAAAAAAAATTGAGCTTGCTGAAACGTAGCTTCTATTTCTGGGTTCGTTTCGGGGGCAGCATCAAAGTTAGTTTGCGTAGTTCCTACTTGCCTTATCTATATGGTTCAAGAAATTTTCTTCGTCTGTATTTATAAGAGTTTGAGAAATTACGTCGGTATCTGAGATATTATTTAGGAATATAATATTATTTGTAAACACCCCCAGTGTTTGTAGTTGTGTCAGAGATTTGAGAATTTGTAAATTGAGTATAGAAATGTGCTAATTCTGGAAATATATTTATAAATCCCTCTTGTAACTGTTTTTTATAGGCTGTTTTATTTTTTTCTAGTTGTGTGATAATATAGTATATTCTATTATTTGCTTCATTATATTCGTTCGTCAATTTCATACGCTGGCTGGATTGTGTGTTAATTTGTGTTTTAGACTGTGTAGTGAGTTGCTGTATTTGTGTATGAACTAATTGTAGTTCAGCTCTGACTTACTCATAAATCTGATCTATTGTGACCTGGGCCTCAAGTCTGCTATTACAATAGTGTCAGAATGGTCTATCATTGATTTCATAATTGTTGATTTTGACAAGTTTGGTAATCTACTAATATATTGGCGTCATTTATTTCGTCGTTTATTTTTTTTATTTATTTATTAATCACCAACTTGCACTAACAGTAGTAAGATACCAAACATACAATTTATAGGATAATAAGTGACAATCATGAAATTAAAACAAGACAAAACTAAATATACACGCAATTATACAAAATTAAATCGGATTATACGAGTTAAATAGAATTATACAAAATAAAATAAAATAGAATAGAATTAGGATGGAATTATTAATAGTGTTCAATTAAAATGATTATAAAAATATCAATATTATAGCAGCTTTGGTTAATCTAATGCAATGAGATGGTACTAGGTGCAGCTATGGACTCCAGGTATCGTGCAGCAGTGGTCAGGAATCTCAGCTCAGTACTAGCGAACACATCTAAGGACTTGTCATATAGCAAAATGTTGTTTATATGCGTGAGGGCTATATACAACGGACTTATTTTAAAGGTCGCGGAACCGATTTGTGGTATTGAAAAAAGGGGAAGTTGTCGTGGGCGGAGTGTATGTCAATGTGTAATAGGTAAAGGGACGTTGAAGGAAATAAATTGCAATAGAGAAGATTATGACTTTCCAATGGTCAGCCACTGACACTCCATTGAAAGAAATGGCATCTATTGGTAATCTCGTACATAATGACAAATGAGTCACTGACTTTCGCGGTAATCTGCTAAAATTTTGATAGTTCCTTTGATCAGTGACCTACCATTAGAACGTCATTGTGCAGTCATTGCTTTTAATTCGTTATGAGTATTGTGTTTGTGGAATACAATGATCAACCAATGATCGGCCATTATGAATTTAGCAGATTATTAACTTTTAGCAAAATGACAATGGGATCGTGTTGGAATGACGAATTTATAAAAATAGCAAACTTGGGCTCCAGAGGTAATAGTTTTTTTTTGAACTATGGCTCTTCTTTGGTCACCTATTCTTTGTTGGCCTACTTGCATAGTTGGGTATTATTCTAAGAACTTAGTGTGAAGCGATGGCAGATATGCATTTTTGTCGTATTATATATGAGTAAGATGAAGATAAGTGCGTAAGATGAATTTATTCATTTCAATGCTCCATTTCCTACGAGTTGTTGCACTCGTACGATGCTGTACTAGTGTACCGGTGTACAGTATCGTCGGCAAAATTTGTCTCCTGTACAACATCCGCTGACTTATACTTATTGATGATGATGATGGCGTCGGAGTGACGCGGAAAGATTGTGATGATGATGGAATTGATGGAAAAAGAGATGAGAGAGATGATGAAGAGAGTTGTGAAGTTTCGTCATTTACCTGAGGCAGATTTGCCTGAAGTTTTTTGTTTTATATCGAGTATTCATGTTGTTTCCACGCGTAAGTCCCTATTACATAGTCGACCACAGTCTGCTGTGGTCGACTATTTAAGTCCCTATTTATTCACACTTACTACAGTGAACGCAGGGCTCTGGCCACTGCGTTCACTGTAGTAAGTGTGAATAAAATTGGAGTTCCCCTATTATCCAGAGTTGGCACACTAACGACTAGTACTTTCCCCTAGCCATGAAGCCCTCGGCATGTGCGACCTTGGCTTCGATTGTATCTCTCTTGGTCTGGCTCCTCACCCTAGATCTGTCTCGGCAAAGCAAACTCTGACCTAGAATTCAGAGCGCGCAAGCTCCACCACGACGTCAACGTAGAGATACAGCGGTGGGTTATTATTATTTACAATTGCACTATTTAATATTATAAAGATCACCTCCAGATCCGTGAACGGTATTCCAGTGCCTCACAACAGGGCAATCAACCTTTTCCAATATAGTATTCAGAAGGCTGTTGGTACTGTCCCGCGGTACATCAGGGAGGCCACTCTTTTTCTTACTATAGCCCTTTAACAGTCCGTGCTGACCGTAGCAAACATACCTGGTGTATTGTAAAAGCGAGGCAACCCCAACAGCATCCTAAAACCATTATTCTACAGGACCCGTAGGGGCATTGAAAGATCTACGCGTATAACGGACCCACAGGCTGCAGGTATAAAATGACTGTAAGTGTGCCTTAAAAAGAGCAACCTTGACCTCTTTTGTGCACCGTGCAAACCTGCGAGCCAGCACATTGCATCTCACTTCCAAAGCCCTACATTTCCGTACAATACCTAATACATATGAGAGGTCGTCGGTGACCCAGTGCCCCAAGTACTTGAATTTGGTGACCCTACGTAAAGGCTGCTCCAAGTCTAACCGGTGGAACGGATTTCGGACTCTTATTACCCGCCTTGAATATAAGCATATGACCGCCTGCATACCTCTCATAGTGAGGATGTCGGCATAACTAATGTTGTTCATACAAATACCACTGACTGAACAACCGACACCGGCCCCGCTGAGCTCACCTAACAGTCCATTAACGTAAAGGTTGAAGAGTCGTGGTGAAGTGAACTCTGACGAACATGAGCCCGCCCACTTAACAATATTGGTTTGGTTGCCGTACCAATATGTCAGTATATTTATCATATCCCACAACACGTTATAAGACACCTGGTCAAATACCTTCAACGGTTCCAAAAAACAACCGTATATCCTAGTAACATAGTACTGGATAGTATGCTTGAGTCGCGGTACCGCAGTTTCAGTCGATTGCCCAGCCCTGAAACCAAACTGGCCGATTGGCACAAGTCAAGCTGTGAAGTGAAGCTACATATACAACATAATTATTACTAACCCATACTGGGTTCGATTTCCAAACTGAACAATACTCTTAGGTGTGGCGATAAATGGGAATATAACAATCCTCTAGCTAGAACAATCCAATTTTAATACCAGCATCACCAAACTGCTAGTGTATACATAGTACATAACATCTCTAAACAAAGGTTGTTGTCAGGGAACGAAAACAAGATATATTCCAAAATAAAAATAAGCCAATAAAGAAAATAACTGTTAACTGTATTATTACATAGTCATGGACCTAAAAATACAGCGACATAACAATAAAGCGCTCCGTAAAGCCCGCACTAAAGTAAACGGCTCACTAAACACACGGCATTACGAACGTACGCAATGAACCGCACGCCAGGCGTAGTGGGGCAACTCGTGTACTACGCGGAATAAATACGCACGATACGCTTAATAAGCGTGAGGTTTATGCCTCAAGATGAATGTTGCGCTTAAACGATGTTACACGTCGAGTGCTGTAGTTTACAGTCGAACTATTTGAACGCAGATTAATTAACCTCATACACCGCGTAACAGTACACAAGTGAAAAGTGGCCAAAGGATTGTACGCAAACCCAACGAACTTTGTGCGTTCCATCAAGTTACAGAAGAAACAAAAAAAAAAAACAAGTGAAGGGGAAAATATCAGTCGACACTGTGAATACCCACACAGTTTCGATTGAATTTTTTCAAATCTTGTGAGTGTACTCAATAACAATAAAAGTGAAAGTTATCGTGTCAGTCATACTCGAAAACTACCACTTACAGCGCTTCCATCTAGCGTAGTAGCAGCAACAAAGCTGATAAAATTATTAATCCTACTATATATATCCTACTAATATTATAAAAGCGAAAGTTTGTGAGTGTGTATGCTTGTCTCTTCTTCACGCTAAAACTACTGAACGGATTTGGATAAAATTTGGCACACAGATAGTTTATAACCTGGATTAACACATAAGATACTCTTTATCCCGATATTCCCACGGGATCGAAACTTATGCGAGTGAAACCGCGGGGCGTAGAGCTACCGGCCGACAGAGGTCTAAATAAACAAAAATATTGAAGAATTCACCAAAATACTTTAAAATGTTCAGGATCGCATGGATGAGCAAACATTTGAGATTCAGAGTATAAAGAAAGCATAACCCAATCTATAAATAACAATATATGAAAAATTTAATATTATTGGAATCGAACAACGAAGAAAAAATTAGAACAATGCAAAAACAAATATTTAATCAAGACCGATACAATAGAAAGAAAAGTGATTTTTGAATGGAAAACTTAACTCTTGGCATGTTAAATAAAAATTCAGAATATGTTTTCGAACAAAACGGCTTAAAATTTGTCAGAAGATTAGGAAAGTAGGCATCAAAGATCAGACCGATTCGTTTAACATTTTCAACAGTGGGGAAAAAAGATACAACTACTGAAGAATAAAAAAACACCTGAAAAAAACACCTTACTACCTCAAAGAAGATTTTCCACCAGACATAATTGAAAAAAGAAAACAGTTAGCTGAACAGCTGAGAAAAGAAAAGAAGAAAGGAAACAAAGCAATACCAGGATACGACCGCTTGATAATACTTAAGGACAATTCACACAACCGAAAACATGTCAATAAACGTAACTTATCGCTTTCACCCGAATAAACAGATCCAAACACAGAAGAATAGGTAATAAGAAACAATAATCGCATGACAAAGAAAACCAAAACTATATATTCTGTTCCTGTAACTAAAATTGAAAGAGAAAGGACTACATACCCACAAAAAACGATTCTCTCTTACCTGATTATAAACAAAGACTTTACTGAAGCCGGTCCGGCAGATGGAATTTAGCAACCAACCCCACCCCTCTTACACCCATTTCCCCCACAACGGCGGGGGCATTAGGCGACAACTCTGCAACACAAAAGAAAACTAATTAATACATCGCAACTCTTAACGCAAGATCACTGTCGAACAAGTATTAATCGAGCTTGAAAACGCACTATCAACTATAAAATGGGATATTCTAGGTTTTTCAGAGGTACGCCGTCAATGCTACATAACAGAGAACTAGGGTATTCGTGTGTGTATTTGTGGCGTATTACGCCACGTGATTAAAGTTTGTTTGGAATCCGAGTAGACGCCTCCTACAGGGGTAGGCAAGAGTTTATGCAAATGATACACAGTATTGAACGCACTCAATGTTAATTGTCAGAGACCAGTAGGTTACATATTTAGTATAATTACGCTATATACATGCGCACAAGCTAGTTACATAAAATTAAAGATCGAGTTAACTGTATTAAAAATTAGACCCAAGGAGCAGAAAAACAAAGACTTCTTCGAAAGCTAAAACAAGAATCAAAAATTTAAGGTCCGTTTTTAACATTCTGAGTCATATGTTAAAGCCAGTTATATGTTATATGTCAGCAGTGAAGTCATAGGTTCGGATTCATGTGCGTATTGTATAATTATCACTCGCTTCAAAAACGATGAAGGAAAACATCGTGAGGAAACCTGCCTGAGAGATATTTCTTGACGGCATGTGAAGCCAAGGCCCATGGGCGGCTTTTAAACTCTGACACCAGGTTAGTCACTAACCACACGAAAAGAAGAGAAGAAGATATGTTAAATATTTCAAACGTATTTCAAGTTATTTCTTAATTTAATGATGATGCCAGAACTAATAAAAACAGTTTACCGAGGGCAAACCAAAAATTGTGTTATTTTCTGACGATACTTCTCTAATTTTTAATAATTATTTATAAATAGACGTGCATCAAATCTTGACGACGTAAATAACGCCCTACTGCAGGTCCAAAATTGGTTCACTGCTAATAATTTAGTATTAAATGGGAAAAAAACTAAATAGTATAGATATATTTAGTAACCTAAATCCCTAAAAAAAATCCAATTACAATATTGAATTATAAGCAACAGGGATCGGTGACCTGACGACACAAACCCTATAAATACAGTTAGATTATAGGAATCTCTATAATCTAATTTAATTTTACGTTTTCCTAATTTTTCTCTATCAACTGAAGTGCAGCTGCAGTTTTATTTTTATATTGCAACATTTGCAACCCACATTGTAGCTTCCGTCTCGGGGCCTGTGGCTAAGTAAAAGCCAGTTCGATGGATTAAGGACAAGGTACGCTTTCCGCGGTCAGCCGATCCATGAATGGGTTATTCATAAATTCTACCGAGAAATGAAATGAAATTGTTTATTCTGCAAATAAGATATTGCAATCGCCTTTACACGTCGTATTAAAAATATTAGCTAGATGAGTTCGGCGTTTCCTATCTGACTACTCTGAGAAGAAATACCAAAACAAACTCAGAGGTCACAGTCTCTTTTAAAGTCCAGACATAATCTTGGCCAGGCAATATGAGGACCATGTAGATTAGTGTCTGTAAACCACACAGATTTGAGTGGACCTGTCCAGTCAGTGCAAGCATTTGTCAGTAATCGTGGAGCTTAACTCAGAACTTCAGGAGCTCAACTCGGTGTACAGATGGTGTCTGAGCTGACGTTTCGCAAACACATAGTTGAGATGTGCGGCAGGGCTTTCAAAAATCTCGGTTTTATCTTGAGACAATGTAAGGAGTTTTCCGAAATTGCAGCTGTAAAAGTTTTATATAATGCACTTGTGAGGAGTCATCTCGAAACGAGTGCAATTATTTGGAACCAAATTTCAAAACAAAAAATTCAAAACAAATTTGCTAGGTTTCTTTACCATAAACAGTACGGGGTGTATCCCTTTTATCCTCTGATGTACCCGAGTCTGTTCGTCCTGGGCATGGTCGGGTACACCAGGCTGGCAGTAAGAAGAGACGTCGCGCTGGTCAAGTACGTGGCTCGCGTACTGCTAGGGTTGCTGCAAAACCCGGAGGTGCTGGCAGCGCTGCGGCTGCGCGCGCCGGACGGATGCGTAGGTGCGCGCCGCCGCCGCCCTGCTCTGTTAGACGTGCCAGCGGCTAGGACTAACCTACTCAAGTTTACCCCTATGTCACGAGCCGCACGTATTATTAATATTATTACGGTATCGGAGGATATATTTGGGCAAAACCTGCCGAAATTCATGCAAATGGCTCAAATAATACTTGAAAGAAGTATGATATTATAATAATAGATATGTAATTGTGTGTATAATTCTTTGGCATTTTGCTTACAGGCTATTTTTATTTTATTTTTTGTAAAAAAAAGTGTTACAGACCTTGTAATTTATAACATCGCCTTGGATGAATCTGTAAAGGTGTTATAATTGTGATATAAATAAATAAATAAATAAAAATAATAAATAACTCTAAGAACAATACAAAAGAAAGGACATTTGGGTAAGCCGCATAAAATACTCAAACTGCCAGACCATCATAAAACGGCTACTTCCCATTTGGTAAACTTCCCATTTCGTAAACCTCAAACTGTACCTACTAAAAAGTTGCGTTTGGTAAACATTATACATTTCATACATTTAGTCCCATTTCGAAAACATTTCAATATTTTTTTGTGTTATATCCCATTTGGTAAACTTTCAGATGAAATGGGTACAGTCAAGTAAAAAAAGAAAAACGAAACTAATGATAACATTGTCATTTATTTTGTTAAATATTTTTAATCACAGGTACAATAGTCGGATTATGTGTACGTATGCCATTTACAAATATTGATATTTAAAAACAGAAATAAAAAGTGGGGTGTACAAATAACTTTCAAAAAATTTAAGAAAAATCACAGTTCGATTTGACTATTTCGATGACAAGTTTTATTTTTTTAATAACATAAGTCAATCTAGATGCGAAATCAACTTATATAAAAAAACAATAATCACAGATTTGGTACTATCTTTTTATGTTAATGTACATTAACATAAAAAAATACATACGAAATCAACTACTTATAAAATATAAAAATAAACAGTCACTGATTTGGTACGTTAACGTAAAAAAATACATACTAAATCAACTATAAAATATAAAAACAATAATAATCACAGATTTGGTACAATAACATAAAAAATACATGCAAAATCAACTTTTAAATATAAAAACAAATAATAATCACAGATTTGGTACATTAACATTAAAAATTACACGCAAAATCAACTATAAAATATAATCACAGATTTAGAATATTAACATAAAAAATTTACTACCTACACTAGAAAGTTAAAAATCAATAAATAAATTATAAAGTGATACAAGCAATTCTTGATAATTCGTTCAAACAATTTTCCAATGATATTTTTCCACTTTTGTAATCGCCGAGAATATTGTTAATTCGTATATCATTTTGGATAGATTTTTTTCTTCGTTTTGATATACTTTCTCCATTATTATAAAAGCTGTAAAAAATTGTTATGATTAATTAAAGTAATAATGTATAATTTTTATCATATGTGTCGCCTAAAAATACAGGTCATTGAAACAAAAATATGTACCTTTTCAGAAGATTTTCATAATGTTTAATATTGCCTGATATCGTTTCGAAAAATAAAAGAATTGATGGCCTTTTTCCAATTTCACTATTGAAACTCCAATTCCAAGATTCCATGAGGTTTGTAGTGCGGTGTCTTTGTGCGTAGCAGCACCAAATATTCATCATATCTTCATTTTCCAACCACTGATCCACAAAGTAATCATTGAATTCAGTTATAGCTTTTTCTTCAAAACTGTAACAGAATTAATTCGTTGAAGATTATGATACGAAAAACCATATATTACCTAGTTTCTAACGCATAAAAATGGCTGTAGAAAATGGCGGTAGAAGAAATATCCAGAACTAAACGCGTTCATTTCAATACTGCAAAATTAATTTACCTTTGACTCATAACGTATAGCCATCCATCGTTTATGTCTTCTTTTGGTAAATGTGCCAGAGCCATACATAGTTTGACGTGATAGTGAGATTCTTCATGTTGTAATAAGCCAAGAGATTTTGCCTTTCTTAATAGCGCTCTGCCAAAGTGAACAAAACACCCCTTAACAATTATGTTTGGAAATGTCTTTTTAATTGCATTTATTGGAGCTTTTTCGAAATCCAAGGTAATAATATCGGCTGTCCACTCTGGTAAATGAAATTTTAGTTTGTAAAACAGTCTTTCATATGTAGTTTCTTCTTTGTTTGTCAACACTGCATAAAAAAATGGTACAATATTTGTCCCAGTTTCTGTACTTCCTATGTCTCCGTGTACAACGTATAGTTGAAGAAACGGCTTTGCACAACATTTGAACGTTCCGTCCGCAAAGTAGTGACGGACGTCATTTAAATGTGCAATTGCACTCTTTGAACCAAACACAATCATTCTATTTTCACCGTCAATCTCATCAAACAATAAATTGTCTTTAAAACGGTCAGGAATCACGATTTCTGTAGAGTTAGAGTGCTGAGATTATGTGATTCCTAGTTGTCTATTTCTGTGTCTATACAAACTGCTTTTAACTTTGTCAAAATTTGGTAATTCTTTAATAATTTCATAACCATTATCTTTCAGCTTTTTAGTACATTTCCTGTATGTAGCTGGAATCGGCTTCAGATCTTCACATATAGTTTGTTTACATTTTTCGATGGCTACTTTCACTTCATTTTTTTCAAAATTCGGAATACAAGAACTGCAGTGAGCATTTTCTCTTAATACATGGCTTCGATTTGAATTCAAAGTTACACTTGCTGAACATCCATCTTTTCTATTAACACAGCGCCACCAACTTGAGTCCTTATTATTTTTCTGTTTATAATATTGATGCCCAGCGCGTAATAAAATTTCACCGCCTCGTGTACTATTAATAATTTTTAAATTCACTGCACCACTAGAAGATCCCTCACCCGACATTGCAACGACCTTGCACTATGCATAAAACGAGTGAACTGATAAGTTAAACCCGGTAATAGATATAATTTACGTATACTTACTTATGTCTATCTCATTCACACCTTTTGTTTAAAACGATGGTAAGGACAATAAATCCCTACCTGAGAACCCGCTCGGTGCTTCTTTTGCGGGAAAAGCACGTGGTATTTTTAGTAGCATCGTGGTATTTTTACAGACTTTAATACGTTTTTTTTACTTCTTCTTGATCAGCCATTCTTTTTGATGGTCGAGATACTATCTCAAGACTGAAGCATTTAAAAATATATACATCTCTAATTTAATACTAATTTGACACTGACTGTACCGTACAAAAATAACAATACTAACAAAGTTTACCAAATGGGATTAAATGTATGAAGTAACGAAATGTTTACCAAACGCAACTTTTTAGTAGGTACAGTTTGAGGTTTACGAAATGGGAAGTTTACCAAATGGGAAGTAGCCATTAAAACTAACTGAGAAATAAAAAAAAAAATGAAATAGGAAAAGAAAATTAAATACAGTACATAGTCCTCACATTCACAATAATTAAAACAATATAATTCATTATAAATTAATCATGCCATTTTGTAAATAATTTTCAACAATGTCAATATGTATATAAAACTGGTATATTTTAACGATTTTACATAATAATAAAATTAAAATGTCAAATTTTATGTTTTTATCACAAGACTTAGCAGAGCGAGCAGCTCAATCCCACGCTTTTTATGTCTTCTATAAATTTGAAGTTTTATAGTACCCTTTTTTACAAAGTTTGGTTTTAATACAGCTTTTAAATCGTTTAATGGATAAGTTTAGAATGTCAATGGGAAGTTTGTTGTACAAGCGTATACACTGACTCCACAGAGTTGCCTACTCTATGGAGGCGCGATGTACAGCAAAGTTATTCCTGGTTTAAACTATGAGAATTTTATATTTGGACATTTTCTTAAAATCTTATGTATTTTTGTGTACATACAATAGGTTTTCAAAAATATATTGTGAGGCTACAGTCAGAATGTTTATTTCTTTGAATTTATCTCGAAGGAAATTTCTTGGATCTAGATTGTAAATGGCTCAACAGCCCTTTTCTGTAGAACAAATATAGTACCTATTAATGTCCGCACAGGTTCCCCAGAGAAGAATGTCAATTTCTATTTTTTTTAATAGGAGGCCGAACTAAGCCTTCCTAACAATTTTTCTATGTGTGGGCCCCACTGTAATTTACCGTCGTAACAGTTATTCCAAGACTAGCTGTTGAATCAACAGGGTCCAACTCTATTCCATTAACTTGAACATTGGTAGTTAGCTGCCTGACATTTGGCGTTGTAAATCTAAGGAGTTTAGTATATTTTTCGGTCAGGAGAAAATTATTTACATTAAAGCAATGCACAACTTTAGAGAACCTGGGAAGTGAGAAGTTGTGGCCAATACTATGAATTTACTCTAGGCTCTTCATCAGTTTATCTCTCGTAGAATGGTGATAACAGATAAACTACCGAGTTCGACTGGCTGACCTTAAGAATAATGCCGTTTAGAAGACCTTTGAAAACAGGTAGGTAGCATGTCTAACTTCACAGTAAGAGAAGAAAAATCTAACCGTCGAAATGTTACCGTATGCCACAGAATGTATCCTGAGAGATTGAGGTTACGCCTGTGAGACATTCACGACGGATTTTATCAAAGGTCTTAATATTAAGAGGCCTTATTAGTCTCGGAAACCTGAAAATACGACAGAAAATTTAAAAGCCCTAGATTTTTGCTACGTTCTATCGCTGCCCTAAATTTTTCTGCTTAGCCGTTGAGAAAACGACAATATTTTTCTCTGATCATATCCTAGACTGAGATGTTTACACGGAGCGATCCTGTAAACCAGCCCCTCACACGAATAATACTAAATTACTAAACATAAAGAAGGGACATTACTCCTTGTCAATGTATCGCCCGGCGGAATGTAGCTCTATCGATGTGTCGTGATTGGCTTAGCTCAACCCAAACCAGAGAAAATTACCAGTACCCCTTTGATGATACTCGTAATCATTTGAAAGGCTATCCAGTAGTATGTATGCGTGATGCTTCCGCATACATTCAGACAGACACACAACCATTCTAAAAACGATATTTAAATCATTAGAATCGTTCAGAGACCTCGTAGCAATTACTTTTATTTTTTTAAAAATATTCCATAGACGGTTTTGATTTTGCTCCTTTTATTAATGTACGAGTATAGTAGGCTGCTTAGCGGCTTCGAGTCAAAGCCTCTTCTAACGCGAAGGAACGGCGCGCGGCGGCGTACGACAGAAAAAATACGCGCACACTTTTTCTCAAATATTTGTAACGTATTATTATGTATAACATGTATTTATTGTTTCCTCGCAAGTGAGTTGAAAAACGTTGTTTGATACGTGTGAGCATTTGCCAGTGCACACTTGCATCAAAATTCAATCATCAATTCAATGGTTCTCTCTCAGTAGGTATCAGTAAACCAGTTTTTTGTGAGTGTGTATTTTGTTTGCATTGTTTTGTGTGGATTTATTTAATGTTATGAAATGAAATTGTTTATTCTGTAAATAGGATATTGCAATTACTTTTACACGTCATTTAAAAAAATATATAAAAATTATTTGAAGAAAGGCCGAAACAAACTCAGAGGTCTCTTTTAAAGTCCAGACATAATCTTGGTCAGGTTAATGCTTTTAAATTACTTTAATATTATGTTGTTATGTATGAAATCAATGTGTAATTGATTCAGTTTGTAAAATATTTTCCGATCTTCTTAATTTATTAGCTTCAGAAAATGCAGTTCCATGAGTAGCAATTGTAGATTGCGAGTTTTGTATTTAGAAATGTTGTAGATACAAATGTGTCCAAAAAAGTGGTTTTGCGATGCACCTAACTAACCCTAAACACATTTATTTGTTCACCTGCGCATAGTTTCCGTCGCATCGCCGCGCCGCCGCCGGCACTTCGCCACAAATGTGATTTTCACAAGCGCACGGCACAGCCCGCGGCTGTCGCGGAAACCTGATCAATTTGTGGCTCCGGATATTTGCTACAAATACCTTATATTAAATATAATATAATAATAATATCTATAATAATATATATAAATATATATATATATATATATATATAAGTATATATATATATATATATATATATATAATAATATCACATTTTTCTACGTATGCATTTCCATTTCTGTGACTGAATAAATTGCAAGACAATCGAAGCCACTCAAGATGACAGGGAAATGACAAGGAAAACGTGTTTGAAATATTATGGAGCATTCCAAGAGCACACTAACAAGAGCGCACTAAGCAACATAACACCACGCCTGTACCTATTCTCTGAATAGGGTTACGCAGTTTTACATAAAACACTCTCATTTCGCCATATATTCAAGTTCCATGTAATAGGAGCCTCTGTTATCAACCGAGCACAAAACCATTTAATGGATACCTTCAACCACAACCACTCACTCTAGATCGAACCTAAGGACCCGATGCTTAGCCACCATTAGACCAACGAGGTAGTCGACCTGCACGAAGTTAGTGTTTCGAGATGTAACATAGTTCAAATTACCGCAACTATTTGCTTCCTTTGTCACCCTACTACTACTGTTCCAGGTCGCACTAAAGCAATCTTCTCTAGTTCTTGAACTTTCGCAGAATTACGAATTTCATCAAACCTAAACAATCCTTTGAGTGTCGCTCCTAACAGCAAACTACGAGTACTATATAATACACCTACGTACTCTGGTGATTGCTTCTGAAGTGCTATGTCTCGCAGTGAGCCGTTGGTGTTTATGACGTCCTATAGTTCACAAGTTCAGTGTCTCACACAACGCTGTAAACAACCTTTCAACTTTGTTCAATATTTATTCCTATTAAATCTGAATCTACAGTACGCAGCCGTTATAATGACACACCAAGTTTTCAAGAAAATGTTAGACTTTGTACTGCACAGGCATGTATGAGAAACAGAAACTTTGGTCTCTGTTACTCATATCTACATAAACAGAAACAGAGACTTTGGTCTCTGTTACTCATATTTACATAAACAGAAACAAGAGACTTCGGTCTCTGTTACTCATATCTACATAAACAGAAACAGAGACTTTGTCTGTGTTACTCATATCTACATAAACAGAAACAGAGACTTCGGTCTCTGTTCGCATATCTACATAGACAGAAACAGAGACTTCGGTCTCTGTTACTCTTATCTACATAAAAAGAGACACCCAGGTGACAATCTCTTTCTTAAATCCCAAGTTGTCATACTAACACCTGGTATACACTGAGTTGTGTGGCGCCACAAAGGGAGTTGTGTTGTATGTGCCAGGGAGTGTTTCTACCGCTATTTAGTTGATCCGAAGTGATCGAGTTTGATCATTATCTCCGCAAACTGTAATGAGACGAGTTGAGACACGCGCATGACGTCTAAACATAAAGTTCTCCATGTTCAGCTTGTCTTATTAAGACAGGCTTGAGATATAACTTCAATATAGAAACTTTATGTGATGTTGAATTACAGGCAAATTTTATGAGTGGATTGTATTTTATCTTGAAATAAACATTGAAATTATAGACAACACATTTTAACAAGAAAAATCTAGTTCTTTTTTAACTTAGCCTATAATTAACGTCCCGCTGCCGGGCAAAGCCTCCCCTTACTCCTTCCAGGAACTGTTTTCAAGCGCAACCTAATTTATTTTTAATGCAATTTCAATCTAGTAGTTTTAATGCATTTTTCGCCCACTTCAATGCATTTATTCGCCCACTTTGCCGTACGTTCCTTTAGTTGACTGACTTAAAATCAGAACCAATCACATATTAGATAAATCCAGCAAACGAGGACTTAAATAACAGCTAAAATAAAACGTTAGTTACGCCGCGCCACCGCAAGTGTGACAGCTCAAATAAAACCGACACCTTAAAACTCGGAGCTCAAGTTAACTCATAAGATAAACAAATAAACTTCGCGAACATCTTCGGAATCATCTCTACGCGTCCTTCTTTTATTACCCGACTACGGCGAAGCAAAAAGGAGGGTTATGATTTTGACCGGTATGTATGTATGTTCATCTGTTACCTCATAACTTCTAAACTACTGATCATAATTTGACAAATAGGGTATCGTTGGAAGCGTCTTGATCGTCCACTGGTCACACATAAAAATGGTCAAGGTAAAGCCGTGGTCACATGCCTGTACCTAAAATTATAATGGCATGCTATGCATGACTATGGCATTACCTTGACCATTTTTGTACGTATGTCTTGATTTCGATCTGAATATTATTTTCTTGTTTCATACTCTTTAGAGCGTGATTTTTCAGTAACTGAGTTTTACTTTTTGAACTTACTTTTTCACTAACATATATTGGAAGTTTGAAGGTACCAACTAGCTTGACGATAGACAGATAAACATTGGAAGTTGAACATTGGACGGTTCTACACTTCATACTGCATTAAATGCAGAATAGTTAGGTTGAACCACAGATAGCAATTCTGCAATCAATCAAAAACGTTTTTAAAAGGAAGTTTTGTCAACTTAATATTTTTGTTTTCAATTCAATGAAACACAATTTCTCGTCAATATCAGAATGTAATGCGTCAAAACACATTACAGCGAACCAACACGTCGCATTAATGGCTGTAGCAGACATCACACATTTATTTACGTCTAGCTAGTGGCCAAGAAGCGATCAATACACGTCTCTTATACTTTCTCGAACATCGCCACCTATTGAGTGATCACATAAAAATGTGCAATATCATTTTATCTCCTTCGATCGACACCGTGATTATTTCTAAATCTAATATGGCCAACTTATGGAATAACATGTTATAGCTATATACAGGGTTACTGGTAACTCGACGTATTCCTTGCACGACGTCATAGTAGGGTTAAAATGCAACAAATTAAGCCACCAAATGTTTTATCGAAGTTCTGTAGTTCTTGAGCTAGTTACATTTTTAGTTTTTTTAATGAAAAATCCCAGATTGAATCATTTGGAGCCAATTTAAAAATGATTTACAGCGCGACTGTACTGAAATTTAAGTTAGTATCATAGTTGATGCCGTAGCAGATTTTGTTCATAATTAAACGTTCAAAAATGCCAGAAACCTTGGCAAATATCACTAAACAAACATTTATTTTTTTGTGTTATTTGCTGTTACTTCATACAAAATGTTGTCAAGTGAAAAAAAAAAAATACTACGCCTGATGTACAAATTACTAGGAAAATATCCTTGTCTTATCAGCTATTTAGAAAGGTATGATTGTCAATACTTTTGCATGTGTGACAGGGAAGGGAAGAGTTTTATGGCGAGCAGGTAAATTTTAAAATATCGTAGCGCGTGATCTTGCTATGTCACAGTGGAAAGTCTGGTCTGTAGTTCATTTATCAGGCCGATATCCATGACCGAGGTAGAGATGAGGGTGGCGGTACGTAGGCTGAATGCCAGAAATACCGCCCCAGGACCCGACGGCTTACCTGGGAAAGCCTGGGTCCTGGCCTCAGAGGCTCTCGGGCCTCGACTAAGGGGGCTCCTAAGCGCATGTATGGAGAGGGGCCAGTTCCCGCTTTGTTGGAAGACGGGAAAACTGGTCCTCATCAAGAAGCCGGGGCGCCCTGCGGACTCTCCGTCCACTTACCGGCCCATCTCTTTGAAAGAGTCATTGCAGACCGCCTCATCGGGTGGCTGGTGCGGGTGGGGCCGGATTTGGCGGAGAGCCAGTTTGGATTCCGTAGGGGGCGCTCCACGGTGGACGCCATCATGCGCGTGCGAGCCCTTACGACGGGGGATGCGGTAGCTCAGGGTGGGGTCGTCTTGGCGGTGTCATTAGACATCGCTAACGCCTTCAATACCCTGCCCTGGAGTTGCATCAGGTAGGCACTCCGGTATCACCGGATGCCGACCTACCTCTGTCGCGTGTGGTCGAGGCCTATTTGACGGACAGGGCCATCATCTACCCTGGTCACCAGGGAGAGTGGAACTGGTGAGAGATGTCGTGCGGTGTCCCACAGGGATCGGTCCTGGGGCCGCATCTGTGGGACATCGGATACGACTGGGTGCTGCGCGCTGACCTCCCCAGTGGCGTCAGCGTCGTCTAATACGCTGACGCTGTTTGTTTAGTGATATTTGCCAAGGTTTCTGGCGTTTTTGAACTTTAAATTATGTACAAAGATCTGGTACGGCATCAACTATGATATTAATTTAAATTTCAGTACAGTCGCGCTGTACATCATTTTTAAATTGGCTCCAAATGATTTAATCTGGGACTTTTCATTAAAAACTGAAAATGTAACTAGCTCAAAAACTACTGAACTTCGATAAAACATTTGGTGGCTTAATTTGTTGCATTTTAACCCTACTATGACGTCGTGCAAGGAATACGTCGAGTTACCAGTAACCCTGTATATTGCTAATAATCGTCGCATTATGAGTGGAATCTTCCATCCATTTCCGTCTCACCCGCTGTGCTCCATAAAAAGTCATCTTGGCGTGTTCTCGCCTCGTAAAGGCTGTGGGTCGGCGGTCGTGCGGCCGTCTCTTCACGGCCGTGTCATGGCGTCCTTGTCGCAATAAGCGCACGTCGTCTCACCCCGTCGACGTCAAAGTCGGACGCAATCCGCCACGCTATAAACATTTATTTCACTATAACCTCTTATCGCTGCTCTTTAATGTTATTGTTTGGCTTGCAATATAACTTAACACTAGCTTTGCCACTGTAATTTCGCTCTTATTTTTGGAAAAGTACGTAAATTATGTTGTATTTGAAAACTAAACGTAATTTAACGTGTTTTTGTGTTTGGTTTTAAACGCGTTATTTTAAACATGGGTAGTATGGTACGTCTGTTCCCAGGAAAAACGACAAAATAATGTTACAATCGAATAATGCATTCAGTACAGTGACGAGTATGTACATTACAAGCTAGACGGATTATTCTGTCTTTCGTTTTTTCCGACAATCACAACTGCATGTCTGAGCTGTTTGTTGGAACACTACGAGTACACCACTACGCCACTACGCCACATTCAGACCTTTCATTTCAGTGAGCGTACTATTTATTTTATTACTCGTTACTCCGGGCGGAGGTTATTTACTGAAAATGTTGGCGTGCTCGAACGACCAAACGACGGCAAACAATCATAATGAAATATTCTTCAAATAACACTGAGATTTTTTACAAAGATTTTTTACATCGGAACTGGAGCAAATGAGACAGCCTCCGAAACATGAATATTGCTTAGCGTGAATGTGGAGTCGTACCTGCCGGCTGATGTACAAACAAACATGGCGCCTATGTGCATGTATAAGTGACGTCAATAACACAATGCTGCTTGTTCACTTGGCTCTGCTACACGTTGTGGCATGCTTGGACGTGCAGTTGGAGGGTGACCTGGCCTTCGACCTGTGGGTCCCCAGCAGGCCTAGCGCAAGGGGCGCTGGTCCGCGTGGGTTGGGAGGTCGGCAGCCTGCTCCAGGAGCTGATGTTCAGGATGAGACTGATGCGAAACAACGCGACAGTGTCGCCGTAGCTGGAGTGCGTCTACCAGAACCCAGAGAAGAAACAAGTGGATGCTCTGCTCAGCAACATGATGAATAAGCTTTCCAAGGTGAGACGTTTTTTTTTCATTAACCTTATTAGGGTGAATTATATTAAAAGTTCTATATATTATCACTTTATAATAAAAAACAAAGTCCACCGCCGCGTCTGTTTGTCTGTCTGTTATACTTAGTCTATCGAGCGGATTTTCATACGGTTCAGCCATCAGTGATTCATGGGGAAGATTTAGATGTTTAATTCATTATTCATTAAGTTAATAGTTCATTAGGGTAATTGGCTGAAATAGTACGATGATTGTTATTGTACTACAAATTAAAAGTACATCAAAATGTTCACTTAGAAATACAATCATTCAAGCGAAAGCGTAAAAAAACATTCTAAAACAATTATTGAAATTCAATAAAAAATAAATTGATATATTATGTAGACACCATGTAGACACGCAGTTTTCATGCAGATATTATTATAATTGTATTAAAAAATAAAATAAATAGCTTTGTAATCTAATCACTGATGTTTATGTTAAATCCTATTTGTTTCAGATTAAAATGTAATTTTTATTTGTTATTGCTATATTTATAAGTTTATAATTTAATCAATATTTTTAGTACTTAGTATTTACATATATAAATAAGCATTTTTAATCATCATTTTAATTGTTTTCAACAAATATAATTTGATTTGTTTTTGTCTCTTAGTTGATATTAAAATGGAAGTCACCTCTTTGGGGTAGGCCTCCCGAATCATCTTCATTGTTCTCTCTCTTGCTTGTGTCGTCCAATTTTCCATTTCCGACCTCCACGCGGGTGAAGCCGCGAATACATTGTAAGTTTATCTATTGGCAACAGGCTACTTAGGACAAAAGTGAACCATTTTTAGCAGTACGCCTTCTGGAAGGCACGTTATCGTTTTCATTAATGATACTAATTAATAACATCTCTGAAATCAGATGTCATGATAGTATAGTATCTTCTGATCCTCGGGCTCAGTAAGTACCGTCTTAAAGAAATTATAGAACTGGTTGTCGAAAATTAACTATGGTTTCAATGTTGTGTTGATTATATCTCTACACAGCAAAATTAAATGAATTCATTACTTACCTTGGCGCTGGGTACAGTTGAGTACCATTCAATTTAAAATACTTGTTACTAAAATTCTGAGTCGAGCAGTTTACAAAGAGATTTATCTTTCAGCAGCGAGAGAGTTTATCTGCAGTAATCTAGATTTATCCAGTGAAGCAATCACAGTTTGTTTGAACGTTACATTGATTGATCCCGGTCCGGTTTAGTAGCTCATACTTTGAGTTAAAATCCTTTAACAAAGTTGAATTCTGTGGAAGTAGTCGACGTGTATCGATTTGTGAACTTTTTGAAGGAATTATTTAGGAGCGTAGGTTTTTCCTAGCAGGGGATAGAGATATTGGCGTAATGTTTAGAATAATAATAATGTTATACATACTGTCAACTATGAAGCCGGCATGGAATGCAAACGGACTACATAAACATCAACAAGAATTAGAAAGTAGTCCTGAAACTCACTTTACTAAGGAATAAAGTTCCGAGGATATAAGGTGTACCATGCACTGCAACCTGACGATCTGCCCGAGGTGGTAGCGCGGTTGCAGTCAAAGAGAATCTCTGTCATCATGAAGAAGTTAAGTATGAACGTCATGAAATTCAAGCTGTGGCGATTTGTATTCAATCTCAACTGTGTCCAGTAAGTGCCGTTAGCGGCACTCAATACACTGCCGAGATGGAGTGCCGTTAGCGGCACTTAATACACTGCCGTGATAGAGTGCCGTTAGCGGCACTTAATACACTGCCGTGATAGAGTGCCACTAGCGGCACTCTATACACTGCCTATAAAAAAGCCATTATGGGAGGTTCTTACAGCAACTCGGGCAAAGGTTCATCTTAGGTGGCAACTTCAACGCTAAAGATACGCATTGAGGGTCAAGACTAACCATCAATAATCAAATAATCCAACATAAGAGTGTCATGAAATAGCTAAAGTGTGAAGCTATTTCTGCCGGAAAATTATTGGCCAAGCGATCCACGCAAAGATCTGATAGACTTTTTTTTATAACTAAAAATATATCCACTTATTATTTGAGCATTGATGAATGCTTTGACATGAAATCGGACCATTCACCAATAATTTTATCAGTATGGCATCGGATTCTACGCATAGACAGCAATCCTACACTTGTAAATACTTATACAGACTGGGAAAGTTTCAGAATAGATTTGGATAATGCAATAGAATTAAGAGTTTCATTGAAAAATCCGAAACAGCTGGATTTGGAATTAAGTAAATGATGATGACCATTTATGTCCTAATCAGGTCCAAACAATTAATATTTATAGTATCCTTCATTTATTCAAAATAGATTTAAGGTAATAGTCTATAGAGTCAATGAAAGCATTTGTTTTAGATTGAATAAAAATAAATATTAAGTATTTTGTAGTTATGGTTACATTTTAATGGCGAAGAAGTAAAAGATACGATTACGACAGTTCATTCCGTTCATTCAGTCAATGTGATCAGATAGGTGGTAGAGTATAACTTATTTTTGAGGTACGGGAGATAACCATGGAGGCCACCATATTATTTATTAGTTTACTGATATGGCACTTCAACGACTAACTCACTAAAACATTCACAAACAAAAATCACATGCAGATTTAGTTATTGTGAATTCGTCACAGCTCCATAACAGAGGACTTAATCAATAAAGGATGTGTTGTACGATAACGTTAACTGAATTAGTTACAAGTTTCAAATTAGAGAAAAATGAGCTATGTTAACAAATGCGATGGGAAGTACAGAAATATATTACAAAATAACAAAAAAAAAAGGCTAAAAAAGTATCTGAGAAGTTAAATGGACAAAATAGAAAATACTTTTGAAATACATAATTATTATTATATTGAATGAACAAATATTGAATTATACTCTCGAATGCCTATTGTAGTACATACTCGTACAGGACACAAAGACAACATAGTGAGGACTGGTCACAGGCTCGTGCAGACTAGCGCGACTAGCGCGCGGGTAACATCACTTTTGTTTCGCTCTGTGCTTAAATTATTTAAACTGTAAAAAAATGTTGGTCATAAAAGTTACACCAGAAGAAAAAAAATCTTGTGAGGTTTCAAACTAAATAGTTAAAAACTGAATTTACCGAATAAAATTAATAAAACAATCAAGTTAAGAAAAAAACCCGGTGAATTTTTCAAAAACGCTCTGCTAACATACTGAGTCTTGTGAATCATCGTTGGTGGCGGTCATTGAATCTACGCCTTCGGCACACACGATCACTGGAAATCTATGTATATCGCATACCTGGCTTTAAGAAAAAAAAAAAACTCTCAATAATAATGTATTGGCCAGCTTGCAATCACCAAACGCATTACGTTGGAGAGAATCAGAAATGCACAGGATGCTCAGCCAAATACTATTATGCATGCCTCAACATGACATCTGCCTATTATTTAGAAAATTAGCATGAGCTTATGAAGTGTTGGTGCTGCCCAGACTGCTAATATCACTAGTCACTTTAGAGATGATAATACCCCTGTCCAAAAACTACACTTATCACAACTAAACGACACTACAATGTCAATCATCGATGCACAAGATGATGAACCTAACACAAATATTACTACTTATATATAGTGTAAAACACCCAACCAAAATAACCAAACCATCACTAAAACACAGGAAATTGCAACAGACGGCCTTACGTTTACCTTAGACAGTGTCAGTAAATTGGTAGATTCTAAACTAGAAAAGAACAATCACTACTCCTTGTACTCAAGTCAAATCAAATTCATTATATTATTTTTCTGTAAGTACGCTGTACTGTGTACAGTACTGCTGTACAGTGCCGGTACAGCGTCTTAGTTATGGTTTTTTGCTGCACCGAATGACGTCAATACGTCGGCGCCGGTTGTCGCTGAAAACCAGCGCTGGGGCTCTGTCTTGCATAGGGTCGCAGCATAATGCTGAGCGATAGCCGTTTTGCGTGGATGTGACGCATGTTTCCCGCAACCTTTTCTAAATTATTTTTTTGTGTAAGCTCTTTTTGCGTCATGTTTACCGCAAATAAACGTATTTTCTTTCTTTTCTTTCTAAATTCACTTTATTCAAAGTTTTACAATTTCATGATAATAAATAATAATCCAAAATCTTAAACTAGGTCAATAAAATACATGTGCCTGAACTAGGTAATCCTGTGTTTCAGGCGATATGAGCTAAGCTTAAAACTATATAAAATAATCACGAATAAGAAAAGTTACAAATAATACAGTAATGTGTAGTTGGCAAACACGAGAAGTAAGACATAAATTGCTTATAAATAATCCGTAGCCTGGAGCTGATTAGCCTGGAGTCTGGATTTGTAAACGGTTGATGGTAATAGGCTCGCCCCCTATTACATGGGACTTAAACATAACTGGCGATATGTGGGTGTACTATAGATACACCTCTGCCTAACCCTTCGGGGATTACAGGCGTGATGTTATGTTATGTTAATTAATCAAGTGTATTTTATTACCTACCTAATAGTATTCAATCTGCCTAGCCTTTTCCCAACTATATTTTGGTCGGCTTCCAGTCTAACCAGATGCAGCTGAATACCAGTATTTTACATGGAGCGACTGCCTATCTGACCTCCACAACCCAGTAACTGGGTAATACGATACCCCTTGGTAAGATTGGTTGTCAGATTTTCGGGCTTCTGACGACCCGTAACGACTCAAAGATCCACGAATGGCAGCCGGGACCCGTGCTTTCCGAGGCACGTAGGAGTCTCATTATGTAAAGATGGTCACCCATCCACAGACCAACCCCGGCAAGCATAGCTTAACCTGATGGATCGACCCGTGCGACAGTTATTACTTAGCCACGAGCTCCTACTAACCTACCTACTAACCTAAAACAGTAATTATTTCAATACAGTTAATAATTTTTCTTTATCTTGTTACGTCAGATTTTGGAGTCTCCTGGAGTTTTTTTTATTAAATTCCTGTAATTTTGAGGATAGATGTTCGCTGCTGCATTAATTCTATTGTAGATTAGCGGAACAAGGAAAACGTAAAATTTGGACATGAATGCATGTTTTTTTTCCACTATTCGAGGGCAAACTATATCTTTCCGTCTTTTGTTAGTACATTCAGAGCGATATGGAACGGATGCGTGCTGTTTTAATACTAAATTCAATACAAACAATTGGCGGACTGTTAATACTTTACAAGTTACAATAGAGAAGGTTAGTGGGAAAAAGTAAAGGGCGGAAAGTGGATACTTTGAGAACTGCTCTCTGTGCTCTTTCGGTGGTGAGTAATAATGTTGTTCCCGGTCCACCCTAAGAAGTGATACAATAAGTTAATATCGACTGACAAAGAGCAAGGTAAACTTGTCTATTTATTTTCGGGTCTACCATATTGCGTATCTTTTTGAAAACAAATATCAACTTACGAATCCTGTTATTTAAGGTCTCAATATGATATTTAAATGAGAGAGTTTCGTCTATTATGATTCCTAAGTAGGTATTTTATTTTACTTGTGATTTTAATTTCCGGACATGCACATACATAGGTCATTAGAGGGGTCTCAGGGGTACAATGATGAGCATGCAGTTTTGAGTGAGATAGAGTCGATTGTGGCGTGAGTATCGAAAAGTTATATAATTAGTCTTGTCTGCGTGTAATGTAGTAGGTTTTGCTGAAGCCGTATTGCGCGTAATTTTATATTTTGGTTTCTGAATTAGCTGAGAAAAGGAGGGCAGTGTCTCCAGCGTATGATATGATTATGCCATTAACTATCTAAAGATTATATAAGTCATTTTTGTAGATCAAAAACAGAGTAGAGGCTAAATGCTTCCTTGTGGTACACCGAAAAAAGTAATTTTGAGATCATTGCTGAGAACATTTCCAATCTTTACGCACTACGTACGTTCCTCTAGGTAGCTCGTGAAGAGCTTACGCTGAGTGCCTCATAAACCAATATTTTTTGGTTTGCGCAATAGAATAGGAATTGAGACTGTATCAAAAGCTTTCGCGAGGTCTAAAAATATTCCCACGGTGTACTTCCCTTTGTCAAGTTCTTGTACTACATAGTCTGATAGATGATGTACGGCGTCAGCGGTTGACAAGTTCCGTCTAAATCCAAACTGTGTCTTGGACAAGATTGACTTTTCCTCCAGGAATTTAACTAAATGTTTGCTTATAATTTTTCTAATATTTTAGACAAAGAGGGCGATATGGAAATGAGTCTGTAGTTTGTGGCTTGAAATTTACTACAAAGGGACAACTATACCTTTTTTAAGACACTTGGGAAAGGCTCCTGTAGATAAACATATTTGGAAAATATAAGTGACAGGAGGTATTAAGATGTGCTTGAACTGCTTGATGATTTTACTTGATATATTGTCCCACCCAACTGCAGAGTCGTCTTTTAGGCTCATGATAATTGTGTCTACCTCATGCTCATCGGTATTTAGTACTCGTAGTACAAAGGATGATGAATTGTTGCTAAGTGTTATAGAAGTGCAAACAACACTATCCAAAATCAAATACAAAAAAACTATCTGATAATTAGAGGAAGATATTTTAAAAGATTTTATTTTATTTATTGATTAAGACTACAAATGTTTAATATATATAAAAAATTAAAACTAATATATTATTATGCAAACTAAAATATAGCGTAAAATAAATATATTTTAAAAGATACTCACAAGCTAACACGTGAGCAAGAAAAGTAAAAAGCAATATTAACACTCTAAATGAGAAAATAAAATCAATACAAGAAGAAAACAAAGAACTTAATCAACAGTTAAAAGAAATAAAACAAAATATGACAACAACAAAACATCTAAAACAGGACAATAATTTAAAAAAAATACTTTTTAGACTTGCAGAATATTATCAAGAATCCGAGAATCAATTACAATATAGGTTTAAAGAAACTTTATTCTCAATAAAGACATAAACATGTCACTCACTTGAAAACAATACTGGAACATATAAACATAAATTAAGTTCGTCGTCATCAGTTACACCATCGTATATTTGAATCATTCAAAGATATCCAAAATGTTGACCTGATCGGATATACATATTCAGGGACTTTCTCGTGTAGGATGATACAATAACCCTCGGAGACCTATTATTATTGAGCTAATAAGCAAACGAATGAGGAAATATATATTATAGCTTTTTATTTCCAAATACCTGAATGAGACAGCACTTCGACAAAAAAAAAGTATTACAAGAAAATATACGCTCAACAAGACAACGGGGACACCACTCAACCATTAAAAATAATAAACTAATAGTTGGATGACAACAAGAACTCACTGCAATGACCAAACAAAACTACGACGATAAAACCTGACTTTACCCCCCTATTGATTCACAAAAAACGACATATCTAATGAAAGCATAAATAACACAACGCGTTCGTTTGTGTTATTTAATGCTTTCATTAGATATGTCGTTTTTTAAAGAATAATGCGGCGATGTAAAAAAAAATACCAATGCGCTGTTATTTTGATAGGGCCCACAGTAATGGACCACGGTCACACCTACGGACTTAGATAAATCCCACTGGGAGATTACAAAAAAAATTGTTAGGTTAAAGTAGGTTACAGATTGCATTCCTTTCTTCAAGAAACAAAAAATACTAACTTTTCCTAGTAGGTATATACATTCTCAAATTATAGCTATATTCGTTAAAACTAATAGGTGATTATTGATTATATCTAGAGTAGAACATAACCATTTGCAACACTTCAGGGATGAGAATAAATAAGAATAGGTAAACACCATCATATTTTAACAAAGATATATATTTCAAGAATAAACACTAGATTCAATAATCCACAAATTATATTATCACATATTATATTATTATTACATTATTATATATTATATCTTAATACTTTTAATTCTATATAAAGATTTACAATATAAACTAATAAGTTACCTTATTTTCTAGAAGACCTCCAACAATAATTATCACCAACTTAAACTTTCCACTGACCCAGTCACTTGGGACGACCTGCTCTCATGAACGTCGGAATCAAAGTGCCCCCAAATTACCGTTCCCGCGGCTCGAGCCGTTATTCTACATCTTTTTTAAATCTTCGGTGTTGCCAGTACAGAGAAACTGTATTTACCGACCTATTTCAAAATATTATAAATACCTGAAACTATTTAATGTGGCCAATAAAAACTAACAATTAATTATTAATGAATTAAAACCTAACAATTAAAGAATTAAAACCTAACATGTCCCCGCATGCACATAAGTAAAACAGAAACCTAACACTTGGCCTTCTTGATTCGACTTTCATGAGATTGGTTCACAATATCAGTCACTTTAAATCGAGTACTTACAAAACTAAACTGAACAGTTGAAGTTATACATCATTAAGTTTTCAACTCATTTTATAACTATTTCATAATTTCAATTCTCACAGTAAAATCAAAATTCCATATCAGTTAAATTAATATTATTAAGCCCTTGCGAACCCTCAATTCTCACAAAAGCATAATAACACTTATATGTTTCTATTCTAGTAGCGGTGAACCCTCAATTCTCACAACTAATAGCATAGATTCAAATCGTACCGTTGGTATGAAACCATTTGTTTCATATTAATTATGTGACGTCACTGCTCCTCTATAATAAGACACAGTATTTCTCTAGAACAAAAAATAACATTGTATTTCAATCTTTTTTTTTTTTTTGTAAATGTTGGCGTTCATAAGTGCCGTTTTTTGTGCCTAATTAAAATAAATTATTTGACTTTGACTTTCATTTATTACTTACACATAATAATTGTTTATCATTCACTAATCAAATTTAACCACATATGATATTGTTTTTTGATAATGCTGTGACCTTACCAATCGCCAAACAAATACATTAAAATAGTGCTAAAGTGAGGTGTCTACCTAAGTACGTTCCTGACCTCAGGCGAGCGTTCCAGAGCATACAAGGATCCCAAGATAATCTGGTAAAATCATTCTTTATCTTTCAGGGCGTTGCTCTGCAAAATCGGTATTTTATTTGATAGATCACAACAACAACAACGCGAGCGTGCATTTGCAGTGGTGAAGTGCCAAGCGCACATTAAACTCTTATTTTCGAAGTGAATGTTATAAATCATATTATTATTATTTATTGTGCGCATATTAAATCTTCTTTATTATATCTATGTTGTTCGCTTTAGATTTCGTACAAAACCATTTTCTCATAAAACTTCTGCAAGACCGCCGTAGTTTCGTCATTTTATTTTAAGTCATTTTGTCCCTACATGTTTAATTGTTTTATGGGCTAAATATTGTACCCAACTGTAGAATAATGCGTTTGTGACAATTTTAATAATATTTTGTGCTGTTTTTGAATAATTTTACTAGGCATATTGCCATTTCTGTAAAATATCATTTTAAATCTTAAATTAAACTAAAATATTGTCTTAAAAAGTAAATATGTTGTGCTAACAAAAGTTAGTGACAGAAACGAATCGCTGTAAAACCGAAACCACGTAGTTTTTTCTGCCCTACCCCTAGAGTGTAATTTAAAATCGCGTAGGCGCGGAGGGGCGAGGTGGCCCACGAGCTGAGGAGCAGGTGGTTTTAACGCCGTCGCGAACTCGAACGCGAACGCGAACTCAAAAAGTTCTGCTATAAAGCGTAGACCCCTGTACATGGTGTTAAATACGACATACTTTGTTTTTTATCATTTACTATTTTTATTTATTATACAATGTGGAGCAGGACGATTGACATTCCTTAAAACCACATAAAGAGTGTCATGATCTTTACCTGTATACAAAAAATCAATCAAATCCAATGAATACTTTAGCCACAGGAAATTATTTTTCATTTTCTTATTTTTCAACATGATGTAGATCTGAGTCCGTAATAATAGGTAAACATTGTAAGGTCAAGAACCTGTGCAAAACGTACGATTCTATCCTGTACGTCTCAATATGCTTGAGAGACAGAGAAAGGTGTCATACGATTCCACTCTGACGCGCCCAGCCCAGTCCCACAAAATAATACTACAATTAGAAAGAAAAAGAAATATTACTTACGCAAATTATGCATTAGTGGTGCATAGACAATTGCGAGTGTGTGTGTGAGCGGAATTTTTTCGGCAAAAAGTCTCGGGACTCGGTCATTATGTCAGTCACTAGTCAGTGCATAGCGGCGCCCTTTGAGGAGCGCACACGGCTACTTTTTTATAACGAGACGAGCCGCGCGCGCATTGTCGTGATTTTAGTTGTTATTTGTGATTAAAGACGATTTAGTGTGACTTATTGTTCATTGTAAGTTTAATATTAGTTAGTTAATTAGGTATCGATGTCGCTTGTGCATAATGAACAACGGTGGAAACCTTGAAAATTAAAAAAATTGACTATTGATGTAAATTCTGATTGTGATGTGATATTATGTGATTAATTATTCAATCGGTGATCTTTTAATTGACAACGCGCAACTAAGTGAGTTTATGCCGCTAATTTGTTGTTCTCCGACTAAACTACCTACCCACGTCCACCTACGCCCCGCACCGCAGCGCAGGCGCCGCCCCCCGCCGCGACCCGCATCGGGCCGCGCAACAGGTTAGTGACTTTTCGTAGATAAAGCGTGTTTACTTTTTATGCAGTTGATTCTGCTATTTATTTAGTTTGAAAATTGCAATTTTTCAATTTTCCATTAACTACTAATCTTCGTCTTTTAAAATGTTTCTATGGACTAGTACTGTGCTTGTTTTAATTTAATGTCGTAAGTCCAGATCCACATTGTATACTCAAACATCAGTTTAAGTCTACGGGGTGATAGTTAGATGCATTCCTTGAAAAGGGGTTATATTCTTTTTACGCTTTTAAAGTTTTATGGAAATTCTCCGGGTCTTACCCAAAAAATTGCTAATGTAAGAAATCTAATCAACTCTGGACGCAAATGTTATACTTTTCTGGTTGCATAGAAAAAACTTTTCGTAAAAAATTAAAAAAAACATAACCTGTCCGTGCTCGAACTACGACCGGACGAAGGTATTCTTAAACATTTTTAAGGAAAAAACGCACCACCTCTGATCGTTATTTACGGTCTTTTTATTTATTTTTATTTACAAAAACAACGGCTTCAGCAAAAATCTGATGCTGCAATACTATTGGTTGATGAGCGTAGGTAAGCGTTACTATAGCGGCCAAGCGCTGCAAGCAGGAATAGTCCGTACGGGGTCCAGATGTGCGCGTCCGCGAAAGTATGAACATAACAACAAGAATTCAGGTGACACCCGTCGGGATTTTTGTCTTATTAATTATCTATGCCGAATAGTGTATGTACACTACGTGTGCGTACTTGTCTCTGTCTAGCTCTGACGCGGTACGACAACGAGGAAGACTTGATTAACCATGCTAAGAATAAACCAAGCCAGAAGACAAAACATGAAAATAACGTTAGACAGAAAAGCCGCAACCAAACGCATCAAGAACGTGCTAGCACATGCGCACAGGCGCCGAAAACCACACCAGACCTATAACATGTAATACAAGACCAAATCCAAGAAAACTGGCTGACCTATTTACGCATGTAATGGGACATGACTTACTTCGACAAGTAAATATTTTTTTGGATGGACACGGCTGAAGACTGAGATAAGCTTAAAAAGACTGCTAGCGAGATTTACAAGAAACCTGAAACGGATAGCAGCGAAATCTTCAGACGAAGAGTAGATGCATCGGTCAAGCTGGACCTGAACCTGAACCAACGGAGCCGTCTTAAAAAGATGCCCATCCATAGATAAAAATCACCCGTCTCTCCACTATTCCATTGCCTACTCAAGGATGCACAATTGCACATCCGGTACGGCTCGTAAATCCTTTCCTGTCTTGAGGGCACGTCTTCCTTACCATTACCGCGCCCCCGGTCTACTCCTTGATATGCAATCGCCTTTATAGTCCCATGAAAAATGAGACTTCATGGGCTAGTGCAAATCTTGGGGTTCATTCGATTTATCGAGTCTGGTTAAACTACGCCGGGATCGGTGCCTTTCATTCATTCACTAATCGAATTTAACCACATAATGAATTTTTAAAACTTTATTTAGTATGGCATCTTCTGAGTAAAAGGATTGACAATACCTCTGGTTTAGATTTATGTTTAGTAAAAAATGAAATATTTAAATGACAACATACTCGTAATATGTTTGTGTAAATTACATCCACTTTTACGCAGCGCAAAAATATTTTATCTCGATTCAATATTTATATTTTACTGCATTTTTTTAAATAATAACAACACCGCTAATAGATTTAAATACTCGTCACAATATCCACGAACCAACAACGTTCTATTAGGTGAATACTCGTAACGAACAGCATCTGTCTACCTCACAGAAATCCAATGATTTCCAAATTGGCCTGTGGGAAGACGACCTGTATCCATAGGCTTCCTTAGGTCGTCTGTCCACTTTGTGGGTGGACGTCCTACGCTGCGCTTGCCGGTAGGTACGTGGCCTCCATTCCACAACCTTTCTGCCCCATCGGCTTTCAGTTCTACGCGCTATGTGCCCCGCCCACTGCCACTTCAGCTTGCTAATCCGTTGGGCTATGTCAGCGACTTTAGTTCGTTTTTCTGTACTCGGATATAGTGGCGTTTTTGTACAAACACTTCAGCACCTCGATGTACCGATAGTCAATATGGCACCGCTGGAGAGACTGTAGCACTGCCCAGGTCTCTATCGAATCAAAGGCCTTCTCATAGTCCATGAACGCCAAGTATAGTGGCAAGTTATACTCCTCGGTCTTCTGTATATGTAACTTGCCGCAGCGTATGGATGTGGTCTATGTTACTAAAGCTTTTTCGGAAACCAGCTTGTTCGGGAGGCTGGAAGTCATCGAACCTACGTGCGAGACGATTCGTGATGACCCTCGAGAACAGCTTGTAGACATGGCTCAGAAGCGAGATGGGCCTGTAATTCTTTAAGAACTATAAAATAGTCATTATTAAACAATATTACAAACAGACCGCAGGTGAGATTCGAAAACTTTTTTTTTTGGGTTGGATATTAAAATAACTTCTCCCGCTCTAGGCGGAGCGGGAGGGCCTGGACCAGGGTCGGACGCGAGAGATCACCGCCACCTATCACCTCCACGAGGACACGGCGATACACTACCCAAGCCAGGCAGATCCACCGTATGATCCACCATGTCATCCGGGCGACCCAGGCAGAGATAACACCCGGGCGTTTTCTCCCGCCTTATCCAAAACAGGAACCTTCCGAAACAATCGTGTCCGGTGAGGACCTGCGTCGGAAGGTGAGAGGTGGTTTCGGATTGCGAATAGTATACAAAGTTGAAACGACAGAGGGGCTTTCCTTTAAACTGCCTATACTAGGTACCATTTTCAAGCTCTGTACCAAAAATCAATTAAATAGGAGCAGTAGTTTAGTCGCAAAAGATTTTTTAAGTTTTTACCCCGTTTGAACACGATGTATCTTTCCTAACACCTGATTATATCTATACTTGAAGTGGACTGTATGATGTTGGGAAGACTTGAATTAAAAGACTTCTTCGAATTTTCTTGATTTATTCTTGACTTGTTTCCTTGTTGAGAGCTGGGATCCGACTGTAACGTTCCGGCCCAATGGTCCGTCTTTTATACTAAATGCGCTAAGCGCTTGTTACCGTAACGAGGCCCTTGATTTTTGAAACAATTCAACTCTTAATTTTCGCTATGTCCTCGTTACGCATAACCCTGTTTTTGGTAGTTCCCATCGTCGGATCGTTACAGTTTTTGCCCACAATACAGTTTATTTACACCTTAGTCTAATTACATAACCAGATTTTCCTTAACTAGACGTATAAAAAACTTTCCAGAACATAGACTGTTGTCACTCTGATTGTGACACATTTTCATTACACAAATCTTAAAATATCTAAAAAACCCGTGGACCGATTTACATGATTTAAACGCCACAAATGGTTTTGAGTCTAGACCTTTCATTTGACACTAATTTCAAGCTGATATCTTAACAAACAAAAATTCTCATTTTCAAGTTACGTAATTATTACCAAACTTTTTCACACATATTAATTTCTAAACAAACATTATTTCTAGTAATCTTATACGATTCTTAATGGAATACACATACTATTTTCAGTATTCAAATGCTAATTGGATTCTAATTAGATACTAAAAACCTAGTTACAAGTTAACTTTTTCCAATAAAAACAACAAAGGTTCGTCGAGACCCCGCCGCTACTTGTGCCATGGTGCACAGATAGGGTCTCAACAATGACTCTAAATTTACATTTTGATCTTACTTATAGATATTCTAAACTAAATACGAACATGCTCGGCGTCCTTTACATTCCTCCCCCCGGCGCAGCTCGCGTAGCCTCTTCTGTTTTCATCACGACGACGAGCTTGCTCACAGGGCGTCGGAAGGTGCCGGTTCTGGTGCGCACCTCGACGACTCGTATGCCGCCATCCGGTCCGCGGTGCGTGCGCTCGACGACTCCCATCGGCCAGGTGTTCCGGGGCAGCGTGTTGTCGACCACGAGGACCACGTCGCCAGCCTGCATCGGTCGCACGTCGTTCTGCGGCTCGCCGCGAGGTACCAGGGTAGGTAGGTACTCGCGCAGCCAGCGTCGCCAGAAGTGGTCAGCAAGCGCTTGACTAGCTCGCCAGGTTCTTCTGTCGGCGTCGTCGCAGGGTCCCGTCGTTGGCAGCCCGTCCGATGACCCCAACAAGAAGTGGTTCGGGGTCAGGGCCTCGGGATCGCTGGGGCTCACGCTGACATGGGTCAGCGGTCTTGCGTTGATGGAGAACTCTGCCTCGGTTAGCAGTGTTCTCAGGATCTCTTCTGCCGGTGCCTTCTCTCGTAGAGTGACGCTGAGGGCCGTCTTCACAGAGCGCACCATTCGCTCCCACGCGCCGCCTTGGTTGGGCGCGCCAGGAGGTATGAAGCGCCACTCCATCCGGTGTAGTAGCCCTTCGTCTTGCAGAGTAGGCATCCACTCGGTGTAGGCGTTGCGAAGCTCTTGATCAGCTCCGCGGAAGTTCGTCGCGTTGTCGGAGTACATTAGCCTTGGCCAGCCTCTGCGCGCAGCCATACGTCTCAGCGCCATGATGGCTGAGTCGGTGGAGAGTGATGTGACGAGCTCGATGTGCACGGCGCGGGAAGTGAGGCACGTGAATAGTGCGCCCCACCTCTTCTCTCGGCGGCGCCCCACCTTGACCATCATTGGCCCGAAGTAGTCCACCCCGCAATTGGTAAACGGGCGGTGGAAGGGGTCAAGGCGGGCGTGTGGCAGGTCCCCTGTTGCTGGTGGCTGCGGCATCGCTCGGCGTCTTCGGCAGAACGCGCAGTTTCTTTCTACGGCGCGTACCGTGGGTCGCAAGTGGATAACCCAGTACCGCTGCCGTAGGTCGTTTGTCACGCGCTCTCTGTTGGCGTGACCTGCAGCACAATGCTCCCGTAGGACGAGGAGCTTGGTCAGTTGATGACGGCCGTCCAGTATGGTCGGTCGTTTCGTTTCGGTGGGTGCGGAAGAAGCCTCGATTCGGCCCCGCACCTTCAGGACACCATCTTCCAGCACTGGGTCCAGTCGATATAATCGACTCGTCTTCGTAAGTGGACGAGCAGACCGGATCTTCTTCAACTCTTCCCCGAAGCTTTCTTCTTGAGCTCGCTTGATGAGCTCGGCCTCGGCACGCTGAATGTGACGATGTTCCATTGCGGTCGCTTTCTTCCTGCATATGTCGGTGAAGGCGATTGCTCGCGCTGTGGCTCTCACCAACACCTCGTATTTCGAGAAGCGGGCTGGGTTCGGTAGCCAGCTATCTTCTTCCGTCTTCTCGGTGACATGAAGGACCTCTTCGTCCTCTTGCTCGTCCGTTGCCGCTGTGGGCCACTGTTCTTCTGGCAGGAATAGGAATTCCGGCCCCTGGAACCATCGATCTGCTTCGCTGATAGGCGTGTCGACAAGCCGTGTGGCGTCGTCGGCGACGTTGCTAGCTGTGGGTAGCCAACGCCATTCCTCTTTCTTCGTCAGCTCGGCGATCTCTCCCAGTCGATGTGCAACGAACGGCGTGTAGCGTCGCATGTCGTGATGAATCCAATGCACCACGGTTGTCGAGTCGGTCCAGTAAGTAGTCTGGCCGATGTCGATGCGATGCTCCTTCTTGATTGTGTCGGCCAATCTTGCTCCGATGACCGCAGCTTGTAGTTCGAGACGCGGTATGGTCTGAACTCGACGAGGCGCTACTTTGGCCTTGGCGGCCACCAACACGACGTTCACACTTCCATCGACGTTTTTCACTCGCCAGTAAGCCACGGTTGCATAGGCTTGCTCACTGGCGTCGCACAGGATGTGTAGGTCGACGCGCTCGTTCCTCTTCGTTAGATAACACCTGGGCAGTCGCAGCTGGGTGAGTTCGTTCAGGCGGGCGAGCCAGGACGCGAACAGCTCGTTTTCTTCGTCCGGCACCTGCTCGTCCCACGTTATCTGGAGTCGCCACAGGCTCTGCAGTATTATCTTCGATCGTATGGTGTAGTGGCTCAGCAATCCCAGCGGGTCGTAAATAGACATCACTGCGCTGAGGGCTTCTCGCTTGGTCGGCGCGCGGGTTCTCGCTCGGACTTCAGCTGGAACTCGATTCATCGATGTGTTGAATCCCAGCTCATCTCGTTCCGCGTTCCAGTACAGCCCCAAGATCTTGCTCTCGGGCTGTTCTCCCCCCAGTTGCGTGGGAGAGGTAGCATGTAGCTCGGGAGGCACGTCGCGTAGCACCGCCTTGTCGCTGGAGCTCCATCCCCTTAGTGTGAATCCAGCGTGCGCGTGCACCGCTCTTGTTTCCTCGACCGCCTTCCATGCTTCCTTGGTATCCTCGAAGCTGGCCACCAGGTCATCCATGTAATGACTCTTCTTGATGGCTTCCAGCGCGCGTGGACACTCCTGCCCGTATATGTCCGCGTTGTAGTTGCGGACGAAGTGGGCCATGTACGGAGAGCTCGCAGCGCCGAATATCATGCTAGTCATCTTGTACTTCTTCGGAGGCTCTTCTCTATTGTCGCCTCTCCACAGGAACTGTTGCGCTGGTTGGTCCTCCGGCCTTATCTTGATCCTCAGGAACATCTCTTGCACGTCCGCCGTGATCGCCACCGCCTTCTCTCGGAATCGGAAGAGGATTCCGGGCAGCGACAGCAGTAGGTCGGGTCCCTCCAGCAGTTCGTCGTTCAGACACACGCCGTTGCTCTTGGCCGCTGCGTCGAACACCAGTCGTTGTTTTCCGGGCTTGTTTGGATTCTGTACGGCGAAGTGTGGCAGGTACCAACAGATGGCGCTTCTTTCTTCGGATCCGTCGCATAGCGTCGCGTATCCTTTGTCCAGCAGGTTGACGATCTGTTTGGAGTATTCGACCGCGAACTCTGTGTCTGCGTCCATCTTCTGCTCAATTTTCTTCAGCCGCCGGAGCGCTTGTCCGTAGCTCGGTGGCATGGTGACGTCATCCCGTCGCCACGGCAGTCCAACCTCGTACCCGCTGTCAACCTTCTTCACGGTCCTCCCGACTATGTCCATGGCCCGTAGATCCGCGTCCTTGATCCTCGGCGTGCCTTGTATGCCGAGCGCGTCGATCTTGAAGTGGCTCTCGACTAAGTCGTGGAGATCTTGGCTGCTTGCTCCCGTCGTTCGGTCGGGCTCGTACACGTGCAGCACGTTTCCCTCCTGGTATATCGCGTTCCGTGGCGCCGTTCCGTGCACCACCCATCCCAGCTGTATCTTTGATGCAGCTGGTTCATTCGGACCGCCGACTCGGAGCTCGCGGGACACTATGCACTCCCAGTGGTCCGTTCCCACTAGAAGCCCGGGGCGCGCCTTCTCGTAGCACACCTCTTCTGGTGCCAGGTCCCTCAGGTGCTCGTAGTCCAGTAGCGTGTCCGGAATGGACTGCTGGTGCAGTCGAAGGTTCTTCATGGTCCTTGCTCTGACCTTGTAGCTGTCTTCGTTCTCCAGTCCTCTGACTTGGACGTTCACCAGCTGACTCTCCATCTCCTTCTGCGACATGTTGACCCCGTTCAGGTGAAGTGGTTGTGACGGTCCTTCTGCTCCGATGCTCTCCGCCAGGTCCTTATCGACGAGGGTAATGGTGGCTCCTTCATCCAGGAGGGCGTATGTCTTCGCCTCCCCCCGTGGTCCGGATACGATGATGGGGCACATCTTCAGCAGGACGGTCCTTGATCCGACAGCTAGGCGCGGCGCTATTGACATGACCGCTTCTTCTTTTGGCGGTTCCGCTGGCTTCGGATCTTCTCTTCTTACCGCTCGCTCTGAATGGAGGGTCGCATGATGTGGTCGATTGCACTGGTTCACACCGCATGGATCTGCTTGGCAGGTCATGCGCCTGTGTCTCTTCTGGACGCACTTGAAGCATATTCCCTTTTCTTTTAGGAATCTCCATTTTGCTTCTAATGAGAGTGCCTTGTATTTAGGGCACTTCAGTAAGACGTGATCTTGCTCACACTTAGGGCACCTTTCCTTTTCTTCTTCCGCTCCTGAAGTAGTGTTGAATACGTTTGCCTTTTTCTTGAATGTCACTGTCGGCCGAGTTTCCCTTTTCACGTTTGTAGCACATGCAGCCGGAGCGTACGTGTACCTCAGTGCTCGGTCCGCTTCACGCATCAGGAAGCGTGACATCACGACGATCTCTGGATCCGTTGTTCCTTCGTGATCGTAGGCGTAGTCGCACCATCTTGATCGGAGGTGCGGGCTCAGCTTTTCCAGCACTTCTCTTGACATCAGGGGGTTGAATAGGTACCCTCTTCGGTCTATTGTCTTCAGCACGCAGATGATGTTCTGCAGCTTGACGGCGAAGTTGTTGAGTTCGGCCGCTGACGTTCCCGGTTTCGGCAGCTTCTTGAGGTCTTCCAGCGCTTTGTCAATGATTACTTCCGGTCTTCCGAAGCACTGCTCTAGGGTCTTCATGATGACGTCTGGATCGGTGGCCGTATGCAGAAGGGCGGCCACGGCGTCTCTTGCTTCCCCTTTGAGGCAGCTCCTCAGTCGCTGGATGTTCTCTGCTGCTGAGATCTGGTACATGCTGGTTGTATCTCGTACTGCTGCTTTGAACGGCAACCACTCGTTGGCTGCTCCGGAGAACGTCGGCAGGTCCGTGTGCCGAGGCCTGGGCCTGGCCATCTTCTCTAGTGTGGCTGCCAGGTGCTCGATGCTGTTCCTGGTCCTCGTTGGAGTCGGTGATCTTGCTCGTTGAACTTCAAATCGCAGCTGTTTCTGTTCTTCGCGAGTTCCCTCTTGATGGTCCCGTACCTCCTCCCCCCGTGTGCTGAGGGGGTTGGTCCTCAGCCATTCGTCCACCTTCTGATGTGGTTCCTCACGGGGAGGGGCGGGTTCCTCTTCATGCACGCTGTCGTCATCGTTGATCACTGACACTTCCACGGCTAGTCGCTTCTTGACCAGGTCCGCTTCCATTTCCAACTCCCTTCCCCTTATGGCAGCCATCTTCTCTGCTGCCTCCAGTTCCACCATCCGCAGCCTGGTACTCACACTCACTGTTGATCGTTGCGACCTGACTGATCTGGTCGGCGATCCTAATCTTCTTTGCACCGTAACTGTTGATGCTTGAATCCCTGAAGGTCCTGCCGTACTGGTGTCTGCTGCTAGCTTGGAGAATGGTGACGCCGGCGGGTCCAGTGAGAGTCTTCTTCGGCGCTCTCGTTCTATCAGCTCCGCTTCCCTGCGTCGGGTTTCCTGTTGCAGCTGGATGCGTCGCTGCTCTTCCACCTCCGCTGCGTCTCCTTGGCTCCTTGTGACCACCATCTTCAAATCCTCTTGACTTGTTCGGCGATACTTCAATAATAGGTCGGCACCCTCGTACTACAGCACGACAGGTCGGTGACGATACTTCAACTCGGCGTTCCTCTTGAGCGTCGGGTCGTCACGTCGTTTGACTAGTCGGCCGATTCGTTGGGTCGACCTGTTGGGTTTTGAACCTGCGACACTGATGGGCGGGTTCACGTTTTTGACTTGTTGACGATACTTCGACTCGGCGTTCCTCTTGAGCGTCGGGTCGTCACGTCGGTTGGTCGACTAGTCGGTAGACTCGTCGGGTTTGAACCTGCGTCACTGGTGGGCGGGTTCACACGTTTTGACTTGATGACGATACTTCGACTCGGCGTTCCTCTTGAGCGTCGGGTCGTCACGTCGGTCGCTTGACTAGTCGGTAGACTCGTCGGGTTTGAACCTGCGTCACTGGTGGGCGGGTTCACACGTTTTGACTTGATGACGATACTTCGACTCGGCGTTCCTCTTGAGCGACGGGTCGTCACGTCGGTCGCTTGACTAGTCGGTAGACTCGTCGGGTTTGAACCTGCGGCACTGGTGCGGGTTCACACGTTCTTGACTTGATGACGATACTTCAACTCGGCGTTCCTCTTGAGCGTCGGGTTGTCACGTCGGTCACTTGACTAGTCCGTAGACTCGTCGGGTTGATCGGTTGGGTCGTTAATCCAACCGGTCGGGTTTAAACCTGCGATACTGACGGGCAGGTTTATACCAGTTTTTTGACTGTCGGCCGTTCTTCGCTCTTGCTGCAGGTTTTCTTGATGCACTTTTGACGCACTTTTTCTTCCTTGCAGCTTGGTGGACCAGGATCCTGTGGCGGGTTTCTTCGTTTCTTCAATTATCCGCCGCTCGATGGACCAGACTGAAGTGGACTGTATGATGTTGGGAAGACTTGAATTAAAAGACTTCTTCGAATTTTCTTGATTTATTCTTGACTTGTTTCCTTGTTGAGAGCTGGGATCTGACTGTAACGTTCCGGCTTTTTTTTTTTTTTTTTTTTTTTTTTTTTTTTAACTAGGGCATCTCACAGATATACCACTAAGGTAGTTACTGCTTAACCGGACTGTCCTGTGGCTGCCTTAAGCTACTACACTCAAAGCCTCCAGCCAGGGGCATAAACTATTCTAACTTATATTAAGCGAACGCTCGCTAAGGGCACCCCCTGTGGGGTACGAACCTCGGCTTAGGGCGTCGCTGAGGGGAGGGCAGCAAGGTGGGACAGGCTGGATCGAATTTATGTTTTCATTATTATTAGTCGGGGAATTTAATTCTATATTTCTCAGCGTAACGCGGGCTGGCGCTTCTGCGAGCAAGGGTCGGGCGGGTAACGTTCCGGCCCAATGGTCCGTCTTTTATACTAAATGCGCTAAGCGCTTGTTACCGTAACGAGGCCCTTGATTTTTGAAACAATTCAACTCTTAATTTTCGCTATGTCCTCGTTACGCATAACCCTGTTTTTGGTAGTTCCCATCGTCGGATCGTTACAGTTTTTGCCCACAATACAGTTTATTTACACCTTAGTCTAATTACATAACCAGATTTTCCTTAACTAGACGTATAAAAAACTTTCCAGAACATAGACTGTTGTCACTCTGATTGTGACACATTTTCATTACACAAATCTTAAAATATCTAAAAAACCCGTGGACCGATTTACATGATTTAAACGCCACAAATGGTTTTGAGTCTAGACCTTTCATTTGACACTAATTTCAAGCTGATATCTTAACAAACAAAAATTCTCATTTTCAAGTTACGTAATTATTACCAAACTTTTTCACACATATTAATTTCTAAACAAACATTATTTCTAGTAATCTTATACGATTCTTAATGGAATACACATACTATTTTCAGTATTCAAATGCTAATTGGATTCTAATTAGATACTAAAAACCTAGTTACAAGTTAACTTTTTCCAATAAAAACAACAAAGGTTCGTCGAGACCCCGCCGCTACTTGTGCCATGGTGCACAGATAGGGTCTCAACAATGACTCTAAATTTACATTTTGATCTTACTTATAGATATTCTAAACTAAATACGAACATGCTCGGCGTCCTTTACAATACTCAAAGGTCATCCACCTTAAAACGATAAATCTGAGTATAACCTACGATGCGTTGTTGCCGCTCTGACGCAAGTCACAAGTACAACCAAAAATTTTTCGCTAAAAAGATGGCAAAGCAAACAAGGAAGCAATAAATACACACACTTGCACTTTAATTACGAGACTGACAATCATAGCAAAACATCCCGCGCGTAAAAAAAATATAAATAGGTCAGTGTGCTGTTATTGCATCTTAGATCCTAGCGCGATCGGTAAGTGGGGGCAGTGGGGCCTCAGTGCGCCGACGCTATCCTTTCGGAACGTATGTTACGTAACACGGAAGCTCCTGCGCCCGTGCGCCGCTTTTGTTTTGACGAACACGTGCGCAAACAATTGTGAACTAGTTTTGATAATGTGATAGGACACTAAATGTAAGACAATATTTCTTTTTTTATTGTGACAGGACACGTAACATCGGATTATTATTATTTAGTGTAAGTGTTTTTTTTTTTGTGATAGACGTTTTTTATTGTGATAGGACACGTAATTAAACTTTGGTTGTGTGTAATTAAAATACAATTGTTGAACTATTTTTTTTAGCATTTCATAAATTAAAGTGCTTATCAACGAACAGTGATTTAATTAGTAAAATAAATAACAATTTTCCCCGTCGGTATAATTTGTGCATTCATGCGACCGCGAATAGTGTTTTTGTTGTGTGCGTACTTACTTCAAAACCGTACCTATCAAAAAAGCCGAGCGAAGGCCTAAGCCGCCGCTCGCGCCACCGCCCCGGCCGCCCGGCTTGACACGAGATAACACACGCCGCGGTTCGGCGCGTGCGCGACGTTGCCGCTTTACTACCTTTGGTATCTAAGGTCAGTTAAATTTATTGACACAGGGTGGTTGCGTTTTACTCTGATTTGTAAGCTATTTAGTTGGTTTGAAAAAAAAAACTCATTTTTGATGCTTTTTTTTATACTGTACCGAATTAATACTAAACACGTATAGTATACGTAGTGAAATTTAATGCCCCTCTGTCATATCAACTCTGTATATGATGAATTTGACCTTTTCTTCATCCGCTCGTATGCCATCACAGCTAACGCGATAGCGGAGAAATGTAATTTCGGATTTAGACGTACCTATTGATTGTGACGCCAAATTCAATAATTCGCTTGAATATTTCATTGAGATCTTGAATATGACATTCTTCTGATTCTGAAGCAATAAGTATATCATCTAGGTAGTTGAATGTATTGCGAGTATTTTTCAAAACTTTATCAATGAAGTTTAGAATTTTAAGATATTGAAAACGTTTGTGCAGCGTTTTGCAGACCGAAGCTTGTTTTCGTAAACTCGAACAGACCGAAAGGAGTTATTATTGCGGGTTTCCGTATGTCCTCAGGTGCAACGCTAATATTATATAGTGAGCACGTCGAATATTAATTTTAGATGGTACCTTTTTATCTTTGAGGATGTATGTGAAATCAGTTAATCGGCTCGGTGATAGCGTTTAAACCACAATCATCCCCGCTCGGGTGTAATCGTTATCTTATCACCAATTGCTGTGACATTGTCCAACATAACATCGCAGACAGTGACCCCCGCGCGGACTGTTTGAGGCAGGCGATCTAACCACAAAAATATTATAGTGTCTTCGGGAATGTTGTTCCTTCCAAGTTCTCGGATTTTACGAAGGAGTTGAGTGGGTCATTGATCCCCTAGGGATTCGGGTTCTCGAAAATGTCGCAAATTTGACCTAATTCGACTCGACCTAACTTAGCTATAACTAGTTGGTATTTATGTAAGTCACCTGCTTTTTGTGCATCGATTATCGCCTCGAACTGGGGTAACCATAGCCGCGGGCGTGCTGACCAGAAGTAGGCGATGCGGGAGTTGATGGTGATCGCCCCAGTCTCTTGTGGCTGGTTCTGGTCTACGGTATAACTCGACCAGCTTGATGAGGTGCGTAGACGCTATCAGGTGCTGCGCCAGCCTGCGCTGTGTGCGTAGGCTCGACGGTATAGTCAGCGGCAGCAGCAGTGTTAGGGTTGGGTATCTCGAAATTTCGTAAAATAGTTCACAGTAACAACGCTTAAGATAGTCTAAGTCTGTATTAAATGCAATTGCACGCGCGTGACACCATGTGGAACCGTATTTTTTCGTCGGGGTCACCAATATAGATATGAAATTCCGCAAAATTTCTAGTATTAGTTTACTAACCTCGGTCCACGGCACTGAGAAATTAATCAGGAAAATTCTAGCTTCCAAACTGATTGATTTTGATGTGCCGTGTTTCACTGAGGTTATGGATGCCTGGAGACGCGCTTACCCGAACTGCAGTTGAGCCGCTCTGCAGAGTAGTACAAAACTTTCAACTTACTTATAACGTCTGCTGCCACTGCGAAGCGTGCGCGCCTGGGTAAGTGGGAATTGGGTCTGCGGCTCATGCACTACCGTCGTCGAACATAGGCACTTTGGTCGATGACACTACGGTGGCGAAGTTGTCAACAGCCTCGGATATCACGGCCTGTCTTGCAGCCGAAGTGAGGATTGCTTAGCGCGGCACGCGAACATTAACGACATCATCCTACGAGCTCTTGTCACCGCCGGCGTTCCAGCTGTATTAGAACCCAATGGCTTGGCACGTGAAGATGGCAAGAGACCGGACGGCATGTCTTTATCTCCATGGAAGGTGGGTAGCCCTTTAGTGTGGGACGCAACCTGTGTCGACACTCTAGCGCCATCCCATCTTCCTCGCTCGGCGTGCTGTGCTGGTGCTGCTGCAACGGCTACAGAAAACCTCAAGCAGCGTAAGTATAATAAACCTTACAGGTAATATTTCCGTATGGGGTTGAAACCCTCGGGCCGTGGGGTACGAGTGCTCACGACCTCCTTAACCCATTCTTGACCACTGTATCAATTGGAAATCTCAAAACGGCTACTTGACACTTCCCGTGACCCAAGGGCTGGTTTTTACCTTGGCCAGAGGCTAAGCATTGCCATACATCGTAGCAATGCGGCCAGTCTCTTAGGTACATTACTAGTCGACAGTGAAGCGAATGTATTTTTCGATGCTATATTTTACAATTTTAGTAAATAATTTTGCAATTTTTATTAATTCATTAGTTATTAGTTGTTATTTTGCCCACTTGTGAATATTAAAATAAAAAGTTAAGATAAAAAAAAACTACGGCTATAGTGTAAAATCTTCGTCTTTCCGAAAATGTTATTAACCGGCTTGTGATAAAAGAAATTAAATATAATATATCATTCAATTTATTTTATCACAAGCCGGTGAATAACATTTTTACAGGAATTGGCACACGTACTAACATTAATTAGGCACAGTGGCCCTCCCGCGTAATAAACAGTGATGAATCGCGTGACTGTCGACACACAGCGGGCAGAATCAGAAGGTTCACTTTTAAAATCCTGGTGATTGCACCTAAATAGCTGCCACGGTACCAATATTGTACAAAGTATCGTCACAGGTTGATCACGTTTCCGTTACAATATTTTTGTATCGAAACTTGCGCGCCTGAGTATTTCTTCGCACTTCTTACCAGTAGACCTTCTATTACACTTATTGTTGTGTGTATTGTATGGGAGTGAGCAGTGGTCGCGGCTCGTTAGGCAAATGATTAATTTGTCCGAAGAAACATGCCGTAGTTCAGGGGAAATTATTGTGGTAAGGCAATCAGGCACTCGACAATACGGTCAACATTGTATTGATGATGAATGGCTAGTAGCCAGTCTATTCGCAAGGCTCGTGAGGTAAGGTTCGAATAAAATATGAATGTGAAAATACTTCTAATTTATTATTCCTAATTAAATTATAATCATAAATTCATAAAAAAATACTTTTACAACATCAATAAATAATACATAATTTATTGAACCCTAAAGATACAAGTCCGTAGCTGATTGCAGACAGCAGCACCAGACGACGCGGCGACGTGTCATCGCAACATTATGGTTTCTAAGGATTTCTATGGAATTCAAAATTCAAAATTCAAAATTCAAAAGTCATTTATTCAAAATAGGCTGAGAATCAGCACTTTTCGAACGTCAAAATTACATAAGACAGTCCCCCAAAACGCCCACCCTTCACCACTTCCTAGTGCTTTTGCTGGGAAGAAGAAGTGGCGCAACAAACTCCCCAGCAGCACAGCTGTCTGTTCAGTTAGAAAAAAATAAAAAATGATTCTATACAACAGTATGCAAGACAATTTACAATATGCAAAAAGTAATTTAAATTAAATAGTTATAATTAATAGCCATATGACAGCTAGCACACGCCAATATACCAACCAAAAGCATCGAGAACTATACTCAAGCAGAAATAAAAATAACTAAAAGTAAACAATATCTAAAAAAAAAAGAAAAAGCCGCCAGGCATAAAGGGCGTGCCCGCTTACATATAGCTGTAACTAGAAGTTACAATTGATAAACTAGGACCATCGAGGTAAAATAAATAATTGTCGAGGTCGCTAGCTAACCACATATTGCAATACAACTCATAAAAGAAACATTGTAATGAGTAGATTATGTCAGCACTAAATTAAAATAAAATTAAAATAAATTGACTTATAAAGTAAAATTATAAACAATTATATAAACTCATATAACCTGTCAGTAGGTAAACTAATTCTGGAGAAAGAACATTTAAACATTGTCTTGAGTTAATCACAGCGACCATCTATTCTTATCATTTAAGTAGTCGTTGATAGAATAGTATGCCTTTGAACAAAGGTTGGACTTTAATTTAGTTTTAAACGCATTAAAAGGCAAATCTAGCAAAGAAGAGGGTAGCTTGTTATAAAAGGTTATACCAAGCCCAACAAATGAGTTATGAACCTTATGAAGCCGGTGAAAGGGAGCACGTAGTTTATCCTTACTTCTTGTATTAACATTGTGAATATCACTGTTTTTAGTGTATAAGTGTATATTTTGCCTAATATATAAGATGTTGGCGAAGATGAATTGTGATGCCACTGTGAGAATACCGATATCTTTGAAAAAATCTCTTAGAGAAACTCTGGCACCTAGCTGGTAAATTGCTCGAATAGCTCGTTTTTGGAGGACAAATATATTTTGAATATCTGCAGCTTTGCCCCACAGCAGAATACCATAGGACATAACGCTATGAAAATAACTAAAATAGACTAACCGAGCTGTATCAACGTCAGTGTATTGTCTTACTTTTCTGACGGCGTAGGCGGCCGAACTGAGCCTTCCCGCTAGGCTCGATATATGTTGGCCCCACTGAAGTTTGGCATCTACTGTTATGCCCAGAAAAACTGCCGAGTTTACAGTTTCAAGCACCTCTTTATCTAAGACGATGTTGGGTCCTAGATTTCTAACATTTGGAAGGGCAAACTTTACACATTTCGTTTTTTTGGCATTGAGAACTAGGTTATTTGTCGTAAACCAATCCGTAACCATTGATAGTGCACTGTTTACATCGTCAAAATCTTGTCTATTCCTGTCTACTTTAAAAATAAGAGAGGTATCATCTGCAAACAGTACAACTTCACAGATACCCTTTAAATAGAATGGTAAGTCATTGATATATACTAAGAACAAGAATGGACCCAGTATTGAGCCTTGAGGTACACCTAACTGAACTGGTAGCCCGGAAGATTTTACACCATCAACATCTACACATTGCGACCTATTATTTAAATATGAATTTAAAACGTTGAGAGCTTCGTTTAGCACACCATAATGACGCAGTTTACGCAAAAGCGTGTCATGGTGAACGCAATCAAAGGCTTTGGAGAGATCACAGAAAACTCCAATAGCATTTTGAGAGTTCTCCCATGCGTTAAATATGTGTTTCAGGAGAGCAACACCCGCATCTGTAGTCGAACGACCCTTTGTAAAGCCATATTGTTCATTATGAAGGAGGCTATTTAAATTAAAATGTCTTAGCAACTGCTTGAGTATTAACTTTTCAAATATTTTGCTGAATGCTGGTAAAATAGAAATAGGCCTGAAATTGCCAACGTCATTTTTATTACCTGATTTAAATAATGGTATAACTTTACTACTCTTCATGAGGTCAGGAAAAGTTCCTAAATCAACACATTTATTAAAAGTAACAGCTAGATAGGGGGCTACGATGTCTATTATATTACTCAAAAGTTTAATGGAGATTCCCCAGTAATCACCAGTGTTTTTAGACTTGAGTGTGTTGAAAACATTAACTACATCACGAGGCGTTACATGTTCGAAGCTAAATAAGCGACTACTTTTAGACACACTACTAAACAAAAGGTTTTCAGCTTTAGATGGGGACGAATTTAAGGAGCGAGTCGTAGTTATAGGTATGTTGGCAAAAAACTCATTAAACGCCTCAGCTACGTCAGCTGCTTTAGTAACTAATTTATTATCGACCATAATCTCAAGTTGTTTATCTTGCTTAACCGATTTACCCGTTTCATTGTTAATAATTTTCCAAGTGGTTTTTACTTTATTATTGGAATTTTTAATTGTATCGCTTAAAAATTTAGCGATACAATTAAAAATTCCAATATTTTAAAGAATACCTTTCGTAGCCGTACCTTCCTAGAAACACTAGAAACCAGTAGTGTTGCCTGCTGCTGCTGCCTGCAGTCAGATGCGTACTTTTTTCGGCTTAGAAATTGTACCTAAAGCCAATAAGTAAGTACTCTTTTTTTATTCTGGTTATAATAACCATATTTACATCGTTGATTATGGTTAACTATTACAAGCATAAAACTCTCAGGCTCTTCTTTACATTATACAGGTAATACATAAAACTGACAATAGCCACTATACTACGAGTACAGCTCCAAGAAGTTGTGGTGGAACCTTCGGATGCTGTCCATCATGTACTGGAACTCCTGGCGAGGATGCAGGATGGTGGTGCGGAAGTGGAAGGTGCCCGGCAGCTGACCGAACCCAGTGCCCGGGATCACACATACTCCTGGAAAAAGAAGATCTTTATAGTGAAGGAGTTGCGAAGTTTTCTAAGCCCTTTATTTAGTTAGCTTAGCAAATCGTACGCATCAGAAACTAATAGAATGTGGTTACAGTTGCATTTATATGAGGTTATACTTGTAAGAGTTATATCCAAACATACATCCATTATGTAGACAAACAAAATATATTAAAAGGAATTGAGAACCTCCTTTTCTTTGAAGCCGTTTAAAAAAGAAACTACAACATGAGGCGCAGACGCATTGTAAATCTTAAAGGAAAAGTTAAAACGACTGAAGTGTAGAAACTGGTTTTCTTCAAACTGAAACACAATGTCACATGACAACAGTACTTCCTTGTCGTTTTGACCAGACAAAATCAACCGAACTTGAACACATATGTAAAAGTCCTGACCAAGTTCACCCTACTAACAAACATACCTACACACACGATGGTCCACAAGTTAAAGCAGGAACTCTCAAGTTATGCACCGCAAGTTGGAGCTCGCTCGACTTGTAGTTAAGTATGCAACTTGAAGTTACAACACATTACCGGGAGCCGCTTACCATGCAGCGACTAAATAATAAGTGTGAGTCATTAGTGACGAACCTGGGGTACTTAAACACCTTGTACGTTTCCTTGGAGCATCGTGGAGAACTTAAACATCCTGTATCTTGCCTTCGTCGTGGGGACTGTTAAGGCTCTATTATAAGATCTGATGTGACTTCGACATGTTTGAGAACGCCGGTCGTTGAGGGAGAAATTGGTGTAGTCAAACTTTTAAAAGGTTGCTGATGGTAAAGGTACAGTCTGTTGTCAACATTATCTGACCCACCCTAAAAACAAACAAATTTAGTTCCTGTGCATGTAACATTAAGGTTTATTCAATTTATATGAGCTTATCAGACAGTGCTGATTTACAAATACAATAATAATATAGACACGCAAATTTGATCTTTAACACGTAACGTTAAGGTAAACCCACCCAACATTGTTGGAGCCACCGGCATTATATATCATTTTGTTAAGCTATTTTAATCATTATCTCGTTGACATTAAAGTTGAAAGCTTTTAGTCACACTACATAATTACAACCAAATCTTTAATTTCGCTTATTCTCAACAAGTTCTTGTGGCTTAGCGGTTTGATGCTGGATTGGCAACGAAAAACATGTGGGTTCGGAATCAGTCCACTCCTTTTTAATTTTGTTGTCATTTCTGCAATATTGCTTGCGTTATTAAAGAACGACCAATATGATTTACGCCTAATAACTTATCTTGTAAACAGGTGGGTAAATTAAAAAACTTTAAGTTCACAGAATTTATATTCACCAAGAATGGTTGGATACGAAGTAAAACATACATTTGCTTCGTGAGGTAGATAATAAATTCATGTGACAATAGTTACACTACGCCTAATAGCAGTGACTGCGCACACACATTTTGTTAATCGTTCTACATAACTCGTTAAGTATTTTTAAGCAATTTGGTGTAAAAAAGCATCATATCGCAACTTGATGACTATACCAAACATAAAATCATATTTTTACATGAGCAGAATGTTGGAATTAGAGAGATTAATCGTCGATTTAATATAGCAGTAAGTGTTTTATTAATACCTATTTTATTTTATTGATTGTAATTAATGAACGCGTAGTTGGCTGTTTTACCATTATATTCACTCCTTACAAGTTACATACACGGTTCCAAAAATGTTTTTTTTTTGTTATAGAGAAATACGGTCAGGCTAAGACCTTATGGAGACAATGGAAATATTCAGCGGATTCGTCAAGGAGCTAAAGCCATCAAGTATAGTTCTGAATTCGAACGCCATATATTGTTTCAAGCCATGTTGAAAATCCATTTTTGCGCAATAAACCACAATATTTCAGTGGAAACAGTGAGAAGGCACACGCTGCTCCTGCTGGGATAAGGAATTATAAACCGGAACAGAAAATTGCATTGACACCTGCTCATCGTGAAGAAAGGGTCCGTTTTGCCCAGGAATATTTAAATTTTAATTATATTTATTATTATTTTTATTATTAAACACACCATGTAAGTAAATGCTCAATGGATTGATTGTTAAACCATTAGAATGTTGCAGATTATGTGGTGATGTTATGTTATAAATAGATTTTTTCTATTTAAATAACATGTTTATTTACTACATATAGGCAGCTATACCTAAATCTGTAAAGCATTTCACAGATGAATTCATTTTCTCTATAGCAAACTTTTAAGCATAAGCACGCCTTTTACTACACTTGCACTACACCTTGCACTACATAACTAATAAATACAAGTCCAAACTGCGTCTAGTAATAGCCGGTGACTTTAATATAAATACGTTGAAAAAAGGTAACGTTACTAATCACTTACAAGACATATCCTACAACTATAACTTGAAAATTCACATTGATGTGCCTACGCGCAAGTCATCTTGCATAGACCATATTCTAAGCAATATTCCAAATGCTTCCGCTTCAGTTTTGCCTCTCTATCTCTCTGACCATGACACCGCCCAAATGTTGAGTTTTCCTATAAATGAAAAGAACATTCAAGAATGCTCATCTTATCATATGTATAAGAGAGATTACAGTTTGGACAATGTTCGTAAGTTCAAGGAATGTTTAAATAATTTATCGTGGTCACAAATATACATCGAAAATGATGCAAATATATTTAGTGAGTTTCATGAACTGCTATGCTTATTCTACAATCTTTGCTTCCCAAAAGTAAAAGTAAAAATAAATAACAATAATAACAATAACAAAAAATGGATAAGTAAAGGCTTAAAGAAATCTTGTCAAAAAAAACGTGTACTAAGATATAAATATTATAAAAATAAAAATGCAAATAACAAAATTAATTATATGACATATTCCAATATTCTAAAAAAAATTATAATTAATTCAAAAAAAAACGCAAACATTAAATATATAAACAAGAGTGAAAACAAATGTAGGGCCACGTGGGCAGTAATTAAAAATGAAATTCACGATACAAATTGCATAGGAAACATTGAGAAAATCACAGTTAACAATACAACACTAACAAATCCTATTGAAATTGCCACTGCCTTTAATAATAATTATATCAATTTATCACATACGGGCACTCAGAAATGCATAAAGCCTCGTATTAGTGCATCCGTTAACTCGATGTTTTTAAAACCTATGGAGGAAAGCGAGGTTAGACGAGAAATACTGTTATTGTCAAATTCCAATACTGTGGGCTATGATGAAATCAACACTAAAATTATTAAAGAGTGTACCAATCAACTAACTGCTGTTCTGACATATTTAATTAATTTATCGTTTGCATCGGGAACTTTTCCTGATGCCCTGAAATACTCGATAGTCAAGCCTTTATATAAAAAAGGAGAAAAATCTGATATTAATAACTATCGTCCTATAACGTTATTACCTATATTGTCCAAAATATATGAAAAGTGCATGTATGGAAGAATAATTGCTTATTGTGATAAATTTCATATAATTAGCAATGAACAATATGGCTTTCAGAAAAACAAGTCGACTACTTTGGCAGTATTCTCTCTGGTTAGGGCTGTAGTTACTAACATCAATAATAAAAATCTCACCACTGGGCTATTTTTTGATGTCTCAAAAGCCTTCGATTTAGTTTCTCACAATCTGTTGCTCAAAAAACTTGAACTGGTAGGTATCAGGGGTCCTACACTTCAGTGGATAAAATCATATCTCAGTAACCGACAACAACGAGTAATTATTGATAAAATTGATGAAAATCAGGTTAAGGTGCCTTTTTCATCAGAATACAAGCACAGTACATGTGGTGTACCACAAGGAAGTGTATTGGGGCCTGTCCTGTTCTTACTGTACATAAATGATATTATTAATATAACTGACCACCGATGTATATTATTTGCTGATGACATAGCTATTATTATAGCGACAGAAAAATGTAATAATTTTAGAAATAATCATGAGACTGACATTAATAATACTATAGATAAATTAATACAATGGCTTGACATAAATAATCTAAAAATAAATCTGAATAAATCAGTTTATATTAATTTCAATAAATGTAATAATCCTAAATATAATATTAAACTAAACGTATCAAAAATTAAAGAAGTAGCACAAACGAAGTTCCTAGGCGTAATTATTGATGAGAATTTGAATTGGAAAGAGCATGTGGATAACGCTGCAAAGAGAATAAATAAATTTGTATATGCTGTTAAACAAATTAAAAATATTACAAACTTAAAAACAGCTCTCATGACATATCATGCATATGTAGAATCGGTACTACGTTACGGGTTCATAATATGGGGAAATAGTACAGATATAAACCGAGCATTTGTTGCTCAAAAAAAGTGCATTAGGGCAATTTACGGGATGCACTCGGAGGAATCTTGTCAACCCATATTTAAGAAACTAGGTTTGTTACCGCTGCCGTCCCTTTATATATTTGAAATATGTATATTCGTTAATAAACATAAAGACCTGTTTATATCAGCCAATGATATTAATCCACGGAGCCGGCGTGATCCACAGAGACTCGTTCTGCATGATCTTCCCAAGCTTGCTAAATAAAATAAAAGCTGCTTATATAATTGTGTTAGTATATATAATAACATACCGTGTAGCATAAAAAACTTAAACTCCAGATTATTCAAGGGAAAATTGTTTGACTGGTTATATTCGAAAAATTTCTATAGTCTCAAAGAATTTATGGATAAGAAATTCTCATGTTAGTATTAAGTGAACATAATTATGCATGCTAAGTACAATTCTGGCAAAACATGTAAGATCTATATTGTAAATTATTGTAACACCGTGTATACCATGTTTTATGCAAATAAATACTTACTTACTTACTTACTTACTTACTTACTTTTTTAATGTTTATAAATTGTTAGATTTGATTATGGCATACTAATATAATATGTAGAATATTAATTTGGAAATATATGAGCATTTACTTACTTTATCTTACAAACTTTGTTTTAATGAAATAATAAACATTTTAAACATGCAATTGTTTAGTTTTATTTATATACAAACTGCCCGTTTAAAAAGACAAGACTCCACGTTGTCCACTAAAGAAATGTAAAAAAAGTGTAATAAAATAATTTAAAAAAAACAGCTGAGCAAAAAGCTATAATTAGGTTTAACTTGGTTCGAAGGTAGATAACGATGAAGATCGCACTACCTTAGTGACCACAAGACCAACTCAACTCTTTTATATCGTATTGAAATTTTATCGTAGTTGTAGGTAATGCTACACGCAATATTCTAAAGAATTTGAACCATATAGTATACGTTCATAAAGTTTATTCTTGCACAGCACAAGCAGCCAACCTTCTCCTCGTGCAAATAGATTATTTTGTATTTTAATAATCACCCCATTGAGCCAGGATAATAAAAAAAACCTATAAAATAGAAAATAAAAAATTGTAAAGAGACGTTGTTTTTGCAATTTAGTAAGGCAAGTAATATTATGTTTGCGCGTAGTCACTGCATACCCTTAGGTTTTATAATGAATGAAAATTTATTTTTCAACTACCCACATATTACAAGTTAAGCTAAAATATTACCATTTTAGAAAGTTTGTATTGGAAGGATAACTGTCTATAGTTCTTTACAATAATACAAGAAATAGTTTTGGAATAAATTCTAAATTGAAAGCAAAACAATGTCTTCAACGCAGGAATGATCTCGCATCTTGGTTTTCTCAGTCTTATACACAGACCACGAGACCAGACTTACTTGAATACAATTATTAAAATAAGCTATAACACTAATTATATTATAACAAGTAGTTATAACATAAACCTAATGCTAACGATTTAAAGATCAAATTTGCGTGTCTGTATTATTATTGTATTTGTTCATCAAGTCCTAGCACTCGCCTGATAAGCTCATATAAACTGAATAAACCTTAATGTTAATGTCAGAGGGTCCAAATTCGTTTGTTTTTAGGGTGGGTCAGATAATGTTGACAACAAACTGTACATGCGGTAGATAGACTTGCTACACACTAAAAATTATTGAACTCTTTGAGCAAGTCAGATGATAAGTAGAAGATACCGTACGAACTATGAAAATAGAATGAGTAGCGAGAAGGTTTTCATGAAAGTTCAAGCCTGCAGTTGGCGCCACCTAGACCAGAGGTCTTCTATTTCGAAAATAAACATAAAATATAAATATGATAGATGCCGTTCATCATTCGTTTTATTAATTCGTTCATCATTCAGTCACGACTAAAGAAAATATAGGCTCTTTGACACTTTTGACTGGTGCCCGGACCTGACGTCTCAGTGCTGCCACCTAGTGAACGTTATTTCAGAAAACTCTCGTTACAAACATTTATCACAATGTTAGTCTTATTTTACAGAACGTCAATAAGTATTTGTTTAGTACCTGTTTCTTCAAGCAGTCGCAGGCAGTAGAACTCGTCGGGACTCAGGCCGACGTCATTGGCCGCCGCCTGCGCCGACTCCGGGATATCCACGCGCGGGTATGCGAACATCGAACCCTGGGGAACAGCAAACATAATATTATGTACATAATTAAGCCCGTCACAGACTTAGCTATAATATATATTAATATACCGTACTATAATATATATTATAGCAAGCTACCACACACTGAGAAATATATATTTTGCCTTCATTAATTGATGGTCGTCATATAGTAATATGCAATAATGTATATTACGGTATCGCTTGGTGACGTCACAGAAATATATATTATAGCTGAGTGTGCGGTCACGCAAAAATTAGTATAGACAATATATATTAATATGCCTAGCTATAAAAATATTAATAAATAATTATAGCTAAGTCTGTGACGGGCTTTATATAAGAATTTTGATGATCTACAAAATGCTTTTATAAAAATCAACTAGGTATGTAAAATTATTGCATTTTAAACTTGTGCAGGCAGAATTACTGTTTAAAGGACCGATTCTGTCAAACAAAGCACAGGCTGAAATATCCGACACAGAACAAAAGATTGTGACTAATCATGATTCAACAAAAAAATTCACAGAACTCATGGTCCCGTGACCTTCCGGCGCATTGAAAATAAAATTGTTTGATGAAATAATTGATTTACATGTTATTAGAGATTTTATTTACACACACGTAATATGATTTAAAAACTAGCAGACTTAAAATAGTAATAATAATATGTAAAAGTTTTTTAAAAAGGACTTGATTTACATAAATATTCACAAAATAGGATTTCAAACTAGAGGTTAAGGTACCTACATAATAATTGAGTTCTACCTGAACTAGGAATAAACCCGTATCTCAGGTATCTCACTCAATTGCTTATTGTACTTACCTACATAAGTGTTATCTAAGATTCCAATAAATAGTAAATGACTACGTATTATAAATTATGGTAATTTTAAAAAAAAGTAGGTAGGCTACTTTTTTGCATCATCGTAAGACATTTTTGCAATCATGTCAATGTTATATTATGATTTTTGCAATATTACATTTTCAACAAGGCCGGCTTTACTTTAATATACAGAAATGTTACCGTGTCAACAAAAAGTAAAGATTGCATGTTTATTTATGATGAAAATTATAAAAACTAAAACTATGTTTATGTGTAAAGCGCAATATTACAGTAAGTATATAACATTAATTAAAACAGACAGATAAACGTTGACGCTCTTACGCGACCTCATTATAATCTATTGAATATTTGTATCTTGTCTCAGCTAGTTTCTTTGCTGGGCATTCTTGATCGCCTGTTTTATGGTTGCTTGGTTTTTTTAAATAGCAAGCATGATGCACAATATGACAGTTTAACATGTTTAGTGCACTCATTCGCCTGATGACCTTGTTTCTCCACAATGTCCACACATATAGCTGCTAGCCTCCCGACAAGTCCTAGCAGAATCTCCATAATGTTGATATTGAAAGCACCGTCACAAGTGTGAACACTGGGCAGGATGTCCAATTAATTCAATTCAATTCAATATCTTTATTTTCAGACTAAAAGTCCATAGGTTACACAAAGAAAGCGTTAGTAGAGTTGTTAGAAGTACACAAAAATAAAAATAACAAAGTGTTAGTAATTTGTTAGTAACCAAAATAAGTACACAACAATATTAGCTTCATTTCCTATTTCTGTGCAGGTGTACACTTACCCAATACACAGTAAAAGGACTGTCTATTTTGCACGCTAACGTGAACGTAATGAACACTCGATTTTGGTTTATAGGCGCGTTTCGTATGCTAGCAGTTACTTCAAGAATAAAGTTGCACGTAGGTCCCTTTTTTTTACCTGGCTTGTGACCAAAATTTATAGAGGCCAAAAAAGGGTCACGGGACAAACTAGGAAGCTTGTCGGCTACATTCTGCTCATAGATGGAATCATAAACTTCTTTGTCATTTAAAGCTTTTTGCAGACTAGCTCTACGCGACAACGGTTATTGTTCTACCGTGAAATTTTCTAAGAAATTGAATTGTTCGAGTCGTGTCGCGCCGCGGTCGCGTCGCACTGGTCTGCACGAGTCGTAAAACGGTCGGTACTTCTATAACTACAATTCTTGGCCTTCTCTTCCACTTTCAGGCCGGAACTACTTAGATGAGATATTTTTTTAAGTTTTTCATGTCCTCTTTCATCTCCGTGCTGATTATTAACGCCTCCGTTTTTTGTGTTGCGCAATCCTCTAACGTGCAATTTCACTTGTTCAGGGCATATATTTTTTGGACAAGAGATTTAGGTCCGTATTACAGAAGGAAACAAATGTCCCTGGTGTCCACTGCCTTTCCTTCAGCCGCATGGTGAGGTATTTCAGGTATGCTGGCAGGGCTGCTTGGTGGTGGGATACTCCGAAGGGTGTTTTCACTATTTGACATACATAAATATAAAATAAAATATAAATCACTGTAAAGTATTATATTATTTAAATTATTGTGAATGTGAGTACTATGTGGATATTTTACTTTTCTTTCATTTTTTTTTTCTTTCAGAGCTCGATTTAATGATGATCTAGCAGTTTGAGTAGTTTATGCAGCCTACCCAAATGTCCTTTCTTTGAGTAGGTAGTTCGTCGAGTTGAGATCCTAAGTTCTGGGTTGAGCTCCACAAATTACTGACAAATGCTTTCACTGATTGGACAGGTCCACTCAAATCTGTGTGGTTCTTTACTCAAAAAACCATTTCAGACACTAATCTACATGGTCCTCATATGGCCTGACCAAAATTAAACCAGTGTAACGCAGCCTCATCTAATAGACTTCTAGAAGTTCGATTTATTTCCCAAACTTTATAATACTCTAATTATTTAAAAGTTTCAACTAAGGATTAGTATCGGTGCTTCAGTAAACCCCTTAATAGGTAAGTGTTGACAATTCACGCAGTGCTTTTATCATGTGTCATGGTGGTCAATGATTTGCAAAAATTATTTCATCATCTTTTTTATACTAGACACCATTTCTTTCTTTTCTTTCAACCATAGATATTTCATTCATCAACCTTTGTTTTAAATCATTATTTATGTACGTAGTAATTAATTAAGTGCTTCACACTCCTTTCTTCTTCCTAAAAACTCTGTGACCTCCGCTTCTGAAGGTGACCTTTACACACATTCGCATTCCAGAATGTACACAACTAGTCCTAGAGACCAAAGTTCGGGTTTTCACGTCCGGGTTTTTCACCCGTGAAAACCGCTACCGCGTCGCTTGTTGGCGACACACGCCACAGACGCGCGTCACCGCTGCGGGCACCTGGCATCCGACGCTGCTTCCGGCATCGGGCATCCGGCACCGCTACCGTCAACCCTGCGGGTCCTGCACCCAGCTCCTCGGCTCCAGCGTCCTTACAGCTACGCGCAAGCCAGGATAGTACTTGACGCGCCTACATCCATGTTACAGACAAATTATGACGGGCTTTTGTATCATACGTCCTTATAATAATTTTTTATTGAAGGTATAATGAGTTTTTTTGTTACTACCAGTAGATTCTATAAACTCCTTCGTTTCACCAGAATGGTATCATTTTGAAGCCTTTTGACTCTTTTTTCGATATTGCTTTTCGTTTTTGAGAAGATTACACAATTCTTTGAAAAAAGTCCCAGAAGAAACTATAAAAAATTGGCGATTATTTTTTTATTTTTTATACAGGGTGTTTGGCGCATGGACCGACACATTTTTTTCAGGGATTTGGGAGGTCATTAGCTAGGTTCTACCCATACACCCTTTGTCCCAAATGTCACGGTTGGTTACATATGATTATTTTTTTAAAATGAAAAAAAATCCCAAAATGTGTCCTTTAATTTGAAATAACTTTTTTGTTTGTGGGTGTAGTGGCACAAAACAAATTTTGTTGCATTCTCCAAAGTCCTTTAAATCTAAAAACATCTTTGTTTTATACAACTGGTTTCAAGAAAATTCCTTACAAGCTTCCAAAGTTAATTTTTGTATTTAATGAATGAAATTTTACAACTTCTAAATTAATTATAAAAAAAACTAAAAGCTATTTTGAACTTAGCTAGAACCTAGCTAATGACCTCCCAAATCCCTGAAAAAATTGTGTCGGTCCATGCGCCAAACACCCTGTATAAGCATTTCACAAATATTTTTTTGGAGTGTTGTCGTAGTAACGCATCTTTTGTAACTGAGGACGCTAGCCCCCGGTCGCACTTTTCTTGAAAACGGGTACCCTGCTGAAGCGATCGAAAAAGCATTTTCAATGCGAAATGGTATCTAATAAACATCATGTTAAACAAGCACATTCGATAGTTAAGTTATTATTAGACTTATTGCAGTATTAAGTTCTAGGTATGCTACAAATTCTATTGCCGATTCCCGGCCTCCGTAGGCGCGGGGTTGCGGACGGTGAGCAATGGGTAGCTCGCCGTCCGGTAAGGACCAGGCCCGGGTCGACGGCGCGTTGTGTTCCACGCGCGCCTCAAAGAGTGTCAGCGAGTGAAGGGGTCCGATGAGACCATTGCCTGCCGGGGTTGCGGGATAGTCCGAAAGGGATACCGTGGCCCCCTGGCATTGCACAGGCAACAGAAGGAACACGGGTGGGTTTTAGTCAGTAAGAGTCTGACACGCCCTCCCGCTCCACCCAGAGCGGGAGACGTCATTTGATGATTTCCCACACAAAAAAAATAAAAAATAAAAGGTATGCTACAAAATGTTCTGCACATTCATCCACTTACATCAATAGGGTTGCAGAAGTATCCGGGGATGGAGTTGAAGGTCTCGTACGCAGTCTGCGTGCGCTCGGCGAGAACCTGCTGGATCTCCTTCAGTTCACGAGCGAACTGAGGGTACGAGGGCTCGCTGGGAGACGGAGGTTTCATCTGGAAAGTTGGTGATTGCTGATTGATAAGTTTATAAAACACAAACTCAAAGCATTTATTTCAATTAAACCATTTACAGGCACTTTTGAAGTATCAAGGAGTCGCGAGTCGGTCAGTCAGAAATATGAAACTAGTTGCCCATTCCAAAGTGTAGTAGGTAGGTACATAGGTACCCGTTCTTCTCCATAGGGATAAGAACGGGCAAGAAACTCCATGGACACTCTTTTTAATCAAAAATTGGATACAAAAATATTGGTTACATCATTCATATTGAAATGATACATGTGAGAACAATGTAGAAAGACGTGTACGTTAAAAGCATCCGTAATAAAAAGATAAAAAGAACCATAAAAAAAAAATAAGCCATGACAGCTAAGAGATCATCTTATTATCATCTTTTTATCTTATTTCAATCTATCTTAATTAAATCTTATCATAAGCAGTACAAAAGAAAAATTGCCAGTGTGGAAATCCTCATAGCTGTCAATGTCAGAAGCTTATTGCTAGTCAGCTCTGCAATGATATCTGTAGAAGGTAAATCCACACGTTCAAACTTCTCTAATTATTGTCGAACAGCTTTGAACCTTTACTCTTGGAAAGATTTAGAAACACGAAAGTTTTTTTGGAAAATGTAGACTGCAAACTATTCGAGAGTTCGAGAAGCCGATGGTCTTTGTGGCGATGATTGGGGGGTCCCATGTACGGGTCGACGGCGCGTTGTCGGGTCGACGGCGCGTTGTCGGGTCGATGGCGCGTTGTCGGGTCGACAACGCGTTGTGTTCCACGCGCGCCTCAAAGAGATGTCAGCAATTGAAGGGGTCCGATGGGACCGATGCCTGCCGGGGTTGCGGGAAAGTCCGAAAGGGATACCGTGGCCCCTGGCATTGCACAGGCAACAGAAGGAACACGGGTGAGTTTTAGTCAGTAAGAGTCTGACACGCCCTCCCGCTCCACCCAGAGCGAGAGAAGTCATTTGATGATTTCCCACCCAAAAAAAAGAAAAAAAGAAAAGGGAGTCCCATTTACAGCAGTGGACGTATTTCGACTAAATGATGATGGTGATGATGTTGATGATGCTGCAACAGTTAGTATGTATACTAGTGAGTCCTGACCACACAGTCCAGTATGCACTGCCCCAGCACCGTGGTGCACTGCATGACGGCGCGCGCGGTGCAGAAGGCGGCGCGCACGCGCGGCGCCAGTCGCGTCAGCTCGGCGTACCCCGCGCGCAGCCCGCACTCAGCCGCCCAGCCCTTGGACGCCGTCACGAAGCTGGCCAGCTCCATGCCGGAATAGGGAGTGCCCATCTCGTGCATCACCTAAAGAAGAAACATCATTCATTAGGTCAAACCAAACCAAATTCTTCCAAATATCTTTTGACATTATTAATGAGACGTGCTAATTATTATATTTGCCTTCAGGTAATCGAGTGTCTAACACACCGATGTGTGATAGAATCTTGACTTCCTATCCAGTCTTGATCTGAAAATCTTCTCTTATCCTATCTAAGCTGCAGCTGCTGTAAGGTGCAACACACCAGCAATCAATCTGATTCACATGACATTTGACATGAATATCGATCGTAAATACTATTTCCCTTTAATCAGGAAGAAGAACCTGTAATTTACACGGGAATACCAGAAAAGTTCAATGACTACACAAATCCTGACAGTCTAAAGATCCCAACGCTTGTTAATTCTTACCTTCTTGAAGGAGTAGAAAGGCTTGCAAACGACGTTCTCTTGGTACACCTCGTCCGCCATCAGGAACAGGTTGTGTTCGTACGCGAACTTCACGATCTCCTCCATGTTCTGCCGCGTCAGCACCTGCAACCCATAGAGTAGTCAATAAGTAATGTATCAGATCTTGAGAATTGGATCCTTAGGGTAAATGCAACGAGGGTGGTTAAAGACATATTGCTATTGAGGAGTTCAGCTTCTTAAAACGCTGCCTTCTCATGGCAGCGTTTTAAGAAGCAGAACTCCTCCACACGTACCGTCTGATTCGAAAGCGACATCGTGGACTACAACATAAATCACCAATACTAAATAGAATTACGTCGTATAGACCACTGTCTATACGACGTAATTCTATTTAGCAATCTGTGGTCTTAATAACTACAACTGCATAATACCGAATCACAGATTATTTAAAGTTATGTAAAACCTGTCATCATCGCTACCACAAATTGTAAATCAATGCTATTTGTCGCGCTTCGTGTTTTCATCGATTCATTTACTGTCGCAATCATCTGGCTTTGGTATAGTTCCCAATATTTGCAATGGCGGTGGGCGGCGGTCGATCAAATTGCGCGCGAATCGCCTGAATGCCGGCTGATTAATACATGTCGCCCACAAACTGCCGGCGTGTTCACGGATATTGTATGAATAACGGCTAAATATAGTTTGCACGACTATTTTTCGGTTTTTCAATTTGTATGGTATTGTACTGTTTCAATAGAAATATGATATGGAAATATGGTTCACATTCACATAGGAATAAATATTTTGTATTTGATGTCCTAATTACTTTATTTCTGGAAGATGTATCTTCCAGAAATAAAGATTATTATTAGGATTATTTCTGTTTTTTTTTCATATTTACAGTGTACTGTGGGATGGGATAAAGACAAGATAATGATGACTTGGAGATCAACCTCGGTGCCCTAAGTAACTGAGTCCTTATTAAACAGAAAATAACTATAATTATGTATAATGACTATATCTGATGATAAAGAAGAGGATATTATTTTTTAAAAGAAACGACATTTATAATCATTGGCTTTTCAGAAAATTCAATACTCGAGCGACCCAAATATCCATTACTTCCTCATCTCTCACCTGACCCGTGGGGTTCCCAGGGTTGATGACGACGATCGCCCTCACGTGGCAACTCTCGCTGGCCTGCCGCCAGCACCGCTCTAGCTCGCTGGCCTGCAGGGCCCACTCGTGCTCTTCATCCAGGTAGTAGTTTGCTTGGCGCAGACCCAGCTCTGACAACGTCCCGGAGAACAGCGGATATTGAGGGATCGGGATCATTACCGCTGGGGACAGAATATAATGTTAAATTATAACTATTCGTTGATGATGGAATAACATCACGTTTGAATTCCTCGTAGGGTTAAAGGTGCATAAAAGGACACAGCGGGTAGCTAGGTAACGACGCAGCTGACGAACTTGCTAGACGAGGATCCAGCACGGCACTCTGTGGACCCGAGCCTATCGTACCCATCCCCTTCAACCAAATACGTAGGTGGTTACAGGATCTCACCCACACATAAGCAGGGCAATGGTGGTCCTCGTCACCGGGCTGCAGGCATTCAAAGGAAGCTATCCCATCCTTGGATAGCAGGCTGACCAGGCGTCTATTACGCCTGGACAGGAACGGCCTGCGCTTGGTGACAGGGACCATCACGGGACACTGCTCGCTAAACAAACACTTCCACGCAATAGGCATAACGGACAGTCCTCTGTGCAGGGCGTGCATGGAGGCTGAGGAGACAGTTGCTCACATGCTCTTTGAATGCACGAGCGTCACCCAGATCAGAACAGACACCCTCGGGTCACCCAGATCATACACAGATGTATTAAACAAATCAGGAGACTTAATTACCTTCTGGAGGGAGGTGGACTGGTTGGAATAACCACCAAAATGAGTGTGGAAACCAAACTCCATAACATAGAACATGGAACATATTGTGTAGTTAGCCATTTCAGCCGAAAACGTATGATACATGGCGGATCATTAATATTAGTAAAAAAATCTATTAAATCGAAAGAATGAAAATACACAATCGGACTGTCTGTTGAACACACCATTGAATTGTCTTGTGTTGAGCTTGATAAGCATGTTATAGTATGTGTATACAGATCTCCAAGTTACCAGAATATATACTAATTATGTTTGATTCTGTAATTAAAGATGTGCTAAAGAAACTAAACGCTAGTAGTAAGTCAATATGCTATGATATGATATGATATGTGGTGATTTTAATATTAATCTATTAGAAAATAACTCTAATACTGTCAGACTATTAAGTCTTTTCAGCTCATTTGACTTGTCAAATGTTTTATTGAACCAATCTGAGTGACAGCTTCTTCAGCTACTTGTATAGATAATATTTTCTGTAATTGTGATTACTTACTTAAACAAATTTTAAATAAGTTGCCATTTGATCACAGTGGACAAACGATAACATTTTGCTCACTACATGCCTTTACAAAAAAATCAAATAAGGTTTAGGCCAATTACATGTAGAAATCTAGAGAAATTAAATAATGCTTTGGAAAGTAAATTATGTATTCAGAGTTTTAATAATATATTATGTGACCCAAATGAGTTTTAATAATATATGTGACCGCTACGCCGAGTTCTTTTCACTATTAAACAAACAATTTATTGACACTTTTCCACTAAAGACTAAAACTATTTACAAATTCAAATTCAAAATATTTTATTTCACATAAACCTACATGGGCACTTATGAAACGTCAGAAGCTAGGTGCACGGTTCCAATTGGTCGTTTCCTATGGAGAAGAGCCGGCAAGAAACTCCACGGTTACTCTTTTAAAAATAATTGGTTTTTACAATATTTTCAAATAACAGAACACAAAGTTCTTATTTAGTGATTGGGCGATTCCAGGTATTTGTAAAAGCAGGGAAAAACTTTTTAAACTTTATGGCCTAAAGCATCATAAGAATAATACAAGCTTTCATCAGTATGTTGCAAAATATTCTAAAACTTTTAAAAGTGTGTGCAAAATGGCTAAAGCTCTTCACATTAATTAGCAATAAAATAAAATCAGCTAATGATAAAATAAAAACTACCTGGCAAATAATAAATAATTAAACTGGTAGGAAAAAACAGCGTAATACTGAATTTAATTTAGAGACCGCACATGGTCCCATCAACACAGATGTTGAAATAGCTCAGAAAGAAAACTTTTTTGATAATATTCCCCTTAAAATTACTGAAGCTTTAAATTCCTCACCCGCGCTTTCTGCTGCCTACTTAGAAAGAATGTAAAGGCATGCCTTTTGAAGTTTAGGTTTCAACATACAAACCCCCAGGCTGTTATAGAAGCTTTTAAAGATCTTAAAATTAAATCAACAGAAGATCTATGGGGAATGTCTGTAAAAGTCTGTAGATCTGTCATCGAAACTACTGCGCCCTATTTAGCTTTCATATTTAATACCAGTGTAAACCAAGGAGTCTTTCCGGATCTCAAGAAAACAGCAAAGTAGTTTCTATGCTCAAATTCGGTGATAGTAAGGAACCCAACAATTATAGGCCTGTGTCAATTCTGCCAGTTCTCAGTAAGATGTTTGAAAAGTTGATATTCAATCAAATTCTACGTCACTTTAATAATAATTCCATCTTTCATGACCAACAGTACGGTTTCACCAAAGGGCGTTGTAGCTCTGACGCCGGTGTCACCCTAATAAAGAACATTTTTAACACTTGGGAAAAAGGACAAGATGCCATTGGATTTTTTTGCATCCTCTCGAAGGCGTTCGATTGCGTAGACCATGATGAGACACTTCTGCTGAAACTGGACCACTATGGGATTAGGAATACAGCTCTTGATTTGTTAAGATCATACCCGAAAGATAGAAAGGTTAAAGTTCAAGTCAACGGCACAAACTCACTGGGGTCTGAAATGGTAATGGGCGTTTCTCAAGGTTCGATATTGGGTCCATTCTTCTTTTTAGTTTATATTAATGATTTACCCCAATTATTTCAAAATCAACCAAATATGGTGTGCAAATGACACCTAATTGATCTTTAAAATAAACTGACGGTCACAAAATCTTGTCGACGTGAATATATAGTTATATGGCTCTATTGTTCAGATCCAAGATTAGTTTACAAGATTGGTTTCTACATCTGTTAACTGTCTTACCTTTCTAACAGCAAGCGGCCGAGAGATGTTATAAATATGGGGTCCCCATTGTAATTTCTCGTCTAGCGTGATTCCTAGGAAAACTGTTTGATTAATACATTCCAGTTTTTCTCCATTCAATATGATGTCACATTCGCTACTTCTAACATTTGGTAATTTAAATCGAATGCATTTGTTTTTTTTTATTATTTAATACTAAATTATTTACCGTAAACCAATCACATATAATTTACAATTCTAATCACCATAATCACATATAATGATGTAATTAATGTATACAAGATATTGTGAAAACATTTTAAAAGAGTAACGGTGAAGTTTTTTGCCCATTCTTCTCCATACGAAAACTACATTTTGGAAGGGGCGACTAGAATCTTTTTTTTTTTTTGTAAATTTTGTCATTTGAAAGTGCCTTTTTTGTGCCTAATTCAAATAAATTATTTGACTTTGACTTTACGGAACCTTTCATTGTGCGTGGTCCGACACGCAGTTGGGCGGCTTTTTAATCAACACGATAGATATGGGTTTTCGTAGAAATTATTCGGCACCATACAGCATTTTCAATTTAGCTCGAAGAAGGTTATCAAAATAATGCTCGAACTTCCAAGCATGTTTGAGAAGAAATCATATCTGCAAAGTAGCTAATGAGTAGGTATAATGCAACTCAATGCATTGATATTATTAAAACAGACCTACATAAAATGCCGATGTGGTTACATAGCACGCACATCTGTTCTGGAATACTAATTTTAAAATAGATTGCTTTTGTTATCCTCACATTCAGTATTATAAACCGCTATACCCTTTTACCGTTTCCCTGGAGTATTCACAAAGGGTGAGTTCCCTCTTGTGTCAATACAATAAAGTATTGTATTCACAGTGTCATAGCGTATAAATACCACCACTACGACCAGACTATAGTAAATTATTTCTGAAGAGAGTCACGTTTATTGGAAAATTACTGTTCTCACGTGCACATTCATTTATCTTTGCATTGTTGTGTGGAGTGTGGCATGTTTTGTGGAACGTGGCTATGACCTAGTTTATTATATTAATTGGCTTTATTACAAGCCACAATTACATTGAAATCGAGCTTTTGTCGTGGTTCTGGGAAACACATGTCCCACTCGTGTACGAGTACGTGTTGTCACAGGTGACACACCTAATTATATTTGCTCCTGACTTCTTATGGTCACTGAAAATAACCACTATTATTATATTAATATTGGTATATCAGAAAGACCACACCTGGGCCACCGGTAACTAATTCCGAATTCAAACTACAAAAAAAAACCCTAATTGAAAAACCTATAGAGGTTTGAAGAACAGGGTATAAAGTTCACTCATCCTCCATAGGAAAGGCCTTTCTTTCCTATGAAGGATGAGTGATCCTCCGATCGAACGGGTGTTGTGTCCGGTGGGCAACTGCTCGACGATTGATGTTGGGACGTTGCATAGGCGCTAGTGCTTGCGCGACGTCAGCGTGCTGCGCGCGTCATGCGTAGCTGCCGCCACAAATCCAATGAAAATTCTCTCAATCTGAGGATCGTTTCCACCCAAGACACTGCTCAGCAGTCGCTCTTGCAACCACTAGATCAAAGACCTTAGGTAATATTTGCACGACCGAAACTTTGAATATAGTATGACGTTAAATAAATTCCCACCACCATGTAATAACCTATATTCTAGCAAATAAATATATAATTCATTCTAGAAGCAAATAACCTTCGTAAACAAACTTCAAGCTCCTTCAACCAACATACCAGGTGGTTTCCCGTCCACATCTTCAACCAGCATGGTGAGCACGGCCTTGATTACGTCAGAAGCCCCTGAGCCCAGGTACACGTCATCAGGGCTGGCCGGCACTCCGTCACGAGCCTCCATGTACTGAGCCACGCGAGCGCGGACGATCCTGAGGCCGGGCGATGGGGAGTAGGCACCTACTGAACCCTTGCTGGAAACAAGTGGTGAATGGTGAAAAAAACCTTCTCTGGAATCGTATTCATCATCCAGTAAACCTTTAATAAACGCAATTTTTATTGCAATATTGACGTCTCAATCCCCGCGAAAAGTAACCTATGAACCCTTGAGTAATGAGGCACAATAGGGAAGATGACTAAAAAAATGTTTTTGTCCGTAATGTAGATTATGAAAAAATAACGTACACGTATTTTTTCTTTTTTTACGTTATCAAAAGATTACGGCGATACATTGAGTTATAATGTGCCATGACGTCACTTGTATGTAGATTTTATACATACTTGTGACGTATCAACCCCCACTCCCCAACTTTAATGCGTTGTATCTGAGTCATTTTTTATTAATATGATAAAGCAAAAAATACGTGTCTAATATTTTTTTATTATCTGACTGACGGACTAAATAGAATTTCTTTTTTTTGACCCAGGCATCATCCCTATTAATGATGTAATACTGTCAATAGGTGCCTACGGTTGGAGGGCCGATCTTAGACTTGAGCTTCTTCATTCAGGTGGTGGTCTTACTGTCGATGTATTTAGTAGTATCAGGAAAACATATCCTACTGTAACAATCACTATCAATATCCCAGCCATTAATCCGGCGCCCTCCGTAGATATCAAGCGTGTTCATTAATGAAGCGCCGCTGACATAATAACGTCACATCCAGGTGACGACGGTCTAATAATGTCCGCTTCACATCGCTCACAGATACCGACTCGCTTACTACTTATTAATACTTAGATTAGTTAAACAGGTCACTGTTTCATGTAGCGATGACATTTCATTAATATTTATAATCCCCTAAGTAGGTACAATACTATTTCTAAGATTAGTTAAACAGGGCACTGATTCATGTAGCGATGACATGTCATTAATATTTATAATCCCCTAAGTAGGTACAATACTATTTCTAAATTATGTATTAGAATAATTAGAAGAATGCAATTACAAGAAGAAGAATCCCTCAAACTATAAAAAAAGCTTCATATTGTGTATACAGTGAGGTGTAGTATGTATGTGGTACTTAGTAGGTAAGATCTATGTTATAAAATATATTGAATTTGTATAAGATGAGTAGTATATAAATGGTAATCGGTCGGGTACCTACTGTTGTTTCAACAATAACCTATTACTCCACTTTGTCCTCCAATGAGAAGAACGGTGTTAGGATCAAACTCTCCATGTGCTAGGTTCTGTAGGGTTTTGAATAGTTGCAGTGATGTGGTTGATTTTCACTTTGATTCGCTCAATAAGCAGAAATGTAAATTTCTCAAGTGTATATCAGTTTTGTTGTAAGTTTTTTTTTTTTTTTTTTTGAACTGTGTACTTAACCTATATTAGAAGAAATACTTTTGATGTTTGACATATAAATGTTATTGGTTATTTTCAGTAACATGTGTGCTAGATACTGAAATATTAATATTGCATAGATGTTGCTTATAGAATAACTTCATAATATTGTTTTCTTTTTTGTTCATGTGGTGTTTACCTTTAAGTAATTGTTGCACTGTGTAGAGTTTAAACGCATGTTTTATTTTTGTTTGTAATAAGTGTAAACAATTGTTGGTAGACCTAATAAAAAAATAAAATAAAATAAAATACCTAGCCCTACATGGCGACCCTGCCACGCGCGCCTGCGCTGTGTGCGCGTGACGCGATTTTAGTCTTGCTCTAGTGTTACGGCTCCAAAACTTGTGAAAAAATACCCTACAACAGCGTAGGTACCTATTACTGTTACATTTACATATCTTTGGTATACCTTATCTTCAAACCCTAACTCAACGCAATTATTTCAAGGCACTTTTGAATTGTCCAAAGAGTCGGTCAGTTAGTCAGAAAGTTGAAGCTAGTTGCCCATTCCAAAACGTAGATCTCTATGGAGAAGAACGGGCGAGAAACTCCAAGGACACTCTTTTCAAGATATTACAAAATAATGCTTACATTATTATTGTTGCTTCATATGTGATAATAATGTAAAAAAAAATCAAATAAACAATCAAAACTTATGATTAAAAATAAACGCTGACAGATACGAGATGTGGCCCGTTCACGAACATGACGCGTGGGTAAGCACCATCCAGCTCAACCATTTTGTAGGGAACCGAACGATCCAATACATGCGCCACCATCAGCGAGACATTTAAGTGAGGATGACATACTCTCAACTGTATACTTTTAAGTCGACATAGGTACATCATTGTTAGCATAATAAACGGTTCCATGGTACTCACATCACTTACAAAAATTTAAAAATGCTTCTAAATTATTCAAAACTATAGGTAAAGTAAACATTTATTTGCATTTAGTGCAGGTACAGTAAATAAGATGTGACAGTAAAAATAAGGGTGATCCACGTACAGACTACATTATACCTTATAAATGCAACATTATTATAACATTTGTGAATTAGTTTGCAATTTATTTGAGATATTAATAAAATTTTACTATCAAAAAGAAAGAAAATTATTATTATCTATTGAAGTATTCAACACTTAAAACTTGGTTAAATAAAAAATAAACATTAAGTTCGTAAAGTAACAAGGTAAAAGGGGAGTTTCTCTGAGTTTACTAACTCTATCTCCTGCGCCAGGCAACCAATAAACTATTCAATTATTTCAGTGCAATAGCAGAAACACATCATTCAAATTACATTTTAATCCCGCAATGCGAAAACATGACCAATTCGTTTTCACAAACAGGACAAAACAATGAAAAAATAGATTACGAGCATTAAAACGAATGAAAACGTACCACCTTTTCACAGATTCCATTTCACATAATCCAATGAGAAACAATATAATTTCCCGTCCAGTAGCTGTCTGTTATTTGAGCAACAATATCAATTGGATTTGAAACGCTAATGCGACCGGCTGCCATAAACGTCGAGCGAATCAATCTAAATCGAATATGGATGTCAATCAATCAATCAGCACAGGTAGCAGGTATTACCACAGTGATGTGTCGGGAGGAATGTGAAGTTTGGCTAATGATTTGTGTATATTATGTAATTAGAAAATCATTAGTGGACATGTTACTCATGCATGAGGGGGAAGTAATGACGTGGGACTAAGGCTTAGCACGCACTGCGCGTATAGCTTTCTATACAAATGCACGCACTAGAGAATTTTTTCAATGACTGATTTTTAAAACGTAATTTGCTATATTTGGCTAGTGATTCGAATACGCATTGTGGCTACACAGCGGATAACCGCACTCGGTTTTCGATTCTTTCGATTTTAAATCTCTTTGATCAGTTAGTGGATGTAACTATAGTGGAGGCTTTGTTTATGTTTTCAATTTTTTTTAACCAAACCACAACACACGCTGCTGACCAGAAATAATGGCGGTAGTGGTACTGAAAAAAAATCGAGTAAACGCCAAACGTAGTGCGTGTTTGTTATTGCAAAACAGCGCGTTTAATCGCAATGCGTGCCTTAGCACGTACTGCGAGTACCCCGAGAGAATAAAATCATTATTCTCGCTTATCTCTTGATGGTTGATTTATTTTTAAAGGCACTGAAATGTAGACAAACGCTTTGCAATAAATGAGGTTCACATAAAATGCCTCTGTTTTTTTAAAGTAAAACATGATTAATTTAAAAAGATTAACTCTTTTTATTTCATCCTTTCAAGAATTCTACTTCATTTTATTCCACAGTCCATTACTCTACTGAGAAAAGTACTTTCTCAGTAGTTTTAGTTACATACTTAAATAAATATTAATAACATTAATTGATTTCCTAAAAGGTTTCAGACTTAATTTATTTGGTTAAAAAAAAAAACAAGTTTACAGCTAGAGATAAGGAGGTAAGTACAGAGCGGATAATCTATGCTGCAGAAATCTGTAGACAATAACTGAATTGATGATCCCTGCCTCTTAGACCAGCTATCTAATTACGCAACACATTTTCGTAAACGATTACGGCTTTGTTGTTACGACTTTGTTTCATTTTGACAGTTCAACAATATTCATTGCGTTATTTACGTTGCAGCGCAGAACTTTTTTTTCGAACTTATGAAGCAATGGATTAGCAATTTGTTTCAAAACGATTCAAATTCCGATTGATCTTGTATTACGTAATTATGGTACAGGGCTACCTGTATCTTAAGCGACAGTGCTCAGCTATGGGGTTAGTGCGATAAGATTAATACTACAACTTGTGAGTTGTGTCGACCTACCAAGTGATTATAAAATTTAGCATTATTTTAATTAGTTTGTAATTAAAATAAAGAAGCGAAAACAGTGTAAGGGGTGCATGAGTGTGTGTGCGTGTGGGTGTATGTGTGTGAGATGGTGTATGTGTGTGTGTGTGTTAGTGTAAGTTGTGAAATTGGGTGAGGGTTCCTTGTGAGTGTATACTGACATATTAATGCGATGTATGTAAGTAGTGATTTTGTTTGTGAGTAATTCTGTTGAAGTAACCATTCTGTCACCTTAGACTTTAGGTGACAGAACGGCTACTACCTCCGGATTTGACTTTTGGTCTGTGCTTCTAGGCAGTCTAGGTACGAAAAGAAACTTCAAACTACTACAGACTGTAGAACCTAAATTCAAAGAATTATTTTCAAAGGCCGTAGAAAAAAAAGGAAAATGAAGGTTTTTTACATAAGTAATTTATTTATATTATTATTACTAGCTAGCAAAATGTGCTATGTACTCACGTGCAGTCATCCAGTATCTCCTTCGCTCTCTGACGCACATCGTCCGGCACGTCTGCTGAACTGGCCAGCTCGGGGCATGCCGCCAGAGCGAGCACCTAGTAGAAACAGATTATGTATATCTGGTCATAAAAACTAAAAAAGAAGACGTATTTTTTGGCCAAAGCTGACAAGGTAAATTAGAAGTATAAATTAATCAATCTACAGCCAGTCGCAGTCCACCGCTGCAAGCGTAGTATGACCTTGACCACTCCTATCTCTACTCTACGTAGTATGACCTTGACCGCTCCTATCTCTACTCCACGAAGAATGGGCATTTCTCTCTTTCGTAGTGATATTAATTTATGTTCTTCATTGTTGAAATCGTGCTGTAGAAATATTTGTACTCTCTGCAAGTCTGAGTTTCATTTCTTCCGTTGCTACGGTGGTCATGCTGCGCATGCTGGTACTTACGTGTTTCCAAATTTACGGAACAATATTTGATTCTCTGCTTTTTGGTCGGTCTCACTCTACGGTTGCCGATCTCCACTCGAAGACTCGTCTTGGAAGCAACTTTAGAAATATTGTTCAGCATCTATTACAAATGATCTTTTACCCTTTTCCTTATGTCTTAGTTCTAGTTTAATAAAGCCCCGTATCTCATTCTGACCCCATTTGCGTACAAACCGCCTCCCATACCCGGTATGCTAATACGATCATTATCTCCGAATCCCATCGCATCTACATGCGGAACCCTTTCTATTTCCGATAAGAATGCGTTCACACCGTAAATACTCGCTCGAAATGTATTTATTCCACCAACTGTGTACAGTCAAGGACAAAAATATGTATACCACCTGTAAACGATATCCGGCTGTCGAAGTACCAAAATGTAAACGACCAGCTTATGTCGTTTGAAGGGGGCGGTTTGTTGTAAGGTTTGGCACAGTAGAAAAACCACAAGCAGCTAATGTAATAGATCCACGTATATTGCACATAAAACACACACACAATATATTTAAAATACACAACAGTAATACAGACAAAGGTTAGAGCTAGATGTAATCCGAATTTAATACTTTATTCAGCACGAATTTATACCTCAAGTAGCGAGATGTTTGTAGGAACGAAGTTAAAGCTCAACTGACTAAGAATCTGAGACTTTCTAAGAGAGTACTAGGCAACTAGTACTAGGCAACTACAATTGTAAAATCAGACCCGATACCTTAAGTAGATTTTTACTATAGGGCAAGTAGCGGGTACCACTTGTGCAAACACAATAATTTGCTCCTATACAACAGGGCAGTTCGCTATTCAGGGACGCGACAGAGGGTCGGGGTATAGCTGGGTATTTCCCATTTTGCTATGACGAGGGTGTTTACACGAATGAGGGAGGCAGGGTTGCGCAGGTGCAAGTTATGACATGATAATTACTTCTAGAACAATGGATTACGTAATTATAAACACAGATAGGTATTCTCATGGTTTTAAATAGGTATTCAGGTGGGAAATAGTCTAGTCAGTGTTGTAGTCATAATCAAAACATTGTATTATGACTGACAACGGAGTTATATACCTTTTATTACATAAGGACAGGTAAACAAGAGAAAATAAGGTATTTTTAGTTACCTGTAGACACGGACAAATGTCTAACACATCTTTTAGTTAAGTCGGTGCCTATAGGTACATTGGTTATTGCTAGAGACCTGATTTTGTGTCAGGAATCTTTGATTTTAATAGACTTTCTTGTTCTAACTTGTCGGATCATTTATTCGAAACATTCTATATTAGTTGACATGTTAGAACTGGGCCAAAACTTTCCAGATTTGATGCTACCTACTGGACTTCATGTCCCGACTTGATTAATATCCACACATGATTCGACTTGATACTATTTTAACATGTGCAGATGTACTTACTAACAATAATCAGTTTATTAGGTAGGTATTTAGTGTGCTTCCTTAACATTCCACCCCCTGTAAAAGGGTTCCGCCGCATTACACATGGACGGTGGGAAGCACAATTAACTTAACAATGGGCCGACGCAGGACCCCATTCATTGTTCTTACGTCGGCTACACGGATTATCCCGTCACTTCCGTGATACACATTTTTGACTATTCCTTTAGTCCACTCACTTCGGTTTTTGGTGTTATCTACGATAACCACTACGTCGTTGACACTCACATTCGGTACGTTATTTGTCCACTTTTCTCGACGTTGTAGAGTAGGTAGGTACTCCCGTAGCCACCGACGCCAGAACATGTCGGCGAGCGCGTTCACACGCCGCCACTGACAGCGGGAGTCGACGTCCTCGATGTCTCCCGGCGCGAACGGAGTGCTCCCGGACGCAGTGCCAAGGAGTAGGTGGTTCGGCGTCAGGACCACGGGCTGGTTGTGGTCATCGTAGACGTAGCTGAGAGGCCGGCTATTTATGATGAGCTCGGCCTCTGTGAGGAGGGTGTAAAGGACCTCCTCACGTGGGGCACGCTCCCTGAGCGTACTTCGTAGTGCGTTTCTTCACTGAAGCTATCATCCTGGCACAACCTTGTGAGATGGTTGTGAGCTTCTTCTTGATCGCGCTGCTGTAGTTATTGTATTGGCCGACGCATACGACATCGGCCGATGACGATGAGTACTTGAGCCGTGACGCGTTTCCTACGCGCCCACGACGTGTAGCGCTCGTAGCTGAGAAGTGGCGCCGCACGGTAGGCGTGCGCCGGCGTCGCTGCTGTAGAGTGGACCCGCTGAATGCGCTCCAAGTCCACTTCTGCTGACTCAGCCTCTCGACACACCGGCCTCCGCTCCTGTGGAACACATAAAAACGGGGGGCCGCACAGCCACGCCGTATGGTTCTCGGGCCAAGACGACCTGGTTGCTTTGTCCGCGGGGTCGTCCGCGGAAGGAACCCAGTGCCAGTTGCCTCGGTCCGATAGTCTAGCTAATAAGGCTGGTTGTAAGTCATGCCTTGTAATTGAGACTACTTTTTGTGGGGCTACGCGAGCCCTACCTAACATCGTCACTGACGCTTGGTTACTATCTCGGTAGCCCACTGGGTACGCGACCGCTGCGCATGTTTGTTCGCTTGCGTCGCTAAACATTTGTAAATCTAGATCTAGATCTAGATCCTTGTCTAGATCTAGCCCATACAACCCTGGTATTTTTGTCTGTTCCAGGCGATGCAGGTTATTAAGCCGAGCGAAACAAGTCTCGGCTTCCTTTTCTTGAAAAGGTAATAATAATAATGGGTCGGGTCCGGTCAAAAGGTTACCGTTATAATTGGTAGGTATTATGTTGTTATGTTTCCGTAACAAACCTACTGCCCACTGTGATTCATCTGGTACACGGTGGTTAGTTTTATCCGGTATTTCTAAGGCCCTTTCATCTGATTGGATTCTACGTACGTTCTCAGAAATACCTATCGCTTCTAGCTCGAATTCAGATTTAACTGGGTCATGCAGGTCAGGCAGGGAAACTGCCGTACAGTTAATTTGTTCGCCTTTTAAATTGTTATGGTCGAACGGACCATGTATGACCCAACCTAACTCGGTAAGGGAGGCAACTGGTTTACCGGGTTTTCCCTGACGGACGTCCCGGCCTACAACTAGCTGCCAATTGTCCTGCCCGATCAACACTAGCGGTTTGGCGCCCCTCATTTCCACGCATCCCAGGTCGCGGAGGTGGGCATTTTCGTTAAGCATTGCGGTGGTCACGGTTTGAGAAGGCAAATTTAAATTATGTATAGTGCGACATTTAATGTTGTGGCACTGTCCATTTGGCCCTTTGACCTTTACTTCAACCGCTCGCGACGTCAGGTCAGTGATCTCGTGACCGCCCGCGGTCTTCAATGAAAGGGGTATGCTTGGCCCTTTCAAGTCGGTAGCGATCGAGCTGTCGATCAATGAAATTGTCGCCCCTCCATCGAGTATCGCGTAACAATGACTATTGTTGTCTTTGTCATGACACAATTCTATTGGCAGTATTTTTAAAAGCGCAGAGGCATTCCATTCACCGATGTTCGTTACGGTTTCGGGATTATCTACCTGCTTATCGCTCGCATTGTTTTGCTTATCGGCGTGCAATAATAGGTGGTGGGAATAACCGCATTTTTTGCATTTATCGGCGCGGCAAAACCTTTTGTTGTGTTTGTTTACTATACATTTGAAACACGTGTTTAATTCTTTTACGATGTTCCATCGCTGTTGAACTGTCATTTTATTAAAGGTGTCGCATTTTTCTATAGTATGTTCACCTTGACATATGATACATTTCTTAGGTACCGAGCTGCTAGACTCATCACTCTGTGTATTTATCTTATGAGTCAGCTGTGGCCTACTGAATAGTTGACGCGCGGTATTCATGGGTCGTTGACCGAAGACTTGTTTCTGTTGCCTAATTGGGGTTTTAGAAGCACTGTTTTCTATTATAGATGGCTGTAAATAATACGACGTTGTACGCGCTAGTTGTATCAAAAAGTGCGACAAGTATTCTAGGTTGGGTGAGACTCTTAGGTCGACGCCCTGGACATCGTCTAACCCCATGGCAAAGTCCCCGTACTGCGCGCGATGTATAGGAGTTAGCTTGTTTAATAGCTCGCTAACTAGTTGCGGGTTGTTAAGATAGCCGTCAGCTTTAATATTTTTAAGTAGGGCTACTACATTTCGCACGGTTGACGAGAACTTTCTGAGCTCGCGGCCGCTCTCCGTTATTCTAGGTAGGTCCCTAATCTTTTGTAACGCGCTTTGTAATATTAGAGTCGGGTGACCATATTCTCGATCGAGCGCGTTCATTATGTCGTTGGGATCCGTACCTGAACTTAATAAATCCTCCACTGAGGTTCTAGCTTCGCCGTGTAAAGACGTTCTAAGCCGGGCTAAGTTCTCGTGAACTTGATAACTGTACTGCCGAGTGGTATCCCAGTACATATTTTTGTAACATATCCACTCGGATGGGTCACCACTAAAATGTGGTAATTCGTACGCCTGTCGCGGTACCGGTCGCGGTCTCCCCATACTGGTTATTGCCTCTGCCAGCCTATCTAACGCGTGTTCCTTTTCAACCGAAGACTCCCGCCGTCTTTCTTTAACATCATCTCCGTGCTTCAACTGCCGCTGTGAATCCGACTCGGGTATCGAAACGCGAGGTCCACTTGCGGCCGGAGTGGTAAAGACGGGGTTATTGGTCGGTAATCGGGACGTAACTCTCTCGGTAGGCATTGGTGTATATGTCCGTGCTTTAGGTATCGTACTCGAATACGGTACCGGCACGGTTGTACCTAGTATGTGCGACACATTATTACGGTATGTAGTCGGATCAAGCGTACTTACGGTTTGTGAATAACTCACGGTAGGGATCCGGGGCGCGGCCACATCCATGGGCCTGCGCTCCGCAGACGGGGTACACAACACTGCATCCGGTTGACACAACACTGTACTCGATTGCCGTAAAACACTAACTGGATTACGCAACACTGTTTCCTGTTGGCCAACTTGCGGCGTCGTGTCGATCCACTGCTCCACTCGCTGTGCTGTACCCACGTCTGACTTGGAGACGTCGTCGTCGCTCTCGGTAGCTGCCTCTATCTCGGCTAAGTCGGCCTCCACTCTTTTCTTGAGGAGGTTTTCTTTTAGCTGGACTAGTTCCTTTTGGGCCTCCACTCTTTCCTTCATTAGGCTTTCATTTAGGACGATTCTTTCCTTGATTAGGCTTTCATTTAGGACGATTCTTTCTTTTTCGGCCTCGTATTCGATTCTTTTTCTTAAGAAATCGACACTCTTGCGGCTATGTGAGGATGAAGCTCTGCTTCGCGGCGATTTCCGGCGATCCCTTGGTGTCTGTGCTCCTAGGTGTCCCTCTGACGTGCTTAAATCGCTGTAGTCGATTACTCGGCCACCCGTCAGAGGAATGTTGAGTGCAGACGTTGATGCCATGGTCGGCGCCACAGACGGTGAACCTGGTCCCCTATCGGACTGCAACCCGGTGTCCGTTGTGATGTCATCCTTACGTGCGTTTTGCTCTTCGGCTAGCTTCCTTAGCTTGCTGCGTGTTGTGATGGAGCCCTGCTGACTCATGGTTACTTGAAACCTTATCCGGCTCGAAGGACCAAAATGTAAACGATATCCGGCTGTCGAAGTACCAAAATGTAAACGACCAGCTTATGTCGTTTGAAGGGGGCGGTTTGTTGTAAGGTTTGGCACAGTAGAAAAACCACAAGCAGCTAATGTAATAGATCCACGTATATTGCACATAAAACACACACACAATATATTTAAAATACACAACAGTAATACAGACAAAGGTTAGAGCTAGATGTAATCCGAATTTAATACTTTATTCAGCACGAATTTATACCTCAAGTAGCGAGATGTTTGTAGGAACGAAGTTAAAGCTCAACTGACTAAGAATCTGAGACTTTCTAAGAGAGTACTAGGCAACTAGTACTAGGCAACTACAATTGTAAAATTTTTTTTTTTTTTTTTTTTTTTTTTTTAACTATGGCATCTCGCAGGTATACCACTAAGGTATTTACTGCTTAACCGAACAATCCTGTGGCTGCCTTAAGCACTACACTCAAAGCCTCCAGCCAGGAGCAACTATTCTACATTAAAATTAGGCGAACGCTCGCTAAGGGCACCCCCTGTGGGGTACGAACCTCGGCTTAGGGCGTCGCTGAGGGGGGGACAGCAAGATGGGACAGGCTGGATCACGGATATATTATTATTAGACGGGGAATTTAAAGCTACGCGCTCAGCTGCGGCGCGGGCTGGCGCTTCATCGGACAAGTACAATTGTAAAATCAGACCCGATACCTTAAGTAGATTTTTACTATAGGGCAAGTAGCGGGTACCACTTGTGCAAACACAATAATTTGCTCCTATACAACAGGGCAGTTCGCTATTCAGGGACGCGACAGAGGGTCGGGGTATAGCTGGGTATTTCCCATTTTGCTATGACGAGGGTGTTTACACGAATGAGGGAGGCAGGGTTGCGCAGGTGCAAGTTATGACATGATAATTACTTCTAGAACAATGGATTACGTAATTATAAACACAGATAGGTATTCTCATGGTTTTAAATAGGTATTCAGGTGGGAAATAGTCTAGTCAGTGTTGTAGTCATAATCAAAACATTGTATTATGACTGACAACGGAGTTATATACCTTTTATTACATAAGGACAGGTAAACAAGAGAAAATAAGGTATTTTTAGTTACCTGTAGACACGGACAAATGTCTAACACATCTTTTAGTTAAGTCGGTGCCTATAGGTACATTGGTTATTGCTAGAGACCTGATTTTGTGTCAGGAATCTTTGATTTTAATAGACTTTCTTGTTCTAACTTGTCGGATCATTTATTCGAAACATTCTATATTAGTTGACATGTTAGAACTGGGCCAAAACTTTCCAGATTTGATGCTACCTACTGGACTTCATGTCCCGACTTGATTAATATCCACACATGATTCGACTTGATACTATTTTAACATGTGCAGATGTACTTACTAACAATAATCAGTTTATTAGGTAGGTATTTAGTGTGCTTCCTTAACACCACCACTAAGAACAATGTTCTCCAAAAATATTGACTGAAATTGAGGTGTGATTTATCGATGGAAGATCTGTGTTACAGATGACTTGGCAAGCCCCGGGTGACCGAGGTGACGACAGTTGAGAAGTATGAAATAAAAGGCATGTTGCGCCGACCACAAATAAATTGGGACAAGGACGAGTGAATGATGTCAGTCACACAGGTGTGTTGTCAACTGTATGACATTTCAACAACTAACTATACTCTACGAGAATGTCGCTTCATTACTTTGCTAAGTTTTTACGTTTGCAAAGTTTCTCTTAACCTAAAAGATTATGACAAGCTGAGTAGACTGACCTGTCCGATGAAGGTGATGGGTTTCTGCTCCAGAGCGTGGCAGTCTCCAATGTTGACAAGCTGAGTAGACTGACCTGTCTGATGAAGGTGATGGGTTTCTGCTCCAGAGCGTGGCAGTCTCCAATATTGACAAGCTGAGTAGACTGACCTGTCTGATGAAGGTGATGGGTTTCTGCTCCAGAGCGTGGCAGTCTCCAATATTGACAAGCTGAGTAGACTGACCTGTCTGATGAAGGTGGTGGGTTTCTGCTCCAGAGCGTGGCAGTCTCTCCAATGTTGACAAGCTGAGTAGACTGACCTGTCTGATGAAGGTGATGGGTTTCTGCTCCAGAGCGTGGCAGTCTCCAATATTGACAAGCTGAGTAGACTGACCTGTCTGATGAAGGTGATGGGTTTCTGCTCCAGAGCGTGGCAGTCTCCAATGTTGACAAGCTGAGTAGACTGACCTGTCTGATGAAGGTGATGGGTTTCTGCTCCAGAGCGTGGCAGTCTCCAATGTTGACAAGCTGAGTAGACTGACCTGTCTGATGAAGGTGATGGGTTTCTGCTCCAGAGCGTGGCAGTCTCCAATATTGACAAGCTGAGTAGACTGACCTGTCTGATGAAGGTGGTGGGTTTCTGCTCCAGAGCGTGGCAGTCTCCAATGTTGACAAGCTGAGTAGACTGACCTGTCTGATGAAGGTGATGGGTTTCTGCTCCAGAGCGTGGCAGTCTCCAATGTTGACAAGCTGAGTAGACTGACCTGTCTGATGAAGGTGATGGGTTTCTGCTCCAGAGCGTGGCAGTCTCCAATATTGACAAGCTGAGTAGACTGACCTGTCTGATGAAGGTGGTGGGTTTCTGCTCCAGAGCGTGGCAGTCTCTCCAATGTTGACAAGCTGAGTAGACTGACCTGTCTGATGAAGGTGATGGGTTTCTGCTCCAGAGCGTGGCAGTCTCCAATATTGACAAGCTGAGTAGACTGACCTGTCTGATGAAGGTGATGGGTTTCTGCTCCAGAGCGTGGCAGTCTCCAATATTGACAAGCTGAGTAGACTGACCTGTCTGATGAAGGTGATGGGTTTCTGCTCCAGAGCGTGGCAGTCTCCAATGTTGGCGCGAACTACCCGGTCGAACGGCTTCGGGACACCCTGTAAAGGATAATATATTAAGTAATAAGTATCATACAAATAATAAAGTATAGATAGTGCAATCCACGACGACGCGCACTCCGCTCCGATCCTTACTAAAGTACAGCTTACAGTACAGTAATCGCAGAGTGGGACGCGACTCCTGTAGTTTAAAAAAAACTAAGTGAAAAGGGTAAATACTTTTAACATTAGCAATACACAAGCCCTTTAGTCTCGCTAGTCTAGAGCAAGTAGTGAAGCTGCAGCTAATGTTGAGTCACTTGAGAAAACTTTATTCGCCTCCAAACCACGTTATCGTCGCGGTTTTATCCGACGTGAGGAAAGTAATGACAGCAGTAACTTACTCGTAGTTTGACAGAAGCAGTAGAAAAACAACGGGAATATAAATTAGAGTGAAGATCAACCCCCTGAGCCCCCTGGGCCCCCGGGAGTCGTGAGAGGCAGCACAGGAATTATAGCGATGGGACTGAATTAATATGGTGGCAATTACTCTCAGAGCAAGTCGTACGGTAAGTAAGTTGGGAAGATTTCCGACGAACTAACTGAAGGTAATCGTTGAGGTTGGTACGCTGTAGATCGCAGGTTCGATTGATAAATGATGGTTGTAAGTATGTATAGCCCAAAAAATATTTTTATCAAGTTCAGACGATAGACCTTAATCAGTAAAATCTGTACATAATGAATATGTAATCGTTAGAATACGGAATACATTAACTGCATACATTAATGCGCAATAACTAGATAATCTGCAAATTACCGGAAATGATCCGTTAAAGTGTGAAATTTTACTTAAAGTAGTAGATATCTGCACTTTATCCAGTTAATCTGCGAAACACTTTTGTCTCGTTTTCTGCCTAATTTCATCGGTTATTTCAGGGGAGTAACATACGTGTTAAATTTTAATTACATAATAGGGTTTAAAGTATGAAATTGCCGTTTTATTGTAATAGGTACTTCGAATTGACATAGAACCTTCATGGTTTGAGATTTTTGAGTGAAACTATTTTCACATGGTACCTATGAAGTTCTTCTTTAAAAAAATGTGCAACATTCGACTATCTACTTTCAGTTGTTTCTTTTTTATTCAGCTTTAGACAAGAAAGATGGATACTTTGAAAATTCGAGTTATTTTTGAATACTAGTTCCGACGAGGAACTAACGCGGCAGAAACAGCTCGCAATATCAATGTTGCGTTTGGAGAGGGGCCGGCTAATGAACGCACCGTGTGATTTTGGTTTAAACGCTTTCGTGATGGAAACTTTGATTTGAAGAACGAACCATTTTTTTCGTGATTTGGACAATTTCCTACGGGATAAAAAGTTTTCTTCTCAGGAGGCAGTAAAAAATGCTTTCACACAGTTTGTCGAATCTACATAGATCACGAGAGTTCTATCCAATTGGAACCGTGCACCTAGCTTCTGACGTTTCATAAGTGCCCTTGTAGGTTTATGTGAATTAAAAAATTTAATTTGAGTTTTGAATTTTTGATGTTATGTTATGTTAGAAAAATTCTACATCTTTTTAATAAAATAAGTGATAGACATAATTTTAATACTAGAAATAAAGATAAAATAGATCAACCATTTTTCAGACTATGTAAAGTTAATACTTACAACTTTAATATGGTACTGTGTTAAATGTTACAACAGAATAACTTGTGATATATTAGAATGAAATGAAAGAAAATGTAAAACTCATATAAAAAGTACACTTTGTAAACAAGCATATTACAAATTAGAGGATTATATCCAAGATAAAAATGCTTGGAAACATGCTGGTCCTGCTCCATAGGACAATTCAGAATCTAGACAAAATCTAACTGGTTGCCAATTAAATTGTATAATATTATTTTTTATAACTTTGATTTTATATTCTGTGATTACTTGAAAGAAAAGAAAACAAAAGAAAATACGTTTATTTACGGTACATTACTTGAACTCACACACTAACTTATTATTAATATTACTTGTAAAAATGTTAGGAATGTCGTATAATTTTACAATGTTTGTAAATATGTGAGCACCATGCATCTATCACATAATTAATTTATGTTATTCCTTTATTTTTCATTATTTTTACTTAACGCGGTATAGTAATCTTATTCTAGGTGCATCGTCTTCACATATAATTATATAATTTGTGTATACAAGATATTGTGAAAACATTTTAAAAGAGTAACGGTGGAGTTTCTTGCCCATTCTTCTCCATACGAAAACTACATTTTGGAAGGGGCGACTAGAAACTTTTTTTTTAAATTTTGACGTTCAAAAGTGCCTGTTTTGTGCCTAATTGAAATAAATTATTTGACTTTGACTTTGAATAGAAAGACACAATCTGTGAAAATTTCAAATTTCTACCTATTACGGTTTATGAGATGCACGCTGACCGACAGACGGACAGCGGAAGCTTCATTTTTTTTTTAGTTCGGATAAATGTAAATACCAAACGAAGAATATTTTTCATCTTAACTTTTAAAAATCGCTAAGATAAATTTGTATTTCATAGTGATACTGTGAATTACAAAGTATTTTTTTGAAGTTGCAGAAAATCGCCCATATTTAAATAAAACACCTTATGAATCGTCGATTTTAATTTTTGTTGATTAAAAACAGTATAATGGTAAATACATTATGTACCATACCACGAAACTTCTGTAAAGTTTCAAATTCCAAACTTGTTTAGTCGTTGCGATAGAGCTCGTACAAAAATGGTCAAAACTGACAACTTTTACAGCTCCCTCCTTTTTTATTTCTTCATTTTTTAAGATAAAAACAATAATTATACTCTACTCCATGAGTACAATGGTAACCCAAATGACAGGTTTTTTTTTTTAAATCAACAGTTTATTGTATGGGGACCCCCTTTAATTTTTATTATTTGAATGGATAAAATAAGGAATGAGTATATTAGAGGAAATCTGAAAGTCGCGCCACTTACAGAAAAGTTGAAAGGGAATCGACTGTCTTGGTATGGCATGTGAAGAGGAGGGAAGAATCGCATGTGACTAAAAGAGTGATGAATATAAATCTTGAGGGATGGAGAGGGAGAGGAAGACCAAAGAAACGATGGATGGATTGTGTGAGGAGTGATAGGAATGAAAAAGGTGTAAATGATTGCGTGACGGTTGACAGGGGAGAATGGAAGAAGAAAACGTGTTGCGCCGACCCCAAGTAACATGGGATAAGCAGGAAGATGATGATGATTTAATTTTTATTATTTGTTTTTATAGCGGCAATAGAATATATACACAATCTTCGAATACTTCAACTGTCTAGGAACTTTATAAAAATGTGTCTATTTTAGTATAATTGAGGAGTCTAACGACTTTCCACGCGAACGAAGTCGCGCCCAGAAGGTAGTAATGATTCAAATGAGAGATTCTCCTAATCATAATGTTTTAAAGTAGGAGTATTTATGGTTGATAGTTTTAGAGCAGGAGTATTTATAGTAGGTAGTGTTAAAGCAGGAGTATTTATAGTTGGTAGTTCAAATGAGTTAACACAAAATAATTCCTTAAATCGATATGAATTATTAGATAAACATCACACAGCCAGCATTACATTTTATCGTGAGGAAATCAGAACAGTATTACAGAGCTCGATGATTTTAATATGACGTAGGTATGGTAGGGGTTATTTGCTGTAACAGATTTCATAAGAGATTACAATACGAATAAATTAAGTAAATCAATATTTTTCCTTAAAAACAACCACGTGATATCCTAAATAATATTATAAATGCGAAAGCGAGTTTGTTTGTTTCTATGTATTTTTGTTTGTATGTTACGCTTTCAAGTTAAAACGGCTGAACGGATTTGGATGGAATTTGGCACATGGTTAGACTATGACCTGGAGAAGGACATAGGCTACTTTTCATCCTGGATCACAGACAAACTCGCGGGCTACAGCTATTGTAACACTAGTGAATGTTAATAGTACGTTATACTCGTCAATGTGCGATAGTGTGCAGTTCAATTATTGTACTAAGAAATATTTAATCGTAGAAGAGACACAATCAATATGCTAAATGAGAACTAGCGACTGTGACTGATAAACCTAAGTTCAATGCATCTCGTTACATTTTGCCTAGGATTTATCTTAACGTGCGAGGAAAACGAAAATAATAGTACGTGGTACGTCCTGACAGCCTGGTCCAAGGACCTGCGCGTGTGCACTTGTGCAGCACGCCACGACTATTGTAAGTATGTGTATCTGTATGTAACAATGTTCAACAAAATCCTTGTATGTTACTATTGATCCTTATTGTGTTGCCATCGGGAAATCCGCTTGCACTGCCATTATGTGGCAGAACAAAAGACGTGGTCACATCCAACGTACATTATGAAGTCTCGCGATACTCCGAAATGTTATTTAATTCCTTGTATTTTGCGCCTTCCAATTACGCCATTAATTGTATGAGGAAAATGCAACTGTGCGAAAAGATGAACCTAAAATTTAGAATAATTCACGAAAAATATTAAGTTCCCGATAGCTTGGGTACCGTAGTCCCGATATAGGAACCTACGTTATTTTCTGCGATATTAGGTATCAAAAACAGTTAGAACTACGTTTATGTAAGTCTGCTGTTAACATAATAATAAACCGGCTAGCTAGCATGTTACCGTGCTAGCTAGGCGGTTTAGACGCAGCAGCAACGTTATTGAAGGCCCAGCTATTTACCAGTTACTGCACAAGCGTCGACACAGTCGAGTTGTGGACAAACTACACCAAGGCGGCACTGAGCGACATGCGAGTGCAGTCTCGACTACCTCGGTGGTGCAGTGCGAGCGCCATGTTCACAGACTACATAGAGATACTACGTATGCCATGTTCGCAGAGAGCCGCGCGCCCTGCTGGCGTGCGTGCGACGGCCGGCCGGCTACGCACGCCATACATCGATCGGCCAATTGTTTGCTGACCTCGGTACAAGAATGGAACCACAGCCCCCTACATAATAAAAGGTGGCAGTCCTGCCACATGCCGATTGCCTAATTCGACGTGTGTGTGTGTGGGGGTGTGTGTGGGTGTAAATTAAATGTGTTATATCTATGACATTGTATATTTATTACATTATAATTATATTGAAACTTGTATGTGGATTTTATATCTGGAAATAAAATATTTAATTTAATTTCGTATTAAGTATTTTTAATCTCCATTATATTATGCTGAAGTAAAAAGGGGTTACCGGAAATTTAAGGTTTTTTAGGGAAATGCTACAGGCACCCTTCAAAATTATATATATATATATATATATATATATAGACGTTTTGGAATATAGATGTCAACAAGGTGGTCCTCTCATGACAGTGATTTGGGATTAATGTATCCTATGCCCTAACCTAGGTCAGGGTTTATATATACCTATGTGCCAAATTTCATCTAAATCCGTTTAGCCGTTTTAGCGTGAAAGCGTAACAAACAAACTCACTTTCGGATTTATTTATATTAGTTAGGATATCTTCAAATTAAATCAATCTATAATATATACCTTGTTCCAAGAATCTAAATTATAAATCCATGGTGAATTATTTATTCGCAGACTTCATTGAAATTTAATGGAGCAATTTCTCTGAAGCGTTGTGTCCATAAATTATATTTACATCACACATAATCTTTATTTTAAATGACTTCTACTGGAAGTCCAAATATCCAATTACACTGAGTGAGAGCGGGAAGTGCCCGGCTGGTGATCTTACTGGGTCCCGAAACGATCAATTACGATTGATCAGTTGCCATCAATTTCTATTGCAGTAATATTGTCAATCGCTTCAATTGCATTTGGTAGGCGATCAATTTGCGCATCAAAGTACCACGTTACCAAGTAAGTAAGTACCAGTTTTGGTATCACGTAAAAATTGACAATTGCAATAAATCGTTTCTCCTTCGTGGAATTATTTCCTAATTAGTTACCTAGAGTAGTTTCAGGTGTAAGTTTTTCGGTATAAAACAATAATCTGCTTTGACTAATTCAAAGCAGATTATTGTTTTATACCGAAGTTCACAGGCTGATAAAACCCGTTAATTATTATAATTTGCTAAATAATTTTAAAAAAATAAACTTGTTACTGATCGAGATCTTGTTAATCATCATTTATTATGTAATCTTTATTTATTCGTAAAAGTTTTCGCATAAAAACTAATGAAACCTTTTTTCTCACTAATGATATTCCGCAAAATCTAGTTTTGTCAAACAGAAGACAATATCACCCGGAAGATACTTAACAGTTTCCGTGCCATTTCAATAAAAAGTTATCATTGGTTCAAAGGAAATGGATCGCTGCGGCAATCTCCAGGCTTGAAGCGACTTCGCTGAGCCGAGCCAAACGACGGGCGCGAAACGAACTGCCGCCATCTTGGACAGGTGCCCAATCCTGGCCACTAGCAGAAGCCTCCAGGAAGCGACCAGCTCGCACATGGACATAACTGTATAACCCCGGACTTAGGTCGAGTGATGGTCCTCTTAATGTTACAATGGATCGATAAAACCCGAGGTTAGGAAATAATGTTATTTTAAAATTATTAAAGTTTAAAACAGACAGTGAAACTATTTTAAGCTCGGTTGAATCCACTAAAACTTTTTGAAACAGGTACAGTTTCATCTAGGTATAACAAGCATGCTTCGCTTAGTTGAAAAGGACCACCTAGCTAGGTTAAAAACAAAAACATTAGAACCACTCGCTTATCCAACCGGAGAGCTTCATCATGGTCAGCTGGCCACTGCTTCTGAAACGCATGTCAGCACTACAACAATAATATGCACACGAAATAACATGGCAGTGTTAAAATTCCCGCAGCGTTGTTGAAACAATGTCCGGCCAGTTTTATTGTTTCTCTTTCTACAATGTAAACAAAACGGTTTTGTGGATTTGACTGATGGTTCGCCGTTACAGAACTATTATTTGTTTTAAGGCTTTCTATTTATATGATCTAATATTGGCTATGGATTGTGGTTCGGGAAATCGCTATGGAATGTGGTTCTGTTAAAGTGTTAAGTAGTTGATTTAAAATAATCGGTTCTTGGATTCTTGATCCCTACTTAAAGTTCTACAAATTTAATAATTTGAAAAACTTCAGAGAATTTCACAGTAGGTATAACATTATTTACACCGTCGGAAAGCTCAACAATATTCGTGTATACCGGGGCTGTTTCGAATCGCAGAGCAAAAACCGCATTACGTAGCTGCCATACACAGGCTGCCTTCCCTCCCCCCTACCCCCCTGAGCTGGGGTTTTTGTGAACACCCAGATAGGATAATGGAAATACACGGTACACAGGTGCCGGGGAGCGCGGGTGCTCGCCAACCAACACTTTTTGTAAGTCACTCCGCGGATTGTTGGCGCTAATTGCTGCGCGGCGCAGAAAGAGAGTTGAGAGAAATCTGAGAATCGAATACTTATTACTTTTGACGTACAACTTTGAGCAGCCGTAGGTAAGGGAGAAAGTTTCTGTTGAGGGAAAGAATACAATTCAATCCGCTGTATGTCACAGCAACAGACAGAGTTGTCTCAATGTTAGGGCTTTTGCCCGACTAAGATAATTATAAGTAAGTATGTAATTTTATTAATAGCATAGGTACTGTATCATAATTATAATCTTTTTTTACCATTTGTAATAAAATAAAACCGATGTTAACATATGAACAGTAGTGTTGTCGTCACCTAGTTACTTTTGAATTTATAACTTCCTCCCGGATTTGAAATGGTGCAGTGAGGATGTTGGAGCGCAGTTCCACACCTAACATTCAAAGCTGTGGCACTCGTTAGTTAGTTCCGACAATTTCTTTCAGAACACACTTCGTTCTTTTTGCTTCACTTTTTATTCTTGTAAAATACTGTGAAGCCGAATCTAAGGGAAACGCTGCGCTTGTTACAATTTTTGAGGTACCAGTAAAACAGCTGCATGTTTCATACATTTAGTACATGTACATAACCTACTTTATTCGTGATTTTAATAACTAATTTTGTGACATAAGTCTAATTTTATAGTCCCTTTCAACTTGGTTGAAAATATGTCTGAGGCTAACAAACTATAAAATCTACTCGATCCAAATAAATTAAAAAAATAATTTACTTACAGGTGAATTAACTATACCATACAAAATATGATTGTGTTTGGTCAGGTTAAGGTAAATTCATTTTCATCATTCACATTTTCACGATGTAGTTGTCTAGCTCTAACGAACCTCAAAAATATTGTTTTACGAGCTTGTTCATTTACTAGGGATGTATTTTATGGTGGGCAGTCAAAAGCGGTCACCTGACTCATGCCCGGCAAAGTCCCGACACATTAGTACCAACTATATGGGCCGACGCCTACACCTAAGAGGGCGAGATTTGCGTCATGCTAGATATAAAACCGCGGATTTTTGCAAGAGTGAGTTATAGTTATTACTGTGATGCCTGTATTCCCGTAGGAAATAGAAATAGTTGAACGTAGACAAAACTACAGTATGTTCAGCTTCATGTCTGAATGTACATATTTCCCGAAAGAATTGACGGAGAGAAAGTGCATTGTATACATCCTTGAGAATTTTCTGGGAGAAGAGCGACCTCTAGGTCTAAGATAAATTTAAATGAGTGTTAATCAGGGACTTGAAACGTTACTCGAAATAACGTAAGGTACGCGTAGTTCCGGTAGCGATAATTTGTACCGTTCTACCAGGATCGTAACAACATTAATTCCTTGGCTAAAACGATACTAACAAACGGAACGAAATATTAAACTGTTTGATACATATTAACTATACATATATCGGTCTATCGAAATAATAAGTTATTAATTTCGATACGCAACGTTGGCGAAAAGAAAAAAAGTTGAAACAATCACATAAATACTATTCATTTACACCACTGTCTGTAAATGTTTGAAGACGTCGGTGGCTGCCAGCAGCCGGCCGCCGCCGCCGGTACGGGGGGCGGCGGTGGTGGTGATGAGCGACCACGGAGCGGTGCTCAGCGGGAAAATTTCTTAAAAATAACGTTACAAGATGAATCTGTAACGTTATTCCAAGCGGATATAAGCATAATGTTACTGATACCTATAATGTAATTTAAATATTATTGTTCTACAAAAATTATATTCTCTAACTTTTTTTTTACATTATACTTAATGAAATTTTTTGTTCTAGGATCGATACAAACTTTGAAACGTTATAAGATAAAGTGTTGTGTATCGAAACGAAATTCATTTCGTTTTCAAGTCCCTGGAAATATTATGTAGGTAATATGAATAGGAAGTCGAGTAACAGCCGTTTATCGTAAGATACATGGTGACCCAAACGTTTGACAACACATTCTCTCGGAGTAAGTCCTCGACGAGCTGCTCCCAGCCCCGGACCTATGTAAATCAGAGAATATGCGCCATCTTCTACCGCACTATTTACTGCGGCCTAAGCTATACACTAGTATAAGTTACAGAAAATCCACACCATACGAAAGTATGCGCATTAAATAAGCGGTAAATAACTTACTGGACGCGCAATAAAAGGCTTCCCACACAGTGCACAATTACTAGTTTGTTTGCAAGTCGATTATACAGCCAGGGAAATTAATAGTTAAGCTAATGAACATCCTAGGGCAATTTGCCGTGTTATAGCGATTACTTACAACAGTTTGTCAAAATGAGTTGAATATACGGAAAATTTAAGTTGATGTCAATTTGCGTAACAATTAATTTTCCTAGCTTCACTTAATATAACAACATTCCCTGAACCCGAATCCTTCATGACCATGAAATACCTTGTCGCAGTCACTTCGAGAAGATTAGTTACGTTTTCCGATAATTTCTTACGTTCCCTTGTTGCGCGTGAAATTTTGGCCTTCTGTACGTCCCTTCTTCGTGGTGTCGATGTTGACAACTGCCTCCCAAACGGTTATTGCTTACAAATAACACTTACACTAGCCATAAAATATGTGTAGCGAGCCCCTCTGAGCCCCTGTGGGCCGCAAGTGGGGCTCATGGCTCAGATCAACTCGATTAACTACTTGTTTTGATGGTATCCGCAGAGTTACAAGAGGCTGGTCGGGGAGGTCTGGCTCGTTACGTCACAATAATAACATCTAAGTTATGTTCTGTGTATTGTTATACGTTTTCTTTTGTTGGGATATATAATAATTTATTGGCATAAACAAGACATTTACATGGTTGTGAATCACTGATGCCTGTGGTAGGTAGTGAAACACCTGAATTACAGGTCACCAGGTTTCCACTCAGAAAGAATTTTGGATGGTATAGAACTACTGGCTGAGAGGTCTATGTCAAATGTCGCAATTGTATCTATGATTGTTAGGCACAACGGACAACTTGATTAGGTTCTGGAAAATCTTTCATTTCTATAAAACTTAATGGTACTCAGGATACGGAATATTTTGTGTCTTTTGTATTTTCCTATCCTGAGTTACTACAAAATTATATATAAAAATGAAATATGTGTCGGACACAATAAAGTGTGGGTAAAATAATTTAACTATGTATGTATTTATCTTTAATAATGTATAGGCATTCATAGAACCATAAGAATCATGTCACACGACACCACCAATACATTACTAAGAGGAAAGTTGAGCTATATGGCTTAGATAACGTTGTCTATAGAGCAAGGTATGTGAAGCCGCTATTGTGTCAAACTATCCCCATTAGGGGCTACAAAGACATTCATCAGACGCAATAGAGATGGGACCTCAGCCGCTCAGTGGTGGACCAAAGTCGCTCTGCACTCTGACTCGATAAAATTCGACGACTGTAGGTAGAAGTCGATACAATTGCAGCTAGACCATTTTCAAATCTACTCAAATTCTCTCATGATTGTGCTTTTTGCTGTATGAACCTAGCTATTTGTGTAGCAAGAAGAAGAAAATATTTCGACATGTTATATATTTTGTCCTTATACGGTTCCGTATTTTACAGTCGATTTGATCCGATTAACCACAACGGAGCTACGCCATGGCTACATCCCTCGCGACCCCTCCTCGTACGGTAACAAGTAACAAACAGTGCGATAAATCTCCCTTATTGCTGAACACATGCGAGACAACCCTGGACGAAAATATGTTTTTATTGCCCACCGCCAGCCCTGACGACCAACAATGGAGCAAAAAATAATCCCACATCCACCATTTACACAGAAAATGGAACACAGAAGGCTCACTTTGTTTATCGCTCGACGATGATTATGAACTTGGTAGAAAAAACAAACCTGCCAGCCTGTAGAGAAAACAAATGAAACACTCAATCCAACAAATGTTTTCCTGGGGATCACGCTCGACTCAAGGCTGCAATGGGGTCTTCATTTAACAACGCTCGCTAGACGGCTAAGTTCAGCAGCATATGCTGTAAGAAAAATCCATCAATTTACCTTATCAATATATCTATGAAAACATCATGTAGGTACGTCAGGAAAAATCAGAGATAATCTTTTCAGTAAAAGAGCTGAACACACAATCATAGTACGAGAAATAGGGACCAATTAGTTCAACCGGGTTTCAGACTGTGATAATTGGTCGGACTGTGGTATATAACCCGTGGGTGACCTTGGGGCTGATCCCCCAATTCCGGCCAAGCAGTCGCTTGCACTGCAACAGGGATATGCTGGCTATTGTAATGATATAGTTTGTGTGTTTTGCCCAGTTTAGTTGTTTGTCCAAAAAGATGCCCAGGTATTTGGTTATAGATGAAAGGCTTCAGTTCGGTTTTTTTAGGGTTCACTGAGAGTTGGTGCTTGTTTCACCGTTCCTCTAGTATTTTCAGAGCTTGACGCATGAGTTTGCATAGCCTTTTCGTGGGTCTCGTTAATTATTATGGTTATGTCATCGGCGTAGCCTACGACGAAATTACCTTTGTCATTGAGTGTTCTGATGAGGCTGTCTGCTACCAGTTTCCATAGAAGCAGTGAGAGGACTCCCCCTAGCGGGCAGCCCTTCGCAGCGATGGCTCTCGTAGTGTCATTTACTGTGACTTGTACAGCCCTCGTTTGAGCATGTTGGTGATCCAGCCACTCAGGGTCGAGTCTACGCTGAGTCTGTCGAAGGCCATGTTTATGCTGTTGAACATGGTTTTGTCAAAAGCACCCTCGATGTCAATGAAGGCAGCCAGTGCCGAGCATTAGTGGTCCACTGCACTTTCAATTTTAGGAACCACGCTGTGCAGAGCTGATTCTGTTGATCTGCCTGTGGAGTACGCATGGTGTTGTTTGTGTAGTGGTTTTACCCGGAGAGGTCCGTCTTGGATGTGCCTGTCACAGTTTCTCAAGGTTTTCAGTATAGTCGTTAGTTGTGTATAGTCGGTTTTGCCAGGTTTGGGTATGAAAATGACTTTCACCTCGCGCCATGCGAGAGATACCTACGTGTCTGAGTGTTATGCAGGCTCGATAAATCTCCACCAACCATGGTGTCAGATAATATACCCCCCACTGCAGCAGGGCTGGGAAGATGCCATCCAGCCCTGTCGACTTGTACGGATGAAATGTGTTGATAGCCGACTTTACTCGGACTTCAACAAACATAACATCACGCCTTGTTTCCCCGAAGGGTTGGGCAGAGGTGTACCTATAGTACACCCACATTTCGCCAGTTATGTTTTAAGTCCCATGTAATGGGGGGCGAGCCTATTGCCATCAACCGGGCACAAATCCAGACTCCGGGCTACTGAGAAATTCCTGATAGAAACATCCAATTACACTTTGGCCGACCTGGGAATCGAACCCAGGACCTAGTGGTGAAGTAGCGCTTGCGTCAACTAGACCAGCGAGGCAGTCAACTTCTGTAACTATATTGCGGGCTCTTGACCAGTCTTGATCCGTTGGGGTTCATTCTGTTTCAGCCTCCCACGTCCTGTCCTCCAGAACTCTACAGTCTGTTAAGTGAGTTTCGAGAAGGACCTTACTGGTTTCATGGTCAGTTAAGGTGTATGAGTTATCGGGTTTTTTGAGAGCGCCGAGAGTTCGCTCCTGGTCGGTCGATAGGATCTTTCTTACCCTTGCGGTAGGACTGAACTCTCGGCGCTCCCGGTTTACAATGTTTTGAGAATATCCATTACAAACAAACATACAAAAAATCAAATCTTTACTCTTTTTAATATTAGTTTAAATTATACGTATGCCAGGCTATAAAAAAAATTCCACTTGCATGCTAAATGTTGGTATTATTACTTCGAAATCCGACTAGTTTTTGCAGAGGTGAACCTTCTATAGTTACAAACAGTGTGGCGCACCCCTTCCGTGTTTTCCGCGGTATCATATTACATCACAGGATTCACAATGTTACCAGTCGCGTTAATTTTGTTATTTTTCAGCTCAAATTGCCTGTTCACTAGTGTTTCACGGTGTTGCCTTGTAATCTGGATTTTTGGTGAAATAAAGTTACGTTTTTCGAAAGAGATTTTATCTTTGTTGTTTTCCGTTTCATGAATAGAAGAGACTAGTTTATCAGCTTATTTGTAGCGTTGCGCTATAAATGCCGTATTGATTGATTAAATAATGAACAAAGATTCAATGCTCTCGAATAAACCAGGCGTAAATACACCAGGTAAAGACCGATTCATCCATTGTGTATCTTCTCTATTAAGGGCAAATTAGGTAATTTGAAGGCTCGGATGGACAGCAAGGGAAAGGAGGCCTAAGTTCTTCAAGTAAGTAAATTACTCTGGTCTAATATTTGGCTAACGCGCTGTATCATAGATACCCCAGCTCGATATGCTTTCAATCAAGGAATAAGGCTTGTTATGTTCCTTGCTATGGCAGACCTGGACGAGACTCGCACAGACCAGGGAAATAATAAAATAGCTCAGCAGTGGAACAAGGCTGCCACTGATAATGATGTTCCTTAAGGATAAGTGTTGAACATCTGCACGCCATCTCATCATGAAGGTGACCGAGCACCAACTTGTGGATAGTGTCACTCTGACAGTTCAATGTCAATCGTTCGAGGACACTCCGAAGCGGTGGCGGGGGTTGAAAATGCGGTGTAGACGCGACCTTGTAGGTATTATTGTGTGTTATTATATTACGACTTTTGCCAACATTTTTATGTGCTACACTTGTTTTCTATGTTCATGGCATGTCTTTTTGTTATTCCTTAGTAATTTTTCATGGAGGGTCTGAGAGCTAGAGTTAATTTCATATGTTCAGGTGTTATGTTAAACTGAACACTGGTTGATTGGACATGAAGTACTTGAAGTAGCGTTTATCACTATGGGTTAATAGCTAGTAGCTGCCCTATACCATTACGCAAAAAGCCGCACAAATAGAATGCAAACCTTGTATAGCTAGTCGTTGCACAAAGTCTAAAAAAATACAAATCATTATATTATTATACATATACAGGGTGTCTCAAACGTATGGGCCAAAGGCCAATGGGATTAAGCAGAGGTGGCCACATAAAATTTAAAAATTTAAAAGTTGGGTTATTTTCCGAAGTTCGAAAAATTTCACAAATTTAATCATTTTCAAGAAATTTTACATTTTCAATTGGATTTTTCGACCCTATGAACAAAATTTTCGACATAGCGAGTTCAATGGCTGGATGATGCCTTGGTAGTGAAGGTACAAGATTTTGTTCCTATTTACGTTCAGTGTGGCTCTGCAACGCTTCAGAATTTATTTTTACTTGTCTTTTCTAACTTTTTATTAAAACTTTAGTGAAAATTTCTAAGTCCAGATAAAAATTATCTACTACCAAGTACCTACGTGCACATAGCTTTTAAAAGTACCTTAATTACCTATTTGTTAAGATAGCCTATTGAAACCTTGAAAAAAAATGGGTTTCATAATTAACAAGGTCGAAAAATCCGAAAAACTTTTTGCTCTAATTTTACCAAAACATCTCTGAAAAGCGTTGAGTGTTCAAATTGAATACATGTAAACGTGCCTTTCAGTGCATGTGTTTTAAACCATTTTTTTTTTACTTTCGCTGTTGCCCTGCGCAGGCCTTCACAACTTCTATTGCAAAAGTAGATTGAACAAATGAGATATTTTTCGGTTCCGTACTCGAAGGGTTGCAAACGGAACGCTATTACTTAGCCTCAGCTGTCCACCCGTCCGTCCGTCTGTCTGCCAGCGAGCTGTATCTCATGAACCGTAATAGATAGACAGTTGAAAGTTCCACATACAAAGTTACAAATTGTGTATTTCTCGTGCCGCAATAACAACAAATAATAAATTAAAAATAAACGAAGCAATTGAACAGATTCGACAGCACACGGAGTCATTTCAAGCACTTCGGAGCAATTTCAAAAGACGTTGTCATTTATGTATTTCTGTTGGAGAAAAACAATTTGAAAATGAATAGTTTTAACCAATAAATCATCATTTTAGTCCAAGCGGTATGTATTTTATTTTTACGCAAAATCATAGTCATATGTTCATAACATAACAAATCCAGATTAGTATCTACTAAAACCCCTCACAAAAAAACCGACCAATTGCGAGTCGGACTGGCACACGAAAGGTTCCGTAGTTACCAACCGTATTAAGATTTAGTAAAAATCGCCGAAACAAACACGTTTCTTGTATGGAAAAGAAAGAAAAATAAATAAAGAGAGCTCTTTATTTTAATTATTTTTACCTTTATACCTTATTATTTAATTTTTATTTCGTTCGTTTTTGGGGTTCCATTTTGCACCATTCGAGTACGGATCCCTAAAAATATCTCATTTGATCAATCTGCTTCTGGTAGTGACAACACAAGTTGTGAAGGCCGCGCAAGTCAACAGCGAGGTAAAAAAAGAATTAAAATAAAACACATGTACCGGTCACGTTTAAATGTTTTAATATTTAATAATTACTCAACACATAACAGAGATGTTTTGGTAAAATTAGAGCAATTTTTTGTTTCGGATTTTTCGACCTTTGTTCTGAATCCCATTTTTTTAGAGGTTTCTTATAATTTTCTCAGTCTAGCTATCAATAATTAAGGTACTTTGAAAATGAAACTAATTCAAGAACCTATAACTATGTCCGTTTCCCGCTGCAGCAGACCCTCAGCTGTACAATACGGGTCCAGTGCCCCAGGAACGGACAATGAGGCTTATTCTGTAATCTATCATATATATAAATAAAGCTATCTGTATCTGCTTCAGCAGTCATGCCCGATGCGCTACAGAACCGCGGGAGCCCCAACAGCACCCTAAAAGCGTTGTTAAACTGTAGTTTTAACGAAATAGCTTATTTGTGACATACTATGTTTGCCCTACCTCACCGTGAATGAATTTTCGTCAACTTCCTTAAAGTTCAATGAATATATTTTAAAATAAAAAAATATCTTGGAAATACGTTACTGAGTTGACTAATCGGGACGCCAGCGAGACCTAGCGGCGCTCGACAGAGTCAACATAATGCTCGGACCGGCTGGACTGGAGCTAAGCTGACTTCATGGATGGCGGTCAAGCAGTGAACACGTTTAGAAACTGTCGCACGTTTTGAATAGTTATGTCGTGTACCTACAGTGTGTGAAATTCTTGTGTGATTAAAGTGATCGTAAATTATAATTTGATCTGAACTGCAAACGATCTTTCTATTGCGCAATAACCAATACTACACATAGTACGCCCACAGTACTTAAAAGCATGACTGATAATAACGAAAGAGATAAATACGCACCTTCCGTTATATATTTGAGATCCTCGCAACAAGCCCTTTCATTTGATATGTCACACGGTACAGTTTTCGAAACTTTTTTTTCTTTTTTGCCCCCAAAACTGACTACCATATTCAAAATTCATTTATTTACGTTACACGCCCGTGTTTGAGTCACAGAAATATATGTATATGTACCATATTTCAACTTAATCGGTCTATTCTTACTGTGACAGACGGACAGACAGACAGACAGACACACGAGTGATATTCTACGGGTCCATTTTTTTTCTTAATTAATAACGTACTTTTCACTTACGTACGGAACCCCAAAAATTACGCCTAATATCGGTAGTAAACTGCGAGAGAACGACGCGCGACGTGCACACGGCCCCAGTAATACTTATTTATAGGGAATCCAATAAGAAATAAACCTTTATCATTCCCGAGCACAGAGCAGGCTGGGGGTTCCGAGGACCCGCGACCCCAGCGTCAGATTAACCCGTAGTAACCCGTACCTGCCGGGTTTATGACGGTCCCAATCACACGCTATATTTTTTGTGAAACGCCCTTTAGTAAAGAAACTGTTTAACTTAGAAAAGCCATTTCAATGTATTATGGAAAGGGTCTGAATGGTAATGGAAAGTGTTGAGTTAAAACACGCGTAAATAAAGTATCTACCTACAGGTAGGTAGTAAAAAAAAGACAACTTCAGAATATCTGACAGAAAAACACCCGACTTGGCCAGATCTAAATGAATTATCGTGTTTCTCTGAAGCCGTGCGTTCCATCAAATTGTATGACGAAAAGCCTTTATTAAGACCTTTTTTTTTTTTTTTGGGTGGGAAATCATCAATTGACGTCTCCCGCTCTGGGTGGAGGGCGTGTCAGACTCTTACTGACTAAAACCCACCCGTGTTCCTTCTGTTGCCTGTGCAATGCCAGGGGGCCACGGTATCCCTTTCGGAGTTTCCCGCAACGCCACTTCCCCGCAAAGGCAATGGTCTCATCGGACCCCTTCACTCGCTGACACTCTTTGAGGCGCGCGTGGAACAAAACGCGCCGTCGACCCGGGCTTGGTCCTTACCGGACGGCGAGCTACCCATTGCTCACCGTCCGCAAGCCCGCGCCTACGGTGGCCGGGAATCCGCGATCGATTCCCGACGCCCAGGGCGTCTCCTCCTGCGGCGGCTAGGGGCGTGAGCGCTCCGCCTCCTCCTTCGCGAGCATTACTGCTTCGCAGAAGGAGGTGACGGCCTCCCATGCCCTCTCGCTCCGTACCATGGCCTGGATCAGGGCCGGACGCGAGAGATCCCCGCCACCGACTTTATTAAGACCTTGGTTATAAATAACAGTGTTTCAATAAATAAAGAGCACTCAAAAAAAAGCCTTATACTTAACTAACGGCAATTCGGAAACGCCGATTAGAAAATAAATATTATAATAAATTGAACTCCTTTGTTCGTGTTTTGATTATTAGCTATTATACGATTAGGTTTTTCAATTACATCGAAGTTTAACATCACGTTCTATTAGTGAGAGCATGGACACAGTTGCATACGAGCTGTTCTTGGAAAGTCCATTTTAAAATTTAAAATTCATAAGACATTTATTCAAATTAGGCTGAGAATCAGCACTTTTCGAACGTCAAAGTTACATAAGACAGTCCCACAAAACGCCCACCCTTCACCACTTCCTAGTGCTTTCGCTGGGAAGAAGAAGTGGTGCAACAAACTCCCCAGCAGCACAGCTGTCTGTTCAATTAGGAAAAATAAAATGATTCTATACAATAAGTACTTATGCAAAATACTTTACATAACACAACACAAAACATTAAATTATAAATTATTAGCCATATGACAGCTAGCACACGCCAATATACCAACCAAAAACATCGAGAACTATACTCAAGCAGAAATAAAAATAACTAAACGTAAAGAATATCTAAAAAAGAAAATAAAGCCTCCAGGCATAAAGAGCGTGCCCGCTTACATATCATTATATTATAGTAACTAGAGTTATAATTGATAAACTAGGACCATCGAGGTAAAATAAATAAACAGTTAATTACTAATAACAATAACAAAACCATGATCAGCAAGACGACCAGTCACCACAAGCAGCACCCGTTCACGAGCTTAACGCAAAGATCAGCCACCGACCCCCGACGCTACCGCAAGCAGTGACATCTAAGGGAGCATGACGAACTTGCTGCCAGTTTTTCAGGAAAAAAATAAAATATGATCAGTTTGTCGAGGTCGCTAGCTCACCACATATTGCAATACAACTCATGAAAATCATTCTAATGAGTAGTTAATGTCAACAAAAAATTAATAAAATTAAAATAAATTGACATATAAAGTCAAATAAAATGAACAATTTACCTAAGCTTATATAACCTGTCAGTAGGTAGGCTAATTCTGGAGAAAGAACATAAACATTGTCTTGAGCCAATCACAGCGACCAACTATTCTTATCATTTAAGTAGTCGTTGATAGAATAGTATGCCTTTGAACAAAGGTTGGACTTTACTTTAGTTTTAAACGCATTAAAAGGCAAATCTAGCAAAGAAGAGGGTAGCTTGTTGTAAAAGGTTATACCAAGCCCAACAAATGAGTTATGAACCTTATGAAGCCGGTGAAAGGGAGCTCGTAGTTTGTCCTTGTTTCTTGTGTTAACATTGTGAATATCACTGTTTTTAGTGTACAAGTGTATATTTTGCCTAATATATAGAATGTTGGCGAAAATGAATTGTGATGCAACAGTGAGGATACCAATATCTTAAAAATCTCTCAGAGAAATGCTGGCACCCAGCTGGTAAATTGCTCGAACAGCTCGTTTTTGAAGGACAAATATATTTTGAATATCGGCAGCTTTGTCCCACAGCAGAATACCGTAGGACATAACGCTATGGAAATAACTAAAATAGACTAACCGAGCTGTATCAACGTCAGTGTATTGTCTTACTTTCCTGACGGCGTAGGCGGCCGAACTGAGCCTTCCCGCTAGGCTAGATATATGATGCCCCCACTGAAGTTTGGCATTTACTGTTATGCCCAGAAACACTGCCGAGATTACGGTTTCAAGCACCTCTGTATCTAAGACGATGTTGGGTCCTAGATTTCTAACATTTGGAAGGGCAAACTTTACACATTTCGTTTTCTTGGCATTGAGAACTAGGTTATTTGTCGTAAACCAACCCGTAACTATTGAGAGTGCACTGTTTACATCGTCAAAATCTTGTCGGTTCCTGTCTACTTTAAAAATAAGAGAAGTATCATCTGCAAACAGTACAACTTCACATATACCCTTTACATAGAATGGTAAGTCATTGATATACACTAAGAACAAGAATGGACCCAGTATTGAGCCTTGAGGTACACCTAACTGAACTGGTAGCCCGGACGATTTCACACCATTAACATCTACACATTGGGACCTATTATGTAAATAAGAATTTATAACGTCGAGAGCTTCGTTTTGCACACCGTAATGTCGCAGTTTACGCAAAAGCGTGTCATGGTGCACGCAGTCAAAGGCTTTGGAGAGATCACAGAAAACCCCAATAGCATTTTGCGAGTTCTCCCATGCGTTAAATATGTGTTTCAGCAAAGCAACACCCGCATCTGTAGTGGAGCGACCCTTTGTAAAGCCATATTGTTCATTATGAAGGAGGCTATTTAAATTAAAATGTCTTAGCAACTGCTTGAGTATTAACTTTTCAAATATTTTGCTAAATGCTGGTAATATAGAAATAGGCCTGAAATTGCCAACGTCATTTTTATTACCTGATTTAAATAATGGTATGACTTTACTACTCTTCATGAGGTCAGGAAAAGTTCCTAAATCAACACATTTATTAAAAGTAACAGCTAGATAGGGGGCTACGATGTCTATTATATTACTTAAAGGTTTAATGGAGATGCCCCAGTAATCACCAGTGTTTTTAGACTTGAGTGTGTTAAAAACATTAACTACATCACGAGGCGTTACATGTTCGAAGCTAAATACTTACTACTTAATACTTTTAGAAACACTACTAAGCAAAAGGTTTTCAGCTTTAGACGGGGACGAATTTAAGGAGCGAGTCGTAGTTATAGGTATGTTGGCAAAAAACTCATTAAACGCCTCAGCTACGTCAGCTGCTTTAGTAACTAATTTATTGTCGACCATAAATCTCAAGTTGTTTATCTTGCTTAACCGATTTACCAGTTTCATTGTTAATAATTTTCCATGTGGTTTTTACTTTATTATTGGAATTTTTAATTAAATCGCTTAAAAATTTAGATTTAGCAAAAACACTAACCTTTTTAAATAATTTTTGACATACTCTAGGAAAGGTGTGTCAAATCTGTATTTTTTCAAACCATATAGCTCGTATAGTCTCGCTCTACTTTTATAAATACCTGGAGTGGCCCATTGGTTAAAGCCAACGGAGGTGCCATTAATTTTAATAGTTTTGGTCTTGAAAGTAGATTGGTACTCCTTTTGCACAACATCAAAAAGGGCTCCATAGATTTCATTAGGATTCTCGTGTTCTACTATAGATGGTGTAATTCTAGCTATATTATTTTTAAACTGTTTGCAACGACTAGCTGTATAAGGCCTACCTACATTCTATTTTTTGCTGCTTTTTATGTAATGGCATGGGGAAACTAGCTAATAAACCACAGTGGTCAGACGTTAAGTCACTTCACACAAATTTATTTTTGGCATCACAATCACTAAATATATTATCAAGACAAGTTGACGAAGATGCCGTGATCGTAGTAGGTTCAAAAAACAAGTTAATTAAATTATAAGACCTAAACAGATTAAGAAGTCTAATACTTAATGGAGTAACATCTAAAATATTAATATTAAAATCTCCACATAAAATTATACTTTTATTACTTGATTTTAACCTATTGAATGAATCCTCCATTACCGATTCAAAACTAATAAAATCACCAGAGGGGGGTCGATAAACGCAAATTACAACGTATCGCTCGAGTTCAACACAAGACAACTCTATAGTGCGCTCAATAGAAAGATTAACTAAATCTAAACGTTGTTTACATTTCAACTTGTTTGAAACAAGAACTAAAGATCCACCGCGAATGGCATTTTTTCTTACAAACGCACTTTGTACAGTAAAATTATCATCATTGAAAAACACTACTTCATGTTCTTTCAAACAGTGTTCAGTCAAACATAACACCTTTGGGCTGGGTTCCTGTGCCTAGGCCATGAGATGGTTCAAGTGCAAGTGCGGTAGCAATACTCGCTTCTTCGCTAATTTACGGGTCCGATTCCGGCTCGGAACAATCATTTTTATGATGTGCGTAAGTATAACAACGCACGACGTCTTTGCGTCATATTTATTTTATTTTTATTATATTATTTTTTTCTTAATTTCTTTTATTATCTAACTCGCGCATCTATAAGGCGTGCTAAATATATGTCCATTTTTTAAATTATGTAAAAAAAACTGGCCAAGTGCATGTTGGACCAAGCAGAATGAAATTTTCCATAGTTGGGATGAATTTATCTCAAATACAAACATAACATTGTAGTTGAAAAACATGTCTCTCATACATTCCAATTGCAAATGTAAGTTTGTACGCACAATATTGAGAGATTTACCATGTTATTTTAATAACATTGTTTGTTTTTATTTTAACTTTTTAAATGTTTTCCTGTAATATAAGAGTAAAGAACTACTCTGTATTTTTTTCAAAATATTAGTGTCATAATTATGCTTTAGAGATAAGGGGGATTATAAATCCTCGGAATAAGCCCTTAGATATGTCGCACGGTACCTACAGTACGCAAAACTTTTTTTTTAAATTTCCCTCCCGGGAGTGACCCTCATATTACATAGTCTGGTCACAGAAATACATAGTTTAATTATTTAACAGACACACGAGTGATCCTATATTTGTTCGTTTTGCTTTTGAGGTACGGAACCCTAAAAACACTATCTCTCTCCATAAACATAATTTTTTGTTCTTTCACCAAGGTATTTAAATAAACCCCCTACATATTATAAATCAAAGTCGCTTTTCGCGTTTGTCTGTATGTCCGCGTTGTTCTTCTGTAAAACGCAAAGGATTTTGATGAGGTATTCAACAAAATTGAGGTATTCCGCAAGGTTCATGTGTATATTATATCAACCCTTTTAATATTAAATTAAGAAATCTCGATGTTTTGTCAAGTTGTAAATACCTTGCGAAGCAGGGGCGGGTCGCCTGCCATATTCTCACAGCCCCATCGATGTTATTGCTCGTGCATTCTTAGGTAAATGTTGGCTGACTGTCCGATTCGAAACCCTTTGTAAGTTATTCTCATTTATCTTGAGTACTTGCTTTTCAACATAATAACACTGTATATAAATAGGTGTCCTAGATTCTAAAAACCTAGGTATATACACAAACAAATACAATTTCCGTAATCCTACCTTTTGCAGCTCCCTCTCAATCTGCACGGCCCTCTGCAGGATGGGTCCCCGCACCGCATACTGTATGTTCAGCAGGTTCTGGTTGATGTTCTCGAGAGTCAGACTGTTGTCCAGCTTCATCGTACTATTTTATTGTAGTAGTTAACGCATGCGCAGTCGATACAACAGCGGAATGTACTGCCCAAGCGCAGCCAACAGTATTATTTAAATACACCCCCGCGCGTGATGTATGCTCGTATTAAAGGTTTGCTCACATTATGGCTGGCAATTATGTTGTGTGGGTATCATACGATTTCTTGTTGCCCCTCCAGAGTACCTGTGGATAATAAATAAAAAGATTTAACATGTAGCTATGTTAAATCTTTTTATTTATTTATTTATTTCCAACTTACATCTATCATTACAGGGTAACCTATTACGATAGCGTACTTATCTAACTCATATCCTAACTTATTATTAACTTATAATTTATAATTAAATTACGTAATTTATTACAAAAAATGCATTCTATATTATAATTTAACAAACACGCAAAGATTTCGACAACCTGTTAACTGAGAAGCTGATTAAGTAATTAGTTCTTTCTATAACTCTTGTAACGGCTTGACAGGTAGACTGCGCAGGTATCAGGTTAGTGTGTAGAGATAAAAGAAACACGGGGTCGCGGCTAAGTTCACTCACTCTTTCACACTTGGCAGCACATGGCTCAGCAAGAGGCCGGTTAGGCCTTCGTAAGACCTTAGGTAGCAGGTCGTAGGACGCTGGTAGCGCACAGTTCAGCTACGCGTGCAGAGATGGGCAGCGTGCAGGTAGGGGCAGCGTGTGGCCCAATGTGTAGATGTCCTGCCCTCAGCCTGGACGCAGAACCCTGTAAGGCAAGTTTAGGGAGCGCATGTTAAAGCAGCAAGCCGCATGCGATGTCCCAGCTTCATCCCTCTTTCAGCGACCAAGAAACGTACATATTTCAGACTCCTGTGCACTGGATAACCTGCAGCCGCGTGGTCCGCCATCCAGCGCAAAGGGTCTAGTATAAAAACTAAATTAATGAGGAACTCACCTTAGGTTTGGGCACACAGAATCCTGAGGGTCAGGGAATAGCTTACAGCTAGCTAACCAAGTGGTTGTCGAACAAAATGGACGTGTTCTTAGAAAATATGTGTTAGTCCGTGATTTTAGTGATGTGCTTAGCATCATCTACTAATTCTAAGATAAGTATTTAGCATCACTCCGTTGAGAACCCTCACAACGCTACACTATTTATTTGTCGCAGGCAGATTCGTCATTAGACAAACGGCGGCGCCTTCCGTTTACAAACGCTCGCAGTAATGCAAAATGCGGTATCATACAAATTGAAATAAGATCTAAAAAAGTGTAAATTAATCGCTTTTTATTCGTAAAATAATCTGATGTCTTCTACTCGTATCTATGTCACTCTTTTTTCTAATGTTAAATTATTGCTATGAAATAATTATATTGTTCTAATAGTAATTGTAGAACTCATGCTGCCTGTGATATAGGGCTGTCCTAGTACAGGCATCAAACTCTGTAAGTAACACCTACATTATTTCTAAGATTTATTTATCTAACGGTGGCATTCAGTGATCCTATCGTAATGTATCAGCTACCCGTCTTTATCCCATGCAAGAAGCAAGAGATATAAGCATTTCCTAGTAAGGGAAATTGGTAATGTTGCCGCAGTAAGGATATCCCGCCATTCTCGATACGGCTTCATCTGAGATTTACCATACAATCTCATAAACCGTTTATACGGCCGTGACTCTAACAACCAAAAAAAATGTTTCTAGTTCAATTTTTTATTTTGAACGCCACAGAAAATGGATAATTAGACTGATGACTGATTTACAAAGAAAAATCGAGATTGCTTGTCAAGGTCCTGCCCAGGAGGACCCACAAGCCAACAGCCCAAAGTCATTGTATGTCACCATAGCAAAAGGTGACACAAAAGGAAGAACATTTTTGTTTGTCAGCACACACAGTCACACAAGTCGTTTCTCATAAGCTCAGTTTCACATAAGTCCAACTTTATAAACATTCCAGGCAAATTATTGCATTTTCCAGCTCATTTGACCGCTGACGACGGTATGCCTGCCTATCCTCGACCATCAATCCCGCGTGACGCCGCCGCCGGCCACCCGCCGCCGGCCACCCGCCGCCGGCCACCCGCCGCTTTATCAACGCGAGGTTTGGGGCTCTGCGGTATTTTTACCAAATAGCACCCGAACTAAAGCCTTGCACGACTTCCTGCGATAACTTTTGTAATTTTTCAAGACATGTCAAGTTAGCAGAAACCTCTAACCATAACCTAAAATAAAATTTTCAGATTTAATAAAACAGAAATATATTAATAGATAGGTAGGTACTAGTAAAGTCTCATAAGTCAATGTGTGCAGACCTTCACGAGGCGAACCCGTGTTATCGGCAAGCAAGGTGATTCCCTGATATTGTTTACCTACTTAATAATAAAATATACTACCTACTTAACTGCAAATTATTCTTCGGTCGTGTCGTGACGTGTAGCCAATAGGAATTTGTAATTCCCAATTCCTTAACAACGATAGTCTTTGACATGAAGATATGAGGGTCACGCTACGATGATCAGTAATCTTTTGGTAACCAGCAACAAGGAAAATAATAAGATTTTCCTCACATTATAAAAGTTAACTATCGGTTCTAATAAACAATTACCTACCTACATGTGCATCGATGGGAATCCCCACATTTTTTGGAAACGATGACAATATTAATGCCGTATTTAAATTGTGTTTTGCGTAATTTAAATTATCTTGCGTATGACATGAAATTAAATGAAATTGTTTATTCCGTAAATAGGATATTGGAATCACTTTTACACACTATTATAAAGAATCTTTTTTTTTTCTAACTGAACAGACAGCTGTGCTGCTGGGGAGTTTGTTGCGCCACTTCTTCTTCCCAGCAAAAGCACTAGGAAGTGGTGCAGGGTGGGCGTTTTAGGGGACAGTCTTATGTAATTTTGACGTTCGAAAAGTGCTCATTCTCAGCCTAGTTTGAATAAATGACTTTTAAATTTTTGTACCATGTAGATAAGTAGGTAGGGACTGCAACTACAGGCACAGTATATTGCACTGCACCTACAGGTTCCGTAGTCTTGCCTAACTGTTTATTTATTTTTACTTCGATGGTCCTAGTTTATCATAAATGTGACTTCGAGTTACAGCTTTATTAGCTGTAACTCGAAGCGGGCGCGCCCTTTATGACTTTAATTCGGGTATTAAGTTCTGTTTACGTTTTTAGTTTTTATTTTCTCTTGAGTATATAATATAATTTCGATATTTTTGTTGGTATATTGGCGTGTACTAGCTGTCATTGTGGCAAATAATTTTATTTAAGGTTTTATGTTGAGTAATGTAATTTAAATTGCATACTATTGTATAGAATCAATTTTTTTTTTCTAACTGAACTGACAACTGGGGAGTTTGTTGCGCCACTTCTTCTTCCCAGCTAGAGCACTAGGAAGTGGTGAAGGGTGGGCGTTTTTGGGGACTGTCTTATGTAATTTTGACGTTAGAAAAGTGCTGATTCTCAACCTACTTTGAATAAACGTCTTTTTAATTTGAATTTATAGTTTCGCCATGTCTGTCTGTCTATCTGTCCGCGGCTTAACTCAGAGACTTTTTGTGGTAGAAAGCTGTAATTTGGCATGAGTATACACATTAATCACGTCGACAAAGTGGTATATTATTCTTGGGTCTTGAGATAAATTCATTCCAACTACGGAACCCTTCATTGTGCGTGGTCTGCCATTCACTTGGCCGGTTATATTTAATGAATTTAACTTTACAAAACTACTAAATAACATGCAATAAACGAATGCTAAATAGAAATGTAAACAATCGTAGGAGCAATTCTTGTCTTCTTCGAAAACCTACAGGAAAATAATGTTCTTCCCCTCGCGTGGCGCCTATGCAGCGGTGACTGGAAATTATAACATAGGTACAGTCCGTTCACAGTTATTTTACCTCTGACAGGTTGTCATTATATTTTTTTCTGAATGTTGGCATTACAGTCGAGTCGTCCTGCATAGCTCCTGAGTTGTCGTAGCATTTTGTATAATTTGTGTTATTAATCTAGCTAGTATCATGCCGAAGAGAATTCAAAGTAGTGGAAGGAGTATTGTATTATCAGTGCGTGACTTTTGTGAACGAGAAAAAGGGAATAATGCTCCTCTAATTCCATTTACAAATGTTCGTCAGAGAGAGGCCGCCATGACAGGTACGTGAAATAGGGATACCAGTGTGAAACATTTTACCGAATATTAGTGGAGATTATAATAGCTAAGCTAGCACTAATAATATTTTATTTTCATGTCATAATATACTCACTTTACTAAAATAGTGGTCCTGTTAGGTACTATGCGATTGTACTTAAGTTTTATCTTTATTTTAGGGATATCTGAAAAAACTGTCAGTACCATCACCAAGGAGGGCGAAGTTGCTGCTTCCTCATCTCAAAAAGTTTCTACGCCCAGAAAAAAACGCCAGCAAAAGAAGAAAATAGTTTTAGATGATTTTTATTTGTGTGCAGTGCGAAATAAAATACACGAAATGTATACAGTCAGAAAGGAAGTACCAACTTTAGGGAAACTTTTAGCAGAGTTGAAAGTGGACATTAATTATGGTGGAGGTCGAACCACGTTATGGAAAATTATCCGACAGCTAGGTTTTCGTTTTAAAAAATGTGGTTCAAGAAGGAAGCTTCTTATGGAAAGGCATGATATTGTGGCCTGGAGATATAGGTACCTAACCACTTTAATACAGAACCGTGAAGAGAGTAGACCTGTTGTGTTCCTGGATGAGACCTACATTCATGCATCATATACTACACACATTGAAGATAAAATGTATAAAAGAGATGGCTGCATAGACGCCGAAATGGACAGATTCATAATAGAGTTGAACAATGAGTCGGATACAGAATCTGACACCAGTTCCGATTATTCCGCTTCATCTGATTGTGAAACTTCAGCATTAGCGACTCGCTTCGATCACTCATAATCAAAATAAATGTTTATTATGCTGATTTTTTTATTGAATTTACTTCTATTTAGGTACATACATAGGTACAACACTTTTCCCCCATTAGCCTTTGTCTATCATAGGCAAAGGCATATTATGCAGTTAATATTTAACCAAAAATTTAAGTACACAAACAGTCGTCACTTTTCTAGCGATATTCGCTCGCTTTGGAGCCCAAGAACCGTTTCCCAACTGAACGGTACTACAAAAATAATTATTTTTATATGTACAATATGTTAAGAGTATATGGCATGGCAGAAACGGTAGCTTATTATGGTAACACAACGATCAGACTGGCCAACCTTTCAGCTAGAGGTAAAATAACTGTGAACGGACTGTACTGCAGCATTCCGCTGCCAAATAGGCATCTTTACACGCGAAAAAGTCCGAATATGTTTAATCTGTAAAATATTGACATGTTTGACAGAATTTTAAATTCAAACAGAAAGAAAAAAGATTCGTAGGTATTTGTTTTGGAGAGAGTCGTCAGTCACCTTTGGTCATTTGAGCATGGTTTAAAATTTTCCCCTGCGAGTTTTATTTTGTAACAGGCACGTTCCAGTTGTCGCAGTGTTAGTAGTTAGCCTTCCCAGGGACCTATCCGGGATATTTTCCCTTACCTACAAGGAATTCTCCGTATCAACACATAGAAAAGGCCGATTTCGGCCGTACCCCTTGGCTACAGCTCGTCCACTGGGCCTTGTACATCGCCGACCCTGCCCTACTGTGGGCCGTGCGGACCTGACCGGCGCATTCCGCCAGCTACAAAGGTGGTGCAAGCGGCAGATACCGAGCGCTTGTCGGGCCTGCCAACGGCAGGAAAAAGGGTTAAAAACATCAAAGCCGCTCCACGACTTGAGACCTGGTCATGACGACCTGGTGCCTGGTAAAAAGTTATCAGATCTCATTTATAGCCAAGCTTCTACTACACGCCTTAACTCTACAAGCCCTAACTTTACAAACTCTACACCTTAGTCAAAATATGTGGCTTGGCCGTTTCCGGCCCGATCGCCGTCCATTTATTGGTGGGGCGTGTAGAGTTAGAAGCTTGGCTCTACATGAGAAACAATTAACAAAATGAATTAATAATTAACTATTGTTTAACAGAAAAGTAATAAACAGTGAATACATATGACATTACATACATACATACACTACATATATTACATGTACATTTTTCACCTTACGCCATGTGACGGTAGCGGTATGCTTCCTCTCTCCTAACCCACGTATCTTGCTGCCGACAGGGTCCATGTGATTTAAGTATAAGTGTAAGGTTTGTTAGTATAATATTTGCATCTGGATTGAGGACCTTTTTTTCTTTCTTGCGAGACAAGTTGAGTCTTACAGGGAAATTAGTTAAAAATAGTAAAAACTTAAAGCAAAGGTCCATACATTTCTTAAACGTGAATTGTGTGAAAAATCGTGAAACCTTTATGAACACTTGGGCTCTCAATCCGGACGCTTGCATAAAATGGCATTACATCCTACATCTCATAATAATTTTTATATTAGAAATTAGGATTTTCTTAAATCTTTTAAGAAATAAGTTGCCAAGACGTTGAGTGCAACTCATGCATGATAATTTTTCATTTGAAAACCGACCCATTTTTCCAAGAACAGGACAGCTACAAGGATATAGCTACATATGCAGCTATAGGTACGATAGCCTTAGGCTTTTTAAAGGCACTTAGGCAGTAGATAGTACTCCCCTAGATCCTTACAAATATCATAAATGCGAAAATAACTCAGCCTTCTCACTTCTTGACCACTGAATCGATATGGAAATAAAAAACATACGCAGACGAAGTTGCGGCAGCTAGTTTTTATTTAAATAAAGGGCTTATATATATTATTTGTTATATAAACATACTTCAAGGAGTTAACAATATAAGAGCAAGATGTAACATCATCGTTGTGGCGATAACTGCATCGCTCTGAAATCGAACTCAAATCGAGTTTGTTCACCACTCGCGCGGGGTTCACCGTTCTCGTTGCATTCGATACGTTACTCATACTACCTACTAAGTTTTCTTATAAGTATGGTCAACTGCACGTCAGCACTTGTAGTATGAAAACGGTTCTACTGCTAGTTACGAAAGAAAGGCGCTGACAAAGCTAAAAACTGCACGTCTATGATAATAACATAGACGTGCTGTTAACTGTACTTCGTCGAGTGTCCGGGGAGCGTACCTAAATACAAAGGCGGATGCAACATTGACAGTGGCTGTACTGTAACGCAGCCGCGTCCGCATGAATAAAGTATTACAAACACGGCTACACCACAGATATTTGAAAACTATCTGTAATGTGATCAGCTCCGAAAGACATTGTTTTAACAACAGTCTTTTATGTAAACAATAGAGGTTATAAGTACTCACTCTGTCTACACTGCTGGTTTCAAACTTGCTTGCGAAGTAATGCACTTTAAGCTTAAATAGCCTACCTAGCTGCCCCCCCATTTCAGCCAGTTCATAATTTTTCGACAATTTATAATCTAACGGAAATGCGGCTGCACTACAAACAGTTGTGTTGCAGCTGGGTTCGGGCGGACTATTACTACTTTAAACCATTCGCAAGTTAATGCAGTCAGACTATGGGTATCTGTGTTGCATCCGGCTTTGTATTTACGCGTCCGGGGATTATGGCGATCGAGAGGCGCTTGTAATAAGTATATTACAACTCACACCGCATAAAAGATATTGGTGCCGATTCTTTTGTCACATACCTATAAAGAAAGAAAGAAAAGAAAGCCATTTTAATTCCTCTTCTTCCTCGGATTTTATTCCTCTCCAACGACGATTTCCCATTCTGAAATAGACTAAAGTGACACAACTTAACTATATTTTAGTATGACAGCACTAAGATGGCACTGAGTTATTTGACGTTTTTCACCTAAATTGATCTAAATCTGACTATTTTTAAAAGCGATTAAAAAGGTATGGGTTTAAAATTTGTTGTCATGAACTAAAATTCATACCAACACCTCGATTTCATATGGAAAAACAGTACTGTATCTTTTTAGGGTTCCGTACCAAAATGGTAAAAAGGAACCCTTATGGTGCGATTCAGTTTGTATGTCCGTCTGTCTGTCTCAGCTGGATATAAAGAATTACTATTGCTATCAACTTCAAATTTGGAATAGTTTTAGACACGTTTGCCCAGCTATTTCGCAAATAAGAAAGAAATATTTTTTTTGCCACTGGGACTGAACGGGGTCTTAAAAATTCGAAGTGGAGCTACAAGGGCATGTGGGGTTAGTGGGGTATCATATAAGAGCGCTATTTGCACATTCTCAAACATTTTTTTAAATGTTTTTTTAGGCCGCATAGCTTACGACTTTTGACGAAAAATTTTTCGTCTTATCTCCGAAGTTTGCATATATATACATTTTTTTTTCGTATTCTAGGTATGTGATATAAGTTTATGTAAAGATTACAGGATAAATAAAACGATGTCTCATAATAGTACTTTTTCAAAATCATTAACAAAAATTACATTAGTTCCAATATTGGTCAAGAGATGGCGCTGGTCTAAAACTGCAATATTCTAAACCGCATTGTTAAACTTATTGTTTATTTTGTTTTTTTTTATTAAACTATGTTTTAATTATTGAATACTCCAATAGATAATATTGATTTTCTTTCTTTTGGTGGTAAAATTCTTGCAAACTATAGTTTTGTATAACTTAGATGCATTTTTATTTTCAATTTTTGTAAATGTGAGTACCATGGAGTCGTTTTACTATGTTATTATGTTGATTTTGACTTGAAAGAGCAGGGTAGTTGAGAGTATGTCATGCTCACTTAAATGTCTCGCTGATGGTGGCGAGTGTGTTGGATCATTCGGTTCCCTACAAAATGGTTGAGCTGGATGGTGCTGATCCACGCGTCATGTTCGTGAACGGGCGCCGTCAGTTGAGACTGGTCATCTCTTATCTGCCAGGGCTTATTTTTAATCGTTTTTGATTTATATATTTATTTTTTTTACATTGTTCTCACATATAGAATCAACAAGAGTAATGTACCCAGGATTTTGTAATTTCTATATTTAAAAGAGTGTCCTTGGAGTTTCTTGCCCGTTCTTCTCCATAGAGATCTACGTTTTGGAATGGGCAACTAGCTTCAACTTTCTGACTAACTGTCTCTTTGAAAATTCAAAAGTGCCTGTAAAGGGTTTAATTGAAATAAATGCTTTGAGTTTGAGTTTAAAAATCTCTGACGAATATAAGCCTCGCCGAAAAAAAATTAAAAACATTTAACGGTTCACAATCAAAATGTTTGGCTTCCTACCTACTATCAGGTTGCTTTCGGTGAAGCACAGTTGTAGTTTTTTCTGGGCACAGAACTGTTTAGGTACCTTCTATACGAATGTACGTAAAGTAACACATCCAAAATATTTATATATTATGGTACGGAACTCTCCGTGCACGAGCCCGATTCGCTCTTGACCGGTTTTTTTTCCTTTGCTTTTGCTTAGGTATATCTCGAAAATGGAGTCCTATCGCAAAACTAAAGAAAAAGTTCGAACCCCTTTAATAAACTCAACTATGTAAATAGCCTTCGATCAATAATAGCACATTATTGATCTAAGCATGTAGCTAATAATTTTTCATACTTTTCATACAAAAAGTGAAAAATTCCATAAAAAACGGCGAGAATTCACGGCTACGTGGAGTCGCGATTGTCAAATTCGATTTTAGTTGTGTCAAAATTATTATTAAATTTAGAGATATTTTTGAATAGCTTTATTATTCTCCTAGCCAAAAGTAAGGAATTTTAGTGATAGTTTAGTTACTTTTGTACGGTGTACAATAGAATCGGCACCATTGTTTAACCTTGCGGTTTTGACATTTCTCGGGACCCTAGGGTCCCGGACCTTTGGAAGGCGTACGAGGGGCCGAAGCCAACTCGCAGAGGCCCGTTAGACGTGTCTAATGAAATGAGGCACTAACCGACGATTATCTCTGTACGCACTAATCTAGTGCACACCCAATAACCTTGGTTTATTATTATAAGGGAATACAGTTTCCGGTACTTACAGCACCATCTAGGGGCAACACAGTAACTCAATCTGCCTAGCCTTTTCCCAACTATTTTGGGGTCGGCTTCCAGTCTAACCGGATGCAGCTGAATACCAGTATTTTACATGGAGCGACTGCCTATCTGACCTCCACAACCCAGTAACTGGGTAATACGATACCCCTTGGTAAGACTGGTTGTCAGACTTTCGGGCTTCTGACGACCCGTAACGACTGTCAAAGATCCACGAATGACAACCGGGACCAACGGCTTAACGTGCTTTCCGAGGCACGGAGGAGTCTCGGTATGTAAAGATGGTCACCCATCCACAGACCAACCCCGGCAAGCGTAGCTTAACCTGACGGATCGACCCGTGCGGCAGTTACTACTTAGCCACGAGCTCCTTGGGGGGGGGGGGGGGGGGCAACACAGTAACTACTGTTTAATATTTAGAGTCTACTCCGTGGTCCACCCACGCCACCACTGAAGTCTTTGACGCGGCGCTAGTGTCTACGTCATTGCATCATTAATGTAATGTACCTACTAGTAATGTCAATTATTGCGATTTCGCAATAATTTCATTAGCATGTGAATTCTTGAGTCTTAGCATGCTAATTTCTAATGCTATGCTATTTGCGAATATGACGATAATTGATATTAATGAAGTATGCGAATTTTGTTAATACTTCTACTATTACCTCCTATTGTTTATAGGTAGATATTAAGTTCACACTATTATCTATTTAAGTACGATAATAAGCACAAGACGAAAGAATTTAATTACTGTATATCGAAATTAACGAATACGTAAACTAAACTCTCACTATCACTTGCCAAAACGTACTGAACTTTGGCACAAAACGACGCGCGCCAAGCGCGTGTCACACCAAATATTATTAAATGATCACGAATTCATTCAATCAATACACGACCTTAAGTACGAACAAATCAAAGACAATAAGGTAATAATTGCTAAACAGCAATCTTCGCACCACCCTGCTAAATCTGCTAATGCTAATAATTTAAATATAATAATACAATCACAAGCATTCATTCAATATACAACCCTAAGTACGCGCAAATCAAAGTTATTAAGATAACAATTGCTTGACCCATTCTTCGCAAATTCGCAGAACCTGCTAATAAATTTCACTTGCGAATTCACGAGAAACGGTCAAGTGAAACCGATAGATTTAGTATTCCCGACTTCCCGTGGGTGCGACGGAGACCGCACGCTACCGCTGCGTGCGTCGACGCTCTGACGTATGATAGTATCAAAAAATACGAAAAGCGATTAATTCATTTAGCATTTCACAGAATTTCGCAACTACATTTCATTTGCTATATGCTAAATGAGCAATCGCATGCTAACAACGAATGCGAATGCTAATTAATCCATCACTAGTACCTACTGTAAATAATAATAATGCATTAAAAAAAAAGTGGTTCCGCAATTATTTTCCGCCGGTCTTCCTTCGTAGCGCGCACTTTTTTTTTACAACGTGGTGTCTAGAAACTATTAAGGTGACTTTAGAATGTCTAAGTGTATACCTACGAGACATTCAGAACCTAGCCGTGTATAATCAGGAAGCGTAGTAGGACTTAGATCTTCTAATAAACTTAGCAAAAAAAAAAAACTGATTTGGTTTCCTCAATGATGAAAAATAAATATTCCGTGTTGTCAACTTTATAGATCTGCATTCTGTGGTTCATTAGTATAATCGATTAAGTTGACCTACTCGTTAAGTACCTAGGTAAAGAATCAAATCTTGGCAAGAGTACAAAAACAACTGGGCAGGGCCGCACGCATAGACTATAACTATATACTCGGCACCACTGCCTGGGAAATGGTTCCAACTCGTGCCTACTAGCGCCCTCTACATTCGTAGCTTAGAAATTAATTATTTCGTTGCCTAAGCACAGTAAGCACGCAACCTCTCGTTTTCAAAGAGCTTCGAGGGTCAAAGTATGGTGGAATTATTTCGCACTCCGAAATATTTTCTTCCCCCTTTTATCAGTTTTACTACCCAGTTTCCGCCTTCTCACCCTTGTTCAATGTTTATATCAGGAATTTAGTCATTTCTACGACTGCAACATGTTTGCTCTATTCATTTGATCAGGAGTTTCTTACACTGAATATGATTTCATTTACGCTTTGGGGAAACCACTGGGGAAACATATGGAAGGAAAAACAGTCTCATAGTACGTTTCATTCTGTTCTTTCTCATTAATTTATAGTCTATGTTGTCCCACTACAGGGCAAAGGCCTCCCTTATTCTTTTCCACTCCTCTGTCGTGGGCGAGTGTGGACCAGACCAGTCCTCCACAGGCTACATAGGGATACTACGTATCAATCCTTTATGAAGGCGTCAATGCTCGACTTATCCATTGCCAACCTATTTATAGAACATTATTGATCCCTCATGGACGAGTTTCGGTTTGAACCTCTTTACACAAAAGCTTGGTATTTTGCCATGTCCGTTGAATTTTTAATGAAACATCAATTTGGTTTTATCTTTATTCAATTTATAACAACGCATAACAATCACATAACTACGTGTAGTTACGAAATCACATAACTTGCATTACACGACCTATTCCTGCACGGAATGTCACCAAATAACTTAATTTATTGCACCATCCGACGAGAATTTATTAAAAAGCAATCACCACAAACCATTGTCAGTTCGCTTAGTATTTCCATACAGAAGAAACAAAAGTTACGACATAATTTAAGCAGCAAAATTACTTTGTAAAAGTTTTCATAATTATACAATATTTTTAAATAATATTACATAACGAATAAGCAAGAATAAAATAAAGGTAAACAAAATATAACTATCAAACATAACAATAAAATGCATTGTTTGTTTCCTTGATTTGATTTTGATCAGCCATTGTCTGTTTTTTTTTCTTCTAAGTCAGCTGCACTGGGATGCAGCAAATACTTACTTACATTTCGTACAAGAAGCGGCGCAGGATGTTCGGATAAACTAGTAAAGTTTAAATGCATTAATTGTTCGGAAAATACTTTGAAACATGACATTACTATGTTTTCAAACTAGGAGTTCCTGTAAACAGAACTTAGGATTTAATAAAACATTCGCCGCAGTATTCCCGTACTATCTCTTACACATACACAGATGTCCATAAGATATACAGATCCGAACAATTACTGATAACTAGCCCGCGCCGTGAAATTAAACGAAGGAGACAAACTTAATAGAGTAAAAAGGTTACAGAGTTCAGTAGTGAATATAATACAAAAATACAATTGTACCGTCAGGATAGTAATGTATTTGGGGCGACAGCAAATACATTGACTATTTAAGTGAGACTAGTCCCGAAATGGCACATGGGATACATTGTAAAGTGCTGACAAGGGATCAAGTAACACGAGTCCCGGGCGGCGCGCGGCGGGTGCGCGCAGTAGCTACAGCTTCGTGTAAGTGACGGTAGCGACTAAAATTGTATGTCAATCTGTTATTCATAATATACAAGAAAGCGCAGAAATTTTAAAAAAATGCGTTTAGCTGCGCTACAGATAATCTCAGTTAGCTTGCTTAATAAATGGCAAGGTATCATTATAATTGGCTACAGTCTACATACAGCTCACTAGTACTAACTATAGAAATGGGGCACAATATGCACACTAGTGTCATGCTATAACGCGCCGAATTTGTATAATTTAACTATAGTACGAGGAACATAATCCTACATTTGCACATACTGACAATTTGTTTACGAGTTTGAAGCTGCGAAAAAGGATTGAAATACTTACACAAATCATTGCATAATTATATTGCATCATCTGATTAGATACTGGTACTAGATGAATATTTATTTTGCACAAATATATAAGGCAATGATTTTGATAAGGTAAATTTAAATTTAGATTTATGAGACATTTGAAGGACGCTATTTTGTTGGATTATTTTATGTCTTTTAACGATTTCTTTTCTAGAATACATTAAGATATGAATTTGAATATTAAGAAAAGAAATAAGTACTGTCTTTACAAGTACGGTGAACCGCACGTCAGTGATAACACTTGCTCTAAGAAAACAGTCAAACTGTTGCCATGGACGTGAGATTCCTTCCCGAAGACACATCGCAGCTACAAACTCCTTACAAAAGTCACACGTAATACAAGTCATAATTGTAACTATCGCCTTCTCCGCTTTAGTAATGGTGTGTGAGCGAGACAGACGTATGTTTACGAGTATTCCCGGGTGAATTTCTGGTGGAAGGTCTTGAAGACGTCCAGCATCTCCTGCAGCAGCTTGGGCTGCGGCAGGATGGTCGTGCGGAAGTGGTACGTGCCGGGGCGCTGTCCGAAGCCGGAACCTGGCACGATGCAGATGCCTGCGGAGGTAACGGTGTTAAGATAAGATTTATTTAGGAAACATAATACAGATGGCAATAGTTTCAAAGGAAAACGATGATAGCTGCAAAAGTTAAAACTGTGTCGCAACTATCAACGCTCGTCTTAGGATATAGATAACAGATGTTCCAGACTTAACAATAGGAATGGGATAAGTAGATTCTATACGGTAGTAAAAATAAAAATAATAAAACTAAAATCACAATAATTTTAGCATGCAGTGGTAGTGTAGGTGTCTAGGTGTTGGGGTGTGTGGGTGGTGAGATGTGTAAGTGTTTGTGTGTGTGGTGTGTCTGTGAGGTGGTGTTGTTCGTTGTTATTGGCCCAATTCCTCTTTTTATTATTTATACATGATTTAACTGATTAACTGAAAAACCGACCACAAATGGTGTTATTTGCTGATGACACATCACTGATTTTTAAAGTAAATAGACATGCACAGGAGCTCGACAACGTAAATAACGCTATGCTAAATGGTCATAATTGGTTTAATGTTAATAATTTGGTATTAAATGAGAAGAAAACTAAATGCATAAGATTCGCGTTACCGAATGTTAGAAGTAGTGAAGGTCACATTGCTGCATTGTACTGAATAAGGAGACACTAGAATTCGTCGAAAAAACGGTTATCCTGGGGATCAAGCTTGACTCAAAACTACGGTGGGGTTCTCACTTAACATCACTTGCAGGGCGGCTAAGTTCAGCCGCTTACGCTGTTTGGAAAATCCGCTAACTAACAGACGTGGATACCGCGAGACTGGTCTATTTTAGTTACTTTCATAGCATCATGTCTTACGGTATTTTGCTATGGGGAGGGGCTGCAGATATTAATTATATCTTTGTTAAAGTCGACACCACAAAGTTTCTAGGAATTATGATTGACGATAAGTTAAACTGGAAGGCACACATCGAATACCTAAGTAAACGGCTGAGCTCTTCTGCGTATGCCTTATATAAACTGGCCCCAGAGCTAAACACAGACGCTTTAATTACAGCCTATCATAGTCTAGTAGCATCGTTATTGCGCTACGGTATTATTTTTTGGGGGAATTCCACAAACAAAGAAATAGCGTTTAAGGCCCAAAAGAGATGCATTCGTGCTATATTCAATTTGAAGTCGACCGACAGCTGTATGCCATTATTTAAAAAACACAAACTATTAACTCTACCATCTCTTTATGTTTTTGAAATTGCGACATTTGTTAGGGTAAATCAAGCTCTATTTCCACGACTAGCTGACACCTTCCCCCGTAACAGACGTGACAAATATCAACTGTGTTCGCACACGTCAAAGACGGTATTAATGGGAAAAAGCGTTTTCTGTATGGCTCCAAAAATTTTTAATAAAATACCACAGTCGTCTATAGCATTGCCAGTAAATTTGTTTAAAAAAAAGATGCGAAATTTATTAACAGACAAATGTTATTATAATATAAGTGACTTTTTGAGTGACGCTACTATATAGGCACTCGGATTAAAGTGCCTTTAATAATTTAGTTTTAGTTTGTAATTTAGTTTAAATTTTATGTTTGTAAATTTTATAAATTTGTACGCCTAACGGGTGAAACATGTATGTACGAAACTTTTGTGACATCCTGCATGCCTAATTTGCATGTATACGCATGTTTAGACAAATAAAATTATCTTTATCTTTATCTTTATTCTGCAAAAGAGAGCTTTCAGAACCATCTACAATCTCCGCAGACGTGAATCTCTAAGGGAACTGTTTAAGAAAATTAACATCATGACGGTACCTTGTCAGTATATATGAAAGCTGAGAAAGGAGAGAGGGCGCTACTGTGCGTAAGCTAACATCGGCTCCACGTATTTATATAATTTAAAAATAGTTCCAGCGAAAAAACTAGTAGTGAAAGTAGTTTGAACTTTAACAAAGTATACAACTCAGTGATTACAGTTGAAGTACGCAAGAAATATACGAAAACAACAAAGAAAAATCATATTTAGTGCCACAATGATCGACCAACGAACATAATTCAAATTGTAAACAAACATCAGCTGTAAATCAAACAAAACCCGTTTGTTTTGTTTACAACCAAGTGTTACGATGGAGTTTGCCTGAAAAAAGGTATGAGAGTGATTATTAATAATAAATAAAACAATAAATAAGAAGAACATCTAAAACTAATATAATATAAAAAGACTAGTCATCCTAGTCGATTACATATATCAGCGCCATCTATCGTTTGGAGGCGGAAACATTGACACTACTATCGAACTGTTGACGTTAGTTACACTATTTCCCACTAGAGGTCAGGACCAGTAACAAAATAAGGAAAAATGGCACAAAATGTTCAAAACTGCGCAGGCTGTACTCAAGGTCTAGTAAATGAATTACATCTCACTTGTACACTATGCAATAAGAAATATGACCTAGAATGTGCGAACATTTCCATAAACCATTTTAATAAGACAATGACTTCAGACCAGAAAAAAATTTGGAAATGCCATGGTTGCCGATGCAAAATGCCTAAAACAGGAAATACAGATACACCTATACGACCACAGACATCCACCCTAACCCAACGAACGGCTTCACCCAACGAAGAAAATAATGTAACAATTCGAAGGAAAACCTATCCTACCGACCATTCTACCACTTTTGATAGTCTGAGCTTTTTAGGCGATACAATGAGCTCAGAAGAAGGAACCACCTCAAACACCAACAAACACGCTGAACTGTCACTGCAGAACCTAAGTGATGTCATTATGATGCGTCTGAAGGAAAATAACGAATCAATAATAAAAGACCTACAAAACATCATACAAACTGAAATAAATAAGGCAATTACGAAACTTACAGAAGATTTTGAAAAAAAAACCAGCAACTTATCAAAACAAAATGAGCTAAGAGTACAGGAAATTGAAGAGATTAACAACAAGATAGAAAACTTACTCAAAGAGAATGAAAAACTAAAACAAGAAATATTTGAAATAAAATCAATATCTGCATCCCCCGTAATCCAATGTACAGAAAGCAATTCCAAGAAGATAGTCATCTACGGTTTCACTGAGTACTACAAAGAGCCTGAAGCTGACCTGCATAACCGAATCATTGACATGTTTCGTGATACTCTACAAGTGGACTTGATGGGCTACGTAGAAAATATGTACAGATTAGGGAGAAACAACAATAACACAAATACCCGACCACTGGTTATAGAATTGATTAGCAAAAGAATGGCAACGTACATAAAAAACCATAACCACTATTTCCAAGGAACACGTTTGTCCGTATCTGAATTTTTGGACGAAAACTCACGCAGAGAAAGACACCAAATGAGAGAAAAAATGATACAGGCAAGGAAGAAAGGTTTATACGCAGTTATACGAAATAATCAATTATACGTAGAAGGCAAAGTCACTAATTTCAGAGATGAAAAACAAAAAAAACAACCAACCTATTCAACACATGACAACTTTAAAACCAGCAGCCAACGAGATCCAACAAACAGAGATGAAGACAATGACAATAATTCCTTTCGCAAACACAGACCAACTATTTAAAATTTTGTTTCAAAATATTCAAAGTCTCTACAATAAGCAACATATATTAGAGTCCTTCATCGTAGATAACCCGATTTATAATGCAATATGTATAACAGAGTCTTGGTTGTCGGCAGAAAAATTAAGCATGATACAATTTAGTGGATATAAGATAGCAGCGTCATATTGCCGCAGCACGCGAGGGGGAGGCGGCGTCTGCATCCTCCTCCAGGATCATATTGACTTCAAAGAGAGAAATGATATAACAAACATGTCCATCGAATATATTTTAGAAGTATGTGCAATTGAGATACCCAAAGAAAACCTTTTATTAGTAACAATGTATTGGAATAGAAGAGAGGAAGAAATATTTATTAGCCAGTTAAAATGTATCGTAAATTATATAAATAATAAGTACTTTAAATTTAATATAATTATGGGTGGAGATTTTAATATAAATATCTTAGAAAAAAATGTAAAAACTAGTCAATTCCTAGACTTAATGTTAGAATATAAACTTATACAGCACATAAAAACACCCACACGAATTACACAAACTACATCTACTTGTTTAGACTTGATATTTACCAACACAAACACAGAACAACTATATACAACAGTAGAGGAACTAGGGTTTTCAGACCACAGCGGAACAACTATACAAATCACCACACCAACACCACATCTAGCTACGCAAAAGAGTTGGTATGTTAAAAAAAGATTATTTAACAACACGAACATTTCAAAGTTTAAGTCTAAATTAAAAGAGCTCGATTGGAAAAACATTATAACTGAAAACCAAAAATTAAATGACAATTATAAAGCATTTCACGACACATTAACAAATATCCTTAACACTTGCATACCTATCTGCAAAGTAAAATTAAAAACCAATTTAAAAAAATACTGGTTGACGAGGGGAATTAAGATCTCGTGTACAAACAAAAGATTGTTAAAAATACTAGCACTTAAAACATCAAATCCTATCATTACAAATTATTATAAAAAATATGAGAAAATACTAAAAAATCTAGTAACTGCATCAAAAAAGCTTCAATATGTAAATAAAATAAAAAAATCTAATAATAAGGTTAAAACCATGTGGAGTATCATAAATGAGAGAACAAATAAAAAACTTAAAAAGGACCAAAATAACATTAAATTAAAAATAGACAACAACTTTATAGATGAACCTAAAAAAGTAGCCAACATTTTTAATAATTTCTTTGCGTCCATTGGAGAAAACAGCGCAAATTCATCTAATAGAAGACCGGGGAACACCTCTGTACTAAATCCTACAGAGAACACAATGTTTCTAGGTCCAATGGACGCTTGGGAAGTGAACAAAATAATTAAAAACTTAAAAAACAAAATTAGTCATGGGATAGACGAAATACCGCCTATGCTTTTAAGACAATGCGCAGATCAACTTACCCTACCGTTCTACTTGCTACTGAACCAGTCATTTGACGAAGGTACCTTCCCTGATTTATTGAAAATATCCGTGATAAAACCAATACATAAAAAGAATTCAAAAACAGATCCAAACAACTATCGTCCAATAGCTCTCTTACCATCAGCCTCAAAAATCTTTGAAAAAGCCATGTGTGACCGGATTTATACGTTTTGCGAAAAATACAGTATATTTGATGATTGTCAGAACGGTTTCCGAAAAAACCGTTCCACCACCCTGGCAGTCTATAAATTTATCCAAGAAGCCCTTAATATTATTAATAACAAAAAATACGCGATAGGAATATTCCTAGACATGACTAAAGCCTACGACAAAGTACAATTTGGGATATTGCTAAACAAATTGTATGGTATAGGTATACGCGGGAAAGCTCACGAATGGCTAACATCTTATTTAAAGAACAGGAAACAATTAGTCGAAATAGAATACTTTAACCATAAAAATAATGAAATTGAAAAAATCCAATCACAAAGTAAATCAATAAACGCCTCAATTCCCCAAGGAAGCGTCATAGGGTGCCTCTTATTTTTATTGTATATAAATGACCTACCTAAAATCATAAAAGAGCCATGCGTAATATTTGCGGACGACATATCAATATTAGTCTCATGTCAAAATTGTACAAATATAGAGGAAACTCTCAATTCCATTCTCACCAAAACATGCAACTGGATGAAAGAACATAACCTCGAGATAAATTACTCCAAAACCAAATTAGTAACTTTCCACCCTTACCAAAAAACACCTTTGACTTTAGATTTTACTTTTAACAACTCAAAATTGGAAACCATTAATGAATTTACCCTTCTTGGACTTGTTATAGACACACATATAAACTGGAAATCACACAAACAGAAAACCCACTCCAAAATTTCTAAATTCTCCTATGCCCTTCGTGAAATAAAAAAGACCACCAACTTACAAACAGCTCTCACCACCTGTTATGCTTATGCCTATGCATGACTTAGCTATGGGGTCACCCTTTGGGGAAACAGCACAGATGCACAAACACTCTTCACCTTGCAGAAGAAACTGATTAGAATCCTGGTAAATGTTGAGCAAACTGATAGTTGCAAACCTTTTTTCCAAAAACACAATATTTTAACCCTTCCCTGTATATATATATTAGAAACTTGCAAATTTGTCCGAAAGCATCAAGAATTTTATTCAAAACGCGAAGACATTCAATCACGCTATCTACTCAGACACGGATCTAGACTAAACATACCAAGTTCTCGCTTAAAAATGCACTCAACAAGCCCGTATGTAATGTCTATTAAATTATATAATAAACTACCTGCACCAATAAAAAAAGAAGAAAAAACAAACATATTTTTAAACAAACTCAGAAAATTTTTGATAGACAAAAGCTATTACTCGGTAAACGAATACCTAAACGATAGACTTATAAAATCGCAATAATTATAAATCTCGTGACTGTATAATTTTCATTTATCCATCATTAATTAAAATTTCAAATAATTTCTATGACATACAATGACATACAATTTACATACAATTATTATTTATTTATTTAATACCTAGTAGCTAAACGCCATATTATTACTACACTGTTCAATAAATATCCAATCATATTATTATTATTGTAAATAGCAAATTTATAAATTAAATAGCAATTTCATAATTAATTTTTAATAATATTATAACATTATCAATGATTATGCTTCCTCTCTCCTAACTCACTTGTTTTTGCTGTGCCCGACAGGGTCCATGTTATGATCTAATTTTAAGTCTACCACCTAAGACAACATGTGGAATGCAAATAAAGTATTGAGTATTGAGTATTAAGCATTATGTATGTTCGAAAAAATCTACATTTTTGAAGTAAGATAAGTGACAGGCATACTTTTAACACAAGAAATATGAATAAATTAGATCAACCACGTTTCAGATTGTCTAAAGTACACACTTCTTTTATGGGGTACTGTGTAAAATACGATATTCTTCAACTGAATGAGAAGAAATTTAAAACATACATTAAACGCACACTATGTAGACAAGCATACTATAAGTTGGTTGATTATATCGTAGATAAAAGTGCTTGGCTTAGTGCTGGTCCTGCTCCACAGCCACTTGGGCTAACTAGTTACAATTTTTAATATTTGGAAGAGTTGCTTCCCCTTTCATTTGTTATTTTTTTAAGAAATTATGAATTTTATGTAATTTTTTTATTTACCCATGTTTTGATTGTTGAATACTCCAATAGATAATAATGATTTTCTTTTTTTTGGTAGTAAAACTCTTTTTGTCTCACAAATACAATGCAAACTATAGTTCTGTTGTAACGAGTTTAAAATATCGTTACATGCTTCTCGTCAGTTAGTCGATTTCGGAACGTTTTTTTTGCTGTCATCGATTGTGTTTGGTGGAAGCTGTCAACTTTGACGTGATCACTTTTGCGACGAACATTCCTGATGTAGTATTGAATTTTAACGACATTTTTTAATCGGGATAAATCCTGGGTATTGGCGGCCTATTGATGCCGTAAACTTCTAAAACTTTCCCTCAGGACGTGGTGACGTAGGAATAATCCTTCATTTCTTTGGTAAGATTGAATTCTTTCGGATTGATAAATTGGATAGCGTGACGAGTGCTCGATATCATACTAAATTATTGTTCCAGGCTTTTAAGTGATTTGTCGCCCGCCTGAATTTTGTGGTGCATTTAAATTTGCCATTTGTTGGAAAAGACGGTAAGTTATTATTACTCGTGGAACGCCACGCTTCCCAACGTTTGGGAATCCTGAACAATTTATTAATTCTCTGTAAATTTTGTTTCAGCCGGATTTTGACCGAACCTGGTCCCGACGTCTTTTTTTTTTCTTCTCTTTTCTTTTCGATTTATTTTCTTTACTGGATATATTTCTACAAGGGATATTTTTATCCCTACCATCAACGCCACGATCCTAGAGGTTTTATTTAATCATTTTTTTTTTTTACTACCTACCTTTTTTTATCAACAAAGATGCAATAGTAATGTAAGTTCCATAATAATAATATTGTAAATTCAATGATAATAATGTAAGTAATTATAACCTTTTTTTTTTGTATTTAATTTCATAATTTTATTACTCTGAAGCTACTGGCAATTAATTAAACAAGGTATTGGCAAAGGAAATTCCATTCTTTTATTCATTTAATTAGCTACCTACCGGCAGATTAAAAGTCTGACTCTCCGAAGAGTTCTATCTGGCAAGTTTAGTTTATTTGAAACATACTGTGTGCATCTCCAAGGCGCCCGAAATTATTGTATTGTTTAATTTGTATTTTTTTATAGGAGAACACACCAACTTTACACATTTTTATTAAATTGGGCAAGCTCCCAACACATGTGACACTCATGTACAACCCATCCATTACACTGTATAATCTAAAAGCATTTTTTTTTTAATTTTGTAAATGTGTGTACCATGGAGCCGTTTACTATGCTATTATGTTGTATGTTGACTTGAAAGAGCAGGGCAGTTGAGAGTATGTCATGCTCACTTAATGTCTCGCTGATGGTGGCGAGTGTGTTGGATCATTCGGTTCCCTACAAAATGGTTGAGCTGGATGGTGCTGATCCACGCGTCATGTTCGTGAACGGGTGCCGTTAGTTGAGACTGGTCATCTCTTATCTGCCAGGGCTTATTTTCAAATCTTATATTTTGAATTTTTTGATCAATTTTTGTACATGTTCTCACGTATAGAAGCAAAAAATTCTGGTTAAATCCAGGGTACATTATTCAATGTACCTAACCTGGATTTTGTAATATATATTTTTTCCTGTAATGATAGCAGTGTTTGTGATAAATAAAAAGTATTATTGGTATTTATTGACTAAGTAAGGTCCGCCATGACACTTTCAATGTTCGTTTAACATTGACCTACTATAAGAGTATATTTATGGCAACGTCCTTGTTCTCCTGCAACAGTTTGGCCAGCATATGGCATAGGCACAACGTGGCGGCGCACGGTGGATCGAAAATCGGCTGTAGAAGACATAGGATCTCGATTTCTTAAATGTTATTTTTTTTGCTCGAAATGACTTCTGCTGATCATTACTGTTCTATAAAATGTCATATGAAGTAATTGTGTGTACAAATGGAAGAGTTATAATTTTTATAAGAAAAAAATGTATGGAGCTGACATGAAAAATGAGGATATCTCTGGAATCACAAGGTTGGCCGTTATATCCTTGCACACTGTTATAGTACTATTTATTTGTGAATTTTTGTCATACTTAATAACGCGGCATCACTTGCGATTTTTGTTTTAAAAATCTTCAAAATTAAAAAAAAAAAATAGTATATGATACATTTTAATGCTTAAATATGGCTATACCAAGTGTAATTCACAATATTTTTTATGCTTAGACCAAAACATTCTAAGAAATCACAAAGTCGTATTACCTACTTTGTGATTTTCATTTGAAATGACATGGTAATTATGAATTACGTAATCTTGTCTAATGCCTCAAGTCCACATTAGCTAATGATTAATAAAACTTAATACCTATATACCTAGTTAAAAGGATACGTACCAAAATAATTTGGGGTACTCGCTAATTTAGCAATTAGTGCAGGATTAACTTAAAGTAATTAGATAAATGTGATACCATCATTAGTCAATAACAATAAATAGTCAAACATTGGATTCACAACTTCAGTTCATTTAGAGCATTTCTAATACTAACATCTATCCTACCGTGTATTTTTACTCAGTGATCGTAAATAATGGAAAGCATTATTACAAATTTGGATTTGTTTGTTATTCTGAGCAATCAGGATGCTTCGTCTTTCGATCATGAAATATTGTTCAACACACTTGTTATTCGACTGGGCTCTAGCCTTTCAGATGAAGACAGTGTTACCGTGAAAGAATTTTGTCGAAGATTTACACGGGCAGTTCAAAAGAGATGGTTACGATCCCACAGGAATCAGGATCACTGGATTAGATGAAGACCTAATACGCAGATTTGCTGTGATTCTGCAAGCTATCACATCTGGAGAGATTGTAGACGTGCCGAAATTTAAAGAATACGCTAGAACGACCGCTGAAAAATACGTGGAACTGTACGATTGGTACTACATGTCATCAACCGTCCACAAATTGATGATTCACGGAGGGGACATAATTCCAGAAAATGCTGTTGTACCAATTGGAAGTCTTTCGGAAGAAGCTTCAGAGGCCCGAAACAAAGACTTTAGGAGGTTCAGAGAACACCATTCGAGGAAAAAGAGTAGACAAGCATCAAACGAGGATATCCTCAATATGCTTATCGTCTCTTCTGATCCTCTTATTTCTTCCACAAGACCAAAATTAAATGCCCACAAAAGGCAGACATACTTTAAGGAAACAGTAGAACTATTGAAACTTCAGGATCAGGAAGCTCCGTCAGAGTTCTTAGAAGTTATGAGTATTGTAGAGCCTGATTCTGAAGTGGATTCTGATGGTGACGAAGTATAAAATAAGTTAACTTTTATTGTTTATGTTAGGTTAGGTTAAGTTTTTTTTTTTTTTTAATAATTTGCTTTTATTTTTAATCATACAATAGTTTACCATTTATTGTTATTGACTAATGATCACGTTTATCTAATTACCCTCATTATGGTACGTATCCTTTTAACAGGTATATAGGTATTAAGTTTTATTAATCATTAGCTAATGAGGTCTTGGCATTAGACAAGATTACGTATTACGTAATTCATAATTACCATGTCATTTCAAATGAAAATCACAAAGTAGGTAATACGACTTTGTGATTTCTTAGAATGTTTTGGTCTAAGCATAAATAATATTGTAAGTTACACTTGGTATAGCCATATTTAAGCATCAAAATGTATCATATACTTTTTTTTTTTAATTTTGAAGATTTTAAAAACAAAATCGCAAGTGATGCCGCGCTATTAAGTATGTCAAAAATTCACAAATAAATAGTACTATAACAATGTGCAAGGATATAACGGCCAACCTTGTGATTCCAGAGATATCCTCATTTTTCATGTCAGCTCCATACATTTTTTTCTTATAAAAATTATAACTCTTCCATTTGTGCACACAATTACTTCATATGACATTTTATAGAACAGTAATGATCAGCAGAAGTCATTTCCAGCAAAAAAAAATACATTTAAGAAATCGAGATCCTATGTCTTCTACAGCCGATTTTCGATCCACTGTGCGGCGGCGGGCGTGTGATCTCACAAAATGATAAAAACTTGTGTCAAATTGAATAAGGTGTATTATATTCAGCTCACCAGTTTCCTCAAGCAGCTTGAAGGCGTAGAACACGTCGGGCTGCTTGTTCTCAGCCTTCGCCGCCGCTATCGCCTTGGGAGGCATTTCGATGCTCGGGAACGCGTACATCGCGCCCTGAAAACAACAAAATTCAATTAAAATCATCATTCACCTGCCCCTATCCCATCTGACGTCTGACAAATTGTGCTGACAATCCGCAATTTTTACCCGACTGCGGCGAAGAAAAAGGGAGGGTTATTGATTGGCAAATGATTTTGACCGGTGTGTAATTACGTATCATAATATGACAATTGAGATATCGTTGGAAGCGTCTTGTTGAATATGGTGCCCTCTAGAAGACATAAAGATATGAACAATTAAAGAAAAAAAATAAAGGGCTTAATTGGCACATTTCAAAAATATATAAGTACCGTGTGTATTTTTGAGATGGGGCAGTAAGGAAAGAAAAGAAAATAGAAAATGGTTTATTGTCCAGTTAATACAGTAAGCAGGTTTACAGGTTAACACCAAATTAAGACAACATGAGTAGCTTTAAATATTACCTATAGCTATGTTAAAAAAAAAATATTTGCCAGTGCCTTTGAAAAATATTTGTCTTGGGGCTCGGAGTACGAATTCTAGAATGGAGACTTGAGAGGTGATTTCAGGTGTTGTATTGTATATCTGGTGTGTTTGTGTACGTGTCATTGATTGATTGATGTTATCATGTAAGCTGGAGAGCGTCTAGCTAGCAATGAGATGTGAGTCTGGAGTCTGGTGTTCGGATTCTATAGTTTCTTTTGATTATGATTGATGCATAGTCGGGTCTGTTTTTAATAGTTCTATGAGTTTTGGTGCAGGCAGAAAAAATGTAAAGCTGGCGGACTCTAAGAACACTCGTTTCACGATAGAGTAAGTCAGTAGAGAACCGATAGGGCTTCTTAAAAGTTACTTTAAGAAGCGCTCTCTGTGCTCGTTCTACTTCAATCAAGTAGGTATTTCCAGCACTGCCCCACACGCTGATGCAATGCTGAATTATGGATTGACATAGGGCTAGGTAAACTTGTTGTAGTGTGTCTGTGGGTAGACAGTCTCGTAGTCTGCGCATGCTGTGGATAAGTTTTCTAACTCTGCCAGAGAGGTTAAATATATATATTGCTTTAAATGTTATGTGGTCGGGTCGTCGATAATAATAGCGAGGTATTTAATGGAACTGGAGGAGGACAGTCACAAGAGGAAGTAGAAATGCGAGAAGAGCAGTAATGCAGTTTGAGTTTTAGGTGTTCCGTGGTCTTGGTGAAAACATTATACTTTGTTTAACTGCCATTTAACGTGAGGAGGTTTCTGCCCAAGTTATTTGCGATGAGTGTCAATCCTTCTTGTGAAAGACAGTGTACATGTTCCCACGTTTTCCCGTGAAATATGACGGCTGTATCATCTGCATAAGTTATAGTGTGAGCATTATTCACTGAGAGGTTTAGTATGTCGTTAATATAGACAATGAAAAGCGTGGGACCAAGCACACTTCCCTGTGGAACTCCGAAGTTAATGGGGAGTTGGTCACTGGTGAAAGAGTTTACTTTTGTGTAAGTACTGTTTCCGGTTTGTCAGGGCAAAACCATTCAAGGCAAATGCCTCTTATTCCTATCCATTGTAGTTTCTTGAGGAGTAGGCCAGTTGAAACAGTGCCAAATGCCTTTGCAAGATCAAGAAAGATGGTACATTAACCGTTGTGGCTACAAGAAAACGGTCTTACGAGACTCTCCTGAACTTTTTGAGACATTTTGATCGACATTCTCAAATTTTGAATAAAATTTACAGTCAGCAAGAAAATGGGCAGTCTACACAAAAACTTGTTTTGATGCCAATCGATCCTGTTTCTTATAAGTTATAAGGATCAAAAAACTCTATTGGACCAACTTTTTTTTTTTTTTTTTTTTGGGTGGGAAATCATCAAATGACTCCTCCCGCTCTGGGTGGAGTGGGAGGGCGTGTCAGACTCTTACTGACTAAAACCCACCCGTGTTCCTTCTCTTGCCTGTGCAATGCCAGGGGGCCACGGTATCCCTTTCGGACTTTCCCGCAACCCCGGCAGGCAATGGTCTCATAGGACCCCTTCACTCGCTGACACTCTTTGAGGCGCGCGTGGAACACAACGCGCCGTCGACCCGGGCTTGGTCCTTACCGGATGGCGAGCTACCCATTGCTCACCGTCCGCAAGCCCACGCCTACGGTGGCCGGGAATCCGCGATCGATTCCCGACGCCCGGGGCGTCTCCTGCGGCGGCTAGGGGCGTGAGGGCGCGAAATTTGCCTCTCCCTCACGCGCTCCGCCTCCTCCTTCGCGAGCATTACTGCTTCGCAGAAGGAGGTGACGGCCTCCCATGCCCTCTCGCTCCGTACCATGGCCTGGACCAGGGCCGGACGCGAGAGATCCCCGCCACCGATCGCCTCCACGAGGACACGGCGGTGCTCTGCCCAAGCCGGGCATACATCCACCGTATGCTCCACCGTGTCCTCCGGGCGATCCACGCAGTGATGACACCCGGGCGTTTCCTCCCGCCTTATCCGAAACAGGTACCTCCCGAAACAGCCGTGTCCGGTGAGGACCTGCGTCAGGCGGAAGGTGAGGACGCCGTGGCGCCTCTCCAGCCACTCCTCAAAGAGGGGACTTAGCGCCGCAATAGTGGCGTGCCCAGCACTTGGTTGCGACAATCGCACTCTCCATGACGCCATGAGATCCCGTCGGAGCTCTGTCCGCTGTGCCGCGATTTCTCGCGGCATCGGAGTCAAGCCCCGGCGTTTCGCCTCCCCGCGCCACTCCCAAATATGCGCGTCTATTGGACCAACTGAGGTTTGAGTACTAGAAAAGTCAGAAATCGCAAAAAACTGTTCCCATACATAATCTGTTCGATTTATGCTAACACGACGTGTGACTCCGGATGTTTTATTTGCCTGTATGTGTTGTCTTGTTTATACCTTTTTAGTTTTTGTCGTAGTTGGGTTTTAGTTTTTATTACTTTTATTTTTTGGGTGTCAAATATTACAAAACACAGATCGTCAAAAAACCTAGTGCTCACAAGCGCCACGACTGAATTTAGGGTCTCTAGTTTTGATTCCCAAGTTCTTACGACAGAATAAAAAAAATTAAAAAAATCTTTTTTTGCAGAATACCTATGTTGTGCCTACAATGAATGGAATGTGTTGTGTGTTTGTGCTAAATAAAGGTATTTTCTAGTCTGCGACCGAAATTTCGATTTCATTTTCGGCCAGTTTCGGCCTAAAAAGTCGGGTGCGCTCGGCACGCCGGCAGCTTTCCATTCACTCAGTGAAGTGACGCTTGTGTTTGTTTACCGAATAGTGGTAAATAATTCGATTTAGAAACTTTTTCCCATTGTAGTATAGATCCTAAACTAACAGTAGTAAGAAAAGACCGAGATGGAAGATCAAAGATCTTTTGAACGATTTAAAAAGTATAAGATCTAAAAACTCTAAAACTCAAAATACATCATAATCATATTTAGTTAGTAAACTTGTTTTATTTTGTGTCATTTTTTTTGGTTCATGGCAATACTCGCCTTCTATTAAGAGAGGTTTAGATCACTAGCGACATGAGAATGTAATACACTTCCTTGGGGGAACACAGGCGGGATGGTTATTTATTGATGTTATAAGTGGGTCAAAAAAAGCATGTTTTGTTTCAATTAAACCGATTGCAGGCACTTTAGAATTTTCAAGGTTTTTCGATCAGTCAAAAAGATGCTCGTTGCCCATTCCAAATCATATTAGGTTCCTATGGAAAAGAACTGGCAAGAAACTCCATGACAGTCTTGCGTTCACGAGCATCGTCATCCTCAAGTCAGAAATAAGGTTGAATGTTTCTCACCTGCACGACGTTACACTTGAAGCCCTCCATGCCGTTGAAGGTGTCGACGATCATGGCGGCGCGCTGCGCCAGCGACGCCAGCACGGCGCCGCGCTCCTGCTGCCACAGCGCGTGCGACGGCTCGCCGGGCGCGGGCGGCCGCGCCTGTGGACAGGGACGGATACTTTGGACTCCATTTGATGTGACGTCGTATAATAATACGAGTATAATACTAATAATCCTAACTAAATGCGAAAGTGAGTTTGTTTGTTATGCTTTCACGCTAAAACGGCTGAACAAACTTACATGAAATTTGGCTCATGGGTAGACCATGACCTAGGTTAGGACATAGGATACTTTTAATCCCGATATTCCCAAGGGATCGAGACGTATTCGGGTGAAACCGCGGGGCGCAACGAGTACCATAATTAGGACTCGCTCCTTAAATTCGTCTCCGTCTAAAGCTGAAAATCTTTTACATAGTATTGGGCCTAAATGTAGTCTCTTATTTAGCTTCGAATATCTCATGCGTGATGTTTTTAACACACTCAAGTCAAAAAACACTGGTAATTACTGGTGCATCTCCATTTAACTTTAAAGTAATATAATAGATATCGTAGCCCCCTACGGATAGTGCAATCCACGACGACGCGCCCCACTTCGCAATTACTGTACTGTGTGTACTTTAGTACGGAGCGGAGCGGAGTGGGGCACGTTGTCGTGGATTGTACTATCTATATCCAGCTGTTACTTTTAATTTGACTTTATATGTCAATATATTTTAATTTATTGTTGACATAATCTACTCAATAACTCGAGCAATTTACCAGCTGGGTGCCAAAATTTCTTTGAGATTTTTTTAAAGATATTGGTATCCTCACTGTTGCCTCACAATTCATTTTCGCCAACATTCTATATATTAGGCAAAATATACACTTGTACACTAGAAACAGTGATATTCACAATGTTAACACAAGAAACAAGGACAAACTACGAGCTCCCTTTCACCGGCTTCATAAGGTTCATAACTCATTTGTTGGGCTTGGTATAACCTTTTACAAGAAGCTACCCTCTTCTTTGCTAGATTTTCCTTTTAATGCGTTTAAAACTAAAGTAAAATCCAACCTTTATTCAAAGGCATACTATTCTATCAACGACTACTTAAATGACTACTTAAATGATAAGAATAGTTGGTCGCTGTGATTGGCTCAAGACAATGTTTATGTTCTTTCTCCAGAATTAGCCTACCTACTGACAGGTTATATAAGCTTAGGAAAATTGTTCATTTTATATATGTCAATTTATTTTAATTTTATTAATTTTTTGTTGACATAATCTACTCATTAGAATGATTTTCATGAGTTGTATTGCAATATGTGGTTAGCTAGCGACCTCGACAAATTGATCATATATTTTTTTTTTTTTCCTGAAAAACCGGCAGCAAGTTCGTCATGCTCCCTTAGATGTCACTGCTTGCGGTAGCGTCGGGGGTCGGGTTGCCTCCTTCCCTCAAATATGGCGAGGGGGGAAATGGCTGATCTTTGCGTTAAGCTCGTGAACGGGTGCTGCTTGTGGTGACTGGTCGTCTTGCTGATCATGGTTTTGTTATTGTTATTAGTAATTAACTGATTTTTATTTTACCTCGATAGTCCTAGTTTATCAATTATAACTTCTAGTTACAGCTATATGTAAGCGGGCACGCCCTTTATGCCTGGAGGCTTTATTTCCTTTTTTAGATATTGTTTACGTTTAGTTATTTTTATTTCTGCTTGAGTATAGATCTCGATGTCTTTGGTTGGTATATTGGCGTGTGCTAGCTGTCATATGGCTATTAATTTATAATTTAATGTTTTGTGTTGCGTTTGTAAATTATTTTGCATAAGTACTTATTGTATAGAATCAAGTTTTTCTAACTGAACAGACAGCTGTGCTGCTGGGGAGTTTGTTGCGCCACTTCTTCCCAGCGAAAGCACTTTGAAGTGGTGAAGGGTGGGCGTTTTGTGGGACTGTCTTATGTAACTTTAACGTTCGAAAAGTGCTGATTCTCAGCCTAATTTGTATAAATGTCTTTTTTTTTTTTTATGAATTGTATTGCAATTATGTGGTTAGCTAGCGACCTCGACAATTGATCATATTATTTTCTGCCTGAGCAACCGGCAGCAAGTTCGTCATGCTCCCTTAGATGTCACTGTACCGCAAGCAGCAAGCTCCTTCCCTCAAATATGGCGAGGGGGGTAATGGCTGATCTTTGCATTATGCTCGTGAACGGGTGCTGCTTGTGGTGACTGGTCGTCTTGCTGATCATGGTTTTGTTATTGGTATTAGTAATTAACAATTTATTTATTTTACCTCGATGGTCCTAGTTTATCATTCATAACTTCCAGTTACAGCTTTAAATAGCTATAATATGTAAGCGGGCACGCCCTTTATGACTTGAGGCTTTTATTTAGATATTGTTTACGTTTAGTCTTTATTTCCTTTTATTTCAGCCTGAGTACTGTTCTCGATATTTTTGTTTGGTATATTGGCGTGTGCTAGCTGACATGGCTATGAATGAATTTATAATTTAAATTATGTTTTGTGTTGCGTAATGTTAATTATTTTGCATACATATAGAATATTTTTTTCTAACTGAACAGACAGCTGTGCTGCTGGGGAGTTTGTTGCGCCACTTCTTCTTCCCAGCTAAAGCACTAGGAAGTGGTGAAGGGTGGGCGTTTTGTGGGACTGTCTTAAGTAACTTTGACGTTCGAAAAGTGCTGATTCTCAGCCTAGTTTGAATAAGTGACTTGAATTTTGAATAAAACATTCCCCCGTGACAGAAACAAGTCGATTCGAAGTTCGATTTTAAAATTCCATACCTACTAGGCCCAATAAAGAAACAAACAATAAAACGTTCGGATACACATAAAACCGGTGATAAGGTTTTATTCAAATGCTGTTTTACTATATTTTTTGGAACGAAGTTCGCGGCTTGCGGTAGGGAGTGCACTGCCCGAAATCGTCACGCGAAAAGGCGTTTGCGACACTCTTCTTCTAATAATTCAAAGAGAAAAAAAAGAGAGCGAGATAGAAAATGTGAATTTGGTCAAAATTTAATTCCAAGATGGCGGCTGCGATAATTTTCAAGTTTTTCGCCATGGGTATGGGTATACCTAATGTAGTTCAAAAAACTTATATAAACTTTTACTACTTAAAAAATATTATACCATTAAGGAATATTTAGAGGATAAGTCGATGGAACCTATACCTTGTAATAATTTATAATAATAATAATTATAATGAAAAAAAGGCTGGCAACACCGTATCAACAGAACGTCTCGTTTCGTAATTTTAACAGTAATAATAATAATTCATTTTCACGCATTTTCACAATATTTTTTCAATATAAACTGAACCTGAAACCATAAAACCACTAAAAACCTAATAAAGAGATCAAAATACACAAAAACGCCAAAGAATTTCATTAAAAACTGCCAAATCGATTAAATATATAAAATAACAATGCACGGAAAAGGAAAATGAAGATATATTATGTTCACAAGATCGGCCGCACGTCGAGCTCGCCCGCCACCTGCGGACATCGCCCCGCGCCGCCCCGCCCCGTGGCGCTGGGGCGACACCGGCCGCGGCAGTTGCGTCGAGCTCGAGCCACGAGATAATTCTTGGCGCTCTTGGCGGTTCAATACCATAACGCTTTGGAATCTGGCTTGCCACCCCAGTTTCTAACAAAAGGAGTTACCCACCTGCTCCATGTGGAATCCGTTGGAACCCAACTCTCGGATTCCATAAACCTTAGAGCCCTCTCCACATCTGAAACCTATAAGTATTTGGGGATGTCGGAAGCGTTGAGGATCAATTGATAACACGGTTGGCGCAATGGTTAAGCGATTGACTGCTGCGCTGCATGTCGCGGGTTCGATTCCCGCACGGAAAAAATATTTGTATGACCTACAAGTAGTTGTTCCGGGTCTGGCTGTTTGTGTATGTGAGTTTAAATGTTTGTACGCACCCACAATACAGCAGAAATTCCTACGAAAAAAAGAAAGTTACTGACATGAAGCAATCGTTGAAGGAGCGCTTCTTTGGCCGCTTGAAGAAAGTATGCAATAGTCTTTTATCAGACGGAAATAAGGTGCGCGTCTTCAACGGTTGGGTCATGCCCGTTTTGATGTACTCTTTCGGCGTACTCAAAAGGGGTCAGACCGAACTCGAATCCCTGGATGGGAGGGTCTGTACGCTGTTGACTGCATATCGAATGCATCACCCACGGTCATCGGTAATGAGACTGTATATCCCACGAAAGTGTGGAGGTCGAATAATTATTTATATAAATAATTATTCGACCTCCACACTTTCGTAGAAGCCGACGCGCGACGTGGGGATGCATCGAGATGTGGTCGCGGTGGACAAGGGCCTCACCCCGCTGCTCCATGGCTAAAGTGAACTGGCGCAAGCCTGTAATGCTTAACACTAACGATCGCAGGGAGGTAGGGCAGAGTAAGGAGCTTCACGGACGCTTTTTCCGGGCCCTACATAGACCTGATGTAGATTTATTAGCGTTCGTAGCCTGGCTGCGTTTTGGTGGCCTCTTTGGGGAATCCGAAGGTTTCGTCCGTGCAATTATGGACGAAGTTATCATGACGAACAATTACCGTAGATTTATTGTGAAGGACGGCACGGTTGACATCCGTCGGGCATACCACCGTCCGTGAGAATCAATCCGACACATTATCTCCAAGTGTTCTCGTCTAGCTAATGAAGAGTACTTGCAATTGCAATAGACACAACCTTGTAGCCAGAATTATCCATCGGCAACTTGCGCCGACAATCGTATCAGTCAATGGCTTAATTGTCTAAGGAGGCTCTCGTTGGGCTTGATTCAGAAAACGGTACTCCTGGACACACGGCTCGCATTGTTAGGAGGTTCCTCTCTCTGGAGCCTAGACCGCCGGTAGCTTGGACCCCTGGCTACTATTTTTTATATTTTTAATGTTATTTTTTTATATTCTAATATTTTAAAATGTAATTAATAAGTATGACTTTGTAATTGACATGAAATTTATTTTTGCACGCCATATCATGGCAGGATATAGGAGTCGCTGGAGACTGAACAGAGACCCGTGGGGTCACCCATACAAGATGGTGCGGGAGAAACTCTGCCCATGGGCTCCCCCCGCCGACGCAGTCTCCGGCCGCAGCTTGCGGGGGACGTGGTGAGCGCTCTGTTCCTTTCGAGAGGGGAACATGCCTCCCCACCCATGGCACCACCTACTGCGGTGCCGATGCGGACCACACCGCCGACGACGACGAAGATGCTCCGGAGGTGACCGAGGTATAGATGAGTGGTGTACGTAAGCTAAATGCCAAAAATACCGCCCCAGGACCCGACGGCTTACCTGGGAAAGCTTGGGTCCTGGCCTTAGAGGCTTTCAGGCCTCGACTAAGGGGGCTCCTAAGCGCATGTTTGGAGAGGAGCCAGTTCCCACTTCGTTGGAAGACGGGGAAACTGGTCCTCATCAAGAAGCCGGGGCGCCCTGCGGACTCTCCGTCCGCTTACCGGCCCATCGTGCTGCTCGACGAGGTGGGCAAGCTCTTTGAAAGAGTCATTGCAGACCGCCTCGTCGGGCGGCTGGTGCGGGTGGGGCCGGGTGTGTCGGAGAGCCAGTTTGGTTTCCGCAGGGGGCGCTCCACGGTGGGCGCCATCATGGGCGTGCGAGCCCTCACGACGGGGGATGCGGTGGCTCGGGGTGGGGTCGTCTTGGCGGTGTCTCTAGACATCGCCAACGCCTTCAATACCCTGCCCTTTTTTTTTTGGTTGGCAAACCATCAAATTACTCCTCCCGCTCTGGGTGGAGCGGGAGGGCGTGTCAGACTCTTACTGACTAAAACCCACCCGTGTTCCTTCTGTTGCCTGTGCAATGCCAGGGGACCACGGTATCCACGGACACTCTTTGAGGCGCGCGTGGAACACAACGCGTCGTCGACCCGGACTTGGTCCTTACCGGACGGCGAGCTACCCATTGCTCACCGTCCGCAAGCCCGCGCCTACGGTGGCCGGGAATCGTCAATCAATTCCCGACGCCCAGGGCGTCTCCTCCTGCGGCGGCTAGGGACTTGAGGGCGCGAAATTTGCCTCTCCCTCACGCGCTCCGCCTCCTCCTTCGCGAGCATTACTGCTTCGCAGAAGGAGGTGACGGCCTCCCATGCCCTCTCGCTCCGTACCATGGCCTGGACCAGGGCCGGACGCGAGAGATCCCCGCCACCGATCGCCTCCACGAGGACACGGCGGTGCTCTGCCCAAGCCGGGCATACCTCCACCGTATGCTCCACCGTGTCCGTATCCGTGTCGTGTGTTATAAATACCTGGAGTGACAAATTGGTTAAAGCCATATTTTTATTATCTCGTCTATCCTATGGTGTGTCATCGTTCAAAAACATTGTGTGTGAAAACCATTGTTGAATTCAGGGATCCGTTCACGAAATATTAAACTTAAAGTGCTAATTTTTGTTAGTCATATGTGTAGGAGACACACATGCACCCTGCCACCAAAATGGTTTGTTTTGGATATGTGAAAAAATTCACGGCAGTAGTACACAGTGTGGAAAAAATCAATGGCCCTGAAGGGAATCTCAATTTTACTAAAAGTAAACATTACATTATTTTTAAAAAGAAACAAATCTGAATTCAAAGATTTTCGAAAATGCGCTTGCCACACTGGAATCGAACTAGCTAAAATCCGGTCAATGTTAAGGATCAAATCTAGAGAGATTTGATCCTTAACATTACAACTTACAAACATGATAAATAAAATTAAAGGAAAACCATAAAATGTTAACCTCATTCAACTTCGTATGTTTCAAGTAAAATAAGTTAAGATTTTAAGGTTTTCCTTAATTAATTTGTGAGTGTGGCAAGCGAATTTTCGAAAATCATTGAATGCAGATTTGTTTCTTTAATAGCTGATCTTTGCGTTATGCTCGAGAACGAGATAAAGAGTATTCTATCTATCTTCTATCTAACGGGTGCTTGTGGTGACTGGTCGACTTACTGATCATGGTTTTGTTATTGTTATTATTAATTAACTGTCTATTTATTTTACTTCGACGGTGCTAGTTTGTCATTTGTTTCTTCGAGTTGCAGCTATAATATGTAAACATTAGATTTTGTGCCCGGAGGCTTTTATTTAGGTATTACGTTATGTCGTCGTTACGTCTTCGATGTTTTTTGTTGGTATGTATATTGGCGTGTGCTTTCTAGCTGGCTTATGGCTAATAATTTAATTTATTGTTTTGTGTTGCGTAATGTAAATTATTTTGCATAATTTTGTATAGAATCAAGTTTTTCTAACTGAACAGACAGCTGCGGAAGTGGTGAAGGGCGGGCGTGCCATAGGGACTGTCTTATGTCATTTTTACGTTCGAAAAGTGCTGATTGTCATTCTAGTTTGAATAAATGACTTTTGATTTTGATTTTAACATAAATGAAAATATTGTAGTGAACTAACCAACGGGGGGACATTGTTAAGACAAAGAATATCACACATCAACAGCACATCATCATCCGCTGCCTAGCTTTTTCCCAACTATGATGAGGTCAGCTTCCAGTCTAACCAGATGCAGCCAGAATACCAGTATTTTACATGGAGCGACTGCCTACCTGACCTTGTCAAGCCAGTTACTGGAACACAATACCCCTTGGGAATGGTTGCCAGACTTTCGGACTTCTGACTACACCTAACGACTGCAACTGTACCCGATAAACATTAATTTCAAGATGGACATTAATTTACAATGGACATTGCACGACCATTCCATTAGCAGTTTATCTAATCAATAGTGCCCGAGCAGACACTGCGGCCCACAACTCCGGCTCCGTTCTTTTGTCGCACGTTATGCCGCCCGCATCAGTCAGCAGTATTATTCTTCTTTTTTTGGCAACTCAGTTGTCCAGCACAGCCAAGATGACCCGGTGACCATACCGCCGGAATAGTATATTAGAACATTAAGTTAGAATGTAGTTTCTTAAATAAGGTATAAAAATACATATAGCAAGTTGTAATACGGACCGAAGAGTAGATGTCGGGACTCCTTGGATGGTTTCCTCATGAGTTGGCGAGAAGAAGCACAATATCGAGTGAATTTGCTAAGGAGTGGGACACAAGAGTATTTAAAAAATAAAAATAGTCACCACACAATCCACAGCCGTCTGGCCCAGCGTGGTCGGGCACAGCATGGCGGAGATGGCCTTGTACAGGTTGGCCTGCACGGCCGCGTCCAGGTTCACGAGCTCCATCCAGCCGCCGCGCAGGCCGCACTCGCCCACGTAGCCCTTGCTGATGGACATGAACGACGCCAGCTCGATCTGGTTGTAGGGCGCGCCCATTTCTGTCATCACCTGTGGTTTGGAAGAGCATTTTTGAATGATCAATGGTAATTTACTTCTGTAAATTGGGTGTAAAGAAACACTCACGTAAAAAGACAAAATTATATTTTCAAACTAGATGAGGCTGGTGTTTCCTAACCCACTCTCTGAGAAGAAACACCGAAACGAACTCAGAGATTTGTTGTAAAATCATACTTGTAAATGGCATAAGTTACACAGAGGCCATGCCAGCGCCTAGTGCCTCCGAACTGATACATGTTCGTATGTCGAGTTTAGATCTACGCCAAGAGACGCTGTGCCCATCCTAGATGTTCCATCTTAGTTGTGTGTGGTATGCCATAGGCCCGCTTGCACCACAAACCACTAAAGATGTTTAACGCTAAACGAATTTAAAACTTCATCGTTTTGTTTCTGTAATTGTTTCAGAAAGATAGATACAGGATGTTTTATTAAATATGTTTAGCACTGTCCGCATTCAGTGATGTGATGCAAGCGGAACTAGATGGCGTAAGTCTCAATTCTTATTTCCTTTATAACTAAAGTAATAATTGATGTAGAGAAAAAAATCTTGTGGCTGTATAATAAACTATATTTCCTTACCGTGCATACTTATTTTAGACAGAAAAGCCGAGTAATCTTGATTTTATTTAATTAGGTACCGGTAAACCGGGGTTACTTTGAATCGCGGGGTAACTTTGATAGAAACTTCCATTTCATATAAAATCGTGAATTACTTAAAACGAAACGCAATTAGGTAGTTTTTTTTCTGAGTTATGAACACTGAACAACTGTTTAATCCTTTCCTGAGGACACGCTGGGAATCCACCAATCATTTTAATTGAAAAAGGTAAATATATTGTCATTCAAACAATCAAATCAATTGTTAGATCAAAGTTACCCCATGCGACAATATTTATTTTTCTAGTTGATAGATTTTTATTTTTTAAATTGTATAGGCATTATAATTGGGTAATTATATTTAAATTGTATTGGCATTGTAATTGGGTTTATTTAATTGCGTAATCACTTTGCAATTACGCAATAATTACTTTGTAATTACGCAATAAAATAAGGGGTATCAAAGTAACCCCATCCTACGTATAACTTTAATCAGGCAGTTTAATTTTTTTTTTCTCAAAATCAAGCCAATTTTTTTCACTTATTATTACAGGAATCGAGAGTAATAAAAAAACCGATCACTAGATTTATTTAGTATTTTTTTACACCCACAAATTTAAAAGATATGAACCTTCAAAGTTTAATATTGATCAAAGTAACCCCGGTCTACGGTAATCTTTAAAAAAAAAACGATTTTCGAATAAAAAATGAATCGAGTGAAATGTTACAATTACATAACTGTCTTGAACATGGAAATAATAAGATCCAATAAATCATATACTAAAGTTGCATTTTGATTGTATGCGTGACTGTTTCAGAATATTAATGCAATTAACATACAATATAGTGAGCCCCCTCTTAACTCCCAACGTGTAATGGGAGCTTTAGGCCAGCACGCAAATACACGCACAAAGGCCCAGTACACAACGGGCTCGCCCTACGTGTACTGGGGGCTTTACACCGTCATTTTAAATTTTGTTTCATATATCATGTTCTATTACGTCATGAATTTCTTTTAACTGTTCTATTGATATTGTTTTGTTTTAATAGATTGATATTCAACTTAAAAAACGTAATTGAAATATTAATGTTGTATTCTGCATAATCGCAGTAGGTACGGCGAAAATAAACTTCATGTACTTGTTTATATTTTTTCCGCGACAATAATAATCTCCACTCTCAACGGTTATGCAGAATTAATCAGTAATTATCAACAAACAGCGAAGTACTATTGTATTGACATGGTATCGTAATGAGGTACTGATAAACTCTCAGTTTTATTACCTGTCCGTACTCTAGTCCTCATCTATCACGTTGGCACGTGTTTCAGATACTTGTTTTGAGTTTAACGTGTGTATAGTAGCACAAGGGTGTGTATTCACTTGTTGCTAATCACCAAACATTGGTGCCGATTCTCTTGTACACCGGACTAACTAAACTATCACTAAAATTCCTTACTTTTGGCTATGAGAATCTTAAAGCTATTCTGTAGTAGTCTCTAAAATTTAAAAATTATTTTGACACAACTAAATCGAATTTGACAATAAAATTGCGACTCCACGTGGTACACACTTGTTTGCCCTACCCCATGAATTTTTTTAGAGCCGGAGGCGCGCAGTGTGGGCAGCCTCGACGTGTTTTATATGGAATTTTTCACTTTTTGTACGGAAAAAAAAAAAATTACCTACGTGTTGAGTATTAGGGGTTTAAGGATTTCATAAAGGGGGTCGAACGTTTCATTATTTTTGCGATAGGACACACCATTTTCGAGAAATAAGCAAAAGAAAAGGAAAAAATCCAGTACAGTACTGTTTTTGCACCCGAAGTCGAGATGATCGTGTGATTTTTAGTTCACGACAACTAAGAATATTCCACACCATTTTCAGTGGGTATTAAAAATGGTCAGAATTAGTTAGACAATTAAAATTTTAGGTGAAAACCGTCAAATTCAGAATAGCTAAATTGTCATTTACACTAAATTAAAATCTCAGTACAATCTTAGTGCTGTCAAACTAAAATATAGTTAAGTTGTGCCACTTTAGTCTATTTCAGAATGGGAAAACATCGTTTGACAGGAGTAAACTAAAATTTGGTGATTTTTAGTCTAGTTTAGACGCATTTGTGACAATAGAATCGGCACCATTAGCAACAAGTGTAAGACAAACAATTTAGGTACCATAAAAGACGCCCACGTTACGTAAATTCGAACGATTTTTTTATCGATTTTAAAACTATCCTACAACATTTTAAAATTTTGCGACAAGCACAATGAATATCACCCATCGATATGAGTAAAGTCTTAAAACTAAGTAAATATTATGAGCGAACCGAGTATTGTCCATTTTAAAATTATGAGATAAGGCCCAGAGAACACAAGCCCGTAAGTTTCCAAAAGTTATGAGTGTAGGTTCGCTCACCTTCTTGAAAGAGAAGAACTTGCTGTTCTTATCGTACACGTTGTCCTGGTACACCTCGTCCGCGAACACGAACAGATTGTGCTTCTGCGCGAACTTGATGATGTCCTCGATGTTCTGTCGAGTCAGCACCTGGGGTAAACAACGCTTTTTTTAGATTTGATAGTTAAAACAGATAATTTTCCTACGTAATTATTTTATTTTATTAGGAAAACTTTCAGCTACTAACAAAGAATGGTTCGTTTTTATTAGGGTTACCCCAAGGGGTCGTACCTGATGGGTGCCAAACTTAACCCTATTACTAACTCTCCGCTATCCGTTCGTCTGTCTGTCAGCGGGCTGTATCTCATTAATCGTAATAGGTAGACGATTGAAATGTTTACAGATTGTGTATTTCTATAGCCGCTATAACAACAAATAATTCCTGAGTACCCACCTGGCCTGTAGGGTTCCCTGGGTTGATGACTACGAGCGCGCGCACGGCATGGGTTTTGCTTCCCTCCTGGAAGGCTCGCTCGAGCTCGGCCGGGTCCAGGCCCCAGTTCTTGTCCTCGTCCAGATAGTAGCCGATCTGACCGAGTCCGTACTCCGCCAAAGTAGCTGAGTACAGCGGGTACTGCGGGATCGGGATCAGCACACCTGCACACATGAAATTCATCTATTAACAAGCTGTACTCCCGATGGTATCCCGTCCGCATTTAACGCCTTTAGAGGATACATTTTCAAAAATCCTTCCTTAGTTCTTTCAGGAACTCTTGTGCAAAATGGTATGCTTCTAGACCGAGCGGTTTGGCTGTTGTCTGTCAGTGAATGAATAAATTAAAGATTTTTATTAAGTAGATATGTGTATTTTTATTACAGCGCTATTTAGAATGTTGTGCTTCAATAAATTTTCAATGACAACTTAGCGTCGTCACGACGCGCGACGCTACAGAAATATGTCTCTGGCTCAGTAACTACACAACGTAGACCAGTTAGGTGTTACTGTAAGCATTTTGAGAATACTGCCAGAAGAAAGCGGAGGAAGCATACCGAGGGCGTAATACGGAAATTGTTTTGGAATCCTGGCCAACTAGTCCAGCTATTTCACATGCAGGCCCATTTTACAAAAGATCTTTTTTTTTACCCGACTACGGCGAAGCAAAAAGGAGGGTTATTATTTTGACCGATGCATGTTCAATTGTTCAGCTGTTAGGTACCTCATAACTTCTAAACTACTCATCATAATATGACAAATGAGATATCGTTGGAAGCGTCTTGATCGTCCGCCGACTATTGTGACGTCACATTAAATTGAATATGGCGCCCTCTAGAGGCGCAACCAATCTACTTTATCAGGTCTAGTATCGACATCTTACTAATGGTATAAAATAATGCAGATCATTACGTCGTTAGCCGCTCAAGGTAGCGTGTGAATGGTTCCTAATGACTGCGAGTGTGTGTGAATGTTTGATCACTCGGTAACCGGCGCGGCGGCGCGGCGTACCGACTACTGTTGTGACATAACATAACATCACGCCTTGTTTCCCCGAAGGGTTCGGCAGAGGTGTACCTGTAGTAGGTAGCTACACCCACATTTCGCCAGTTATGTTTACTCCGCCAAAACTCCGGCTGTTTTAATGTCTACTACTGTTGTGAGCTTGCCAAATGCCAACTAACATGTTGGACAAATTGACGACGCGGCGACGACACGTGGGCGGGTCGTGAGTACCTCCTGGACTAGGTATATAATGCAGCATTTACTTCGGTTTGAGGTTATATTATTTTTTTGCTCGTTTACCTCCCAAAAAACGAACGCAGTGTGTTACGCATCTCACCATGAATGAAATCAACGGTCGGAATGTGCAGCAAGAAGTGACGATACTGGGTTTTCCAATCTTGCCATACTGACTGGCTAATGTTTTTATCGTACGAGGGAAATTGAAATCATAGGTATAGGCATAGTGTTAATTTGAAAGTCTACAATTAAAAGGGACAGGAATATGAAGTATTTTTTCATGGTATAATAATTATGCACCGAGACATTTAGCAGATGTAATGAATATGAGTTTCAACCTTGAATGTTATTAGCAAACAGGTTCCGATGTGGACTTCGGTCGCATGCGGTATATTTATAGAACAAAATTATGGTATGGCATGTAGGGACCGACCAGTACGTAGGCTCCCGTTCCACGAATAGTGTTATGTGGCATACAAACAGTGACAATGGGGCATAAACTACTCGCCGCTCGGTACTATAGCGCGCGACTGAGCCACTGGTGGCCATCATTAATCACAGCTATTTAATCTGTTCCAAAAGTATCTGATAAAAATGTAAACAAGGATGCGCCACTTACTAACTGAGTGCTTTAATTTGATTATTTGAATACTTAAACTTCTTTCTGTTTTCGTCGATGATTTTTCAATTACAAATGAATAATGTTATCCAAACAAAAATTGTTGGAAAAAGAGGTGAGATATAATGTCTTCTAAATATAGATGAATGTGTTATTAATCCGCCCTCATAGCTGAAGAGCTGTTAATTTTTTTTGGGTAGGTAGGTATTTGAGGCACGATAAAAACTCGTTCAATACTTCTCCTATTAAACCTATGTACAGAACCGCAGACCTGGCTGAAGGGTAGCGGGGCTAAATCGACCCATATATTTTCAAGAGATGTTTTTTGCAAAAAAAAAACTCAGAATGCCTTAGACCTAGTTTCACCATACACTGTTAGTTAGTTTTAACGTCCCGTTAAATAGACAACGGCCCGTTAAGCGTAGTGAGTGTTTCACCAAGTACTAACGAATGGTTAATCCTCTTAACAAGGCGTTAAACTTAATCACTGCTCCAAAGGTCCGTTAATGCTTTTAACGGCTGTCAATTGGTTGTCAGTTGGTCAAATAAAATGGAAGCAGCGTAAAATTTTATTTTTGAACACAGAAATGATGATATTTTAGAAAATTTACAACTTTTAGACAATAAAGTTCAACGTCCTAAAACATACAAATTTGAAGAATATGAAGATCTAGATTTCAGGACAAGGTTTCGTTTATCGAATGAATCTTGTACATTTAGAGGACTTGCAAATGATTAAAGATAAACTTCAATATCCATCAAATCGGTTAGTACCTACCTTAAAATTGCCTTATTAGGTATGTGAATTGTAATAAAAATATGCCTATGATTCGACTTACAACTTCTTACGTAAGTAGGTACCCACCCATGATGTTTAATATTATTAGAAATGTTTGTTACCTAACGTAGTGTAAAAGCTCACAGTGGTTCCGTTCCCACTAGTAATAGGACCGCCCCATCATCACAGAGAGCACCTTCCAACCCTCATTTTTATGAGCAATCGTCACTGCATCTGTTTTTTTGTTTTCAACTACATTTTTATGTTTTGTAATGAGTCCTATTAAAATTTCTTTTTCACTAGCGCTGAAATTGGGTCGGCGACTTTTTTTCGACATTTTAACACACAAAATAAGTAAAAATTACAATTTAGAAGAATCAAAAATTGTTGTAAGTACCATAAAGGTTATATATAATGCACTATGAATTAAGAGTAGTCTTCTTTAGTTGTTGCCTAGCAACTGTTGTTTCTGTCATCCTGTGTTTTACAAATGAAGTTAATTTGTGTTATAATAAAATGTACTTTATTAAACCACTGTGTTACAATGATATCTTAGTTTCATTGTTAGCAAGCTCAGCCAGCAAAAAATACCACAAAACAAAATCATTTGAAAACATTTTTACGAATTTGACGTTTAAAACGACTAATAGAGAATTACACTGTTTATAGAACGTTTTGCTTAGACGCCATGACATTTTAATTTGGTTGCATAAAAACGAGAGTGAATGAAAAGTCAGACCGGTCGTTTTCACTCGATAATAGATAATATCTGCTAGATGTTTGATTTAGCAACGCCTTGTTAAGATCCCTCCATAGAACGTAAAACTTTTTGACGTCTACGTCAATTTTAACAGAGCATTTGCTGATGGCTCGTTAAGAATTGTTCGGTGAAATCGGGTCTTATTCTGTAATTTTTATACTTTAACATTTACTAGGTATTTAAAGAGTGAAAAAATAAACAAGCTAGATTATTTTGTCGGGTCTAAAAGTTTGCCAGGCGCTTGCAATTTTATTTTGCAAAATATCAAAAAATGTATTTGAGACACGCTGAAATGTTATTTATGACTAAAAATAAATATTTTAAAAAAGACAGATCATTTCGGTGGGACATTCTACCTGACAGGTGAGCGAGAAAGTTATATGAGTAGGTTGCAGTGTAAGAGAGCGTGTAACGGCAGCTCGGCTCGGGTAAGACCGCGTGACTCACAATATCCAAACTGTTGCTAGTCGACATTTTGGAGTAGTTGTTGACCGTATTTAATTATTTTATTTTATATTTTTTTTATATTTATCTATAGGTATATGAAAAAGTACAGTAAGTATATTGTATACATATAATATACATTTTGATGTACAATATAAATCAGGAAAATATTATCGAATCTACCAGAGATTCGATAATAGTTTGTTAAATTAAATTGAATTTTACTTTAGATGTAGATGCTTCGAATGCACTTTGTTGAATTAGCAGATAATGAAAATTCAAAATTCAAAAGTCATTTATTCAAACTATGCTGAGAATCAGCACTTTTCGAACATCAAAGTTACATAAGACAGTCCCCCAAAACGCCCACCCTTCACCACTTCCTAGTACTTTAGCTGGGAAGAAGAAGTGGCGCAAGAAACTCCCCAGCAGCATAGCTGTCTGTTCTGGCAGAAAAAAAAATCTATATAGGTACTTACATTTATAATATGCAAAATAATTTACATTACGCAACACAAAACATAATTTAAATTAATAGCCATATGACACACGCCAATATCAACTAAAAACATCGATCTCAGGCAGAAATAATCCAATTCCGAAATTTTATTATCCGATTCAACGTAACAATTTAAAAAAAAACTTATAAGTGTTATTATTCAATGACGATAGTGTGGTTGTGTGTTTGTGAATTTCCGAAGGGAAGTCGGTAGGAATCGAGTTGTTTGCCATCGCCCCTGCTAAATAAATATTTGTAGCAGCCGAAACTACGTCTGTGATAAGCATGTGAACCAAACAATAGATTAAAATAGTAACCTAATCCACTTGGCGTTCAGACACAAAGGAATTGAACAATGAATAGACCCTTTGTTACCCTTTGTTGTCGAAATAAGAAATGAGTCATGATAATGTAAACATTTGTGGTATGAAAAAAATGTATGGGGACTATTGGGGAGGTGTGTTCTTTTTATTTATTAATGTGAAATTATGTATCTTCATGAAGAAAAAAAAATGAAAAAAAAGGGGTTTATTATCTTAAATCTATACAATTAAGTTGCCGGGGCTTTCCAGAAAGACAAAAGTCGTGTTTATGGCAGTGTAAAAACTAGTGTGTTTTGTATAAATGTGTGTTTATGAGTGTGTGAATGTATATATATAATACAATACAATACAATACAAAACATTTATTCGACACAGACACAACACAACAGCAACAAACACATTAAAAAAAAAAGAACAAAAAACATAACAATAAAATTGCAGTAAAATTTTGCTGAGCGTGCCCGTACCGAAAGGGTTACCATCTCAGCATTTGCTGGGCGTCAGACACCCAGCGCTGGTTTTCAGTTGGCACCCCGCAGTGACACACGGACGTAGGTAAATAAAATAGATATATACTTGAATATTAATAATAAAAAATGTTTAAGAATACGTAAATATATGTGTATTATTATGTGTGTGTTTGTAAGAGTGGGTGCGTGTGTGAGTGGGCGTGTGTATGTGTGAATGAGTGCGGAGGTGTGTTTGAGTGCGGAGGTGTGTTTGAGTGTGTGTGTGAATGAGTGTGGAGGTGTGTTGGAGTTCGTGTGTGTGTGTATGAAGTTATAACAAATACTTTTTGAAATAATTGTGCTATTTTTGAATTAGAATGACTTGCATCAAAAACTGGGAAAGACCCCCTCTTTCCCAGTTTTTGTGACCCTAATTTCAAACTAGAATTGATAACATATTAGAAGATAAAACTGGACTAATACATTCAAAATGAGTTAGCTTATTTAGTAATGATTTCAACGAGTTAACTTGTAGAGGGCTACCTATCGTAATTAAACCGTTACCATTATCGCGTTAAACCGTCCGTACCGTCACTTCACGCGTTTTTGACGCGCGGCACCGCAACAGCTGCGGGGTACAGCTCTCGGACTATCAGCGAGTGGTTGGGTAGGCTTGTTTACACTTTCATCAGATACTACTTCATTATTTTCATCAACCACCTGTTTCTAGTTAATAGGTCGTTGGTGTAACCTTTCAAATAAATAAATACTTTTGGATTTTGGAACAGACAATACCTACTTATTATATTTTTGGCTCAAAAGTCGCCGTCTCTTATACGGTTACACCACTCCCCCATAACAAAATGTTTCGGTCTCACGGCAACAATATTCGGGTAGCATTTATGAAACATTAAATTTGTAATGCTAATCTATTTGCGTAACAGTCATACAATATCTACGGTTTGTTATTAAAATGAACATGATGAAACACGGATCGCATACAAGCCAGCTTACCTGTTAATACATAAAACATATTTTGTTTAATCTCAGAGTTAACCTTGACTTTGACCGCGGATTTTCATGTTCCGCGTATGAAAACAATGGCTATTATTGTTATTACTTACTTTGATTCTTCTTTTTCACTTTTATAGTAAGTAAAAACTAAGCATTTTTTAAAGCGCTCCTCCTGGTAGAGGGGACTAAACGAATGAAGGTTATTTTAAATCTGAATAATGTCACTGTATTCATAATTATGCAATCTACCGTAGATTGCTTATGAATACAGTGACATTATTTAGATAGCCACACAACTTGCTGAGCTAGTTGCTGCTGATTACATTCTACATAGAAACAACTTGAGTGTAATTATTGGCAAAATTGGACTATTACCCTCGTTTTCCCTCAACTCATGTCATTATACAGGGTGTTTGGCGCATGGACCGACACAATTTTTTCAGGGATTTGGGAGGTCATTAGCTAGGTTCTACCCATACACCCTTTGTCCCAAATGTCACGGTTGGTTACACATGATTATTTTTTTTAAATGAAAAAAATTCCCAAAATGTGTCCTTTAATTTGAAATAACTTTTTTGTTTGTGGGTGTAGTGGCACAAAACAAATTTTGTTGCATTCTCCAAAGTCCTTTAAATCTAAAAACATCATTGTTTTATACAACTGGTTTCAAGAAAATTCCTTACAAGCTTCCAAAGTTAATTTTTGTATTTAATGAATGAAATTTTACAACTTCTAAATTAATTATAAAAAAAAACTAAAAGCTATTTTGAACTTAGCTAGAACCTAGCTAATGACCTCCCAAATCCCTGAAAAAATTGTGTCGGTCCATGCGCCAAACACCCTGTATAACCTAACAAGCGTTTTTAAAACACTGTATTTTGCGGATAAAAAACCAAAAGCAAAATAAACTACCATCAAGGGGGATGCGCGATGGGAAGATAGCCCGCCAAATTTAATTTTATTTAGTTTTTTGCAATTTGCAGGTCAGTGTCAGGTTGTATGTTGATTAAAATTTGATTGGCGACCGTAACAAATATGGCTTTACAGAATTGAAATCATTAGAATCAGCAATAGGGGAGAGTGTGTATGAACGAGCCAAGCTTTGAAAGAGCCGATGCGATTATCTCCCACTTAACAGAATCCTACCATAATTAAGTTGTAAGTACCTGCATTTGTAAACAACACCAAAATGTACACTTAGTATGCAAATAAATCTTTGACTTTGACTTTGACTTACTCTTTGTATGGCAACACTGGACAGCTGCCACCCACAGACATTTGACAGTTCTAGAAAATCAAATGGCGTCGTAGGACTGAATTGAAAATTTTGAAGGCAAAATATAAGTATTTTTGGGTTTACTTAAGTTTTTTTGACAAGAAGTGTAAAGCATAGGTTGACAAAACGAATATGTTGAATTGTTATGCATATAGTTGGCATTATTTTAAGCAAATATTATTGTAATGATGTTATGGTAAATTGGCTGTAATTTGAGGTTATATTTTTTAATACAAAATGTTTTGAAAGAGCCATTGTCATTGTCTATGAAAGAGCCGGCTCTTTCATGACACGAAAACTGGCTCTTTCAATATACTACTAGCTTTTAGTTTCATCAAAACTGGCATTTATCCTTTGAATTCTAATACATTTTCTGATGATGATTTTCTTGCATCTTACGTGACCGACAGACCTAATCCAGTTTCTCTTGATGATTCTACGCCGGAAAACGTGAGGCCAAGAACACCAAAGTGCAGCACTTTTCATATTATGAACACTTCAGAAGCTCCTGGAATTCCAAATGTCGGATCCATACCCACAGATAGTTTGATTGACAACATCCCATTGCAATTGCCAGAAAGTTTACAGCCATCAACATCAGTATGACAAAAAATAGCGAAGTTGTAAGACCTTTCCTAAAATCAGGACCTAGAAAAAACGCTAAGCCTAACAATCGTAAAATGTCTTCAGCTATAATCACAGATACTCCTGAAAAAAACAAAATAGAAGAAAAAGAAGGTAAAGCCAAGTCTAGAAAACCTATTGTTAAGAAAATGACTAGAAAATAAAATATAAGAAAACTTAATTCTAACAAACAGGATGATACCAGTGACACTAGCATCAACATATCTTTGCACGATGATACATCATTAACAAGCTCAAACGATGAAATAAATTTATTAGAATTAAAAAAAAAACAATAATTTACAGCAAGATAAAAATAATTGTATTGTGTGTAATGGACACTATTCTCAGAGCAAAGAAGAATGGTACCAATGAAAAATATGTGAAGGGTGGACACATGAGTCTTGTGGTCACAAAGGAGTGATTAATTTATTCTGCCAAAAATGTTTTTAATTGTTTTATCAGAGTTTTATAAAAGTATTATTAATGATTAAGATTATTGTAAGATGATTATTTGAGACTGATCAAAAGCTGTGATTTTTACTTACGTTTAATTTTGATTATATTTAAGAGTATTTTAAGAGATATTAAAATTGTTAAAAACTAGTTTGTTTGTACAAAGTGGAATCTGGCTCTTTCATAGCACACGGCAGCTCTTTCATTGACAGGCTGTTTTGAAAGAGCCAATTTCCCATTTTTTTTAAAGTAGCTATATTTCAGATTTCTTACATTGTTACCTAGTTTTTTTTTTTATTTCAGTATCATAACTAATAGACTGATAATTGAAAAAAAGTATTTTTGTTTAAAAACAATCAGCCTAAAATGTTTTTATTTAATACTTTTTAAAACTGGCTCTTTCATGCACACTCTCCACAGCTCCTTATGTTAGCATAATCCTATATTGATTTCATGAAATAGTCATTCAATAGGATTACATGAACTTAGAGAGTTGTATTGATGACTTTTATGATTATAATTCTATAAACAAACATGTGATAAAGCCGCGAATCATATTTAGATCAACATACAACCTGGTACTGACCATGTACTGACCTACAAACAGCAAAAAACGTCATTTGAATGTCGCGGGCTACCATGGCGCTTTCGCCATAAAGACAGTGAGGTTCTACGAGTATGAGTGAGCCACGCTCGAGGTCGGTCGTTCTGATTTGATTAATGTACCTACTCATTTGCAATCAATCTGCCTAGCCTTTTCCCAACTATATTGGGGTCGGCTTCCAGTCTAACCGGATGCAGCTGAATACCAGTATTTCACATGAAGCGGCTGCCTACCTGACCTCCACAACCCAGTAACTGGGTAATACGATACCCCTTGGTAAGACTGGTTGTCAGACTTTCGGGCTTCTGACGACCCGTAACGACTGTCAAAGATCCACGAATGACAGCCGGGACCAACGGCTTAACGTGCTTTCCGAGGCACGGAGGAGTCTCGGTATGTAAAGATGGTCACCCATCCACAGACCAACCCCGGCAAGCGTAGCTTAACCTGATGGATCGACCCGTGCGGCAGTTATTACTTAGCCACGAGCTCCTCCTCATTTGCAAATACTGTAAATAGTATATTGACTAATTATCCAAACTAACAATATAAAGAGTTAAATAGTTTGTTTGTTTTATGAGGCTATCTCTGGAAGTACTGATCCGATTACAAAAGTTCTTTCACTAATAAAAAGCTACACTATTGCCGAGTGCTTTTTAATCGTCAACTACTTAAATGAGAACAAATTTAAAACATGCATTAAACGCACACTATGTCGACAAGCATACTATAAGTTGGATGATTATAATTATCGTAGATAAAAATGCTTGGCTTAGTGCTGGTCCTGCTCCACAGCCACTTGGGCTAACAAGTAAAAAAAAAAAAAATTTGGAATACCTACTTAGTTGCATCCCCATTTTAATTTTTCCTGACATTATGAATTTAATGTTTATTTTATTTATTTACCCAAGTTTTGATTGTTGAATACTCCAATAGATAATAATGATTGAGTAGTAAAATTATTTTAATCTCACAAATACATTGCAAACCATAGTTTTGTATAATTTAGAAGCATTTATTTTTCACTTTTTGTAAATGTGAGTACCCATGGAGTCGTTTACTATGTTATTATCATAGACGTATAATATACGTCTATGGTTATTATGTTGTATGTTGACTTGAAAGAGCAGGGTAGTTGAGAGTATGTCATGCTCACTTAATGTCTCGCTGATGGTGGCGAGTGTGTTGGATCATTCGGTTCCCTACAAAATGGTTGAGCTGGATGGTGCTGATCCACGCGTCATGTTCGTGAACGGGCGCCGTCAGTTGAGACTCTTCTGCCAGGGCTTATTTTTAATCGTTTTTTTTACATTGTTCTCAGATAGCAACAAGAGTAACCCAGGATTTTGTAATTTCTATAATTATTTAAAAGAGTGTCCTTGGAGTTTCTCGCCCGTTCTTCTCCATTGAGATCCTCGTTTTGGAATGGGCAACTAGCTTCAACTTTCTGACTAACTATAAACGCTTTGAGTTTGAGTTTAATGGCGAGAATAGAGAGTAGACTTTGTCTTCTAGTCAGAATAAAATAAATAAACGTAGGTACTATTCTTATTCATAAGTTGCACTTACAGATTTTCTCATAGACGGTGATAAAAAGGAGAGTGTTCACCTCGGACCTCGAGAGCAACACTATTTTAAGCTCGAGTGACGTACCTACTTTGAACCCCTCGCTACTCTCGGGATTCTACCCTAGAATCCTTCGCTCCACTCTGGATTCAAAGAAATATACTCTCGGCTTTAAAATAGTTGTTTGCTTCCTAGGCGAACAATCTAATTACCAACTATCTGTAAGTAGGTTTGTAAAATACTTTTACACGTCAATCATATTTTAAAAATAAAAACTAGATGAGGTCGGTATTAGAATTGTTCATTCAATCCAAACAAAGTATCTAATAGGTACCTAACTTTCACATTAATAATCCTCATTTTGATAATAAATGGCTATACTAGAGATAAGTATTACAAAAAAGCCTCTCTGATAAGCATGTGTAGATATATATCTATCAGTCTATCTATCAGTGCATCTCTCCCCAGCTACCCAGTTATCGAACGTGGTAACATTAAAGCCGATAGCCATTAAGATTAGACGATTACATCACAGCAATGTTAAAAGTTTAAAACTCATGTTCATAGGCGATATTATATTTAGGCCCTTATTACAGAACCCCACTCAAAACTCAAGCATTACTTAAAACTCGTTTAAAGTCTTTTGATTGGTTGAAACTAGTTTTAAGTAATGCTTGAGTCCTGAATGAGGTTCTGTAATACGGGCCTAAATCTGGCAGTGAAGTAATACTTCAATGCCTATTAATACCGAAGTTTATAAGTAGGTACCTACTAATGCAGTATTTGGTATTGTCAATAAACTTTGTTATTTATTTACAGTAAAGAGAGTTCGACACGTTATTAATTACGTATCGAATGGATGCCAATGTAATGGTCTTGCGTTTTCCTCAAGATAGGTATTAAGTACAATAAGCACGTTAACCCTGGAGTCGGGATTTGTGCTCGCCCCCTATTACATGGGACTTAAACATAACTGGCGAAATATGAATGTTCGGGTACTATAGGTACAGCTCTGACTTAACCCTTCGGGGAATACAAGCGTTAAGTTATGTTATATCTTGTTACTCGATCCAGCCGTGCGTTAAAGCCTATCGATCTTGCTTGTGGCCATAACAGACACACACAGTACGTTGTGGTCAGCCCGCGAGCCGTCAGGTCAGTCGGTCTAAAGGAAGGCTATCCATACTATTATATGAAAGCCTTCAGTTGGGCGTAGCTATGCCAAAATGAACTGATGGATATTGCAAGATTCTTAAGAGGGAACAGGGCCTGCGATTCTTCGTACAAATGAATTCCTCTTTTTTCTTCCTGAATAATGCCTCTAGAGCCACCATTTTTTTTCTTCATAAAATAAAGGTCTGCTGTAGACAGGTTTCTGTTATTTCCTTTTTTTCAACAACTTATTGGTAAAGAAAATATGACCTTCCAAAAATTACAAAAATGCCCCATTTTTTCCACCGTGAGAACTACTAAACGGATTCGAAAAGTTTTGAACATAAAAGAAAATGATAAAGACCTAGACATACTCTTTCTTAAAATTTTAATGTAAAAAATAATTGAATCGGTTCAGTTTTCGAGGAGAAAAAAGAGGAATACGAAACTTCGATCTCGTAATTTTTTTGCATTGTCCTTATCGCACTTTGCGGGGGCAGACTTGAGGTAATACGACGGCAATATTTTCTTCATATAGGTACCAATTTTGCAAATTCTTCGTAGGCCCTGTTCCCTCTTAACGTTTAAATCCCCGCTGATGCGCGATGCAAAGAACACGGCACCGACACGGCACGTGACGCTGATGCGAAGAGTTCAATAAATGTAAACTGATGTTTTACACGTATTGTGGACTATTTCTGCTGGATAGTACTTAAGGTACCCGACAGTTAGTTCCGTTAGATCTTTTTGGTAGAACTGGAACCAGTTATTCTAATGTACTGACCGGAGTCCTTTCCATCAACTGTGTTGCAGAGCAGCTGGAGGCAGTTCTTGATGCCATTGGAGGCGCCGCCGGTGAGGCAGATGTCCTGCCACTCCGCCTTGTGCCCGTCGCGGCGCTCGATGTACTCGGCCACGTGGCGCCGGATCAGCTCGATGCCGTGCGACATCGTGTACGAGCCCACTGATTGGCCGCTATGTACATATACATTAGAGTTCATAAATAATGTAAGAGATTTGCTGCTTGATAGTGGATTCGAGAGCATTGTTTACTCGACCTCGTAATTGCTGATTATGTATTAAACAGTTTGTATACACACATATAAACAGGCAAGAAGAAAGGAATAGAATATACTCGATCTACGTTTGATAAGGATGTAACTATCTATCAGTAAAAGACAAATAGACCTTGTGGTTCTATGACGTGCGAGTGACATTGAGACAGCGTGATAAAGCAATTATGCCGTCGACTATACAAACATGCCTAGTGATTAGTGGCACAACTAAACAGGGTTTAGTTTCCCATAATGTGACTATTACAAGATCAGTACGCCGCGTCACGGTGTGGCAGAACCTCAGAACACACCGTTAATTTGAAAATATACGAAAAAGAGATTTTGAGTGTAAAGCTTCGTGCAGACTTGCGCGACGCGACAGCGCGACGCGACACAGGTTATTTTTATACCGTGAACTTTTCTTAGAAATTGTATTGTTCGAGTCGCGTTGCGCCGTCGCGTCGCACTGGTCTGCACGAGCCTTAAAGCCTTTGAGGCTGAGGCTACTTTTAATTTTTCCAGGATATGTATCCACATCAATTTTTTTTAAACCGGCCGAATGCGTGTGCGTTGTCGACCACGCACAATGAAGGGTTCCGTAGTTGGGATGAATTTATCCCAAGAACAAACTTAACATTGTAGTTGAAAAACATGTTATCCCATACGGAATTTATGGAAGAACATGTTTTTGAAACTGCACAATTAGCTGTGATAGTTTTCCTTTTAACTTCGCTATATATTACTACTGCTGTGATTTTTTTCACAAATCCAAGTACATATAACCATTTAGCTGGAAGGGGGGACACAGGACTCTACAAAAATTTGAACTTTAAAGCAAAAGCAAACGGATCCCTGAATTGAAAAATAGTTTCCACACCCACAATATTTTTGGACGACCTTTCCAACGACATCCCACACCATGAGATAGACAAGAAAAAAATAACATCCCCATTTTACGTGTAGGGGAGGTAGGTACCCTATTTTTTTTTTCTTTTCTTGATTTTATTTTACCGCTTTGTCGGCGTGATTAATATGTAACTAAATGTACTTATACCCATGCCAAATGTATTTGTTATATAGTATATTTATTTATTAGTCTGTGCCAAATAAATGTATTTTCTTTCTTTCTTTCTAAATTACCTACAGCTTTCTAGTGCAGTCTCTGAGCTAAGCCGCGGAAAGACAGACAGATGGACATGGCGAAACTATAAGGGTTCCTTGTTTACTACGGAACCCTAAAACGATGTCAACTTACCCACAACCGCCCAATATCGCACGAGCCCTGTCCTGCACGTCGGATGGGTATTTGGCTGATTCAATGAGTTCAGGGTTAACGACGCATGCCAAAACCTGCGCAAAAAACATATATATCTATATACTACACTGTATTATTTTTCCAAAATCAGATCCGTTAGCGGACCATCCGTCGCGGACGTCTGTCAAACGTAGCGGACGGTCGTCAAACGCAGCGGAAGGCCTATACCTACTTCCTTCACGTTACTTATGATGAATAATATTTTACCGTAACTACACAAGTCATTAGATATTATACGATTAGCTAACAGGCCGGTGTCGGTCTACGAATGAGTTGAATGAATGTGGTAAATAATAACATAAAATTATGTAGCTAGGTACAAATGTTTACTATTCTCTGGACATTCTCCGCACCAAGATTCGATTGCCCTTATCTGTGCGTCAAGCGACAGGCATATAATGAAAAAACAATAGTAGGCTTTTTCATTGCATTAGAAATAAACTATTCTTTCTTTACTTCTTTCATTATTCCAATTCTAAGTAGTTTGTTTACTAATACAGCATTATTGTGTAAACTACATGATATTATAATACAATTGTCATATTATTTACCTCGGAGGAAAATGAGCTCACCATATCATGCGATACATTTCCTTTCATATTACGTTGTTATAAATATAATGGAAAAATCTTTTCCGGTGATTACCTTTCTTATCAAAATATTTCATACATAGCACTACGTTTATTTACCATTAATTATTCTCAGAGTACTTATTTAATATTATTAGGGCATTTATAATACTAATATTGCACTACACTATTTTTCTTTAATGTTCACTATTATCAGGCGCTTAGGTACACCCTGTTCCAAAACTATTTGATGATTTAACCACTTTTGCCAACAATTATTATTGTTTGAATAACATTATAAAATTGTAAGTGAAAAATCATCCACGAAAATTGTGGTTATTAAAATAATAAAATCACACAATTTGTAAGTGGCACTACAATTTGCCATCCACATCCACAGATACGTTTTCTGTCCCATTTATTTACATTTTCATTTAATTGTTTTGGAACAGAGTACCTATAGCTTGACCGAGTCAGTAAACCTGTTGCCAAATTACAATATTTGTTTTGGGTATTGGTTGACCATAATGACAACAAGCAATCAAAGGATTTCTATGATATCTAACAACTGATTAAATGTAAGTCTTCAAAAACCGTTTGTTAATAACCATACCTGTCTGATGAACGTGATGGGCTGCTGCCCCATAGCGTGCGCATCTCCGATGTTTGCCTTGATCACCCTCTTGAACGGCTTCTGGGCTCCCTGGCGAAATATCAAGAATTATAGAACAGTCTTTATATTTTCAAATGACGAAAACTTCGAACAGTCGATGTTACAGCTCTTGTACCACATCCATCACCATGATGTAAGTAATGAATGATATAATGTAGCGGCACAATGTGACAATGAGGACCTTTACATGTTACGTTAGCGGTTGGAGTCAATGTTTGCGGTACTACAATGGAGCTGGATTAGAAACGGCCTCTAACTCCTGCTGTCTAGACTCAATTAAACCATATACCTTTTATTATTCTACTGTAATCTACATTAAATTACATAAAAAATATGTATGACACCATGGCCCATATTCAAAAACGATGTTCAAGCATCTATCTAAATAGGTATCTATTCTAAGACAACTTATTTCACAGAAAACTTATTTTTACTCAATTATAGCTTTCAGTCAAGATTCAAACTTGACGGGTGCGGGTGTCTGTTGTTGGTCTAACGAAAATTATATTAAAAAAAAAACAAAAAACCCGACTGCAAAAACACAACTTAAAGAGAAAAAGTGAGTTCAAAAACTAAAACCCGGCTACTGAAAAATCACTCTCTAAAAAGCATGAAACAATATTTCAGACAGAAATCAAGACAGTTAAAAAATGGTCGACGTAAAGCCGAAATATTAACGAAATATTTTCTTTTGTGACTTTGCAGTCGGGTTTTTTTTTTTTCAATCATTTGCTTAAGTTCAATCTTTTCAGTTTTAGTTCTGTCCTTTGTTAGCGTACTTTTCGTTAGTTTGTGTTGAAATGGTAGCATAAAAATGTTTTAATAAGTATAAATATTTGGAAGTAGGTTTCGCCCGCGTGGAGGTCGGAAATTATATCACGAGAACGTTCTACCGGGATAAAAAGTATCCTATGTGTTAATAAAACATTTGACAAGTCAAATGTCCTGAAAAGACGTAATAGTCTGACAGTTAGAGTTATTTCCTAATAGATTAATACTAGAATAACACTTTGGATCGTAAAACCATCGTAAAACACTAGCTAGTAGGTACTACTACTACGTGATATTTCACAGTCAAGAACTAACTGCCAAGAGCGATTCCTAAAATATACGATTGATTCATGCACTGAAAAGAAAATTTCATTCAAAATCATGTTTTTCTATCTAAATGGACTTAGCCATACACAACAATTATATACAATTTTAATTCTAATTGACAGTATATTTTAATGTCTGTACATTACTACTTATACGTTTCCATACGGATTGCTATGTTATTTACTTTTAATAGGTATTTCCACTCGTTAGGTTAGGTTAGGGTTTCGGAGGAGCTCGTGGCTAAGTAATAACTGCCGCACGGGTCGATCCATAAGGTTAAGCTATGCTCGCCGGGATTTGTCTGTGGATGGGTGACCATCTTTACATAACGAGACTCATCCGCTACTCGGAAAGCACGTTAAGCCGTTGGTCCCGGCTGTCATTCGTGGATCTTTGACAGTCGTTACGGGTCGTCAAAGCCCGAAAATCTGACAACCAGTCTTACCAAGGGCTATTACATATTACCCAGTTACTGGGTTGTGGAGGTCAGATAGGCAATCGCTCCTTGTAAAATACTGGTATTCAGCTGCATCCGGTTAGACTGGAAGCCGACCCCAATATAGTTGGGAAAAGGCTAGGCAGATTGATTGATTTCCACTCGGTAGGTGCCTTTTCATACATAAACTTTATTATTGAGTCAATCGTCCATTAATCGCGTCAGGCTAGAAAGGGGGGCAAGGGTTCGAAAAAGTCACGAAATATCACAAGGGAGGTTAAAAAGATGCTAAAAACATCACGTGATTAATGGACGACGACCCCTTTTTCCAAATCTTTGATTTGAAACGTTTATATAGTTTTGGTACAAGTGAGATCTTATACCTAAGTGACGTTGTATTCTGCCTGCAAGCAAGCGTGCAAATTTTTTAACAAGTTTGCATACTACATTATCTAGTAACTATTTACTAAGCACAAGAACTGCCTTTGAACAATGGCTTATGGAAATATGTAGTCTTAACTTCTAAGTATCTACGGAGGTCGTGTAAATGACGTGTATTTTACTGATAACGGTTTTTATGATGACGACAATAACAGTTGTAAATAATCGAACGATGTTATGTTACTAAATAAAACGTGAGTTTCTTATCATCACTTGCCGTACTTTGTACTCTTAAAATAAATAATGTACAAAAACATCTCAGCGCATCTCTGAACAATAAGAGTAGGTAAGCAAACCTTACAAAATGTAATGCATCATTACGAGGCATTAGGTTCCTATACCTACTATGGAGATCATTTAAGTTCTTCATCATATCCTCATTTCTGCATGCCTGAGGCGTGACCATACGGCCATTTGATAACACTCCTTAGATCGGCAGAGACTATGGACAGCAAGGAACACGTATCTCTAACACGTTCTCATAGGAAGCTACCGCATTCCTCCATTTAACACCTCCATTTGCCCATTCCTGCATATTCTGAATATGAATAGCTCTGACGGAATCGACTCCTGCGCACATGAATTATTAGTGGACATTCACCAATAGCGCGGGATCGTTAACCGCGCACTTCCGGCACTTTGCGCTCATGTATTTTCGAGCATCCTTTTCGCTACACTGAGGATATTATACAGTTAAAACAGCAATATCCTGCTTGTCTAACGTAATTTTGCCTCTTTTTTAAGGTTCCGTACCTCAAAAGGAAAAAAACCGGTCAAGTGCGTGTAGGGCCACGAACAACGAAGGGATGGGATGAATTTATCCCAAAAAACAAACTTAACATTGTAGGTACCTAGTTGAAAAACACGTAACTTCATTTGGGCTTTGAAGGTCGGAGTTCGAAGGTCGGTTTTATGACCCGTAAGTTCTTTCGATTTCTCCAATTTGTTTGACGTTTAGTATCGCCCCGGTGAGAATGTCACATCAACCTACCCGAAACTGTCAAATTTTCACAATCAACTTTGAACCTTATATTTTAGTGATAAAGATGAAAATCTATTAAAGAAATCTGACAGATTGTAGTAGGTTGACGTGCTGCCGTCTGTACATAGCTGCCAAAGATACGTATTATAAACCATATTTATCCAATGTCTCAAATCGACGCATGTGCATAAGATTTAGAATCACCTTCCAGTCGTAACCACGACCTTGACAGACCTTGACCGACTGCTCACAGCTATGCCAGTCTATGTTACAACAAGGTGTTATGTATGGCAACATTTGATACCACTGCGCTACCAGTTGACCACACACTTTTCACACTCGGTTGGCGAGAGAATCCGTATTGCTGACAGTCGCGAGTCGCGACAAGTGCGAAGAATCGCCTTGATCTGCATTGGATTGAATAGAAACCTTAATTGTTTATGCATAATAATATGAGAAAGAATACCTAAGTACAAGACTTTCATATTGGGAAGTCAGCTCATCTCATTCTATGCCTGTGCTTCGAAATTTTTCTTGGACGTAAGTTTCTAAGAACACGACCCATATGGATTGCAATTATTCTATGTGGCTGGTGATCTAGGTACTGATAATGGAATTGATATAAATACGAATACGAACTCAATTGTGAAATATGTAGCTACCTAGTAAGCTCACGCGCAAATAAACCGTTCCAATTTGCGTACGAAATAGGTAGGTACCTACCTACGACGTGGAACAACGAAATAAAAGGACTCGGATGCTATTGGATAATATTGCATCATGCAGCTTAAACAACAAGCCGATTGATAGCAGTGAAATAGCCTAGAAATAGATAGCCTAGGAATAGCTAGCCTAGGTAGGTATTTGGAATATTTCCATAACGAAACTGAAAACAATGAAAACCTTGCAATGGCGTAAAATCGATATGAATATGCATTATATAGTGGCGCAGTGTGTGCCTCTAAGGAACGAACGGCGGTCATGCATGCAATCATTTATCTAATTAGCTCAAACCAATATGGTCTGAGCTAATTACCTACACTGCGGTTTTATTTCGTTTTCAAGACATCATGATCAAATGTCCCAAGACATGAATCTCCTGACTCTTTTGGTGGATCCGATTGATTCCATTGATGCAATAATTGGTTATCTTGATAGCTAATAAACTTTCAACCACCGATCATCACCCGGAACTGTGATAACTGATAACTGTTCGAACTAAGGTTTCCTTTGACCATTGGACACAAAGACGCAGTCATCATCATCATCATATCAGCCGAAACACGTCCACTGCTGGACATAAGCCTCCCCCCAAGCGTCGCCAAAACGACCAGTCCTGTGCTTCTGGCAATAAGCGGATTTCTACGGCCTTGTCAAGGTCATGTGTTCAAAGACGCATTGAAGTTACGTAAATCTAGTAATGTTTGCAGTTAATTTGGCCAAACTTCAACCTGGTAATTTCCGCAGTCTACGCCAGTTGTGACTAATGCGGCGAGACAGGAGATTTCCATTCCATGACGTAGTCCAGTCACAGTTAGGGCTACCAACCCTCCGGGTTTGAATAATGCATCTCCGGGCTACGGGTTGACATTTGACATCGTATATCTCCGGGGTAGACGGGGTGGGCGCGAAGTTCAAAGTCCTATCGCTCGCTCTGCTTCTTTTTTTTTTTACTATTTTCCTTAAAGTTGGCAGCTCTAGTCACAGTGCTGCAGCTAATAATTTATGGAGGACATCTGCTAGGTCATTCTTTATTGATTATTACCCAATACCTATTACATTACAATCTTTAATTGTTTGACGATAAATTATCCAAGTAAATACCTAAATCAGAATCATTACGTAAGGTGGTAAACTGTCCACTAAGGTTGTGTACAGTTTAAAAACACGACCCCTCTTTTGGAATTCGCCAGTCAGTGGAAAAAAAGTAGAACTTAGTATGTACTCATAATTTATGAATATTAGTCTATTATCAGTCATATGTATATTTTTTATTCTGTAAATTATTATATAAGTATAGACATAAAATTAGCAAAATTAAATAATTTATGAATTAGATTTTTTTGATCGGGCATTGTGCATTATTAGATTACACCTACACACTCTAGATAACATCAGACTATTGAAAGCCGAGTGTAAAGATAGAAGTTTACGCTCATAAATATTATGTAAAGGTGATTGCATTAGCTATTATCTCAACAACATGCTTAAAAGTAGATAATTATTTTTTTGTTGTAGATAAGCCACGGTTTTATTATAGCATGGAATCTTTCACAAGATATGAGGAAATTTCTTTATGTTTAATTTTAGTTTAAAAGATAACAAAATAATCTTAGACATCTAACATAATTAGAGGATTACAGTAATTACTTTTATAATTAAAGTGAACATAAAGTAACAACATAAAACTGTCAAAAATGAAAAACTTTCCCACCAAGACAACATAATATTTTTTTCCCTTCTCATGCTCTGAAAGTGCTTATTTGTGCAGGTTACAGGCTGCACAAAATCGAATTTTGTGCACTAGTGCACTAACGTATCTACTCATAAATGTATCTATAATAAGGCAAAGACATAAGTATCTACTCATAAATGTATCTATAATAAGGCAAGTTCATAGATAGAATTTGTTATTTTATAATATTTACTTTAATTTATTTGCCTTATGTGTTTTTACGACATAAAAGATATAAAATTTAAATTCAAGTATGGTAGGTTAGTTAATTAATTTAAGAAAATTATTATTACAAAATTAATTTAATAGTAGGTTGTATAGGTCTGCAGCCCAGGCCTTTAAATATCAATTTCGTAAGATTTAAAAAAATAAAGCGGCGGGAAACAGATCTTCTTTTTTAATTAAAGAAATGTTATGTTATACTACTGTTTTATTTCCTCGCAATCGAAGTGAAAAGCAGAGTTTATAACTCGTCCACAAAACCATTTTATCCTCGACGTTACTATCAACTATACTATTGTTGCTAAGTCTGGTATAAAAATGGTTCGTTTTGTGCACTAGTTGTAAAATCTACTATATAAATGAATTTGGTAACTACTTGCTTTAAGATTTTGTCCATAGTTCTAGACTGAACTGTTAGTTTGAGATAATAATCGCTTACTTCCCACCCCCACGTGAAAAAAGCTTGATTATTTATAGATAAAATTTAAATTTATAGATTTTCATTTTTCTCCACTCCCGCACGAAAGAAGTGTCTTTCCTCTACGAAAACAGTGAGGAAAATTGGTTTTTCCTCACTGCTTGAACAGTGAGGAAAGTTGGTTTTTCCTCACTGTTCGAACAGTGAGGAAAGTAATGATCCCGTTCAGAAACTAACCTTGCCTGATTTTTTTATGTTAAGTTTTAAAGATATTTTAAAATATAAAGAATTATTTTGATTTGCTTTGTGTCTATTTAATTTATTTACCTATGATGACTGAATACTTTCTTGCTGGGAGTGGTGAAAAGTTTTGTATGCAACATGTGAGCAAGTTCATTTGCTATTCGTTTTGTTGAGAAAAGAAAATCAGAACTCATAGGAAAAACGAACTTTCCTCACATGTTGGATAAATAACTATTCCCATGGAGCCCAGACTGTCAGCTGTCTGATTTAATTTTTTGTTACAATAAAATACCTTACAACATACTAGAACTAAATGAAACGAAATTTTAATCTTGTAAAACGCACACTATGCTGTCAAGCATTTATAAGCTGGGGGATTACATTGCTGACAAAAATCTTGGCTTAACGCTGGTCCAGCTCCACAAGGGCGCATAAACTAATTGATTAGTATTCGAAAATCTTGTTGGAGCTACTGAAGATTGCAAAAACTCTCTTTGAATTGTATAACTTCAATCTCTTAGTATTTTATAATTGCATAGCACATAAAGCTACCATTAACTGGGCACGTCTTTCATTGACTTGATGTGCCCTGGCAGCTGGGAGTATGTCATGCTCACTCAAATGTCTCGCTGGTGGTGATGTGTGTGTTGGATTGTTAAGTTCCCTTCAAAATGGTTGAGCTAAACGGTGCTGATCCATGCGTCATGTTCGTGAACGGGCGCCGTCAGTAGAGACTTGTCATCTCTTATCTGCCATGGCGTTTTTAAATTTTTGAATAATTTTTTTAATTTTTTTTATGGACGCTTTTTGCATACACGTCTTTCTATATTGTTCTCAAATGTAAAATTTCAACATGAATGATGTTACCAATATTTTGTAACAATATTATGATCTAAAAGAGTGTCCGTGGAGTTTCTTGCCCGTTCTTCTCCATAGAAACCTACGCTTTGGAATTGGCAACTAGCTTCATATTTCTGACTGACAGACCCCTAGACAATTCAAATGTGCCTGTAAATGGTTTAATTGAAATATAAATGCTTTGAGTTTGAGTTTTAAATCTTTGCCAGTAAACCAACCAGTTTGATTTCATTCAATAAATGAATAGTGAAAGGGAATAGTAATATAGGGCATGTGGCTGAGCAGTGTTCTATTAATGTACTATTCATTAAAAGGATATCCAACATCCGTCTTAGGTCCTATGTTTTTGATGCATGTCTTTCTATAATGAAACTTATTGTAGGGAAAGTTAATTATTTCAAGTCACCAGGGAAAAGAATTGTAGGTCTGAAGTTGACAACATTAAATAAAATTAAAATGCCAATTTCACACTTCTTAGTTTATTTTTACCACAGTAATGATCGGGGCATGTCCATGTTGTGTATAAAAATATTTGAGTATCCATGCAATTTTAAAACTTATCTGGCTATTGCGTTGTGTACTGTGACAATAAGATACTCACTAAATCTCTTGTTCAAAACTTACCAACCTAACCTAACAGCTTTGGCTTTGAAAATAAATTTTTAGCACTTTGCTAGTCACCAAGCACTTAAATTAAAAAATTATTGCTTGGTAAGATATTTTATAAAAAAATCAATACATTGATTTGATATTAAAAACTGCATACAATTTTGTAGTCTAAATAACATATTGATTGTTTAAAATAATTTGTATTATTACCAGGTTATTATCCATCAGAATAATGTAACATTATGACCATAGAGTTCCACTCTTATCTCACAAATGTATGAATATTTTAACATCACTAACAACAAAACAACCCGTGGTTAGTAATTAGTCAGATGAGTATGACTTCACTCTGATGGACAGTCAGTTTAGTGAAGTTATTTCATACAATACCAAGCAAGATTTCACCTACATTTTAATGTAGTACTTACTGACAAGGTAACATAATTAGCAGTATGGTACATGCTCATGCAAGTGACCTTGTTATCACATGTTAAAATTCAATTTGAAATAGTTATGACAGAACTTTCACTGTGATTGCTAAAATCAATACTTATTTATTATTTTTATTTACGTCAAAACAATTGACAGCATCTCAGCTTTTGGAATAGAAATATTGAGTGGGCTTTGATTAATCAAACAAACCTATTGTCGGAGGATTATTTTAGCCTAGTTAAAATGAAAATTGTATACAACTTTATAATATGAAATAAATAAATACCTTTTCAAGCTCCTTTTCGATTTCAGCGGCGCGGATGACAAGAGGTCCACGGACCGCATATTCCAATGTTTTAATGTTGGGGTTCAAAGATTCTAATGTAAGGGTTTTTCTCTGTGACGCCATGGTTCGGACGCTCCTGTGGTTTCTGTGCGTTTGTAACAAAGCTGCCTCGCTTAACGTTATCTCCGACCGCACCGCTGCGCCGGTCAAAACGCGACTAGCGTGGCTTATCAACTTTATCTGCGACATGGTGTCGGTAACTAATCGAACTACTTTATATACGTCACCGTGGTTGCGCACTGCACACAAATCGCGAAACACGCCGATTAATATCTCAGGATTTAATTATGAATATATCAGGAAATTTGAGAACACTCAACTACTTACAAACGTTGCACAAAAACTGGTTAGCGTGAACTTCGTCGCTCTTATTTATCGAATGGTTCGATCGATACGTGTGTGAGCTCGACGATAATTTATTTAAAACAACGATGTGAGTTCCACTGAAAAGCGAATCCGATACTGATTGTGATTAGCTAGGTACTATAAAATTATACGGCGTTTATACGATACTGACGACTTCATGAGTCCACTGACACGGACACTTGCTTCGATGACCCCTCCGTAGGTTATCGTATCAACCCGTGATAACTGATAAGTGATACTGATAACAACACAACAAGTAAATAACTAATAATGCGATATCATTTCTTCTTTCTTCCAAAATTTAATAAGTTACTTATTAAGCATAGGTTCACAACCGAAAACTCTAAAAACTAATAGACTATATCGAATAAAAGTATTAGATAATCAACGTTACGTAAAAAATTTGAAACTTAGCTACTACTAAATGTAAGTAGGTATTGGTATGCTAATAGTGTAAATGTGTAAATAAAGAAATCACACAATCACACAATTATCATTGTGTATCAGTGTGTGTGCTGAGTAAAAGTGTTGCCAGCCGCAGCTAGCCCCACAAGTTGATAGATAGAGAGAGTACTGAGAGTCGCCACAGCACAGATTAAATAATAGTCTGAGTCACCTCTAGCCTGTTTTATTATATCTATCTAAGTATAAACCATAGCCATAAAATAGGTCGGACAGATTCTCGCTAACTCCCCACCGACCCTTGCTCGCAGAAGCGCCAGCCCGCGTTTTGCTGAGAAATGTAGTCTTAAATTCCCCGATTAATAATAATGAATCATCTTTGATCCAGCCTGTCCCAACTTGCTGTCCTCCCCCCAGCGACGCCCTAAGCCGAGGTCCGTACCCCACAGGGGGTGCCCTTAGCGAGCGTTCGCCTAGTTTTAATTTAGAATAGTTTTGCCCCTGGCTGGAGGCTTTAAGTTAGTAGCTTAAGGCAGCCGCAGGATTGACCGGTTAAGTAGTCATCACCTCAGAGGTGAGCTACGAGATGCCCTAGACAAAAAAAAAAAAAAAAATCTCGCTAACAAAAAACTGAGTCACACAAGAGTCGGCTAGCTATCTGTACGTACCATTGATATATAAATCATTGGTACGGTACAGCCATTGTACGCACACATTCACAAAGTAGTCTGCCATTTACGAGTCAACGTCAACACAGGCGATACGTCTACGCGGCGAATTTAAAACAAAAAAATACAGCATGACTGTCTTGTGCGGTGAAATGGTGTAAAAAGTTAAAAACCGTAGGGATCGAAAGAAAAAAAACCAGTAATCACGTTTCATAGGTAAATGAATAATTCACTTAATTCCCGATTATATCACAATCATCACAAGGCCAGTGCTGCCAATATTCACGTGTGCAAATTACCCGAAATATGGGAAATTTTAGATAATCAACGTTACGTAAAAAATTTGAAACTTAGCTACTACTAAATGTAAGTAGGTATTGGTATGCTAATAGTGTAAATGTGTAAATAAAGAAATCACACAATCACACAATTATCATTGTGTATCAGTGTGTGTGCTGAGTAAAAGTGTTGCCAGCCGCAGCTAGCCCCACAAGTTGATAGATAGAGAGAGTACTGAGAGTCGCCACAGCACAGATTAAATAATAGTCTGAGTCACCTCTAGCCTGTTTTATTATATCTATCTAAGTATAAACCATAGCCATAAAATAGGTCGGACAGATTCTCGCTAACTCCCCACCGACCCTTGCTCGCAGAAGCGCCAGCCCGCGTTTTGCTGAGAAATGTAGTCTTAAATTCCCCGATTAATAATAATGAATCATCTTTGATCCAGCCTGTCCCAACTTGCTGTCCTCCCCCCAGCGACGCCCTAAGCCGAGGTCCGTACCCCACAGGGGGTGCCCTTAGCGAGCGTTCGCCTAGTTTTAATTTAGAATAGTTTTGCCCCTGGCTGGAGGCTTTAAGTTAGTAGCTTAAGGCAGCCGCAGGATTGACCGGTTAAGTAGTCATCACCTCAGAGGTGAGCTACGAGATGCCCTAGACAAAAAAAAAAAAAAAAATCTCGCTAACAAAAAACTGAGTCACACAAGAGTCGGCTAGCTATCTGTACGTACCATTGATATATAAATCATTGGTACGGTACAGCCATTGTACGCACACATTCACAAAGTAGTCTGCCATTTACGAGTCAACGTCAACACAGGCGATACGTCTACGCGGCGAATTTAAAACAAAAAAATACAGCATGACTGTCTTGTGCGGTGAAATGGTGTAAAAAGTTAAAAACCGTAGGGATCGAAAGAAAAAAAACCAGTAATCACGTTTCATAGGTAAATGAATAATTCACTTAATTCCCGATTATATCACAATCATCACAAGGCCAGTGCTGCCAATATTCACGTGTGCAAATTACCCGAAATATGGGAAATTTATAGTTTTTTATAAAATTTATTTATATTACTAGATATTTTTTAAATTCTTTTTACTAGATTTCCTAAGGAAAATGAAGTATGGAGAAGTGATTGGATTCAAATTATTAGGAATTGTAACGGTCAAAACGATTGGATTCCAAACAAATACAGTGTAATTAGTAGCTAATGGCTTATAATTAAAACAACTAAAGGAGGACTACGGCTGTTAATTATCTGAATTTACGTACAACGCGTAAATTATTAAAATATTTGTGTTTTACTAAAAGGTACTTTGCATTACACTTTTAAATTAAAAGTTTTAATATTTGACTTGTATTCATTTAGTACTAATATATTATTATAATAACAATATTTGAAACTGCCTCGTTGGTCTAGTGGTCGCAAGCGCTACTGCTGAACTTGAGGTCCTGGGTTCAATTCCCAGGTTGGGCAGTGTCATTGGGTTTTTTTTTTCTGGAATTTCTCAGTAGCAGCCCGGAAAATGGTTTTGTGGCCGGTTGATGGCAATAGGGTCGCCCCCTATTACATGGGACTTAAACAAAACTGGCGAAATATTCGGGGAAACAAAGTGAGATGTTATGTTATGTTATGTGTCATTATTTATGTTATTTGAAGTTTAGTCAAACGAATAGGTTAAAACTAAGGCTTTTTCCGTCTTATTGCAGTAGGTACTGCATTATGACAGAAAATATATTTTTTAATTAGGAGACCGTCTGAATTAAAATTTATAAACATAAACATGCTTAGCACACGTTCGCACGGAAACAAAATATCGTGTCGGGATTTTATCGCGCACTGGATTTTCAACTCTCAGCGTTGAGCCGAGCGTTGAGAATCCAACGGCGCTAAGCAGAGCGTTGAAAACACAGTGCCGGAAAAAAATCGCCGCGGAAAAAATCACCCGTGGGAACCTGGGCTTAAGAATACGGCGACCGATGAATTGTCCGACAAACGAAATACGTAAATCATTTGCAATTTGAGCATATTTCCACCATTTTATGTTGATATTCGGAATTAGACAGTATTTATCTAGGCTTGTACAGAAGCCAGCACGTCAACCTACTCGAAACTGTCAAATTTTCCCAATCAACTTTGAACCTTATAATTTTGTGATAAAGTTGAAAATCTAGAAATTTGACAGATTGTAGTAGGTTGATGTGCAGCTGGCGTCTGAACACATTTTTTTTTTTTTAACTTACATAAAATGAAGCGAATTGAATTTCGCACATTTTTACATCTTAAATGACATCTTTTCATACTGTTTTTTCTGTATTATAAACAACAATATTTGTATCAAGTTACAAATTATAGAAAAAAAATTGGTAAACATTATTTTTCATTCATCTTTTTTGGTAATAGGGAACACATCCAAATGTATCATAAATTTTCAATAGTTATTATTGCTATCGCGTCAAGCAATAATTGTCAATGTGTGCGTACTGCTCACTGTACGTGTATAACGCTCCGTCATTAGCGCAACGTGCTTGGTAGGAATTCGTTCGGGTTATTTTTTGTCAGTCTAGCTAGACGATTAGGTACTTTACTTTTACGTTTGATACATTGTATTGTAATATTTCTGAAAAAATATTAATGACCAATTTTATTTTTATTGGAACGGGAGTAAACTGGTAGAAATCGTCCCCCTCGTGCCCCTCCATGCGACAATCTCTATGAGAAAGTATGAATTTGGACAAAATGAAAATCCAAGATGGCGGTTGCGAAAATTTTCGAGTTTTTTTTATCAAGGGTATCGTTTTCTTGGTTTTTAAGTATGCTAAAGCCGATAGTGAGGTCAAAATGTAAATCTAAGATGGCGGCTGCGAACATTTTCAAGTTTTCGTCATGGGTGTCGTTTTCATAGTTTTTGAGGATGCTAAAGCCGATAGTAAGGTCAAAATGTAAATACAGAATGACGGCTGCGAAAATTTTCAAATTTTTTGTCATTGGTATCATTTTCTTGGTTTTCAAGGATGCTAAAGCCGATAGTGAGGTCAAAATGTAAATCTAAGATGGCGGCTGCGAATATTTAAAGTTTTCGTCATGGGTATCATTTTCATCGTTTTTGAGGATGGAGGAACAGACAAGATTTTGACGATGTAAACAGTGCACTCTCAATGGTTACGGGTTGGTTTACGACAAATAACCTAGTTCTCAATGCCAAGAAAACGAAACGTGTAAAGTTTGCCCTTCCAAATGTTAGAAATCTAGGACCCAACATCGTCTTAGATACAGAGGTGCTTGAAACCGTAAACTCGGCAGTGTTTCTGGGCATAACAGTAGATGCCAAACTTCAGTGGGGGCATCATATATCTAGCCTAGCGGGAAGGCTCAGTTCGGCCGCCTACGCCGTCAGGAAAGTAAGACAATACACTGACGTTGATACAGCTCGGTTAGTCTATTTTAGTTATTTCCATAGCGTTATGTCCTACGGTATTCTGCTGTGGGGCAAAGCTGCCGATATTCAAAATATATTTGTCCTTCAAAAACGAGCTGTTCAGCTGGGTGCCAGAACTTCTCTGAGAGATTTTTTTAAAGATATTGGTATCCTCACTGTTGCATCACAATTCATTTTCGCCAACATTCTATATATTAGGCAAAATATACACTTTTACACTAAAAACAGTGACATTCACAATGTTAACACAAGAAACAAGGACAAACTACGAGCTCCCTTTCACCGGCTACATAAGGTTCATAACTCATTTGTTGGGCTTGGTATAACCTTTTACAACAAGCTACCCTCTTCTTTGCTAGATTTGCCTTTTAATGCGTTTAAAACTAAAGTAAAATCCAACCTTTGTTCAAAGGCATACTATTCTATCAACGACTACTTAAATGATAAGAATAGTTGGTCGCTGTGATTGGCTCAAGACAATGTTTATGTTCTTTCTCCAGAATTAGCCTACCTACTGACAGGTTATATAAGCTTAGGTAAATTGTTCATTTTATTTGACTTAATATGTCAATTTATTTTAATTTTATTATTTTTTTGTTGACATTATCTACTCATTAGAATGATTCATGAGTTGTATTGCAATATGTGGTTAGCTAGCGACCTCGACAAACTGATCATATTTTTTTAATTTTTTTTTTTTTTTTCCTGAAAAACTGGCAGCAAGTTCGTCATGCTCCCTTAGATGTCACTGCTTGCGGTAGCGTCGGGGGTCGGGTTGCCTCCTTCCCTCAAATATGGCGAGGGGGGTAATGGCTGATCTTTGCGTTAAGCTCGTGAACGGGTGCTGCTTGTGGTGACTGGTCGTCTTGCTGATCATGGTTTTGTTATTGTTATTAGTAATTAACTGTTTATTTATTTTACCTCGATGGTCCTAGTTTATCAATTATAACTCTAGTTACAGCTATATGTAAGCGGGCACGCCCTTTATGCCTGGAGGCTTTATTTTCTTTTTTAGATATTCTTTACGTTTAGTTATTTTAATTTCTGCTTGAGTATAGATCTCGATGTTTTTGGTTGGTATATGGGCGTGTGCTAGCTGTCATATGGCTGATAATTTATAATTTCATGTTTTGTGTTGTGTTATGTAAATTATTTTGCATATGTACTATTGTATAGAATCATTTTATTTTTCCTAATTGAACAGACAGCTGTGCTGCTGGGGAGTTTGTTGCGCCACTTCTTCTTCCCAGCGAAAGCACTAGGAAGTGGTGAAGGGTGGGCGTTTTGTGGGACTGTCTTATGTAACTTTGACGTTCGAAAAGTGCTGATTCTCAGCCTAATTTGAATAAATGACTTTTGAATTTTGAATTTTGATGCTAAAGCCGATAGTGAGGTCAAAATGTAAACCCAAGATGGCGGCTCGAAAATTTTAAAGTTTTCAATTTCAAATTCAAAAGTCATTTGTTCAAACTAGGCTGAGAATCAGCACTACATAAGACAGTCCCCCAAAACGCCCACTCTTCACCACTTCCTAGTGTTTTGCTGGGAAGAAGACGTGGCGCAACAAACTCCCCAGAAGCACAGCTGTCTGATCAGTTAGAAAAAAAAAAAACTAAATAATAGTATGCAAGATAATACCTACATTACGCAAAACATTATTTAAATTATAAATTAATAGCCATATGACAGCTAGCAAACGCCAATTTATCAACCAAAAACATCGAGAACTATACTCAAGCAGGAATAAAAATAATTAAACGTAAATAATATCTTAAAAAAAGAACCAGGCTTAAAGGGCGTGCCCGCTTACTTATAGCTGTAACTAGAAGTTATAATTGATAAACTAGGATCATCCACGTAAAATAAATAAATGTCGACGTCGCTAGCTAACCACTTATTGCAACTCATAAAAAACATTGTAATGAGTAAGATTATGTCAAGAATGAATTAAAATTAAATTAAAATAAATTGACATAAAAAGTATAATTATAAACAATTATATAAACTCATATAACCTGTCAGTAGGTAAGCTAATTCTGGAGAAAGAACATTTAAACATTGTCTTGAGTTAATCACAGTGACCAACTATCCTTATCATTTGTAGTCGTTGATAGAATAGTAGTATGCTTTTGAACAAAGGTTGGATTTTACTTTAGTTTTAAACGCATTAAAAGGCAAATCTAGCAAGAGAAAAGGGTAGCTTGTTATAAAAGACTATACACGTACCAAGCCCAAAATAATTTACGAACCTTATGAAGCCGGTGAAAGGGAACAAACACGTAGTTTTTATCCTTACTTCTAGTGTTAACACTGTGAATATCACTGTTTTTTGTGTATAATATGTATATATTTTGCCTAATATATAATATGTTGGCGAAGATGAATTGTGATCCCACTGTAAGGATACCGTTATCTTTTAAATTGCTCGAACAGCTCGTTTTTGGAGGACAAATATAGTTTTAAGAACAGCAGCTTTGCCCCACAGCAGAATAACGTAGGACATAACGCTATGGAAAAAACTAAAATAGGCAGAGCCGAAACTACTGGGACTAGGAAGTCTAGGAACGTGAAATTTTGCACACAGCTTCCTTAGATAATGTAGGGGAGTAGATAAAGTAAGGGGTTTTTGAAAATTCGAACATTAAAGGGGTGAAAAGGGAGGATTTAATTTGAATGAAAGATCTTATTCCTTGAGTTAATAGACTTGAAACTTGGCACGAATACTTATCTAAATCATAAAGGTTGACATTTTAGTTTTTCTATACTACCCCCTGAACGGGCATTGGGTGGTTCAAAGTTTGTATGAAAGAATTTTTAAATCTTAATGTTTGTATGGATTAAATCGAAACTAAGTATTTATAAACCGAAAATAAAGAATAACGTGTATCAAGGATTTTCGGAAACAAAACGGGGTGAAAAGGGCTAAAATATTATATTTGCATCGCAATGATCTCAAGATAGATACACGCAACGATATCTATTTTTTGGAATTTACTATTGAAATGAAATTGTATATTCTGTAATTAGGATATTGGAATCACTTTTACACGTCATCTTTTAAAAATAAAAATAATAAAATTAGCTAGATGAGTTCGGCGTTTCCTATCTGACTACTCTGAGAAGAAAGGCCGAAACAAACTCAGAGGTCACAGTCTCTTTTAAAGTCTGGACTTTAAAAGAGACTGTGTGTAATCTTGATCAGGCCATATGAGGACCATGTAGATTAGTCTGAAATGGTCTTTTGAGAAAATAACCACACAGATTTGAGTGGACCTGTCCTGTCAGTGCAAGCATTTGTCAGTAATCGTGGAGCTCAACTCAGAACTTAAGGAGCTCATCTCGACGAACAATAACAAAGAAAGGACATTTGCGTAGGCCGCATAAACTACTCAAACTGCCAGATCATCATTAAAACTAACTGAGAAAGAAAAAAAAAAAAAAAAATATCCACATAGTCCTCACATTCACAAAAATTTAAATAATATAATACTTTACAAAGTAATCTTGTCATTTTGTATAATATATTAAACAATGTCAATGTTTATATAATACTGGTATATTTCGAATGATTTTACTGAATAATTAGGTATACTTAATGTTAATTTTTACGATTTTATCACAAGGCTTAGCAGAGCGAGCAGCTCAATCCCAAGCTTTTTTATCTTCTAAATAATCTGAAATTTTATAGTACCCTCTTTTAAAAAGTTTTGTTTTAATACAGTTTTTAAATCGTTTAATGGGTAAGTTTCGAATGTCGATGGGAAGTTTGTTGTAAAAGCGTATACATTGACCCATGAACGAGTTGCCTACTCTGTGGAGACGAGTGCGATGTACAGCAAGGTTGTGTTTATTATGGTATTTAAACTATGAATATCGGAAATCCTTTTTAAATTTGATATATTTTTGTGTACTTATAATAGGTTTACAAAAATATATTGTGAGGCTACAGTCAGAATATCTATTTCTTTGAATTTTTCTCGAAGGAAATCTCTCGGAACTAGATATTCAAAATTGGGCCCGTTAGGTAGCGCTACAATCGAAGTTCAAGACGGTATTCTGTTCACAACACGTACACAATTTCTGAGCAGTAACTAACCTAACCTAACAAACAGTACATGCCTTGTACTGTAAATTTCATTTCATTTCATTTTGGCACAATTTCTGACTAACAGTACTAGGCTTACATGAATTCACGATAGTATTCAATCATTACGTTATGCTACTAATACAATTTGGATGAGGCAGAGAGGCTGAGTAAGCAGCAGATGACCCCACCTATCCACCATTTTCGTATGTTCAACGTTCTGTCAAACACCCTGTATATTTATAAAAATCTTAAATCTTATTTATAATATAATATATATATAAATACATACAAATATTGCTCGTTTAATAGTATAGGATTTTAATGGGCTTTGATTGATCAAAGCTACAAAATTGGAGAAAAGAATTACCTTTTTAAGCTCCTTTTCGATTTCAGCGGCGCGGATGACAAGGGGTCCACGGATCGCATAGTCCAATATTTTGATGTTGGGGTTCAAAGTTTCTAATGTAATTGCTTTATTCTGAGACGACATGGCACACACGGCTCACAGTTGCCCTTCACGGACAGTCCATTTCAGTGTATTTTTCTAGGTAAATAAGTGATTCTCTGCGGTTGTGCCGAAACTGCTTCGCCCGACGTTGATAACTCTGACCACAACGCTGCACCCAAGGAACATAAAAAAATAAGTAAGTACAAATATTATAATAATTATCTCAGATTAGCCAACTACGCACGCGTCTTATTAGTGCTCAAGGCTGCTAATGAGATATTTTTGACAAATAAGCCCAATTACTTTTTTGGCTCAAACCGGGATTCAAACCCTGGACCTCATTATCTTTATAGATGTTGCGCATCCCTATTTATGACAGTTCTTACCTTCAAGGACATGGTTGTCAAGTTTGTTAGAATTTTCATGTTGGTAGTTTTTTTATTTATTTGGCTAAAGACATGAATGAAGAAGATGAAGGTCATGAATTCTCAAAAACTGAAGATAAAGATATTTATTCGTCGGTTATGGTACGTACTAGGGTTAAGTATAATTATGTTCACGACACATCCGCTGCTAAAAGCGGCATACGAATATTTACATGGATATAACGTAACTTAAGTATTACTTTCTAATAACAATACAAAACGCTTAGACATAGACGTATCTTAGACACACATTTACATTTAGACTATTAAAATAAAACACTACAACAACAATATTTGTAGATATTATAAAACTAAATTAATCTAATAAGTATTACCCATAAACATAATAAAAAAATATTTCAGTATTAAAAAAATATTTTGGAGAAGCCATGCTTTTATATTTCTTTTGTAGTAATTATAGGGTATTTCTCTTATTAGTTTTGGAATATGGTTGTAAATTTGTATTAGCTGTTTCTGAAGTGGAGAGCGCTGTTTCAGAAGTGGAGAGCGCTGTTTCAAAATTGGTTTTTTAGCTTGGTGGGGTTAATGTTCTTTTTTTTTACTAGGGCATCTCGTAGCTCACCTCTGAGGTGATGATTAACCGGACAATCCTGCGGCTGACTCAAAGCCTCCAGCCAGGGGCAAAACTATTATAATTAAAACTAGGCGAGCGCTCGCTAAGGGCACCCCCTGTGGGGTACGGACCTCGGTTTCGGCCAAGCGGTTCTCGGCTCGAGAACCGCTTGGCGTGAATGTTCTAAGTTCCGCCTCTTATTTATATGCTCTGTGACTCGCTCTTGCGTCCAAAGTTATCCAAATAACAGTAGTATCATTGCCTTTTGTTTAATAGGATGAGTGAGAAATGTCAAACGAATAGCGATCACAGAGTTGATAGCATTGACATAGAAATAAATCAATGGTTGATAGCGACAGCGGCACTTCGATTACGTTTCGTTACCCATGATCTTAAGAGTACAAATAAATCTTTATTATTTTTAATTTCCTTAATTATTATTTGCTACATAATTGAGTTCATTGCGGTAGCATCTATTTAAAATGAATTAAAGTTAAAAATTTACAATATTTAAACAAAAACCATCAAAATCCGCTGTCATTTTGTCAGTTTTTTTTTAATTTTTATTTTTTATAAAGAAAACAAAATGACACTTGACAGCAGATAAATCGCATCTTGGAACATTGACATATAAATTGGAATGAAACGTTATTATTATCTGTGTGATACTTTGATCGAGCACTGACGCAAACACAATGGGCAAACGCAATTTCAGAACGTTTACTTGGAATTTCAACGTCAAATTAACATTACAAACGTCAAGTTGACAAGCCGACATTCACTCAATGACAAAAAAAAAATGAAACTGTGGTTGAAAAATAAGCACTGTTGAGGGTATCGAAAAACCAATACGCTGCATAACAGAAATTACGTAAACAGTTGAGGCGCAAAATATAAGAAAACTAGTAGACGCGACAACTACAGAAAAGTAAGTAAAAATTACGAATTTAGGAAATACAAACAACAATACATCAAAGTAAAAATTTACCTATAATTTACGTTTTGTGTATTTCAGGCAACGTTGACGCTTTATCTCGTTAATGGAGACGCACCCGGTGCCTTAGGATACCTACATGGCTATCAAGGGCTTCAGCTCGTCGATGGCAGTAATCTTGTGCCGATTTCCATCGGATGCCTTTATACAGATGACGCCGTCTTGAGTCCAGCACGACCGCATACTAAAGTGCTCACGCGCCTTTCCGTACACAGATTGCTTGGCCCTGGTAAAGAACTCCTTAACAGATATTTTGGAGCCTTTTAACTCAGTCTTTGCCTTCCAAACTGTAGCCTTGATGTCTACACTGGCGAACCTAACGAGGATAGGCCTGTGATGCTCCTTGCTTTGGGCTCCAAGCCTGTGACAGGCTTTAATTGAGGATGCTGAGAAAGTCTTGATGGTAAGCTTGGTATTGAGGACTCCCAGAATTACCGTTGTGCTGTCTTCGTTCTCCGCTTCAGCAAGGCCTTGGAAAACCAGCGCTTTCCGCCGATGCCTGGTCTCCAAGCCATCAATTTGTCTGGCACACTCGCTGATCTGGCTTCGGAGCAGAGAGAATATGAGCTCACGGAAACTACGGAACTCTTGAGCTATCATAGCGACTGTGTCCTTGGCAGGACCGGCAGAATGGATTTGTGCTTCAAGCTCACCCCCCATCTTCTTCGAAAATTTTCCCCAAGGGTTTTTTGTGCAGTTAGAACTTCAGCAAGTTGAAACCTTCTGTGACGTGAAGTGCTAACAAATGTTGTGAGATGCAGAGGTGCAGTTGATCAGCTGGCAGGCGGTGTTTAAAAGGTGTGTATGTCACTTAAATGTGCCACAAACGTGAGTACTCGTTACATAACTATTGTGGACTAAGTACCGATGTAAACTTAATCAATATTTTCAATAAATTATATTTTAAATAAAATTCCAAATTTTGAAACGTCTTTACTCTTTAACATCTACCCGCGAAATTAAGGGTGGGGAAGTTTACGTGGCGGGTCTAAATTAGGTTCCGAGCAATAATAAGTTCAGTGACATCTTCAAGGGCAAGGTCTAGACCCTAAAAGTCAAGGTCAAACCAAAAATAAACTGAATATTACCTTAAATAACAAGCTCTCAGGTCATGGACATTTTCAAGGTCATGTGAACTAAGGCGTTGTCGACGGAGCCCCGCTTAGCGGGGTTCCTACTTCTGTGTGGTTAAAAAAAAAAATAAGCACGAACCATTGCCTTCTAACCTAACCTTCCTCTCTGAGTCGGGGTGCCCCAAGTCCCGAGCTAGCTCGCTCCGCTGTCGCAGAACAAAGCAGAGCTACCGGAACATGGTTTGATAAGAGTACATGTCACAGAGTACTTTTTTTAGTTCGTGTATACGAAGACTGTAAACCCTGTAACTGATAGAGAAGTATATGACCACATTAGAAAGCTAAAAGATGAGAAAAGCCCAGGACCCGACGGTATAACCAACGAAGCCATTAAATTAGGGGCACCTGTTCTACTCCACCATCTCACCAAGCTCTTCAACATGGTATTAGATGCTGAGATAGTGCCACAACAATGGTGCACTTCAGAAATAACACTAATTTATAAAAAAGGAAATCCATTAGATATAGGCAACTACAGGCCAATTAGTCTGATGGCAAGTACATACAAATTGTTCGCATCTATTATCCTAAGCAGAATAGCACCTACAATTGATGACTCACAACCAATAGAGCAAGCAGGTTTCCGTTCGGGTTTTAGTACAACTGACCACCTACAGACACTGGAACAAACAATGGAGAAGTACAAAGAATTTAACAAGCCTCTATATCTAGCATACATTGATTACAGTAAGGCTTTCGATACAATTAGTCATAACTCAATCTGGGAAGCACTGAAACTCTCCAACGTCGATGGAAAGTACATAAACATTCTGAAGAATATATATGCTAACAGCACTAGTAAGGTAAAACTAGAAACAAGAGGTGACCCAATCAAGATCGAAAGAGGTGTGAGACAAGGAGACCCCATCTCACCAAAACTCTTCATAGCTGTTTTGGAAACTATCTTTAGGAAGCTAGACTGGACTCACAATGGTATTAAAATAGGCAAGAGATACCTTAACCATCTAAGGTTCGCAGACGATATTGTCTTACTGGCCGAAACACCACACACTCTAGAGGAAATGATATGCTCATTAGCCATGGAAAGCTCCAAGGTAGGTCTGGAAATGAATGCAAACAAGACTAGAGTAATGACGAATAGCTATGAAAAACCAATATGGGTCATGGGAAATTGCATAGAATATGTACAAACTTATACATACCTAGGAAAACAAGTGACATTCAGCAAAACAAACAACGAAGAGGAAATACAAAGGAGAGTAAACATCACATGGCAAAAATATTGGTCACTGAAAGAAATCCTAAAAGGCCACTACTCCCTGAATCTCAAGAAAGTAGTAATGGACACTTGTATACTACCCTGCCTATTATACGGCTGCCAAACATGGGTTCACACTAACAGAACCAAGCAAAAAATTACAACCACCCAGAGGGCAATGGAGAGGAGCATGCTAGGAATAAGAAAAATTCACAAGGTGCGAAGTACAAAAATTAGGAAAAAGACTATGCTGACAGATGCTCTAACACAAGCGCTAGCACTAAAGTGGCGATGGGCAGGACATATCGCAAGGCTCACTGACGACAGATGGACGATACGAGCCACTAACTGGAAAGGACCACCAGGGAAAAGGAAGGTTGGAAGACCATACAAACGATGGGCAGACGACATAGCCCAGACTGCTGGCACAAACTGGCTGCCCTTTGCCAAAGATCGGGAAAATTGGAAACGAATGGAGGAGGCCTTTACCCAATATGGGACTACATCTCCAAAAGATACCCAAACAAATAACACTACTAACTAGAATAAGACGAACACTAACACAACTAACACCCATTTCATTTAAAAAGTAGTTTTTTATACAAAAAAATGTAAATATTGTGAGATAAGAAATAAAAGGCTTATTATTATTTCCTTTATTTTACATTATTACATATAAATTATATTTTTAAATATTAGAATAAAAGAAAATATAAAAACATTTAAAAATATAAAAAAATAGTAGCCCACCGGTATCGGGAGCAGGGTCCAAGCTACCGGCGGTCAGGGCTCCAGAGAGAGGAACCTCCTAACAATGCGAGCCGTGTCCAGGAGTACCGCTTTCTGGATCAAGCCCTTAATCCAGCTGCCCAACGAGAGCCTCCTTAGGTGTTGGTCGAGGCTCTTAGCAATTAAGCCATTGGCTGATATGACTATCGGCACAATGATCGCTGAGTCCACATCCCACATGTCGACAACCTCGCGAGCCAAGTCAAGATACTTAATTTGTTTATCTTTCTCGGCTTTCACGAGGTTCCCGTCATGCGGGACCGTTATGTCAATGATCATTGCGCGCCGCTCTCCTCGATCCACCACCACTATATCAGGTCTATTAGCAACAATGGTCCTGTCAGTGATGATGGATCGATCCCAGTACAATGTGATATTTCCATTTTCGAGAACTGGGTCGGGCACATACCTGTAGTACGGTACTTCCGATTCCACAAGGCTGTATTTCAGAGCAAGTTGCTGATGGATAATCCTGGCTACAAGGTTGTGTCTATGCAAGTACTCTTCGTTAGCTAGACGAGAACACCCGGAGATAATGTGTCGGATTGATTCTCCCGGACGGTGGCATACCCGAAAGATGTCAACCGTGCCGTCCTTCACAATGAATCTCCGGTAATTGTTCGTCATCATAACTTCGTCCATAATTGCACAGACAAAACCTTCGGTTTCCCCAAAGAGGTCACCAAAACGCAGCCAGGCTACGGACGCTAATAAATCTACATCGGGTCCATGTAGGGCCCGGAAGTAGCGTCCGTGAAGCTCCTTACTCTGCCATACCTCCTTGCGATCGTTAGTGTCAAGTACTACAGGCCTGCGCCAGTTCTCTTTAGCCAATGAGAGCGGGGTAAGGCCCTTGTCCACCGCGACCACATCTCGAAGCATCCCCCCGTCGGCTTCTAGGAAATATTCCGTGAGACTGCATATCTCGCGATTGTGGAGGGTCTTAGCGTTTAAAAAGCCTCGACCTCCACACTTTCGCGGGATATACAGTCTCATTACCGATGACCGTGGATGATGCATTCGATATGCAGTCAGCAGCGTACGGACCCTCCTATCCAGGGCGTCGAGTTCGGTCTGAGTCCATTTGAGTACGCCGAAAGAGTACATCAAAACCGGCATGACCCAACCGTTGAAGGCGCGCACCTTGTTTCCGCCTGATAGAAGACTATTAAATACTTTCTTCAGGCGGCCAAAGAAGCGCTCCTTCAACGATTGCTTCATGTCAGTAACATTGATGCCCAACGCTTCCGACATACCCAAATACTTATAGGTTTCGGATGCGGAGAGGGCTCTAAGGTTTATGGAATCCGAGAGTTGGGTTCCAACGGATTCCACAATCTCCCCTCGCTTTACATGCATGACCGCACATTTGTCCACACCAAATTCCATCCTGATGGCTCTACTGAAAGTTTCAGTTACTTTCAGTAGCTCCATCAGTTGCAAGTTGTTGGGGGCAAAGAGTTTTAGATCATCCATGTAGAGGAGGTGAGATATAACCTGACCACCTCTCCTCAGCCGATAGCCTAAGCCTGAATACTCCAGCAGTGTGCTAAGAGGATTCAGGGCTAAGCAGAACCAAAGTGGACTTAAACTATCGCCCTGAAATATGCCTCGCTCGATTCTTATCGGTTCGCTATTCCTCTGGATATTTCGACATCCTGGATAGCGAAGGACCGTCCTCCATTGCCCCATACACGACATAAGGAAGGTGCGCAGAGTTGCATCTACTTTATACAACTCCAGCACCCTCATGAGCCATGTATGTGGCACCGAGTCATAGGCCTTCTTATAATCTATCCAACATGTCGACAGATCCTTTCGGGAACGACGAACCTGTTGGCTAATGGCCATATCAATGAGGAGTAGCTCCTTAGTACCACGGGATCCGTTCCTACATCCATTTTGAGAGGCAGACATGATGGAGTTAGTGTCTATATGTTTGTTAATTTTAGCTCTCAAAATAGATGTAAGAACTTTATAGACCGTCGGTAAACATGTGATCGGTCTATAATTTTTGGGTTCCGCGGTGCTACCAGATTTATGGAGCAGGTGGGTAACTCCTGTCGTTAAGAACTGGGGTAGCGAACCAGACTCCAATGCAGTCTGGTACTGAGCCGCCAAGCGAGCGTGCGACCTTGTAAACCATTTTATCCAGAAGTTGTGCAGCCCGTCCGGCCCTGGAGACTTCCAGTTGGGCAACGGACGAACTGCACGAGCTACATCTTGGGGGCAGATGGTAATAGCCCCCATTTCTGGTATTGGATCGCAGGCTCGCTCGACTTCCCGAGTCCAACCTCCTTCGGTGTGGCTGACAGGCGCCGACCAGATACTCCGCCAGAAAGAACACATGGCATCATCATCAGGAAGGCGCGTGTCAACCAAACCTTGGGTCGGTCGCTCCCAATCCCTATAAACCCACCTTTCATCACTTTGGAAGGTGCGGTTCTGAGTGTATCGCTCTACTCGCCGCTTATACCTACGAATACGGTTTGCCCATGCATATACTTTCTGCTTCAGAAAGTCGATGCGCTCTGTGACACGGGACACATAGTCCTCAGGGCCGATATCAGTCCCTGAGAACGCCCGTCTCACAAAACGCATTACTCTAGGGCGAGTATTGCCCTCCCTGAAGCAGATAAGTTTGCCAATGAGTGCTCTGGCCCCACCAATACGGCGCTCAATCCTGCACTGCCAAGCTGGTACGGCTGGTTTCGGTCGTGTAGCTCTAGAGTCATTTGCAAATTTGACGTGAGCTACACGACATGCCGCTACAGCCGCGCAGTACAGAATCGAATGAGTATCGGTGAGGTCTTCGCAGTTATCAAAATAGTTTGATAGCTGCGAATCCAGAGCCGCCACCAGCGCCCTATTTTTGTTATGCATGGGCAAACGAGGTAAGCGTGGTCTAAGTTCGGGCGACATGAACCGATATTCCCGAATCGCACCCTCCAAAGCACTCCTCAATTCCTCATTGCACTGGGTACTTACGTTTGTAGCCCTGTCATCAATCCCTTCGTCAGCTTGACTTGTAGTCACCTGTGATGGTACTATAACACTCTGCGACGGGGAGGTAATGACATGGCTACTCCGCATTTCATCTCGTAGGCGATCAAGTACAGTGTCATCCAACATATGATTACGCTGGATGACCCGTACCTGATCCGACAGTCGTTGTGCCGAAACGTTGACAGCTGGCTCAAGCACCTGAAAAAGAGAGAGCATCCGAACACGGTACGCGGTCAGGTTGTTTCCCCCCTCTGTAGCCCCATAGTATGAGCGCATGACGTTCTCGTTGATGGATTGTGTCCATCTCATGCGCTGCACACTTCCGCCGGGAGCTGGGACCCTATCAGAGACCGGTGGGCCTCGAGGTCCTAAGCCGTCCGGCGGCCGGCGTCCTCCCCGTCGACGAACAGGTGGTGGCGTCGTGGGCGGAGAGAAATACTCGTCGCTCGAGCTCGACGCAACTGCCGCGGCCGGTGTCGTCACAGCGCTCACAGTGGGGCTGGGTACCGGCGGCGGCGAGGCGGAGCTGAGCGAAGAGTCCGGAGGTGGTAGGCGTGCTAGGCGTGCGGCCGATCTTGTCAACATCTTCATTTGATCATCGTTTTCCTGTTTATTCTTGTTATATCGGAGGTGACATCTGTCATGTCACCCCCGATTCGGCAGTTTTTAATAAAATTCTATTGCATTTTGGTGGATTGTAATCTTTTTGTTGAAATTTACTGTGGTTTCCCGGTTTTAGGTTTAATATGTATTAAATTATGTGGAAAAATCTCGTAAAAATGCGTCAAAATTAATATATTTGTTAAAATTATGTACAGGAGATGTTCTGTTGACAAGGTGTTGCCAGGTTATTATATTATTATTATTATTTGTTGGTATACATTTTTGTATCTCGACACTATGCCGGTTTTTTGGGTAACACGGGCCAAAGCCAAGTGCTACCCCTTAGAGTAGGCACTACTTAAACTAAGTGATAATTGGTGATGATGTATGGCGTGGTGATATTATGTTTTGACTTTGTGGTGCAGTGGTGAATGATGTCTGTGCGTCATTGTCGTTCTGCAGGAATTTTCGCACAATTCTGCAAGTGTTCAGGATAGCAGCTTTCTGAAGGGTTTGGTAGGTGGAGGGAGCTACGTCTAGTGTTTTTAAAGATTGATGCAGTTGTTTGGGAATGACACCGGTGGTTGAAAGTACTATAGGAATAATGGTAACGCTGCCTAATCGCCACATTCGGCTGATTTCTATTTTTAAGTCTGTGTATTTTGATAGCTTTTCAGCTATAGTGTTTTGTAGGTTGTGTGTGTTTGGAACTGCTATGTCAATAATTTGCGCGGTTTTATTAATTTTATCTATTAAAGTTATGTCTGGTCTATTATAATGTGTTGTTCTGTCTGTGAGGATGGCTCGATCAAAGTATAGCTTGTGTGTTGTGTTTTCAAGAACCGTTTCTGGAGTATATTTGTAATAAGGTACTGGAGGTGTAGTAATTAATTTATATTTAATGGCAAGTTTTTGATGAATTATGTTGGCTATTTGGTCGTGCCTGTGTTTATAGTCAGTCTGAACTATTGCTTTACATGCTCCAGTAATGTGTTGAATAGTTTCAGAAGAACTATGTCATCGTCTACAAATGTCTGTTGAAAGAGGGACTCGCATGATGTGCTTTTGGTAGTTACGGGTTTCAATAACTTGGTCTTGAATTGCTGTCATGAACCCTTCAGTCTCAGGGAATAAATCTCCGCGCCTTAGCCATTCGTTCGACGCTAGCTTGTCGACGTTAGGTTGGCAAAGGTCTTGGCGATGTCTTCCATGAAGAGACTTCTGGGTCCATTCTGATATTTTAGTCTGTCTGTCGATCTGTTTCTCGTTAATTTGTGTAGTTTTATCAGACATGTTTAGCGGGGTTAGTTTTTGATCGTTGTAAACTATTGCTTTGTGTAGGATAGAGGTTGTGCTTTTTGTGTTAAAATATTCTCTAAGAGTACTGATTTGTTTATTGTGTAGGTTCGTTATATCTATTATTCCTCGTCCTCCTTCTTTTCTGGGTAGTGTTAGTCGCTGTACGCAAGATCGAGGGTGGTGTTTTCTATATTTGGTCAAATTGGTGTTAATGACGCGTTGTAGGCTTTTAAGTTCCGTTTTGGTCCAGCTTATTATACCAAAGGAATATGTAAGGATGGGTATCGCATAGGTATTTATTGCTTTAATAGTACTTTTGGAGTACAATTTAGTGTTTAAAATGGATTTTAGTCTATGTTTAAATTGTTGTGTAAGTTTATTTTTTATTGTCTTATGTTTAATTTTCTTCGCTTGAACATATCCTAAGTATTTGTATGTTCCATGTTCATCTAAGGAATCTATGGTTTCACCTGACTGTGTGGTATATGAGTGTTCGTATGTTTGACCTGCCTTGACTGAATTAATTTTACACTTATCAATTCCAAATTCCATTCCTATATCGCTCGAAAATTTGTCTGTGGCATTTGCGAGTTCATTTAAGTCCTCTGGTGAGGAAGCGTACAATTTAATGTCATCCATGTAGAGCAGGTGGTTAATTTTACAGTTGTATTTGTCCGTCCGTATGCCATCTGTAGTGTCATTGTAATTAAACTTATATCCTGGCATTAATGAATTTAATTTGTTTGATAGCGGGTTTAAGGCAAGACAGAACCATAGTGGGCTAAGCGAGTCACCTTGGAATATGCCTCGTTGGATCTTGATGGGTTCTGTTTCAATATTACCTGTAGATGTCATAAGATGTAAACGTGTTGTCCATTGTGTAATAGTGTTATTTAAAAAGGCAATGATTTGAGGATTTATCTTATATATATTTAAAATTTCAAGTAGCCAAGTATGTGGGACAGAATCGTACGCTTTTTTGTAGTCTATATACATAGTATATAGATCTTTCTTCTTCCGCTGGACCTGTTTGAGTATAACCGAGTCTATCGTAAGTTGTTCCTTGCAGCCCTGACTAAATTTTCGACAGCCTTTTTGTTCTTCGGATAATATTGAATTTGATTCAAGGTGTTTATAAATAATTTGAGTGATGCATGATGTTATTATTTTATATATTGTTTGTAGGCATGTTATTGGTCTGTACTTTGCTGGGTTGGCGCTGTCGTTACTGTCTTTTGGTATCATATACGTGATTCCTTCCGCTATGTATGTAGGCATCGTTGTTGGATTTTTTATAAAAGTGTTGATGTAATTATACAGGAATGGGTGAGTGTGTGTAAATTTTTTATACCAAAAGTTGTGAATATAGTCTGAACCGGGTGCTTTCCAATTGTGTAATTTTTGAAGGACGTCATGAAATGTATCTATTGGAACTTGTTCAAACTCCATTTGTTCAGTGTGCAAATGGTTTTCAGTCTCTATTTTAACCCATTCAGCTTCAGTATTATGACATATTGGCCTCTCCCAAATTCCTGACCAAAATTGTTGAAGTTCTTGTACCGACGGTAAGCTATAGTTTGTGTTATTTTCGTTATTACTGGGTGCGGTTCGGTTTGTGGTTGAATTTTTTAACGTTCGATAAAACTGCTTTTCGTTGTTTCTAAATTTATTATTTTGAATTTTGCGAAGTGTACAATTATTATACCTGTTTAATCTACTATTTACAAGAGCGAGTTTCTGTTTAAGTGTATCTAAGAAATGTGTGAGTTGTGTGTTCGGTTCTTCATGAGTTGAGTGTATTCTATAGTTTTCTAGTATTGTGTGTACCTCTCTAACAAGCCTCCAGCCTCTGTTTCCTTGTATGTATGCTGTAAGTCTACCGATTTTTGCTCTTAAGTCTTTAACTCTTAATTCTAATCTTTTCTGCCATTTCGGTTTCATATTTTTCTGATTGATGTAGGCCGTACTGTCAGACATTGTATTCCTCTTTTTAGTTTATATTAATGATTTACCCCAAATATTTCTAAATCAACCAAAGATGGTGTTATTTGCAGATGACACATCATTGATCTTTAAAATAAACCGACGGTCACCAAATCTTGACGACGTGAATAGCTCTATTGTTCAGGTCCAAGATTGGTTTACGGTAAATAATTTGGTACTAAATAATAAAAAAACCAAATGCATTAGATTTAAATTACCAAATGTTAGAAGTAGCGAATGTGACATCATATTGAATGGAGAAAAACTGGAATTTATTAATCAAACAGTTTTCCTTGGAATCACGCTAGACGAGAAATTACAATGGGGACCCCATATAACATCTCTCGCGGGGCGGCTAAGCTCGGCCGCTTATGCTGTTAGAAAGATAAGACAGTTAACAGATGTAGAAACCGCGCGTTTGGTCTATTTTAGCTACTTCCACAGTATTATGTCGTATGGCATTTTACTGTGGGGTCGGGCTGCTGACATTGAATCCATCTTTGTTTTTACAAAAAAGAGCTGTCAGAGCCATTTATAATCTACGTCGTCGCGAATCTCTCAGGGAACTATTTAAAAAGATTAATATTATGACGGTACCTTGCCAATTCATTTATTTAAATATTATGTATGTGAGAAAAAATCTACATCTTTTTAATAAAATAAGTGATAGACATAATTTTAATACTAGAAATAAAGATAAAATAGATCAACCATTTTTCAGACTATCTAAAGTAAATACATCTTTTATGGGGTACTGTGTTAAATGTTACAACAGAATACCTTGTGATATATATTAGAATTAAATGAAAGAAAATTTAAAAATCATATAAAAAGTACACTTTGTAAACAAGCATATTACAAATTAGAGGATTATATCCAAGACAAAAATGCTTGGAAACATGCTGGTCCTGCTCCATAGGACAATTCAGAATCTAGACAAAATCGAACTGGTTGCTAATTTAATTGTATAATTATTTTTTTAAACATTTATTTTATTTTTTGTGATTACTTGAACTCACGCACTGACTTATTATTATTAGTATTACTTATTATAATGTTTGAAATATAGTATAATTATACAATGTTTGTAAGTATGTGAGCACCATGCATCTATCACATAATTATGTTATTCCTTCATTTTTCATTCTTTTTACCTATCGTGGTATAGTAATTTTATTCTAGGTGCATTGTCTTCACATATAATTATTTAATAAGTGTATACAAGATATAATGTTTTTTTTTTAAAAAGAGTAACGGTGGAGTTTCTTGCCCATTCTTCTCCATACGAAAACTACCTTTTGGAATGGGCGACTAGAATCAGTTTTATTATTTTTGTAAAGTTTGACGTTCAAAAGTGCCTTTTTTGTGCCTAATTGAAATAAATTATTTGACTTTGATTTGACTTTGACTATGGGTTTTAGATTAACTGCTTAGAAAAACTCTATTGAAAACCCTTTCAATGGGTAACCAAAATTTGAATGGCTTAAATTAAGCCGTTCGGTGCGGTGAGGTGCCTACCTACGTGCGTTCCTAATCTCAAGGGAACCCAACATAATCTGGTGAGACCTTTCCATTTTTCAGTGTCGCTTCCCTTGGCAATATCGTTATTTTATTTAATTGATTATGGGACAACATCGAGTGACTAGCGTTTTGTGTCAGGCGCACATTCAACTATTTTTTATATTATTTTCTAAGCTAATATTATAGGCTCATACATGCATATGAAATATATCATGGCAAGATAAACTAATATACAAAATGATTATAACAAAATAACAGTATACCTGGTTTAGTATTAAAAGTATTATCCCATAAAACTTATTATAGACACCGACCCGCATTCCGACCTCGCCGCCGAGGTCCTCCGCGATCGCGACCCGCCCGAGTAAATAATACTCCCCACCGACCCTTGCTCGCAGAAGCGCCAGCCCGCGTTTTGCTGAGAAATGTAGACTTAAATTCCCCGATTAATAATAATGAATCATCTTTGATCCAGCCTGTCCTAACTTGCTGTCCTCCCCCCAGCGACGCCCTAAGCCGAGGTCCGTACCCCACAGGGGGTGCCCTTAGCGAGCGTTCGCCTAGTTTTAATTTAGAATAGTTTTGTCCCTGGCTGGAGGCTTTGAGTTAGTAGCTTAAGGCAGCCGCAGGATTGACTAGTCATCACCTCAGAGGTGAGCTACGAGATGCCCTAGACAAAAAAAAAAAAAAAAAACTTATTATTTTGACCAGTGATCTAACTTATTGCATGCTGAGGATTATAACATAAAGCTTTCTTCATTAGCCTTACAAAAAGGTTACGTTACGTTTCTGTAAGAAATGTAACTTCTGACAGCCATTAATCAAGGTTTATTATACCCGCATGCGCGCGCAGGACTTCGCTCGGTGTAATATCCATTGCTACAGAAAAACTAAGAAGCAATATTAAATCTCCGGGCAACCCGCAGCCCTGTCAAAGTTTTGTATCCCTAGAAACGAAACCCACTTTAATATCTAATATAAAGTTTTTACAATAATTAGCGCCCGTGGAAAAAGATGATAACTGCATATTTAGGGCAATAGCCCTATATAAATAACATAATGAGGATGACGTTCGACCACGTGTCTGTCCACCGAGACCTCGCTATCATGTGTCTTTCAACAAACCGAGGTGATGATGACGCCAGAATTTGCTTAGCACTTATAAATAACGTTCATGAGTTTCATCCTAACAGCAAGCTTTCACATTAAAGAGGTCCGAAGAGTATTGTGCAGTCTAGACGTGAATAAGACCAGCGGGCCTGACGGCATTCCAGCGAGAGTGTTGAGGCAGTGTGCGCCTGAACTGTCTCCTGTATTGACACGCTTGTTCCGCCTCTCTCTTTTAAAAAGAACGGTACCAAAATCCTGGCAGCTTGCCAATGTATAACCAGTCCCCAAAAAGGGCGACCGTGCAGACCCTGCCCATTACCGTCCGATCGCCATTACCTCCATTCTATGCAAAGTTATGGAAAGGGTACTGAACAGTAAGTTGCTGACCTACCTTGAAGACAATGATCTCCTCAGTGACCGTCAATATGGTTTTGCCGGGGACGGTCAACTGGCGATCTTCTTGTGTATGTCACGCACTGCTGGGGCGAAACCATCGAGAAACACGGCGAAGCACTTGCTGTATCGCTTGATATCTCAAAGGCCTTTGACAGGGTCTGGCACGCTGGACTACTCACCAAGCTTCCTGCTTATGGCATCCCTCCTGATTTTTGTAGCTGGATATCAGACTTCCTTAGTGAACGGTCGATCAGAGTAGTCGTGGACGGCTGCTCCTCTGACCTTATGGCTATTGATGCCGGAGTTCCTCAGGGGTTTGTTCTCTCTGCAACATCAACATTTTCCTGCTGCACATCAATGACCTGCTTCTGCCTGGTAAGCGGACGATAGTCAACGCAGTTTTACACTTTTTATTTTGTATTATTTCCTTTTTATTTCTTCTACTTGTGTGTCTTTTAGTCTGTGTCCATATAAATGTATTTTCTTTATTTTCTTTTCTTTCTTTATCTGCCACGAGATGGGTCAGCATAGCTTTAAGGTCACGGTTTTTTCGCTCTGCAGGATTAGCTTGTGGATGATAAAGCGGGACAAAGTTTTGTTTGATGTCGAGGACTACATTGTCGCATCACCGCGGAAACGAACTGGACACCGTTGTCCGAAATAATCCTGCGAAGCAGACCGAACCGCATGAAATATTACTCGATGAGGACATGGGCGCAGGCTTCTACTGTTACTTCTTTTAGAGCAAACAGCTCCATCCATCGGGTAGCAATGTCCTCAATGAGAAAGACCCACCGTTCTCCCTGGTCACCCTCTGGAAGTGGGCCGAACAGCTCCATGGCCAACACCTCGTTCTGCTGGTTCATGACCGGTGTCTGGAGTAGACCTGGAGGTTTGGCGTTGTTGGCCTTATATCGCTGACAGTGGATACAGGCTAATATATAATCGGTGATTATTCTCCACATCCCTGTGAAATAATACAGCTGTGCTACCTTCTGGTAGATTCTATCGATACCTAGGTGGCCAGCTGTTTGAGAGTCATGTAAGTCCTTCAAAAAAGCTGCAACTTGACCGACAGGTATAACTAACTGACTAGAGTCTGGATTGAATCGGTATAGGATCCTTGATCCATGAGGTAACCCTTTCTAACCATCCTTTAGATGCAACATCATCAGGTCCTTCTAGCTCTTTAACAATCTTTTCTACTTCAGGGTCTGAAGTCTGTTCCAGGCGAAGCCGACTAGATTTATTCGTAGGAAGATTGCAGATGATTCGCTGGAACAAATCGGTCTACTCAGCGTGTCTGCCGCAACATTCGCCTTCCCTGGAGTATATTCGAATTGGATATCAAAAGATTGGAGCTTCAGAGCCCAACGTACTAATTTGCCTGCTGGTGATTTGAGTAATAGCAACCAGCGTAGAGGCTGATGATCACTGCCAATCACGACTGGTTGACCGTCTAGGTAAGGCCGAAAACGTTCCACCGCCCACACTACAGCGAGTGCTTCACGCTCCGTGAATGAATGAATGAATGAAAAGCACTGATCCCAGCGTGGTTTAACCAGACTCGATAAATCGAATGAACCCCAAGATTTGCACTAGCCCATGAAGTCTCATGTTTCATGGGGCTACAAAGGCCATTGCATATCAAGGAGTAGACCGGGGGGCGTGGTAATGGTAAGGAAGACGTGCCCTCAGGATAGGAAAGGATTTACGAGTTATACCGGATATGCATCCTTGAGTAAGCAATGGACTAGTGGAGAGACGGGTGATTTTTATCTATGGAAGGGCATCTTTTTAAGTTCAGGTTCAGGTCCAGCTTCACCGATGCATCTACTTTTTGTTGTTTCCAAAGTCTTCGTCTGAGGATTTCGCTGCTATCCGTTTCAGGTTTCTTGTAAATCTCGCTAGCAGTCTTCTTAAGCTTATCTCGGTCTTCAGCCGTGTCCATCCAAAAAAATATTTCCTTGTCGAAGTGAGTCATGTCCTGTTTGAGATTGCCATTACATGCGTAAATAGGTCAGCCAGCTTTCTCGGATTTGGTCTTGTATTGCTTGTTACAGGTGTGATTTTCGGCGCCTGTGCGTATGCACGTTCTTGATGCGTTTGGTTGCGGTTTTTCTGTCAACGTTATTTTCATGTTTTGTCTTCTGGCTTGGTTTATTCCTAGCGTTGTTAATCAAGTCCTCCTCGTTGTCTAAGTCCAGCTCTGACGCGGTACAACTTTGACCTGTAGCTCACCGCTGTTCACCTCAGGTTGACACGATTGTATTATAGTATTTCTAAATTATGCACACTATTCCGCACAGATAATTAATAAGACAAAACTTCCGACCCGCGTCTCCCAAATTCTTGTTTTTATGTTCGTTTATACGAGTAATACATTAAAACAGTAAATGAAAACAAACAAATTAAGTCGTATTTAATACCATCTACAGTTACGCTTTCAATGTCAGATTATAAAGCGCATTTACACATTTATACCCCGATAAGCATTCCATAATAAACACAAATAGCGAGTATGATAAAAGTTAAATTACAAATTGCTATGCGCCCGCGCCCGCTATTTGTGTTTATTATTTGTGGCGCGGGTGAACTCGGGGCGCAAAAAACGGGGGCTGCAATCTGCAGATGCGGTCAGCCAGTGCACGGAATTCCGTTTTCAAGTTGTTAGGTAGGCACGCCCGTACGGTGGAGGTATGCCCGGCTTGGGCAGAGCACCGCCGTGTCCTCGTGGAGGCGATCGGTGGCGGGGATCTCTCGCGTCCGGCCCTGGTCCAGGCCATGGTACGGAGCGAGAGGGCATGGGAGGCCGTCACCTCCTTCTGCGAAGCAGTAATGCTCGCGAAGGAGGAGGCGGAGCGCGTGAGGGAGAGGCAAATTTCGTGCCCTCACGCCCCTAGCCGCCGCAGGAGGAGACGCCCCGGGCGTCGGGAATCGATCGCGGATTCCCGGCCACCGTAGGCGCGGGCTTGCGGACGGTGAGCAATGGGTAGCTTGCCGTCCGGTAAGGACCAAGCCCGGGTCAACGGCGCGTTGTGTTCCACGCGCGCCTCAAAGAGTGTCAGCGAGTGAAGGGGTCCTATGAGACCATTGCCTGCCGGGGTTGCGGGAAAGTCCGAAAGGGATACCGTGGCCCCCTGGCATTGCACAGGCAAGAGAAGGAACACGGGTGGGTTTTAGTCAGTAAGAGTCTGACACGCCCTCCCGCTCCACCCAGAGCGGGAGGAGTCATTTGATGATTTCCCACCCAAAAAAAAAAAAAAAAGTAGGCACGCCCGAAATCGTAAAAACACAACACTCACATAAAAAAACGTTTTTGGAACACTATAAACAGCACAGAATATTATTAAAATTGTCACACACGCATTATTTTAAAGTTGGGTACGTTATTTAGTCCACCAAACAATTAAATCTGTAGGGACAAAATTAACAATTGACTTAAAATGACGAAACTACGGCAGTCTTGCAGAAGTTTTATGAGAAAATAGTTTTGTACGAGATCTAAAGCGATAATTCCATTATGTAGGTATTTAATATGCGCATAATAAATAATAATAATATGATTTATAACATTAACTTAGAAAATACGAGTTTAGTGTGCGCTTAGCACTTCACCACTGCAAAAGCAAGCTCGTGATGTTAAAAATAAAATACTTGCTTTACTTACCCGGAAAAAGGGCTCAAACAGACCGATAGTAGCAGAGTTCCTGACAGTCCCTACGAAGAATCAAGTACTGAACGCCTGCCGTACGAACAATAAGGGTCTGGCATCAACTGAGAAACCAAACACGGGACACATTGGTGTTTCCCGTGAAGTAAAACCAGTCTATATCGCCGATTACCTGCCTCGCACCCAGCGGCAATTATTCTTTAAGGCTCGTTCTTTTGCTAAAACAAACAAATATAAATTTTGTTGGTCGCAAAGTGGAAAAAAAATTCTTCGGGAACGTGAAGGAATAGACTCCATTGTTATCAACTCTACCTCTTGTCTTAAAAAACTGCTCACCTCTGCATGAAGACCGCAAGGCATCTCTTTTTCATTATTACTGCATGCTTTTAAAATCTTCTAATACCTTACAATTTTATATACTCGTACAAACTCGAGTACTACTAGCCTCTTACAAACCTGTTTTTTACTACATTATAAATACAACCTTTTTATAAAAGTAATATTGAGATTATCAACTTTACATAATGTATACTGTCTATATCAGCCTCTGTATTACACATCGTACCCTATTAGACATTGTAAAAATTATAATAATTTGAAAATTTGTTATAACAAACACACAACTCATATCATACCTGCGTTTATGTATATCTTATTTCTATATCTTTTACATGCAACTTACTAAACAGAATTATTAAATGTAGACAAAACCAAATTACACATAATCCACGTCATATCTGCGGTTGCAATCAATATGCACATAACATCAAACATCAATATTTATGAGTACGCTAGACCTTCGATCGTCATATTGGCAGGTTAGGGTAAAGGAAGCCGGGGTGTTGGACAGGAAACCTCCCCGTGTGCCTGTGGGCTGGAATTCCCTTCGGATGCGTCCGGGGGGAAAGCCAGTCTTCAGGACATAATGGGCAGACATTGCCCGCATCCCAGGGTGCACACCCTGGGATGCGGGCAATGTCTCCCCATTAGGTACTGTGTGCCTAAGGGGTCTCGTTGTCTGCATGCCAATATCCTGTCGGAGGAACGCTCTAACGTGTACTCGGAGAGAGCACACGTTGAGCAGCGTTGGAGCACGGGCTCGGCGTGCACTAACACTGCCGTCGGGCAGGCAGGAGGAAGCCTTCTGCCACCGTTGGTCTCGTAGCCCCGAAGAGTGTCAAGGTCATGTCTCTGGCACTTGACGGGGGTCGAGGGTCTTGGCTTAACCGCCCGGACCGCGAGGAAGAAATCCTCTATAAAAATTACCCCAAACCTCCAAGCGGCGGCGCAGCGTGAGGGAGGTTGTAAGCTTGACTAATGGGTAGCTATTAGATAATTAGTCGCTAGTGCGAACCACTTGTTTTGAGTCAATAAATAAAGTTTTTACTCGTGGGATCAAATATGGAAATACAACACACAAAAAACCAAGGAGAGGGGAGTGATGCGGGGTCGGAGTCCGACGCTGCGTCTGGCGCGATGAGCTCGAGTCAGAGCTCGGAGCGCGAAGTGGTGGTGGGAGCGACCGTGAGGAACCGAAAGTTCCTCCGGAAGCGCCCTAAACCGGGGGATGGCCAGGGGTCGTCCGCTGAGGAGGGGGTCTCGGGCCAAGGCCACAGGAGGAAGATCCACTCCAGTCGGCGGGGTGCGGCCCGGGGAAAAGGTGTGGGAAGAGGGCTCACCACAAAGAAGACCGGCGAGCCGAGCCGGGCCAGCCCAGCGGCGCTGGAGAAGCCCTCTACAGAAGAGGAAAGCAACCCTGTAGGGACGAGCACCGTGGCGGCCCCTACAGATTCGGCAGGTGGTGAGCCGGATGCCGCTGGTGGCTCCAAATCGGAGCAAACGGCCAGGTTTGCGGAGGCTGTGGCTGCCGCTATCAAGGGTTTGGCCTTGAAGAGGACTCAGTCCTCTAAAGACAAGGCCATACCCGCGGTCATGGCCTCTATTTTGGCGGCAGCGGAGGCCTATCACCTCAGGCCTCCGTCGGACGGCATGTCCGAGATGCGGGCGGAGGTCGCCCGCTTGACAGCCGCCATGGAGCTTCTCCGAAAGGAGTAGGAGGAGCTCCGAGCGGACCTGGCCAGGCTCCGGGGAGCCGGCCCCCGTGAGGTGCCGCAGGGAAGGGAGCAGCATGGGCAGGGCCCCGTGCCTGCGGAGGACCGGGTTCTGACCCTGGTGAGGCAGGAGATGGCTTCTTTGCGGTCTCGTTTTTCCGCGCTAGAAGCCATCGTCCTGCGCCCTCCTCTAGCGGCGAGCAAGCCGGCCTCTGGCCAGCGGAAGGAGGCAACATATGCCAGCACCGCAGCTGCCCGGGCAAAACCAGGTTCGTCTGGGCAGACCAAGGGCGGGACGGCCCCACAGGTGGCGAGGGCCCCGGCCCAGGCGGCGAAGGCCCCGGCCCAGGTGGCGAAGGCCCCGGCCCATGCGGTGAAGGCCCCGGCCCAGGCGGCGAAACAGCCGCCCCCGCCTCCTCCTAATTCTACTCCGGCTGACGCTGAATGGCAAGTAGCCGGAGAGAAGAGGAAGGCGGCTAAGGCAAAAAGGGCGGCCAAAAACAAAGAGAGGAGGCAGCGGCGCAAGAAACGAAGCGTCGCGGCTAGGCTCCGCGCCCCGAAGTCTGCAGCTGTAGTGATAACACTACAGCCAGAGGCGGAGAAAAAGGGCGTGTCCTACCGCGACGTGCTCGCCAAGGTGGGGGGCAGCGGTGGACCTCAAGGAGATCGGCGCCGCTGATGGCATCCGGGTAAGAGTCACTGCTACTGGGGCCCGGATGCTGGAGGTCCCCGGTGCGGCAAGCGGCCCGGCCGCTGACGCTCTGGCCGAATGGCTTAGGGCGTCCCTAAATGCGGACGAGGCCCGAGTGTCCAGGCCCACCAAATGCGCTGACATGCGTATTCAGGGCTTGGACGACTCTGTGAAGGAGGGACAGGTGGTGGCCGCTGTCGTTAGGACTGGGGGGTGCTCTGCCGAGCAGGTTAGGGCAGGCGCCATCCGTCCTGACTTCACGGGGATGCGAGCCGTTACGGTGAGCTGCCCCGTGTCGGCGGCCAAGAAAATTGCCGGAGAGGGCCAAAGGTTATTGGTGGGCTGGGTTTCCGCGCAGGTCAAACTGCTGGAACCCAGACCTCTGAGGTGCTACCGCTGCCATGTGGGTAACCACGTGGGAGCTAAATGCACCTCGGAGGTGGACCGCAGCGGTCACTGCTACCGCTGTGGTCAGCCAGGTCACAAGGCCGGCTCATGCGACGCCACGCCGCACTGCGTCGTATGTGCGGCAGCTGGCGAGCCGGCCAATCACCGGGTTGGGAGTAAGGCCTGCGCTCTACCCGCCAAAGCTAGGGGCAAGCCATCAGCCACCGCCATCACAGCCGCAACCTCCGCCACTGCCACCGTTGCCGCCTCCACAGCCGTCGTCGCCGCCGCAGCCACCGCGGCAGGGCCCTCACAGGGGGCTAAGGAGGGGGCTGACATGGAGTGCCAATAATGGCCCCATTTCGCCTCCTCCAGGCGAACATCAACCACTGCGCCGCAGCTCAGCATCTGTTGCTCCAGAGCATGGCGCAGTGGTCGATTAACATCGCCGTGGTCGCTGAGCCGTACTTTGTCCCGCCCAGGGATGACTGGGTGGAGGACCTGAGCGGCTCAGCGGCCCTAAATTCGTCGGCCGCCGCCGGTACCCCGTCCCTCGAGGCTGTTAAGAGAGGACGGGGTTGCGTTGCAGCACGGTTCGGGGAGATTGTCGTGATAGGGGCATACTTCTCCCCGAACCGAACTCTCGCCGAGTTCCACAACTCCCTTGCTGAGTTGAGAGTCGTCGTCGTCGAGTTCTGTTCCCTCCCCGTGCTCGTCCTCGGGGACTTCAATGCCAAGAATGTGGCTTGGGGTTCCCGGTATACGGACACACGGGGCAGGATGGTGGAGGACTGGGCGCTGGAAACAGGCCTGGTCGTCCTAAACCGGGGTTCTGTCCCCACGTGTGTGCGGATGCGGGGTGAATCAGTGGTGGACATCTCGTTCACCAGCCCCGCTCTGTCGCCACGCGTCATTGACTGGCGCGTCATGGAGGGGGTGGAGACGTATTCCGATCACCGGTACATCCGGTTTGACGTCTCCGCCCAGACCTCGAGCGCGCCGGTCCGACAGGCCCCGAGTGGTCCGCGGTGGGCGCTGAAGCAGCTGGACCGGGAGCTCCTCCTGGAAGCCTCGATCGTGCAGGCCTGGGTGTCATCACCGGACAGGCCTGCCGACATCAATGACGAGGCTGAGTGGTTCCGGGAGGCCATGTCCGAAATATGTGACGTGGCAATGCCCCGGGTCCAGCCCGGACGTGCTTCGCGCCAGGTGTACTGGTGGTCGCGACAGCTGACGACACTGCGCAATGCGTGCGTTGCTGCGCGACGCCGGTACACCAGACACCGCAGGCTCCGTATTCGACCTCCGGATACGGAAGCCATTCAGGCGGAGCTGTACGAGGGTACAGAGCGGCGAAGACCGCCCTCCAAGCGGAGATCCTGCGGGCCAGGGCACTGGCCCGCGAGGAGTCGCTGGAGACTCTGAACAGAGACCCGTGGGGACGCCCATACAAGATGGTGCGGGAGAAACTCCGCCCATAAGCTCCCCCGCTGACGCAGAGTCTCCGGCCACAGCTTGTGGGGGACGTGGTGAGCGCTCTGTTCCCTTCGAGAGGGGAACATGCCTCCCCACCCATGGCTCCGCCTACTGCGGTGCCCGATGCGGACCACACCGCCGACGATGACTACGATGCTCCGGAGGTGACCGAGGTAGAGATGAGGGTGGCGGTACGTAGGCTGAATGCCAGAAATACCGCCCCAGGACCCGACGGCTTACCTGGGAAAGCCTGGGTCCTGGCCTCAGAGGCTCTCGGTCCTCGACTAAGGGGGCTCCTAAGCGCATGCTTGGAGAGGGGCCAGTTCCCGCTTCGTTGGAAGACGGGGAAACTGGTCCTCCTCAAGAAGCCGGGGCGCCCTGCGGACTCTCCGTCCGCTTACCGGCCCATCGTGCTGCTTGACGAGGTGGGCAAGCTCTTTGAAAGAGTAATTGCAGACCGCCTCGTCGGGCGGCTGGTGCGGGTGGGGCCGGATTTGGCGGAGAGCCAGTTTGGTTTCCGCAGGGGGCGCTCCACGGTGGACGCCATCATGCGCGTGCGAGCCCTCACGACGGGGGATGCGGTGGCTCGGGGTGGGGTCGTCTTGGCGGTGTCTCTAGACATCGCCAACGCCTTCAATACCCTGCCCTGGAGTTGCATCAGGGAGGCACTCCGGTATCACCGGATGCCGACCTAACTCTGTCGTGTGGTCGAGGCCTATTAAAACAGGACAGGGCCATCATCTACCCCGGTCACCAGGGAGAGTGGAACCGGCGAGATGTCGTGCGGTGTCCCACAGGGATCGGTCCTGGGGCCGCATCTGTGGGACATCGGATACGACTGGGTGCTGCGCGCCGACCTCCCCAATGGCGTCAGCGTCGTTTGTTACGCTGACGACACGTTGGTCCTGGCGCAGGGGAGGTCGCACCAGGCGGCGGACGAACTAGCGACTCACGGGGTTGCGACAATCGTGGCCAGAATCCGGCAGTTGGGACTCGAGGTGGCGTTGCACAAGTCCGAGGCCATGTGTTTTCATGGTCCTCGGAACGCGCCACCGTCGGGTTCCCAAATAACGGTAGGAGGGGTTCACATCGGCGTCGAGTCGACGATGAAGTACTTGGGACTCGTCCTCGACAGTCGGTGGAACTTCGAGGAGCACTTCCGACGTTTGGCTCCCAGACTGGACCGGGCCGGGGCTGCCTTGAAGCGGCTCCTGCCCAATCTAGGGGGTCCAAACGCCTCCTGCCGGAGGCTATACGCGGGGATCTTGCGGTCCATGGCCCTGTACGGGGCACCGGTGTGGGCGCGTTCCTTGAGGCGGCGGCCTGCCCGCCGGTTGAACGCGTCCCAGAGGGTCATGGCCACCCGGCTGGTCCGGGGATACCGCACGGTCTCCGGTGAGGCGGCGAGCCTCCTTGCCGGATTGCCGCCATGGGATCTGGAGGCAAAAGTCCTCGCGCATATTTGGGAGTGGCGCGGGGAGGCGAAACGCCGGGGCTTGACTCCGATGCCGCGAGAAATTGCGGCACAGCGGACAGAGCTCCGACGGGATCTCATGGCGTCATGGAGAGTGCGATTGTCGCAACCCAGTACTGGGCACGCCACTATTGCGGCGATAAGTCCCCTCTTTGAGGAGTGGCTGGAGAGGCGCCACGGCGTCCTCACCTTCCGCCTGACGCAGGTCCTCACCGGACACGGCTGTTTCGGGAGGTACCTGTTTCGGATAAGGCGGGAGGAAACGCCCGGGTGTCATCACTGCGTGGATCGCCCGGAGGACACGGTGGAGGTATGCCCGGCTTGGGCAGAGCACCGCCGTGTCCTCGTGGAGGCGATCGGTGGCGGGGATCTCTCGCGTCCGGCCCTGGTCCAGGCCATGGTACGGAGCGAGAGGGCATGGGAGGCCGTCACCTCCTTCTGCGAAGCAGTAATGCTCGCGAAGGAGGAGGCGGAGCGCGTGAGGGAGAGGCAAATTTCGCGCCCTCACGCCCCTAGCCGCCGCAGGAGGAGACGCCCCGGGCGTCGGGAATCGATCGCGGATTCCCGGCCACCGTAGGCGCGGGCTTGCGGACGGTGAGCAATGGGTAGCTCGCCGTCCGGTAAGGACCAAGCCCGGGTCGACGGCGCGTTGTGTTCCACGCGCGCCTCAAAGAGTGTCAGCGAGCGAAGGGGTCCAATGAGACCATTGCCTGCCGGGGTTGCGGGAAAGTCCGAAAGGGATACCGTGGCCCCCTGGCATTGCACAGGCAAGAGAAGGAACACGGGTGGGTTTTAGTCAGTAAGAGTCTGACACGCCCTCCCGCTCCACCCAGAGCGGGAGGAGTCATTTGATGATTTCCCACCCAAAAAAAAAAAAAAAAAAAAAGGGTAAAGGAAGCCGATAGAGACAAAACGGCTTTTGTCTGTCCTCTAGTTACTTACCGTTTTAAAAAAATGCCGTTTGGTCTCCGCAACGCGCCAGCTACCTGTCAGCCTCTCATCGATCGTCTCCGATGCTGCTCTGCTTTACAAGATGTAACTTTATTAGCTTATTTAGATGATCTGTCGGTAATATCTCAGGGATATCAACAGCTTCTGCAAGAACTCGATGCAGTTTTTAAACGTCTGTACGAATTTAACCTTCTTGTGAATAGTTAAGGTTCCTGGTACCTTCATCTCGATTATACTACTCACCTTCCCTGGGTCGGTGGAAACACCTTTTTGTGTAATAACGTGACCAAGATATTTAGCGCTTTCTCGAGCAAAAGCGCACTTCTCCCTATAGCACCTAAGAACCTTTTTACAAACGTGTTCAAGGTTCAGAAAACATATACCACAGTTTGTTTACCACAAGTCATCGCCGAACTTCGAAAATCTAACTCAATGCGACACATCATCCTGCACCACGACAACGCAAGCTCACACAGCGCTCGTCAACGATTGAGTAGTTGAAGCAGGAAAAAGTAGAAATTCTTGACCATCCCTCCATACAGTCCTGACCTAAGCCCTAACGATTTCTTTACATTTCCTAAAATTAAGAAAAGCCTTCGTGGTCAAAGGTTCCAGTCCGGTGAAGAAGCAGTCGACGCTTTCAAGTCAGCCATTTTGAACATTCAAAATTCAAGTCATTTGTTCAAACTAGGCTGAGAATCAGCACTTTTCGAACGTCAAAATTACATAAGACAGTCCCCCAAAACGCCAAAGTTTCCTGACTATACCTAACTATGAATTAATATACATACATTTCTGTGCTTGAAGTATTAAATAAATAAACATCAAACCATTTTTTTCTGTAACTGAGAATCATGCATCAGAATATCGCAGGACTGATGAATAAGTCAGATCAATTATATTGCACCTACATGTAAGTTCATGTATATTTGTGTAACCGAACATTTCATGGAAACTGGTTATAAAGGTTTCCTGACTATACCTAACTATGAATTAGTAGCTTGTTACACCAGGGACACAAAGGCAGGAGGAGCATGCATATTGGTAAAAATTACCACCATTATAGAGAGCTAATCAAAATCAAGAAATTTTCAGTGTAGGGAATTTTCGAGTTCTGTGCAATCGAATTAACACAGCATAACGTTATTATTGTCTGTGTTTATACGAGGCCTAAATCCTACCTAACCTCGACACGTTTTATTCGAAATTGAACATTCTTGTACCAAAAATATGTTACAAAGCGCGCAAAAATGTCATATTATGAGGTGACTTTAACATTAACACTTCGAAAAGAGATAGAATTTCTCAGGAATTTACTAATTACTTATTAAGCTATAACTTAAATTTACAAATTGATGAGCCTACCAGATTACAAAGCAACACATGCATGATAATTATGCGCACAATTATCCGCGAAAATGCAATACCTAATAAAATAATGGATTTCAACATGTCTGATCACAAAGCACAAATTTTAAAGATTCCTGTAAAGAAAACTTGTACCTACAATAAAGAGTTGGAATATTCAACGCGTGACTACAGTCACAATAACTTGATTAAATTCAAAACAATTTCTGGAAAAGTATGCGCTGAACGTCGGCATTATCTACAAACCTCCAGATACGAATTGCAAAAACTTCATACAATACTATTCCTCACAACTCCGACAGAAACGACGATGCATTGCTTTCGGCGATTTCAACCTTGACTTATTAAAACCGGACCGGACTACGATAATCTACACAAATATGATCAAGGAGACTGGATACAAAATACTAAACAAAACAAACAAAAAATATTCAACTCGGACTACCGGTACCACCAACACAATATTAGACCATGTCTGCTCAAACCTCTCCAAAGACAACTTTCACATGGCTGTCATTGAATCATCCTTATCTGATCACAACCACATATACCTGGAACTTAAGAAATTCAAACGGCCACCTAAACATATACATTACTACACAGCCATTGACTACACAAAGCTCTGCAAAGATGTTTCTAATACCAGCTACATAACAACAAACGACGACTACCATGCTCTAGAGAGTTTTATAAAGGATAAAGTAAAAGCAAACAAAAAAGAAATCAAAAATCCTAAACCTACCCAGAGACGATTGGATCAACAGAAAAATTACGAGGGAAATTGACAAGCGAAATACACTATGGAGGAAATCTAAAAGTGATCCGAAAAATAACGACTACAAAACAGATTTTATAACAAAGAGAAACAAAGTGCAACATTTTATGAAGAAAGAAAAACGACTATATTTATTTAACAAATTCTCTAAATGCAAATCAAATCCAAAGAAGATGTGGTCCTTAATCAACTATCTGTCTAACAACAATCCGGTCACCACCTGCAACATACCTAAGCTAATCGTAAACAATAAAACCATTAGCGACCCTATTGAGGTATGCGAAACCTTCAACAACTTTTTTGCGTCCGTAGGGAAGCTCCTAGCCACTCAAATACCACCACACAAATTTCACAATAACTGAACATACACCATAATTAACAATAAACCTAATACAAATCAATTAGATACTCTCACGCCCTGTACTAGCACGGAAATAATAAGAATAATTGACAATTTGGATCCAAGTTGTAGCTCAGGAATTGATGGCGTCACCACTAAAACTATTAAATGCTTAAAAAACCTAATAGCAGCTAACCTAACAAATTGTATTAATAACTGTTTTAAGACTAGTACTTTCCCAAATACCCTCAAAATTGCGAAAGTCAACCCTATATACAAATCCGGCACAAAGACAGATCCCGGGAATTATCGACCCATATTCGTATTACCAGTATTATCAAAAAAATTTGAACGATTAATTTACACCAGACTAGAAAAATACTTAAACGACATTAATTATATTTACGATCGGCAGTTCGGTTTCCGACCAAAATCAAACACTTTGTGCGCCACAATCGATTTAGTCACCACCATTAAAACTAATATTGACAAAAAAAACATTGCACTCGGTATTTTTATTGACCTAAAAAAGGCTTTTGACACGGTATCCCATAAAATTCTTTTATTAAAGCTAAAAAGCATTGGCATCACCGGAGAAATGTATAATATCCTTTCCTCATACCTTGACAAAAGGGAACAAATTGTTAAAATAGGAAACACGATGAGTAGATCATCTCCCATAGCATTTGGTGTTCCCCAGGGATCTCTGTTATCCCCCCTCTTATTTGCTATTTATATAAATAATATTAAGGATTTAGGCTTAACTGGACAGTTAACCTTGTACGCCGATGATACTTGCCTTTTCTACTTTGGTAGCAACATAAACACCATTGTAGCTGACGCTCAAAAAGACTTGGATATATTATACAACTGGTTTAGCTCTAATTTACTTACCATAAACGCATCAAAAACATCTTACATAATATTCTCAGCTAAAAACAAAAAAGTTCTTGACCACCCAGCCTTACACATAAACAACACTAAAATTATCAAAAGTAATTGTGAAAAATACCTCGGACTTCGGTTAGACAACAAACTCACTTGGCAAGCACATATGGATTACATAAAAACAAAAATAATATCGCTAATGGGATCAATGCGCGGGTACATTAATAACATTCCAAAAAAAATCCGCTACAATATTTACAACTCATTAGTTCGCTCACACATAAATTACCTAATCGAAATCTGGGGATGCGCCGCCAAATCTACGATTAAAGATCTACAAATAGCACAAAATAAAATAATCAAACTTCTCTTCAACTACGATTATCACACACCTACATCCGAATTATACAAACACACCAAACTAATGAGCATTCATCAACTTTACACATTCAACTCCTGCATTCTCATTAGAAAAATTCTTACCAAAACCATACACACACAACTATACTTTAACATAAAAACATCCAAACACAGCCAAAGAAACCCCAACGAAATACAGACACGCCCCCCGCGGACGCAATACGGCAGAAAAAATATAAAATACGAAGGTGTACCTACAACTTTATAACAATCTACCGACAGATACTAGGAGCACATCCTCTTTTAACATATTTAAAGCCAAACTCAAACTGTACGTCACTAATAACATCAAACTTTTATGATTAGGACTTCGCTAGTCTTGCACACAAAATGCGACATCGTACCTACCTACATTAATTAAGAAAAAAACAAAATTACTACCTACTGGACTACACTTACCTTATTTATGTATTTATTCGCTAAGTGAACAATGTATGTTCTTTTAGAATAAATAAAGAACCTATAAACCTAACATGCTTAAATTCATATAATTTGTTTCCCATTAATTAGTAAAACGATTAAGTCAAAAAGGAATCCGAATTGATTGACACTCGGTATCAATTACGTTGTAGCAGACATAAACGACAACTTCTTTGGCATTATTACATAGGTTGGTTAAATTACATCTATATCTGGAATTTCTCAGTAGCAGCCCGGAGTATGGATTTGTGCCTGGTTAACCTTCTGCGACTGAGGTGGTAGTCTATCGGACACCACCAAACACAAAAAACGTTGCCAGATCGTAACATGGCGTGATGTAGCTCTGTCCCGCTCGGTACCTTCCTGTAACGGCTCGCGCTAACGGTCAGTGAGGCGCGGGCGGCCCAGCCATGTGTACGTTTGGAGTTTTCGACTGCCGGTGTCCCACAGACGTAAGTACAGCAATAAACGTTGATTCTGATAGACGTCACCTCACAAATATCTTTTTATATTCATAGTGTCTGTTAGTTGTTTCATCAGTAACATATTAATACTACCATAGTGTCTCTCAGACATTCATACTTTTTTAGATGGCGACTCAAACTACAGATAGTAGGCCACCAAAACGAGACAGCAGTGGAAGATATACAAATGATTATGAGCAGATTGAGGAATGGCCTGAAGAATTAGAAGAAGAAAACGAGTTTAGCGATTTTGATGATTCGGTAGAAGATCCTAATTATGTGGAAGGAAATGTAAATCATTCTAAAGGTGGAGTGGACGAAATCCATAAAAAAACTTCAATTTATTCAAGCAGTCGTAAAACATGCCGCTGGCCCATGACGATATTTTACAGAATTCTGGATTTAGCTGGTACTAGTTCATTCGTCTTATACCAATCTTGTCCAGGTGCTAAGCTGCGAAGAGGGGACGTTTTACTATCTTTGGCAAGAGAATTGGTTCTTTCTAGCCTAAAAGAACGCGTTTATAATGACAGACTGCCCAGACAACTCCGTCCTACTATAACGCGAGTTTTAGGCAATGATTTGCCTCCCCCTCCACCCGTGGCTCAGTTTCCAGGTCCTGCTGGAAGGAAGCTATGCAGCATATGACCCAGTAAATTGAAGAGGCAAACAAGGTACCACTGTTGCGCATGTAATGTTCGTGAACGGGCGCCGTCAGTTGAGACTGGTCATCTCTTATCTGCCAGGGCTTGTTTTTAATCGTTTTTGATTTATATATTTATTTATTTTTTTTTTACATTGTTCTCACATATAGAATCAACAAGAGTAATGTACCCAGGATTTTGTAATTTCTATATTTAAAAGAGTGTCCTTGGAGTTTCTTGCCCGTTCTTCTCCATAGAGATCTACGTTTTGGAATGGGCAACTAGCTTCAACTTTCTGACTAACTGACTCTTTGACAATTCAAAAGTGCCTGTAAAGGGTTTAATTGAAATAAATGGTTTGAGTTTGAGTTTGAGTAAAAAGCCAATTTGCCTACAAAGTTCTTCTCCACTATGTCAAGACTGTAAACTTAAGTTTTAGATTTAGAGTTAACTTTGAGACGGATTTGTGCCTAATTGAACCGTGATAACACGTTGTATTTTTTGTTTTAGAGCTATACGATATCGCTTAAAAGATTAATATTAACGGTTTTATAGAAGTTTTATTATTTCGTTTTTTTAAAAATAGTTTTGTAAGTTTAAGCGTAAAAATAATTAAAATAACGATCTCAATAAATGATTCCATAATGAACTCGTTTTTTGTTATGAGAATGCTTATACATTTTTATTTCATTATACATTAACCCATTATTCGTAAAATAAAACTAGAGGTCTATTATTTCGAAAGGTTATAAACGAATCAAGCTGTATATAGTGACGCCTGACAGACTACACCTCAGTCGAATGTTGATGAAAAATCCACCTCAGTTGCAGAAGGTTAATGGCGATAGGCTCGCCCCCTATTACATGGGACCTAAACATAACTGGCGAAATGTGGTTGTACCTACTACTTACAGGTACACCTCTGCCCAACCCTTCCGGGAAACAAGGCGTGATGTTATATTTTATGAAATAAACATTTTAATTTTTTTATTTATCAACATCATGTGAAATGAAATGAAATTGTTTATTCTGTAAATAGGATATTGGAATAACTTTTACCTGCCATCTTAAAAAAAAAAAAATTGCTAGATGAGTTCGGCGTTTCCTATCTGACTACTCTGAGAAGAAAGGCCGAAACAAACTCAGAGGTCACAGTCTCTTTAAAAGTCTGGACTTTAAAAGAGACTGTGTGTAATCTTGGTCAGGCCATATGAGGACCATGTAGATTAGTTTGAAATGGTCTTTTGAGAAAGAACCACACAGATTTGAGTGGACCTGTCCTGTCAGTGCAAGCATTTGTCAGTAATCGTGGAGCTCAACTCAGAACTTAAGGAGCTCAACTCGACGAAAAATACCAAAGAAAGGACATTTGGGTAGGCCGCATAAACCATCATTAAAACCAACCGTCAATGAAAAAATTAATGAGAGAAAAAAAAAAAACACATAAGTATTCCTCACATTCACAATCATTAAAATCCGTGAAAACAATATAATACTTTACAAAGTAATCATGTCATTTTGTATATAATTTTCAATATGTATACAGGGTGTTTGGCGCATGGACCGACACAATTTTTTCAGGGATTTGGGAGGTCATTAGCTAGGTTCTACCCATACACCCTTTGTCCCAAATGTCACGGTTGGTTACATATGATTATTTTTTTTAAATGAAATAAATTCCCAAAATGTGTCCTTTAATTTGAAATAACTTTTTTGTTTGTGGGTGTAGTGGCACAAAACAAATTTTGTTGCATTCTCCAAAGTCCTTTAAATCTAAAAACATCTTTGTTTTATACAACTGGTTTCAAGAAAATTCCTTACAAGCTTCCAAAGTTAATTTTTGTATTTAATGAATGAAATTTTACAACTTCTAAATTAATTATAAAAAAAACTAAAAGCTATTTTGAACTTAGCTAGAACCTAGCTAATGACCTCCCAAATCCCTGAAAAAATTGTGTCGGTCCATGCGCCAAACACCCTGTATAATACTGGTATATTTTAATGATTTTACATACTTAATAAAATTAAAAAAAAGTCAAATTTTATTGTTTTATCACAAAGCTTAGCAGAGCGAGCACCTCAATCCCATGCTTTTTATCTTCTAAATAATATAAATAATATGTTATCGACAGTGTCGACGATCTACGAAATGTGAAGTGAGAAAAAGCAGGATACGTGAATACGTATTTATTATTATTAATAGAATTCCTATGCATTCAGAGCATTATTGTGATAAAATGCGATTATTTTTCGTGTCCATTGTGTAGTAAATTTTCATAGCAGTTTAAAAAAATTGCATTTAGGCAGTTAAACATTGCAGTTGTACCTACTTACGTGAGAAACTATAAATTATCTGGGTTTTCTATTTTAGATGAATTAAAATGGGTACTTACACGTAACCATTATTAATTACGTCTAGGTACTAAACCAAAATTTTCCCTTTAAAACTTCAGACTATAAAAAAATAAGTAAGTTTTATTTCGTTCGCGACTAACGTAGGCCGATACAGGCCAATAATGTGTATGTGAATGGTCTCGTCTATCTATCTCGCTCTAACCTACGCTTACACTATATTTTTTCTCAAAATTCAAAATTCAAAAGTCATTTATTCAAATTAGGCTGAGAATCGGCACTTTTCGCACGTCAAAGTTACATAAGACAGTCCCACAAAACGCCCACCCTTCACCACTTCCTAGTGCTTTCGCTGGGAAGAAGTGGCGCAACAAACTCCCCAGCAGCACAGCTGTCTGCTCAATTAGGAAAAATAAAATGATTCTATACAATAAGTACTTATGCAAAATAATTTACATAATACAACACAAAACATTAAATTATAAATTATTAGCCATATGACAGCTAGCACACGCCAATATACCAACCAAAAACATCAAGATCTATACTCAAGCAGAAATAAAAATAACTAAACGTAAAGAATATCTAAAAAAGAAAATAAAGCCTCGAGGCATAAAGGGCGTGCCCGCTTACATATAGCTGTAACTAGAGTTATAATTGATAAACTAGGACCATCGAGGTAAAATAAATAAACAGTTAATCACTAATAACAATAACAAAACCATGATCAGCAAGACGACCAGTCACCACAAGCAGCACCCGTTCACGAGCTTAACGCAAAGATCAGCCATTACCGCCCTCGCCATATTTGAGGGAAGGAGGCAACCCGACCCCCGACGCTACCGCAAGCAGTGACATCTAAGGGAGCATGACGAACTTGCTGCCAGTTTATCAGGAAAAAAAATATTAAAAAAATATGATCAGTTTGTCGAGGTCGCTAGCTAACCACATATTGCAATACAACTCATGAATCATTCTAATGAGTAGATAATGTCAACAAAAAAATAATAAAATTAAAATAAATTGACATATTAAGTCAAATAAAATGAACAATTTACCTAAGCTTATATAACCTGTCAGTAGGTAGGCTAATTCTGGAGAAAGAACATAAACATTGTCTTGAGCCAATCACAGCGACCAACTATTCTTATCATTTAAGTAGTCGTTGATAGAATAGTATGCCTTTGAACAAAGGTTGGATTTTACTTTAGTTTTAAACGCATTAAAAGGCAAATCTAGCAAAGAAGAGGGTAGCTTGTTGTAAAAGGTTATATATACCAAGCGCAACAAATGAGTTATGAACCTTATGAAGCCGGTGAAAGGGAGCTCGTAGTTTGTCCTTGTTTCTTGTGTTAACATTGTGAAAATCACTGTTTTTAGTGTACAAGTGTATATTTTGCCTAATATGTAGAATGTTGGCGAAAATGAATTGTGATGCAACAGTGAGGATACCAATATCTTAAAAAAAAATCTCTCAGAGTAATTCTGGCACCCAGCTGGTAAATTGCTCGAACAGCTCGTTTTTGAAGGACAAATATATTTTGAATATCGGCAGCTTTGCCCCACAGCAGAATACCGTAGGACATAACGCTATGGAAATAACTAAAATAGACTAACCGAGCTGTATCAACGTCAGTGTATTGTCTTACTTTCCTGACGGCGTAGGCGGCCGAACTGAGCCTTCCCGCTAGGCTAGATATATGATGCCCCCACTGAAGTTTGGCATCTACTGTTATGCCCAGAAACACTGCCGAGTTTACGGTTTCAAGCACCTCTTTATCGAAGACGATGTTGGGTCCTAGATTTCTAACATTTGGAAGGGCAAACTTTACACATTTCGTTTTTTTGGCATTGAGAACTAGGTTATTTGTCGTAAACCAACCCGTAACCATTGAGAGTGCACTGTACTCAATACTCAATTCTTTATTGCATTCCACAATGGAGGCTTAGGTGGTAAACATTTATTTGGTAGGTAACAATCGTGGACCCTGTCGGGCACAGCAAAAGATATAATAAATAAATGTGGAGAGGAATCGTCCAAATCTTGTCTGTTCCTGTCTGCTTTAAAAATAAGAGAAGTATCATCTGCAAACAGTACAACTTCACAGATACCCTTTACATAGAATGGTAAGTCATTGATATACACTAAGAACAAGAATGGACCCAGTATTGAGCCTTGAGGTACACCTAACTGAACTGGTAGCCCGGACGATTTCACACCATCAACATCTACACATTGGGACCTATTATGTAAATAAGAATTTATAACGTTGAGAGCTTCGTTTTGCACACCGTAACGTCGCAGTTTACGCAAAAGCGTGTCATGGTGCACGCAGTCAAAGGCTTTGGAGAGATCACAGAAAACCCCAATAGCATTTTGCGAGTTCTCCCATGCGTTAAATATGTGTTTCAGCAGAGCAACACCCGCATCTGTAGTGGAGCGACCCTTTGTAAAGCCATATTGTTCATTATGAAGGAGGCTATTTAAATTAAAATGTCTTAGCAACTGCTTGAGTATTAACTTTTCAAATATTTTGCTAAATGCTGGTAATATAGAAATAGGCCTGAAATTGCCAACGTCATTTTTATTCATATTCTCTTTTGCATTGCCAATCTAACGCTAGTTTTAATAATACATCTATTAGTTATTGGGTTTTCTTATGGGTAGTCTAGTAACGTCTTTTATGTTTTTTTAAATAGGCATTGCTCACGCGTGTTGTGCGTTCAGAACTCCGGTGTATTGATCGTCTGGTGGTATACTGATGCCGCTTAAAACCTTACTACACTACTCGCGAAGTTGCTTCGACGAAGTACTCTTCGAAGTTGAAGTGCCCTTCTACACTCTCGTATTCGCTTAACTTCGAACAACTTCGCGAGTCGTGTAGTACCAGTGAACGAAAATAAACGGCTTTAGAAGCGGACGTCTCAGGCTTGTCGCGGCGTTTGTACATATAGTTCGTGCCACAAAAGATGAGGCTTGACATACCATGTGGTTTGACTGGCGCAGTAGACGATAAATAGGTCTCTTTAGCGGTATGAGGTCTGCGCCGCGGCGTCATCGGGGCGGCGGAAAGAGCGGCGGGAGGCGCGCGCGGTCAAGTCTCATCATTCGTGACCCATATTGTACAAGTCAGTATATACCTAATGCCCCGGCCGCATCTGCGTCTATCGTGACAGAGCAATGCGTGCCGAAGCTTCGTATGTTTTGCTCGCTAAAAAGTTATCACATTAGCGGCTTCATAATTTTAACGAATTATCGTGAAATAATCCAAAATGGCTCTCCATTATTTCGACAGAGCGTTTACCTACGCAGTCCGGAAAAAAACAGTCGAAATGGCCAACGCTACAACGCTGACCACGCGCCACGCGTGAATCGGATCACTGTGAAAGCTTCGTCACGATAGACGCAGCTGTGCCCAATCATTTTCGGTTATTGTCCCGATAGTTCGGGCTGCAGTTCAGGCTGCGTAGCACTTATCGCCTGGCGAAGCTTCGGTACGCATTGCTTTGTCCGATGACTCAAATGCGTCAGCAGCATAAGTATAACATGTACTTACTTCAATTCCTTGACAGGTGCTGATATTTTCCTGATGATTTACTGCATTATTTTAAAAATTAACGTTAGATACTGTCCAAAGCAGTCTTATTTTAGTCAAAATATCCCAAAGACTGCAATTTCTCGTGTCACTGTTGTCAGTTGAGTAGTTGAGTATTGTCAGAGCAAAGAGTATTGGAAACTCAGAGGTTGAACGATGTATAGAATATCATATCACAGAATACCTCTGGGCCCTATGAACTGTTTTAAAACTGTCTGATGAAAATGTAAACAAATGGATCAGAAAACGTACCTGTTGATGCCAATTTGAAGTGACTTACAAATTGAGTGCTTTGGTTTGATTTGATGGTAATAGGCTCGCCTCTATCATGGGTCTTGAACATAACTAGCGAAATGTGGGTGTACTGTGGTATGGTACATATCTGCCTAACCGTTTGGGGAAAAATAAACGTAGGTATATATTTATATTATTGTTCTGAAATACTGCCGGTGCTGCTGGTGTCTACTTTTAATCAGTACAGCGACAGTTTGCCAGCAGTCGCCGTGTTAAATAATGCGTAGCATGAAAAGAGCATAGCACTTGGCGCGTAGCGATTGGTTGCAATTATGTAGTGGTGTAGTCAAGTCGCCTGTGACGTTTCACGAAGGTTTTATTTACTGTTTTACCAATTTTAAATCGATATCCCTTTTTTGGCTTTTATCTATAAATTCAATTAGGTGCTGATTATGGACCAAAAAGAAAATGGACTGTGTGTGAGGGCTTATTGAATGAAAAGGGAGTAAATGATAACTCAAATTTAATTAAATTTAAAAGTCATTTATTCAAACTAGGCTGAGAATCAGCACTTTTCAAACGTCGAAATTACATAAGACAGCCCCCCAAAAACGCCCACCCTTCACCACTTCCTATATAGTGCTTTCAGCTTTAGTTAGGAAGAAGTGACGCAACAAACTCCCCAGCAGCACTACTGTCTATTCAATTAGAAAAACTTTATTCTATACAATAGTAGGTACTTAAAACATTGTAATGAGTAGATTATGTCAATAATAAAAGAAAATATAATTAAAATAAATTGACGTATACAGTCAAATAAAATAAACTAAACAATTTTAAGAAGTTTTATAGTGTCATGTAGTCGTTAACGTGATGGCTAACAGCGGAAAATAGAAAGGTAAACATTTAACGAGCCCAAATAACAAGAGGCGAGGGCAGGTAGAACGAGAACAACGTACTGATTATACACACAGAGTCTTGGGTTATCTCGTCTGTACTCTTGAGACCCGATACCCAGTCAGTACCGCCTACTACACGAATCAATGAACAGAATGAATAGCCTAAATACCTTCCAAATAAATACTTCTTAGTGGAAATCCTTTTTGTCTTTATTCAACCGTCAAACCGTCAGTGAGTGTCATGGTAGTTTCAGTTGTTAGCAAAATTTTTTTTTTCTTGTAACCCTCCTTCGCACGTTTTCTCTTAACACATCTGACATTGGCAGAATTGTCGACATCGGAACCATTGCCATAAAGAAAAATAGAATAGATTTTTCTGCCATTTTACAGAAAAATAAGTTGGTCTACTCTTCTGGGGAGCCCAGAGGGTTTTTGGGTGAGTATAAATTACGTTCATCGTTTTTACAGTCCTCTCAACTTATCTGTGAACTGAAAGAGAACGGCTCCGTCGATTCAGTGTTGCTAATTAATATAAGGTGCCCAAAATTGAGTAAGTTTTCAAGAAGGAAATTTCACATTAGACATAATCGTTTAATAAGAATTACAGTTTTTACAAATTAAAAACAATGATACCTATTGTAGCATAATAAGCGTAATACCAAATAGAACGTGGCTAGGCAGAGATTGAATATGTATCCATGACACTATGTATAACAGAATTGTCGTTGACAGCACAAGCCACCTTATAGCCAAGGAGGTCATGTTAAGGCATATCACCTCATTCTTCCCCGGTCGAGTTTTCACTCCCTTCTCCATCTACCACAAAGTCGCTTAGGTAGGTGGCTTTCTGGTCCTGTTTGATCTTCGCGGGAGTGCTTCGATCTGGAGTATCGGAGAAGGCGGCGAGCTACGCAGATCCTCTGAACGTTGCGGCGATGATAGCGACGGGGTGTCAGTTTCGGGTGGAGCTGTAGCGCTGTCTTCCATCTCTTCAGAAGCTGATTGAAAACTATAATTTTCATTGTAGTCAACGGTATTCGGGAACGGTGCCAATTGACGGTTCGATACTGTTGATGTTTCCCCATTGTCCCGTCGAATAAGAGAATAGTGAGGATTAGTTAAAAGGAGTTCAGCTTCTTCGACTAGAGGGTCTGTTTTAGATTGTCGGACATTCTTCTTTACCAATATTGGGCCTGGTGTAAGCCAGGACGGCAGTGAGTCTCCGTTCTGGGATCTTCTAGGGTATGTAAAAAGTGTTTCATGTGGGGTCGCATTAGTAGCTGTACATAAAAGAGTCAACATTATCTGACCCACCCTAAAAACAAACGAATTTGGACCCTCTGACATTAACATTAAGGTTTATTCAATTTATATGAGCTTATCAGGCGAGTGCTAAGAACTTGATGAACAAATACAATAATAATACAGAAACGCAAATTTGATCTTTAAATCGTTAGCATTAGGTTTATGTTATAACTACTTGTTATAATATAATTAGTGTTATATCTTATTTTAATAATTGTATTCAAGTAAGTCTGGTCTCGTGGTCTGTGTATAAGACTGAGAAAAACTAGATGCGAGATCAATCCTGTGTTGAAGACATTGTTTTGCTTTCAATTTAGAATTTATTCCAAAACTATTTCTTGTATTATTGTAAAGAACTATAGACAGATAACCTTCCAATACAAACTTTCTAAAATGGTAATATTTTAGCTTAACTTGTAATATGTGGGTAGTTGAAAAATAAATTTTCATTTATTATAAAACCTAAGGGTATGCAGTGACTACGCGCAAACATAATATTACTTGCCTTACTAAATTGCAAAAACAACGTCTCTTTACAATTTTTTATTTTCTATTTTATAGGTTTTTTTTTTATTATCCTGGCTCAATGGGGTGATTATTAAAATACAAAATAATCTATTTACACGAGGAGAAGGTTGGCTGCTTGTGCTGTGCAAGAATAAACTTTATGAACGTATACTATATGGTTCACATTCTTTAGAATATTGCGTGTAGCATTACCTACAACTACGATCAAATTTCAATACGATATAAAAGAGTTGAGTTGGTCTTGTGGCCACTAAGGTAGTGCGATCTTCATCGTTATCTACCTTCGCACCAAGTTAAACCTAATTATAGCTTTTTGCTCAGCTGTTTTTTTTTAATTATTTTATTACACTTTTTTTACATTTCTTTAGTGGACAACGTGGAGTCTTGTCTTTTTTAACGGGCAGTTTGTATATAAATAAAACTAAACAATTGCAGGTTTAAAATGTTTATTATTTCATTAAAACAAAGTTTGTAAGATAAAGTAAGTAAATGCTCATATATTTCCAAATTAATATTCTACATATTATATTAGTATGCCATAATCAAATCTAACAATTTATAAACATTAAAAAAGGCGTGCTTATGCTTAAAAGTTTGCTATAGAGAAAATGAATTCATCTGTGAAATGCTTTACAGATTTAGGTATAGCTGCCTATATGTAGTGAATAAACATGTTATTTAAATAGGAAAAATCTATTTATAACAATAACATCACCACATAATCTGCAACATTCTAATGGTTTAACAATCAATCCATTGAGCATTTACTTACATGGTGTGTTTAATAATAAAAATAATAATAAATATAATTAAAATTTAAATATTCCTGGGCAAAACGGACCCTTTCTTCACGATGAGCAGGTGTCAATGCAATTTTCTGTTCCGGTTTATAATTCCTTATCCCAGCAGGAGCAGCGTGTGCCTTCTCACTGTTTCCACTGAAATATTGTGGTTTATTGCGCAAAAATGGATTTTCAACATGGCTTGAAACAATATATGGCGTTCGATATCAGAACTATACTTGATGGCTTTAGCTCCTTGACGAATCCGCTGAATATTTCCATTGTCTCCATAAGGTCTTAGCCTGACCGTATTTCTCTATAACAAAAAAAAAAAACATTTTTGGAACCGTGTATGTAACTTGTAAGGAGTGAATATAATGGTAAAACAGCCAACTACGCGTTCATTAATCACAATCAATAAAATAAAATAGGTATTAATAAAACACTTACTGCTATATTAAACCGACGACCAATCTCTCTAATTCCAACATTCTGCTCATGTAAAAATATGATTTTATGTTTGGTATAGTCATCAAGTTGCGATATGATGCTTTTTTACACCAAATTGCTTAAAAATACTTAACGAGTTATGTGGAACGATTATCAAAATGTGTGTGCGCAGTCACTGCTATTAGGCGTAGTGTAACTATTGTCACATGAATTTATTATCTACCTCACGAAGCAAATGTATGTTTTACTTCGTATCCAACCATTCTTGGTGAATATAAATTCTGTGAACTTAAAGTTTTTTAATTTACCCACCTGTTTACAAGATAAGTTATTAGGCGTAAATCATATTGGTCGTTCTTTAATAATGCAAGCAATATTGCAGAAATGACAACAAAATTAAAAAGGAACTGGGTGGACTGATTCCGAACCCACATGTTTTTCGTTGCCAATCCAGCATCAAACCGCTAAGCCACAAGAACTTGTTGAGAATAAGCGAAATTAAAGATTTGGTTGTAATTATGTAGTGTGACTAAAAGCTTTCAACTTTAATGTCAACGAGATAATGATTAAAATAGCTTAACAAAATGATATATAATGCCGGTGGCTCCAACAATGTTGGGTGGGTTTACCTTAACGTTACGTGTTAAAGATCAAATTTGCGTGTCTATATTATTATTGTATTTGTAAATCAGCACTGTCTGATAAGCTCATATAAATTGAATAAACCTTAATGTTACATGCACAGGAACTAAATTTGTTTGTTTTTAGGGTGGGTCAGATAATGTTGACAACAGACTGTACACAGTGCAATGCATCCTTCAGTGGTACTGAAGGATGCATTGCACTGTGTACGTTCCCAGTTTTCCGGTAATAGTCCCTTTGACCGGAGACTGAGTTGGATAGTTTGCCAGAGAGTCCCGTTTAGACGTTCCACTTGTCCATTACCCTGGGGGTTGTAAGGTGTCGTTCTAGATGAGGCTATGTTTGCTTTTCTTAGAAATGACTTGAATTTTTCTGACATACGATGAGCCTCTATCGCTATGAACATAGAGAGGCTGGCCAAACGTAAGGAAGAGATCTTTCAAGCAGTTGATGACAGTGGCAGATGTCATATCTTTACATAGATATGCAAATGGAAATCTGCTGTACTCGTCGATTATCGTTAATATGTACTTGTTGGAGGTGTTAGACAGCAATGGCCCCTTGAAGTCTATGTTGATACGTTCGAGAGGGGCCATAGCTTTGATCAAGTGTCCTTTGATTTTGGGAAACCTTGGTCTTATCTCGGCGCAGGTCGGGCACGAGGCAGTCATCTTCTTGATGTCGTTCGCTGAATAGGGCAAGTTTTTGGATCTCACCCAATGATACATCCTTGTCACCCCTGGGTGACAAAGTGCGTTATGGAGCTCCTTTAGCTTACTGATATTCATATAGGCGCACACACGGGATAGAGCGTCCGCATGAATTTTCGCAGCCTGGTCTATAAATAATGTCATATTTGTAACAAGACAATTCTAATCGCCAGCGCGAGATGTTCTCGTTCTTGATTTTACTATTATGATTCTGATTGAACATGAAGGCTACCGATTGTCTCTCGCGTCCGGCACTGGTCCAGGCCATGGTACGGAGTGAGAGGGCATGGGAGGCCGTCACCTCCTTCTGCGAAGCAGTAATGCTCGCGAAGGAGGAGGCGGAACGCGTGAGGGAGAGGCAAAATTCGCCGCCCTCACGCCTCTAGCCGCCGCAGGAGGAGACGCCCTGGGCGTCGTGAATCGATTGCCGATTCCCGGCCACCGTAGGCGCTGGCTTGTGGACGATGAGCAATGGGTAGCTCGCCGTCCAGTAAGGACCAAGCTCGGGTTGACGGTGCGTTGTGTTCCACGCGTGCCTCAAAGAGATGTCAGCAAGTGAAGGGGTCCGATGGGACCATTGCCTGCCGGGGTTGCGGGAAAGTCCGAAAGGATACCGTGGCCCCCTGGCATTGCAGGCAAAAGAAGGAACACGGGTGGGTTTTAGTCAGTAAGAGTCTGACACGCCCTCCCGCTCCACCCAGAGCGGGAGAAGTCATTTGATGATTTCCCAGCCAAAAAAAAAAAGGGCTACCGATTGTTGGTCTGTTATTAAAAGGAAATGTTTGCCAATAAGGTAGTGTCTCCACTTTTTTAAACTTTCCACTATTGCGCAAGATTCTTTTTCGATTGAGGATTGCTTGCATTCGGAGTATGACAAAGTTCGTGAAAAGAATGCTACAGGTCGTCCTTGTTGAGTGAGTGTAGCCGCCAGAGCGAATTCTGAAGCATCAGTTTCAACGGTGAATATTTCGTCATTAATCGCTGCTAGTGCCGCCACCTTGATGTCCTGTTTTATTTCCTCGAAACATTTGAGAGTGTTGCTCGATAACGGGAAGCTTGTGACGCAGGTGAGGGGTTTTACTTTTTCCAAGAAACGCCCAATCCATTTTGCAACATTCCTAGTACTCGTTTCAGTTCACTTGATTTAGTCGGTGCGGGGAGGTCTAGTAGAGGCTTTAGTCTATCAGGATCAGCTATCTAATTACGCAACACATTTTCAATAAAATTCGAGTGGAATTGATATCATTTAAACTGGAAATTGAAAAATTTGACAGCTTTCGTATTACGTAACTCTAAAATTTTTGATATCAACTGCAGTCTGGATGAGACGCTAAAGAGTGAACGATACCCGTCTAAAAAGGCTATAACTGGAATTACGTAACCATTTTGACAGCGCTGAGTTGGTTTAAAATCAACGAGTAATTTGTTTCTTCTGTCAGTTATAATAGAAGGCAATGTACTCCTCGCATTTGATTTTCTTTGTAATATTTTTGGGATTTACTCGTATAATCTCCTTAATTATTACGAAATTATGTAAGTGAACATCGTTTTAATAAATTGTGAATGTGTTTTTGTGTAAAACCTCAATGATAAATCAATAATAGTGATATATTAAAATAATATCGAAGCGGTCGATAAATTAATAATATTGTGAAAATTATCCGCCCATAAGACGACCCACTGACCAAGTTCTCTTCTGTTACAACCTACTAAAGATATATATTATGATATTTCAGAAACGAGGTATTTTATTGAAAGACAAATTCGTACCTCGTACTGTAGGTATCCATTGTACTGAGCATAGAAGACAGTGGATTATGTAAGGACATCAATGAACATACCACACCACCATCTAAGGTACATAAGTAATAACAATATTATTTTATTTCTAAGTACTGAACATTGAATGTGTGTTTAGCACAATGTTTTATTTATTTAAACATACATACGTGTTATGTTGGTGACTACGAAATGCACCATCAAACATAAACTTTCATACATTTAATAAAGTCATTGAACCTAATAATTGTTGTATTCATTGAAGTGTGTGGGAGAGGCCAATTAGAATTTATTTTGTGGATGGATGTAATGGATCATGGAATATACATAATATAGAAGATTTACTTAAATTCTTTTTTTTTTCAGGTGTCAGGCTCAACTTCATTATTGAGGAAAAGTATAAACTCTCATGCGCTTACAGCAAGAATTAGCAAGCAGTACATACATAATCCATGATGAATTCCACAGGAATACATTAAATTTCACTAATCCTTACAATTTTCCAATTTCTTTTTGCCCCATGTGTAAATATTTCATAAATGTGAATAAAGGCTATTGTCAGTTATTGTTTGCTTTGTTTACCATAATTTATTTCGCTCTATTTACTGAACCTAATGAAAATACATACATAATATCACTGTTTCACCGAAAAGTTGGGCAGAGGTTTGCCTGTACACACACATTTCACCAGTTATGTTTAAGTCCCATGTAATAGGGGACGAGCCTATTGCCATCAACCGGGCACTACTAAGAAATTCCAGGTGGAAAAACCCAATAACACTATGCCCAACCCAGGCATCGAACCCAGGACCTCATACTCAGCAGTAGCTCTTGCGACCCCTAGATCAACGAGACATAATTTTATTAATAAATTGTTGTGTTAATGAAAAAAAAAACTTCAATTCTTAAATATTTCATAATAAGTTATTTTTATTTGTAGTTTACACTGTTATCATTATCAATTAACAAAATAGGAACATACATTTATATTACTGTCATTCAAGACTCAACAGTTTTCTAAAACAACAATTATATTTCAAGAACTATCTTCAGGTTCTAAGTAGCAACGCAGCAGGTGCCTTCATTCATGCTGCCTTCATGTCTTCGTAGGTGAAACTCCCCAGGAACTCTACAGTTATAAAACAAAATCATATTATTTTCTGCTCAAATAAAGTACTTAAACATTATGGGGTTTATTTATAAACGTTACTTAAAGTTAAGTAATGATTAGCAACTGTATATCCATACATTTTTGACATTTGAACGTCATTTAACTTTAAGCAATGTTTATAAATAAACCCTGTGGCAAAGTAAAGTAGGCATTCATTGGGCCCATGTCTGGACAAAAGCCATTAGCCTAGTTATTGCTGCTGTTTGTATAATTTCTTCTTTACTTAGGGCTGATTTTTCAATGTCCAGATATTTTGTAATACTAAATTATGTAAACATTAGTTAGGTATACATAAAATATAATTATGATGTAGAAAGTTCGGCCAAGGAAATAAATATTCATAATTTTATTATAAAGTAAGTTGCCTCGCTTGATTCTTAACTATGTGACTAAAAGCTTACATTTTCATTCACAGCATTTTTGCCATCTAGCCATCCAACTTCTTTGTTAGGAAATTAAGAAGATTCATGTTGGGTAGTGTTCCATTCATGTATTTTCAGCTCTAGCACCGTCTGTGAAAATATTATGAATATGTTTTGTAGTTAGGTTAGTGGTTACTATAGTTTATTTCAGCATGTAGGTACTTATGTACAAAAATATCAATTAACAATTTCAGTTAGAATGTGAGGTTGACGGACAGGGACTCACGTTATTCCTATTTATATTGGGTTACTTACTTGTAGTGATAATCTCGACGTATTTTTCGCTATTGAGCAAAACAGTATTGATTTAATGAGAGAATTTTCCAGTTCATCCGGCTTACACAAGCCACAAGAAAAATGTTCCAAAACTGCCTAACATAGGCCCACGTTTCGTATAGGATATTAAATTAAAATTTGTAAATATAATACAATTTTGTGTTGTTCTCAGTGTTGCCATTTTTTTTCCCCGAGTGCTATAAAAAGAAATAAGATGAGACATTTTTTATAATCCGTTCAACCGATTTTGACTTCTATTGCGTTGGTGACATGACAAATGGCAGCTTCAGTAAACACTTGGTAATGTAACCACTTTTTTGCTTTTAATGTTCAACCGAACACGAAACGGTTTATTTAAATGTGTAATCTTATTTCAAATAGAGTATAGTTTAGTCTCAAACATTTTTAATTTTATTTATCTGTTACTGACATTCGGTCGCTGTTTTGGAGGTCCATTTGAAAATTTGAGAATGAAAATAAAACAAAAGGTCAAAGTATTTTTTTAAACATCATCCAACTTAATCTACAATAATTAATGAAAAAGTTAGTGAAGATGTTTGAATGTTTGTTAGATCTATACATAACTTGGGCATAACGGCAGATTTTTTTTACCCCGGTAGTATTTTCCCGTGAAATATTTTTTAGAAATGACGTCGTTTTGCGATCACTACTCGGGCGGAGCCTCTGATTATTTTCAACATATTCATCATGGTGAACAGTTTTGCCAAAACAGCGTTCGAATCTGCAGTGGTTTCGGCATTTGAAAGAAATACATCGTAAAATCACTGACACAGGTTTTAGACAAACAATAAAACATGCCATTATCTTGTTATTTTAATATTTTCTCGAGTCAGTTTTAGTAATTGATTGTATTGTTTTCTACAAATTGAATTAAACTAACCACTAGACAAAACCACCAGCCACTAAAAGCAATCCGCAATTTCAAGCAATTTCTTCGCCAGTAGGGGTGTCCAAACCCCCAGGTTTAGTGGAAATCCCACTAACATGACAACACTGCTTTTCTACGATTTTGTCATTGGCCACAGATAAAAAAACCGGGGAAAGGAAACGTTTTGTTACGTATTTCAATTATGGTAGTTTTTGATAGAAAGTGTTTTAAAAAATGGTTTTTAATTTTTCGGCAATCATTGTACATTTTCATTTATAAGCACTATTATAGCATCAGTTATAATTAAAACAAAATTAAATTAAAGCACAATAATTTGGAAATTAATCATGCCTTTAAGGTGGAACAAAACATATAAATCAAAGACGTATAGCCGTTTTATAAGAACAACCCTATTCAATTCCGGTCGATTGGTAAAAAATGTTTATCGTAATTCCAATTATGCCATGCGATTTAAATTGGACTTGGTTTCGATTCGGAATTGATATCAAAAATAAAATGTGTTGCGCAATTAGGCTGCAGGTCGGATAATATGATTTTCCACGGTATAGCCAAGAAGACTGATCTTAGTTTTATTTAAAACGTCTTTCTTCTTCATTCAGAGTTAGATTATACTTTTTAGTGGCGTCCATAAAACGTTTTAGATTGCGCTCGTGATCCTTAACATCCTTGCCGCAAACGGTTATGTCATCTAAGTAAGCGTACGTCCCATCTAATTTTTCTTCAGATATTATGAAGTCAAGAGTCCGTTGGAAAGCAGCTACGCCATTAGTAACTCCGAACGGAATGCGTGTGAATTGATAGTTTTCCATTCGCTTCGAACGCTGTATAATAATATATCTTCTCATGTTCCAGAATTGGGACCTGATGATAGGCTGATTTTAAGTCTATCTGACTAAAGACTTTAAATTTGGATACGTTGTTCACAACCGTTTCGATATTTGGCAAGGGGAAGGCATCTAGGTCAGTAAATTTATTGATTGTCATTGAATAATCGATCACGAGCCGCTTTCGATGGGCCCCTCCTCCCGCTACTAGAACTAGAACTTGGGCCCTCCAAGGGGAAATACTTTTTTCAATTAGACCATCTTGAGCAACTTAGACACTTCTTCTTTTATGAAGTCAGCGTCTTCTTTAGTGTAGCTTTTGCTTCTGACAGCAATCGGTTGGATATTTGGCGAAAGATTGGTGAATATGGAGGCCGGCGGAACTGAGGCTTGTAGAACATTACAGATTTGTAAGGGCTCGCCGGGACCTCCCAGATTGAATTGGATGCTTGAATGCTGCTTAAGTAAGTCGTGATCCATGATAATGTTGCTTGCATGTTTGCTTGTAAGTATGTTGATTCATTTTAATAGTTGCGAAACATACCCCTTCAACGAACGAGACTTTGGTTAAGAGAGGCGAGATTGACAGTAAGTTTGCACGGTCTCTTGGGCAACTTCATGTTGCGGGCGACTTTGCTGTTTATGAAACTGACTGAACTTCCAGTGTCGAGGAGAGCATCAGCTTTATATTCGTTTATTGTGATACGGATTGTCGCACTCCTAAGACTTGAAAGAGAAGCAGCGGAAATAGCCCCGCTTTAAAACTGGTCATTGATTGAGTTGGGACTAGGATGTTCATTATTCCACACAGAGTTTATGTTATGCCCGGACCTGCAAACGCTAGCAAAATGACCTTTCTTCGAACACTTATTACAAGTAGCTTTGCTAGCTGGGCACCTTATTCTAGGATGAACATTTCTGCCGCAGAAGATACAGCGCTTGGCTGATTGTGACGAGGAGGACGGTGCGGCCGAAGCATTCTGAGGCATTCGTGACGATAAAGCTACCGCCAGATTGTCCGATTCTTTGTCTCGAGAGATTTCAGGTACAGCATTTAGTTGCGGAAAGTAAGTACCGATTGTCTGAGCATCTTTCTCAGCAGTTTCAAAGGTGATGGCTTGATTAAGAGCTTCAGTAAGAGCAAGCGTAGGGTTTTCTAAGAGTCGTTCACGGATTTTCCTTGAGAGCAGGCCGGAAATAAGAGCACTACGAATTGCCTGTTCTTCATGTTCTGTTGCAGTGACTGCTTCAAATTTACAATCATTGGCCAGCAGTCGAAGGGCTCTAGCATATTCGGAAATAGTCTCGTCCGTTCTTTGTTTCCGGTTGAATAGGAATATATAATTATGTAGATGTTTTTGAAATAGAATAATAAATAAATAAATAAAGATATCTATGATCAGTATACTTTTCAGACGTTTTGAGTCATTTCATAGTCCAGAGTAAGAAGCCATTTTGTAATCGTAATTTTGCATTTAATTTGGGTACTTAGAAGTTGTAGAGTTTTGAGTCGGTTATTGAGTTTCGTGTAAATGTGTGGTCCCATAAAACCGTAAGACCTTCTTCCGATTGTTTTACGGCATCGAACCCTTTCCCACTGTACCCTTCGATTTGACACGATACAAGTGCACATGGAGGTTTTGTGAAATCTTAGAGTGACTGATAGGATGTAAAGCTGTCTGACTCTAGGAACTCCCACTTCGGTGTAGAGTGTGTTAGTGGGTTACCGGAATGGTCTTCCTTATGCAACTTTAAGCAGAGCTCGTTGCGCTCTTTTAACCTTTATTAACGAGGTTTTACCAGCCGCGCCCCATACTATTATACAATAGTTAAGGACTGATTGACTGAGAGAGAAGTATATCATCTTTAGAACTGTATCATCTGCAATTTTACCCAGTTGCTTAAAGATACGGAGCATCTTTCGAACCCAACCCTTAAAGCACTCAGATGTGTGGACCATGACAAACGGTTATCTACAAAGATTCCAAGGTATTTAATCGAATCTATTTGTTCGATGTATGGGCAAGTACAATTTTCTGGGCTAGAACAGGAGTGCAGCTGTATACAAGTTACAGAGTTAGGGTTAGGTAGTTAGGTCTATATTTAACGTCAGAAGATTATTTTGCAGCCAGTTCGCAATAGCTAAAACCCCGCTTTCAACCGAGAACTTAACGTCATCCCAAGTTTTCCCATAAAATACGATTGCGGTGTCGTCAGTGTATGTAAAAAATTTAGCTTAAGGGATTTTCATGGCGCATAGGCCATTTATATATATGATAAATAGGGTAGGTCCCAGCACGCTTCCCTGGGGCACACCAAATTGCACTGTGTTTGGGTCACTAGAATGCTCACCTAGCACTACTTTTTGTGTTCTATCGTTGAGATATGAGGTAAACCAGTCCAGGGCAGTACCACGAACTCCCAGAAGCGACATTTTTCTAATCAAGATTTTCCTAGATATTGTATCAAATGCTTTGGCGAGGTCCAGAAAGATGCCAGAACATGCCTGTCGTTGACCTAGATTGAGGGTTATAAAATCGGCAAAGTTAGTTACTGCATCCTCCGTGGACCTACGGATTCCGGATCCGTGGATTGTCAGATAGTATTCAATTTTTTTCTAGGTATGCAAGTAGTCATTTGTTCACAACAATTCAAATATCGAGTAAAAGAGCATTACCTTTCCGCTCAACTGTGAGTCAAACTCAACTCAAACTCAAAGCATTTATTTCAATTTAACCATTTACAGGCACTTTTGAATTGTCAAGGGGTCGGTCATTCAAAAATATGAAGCTAGTTGCCCATTCCAAAGCGTAGTAGGTACCTATGGAGAAGAACGGGCAAGAAACTCCACGGACACTCTTTTAAATAAAATATAAAATTAATACAAAATATTGGTTACATCATTCATTTTGAAATTATGCATGTGAGAACAATGTAATAAGACGTGCACGTTCGTAAAAGCGTCCGTAATAAAAAGAAAAAAATAATCATTCAAAAACTTAAAATAAATTAAAATAAGCCATGGCAGCTAAGAGATGACCAGTCCCAACTGACGGCGCGCGTTCACGAACATGACGCATGGATCAGCACCATTTAGCTCAACCATTTTGAAGGGAGCTAAATGATCCAACACACACGCCACCATCAGCGAGACATTTGAGTGAGCATGACATACTCACAGCCGCCAGGGCACATTCAAGTCAATGAAATACTACATAATACCCGGTAAATGGTAGCTCTTTAGTACATAGTACTCACACCTGTGCTATGCAATTATATAATACAAAGGAAATTGAGGTTATACAATCACTACAAAAATGGTCTTACAATCTTCAGCAGCTCCATCAGTATTTTCAAAATGTTAATCAGTGTGTATGTCAATTAGTTGTGGAGCAGGACCAGCACTGAGCCAAGCATTTTTATCAGTGATGTGATCCCCCAACTTATAATATGCCTGCCTATTAGTATGAGTAGTAGTAGTAGTAGTATGAGTATTTATATACCTATAGTATGTATGTTTATATATTTAAGCTCTATGTATTTATTTAAGTATATGTTAATTTATTACGTTATACGTGTAGGTTTATTTCAATATTTTAGTTTAAGACTTCGCATATTTATAATTTTTTCTCTTCTTGTTCTCACACACTATTGTCTACATTTCTTTCTCATTTCTTTTGTCGCAGGTCTGCTGGAAGAAATTTCTTAAGAAATAAGCAGTACCTTTGTACTCATAATTATGATTATGTCTTATCTGTATCTATTTTTATGTGTGTACATTAATAATAAAATAAATAAATAAACTTTCTCAAGGATTTTTGAGAGAGCTGTCAGCAGGGAAATCGGGCGATAGTTTGAAGGGATTTTTGGATCTCCACTTTTAAATATCGGGCATATGTTAGCAATCTTTATGCAATCAGGTACTTTACCTGTACTTAGGCTTAAGTTACACAGAAAAGCAATCGGCCTGACCAAAGCATGTGAACATTGTTAAATAATATTGTATAGAATTTTTTTTTTCTAACTAAGCAGTCAGCTGTGCTGCTGGGGAGTTTGTTGCGCCACTTCTTCTTCCCAGCAAAATCACTAGGAAGTGGTGAAGGGTGAGCGTTTTGGGGGACTGTCTTATGGGTGAATATCCCCACGGCAAATTGTATGTGTCCACGTTGAGAATCGAGGTGTTAAATGATAGGATGTTTCTTATTTTTTGTATAGTGATCTAAATAACTTGGTTCAAATAGAACCACATTTTTTTTTTAAATAAATGTATTTAAATAATTTGGAGAAAAAAAAACACTTTAAAATTCAAGTTGGGTGGCTTGTCCCAGCTCCATTTTTTCATATACTTAATTGCATTCACCAAAGTAACAATTTAAGGTAGAATACAAAAATAACTATTTCGTTAGTACTTGCACAAGACACGTTCTCTAAAAATAACTAAACCATATTAGAAAATTCAATTTGAAAGCACAGGATACTCGATCAAAGTTTGTCCAAGCAAAAATCAAAATTTTGGTGGCACTTGTTCAACTGACTATAACATGAAGTTCCGTGCGTGTGCGATCAATCGCGTTTTATAATATTGCATCTCTCAGTCGTGTGCTTCTTCTTCATTCTTTCAGGTGTGTGATTAGTGCTGTGATTTCCCGCCAAAAACGTAAGTATCATTTTTGGTGGATCGATTTGCTGTTGATTTTAAAGTGTTTTGAAAGTAAGCTACACGTTATAAGTAGTGATTTGGGTTACGCATAAATCAGTGATATTAATTGAATTGTAACTTAAAACCCCTTTTTTAAAGTTTTTTTTTATGCCTGCTATCTAATTACGCAACACATTTTCAATAAAATTCGAGTGGAATTGATATCATTTAAACTGGAAATTGAAAAATTTGACAGCTTTCGTATTACGTAACTCTAAAATTTTTGATATCAACTGCAGTCTGGATGAGACGCTAAAGAGTGAACGATACCCGTCTAAAAAGGCTATAACTGGAATTACGTAACCATTTTGACAGCGCTGAGTTGGTTTAAAATCAACGAGTAATTTGTTTCTTCTGTCAGTTAAAATAGAAGGCAATGTACTCCTCGCATTTGATTTTCTTTGTAATATTTTTGGGATTTACTCGTATAATCTCCTTAATTATTACGAAATTATGTAAGTGAACATCGTTTTAATAAATTGTGAATGTGTTTTTGTGTAAAACCTCAATGATAAATCAATAATAGTGATATATTAAAATAATATCGAAGCGGTCGATAAATTAATAATATTGTGAAAATTATCCGCCCATAAGACGACCCACTGACCAAGTTCTCTTCTGTTACAACCTACTAAAGATATATATTATGATATTTCAGAAACGAGGTATTTTATTGAAAGACAAATTCGTACCTCGTACTGTATCCATTGTACTGAGCATAGAAGACAGTGGATTATGTAAGGACATCAATGAACATACCACACCACCATCTAAGGTACATAAGTAATAACAATATTAAGTATTTTATTTCTAAGTATTGAACATTGAATGTGTGTTTAGCACAATGTTTTATTTATTTAAACATACATACGTGTTATGTTGGTGACTACGAAATGCACCATCAAACATAAACTTTCATACATTTAATAAAGTCATTGAACCTAATAATTGTTGTATTCATTGAAGTGTGTGGGAGAGGCCAATTAGAATTTATTTTGTGGATGGATGTAATGGATCATGGAATATACATAATATAGAAGATTTACTTAAATTCTTTTTTTTTTCAGGTGTCAGGCTCAACTTCATTATTGAGGAAAAGTATAAACTCTCATGCGCTTACAGCAAGAATTAGCAAGCAGTACATACATAATCCATGATGAATTCCACAGGAATACATTAAATTTCACTAATCCTTACAATTTTCCAATTTCTTTTTGCCCCATGTGTAAATATTTCATAAATGTGAATAAAGGCTATTGTCAGTTATTGTTTGCTTTGTTTACCATAATTTATTTCGCTCTATTTAGTGAACCTACTGAAAATACATACATAATATCACTGTTTCTCTGAAGAGTTGGGCAGAGGTTTGCCTGTACACACACATTTCACCAGTTATGTTTAAGTCCCATGTAATAGGGGACGAGCCTATTGCCATCAACCGGGCACTACTAAGAAATTCCAGGTGGAAAAACCCAATCACACTATGCCCAACCCAGGCATCGAACCCAGGACCTCATACTCAGCAGTAGCTCTTGCGACCCCTAGACCAAAGAGACAATTTTATTAATTATTGTTGTGTTAATGAAAAAAAAAACTTCAATTCTTAAATATTTCATAATAAGTTATTTTTATTTGTAGTTTACACTGTTATCATTATCAATTAACAAAATAGGAACATACATTTATATTACTGTCATTCAAGACTCAACAGTTTTCTAAAACAACAATTATATTTCAAGAACTATCTTCAGGTTCTAAGTAGCAACGCAGCAGGTGCCTTCATTCATGCTGCCTTCATGTCTTCGTAGGTGAAACTCCCCAGGAACTCTACAGTTATAAAACAAAATCATATTATTTTCTGCTCAAATAAAGTACTTAAACATTATGGGGTTTATTTATAAACGTTACTTAAAGTTAAGTAATGATTAGCAACTGTATATCCATACATTTTTGACATTTGAACGTCATTTAACTTTAAGCAATGTTTATAAATAAACCCTGTGGCAAAGTAAAGTAGGCATTCATTGGGCCCATGGCTGGACAAAAGCCATTAGCCTAGTTATTGCTGCTGTTTGTATAATTTCTTCTTTACTTAGGGCTGATTTTTCAATGTCCAGATATTTTGTAATACTAAATTATGTAAACATTAGTTAGGTATACATAAAATATAATTATGATGTAGAAAGTTCGGCCAAGGAAATAAATATTCATAATTTTATTATAAAGTAAGTTGCCTCGCTTGATTCTTAACTATGTGACTAAAAGCTTACATTTTCATTCACAGCATTTTTGCCATCTAGCCATCCAACTTCTTTGTTAGGAAATTAAGAAGATTCATGTTGGGTAGTGTTCCATTCATGTATTTTCAGCTCTAGCACCGTCTGTGAAAATATTATGAATATGTTTTGTAGTTAGGTTAGTGGTTACTATAGTTTATTTCAGCATGTAGGTACTTATGTACAAAAATATCAATTAACAATTTCAGTTAGAATGTGAGGTTGACGGACGTAGGGACTCACGTTATTCCTATTTATATTGGGTTACTTACTTGTAGTGATAATCTCGACGTATTTTTCGCTATTGAGCAAAACAGTATTGATTTAATGAGAGAATTTTCCAGTTCATCCGGCTTACACAAGCCACAAGAAAAATGTTCCAAAACTGCCTAACATAGGCCCACGTTTCGTATAGGATATTATTAAATTAAAATTTGTAAATATAATACAATTTTGTGTTGTTCTCAGTGTTGCCATTTTTTTTCCCCGAGTGCTATAAAAAGAAATAAGATGAGACATTTTTTATAATCCGTTCAACCGATTTTGACTTCTATTGCGTTGGTGACATGACAAATGGCAGCTTCAGTAAACACTTGGTAATGTAACCACTTTTTTGCTTTTAATGTTCAACCGAACACGAAACGGTTTATTTAAATGTGTAATCTTATTTCAAATAGAGTATAGTTTAGTCTCAAACATTTTTAATTTTATTTATCTGTTACTGACATTCGGTCGCTGTTTTGGAGGTCCATTTGAAAATTTGAGAATGAAAATAAAACAAAAGGTCAAAGTATTTTTTTAAACATCATCCAACTTAATCTACAATAATTAATGAAAAAGTTAGTGAAGATGTTTGAATGTTTGTTAGATCTATACATAACTTGGGCATAACGGCAGATTTTTTTTACCCCGGTAGTATTTTCCCGTGAAATATTTTTTAGAAATGACGTCGTTTTGCGATCACTACTCGGGCGGAGCCTCTGATTCGTTTCAACATATTCATCATGGTGAACAGTTTTGCCAAAACAGCGTTCGAATCTGCAGTGGTTTCGGCATTTGAAAGAAATACATCGTAAAATCACTGACACAGGTTTTAGACAAACAATAAAACATGCCATTATCTTGTTATTTTAATATTTTCTCGAGTCAGTTTTAGTAATTGATTGTATTGTTTTCTACAAATTGAATTAAACTAACCACTAGACAAAACCACCAGCCACTAAAAGCAACCCGCAATTTCAAGCAATTTCTTCGCCAGTAGGGGTGTCCAAACCCCCAGGTTTAGTGGAAATCCCACTAAGTTGACAACACTGCTTTTCTACGATTTTGTCATTGGCCACAGATAAAAAAAACCGGGGAAAGGAAACGTTTTGTTACGCATTTCAATTATGGTAGTTTTTGATAGAAAGTGTTTTAAAAAATGGTTTTAAATTTTTCGGCAATCATTGTACATTTTCATCTATAAGCACTAGTAGAGCATCAGTTATAATTAAAATAAAATTAAATTAAAGCACAATAATTTGGAAATTAATCATGCCTATATGGTGGAACAAAACATATAAATTAAAGACGTATAGCCGTTTTATAAGAACAACCCTATTCAATTTCGGTCGATTGGTAAAAAATGTTTATCGTAATTCCAAATATGGCATGCGATTTAAATTGGACTTGGTTTCGATTCGGAATTGATATCAAAAATAAAATGTGTTGCGCAATTAGGCTGCTGGTTCCAATTTTGGTGGTTCAATTATGGTGGCTTTGGTGGCGTTTTCATGCCACCAAAATTGAAAACGAGCCACCAAGTATTAATTATTTACTATTATGTATTGTTTCTACCTATATATAGCCAGTTTTTACGGTATAAGACAGTTTGATTAGCAAACTCAATGTTATGTACTTGGCAGTAAGTAAGACCTATCATTATAAGGGTAGTATGCACTAAGAATCAATTTCTTATACATATATTTTTATTTTGTTGCTTTTGAATGAATGCCAAAACTGACCAACGAAGAGAGGCTGCTTAAAAAGAGAATGACAGAAAGAAGAAAGCAATCCCGAACATGCTGAAACACTACGAAAAAGAGAAAGGGAGAGATATCACAAAAAAAAAAGCGAGAAGGTTGAAGGAAGGTTGTTTCACAGCAACAAAAGTCACAACGCGAGCGTCGAGCTTTACAAAGAAGAAATAAAATATATCAACAAGAATATTATCAAAGAAAAAAGCAACAAAAAAACATTTTCACAAAAAATAAAACCGACTTCCAAAAAACACTACAAAGTGAAAAATAATTTTGATTTCGGAAGTCGGTGTCTTTGGGGTTTTATTTTCGTTTTTTTGCCACCGACTTCCGAAATCAAAGTTATTTTTCACTTGGTAGTGTTTTTTTTGGAAGCTGGTTTTATTTTTTGTGAAAATGTTTTTATTTTTCACTTTTTAGTTGTGGTACCTACACAAAACCCCAACAAAAATTTGAATACCCATTGCCTGCTATGTAAATTACAGTGACAGGAACTATTAGAATATCATCCACATATACTAGATGGCAAAAATACGTATTATTGAAGCTAAAACTCAAAAACCCCTCATCAGATCTTGACCAAATTTATATGGGACCACTTCTGAAGTATTCCCTACCAAAAAAAAAAAGAATAATCAAAATCAATTCAGAATTGGCGGAGTAATCGCGTAACAAATATACAAAAATAAAAAAAATAAAAATACAACCGAATTGAGAACCTCCTCCTTTTTGAAGTCGGTTGAAAAGGCTCGCAAGAGAAGCAGAATCAAATGCGTCACCCCAACATGTACTTTGTGACAGCAATTCTCAACAAGACATCTTACCTAATTGTAGAGTTGTTGATACACACGACTCTCTTGCAAGCAGCACGACGAGATCTTCACAATTCGATAATGAGAGCACACATCAACATACTTCATCATCAGATTTTGGCACAATTTGTTTTGGCATAATAATACTTCGGCATATTTTTTTTAGGCATACATTTTGTGTTGGCATAATCATCTTAAATACTAATTTGTTTTGGCATAAATTTGATTCGCATAACGTTAGTAGGCCTAATGACTATTAGCATAACGTTAGTAGGCCTATTGACTATTAGCATAATAATAATATATATATTTTCCTTTTCTAGTAGATACGTACTCCAGACTTTGGTTGGAAATGGTGGTGGTGAACTTGTAGTGCCCCATACATAATTCTGATCAAACCAATTTGCTATAGTTTCTGTAACAATTAAATAATATTGTTGGTTAAAAATTTAATATGCTGTGCAACAAAAGTTAGTGACGGAACCGAATTGCTGCAAAACCGACTCCAAGTAGTCTTGTTTGTCCTACCCCTAGACTGTAATTTAAAATCGCGTAGGCGCGTGGGGCCGCCGGAGGCCCGCAGCGCCGGAGCCGTGACAGAAACCCTGCCTGCTGCATGTTGCATGCTCGCTTGAATGCAGCATGCTGCATGCTTGCTTGCATGCTGCATGCTTGCTTGTTTGCTGCATGCTTGCTTGCATGCTTGCTTGCATGCTGTATGCTTGCTTGCATGCTGTATGCTTGCTTGCTTCATGCTTCCTACAGCGAAAAAAAAACCCACAAAATTGTTCAATAAAAATATGTTTTAATATCATTATGCGTAAATAAATTTATGCTTTAGGATATTATGCTTAAAAAAGTTATGCTTTAGAACTTTATGCTTAGTAAATTTATGTTCAAGAATATTATGCTTAATCATTAATAAGGTTAGAGAAATTATGCTTAAAAAAATTATGCGTAAGCTGTTATGCGTAATTATATTATGCGAAAATATAATTATGCCAAACAAAATTATGCTAAGTTATATTTGGTCTTAAAATTTTATGCAAATGGATAAGGAACCACTAAAGACTAAAGAATTAACTCAGATACCTTACCTAAGCGAAACACAATGAGTAAAAATACAAATAATCAGAATAAAAAAATACCTTGTGATTAATATTGTATTTTGTTATTGCTTTTTTTAATCATGTTTTATTTCTAAGTTTTGTTTGGGAAACTTTTGTAGGTAGTTGTTGGCAAGTAATTTTGTTTACAATAAAAATATTATTGTTTTTTTGTTTTCATGTTTTTGTGTCATCAACTCATAATTATCATTATGAGTTTACCAGATAAATAATAATAAATATATTTTAACAATAGAGAGTATTATTAACCGATGAAAGTTATTGATAATTCCCGAGAATTTGTGAGATTAGTTACATTGAGCTTTATTAGTGAGATTAAGGTTTGTCAAAATTCAAAATTCAAAAGTCATTTATTCAAACTAGGCTGAGAATCAGCACTTTTCGAACGTCAAAGTTACATAAGACAGTCCCACAAAACGCCCACCCTTCACCACTTCCTAGTGCTTTTGCTGGGAAGAAGAAGTGGCGCAACAAACTCCCCAGCAGCACAGCTGTCTGTTCAGTTAGAAAAAAAATAAAAAATGATTCTATACAACAGTATGCAAGACAATTTACAATATGCAAAAAATAATTTAAATTAAATAGCTATAATTAATAGCCATATGACAGCTAGCACACGCCAATATACCAACCAAAAGCATCGAGAACTATACTCAAGCAGAAATAAAAATAACTAAAAGTAAACAATATCTAAAAAAAAAAAGAAAAGGCCTCCAGGCATAAAGGGCGTGCCCGCTTACATATAGCTGTAACTAGAAGTTACAATTGATAAACTAGGACCATCGAGGTAAAATAAATTATTGTCGAGGTCGCTAGCTAACCACTTATTGCAATACAACTCATAAAAAAAACATTGTAATGAGTAGATTATGTCAGCACTAAATTAAAATAAAATTAAAATAAATTGACTTATAAAGTAAAATTATAAACAATTATATAAACTCATATAACCTGTCAGTAGGTAAACTAATTCTGGAGAAAGAACATTTAAACATTGTCTTGAGTTAATCACAGCGACCATCTATTCTTATCATCTATTCTTATGTGACAGAGAAATCCAATTTTGGTGCCACTGATTTTAAATTTTGGTGGGCACTTTCGATTTTGGTGGGCGATTTTCAATTTTGGTGGCCACGCTAGACTTTGAAGTAAAATATCCCAAAAAGTTATCGAGATATTCTCAGTCCTCTTGAAGATCCTTCTAGTTTGGACTTTATATTTTTATACCAGGTTTTTTCACGAAAACTGAAGAAAAAATTTCGCCACCAAAATTTAAAAAAAGTGTACTTTGTTGATATTGACCCATCATGTAATCTTTTGTGAGTCTTCGTCTAAAATAAATTGATTATAGGCCATGGACAAATCTAACTTTGAGAACTGTTGACCTCCGTGCAATTTTGAAAACAGCTCGTGGACTGTAGGCAACGGGTATTGTTCTACAATTAATTGTTTATTTATTGTTACAGAATAGTCTGCACACAGCCTAACACTTCCATTGCGTTTTAATACTGGCACTACGGGTGATGCATACTCCGAGTGATCAACCTGTTTAAGTATCCCTAAGTTTACAAGGCGGACTATCTCAAATCTACCTTGTCTCGCAATGCAAAAGCGATGGGACGCGCTTTGAAAAATTTTGGCACTGCATCATCTTTTAAACGTAATTTGACCTCGAATTTATTGAATTTACCTAATTTATCTGAAAATACGTCTCTGAATCTATTATACATGTCATCGATTGTTTTTGCTTCATTCTTTATGAAATTACAGGGTGCTAATTTTAACTTAAGGCGAGGTTTTCCGTGTCTGTAGGCCTTTGAAACGCTACCTCCGCCTCCTCCAAATGCAGAGTGACGTATCTATTTACGATGCACCGCCGACCATTTGACGGAAAATCCATGCCACAGCATGAAATATTTGCAGTTGATCAACTGAACTAGTTTTTCTTAGATTCGATTTTTTCAATAAGTTTACATTTTATGGGACCTACGGTGTCATGAACTAAAATGTCCTGTGTACCTAATGGGCGTTTTCAGTCCGTTTCGTCGCTGTCTGCGACGATATAGGTTACGATAACAAGACAAGGCACTAAACGTATCCGATCATCTGATCGCCAATATCGTGTCGATGTCGGGTCGGTGTCGTTATCGGCTAATGTATTGTGTGTGTGCGTGCGTGTGTTTGTTTTGTGACAATCAATTCATTTTATTTATAAAATAAACAACATTTTTTCCTTTTCATATACCTACTGTTATGGGAGAGATCGTAGAACGTACAACGAAAAACATGAAGTTTAGGCCTCTTCTGTCATCTATGGTTTTAATAAAAATCAATAAAAAAAATCTCATTAACAGTCACCTAACCATAGCCACCCTTGTACAAACTGCTGATTTTTTTAGTGATAGCTGGGGTAGTCATGAATAATCTGTAAGAAGCAGTTCGTGTATCAGTGTTGTGCCATTAGGTAGTATATGAAGGAACGCAGACGTTTAATAATTCACTTAAAACGAAAAACTTCGCAAGCAATGGGAAATTGCTACTGACGAGTGTTACTTGCGCGTTTCGACCTCAGGAGGAGCTGCTTCTCACACGGATAACTCTGTCACTTGCTCGCTAGTCCAGCTAGCCAGCCAGTCACGTCACCAGTCCTAAATCTCTGTATATTTTGGTCGCCGAGACCAAAACTACAAACAGTGTACAGTGAAGATTTATAAAATGTGGCTGTTATTTTAGTATATTGTGATGTCTTATGACTTTCACGCGAATGAAGTCACGGACAGAAACTAGTTTCAGATAAACATGACTTTGCGATAGTAAGGTGTAAGTTTAAAATTATAATAGTGCTACTGGGTATCTCAACGGTCACGCAAAATGTAATTTTGATAGAAAATATCAAAGTCATAAATTCGTTCGTTATAAAAAGAACTATTGTGCAAAATTGCATGCTTCTAGACCCAGCGGTTTAGGTTGTGCACTGTCTGTCAGTGAATTTAAGAATTTTACCAAGAGAATTTAAGAAAAAAAATGGCGAATTTCCATACAAACTTTCATCTTTATTTCGTCGAGATTTTTGTTAAGTTGGATCGGCTTAAAATTGTCTTACTGTTTCGCTTATACTGTGACCATATTTTTTTGTTTTGGATATTTCCCACCGTTCATGAAGATTCGTAAATATTGACGGCTATTTACGAAGTAACAATTGCCATAATTTATTGTCAAGTGACGTACCTAATTTCGATGTCCTAAAATAATAGATTCGATAAATTATAGCTGTAGCAAGCTATAATTTATCGAACCTATTATTTTCGAAACAGTAAGACAATTTTTTCCCTTCGAATTCTTTCCCTTACTGCTCTGACCACCTTTTTCGTACGAACACTACGTGGACGGCCAGATCTTTTTCTGTCACAAACAGAGGAGGTCTCATTGTACCTATTAATAGCCCGGTACACAAACATTTGACTAATACCAAGCGTATGGACAGTTTTATCGAATCTATTATTTTAGGACATCGAAATTTTAGAACGACATTTTATCGTATACAGTAGTGTCGTATAAAATATCGTAAACAGTGACTTTTTGTATTCAAAACTGAAAGTTGTTCATACTGAGCCAATACGATAAAATCACGGATTCAAGAATGAAATTGTGTTGCTGGCTCCGCTATTCGAAAAATATTGTTATATTTTATTTGTCTTACGTTTAATATCAGTTTCTCAATTGATTAAGAGTGTTATGTTTTATCTGTGTCAGTTTCATACCAGTTGATCAATTGATTTAAAGTGTTGGTAAAATGAGTGATTCTGGAAGTTACGCATTTTAATAAATAAAATAGAAATGGCGCCGTTGCAAATTAAACATTATTTAGTAATAATAACAAGTGCTAGTATATTTGTTGAGAAAATACAACGATGAAATAAGAAAAGTAACACTGTGCTTTATTTAATCTCCTTACTTCTTAATTGATTACAATATAATTACGATTTTTATCGTGTTCCATACATTTGTTCATGTTAGTATAGCACTTTTGTTTGAAACACCATTTCTTTTTAAATTTTCTTTGTTCTTGCAAGAGTGATAGTTGTTTGAAATATTCCATATGCAACCGACAACCGGACAAATTGTATATGATGTGTTTATTAATGTAGGATTTGATATTAGCAAAGACAATTCGATAGAGAGTGAATATAGTAACATTGATGAATCTGATTAAAAATCAAAAAAAGACTTCTTCATAAACGACGACAAAAAATTATATATCGATAATAATTTGTAATGTGTCTAGCACTATTGTAAGATGACAGTTAAACGCATAAAAATAATCTCACTTTCGAAAACAATGTTATGAATTAAAACTATAATACAATAACGAAATATTTTTTCTGAGCTGTCGCAATTTCATATATAATTGTATAACAACTGCAGAGAGAGCGTATTTAAAAAAAAATTGACACAGGTCCACCTCCGATGACGTCCCGCAGGACTCCCGAGGATCCGCCGATTTTACCCGATTTACTATAATTGCGTTTATTTTAAAAAAAATCTATTAAACTTAAAAATCCAATCTTTAAATAACCTCTAAAATACGATTACCTCATCATACATGCAATTTTCATATTGTTTTGTGCTGTAATTAGGAAATGAAACGAAAAATGGTTTTGTAATCGACCCTGTTTCGGATTTTTTTTCGATCGAGCAAATTACAATTTATCGTGTTTTTAACCTTTAATGTCCCTCAAACAAGGATGTATCTATGACATATCTTTTTTTCAGGACCCAAATACACTAATTTGACCATTTAAAATTGATTTTAAAACAGGCAAATTCGTAAAACCTCCCCTTAAATAAGGATAAAAAATCTCTTCCGAGCAATGGCGGGCCTTCGCTGCGTACCACGTAAGCATTTAGTGTGTGTGTGCTCAGCCTATATGTGAGTGTGACCGGTAGGCGAATTAAACCGAGACACACAATATTACTATCCGTGTAGGTAAGGTAAATAGCCTTTTTTTAGGTGGTAACAAGAGCAAACTGCTAAAACATTTGTTGTATAAACTCTCGGAAATTACCGTTACTGCAGATCCACTATCAATCTCAAATTTGATTTGTGTGATTTTATGGACACGATTTCTGTCATGGGTTCTCCCCGCTCTGACGTGATGTTACAACATAAAAACTCACCATCGTCGTCCGTCTCACCCACGTCACCGGTCGCAACACACTTTACTTTGCACATTCTACGTAGGTAAGTGGCCCTTTGTATTACACTTCCTACAAGAATAGTTCGTGAATCGGCACTGAGATGACGCATGGTTCTTTCGACCGCACACGGAACACTTCTCCATTACCGGTTCCTTATCAGAACCCGCACTCTTTCCCTGCACCTTGAACACTGATTGTTCTTGATGTGTGATCGACGCCGTCGTGGAAACTCCGGCGCCGCACAGTGGTCTGAAAATCAAGCTCCATACTCATAGAAAATTAACGTCAGAAATTAATTAATAAAGATATGTTTTGTGTTTAGATACCTCCTTTTGTTTTACGAATATAGTATGAAGGGTATGAGTAGCTCCATGCGTGAGTTTTTTTTTTTGTATGGAATAAAACACTTAAAGTGTTTTTTTTTTCAAAACTGAATAGAACTGATGGGCTGGTACTCACATGAGCTATTGCACCATACACGGCGATCAAGATGACATACAATTCTTGTGCCTTTCGGTGCCGCTTTGCATGTAGCAAGCTTTGGAAATTTTGAATTTACAGTTGGTGATCTTTCAAATCTTTGACATAATTAAATGAAGTAACCAACCACATAACTGATATTGTCGTTAGTTAATAACCTGCTAATGACTTTTATAATGAAAATATTAGAAAACGATGTAGATTATTTACATTTTACTACAAAATTCATTTGTTAGTGTGTGAGTGTGTTAGGGTGTCACCGTCATTATTGTTGAATTTTAATATTAAGGGACAGCGAGCGTTAATGAGGGTAGTTATAATATAAATAGGACATTAAAACTAACTTCACTCAGTACTATATTACTATACTCTTTGATCTATATTACTATACTCTTTGATCTATATTACTATACTCTTTGACTCAGTAGCTCTTTGCACTTGTGCGCGCTTACTATACTTATTACGTTCGAATTGTTTTCGTGTTATGATGGAAGGTTTTAGTACCAATTTGGATATTTTTATGTTTGTGGCTAACAATAGCTGTTTCCAGCCCAGTGTATTATATGAAGTCTTTGTCAATGCCGTTGATTTGTCAGAAAACGAAAATAAAGAATTGAAACAATTCTGTCAGACTCATGTGTGTTCGTTGAGGAACAAATGGATCTCGTGTAATCGCACGAGACATACTTTCATAAAAAAGTATGAGACATGGCTGCAAGAAGACATAAAATGGCCTAAGTTCATGAAGGACAAGATGACACCTTCTTTTTCTTTAGTGTTAGAAGAGCAGCAACTATGTTCCTGTTTTGACTTCGGTGTAAATGAGGGTGCATCAACATCATACAAACCGGAGGCGTGCAGTGTTGGAACATCAACTGTTGTGAGTCCAAGAAAAGTGTTCTCGGAGCTAAGCCCGCTACAGAAGAGAAGAAGAGTGAAAGAGCTCCTCACGCATAGCACTGAAAGCCTTGCTTATGCAACTGGTTTAAGTGCAGATAACAAAAATGTAGCAGATATAATAAAATTGATCACAGAGCATCTCGAAGAGGCTACAAAGATAAAGGAACTGTTGAAGTCCAAGAAAGCTATGCCCCTAAAGCTTTAGGAATTCTGACTTTATTGAAGCTTTCGAAATGGCAGTATACAACATTCAGAGCTTGTGCAAAAGAAGAAGGAATACTACTATATCCTTCATATACTGCTATCTTAGAGGCGAGGAAGGACTGTTACCCACCAAAAGACACCATAGAAATCACCGAAAGAGGGGTAAAAGTAAAGTTTCAAGTGATTTTGGACAAAACTGTTGCTAGATTTGGGAAATTCCTACGTTTGGAATCTTCGCAAGATGGCAAAGAGCTAACATTGATATGCAAGTGGGGCTTTGATGGTGCTTCTGGGCAAAGTTTGTACAAACAAACTATGGCGGATGAAGATGATTCAAGCAATTTTATGTGTTCTTTTGTGCCTCTGCGCTTAGTTTGTGGTGAAGAAAAGTTATGGGAGAATCCAAAGCCATCTTCCACAATGTTCTGCAGACCGCTCTATTTTAAATTTGCAAATGAAAACCAATTAAATGATGAATGAGACTGCACTGGAGCCGTCTAATATGGGAATTAATACTGTTAAGCACTCAATGCTTATGACCATGATTGATGGTAAAATCACTTCGCAACTGTCAAATACTTCAACGCAGACTTGTGACACCTGTAAAGCTACCCCTTCGGAAATGAATAAGTTAGAGAAGATCTCAGAGTAAGTTTTGAATAATTTGATATATGTATTTCAGATTACCATAATGCTGTGTTTATTAATTAATTCACTTTCTTTCCAGAAAACCTGTTTCAACAGATATATATCAGTATGGTTTATCTACACTTCATGCTTGGATTAGATGTATGGAGTGCCTACTCCATATTTCGCATAGACTAGACTTCAAAACATGGCAAGCCAGAGATGCAGACAGCAAAGAGTCATTGAAGAGTAGAAAATAAACCATACAGCAGAAGTTCCGTGATGAAATGGGCCTCCTAGTAGACATCGTTAATCTGTCGCGCGCGCAATTAGCAGACACAATAGAATTTTATTGTTATCTGTCTCCAATATGAGACACCAGTATTATAAAGGTTAAACAAGGTGAGTTATGATAACAGTCGTTGTTCTTAAATCTTATTTTTTTCAAATAACGTTAGTTCTATTTATTCTTTACAAAGTTGTGGATTAGTTTTGATTCATTTATGATTTTTGTTTCAGGTTTGGAACCACAAACGATGGAAACACAGCGAGGATTTTTTTTGGTAATCCTGCCAATACTGCAGCTATTACAGGCTTGGATCCTAGTTTGATCCAAACATTTGCAAAACTTTTGCGTGTGATGAACTGTGGGGAGCCCATAAATGTTGAGGCGTTTAAAAACTTTGCGCGCCAAACAGCAGAATTGTATGTGGAGCTCTATGGCTGGTATTACATGCCTTCGAGTGTCCACAAACTTTTACTGCACGGTGCTGAAGTTATTAAAGACTTCAATATTATGCCCATTGGCAAATTATCTGAAGAGGCATCGGAAGCCAGAAACAAAGACTTCAAGAAAATCCGAGAACAGAACCGCAAATTTTGTCGAAAAGCGACATTTTCAATGGTCTCCTTGTCTCGTCAGATCCCTACATGTCCAGCATAAGACCTGTGCTGAGACAATCAGTAAATACACCTATTACTGATGATATGAAATCTCTTCTCATTGGTGACGATGCAGATCTAGACAAAGAGAATGTTGAATTTATTGATATTAACGCGTCAATGCTGGACTCGGATTTAGAGGACTGACGACAGCAAAGATACTCTCTGCTAATCTTTTTGTATAAGTAGTTATAGAAAATAATTATAATAAAATAATAATAAGAATATAATTAAATTAATTAATATTATTAATTAGTAATATAATTAAACATTAATATTTAATATATCATAGTTATAGGAGCTGTAAATAGTTGTTGTAGTCTTAAATTGACCAATGTACAATTTTGACGTTACTTTTATTGTTATTGCCTTTCTTGCACATAATTTTTGTTGTAATGTATTAGTATTAACTATTTCATTAACAGTTCCCCCAAACGTATTTTACATTAACTATTTAATATCTACATGTTTTTATCTTTCTTCACTGTTAACCATATATTTAAAAATAAAAATGTAAAAACATCCTTAGTACAGACGCCAGCACGTCAACCTACTCGAAACTGTCAAATTTACCCAATCAACTTTGAACCTTATGCTATAGTCATAAAACTGAAAATCTATTAAAGAAATTTGACAGATTGTAGTAGGTCGATGTGCTGGCGTCTGTACATATTTATTCCTTACTAGCTGCACCCCGCGGTTTCACCCGCATAAGTCTCGATTCCGTGGGAATATCGAGATACACACACACAAAGTTTCGCCTTTTTAATCACACATATAAAGGCGAAAGTTTGTGAGTGTGTGAGGGTGTGTGTGTGTGTGTGTGTGTGTGTGTGTATGTTTGTCTCTTCTTGTATGAGTATTAGTTTACATACTATTTTCATATTCAAAGCGATATGTAACTTCACAAAATACCATCAAAGATTTAAAAGATCACCAACTGTAAATTCAAAATTTCCAAAGCTTGCTACATGCAAAGCGGCACCGAAAGGCACAAGAATTGTATGTCATCTTGATCGCCGTGTATGGTGCAATAGCTCATGTGAGTCCCAGCCCATCAGTTCTATTCAGTTTAAAAAAAAAGCACTTTAAGTGTTTTGTTCCAAACAAAAAAAAAAAAAAAACTCACGCATGGAGCTACTCATACTATATTAGTAAAACAAAGGGAGGTATACTAAACACAAAACATATTTTTATTTATTAATTTCTGACGTTAAGTTTCTATGAGTATGGAGCTTGATTTTAATACTCAATTCTTTATTGCTTTACCATAATGTGAACTTAGGTGGTAAATATATAATTTAGATCATTATGGACCCTGTAGGGCACGCAAAAGGGTAGGAGAGAGGAAGTCCTGTTTTTCGAGATAATTATATCATTAAAACTTATTCCCAAAAAAACAACATTTTGGGAATAAGTTTTAACTTACATATAATATTATTATAATCAGTCAGGAGATCGCGAACAATGATACTAAATATTTCGCATATAGGTATATTATTTTATATACCTGTACATATGTATTATAATTCTGTTTTTTCATTTGTATAAATTGTTAATTGTTGTTGATTTTCAGACCACTGTGCGGCGCCTGCCCGCGCGCACCGGACGCTTTGCGCCAGCTCCACTGCCTTTGCCAGGGTCAAGGTATCTGTGTCTTTTGTGAACAGTTTGTCCCTCTCAGGACCCGCCAGCATGCCCATCACGAAACGGTCTCGTAATGCCTCCTCTACGTTGGCGAACTTGCAATGTTTCGTGAGGCCACGCAGTCTTGCCGCCCACTGCGCATGCGTCTCACCGGTTTGCTGCGTTGCCGCGTATAATGCGTACCTCTCCCCGAATCCACACGGGGAAAAGTGAGTGTCGAGAAGGTTATATATGTCTTCTACTGGCACCTCCTCCAGCTGTTTTGGCAAAGCCAAGTCAGCTGCGAGCCGGTAGGTGCCGTCCGCGAGTGCGCTCAATAGGATTGCTTGCAGTCTTGAACCCGTTGCGTCGTTTTTTTCGGAAATGTCGTTTGCCACGAACCATTGCCGCAGGCGACTCTTGTACGCCTGCCACTCGTGCACTGTGGGGTCGAAATTATTTGTCATACCGAAGCTAAACTGAGCCATCGTGATATAGCGTGGGTCGCTCTCGTCGCCACTGTTAGATACTGACGCTCTATTTTAAACATGCGTGCGCGAGACCTCCGCGGGTGGCGCGGGGTGCCGGCGGTGGCGGGGCGCTGCGCGGCGCCGTCTGCGCAGGCAGCCTGCATGGCCGCGCATCGCTACACACATACATATTATTCTTGTACACAACAGCCACCAAAGTGGAAAGCATAGAGTTGGGACTCTACAAGCACTCAACTGTGGACATTATCTCTTCAATCCAGAAGTAACGAAAGCTATTGTTGAGAAGCTCACGCCAACCTTGAAGAGACAGTGGTACCAGTTCTCAGCAGCATAGCCCAGAACAGAACCTGATCTTCTGAAGTTTACACGATTTATCAAAATTGAAGCTGAAATATGCAGTCCGTATGCACTGCCTGAAAACATCGCTGCAACAACACAAACCTTTCAGAACACACAGCGAAGCCCGCATCAAGTACATACCACGCAAGAAACAAATAAACCAAAGTGTGGATTATGTGAACGTCAGGGGCAACTACTGACGCAGATGGGATATAGCTAAGAAGCATCGTTTGTGTTTTCGTTGCCTCAAATACAGAACACAGCTGTAAACCAAAGAAATGCGAAATAAACGACTGTGTACATTTACATCACCAGATGTTACACGCCAACGCAGCGAATAGGAAGAAAGAGGAACCCGAGTGCTCCAAAGAAGAACAAGAGAAGGTTCATTCAGCATGGACACCTAAGGTATCATTTCTGAAAATAATACTAGTACACCTTTCTGGACCGGCAGGAGTTGTAGATACCTACGCACTCCTAGACGACGGCTCTACAGTAACACTAATTGATGAGAGCCTAGCCAATCAAATCGGAGTAGAAGGATCCTGTGAACCACTACGTATATCATCCTTTGACGGCGAGCCTACGATCGACGTAACCTCTCGACGAGTGAACTTCTTCATCAAAGGAACGCAAGTTACATGCGAGAACAGTCAAGCAGCTAGAATTGGCTGCGCAGAGGATACCTGGAGAAGCAGTTAGGGACTGTAAACATCTTCAAGACATAGCCAACGAAAAAGTAACTGAAGATGCAAGACCCAGACTTCTGATCGGCCAAAATACCTGGGATTTCCTCATCACAACAGAACTCAAAACAGGAAAGAAGAACCAACCAGTGGCCTCACTAACACCACTCGGTTGGGTCCTGCACGGTAGCCATACACGAGCACTTGGCCATAGAGTGAACTTCATCAGACATGCTAACACAGACGACGACCTTCATGAACTGGTGAAGGAATATATCACAACAGACAACATGCAAGTCAATCCAAAAAAACCCATCAATGATCCTGATTAAAAGGCACTTCGTAACTATCCTGCAGCAGCATATGAAGAGAACTACAGAAGGACGATATCAAACCGCTCTATTATGGCGGGATGAAAGCATAAAAATGCCTGAAAACTACGACAGCGCTTTCAACAGACTTATCAGCATGGAAAAGAAAATAGGTAAAGATCCAGAACTAAAGAAGATGTACTCTGAACAAATGGAAGCACTAGTATTAAAAGAATACGCCGAACCAGCTCCACAGACCACTTCAAAACATAGAACCTGGTACCCTACCTCACTTTGCAGTTTACAATCCCATGAAAACGGAAAAATTGAGGATTGTCTGTGATGCTGCAGCCAAAACCAGAGGAGTCTCTTTGAACGATCAACTACTCACTGGTCCAGACCTTTTACAATCGTTACCAGGAATGATCATGCGCTTCCGTCAGCACTCAATCGCCGTGACCGCTGACATTACTGAAATGTTTTTACAAATAGAACTTCGACCCGAAGACCGGGACGCTCTCCATTACTTGTGGCGAGGAGACCGAAGAGACAACCAGCCACCTGAACAATACCGTATGAAGTCATTAATCTTCGGAGCTTCTTGCTCACCAGCTATAGCGATATATGTAAAGAACACAAACGCCGAGAGATTCCAACATGAGCACCCAGAGGCAGTCGGAGCTATCAAAAGAAAGCATTTTAAGGATGATTATCTGAACAGCTTTGACACACTAGAAGAAGCAGTAAGAGTATCACATGCAGTGCGTAGCATTCACAGGGAAGCACACTTCGAACTCAAGAAATGGTCATCAAACTCCACCACCCTTCTTGAAGAGCTAGGGAAAGTAACCAAGACCGAAGAAACCATCAAGCTGGAAGACGACGTCCAGACAGAACGAGTTCTCGGTCTAATATGGAGGCCAACAGAAGACTCGCTCACCTTCAATTTGAATCTGATACGCATACCACAGAACATCCTACAGAACGACACGCCTACTAAAAGAGAAGCTCTTCGAATAGTCATGTCCCTATTTTGACCCATTGGGACTTGTATCGCCGGTTACCATCAGAGCTAAGCAAATCCTACAGGAAGTTTGGCGTCGTGGAACGACATGGGACGAAGCCCTAGATAGTGACCTAGCCGCAAGCTGAAGGAAATGGCTCGCTCATCTCAGAGCACTAGAACCATTAACCATAACCATAGCCATTCCACGAACGTATCCAGGCTTCAGCGCTACGGAATCATTACAGCTACATGTATTCACTGACGCAAGCGAGTCCGCATACGCGGCAACGTTATACTGGCGAACAGTCACCAGGGACGGAAGTGTTTACGTCTGCTTGATCACGGCTAAAGCCAAGGTGACACCACTGAAACTAGTCTCAATTCCACGATTAGAGCTGCAAGCAGCAGTACTTGGCGCACGTATGGCGACAGCAGTTAAGGAAGAACATGAACGAACACCAGAGTCAACTACGTTCTGGACCGACAGCAGAACTACACTGTCATGGATCAGAACTGGGTCCAGATCGTAGAAACCATGTGTCGCTCACCGCATCGCAGCAATCGAAGAACATAGCTTCACCAATGAATGGCGCTGGATCTAGGGCATTCAAACTCGGATAGTTATCAACTCCTGAGCTAGTTACGATGTTGAACAATCAAATCCGGAACTCCGGAGTTGGCTCCGGAGTTGACAGCTTTTTTTAGAAATTAACAAAAAGGCCCTTTATTTTAATCAATAGAAGTTTTATTTCTTAAGGAATCAGTGTTTTTGTTTAAAAAATTACTGTCTGACAGACAGAAGTTATAATAGACAACTACACTCGAGAGCAATGAATCCGGGTCACTTAAAGAATGTTAAAAATCTCGGAAACTAAAAATGATAGGTTAATGCAATAAATTGTATTTAATAGACAATGTAATACTCCTTAAATGAAAGTTAAAAAAATATGAGTCACCATACATTTTATTAACACAAAATTACATAAAGAAAAAAACTGCTGATCTCTCCTTAAAACAAAAATAGGAAACATGAAATTTTTGAACTTTATTACGATTTTCTTGAATTTTAATACTTCGTATTGCCTCCTCGTGCTTCCATTACTGCGTTTACGCGGTTTGGCATGCTGTACACCAAGTTCCTTATACGATTTTGGGGAATATTCTCCCATTCCTCTGTGAGAGCAATTTTGAGCTCACGAAGCGTGATTGGGGGAGGGTTTCGTTGTTTTACGCATCTGCCTAGCTCGTCCCAAGCATGCTCGATCGGGTTGATATCCGGGCTGCGCGCTGGCCACTCCATACGAGTAATGTTCATCTCTTGAAGGTAGTCATTCACAATCCCACCTGTATGAGGTCGGGCATTGTCATGCATAAATATAGCATCCTCACCTAAATTGACCATAAATGGACCAACGTGATCATTGAGGATTTCTTCCACATATCTTTCGCTAGTTAAAGAGCCGTTTTCTATTATCACCAGCTCTGTGCGACTTTCAGAAGAAATTCCGGCCCACACAAGTACAGACCCCCCACCGTAGGCTACTTTTTCTTCGATGCATGCTTGCTTGAATCTTTCCCCTGGTCTTCGATACACTCTGTGTCTTCCATCGTGCTTGTAGAGCATAAATTTTGATTCGTCGGAGAACATAACTTTTGACCAATCTTCAATACTCCAATTTACGTGGCTCTGGGCATATCTTAGTCTTGAAATACGATGCCCACGCTCCAGTTTAGGGCCGTTTGCAGGTCTAAGGGGTTTTAAGTTAGATTCAGCAAGCCGACGTCTTACTGTCCATGCACTTGGGTTACTTCCTCCGAGGCGTCGAAACTGATTTGTGAGTTCAGTTCCTGTAAGAAAGCGATTTCGAAGCATGGTGTTCACCAAGTATCGGTCTTCTCGTGCTTTGGTACACCTGGTTCTGCCCGTTCCTGGTCTGCGTAGGTTAGAACCAGTTTCTTCGTAACGTCGGAGAACTCTTTGTACTGTTGACAGCGACACACCGACAGTCCTGGCTGTATCGCGCTGACTCCGGCCGGTTTCCAGCATTGTAAGTATTCTGGTGCATTCTTCAGGCGTAAGCGACATAATTTCAGCTTGAATAATGAATATAGAGCACTATCAACATGGTTTATGTACCCACATAAATGACAGATTACAAACAAAAGCAAAACCAAATGCTGTAATTTCGTAGTTCCATCTTCGATAGTGGCCCTTTTTCAAATTTGATTTTTTTATGATATAACTTTACAATAACTAAGAAGTTTTAATACCTTCATTTAAGGAGTATTACATTGTCTATTAAATACAATTTATTGCATTAACCTAGCATTTTTAGTTTCCGAGATTTTTAGGATTCTTTAAGTGACCCGGATTCATTGCTCTCGAGTGTAATATGCATTATAAAGTAGGTATTAAAAAATCAACAATCATTAAAAATAAACGTTTGTTTGGCAAGTTACAATAAAATAATAATCATGCATGAACTTATAGGTACTTACCTAAAAAATCTACCTTTTTAAAAAAAATACTTGGTGACTAGCTGACGTTATATATGTATAACAGACAACTAATACGCATTATAAAATATTAAAACAACAATCATAAAAAATAAACATTTGTTTGGCAAGAATCAGTCTTTTAGTTTAAAAATTTACTGTCTGACAGACAGACGTTTAATTAATAGACAACTAATACTCATTATAAACAAATATTAAAACAATCAACAATCATAAAAACAAAACATTTGTTTGGCAAGTTACAATAAAATAATAATCACGAACTTATAGGTACCTATAAAATCTACTTTTTTTGAGATCGAAGGTCTTGGTAATATTATGTTTTGAGAAACGATAAGGCATTTAAAGATGAGTCAGAAAGAGAACTTCTAAGCTTCGTGCAGAAAAAGCCTGCTGCCGAGAATGCTCGTTCTGACTCCACGCTCGTCGGCAAGATACACAGCAGATAGTGGTACGCTTCTGAAAGGTATTTTCCTCTGCATCCGCCATTGTCATAAATTGTTTTTTCTACTCTTACGAATCCATCCAGATCCAAATTAGCAGATGGGGTGCTTTGTATTTTATTTTTTAATTTGCTTAACTCTTGCTCCAGTTGCTCTGCAACATTTAGGTGCAACTCTGGTTCATATACGTTTCCGTTGGTGTTGTGCTAAGGACCTAAGAAGGAATCAAACAACGGGTTACACTCAAGAATTAAGATGCGTTTTTCGTCGTTTTGTAAATAATGTTTACATTTACATGGTTTTTGAAAACCGGTTTCAACTCCGGTGTTCTATTTCCGGATTTGAAAAATGCTTAAAATCGCTCCGAAACTCCGGATTTCCGGATTGAAAGCCCTAGCTGGATCCCGACTAAACTGAACCCAGCAGACGACGCCACAAGAGACGTGCCAGAACACTATGATCAAGATCATCGCTGGTTCAACGGTCCAGAATTCCTTCGTGGACCCCCGGAAACATGGCCAGCTGATGAGAAGAACCCTGTAATAATCACGGGAAGAGAGAACCTGTAGCATCAGAAACAAGAACGTGCAGATCAGCAAAGCTGTACCAAACGTCAATAGATTCTCACGTTGGGAGAGATACTTACGAGCCACAGCACGAGTTCTACAGTTTCTGCATCTCTGCCGCCAACCAGGGCAGAACATTAACTACAAGAGAACCAAAAGGAACAGCAGCAATGACCCTCATTGGAGGAAGAACAAGCAGAAAGTGCCAATCAAACCAAGAGAGAGGCGAGAGATCACGAACAATCACCTGCCTCTCACTGCTAAGCTCCTACGCCACGCCGAAAGTCTAATCCTGCGAGCTTCACAAGAACAATCCTTCCAGGAAGAGATAGAAGCTCTAAAAAGCAAGAAGACCATACCACAAAACAGTCGTCTGCACGCACTGTGCATATAACTCACAGAGGGAGAGATTCGCCTGAAGAGCAGAATAACCGCCATGACAGACATCACAGAGCGCCTGAAGAAACCGATGATACTAGATGGAGACCATATTACAACACGATTATGGATCGAACACGTCCACCGTGAATTACATCACGCGGGCACCGAAACTATAGTCAACGAGTGTCAGCAACATTGGGTGTTCCGTCTACGGCCGACCGTCAAGAACATCATAAGCAAATGCCTGCGATGTCGTATAAAGGCAGCCTCTCCACCTCAGCCGATGACAGGGAATTTCCCTTCCTGTCGCCTGGCACACCACCAGAGACCATTTACCTACATCGGGTTGGACTACTTCGGGCCACTGACCATTACAGCAGGACGGAGTCATCAAAAGAGACGTCGCTTTATTCACGTGCCTGACGACGCGAGCCATTCGTCTTGAACTTGTGGCATCGCTCAACACAGATTCGGTAATCATGGCATTACGACGCATGATAGCACGCCGAGGATGTCCAACACAGCTATGGTCCGACAACGGAACGAACTTTCACGGCGCTGAAAAGGAACTACGAGCCATCTTTGCCGCTACGGCAGAAGAAGCTTCGAAGAAGATGATTGACTGGCGATTCATCCCACCAGGGGCGCCATTTATGGGAGGTGCCTGGGAACGCATGGTGAGATCCGTAAAGACAGCACTAGCCACCACCTTGAACAAACGATTCCCGAGCGAAGAAGTGCTTCACACACTCCTCATAGAAGCCGAACACACTGTGAACAGCCGGCCGCTTTCGCACGTGTCCGTGAACCACGAAGATCCTGAAGCATTGACACCCAATCATTTCCTTTTGGGTGGCCCAGGTCGCATCGCGGCACCAGGAGAATTCGATGACAGCGACCTACATCTACGAACCAGTTGGCGTGCAGCCCAGAGGCTTGCCGATATATTCTGGGCCAGATGGCTGAAAGAATATCTCCCAGAACTCTGAAACCGCAGAGAACCATACACTAAAGGCACGATTCCCAAGGTCGGTGATCTAGTGTTCATCGAAGATGGCAAATTGGCAACCTCCCAAGAAATATGTGGATCAGAGGACGTATCTGCGCTACATTCCCCGGCCCAGATGGAGTGGTACGTACAGTGGACGTGTCTACAAAAGGAGGTATCCTGCGACGTCCAGTTAAAAAAATAGTGGTATTATCGATCGACCACAGCGATCCTGCACCGGCTTCTACGACTGCGACGTCAGCGGCGGACGACGCACGGCGGGAGGACACTCGCACATAAAATCAATCAAACCTATTAAAATGTAATAAACAATGTAATTCAAAATTCAAAATTCAAAATTCAAAAGTCATTTATTCAAATTAGGCTGAGAATCAGCACTTTTCGAACGTCAAAGTTACATAAGACAGTCCCACAAAACGCCCACCCTTCACCACTTCCTAGTGCTTTCGCTGGGAAGAAGAAGTGGCGCAACAAACTCCCCAGCAGCACAGCTGTCTGTTCAATTAGGAAAAATAAAATGATTCTATACAATAAGTACTTATGCAAAATAATTTACATAACACAACACAAAACATTAAATTATTAGCCATATGACAGCTAGCACACGCCAATATACCAACCAAAAAACATCGAGATCTATACTCAAGCAGAAATAAAAATAACTAAATGTAAAGAATATCTAAAAAAGAAAATAAAGCCTCCAGGCATAAAGGGCGTGCCCGCTTACATATAGCTGTAACTAGAGTTATAATTGATAAACTAGGACCATCGAGGTAAAATAAATAAACAGTTAATTACTAATAACAATAACAAAACCATGATCAGCAAGACGACCAGTCACCACAAGCAGCACCCGTTCACGAGCTTAACGCAAAGATCAGCCATTACCCCCCTCGCCATATTTGAGGGAAGGAGGCAACCCGACCCCCGACGCTACCGCAAGCAGTGACATCTAAGGGAGCATGACGAACTTGCTGCCAGTTTTTCAGGAAAAAAATAAAATATGATCAGTTTGTCGAGGTCGCTAGCTAACCACATATTGCAATACAACTCATGAAAATCATTTTAATGAGTAGATAATGTCAACAAAAAATTAATAAAATTAAAATAAATTGACATATAAAGTCAAATAAAATGAATAATTTACCTAAGCTTATATAACCTGTCAGTAGGTAGGCTAATTCTGGAGAAAGAACATAAACATTGTCTTGAGCCAATCACAGCGACCAACTATTCTTATCATTTAAGTAGTCGTTGATAGAATAGTATGCCTTTGAACAAAGATTGGACTTTAATTTAGTTTTAAACGCATTAAAAGGCAAATCTAGCAAAGAAGAGGGTAGCTTGTTATAAAAGGTTATACCAAGCCCAACAAATGAGTTATGAACCTTATGAAGCCGGTGAAAGGGAGCACGTAGTTTATCCTTACTTCTTGTGTTAACATTGTGAATATCACTGTTTTTAGTGTATAAGTGTATATTTTGCCTAATATATAAGATGTTGGCGAAGATGAATTGTGATGCCACTGTGAGAATACCGATATCTTTGAAAAAATCTCTCAGAGAAACTCTGGCACCTAGCTGGTAAATTGCTCGAATAGCTCGTTTTTGGAGGACAAATATATTTTGAATATCTGCAGCTTTACCCCACAGCAGAATACCATAGGACATAACGCTATGAAAATAACTAAAATAGACTAACCGAGCTGTATCAACGTCAGTGTATTGTCTTACTTTTCTGACGGCGTAGGCGGCCGAACTGAGCCTTCCCGCCAGGCTCGATATATGTTGGCCCCACTGAAGTTTGGCATCTACTGTTATGCCCAGAAAAACTGCCGAGTTTACAGTTTCAAGCACCTCTTTATCTAAGACGATGTTGGGTCCTAGATTTCTAACATTTGGAAGGGCAAACTTTACACATTTCGTTTTTTTGGCATTGAGAACTAGGTTATTTGTCGTAAACCAATCCGTAACCATTGACAGTGCACTGTTTACATCGTCAAAATCTTGTCTATTCCTGTCTACTTTAAAAATAAGAGAGGTATCATCTGCAAACAGTACAACATCACAGATACCCTTTAAATAGAATGGTAAGTCATTGATATATACTAAGAACAAGAATGGACCCAGTATTGAGCCTTGAGGTACACCTAACTGAACTGGTAGCCCGGAAGATTTTACACCATCAACATTTACACATTGCGACCTATTATTTAAATATGAATTTAAAACGTTGAGAGCTTCGTTTAGCACACCATAATGACGCAGTTTACGCAAAAGCGTGTCATGGTGCACGCAATCAAAGGCTTTGGAGAGATCACAGAAAACTCCAATAGCATTTTGAGAGTTCTCCCATGCGTTAAATATGTGTTTCAGGAGAGCAACACCCGCATCTGTAGTCGAACGACCCTTTGTAAAGCCATATTGTTCATTATGAAGGAGGCTATTTAAATTAAAATGTCTTAGCAACTGCTTGAGTATTAATATGTATTAACGATGTATGTAGCTATAACTTTGATTACTAAGAACCTTGCTATGATCACGCTATACTCTGAGTCAAGTCCAAAGCAGGTTTGAAGTTGTCGAAACCTGTCCAAATCTCCAGACGCTTCTGCCCTCTCTGATTGGTGGAACCAGAGTCGCGATCACGAATTATTTTTTTGTTATTTTATTGGTAGTTTTAGTTTAACAATTTAGCGATACCGCCGCTACTTGCGCCTATGTAAATTACTATAAGTATGGAGCATTTTTAGCGAATAATATACTCATCTTACGAGACTTTTTGTCGAACCGCACATTCCGCTATCGCATCGAGGGAGCGCTCTCCTCCCCCCGCCCCATCCGCGCAGGAGTCCCCAGGTCTCCGTGCTCTCCCCTCTCATTTTCACGCTATTTACTAGCGATATCCCTTCTAGTAAAAAGGCGAAGTTGGCTCTGTTCGCAGACGACGGCCATTTACTATTCAGGCAAAAGCCCCATAGCGATAGCTCACACTCTCCAAACCGAAGCCAACCAGCTCGGCTCCTGGTTCAGGAAGTGGAGAATCGAAGTTAACCCCGATAAGAGTCAAGCGGTCCTTTTCAGGAAACCGAGACTCCGAAGAAAAATCCCCCTCCCCCGACCAATCACCTTGTTTGACAAGCCGATCCCCTGGGAGAAGCAAGCCAAATACCTAGGTGTGGTCCTAGATGAAAAACTGTCATTTTAAGAGCACATAAAGAAGGTCCGCTCGCGAGCCGCTTTCGCTCTAGGAAGACTCCACTCCATGCTAAATGCGCGTAGCAAACTGTCACTTAGGTCCAAATTGCGAACGTACTTGGCATGCATCCTTATCCTTATCATGACCTATGCGTGCGCCGCCTGGGCACAAGCCAAACCCCAACACGTGCATAGAATGTTTAGTGGCATGAGGAACAGGGTGTAAAGTTCACTCATCCACCATAGAAAAGGGAGGATCCTCCAACCAGACGGGTGTTGTGTCTGGTGGGCCGACTGCCCAACTGTTGATTTCGGATAGTCTTATCTATGTCGTTCGCGCGGTAAACTCTAATTGCGCGATGCAGGATTTGTGTGACGTCATGTCTTTCATGCGTAGTTAGTATGTGGCGGTGTAACCGCTACAAATACAAACACTTCAAAACCGTTTCCTACGAATGGCAACGGGAGCCCCCTGGTACGTTAGGAACGAGATCCTCCATGTCGACCTAAAAATCCCCACTATAGCTCAATTTCTAAAACGCAATTCAAAGCGTTTCTTTGATAAAGCCGCCCTTCACCGCAACCCTCTGATTGTTAAAGCGGCCAGTTATGTCCCCTCTAAAATCAGTAAGATTCGCCGTCCGAGGCATGTTCTCTCCGACCCAGATGACCCTATAACCCTCCTTCAGGAAAGCAATAGGGACACCAGCACGTTACAACACAATAAAAAAAGACCCGCATCCCGACCTCGCCGACGAGGTCCATTGCGCTCGCGACACTCCCGAATAAATAATACTCCCCCCCGACCCTTTCTCGCAGAAGCGCCAGCCCGCGTTACGCTGAGAAATGTAGATTAAAATTCCCCGATTAATAATAATGACAATTTGATCCAGCCTGTCCCACCTTGCTGTCCTCACGCCAGCGACGCCCTAAGCCGAGGTTCGTACCCCACAGGGGGTGCCCTTAGCGAGCGTTCGCTTAGTTTAACATAGAATAGTTTATGCCCCTGGCTGGAGGCTTTAAGTTAGTAGCTTAAGGCATCCACAGGATAGTCCGGTTAAGCAGCTGCGACCTCAATCTGAGAGTCAACTGCGAGATGCCATATCAAAAAAAAAAAAAACGAATAATATACGAGGTTCGTACCCCACAGGGGGTGCCCTTAGCGAGCGTTCGCTTAGTATAACATAGAATAGTTTATGCCCCTGGCTGGAGGCTTTAAGTTAGTAGCTTAAGGAATCCACAGGATAGACCGGTTAAGCAGCTGCGACCTCAATCTGAGAGTCAACTGCGAGATGCCACATATAAAAAAAAAACAAAAAAAAAAGCGAATAATATAGTTCTTCGATCAGTTTATATTTATACCTCATAGTGAACAGTAAACAACATTCTTCAAGCTAAAGAGTTTTATTCAGTGAAAAAGCAGTAGTGTCATCCAATCCAATGCACTTAATGTGAGAAATATACGAACCTCACAATAAAAAATAAAAAAAACTATGTTTTAACTGAACATTGCCTGAAATATTATAAAATGGTATATTGAAAAGTTTTGATAATTTGGAGGTCTGTAAACGCACACTACAACATGCTTATCTTGCTGCAAAGGACAGTTTAATTCAGTTTGTGTATTCAGATTATGAAGTCTTTTTAAATCATTCAATTTCACGACACCAATGATGAAAAAATTTAAAAAAATCACAGCCGCCATCTTGGATTTACATTTTGACCTCACTATCGGCTTTAGAACCCTCGAAAACTATGAAAACGACACCCAACACGAAAAAATTTAAAATTTTCGTAGCCGCCATCTTGGATTTACGTTTTGACCTCACTATCGGCTTTAGAACCCTCGAAAACTATGAAAACGACACCCATGACGAAAAATTTGAAAATGTTCACAGCCGCCATCTTGGATTTTCATTATGACCTCACTATCGGCTTTGGCGCCCTCGAATACTATGAAAACGACACCCTGTGTCGTTGCGCGTTGTGTTGCGCATGTGTTGTTGCGTTTGATTTTCATTTTGACAGGCTGGCAAGAAAGAGAAAGTGTGAATAATTATTCACACTTTCTCTCTCTTTCTTGCCAGCCTGTTACTTGTTCATACAATGTTCGTGAACGATCTCCTGGGTGATTGGAACTTTTTCTAACAATATCCACATTCCAAGTTCAAATCTACTTTGCTCCCTAGGGATCAAAGTGCTATTTTGGTCCCTGTTTACGAAGAACAAACTAGCTCTTTTTGAATAGATGTGATGAAAAATTAATTTAATTAGTTTGTTTTTCCGCGCATTATTTGAGTTTGAAGTACTATACAAGCCTTGGCCGCAGCCAGGCATTGATGGACTCACGTGCGTGCTTCGGCTTCGCCTCGGCCCACCTGTAGGGTTACTTTTTCCTACTCACCAGCTTTTTTTAGCATTTTCACATCCTGCATTTTCCATTAAATGCTCCTTTTGCAGGCCGCGGCAGTAATATACTGTATCTGGCCACCAACTATGTAGAGTAGGTATTACTAGGTGAGGAACTAAGACTATGACTATAATTTTTATTATAAGGCATGTGAAACGTGAGGAGGATGTAAATAAAAGAGTGACGTATTTCATTATTAATTTATTTTTACACAATATCTTCAACTAACCTCAGACGATTGTCTAATAACTATAATAGTACCGATATAAAAATATTTCCTCTCCTTATTCGTAACATTGTAATATATTTATAATATTGACACCTTTACTTTTTACACTTTATCAATTCAAATTCTTTAGTCATAATAACGTGATGTTTATATTCACAGAATCGTTTTTATAGTATAGTACATATTATTTATAATGTTTCCAATAAATACAATATATAGAACATTACAATTTGGCCTATCAAAATGTACATCACAATCCGAACGCTTGTAGATATTTACAATTTTTAGAAGTTTTGTAATTTTAACAAAGTTATGACAAAATATATTTCATAATTAGAACAACAGAAACATTATCTCACACATTTATGGCAAATCGTCAGAGTCCCACAAAATTCTTATATTTTATATGATTAATAGACAATTATAAAACACAACATAGTTATTTTACATAGTCTTAAACCGAAATAAATAAATTATTCTCTATAAAGTGTATAGTGCTTATTGTCAAATCAATTTAAAAGCCTATAAAATGGCGCTCGGGGCCGTTACCAACAACAATTCCTAGTTCCTTATTTATGTACTAATTATTCATTTATTACTAAGTCAACATCATTTATACAGATACTTATTAGGAATATAGTGACAGTTCGGGCCTGAAACGCTTCGCGCAACCAAATATTACTTAGATCCAAATACAGCTAGGATGAAACTTTAGTCTTTAGTCTCAAACGAATGGAATGTACAAGTCCTACGCTACACTTTAGAAATCTCTTCATATAATAACATACGTACACGCTATGATATGATTTATTTAGATTTAAAATAATATATTTTAGCAAACAATATATAGAAAAGTAACAGATAACTTAAATGGAAAATACTGACATATAAGTACAACCAGAACTAGCTGGGATTTCTATATTAATCTTTGTATAGAAGATAAACAGAAAATATAACGTTAAATAAAGGTAATATAAATATTATCGGAATGTTTCACAGTAGAAAATACGAAAATAAATTATTAGCTAAAACTAGAAGGACGGATAGAATCGGGAAGAATAAAAATATACTTAAATAGAGGTCGCGCGTCACAGCGCACGCGCGAGCGTTACAGACAGATGTTCACTCGCGATCATTCGCGCGTCTGATACTGACGCGCGACTGCGCACTCACCTCGACGTGCCGAAAACAAATACAGAACACTTAGTATTACATCATTTACAGTTTTATTTTACCTTTTACTTTATGAATGATTTTGCTAAAAATATCTGGGCAATCAGTGTTAATTTTTGTTAACGAGGCGCATATAAAATGCGGCCGCTAAACATTGCCGCGTCGCGGGCGAAGATCGTCACCCAAATGTCAAGACTTATTTCACTAAAGATTCGGATAGATCGGAGTAGAGATTGCCGGGGAGGAGCAACAAGCTCGCGCGGGCGGAGGGCGAGCGGGCGGCGCGGCGCGGGCCGCGCGGGGCGCGCTAGCAGGCGGCGTCCTCGCGCACGAGCGCCGCCGTGTCGCGGCCGGTGTCGGCGGCCGGGTCCAGCGCGCGCGCGCCGCCCGCGCCCGCGCCGCCGCGCGCGCTCGCTCCGCGCGTCTCCGTCGACGACGGCGAGATTACAGCTGATACCACCTTCTCTTTCAACTCGTCCGGTACTTCGTAGATGCCGGCTGTGGAAATAAACGTACATTCTTAAACTTTGTTTTAACGCAAAACGCCCTAATGAAACGTTTCCGATGATGACGCACACGGCCGCACGACAGCGCCCCGACACTCACGTATGGGCGGCTCGGGCTCGCCCGCCGCCACCGCCCTGGTGACGGCGTCGTACATGGGGTTGCTGAAGTCCCGCCCCTTGCGCGGCGCCTCCTCCAGCGTGTAGGCGGGCTCGCCCCCCGCGCCCCCCACGCCGCCGAACTCCACGTTGGAGCCCTGGCGGAAGGACACGCTCTGCGACGACGCCAGGCTGCTTAGACCGCCGCCCTTACCGCTAGAATACGAAAATATGAGGTAAAGTAAAGTCACAAAAAATATAATATAATACAATGACATTGTTTTAGATTTTTAGGGGTATGAGGAACAGGGTGTAAAGTTCACTCATACACCATAGAAAAGGGAGGATCCTCCAACCAGACGAGTGTTGTATCTGGCGGGCCGACTGCCCAACTATTGATGTCGGATAGTCTTATATATGTCGTTCGCGCGGTAAACTTTAACCGCTACAGATTCACAAAATCAAGAGATGGGTCAATATGTCACTAAATGATACGATGCGCCACTAAATGAAATGACGTATCACTAAAGTCCAGTCACTTTAGTGGCCCTTCATAGTGTCGCCGGGAGCACTCACAACGGCCTCTTCCTGATGACGAACCACGCGGCCGCGCCGGCCAGCGCCAGCAGCAGCACCAGCAGCAGCGGCACCAGCACGGTGGCGGTGGCGGCGCGCGCGGCGGTGGCCGCGGCCGCCGTGGCGCACAGCGGCGGCGCCAGCGGCGCGCGGCACACGCAGCGCAGCCCGCCCGCGCCGTCGGCCGCGCACGTGCCGCCGTTCTCGCACGGGCACACGCGCGGCAGCGGCCGGGGCGCTTCCACCGCTGGGAGACCAAGGTGGGAACTCGTTAATCGGTGCTTATTAAGAGTCATACCGATACGAACAAAACATACGAGCAGGGTTAAAAATTAAAACAACCGACTTCAAAAAAAAAACGAAAATACAGAACCCAAATTTTTTTTTTTTACCCAAAGACACCGACTTTCGAATTCAAAATCATATTTCACTTTTTTATATATTTTTTTTTTGAAGTCGTTTGTTTTATTTATGTAAAAAGTTTTTATTTTTCACTTTTTAGCTGTTATACATATCCCACACAAATTCGAATACCACCACCTACTATATTTAAATAACAATGACAGGAACTATTACATCATACATATAGACTAAGTGGGTAAAATACGTATTATTTAAGCTAACTCAAAAACTACCCAAGCAAAGTTTAACATTTATAAGAGACCTCTGAAATATGACCTACCAAACAAAAAAAGAATCATCAAAATAAATTCATAATTGACGGAGTAATCGCGTAACAAATATTTAAAAAAAAACATACAAATTGAGAACACGCCCAGGCACAGGTACGAGCACGGTGCGCGTGCGCACTGCGCGACGTCACGTTGTAGCGCCGCGGGTGGTACACTGTGACAGTGCACAGTTCACTAGACACATACCTGCGTCGCACGCCAGCTCCTGTGTGATGCGCTTGGGCGGCTGCTGCTGGTCCGGGCACACGCAGCGCCGGCCGGCCGGCACGCCCAGGCACAGGTGCGAGCACGGCGCGCGCGCGCACTCCGCGCGCGACGTCACGTTGTAGCGCCGCGGGTGGTACACTGTGACAGTGCACAGTTCACTAGACACATACCTGCGTCGCACGCCAGCTCCTGTGTGATGCGCTTGGGCGGCTGCTGCTGGTCCGGGCACACGCAGCGCCGGCCGGCCGGCACGCCCAGGCACAGGTGCGAGCACGGCGCGCGCGCGCACTCCGCGCGCGACGTCACGTTGTAGCGCCGCGGGTGGTACACTGTGACAAGAGATGACACCTCAGCAAAAAGTTAACACAGGGAAAACAGTCTTTAAAAAAACCGGCCAAGTGCGTGACGGACCACGCCCTACGAAGGGTTCCGTAGTTGGGATGAATTTATCCTAATAACAAACTAACAAATAACAAACAATGTTATCCCATGCGGAATGTATGGGAGCTACGCTGAATATGTCTTTTCATCACATCTATTCAAAAAGAGCTAGTTTGTTCTTCGTAAACAGGGACCAAAATAGCTCTTTGATCCCTAGGGAGCGAAATAGATTTGAATTTGGAATGTGGATATTGTTAATAAAAGTTCCAATCACCAAAGAGATCAATCACGAACATTGTATGAACAAGTAAGAAAGAGAGAAAAGGCGTGAATTATTTGGTCAAAATGAAAATCCAAGATGGCGGCAACGACACAGGACGATCAAATTTCAAACTTTTCGTCATGGGTGTCTTTTTCATAGTTTTTGAAGGCGCCAAAGCCGATAATGAGGTCAAAATGAAAATCCAAGATGGCGGCTGTGAAAATTTTTTTTTTCTTTTTTTTTCTCATAGAGGGTGATGAAAAGTAAACTGTTCACCTCGGGAGCAACACTATTTTAAGTTCGAGTGACGTACTTTGAATCCCTCGCTGCGTTCAGGATTCAAAGATTAATTAGTTAAATAGATTAATTAGAAAAATTTAAAAATCACAAAAACCCCAAAAAGATAACAAATTAAATATGAAACTTAGGCAAAAAAATCAAAATTTAATTAAAGAATTAAAGAAGTGTAATAGTGAACTACAATTATGTAATACAATGTATGATACAGACACTCAGCAACTACAGGATGAATTGTCTGTTAGGGAATATGCTCTAAAGGATATCTTTAGTAAATATGAGGCTTCTCAACAAGTCCTGAGTAAGCGCTTGCAGGAGGCCAATGAATTGGCAGACCTGGTCAAGTACAACGCCGAGAGGTATGAGTCTCTGACAAATAACATCTCTTTTAGCTGTGCCTGCTCCCATGGGCCCCAACCTCAACTGGTTACACCTACACCCTCAGTGGTAGCTGTTTGGATGGCAAAAATAATAATAATTTGATTAACACTTTTCTGACAAATTTGGTCAAGGTATTGGTAGTATTTTTAATCAGTGTTCGCAACAATATGTAATAAATAATTGTTTACCCGGTGCCAGTATTAGCCAATTAATTAATAGATATTAACTTGTTTTTTGAACCTACTAGGATCACGGCATCTTCGTCAACTTGTCTTGATAATATATTTAGTGATTGTGATGCCAAAAATAAATTTGTGTGAAGTGACTTAACGTCTGACCACTGTGGTTTATTAGCTAGTTTCCCCATGCCATTACATAAAAAGCCGCATAAAATAGAATGTAGGCCATATACAGCTAGTCGTTGCAATAAATTTAAAAATAATATAGCTCATAGAATAACACCATCTATATTAGAACACGAGAATCGTAATGAAATGTATGGAGCCCTTTTTGATGTTGTGCAAAAAGAGTTCCAATCTACTTTCAAGAATAAAACTATTAACATTAATGGCACCTCCGTTGGCTTTAACCAATGGGCCACTCCAGGTATTTATAAAAGTAGAGCGAAACTATACGAGTTATATGGTTTGAAAAAATATAGATTTGATACTCCTTTCCTAATTTCGGCGGTGATTTTGTTTACAAAAAGTGTTTCTATCTTGACCAAACTTGCACAGAGTCTACAAGACAAAAAAAAAAGCTATATTGTCCTTGTCAAGTACATTGAATGAATGACTGACGCGTACTAGTCGCTATTCGTTCGGCCGCTCAGTAGAGCTTGCGCGCGCACCACGCGATCATCGAAAGTCCGCCAAAAATTACATAAATAAAGTGAAAGTGCAGTGAAAGTGGGTGTAAATGTGTATAATATTAACTACCTACCTGTAAAGTGTAATATATAAAGATTTCAACAGAAAATAGTGATTTTTGTGAAAATAGTGACCCGTTGCGGCGGCATAGTGACATCCCGCGCCGGCCGGAACTTATTTCGAGGTAATACCGGAACTTATTTCGAGGTAATACTATTACAGCCTTACTAATAAACTTTTACGCACGACGTATACCAGGGTTATAACATCAACGTTACCAATAAACGATATTTGACGTTTCAGTTGTATACATCTGGTGTAATAGATGTCATTATTCAAAGAGAATTTGTACAACCGTTATTCAGCCCTCGGACCTTGTATAGCGAATGTGTAACCTATAATAACTAGTTGCTTTTGCCGTATTGAGTTTGAAAACCATGAATTATTTACAATATTTCGATATTTTAGATGAAATTGACAATCACAAAAGAAAATGTTATAAACATCGCTAAGATCCTTGCTGTTTGCAAGAAAATGAGTTTCGATTTAATTAAAGGTTCAGCAAACTATATGCAAGAAACATTGTTGAATTAGTCAAATGTCATTAGTTTCAGCCATTTAATATTATAGAAAAAAAATATCTTCATAATTTTTATCATTTCAGTCGTGCTGAATTCGCTTTGTTAAATTTTGACGTTCAAGTTTGACTATGGGTGCATTCTGAGTTACGCTGTAATCGATTTGAGCGTGCTAACAACCGTACCGTATTATCGCGGGCATGATAAAGTTGTGTCTTGAATCGTCATAGATGATGTCATGAAATACGCCATCTTGCGATAACTCCGACCAAGCCTTTTACTAATATCACCGTGAGCGCTGTCAAAAATTACAGTTGTGCTGTTTTGTTTTGACTCGCATCTTATCTTTGAACTAACGTGGCATTTTCGAAATTGTGTTTCTGGCTACCCTTCGCCACCTAACCAAAGAAGAAGAAGAAATGTGTGGTATATACACAATGAATTAAGATATGCAAGTTTTGACGTTGAGCGAGTACCGTGAGCGCGTTCACGAGCGTTCCGAATTGTTGACAGCCCTCAGCTGTCATAATCGTGATATCTTAATCGGAACGCCAATTATCGGTGTCAGCGCTGTGAGCGATTATGTTCTAATTCGGAAAGCGCCCTATAACAGCTTTTACTGTTGCATTCTTAACCTAATGCATGCATCACTAGTGCCAATAATCTATTTTTTTAATTCGTAAAAGAACGCAAAATCAATAGTTTTGGAAATAAAATGGACGTAATTCTTTAAATTTAGATTTTTTGAACTTATAAGTTTATAGTATGAATGTTTTTCCAAATGAAAAAATGTCAATGATATTACGCAGTACCAGTTTCAGAACGCACCTTCTAATGTTGCCAGTGGTTTCTGTCATAAGCAGTGGGTAACTATGCATTGTTTAAACACTGAGAGTAGTGTGTAACGCCTATTCACAGCTTATACATTGTATAACAATACAATAGTTAAACAGATGTTTAACTTATTTTTATTAGTAAGGCTGTTAGTAAATATGTGAATGATAGAAACTGTCGCTATTACATATGTTTATATGTATCGTATTGTTGATATTAGGCATTTAATTTTAATATTATCGTAAATAACTTGCATAAAATTTAAATGAAAAATATTGAAATCATTGGAAAAATACCTACTCGGGCCGCCAAATTAGGTTGCTGTTAGGGCTCCTCATAGGGCGTTTTTGTCGTTGATTCCCATAATGTTTTTGTAAGGCAGCATGCATTTTTATTGTACTTATCGAATTTTAAATATCTTCAAAATATAGAATGTTAATTTGTATTTTTTTTAAAGGATCCGAATGTAAACTGAGACCCTAAGTTCAAGAGGTAGTTTTTTGACGGCCAAAATAAGGTAATTTTCAAGTGGTTGGGTTGGGTATCTGATACATTCTAAATAAATATTTGTAGCAACCGAAACTCCGTCTGTGATATGCATGTTAAAACCAAACAATATATTAAAATAGTAACCCAAGCCACTTGGCGTTCAGTTACAAAGGAATTGAACAATGAATAGACCCTTTGTTATCGCTCGGCGCGCACGGTCGACCAAATGAGTCATGATAATGTAAACATGTGTGATAAGAAAAAAATGTATGGGGAAGTGTGTTCTTTTTATTTATTAATGTGAAATTATGTATACCTATTTATAAAGATAAAACAAATACTTTTTGAAAGAATGGTTCCATTTTGTAATTAGAACGACTTTTTCATTATTCATTATTTAAATCAGGTAATAAAAATGACGTTGGCAATTTCAGGCCTATTTCTATTTTACCAGCATTCAGCAAAATATTTGAAAAGTTAATACTCAAGCAGTTGCTAAGACATTTTAATTTAAATAGCCTCCTTCATAATGAACAATATGGCTTTACAAAGGGTTGTTCGACTACAGATGCGGGTGTTGCTCTCTTGAAACACATATTTAACGCATGGGAGAACTCTCAAAATGCTATTGGAGTTTTCTGTGATCTCTCCAAAGCCTTTGATTGCGTGCACCATGACACGCTTTTGCGTAACCTGCGTCAGTACGGTGTGCTAAACGAAGCTCTCAACGTTTTAAATTCATATGTAAATAATAGGATGTTGATGGTGTAAAATCTTCCGGGCTACCAGTTCAGTTAGGTGTACCTCAAGGCTCAATACTGGGTCCATTCTTGTTCTTAGTGTATATCAATGACTTACCATTCTATTTAAAGGGTATCTGTGAAGTTGTACTCTTTGCAGATGATACCTCTCTTATTTTTAAAGTAGACAGGAATAGACAAGATTTTGACGATGTAAACAGTGCACTGTCAATGGTTACGGATTGGTTTACGACAATTAACCTAGTTCTCAATGCCAAGAAAACGAAATGTGTTAAGTTTGCCCTCCCAAATGTTAGAAATCTAGGACCCAACATCGTCTTAGATAAAAAGGTGCTTGAAACTGTAAACTCGGCAGTTTTTCTGGGCATGACAGTAGATGCCAAACTTCAGTGGGGCCAACATCGAGCCTTTATTATATCGAGCCTAGCGGGAAGGCTCAGTTCGGCCGCCTACGCCGTCAGAAAAGTAAGACAATACACTGACGTTGATACAGCTCGGTTAGTCTATTTTAGTTATTTTCATAGCGTTATGTCCTACGGTATTCTGCTGTGGGGCAAAGCTGCAGGTATTCAAAATATATTTGTCCTCCAAAAACGAGCTATTCGAGCAATTTACCAGCTAGGTGCCAGAGTTTCTCTGAGAGATTTTTTCAAAGATATCGGCATCCTCAATGTGGCATCACAATTCATCTTCGCCAACATCTTATTTAATAGGCAAAATATACACATAAACACTAAAAACAGTGATATTCACAATGTTAACACTAGAAGTAAGGATAAACTACGTGCTCCCTTTCACCGGCTTCATAAGGTTCATAACTCATTCGTTGGGCTTGGTATAACTTTTTATAACCCTATTCTTTGCTAGATTGGCCTTATAATGCGTTTAAAACTAAATTAAAGTCCAATCTTTGTTCAAAGGCATACTATTCTATAAACGACTACTTAAATGATAAGAATAGTTGGTCGCTGTGATTAACTCAAGACAATGTTTAAATATTCTTTCTCCAGAAATAGTTTACCTACTGACAGGTTATTTGAGTTTATATAATTGTTTCTAATTTTACTTTATAAGTCAATTTATTTTAATTTTATTTTAATTTATTGTTGACATAATCTACTCATTACAATGTTTTTTTATGAGTTGTATTGCAATATGTGGTTAGCTAGCGACCTCGACAATTATTTATTTCACCTCGATGGTCCTAGTTCATCAGTTATAACTTCCAGTTACAGCTATATGTAAGCGGGCACGCCCTTTATGCCTGGAGGCTTTATTTTCTTTTTTTAGATATTGTTTACGTTTAGTTATTTTTATTTCTGCTTGAGTATAGTTCTCGATGCTTTTGGTTGGTATATTGGCGTGTGCTAGCTGTCATATGGCTATATATAATTAATTAGCTATTTATAATTTAAATTATTTTTTGCGTAATGTAAATTGTATTGCATACTCATCATCTGCCTAGCCTTTTCCCAACTACGTTGGGGTCAGCTTCCAGTCTAACCGGATGCAGCTGAATACCAGTATTTTATATGGAGCGACTGCCTATCTGACCTCCACAACCCAGTAATTGGGTGATACGATACCCCTTGGTAAGACTGGTTGTCAGACTTTCGGGCTTCTGACGACCCGTAACGACTGTCAAAGATCCACGAATGACAGCCGGGACCAACGGCTTAATGTGCTTTCCGAGGCACGGAGGAGCCTCGGTACGTAAAGATGGTCACCCATCCACAGACCAACCCCGGCAAGCGTAGCTTAACCTGATGGATCGAACCGTGCGGTAGTTATTACTTAGCCACGAGCTCCTCGTCTTGCATACTATTGTATAGAAACTTTTTTTTGTTCTAACTGAACAGACAGCTGTGCTGCTGGGGAGTTTGTTGCGCCACTTCTTCTTCCCAACAAAAGCACTAGGAAGTGGTGAAGGGTGGGCGTTTTGGGGGACTGTCTTATGTAATTTTGACGTTCGAAAAGTGCTGATTCTCAGCCTAGTTTGAATAAATGAAATTTTAACTTTTGAATTTGAAAGAAACACTCTCGCCTTAAAAATAGTTGTTTGCTCCCAAGGCAAACAATCTACTATTAAAACTGCAAATTTAAGTTGGTTGATTATTACTCGTTAACCGGTAAAGCCTACTTATCTGTGATAGTTTTTAGCTTCGTTATATATACTACTGCCGTAAATTTTTCTATTGTTTTATTTCCTCGCAATCGAAGTGAAAAGCAGAGTTTATATGTAACTCGTCCACAAAACCATTTTATCCTCTACATTACTATCAGCACAAAAATGGTTCGTTTTGTGCACTTGTTGTAAAATTTACTATTGATAAACTAAATAACATGTCAGTCAACTCACCTTTCACAGCCGATGGATTGACTAGATCCTTGGATATAATGAATGGCACTCCTCTTCCAAACTTGTCTTGCCTGACAAGTTCTCCCGTGTCTCTGGTGACCCAGTACAGCGAGGACTCGAAGACATCCAGTGACAGCGGGTGCTTCAGCAGATCACCCTTCAGGATCACCTTCCTGTTCGAACCATCGTGCCTCATCATTTCAATTGTATTCAGCTTAGTGTCTGCCCAGTATATCGAATGGTCCATCAAATGGTCAATAGCCAAACCAGTAGGATGTCTTATATTCTCTGTGACGATCGGTCTCCTCTTCGAGCCATCCATCCAGGCTATTTCAATCTTAGGAGCGGAGCCAGCGTCTGCCCAGAACATTCTTCCCATCTGTTGGTCGAGGACCAGTGATGTGGGGCTCTCGATTCCAGCTGAGACAATTGCCCTTCGGTACCTTCCGTCGGTTCTCGCTACCATGACACGTCCGCGCGGTTTAGAGCCTGTCCTGTCAGTTTCTGTCCAGTATAGATTATCTCCTATGTAGTCAACAGCTAAGGCAGTTGGTTTTGAGTTGCCCTTCATGTTGAGGTCTTGAGCGAATCCGCTCTTGACTTGACCGTTGAGCGCGTTGATCATGTACGACCGCTTGATGGTCTTGTCGTAGCTATCAGCCCAGAAGATTATCTCTTGCTTCGGGTCGTAGTCGATGGCTTCTATTCTCTTCTCTGCTGTGATAACGTCGAATTCTTCGTTCCTGTCTTGAGCAAAGGCGTGTATTTCTGGTCCATTAGCGAATAGTAGAATAACTTCATCTTCTACAACTTTGCATACGCCTGATAGGTTGTCTGCCAGTCTGTAATGAAGACAAAATTATAAACACCTGTAAAGTTATCTAGTAAAGGCAATTGTAATCTTATCCCTCTCATAAATATTCGAGGGTTTCAGGAAACAAAACATTACTAACTTGAATCCTTCTCTGCAGTCGCAGCTGTAGCTTCCGTTGAGGTTGTTGCAGATCTGCGAGCAGTGGTGCGTGCCCGCAGCGCACTCGTCCACGTCCACGCACTTCTTCTTGTCAGCCGGCGAGATGATCCAGCCTTGGAAGCACGAGCAGATGTAGCCGCCCGGGCCGCCCGGCGCAGTCAGGTTCGTGCAGAAGTGCTCGCAACCACCTGAGGGACGAAATATTGGCGTTAAACAAAGGCTGTTTAGGTCGGAAGCTTAGTTCAAACACGGAATTATTGTTAAGAAACCTTGCTATTTTGCTGTCGTATGTGGGCGCGTCGTTGTGGATTGCACTATCTATATACCTTTATCGAGATGCGAGCACGTGTGCGTGTGATGGCAGCCCAGCTCGTCGGACGCGTCCCCGCAGTCGTCGGCGAAGTCACACAGCTGCGCGCGCGCCACGCAGTGCCGGTTGGCGCACTGGAACTGCGCGAAGGGCTCGCAGGGCTTCGCGCGCGCCGCGCACAGCGTCATGTTGTTCTCGTCCGAGCCGTCGCCGCAGTTGTCCACGCCATCACACACTTGGTATCTAGGGGAGAAAGAATCAAAATAATGTCTTCTTTTTCTATTTTTGGCTGACATTTAGAAAGTGACTCATTTTAAAAAAAAACAAGGTTCACTAAAGGTGATAATGAAAAGAAAATACTCATATTACAAAACTGCTAAAACACGAGCGTTCTGTTAATATTTTTTCATCACATCTATTCAAAAAGAGCTAGTTTGTTCTTCGTAAACAGGACACCAAAATAGCACTTTGATCCCTAGGGAGCAAAGTAGATTTGAATTTGGAATGTGGATATTGTTAGAAAAAGTTCCAATCACCAAGGAGATCAATCACAAACATTGTATGAACAAGTAACAGGCTGGCAAGAAAGAGAGAGAAAGTGTGAATTATTATTCACACTTTGACAAGCCTGGTCAAAATGAAAATCCAAGATGGCGGCAACGACACATGACGAAAATTATCCAATTTTTCGTCATTGGTGTCGTTTTCATAGTTTTCGAGGGCGCCAAAGCCGATAGTGAGGTCAAAATGAAAATCCAAGATGGCGGCTACGGAAATTTTCAAATTTTTCGTCATGGGTGTCGTTTTCATAGTTTTCGAGGGTTCTAAAGCCGATAGTGAGGTCAAAACGTAAATCCAAGATGGCGGCTACGAAAATTTTCAATTTTTTCGTGTTGGGTGTCGTTTTCATAGTTTTCGAGGGTTCTAAAGCCGATAGTGAGGTCAAAATGTAAATCCAAGATGGCGGCTGTGATTTTTTTAAATTTTTTCATCATTGGTGTCGTGAAATTGAATGATTTAAAAAATCAAAATGAAAGAAATGATTCAAAACGTAAATCCAAGATGGCGGCTACAAAACATTTCAAATTTTTCGTCATGTGTGCCGTTATTATAGTTTTTGAGAGTGCAGACGTGAAGGCAGGAGTTTTTAAAGCTGCTAAAGTCGATAAAGAGTTCAAAATGTAAATCCAAGATGGCGGCTGCGATAATTTTGTTTTGGTTTTAAATCTTACGTGAGAGATGAGGGTAGGACTGTACACGTTTTTTTTTCTCATAGAGGGTGATGAAAAGTAGAGTGTTCACCTCGGGAGCAACACTATTTTAAGCTCGAGTGACGTACTTTGAATCCCTCGCTGCGTTCAGGATTCTACTCTAGAATCCTTCGCTCCACTCTGGATTAAAAAAAACACTCTCGCCTTAAAAATAGTTGTTTGCTCCCTTGGCAAACAATCTACTATTGTATACCTATGATAGTTTTTCTCACCTAGGGACACATCTGTGGTTGTCACAGTGGAATCGTCTCAGTGTATCGCAGTTGAAGTTGGAGCAGATAGAAGACGCCTCGTCGGAACCATCTCCACAGTCATCAGTACCGTCGCACAGGTCCGACTGCGAGACGCAAAGGTTGTTCGCGCATTGGAACCTGTAACAGTACGGTACATGTAAGTAAAACTCTACACAAATATTATGTTTATACGGATGGAGTGACATTTACCTGCTCTCAGGACAGTATCTGCCGCCGGGGTAGCGCGGTGGGCACCCGATCTCGTCCGACAAGTCTCTGCAATCTCTATCGCCGTCACACCTGAAGTACGCCGCGATACAGTGCCCAGATTTACACTGGAAGGTTCCGTTCTTGCACTTGAAGCCGCCGCAGTCTGCCTCGTCGGTGTTGTCTCCGCAGTCATCCTCGTGGTCACAACGCCATCTCGATGAAATACATTTTCCATTACCGCACTTGAATTCTGATTCAGAGCATTCTCTGTACTTATGCTGGCATATAGTTTCCGATTCGTCGCTTCCATCTCCACAGTCGTCGGTAAAGTCACAGAGCCACTGCTTTGGTATACAACGCTTGTTGTCGCAAGTGAAGTCAGTTTCCGCACTACACGAAGGACAGTTCTCTGGTAACTCATCCGATCCGTCTCTGCAGTCGTCTTTGCCGTCGCAGAACAACCATTTCGGAATACACCTATAGTTTGCTTGTCCTGGACATCTTCTCCACCCTGTAGTACAGTTCTTCTGTCTGCACATGTACGCAGGCTCATCAGAATCATCTCCGCAGTCATTATCGAAATCGCACATCCACAGTTTCGGTATGCATCTTCCGTTCTTGCACGCAAATTCAGTGTCGGGGTTACAAGGTCTATTGTGGCACATTGTAGGGTCTTCGTCGCTGTTGTCTTTACAGTCCGTGTCGCCGTCACACTTCCAGCTGTCGAGGATGCACCTGCCACTGGTCTTGCACTTGAACTCGAGGAGTGGACACTCGTGGGCGCACTCTGCCTCGTCGCTGCCGTCTCCGCAGTCGTCAGTCCCGTCACAGATGGTGGCCGCCGGAGTACAGTTGGTGTTCTTGCACTGGAACGAGCCAGCTCTGCAGTGACGCACTGGACAAGTTTCAGGTTCATCAGAACCATCCATACAGTCTTTCTCACCGTCACACTTCCAGAACCATGGTATACACTTCTCGTCACGACCGTTACATCTATGTTGTCCATCAGTACAGTTGGCGATGCAAGTCTTCATGTCTCGTGCTAAGTAGAACTGGTTCGGACAACCACATTTGTATGTCGTAGCTCCTTCTTCTCCGTAACCGTCGATGTTCAAATAGCTGGATGCGTGGGGTGGCGCTATCAGACAGAGATGTGAGCATCCTCCGTTATTATCACCACATGGGTTGGGATAGGACAGCTGCCTCAACGGATGTACTACGTGAATATCATAAGGCCTATGTGTAGTGTTTCTAAGTGTCATCAAATTTTCTCCAGAATGCTTGTTTGCTTTGCTAATGGCTTTGAGATTCCAGTCAGTCCAGAAGATCTCATCGTCGAAAAGACTGAGAGCGAAAACATGAGGTACCTTTGCGCCAGATAATACAACATGCCTGTGTCGACCTTCCAAGTCAGCTGAACCAATGTAGTCTAAATGTGCATCCGCCCAGTAGATTCTGTCAGTGAAGTAATCTATCGTCAGAGCATTTGGCCAGGCGATGTCATCTTCCCAGTTCAGAATAGAAGTGAAATTGGAACCATCCATTCCCAATTTGCCAATGTAGGCTTGTAGGTGCCATGAAGTGAAGTACAGATAGCCCGTTCCAGGATGCACGACGATTGCTCGAGGATCTGTTACGCCAGTCTTTAATGTTTTTCTTCTGGTACCATCCAATTCCGACACATCCAAGTTCTTGGAATGTCTGTCAAGCCAGTACAGCTTCCTTCCAATCCAATCAATTGCTATACCTTCAAGACCGTGGGAGTCGTGTCTGATGACCACTTCTTTAGTGGGATTGGGATCGGTGTAGTTCGATCTGTAGATGGTCTTAGCGGATACATCAGCGAAATACATCCTCTGTTCTTTGAAGTCAAAGTCGATGGCAACGACGTTCATCAGGTCCTGGTGCATCAGGTTGTACAAACTGGCGTCCGTTGACATGTTCCTCACGTAGTATTTGTTTGTGAATATGATCCAGGCAGAAGTATTATCCTTTCGTTTACAAGTATGCTCATCAGGTTCTCTTTCATAATATTGATCATTGCATTTACAGTAGTAAGATCCAGGGGTGTTGGAGCAGTATTGCGAGCAAACTCCCGGCGTTTCTATACATTCGTCTATGTCTGCACAAGCTTTACCATCTGCGAGGAGCTTGTAACCCTGATTACAGTCGCAGTAATACCCAGTTAGAGTGTCGATGCATTTGTGGCCACATTGATTTATTTCCAACTTAGCACATTCATCAATATTACAATGAGGAGGTTCATCGGAGTCGTCAGTACAGTCTGATACCTTGTTGCAGACCAGTCTGTTGTCGATGCACTGATCATTGTTACATTTGAACTGTCCGGCAGGACACGTCTTGTTCTCTTTAACACACCCGACCTCGTCAGAATGATCACCGCAATCATCTTCGCCGTCGCATCTAAAGTGATTTCTAATACATTTGAAGTTCTGGCATTTGAACTCCTGGTCGGTACATTGCTTGTATTGAGTGTTACATCGTTTACCTTCGTCGGAGCCATCACCGCAGTCGTTGTCGTGGTCGCACACCCAGCCCTCGTTGATACAGCGACCATTGTTACATTGGAACTGGTCTTCAGAGCATGGCGTTGGGGTGGCGCAGTGGTGGATGGTAGAGTTCTCATCAGCTCCGTCAATACAGTCGGGATCACCGTCGCAAATCCATTTCTTAGGAATACATTGTGCTCGTTGCCAGAATTTGTTTTCTTCACAAGTGTATTCCGTTTCAGCATCACACTTGCGCTCATTGCATTGATGACGATCATCTTCGTCGCTGTTGTCTAAACAGTCGTTGTCCCCGTCGCAAATGTAGATCCTTGGTATGCAGTTGCCGTTATCACATGTGAAGAGGTCTCCGAAGCAGGTGCGCCCTTCAGAGCGGCAGTACTCTGGAGGCTCATCGGCGCCGTCGCCGCAGTCGTCATCGCCGTCGCAGTACCAGGTAGCGGGGATACATCGGTGGTTTGGGCAACGGAAGCTGTTTTGCGGACACGTTCTCTGCGCGCAATGTAGAGGATCTTCATCAGAATTGTCGCCACAGTCGTTATCTCCGTCGCACAGCCAGTAGGGTTCAACACAAATGTTCGTCTTCTCGCATTTGAGATGGTTTGTTGGGCAAGTCGTATTCATCGGGCAACGTTCGTGTGTTTCGTCCGATGTGATGTTGTCTTTACAATCGTTGATACCGTTACATACTTGCGTCATAGGTATGCAGCGAGAGTTGAGGCAGGTGAACTCTCCTTCAGCGCATGGTGGGTATACACAACCTTCTTCGTCGGATCCGTCTTTGCAATCATTCTCGTGGTCACACTTCCAAGACTGGAAGATGCATCTGCCATTGTTACAACGGAACTCACTGGGCGAGCACGAGTGGTACGTGCAGTAGTTCTTGTCTTCATCAGAACTGTCACCGCAGTCATCGTCACCGTCACATGACCACATCTTGCTGATGCACTTCCCGTTAGCGCAGAAGAACTTGCTAGCATCGCAGGTAATGTTCTTAGCCACACACATCCGTCCTTCGTTCACCAGCTTGCTGCTGTCGTCGCACTTGCACTCGACCGTGTTGTTGGGCGCCGGGTGACAGCTCTGCGCGCAGCCTCCGTTGCTGATCTTGCACGGGTTCAGCTGACACTTCTGTCTGCTCGGACTGTATATGTGGATGTCACGAGGCGAGTCTTCCAATCGCTTCACCATCTCGATCATGTTAGCGCCGGTGTGTTTCTCTGCTCTGTACACGCCACGAAGCTGAAGGTCTGTCCAGTAAATGTAGTTACCGAAAACAGTGATAGCAAATGGATAGATAGTTGCGCTGATGAGGACTTCCCTGTCAGAACCATCCAGTTTGGATCGTTCAATTTTCTCTCTAACAGCATCAGTCCAATATAACATGTTCTCATCAAAGTCAATGGTCAAGCCACTGGGCTGCGATAAATCTTTATCAATGATAGCTTTCTTCAATGACCCCGCCATGGTCGTTCTGTAGATCTTACCTGAAGTTCCGAATCGTCCCCAATCTGTGTAGTACAAAGTTCCGTTGCAAGGATCGACCACAATAGCTCTTGGTCGTTCGACTCTAGCGATCATTACAAGTTCTGATCCGTCAAGGTTCATGGCATAGATGGAATTGTTTGAGCTGTCTGTCCAGTAAACCTTCTTCTGGGTCCAGTCGTACGATATGCCTTCAGGGTTGATGCCCTTACTGATGATGTTCTGAATGGTGGCAGGGTCTGGGTTGTTAGCGGACATCCAGCCTATTCTAGCCCAGGGCCTGATCTGTGTGAAGAACAGTTTGTTATCGGCGTAGTCGAACTCTACTCCGACGACATTCGTAAGGTTGACGACAGGTTTGAACGGAACTCCTGTAGATTTCGGGTCCAAGTTAATAGCCCGGATTTCAGTCCTCGTGGTAAATATCAGGTATTCATCAACCACGTCACATTTCTTAGGATTGGTGGCAGAGATTTGTCCAGTTGCGCACTCGCATCTGTGTGTGTAGCCTTTATTAGCTTCCGGTGGGTAGCTGAAGCAAAGTTGGTCACATCCGCCATTACCTAGCTTTCTGCAAGGGTTGTTTTCATCTGTAGGCTGATTGTTTACATCGAATATAACGATATCTCTAAGCTTTGGAAGGTTTATCCTAACTTTCTCTGGCATCGACATATTTCCGGGCAATTTGGACGCTTTATAGATAGTTTGCAAGTTTCTGTCGACCCAGTAGACGCTGCCTGTGTGTATCGCGACACCCATGGGGTTAGGTAAGTTCGACCTGATGAGTTGCCTGTTACCTCCGTTGAAGGAAATCTTCTGAATCTGGTCAAGTTTGGAATCTACCCAGTAGACGTCATGTGTCAACATATCGATGGTCAGGTCTCTTGGATTCGATATACCGGAGGTCACGACTGTTTGCCAGTTACTACCGTCCAAGAACGCCTTACCGATTCTTGGGTACTGGCCATAATCAATCCAGTACAACAGTCTCTTGATCGGGTTCACGGCTAGCTCCCTGGGAGCATCCATTGTAGTTTTAACTAAGACCTTTCTGTTTGAGCCGTCGAGCCAGCACATTTCTACGTAATTTTCGTGAGGGAAGACGTTGGTAAAGTAAAGGTTTCCAGCTACCCAGTCCACGGCTAATCCTCGGATGCCATTGCTGCCGATACCGTCTTTAACTATGTGTTGGAGTTCTGTTCCGTTCGGTCTGATGCGGAATATACCGTTCCATTGACCGCGGTTGAATTCTACCCAGTAAATGTAGTTGTCAGCAAAGTGCACGTCCACGTGCAGGATGTGGTGTCCCACGCCGGAGACCGGCAGCATGGCCTCGGCGCCGGAGTCCAGGCTGTAGCCGCGGATGAGGTCGAGCTGCGACACGACCGCGAACGTCTTGTAGGGCACGCAGTTGACTTCGTTCTCCTTCCGGTACCCGACCGAGCACGCGCACACGCGAGACCCGCCGTCGCCAGGAATACAGATCTGTTCGCAGCCCCCATTGCTCTGGGAACAAGGATGGTGGACCATCTTTCTCTTCTGGAAAACAGTGAACGATTTCAAGTCACTCTCATTGTCTAGTACGATTTTGATGTTATCTCCGTTGGGTAGATCAGCCTTGATGATCTTTTCATGCTGTGGGTCTAAGACGTATAGCCGGGAATCGAGGACTGCGATGACTTTGGGGTAGGAGATGGCATTGTTCTCAGACAGTATAGTTTTCCTGTCATTGCCTTCGGTGTTGACGCTGTTGATGCTGGGCGGGAACTGGGTACTGAAGTAGATGATCTTCTTCTCCACGTCGATGGTGACGGCCTCTGGTCTCTCGATGATGTCCACCAAGATGATGGGGTTGGTGCCGTCCATGTTAGCTTTACCTATTTTCGCCGGCACTCCGAAACCTCCTTCGTCAGACCAGTACATTTTTCTGCAAATTAAAAATTGGATATTTAGTTCCTTTGAAAGACAATTAAGGTATTTTATCAAGAAGCTAGTGATAGGTAGGCAGTTCATCAGTATGCCAGTACGCCAGTACGCTAATTAGGACATAATTATTGTGAAAACTAACATCTGTATAAACTTAAATTCAAAGTGAACTTTTACAGGCAGATATGATGACAAAATATAAGCAGCAACATACCCTTCAGTGGGATCCAAACAAATTCCTTTAGGTTTAGCAACAGAAGTCTTGCTGCCATCATTAGCCATCACAATGGATCGGTACTTTACTTTGCCGTCCACCCTGACCAGCTCGATGTTACTGGCGACCCTGTTGGCCATGTATAAGTTCCTGCCAAGCCAGTCGAACGCGATAGATGAAGGCGCGCCAACGATCCCGGTGTCTGGTCCGAAGAATTCAACCTTATTACCACCACCATAAGGCATACTGTAGATTGTGCAGTTTTCGTCGTCATCACTGTCGCCTGTTATGGATTGTAGCCAGTACAACATGTGACCTTGACGATCGTAGTCTAGTTGCACTCCACCTGGAACACAGAATATGCAAGATTTATTATCTGAAAATCAAAATAATTTCGACATTTTACATAACAACTTTATGTTAATGTCATATCTTACCTTGAATACCAACAATAGGAGCGAGTTGTCCAGCTCGGCCTGAGCCGTCCAAGGATAAGTCAATGACTTGGCTTCCTTTCAGCACCATAAGATAAGCATTTTCCTCTATAATTAAAAAAAATACCACGTTAGACACGAAGTTCCATAATCATAAAGCACTAAAATTTTCGAATTTGAAAATTAGGATGAAAATTACCTTCCACACATTTGCCATCAGGTAACAGCTTGAACCCAGGCTTGCACATACAAGTATATCCCACAGTCTTGTTCGGACTAAGGAGACAGAGATGCTGGCACGAATCCTTCTTGCACGGAGACGTGTACAACGGCTGGAGTGACGGATGGTGTACATGGATGGACAGAGGCTGCGATATCAAGTGAGACACTACCGTCTGGTTGGTACCCTTGAACTTGTGAGCTGATAACACCCTGTTCAACTGACGATCTGTCCAGTACAACGTGTCTTCGAATAACGTCAGCGAATGAGGGTGCAGGAGATAGTGACTGCCAGCCAAGACCTGCTGCCTGCCCGTACCGTTGTAGTAACAGAAGTCAATGAAATCCAACTTAGAATCTGCGAAGTAAACTCTTTGTGTTGCCGTGTCTAATGTCAGTCCGTTAGGCCAGTAGATCTTGGTAGTAATGATAGCTGATCTCTGTGTACCGTCCATGCCCACTCTCTCGATGCGAGGGTTCTCTCCCCAGTCGGTCCAGAAGAGCCACCTTGCGTTTGGCGCCGGGTCTAGACACATTCCTCTTGGCTGTGTTATGTTACCGCTCAACAGAGCTGTTCTAGATGTACCGTCTTCTTTCGCCACCTCGATAGTGTTCAGTTTGCTGTCTAACCAGTAAATATTTCCTCCCACCCAGTCATACGCTAGCCCCTCAACGAGGTCCAGTCCAGTAGATATGATGACCTGTGGCTCACTGCCGCGGTCTAACCGGGAGATCTTTTTGAGTTTCATGTCAGACCAGAATATTGTTCCCGTGTGCATGTTGGAAGCTGTCGCGACAACATTTTCGACGTTGATTGGAACCCTTTCGAGACCTTGTTCGTTAAGATCTGCTACTAAGATGGAGTGTCTGTTGGATATGATAAGGAAGGCGCTGGAGTGGTTGTTTGCTTTGCATGTGTGGTTGTTGATGGTCAGTAGGTAGCCGTCCATGCAGGAGCATACGTAGGAACCCTTGGTGTTGGTGCAGGTTTGAGAACACAAGCCGGGAGGGTCGCATTCATTGATATCTTTGCAGTTGGAGCCATCAACGTCTAATTCCTCGCCAGGTGGACACAGACACAATGGTCCATTCGGAGTCTGCTTGCACCCGTTAGAGCAAAGACCGTCTTGATGTTCACATTCAGCAAAATCACAGCTTGCACCTGTAAAGTAATATTTAGCTAATCAATATTGAACTTTATAGAACTGAGACTAAGGTTCTTAATGATGGGCTGTACGTTACCTTCGTCGGCGCCATTCGGACAATCGAACTTAGTGTCACAAACTTGCGTAATGTTGACACACCTGCCGGTGATTCCAGGACATTGCCACTGGTCAGCAGGACATCTGGAATACAACAATTAAAACGCATTATTTTTTACAATTATCCTGAGAAGTAGGTATTTACCGATGATCTGTGGATATGCTAATCATGAAGAAGGAAAAGGTAGAAGGGAAGTTTCTTTTGGATATATTAAGTATCACAGAATTGCTTGTTAAACTGTTACTCTTTTCAACATGGTACAGACCTGAAAGCGGGCGGCTTGCAAGCGTGTTCGAGACCCTCGTCGGAGCCGTCCCCGCAGTCGTCGCGGCCGTCGCACACGTAGGCCTTGAACACGCAGCGGCCGTTGTGGCAGCGGTAGTAGTTGTGCGCGCACGACGCGGACCCGCACGCGGCAGGCTCGTCCGACAGGTCCTCGCAGTCCGGTGTGCCTGCGGGAGCGACTGGCTGTGAGGATACACGGAGCTGATAGGTGTCTAAAGTACGCGGACGTAATTCCTAATTATATTAATATACAATATTGGCCTATTTTGGTTTGACTGCAGGCCAAAGGCGTTTGCTCATAGCAAGAGCATTGATCACCACGCCCATGGCGGATTGACGATTTCAAACTACCTATACGACGGAATATTGACGTAAAACCTAGTTAGCAACAAACGGGTTTTTGGAATGTCTTCTCAGTCTGTTCCTCATACTTGTGTGACTGTGTCTATCTTCCTTCTATTCGTGCAGAATAATCATTTTTTTCTCAACATGTCACAAAAAGTAACTTTAAATATTTGAGAACCTTTAAGTTCTTATATTGTCAGACGTCATTTTTATTCCACGGATATCACACTAATATTAAAAAGGCGAAAGTTTGTCAGTGTGTATGTTTGTCTCTTCTTCACGCTAAAACTACTGAACGGATTCGGATGAAATTTGGCACACAGATAGTTTATTAGTTTATTAGTTTTTTTAGTTTAGTTTAACACATAGGATACTTTTTATCCCGATATTCCCACGGGATCGAAACTTATGCAGGTGAAACCGCGGGGCGCAGCTAGTATTATACAGGGTGTTTGGCGCATGGACCGACACAATTTTTTGGGGAGTTGAGAGGGTCATTTGCGAAGTTTCACCCAAAGATCCCATGTCCTAAGTGTCACGGTTAATAAGATATGATTTTTTTAGATTTTTTCCAAAAATTATGAACATAGTTTTATTTAAAAAAGTTCTTTATTTATTTAGAATAAGAATACATTGCAGAATACAATAAAAGTTATTACGTGCAATTAGAACAATAAACAAAAAAGTAATGACTATTTAAAGGCGAGATTTCGGGTAATTTTGTGAAAAAAACAAAAAAAAAACATCTCAATAACCGTGACACTTAGGACATGGGGTCTTTGGGTGAAACCTCCCAAATGACGCTCCCAATCCCCCAAATAATTGTGTCGGTCCATGCGCCAAACACCCTGTATATGAGTTAGGCCAAATCAGCACTAATTAAGCGTTTCATAAGATTATGAACATAGTTACTACACGAATAATGTTCATATTCCTACAAGCAAATGTGAATATACGTAACTGTCCTTCAAGATACAGGATTTTCCTAGTTTGAAGGGCAGAGGTCTTACTCTTTTGTAATAGCCATACCTATACTCATCCCATTTAAACAGCACTGATGTTTACCTAGGTTAAGTTTTGGTAAATAAATGATTAATTACTTAAATAAATGTATCGTTCGAATATGAACATTAACTTTATAAGAAGAATGTTCACATTCAAATGAAATACATAGCAAAGTGAGGTTAAAGTGCGGTATGTGAATCAAACCCTTAAGATTGAACTAGTCGCCAGACATAGATAGAATTAGTCGCGGGCTCGATCTCACTGGTGGGCGTGGCCAAAAAGCACGCTGTCTCACCTGGCATCGTGTCCGACGGATAGTGACAGTGGTGAGCAGTAAGATGTTAGTCTACACGCACGTCTAGTTAACCTAACTATTTTAGTAAAACGATCGCGTAAAAAATTACGAAATGTCCTTTGGAAAATCGAGTTTCATGAAAAAATCACTGCATAAATTAATTACAAATAAAGTTTATTTTTCAGTATTGAGCTGTGTCGGTGCCGACTTTGTTAAGGAGATTTTACACTTCTTCTTTTATTACTTATTTACGCCCAAAGTAGCAAGTTATACTAATAGTAGTAGTACTAATACCTATAGCGCAGAAAAAACGATAGCGACAGGTGAGTAAAACACCTCCCCCCCCCCCATTTGTAGGGAAAAAATAACAAGTAGTTCCACCTTCAGGCGTCTGAAGGACAAATTATGGTCCTTCAGCGGCAGCTGCTTACCGTCGCAGTACCAGGTGGAGGGGATGCAGATGCCGGAGGCGCGGCACTGGAACTGCTTGCCGGGCTGGCACTGGTGCGGCGCCAGCGCGGGGCAGCCCGCCTCGTCGCTGCCGTCGTTGCAGTCCGGGATGCCGTCGCACTTGTAGGCCTCCTGCGCGACAAGGTAGGGCAGACACAACTAAATAATTGCTCTATTCTCTTGTTTGCATTTAATTTTTACTTTTCTTGCTTTTTTCAATTTTGTTCATTGTGTAGGTAAAACTTGTTCACTCTGAAATGACGCGCACCACTAACTCAATGTGTGTGCGAAAATTCGGTAGTGGGGCGCGTCATTTCAGAGTGGACACGATAAACTGTATAATGCCTTAAATATATTTTCACCTCAGCACCTCAAACAAGCAGGTTTTGCTGTCAAAAAACAGTGAGCAAAATTCGATTTTGCTGCGAGCGTGAGACAAAGTAACTTTTTAATTTTTTTTTTTAAATGCCGTGAACAGTGTTGGGTCTACTCACGAAATTCTAAAGATTTGAAGTGCAATTAGTTTTGTCACTTTCACTTCGATACGAAAAAAACGAGAGATAGAAACAAGTCGATTCGAACTTCGATTTCAAAATTCCATATCTAGTAGGCCTTAAAATGAAACAAACAATAAAACGTTCGGATTCACATAATATAACCTTAAAATTCCAAATCATCTGATAAGGTTTTATTTTATTCTTTTTTTTTTTTTGGAACGAATTTCTTTATGCGGCTTGCGGTAAAAGTGCATTGGCAGAAATCGTCACGGAAAAAGGCGCTTGCGACTGTCTTCTTCTGATTAAAAGAGAAAGAAAGACGGAGTGAGATAGTAAGTGTAAATTTGGTCAAAATGCAAAATCCAAGATGGCGGATGCGAAAATTTTCAAATTTTACTTCATGGGTATCGTTTCTATGGTTTTCAAGGTTGCTAAAGCCAATAGTGAAGTCAAAATGTAAATCCAAGATGGCGGCTGCGAAAATTTTCAAATTTTTCTTCATGGGTATCGTTTCTATAGTTTTCAGGGTTGCTTAAGCCACTCCTACACACCCACTCTCACTGCACACTTAGATATGCTTAGAAGGTGCTAGCATGACATCCTGTTTGTTTCTGATGCATGTGTAGTTATTAAATTGTAAATCCGTAATTGGCTGTAAGTTTAGTTTATATTATCCTAAGTGAAATTGTTAAAGAGCTGTGGATTTTGTGATTAAATAAATAAATAAATAAATAGTGAAGTCAAAATAAAAATCCAAGATGGCGGCTGCGACAATTTTCACATTTTCGTCATGGGTGTCGTTTTCATAGTTTTCGAGGGTACTAAAGCCTATAGTGAGGTCCAAATATAAATCCAAGATGGTGGCTGCGAAAATTTTCACATTTTCGTCATGGGTGTCGTTTTCATAGTTTTCGAGGGTACTAAAGTCGATAGTGTGGTCAAAATGTAATTCCAAGATGGTGGCTGCAAAATACGAGGTGATGAAGATTATGTAAAAAAAAACCTCGTCCGATCCGAAAAGGCATGTGGTACTGCAGTAAAATTACAAAAGAGTAATTTTTTTATTATTATTTATAGTAAAAAAGTAATTGGTATTAATTCACATTTTTAGTTCCAAAATTACCCCAAATCCATTAAAAAATTGTAAAACTCGTATTACGACGGCCGTCGCCTGCACCAAACGTAAAATTAGGTAAAATTCACCATTGAAAAAAAATGTGGGGATTCCCTTTTCCTGAAAATTTCCACATAAATATGCTCACAGTACGATACCTAACAACACCCTCACGGATCGGACAGGTTTTTTTTTACATGTTGTATGTTCTCGCTGCTGAGGTGAAAAGTTGTATGTGTTACACGAGAGCAAAGTTATTTGCATCTCGTGTCTTTGAATCCCTCGCTGCGCTCAGGATTCTAACCTAGAATCACTCGCTACGCTCGTGATTCAATTATAGAATCCTTCGCTTACTCGGGATTCAAAATCAACACTCGCAGCAAAAAACAACTTTGCTCTCTTGTTGCACAAATAACTATTAAATTTGTTATGTTGTGCATGTATATTTTAATTAAATAAATAAAAAGTTATGTAGAACTTAACTGTTCACTTATCTGCAATTTGTGACGACGGTCAAAAGGTTTGAAACAATCTTTAACAGCCGTGCCGAACAGCCTTCAGATCGGACAGCATATTTATCACAGATTTTGTGATCAAAGATTTATGTCAAGCTGTGTCATTGCAAAAAAGGGGTGGTGCTTTTTATGTATTTTTCTGTTTTTCTCACACATTGAAGTGAGATTCAAATATTACCGTTATAAGAGGTGGTTAGTTTACGAGACTTGGGACTTTGTAATACCTAACTATACTATACCAAATAATAATGTCGCAGGATGCCACTTGGGCTGCACGCACCTGCACGCACTGCTTGAGGTCGGCGCACTTGAACTGGCTGGCGAGGCAGGCCACGGGCGGGCAGTCGGCCTCGTCCTGCTTGTCGAAGCAGTCGTCGTCGCCGTCGCACACCCACGACGCCGGGATGCAGTGGCCCGTGCGCGGGCACGTGAACTGCGGTTATACACAACTAAGGTTTAGCTTGTACCAAAAAATCGTATCTTATCTGAAATTTCAGCTTTTTCAGAATAAGAGGTGAACCATAAATGTTGCTTACTAATTTTTAAATGTAAAACTGCGTTTGTGAGAAAGTATCACCCAGCGTTTACACCCGTGTACAATTTGTGATACTTGGTATCGGCTAGTCTTATAAAAGGCTTGTAATAACATATCGTGATTAAAACATTTAATATTCATGTCATGTATTGACGTCGGTTCAGATATTGTATAATTTACAACTTTTTTGATACCTTGTTTCACAAGTTTTCTATACGTTTTGAATACAACTTACTAGTCTTTACAACTTATTTTAGGTGTACACGATAAAGAAAACTAGTAGAAACAACATGTAGAATACATGTTTTATACCTTGTTGTAAACTAGTGGTCAACAGCAATACATAGTCTCACAACAAACCTGGAAGTAAGCACAAGTCTTTTCAGCACAGTGCGAGCCCTCATCAGATCCATCTCCGCAGTCATTCTCGGAGTCGCACTTCCAGGTGTTGGGCACACAGCGTCCGTTGTCGCACTGGAACTGCGACGAGGAGCACGTCACGTTGACGCAGCCGGTCTCGTCCGAAAAGTCACCGCAGTCGTTTTCCGAGTCGCATTTGAAAGTCGCCGGGATACAGCGACCCGACTTGCACATGAACTCCGATCCGCTACATGTTGTTTCTGGAAGATATGGGAAGTATTTTATTATATAGGTAGTAGTGACACATAGTGATTTATTTATTATTTTTGGTTACATTTGTATGCAATGGCTATCACACGGCACATTTAAGTAGTATTTCAATGGGTAAAACAATTGTAGTTACATGAAATTCTTTAATTCATGATTCTTACATTATCGGTTTCTATTAGAAAATATAAAATAATGTAAGGGTAAACACAAAATCTCTAGTCCTCGTGATCGTGAGTACCTTAGACATAAAATAACATAAGAGTATCAATAACTTATAAAGATCTACTCACTGGTACAATTTTGTTCCTCATCACTGTTATCCAAGCAATCGTCATCACCGTCGCACACCCAGCTCTTAGGGATGCACCTCTGGTTGTTGCAGGTGAAGTCCCACGAGTGAGGACACGCCTGCACGGGGGGCTCGGAGCTGGGGTCAGCGATACAGCTGGTACCATCATCAGCCAGCTTCTCCCCATAAGGACACCCACACCTCACCGTCAGCAACTCCGTGTTGTTCCTGGGCACAGCGAAACAAAGTTTCTGGCAGTTCCCATTGTCCCTCGAACACGGCTGCATTGGATCTATCCTCTGAATCTCCTCACTGTACACTTTGACACCGTATAACCTGTTTGTTTGCGGCTCTCGAACCATGATATCCTCTTGTTCTCCAGTCAGCTTGTGTAGTCTTACAATGGCGTCTAATCTCCAGTCAGTGATGTACATGAATTCTTTATGGATGACAATGGAGAACGGATGTCTGATGAGTCGAGAGTTCACAGTCTTTACGTCAGTACCATCGAGTTTTGAGTGTTGGACGTGGTCGAGTAAGGCGTCGCACCAGTACAGTCTGTCTGCATCGAAGTCTATGGACAAGCCGTTCGGCCAACCCAGGGTCACGTTCTCGAAGACCAGCAAGTTTGTACCGTCGGTGTACGCTCGGCTGATGTTGGCAGGGCGGTCCCACTCGGAGAAGAAGATGAAACCTTTGTTAGGATGTACTACAATAGCTCGCGGTCTCTTCAGATCCTTCAGTAAAGTTCTTCTGTAAGCTACGTTTCTTGTCGATAGGACGTTTAACGTTCCCTTCCTCGAGTCGATATAGTAAAGATTTTTGGACGCCCAGTCTGCAGCCAGACCCTCGACTCCTTCGTTCTGCGACGCCAAAACGATTTCCTTCGACGTTCCGTTTCTATGAACCCTGTGTATGACATCTTGTAATACATCTGAGTAGTAGATGTGCTCGTCGCGAGCATCGAAGTCTAAACCAACGAATCGGGCCCGTTTCGACACGATCGGCAGTATGGCGTCGCTGAAGCCTTCAATAACCGGGTTCAATACTTTTCCCTTGATGAACCTCTGCTGGGAGTACATAAGGAACTCCCGCACCAGGTCGCAGCTGCGCAGGTCGCGCGCCAGGCGGTGGCCCAGGCCGCAGGCGCAGCGGTAGCCCAGGCCGCCGCCCGGCAGTGCGGTGACGACGCACAGCTGCGCGCAGCCGCCGTTGTTGGTGCCGCACGGGTTGTTGACGGACGTCTGCTTCAGCGGGTGGACCACGGTGATAGCCTTCGGTTCCCTGATGTCCTTCATTTTGTAGATGGCCTGAATGCTGGAAGCGCCCTCGTATTTGTTGACGGAACTGATGCCCTGCTTGGTGTTGTCTGACCAGTAAACGCGATCCTCGATGAGCGCCAGTCTCGACGGGCTGGGGACCTGCTGACCTCTGAGAACTAGGAACCGATGGTTTCCGTCGTAGTCCACGGTCTCTATATAGTCCAGGAGCGAGTCGCACCAGAACACTCTTCTAGCGATGATGTCCACTGCGATACCGGATGCTTTGTAAGCTGCTTCGGAAACGATTGACTTTGTATGTGTTCCATCCATGTTGGCTCTGATGATCTGCAAGTAAAAAGTAATAGCTTAGTAAGTGGAATAGACCTTTGATCTCATATGGGAGTGGTTTTTATTTGGTAAATGTTTATTGTATTTTATCAAATATGCTTGGAACATCGAGCATATTTTTGATCTTTTTTTTTTGGGTGGGAATCAAATGACTTCTCCCGCTCTGGGCGGAGCGGGAGGGCATGTCAGACTCTTACTGACTAAAACCCACCCATGTTCCTTCGGTTGCCTTTACGTTGCCAGGGGCCAGAAGAAGGTGACGGCCTCCCATGCCCTCTCGCTCCATACCATGGCCAGGACCAGGGCCGGACACGAGAGATCCCCCCGCCACTGATCGCCTCCACGAGAACATTGATGTGCTCTGCCCAAGCCGGGCAGACATCCACCGTATGCTCCACCGTGTACTCCGGGCGATCCACGCAGTGATGACACCCGGGCGTTTCCTCCCGCCTTATCCGAAACAGGAACCTCCCGAAATAACCGTGTCGGGTGAAGACCTGCGTCAGGCGGAAAGTGAGGACACCGTGGCGCCTCTCTAGCCACTCCTCAAAGAGGACTTATCGTCGCAATAGTGGCGTGCCTAGCACTGGGTTGCGACAATCCCACTCTCCAGGACGCCATGAGATCCCGCCGAAGCTCTGTCCGCTGTGCCGCGATTTCTAAGAACAGGGGACAGAACCCGACGACGACGACTCTCAACTCCGCAAGGGAGTTGTGGAACTCAGCGAGAGTTCGGCTCGGGGAGAAGTATCGACAATCTCCCCGAACCGTGCTGAAACGCAACCCGGTCCTCTCTTAACAGCCTCGAGGAACGGGGTACCGGCGGCGGCCGATGAAATTATTGCCACTGAGCCGCTCAGGTCCTCCAGCCAGTCATCCCTGGGCGGGACAAAGTACGGCTCAGCGACCACGGCGATGTTAATCGACCACTGCGCCATGCTCTGGAGCAACATCCTGAGCTGCGGCGCAGTGGCTGATGTTCGCCTGGAGGAGGCGTAATGGGGCCATTATTAGCACTCCATGTCAGCCCCCTCCCGAGCCCCCTGTGAGGGCCCTGCCGCGGCAGCTGCGGTAGCGACGACGGCGGTGGTGGTGGCGGCAACGGCGGTGGAGGCCGCGGCTGCGGCAGTGACGGCGGTGGCGGAGGGCTTGCCTCTGGCCTTGGCGGGTGGAGCGCAGGCCTTACTCCCAATCCGGTGGCCGCACATACTACGCAATGCGGCGTGGCGTCGCACGAGCCGGCCTTGTGACCTGGCTGACCACAGCAGTAGCAATGACCGCTGCGGTCCACCTCCGAGGTGCATTTAGCTTCCACGTGGTTGCCCACATGGCAGCGGAAGCATTTCGGGGGTCTGGGATCCAGCAGTTTGACCTCGTTTTCGAGTTTCGCGCATTATTTTAGAAAGGTACTATACAAGCCTTAGCCGCAACCAGACATTGATGGACTCGTGTGTGTGCTCACGATAGTCAATCAATGACCTTGTGTCAGGTCGCGGCAGCCTACTATTTTTTAATAAAGAAAAAAAAAATCTTGTTTGTGAGTTTATGTTATGCAATAGTAAATCTTTTTTAGAAGAACATTTTAAAATGGTATAGAATCCTTCAAACTTACCTGGCTACTGTCAGCCACAAACATCAATCCCAACGTCGGATCCAAGGCCAGATCAGCAGGATTAGTGAGGTTGGAGCCAAGCACGACAGCATGCCAGCGACCATCCAGCTCGAAGACGTCGATCTTCTGTCCGATGGCATCGGCTACGTACAGCTTGTCTCCCACCCAGTCCACCGCCAGCGCCACGGGGGCCCAGGAGCCGGCGACGGTGATGTCGGTGCCCGTGTAGCTGGTCACGCCGGCTGGCACGCTCAGCTGCTGCGAGTGGATCTGAAACGTAAGGAGGTTAGATTTAATCCGAAGAACAAAAAAAAAAGTATAATAATAATCTGAAAAATAGAACCCATAGACTTTTTACTTACGTTTTATTTCTATCTTTCCCCGTATTTCTTAGAATAATTATTGTACATAGTTTAATATTCTGTTTATCCTATCCATGTTAGAATATTATTTTTATTTATTTTCTTATTATTGTACCTACACATTAGCTAGACTCTAGAGGTATGTTTTTAATTTTGAGCACCATTATTTGATATGACAACTATGTACAACAACAATAAACAATATTCTATTCTATTCACGGATATCGAGGGATAAGCCTTGGAGGCGTGGCACGTGGCGCCACGTATGTTCGAACGGCGGCTGTACGCTTCATTCAGTCGCTTTGCAATTGCGTACAGTGTACTATTGATGCGTAAAAAACCAAAATGCCGAGTTGTGCAGTAATAATTTGTAAAAATAGGCCTAGTACCATCAACCTGAAGACAAATAGCGTGTCCTACCACCGGTAAGTAAACATTTAAGTCACTGTTTAATATTTTAAATCAATTTTTAAATCATTTACTAACTTACGCCCGGAGCGATACGAACTAGCCCGAATCTTCCCGAACGGGACGAACGTTTTGGATTTAGAGAGGTGCAATCGAGAGCGTGCGGCTGATTTTATCGACATGCGTATTATTGCAGTCGAATATTTTTTTACAGACCTCAATGGATATTCTCTTATTACATGTATAGTATAAGTTAAATTAGTTATTAATTTAATGTTGTTTGAAACAAATAAAGACATTGTCATTTCAATACAGTTACTCGTGCATAGCATAATATTTAACAGAGAGCGTTCCCTTTAACCGGCAATACAATATTTAAAAAAAAAACCCATTTTATTTTAACCATCCCATTTTTTTTTTATTTTACTATAAATAAGCCATATTTTCGGATAGGTATACATATAAAAACAAAAGAAATTATATAAATAAAATTAAAAGAAGTTATAATAATACAAGAATGTGCTAAAATTAAATATCGATAAACATTATCGACCATCGCTTTCGACTCCCTAATTGCATGCGTGTGCATTGAATGTTCGCAAATTGCAAGTGCTTACAAGTGAAAGCCCCGCCCATTCTATGTATGTGTTATTAGAATTTGATTTAGTGTAGCTGCTTTCTTCTTAGTGTGCGTGTTCAAATTTTAAGTGTGTGTCGTAAGTACACTATTTATTAATGTTGTAATTATTTTGGTGGGAGATAAGCGGTGGCACTAGGATTCCTTACTATTCCGCAATGAAGGCATATCTCTGGATATCTATGATTCTATTCTATCTTCAGAAAATAGACGTCCGGTATTTTTTAAGTCACTATGTTATTCAATTTTTATATCACATCGAGTTTTGGAAAAAGGTTGGTTTCGCTTTCTGATGAAGAACTCTTCTGGAAGCACGTCTAAAATAGAAAATAACAGGATCCTCACCTTCCTAGTCTTAAGATCGGACCAGAACAGCAGGTTTTTCCGATAGTGGAAGTCGAGGCCGGCGGCCTGCGTGGCGTTGGCGACGTGCACGGGCGCGCGGCCGTGCAGGTCCATGCGCAGCACCGCGCCCGCGTGCGCCAGCAGCAGCGCCGGCGCCGCGCCCGCCCCCCCCGCGCCCGCGCCCGCCGCGCTCACGCAGCGCCCGCCCTCCGCCAGCGTGTAGCCGGGTGCGCACGCGCACTTGTAGGCTGGGAAAGTAACCCGAATATATCATATGAAACGGACTGCTGCCAACACTGGTAATAACCGTGACATGAGAGCTTCAAACTTGTTGCTCTGGATAATATTTATGCTAAGGCAAAGGCAAACATTTTCCTGAAAGGATTTTACACACACAGTACATATCAATGTCACAATTTCGTCAAACCAGTGATCGCCAACCCTCTCACCCAGAGTGACTATTAATAGTAAGATTTTTTCCTGTCTCGCTGGCTTCCTAGCAGTCACAAGTGCGATGTCAGGGTACGATCCCCAGGGCGGGAAACGTGTTATAGGATGTTTCTGTCAAGAATTTTTTATCAGCGTTTGGCTTTGTACCCGATTGATGGCAATAGGCAATCCCCTATTACATAGGAGTTAAGCATACACAACAATATGTGGGCGAACTAGATAGGTAGACATATTATGTTACTTACATCCAGGAGTATTAATACACAGCTGGTGGCAGTAACCCCACTCCTTGCACTCGTCGCGATCCACGCACGTGCGGTTGTCGGGCGCGAGCGTGAGCCCGGCCGCGCATGCGCACGCTCCGCCTGATGGTGACGCCACGCACTTGTATTCGCATTCCAGAGCTGGGCAAGATGCCGTCGCTATGGAACAGATAATATTGTTTTACACAAACTACAAAGACAAAGTAGAAAAGTAGGCATACCAATATCGACAGATCGACGCCGATCGCCTGCAACCTTGGTGCACCTTAATGAACGGTTGTTGTTCAACCAATCACAAAGGTTTTGGATCAGGCTTTACATACAACAGTAGCAAATTATATGTGGACACATTACTACCTCCTTCTCCTCCTTCTACAGTCTTAACAAAAATCCATCGCGAAGTATTAAATTTACTCAGAAATTTTATGATCTTTTCGCACTTAAAGTTGGAGGCAATAAAGAAAATTACATTCGTACCTGTTTTGGTTATAAACAGTTATTTCTCTGTGGATTAGTCTAGAAAATGAGCTCGTATGTAGTCACGACACATATGTTTTGTAATACAGTCACGTGCAACCGTTATATTCATTGCATATTTCAAGGTGTTGTGTGAAGTATGGCGAATATAATTAAGTTACACTTTATAATTTATGGATGTTCTTTTTTTATTATCTATTAGTGCAGATTTATCAACGAGCTAATCCGACGAATGTTGTCCTATCCCAGTAAATACAAAAGTCCCATGAAACAAAATACTTTCAGTTTTTACCAAATTACCCAATTTTCCTGAAGACTTTTCTTTCCATGAAAACCTAATTCGGACTATTACGCACGTTTCAAAACATGAAACAGCCAAATCGATGAAGCTGTTCTCAAGTGATGCGCTCACCAACACAGCATTTCATTTTTATTTATATGGATAGATAGAACATCACAGAATTTTGTACTAGTAACTACTTCCGAAGTAAGCGCACGAGTTAACAGCTGACGAGGCGATCTGGAGTTTATGAATACCGGGTATAGGTTAAGCAAACTTTTCATTGGTCTTATTTCGTATCAATTTTGCAACACAAATGTAAACTGTCTTTATAACTATAAAAATGCGAAAATACTCACAGCAAGCCGTCTCCTCATCAGAGTTATCTTCACAATCCTTCTTTCCGTCGCAGAGCTGTGACCTGGCGATACATTTATGGGTGCCTCCGGGGCCTCCCTTGGGACAGAGGTATTTGTTATCCGGGCAGGCTATGGCCGTGCAGTTGGCCTCGTCCGATCCGTCCGAGCAGTCTTTGTATCCGTCACAGTGGTACGTCGCGGGGATGCAGAGGGCATTGCTGCAGCGGAACTGACCGATATGGCACGGTGGGAAACCTGTAATATGGAAAAAAAAAATTGAATGAAGAGCTTTTTACAGTCGCTTAGCGGTATCGGATTAGTTCATAAAAAAGTTATGAACTGAGGTAGGTACATGGTTAGCTTTTTGGAATTTAAAAGCACAAATTGAGATCCTTTCGATGCCTTTTCGTGTTTTGAAGAGGTTGCGAAGGTAAGCTGTCAGATTGCTAGATGCCATAACTGACATAACGTACCTACCGAACCCAGAAATCAGCTAGATCGATACAGTCCTTTATTTTACCTCCGAATTTTCATCATGGATCGTGTTGATGTTTGAAAGAATTCTGAAATATGCACAATGATACCCAAGTTCTACTCACTGCAATGTTCTTCATCCGAGTTGTCACCGCAGTCGTCCTTGTGGTCGCACTTGACGGCTGAGTCAACACACTTGTTGCCGGCCGCACATCTGAACTGGTCCAATCGACAGGACAGCGGATGTCCAGGGCAATCCTGCTCGTCACGACCTGTTCTACAGTCTAAGTACCTGGAACAGCAGAGAAAATTCTATTTTATTTGTTAAAAGACTTTAAGGCAGGACTTTAATCATGTTTACTGCAGGATGCCATTGCAGCTCCTTTATTTAAACCGAACTGGCTAACATAGTTAAGAATGCTCTAGCCACATGAAGACTTTTAGCAGCTGCGGTGGATGAGATTCGTAAGGTGGTAAACAGGAAAGCCATTTTCAAGCTTGTGTACAATTATGATGAATATTGTCTGCATTATAAATGTACAGAAATGAATTTAGTTTTTCTTACCCGTCACATTTCTTTTCCTTAGGTATACATGGTCCCTGTAATGAGATCTTGGCCGGTCCGGCGCCCTCCATGCCGCACTGGAAGTCGTCTGGCTGACATTTGCGATATGCTGCAACAAACAGAAGAGTAGGTAACATTAGATAAGAAACGATTTTATTTCCCTTGACTTCCTCCTTGGGTATATTATCGCTAGGAACATTAAGATAGGTTTGAATGACTATAACTTATAACGAGTGTACCTGTGTCTGTGCACACACTTGTGTACTATAATATCTCCCGCGCCAAAAGCTAGTCTCCGCTGAGATTGGCCGCCGTGGCCGAAACTAGATCTGGAGGACTACTCGTATTATTATTCGAACAACATACCTACATTAATGAAAAGTTATGCGACACGTAAATATTATTATGACTTGTATTACTTTAGCCTAGACCTGTCCTTCTGTTCAAAACATCCCTTTCTACCAACACCTAGGTATAAAAAGCTTGTCATAAAATCCCGTCTCCGTAATTCCGTTGTTTGTCTCCACGACGTGTTGCGTACGCAATGTTTGTTCAGGCCAGACAGGCTGCTAGGCTGCTAGCTGCTAGGCTTGTCGACAGCTAATCTAATCCGCTCCGTATTGTAATGAGATGCAAAAACGCCGGTGTGCGGCTTTTTAAGAGAAAACCGTTCCGACACGAAATATGGAAGTACAACAGAAGTACAAGTTTTTAAACACTAGGAACAAATCAGACGTGGCTGAAACTTAGGTACCTACTCGAATACCTGAACAGTCCCGAAAAAGCGGCGTAGCAACAACAGAGCATTCAGTCATTTTGCTTTTTGGTGTTCATATTATCAGCTATTTAATTTGTCTACCAATGTATAAACGCTTTCTTAATCTGTGTCCACCGGAATGACAATTGTCGTAAGTATGAAGGGATAGGTTACCTACTGTCGATGTTGATTGCCAAACAATTCAAAAATATTCCGCCTAGCCGCCTCGTAGACGAAATATTCGATTGTGGCTTAGTGGCATAATTTTATTTTTACATCAGACTACATCACACCAAATTCACTGCCACCGTGTGTACTTCTAGAATTTGCAATAAATGATACTTCTGTTGTTATTAAATGTGTTCTGAGCCCGCCCTTGTCGAGGTAATGCGATTTTCATATAAATTTATGTAAAAATCCCGCGTTAGAGGGCGCTCGGAGCGAAGTGCCTCGACCACGTCAAAGCCGATACAGTTTATAAGAGTCTCGTAGTAAGCCTTTATAAACAGTTTCTTATAGTAAAGTGTGTCTGGATATTGTAGGTGGGGGATCAGGTTGTTTGTGCCTTATTTGTTTTATAAGCTTGTTTTTGTACCGCCAAATCGAAACACACTTAATAAAATAAACATTAGGTATGCTCAAACTGGGGTAACTTTGATCAGTTTTTGACCAGGTTAAGTTTAGAAGCTATTCTGTTTAAAATTATGTTGTGTTACGAACAACATAATTTTAAACAGAATAGGCTTTTACTTATTAATTTTTGACAGCGGAATTACTTAGGTTTATTTGGACAAAGGATGTATACTTTTTAATAACGGTGGGAACGACCCTTGCTTATACCCTATATCAAATGGTATAGGTATCTAATGGTATACCAAATGGTACCATGCCCATTGTACGACAGCCTGCGAAGTCCATACACGATACATACCCATACTTTCACCACATCATTCATACAAATTACCATGCATTAACAGGGGCATGCAAACATCTCATTCACAGCCTGACAGGTCTATTCACCGCACGTTAATTCTCACGTACACGTTAACGATATCTTTTGGGACTGACCGCAATAAATATTAAGTGTCATAGCCGACAATGGACATGTGTCCGGCATTGTACGACATTTTCCGACGACGTTATGCGGTGTCCGGGGGCGTTAGTGCATCGAAGAAGAACGGTTTAAGTAATAATGAGCTTTATTTGTGAAGAACTATTGTTTTGTTTTGAGAGTATTCTGTTCTATTTTTGTTAGGGTTTTGAACCTAGAATTTTGTTCTATAGTGAAATGACATAATTATGTGCATGAGTTAAAAGACCATTCCTTTCTCTATTACTTTAGCTCATAATCTATCAGAACATTGAGTGCCAATTATGGTGTACCTATTCATACAAAGTTCTTGTAACTTCCATAATAAAACTAAGGAAAATAATTATTTTGCTATAACTGTTATAAGAGACAATTATAGATCTCTGTGCGTGATATAAACGCTTCAATTTGAATAAGAAATGATTCGGCAGTTTTATGAATAAGTAATAAATCTTCAACCGTTATAATGACCAAGCTTTGAATAAATTACGAATTCAGTCCCGATGTAACATTTCACGGAATAATAACCTTATTCTTATAAAGTAGGTACGGATTATATTCAGAACAAAACATGTACTTTCTGGTAGCAATATTAAAACTGCCAATGCAGTCCTCTAAAAAAGCATTACTTTTTTTTTTTTTTTATAAAGAAAAGATTATAGTATGAACAAACTTGTATCATCCTAAATATACAAAATCTTACGTTTAGATGTGCATACAACAATCTTACACTCAAATTAATTCTTGTCTATTTTTCCAAAAGCCTGCAAGACCGGTAGATTTCCAATATTCATATAAATACAATTTACCGAGTGAATAAAAGGAGGGAGATACGGAAACTACCCAAGAAGATTTTATTTTTCATTTTATTTTTCATAGATACAGACTTTCCAGAGAAAACACTTTGAATACTGCATCTTGTATTTCATCTAGCTAACGACCAGTCCGAATTCTATATTATATTTCTCTTTCGTCCTCCATAGCCTTTAAGTCTTCTTTAAATAAATATTCCGTTGCTCTCAAAATGTCACAATAAGCTAGTTAAGCAACATGTGATGTAACTGTTACATTAGGTTACGAAGACTTCAGTCCCACAAAATGTAGGTACTACGACCACACATAGAGGTAAAAACGGCGACCGGGGGCAATCGTCTCTTTCGTCTTCAATATAGTATTAGCCGTCTTTGTGGAGCTCCGGCAAGCCCCGACGAGCCCCGCAAGCCCCGTGAGCCCCACAAGCCCCGACAAGGCACGAGTGCATGCCAAAGGCTCACCTAGTTCTCCAAGTCTGTTACACAAACTGCACCTAAATACTTACGAAGGAATGTATTCGGAGAAATTCGAATAAACAATACGTAGCAATGAAAAGGATTGGTTGTTTTAATCCTTCTGTAGGCTACTTTTATAATATTTATAATAATTATGTAGTTATATAATTCTTAACTCTTAAAATGTCGATTGCACCCCATGTGTGCAAATGACAATAAAATTCTATTGTGTCGCTAATTGCGCGCGCGACGGGTTAATAAGTATTCACTAAAATATCTATTAACACTACCTACACGATAAACATACCAATAACTATTTATAGTACATTACTGTCGCGGCCTGCAAGAAGGGCATTGAAGGTCGATCGTGAAAACGTGGGCCGAGGCGAAGCCGAGGCACACATACGTGTGTCCATCAATGCCTGGCTGCGGTCAAGGCTTGTATAGTACTTTTCTCAAATAATGCGCGGAAATTCAAACTAAATAAATAATTATAAATTCCAGAATGAATGGTTAACAACAATAATTTTTCACGTGCCCAATATGTTCATTTCTTTCTTCTTTACTTTAACAGCTCTATTTGCTTGCCTACAATCATTAGTAAGTATCGGCGCATGTATTTTATTTTATGAACTGTTGTGATTGGATTAAATTTGATGTAAATTAATGTTTAAATATTTATGTGTATTGTGTAGTGTTAATAGATATTGTAAATAGACTATCGATTAAAATCGATAGTCAGCATCTTGATTCATGACTACTTATCGATTGACACGACTCTCAACTTTAGTCGCCAGTCGATACTTATTTATGACGCGAAACGCATGGTTCTTTTTGTTTACATTTTGGTAATATGTTGCTCGTTTATGCTATAGGTATTTGTGTTCTCGCTACTGACTAATTAATTTCTATGCTTGTGTGCTTGCATGACTGTGCTTACTAGCTTTGTGTGAGCAATGCACCTTCAAAACAATATTGTGTGTGTAACCATTGTAACCAAACGTGTACCTACTGTGATTCTGGACTGGAGAAATCAATCATGCTTCGAATATTATTTATTATTCCTTAAAACTCCTACACACATTCATATAACGGACCACACCTACATTGGTTGGTCGCATTACTAGACTTCCAGACTGACATTTACGAAAACATAATAGTTAAAATACATAATCCTTTACAATTGCTTTTCGAATTTATAATGTGAAAACTCATTTTTACACGAGATAATATTAAAATTACACTAGAAGAGCATAACCCATAATTAAAAAAAAAAAAAAAAAAAAACTGGTATTTAATACTTAAAACAAACATATTTCAATTTCCAAGTATCGATTTCTATTTTTTCTTTTTATTCTTTTCCTGTTATAAAGTATCGTAGCTGATGATACATTATTCACATTGCAATCTAGCCAAGCTAGCTAATAAGTAAATTAAATATAACTTAAACTACTAAGAAACTATAAAATTACGAAATCGTCCAATAACGTCTTTCTTTTTCACTTTATGTTATGGGGAACACTTCATTCACGTGTTCTACAAAATAGTCAGCACTTGCAGTTTTTAAGTTCACCCATACTGCACTAAACTAATTGAAAAGGTTTTACCGTTTTTAGTCTTCGCACTAATTCAGTGATATCAAGGAGTTGGATCGCCTCGACATTCACATGATGATGAAGTCTGTGTTCATGAGCTTCTGCATATTTTTTTATAACTATGTTTACGACATCCATCTTCAGGTCCCGGTGAATGTCGCTGTTTTTAATGTACTAGGGTGCGCTGACTATATCCCTTAGTACTTTGTTTTGAAAACGTTGTATGATTTGACGATTGCTTTGTCTGGTGCAGCCCCACAGCTGGATACCGTAGGTCCATATAGGTTTTAAAATTTGTTTTTATAACAACAATTTATTGGATATCGACAATGGCGACTGTCTACCAAGTAGCCAATACATTTTTTTGTATCGAATATATAGTTCGGCTCTTTTCTTTTTGACATGCTCTTTCCAGCGCAGTTTTACATCCAGTGTCATGCCGAGATACTTAGCAGTATTCGAGTATGGTATTTGTTGATTATTCATGAATACCGGGAAGTATTGTGGCTTTTTATTGGTGAAGTCAATGTGGATAGACTTGCTTTCATTGAGTTTGATACGCCATGTTGCAGTCCACTCATAGGTACGATTTATGGACTGTTGAACCTTATCTAAGATACGTATCGATTTCTGAAACAACTTCTTATTAAATAATATATTTAGTCAATCAATCGTTTGACATAATCGGTTGCGAAAGTCGATACAATTTTAAAAAAACAACGCTTCAACATATTTATGCGTCACGTTAGTTTTCGCTACTTCTAAATCGTGGGAATCATTCCTTCAAAACATATTGAACAATCACATCGTGAGCGGATATTCTTAATTTCAAAGGAAATTAAAGCAGCAGCCAGCAGCCGCACAACCCAATAATATGCTCAGAGGATGTCCTGATCTAACGAGTTGTTAGTCGGGCCTATACTTAGTGAAGACGTGGTTCCGGTAAGTATGGAAATAGGTAAATAAGGTAGACAGCTGATCTGCAGGCCTAACATGACACACGCGACAATTACTCGCTCTCGCGTGAGTAATTTTTGTCTATTTCGGTCACTTTCTCGTTTTCTGACAGTGCTTCCATACAAAATAGTCGACTCCTTCTGTCAAAATTGATGTTTACTCGATAAACCCTAACATGGCACCATAGTTATCTCGATTTTTGACAATTCAACACGAGATAATCTCCGATTTTTCTATCATTTACTCGTATTTACTCGTCGTCGATTTTGACGACGAGAAGAGTAGACAAAATTATGATACAAAAAAAAACTCCAAAATAACATGGCAGTTTCATAATTGTACTTATTTTAGTCATCATTTTATTTTACAATATAATAATAATGAAAATACTTAGTTTTAAACTACTATTTATATTGGAACGACGTGTTTTATATGGAATTTTTCGTTTTTTGTATGGAAAATATGAAAAAATATTACCTACATGTTGAGTGTTAGGGGTTTATGGGTATTCTAAAGGGGGTCGAAATTTTCATTATTTTTGCGATAGGACGCACCATTTTCGAGATATAAGCAAGAGAAAAGAAAAAAAGTCAGTATTGTTTTTGCACCGTCGAGGTGTTGGTGTGAATTTTAATTAATTTTTTTATCGCGATTAAATACTTAGAAAATCAAAATTTTAGGTGAAGAACATCAAATTCTGAACGACAAAATTGCCATTTTCACAAAATTAATAGCTCAGTGTCGTCAAACTAAAATATAGTTAAGTTCTGTCACTTTAGTCTATTTCAGAATGGAAAAACGTCGGTTGACAAGAATAATCTAAATTTAGGTGATTTTTAGTCTAGTTTAGAGGCATTTGTGACAAGAGAATCGGCACCATTGAATGAATGAAACGGAATCTCAAGCCGATGTTGCTATCATAAAAATAATTTCTTTTTAATAACTTGCAACATCGGTTTCTCGTCGCGAGATATAGAAGTGTCAAAGTGCCTTTTTCGAGATATCTTGTCGTTGACGGTCATGTTAGGGATTAGAATGACGTCAGAATCGTCGACAAATTTCGACAAAACGAGATAAAGAGCTTTCTCGCGTTGGTCATGTTAGCCCTGCTGAGCATAAAACTAAAGTAATCAGGAAAGTAACAGAACTCCAAGGTATTGAATGGGAGACCAACTAATTCAAGAGAAGACTTTGATGTTGAAACCTTAGACGATGATGATTAAAGATTGAAGAAGAATTCTTTGCTTCACAAAACTGAGATTATTTAGAGAGGAGAAAAAGCAGCAAACGACATAATCTGATTAAGGCTGTAGTCTGTCTGTCCAAAACTAGAAAATGCACTATGCAAACCAAAACAAATCGTCTGTGCGTGGAGACATCCTGCCCTACCTAAATAATCTGAGATGATGCGAAAGTTGCTCTACTTATTTTTATTCTTATTTATGCCTTAGGTATGCTCAATTCTGAAATCACAATTACCAAAGAAGATAAAAAGCTAACAATAAAACTCAAGATGTCCGTATTAAAGCACAAAAAAAAAAACACAATATAAGCCACGTAATTGATATCCAATAAAAGTCTTTAACATTAACAATCCATAAACCAACTTAATTCCTTCCATAAATCTCCATCTGCATGAAGTGTTTACGTTGTACAAAGCACCGTGCCGTAGGGAAACTCCAAGAGTGTCCAAATAAAAAGAAAGATGTAATAATCGCGGTCTATTAAAACTTTTACATTGAGACTTGAGGCTGGCAACACAACTGTACTGGCAACTTTGCCCAACATCTCGGCATAGATCTAAGACTTAAAAATTGCGATCTAAGCTTATTATAAGAAGTTTAGTCTCTATAAAGGTGTAATAATATTTTTTGAAGATGTTGAAACGAATTTATGAAACGATGAAACTTTTGGAATTTGCTATGAAGATGTACTGCCTTAATAGACGCTATTATGTTAACTGAAGAAAAACTGGACGTCAAGTTTTATATTCTTGCCTTGAAATGTTGAAACTGGTGGACTTTGAAAAACAGACAGTTTGACGGACATTATCGACAAATCCCAGATATTACGATTTGGTGGAAATTCTAAAATTATCACATCTCACAACACCATTGCTGTGAGATCTGATTATTGGTGCCGATTCTGTTGTTCACAAACTGAACTAAATTTAAGTTCAGTGCATCTTTTTCTTTCTATTTCATTAAGAAAAGGACAGAAGTTACATTTTAGTTTAGTCCTGTCAAATTAATCAGCGCCTGACGTAAATTGACGTAATTTTAGTGGGCAAGTTTTTAATCACGTCAAAACTTGTATGGATTAGTGTCAGGGGCTGATTAATTTGACAGGACTAAACTAAAATGTATCTTCTGTCCTTTTCTTAACTAAATAGAAAGAAAAAGATGCACTGAACTTAAATTTAGTTTAGTTCAAGGGAATCGACACCATTATAGACATTTTAAGGGTCTAAATCAGCGGTTATATACAAACAGATAAAAATACCTACATTTTTATTATATTTATATTTATTTAGGTATTTTTATCTATTTTTTGGTATCTGTTTTTTTTTCATAAGCCTTCAAACCGATTTTGATAACAGACTGGCGTAACTCAGTAGGTACTTAACTCCCCCAGATGCTTCGTTATAAATTAGATTTTACAAGATAAAGTAAAGAAATAGACAGACCTAACATAAGCTATCTATACTCTCATCCCGAATGTCTTAAGCAGAACTTACAACAACAACTTCTTAGGTGTTGATCAAGGTCTGCCAGGAAACGGAAGAGGGGGGAGGAGGCTTAATTACCATGGCAACGAGGAAGTTGCAGCTGAGAGTAAGTCGAGCGGAATTACCGCCATGGAGCACTTTACTTTTAAAACTTTATTCAAATGCACTGCCTTAATAGACGCTATTATGTTAACTGAAGAAAAACTGGACGTCAAGTTTTATATTCTTGCCTTGAAATGTTGAAACTGGTGGACTTTGTATTTATACGAGAATGAGGAATAGAGGCAAGAATATATATGGAGGATTCAATGTTATTTTGCAATCTGGATGGATTTTCTGGACGATAAAGCTTTTAGAAAAACAGACAGTTTGACGGACATTATCGACAAATCCCAGATATTAATTGTGAGAAAATACTTCAAGCCCTTTCCCGGATATCGCAGTACAAAAAACTTGAGATACAACAGATTTATGAAAACAGGGACATCACAGATACGAACACCAAACAAAAACGCAATTTCCACACCATTAAAACTTGCCCACTTGTTGGGACTTTCCGCTCTTGCGACCAATTAACTAAGACCCCTGGAATCTCAGACCATTACCTCTCCTTCGCCCCCGACACTCCTGCAAAAGGGGGTGAAGGGGTTCTAAACAAATTGGCCGTGGTACTTCGTTTACAAGAGTTCTCTTTAAAAGAAATAGGACGGTGTATTTCGGTGCCATGTTTATTTAAGTATTGCTCGGTAATAGGTGGTACGTAGATGCGGAATGCGAATGAAAATATTTTTCTTGCAACCTTCAAAGCGGGCGGAATAAGTTCGGGTTGTGTAAAGCATGTGAGATACGAGCGCTTTCAGGGAAATTGGTACACCTTAGTGTTCTGTAAAGGTGCTGTGGTCCTTAAAATATTTGGCACAAACAACTACACACTGGCGCGCGGTCGGTACACTTTACATACAGCGTCCGAGATTGCGTCACATTGTATTATGGGAACATGGGTTCAGTCAGATGGCACACCAGTCTATAATAAGTATTAAATCATCACTCCTGATCATTTAAAAGTCTATTTCTTACAAATCCTTTAATGTACCGTAAATGTGATTTTATAGCATTTTTGAAACACAAAAATCCTATTTCAGCATACAAAGGGAGAAAGTCGACACAAAATTTTGAACACCTCATTATCAAATTCCCGTTTTGAGCTAAAGTTACCACCATAGTTAGGAAACATATTCCTGTCAACAATAAATTGCGTCAGATGACACAGTGCGATCCGCACGGGACGTTCGGTCTGGTTAGCAATAGCATACGTAAACTAGTTCTAACTTTTAATACGATCCGTTTCGGATGCGGGCCGCACGCGTGCTGTCCGACAGCTGGTGCTGGTGTAGACAGGTCAATTAGTTTGAGAATTATTTTATTCGTTTATTTTTACAGTTCTATTGTCAATGATAAGAAACCTCAATTAAGATGGTTCATTCTTAAAGTTGACAAAGTCGTAAATAGCTGTCAAATATTTACCTGTGTTGATTATTTTGGAAATAATACTGTATGGAAATATAAAATATCGCTAACTAGTGAACTAGAATATTAATAATGAATTGCATTTATATCACTGTATTTGATGTTGCTGCCGTTTTAGGTGAAAAGGGGTACCTATTTAGAAAGTTTCCAAATACATTTTTTACATCTAAAACTAAATATTCGGTGTTTAAAATTAAATATTGCATTTCGTAATCAATATTTTAGTTCACTAGTTAGCAATATTTCATATTTCCATATTAAACAAAACAGCGAAATATTTGACAGCTATTTGCGGTGTTGCCCACTTTTTAGAATGCACTTTCATAATAACGAACCCGTGAAAATATCACAGAGCCGGCGACACCATACAAGTTTTACATTTGAATGCGTAAAGTTTTTGCGGAATTCAGTTCGACAGACGGGTATTGTCATTCAGATTAGTTCAGTAAATATAATCACAACTTCTACAGTATTTTATACGGGGATTCAAATTCTCGGATTATTTTATGGTAATGAACAGGCTGAAAAAGTATTGTACAGAAAATGTTTGGTAACTTTTTATTTACTTCAACATTTATGATCCACTCACTGCCTTAAAAAAAGCTTAAATAAAATATTACATCTAAGTATGTCGAACTTTTAAATGAACATTGTGATGAAAAAGTCCACAGTGATCAATTCTAGCCTTGTGCTAAGAATTCAAGCTTTTCAACTTGACTAAAGCACCGAGCCTAAAACTCAAGTGAAACTCAACTTTACAAAGAAACAACAACAAAAGTATTAAAGCTTTCCGAACTTAATTATCAAGACCAGGATTCTACGCTAATTAGCGCTGCTAGCCATTATTGAAGACTTGTTGCTCAAACTATAATATTGACGAGAATGCACGGACATACACGCTCTCGTGTAATATAACCCTAATTCGGTACATACAATGCTAGTAGCATGTAGTAACTAAATAAAGTCTTAGACATGCAATGACATGATGATGCTTGCAATCGACGTGGACATGCATACCTACTGTATCACAGCGCAGTCTGACAAACTTTTTATTTCCTCACCTTTTCCAAGATGCTACTAATTTAAAACCTAACCTAACCTAACAAAATTAAATTCACACAAATATCACATGAGCTCCCGGACCAAGTTTATTACATAAACAAGTATTTGTTCCGTACGAGAGTTGAAGCCGCCGTGGTTAGCTTGTGTACCATGTCAGTCGATTCGCCAAGTATTTCTATAAATTACACCGGGCATAGTTTCATACATGCTGTAAAGATGACTGCTCATGACACTACAACACCATCCTATCATCATTCGGCACTGTTATCAAAAGGAGTACTCACTGCAGTCCGCCTCGTCGGTGCCGTCGACGCAGTCAACCTGCATGTCGCAGCGGTAGTGCGGCGGGATGCAGTACGTCTTGTTCCACACGTACTGCCCGCACGTCAGCTGGCCGGCTTCACATTCAGGAGGCGCTGGAAACAAAGAAATGGATGGTAAATACACAGGTACGTATAAATAACTCCCTAATAATCATAGGGGAAAACATCTAGGAAGGCTCACCAAACGCGTACGCGAAAACTTTACAAGACTCGAGACAAAGTTTCATTTATTTACGGTCGAAATTAAACACATTTTAAACAAAAAACATCTACTATAAGCAAAGTTAAGTAATAAATAATATTTAAAGATAAGAAGGTTATGACACTACACACAATTTCATCTCAAAAGATGCACTATGGAGTAAAACTTGAGCCTCAAAAAATATTAAGCCAAACAAAATCGATTTCTCATTCTCAGAGCGAGACCTCAAACGGGCAAACTCACCAAAGGAGTGTCTTACAAAGATTACAATCTCAAACGGAATCAATTCGGTCATTAGAAGAAGGTTCCTGCAATCAGCACGGGGTGGTATCAATCAAGACGCAGCGTATAAGAGACAGGAGCAGAAAGTCCATTTCATTTGCAAATTAAAGGCAGGAGAGAGTTTTTAGAGCAACCTTATTCATGAGCAATGAGGTCACAATTAATAATTATTATTATAGCATAACAGTACTCAGAGTCTAGTGGGTCGAATTATTAAGTCCCATCTATGAAATTGGCGTTTTGTATGGAGAATTTTAAAGAAGTTGCATTGTTCATACTAACATTTTCTTAATTTATTTAACAACCACGAACACTAATGTTTTAAAACTTTTATGCACTAATGTTTAAAAACTAAGATAACGTATGCCACTTAGATTAAGCGACAAAAATAAGTTTTGGCTAAGTTTTAAAACAAATAGTGGTCATTTCTGCTAACAAACAGAGGAGTCATTTTTAAGGTTTTTTTTTATGTTTAGTACAACTATAATTAATAAGGATTTTTTTACTATTGGTAGTTGTCAATTATGGTCACTATTCGATATAATATCAAGCAATTGATGAATATTATAATCATAGAAGTGACGAGGTTCTCTATTTGTGAGAAAAAAACGCCAATTTCATAGGTGGGGACCCAATATATATATATATATATATGTATATTCTAGTGTAATTTGAGAATTTAATAAATTTCCATCTATATGATTCCGAAACAACGACGCAACTGTGCAACAGCTTCTTATATTGGATCGCTGATCATTTATTTTTCAACTCCTAAAGTTTTGGAAGACTTGGCTCCTCTTACTAACCTTTTAAAATTATTTCACGCTGTTTATAAGAAAAACAGCGTGAAATAGTGAGGCTTAAGCCGTCTGTCAAACATACAAGTCTAAGTAGACTTTTATGTTTGACAGACGGCTTAGCCTTCTGTCCGTCTCTTTCGAGGCATTCAACCGTCCGCCTCGAGGCGTCTCCGAGGCGTTCCGAAGCGGCGAGTGTATACCCGCCTATAATTGAGGCCGAGGTGGAAATCGAGTTTCCGCTCAAACGCTCAAATAGTTTGATTGGGGACGCTTGTACCCAAATGAGCCCGTTATTATTGTGTTCTGCAGATTTACGTTGCAATTTAACTTTGTATTATTTATTGGTTTGATAAAGTCAAATTCATTTATTTTCCAGAATGTAGGTTGACATCGTATGATCTATAAGATCAGATAAGATATAGTTATTAGTCCATAATGTGCAAATATGATAAAATGCTGAGTGATTGATTTGTTAGTGGTCAATGCTTTATTATGATAGCTTTCTTCCTAGGGTTACCAAAAAAAACCTACGTCATATTTAATCATAATAAACAATTCATGACAGATTTCGTTTATGCTACCACACCTGAATATCAAAATGCAATTTCCCATCAAAAACTAATTAGGTAATCTAAATTGCAATCAAACAACAAGCATATTTGATGACACACAGAGCACAGTGCTCTCTGTATGCACGGTCAACCGCATGTCAGTAGTAACCAAGTAACACTTGAACTACAAAAACCATCCTTACTGCTGCGAAATAAAGGCGGTGGCAAAATCAAATTATTACCATGAAACCCCTGTTGACTGTACAGGCAGAATACACAGAGATGTCATGTCACAATACTAAGCTAGGGACTCATAAGATGAAACAACTGCAGTTGGAAATTATCAAATTGTCGCGTGGTCTGTGTGTAGCGAATGTCGTGGCACATTGCAGACACAAAGGATGAGGTCGGAACAAACATGTGAAAGGTTTAATTACATTGCTGTTACATTGTTAGTTATTGAATTTAAGAGAATGAATGTGTTTAGTTAAAAACTGCCTAACTAATTCATTCAAAGTATACCCTCCTTAGCAGGCGGAAATATCTCACAATTTCAGAACTCATGATCATGAACATGCAACGGGGCGGCCAAGCGTCGTAGCGTTATTGCTACGAATGTGCTACGAACCGCTACGCCAGTGCTACGCGCGCACGTTGTGCGAGTATTATCGGTTGTTTGACATCCATAAGAAGATCTGAATGACTTTCAAAGTTCAAAACGAATGTTACCTAGCCACTTGTTTTTTATTTTATTTTATTACCCGCCTACCTACTAAATTGTAAAGTTGAACAAAGAAATAAAAAAACCCACACTACCATTTCTTTGAACAAACTCCATACCAGACACAAGTTTACTTTTGTACTTAGTTGATAACAAACAGCAGTTGTCGCGTTTTCCTCCAAGTTATAATAAAAGTGCACTTCAGCCGTATGTACCGTGTCAGCAGTAGTTAACTAACTGCCGGCACCGTAGTCAACTATCCGTTCACCCGGGAAATCTACAGATGGACGCGGAAAACTGCACCGCCATTACTCACATGCAGTAACGAGGAAAACTGGCTGTTCACTGGCAGATTGGCGACGCAACTTTTGTAATAAGTATTGGGGACCACTAGGTATCTAAATGTTAACAATAATGATCAAAGAATAGTTAGATCGATTAGATTAACTCACTAAAACAATATAAGACCAAATTAATTAAATGAACCTGTGTTTTTCTCAGAGCAAGGCGAAACTTTCTTCTGATACAAAAAAAGAACCGAATCATGAGCTTAAGATTTATTTTTATTTAGCTTCAGGTTAGGTACTACCTTCACCATCTCCAACTAAGTTCCTGTTAAATCACTTTGAAAAGAAATTCTTGCAAATTCTGCTCTATTTTTTAATTCATTCAGTGCTTAGTGAATAGCCACTACTCACCGAATAAATTAAAAGAGGACATTGTGAATCATGACCTAAACTAAAGATTTATTTAAACTGAACTAGCAAGCTAGTGCAAAGTTTTGATATCTTTTTGTCTATTAGTCGCAAATGAACAGCGTTCTTTACGTGTTGACAATTATTTCTGCCGAGTGCGCCGCTCGATGTACGATCTGATTGATTGAGTCGTGGAGGCAGTCGCGGCGCGTTTATTGCAATCGAGTCTGTTCGTGAATGCCAATTATCATCGCCGTGTTTTTGTTAATTATGGTCTCTTTTTGCATTCTCTCAAGTTAACGAATGGGAGAGGTTGAATTAAGAGGAATAAGATGATTTCCCAGTGAGAGAATTTAATATTATTGGATAATATTTTCTGGTTGATTAATGAGAATAAGCTTGTATTTATACCAGCTTTTCCCTATATATTGTATGCAAAGCCACATTACTATAAAATATGTTCGTTTCCTAGAAAATTTGCTATTGCAGATCTTCCTACTATTAAAGAATAAAAGCGTAGATGCAACAAAGGAAACCTTCCATTCTGCCACATAAATACATACTTATCTGTGCTCTCGTAAATATGTGATTTATTTTAAATTGTTTCCGATAGAGATCTGCGCTGGCTCGCGTCCACCTCCTTAGGCAGGCAAATGCCAAATGTCGCCCACTTAATGTTGATGTGCTCAATGTGACGCCAAATTCAAAGGTTGGCAACACTGGCGCGGGAAATGGCTTGCTTTGTGCAGATCTAGGAATGCTGACTGAGATTGAGACAGATTAAGTAGGTTTTTTCGTTTGTTGATCAAACTTGTAATCTAATGTGCTCATAGAGAACTTAAGGGGCCTACGGAGCATGCGTAGTTCATACAAACGTAATACCAAAATAATTTGTAAATCAAACATATTCTTAAGATAGTGCGTATTTATTCAGATTGGATTACAGAATATCAAGGATCCCATATATATGTTTTGAATGGATACTGATATAAAGACGACATATGAGGAATTTCAAATTTGTATAGAAAAATATTTTTTCTCATAAGTCGTTTTTAAATCAGTGTCCATTTAAAATATATATTTGGGAGCCTAGATATTCTGTAATCCAATCGGAATAAATACACACTACCTTAATAATATGTTTGATTTACAAACTATTTTGGTATTGCGTTTGTATGAACTACGCATGCTCCGCCGCCCGGCCCGTTAATACAAACATAGTTTTGAAAAAAAAAAACGGAAATCGCAAAAAAGCTGTCATGGAAGTTTAGCTCCAAGTAAAGTATTATAAATGGTGCGGTGGCGAAGAAGTCTACCTTCTATTTGGGTTATATTTCTAGAATGTTTGTACATCAGTTTGTTCCTCTTGCATTTTAGTGTTCCTTTTTAAAACGACTTAAACCAATAAAATCTCTGACCATAATAAAGACGAAATCTACTACAATAAACCGAACAAATACTACAATAAACCAGTGAAGCTAACAGTCACCCATTCATTACGAGTACATACCTACTTAGGTACCTACATATCTACTAGCTGTAACGCTGTAACGACAGCAAGCACGTGAAAAACTGTGCAAGAGATATATTGGAGCAGGACGCCCCTCGCTATGCGACGACGTAAAACAAGATAAATAAGTATTAAGAGCTTGTGATGTGTTGAAATCTCTGTTCCCCAGATTTGTGTACAGTCTCAAACCTAACGCTACACGTATTGCTAGCCTTTCGGGCTCTATACTACCGCGGCGTTTCATTTGAGACTGTACACAAATCTGGGTAGTGTATCCTCTACAAAACAAGACCACATAAAATAGTGATTCACTTTACGAATACCAGTATTGTACTGCCATTCTCAGTTTTGGAAATCACGCATTTTCTTAGGTTTTATGACTTCTAGCCATTTTTTTATTTATTTATTAATAAAGGCTTATTAACAGTTTCTGTTTACAATATATCATAAGTATCGAAGTCCAAGGTAACCTTGGACTTACACAGACGCCAATTACAGGTTAACCAGCATTCGCAAAAGTAAGTGATTACACAGAGAAATAAAAATATAAAACGTTTTCTCTCAATGCAAGTGTGTCAACGCATTTTGCTTCACCTATAAATTGTCTAACATTAAAACATACATGTTAGTGTCTATAAGTCAAGACACAATTCCCCATCCCCCCATCTATACGATCACCAAAGCATATCACACAAGCTCTTTGTCAATCGGCGACAAAAGGCAGCAACTCTGAAAAATGTTGGCGTTGTTGTTATAATTGTACGATACCGTGGATGTTTGAGGATGGACGGCGATGTGTTGACCCCGTGGACAGGGCATGGTGATGGATAGGTCAATAGATTGGTGTTTTGTATAGTGAAGATTAAGTGAGTAATGTGTCGATTTAGAGCTTTATGTAAACTGAGCTTAGTTTTGAAATATAAACAGTTACAGTCGATTATTTGGTCTACAAATACATTTTTATTTAACTTAATTATTGTGAATTAAGAATATTTGACTTGAGTGATTCTGTGAAAAGTTATCTCTAAATGATATTTAGCATAATCAGCCTATAACTGCTGGGACACTAGCTCCTCTTCTAGAGGTCGTGGGGTGTAATCTACCTTCTTCTCTGGTTCTAGGGCATCCCGATTTCCTCACGTTTTCCTTCACCGTTTTGAGAGCAGTGGTTATGAAAAAATTTACTCAAAGTAAAGCGGCTGTCTGGGTTCGAACCTACGACCGTAAGTCACGACAGTTCCCACGGGGCCACCACTGCACCTGCTCTGAATAATATAAATTTATCGATCAAAAATAAAAATAAACTTTGAAAATTATAATATTAGGTCTTTACCTATGAAATTGGAGATTTGTATGATAATTTTAAAATATAAAAATATTGGTATTTTTTTTATTTCAGCTAATCAAAGTACTGGCCCAAATTATCTATACAATTTTGCCATGTTGATGGCAGTTTGTTTATCCCTTTACTGTAGAAGTCTGCCGGACGGGAGGCGATGAAGTCAGCGAAAGCGTTTTGTACTGCCTCTCGGGTGTTGAATTTTTTCCCACTTAAAAAATTGACAAAATTTTGAAAGGCATTTAGCATATTGTTTTTTTTTTTTTTTTGGGCATTTTGGTAAAGTAGAAATCTGTTGGGGCAAGGTCCAGTGAGTACGGTGGGTGACGGAGAGCTTCCAGCTGTAGCCTTGCGATGGTCTGTCGTGAAGTGTGAGCTGGCGCGTTGTCGTGGAGAAGCAATGGGGAAGAGCGATTGACTAGTCTTGGTTGTTGAATTACGAGCTTCTCCATCATTGTTTGCAATTCTTGGTAATAGACATCTGCCAGAAGCTGTGATGTACAAGTCCGGCACTGGCCCGCCAGACAGTCACCATCATCTTCCTATGAGTAATCTTTTTTTTAGCGCACTGATTAGGTTCTGTATTTGGGTCCAACCACTGAGACGACCGCTTACGGTTGTCGTGCAGGATCCACTTTTCATCGCAGGCAACAATTCGATTAAGAATTCCCTCGTTTCTACGCCGATTCAGTAGTGCTATGCATGCTTCGACGCGTAAATCTCGCTGTTGGTCGCTTAGTTCGTGTGGCACCCACTTATCTAGCTTTTTTATCTTTCCGATTTAACGCAAGTCCTTTTTAATGTTGTTTTGACACTAACTCCCAGCCCCGCAGCAAGCTCAGCCGTAGATTGAGTTGGATCCGCTTCCACTATCGCCTTCAATTCGTCGTTGTCGACAATGGTTACCAGCCGACCGCGAGGCACGTTCTTCAACTCAACATTTCATGATTTAAAACGATTGAAGCAATAATGGACAGTGTTTATGCAAGCAGTTTATCCACAATGTCACAAAAACCAAAAAACTATCTAAAAATAAATGACTGAATTTGAAATTAAATTAACACGTATTTCGAATAAAATTCATTTGAATTTCGAATTGCGCGCCACTCCACAGATAATTAAATCTGAAAATGCTGGTTATAGAATCTCCAATTACATAGGTAAAGATCTATTATTATCAGTTCCTTAGCCGTCAAAACACAGGACAGCCAGGCAGTTCAACATAGTCAAATACTAAAACAACTAATTCACATCATCTTCAGTCTATTAGCCGACAAGTCATACTCGTATTAACAAATAAAACACTCTATGTGCGTTGATTGCCACCGGTTCTACAAATAACAACAATTCGGATGCGGTCCCACGCGACTGATCGTGACGCGAATTAATACCCAGCGTGACTAAAGATTGTTCTAACAGCGTGATTATTTATACCGTGCATGGCTAGCTGTGCATACACGCTCTTAATCGTAGTTGCGCACTTGAAAAGCTGCAAAGCTTCAATTTTGGGCAGTATTTTTTCTGTCATTAGTTTTGTGCTATTTCAATGTCTTTATTGAAATTCAAATATTTTTAAATTGATTCACTTAAATATTTACAAAATATTGCCTTAAACTATATATACAATAATTGGATTCTACTTGAACTAGGTGTGTGTGTGTGAATATTGTTTTTAATCAATTTTTAACATTATAAAGCATGAAAATATTGTAGCGATTCTAATAATAAATCAGAATTTGGTGTCTAGTATGTCAAGAACTCGAGTACTTAGACGTGGTTTTGTAACCAACACCATGCACAGCCTGCATTTTAGTTTTGTGTGATAAAACATATGTCAATTTTATATTGTGTATAACTTTCGAAATGGCTCGATTTCTATCGTTTTAGCTGTCGGGCAATCTCAAAATTGTCGCGAGTGAAATCGTAAACAATGATAAACATTGAACACAAAGCTCTAACATTGCAATAGCTAATAACAGCGACCGCAGTGACAACTGTCACGCTGTTAGAACACACGCAAATATTCGTGCCGAGAATTGATTAATTGCTGCATTAATGATTCAAATGGCGTAATTACATGCTTAGCACTGAAACAACCACTGGTGAATGGTTTTCATAACATGTTTCTGATATTATAATTATCTCTGCGGTTTTAACAGGATAGCAACCTGTCACGTTGGAAATACTTATGGATTCTTGGTGGTATTTTTTGGAAACCTGTTTTCTCTTAAACGTGAATTTTTGTTCCACCTGACACATGTAATTATTGTCACGTATTCCAAACTCCAATGAATCTTGATGCTTGAGGAATATTGTTTCAATCTATATCAAAGTTATTTTCTATATCAAAAAATTTTAAACTATTTGTGTGATTGTTTTATTACAGCACAAGTTTAATTAGTTACAATAACGGTAAGTCGGTAATGTTTACTTATCAACTGTCACGCTGCCAGAATCCTGCAGCTGATCGCGCAACAAATTAATTCTAACAGCGTGATTATTGATTTCGACAGCCTGACGTGTTCCGTTGACGAACACGTCTTTGTGAACACGTCCAATGTAAAGCAGTTAGTTGTTCACCTGTAATTGTATTCGGTGACTGACGATTCAATTATGTATACTGTGTTGTTATAATGGATTTATAGGAAATTAGTGAAGTTAGGCTTCAAAATGTTATTAATTAATAAACTAAACTTCAGTAGCTGGTTGTTTTGAATAAATAATGTTGTAACTTTATATCGCCAAAAATACATTCAAATCGTACAAAAGTGGGTGGAATAAGCGTTTATGATCCCAGGCGAGCGGTCTAGTGCCTAACAAAGAGTATAGTAACTATAGTGCCTAAGTACGAGGGAATAACTGCTGCAGGACCCAGTTGCAAGCTTCCTGGTGTGACCTTTCCATATATTTCAGGAATCCGTTAAAGAAGTCCGCCAAAAGTCTAGAGTGGGTCCCATTATAAATGCATAGATCTTTTATGCTGTATTTACAATTTATTCGACTAACTTTAAACTACAATACGCGTCTGATATTTGTGTAGTGCAAGTGTTCCAAAATGGTATGTTTTTTGCGAGTGCGCATTCTTTTGTTAGACATTTGGTGTGAGTCGAAGGTCGCAGGTAGCTAGCTGTTGACAAACAAAGAAGTCCTTTTAGTTTTTAGTGCTCCTGATTCTGACATTGGATTTTGAAACCTATAACTTCTAAGGCAAGTGTTGGTTTGTGTTTAGTTGGATGGTAAAATTACTTTTGTGATGAAGTGTTTAAGTTAACATATTTTAATAATTATGAAGCTCAAGACGGCTGAAGTCCGAGATAAGATTAAGAAAGCTGCTAGCGAGATTTACAAGAAACCTGAAACAGATAAACAAAATATGCACCGGTGAAGCTGGACATAAACCAATCTGCCGGCGACGTAGTTAAAAGATGCCAATCCATAGATAACTATCACCCGTCTCTCCACTAGTCCATTGCCTACTCAAGGATGCATATCCGATATGGCTCGAATCCTTCCATATCCTTTCGGCACGGTCTTCCTTACCATTACCCCGCCCCCCGGTCTACTCCCTGATGATATGTAATGGCCTCTGTAGCACCATGCAACATGAGGGTCTAAGGGCTAGTGCATTCGATTTATCGAGTCTGGTTAAACCACGCTGGGATCGGTGCATTTCATTCATTCATTCATTCATCATTCGTAATTAATTTAGGTTGTGATTAAATAGAAAGGGCACTGTGAACATTGAACTTTGTACTATATTAATTGAATTTCAACGCTGTCCCTTCGGATAATGGTTTTTTTTCCTCTTTGATAAATTAGAATTAAAGTAGGTATTCCTCACTATCGTTTAATAAAATTCCGAGGTGGTAGTCAAATGTCTGTGTCGAGGGCGTGATGGCAGCTCAGGTTAAAGGGGGGAATAAAGGGGGAGGGGTATGGGTTGTGATAGCTAAGACTTTTCAAAGTAAAAGGGTCGAAGATTAAAATGTCTATTGACATTGGCGATTGTAATAAAAACTGTTCAGATTTTTACATCTACGATCAGATTTTGATCAGGAAGGGTCTTTATGTAGAACTTGCATTTATTTTTAGGAAATTGTGTCGCGATCTTTTCACATAGGATTCAGGAAATCCCCCAATAGCCATTTTTAATGCTTTGTGATTTCTGCAAGAGAAGAGGCCTGTGGCCAGTGTGCAAAGGTACCTATTTCCCAACGTTAGTGAAAACTGCCGTTTGCATAAGGGACCAATTGAACAAAATGTTTATGTCACGAAGAATTTTCAGTCACGTTATACATAGAATCCTTGCACCCCCCGGCCGGCCATGGGCACGTATTACCTAGTGCCGACACTAAAACGCGACTGAACTTAGGACGAGCCGGTATGAGGGACACGTGAACACGTGGGCGAAGTGAGGGACACGAAACATTCGTGTCTAGGACGTAGATGGAACCTAAGGGGGAGGGACAGAAGAAAGAGATGGTTAAGGTTACACTAAAAAATATTGTGAAAAAAAGTCAGTGCATTTTTTGTTAATATTTCAGTATTGCTCGTTGATACTCTTTTTATTTCAGACTTCTCCTGAAAAAAATAAACACGATATCCTTTTGATGTCAAAGTTATTATAAAATAACTAGTGCAAACCACTGTCACAACAAAAGTTAGAGGCTTAGAGGCTCAAGTTTCCTGCACACACTACAACTCAATAAATAGAAAGGACATACTGCATGAATAATATCGTATACAAAACCTTAGTCAGTAAAATAAGGCTGTGTACTCACGGCACGACTGGAACTCGTCCTCGCCCTTCTCGCAGTCGCGCTGGTAGTTGCAAACCCATAGCGCTGGTATGCACTTGCCCTCTGGACACCTGAACATGCCACTCGGACATATTGTGTCGCCTGAGGAAAATAAACACAGTGTTAGGAATATCTGTTAATGTTATCTATTAAAGAAAAAGAGTTATTGTTAATGTCCCAATAAAATGAAAACTAGAAATGCTAAATCAAATAATGGTTACGTATAGCACACCTAACAACTACTATAACACAGTAAGAACCCTGAAAAAGTGGAAATGCAAATACATATTAGGTAGGTACATTATGTTGCGCTAAAAAGTATTTTAATATTAAAAGATATAATGTCTGAAAAAGTAAAAATCACAACACACAAAAACAGCCATCTACATTCTACATAAACATAAAATAAGTACTTTCTCAAAACAAACACTTTCCAATTGATCGCATCTTATCAGCCGCACGACAAATCGCGTATCTATCGAGCGCCTTTTGCCGGATGCTCAGGTAATGTAATCCGCTTAAGTCAATTTGTCGTGTTACAGTCAGAACGAAGTTACGCGCCGCACGTGATCTTCGTGACGGATGTATGGGATCCGTGGATACACACAGAACACCGGTTTGGCCTGAACAAGAGCATTTTCGGCAGAAGTACCATATTGAGGTAGTCTTCTTCTTCTTTTCGTGTGGTTAGTAAACTAACCTGGTGTCAGAGTTTTAAAGCCGCCCACGGGCCTCTGACTTGGCTTCACATGCCGTCGAGAAATATCTCTCAGAGGTGGTTACAAGATATTATGTAGAATTTGTGTTTATCTTGTGGCTACAAGGAATAATGCATGCATATCATGACAGTAATACACCTCTGTTTATGATTGACTCCGTATTCATTAGCGGTTTGGAAATACATAATCGTTCTACTTTCATTTTATTTTTTCAGTTTCCATGCTGGATCTCTCTTCATAGGGGCGTTATCACCGCACCTTCTAAATTATCTCTGTCCCCCATAAATCTTAGTGATCGTCTATCTAAAGTTATCACCAATTAACGGCACAACTTTTACAAGTCCCCGTTCTCGAAGAAACTGAATTGTGGTCAAATATTGCAAAGTTAAATGTTGGGAACTTTTGAAGACAAGAACTTACTATAAAATCCGTTTTATCAGACTTTGTCCCTTGTGAAGATAGAATTACAACAAGTTTTCCTTTCAGTAAAGCGGCCGTAAAAACGATGAAGAAGAAAACCGATGTTATAAATGAAGTAAAAATTTGATTATTTTACACTTTTAAAGATTTTATCAAGTTTCCGTATTTACCTAGTTATATTTACTGTGCTAACATTGAACATGGAAAAAACCTCGCACGTCATCAACACACAAACAAAGAACACCGCAAATTATGTGAAATTGTGGTGTTTTGTCCATAACTCGACTGCAATGACCAATTCAAAACTACCTGCATTTCTATTCGCAACTAGATTGAACCCGACCATCCACATTTCGGCATTCCTGGCGCGGAGCAGATAATTCCTCGCTCATCGCCGATGGAAACAACGCTGCTATTAATTAATGCGAGTGTCGATTTACCGGAACTAACGAGCTCACGTGAGGTGCCGGCGCCGGCAGGGGGCGCTACGGTAGACGGGGGAAAGAGGGTAAGAGAGAAGGGGACGTACTTCAAAATAACTGTACGTTTTTAGTGTTTTAGATGAGTTGGTTATTTTTTTCGTAGGTGGCGAGTTGAACACAGTTTAATCTGTCGCGCGCGCAATTAGCAGACACAATAGAATTTTATTGTTATCTGTCTCCAATATGAGACACCAGTATTATAAAGGTTAAAATGATAGATTAGATTTGTATAGAAACGGTGGTCCTCTTGCTGCACATGTTATTGGTACAATGTGTGTAAAATATGGAGCAAAATATGCCTATACAACACACTAATGCATGGATATCTACCACGAAAATACGGTATCCAAATATTGGTGGTTTTAATATCGGCTTAGAGCAGCGATTATGGAAACATGATTGGGTAGTTAAATGGCAACACTGGTGGCATTGCCAGGTGCAATATTAAAGTTTTTGTATGGGAATTATAATGCCGATGTGTTTAATTAATGCGTAAGTTTGAAAATATTGGCTGTATGAAACAAAAATAATGTATTGTATGATGTCACTAAATTATATGAAAATTGTGCAGTGATCCTTTCATGGCAATTAATAACTACCTACATGTAAGGTTTAATTACAGTTTTAAATTAGTAATAAGTAACTTTAATTATTACTAATTTAAAACTGTAATTAAACATTGTTGATTAACTTTCGAGTTCCGTTTATTTATTCATGAACAACTAAAATATAAGTAGTGTAAAAGAGTCTTCTTAAATAAATAAGGTTAATGATAAAGATAATTTCATTGAGAAAAAAGCATTAAAAACAAGAAATAAAAATATAAAGGGCCAATGTTTACGAGACGGACAATAATTTACTTTGCGAGAGGAACATAAACCGTCTAAATTATTATAAGATTCGCCGACATTAAAAGGAAATTAACTTGAAGATAACAAAGTTGAAGATTTCTTACAAACTCACTTCCTTTGTTAGAGATATCCGTATGTCCGAAGAATTTTCGGAGTTTTGTGGGCCCGGAAATTAATATTACATTACGTCTATAAAATCTGGCATGAGACTCAATGCTAGCAGTCTGCTAAGTAGTGTCCGTATGGATTGAGGAGCCTCATCTCATACACACCACATTAACCTCTATTTTCAACAGACTTCAAAAAGGAGGAGGTTCTTAATTAGGTTTTTTTTTTTGTATGTTTGTTACGCGATTACTCCGCCAATTATGAATTGATTTTGATAATTCTTTTTTTCTTTGGTGAGGCATACTTCAGAAATGGTCCCATATAAATTTGGTCAAGATATGATGAGGGGTTTTTGAGTTAGCTTCAATAATACGTATTTTTCCCATCTAGTATATGTGGATGATATTCTAATCGTTCCTGTCATTGTAATTTACGTAACAGGTAATGGGTATTAAAATTTTTGTGGAGGTTTTGTGTAGGTACCACAACTAAAAAGTGAAATATAAACACTTTTTCACAAAAAATAAAACCGACTTTAAAAAAAAACACTACCAAGTGAAAAATAACTTTGATTTCGGAAGTCGGTGGTCAAACAAACGAATATAAAACCCCGAAGACACCGACTTCCGAAATCAAAGTTATTTTTCACTTTGTAGTGTTTTATTTGGAAGTCGGTTTTATTTTTTGTGTTAAAGTTTTTATTATTTTTACTCGACTACGGCAAAGCCAAAGGAGGGTTATGTATGAAGTCATTTTTCTTGGGAAATTCTTTCCCAAACCCTTAAACCAGTTATAGTGTTTATTAAACTTACGAGGGGGCGTTTTTAAGTTCGCGGAATGGAGGGTGAGAAGTCAAAATAAAAATACTAAATTATTTTTCTTTTTCAATATATTCACCTGCTACCCTTATACATTTTTCCGATCTTTCAATTAGCTTATGTATACCTTCATAAAAAAATGTTTTGTCTTTGTCCGAAAAATAAGCTGAAACCGCGTCCTTCACTTCTTCATCAGTTGAAAATTTCTTCCCACGAAGTTCTTTTTTCAGTTTTGGGAAGAGGTAATAATCACTGGGAGTAATAATCCAGTAACAATTCGACTTAATAGTCCATCCTTATCTTCGTTACAGAGGTCCAAAAACGTGCGAGAACACTCCACGCGGTGTTGTTTTTGAGGCGGCGTGAGCATTCTTGGCACCCATCTTGCACTGACCTTTGTCATGCCAAGATGATCGTGTAGAATTTTGAAAATTGTCGTATCCGATACTCCAATCATTTCTGCAAGCTGTTTCTTCTTTAGTCTGGCATCTTCCAATATTATTTTTTCGACTTTTTTAATGATTTCCGGAGTAGTCACCTCGATCGACCGTCCGGGCCGTGGGTCGTCTTCAAGTGAGGTCCTGCCTTGTTTAAAGAGACTGTGCCACTTGTAAACCATGGTTTTACCCGGGCAAGAGTCCCCGTAAACGGATTCCATCTCTTCCAGTATATTTTGAACTGACTTTCCTTGCTTGGTAAGGAATTTTATTACGGCACGGTACTCGATTTTTTCCATAATTCACACTTTCTTCCCGATTGAGTTGTTTGCTTGACGATAGTTCAACGACTAATGATCCAATTAAGATAAAACCTGGTATTTATACTAATATTGAGTGGCTGAAGTTGTGACCATCCCGATAATGACCTATTGTTATCCCCTCCCTCCCATTCCGCGAACTTAAAAACGCACCCTCGTACTATAAATATTAAAATATATAATATCATAAATGTGAAAGTTTGTTTGTTTGGATGTTTGTTACTCAATCCCGCAAAAACGGCTGAACTGATTGGAATGAAATTTGGCACACAGATAGTTTACAACCTGTATATCCTAGGTAGTTCGTTCCGTAAGATAATTGCCAACATCCACGCGGGCGAAGCCGCGGGAAAAAGGTATTACACAAATAATTATAACAGCGTGATTGTTCTTGCCAATATGCTAGGTAGGTACATCAATTAATTGTAACAATACCTACTTAAAGACACCAATGTGAAAACACACTTCAATCTTTCAAATGATTCAGAAGCTTCTCCATCTTATTGCTGTACATGACATAAAACTCCGCGAGACTTTACTTCATAACTCCTGAAACCACAAATATTTAACTTAAAAGTTGAGTGTAACAGCATTTTCCTGAAGCAGACGCTTTATGAAGCTTATAAAGTGAACATGATACTCCTTAGTGCGTGTAACGGAACACGTTGAGGGAATAATAATGGCCGACCTGGAGTGAAAGGCGGGAAAACGGCGAAGAACGTAGCTTATTGATGTAAACCTAAGAGAAATGATTAAACATACAAGGTTCTTGTCATATTTATCAATAACAATTTAAAGCATCAAAATTATACTATAGGAATAATTTGCATAATAGGAACATAATAATGAATTATTAATAACCGTTATTCGTCTCGACATTTTGACAGTAGATACAAAGCTTTCATGTTCATAGTGGATTTTGGAAAACAGGAATCGGAAAATTTCATGAAAACCTAATTTCCTTCATATTTGTTGACAAATCATACGTGGCGTTAACAACCAAGAACCTTTATTTCGGCACGAGATGTAGTAAATCTAGGCGTACAGCACACGTCCGCAAAGGTGAACTTTCGAGTCAGCGGCGGTGGCGCGGCCAACATTGAAAAATGGCGCCAATCTCACGCTGTTCGCGCGCCACGCAGATTTGAATTTAGAACGGAGAAAACACCGATTGATTTACAGCCAGCAACATTTTCTAACGGTTTTTAAAACGCGTGTTTTAAAAAGATACAAAAAGTCCACAAAGGCTCCGGTATTTCAGGATTAGCTCAGTGATTTATGTGAAATGGTGTGTCGCCTATATTTGTTGGTCCTCGCTTTATAAAAAGTTTATATTCTCAGTTAAATACGTTATTTGTTATTTATTCATATTGAATAAGCTTTATATACTTACTGAAATTAAGTACATTTTCCAAAAGAAACTCCAAAGGTAAGTATACAAATTATGCAAATGTTAACATAACGTGTCACCTTGCCGCAGTACAACGAAATTAAAACCGGAACACAATATCTAGCTTCCCAAAACAATCATTTGAAAATAACGTGTAAAATATCGTTATTAAAACAGGTCTCGGCAGCCGTTATTGCTCTCAAGTTGGGCTGAACCCGAGCCCGACATTAATACTGAAACAATTCCGCCACTCAGAGAACTTGAAAATTAACTTCTTTACCGTCTTCTTTGTAACGTCGCAGAGTTGTCTTCTAATTAAATGAAATTCATTGCGCTGATTTAATTTTGCAATAGTTTTTTTTGCGGGTAGGTAGAAAGTATTTTCTTTGGCGCCCAACGTGGAACCAAGAAAAGTTGTAATATCGTAGCATAACTAGCATATAAATGAATAACCCAATCGTAGTAATTGCAAGTAAATTTCCTAAGCACGTCCTATATCACATAACAACAGAATTCCTTCAAGAAAATGGTGTAGCCGAAACAAATTTTGGCGCGAAAGAAAAAACATTACTAATACATATCAATCGTGGTTACCTGACATAATGAAACGTACCCAGCACACGTACACACGCTCACGTAACGAAAGCAATAAAGTGTGTAATGCGGTACACAATTATGACACATTGTCGGCCAAATTGGTGTGTTGTAGCATTCGGAGTCAAAGAACAGACTTTATTTCGAGTAAATTAGACATGATACTGACGTGTTCCCATTTTGCTAAGGAAATGTATATATCTACAAATATTTGTTTCTGACACATTTATCCCAATGCCGTCTATGATAAAAGTTTCATTCTTCGTAAATCGAATACTTTCGCTCTTTAGCTTAGCTTACAATATAAACGTCTCATTTAAGTTATAATGACGAATTAACTTATTAATTGATCATCATAACCGCCCTACTCTTTTTTTGCGATAGTTATATTCCATCACTTATTATTTCTAGCGGCCTCAGTTCTTTCATTGGAAATACACCCATAGATGCCTCCAGCCATTCCCTAGTTATCTAGACACAAACTAACTCGCCATTAGTTCAGTAAGGCGGGTATCAATGTAAGTAGTGTCTATTTACCTTAACACCGCCATTTTGCTGGCTCGTTAGCTTGGCGGGACCATCGCCATCTTTTATTCAACAGACCGATGAACGACTCAATGTGAACGAATGAACGGCTCGGATTGACGAGCGTCACAACGCTATACAACTATCTCTTACAGGTTGAATAAGCCCTCTTTGTATACACATAAGGTAGTTTTTTCTCTAAATTAACACAGAAATAGGGCTATCAATTTTGATGAGCGAGAACTTGAAGTACCTAGTTTTATTTATGTTTAAAGGAGTGTGAATAGTTTAGTTGACTTTATGTGTCCCGTCTATTGAATTTGGTATAGATGTAAATCGAATCTGAATCCGAGAAGTCAGGTAGATAGTTTCAATTTAGCAGTGAGCATTTGAATAAGGGTTTTTGGATATGTAGGTACTAAAATATCAAACTTTATGGAAATCAGAGGATAGCTCTAGTTATTCCGACCATCTATGATCCCATGCAAATTCTGGAGTTGACAAAGGGATTTTCTATTGTCGAACGCTCTTAACTAAGCTTGATAATGGCGAGCTTTGGAAGTCCTTAATCAATCAAAGCTTTATTTTTCAGTAGCCAATCAGATGATACATTATCTTCTCAAGGATTTCCCGTTAAGAAACGATAGAACTGGGAGGGGTGGTGTTTAAATCTTTTTATCGCGTTCCCGATTCTTCGGTCGTTAATAATAACATCATATTTTCGAGAAAGTCCCTAAACGTTACTGAACAAATGTTCGACACGTTAAACGGTTTTACGAGTGAGACATCAAACTTTTTATTACGTGTTTATGTCATCTTTAGGCAATTTCATTGCGTCAGTGTTGCCAAATATATTATCTGTTTTCCCATACTACCCTCTATAAGCCAACGAAAAGCCTACTACAAAATAGATATTTGAATCTATACCTACATACAAATACAAATAAATAAAATTGAAGTGTCTTTTTGTAATGTCAAAATAACAGCTTTTTGTACTAAATGCATAATTAATAAAGTATATTATGGTCCTTTAAAAAAAACATTTGTGTCTGTCTGTCTGTTAATTTCGGTTAATCTCCGAAACAGATGGACCGATTTTGACGGGACTTTCACTGGCAGATAGCTAATGTTAAAAGGAGTTACTTAGGCTACATTTATTTTAGAAAAATAATAAGCGTCCACGCGTGCGATGCCGCAGCAGCTATTAGAAAAAAAAAATGATTTTTCCGTCCGTATACTACCTGTGCTACAACTTTCAAAGAAATAAAAAAACTTAATCGTAAATCTCAAACAGTTTTCCATATTTTCTTTGATTTTTAGCTTCACGGAACTATGGAATTCGGAATCTGGTATTTTTATTCCACAAAAGCTAAACTGCAATTTTACTTTTAAATTATTTCCTTACTTTAAATACTGTATTGCCTAATTCCTGGGGGCCATTCAACTAGTAAGCACCAAAGAGGAGTGGGGGTCTATGCTTTAGTTATTTTTGATGACATGGGGGACGAGGCGTCTAATTGTGATTGCCTGAGCAATATTTATTTATTTATTTTTCCTGATTTGAACTGATATGGTAACTCTACTTGTGTATGCCCGAAAACGAAAAGCATGTTCAGGGATTCCCCAGAATAATTGTTATTGCTTACTTGCTCTCACGCGTTGTTTTATGGTTTTAAGTTAGAAAGAACTGAAGTAATGAAATTACATAATTGGGCATTAAATCCATAGGGATTTAATGCCCAATTAAGAAATATGGAATTTATAGACTATCTATAAAGTCTATAAATTAGATATAGACTCAAGATTCAAGAAAGAAACCTGCAGATTTAATAAAATATATACCAATGTATACGTAAGCATAGGAGACACCCTTAACACCCCCTTTTAAGAGCATTCTTACTTTTGCTGACAAGGAGGAAGGGGGGTAAAAAATACTAAAATTCAGCTTTCGTAATACATAAATGGCCCCCATGTTGCAGTAATATCTTTATGTAGCTAAGTAAACAAAGTTTTATTTTTTTGCAAATGTACTATACTTATATCAGAAATTACTTCGTAGAAAAATAGTATTTACTAATTTTTCTTTTCAATGTTTGATTGATTTAAAGAAACTATAGGACATAAAAGAAAGAAGACAAAATCCACACTGCACTTAATTTATTTCATTTTCAAGCTTTTCACTTTACGACGCAAATAGCTCTATATTGAAGTTATAGTTAAGACTTGAAGCCATAAAGTGCCATTAATGGCTTTTACAGTCCGAACTTGCTGGAGTAAAAAGGAACCTAATCTTGGAGTAATGAGGTCTGTATTTCCGAGTATCGCCGAGGTAGTTAACCTAGAAGTACTAAGTACTAATTCAGCTCCTAACAATTTGACACACAAAGATTCTAAGTTCTCTTTAGAAACATTAAATAAAATGTCAGACGGAGATAGTTGGTGAGGTCAACGAGTGGGCGTTGAGTCAAATACAATTAAAGACTTTAAACTGTTAGTATGAAATGAGTAAACAATCGGAACAGATACAAATTATATGATGAATTAGAGGCAAATATAAGATACTTTAGGATTAGATTATTATTTCAATTAAATAGCTCGAAGGTTAAATAGAAATAGATTTTATGTCTAATTCTAAATGAAGCCGTATGAAAATTATAGACTGCATGAAGACGCAACGTTATTGTAATGTTGCTTACATATCCTATTAAACGCAAATGATTATTTTTTCGTCTTTATTTGTTTTGAGGTTTTTATATAAATATATCTAATATCAACCCCGTTGTGCCTTTTACCATTGTAACATTAACACCTAAAATTAACACACAAACTATACCTACTAAACAATTAAAAAATATATGTAACACTTTGTGGTAAAAATAGAAGTCACCGATGAAGGACTGTTATTAAACGACATAACTTTTTGGCACCATCTGAAGTTGGTTGGGATAAAATTGATTGTATTAATCCCACGTTAAGCCTATTTAAGGATACACTAGTCGACGGCTCTAACTCTTTGTATGCATTCTAATTAGTCAAATTATTTATTTATTAAGTTTTATTTATTTTGTATTTATTTATCTAGTTTTTATTTATTTATTTACATATTTTTTAATTTATTTAGTGAAATGCACGATGATTTATAATGAAAACGAGCGCGTAAAATTTCATGAACAGACTTTTGGGCGTATAGATAATAAGAAAAAATGACTGAATGTATTTAGTCAAAATAAAATTATTTGAACTATTGAATAAGTTATCTATGTACGGTTTCTATTTTGCTATTTTCTTACTACATAAGTTATTTATTTACGCCCAAAGACTAGTTAAAATTAGTGTTGAAATATGGATTTTTCGACGCTCTAACGTTCCAAAATTTTTTTTTCAATTCTGCTTCTATACAGGGCTAGATAATGACGAGAGAAATCGATATAATTTATAGTTTTTACACCGTCAAACAGGTGACTAATAACAATACTACGTTTGTATTGAAGAATGACCGACTAGCGTACCCTTAAGTCTAATTCTCTCAAAAGTGACTGCCTCTCGAGCCTGTAGCTGACACAATCCATCAGCAAATGCTGCACGTCCTCAATCTGATTATATTTACTGAAATTCGGTGAATGAGTTTTTTTCATAAGAAATGCATCAGAAGCATAGAAAATGTTGGCCAATTTAAAAGTAAACTGTTCTTATTTCTAGTAGAGAAGACCTATTACTCCATAGAAGATTTTTTTAATGATAATTTATGACATTGACATTTTTAATAATAACGGCTATTGACATTTTTTATTTTTGTTCTGACATCATCATAATATTATATTATTATTAGGAACTGACTGATTTTTTAAATTATTTATTTAAGCTTATTAAATTAAATTCTGTCTTTATGCTTATTATTGGAGGAGCTCGTGGCTAAGTAATAACTGCCGGCACGGGTCGATCCGTCAGGTTAACCTACGCTGGCCGGGGTTGGTCTGTGGATGGGTGGGTGACCATCTTTACGTACCGAGACTCCTCCGTGCCTCGGAAAGCACGTTAAGCTGTTGGTCCCGGCTGTCATTCGTAGATCTTTGACAGTCGTTACGGGTCGTCAGAAGCCCGAAAGTCTGACAACCAGTCTTACCAAGGGGTATCGTATCACCCAATTACTGGGTTGTGGAGGTCAGATAGGCAGTCGCTCCATATAAAATACTGGTATTCAGCTGCATCCGGTTAGACTGGAAGCTGACCCCAACGTAGTTGGGAAACGGCTAGGCAGATGATTTAAGCTTATTAAATTCTCTTGATTATTATTGCATGTTTTCGAATGATTGAAGTACTTATTAAATTATAAATTATTTGTATTGCATTGGTAGAACATAGAGATCACGCTACAATGTATTTTTCTAAGACCTTTTATGTACCTATGTTCACAAATAAAGTTTGATTGATTGATTGATTGCAAACTTTGCTGATGGATAGCGTCCAGAGCGAAGTCTTAAAATTAATTTAACATAATACCTACTAAGTTGATCGACATCGAACCAAGGCACACGAGGAGGCTCGTAATGTATGCTCCTATGCCAAAACTTTCACGAAAACAAAGATTATTACGGCATTTTTTTATACTTCTCTTCTACTTTCCACTGACATTTAATTTAACGAGGAAATGAATATGGATTTTGTTGCTCTTTTAATAAACCCAGGCGCCTGAGGAACGGGATCTCATGGCAGCATGGAGAGTGCGATTGTCGCAACCCAGTGCTGGGCACGCCACTATTGCGGCGATAAGTCCCCTCTTTGAGGAGTGGCTGGAGAGGCGCCACGGCGTCCTCACCTTCCGCCTGACGCAGGTCCTCACCGGACACGGCTGTTTCGGGAGGTACCTGTTTCGGATAAGGCGGGAGGAAACGCCCGGGTGTCATCACTGCGTGGATTGCCCGGAGGACACGGTGGAGCATACGGTGGAGGTATGCCCGGCTTGGGCAGAGCACCGCCGTGTCCTCGTGGAGGCGATCGGTGGCGGGGATCTCTCGCGTCTGGCGGGGATCTCTCGCGTCTCGCCCTGGTCCAGGCCATGGTACGGAGCGAGAGGGCATGGGAGGCCGTCACCTCCTTCTGCCAAGCAGTAATGCTCGCAAAGGAGGAGGCGGAGCGCGTGAGGGAAAGGCAAATTTCGCGCCCTCACGCCCCTAGCCGCCGCAGGAGGAGACGCCCCGGGCGTCGGGAATCGATCGCGGATTCCCGGCCACCGTAGGCGCGGGCTTGCGGACGGTGAGCAATGGGTAGCTCGCCGTCCGGTAAGGACCAAGCCCGGGTCGACGGCGCGTTGTGTTCCACGCGCGCCTCAAAGAGATGTCAGCGAGTGAAGGGGTCCGATGAGACCATTGCCTGCCGGGGTTGCGGGAAAGTCCGAAAGGGATACCGTGGCCCCCTGGCATTGCACAGGCAAGAGAAGGAACACGGGTGGGTTTTAGTCAGTAAGAGTCTGACACGCCCTCCCGCTCCACCCAGAGCGGGAGGAGTCATTTGATGATTTCCCACCCAAAAAAAAAAAAAAAAAAAAAAAAAAAAAAAAAAAAAAAAAAAAAAAAAAAAAAAAAAAAAAAAGGCGCCTGAGGAATCCCTTAGATCTTTATAGGCCTGCGCAGGATTCCTCACGGTCTTTCCGTCCAGTATCTCAAAAAGTTGAGAAACAAGTTTTCGAAACAACCCTTTTTGTCCTTTTAACGAGGAAGCAAAATACCGAGAAAATTTTCGACTTCTAAAACCGTTCCTAATTATCTCCCTCGATTGAATAATCCGTATAAGTGGAACTGCAGCGGCCACCGATAAGAATCGCGGCGGAGACTCTAATTACCACTTTGCACTTAAATGGCGGGTCCCTGAGCAGTGAGCTCCCGATTCCTATCTTATTGAATCCTCGCTTTATGCGCTTTCTGTAATGAGCGGCAACTGTTGGCTTTTGATCACCTGCTTTGGATTGTTCTTGAGGTGTTGCTTTGACTCTTTTTGTGTTATTTATTTCTGGAAGTCTGGAAGGCTACTTCGAGATTTACTTCAAATCAAGACTAGGTACGAATATACAAAATCACAATTCTGTTTTTTTAAATGAAGCTCGTCGATCTTTCTGCCAATATTTGAAACTTGGAACGCGAAAGAATCATATTTTGAAGAGAAATATATTCGAAGTACCGCATGGACCAAGATATAAAAACTGCAAAGATTGCAGAAGTGCTCAATTCGTTTCAGGCCCCTAGGCTATCGACTGTCGCGTCTCAGCTTGAGTTCCTTTTCATATTTCCAAGAAAGACTGGCTTGAGTATTATGTGTTAGAAAATTCGAAATGCTTTTGAAATAAATGAACCCACCGTCAAAAATCAAAGGACTTTACCAACTGTCATTAATTCAAAATGTTGAGCATATTTCGTACCTATTTCCCGGAAATGTTAAAAACACGTATCCTGTAGACAGCAGTGGCATATGAAGGTATATGGTTGATGTCGAGGTACTCGTCGGGCTGATAAATGAGGCATATAAACATTAAGGAGCGAAGCGCGCCACAGGTGGCGGGGAAGATCACCGCTACCCGAGGCTTGAGACGAAGTCGAGAGCGTTGATATTTATACGAATAAATTAACATTTTCTATGAATAATTTTACTATCTTGGTGTAAAGTTTTCCAAAATAGCAATAGTTTTAAATTTTCTACCTCTAGTTATCTTTGGTTGAATTGGTTTCTAAATAAATGTGATCGTATTTTACCGTTAAAAGTTGTAGGTTTAACCGAAAAGCGGTGCTACGAGTATTATACCGCAGCTAACGGGTTTACTTTAAAAGTGTAGCAAGATTAAAACACGAATTTTCAGCTAGATTGCGACATTTTTCGAAAAATACAGGATGCTCTGGATTTAGAAGCACCAAATTCTAAACACATTGACAGCATTTCAGCACATTTTCCAAGTAAAAGCCTGAGGGCGGCGCATCGGGCCTCCGGAGCTCCGCCATGTTGGCGGAAGTTCTGGAAACGCGGGAAGCGTTACCGGCTTCCGCGCCGACGCACTTCCGGCCTGCACTCGTTATTACCAGATGGTACAAGGTCGAAGGGTTCTTACTGACATTATAGTCTTTGATGACTATTAATGTGTTGAACCGACTTGAAGAGATTCCGTCCAGCGCGCGAAACAACAAGTAGGCCTATCGATTTTGCTGCAAATTTTTCGGGATAAAAGAAAAAATATTTATTTATTTATTTCATGGAGGACCTAAGGCTAACAAAAACATAACAAAAAAAAAGAGGTAATAGTCACCAGAAAGCCAATTACCAGTCCTCGCGTTTAGAATAATAATAAAAAAATGTAAATATGATGGGAGCACAGACAGCAGCACATGACTTAAATCAAAGTTGCCACATTAAAAATTAAAACAATAAAATGCAGACATTTGCTTGCAAGTAAAAAAAAATAGACAAAAGTAAAAAGAAAACTGCTTAAGATAACCGCTGTCACTTAAAAAATTGCAACTTCACCTTCTGGCTGAGTTCACACTAGTTACGAAAGGATCCAGATCATGTCGCTTGCATATCTCATTAAAATTTCTGCTTGCACGCACAATATAGATGTTCTGCCTATAATTCGATGACGAATGAGGAACACAAATGGGAGGATTGAAACGCAATATTTTACTAGGCACATTAAAATAAAATTTGGATAACAGTTCAGGACTATCAATATCGCTGTGGAGGATTTTTAACAAAAACAGACAGAATTTTACGTCGATCTACTAGTGGCAATAGGTGGTATTTCTTACAGAGTCGAAGATATTCTGCTGAGTCATATGGAACTATATATTTCTAGGTCTATATATTTATGATACCGTGGATTCCATATCTGAGACGCATACTCGAGCTGACTCCTTACATAAGTACAGTACAATATTTTGAGCGTTTTAGCCTCCGTGAAACACTTAGAAAGTCGCATTATAAAACCAAGTAGTTTAGATGTTTTTTTAACAATAGCATCAATGTGTGAGTCGAAAACTAATTTACTATCTTGATAAACGCCCAAGTCACGAATAGTATTGCACCTAGGCAAGTTTTCGCCCGCCAACGTAGGTATAGGTAGTGGACCAGCAGGACCGCACGTTAAAATGATGAACAACGAGTTTTTAAGTAATTCCGTCAGTAATAGGCCGAGGACTGAACAAAAATGACCGACATCAGTTGAAACTGCAAGGAACTAATCAGACATCTTCATCGCCGTTAGAAGTTATTGAACAGTACGGTGTCTCCTATGTTTATACAGATGTGAAAATAAAAGAAAGCTATAAAGTCTTATGCTTATCATGCTGTCGTAAAAGCAGCTGTAAAAGATAAGCGTCCGATGCGGCGCAGCAGAAGCCACCCATAGATGCTCATTGCTCTGGTACTTTTACTTAAAGACGTGATTTCCACGGCACAAACTCTGCTTTCAGATGATTCTAGAATATATTCGCGCAATGTCACGATTTTACTGACTTGGTATTAAGACGCTGACAGCAGCTAAACCACTGTCCCTGTCGGACTGCATAGAAATGACACAACGCTTGTAATTCATTGCAAAATATGAAGTCATTATCGATTTATTCAAAAATGAGTTGAGTAATCGAAAATAAAAAACAACCAAGTTCTGCATTCAAATAAGACATTCTTCATTAATTCTCAAACTCCAAGCATTTATTTCAATTAAACCATTTACAGGCACTTTTGAATTGTCAAGGGGTCGGCCAGTCAAAAATATGAAGCTAGTTGCCCATTCCAAAGCGTAGTAGGTACCTATGGAGAAGAACGGGCAAGAAACTCCACGGACACTCTTTTAAATAAAAAAATTGATACAAAATATTGGTTACATCATTCATTTTGAAATTATGCATGTGCAATTAAAATACCAACGTTCGTTGATATTTAATACAGATATTTTGGATTAGAACTCAAATTAAAAGGTTACATTACCGTTAATTTGTATCGAGTTTTTTTTGTAAACGTGTTTTGGTAACAACCAAATTCTGAGAAATATGTTCAAGATTAACATATATTTTTTCCGCTACCACAAACTATATTGGCGTATTTTTTTGTTAAGTTAAGCCTACTTTTACTGTTTGCCTGTTGTCAGCGCCTTAAGAAGACTGCAGGTAAAGGATCCATTAATAGGGCATTAAATGTTATCAAAAGCACAACCGGTTCAAACTATGTGATTTTTTTATTTATTGCATAAAGGTCAAGAGACCTCGATTTCGCCTGATGGGGAGCGAGGTCTATGGTGGAGCGACCGTGCCCAGAAAATGCCTGTTTACTTTAAGACAACATTTCTTTAATTACGGACTACTCAAAATCGAGTGAGTAACAAAGAGTACGATAGTTTTTCTTTTTCTTCTTTTCGTGTCTAAGGTTACTACGATAGTTAGGTACACAACTTCGTGGAACCTTTGTTTAACTTGATATGTACTTAGAACAACATTTACGAATCAAGTTATTAATGTAGAATTTTCTTCTGTAAGCAACGAAGAATGATCTCCATCGCTTGTAGCTCGCGCCGCGCCCGCCAGCCAGCAAGCGTCGCGCGTCGCCGGCAAGGATGCTAATTTATGTGCGATTGTTCGCCGGCGCGATATCGCCGTGATTTTCAACCGCGCCAAAAATAAATACACCGCGTTTAAAGAGTTCATTCCTTTTAATTTATATTCCTCCATTCGCGGGTAGATTAAAACGCTCGTTTTAAGTAAATACTTTCGTTCTGCTAGTTTTAAATTTAAATTCTGTTAATACTGGAACGTTTGCGGAATTAAAGTTAGAATAATATGAGTTACGTAGTTTTGTTGATATGAAGTCGTTAGTAGAATTTGAAATAAATAATGAATGTTCACTATAATAGTTTATACCGCAGCAGAAAGTTTTTGTTTCTACTTTTAGTACTTAACATTTAGATAGTCTTACATAATTCTAATTCATCATAATGATTAAAAGCCATTAACATACAAATTGGCAGCAACAGAGATGTAATTGAAATGACAAGGGCTTTCTCAATCTAACCCGAACACCTAACCTAAATCCAAGAATTTCGCTTACAAAATGAGACCTAATTACTTTGACGGTTCAATATTATCATTGACCTTAATTTTGCACTCCAGTCGAATTGCCCAGCACTGGGTATTTATAAAGCAGTTTATATCTCTGGCGGAGTGTCGTGGGCTCTCAGGTGGCCGAGATAAGGACAGTAATAGAGCACCTAATTTCCGAGTGTCGTTTCGCGCCAGACGCTCGCGCCATCTTGCTGGCTAGTTATATGCTCTGAGGAAGTTCTCTCAGGAAAGATAAGAAAGAATAAACGTGATGGTAATAAATGTTTGAGTAATTGAGAATAATAGACCTCGAGTTGGTAAATAAATCATAAAAAAATGAAATACCTAAAATGCGATTTTGGTAATAGGTGTTCCGTACTTAACTTTTGTTTAAATCAATAGTCAACAAAATTCAACAACTCCGTTGAATAGGTACTCGTAAGATGAAAGACAACGGAAAGGGGGATGTGGAAATAACTCACTCCAATAAATGAGAAATAAGTAGCGCTGCTTGCGTTACTCATATTGTACAGCCATAATAATGTAAGAATGAGAAGTAATGGCGCCCGACGTGGGACCAGCGCTGCGCTCTAGGACACTCTCATTATTTTCGTATTAAGGCCTTACATATAAATGTGTAAGGTAAGTTTGAAAATTCAACACATTATTTGTTATTGGAGCATTCCGGCGCACAAAAATGTTGACAACGTAAATGGCGCCCAGCGTGGGATTAGATTACCTTTCTATACAGTTCACATTCACATAACACAGTTTTGGGGACATTATGGACTATGATGTTCGACTTGCTCTTTTGGGATTAGAAATAAAAGTGGACTGTATAGATATATAGGTTTGCTGTATTGCCGATTAAGTTACAACTGTCCCGGATAAACATAGAATGTTATGGCGTTTAGAGTGTCGTCCGTCGCGGTGTCCTCCGAGAAAGCGAGTGGTCTGCCGGCGTCCGGCCGGCTCCCCACGCCACACTCCGCTCACTCGCCGACGGTGATGACGCGTAGGTCGATCACGCCGCCTGCGCGTGCTGGCTGCGTATATATTGGGTGCGATTCCCAACAATGATGATTTCATTCAAATATGTAACCATCAGCAATATTAGAAAATGCATACTACTTTAATTTGGTAATATCCACCAAGCAAAAAAGGTTCAAATTCAGGGTCAATCTCCTTATGAAGTTCATGGCTGCAGATATCCGCATAGGCTTTAGAGAAAAATTTATGAAAATGTGAAAAATCCGCTAGATCAGTCTCGGGACTCGTCGCCGGGGGTTTATCAGGTGGCAGCCGGAGATGTCAGCGTTATCTGTGTTTTCAATCCGCTCGAGTGCGGCCGAGTTATGATTTCGTTGTTCAGCAAGCTGAGAGAGGGTGGTACTCACAGGAAAATTTAGCGGAGCAGAGATAAAAGTTTACAAGGATATATATATATTTAAACAACAGATATGAATCTGTCAATGCTCAAAGGACCTCGTAATCGTATGTATGATGCTTGTTCAGGTGATTTCCAATGAAATAAATACAATATCTACATAAGGGCAGTGACACGAAATCGTTGGCTTTACTTTATTTGAGAACGAAATATTTCTTTTATGTATAAACTATTATAAAGCCTCTTGTGATTTTCTGATTTTGGATAATACAGTTGGGTCTGCAAAAACGTATTTGTTCGAAACATCTGAAAGAAAGAAAGAAAAGAACACCATAAAACATTAAATATCGAAAACAATGCTTTTAACCCCCTATTTATAAACGCTGTTTAAAGTTAAGTAGGTAATGATTAGCGCCTGTTTAACCATACATTTTTCACGTTTATGAATAAGGGGATAAATGCCAAAAGGGCCTCAGCTCAGCATAATGTCAGAATGACAACACAAAGTCACCACCTGACGCTGATTTTCAGCTGCAGCTCACGAGTGTCATACGCTAGAATAATAAACAAATAGGGAAGTGCAATTTGATAACATAAAATTGCTCATACAAAAAACAAATAAAATGTCGTGACATACATGTGTGTGTTGTACAGTTGCGTGTGTGTTGCGTTGTGATTAATGGAAAACTTAAAAAAATATTCATATATCTGCGAATAATCAAGTCAAGAATAAGACAATATCGTGTGACTGCGCTGTTCTTCTAAACTAATAAAATCTCAAAATATTGAAACTTTTGGAACGCGATTGGGAGTTTTACTTCGCGTTTATCTAACATAAGTGTTGAATCATATTCGCGACTCCGCCGTCTCTCATACATTACACCGTCTGACGCACAAAGAGAGTGGTGAAACAATCTCGTAGACAACAAAATAAATTGCTGCGCGCGTCTCGTGGGGATTGTTTTTAAATTTCGTTACACAAACACCGGCTCTGTGTCGCACGCTATATGAGAAAGAGATGGCCATATACCAAAAGATGCGTGGAAGAAAGAGAGACAGCATTTCTTTTGTAAATCACGTGTTGAAAGCGTCGACGAACTTAATTCGCATTACAGTAGTTAGGCGGGTGTCAAAGCTAACTTGACGGGATGACGGGATGGGCGCTTTTCAATTTGTTTTTGATTCATACACATTGATATTTCCAGTGAATTTGCATTCTAAATGAATGTGCGTTTGATGAGCAGACACGACTTTCTCTTTTGTTTGGACGGAGATTTGTTTTTATTTAGATTTTTGTGCTCGTTAAAGTTAGATTAGCACTGTGTTTCGAGTTTTCATTTGTTTTTTTTTGTAAATGAAGGAAATAAATAACGGTTAATCTTACGAATTACGTAAATAAGCGTTATTTTAAAATTCTTTCAAAAAAGTCTTTTAAACCGTGTCTTAAGTTAGTGATATCAGGCATCTCATCTCTCGATAATTCGATCTGCGGTTACGCCGAGCCAAGTTCGCTTATCGATCACAAATTGAATCACTCTTAATAACCCGCCACAGTACAGAAAAATTTGTTGATTTACTGCCAACGAGAGGTTAAACTTGATTCGGAAGTCCACTGAGATATTTATCTCGTCTTTTTAGGTAAATTGAGGTTTATAGAACAGAAATTATTTCTAAAAGATGTAACCATAGTACACTCAGTTTATCTGACTGTGTTAGCTTTTATTGGTCTGCTGTTCCAAATTGTCTGTATATAACATGATCGGGGGCTAAAATTAGATGAATGTAAAAAAAAAACACTGCGTTAAGACCTGCTTGTCACTTACTTTCTAACAAAGTCTTCTTAATATCACGTTAACCAAATTAAGTATTATAGGGCCACATTTACTTTGCCATTTGGTTTAAGAAAATAATGGATTTTCAAAGGTCGATGTCAATGTTGTCAGAAAATGCTGTGACAGCAAGTTCAAGTATGTATTTCAAGTGTATTGTGTCTTCGAAAACCCAAACATTTGGATGACACGTGAGATACTGAAAAGTAAACTCTGGAACTTTGTGAGAACTGTTGACACGTGTTTTATGTAAGAAAGGACTCGAAATATATGACCTCAAAATGGTGAAAATTACAGGAAGTTTTATCGATATTATAAATTTATTGTTTATGCTTAATGAAGTTAAATTGTTTATTCTGTAAATAGGATTTCACAATCACTTTTTAAACAAGTCACATAAAAAAAGGTTGATGGAGTCGACATTTCCTATCTCACTACCCCTTAGAAGAAATAGCGAAACAAACTCAGGGTCTCTTTTAAAGTCCAGACATAATCTTGGTCAGGCCATATGAGGGTCATGTAGATTAGTGTCTGAAATGGTATTTTGAGGAAACAACCACACAGATTTGAAAGGACCTGTCCAGTCAGTGCAAGCATTTGTCAATAATTGTGGAGAGCTCAACTCGAGCTCAACGATTCGACGAACAATACCAAAAAAAAAGACATTTGGGTAGGCTGCATAAAGCACTCAATCTACCATTATTAAAACTAACTGAGAAATAAAGAAAAAAAATGATAAAAATGAACCTTTTATTCACAATAGCACAAAGTATCTAATCATGTCTTTTGTATATAATATACATCAATGTCAATTTATATATAAAAAAAATCATCAAAACCAATGAACACGAAATAAAATATGAGCGTCCGACGTTTTGCAATCAGCATGGATTCATACAATCGATGCTGATTGCAAAATGTTTGATTAATTAAAATGTGTCGCGATAGCCGCAGCAAACAGCTGAAACAGCACACAAGCATTTATTAACAAACTTTTAAATTAAAAATGTTGACAAACCCGAGCAGTTCCGTCTGCGCCAGGTTTTACATTTTTAATGAACGGTGAAAAATGTCAGCGTATGAAATCGTTTCCAAATAGTCTGACAATAAGAAGCTATTAACGTGGTTGAATAATTGGAACGAATGGACTCCGATTCACTTTGCGGGGATCTTCTTGTACAATTTAATGCATTGGGTTGTAAGATTCATATTAAGGAGTTATCAAGGAAACTAATCACAAGTCTGAATAAAACACGTCGGTAGAGCATGACGTGTGTTATTTGAATTCGTTTGGGATTATATTTCTATTTTACAAACATGAATATTTGATAAACAAACAAGTCTTTTAGTAAATTATACCCCACTTAATAAGGTCAAAAATATCTGAACCGTTCTATCATCATTACCGGTCATTGGATTCCATTTACCTGCCCTCAATGGGGTGGTAATGTTAAATTGAAAAGGGCCCATCAATAAAACTGACAATTTCAATCTATTATGGGCGACATTAACTCGACTGTACCAACCCATCGTCATATATTAAGTGAGGGCTCTTGAACGAGAAAATAGCTATAAAAAGTATTAAGATCAACCCCATATATCCTCACTAGGATGCTGTGACTTACGGGGTGTGTTTAGTGCATATATAGGAAAAGAACATTTTATGGAGGTATTTCAGAATCGTTTGAATCGGCAACTCTCCAAGGCATGTATTATTATTTTATGTTTTACAGTAAGTAATTTGTTTTTTAAAGACATCCGATTTTGTTTCACTTAGACCTAGAATGAAACTGCTATAAATGAATTAGATTGAAATATAAACTTTTATACCCAGTAGGGACGCGTTCAAAATATTTAACATATTCCTCATTAAACAATATTTATAATATTTGTCAAAGCACCCATCTTGTCCGTATCTCCTATGACAGCAGCCGTCGCCCACAACTTGGGCTGGTCAGACGCAACGACTGAGCCTTTTCCATTTATTACGCATGCTCTATTTATTCTCGTCTACGTATTTATAAAGGCAGTTGAAATGTTCTGGCAGCCTTGTTTGTGTAGTGCAAACATGGGTGTTTCAAAATGTTTCGGAGAAATATCTCCTTATGCAATCATTGAAAGTTCGTTTACATAATGCAGGAAAAATATATGGGTTTTCTCCGCGGTGAAAAGGGTATCCACTATCCTGTGAGTTCCAGGAATAATCTGCGGGTTTCAAAAAGTCGTTATGAATGATTGCGATTCAACTTTTCCCGAAATATTAAATGTTTTAATGGAAGAGAATGTTTCGCATAATTATGTTTTACTCGTTTTATTTTATTATGTTTTAATTCAAAATATGTTCTGAAGCTTTGTTTCACAGTTATCAGACCCAAAGGACCAAAATCTTTAGCCTTCAAAATTTCATACATTTTTGATGACCGGCAAACTATACGCCCGTTCACACGAAACTCGCATACACGGCACGGTTCCGGGCCGTCGTCGATGGAGCGGCCAATATTTGCTCACCGAGTTAACCCCTTCGCCGCTCATAGTGGTCACCAAATTGATTTTGTAGCAACCAACGATATATTTTTAATGTATACTAGTGAGTTCCTGTGTTTGCGATTGTGGGGAAATGTATTTTTTATCAGAATAATTCAATGTGGTATGTTTAAAAGAATTATCATTAATTCAAACATAATAACTGTCCTCGGTTTTAATGTTTTAGGGCGGACTTCACCTGACTGTGATCAGCACATCTAAATCGCGTTTAAGAGCTGTCAGTGTAGTCATTGTTGTGGAATACTGACACTAACAGCTCTTGACTGCGGTGAAATTGGCATTAAGTTGTCTCCAATGCTCGATATTGGGTCCATTCCTCTTTTTAGTTTATATTAACGATCTACTCCATTTATTATTTATTTGCTGACAATACTTCCTTAATTTTTAAGGTAGATACTGCTACAAATTTTGACGACGTAAATAACGCCCTACTGCAGGTCCAAAATTGGTTCACTGCTAATCATTTAGTATTAAATGGAAAAAAACGAAGTGCATAAAATTGTCTTCACCAAATGTCAAAAGTAGTAATTGTGAGATAGGTAGTATTGTATTAAGAGAAACTAGAATTTGTCGATACAACTATTTTCCTGGGGATCACGCTCGACTCAAGGGTCAATGGGGTCCTCATTTAACATCTCTCGCAGGACGGCTGAGTTCAGCAGCATATGCTGTCAAAAAATCCGTCAGTTTACTGATGTAGATACCGCGAGGCTAGTCTACTTCAGTTATTTTCATAGTATCATGTCTTACGGTATTTTACTGTGGGAACGGGCTGCAGATATCGAGTCTATTTTAATTCTGCAGAAAAGGACTGTTTAAGGATATTAACATCATGACGGTACCTTGTCAATATATCTGTGAAAACATCATGTACGTAAGAAAAAAAAATCATCTTTTTAGTAAAAGAGGTGTTAAACATAATATTACAGTACAAGAAATAGGGACTTAGTACAACCAGGTTTCAGACTGGCTAAATAGACTCACCTTTCATGGGGTACTGTTTAAAATGTTACAATAAAATTCCTCCCAACATACTTCAACTGAATGAAACGAACGCACACTATGTAGGCAGGCATATTATAAGTTGGGGGATTACATCACTGATAAAAATGCTTGGCTCTTTGCTGGTCCTGCTCCACAACCACAACTGAAAATACTGAACACCACACACACACACATTTTTTTCGGTGTGAGTACTATGTACAGACGCCAGCACATCAACCTACCCGAAACTGTCAAATTTTCCCAATTAACTTTAAACCTTATTCTTGAGTGATAAAGTTGAAAATCTATTAAATAAATTTGACAGATTGTAGTAGGTTGACGTGCTGGCGTCTGTACTAAAGAGCTACCATTTACCGGGTATTATGTATTTCATTGACTTGAATGTGCCCTGGCGGCTGTGAGTATGTCATGCTCACTCAGATGTCTCGCTGATAGTGCCGCGTGGTTCAAAATGGTTGAGCTGAATGGTGCTTATTCATGCGTCATGTTCGTGATCGGGCGCCGTCAGTTGGGACTGGTCATCTCTTAGCTGCCATGGCTTATTTTAATTTATTTTAAGTTTTTGAATTATTCTTTATTTTTTCTTTTTATTACGGGCGTTTTTACGAACGTGCACGTCTTTCTACATTGTTCTCACATGCATAATTTCAAAAAGAATGATGTAACCAATATTTAATCAAATTATTGATTTAAAAGAGTGTCCGTGGAGTTTCTTGCCCGTTCTTCTCCAAAGGTACCTGTGGGCAACTAGCTTCATATTTTTGACTGACCGACCCCTTGACAGTTCAAAAGTGCCTGTAAATGGTTTAATAAATAAATGCTTTGAGTAGTCTCAGGACTATTTTGTAAGTAGGTAGGTATTTCTTCGAATTTTGCGGAAACATTCCGTCCAAATGAAAAACTCAAAGCATGTTCTCGCAATCACATTCACAGTGAACCCACTGCACGGACAACAACAGTGAGTAAAGAAATCTTAAGCGGAGTGCGATAAGGAACAAAAGGAGCAATGTGCCGAAAGTCACCGTTTATTATGTGGCGATTACGTGAGGTCCGAAGATAAGCCAGGCCCTAAGGTCTGCATAAATTACGACACTTTTACACCGCATAAATCGTAAGATCTTAAAGTAATATTTTGTTTTTTGGTAATAAATTGCTTATATACCTACATAGTTTAACGCGACGTTACCTAATACAATGAAAAATAAATCTTGATTTTTTCTACATGATTGATTGTTTGTTTAATGTAAAAGTAAACGAATTTATGACCTAAAATTCAAAAGATAAGAATAAAATTAAAGTGGTGGCTTAAATAATTGCCTTAGTTCTCACGGCCTTAGTTATTTATTACAATAGCGTTAGTTCCCGCAATTAAATGTCTTAACAAAAATATATTTTTAAATTGATCAAAAAGTCTAGAATTAAAACTAAGATCTACAAACACACAGAAATAGATACAGGTCACACACAAATCTACAAACACACACACTAATAAAAGTATCCCACAGAAACAGTGGAAGCTTGCAATTAAAATCATTTGTATGGAAATATAAAACTAACAGACAAAAGTGCTGATGTCCGGAAGTTGGGCAAACCCGCGGCATTCAAATGTATGTGCAGTTGCCAAACCGCCATACGTAAATTATTCCAACATAACACATGAACTTCGATGTTTTTGAGCAGTTCATCGAACGGGATTAGAAAAACACAAACAAAACCGTTTATGTCAGTTTTTTTCTGGGATTTTAATAACACTATGGGGGATAGACGATAAACAGTTTTATTTGCAGTCATTATATAAATATTCAAAAAAATAAAGTAATCAAGACCAGACACAAAAAAATACATAAAGTATTCGAAAATAAAACAGCAAGTACCTATATAAAACAACAACATAAATACAGAATAAACAAAATCGCATCGCATAAAAATACAACCCAATACAAGTACAGTGAACAGTACGAGCTACAAAGGCGAGCTAAAAAAGAAAAGAACACAAACACGGTCCTAGAAGCGCCCTCTACTGACGTACCTTTGAAGCGGATCTTTTTAAGGAATTGCTTTGGCAGGCGAGGCTTCATGCGCCCCGTCCGTCCTGAAAATATACGCCATCGCTCTAATATCAAACTTTATTAGTTCAAACGGGTGTATTTGCTTTCATAACAGTGGGCCCAAAAGCCAAGTCAGCTTTTGGGCCCACTTGAACTTTTCGGAAAAACCATTATAAGGCTTTGTCTTCCGTTGGGCCCTACTTCATGACAATGTGTGGTCTTTTGTTGATCTTACATTTTTAATGTAAATAAAAAATTTCACGAAAGATTACACTAACAGAAAGCTAAACTATTTTGTGAAACCACAATGTTTTGATAAAACCGTAACGTTACGTTTATTTCTATAAATAAGTATTAAACGCAGAGCTGTCAGGAACATTAGATTTCTGAAAACATTAAAAAACAAACACAAATGCTCGAAGCTTTATCCCTTTTGTAAATATAGCCTTTAAAAACCTACTGTATACAACATACAGTAGGCATTTTGAATTTTAAAACATACGTAAAACAAAATGGGAGATTTAAAATGACGCTAGGAATTAGGACGTCAACTGGCGAAGATTAAAGAGTAATGATTTAAGCCGAGGAATCGGAAGACAATTTAATTTTAATCTAATCGACCCGCGTCGCGAGATCGCATGCGCCTCGTGATAATCCAGGAATTAAAGAGGGCACTGAGCTTGAGCGTCTGTTTACGTTATTTTGATTTTGTTTGAGCAGTGAGCTCTTAATTCCTTTTCTTGTTTCAATTCGTTTTCAGCCTTTTGGTCTTGTTATCCCATCCTACGCAGGAGGAGTTATAATTACGTATTTTCTTCATTTCCTATTAATTGAGATTTAGTTACTAGATTACTGAGGGTACTCTGTAATCACGACAAAAAACCTCCCTGATTACTTTCTTCTTTATCTAAGTACCCACAACGACGCTCGTAGCAAATCTCCAGTTTTACCATGTCCGTATTGCTAAAATGTATGTGAAACATTTTACGGGTAACTCAACCCTTGTTTCAGCTCTTAATAATCTGAGAGGAGCGTAAAATAATCTGAAAGGAGCATAAAATCCTAGTTTTATGTGAAACCCGATGATCCTAGTTAATATTTAAAAGCAGGGTCTATCTCACGCACCGAGCGACGTGCCGAGACAAATTTTAATATAATTACACAATTTCATAAGCAATTTCCTTGTGAAAATTGAATTTATTTTTGCTTCGTCAACGTAACTTTATAATTTTGTGTTGGTACGTGGAGTATTATGAGAATAAAAGGACCAAACTCGATTTGTTAATACGAGGCGTGTTAACAAGGGATATAAATATTTGTGAAACAATGTTTTCATTAAAAAAAATTGCAAAATTTCAGCTTTCACATTTTTTCATTGAATGTTTTTCTTTTCAGCGATGGTAACTACTTTATCAAAAATATTCCGTACCGAAGCTTGGAAAAGAGCTAGATGTAGAAAACATGTTGACGAACATCTTCGTTGGAATCGGATTACGACAATTTTCCGACGTATTTCCATTTATCCCCCCAAATCATATGGTTTTTCCTTCTCCGCAAAAACTTGCCGGTATAAGTTCCGTAATAACAGTAGAGCACTAAGCTCAAATACAAAATATCGATTTCTTGATGATCTGTGTTTATAGAGCCTTCTTTAACTAGTAAGTTATCTACCAGCGTCGCCGCCAATCCGTCATTTTGTCTTTCAAACTCTTCACTTCGCGACAAGAAAATGAAATCAAATAGCACTTAATAATTAACAGCAACTTTTCTTTAGAAAAGCTTGGCTCATCTTCACAATAGCTATAGTCTTGCAGATTAACTCGTCGCAAAGTCTGAAGAATACCGTGCTGTTTAATTAATAAGCAAATAATTAAGCATTCAAATCCTTAGGTTAAGGCGGAATGGTACCGTTCAATATTAACGACGCCGTCGAATTAGCCGCGTCTCCTCGCTTCATAATAATGCTCTAATCTCCTATCGTTTTCAGATGTGAATTGTATGAATACGTATGATGGTAGCTATTGTTCCACGTTATTGAATATTCATTGTCAATTGCAGATATTTACCTACTATTGCCTGGAGTGGAGGCTCATAATAATCGTTTTCGGGGTTCAGTGGAACTTTCAGTTTCAGTAGGCTTACGTAAGTTTCGAATTAATGGAAATTAATTCAAACATATCCCACTTCTCAGACGTCCTCGTGTATCGAGGAAACGGTAATTAAAGATTTTAGATTGAAATAATTTTGTAGATAATAACACTCTCTGGATGGCCCAGAATAACCTGCGAAGGTACAGTATTTATGGAAATCCATTTTTTTCCACCTTCAATTGTGCAAAGCTTTTATTTTGCAGTAAATTTTCACGTTTATTTCAGCAAAACTGTTAAATAAATGATCACAATATAAATGAAATATCAGCAAGTTGTGAATTTTTCTGTAAAACAATAATAATATGTTCACACCATAACTTAGGAACAGCAAATTAGTACGAACATTCCAGGAAATTCTGGGAACCTTCCATTTGGCTGTCCCTGTCAGAAATGGTAAATAAAATGAATATTAAAGCACACAATATTTACATATTCGCCGTGGCTACTCCTTTAAATTATTTGACCGTAAACTGTGGCTCTCTGGCACGTACCTGAAACAAAATTGAGAATAACATTAGTTGACAGTCGGACCTGTGCATATATTTTGTAAATAAAACCTCAGGCACTTTTGCATGGTTTCAGAATTAATAAAATGTTGAATTTCATGAATATATCTTTGGCAAATTGTTATCAACGCGTCCCTATTCCCATAAAAACAACCGACTGGAAAAAAAAGCACGTATGTGAAAATAGTTATTTATTTCGTAAGTGAGTGTCTTTGGTTCTGTATTTTCGTTTTTTTCCACTGACTTCCGAAATGAAAGTTATCTTTCACTTTTGGGTGTTTTATTTTTATTTTTCAATTTTTTGTGGTGATACCTACCCCACACAAATTCGAATACCACACTACCTGCTATATGATTGAAGCTAACTCAAAAACTACAAAAGCAAAGTTAATACAATTTATATGGTACACCTTAAAGTATGACCTACCTACCAAACAAAAAATCATCAAAATCAATTCATAATTGGCGGAGTAATCGCGTAACAAACATAAATATAAAATTTAAAAAAAAATGGAACGGTCTCGTTCGTTATTGGTCGCCGTCAGTGATCTCAGAAGACGTCTTTCAATTACGAGCAAAAATCTCCTAACAATACGTACATAGACAATAGTGGAAGACATGAAAGTGCAACAAGACGCAATATGACAGACACTCGACGCGACGTCTCAAGCTGGCCGCAATTTGAGAGCAGTCATAATACCGACCCGGAGGACCAAATTACACTTTTAGTACGACGGAATATTTTCACTGCTATTTTAGTGAGTAGTACCTCACTAAAATAGCAGTGAAAATATTCCGTCGGAAAAGTTATATATTTTCGTAGCAATCTAGGAATCGTATTAGAGATCTCATTTAAGTTATAGGTTATAGCAGTCAAATTGTGTCGTGTCTTGATTCTTATCAACAATCTGTTATAATTTTAATCCCTCCAAATGCACATTCTATATTCGTAAAACATATAAAAAAGACTGTCCCCGACAGGCTCCTAAATAACGTACATAAAGCACAGAATGATAATAACAAACGACATCACGGAGACTATAAAGAGGGCTGAGCAGATCAGCAACCGGTCGATGTTTCCGCAACATTAGGTCTGGAGGAGTTGCTTTATGTTCCGGCAGTTCTAAACAAAATAATACCCATGGAGATGCTGCTGATAAATACTGCTTTTAAATTTATACTGTCTGTTCCAAAAGTATATAACGAAAGTTTAAACAATTCCTGCTCAGATTAAATTTGCACTTTCAACTTTATATATCTCAACACTTTTATATATTTCAACAGTTATTGTTTGGATAATATGATTAAATTGTAAATGAAAAATCATAATATTCACCTCAACTGTGAAATTAAAAACATCTTTGGTGATTTAAAATTAGAATTTCGGTGTAAGTATTGAAATTGTCAAATCAAAACACTCAATTAATTTGTTAGTGGCAATACAGTTTGGCATCCACAGGTAGGTACGTTTTCTAATCCATTTGTTTACTTTTTCATCAAATACTTTTGAAACAGATTATTCTTAGTTATTTAAGAGCGTACCGACCCTTTTACGTGTAAAGAGTAAAGAAAATAACCGCACTTTTGTACTTTTTCAATGCTTTTCGTTGTTTTTCATCATATTGCTCTTAAATAAAAAACTATCGCGCAAGCTCCAGTCATCTATGAACTTTATTTTAGTAAATTAATCATAATATAAAATTATTTATTTATATAAAAAAGTAGTAAAATAGAGGAAAAATTACTCGATAAGAGGTAACTTTGCCTATTTACCTATTATGTATATCGAGGCATCTTTATCAAATCGTGTTTCCATCGCGCATATTGTCTAGTATATATCGCCAATAATACCAATGTATTTCGCTACATTTTAATTTAATTGTTTACTACTTGAAACAAGCTTAATAAAAACATGTATTCGGTGCCCTCTTAATGATTCGTGAATACAGATCACCTGTCTTTTAAACACATACACATAGCAGAAATCTTTACCAATTGCTTGGAAATTATTTACCATTATTAATTCATACTAGGGCTAAGCCTAAAATAAATATGGTCAAAATATTTCAGCGTGAACCTCAGATGCTAACCTAAATGCAAATTCTTCCAACTTTTTACCTCCCATTTTTGCTAAAAAGATTTCCTAACATACGGCTCGATTTAACCGCAAATAAGAATGGGCTCATGATAAGTACGGTTTGTAGTTAGTTCCAAGTAGATGGGCCGTGACCTCCCCAGGATCGGGACCATACTGCAAGGTATTGAAGCTATCATAAGGATCGTAAGGGTTAACCAAAAGGATATTTTGCAGAAACTGAGAAAAAACCTATTTTCGTTAAGTTTGTGTTCGGTAATATTTATATATAATATATAGCTGGTGAATCTGTTTTGTTTTTAAAATCATGTTTCAGGGAGAAACATTTTCTATGTACTTTGATTAGTCTATTTACTGTAGTTTCAAGATTTTACTGTAAGGAAGGGATTCAATATTCACTCTTCATTTTTTGACTAAAAATGACCTTAATGATTTTTTCTGTCACATTAAAGTAAACTAAGGTTAAGTACAGCATCCGGCAACAATAAACTTACTACGCTTTTTTTTTTTGGATTCTAAATCATCAAATGACTTCTCCCGCTCTGGGCAGAGCTAGGGGGTGTCAGACTCTTACTGACTAAAACCCACCCGTATTCTTTCGGTTGCCTTTACTTTGCCAGGGGCCACGGTATCCCTTTCGGACTTTCCCGCAACCCCGGCAGGCATCGGTCCCATCGGACCCCTTCACTCGCTGACATCTCTTTGAGGCGCGAGTGGAATTCCATGATCGACCCCGGCCTGGTCCTTAAAGGACGGCGAGCTACCCGTTGCTCACAGTCCGCAAGCCCGCGCCTACGGTGGCCGGGAATCGGCCTGCGATTCCCGACGCCCAGGGCGTCTCCTCGATAGGGGCGTGAGGGCGCGAACTTTGCCTCTCCCTCACGCGTACCGCCTCCTCTTTCGCGAGCATTACTGCTTCACAGAAGGAGGTGACGGCCTCCCATGCCCTCTCGCTCAGTACCAGGGCCAGACGCGAGAGATCCCCGCTACGGATCGCCTCCACGAGGACACGGCGGTGCTCTGCCCAAGCCCGGCAGACCTCGACCGTGTCTTCCGGGCGATTCACGCAGTGATGACAACCGGACATTTCCTCCCGCCTTATCCGAAACAGGCTCGGCAATAGGCCCGGCCCCTATTACATGGGACTTAAACATAACTTGGCGAAATGTGGGAGTAATAATAGGTACACCTTTGCCTAACCCTTCGGGGATTACTGGCGTGATGTTATGTTGTGTCTTCGACCGTCCACAGTACCAATCAAGGCTATTCCAATAAACATCCTCTGAAGCTCATACATTCACCAATCGGTACGTACGTAGTAGGTACATGTTACCGAAAGGTCCGACCACACTAATGAATTGGGTACCGAAATCCACTTTAAATTCTATTGGAAAATCCCGTGTTTCCAAAGATTCAGCGCTTTTTTGCAAAAAAGGGTACGTTTTATCAATTTGGGACTGGCGAGGCGTTCTAATTATATTATGTAGATTGCTCTGTGCTTGTAAGCGACCAGGCGATACTGGCTCTCCCTTAGATACCTGTCAATATCAGTCGTTTTGCTTTGGAACTACTTTTAGGTTTGCTCTTTTATAATATCGCTTAAACTAATTTATTGGATTTTCTATTGATACTTTTATTAAAATTATATGTACATAAGCTAAAAAATTGTAAATTTTAATAAAATTTATCTCCACGTTATTCTGAAACCTACATATAAAAAAAAATCTATTAAGTTTCCTGTAACAGGACGCTTTTACAGACTGCTTTTTTACTCTCATCTAAATCTACAACACCTGTCAAAGGCATCGACGCTTCGCTATTCCGAAGTAAGCTTAAACTATGTCATCAGCATATATATTATTTGCATAAAGCGGTAACCACACTCGAGCATTTTTCGAGGCACCACATTTTAAAATAGGAGTGCGTTGTATGCGAGGCCGACTCAAGCCCGCGAGGCGATTACGTCCCTCGCGAGGGCGTGCAATTACTGGCACGCTTGTTTCACAGCTACGCCACGGCCACACCACGGCCGTGTGACGAGCAGGACGCCATTACAATATGAGTTTTCGAATTCATGTGCGTATTGTATACTTATCACTTGCTTAAAAAACGGTGAAGGAAAACATCGTGAAGAAACCGGCATGCCTGAGAGATATTTCTCGACAGCATGTGTAGCCAAGTCAGAGGCCCATGGGCGGCTTTAAAACTCTGACTGACACCAGGGCCCTATTATTATAAGTTATAATTTTACAAGGTTTTGTTTAATAAAAATTATAAGTTACAAATTTGTCATGATGGAAAATTTACAAAATTATAAAATTGTACATACAATTTTACATATTTCTGCTTAATAAACATTTTCACTTTACAAGTGTCAGTTTACTGTATACAGGGTGTTTGGCGCATGGACCGACACAATTTTTTCAGGGATTTGGGAGGTCATTAGCTAGGTTCTAGCTAAGTTCAAAATAGCTTTTAGTTTTTTTTATAATTAATTTAGAAGTTGTAAAATTTCATTCATTAAATACAAAAATTAACTTTGGAAGCTTGTAAGGAATTTTCTTGAAACCAGTTGTATAAAACAAAGATGTTTTTAGATTTAAAGGACTTTGGAGAATGCAACAAAATTTGTTTTGTGCCACTACACCCACAAACAAAAAAGTTATTTCAAATTAAAGGACACATTTTGGGATTTTTTTCATTTTAAAAAAATAATCATATGTAACCAACCGTGACATTTGGGACAAAGGGTGTATGGGTAGAACCTAGCTAATGACCTCCCAAATCCCTGAAAAAATTGTGTCGGTCCAAGCGCCAAACACCCTGTATATGTAGGGAAAACTACTCTACTGAACACATAATTGTAATAACAAGTTGACATATTTTGTAAATTGTAGTATATTTCTGACAGGTGGTGTCACGGTGTGTCAAAACTTTACAATTTTGTGCCTCAACTAAAGATATTAAAATATTACTATGCAAAAGATGGTTGTAACAACGATTAGTGAAAGTAGTGTTGTTAGTGATTATGAATATGTGAATAACGGCAACGGCGAGTTTTTCGTAAAAGGATCGGTACGTTTTGCTTTTAATCAATCCATCAATTCAATTATTTCAATCAACAATTGGATCATAAAATACAAATAATATTAATGTGACAGATTTTTCGTTCAACGAAAAATTTCGTAATTTTGTTGCTAGTCTAGTATTAGGTAGTAGTATTAGTCTAGTAGTTGACTTGAGTGATTCAAATTGTTTACTGTGGTACACAGGTAACACTGTGGTGTTACAGTTTATAAAGTGTAGTACATCTGACCCGCCTTTAGGCATACAATATTTAAAGACTTTTGCAACAATATAACAGTAGTCACTAATTTAGTATTAATCAATATATTAGTCAATAAAAAGAAATAATAATAATAACCAATCATTTAAAAGAGTCAATAATTTAATTTAATAGTAATTAATATAGTAGGCAGTAATTTGTTAATATTAAGAACAATAGGCATTAATTTAATCATTTTTAAGTGATTACTAACAGCTATTTAATTTAATAAAAAATTAAACTGGAACTAATAACGATTACAATATATTAAAATCTGTCATCTAGGTACTCATTAACAGAGTAATATACCTTCATAAACAATAGTTTTAATAAAGTTCTTTTGAAATCAAGTATTTCATTTAATTCTTTGATTTCAATAGGAAGAAGACTTTTCGAAAATAATGCAGTTTTGTGTGGAATTGTACATACGAGTATCTCTCTGTTGTGACGTTTAGATTTTAGTGTATTAAATATATGAAAGTAGGATATTACAAATAATGCTGTTTCAAAAATGTACATACAAGGAATGTCAGGAGTTTACATTTCTTAAAATATGGGATACAAGTGTCAGCAGGTTTAAGTTTAAATACAGAACGCATACAACTCTTTTGAGCTTTGAACACAGTTAACCTCTCTGTGGAATTCCCCCAAAATATTATAATTCCAAAACGTAATGTAGATGTCACGTATGCTTTGTACGATATGAGAACTATAGCCTCGTTTGCCATTTTGCAAGATTATAGAGTGCATATGAGTATTGGTGAAATTTTTTACAGACTATCTCTACATGACATTTCTAGGTGTCAAATGACTATCCAGCTGAAAGAAGGCCTAAAAATCTGGCATTGTTCTTTTCAACTATTCTTTGACTAGCATATATAACATATGCTAGTATTTAAATTGGGGGTAACGGTTTTTTGGTTAAATGTCATAAGCTTTGTTTTTCTATGTTTATTTTTAATTCATTAATTACTAACCAATCTATTATGAAATGGATGGATTTTGTGATGCATCAAACCAATAACAAAGTACTCCGAGAAACACTAACATTCTAAACTCAAGACTAAGAACGGGTAGAGTTCTTACTCTTGAGTATTGACTGTTAGTGTTTCATTAAGAATCTGCACCTAAACCTTTTATGTAAATAACACAACAGTAACAACAATACAACTACATATTTGTAAATACAATATTGTCATCGAAATCTACAGGCGTTTTTTAAAATTATGTAAATGTTTATTAAACAGCATTTACAATTGTGATAATTGTAAGTTATTTAAGTTGTTACTATTTCTATTTTTATGATTAATTACAACTATCCTAGTATACCATCCTATATACCATAATCATCAATATTTCAATTGCGAAGCACCATCACGTTTACATACTGTTATAAGTACTGAGCCATAACTTCGCTCTACAGACATACATTATTCCTGACTCTACATAATGTATGCAACATTTTAGAGTGTTGTACTCGTACATCGCGTAAATGTGCGGCAGCTGAATGACTGAGTCATAAGCGAGAGCTTTCGGATCAATTTAATTATTAGTAGCTTTACGATAATGACGATATATTGAACTGAATAGTTAACTAGGCCCTTTGGGTGATGGTAAAGTGGTTCTTGCAAGCCATCAGTCAACAAGATAATCATGTAGTAGTTTAGTTCCAAATACACTGTTACAATTACATACCTAATGTCTTGAAAAAAATCTCGGTGGCACAACTCGACTCGATAACGGTTATTTACTACTTAGGCTTATTTTAGGGAAAATGTTGTTAAAAGCTTAGTTAAAAGAATGTGTGTACCATAGAAAAATTGTTAAAAGAAGGGTGGTGCACGAATACTTAACAGGAAGATTACTAAACCAAAAACGAAAATAAAACAGAAACACATGCTCGCATTTTATTCCTCCATGCTAAATACCATAAAACGACAACTTTTAAAACTAAAAACACAAAACTGGGCATTCGTAATAATTAGCATCTCTGTCCGTGCCTCGTCGACAGATACTCGTACTATTTACATTTTTATGAGAGTGCACCGAACGCCATCTAAATTATGTAAACGCGACGGTGGACAGAGAACGTAAAAACATAATACCCTCCGTTATATTAGAATATTTTGCTCACCAACCATTATAATAATCTGTTTTTAGGAATGCCTTGATTGCAGGTTTCTTTTGTCTGCGAAGAGAATTAACTAGCGGAGAAAACGAGGAGGTTCAGACTGCATTTTGTGTCATAAAAGGATTGTTCTTTTGAAAATTAGTTTAGAATTTTATTATAGAATCCTCTAGGCAGGTGTAAAATTACTGATAACCTTGGATAAAACAACATGCAATACATATTGTGGTAGGTAATTGGTTTTTGAGGCTCAATTTATTTTTATAGTGCTGTCTTTTGCATGTACCTACTTTAGCAGGTAGAATAATAATAATGCTGTAATTATTTGCCATCTGACTACTAAACTACATAAAACCAATTCTAATAATTAAATATTAATTCAAACGACAATTTATGCAAGTCAATCGATCCTTGCAAAAAAGGCCCTCAAGTAAAGTCACAATCTTCTTCTCTTTGAAATCGTACAAATAGGAAATTTCCCGTCTAAGTCTCGTGGAAAGCAATCGCTCGCTCGTCCCGCGAGGCGAGGCGTCTATAATTGAGCCGTGTACGTTGGAGACTGGCCGATATCACAGCTATTATATGACGGAATAGCTTCCTGGATCGTAGGCTAAGTTTTTCGGGACTCGGATGTAAGGACCAGTAATTTGGTTTAGTCTTTCCGTCCGCCTTTGTTTTTCATGAGCGAAAACAAATGATCGATTTCGACGATTTTTTTTTTTTTTTTTTTCATAATGTAAACATTTCGTACGAAATAACAAGGATTTTCAAAGTGAGTGACGGTAAAATCTGTCTTATTTTCTCTGACAGTGAGGCTACGGTTAAGCCTAATATGCCAGTCACAAAAATATTTGATGTTTTTCCAAGCTGACTTTTAAATTGATATTAACCTGGCTGGCAAAACAAGTCATCAAAATGGAAAAAAAAATTGTACTTATACTTATTACGCAAAATACTAAAACAGAATAGAATAAGAATAATTTATTTGTTCGAAAATATACAGATTAAATCAGATATTGAAACATCTGTGTCTGAACTAGATATAAAATACCTGTAGGTATTTCAGACATCAGCGCTCTTCCCTTGTTGTTGGCGATACTTAAAAATGTAATTTGTTGTCAAACAAATTACATTTTTAAGTGAGTCTCAATACACATCTATAACACATTCGTAAAGTGTTAAGTGTTATATGTAGGAGAACAAAAATTAGATGTATAGTGATGGCCTCCGGTGAGTATAGTGTAAACGAATGTATGTGTGTAGGAGGGTAAGTATTATTAAAAGCTACTTTACAACAGGTATTCGGTCTCATTGTAACTTAGCTTGCGAATGTAGTCTACTACCGTATGTTTACATTTGCTCCTATTTAAGGGGTATATATCTACAAGCTTATTTAAAATATTTTAGACAGAAAACAGTCTAGGAAACAATAGTACTTGCGAATGAGAAGAAACTGTCTAATGTGACCGTGTGAATGTGTGTGAATATCAAAAAACAGATTGACAACAATTTCTAACAGCAAATTCTTACAAAAAACTTAACTCTCCTGTAATCTAAAATTAATTTTACAACTTTGTTCCAACTTCTAAAACATCCATTCTACACACGACGTGAAATTAAACTACGAGTATCATGTCTAGAGACACATTACGCTAACCTTAACGGCATTAAAAGGTGCTCTAGAGTATAAAAGAAGATTGCCTGCGCGATATTGCAGCGTTACAAGTGTGTTACAAGCGCATTATACGCGTGTTACAAGCTTTCCCTGACGTTTGTTACTATGTAATAGGTTCTTAAGCCTGGGGATCAACATAGTCTTCAGGATTATGGGCCTCTTATAATAGTGAATTGAACTGTAAGAGCCATGTGGTCGTATAGGCCATCTCCTTTGGTCAGGTGTCGTAAAAGGGAAGTAAGCTTTATCGGGCGGATGGGGAATAGGTATCCACTTAATATTCTAGGGTTGAAGGCTATTTATATAGTCCTCCAGACCGTATTTCGGCCACGGCGGCCAATATCAATAGAGACTAGCCTTCGGCGCGAGAGATATTATAGTGCACAAGTTTATGCGCAGACACAGGTGAACTCTCTCTTCCCTCACTCTCATAGTCCGATGGGACGGCAATCCGACACGACCGGAGAGAGATCAGGCTTAACGTGCTTTCCGAGGCACGGAGGTATCACACCGCCAACTTCCAAACTCCGGGCTGTTACTAAGAAATTCCTAACGTAGTAAGGCTATTATGGTCAGATAACGGAATAGATTGTCTGTCTTAATCTGTCGCGCGCGCAATTAGCAGACACAATAGAATTTTATTGTTATCTGTCTCCAATATGAGACACCAGTATTATAAAGGTTAAGGCGCTACCCCGAGCTAAGTGGCGCCCTCATTGAATAAAAAATCGTAGTATAGCATAGAAAATAAAGATAAAAAAATTGAATCCACAAAAACGGCCACTTTTGACACTTTTGCTACTTATCGATTTTGGATACGAAACACTTTGAGTCCTGTTTTAACAACGTAAAAATACTTTATCCTCTATGTAACAAACTCCAAGATTAAATTTTTTTATCTTTATTTTCTATGCTATGCTACGATTTTTTATTCAATGAGGGCGCCACTTAGCTCGGGGTAGCGCCTTAAGAATTTTTTTCCTGTTAGTTCGAATACTGGGCCTTTTTTCGGAAAACTGTATATATGCATTATTTGCATGTGCGAGTCTGAATAAATACTTTTTCTTACTTTCATAAAAACTTAACGTTAATATTTTTATTACAAATGAGATCATACCAAAATGCCAGCAATTCTCACGTCCATTTCCTCTACACAACAAACAAGAATAAATAACGCACAAAAAGTCTAAACAGAGTCACGTATACTTTATCGGATCACATAGAAGTGGGTAGACAGACGGAGCAGGAACAAAGCCGACGTCCAAACTACCCGCCACTAAGCAAGCTTTAAATAAAATACGTTGAACTAGACACTTGTATTTTCTAGTTGTTTTGCTTAGACTAAATAAAATATCGAATCTTCGAAGATTTATGTTTACTATAACTGTTTTATAGTAAATAATAAGGTTTAACAAAACATGGACTTAAAGCTTAGTGTACAGTGAGTGCGTGCCGTATTAAATTCTCATCCCACATCACTGTCATTATGAGACAAGTGAAAATTAAAATGATAAATCATTTACTTGCATAAATAAGATAGAGAAGGTTCTTATATCGATCTCTTATTATGCCGTTAATGTCAGCGTGCAAATTTTACATATTTAGATATTATTTTAAGATATTAATTAATTAGCTTGAATAATGCATGCAATGTGCTATTATTGATCGAAGATGCAATTGGTAAATTATATAAAATTCAATCAAATTGGTAACAATTAATTCATAAATGTCTATACTACAAACTAGGTACCAAAATAGATACCATTGCCAATTACTTATAATTTAATAACTCAAGTACACTATAAAGCATTTATCAATGAGTAGTTTAATAGATTACGTTTAATTAAAAAAATGGAAGTTTCTTTATTGTATCCGGAATGTTATTATACAATTTGATGCACATAATATAGCTGTTGTTGGCTGTAAGTGTGAGATTAGTCTTGGGTTGACACAATTTATTAGTATTATGAGATCGAGGGGCATAGTAGCTTGTCTCTTCCTGAAAACTAATCTTATGCTTGAAAACAAATATACATGATTCCAAGATAGATGCACGGCAATCTTTGCATAGGACAAAATGTAAATGAGCTGATGTTTTAATTGCTACGAATAAACAGGAGTAGTGGCTACTGGCAATGCTTGAACTTGCTCTGGGATTAAAGATGGATGATACATATGCAGGTAGGTAGGTGCAACCATGCAGTTTGTTGTAGCAGATACACGTGTGACCAACTAGCCAGTATGTTATCCAGAGCATGCCTTCGTGACGTAGTGTGCTTGCACGCAGTTTGGTCGTGTTGCGTGTGAGCCCAAGAATTATGTCGGCCTAACCTTCATTATTAACTTTAGGGATACGACAGTGAATTGTGGGGTTTAAATGATTTGGTGACTGGATGCGGAGAACTGGGTGTTGTGGTGGAACTTAGGAGAGGCCTATTTCCAGCAGGACTGTGATAGGCTGTGAGTACTAGTGAAGTTTGTTTTGGCCATTAACTCATACAGACAACCGCAGGGCAATGACTTTGACAGCGCCTTTATTGCGTAGCAGTAAATACGGTTTTTACTAAAGTTTTACAAAGAAAACAAAATAAAGAAATTTTCTTTGTAACAATATCGAAAGTACATCTTAAGCAATTAATTGAGTGTGAAACTATGTCTCAAACAGATAGGGTTGAGCAAAAATATGGCCTGAGCAATATTTATGGGGTTATGGGCTATATGGGGTATAGTATCGGAAACGGGGAGTTTAACATATTCTATGGGGAGGAAAATGTATTCCCCCGTGTTATGGGGGCGATGAATGATGGGATCGTTGATGCTATCTCTACTGTTACTCAGCGGTATTTGCAAGGTGAACCGGCTTCGTTCACGTCTTGTGGTAAAAATAAAGTGCTGGTTCAAAACAACAGGGTTTGCTGTCATTTAAGGTGAAGTTAACGCGAGAATTTAGATTATTACAGTATTTGACTAACTTTTGAGCTCAATTTATATCGTCCAAGTCCGTCGAACTTACATAACTTTAGGATCATTCTCAGTCAACAGAAACGAAATATCTATAACTTGAAAGAAGGTTGGCGTAGAATCTTCTGTACATACTTTACGTAAGACACCTTAACAGACATTCACTTCAAAATATAAACAGCAAAACAGTTCAACGAATCAGAACCCAGTACTAAAAGTACCGAAGTACCAACCCGGTATCAACTTGGTTACTCGGTACCATCTTGGTACCAACGCGTCATACTTCGAACACTCATTTCGCATGAGATGGGGAGACGCGGCCTAACTCAACCATTCTTGAAGTATTTCGCGAGTCGTCGCAAGCACGAATAAAGTTGGAAATATATTAGAGGCGCCATTACCAGCATGTGTATGATGGTTGTGGGAAAAACTAACAGGGAACAGTTGTAAATGGAGAAATTGTGTCTTCAACATCTTTGCTACTTTTTGTGTTGACAATTTAAGTTTATTTAGTATTAAAATAAACAATACATAATATAATAAACATATGTAAAAGAAAGCAGAGGTAAATTCCTGTCAGTGTGTTAGCAGCTCCTACTGTTGGGCTTAGCTCAGATCAATGTTTTCCAGGTTGTCAGATATTTTCTTTGACAGCAAAGTTTTGTCGATTCGATATATTCAAAAAGATGTAACGACTGTTCACATCACATGTCTCTGAAACATACATCGAGTTTCCATCAGGTTAAGTCATATTGAACATTAATTTCCGACCAGTCTGGAGACATGAAAGTCTCGTCGTGATTGACTCTCGATTCAGAACTTCGTGTAATACTCAAAGTAACTAAAACATAGAAAGTAAACGTTATAACTAACTTACAAAATTGTAAGCAGTAATCGGTTAACGACCGCCATATTAAATAAAGTAATGAGCCAAGTATTTATAACTAGCGCCAGTCGTTAAAATAAAAAGACTTTAATAACCACACTAAGGAGATCTACCACAGGAATGTTAACACTCAGAGACGTAGGTACGTACGCCATTTGCAATTTCATATTCGGTTTTAAAGGAACACATTGCTTGTCGAAATAGGTATCTGGCGGCGGAATCGAGGCAACACGTTACTTTCTTTATTGAAATACCTTTTATTTCGTTGCGTACATAAAGGAAACAAGTGCTCACATTTTTTAAATTGAATTGATCGTACCAATACTAACCTAAATCCTCGTAGATGTATGGAAACTACAAAGGCTGTAACACAACGGATTTTCAATAGAGCACTCAAAGGACTAAGGTACCAAAGGCTTCGGAGGAAGTAAAAATAAACCCATTTTTATACAAAGCAAGAAAGAAAAACTTAGTCTACAAATCTAAGATCGTATTAAGAAAACTTCACAACAACTACAATAATCCGTTCTAAGAAAATCCTTCATTGTTGTCCGTGTCAGTTCGCAAGAAACACTTTAATTGGTTCACCCTGTTAAGAATTAAGTGTGCTTCGTCGGACATACTTCGGCAAATTCCGTAGAACTTCGGCCAACTTCGGAAACGAGTTCGAAACTCGCTGGATTTAAAATATTTGCGCTATCTAGTGAACTATTCCCACACTATCATCTCTTTTCCCCCGTGCCCCCTACATATATAAAATGCAACGTTTCTTTCTAGGACTGGGCATTGATGGTAGTTTTATACAGTTTTATCTAAGATTCCATCTTCGTTTTAATAAAATTGGTTGCGGAGTGGCGAGCCAATCAGATTGCATAGGAACGGAAGAGGTGTCGAGAAACGAGTGCTAATCAAAATGTCGAATAATAATGGAAAGATCAGCATTCGATATTAAATTGATTTTCAATTGAGTCGTGAGATCGTGACTCATTTCGTCATATCTCGTTTTCATAATAGATATATTTGAACGAATTTAATAACCTTGGAGGTAACGGTCACCAATCATGTTTATTAAAACAATCACAATAAGGCTAAGAGAAAAGACTGTTGAAATCAGCTTGCCTCAAAAGACCAAACTAACACATACGCTAAAAGCTAAGACAGCTAAAACTAAAAGAAAACGTGAGCATTTGAACCGTTTACCGAGTGAGCAGTAACTCACGTAACATCGCAACTCCCGTCCGATCGGCTGATACATTCGATTCGCATCCGATAAACAACAAAGCAGTTTCATTAGGATTCGCCCCGCGCAGCCTCTGCCACGACCAAAGGGTTTCTCATTGAAATTCTCCATGCTATGTTTACATACGCCACTGTACTGGAATAGGATCTACTAATTAGACAGTCTGGCGCTACTTATCAATTAGATGGGAATCTTCGAGTACTTCAATTTAGTAGATAGTATTGTTCGTTTTAGTAAGATATCTTAATTAAATAATACGCTTCTGCATGCATCATTCAACTTCCTTAAATTGGCCGTAGAACAAAGGGCAAAAATTCCTATTGAAATTCTAACAGTGCCTCATTACTAACGAAAGTACCGTAGGTTATCTAGTAATGCTCTATTAATAGCAGTTATATATTAGCAAGCCAGTCAAACACCGGAATAGCTGGTTTTGCACATATCTGTCCCATTATAACTGTTTCATTTCATTCTATCAGGTTGATGACTTATTAAGTTATCAAAGTCAGTGTTTTAATGTAAAGCATTAAATATTTAAGATATTTCAGAAGTTCCAAATGGAATATTATATTTTATACCTAAAATTATGTTCACTAATAAATATTTTATTTCCAAATCTGGTTTAAATATCAAAGTTGCTAACTTAAGCTTTAATATTTAACATGAAATATTTATCTTCTGTACGTACTCGTATTACTGGACAATCTGATAGATACTCTTACTAGTAAATATTTTCCTAATGTCTTAGTAGGCCATGTAATCAGACTTATTAATTAATTTGAACTGCACCAACATAAAAAAAAAACGTTTTGCCCTTGACAACAGACCTACATAATATTTCAGTACTATCTCATCTACTCTCCTGCCAGCAAAACAAACGAACATCAAATCGGCCCCACGGGTCTGTAGCAGTTACGCAGAGATTTATACAGGCCCTCGACTCGCGAGTTACGACCGATTGACGCCAGTAACGCTGTTTACCTACAGCTTACAACTTAGTGTTATGATCTTTACTAGCGCCGACTGAACGCGGCATAATTTCCGACGTAATGAAGCTATTTAACATTGAAGCGAGTAATGAAGGATAGACTAGATTAGTTCTATTAAAAGCGTTAAATATTTGTTCACTGGTGATTTGATTACGTTTCATTTATCATGTATACATCTGGTCATACACGCACGCTGGTTGCGGGTAGGTACTATGCACCTGAACTTTCTGAAGAACATCACCGATGAGGTATTTATGTCCTTTTAGGACACCCCGCGATTTCCACCCACATCTGCCTTGTTAGTCGCCTTTCACTGATCCTCTCAACATGCCCAAACCATTTAATAATACTCTTTTCAATTTGTGTCATTACATCTTCTCTAAACCGCACCGTTGCCTTACCACGTGATTTCACAGTCTATCATTTATAGTCACACCACACATGCTTCGCAAGGAACGCATTTCCACAGTATAGAAAAAGGAAAATTCTGAAACTCTTAAACCAATTGAAGATACGGCTCTAGAAAAATAAATAAACTTCCAAAGCAATTAATCGCTTGAATTGAACTGATTAGTTTTGTTTAGTTAGCATTATCCGCGGCTCTAGCAGTCTTTGTTCTTAAAACTTAGCGAACAGCGCTTAGGCACAACTACAGGCTAAGTTCAGATCTAGAGGAAACTCTCGAACGAAGTTAGCACCTGAAAAATTCAGCTAAGTAAGTTCCAACTTAATAATCACAAGTTCTGAAACAAAGCGGTACTTACCTGAAAGTTTTAAATTGATATTAATTAAGGAAGTTTTTATGTGTTTTATAGAAAGGTAGTTATTATTACATTTTATGGTCCCACTGCTTTTATTATTTGAATTAATTATGGTGTTAATAGAGAGCAGAAGTAGAGCCACAAGTAACCAAAGCTTTATCATTATTTTTTGTTTTTAAACTGAAAATTACTAAACGAAGTATTACTCGTAACGAAACTGAAAAAAAAACTTTGAATGACTGAGTAGATTAGGAAGTGACGATTGCTCATATTCAAACAAACATAGATAACTCTAGGAAACCGTTATCATAAGAAAACACACGAAGAATAATATAATTACAGAGACACCCTTTAATATTAATGAAGACAAAAGAAAGGTGTGTAAAAGACATATAATACAAATAGTTCACGCACAAGGAAATGCAGGAAGAGATACAACGCATGAATATCAACCCTACAAGTCGAGCAGTGGCACCACAGGTAGGTTTATATTCCTTCATCCACTATTTAAACCTTTTGAGGGGATAGAAAATAATCCTTTCTTAGTGCTCATCTTGAATATTCGTATTTTAAAAAATTGCAAAATTCCAATGTTTTATTTCACGCTTCTACACCCAGTGGTTAAGGGGGATGCGCAAATGCAGTCCGTGAATTCAAATTTTCTTACGTTTATTGCAATTTGAAGGTCTATTTCAGGTTATATGTTGATTCAATTTTGATTCGCGACCTTAAAAAATATGGCTTTATATAATTATAGTCATTAGAATAAGCAATACAACTCTTTATGGTAGCGTAATCCTCAAATGTCATGGTTTCATGAAATAGTCTTTCAATAGGATTACATCATGAACTTAGAAAGTGGTTATATTGACGATTTTTATGATTATACTTCTATAAAAATATATTTGATCCGGTCGCGAATCATATTCAAACCAACATACAACCAGATACTGCAAATTTAAAAAAGTAAGAAATTTTTACTTTCGCGGGCGACCCTGACGCTTTCACGGACGGTTGTTCTTATTTCGCTGTCTGTCAGTGATTTTAGGATTTTCATAAAGTAGATGGAGTAGTTAATATAATGATAACCTCGTTCCGTTAAAGAGTGAAAGACGCACACGTACTGAATTTTATTAATGATATGAAATCTTTTTTCAGGAATTCATGCCATATTCTCTTTAAAACGAATGTTACTCTCGTAATAACATCCATCTGCAGGAAACACTACTTACAAAAGTCACATTCATTGCTTTTATGGATTCTGTGGAACATTTATGTGACTTATCCCTGCAGGTATGACTGAACGGGGTAATAAAGACGTTCCTTCTAATTCTCAAAACTATCAAAAGAGCAATTATTTCAATTTGGCGCGGATGTCTAACGCTTTAGTGAATTACCTAAATATCAGAAACGACGCTTATGTAATTAGTTTACCTAAAACAGATCGCTCTCCAACAGATCAAAAAGGTAACTAATATAAAAACAGCTTTGATCTCATACCGTGCATATGTTGAGTCCTCGCTACGGTATGGATTAATTATGTGGGGAAATAGTACCACACCACCACAGACCACAGTACCACCACACACACCACCACCACCACCACAGTAGAGCATTTGTCACCCAATAAAAATGTTTACGAGCCAAATACGGGATTCCATCTGATGAATAATGTCAAGCAATATTTAAAAAGGTTGGTTTGTTACCGTTACCTTCATTATACTTGTGTGAAGCATGTATGTTTGTTAGGAAATATAAAGAATTGTTCAAAACAGCAGAGGAAATAAGTTCTCGAAGTCGCCGTGATCAATACAGACTTGTACAGACTAGATGAGCTCCCTAGGTTAGCAAAATATAATAACAGCTGTCTGGCTATGTGTTTATAATAAATTGTATAAGCAAAATATATATATAACATATTGTATATGTATTAAAAATACTAAATTGCAGATTATTCAAAATTAAATTACATAAATGGCAGAATGAAATAATTTCTATAATATTAAGGATTTTTTTCAACATAAATTATAATATTTGTAAATTCAAATAAGTTTATTCGTTGAAGTTTGCATGCTTTAATTTTTAAACAAAACATGTATGTTCTCATAATTATTATGCTTTAATAAGACCTATGTATACCATGTTTTACGCAAAAAAAATATGTTATCTTATCTGAAATTAAATCTACAATTTAAACATTTAACAAAATAGCTTTTCATGTTTAAACTACTCAATGGATTTGAATGCGGTTGATAAAATGAATTAGTATTACAATTTAAGTTTAGCACAGAAAATGTACAACTTAAATTATCTCAATGTGGCCACATCAGTAGATTGCACCCCTGTGGAGCATGAGCGGGTCGCACGTCTATCATAAATATAAATTTATTTCTAGACCCTTGCACACCTTATCATCGCCATCAAGCACAGGCTTTTGGCGTAGAGAACTGGTGGTCACGACAGCAACGCCGCTCCATACCTAAGTTAGGACTCTCAAGTCCGCAAACGGGTAATCAAGATAGTCCGGCGCAAATATAACAACCTTACTGGTAGCTATATTTTTGAGCCGTTTGGGGTAAACACTAGGGCCGTGGGATCCGAGTGCTCACCGAGTATTTCGGGACATCGCCAAGCGGTTGGTCGACTCTTCACGTGAATAGACGGCTGGCCAATTGTTAGGCCAAAGAACCAGCATTGCCAACCAACGTGGGCAACGGCTGCCAGCCTTTTGGGCACTTTTCCCGCTGACGCCGACGAATTTTTAGACGCCCAATGAGCTTTTAATTTAATTTTTTCCTTTACAAACTTGTACATAATTTATAGTATAATACATAATACGTATATATAATAGTTGTGTACGTAGTTTAGATAATGTATTCAAATTTAAGATTGATTAAAAATAGTCCAGACATTATTCATCTAGCATTATTGTTATAATATCGATCACTATTAGTCGCAAGCGTCCATTCACCATCAACATCTCGTTTCAATTTTCGAACAGGACAGGCGAAGGTTAGTAAATACTAAAGCCTGCGTTATTGGGCCCGTTTCCTTTATAACCAAACGGGTCGCCCCAAAACGATTTAACATAGAAATGCCATCGATTCTCCAAGTGATTGATTACCGACGCCATTTTAAATATGTACAGGTGTGAGACGAAGAGATCCACGGTTTCACGGGTTTTATTTTATTTTGAAGTCAGCTGGAGCGTTTCAGTCTACTGGGAACGAAAAATAACCACTGATTGACATACTTAGAGATGGGAACATTCTAAGCTGCCAGCAAGTATCAATTTTTTTATAAATTATTGCTTCAGCCTAAAATTTTCCCAAAATAAGTGTTTTAGGAGTAACAATTATGGTGCATTAAAACTGTATCTACTGCTTGCCCCCCAATATTGCAAAATAAACCTGTAAATATTACTGCAAGGTACCTACAGTTCAGTTGCCGTTTGCCTCCTAATCTCCCTACTCCGAATCTACATCAAATTCGCTGACCCTTTAAATAGTATTAAACTTTGACGCACCCGCTTTTCACAATATACCTACATATAGTTCCTTACTACCCCTTCCACATGATTATGAATATTATGATGCATCTCATGCTTCCCACGTGTCTCATATCCTACGTTTTAATTTAACGCCACTTCTAGCAGCCTTAAAATCACGTAATATGAGAAATTTAGATTTTATGAAACCACAAGGGAATGTCGAAATATTTTCGGGTAAAAGTTTTATCATTACCGTAGAATGAGATGTATACCATATCAGTTCTTTGGGACCTATATGTATGTGATTTTCAAATGTAACACCAAAAGCTTTTGATTAACTTTAGTTAACATATTTTGATAGAAACATTTTGGTTTTCATATCACTCGCGACTATTTCATTTTTTATGTGCACTTGCTTTTTTCGTATCACGTGTAACCTAACTATATTTAAACGGTAGTATGTGATTAAAAAAATAACACGTGGTATGTCTCAAAAGACCAAAAATGCAGACTAGGTACCCTACATAACACTTAAGGTTTTTTAAATTATCGGAGCTATGTACGTTTTTGTGACGTTAAAATCGTGTCAAGAGTAGAAGGAGAGGCAGTTAATGGCTCCGGTACTCGCAGAACTCTTGGGGCAAATTGCTCGAAGTGCCATCGACAGACAGACAGATGTACAGGTACCTATAGCCGACATAATGGATATCGTTTTATGAAATGTGTTTTTAAGTACTTACGGAGACTTTGGGTTTTAAATTGCAGGGGACATGGCATCTAAGTAGAAATTGTGCTTTAAAAACTGTAGGTTTTGTCCAAAATGTTACTAACAGATCCCCAATATTTTTCCTAAGTTAGTTAGAAAGTCAAGACGTGATTTTAAAACCTTTTCCAACTCACTCTTCAGATTCCACTTACTTCTTAACAACAAAGGTAGCACTTTCAATCAACTTTTAGCCCCAAAGTAAATTTGCGAGTTCCAAAGCTCGTAGTCCTGCGCATGCGCCGACAAATTGCTCAAAGTGGTACCGATAGACAATCACCTGCCGACATTTTATCGCTCGCTTTCAACATCGACACCAATCTATAGTCAGGACTATAGATTCGACCTTTATGTCGTAACATTGTTAAAAGCATGGCCGGGTGCCCGAGTGGTTCGAAAACTGTTTGTTTATTGTGATACCGGGACTATTGATCAAGTATGTGGAGTTGTGAAACAATTGATTTAATACCTCAATGGAGTAACTGTATTTTAGGGCGGAACGATATCGACACACCACTTTTCGAAAGTCAAAACTTGCTTTTCATCCTTTTGCACTGTCCAATACTGAACTATTTCTCTTCCAAATAACTCTGGTTAATATTTCTCTTTACTAACCCCTCCAACCCATTGTTTTGACAACAAATCTTCGGTTCTTTTCGGTCCTTTTAGCCAACGTCTTCGCAGTTCTAAACACATTAGGATTATGAATTGTTCTTCATCCATTAGCACATTTATATAGGAAAAGGTCGGCGGCTATCCAAATTCCGCATTATTACTGATAATTCGCTAGTCATTACCGAAAGTGACGTTTTTAAATCTGAGAAGCTAATCAATGTAATATTTTATTTAAGAGAAAAAATCTTGGCTATTCTTTTCCTTAGGAAACTTTATTTCGGAATGAGCTGAAAGGGCATTTTAACCTGATGCCTTTTCAAAATATAATATACAACAACCTGTACTTTTTACAAATTTATTTATTTGTAAGAATGTTGCTCTACTAATATGTTTTTTTTAAATCTATGCATTCTACCTCAACATAATAATTACCTATGGTGTACAAATTATCCATTGGAAAAATAATAAATTACTTAAATGCTTCATAATTATGAATCTATGCTACAGTACATACTCTAAAGCATTTTTACAAAACGGGAAATAAATAACGTATTGATCAGGTATGTGTCAGCCCCCATTCACCGCAAGCAATCAGCCGGCGCGCGGCGGTCTGGAGCTAGCGGCACAGAGCGGAGCGGCAGCGCTCATTAACACTTCTTTAATCAGCATTTGTCCATTTATTAGAAATTTTTATCTTCTTTTTTTAAGATACCTTTATTATCATTAGTTTTATTCTTTATTACTACTATATATCTATTAATTATATGGAAAAGTTACATCCTAAAGAAAAACTAAAGAATTGGTGCTTCTAAATGTTCATATATCTTCATGAAATTCAACACATTACTAGTAGTCTTTCTGCTGACACCCTCCATATTAATAAGCGGTGAAGGTCTACTTACCAAGAGGAAACCGACGTAAGCACCAGAATAACGGTCTAAGTTAGAATATTAGTAATTTACCTGAAACAATAGAGGACGAATTAATGAAACGTTTAGACCAGATTACGAAGCGCCTCTGACGAGATAAATAACCAGCTTAATAGAAAAACATGAAGTAATTTATACAGAAGATCCAGTGAATAATATTAGCCTATAGAATATTTGCTTTGAATTTACGAAAATAGGTGGATTTACTTATAATGTGACTGCAATGCGTTGATAGCGAACCTTTACAAAAACTAAAAGTTTAACTCGCTTGCACTCTACATGCTCAATTAATACGACGGAAAACCGCGGAAAAGTTTTCAGTCGCCTGCTGAGGGGTTGAGGGGTTATTTTTTTTTCTTCTTTAAGTTGCGTGTTAATAAGCTCTAAAACTGTCAATAATGGTGATTGCATTAAAAGTAACAACCACATAAATATAGCCGAACAAAAACCTATAAAAAGATTTCCAGTTGTTCGAAAATGATTGAGATCCGTGCAGAGTTGGTTTTCTTTAAATTGTTATTTTCTTGTGATGTGTTCCGGAGGCGGCTAGGGCATCATTTCCCTTTATCTCATCGGGCTCATTGACAGCAAATTAGATGAATACCCCAATAATGCGGATTATCTTACTATTGGATTTGCTTCCCAAGGAATTGTTTGCAGTAATGTTTGAATTATGAGAACTGGATTATATTATTTTGTTAATAAGGTCAGAATTTTGTCAGAATTAAACATGGAAAACCTAATCAGAATAAGATGTAAAATCTTCTATACGTATTTTCGAATTTCATTCAAGACAGCTTGACGAATGAATATGTACCTACTTTGTAAAACTAAATAATAAAGATAATTTCCACCAAAAGCCCCTGTAGATATCTACTCCGGTTTTCCTATGGATAATGCCGCGTATATGCTACTAGAACGTAGCCCAACAATAAAATTGATTGCAACTCATTATAACGACTCACACGGCAGAGCACGTCGAAGTTCGCTTATAACATTAGTTCGCACATCGCCCGCAACAAACTCCTATTATTGTCACCTTTTGTTCCGCCACAGTCGCAAGTTTAATGACGTCACGACAATCCTATTTTTAGTTTGGTTCAGAAATAAGTTAGTTGTTTAGCAAGCAATAAGTTGGCAACATCGGTGAAAAGAATGTCATTTGTAGTCTGTGCAGGTAATGAAAAGTTGCTAGACTATCCCGCTATGCCGCGGACACTGGAATTGCGATGGAACCGGGAAAGTTCTTTGTTGTTTTTCTACAATATCTAAGTGTATTGTGTGAGTTATAATTATTTAGGTACGTCACAGCATTTAATAGGCAACAGGTGATGATTTATCCATTAACTGATTGCGTTAATTTACCTAATTTTACACCCAAAACTTGGTAAGATAACATTATTAGAATGACATGTCCCTAACTAAATATAACCATTTAGTTTATAAGGCGCACAGTTGAAATATTAACTACCCTAAAGTATTACTACCTTAGACTGCTGTAAATTAGAAATAACTGAAATAAGTGTGAAATTAGCACTACTCACTAGCTCGAACCATTTACGGTTATCTGAAATTGTCGGAATTCAGACAGTAGAATGTAAGAAGCGTTTTCCCAAAACGTTATCTAAGATCCTAAAGCAACATCTACTAATAGCCATAATCTCCACATTAAGGATAAACCATTTCTATACCTATCATCCACACAAATACAGTCAAGAACTGCAATCAGCATACAATAACTTGGCAACAATATAAATTCAGGCGTCAGTCCGAAGCGCGACTGTTCCGAGCGCATAGCATTAGCAAGTTGCTCCTGCCAGACGCGCCGTGATCCACTCGCAACTACTTCCAGACAACTCGAGAACTTTCTAGAACGTGCGAGAACTAACGAATTTATAGCTTAGACACCGTGATGCTAGATAAAGCGCTTGTTTAGTGATAAGGACGAATTGGCAGCGACAATTTGATGGACTGTTGTCGAATTTGAATTTGGTGCTGCCGTTTGATTTTGAGGATTTTTTTATTGTAGTTTTCAAAGGGAGGTTTGGGTAGGACTTCTTAGCAGTATTAAAGTGTTAAGATCCCTAGACAGCACTAGTGTCTTTAAATTATTAAATCAGATCACCTATTTTACTATCAAGCTATTATATTTACGGTAAGTTTTTTTTTCTACTTAATCATTTAACCTATTTCTCAATACCGAGCCCAGGAAAGTTGGAAGTAATATATTAAGAAGCCGTTCGACATACGATGCAATTAGTAGGTTTTTTTTTCAATTGTGGTAGGTAGGACTAGGAAGCAATAAGAAAGTGCTTATTCAAATATTTCATGTACCGATGCTGAAAAAATAAAATGCTGAATATGAAAAAGGAAAAAAAATGGTATACCTACCTTTTTCCACAATACATGTATCACATTATTTTGGTGCTGAAGTGCCAATACTAACGCCTCGCTAAGACCAGTCGACCAAGAAACGATACCATGAGTACATTCAACGATTATAAATATTTTTCTTTGATTATAATCTGTGAAGCGAAGAGAACAGGGGTGTTTGATGAAGAAAAGTGTATTGAACGTGTCCCCACCCTTTCCACACACTTTGAATTCACAAATAAGAATCTAAGTACGAGGGAGTCACGTGAGTGTCACGTTTCACGCGGCTTGAGCACCTCCTCCTTTTTTCCACCTGTTAAAAAGGGGAGTTTATATCAAATTGACCAGCTTAAATTGCCCGCATATTGAAATCACAACGGCATATATAGGGATGATGCCTGGGTAAAAAAATAAATATAAAAAAAACTATTAAGCCCGTCAGTCAGATAACGAAAAAATATTGGTCATTTAATTGCTTTATCATAGTATAAAATCTACATTCTCGTGACGTCATGGCATATTTATCTCAATTTGTATTGCCGTAATTTTATGATTACGTAAAAATCAAAAAAATACGTGTCCAATATTTTTTGTAATCTACCTGACGGACAATAAAACATTTTTAGGCAACATACTCATCATCCCTATTCTTTATTAGACAATTGAAATGACTATACGATACATTTCTCTAACTGTAAAACTACGAATAAGCTAAAACCCTGACAGTGAGACCTTCCCTCAATCAGTGCTGACCCTGGTTCAGGTCTAGAATGGCAAACCAATGCAATTTAAACTTGCCGTCGAGTAATTTAGTGGGCTTAGCGTGTCTGTTGTCGGCTTCCGAGGCCGGGAGGGATCGTCCTGGATTCGATGCTCGCCTCAAACGGTTCTGTTGCAAGCGACTCGGTTGGCTAGATCGGTATCTAGTTGCAATCATTTATTTTTTGTTGGTTGTTAATAATTAAAAAGTTGAAACTCATCAACATTTTTGAGGTAGTTCGATTTCGAGAAATATTTTGTTGATTAAAAGATAATTTTTAATTGCCGTTTCCTTCACTAATTAGGCACCCTATTCCAAGTTTCCACATAAACGGGATCTCAACAAAACTCTTTAATTAATACTGAAAATAATATTCATCTATTTATGACCAAAACAGCCCTATATCTCTAAGATAAGACTACATTTAACAAATTATTGAGAGAAAAGTCAAAAAGGAACCATAATATAATCTACCAAATAATTTAGAGAGAGATTATAACTATAACTCCCAAAATATACATAGACGGGAAATTAACCTGTGTATCATATTTCAAGATCTCAATACTGTAGGTACTGAGCTTAGCTGTACGAGTACGCACAAGTACATGCAAGTATGTAAGCTTAATACTAAGTTATTGCCTGCGCTCGCCTCATCGAGTTAAGTTGGCTAAGTACAAGTTAAACGGTAACACAATCAACCGCGTGCACTGCTACCACAGAATAGATAATAGATACAGAAGGTCGGGTCCACACAGCGAGCGACAATACACACATAGACGCGTACGTAAGTACTATCTCAAACTAATGCTCGGTTTACATTATTCTAGTCCAATAATCCGGTGAAACAATGCAGCGCTTAACTGGGACCATATTATAAAGTATTAATGCAATAATTATTCCACTGCGACAAAAAGGATGGTGCTAGCGGCCTTATATAGCTCCGTCTCGCACTCACACTGGAATAATGGTGGCATTAATATGGCCCGTGGACTAGATGACATCGTCTAATGTCTGACCCCAAAGTAGATATCTGATTAAAGTGTAACAAAGAAACCCTATTCAAGTTAAATTCTAACGCAATGACTTACCAAAGGGATTCAGTATTCATCTGTATTTAGATGGTTTCAATTTTATACATCACCACTTTTTCGAAAAAATATTGTTTTCATAACAAAATTACCGCCGTCAAAAATTGAGGTTATAAACTTGTAAATAAAAAACCTCAATTGTCAAATGAACAACATGTTTACGGTAATTTATAATTAGAATTTCGGGTTCAAGTATTCAAATAATTATCAAAGCACTCAATTTGTAGGTGGCACTGTGAAATTGGCATCCACAGGCACGTTTTCTGATCTATTTGTTAAAATTTTGATCGTATCTGATCAAAATTTTGGAACATACCATACACTATTCCAGTCATTCGTGCTTCTGGAATCATGTAAACCATAAGTCAAATGAATGTCAGTCGTGAGTGCGCTGTCACTCGCCGCACGCGTGTCGGTGTCTGCGCGACTGTTCGCTCGCTGCTGTAGCCGACCTTCTGTCCTGCTGTATATGTATTTGGTGCTACTTCCATTATCAGTAATTAGTGTGTTCTTAGCTTTGTACTTAATTATAACTTAGTATATCTTGCGCTGTCGGGATTGGTTCGAATCCCTCGATACCAACATTGAAAGCCTTTGTAACTATTATGGTTTTAATGAGACAAGAATTATTTGGGAAATAGACAGCGTTTGCTGAAAGCTAATAATTTCAGGGTTGTTTTGGAGTTATACTCGTAGTTATAAATGTAAGGTTTGAAGTTATTCGTATGTGTACTTAATTTATGAGCAGAAGGCTACTTAGGGTAGGTATCTGTATGTATTTTACTGTGTGTACATAAATAATAAAATAAATAAATAGGTTACGAATTAACTATTTCGATTTGAGGAATATTTTACTAATAACCATGTGGATTCCCCCAGAGATCCGATAGATGTACTAACTAGTTCACAAATGACGTTAACCAAATTAACTTAACTCATTGACATTGCGGAACCACACGTCCTACGTTGTAATTTCGTAAGCCCTAAACAAACTAGTTAAGCCTAAGAACTATAAACTAAGTTACGAGTATTCTGCGATGCAATCAACAAAACTGTAGCAAGACGTAGCAGTGACAATTAAATGGTAATTTATTTGTAGAGCCGTCGCTACATCGCTATATATCGCTCTACATCGGTCTAAGTCACTGTACATTGCTCTTTGTAGAGTGGTAGAGCGCCTAGAGAATATCCGGCTTACTCAGAGTCTACTGAGGACCAAACACTTGCACTAAGTGCCGTAAGAATAAGTGAAACTTCAATATGTATATTTAGTAAGTGTTGTTTAAGACGCCGATATATGCCAGTGGCCTTGAGTGGTTAGCTTGCGTGTTCTGTACTGAGCTCACGCAACGCGTCGTACGTCCAGCCAGTAATAGGACTCGCCCATCAAGGAGCGCTGTCCCAAATAGACGTATTATTAATTTATTATACATAAAAAGTTAAATAATAATTAAATTGTAAAATTTTCAGAAAATACGCTTGATAGATTTTGCGTGATTCTCGGTTTATTTTTCGCGTTAGACATAAATTTACAAATTAATTACACTGTGTAATATAAACATAAGTACCTAATCTAAAATATTCACAGATTAAGTTATTAAGAAAATGCGCTTATTTAACATATAATTTTTCCAATTCATTAACACTACTCGTTTAGACGGGATCTTCGGTATACAATTATTAAAAATCGGTTAGTGTCGCCTTAAGACTTCTGTCAAACTTTTCTCTCGAATTTTGATGAGATGTAAATTAATGATTTTTATAAATTTTAGTATGGCACCGAAACTGAAGGATGGTTGAAAATACCGTAATGTAAGAATTCACCGGGGGTAACAATGAGTAGCAGAACTATCAGGTAAGAAGATGGCATCCAGCGTCCTTTACTAAAACTCCCATTTAATGCCAGAACTGGAAACCACTGAAACCAGCACCAGTTTCGTGATAAGCTACGTTATTATAATGTTGTTAGTATCATACTGCGCTAAGAAAACACGTCATTGTCGTTAATGATAGTAAGTAGGACAAAGACAAATGACCCGTGGCCTATTCTATGCTAGAAAACACTAAGCTTTCCTGTCTCGCCTGATTGAGCCCACCAATATCAAGCAAAGCGTTATCACACCAATAGTGGCTACCTCAAATCACAAATTTCCAGTAGGTACACAATTACATCTGCAAATGGTAATACGCAGAGACTCACATTGCAGATCACCTGCATTTTCATATCGTTAATAATGAATGGCCCGCGCCTGGCGCCGGCCGGTCGCCGCCGCCGGCTGCTAGTTTCCATTGTAAATGAAGATATTTGCTTACGGGAGTAAGCTGATCAAATTAAAGGACCTCTCCTATATTATACGTGTTTGTATTAGACCAAAGTGGACGGATTGGGGTTTTATTGAGTAGGTTTAGGTGAGTCAACTAAATAAATTGGTCTTACTAAATAGCAGTTGTCCTGGATTAACACAAATCGAGTTGTGTAAACAAGCGATTCTGAGAAGCCACTATAAAGAAAATTCCAAATTGTTGTTTAACTGAGCCCTTTAAGAAAGCAGGGTAAACCAAATTAATTGCTAGCTAAAGAACCATAGGAAGTTAGGACAGTAACTACAAACATAATGGATTTACATCTGATCAATAAAAGATTTAATTTCATTACACAAATTTTTTATATCACGTCGTTCCATCAGTATCTAGACCCAAGTTTCCCTTTGGAAGTAGTCGCGAAGACAAAGTACCGCAGGAACTTATTTTAGTCAAAACAAAATAAGCTTAACGACCCAAAAGCGGCGCGTCCCCCTCGCCCACTTCCAACTCTATTCAAAATAATTAAATGGCGGAAATCTTCGAGGGCTATTGAACAGCACGTTTCCAATAAACGGCTCGCAACTCGTAACTGTTACCGCTGGTAATTTGCGGGAACCTACAGGTTATAGCAACTCGCTAACAAAGAGGAGCCGGGAACCAATTATATGGCGTAATGACTTGTACGTCTATTTTCAATAGCTTGTGTGTCAGACTTGTAATTTGTGTGCCGAAGAATGCAGGGTCCGGACTTCGGAAACATTTACGCGAAAATTGGAAACGTTTTTAATATTTTTCCAATTTATGGGCTTGATAGATTTTTGGGAAAGGACATTGTCCTCTTGGGTGGGGCAGTCTGAGTTGGTTAATTGGAAAAAAAAATGATATCATTATAGGTAATGATCTCTAGCACTAGCCAGTTTAAGACATAACATTAAAGAAAGTTCTTTAACGCTGTACGCATTATTGTATTTCCAATTTTACGCAGATTGTAATAAAACCAGTCCGAACACGCGACTTCCTACAATCATGAGATAGGTATTACATGTAACTTCCATGTATACAAAAGCAAGCTAATTATGTATTTGAACTGTGAAGCAGATCCTTTAGTACTTGCTTTGATAAAATAATTAACATTTCACTTGCTTCCGGCGATTGCCACTGAACACATAGATGCGAAGATCTCTACTCAACATAGACGTCAAGCCCACATAGTTAGACTTCAAGCAAAATAATACCTTAGTTGCTAAAAGCTCTGTAGCAGAATCATAACGCAATCATCTGAAAATTTGGATAATCTTCAAAAGCTCTTGATCATGGCAGCATCCTGATATCTATTTTGGTAAACCTGGCTTAATGGTTCTCAGAGACAATTGAGTAGGCACGGTACATTTAAAATATCAAACTATTCAAACAGATTGGTGACCACATTATGTTATTATATTATGAGCACGAAAAAAAAATGCTAACAAAATCTTTAACAAACTTTTCACAAACCAGTTCAGTCCTGTGGTCCTTTTGTAGGTACTTGTTTAGTGGTCAGAGTAGGTGTACATATTGCCGATGTTATTATAAAAATCACAGCATAGATATTTCTTGGCAACCAGCCTTTTTTCTATACCAACGATATTTTTACACTTTATTTACAGTAGAAAATAAACAACTTGTTTTAGAAAAAGTTTCTATAAAAATAAAGTTATCCTTTATAAAAAAGTATGAAAGGCATATTTTTCTAACCACTCTGGAGGTACTCGGGTTGTTTACTAACAAAAAAGTAAAATTAGTTTCTTCTTTCTTTTCTACTAAATGAGAACATTTCTTGGAGACACATATGTCCAGCAGTAGACAACGAAATAATGGAAAGATGTCTTTCGTTCCATACCCTAAACTTCAGTAAAGAACACGAAAGCTTTTCAGCAATATTTCTCAGTCGTAAGAGTTTTGTGGATCTTCCATCTTTATCGGTTCTCACGACGCCCTAGGGAAGAGACGAGGCAATGTATTCAGAACCCACAACATTTATTTATGTGTCGTATATGTAACAACTATGGAGTTATAAATTGGTTGGTGTGAGACCATGGGGTCTCACACCAACTGAAATAACTAAATAAGGCTGAATAATTTAGCATTGAAATAAGGCACTTTTTCTGTGTACGCTCGTTCCATCCTCAGTTCAAACCTCATCCATCGCTTTAGGCGAGATCGAGGTCAAGAGCATGTCCATTTCGCAATTTGTATTTTAAATAATGGAAAAAGGCACTTCTTTGGTCTACACAACCTTTTGTATTACTTACAGAGTTACGCTTGAGATACTTATAAAGTGCAAACAAAAACCAATAATTTGTTGCTTACATTAACATAGTTCAAGAAAATGTCGCTAGATGGCGTTATTAAACGAACCGGTCTCGAGCGAGCTGAAGTTTTTTCATAAAACCTCGTCTCAGCGGTTATAGTTAAACGTTTTGCTTCGAAAATAACGAACACAGAGAGCACCTGTCGTTTACGAACGCAGACTATTTCCCTTATATCTGTACATTACATTTTAGCGTCGCCCTGGAATCGAACTTTGGTCCGTCGTAAAACTTAAGGGTTTGACGTAACCCGCTTAAATCATTTTTATGATGGTAAGAATATTTTCCTTTTTTGTAAGAATGTTGGTGTTGATGTAGTTTCGGAGTACACTATGTAAGGCGTAAGGGCGGGAAGGGCTATAGGGCTATTTATTACTGAATGTAATTTTTTTTCGTAATAAATATATCGGCCGAATAGCCAGGAGCTGTGGTCTCATTAGCACCGCAAAACCAACAAATTAGTTCGACATACCTCAGGTGGTTTTATACCCACTCGGACCACTCCCCAACCAGCAGGCTCTAACCAATATTAATGTATTTCAAACAAAATTGTCACAACATTGCCCGAACAGAATCTAAGATCTTAATACTACTAACTTACCTGGGCTTAATATAAACCTCGGATAACGAAACATAAAGGCCCTGGGACACAACACAGGCGCGGGATCCCGGAGATATTAAAAATTCGACCAGAAACAAAAGCGCCCATAATTTTGCCGTAAGCCGCTGTCGGCACCTAAATAAGTATCAACTTTAATACTAGCGCCGGTCTCGTGGATGCAGGGGTTATTAACATCGCATTGAATAAAGGATTAGTGAGTGCAACGGACGATACGATAAGAGACGTAGATATTTTTGGAGGACAGTAGTTAACAAAATATTGGTCGGTTCCGTTCATTTTGAGTACCTACTATACAGGCTTTATCTGGATGGCTTTGCCAACTGACCTCCACGAATGTTATAAGTTAATTGCATAATTATAAACATAACATAACATCACGCCTGTATACCCTGAAGGGTTAGACAGAGGTGTACCTATAGTACACCCATCTTTCGCCAGCTATTTTTAAGTCCCATTTAGTGGGCGATCCTATTGACAGAGAGATAAAAAGAGATAAACACTATTTTATATTCAGAAGAATAGAAAAATGTAGAAAGTCAGCTCGCAAGCTGACAGCGCCGGCTGGATGTGAACTAAGTAGTTTTATTAATCTTATTAACAAATACGCCATTTAGAGCCATATTAGACTATCATATAAATATGATCAGAGTCATTTTTATATGAAGAACCTATGACGGTAGGTATATAATAACTACATATGATGCATATTGTCTATGGTCATAATTAAGGGATCCTAATTGACAACAAGCGTACAAATATGATCATATCCGTCTAACCTCAAAAATGGCCAAACACGGCTAAATCGTTATCCATCTTGTGAAAATGAAGAACGGAATTTGACAGATAATGTGAAATCATATTTGTATGATAAATATATAATAGTATAATTGGGGCCGTGTTCACACGACGATCTCTCACAGTACCACAGTACTATGTACAATTGTACATGATTGTGTTGTTATGATTCGTTTCTTTGTAATTTACGACTTTGTATGAGTAGCACGTCTGTTCATTAGGTATAATACAGATTTCTGTTTTATTTTATTTTATGTGTTTGTTGCTGACAGTGAAGTGTTATTGATTGTTTATGAATATTTTAAAAGCCTTATTTGAATATGATAGGAGATTGACGTAGGTACTTATTTTAACAGGCACAGCTGCAATGACACATAGGTATACAAAATAAATAATGTTCCTTATAATTAAATGTTATAACCACGTCACATAATGATTTAAACTTAAGTATGAAAGAATGTAACTGAACAAACATGAAACCTTAAAAAAATATCACTCCCAAATACTCTGTAGGTACCACAAACGACCCTCTTCAGGATTACGCTATTAACACTTTCTCAGAAACACATTTCCATCGAATTTGGTTACCAAAACTTAATTAATAAAAAAAGGCTTATTGAATAGCTGAACGAGTGCTAACCTTAGGATCGAAATCAGATTATAATCTAAACTTCTTTTCTGTATTATATAACTTAATGCGATGGCTTTCCGGGAAGTTTAAATTGGATAAAATTGGAGCGGCGCAGGTCTGGAGTCGGGGCACACTGTTAGCTTAGACATCATTCTAAGTTCGTGTTGAGTCTGGGGAGTGACATACAGCTGGGTATACTAAACGGCTGGATAACTTTGTATTTGAAGACTATATGATAAGTTTTTACAAAAGCAACATTTATGCGTTCATGCTTATTTTTTTATTATGAGTGGTAAGAACTCTGTGCTCAAAAGAATTCAGAACTAAACATTTTTTTCACTGGTTCTGTGGCTCTGATTCTGATTTAATTCTTCTTCAAATACAAACTTTTATAACAACAAAAGCATCACCCATACATAAAAGACATTGCTTTCTCGGCAAGGAAATCTTCACTTCATTCTATGAGCATTGGAACAACTCACTCATATTAATTTCCACATCATTAAGGTACACCACCTTCACTCACTTCCTCCTTAGTTAGGTACAACATTCACCCTATATACGGTATTTTCTACTTCTTCCACGTGTACTTCAGATTCTATTTCTTTATGATGTTCATAAAAAAGAATATAACTAACTTTTTCCTCTATTAAATGTTATACCCTAATGTTAAAGGTGTCAATAGTATAATTTACGTGTTGAAACTTTATTATCAAGACCCAGTCTTGTGCCTGAGATTGTCTCAGTCAGTTGAGCTCACGTTGAACTATCAAGTAGGTACAAATCTGCGTGGCCTACGTTTTGAGCTGAGTCTTGTTTAGCATTCTGTCCACGACAGGTGGTCTAAGTTAGTGCGCTGTTGACCCACTTGGGAGAGCGTGCTGTGAAGCAGCTCCATTGTTTCCGGAGTTTACACCTTCATTATGGAAAAGTTTGTTTCTTTGAGTAATTTAGTTTTATTGGCAACACTTGACAATTAATACAGTAAAATATGTGTGACTATAGCCAATAGTTTAAGACGGGTTAAATTCGCTACGAATCTCAAACTGTTGATATATCAACATAATTTCATAAGTAGTAAATTATGTTGATATATCAACATAATTTACTACTTAGTTTGAGATTGGTAGCATACATCGATGTCAGCCGCGTCTCCAAGGCCTAAAAACTTTACCATGACTTAAACGAACAAATCGATCATTTACTTGATGACAGATAGTAAACAGTCTAACAAGGAAGTAGAAATAAATTAGCAATAACATTATTTTATCGCCTTTTAACTTCATCAAATCCCTCTCAGCACAGAGCAACTGACAAACAAAGGCTCCGGGGCGCCGCCGGAAGCGGACAATGGACACGTACACTTCCGGTAGCACGTTGCACTCCACGGATCCAGTTATCTCACTTGAGATACGGCTCGATTTGCCAAAGATATTGTTCTATTTGCGAGCACCCGATTGTTAATTGTTCGCAAATATTTGCCAGGATGAGCAAGGAAATTGCAGAATATATTTATGGTCTTTAAAGTCGAGTCGTCCCGGGTTCGAGTCTACTTTTCGCGTTGAGGAAAGGAAAATACCAAGTGGATAAGTTGTGTTACAAATATAACGAAAGTATCATTTTATCGTAGTATAATCATATCCTACTAAGGAAAAGTGAAACCCCTATTAAGAAAAAAAATAAGTGCTAGGTTCCCTAAGTTTAAAATAGACCTTGCTTAACGACACCACTGAACTGTCCGAAATAAAATGTGATGACCCCTGAAAGTCCGTTAGTAGTGTTAGCTATTTGTGCTTATTCTCACCCGGGGATGTATGACCACCACGATCAGCACCAAACTTCCTGAGAGCATCTATTACCGCACACCTCCAGTTCAATATCTCCTCTCCTCCATATTATAATCATATAGCAGTTCCCAAGGCGTATCAGCAGAGGTATCACGTCGTATCATCGACAGCCATTGTTCTGGCCTGGCTTCAATGATTTCTCATGCAAATCAGGCAGGTAGACACATGCTATCAAACTGAGATGCTGTTTGACGGCTTTGTTTTAAGTCCATTGATGTTTTGGAGGTGTGACGTGGGAAGTATAATACCTTGGAGAAAGCGCAGTGGATATAGATTTCTATTTTTTCTTGCAGGTGTTTTATGGGAGATGATTAGTCTTCAAATCCATTTGTGGTGGTGTCTATTGTAATTCTGGCGTATTTTTAGGGTTCCGTACCTCGAACCCTTATAGGATCACTTTGTTGTCCGTCCGGTCTGTTTTCTCAGGATCGCGTGGAGGTATTAAGCTGGAATTTATATCACATACTCAGGTCTACTGTCCCTTGAATCTGTGAAAAAATCTAACTTCTAAGCCAACGCAATCAAAAGATACAGCCGTTTATGCCGCAAACTTCCGCAAATTTTCGACACTCGCAAGGGAATCAAAACCTACTGGGTACCTACTTCCCGTGAACTCAGAATCTTGAAATTTGGTACAAAGCAACGTCTAATAGCACAGATAAATTAAAAATTGCGAAAACCGTAAATTTTTAGCTACATTATAGAATAAAAATATTTTTAATAATTTTAAACTTCACGGTTTAAAGGTGCGCGAGTCTGACTCGCACTTGGCCGGTCTTTTTTAAGGCGGAAGAATTATGTTCGTTCATTTTATTTCTACCTTCCAAACTGGTGTAGTAATCCCGTCAATATATTTAAGATATTTAAAGTTTAATGTGACAACATTTGCCATCTTATTATAGAAGTTGGTATCGTTAATGGACTGTTAAGAAAAATGCAATTCAATTCCAACTGCAATATTTAGTTTCCAAGCTTTTAGGCAAGTTTGTAGAGAATATAGAAGTTAACTGGAAATCCTAATGCACGTAGTGACGAGTCGTTGCGAGTTATCAACGATTGTTTGTTGCGAGTTACACGACTAGAGGCTGCTGAAGACAACCTTTATCTTCACCAACGTTTCTCTACTTTAAAACCCATTACTTTCTGTACTTCTACATGATTTAGATAGTTGTATAAACTCTTCAATGTATTGTGACGCGTGAATTCCTTCGTGGATCGAATATATTCGGGATCTCGTTGAATAATGGAGAGTAATTTGTTCATTAGGCTCAAAATCCCCATTAGTTAATCCGTCTGAAGTTTGTGAATTGGGACAGAGTTGTTTTGGAACCCTCATGGTTACTGCCTCTATGTTAGATAGAATGGAGATTCTATTAGGTAAGGCGGGGTAAACTACGATGAATTAATTTATTTGGTTTTTGACAAATGTTTTCTTAATTTTGGTAGGGGTGTATTAGTCTGTAATTAAAATAAAACCAAAATTTACCAAAAACCCACATATTTGGTAATAAACTGAAAAAATGATCCCTTGAAGCCGAAAACTCAAAGAAGGACCAAACACGACTGACCTATTTCTTGAACATTCTTACTAACCTTAAAGACTTGTAGGTCAGATAAATAGTGTAAAGTTACAAGGACAGGCGCAACAAGTGAGACAGAAACACACATTTGTCACGGCGCAAATAAACTAAGGTGACGTTAAATTCCAACTGAGTTTATAACAACTATTCGTCTCGGTCCGGCCCCAGACAATAACGGAACAGGGATGGATTACAAGTTTTGAACAGGTTCTAATGAAACTATTAAATACTAAGCACTTAGGAAGTAGAAACATGATTACTAAGTAATCCTTTATAAGGATATATACCTCGTGACGTTTAGTAACGTCTGTAGACCATATATACAGACCATATATATAGTCTGTAGAATTTTGACCATGAATGAAAGAATAAGAATAATTTATTGGTCATTTGTTACAAAATAAAATTCAGAAAATAGTGATATTGTATGTTTACTCTAACTTATTAAAACAGTGGTCCCCAAAATAGGCAGCGCCTGTATCTTGGGGGAAAAAAAGAATGAAAATACGTTTATTTGCGGTACACATGACGCAATAAAAAGAACACAACATAAAAAAAAAGATTTTCCGGGAAGTTCTGTATAGTATTTTTGAAATATAACTAGTCCTCAAGGCATTTTCCGGAAAATTTATGGATTTTTCGAGAGATAAAAAAATATTTTTTTACGGAAAATAGAGGATGTCCAAAACCTGCAACGCGCTGAGCTCGCACATTACTTAGCCACCACAAAGGACACTAGCGCAAAACCCCTGGTACTATCTCCAAAATCAGTGCTGAAATATGCATCCTCTAACGTCCCTGCGCCGTCCCTGCACGTTATTCAATACACGGCACAATATACGAGGGTACGTGAGCTCACGAAATTGTGCCTTTTATAAATGCACCTCGGCAACTTTTGTTGCCAGGATGATTTACCTGTGTGCCCACGTGTTTATGTGGAGATACTAACACTGTCCGCGCACTTATCTTGTGTTATCACCTTTTTTATGACCATTTGTTTTATTTATGGACTGCTGGTGTTTTTATTAAACGGTATTTGTTATCGTTTTGCGTCAATATTTTATTTAAATGTGAATGAACCACTTATTACAAATATTGTCCTTTTTACAGTGTTTATTTATATAAAATATATTCTGTTGCTCTGTCCCGAACAAAGTAACGCCATCTACCGTCAATAAACACAGCCTTTCCAATAAGAGCTCCGAGTAAATCAGGGTCGGGTAATCACTCGCGGGTATTGGCGCCCGACCGGAAATGAGCTGGCGCTACGTCACACGTCGACGTCACTTCCGCTCCGACGCACGCGCCATTATCCGCGCCGCGTTACATTCGATGCGGCTGCAACGTTAATTCTTGTCTGTGATTGATCGGTACTGCTTTTGTCTGCATTTGTTTATTAGGGTATTATCTGGTGATTTAATATTGTGCTTTGTGAGGGTTTATTTACAGTGTATGTTTATTTAGAATAATTTCTGGTGGTCCTTGGGTACGAATAAAAATATTTTATTATAATCTTCCTACTGGGGATCAGAAACCTGGATGAAGAATGATAGAGGATTTATATCAGCTAATGTAATAAATGTCTTAGGACACTAGCTGAACAAAGAACCAAAATCTATCATGAATTTTGTAGCACTCACACTGCACTTCAAAATTACAGTGCATAAAATGAAAAGCAATACTTTTTTGAAGGAAATTTCCACGACAAATTATAACTTAGATCATGCCATAGCTTCATAATGTACGTCCTTGATCAGCGAGCGTGACGGTAAATAATAACAGATACAATCATAGCAAATTAGCGTAATTGTATGATAGCACTCATCAAACTCATCACGTTATACTTACTGCGCCTTCATAGGGAACCATAGTGATGGGCTTTCCCGTGAGACTGTCGGAAAGAAAAAACTAAAGCCTCGAATACACTAGGGGACAAATGTTGCGGAACATGACGCTACGTGTATGTCCCTAGACACAGGACAGGGACATTCACGTGGTTGTCGCGGAACATTTTGCAGGCCACACCAGTCACTAGTCAGAGTTTATAAAAAAAATGCCCGAGGAGGTTGTGGCAATTAGTGCTGCAAATTATATATTTAGAGCAGTTCAGCAAAACGAGAAGTGGTGGATGCGAAATAGTGCGGCTCTGACTCGCAACACGTGCTCTCGCTCTTGGAACGGGAGCTAGCAACATATTCCGCGTCACGTAAATGCGTCTCAAGATGTTGCGTGGCATATTGAGGGAGATATTGTCCTTTAGGGATTCGCGGCTTTAATCGTTGGCAGTAATTAGGTATCAGTGAGTCAGCGAACATCAATCTATCTCTCACAGCGGTAGGAAAAGATGTTATAGCATGAAATAAGATGATCTTAATAATGTGTGTGTGTGTGTGTGCGTATGTGTATAGATTAGTAGTATGTAATTATGGATTTTAATCTGAAATGTTTATTTATTATTAATATTTAATAATATTTGTTTTTGCCATAGCTGGGAGGAAGGTGCTTTATGGGACGACAATATCATAATGAGAAATATGATGCCAATAATCATTTTACGTGATCACAGGCAATTTCACAAGGAAAAGTAAGTCCCAGCAATATATGTAAATAGCTAATCTTACAACAATGGAAGCAGGAAGCGAATCTCATCCGTGTCATCTGTACACGTGAACGGAAACTCGTTGCCATATCAATTACCGATAAATGTCCCGATAAATACGACGATTACTATCGTGTAGCCAGTAAACAGGTTGGAGATGACCGTGAAATGTTGGTCCTTAGGTACATCATGTTCTGATGGATACTTTTGTATCCATCAGAACATGATTGAACACGAGTTGTTTGTCATATAAGACCATAATCTTAATGTAAATAATTATTATTTTGACTCTCAGTAAGTACTTAAAATATGAAAAACACTTGGGACAACGTTTGCGTCATCTATTTGCTAGAACATGGTTTCTTAGTATAATTTTGTATGCGGAAATATGGTGTTTCTTTGATTCAAGTGAAACATCTTATTTCATCCTGCAATCTATTATTACACGCTCGTTATGAATTCATACAGAAAATTAAAAACATACTTCAAACAATATTTTCCGCTCCGCCGATCAGAGAATCGTTAGGAATTTCCATTACTTCCCAGATAAGGTAATGAGTGACGCGACAGAAGAATGCGTTACACCCGCTACCCGCTGTGAGTGGCGTGGCTTATGCAGAATGTATCTCAAAAAGGGTTGGACCACAGTAATGAATGGCAGCGAGAGTATGAGCGAGAGCGATACTTGGCATTAGCGCAGTCTTGTCTGTTGTCAAAAAGCATCGTGACTTAAAAACGGTTTAATTAGATTTTTTTCCGCAAACAGCAACATACTTCTTCAACATAAATCATTTCATTCTTGAAACATAAATTATTGGTTTTGACACTAAATATGTGGGTATGTACTTAGGGGTAGGTACCTACTGAAAAAACCAAGTGTACTTAATATTTATCACACAGTTCACACAAAATGGTACAATGCTACCAGAATTCAATATTTGTAATCGTATGCCAAGTAGGTTAGGACGAAAGGTGTTAAAAACTCTCGGAGCATTCCATAGTAAGCACGGTGACATGGTAATGAATGACAGGACAAAAGAATGCACAATGCATAGCGTCGCAGTGAGTGGAATGGCTTTACGAACGAGTCGACAAGACACGGCTATGTTGCGGATGAAGCACTGTGATAAACGACAGCAGGTAACTTCTCATAAGCGATAGCGATTTTCAAAGACAAATTGTTACGTCTAATAAATTAAAGCTGGAAGTTTTTGTTTGTGTGCTGCTATTAGCTTCTATACAAGTTTATGAATGAATACTTCGTTTCGATTCTAGGAATATTTTTTCTGGGAAAATATCAATTTCAACGATCTCACAAAGGCAGTTTTTTTTTTATTACTCTAATTGTCCATTTTTTCTCGCAACTCCAGTTTTAGGGAAACTTATTCAATGTATTTAATTAAAACGTAGGTTTTATAATAGCCAGTCATCGTTGCTTAAGTATTTATTCACAAATTGTCAACCTTTCTATTGTTTCTTACTTAGTACTTGTATTAGGTAATTGAAGAGTAATGAATTCTTCTTAATTTTTTATAATTTACCAGCTTATTTAGTTTTGGGCTGACAACGTTGAATAAACTGTTGTGCCATCGACACGACGAAGAAGAATAGGCAATATTTAACTGTTATGTACTGTACAGCTTTAACAATCGTTACGGGTAGCCAGACGCACGAAAGCCCTAATTGCTTAATACACGATCAATAAGAATCAGAATCGTTTTGAAACAGATTGCTAATCCATTGCTTCATAAGTTCGAAAAAAAAAACTGCTCAACAACGTAAATAACGCAATGAATGTTGCTGAACTGTCAAAATGAAACAGATTAGTCGTAGGTAATCGTTTACGGAAATGTGTTGCGTAATCAGATAGATGTTTTGCCAAGGGGCATCGTTTTAACCAATAACTGGTGAGGACAGATAGGCAGTCGGTCCATGTAAAATACTGGTGTTCAAATGCATCCGGTTAGACTGGAAGCCGACCCGATATTTGGGACCAGGCAGATGATGAATATCATCATGTACCGTACAGTAAAATTGTTTGTTTTCTCTAATAGTTCCTTTTCTCGACCGCTTTCCTATCATCACTAAGTCCACTACCGTTCAAGCACAAGGAGCGAATATTAAAACCCATCCATGAAGAAAATGTTAGCAAAATGCGGTGAGGCACCGCGCAATTTTTAAAATTGTCCTGCTCCAAGTGTCTCGTGGAATTGCGTCTCAATATGGCGTCTCGATGTTTGTCGCGCCACTCCTTGCTGAATCATAATTTTTTGTATGGAGATTAATACATTTATAAGAAAACATGTGTCACGCTGCTAGTGTTGGCCTTCTGTAGAAAGCTTAGTTATAGTTTGTTGCGGTTAAAAAAGACAAGTGTAAGCTCTCTTGCTTCAGGTTCGATAATCTTTTTATTTTAGTTTGAACTATACAAATTAAAGTGCAGTTTTCTAGGAATTAATTTACGAGATATTTCAACATTATTAAGAAAATATTCAATGGGTTATTTTCTTAGTTATATAACGGTTGCTAATAAGGACCAGTTTTATCCGCTCCCAAAGAACCGAGGGACCAATTTGACCTTATTTCTTCACATCTCATCCTCTTATCTAAACCAGACACGAAACGGAATCCCCAGTACACTAGGCCATAAATCATTTTCTTAGCTGCTCACAAAAAGTGCGGGTAGTAAGAAAAGTGCATTAGTACCGCATCCGCCGGGAGCCGCGCCGCGGATAAATCTGCTGCAGATGCGTCTAACATCCGGACACAGAGGTAAGAGGCTGGAAGGAACTGTTGCGTAAAATCTGGTTGTAACAGTGTACTACAGCTGAAAATCAGCGCAGTGGTAGTACCAAGTGTTGTCATCTGACGTTATCCTGAGCTGATACCTTATTAAATACATTTTTTTTTTGATGTTTTATTTTATCTATACCAATAAACGCTATTTCTTTTTTTTAAAGATATCGGTTGAGAATGCTTGTCATTTAATAAAATTAGAGCAAATGGTTATTCTGTGTCAGACTGTTAATAATGCGAAAATTTATATATCTTATTCTTATTTCGTATCTGATTTGAAAGGTAAGCTCAGAATAAAACTTTACGATCGAAATGCGTAAAAATAATAAGCGATTCCCGTTTCGCGCCCACTCTAACTCTATTTACTAGGTATTCGAAGTAACTGAAGTACCAATAACGAAAAAACAATTTTCTCGACTGGAACAATTTACGCATAAAAATAATCCTTGACACACTTCCCAGTACTTGAAATGGCGATAGGGAAACAATCACGAACATGTCCACGGTTTATTAAACAACGATATCAACAAACAAATGGAAAACCATATTGCAAGCTGTTACTTACAGATTTGAAAGCATTTTTATGGTCTTAAAGTACCCACATTTAGATTTATGTGTTATAAGTCTTATACGGTATTGACTGAAGGTTTGGTGGCAGTCAGAAGATCCTTATTGCATAGTTAAGGACGTAAGGGCCAAAACATTTGACCTACAAAATTTGGTCCTTCCACCCATTCCTTCCATGGTCTCTAGAGCGTGGTGCAGCGGCTAGCAGCATGTTGTATCAGACAGCATCGCTACAACTGAGTTATTGTCATTCGGTAATACCGTGGCAATACCACGCTGATATCTACCGAGTACAGACGGACTGAAATATTGCTTTTTGTACGCAGATTAATATACTGACGGCCGCCTCCCGCCGTTCCGACTGTCGCGGATCACAATACTCGCGTATGGGTCTGTTTTCAATATTAATTTTCATGTGCAGTTTAAATTGGTGATTGATTTTTGAATTGTTTCATGACTGCCCAAGACGGAGTGTAATGTTTTCAGAGTTCATGTGTGTATGTGAGTTCTTGGTTCCACCATAACTTTTTAACGCCTGAACAGATTTGCATGTATGGGATATCGATGGAATACATAATCCTGAGTGACATAGGCTATTTATAAGGCGGCAGTCTGGCTCCATTTTAAAGGCGTAAAAAAATCTTCATTTATACAATAGGGTACCCAATTGAAGGCCATGATTCCAAAACTATATAATTTATTTGCAAACATTGTACATAGGTAGGGAGTACATGCAAAACAAAAATTTCATCCCCACGCCATCCACGCCTCACCGTGAGCACCTTCAGTGCTTAAACATAAAGCCACCTAGCAAAACATGTTTTAAATTAAACCTTGTCACTAAAATGTTTAAAATACCTAAATAATTATTAATATTAAAAACCTTTAGAGGGCATGAGGAACAGGGTGTAAAGTACACTCATCCACCATAGAAAAGGGAGGATCCTCCAACCAGACGGGTGTTGTGTCTGGCGGGCCGACTGCCCGACTGTTGATGATGGATAGTCTTATATATGTCGTTCGCGCGATAAACTCTAATTGCGCGATGCAGGATTTGTGTGACGTCATGTCTTTGATGCGTAGTTCGTATGTGGCCGTGTAACCGCTACATCACTCCCCTCCGGAGACTGGAGGTCGATAGTGGGCTGAGTCTTATATCTTGCGATGCTTCACAGTGCCAGCTAAAGTTCCAGTGAGTCGGAACCGGGTGCCGCACAGTTCGCGGTGAGTCGGAACTGTGTGCGGTGATTGCGGCAATTGTGGCGATTGAGGTGATTGGTGATGTCATGTCTTTGATGCGTAGTTCGTATGTGGCGGTGTAACCGCTACAAACCCAACAGTCTGCCAAAAAATATACAAAGCGAAAGGACATTTTACTCGCTGACTAAACAGCTATCTAATCACGCAACACATTTCCGTAAACGATTACGACAAATTTGTTTCATTTTGACAGTTCAACAACATTCATTGCGTTATTTACGTTGTTGAGCTGTTTTTATTTTCGAACTTATGAAGCAATGATTAGCAATTTGTTTCAAAACGATTAAAATTCCGATTGATCGTGTATTACGTAATTAGGGTACTTACAGATAAATAAAATTGTCATTGCAGTTCGGGGACCTCTTAGATTAAAAAGTGTTTCACACAACGACATAACGATCCCCCGACGGCAATGACAATTTTATTTATCTGTTTAGTCAAGGAGTAGACCCATTCGCTTTGTATATTATACAGATGAACTAATACACAACTAGTTAGTTTTTTACTTTTTAGTACGTTTTTTGACAGGGCAGTTGTTTTTTTTTGGTCAATCCTTTTCGGAACAGAGAACTCATTATTGGAAACGACGTTTGGACTTTCAGCCTTGAAATATAATTTTGATTCAAAGATCAGTACGCATTTATTACTCTAAGGCTAAGCAATATAACTATAGTAACCAAAGACTTCAATTATCAACACGCCTCATACAAAATATCTACCACACAAACTCCACAATCAACTGACTAATGAACTGAACCAAACTCCTAATACGAAATGGCAAAGCGCAATCACCGAGCGTGCTAATCGCATATGAGATCTGTAGCAGCTAGTCAGCATCCCTAGAGGAATGGACCGTCCCGGGACCACGTCATCTCCGGCGCAGCCTGAATTATCTACGAGACGGACCAAGTAAGATGGCGCCAGATAATTGGAAGGTAGAATGAAGCTTAAATTTCGATTGAATGGGATTTGAAAATGACTGACGTGGTCCTGGGAGTCGCAGTCAATCCTAGCACGAAGAACCCAGTACTTACTTTGTAGGGTAACAATTTGTTTTTCTGGGGTTTAATAACTCTTTCGTTTATGAATCACATTTCTTTTGATCGATCTCAGGGATTTTGACACTAAAATGCGTAGTAAATAACAGTTTGTCATAATATGAGAAAAAGCGCCAAATACTTCTTTCTACCAATTTTAAAAAACATTTACAACTGCTACATTACTAAACATTAAACATTTTAGTTCGTTACCCAATATCTTTAAGAAAATTACGCACAAAGACTAATTGTATTCATTTTAAACTAAGCTCAGAATAAATAGGAGCCATTTAACAAAAGACAATATTTGGCAGCCTCTTACAAGTTAATGTTATACTGTAGAAATAATCCCAAAGGACCAAGAATCTGGAATATGTTAAAAATATTATAATATCTACGATTCTTTAAAGGAATCTACAATTCATTGAATAGAAAAACTTTCTCTGCAAAGTACCTAACCTGTGACGAAAAAATCTCTGAAAACTTCAAAAGGAGTAATTGAATTTGACGCCATTACTATTCACAATTCAATTCAATTCAAAATATTTTATTTCACATAAACCTACAAGGGCACTTATGAAACGTCAGAAGCTAGGTGCACGGTTCCAATTGGTCGTTTCCTATGGAGAAGAGCCGGCAAGAAACTCCACGGTTACTCTTTTAAAAATAAATGGTATTTACAATCTTTTCGAGTTACAGTGTTTATAGGTATGAGAGGACACTGTAGGCCTATCAACAAGTACCAGGTACTTAGCAAGATAGAAAACGATCGACAGATCTAAAAGTCGGTTATGCCTACAACGTTCTCACATTCACAAAATATAAAAGAGAATCTATACAAAAAAAAAAACAATTAAAAACCTATTTAAACTAAATGGCATGACTGCCACTAAAGCTGTAACAAATCTATAAAAAATATAGTAGGTATCGTGAAGTTATATAATGTCAAATAATGAAAAGATTATGTCAAAAAAGTACGTAAATGTAAAAAAAAAAAAAAAAAAATAGGTAAAATCAAATAATCATCTTAATTTGGGAGCAGTTAATAGACATAATTACATAGTAATGCCGTTATTGAGGTACCAGGGAAGCCACATGTGCAGAAGGAATTATTGCCAAACTTCCTTGTCTTCAACGTAGTCTTTAATCTTATAATATGCTTTTTTGATAAGGACACGTTTAATGTGGGTTTTGAACTTTCCATCACTAAGTTCTGTAACCGACTTTGGCAACATGTTATAAAATCGAATACTGTTTATAACAAATGACTTACTAGTTTTAGCTAACCTAAATTTGGGTATCACAATTTCATGTTTTCTACGTGTATTTATATTATGGATATCGCTTCTAATTTTGAAAAGTCCTAAGTTTTTCCGAACATACAAAATACTTTCTAAGATATAAAGAGAAGGCTGAGTTAGTATATCAATTTCTTTGAATTTATTTCTAAGGGACTCACGAGGACCCATTTTATAGATAGCGCGAATAGCCCTCTTTTGTAAAATAGAAATGGAATCTACGTCAGCTGCCGATCCCCACAGCAAAACGCCATAAGACATAATACTGTGGAAATAAGCAAAGTATACTAACCTAGCTGTGGCTACATCAGTCATCTGCCTTATTTTTCTTACTGCATATGCAGCCGAACTTAATCTACCTGAAAGAACTCTAATGTGGGCGCCCCATTGCAATCTCGAATCTAAAGTAATTCCTAGAAATACGGTTTCCGTAATAGCTTCTAGTTTCTTACCATCAAGTTTTAAATTTAGACCTACTTGAGGTACATTTGGTAATGAGAACTTAAGACATTTAGTTTTGTTCGCATTAAGTAAAAGATTATTAGCTGCGAACCATTTCGAAAGAACTGCTAGACTATCGTTGACATGTATAACATCCGTATCTTTTCTATCAATATCACGAAGGGTGTATGTACACTTTCGTGCAGTACTTCATAATGTTAACCTGTTTAACTGTGTAACTTTTTTATCTATTGTCATGCCATGTGCTTTTAAAAGACTAGTGAAATCAATAAATCTGCCTGGCCCTTTCCCAACTATGTCGGGGTCTGCTTCCAGTCTAACCGGATTCAGCTGAATAGTGAAATGTGACCACACATAAAAATGAACATTTCTTGTTTGTTGTTTACAATGCACCTACTATTATACTACACCAGTTATGTTCGTTCTCTATGACGAAGAATTTAAATAAATTTTGAGTCTCACATTAATTAGAAAGAATGCCATCAAACACGTACGGATTAATAACAGCATTGTTTAATATTGGCTAGCTAAACGTACTGGCACTGATTTGACAAGTGAAACCTAATTTAATTTATCGCAAAACCTCGATAAACGGAAATACCTATAAGCATTAAAACCGATGTATTTATAAAAGAGATCTCACACAAAACATTGAAACTCATGAAAACCCTACGAAAGGTCGAAAATATTCACCTCAACCTTTCTCATTAAAATGAAATTTCACTACACAGGAATCAAACCGACGAAGCATTGCTCCGGAACACGTCATTACGTCCACAAATTGGGGTCTACCTGTTGACCCTGAAGGTCCAAATGGATCCTATAAAGGTCTCGGAGATATATCGAGCATCGTTACAGGAAATTAGGGGTCGGCAGAGGTTACAGTCGCGATTGGAAAATCTGAGGTGTAAAAGTGATTGACCTCTATAATACTGATGTTGGATTGGTGGAAATGGGTGGATGTATATTCCTATTATGATGAGACATACGTGGAGGGAAAAGTAGGTGAGTGTAAAGCTTTTTGAATAAATATTGATGCTTATATTTCGTTTAGTAGATATGTGATTTCCGACAAAGTTAAGCTTCGTTCAGACTAGCGCGACGCGACAGCAGGACGCGACACCGGCTATTGTTATACCGTGATGTTTTCTTAGAAATTGTATTGTTCGAGTCGCGTCACGCCGTCGCGTCGCGCTGGTCTGCACGAGCCTTTATGTGTTTTTCATGGATTTTCGTGCTAGGTATTTACTGGATGCAAAAGTATATGGTATGAAAAACTGTATCATCTTATTACACTACTAACCATTAGTGAAACAAACTAAATGAATAAAAGTAATAACAAACTAAATCACTAACCATTATTTACACTTGATATTTTTTTCGATAATTCTCTTCCGTTTTGGAGATAGGAGTCCTTAGACAAAAAGTATTTTCTTCCGATATTTTTTAAAATAACAAAACTAAACAGTTAAATACATTTTCCTGGTTCCATCACCTACTAACAGATGGCGCTGTACTAAATTAACAACTATTGAAGAACATTCGCGATTAGTCACTGTTTGGGTGCTCAAACAGAATTAGTTCCAGCAGTCATTGTCAAGAGCAAGGTCGGGAACTGTTAACATTTGCACAATAAACAAAGTTTTACATAAATTATGCACGGAGATAAAATAATGACTTAAATATTTAGCTACCTACCTATTAGTTGTTGGAAAACCTATTTGGAATTTTGGAAGAAGAAATTCATAACAATGTAAAATACATAATAGTAGTTTACACGTTGCACGAGTTTTCAAAAAAGTGTTTAAAGCTTCGTACAGACTAGCGCGACGCGACACCAGCTATTGTTATACCGTGAAGTTTTCTTAGAAATTGTAGATATTGTTCGAGTCGCGTCGCGTCGTCGCGTCGCGCTGGTCTGCACGAGCCTTAAAACTGGAGGATCTTATTTTTAAACTATTCTCGACAAAAATGATATCTACCATTAGAATTTAATTATAAAACCATGTTTTCTTAACGCAAACAAGCCATTGAATCAATTAACGCAGTTTTTTTGAATCAATTAACGCAGACATAGGTACGAGTAGAGTTAGCAAATATTCATGTGACCTTGACATTGTAACGTGACCCTGAACTGGTGACGCCGAGCGAACGCCAATGACATGTCCTTGGACTGACTGCGAGAAACAGAGAGAATGGAATCATTCAAGCCTCTTTCCTATATCTCTTACCGTTCGTTGTTTTCGGCAATATCATTTTCACTAACACTTAGGGACAAAAAGTTTAATGCCTAAATAGAGCGCACTGTTGGATATTCATCGCTCTGCGCTAACGCCGAGAGTTGAAAATTCAATAGTGTAATAATATTTAGAGATTACTTAGATGATTATTTAGATGTCGCCTACGGATCATGGCTTGACAAAGACCCTTCTACCATTTCATAGCTTATTTCAAAGGACCAGTTACGTACAAGGTCGTATCACCTGAGGTCCTTTTATCCGAAGGACCTTTTTAACAGGAAATTTGTATGGAAAATACTCAAGTCTACTATAAATAATTGTATTTGTTTTACCTTTTAGATTAACTGATGTTGTTGGTTTCTCCCCTGTGTAAAAGAGGAAAACGTGATTATTTTGATTGCTCATTACTTTATTTATCTAAACTAAAAGGACCACAAAAAGGCTGTTTAGCTTAAACGCTATATCGCTTCGTCATAGTAAAATTTATTTAGGTAAACATAGACCTCAAAATAAACGAAAAAAATGTAAACTGATATCACCTCGCTTGACAGAGGGCTTGCCGGTATAAACAGACAGTTCGATGTGAATGTAAATTCGCGTGCCCTCTCATTCTAGTCATTTAGTTGCCTCTTACGAGGTTCGCAGAAAACAGGTCACCCCCGTTTACATTCCAAGCTTTGAAAACAAACGACTGTTCCAATCTGTTGCTATCAGAAAATTCTAAAAGACTGATCACTTTGTCTGTGAGGCACATTGTAAGAATACTATGGTACGAAACACTTATTGGCGTAAATGTTCAATAAAAGAAATATCGTCCTGCTAAGCTTAATAGTATTTAATTAATAGGTACCAGTACCTGGCTCCGACAGGTCCGCGGATCCAACTTACAAGGTAAACCTCGAGTAGTATTTTTGATAGGAATAATATAAAAGATTACCTGAGCAATCGTTTACTTATACGAGTCGATTAAAAAAATAAATAATCATTATAATACCCAACTTGACGTCCGAAGGATGCTTATGTTTGGTATTTTGGTACGTACCTGGAAAAAGGAAAAATATAATATGTATTAGATAACATGAAAATGTTTCTGTAGATTTTATTTTAGTTCAAATGAGTTTTTCACTAGATGTCAAGTGTTAATCACCAAGAAAAAATATTATTAGATGCATAAATGTTATTGACTCAATACTGCGAATACTGTTTTTGGGTGGACCCAAACTTTTGCTTCACACGGAATTTCCCTGTACGGCTGTACCACTCGTGGGTACTTTAAAGTGACAACTGAACCGCGATCAAAAGTCTCTTGATCCTACAAAATTCAGAGCTGAAAATAAAACTCATCATTCCCTGAAACAACTACTAACAAGTAAACAACAACCCTTCTGTGGCGGCATCTACGTCGCCACACGTGAACTACACATCAAAGACCTGATTTCACACAAAGCCTGCATCGCGCAATAAGAGTTTACCGCGCCATCGACTCAATATACAAGATCCCGACTTCAACAGTTGGGCAGTTGCCGGCCAGACACGACATCCGTCTGGTCGTAGGATCCTCCCTTTTCAATAGAGGATGAGTGAAGTATTTTTATACTGAATTTTAAAAAAAAATTGTCCACACAAAGAATTTTATAACTATTGTAACAGTCGGTTATATAACAGTTTTCAGTGCAGTTTAATTAGAAAAGCTACAGGCGTGAAATGTCGAAATTGCGTTATAAATAATAATAAGTATAAATATGCAAGTAATGCAGACAGGTTATTGGATCACAAATGTTGTGATAATAATAACAGGTTTGGTTTCTTTATTCATTAGTCCTCGTGGGAAAATATATACTTATCTATTGTATATAAAAGAAAGTCGTGTTAGTTACACTATTTATAACTCAAGAACGGTTGAACCGATTAGACTGAAAATTGGTGGTGATCTTAGAACCAGGAGACGGACATAGGATACTTTTTTATACCGGTAGGTTAGGTATGTAGATAAGGTAGTTAGGTAGGGTAGGTAGGTAAGTAGGGTAGGTAGTTAGGTAGGTAGGTGCGCCGTAGATAGGTACTTACATAGTGTAGAATTATGGCGTGTCCTCAAAAACTATATAAATTATATAAGTTGCAACAGGCAGAACAAGGAGAAAGACTGATTGTCCTCTTTCAGAATTCAATAAAAATACTCTGAAAAATATATTTTACTGAAGCCTTTTCTCGACTAGGACATATTCTATCAAAGCTTCCTATCAAAGCTATACAGTATCAAACAGGCTTTGACAGGATGGAGGGAGACAGTTAAGACAAGTCAGTATGTCCAATTAGCAAGGAGAGGGTTAGAAGAGGACTAATTCCTGGTTCGTTTGGAGTGCCCATGCCAGTCCGCATTAATATTCTGAATACATTGGTGCAGACTGTATTCAGTCTTGCAGTGGGACATTGTTTTTTAGTTGATGAAGTGTGCACTGATTTTGAACTGTGAGTGTGTTATGTCGGGTCTATATTTGGAACAAGTTTGTTGCGGATATGTTTCATGATAATATGTTTACTTAGTTGGTAATCTACTTAAATTCATTGGCAGACTTTAATGCACAGCATAAGCCGCTTGGTATAAAAACATCAAGCTTAGCATAAGATTTTTAAAGGGGTTATAATATAAGGGAAGAAGTTTGAATAGAGTTTGGTCATTTTTGCCGATGGGAAACCCAACGGGCGGGCTCACGACTTATATTTAACAAAGATGTTGCATTCAGCAAACAAGGAGAGTCGTAATAAGTGTCGGATCGCCATTTATTATTGACTATGAACATCTCCTAAGCTTCATTATATAGATCCTGCTAAAACTATTTCACAATATGTACTTCACACATAGGATTATTAAGCGTATTTCAACAATAGCTCTTTCGCAAGTAGGTATCGACGTCACTCCCTAGGCTGAGGTTCCGAAACTCGCATAAATTATCCTCGCCAGTTAATTAAATTTACTTGATGCTCGTTCAGAAACAGTATGGTACTCACAACTAATTGAAATCAAGTTTTGGAATATGTAAATATGTTACGTCTTCGAGTTAGGGCAGACTACAAAGTGATATGTAGTTGTCGGCAAAGTCCTGTTTGGATGGGAAGATGACACAAACGTGACAAAGATAGATAAAAGGAGGGTGATGTTAAAGGGAATGTTAGGAAAGATGGAAAGAGTGCGGCTTGCAGACTGCTGATGATATAGTGAAGAATTATTAGAAGAGTTAAGAGGATCGACTTAGCTGATGCAATTGCGTTGAAATGGTTTAAAACAAGATTAAAGGAGACAATTAAAAGTTGCTTTGAAGAATTGTCCCAACATGAATAAAACAATATTTGGAGAGATCATAACTTAATTCAAGATTACGCTCAAGTTCAAATTATTCAAATACACGCAAAACCATGATTTCTAAATGTTTTTAAATGAATCGCTGCTAAAAGCCAAAGGGATGCAGCTGCCACCTTTATTAAATACCCAAACGGGGTATTCAAAAAGGCCATCGGTGTTGAGAAGTGTGTCAACAGCCTAATGTAGGACATTACTAACTGACCGGGGAGACCCCGCATTTAAGATTCAGGTTTTTTGAATGTCAAGCCCAATTTAAATGTGACCGATAAAAATAAAGAGCCGAGTAGGTATTTGCTATAATAATACCTAAGAGACCCACAAATGGAAATCGAGGAATCGCCAATAAAGGAATATCTGTCTTTTATTTTTTTCTGAACCGCTTAGAGAACAGCTAAGTTAACCTTGTTGGATGTCAGATGCTTATTCAATACAATTAATATCTAGTAGGTATGTACATTGCCAGGTATAAAACTACGAATAGTGGCATAAAACAATTCAAAAACCGGTTGCAAGAAACATCTAGTGTTCAAATGGAAAAATTAGAAGTGAATCCCCAAGGTCGAGAATTAAGTAAAAAATTAGACAAACAAGTTGTTATAAACAGACGAACGATAGGTAACTGTACCTACTCGGTGTTCGAGCGCATTCTTACGACGCCTGGCACCGAGTGGTACGGACCGGTAACATCACTACACAAATGAAAACAAATCCTACCACCCATTAAATAAAGTCGGAAATCATTTACGGCCCATCTAAACCAGCACTTGAATTGACATGTGTGGGTACACTGAAAATGAACTTTAAAATTGGCGTAATAAGATCTAAAAAGGAATGACCATGAGACGGGTTTACATAAGCTTCGAACTCACACATCTAAAACTCAGTTCTATTTCGTTCGACATTCAACTTTGAAACAGTTCCATTAAAGTTGGTTTTGGTGTGATAAGGAATGGTGTCACTTCAATACTCAGGTGTGATAGTTATTGAATTAACGTGCATGTGTGAAGTAACGGTACTTGTGTGCGTGTCTGCGCAAGAGTTTACCTGTGACAGGACAAGTATTACTATTGTGACAGCAATGATTGATCTAAACATGGATTTTGTTTTGTACTATTTCCTAAAGGTTAAAGTTTATAAATATAAATGCGTAGATCAGAAACAAATCAATCAAGATTGTTTGGTCCATTCCGAGAAGGAACTTTAAAATCTATTTGCGTACTGAAGGACCAAGGCAATATTGCAGAGAACTTTTAGAAGGAACTAACGTAATATACTATACATTTTAATTATAACCGACAAAAGCTCTCCAAATTAGGTATACATTTCAAGCCACGCAGAAAAATGTGGCGAGAAAGTCAAAAAAATACTTTGAAGTTACAACTTTATCTGTAAATTAGTCCAAATGTGCTTTTTGTACCGTTTTGTAGATAGGAATGCAAATTTTCACGAGTGATAATTTTCTGATTTTGCGTGCTTTATTTTCAGCTTTATTGACATAAACAGAAACCTAAGTGAATAAAAATTTATACCAAAAGCCTTCACTATAGTTTTTCGAGAAAATATTGAGTATTTTCCTTTAAAAATGATTACAAAAAATATCTAAACGTCGCAAATGCTTTATCCAAACAAATGTTTCAGTAAAACCAAGTTAGTACTGAACAGCATGAGAATCTACACTCTTCTTCTTTTAGTGTGGTTAGTGACTAACCTAGTTTTAAAGCCGCCCACGGGCCTCTGACTTGGCTTCACATGCCGTCGATATCTCTCAGGTTTCCTCACACACACTTATTACAACTATTTATACAACAAGAATATTCGGCAAAAAGATCAGGCTATTGATATTTCGCTTTGTTGTGCAACGTCTAGAGGTAACTAAGTCTTATTATCTTGAAAAAATAATAAGCGGTTCACATTATTATTTGTATTTTAGCAGTGTAGGTAGTCAAAAATCAAGGACTAAGGAAAATAAAATACATAACGTAGCCTTTTCCTTGTGATTTTTTTTACCAAGTATTTAAAGTTGTTAACTTCATACAAAAGGCGATGACTAAAGTCATTTATTATAATAAACCTATTATTTTTTTGTATATGTACCTAAGGACCAGTCTGCTAATCAAATAAAAATAACTGACCATAAAATATTATACTATAATTAATTTTGCGATAATTCCATAGATTACTTATATCTGATATATAAACCTGATACATAAATATTGCTTAGCATGGAGCTCGCGATAAGCGCCGGCGACCACGACTGGTCACCATAACACGAATCGTTTACCATAATCTTGAATAAATCGAGATCAATATTAGCTGCATTTACATTTAAACACAGATATCTTTATTTCAAACTGTGTTTAGTTGATTTTAGGTGTATGAGGTGCAGTTATTTTGCATGGCGGATAAGCGGATGATGGAAATAATGCCCAATTTAAAGTTGCACTACGTAAAATCCATCAGAAATTTGGGTGCATTTATGAAACAAAATTCGAAATTGATTGAGCAATAAGTCATTGTCGCTTGGAGATCGTCAATGAATTTTTAGTATTATAACCGATTCAACGTATGCTTTGTAACCATTCTGCACTCACCAATACAAATACAGAAACGGTTCATGAATAATTTGGTACAACAAATGCACTCCCGGCGTCCTAAATCGAGCCACCGTGCATTTTTATGTTTATAGGCCTAAAACATCAAACAGAGAAAAAGTTTTTATGCAGATTTGAAGCTAATATACTGGCCATCATTTCAGTATCACCATTGCTTTATATTTAAATTCACGAATTTGAAAATAGAGGAAAATCTGAGTTTGCCTTGACTAAGCATCTATAAGTCAATAGTTAATTCGTTTTTTTTTGCATATATGGACCCAGTCGTGCCAAAACGTTCCAACCCACAAAATTTTCAGAATCGAGTTATAATGATATACCAAGTTACCAAACAACCTAAAATGAGCCTTATTTTCATGTAGCAAAGACTTATGTTATTATCTGTTCCCTAGGAAAAGATATACAGCATGTATACCATTCCACATCTATTGGACTTTTGAAAAATAAAGTGCAGAAAGGATACATGCCTTTTGGGACAAAATGTTTCTGGTAAATTAAAACAAATTGGTTTTGCCACAATGATTATTATGGCAAATTAGAAACTGGAAACAATTGCAATCCACGATTACGGAGTATTGAAACAGATTTTCCTTATTTTATTAATTCATTCTGACGTTCAAATTATGGATACTGCACCTGAAGTAGCAGAGCAGGCTGTGGCACTTCTTCAGTCTGGGCATAGCCAGCGAAACGTGCACAAACAACTTCAAGTAAGTCATTCTGCAGTTCAAAGAATTTACTATCGATACCTCGAGACTGGCGGCTTTGTGCGGCTTCCAGGAGGACCACGAAACCACTACAGCACGGCAAGATTGGTCTATCTTTACAACCAGCCTGCGTTATCGTCATCTGACTCGAGACTTCCATGGACTGACAGTTTGGACTCAAACTGTTAGAAGGAGACTCGAAGGACGTATCCTGATACCTGATAAGCCAGTCAATGGTCTCAAACTGATACGAGCTCATAGAATGGCGCACCTACAGTTTACACGTGAACATTTGCCACTTTCCACCGAAGGAAAAACTGGTTTTGACGGGACCACGGTTGCCACCACTAAATAGTGACCGATACATTCGCCAATGCCTAGAGACTCATGTGATGCCATATTCTAAGTTTTTGGGCAATTCAAGAATTGTTCGAGAATACCTGCATGACGTTAGTATTGCAGTAATGCTGGCCCTTCCCAGCAAGAAGCCCTAAGATAAATTCAATAGAGCACTTATAGGATGAGCTCTGCTGAAGAGACGTGTTACAGCTAACCAACCAGCTCCAGACGTTGCAGGAGCTGTAAACAGCCATCTTGGAAGCATAAGAGAACATTTCACAGCACATCTAATGGCATTAATTAATTCTATGCCGAACCTCATGACGGAAAACGGAAATGCTCTTGGAGGTAACGCAAATTACTAAATAAACGTTTTCTACGCTAACTTTTCCCCTGAGAAACGTGAAAAGACTCGCAATTAAACTGCTTTTTAGTAACCCGATTTAAAATTTGGAACAACGACAAACGGAAATGATAATGAGTGACTGGAAAACTAAAGTCACTTTTTTTGTCTTTGTACTACCATTATCTAAAAAGATAGATACACATATAAACAAAAATATGCAGGGTAGCTCTATTCAGGTGTGGGAGTGGGAGTGTAGTTTTGACCGAATCTGATCATTCAGAGAGTCTGTGTTCTCTCTTCGTTATATTCAACGATACTGAAGCATTTACCCCAATGATTGATGTTCAACTGTTTCTGCTGACTCCAAACTTCCATGAATGTTGTATATCTATCAACCAATGAGCGATGGGAATTATGTCGCGAACACGTCGCCGCGTCAACGCGACATCACTACAACTAATGTACGCCGCACTAATTGTCGTCGCTGTTGTGTTGCTTACACACTGTCCGAGCGAGGAATCTGGGTTTATAAAAACATTGAGGGATTTATTTAAGCGGGGTCTGTCGTGACTAGTGACACAGAATTTGTCAATCTATTCGACAGTAATAGATTGACAAATCCTGTGTCACTGTGTCGTGTGTATGATGTTGCCATAATAATGTAGTCAAGACAGTTGACTACATTATTATGGCAACATCATACTGGCATGGCAATTAGTAGGTAGACTTTCTGAACTCCTGATATAAAATGTGCGAAAATAATGAAGGAACTTTAATCATTTAGTTAGACTAGGTGTTATCCATTCATGAAAATAGTTGTGTAGGTTGGCAATAGCAACTAAAGTCCTCATAATCATAATCATAATCATCATTTATTGCATTCATGTAGTTTATAAGTTGTTACAAGTATATAGGTTTCATACATGAACCCTGCTAGGGCACAGCAATATACATCGTTTAATGTGCTGCAGTGTCACAATAACAAAAACCACTGCGCTTAAACAAAAATACTAATTTTAACATGTTTATCAGATGTCCATAATTTAACCTTTACCTTACCTTTACCTTAATTTGTCCTCGTGTTAACTATGCAGCAGCTGTGTTTAAAGATGTATTAGATGATAAGTTTTTATTCAAAAGAGTGATAATTTGTCAATCTTAAATTCCTTTTTTATTGGAAAACGACAACAGTCTTCACATACATTCATAAACAGGTGTCAGTTCAAACAGCCATGACATCACACTTCATTAAACTCCACAAGTACTTGCAAGCTGTCAATTACGCGAACAAAACAAGTTGAAAACAAAAGAAAATGGCGGATAATATGCAGAACTGTATTGTTCACCCCGACATCGGCACGCGTATCAAATTATGAAATTTAAACAATATGGTTAAGTATTTAAATGTAGAAGTGCTAATAAATATGCTGGAAATGTTAAATGAATAATATTACAGACTGCCCGGCTGGCCTAGTGGTCGCAAGCGCTACTGCTGTTCATGAGGCCATTGGTTCAATTCCCAGGTCGGGCAGTGTTATTAGGTTTTTTTTATCAAGAATTTCTCAATAGCAGCCCGGGTCTGGATATGTGCCCGGTTGATGGCAATAGGCTATTTAATTAATACATGGGACTTAAACATAACTGGCAAACTGTGGGAGTACTAAGGGTATACCTATGCCTAGCCCTTGGGGGACTAGACGCGTGATGTTATGATGTTATGTTATAAAAAAATATTAGGTTTTTATTTACACACACGTATTTACATGATTTAAAAACTAACAGACTTAAAATAATAATAATATGTACAAGTATATATAAAAAGGGGTAGGAGGGAATAATAATAATCAAAAAAATATATAAAATAGGAAACTTTTTTTTTTGTTTATTTTTTTACTTGTTACGTGGTGTTGTCAAATTATAGCAAATAACAGTCAGCAATATTTAAGCTAAGTTATGAAACGAAACTCAAGAATTTTCAGTTTTAAAAATGTATTTAGCAGTGAGTAGGACCATGAGATTATTACCTAGTATAAACTCATGGTCCTTACTTAGCCTATCTTCAACCTGAACCTACTTCTGCTGTAACTTGAAAAGTTACATAAATCACTGATAGTTATGATCATAGTTATGATAAATCACTGATAGTATTTAGGGGTTTTAAACGATCTACGTAGGGGGGCGTGCTAAGGTAGTTCGTGAAATTCTTACGTTTTTTGCAATTTGCAGGTCAGCGTCAGGTTGTATGTTGATTAAAATATGATTCGCGACTGTAACAAATATGGCTTTACAGAATTAAAATCATTAGAATCAGCAATACCGCTCCTTAAGTTAGAATTGGCCTCAAATGTCATGATTTCATGAAATAGTCATTTAATTGGGTAATATGAACTTAGAAAGTTGCATTGTTTTTTGTAAATATAATTCTATAAATAAATATTTGCCCGGCCGCGTATCATATTTAGATCAACATGCATCCTTAATCCTGCAAATTACAAATAATAAAGAAAATTTTAATTTCACGGTCTACCCCGGTCACTTTCGCCATAATAAAAATCTTAAATTGGCTGACAGAACACGCACAGCCGCTAGCTCTAGAAGCATGAAATTTTGCACAAGAGTTCCTTGTATTACAAAGGTGAGCACTAACGAAGGTTTTTTGAAAATTATGGTCCTAAAGGGGTTCATTGGAACGTTTTTATACATTAATTTGTCCAGTCTGCATGCCCTCTTAGCCCACTAAAGTGGCTAATGAATCGCGGAGCTGACGTTAACACGTTTATGATAGTATTCAGATCCACGTGAGTTATGACGTCATCAACTCATTACACTGCGATGGAATATGGTCATTATGAGCTCCGAACTGAAATGAATACTGTGGAAGTGAGACTAGCCCTAGGGGCAAAAACGTGGAAAAACTATTGTATTAATTACAATCGCGAATTTTATATACAGAATATTGAGTTCAGTGGCATGCAATAACAAAGACCTATGTTTATAGCGGATTGCTTTAATGAATACGCTGATAATAATATCTATTATGATGATGTGTCGCAAACTCGCAGACGAAAAAATATTTTAGTTGTATTAAAAAAAAAATGAAACCAATTAAAAAAAACCTAATTGCCATTCAAGAAATACATTAGATAGGTGGGTAATTGGGTTTGGGGAAGGCCACCATTTAATAACGGAGTTTGCAGAAAAAATTGGTCCTAAGGTACAGATTGCCTTATACAAAGCTACAGAGCTTCTCAAGATCTATTGGTCGATTGGAGCTCAATGCAAGCTTCAATATAGCTACATTCTACAAAGACACTTAAGCTTTGTCAGAAAATAGCTTGGAAAAGTGCTTACAATGGGTAGGACCAGAATAGTCGGAAGGATAATCTTAATAGTAACTAGTTTAGCAGAGTATTTCTTGTTTCTCATTCCTTGGTGGAAAGTGGTCTTAAATTACTTCTAGATCATTTACCGTAATTAACTGACACACTATACGACCATTCTTGTATGAATGAGTAGGTGAAACACGAACGCAATCCATCTTTAAAACAATAAAGTGAAACCATAAACTATATCTCTGTCAATCACGCATTTACTCAATGGACTGCTCGTTTTACAAATACAAGCGAAAATCACCTTTATTCTTATATACATAGAACTATAATACAACACAGTTGGTTTAGTTACGCATGATACGGCAGTCCTAATGCGAAGAAAATTGAACGTTGTTTGAAAGAGATTAGGTTCCGTTTTTGTATGTGCAATATAGTTCAAGGAGGTGAAGGCTCGGGTACCGTTGCTAGGTTACGGAGGTGCGAGGTCGTCGACCCGTGCGTACGCGCCGGCTCGTGGGAAATTGGTCTTTTGCCTTTCATTTGGTAAAGGGATTGTGTAGTGTCTTCGAATGCGTATCATTAAGCTTTTATATGTTAGTTAACACATATCTCACAAACTGACGTATCTACAGAGACCTTACCTACGTGTTCATAACTTTTCGAAAAAAACGTTTTATGACCTTAGGGCTTTAGGGCAAAATATAATAAAAGGTATTAATTCATTAATAAAGCCACAGCTAACGCAACGACAGCAACATGATTGTAGCGCAAGACTGACAAAAACTGTTGCCGTGGATAAAATATCAATTGCTAGTTATGACAGTTAGCGGGGAGGGTGAAGATATGTGTTTGTCCTTGCTTAGCGGTGCCAAATCAGGAAATTAAATGGGGTTCCTCTTACCGCAAATGGTATTAAAATGGAACTAGTAGACATGGCCATAAGTTACTTAAAGACGGTTATCTATGATAAAATAGAATTAACAGACAAAAGGTTTGAAGTAGTATCTATCTATACCGACCTTCTTCTTCTACGTTAACAGTGCGGTCACAATGAAGTTGAAGTAACCGATGTGCTACAGGTCGGAGGTTCGACAGACACAGGACTTGAAGGTCGAAGGTTCGACGGACGCAGAGCCTGTTGTTCTTATTATCTTCTATGAATTGAATGAAAACTTCATGTCATAAGAGTTTAACAAAACAAAAGAACAACGCAGTTTTTTTTATCCTACCTATATTCAATCAATAAGAAGAACAGGCGTGATGTGTTATGTTAAGAAGAACAACTCCAACAAATAAATTCTTCAAATGCCCATTATCGTCACATTACTATGATAACATTCATCATCAAGCAACTCTTTACGAACACAACCACTGATTCCTGCTAACACCACAATACTTTAATCATACCGCTCTTTGAGATACTCCTTATGGGCCCCATAAACATGTTGAAAGGAACTGTGTAGGTATCGCTTATGAAAAGATTTCCGGAACATTAGATAGCTAGCTATGGTATTAATGCTCCATAACGACCATTTACTGTTGATCGACGAATAAGACGAACTAAATGGGATGTATGGTATTGATAATGGAGGACCACCATAATAGGAGGTAAAACAACCGTCTTCCAAATAAAACATTAGTAAAGAAAAATAACTTTATTTTGTAATTCGGTTGCAAAAAACGAAAAAACAAGACTTCCGAAATAAAGTTATTTTTCACTTTGTAATGTGTTTTTTTGTTGTTTGTATTCTTTACTTTTTAGTTGTGGTAGGTACTTACCCCACACATAATCGAATACTGTGTAAATAACAGTGACAGGATTTTTTTATAACATCATCCATATAGACTAAAGTGGGAAAAATACGTATTATTGAAGCTAACTCAAAAAGTACCCAAGCAAAGTTAATAAAATTTATAGCCAAACATTCAAACAAAAAAAAAGAATTTTGCAAATACGTCTATATAATTATGAGGGAGTCATGTACTTACATACATTTAAAAAAAACATTTGAGTTGAGTACCTCCTCCTTTTTAAAAAGTCGGTTAATAAGAGGTTGATTTCCCGTAACAAAATTACTATTATTTGAAGATTTATACTAGATTACTACTCTTACACGGTGAAACAGTTCATTCGTTACAGCATTCTTTTCTTTATTAGGGTTCCGTAGTCCACAAGGAACCCTTATAGTTTCGCCATGTCCGACTGTCTGTCTGTCTGTCTGTCTGTCCGCGGCTTAGCTCAGAGACTGTTTGTACTAGAAAGTTGTAATTTGGCATGGGTATACCTATTAACCACGCCGACAAAGAAGTAAAATAAAATCATGAATACTTATTTTTTAGGGTTCAACTACAATGTTAAGTTGGTTCTTGGGATAAAGTCATCCCATCTACAAAACCCTTCATTGTGCGTGGTCCGACACGCATATAGGCCGGTTTTTTAAAAATTCTGGATGTTTAGTAACTTTTACCCTTAATTTGGTCCTTCCGGTCCGAGTTGCGGGTGTTGTAAGCTCATTAGCTACATATTTGCTGTTCTAGGTACATATTTTTTAGCTTACCTTCCGAGTTTTTAAGCATGTGAAAGAGTTAGGATATAAATTACTTGCTGTAGATCCTTTCGATAATATGTAGCATAGGTTGAACCTCCTGATATGATTTAAATAATAAACTCAGTGTGAGCAGAAGTAGACAAGTTATAAAGGATGCAGTGAGCTCATTGAGCGGGGGCTGCGAGGCCTACTGGCGGAGGCTCAATGGGACTTTATTCCGCCCTCTTACGCTACCAGGGTATTGGCTAGGTGATAGGCGACAGCGGGAACGAGTACTGTCAAACACACATCCGTATCAACACTTGAACAAAAGCGCCCTTATTGCTACGAAATAAAGGCGCTGCCAAGACCATTGCGTTTGACTGTGCAAAGCATATCGCGCTCTGTGTAATTAAATAATTACTCATTGGAACAGATTTTCTATCAGTACCTATTCCCAGCATGTAATACAAGAATAGTGGAAATAATATCATGAACTTGCTTATAAGTGTAACTTATAACAGTTATAACAAGAAATTCTGTTTCTTCAAGAGACAGATTAAGTAATTCTGATATTTTCACCTAAAAGTATAATCATAACTAATATTATAATTGCGAAAGTGAGTTCGGTTGTTTGTTTGTATGTTTGTTACGTTTTTACGCTAAAACGGCTAAACAAATTTGGATGAAAATAGGCTACTTAACATCCTGTATCGCAGACAGAATCGCGGGCAACAGCTAGCAATATTATAAATGCGAAAGGGAGTTTGTTTATTTGTTTGTTACGCTTTCACGCTAAAACGGCTGAACGGATTTGGATGACATTTGGCACATGGGTAGAACATGATCTAGGTTAGGACATAGGATACTTTTTATCCCGATAGTACGTTCCCATGGGATGTATTCCGATCACCACGCGGGCGAAGCCGCCGCGGGCAAGAGCTAGTATTAGGTATATGTAATTCAAAGTTTTTTTTTTTTATCTTGCAGTTCTTATATCCGCTCACAGCCTTGCGCCACTCACCGCCGCTCTTTCACAGCCTCTTTGTCAGTCTTTTGCACGCTCGCGGAGAGGCGGAAAATAAATTATGTCACCCATTGACAACAGTAATGATCTTGTTTGTATATAAAATAATTATTCGACTACCTTCCTCTTCACAATATTATAAGATTATTTCTGGACACAAGTATAAAATGAAAAGTAAAATTTTAAGGCACTGTTGTATTGATGGAGGAAATGAATGGAAATTCAAATTAGAATAAGTAATACCGCCTCGTTGGTCTAGTGGTCGCAATCGCTACTACTGGGAATGAGGTCCTGGGTTCGATTCCCGGGTCGGGCAGTGTTATTGGCTTTTTCTATCTGAAATTTCTCAATAGCAGCCCGGAGTCTGGATGTGTGCCCGGTTGATGGCAATAGGCTCGCCCCCTATTACATTGGACTTAAACATAACTGGCGAAATGTGGGTGTACCAGGTACCTGCTACAGGTACACCTCTGCCCAACCTTTCGGGGAAACAAGGTGTGATGTTATGTTATGTGGTATAAGTTATAAAAGAAGTGGTAGGTATGAAATACACGGTCCATCCAGCAGACAGTGTTGTTTTTCACTAGGCACCACCAGGGGCCTAATCTTCGCCGTGTCGGGTCCGTCACGATCTCAACGTGTGTCGTGTTATCGCGTCTTAGCCAGGTGAGTCTGCTAGGACATCCCATCATATTTGTGTTAACTGCTGATTTAAAAGATGATTAATTGATGTTAAGAAAAGGCCTAATGTGTAAGTAGAGAGATCTTATGTACTGATTTATTGTCATTAATATAATAATAATCGTTAATTTATATAAAACATAACATTCTGCCGAACCTGGAGATCGAACCCAAGATAATACTCACTCCTGTGGCTGAAGACTAAAAAGGTATAATACGATTTTTTTACTAAAATAAAAGGTATCACAGCCGCGAACCTGTTACAGGAAAAGTTGCCAAAACTCTGGGCTGCGTTTTTAATTAAATTAACCTTCTGAAGGAAGTTTCTGTTACTTCCTTAATTCTACTGTGTTAACGGTACGGTATTGCATATTACCTTATTTTAATTAAAACTATGTATATTATCACAAAAAAAGTAAAATAACAAAGGTTTTGGCCAGAACTTAGTTTGGTGTCCAGGATTACACCTAAGCATTTGTTTTACTGATTTTATTTCGACACAGTTCGTGAAACACATAATAACAAAATAAAAAGTGAAAATAATCTTATAGCAATAATAGTGTGTGCCAACATACAGATATTTTCGAGAAATACACAAAACAAAGAGTACATGCATAGTGCATGCATTTGGTATAAAAAAAGTTGGCTTTTACAAACTTTTTTTATACCAAATATAAATAGATAGATAGAATACTCTTTATTGTACACCAAAAAAATTACAGACATAATATACTACTTTCGAAGCCATAGCCTTTAAAAATACCTATAGTAGATGGCGAAAAAATTAAAAATATGTACAAGGGTAGGTATGTTTCAAAAACATTTTTAATTTTTAAATTTATGTTTTTTGCTACTATGATCTATGAACCTTTAATAAAAGCTAAAATATAAAAAATAAAGTTACACTTTAAATGATGTTTACAAAATACCATTAATTCAGCTTTTCTGAGATTAATATTGGCACTATTTCGATTATCTCGTCATTTTGTATTAAAATACAATATAGTGGTATCGCCTACTATATTTTTTCTTTAGAAATATACTATTTAGGCCTCTAATATAGCAGGAAACTATTTTAGTGAGTTTCATTTTCGATATCACTTTCTTCGTACATCGATCTCATCATGCCAATAAAGTGTAAAATTATTATTCATCATTAAATTTCATGTTACAGACTCATTTTCATTACATAAAAACCAACGGCTTCACCGTCTCGTAATGTCAATGGGAACACCGCAATTTGAGCTTCAACGCCCTCGTCTTGCATCTCTTTCAGACGCCCTGAAGCCTAAATAGCTGCATCTCTATCCAACGTTGTTATTTTTTATATGTAGTGCATCGGACAAGCTGGTTAAGTGCGAATAATAAGGTGATATTATGAGGGTTGCAGTTGGTAAATCAATGGCATGGTTATGAAGATAAAAGGTGCACGAATTTTATTGGAACAAGGTTGTATGCTAACCACTCCGTGCCTCGGAAAGCACGTTAAGCCGTTAGTCCTGGTTGTCATTTGTATATCTTTGACAGTCATTACGGGTAGACGGCTCGCAAACGAGACTGGGAGCTAATTTTACCAAGGGGTATCGTATTACCCAGTAACTGGGTTGTGGACGTCAGATAATCAGTCAGTCCATGTAAAATACTGGTATTCAGCTGCATCCGGTTAGACTAGAAACCGACCCCGACATAGTTGGGAAAAGGCTAGGCAGATGTTAAAGGTTGAAAATTAAACATTTCAATTTCAAGCCAACAAAGTCACGAGAAACTACATAGTTATCCTTATAGAGGCTCACTGATGCCTTCTAACCCCGAGCCCACGTCCCTAGACACAATACCCTTTAATTAAAACATGGGAACACAATAATGATTAAATTCACCCTTACCGTATAAAATATGCTCCCGTATACCACGTCCACATCGAGACGAGCACTCCATTCCGATTCGTGCAATTATGCAGCAGTTGGTAATTAAAACTTGCATAGCATTGCCGCGACGCGGTCAGTTCGAATAATTGCATTTGCAATTTAAAACTATTTGTGAGTAGAACAAAGTTATGAGGCGTATGTTGTATTTGGGTTAGGGTGTCGGGATTAATGTTGTATTGTTACTGCAGGTGCAGGGAAGAAACGAATGGAACTTAAATATCGTTTGAAATAACTCGACAGTAATGTAGGAAAAATCTAAAGCAAGGAAATGCGTAGGTCTCGTAACTTCCCGTTTAAAAGGAAAACTTAAGTAAGGTTACAAAAAAAATAAGGAAGTTGGTTACCACACAACACAACCTACTGGAAAAGTGGTAAGTCTATTTAAATTATGAACTAGTCAGTCACTTATGTAAACGGACTATGAAAGTTGACCAACAAAATATACTTGACGAGTGTGTAGACCAATACTTAAGTCAGAATTATTGCAAGTCTGCTTAAGAAAATCATTACCAACCTAATGACGCAATTTTCATTTTCATGTTACCCCATATACAAAAAAGCTATTAATACAACCTCCTTGTCAAGTTTTCCTCCTCATATAACAAAAGACTCGGATCAGGTCACATTACGCGCGCAAAATTATCAATTAACTCATTGTAAATAGGGCTAAATACGCGCGTACGTCCGAGCCGGTCGAAGGAACAACAAAAAGTGGTGGCAGCGGTACGGTCCGCACAAAAAGTTAATGGCCCGTTTAATTGTCGTTTTTCCGCGCTCTCGACCTTGGCTAGTTTTTTTTTGACGCTACTTTTGTTGTGTTTCTAAATGAGAGTTTGGGACGTATGTACTATTTGCAGAAAACCTCCGGACAAACAGTTTTTCGGTAAATACTGAAATTATAAGTTTTGTTTACTTTTCTCTTTTGGCAGAGCACAATTTTTGTCAGCGTTGCTACTGCAGAAACATTTTAGGAATGAGGAAAATGTGATTGATGTCAGCCACTAAGGAAACCACAAAGGTTACAGAAACCAAATTCGATTGGAAATACCTATTTTAAATGACGTCTATGAAAATAAAACAAAACCGTCTTTATGCCTTGAGTAGGCAAGACTGTTTTGTTTTATTTTGATTGTCAAACATTTTTATTTATCCATAACATAACATCATGTATTCCCTGAAGGGTTCGACTGAGGTGTACCTATATGTATAGTACCTACAGCCACATTTCGCCAGTGTAGTAGGGAGCGAGCCTATTTCCATCAACCGGGCACCAATCTAGACACCGGGCTGCTACTGAGAAATTTCAGATGAAAAAACCAATAACACTGCCCGACCCGGAAATCGAACCTAGGACCTCACGCTTATCAGTAGCACTTACGACTAATAGACCAACGAAGCAGTGTATATGTATCCACTTTAAACTAATCCCAAGCCCACCACAGACAAACAGCCCCCTGTCCACAAGCCAACCAGCTGATAAATAATTTAGCGGTAATTACTTGACATATTTCATCAAATACATCAACAATGTAATCATTATTTGATGTTGTGTTAAGCACGATTCTATAAACTGTTGCAGAAATGTCATTACAGAATTTAATAGAACTAATGATTGATTGGATTTTAGAGGGACGGGGACGGAAAATGGCGTTCTGCTGTGTGGTTTTAACGACATACTTTTAACTTTTTTTTTTTAAATACGTTCTATTTAGCTCGCTATTACTCGTAGAAATCCAAAGTTTCAAAGTGGTGGTAGTGTCACAAAAGGCAATAGGCCCACTTCCTATTACATGGGACATAAACATAACTGGAGGAATATGGGTGTACTAGAGGGACAACTCTGCCTTACTCTTCGGGAAAAACGACGACTGTAAACGACGTTTAATCACAATGTTAACACTAGAAACAAGGAAAAACTACGAGCTCCCTTTCACCGGCTTCTTAAGGTTCATAACTCATTTTTTGGGCTTGGTATAACCTTTTACAACAAGCTACCCTCTTCTTTGCTAGATTTACGTTTTAATGCGTTTAAAACATATAAAATCCAACCTTTGTTCAAAGGCATACTATTCTATCAACGACTACTTAAATGATAAGAATAGTTGGTATCTGTGATTAACTCAAGACAATGTTTATGTTCTTTCTCCAGAATTAGCTTACCAGTATTAGCTTAGATGTCACTGTAACGCAAGCAGCAACCGTCGGGGGTCGGGTTGCCTCCTTTCCTCAAATATGGCAAGGGGGGTAATGGCTGATCTTTGCGTTATGCTCGTGAACGGGTGCTGCTTGTGGTGACTGGTCGTCTTGCTGGTTATGGTTTTGTTATTGTTATTAGTAATTAACTGTTTATTTATTTTACCTCGATGGTCCTAGTTTATCATTTATTTATAACTTCCAGTTACAGCTATATATAGCTATATGTAAGCGGGCACGCCCTTTATGATTGGAGGCTTTTATTTAGATATTGTTTACGTTTAGTTTTTTTTTTCTGCTTGAGTACAGTTCTTGATATTTTTGGTTGGTACCTATATTGGCGTATGCTAGCTGACCTAAGGCTATTAATTTATAATTTAAATTATGTTGAGTGTTGCGTAATGTAAATAATTTTGCATACTACATAATATATAGATTTTTTTTTCTCTAATTGAACAGACAGCTATGCTGCTGGGGAGTCGCCACTTCTTCTTCCCAGCTAAAGCACTAGGAAGTGGTGAAGGGTGGGCGTTTTGTGGGACTGTCTTATGTAACTTTGACGTTCGAAAAGTGCTGATTGTCAGCCTAGTTTGAATAAATGACTTTTGAATTTTGACTTCTACAGCTGCCAGTCCATTCCGACAACCCCACACCATACATCTTTTAATTTTCCATCTACAAATTTTATTACCACAATCTAATCGTAATCTGCAAATTTATTATTGTGTGTCATTACTCATTAGGCACCAACATTTGCAGTCTCAATCAAAATTAAGCTCTCCTCAATAGTTAGCTAAATATCCCGGAGCCGCCTGTCTTACCGTCTTAATTAAAGGGACTGTTTGCTCAGAAGCAACTAGCATTCGAATTGTCAGTTCAGCTGTTTAACTGTGCTTTTTCAGGTTGAATGGAGAAATTATTTCGCTGAGGTTTGATATTAAAGGCTACTTACTGAATTCCTAATGGTTTGTTTAAGCGTTCTTTCTGTTAAAATTGCAAAGGTTGTTCGCAAATTGCCTGGTTACATTTTTCGAGCATTTTAAAATGAAAATGCTTTTAATACCAGAAAACTGTTTTATCTACACTAATATTATAATATAAAATAGATAGGTATAAAAAGTCCTCCCACTTTTTATACCTATCCAGGTTTATCCCGGTATAAGGATAGGCCGCTCCTGTTCCAGACGTCCCACGCCTATAGGTTGCAGATATCTCCAATACTCACCGACCGGCTATGTTCTAGATTATTGAAGGAAGACGGGTTTTTGACGCGGAATAACAACACCATTGCACTGATAAGTCTTCTTATGTGTTCAGGAAGCGATTTTCGGGACTCTTCAGAGTCTATTATTTGACGTAGGTATTAGATCATTTAAAGTTCCATGTCGATGACTAGTACAACTTCTTAAAATGGTGCGTGAGCTAGGTACAGCGCACATTTACTTGTTGTAGTAGATAATGTTAAATTCTTAGGTGTCACATTGACGCGTTATTAGACTGGAAGGTTGGCATATTGTCTATACAGAAGTCTGTTAACTCTGCAAGTTATGCAATCAGAAGCCTGAGGGATGAACTCAGTTTGGCCCAACTTAGGATGGTATACTTAGCTTTGGTTGAGTCAAGGCTCAGATATAGTATTGAGTTTTGGGGCAGCGGCTACAAGTACAATGTCCACTAGGTATTTGTAATCCTAAAAAGAGCCTGCTCCGCATGAACCAGACTGAATCGTCCACTACATAGACTTAACGTTTTAACAGTGCCATGTCTCTATATACCTACTAGTGTTTTGAGAGCAGCGATAATGAAATAATTCACACAAAGTAAAGCGCCTATCAGGGTTCGAACCTACGACCTGCAACTCGTAAGCCGCAGCCGTTACAGCGGGGCCAGCACTGTAAACTGCTGAAAAGATATTTCAGTACAACTGGGATCAAATTGATTATTTAAATATAACAGTTTGCAAATGATTTTACTGAAAAAGTACAGAACCGATTCCCAAGTTATACATAGAAACCTCAAGCTGGTCTGTTGCCCTAGACTTAAGAGAAATCTAGTATTTTATTTGTTTCATCTAGATTTTTCAGCCCGTGACGAGCCTCTAAATACAAGTCGTTTAGCCTTTCTTTACAAAAATTACGAATGAAAGTTTTAGGTATAACACATGAACTCAATTAAGTATGTTTTCCTGAAGGGCTAGATCTCTAGAAGTTAGGTCCAGGGCTAGTTCTCGGTCTAGGTGACCTGGACGCACTAAAAAACATTTAATTATGGCTCTGTAATGTAACCTACCTAATTGAGACGATTAATGGTCGTATTTACGACTTTCCCACAAAGTTATCATTTTATTTGCCATTTGTTTGCTAACTGGTACATACCATTATTATCTATCCTACCTATGAAGTAAACTTAATATAACGATTCTAAACATTTTATATTGCTTATTTACGTATGTTCGCGAACAAATTTCTATCCTATCTATGAAGCTATGTTATTATAAAGATTGCATACAATTTTCATTGTTTGGTAACGCATCGTCGCGAACAAATAAACTCAAAAACTACTAGACCGATTTAAACAATTATTTCACCAGTAGAATGCTATAATAACAGTTATTACCGAGTAATAATTGATAAAGATATAACGCGGGCGAAGCCGTTAGCGGAAGCTAGTCATCCATAACTATCTCACACTGTACATTTTAAACAATGTAGGGTTCTACAAGCCATGCATCACATTTATCCTCTACTACCAAGAAAATTCAAATGAATGAACTGCCCGATACAACACATAACCACATGAAACAGTACTCCATTACACAGGTTATAACACTAAAATGACCAGCAGTGTCTCGGTAACAAGCAAACGATAATTGCTTGCAGTTATCAAGGGGGATGCATCTGAGGGCTGGGCGACGAAGATACTGTTGTGAGTCATCCATTGCGGTTTAGACGCCCAGGGATGGGGGTTGTAACCAGCGATGTGCACGCACCATTTGTTTGGCTCGTATTAATATGTTTAGCTGTCTGGTGTAATGTTATGGGTATGTACACGGCGGGAGACGTTGGTTGCGCTTCAACGGTACTCGCGCTCAGCGCTTCTGTGAGGACGGAGGGGAAATGGGTTTGAGTTGCGAACAGTAAGTGCTCTTAGTGTGAAGATGGGCTGTTGTGATGGAAATTTGACAAAATATCGGATGCTTTTAAAGAAAGGGAATTTACTTGGCCTCGTGACCAAGATACTATTATTGCTGATCTCGTGACCAGAAAAATAATATCCCAACACTATGGATTCTAAAAAAGAAGAGGTTATAGCAGTGGTTCCCAAAGTGGTCTATATCGACCCCCAGGGGTCGACGATGACATACAAGGGGGGTACATGTCAGCGGGAAAAAAAATGGGTCCATGAAATTTAAATGGGTGTCCACGAACGTGGATCTCATTTAAGCAGATTGTGATTTTCATTTTGGCTTTCCTTGAATGGAATAATCCATGTTTATGCCTACACAGATAATAAGGTACATATTAACTTTCATAATACTTTCTTAAATATCCTAAATAAACAGATATCTATTTATATAAGTTACGTTTTTATTTTCTCTGTGTGTAAGTTTGTATTTTGTAATACAAAGGACAGTGTTGTGTGGACAGTAGGTGGATCATCAAAGGAAAGGGAGCCAAACAAGGTTTCCTGTTACCTCTTGCCTTTTTCTCACATGGAACGACAACCTTAAAAAGGACATGACGCACTTTGATAAAGAAATCAATTTGGATGGATCGGTCTTAAGAAGACGGCCAGCGAGATATACAAGAAACCTGAAACGGTCAACGAGTCTTCTGATGAAGACATACAAAACAGTAAAGTGTAACACATTACAACAGTAAGATAGAAAAAAGCCTAGAAAGCAGCGTAACTCCGCCAAAAGCTTCACAGGCGAAGATTGACTGAGCCAACTGGCGGCGACGTCGTAAAAAGATGCCCCATCCATTGACAAATATCACCCGTCTCTTCACTAGTCCATTGCCTACTCAAGGATGCATATCCGATATGGCTCGAATCCTTCCATATCCTTTCGGCACGGTCTTCTTTATCATTACCGCGCCCCCCGGTCTACTCCCTGATGATATGCAATGGCCTCTGTAGCACCATGCAACATGAGGGTCCAAGGGCTAGTGCAAATCTTGGGGTTCATTCGATTTATCGAGTCTGGTTAAACCACGCTGGGATCGATGCATTTCAGTCATTCATTCATTCGTGTAAGTTTGTATTTTGTAAAAAATATTTTTCCGCGGTCAATTGCTGTGTTAACTTTTTGGATTGCTAGACCTTCAACTTTATTTGTGCAAAAGATCACGGTTATTTGTTGCTTAGTTTTTAAGTAAGTATCATACAGACCTATGAAGAATCTGTTCTGAGGTACGGAGTAATTTTCTGGGGAAACTCCACCGACAAAAATTATGTGTTCATTGCACAGAAGAAATGTGTACGCGCAATATGCAACTTGCGCTCAAGAGACAGTTGTAAGACATATTTTAAATCATTAAAACTTTTAACACTTCCTCAATGTACATTTACGAAATGGCAGTATTTGTTAAAACAAACCCGCGGCTTTTTTAAATTAGTCCCCCCAAAAACTTACATTTGAGAAAAAGGGAATCCAACATTCTCAGTGGTGGCGGCAGTCGAACAGCTCTTTTCCGCAATAGTATTTATCAAATGGTTCCAATATTATACAATAAAATTGCCCGAGAAATAAAGAATCTTAATTTCGAATTATAAATATTTTTTTTATTAATAATTGTTATTACTCAATCACTGAATTTACGGAGGATTATAGTTGACAATGATATTTTAATTTTTGACATAATTGTGTTTGTATTTTTATGTTATGGTTTGACATTTTAATTAGACCTACCGACATTTAAAAATGTCTGTAATATTATTTGTATTATATTGTAATTTCATTATTCTTGTGTGTAATATTTGTATGATAATGTTAGTGCGCTGCATTATACTCGCAAAGTATAATGCAGCGCACTAACATTATCATTATAAAACCTAATATGAACTATGTACTATCGAAGAACTTCATATCTAAGCAGTTTGAAAACAAAATCCCGTGAACACGATGACCACATTTGTTACCGCCCCGGTTCTATAGCGGCCGAGCGCTGCAAGCAGAAATAGTCCTTACGGTGTATAGATATGAAGTTCTTCGATGGTACCTGCATTGTGACAAATAATAGTTATTTATCCAACATGTGAGGAAAGTTCGTTTTTCCTATGAGTTTTGATAATGAGTCTTGAGCGAACGAAGGATTGAAAAATAGAATCACGAGCGCAGCGAGTGATTATAAATTTCAATCCTGAGTAAGCGAAAGACTCAACAAAACGAATAGCAAATGAACTTGCTCACATGTTGCATACAAAACTTTTCACCACGCCGAGCAAGAAAGTATTTAGTCATCCTATGTAAATAAATAAAAAACATTCATCATAAGTAATCATAACTTATAAATATTTCTATTCTAAGCATAAAATTATTTTATTTTTTAAAATATCATTAAAACTTATCATAAAAAAATCAGGCAAGGTTAGTTTCTGAACGGGATCATTACTTTCCTCACTGTTCAAACAGTGAGGAAAAACCAACTTTCCTCACTGTTTTCGTAGAGGAAAGACACTTCTTTCGTGCGGGAGTGGTGAAAAATGATTTGAAAAGATTTGACCTACCTTACTACTACGGTTTTGTATACAAACTTATTTTCGCAAATATTATATTAGTACCTAGTGAAGTAGGGATATTATAGTGCACAGAAAAATTATGTATTATCTTAGCTGTAGTATACATTTTCATAAGCTGCTTTCGGGCTACCTAACTTTTTTCTTGAATAATTTTTTATTTATTTCACACTACACTTCACTAAAGTTAGAAATTTAAATTTTTCAAAGTGAGTAGCACCACCAGTAGTAGGCGCGGGCTTGCGGACGGTGAGCAATGGGTAGCTCGCCGTCCGGTAAGGACCAAGCCCGGGTCGACGGTGCGTTGTGTTCCACTCGCGCCTCAAAGAGATGTCAGCAAGTGAAGGGGTCCGATGAGACCATTGCCTGCCGGGGTTGCGGGAAAGTCCGAAAGGGACACCGTGGCCTTGGCATTGCACAGGCAACAGAAGGAACACGGGTGGGTTTTAGTCAGTAAGAGTCTGACACGCCCTCCCGCTCCACCCAGAGCGGGAGAAGTCATTTGATGATTTCCCACCCAAAAAAAAGAAAAAAAAAAGGGGGTAGTGGGTCTACCCAAAAGCGAAAAACATGCCAAGTGGTATACAACAGTAAAAAGTTTGGGGTCCTCTGGGATAAACCCGAGGTCCCCAAATAATCAAATTAACGGAAAATGTTCTTTCAATCATTTAGATGCTTTTGGACCTTTATGATTCATTGTTCTGTTCATACCCTATCAACGAAATCTTCGCTCTTTACAAACCTCAAGTATTACATTACCTCGACGTATAATACAAAATAATGGCATAAGCGTCTTAGCAACTGGTATAACAAATGTCTTCGCATAATAGTTAGTATTGTTTGCTAAAGTGAGCCTCCACAACATTGTACCATGACTAATGTCTCTGCGCGTGACAAATTGACGACACGCCGCAATGATATCGGATTGTTTGTTATCTACTTAATACTTGTATGGTATAAGTAAGGATGTCTGTTTTGGCGTTAAATTTGTTTTGAGGAACTTGATCTGTGTGCTTCTATGTGAAGAGGATACTGGCGCTGACCGTGTCACTATATATCTAGAAAAGACATTAATTTGAAAAATCGCTTCTCTGAAATTAGTTGCATGGCTTATGAACTGGGCGCACATTTATAGGTGAAGTCAATAACAGCCTAAAGGGTACATGGTAAGGGTATTTCAAACTTAAAACGAAAACTCAAAGCATTTATTTTAAATAAACAAATTACAGGCACTTTTGAATTGTCAAGGAGCGTCAGTCAGAAAGATGAAGCTAGTTCCCATTCCAAAGCGTAGTATGTTCCTATGGAGAAGAACGGACAAGAAACTCCATGGACAAAATCAATTTATTAAAAATTACCAAACATGCAAAATACTTATACTAAATCCAATAAAAAACAACCTTCACCAATGAGGCCATGACAAACTGGAGCCAAACATTCTTAATTTCTTTACGTCACGTTGAAAATGATCGCGAACTCATAATTCTCGTCTGATAACACATGATTACGTGAAGACGCCAAATGAAAAACCTGCCAACCCGAATGATTTATAAGCACGTTAATTTCCATATGAAATGTTAGGCGTAAACCGTGGGGTCGCTTGCCTGTGATAAATATCTAAGGTGAGAAGGTTATCGAAGATCTTGGTTCAAGGTTCCTATACCTACTATAATTTTGTATGTAACTATGGAGGCTTATACCTACTTTCCATGCAATGAGTGTCATAATGATAGACATTTATAGAAATTGATGGTGTCGCCATATGCTCAATATTATAGGTATTACTGCCACAGTACCAAACGAATGCTAATTTAACTCAAGAAGTTACTGCAATACCACAACTTAAACTGATTGAATTGTTTATTGTGAAATTGTTTATTGGAGTAACATTCAGGCAAAGATATACAATATTCCAGTCCACCTAAAAACTAGATATGTTAGCGAATGAAGCCAGTACTTTTAATAAAAAAATAATATTTCCTAGAAAGTTTATCTAGAACTGATCTTGGCAGGAATAAGGAAGCATTTACTAGAGTTTGTGGTCCTTCGAGACCGAACTTTCGAACATTAACATACACAGATCAGGTTTACCAAAATTTACATAGAGTACATTGGCTATTAAAAATGCAATATAGCCAGGCGTATATATTCAGGCAAGAGAAGATATGCAGTCTGAAGAAAACTTAAAAAATCCGGAGAGTACGAGAAATGACCAGTCGAAGATTTCCTCAACAGAGTTGTGTGAAGTGTCCGTCCCCCAGCGGATGTCCAATCAATCCAATTGCTGCCCGTCATCGGACCAGCTTCCCGGCGCGGCGTCACAAACGGGTCAGTGACAACATTCTAAAACTTCTAAGGGATTTGTAAACAACATTACTTACAACAGACTTATTTTCAGAGGTGATTGTTTCTAGAAGTACGTTCAGTAATCATTATGCACAGAAATTATTACTTTGCCCTCAGGCAATATATTGGAGAAAATAATTTGATATCAAAAGTGACAATCAGGACACTCTTCGCGTTCGCGTTCCGATGGAACTTAAAAACAAAAATAACTCAAGCAATGGAAAATGTTTCAATTCTTTTTTTCCAAGAAGTGCTATTCATTTGTTCAGCCAATATTATCATAAATCTCGGATTTTACTCTGAACCCGAGAAATCTGATCTTGCAGACTCAGATTTCAACTTCCATTTTTCCGATAGAAGTAATTCATACCGTAGGTAAGTCCGGTTCGACAGTCGCTTCAGTCTTCTTAAACTAAGGGCCAACCAAATAAATTCGAAGCTTAAACATACTTGTGAAATAATGATGTTTTCATAAATCAAACATCTCTTAAACGAATCAAAGGTTCGTGAAGGGAAATAAATTTAGAACAAAAAGGAAATATTGTAAGAGGTACTTGTAGCGACAACTTTGGATTGACGATGGTTTTCCCAGGGAATTTATTTTATAATGATCTGGATTCAAATTAGATAGTCAATCTATCTGTATAAACAAATTCTCATTATGAATTCATTGACCTATTTGTGTAACGCTGGCAATTTATCAAATAAGGACCTTATAATATCAGAAGACCAAAATATAGAATGGAATACAAGCGTACTAGAATGGAACGTAAGCGTAAGCGACCAGTAGTTATATAACCAGCAGCTTAATAGGACGAACTAGACCTTGAACTCGACGCGTCAGCAAAAAACTCAACAGACCATACACCTTAGTGCTTCTAATACATTCACCTTAACAGAAAGTGCTGAAACGATGAAAATATACTCAGAATGTTTAGCAGAAATCCGACAAAACCTTCTGTCTGAGGAGTGGTACCTATTCAGCCAACACTTTCGTACAAATTACAATATTCGCTTCTGCAATACTTACTACACATACCGAGTTATTGTGATGAAAATGTTTTGTGATAAAAAGGAAAATTATGTGGAGTGTTTAGATAAATTTATATTATGAAGGCAGGTTACGGGTTCTCGTTCGCTGGGACGAAATTGAGATAGTAGCTACGCTTCCTGTAAATGTTTTTATCTTACCACGTGTAACTGTACCAGATCCAGCCCATACTGGGTGCCAACAATTAAGGAAACATTTTGACGCAAGAAATCTTTAAAAATATTACGAGTATAAGGCTTTCCTCCACTAGTAAGTATCGGTTTTCCTTACAGATTTCCATCAACTACCTAATCTAATGTTCAAGCATCCATTTTTAGATTGGTCCTTCCGTACTTCATAAGGATCAAAATACATTCAATCATTATCTTCCTCCAGTCGTTCCTTGACTTCAAACCTATTACAAGATACATCGTAAGGAAGACATCTTCAGCTCTAAAAGCATCTCGGTGGTTGTCTATAGGCATTAAGGAAGAAGCACAAAAGACGGCAGAACGGAAATTAAATCAATCAGCAGCCCGTCGGGGCGTCATGGCAAGTGACGTCAGCTATCGTATCTTTTATTCATCATGTCATTATTCTTGGAGATTGTTTTATGTGAGGGTAGAGGTGGAAATGTGTGGTGAAACTTGAGGGTACTTAGTTGAAAAATGCATGAAAAAAAGTTAACTTTTTTCCCTAATTTAACAGTGAGCTAATTGATATTTTTCTTTAATAAACGTTGTCTGAAGAACTGTTCAGTTTTTCACACAACATACTTTGTAGCGGATAGGAAAACCCTTATTTTCCGCTAAACACTAACGATGCTTCATTAGTACAAAATCATTTTTGATACGTCCATGTTTTTTGCACTTCAAACGGCCTACTGTATACATTTATTTTATCAGTTAAATCTTATTTTGACACGCAAAAACAGCAATAAAACTGCCAAAATGCGTAAGTGTCAACTCGAAGTACTTTCCCTAATTCAACGCTTTCCGAAACGCTAACTCTCATTACAAAGTTGGTTATTTAACAAAATCCTCTTTACGCTGATGGGGCCATAAAAAACGTGTAAAACAAATCTGGCCACAAGAAAAGGTCTCGCTCGGCTCAAAGGACCAACCGCGGCCCTGCACACCAGTCATTAGTATATTTGTGCAGATAGACCTAGCTCCCAAGTCATGAGTTTTAAGAATTGAGAACATAATTAGTTTTTTACATCCATATTAAATTCATGAAAACTAATCAAATATTAATTAAATTAAATATGTTTTCCGTAATTAATCGTTGAACTCATCAAACTAATTAATTAGACGTATTTTAAAATGTAATTTAGTAACATTTCAAATTAATTTATGAATGTAGCATTAATTAAATATATGATTTGTTTTATTCCGTTAGTAGATAAAACTGAGAGTACACGTGATATTTTAGTAGTGAAATAAGTTAATCCAAAAAAACAGCCATGTGCGTGTCGGACCACGCACTATGAAGGGTTCCGTAGTTGGGATGAATTTATCTCAAGAATAAACTTAAGAGGGAACAGGGCCTGCGATTCTCCATACAAGTGTATTCACCTTTTTTCTTCCTGAATAATGCCTCTAGAGCAATCATTTATTTTCATAAAATCAAGTTCTGCGGTAGACACGTCCATGTTTTCCTTTTTCCTTTTTTTCAGCAATTTATTGGTAAATAAAATATGACCCACCAAAAATTACAAAAATGCCCCATTTTTACCGCCGTGATTAGAGGACTACCAGACAAATTGGAAAAGTTTTTAACGAAGAAAATGATAGGAACCTATTTAAAAAAATATTACCACATACAAGCCCAGAAGTCTAAACTGTACGTATACCAACAAAACATAGTAAATCGCTCGCCGCCAGTAACAGAAATGTAGCTCAATACATAAGAAATTAGTTAGTATTTGATGAACACATGCTGGGGTCGAGTCAGTTCAAAGGGTGACCGCGACTGCCCTTCACATTAGGCAGATAATTAGTGCGTTTACCCGGCCCAAGCCACGGGCGATACGGTAACGTGATTTACGAAAGAATTTTGTTGTGTGGTGCAAGTGAAGGGTTGTTCATTAAAAATATTGGTGTTTTACTGAATAGTAGACATTTTATGTAGTCTATTGGAAGAAGTCACGCTCACAATGATTTCATGATTGGTATTTACGGATATCAAATTAGATTTGTAATGTCATGGTCATCTATCATTAGATTCTTTAGTAATTAAACGAATCACTAGCAGATATTGATAGTGCTCTGAGTACAGTCAAAGGCACATTAATACGGCATAAGAACGGTACAAAGTCTAAAGTGTTAAGCTTGACTTGCTCTTGACTGTACCTATAATAAAATTAAAAACAGTCCTGATTTGATTTAATTTTGTGTAACTTTACTAACTAGCTTCTATTAAACATTCATTTGTAAAAGATACTTTACAAAGAAGTATGCAAGAAGTAAACATGCTCCGGCAACCTCAAATAAATTGGGAAAAGGGCAAGAGTGCATTGTTGTACATGTGTCACAATCACAACACGGCATCGACTGATATCCCCCCGCTCATCACTTGTCACTCGCGTCTCCGTGGACCACGTATTTGAGTTGCGCAGCGCGTTACAACGCGTGGGACAAATCAAATATTTACCTACTGTATCCGTGGATCCGCTCACCGCTGCATGTTCGCGGAATATTTACACTATTACACGCCTTCAGCGGTGTTCAGCGCTTCAGCCGACTTTATTTGAACGACATGTTTTTGCCGCGGCGAATTACGATGTTCAAAGTTCTATTTTGAAATTAGTTTTAATTGGAAATCTTGTGAGTAACGATAATGCTGGTTTTGTTGTTTTTTAATTTGATGTAGGTATGTAAGTATATTCTTATATTGTATGTTTATATTTAAATTAGTGAATAGTTACACACGTTGTCTACATCACTTTAACTACTTTCCTATCGCAGGTATGCTGGAAGAGATTTTTTTTTTAAATAAGCATCACTTTTTTACGTATTTTTCTGTTCCTTTCTTCTTGTCTGTTTATATGTGTGTACATAAACTGTTAAATAAATAAATAAGAATCTGTAGTAAAGTGACAGAGTTTACCTACTCTGTCACTTTACTACAGATAAACTTATAAAAAATCATTTTCATTCATGAACAAAAGTTTATGGATTTGTATAAAACTGGTCTTGTGTTTATCGGTAAAATATGTTCCTGTGTATCAGTTAAAAAAAAAAAACACGAGTTGAGTCCATCATTCCGAGGGCTGAGATCCGCGCAGTTATATCGATGTTGCAAGAATATCTACATTGTTCTGTAATCAATTCATAGCGAACAAATTTTTGTTTCAGAAATTATTTTTGTTGCAGCATTAATAATATCGAATACAGAGAACTCTGCTGTAAAAGGTTTTTAGGTATTCGACATATACCTACCTAGATAGAAAGTAATTATTTGTAAAAAAAAACAAAGATAAGTACTTAAAATTTCATAACATTATTCTCCTACATTTTCCAATGGTAACGCTACGGGCCCCGAGGCCCCTGACCCGAGGTCTACAATCCGACCTTTAGTCCCTACGGATAATGCGAAAGAAATCGTATCGTTCAATGCAAATTTATGTAGATCTGTCATTATCAAGGTACTTCCCGTTAATCCACCAAGACAGGACTCGGTTTAAATAATTCAAAAATTATTATTCATGCAGATTGTCTCAGTAGTACTTTTGGGGCAGAATTCGTAATTTTTTACCCCTGACTCCATGGCGAGAAGAACTTTGGACAAAGTACCTGAAACAAAAAAGTTTTTATTAGTTAATTACCATTTGGGACGACAGACATTTGAAACAAGGAAAGGTTTATTAAATTTAGTATTAATGGCGGACATTTGGTTCTTTAGGAAACATTTGGATTTTTAATTTTTGGGTTAATGGTTCGCTTTAAAGTTGTTTGACAAGAACGAAGAAATTCGATATTCTGGCGTTATTGGTTATAGTTTGGTGTGTACTTGTCAACTTGAATGTTAAATATACACTCGAGAGCAATGAATCCGGGTCACTTAAAGAATCCTAAAAATCTCGGAAACTAAAAATGCTAGGTTAATGCAATAAATTGTATTTAATAGACAATGTAATACTCCTTAAATGAAGGTATTAAAACTTCTTAGTTATTGTAAAGTTATATCATAAAAAAAACAAATTTGAAAAAGGGCCACTTTCGAAGATGGAACTACGAAATTACAGCATTTGGTTTTGCTTTTGTTTGTAATCTGTCATTTATGTGGGTACATAAACCATGTTGATAGTGCTCTATATTCATTATTCAAGCTGAAATTATGTCGCTTACGCCTGAAGAATGCACCAGAATACTTACAATGCTGGAAACCGGCCGGAGTCAGCGCGATACAGCCAGGACTGTCGGTGTGTCGCTGTCAACAGTACAAAGAGTTCTCCGACGTTACGAAGAAACTGGTTCTAACCTACGCAGACCAGGAACGGGCAGAACCAGGTGTACCACAGCACGAGAAGACCGATACTTGGTGAACACCATGCTTCGAAATCGCTTTCTTACAGGAACTGAACTCACAAATCAGTTTCGACGCCTCGGAGGAAGTAACCCAAGTGCATGGACAGTAAGACGTCGGCTTGCTGAATCTAACTTAAAACCCCTTAGACCTGCAAACGGCCCTAAACTGGAGCGTGGGCATCGTATTTCAAGACTAAGATATGCCCAGAGCCACGTAAATTGGAGTATTGAAGATTGGTCAAAAGTTATGTTCTCCGACGAATCAAAATTTATGCTCTACAAGCACGATGGAAGACACAGAGTGTATCGAAGACCAGGGGAAATATTCAAGCAAGCATGCATCGAAGAAAAAGTAACCTACGGTGGTGGGTCTGTACTTGTGTGGGCCGGAATTTCTCCTGAAAGTCGCACAGAGCTGGTGATCATAGAAAACGGCTCTTTAACTAGCGAAAGATATGTGGAAGAAATCCTCAATGATCACGTTGGTCCATTTATGGTCAATTTAGGTGAGGATGCTATATTTATGCATGACAATGCCCGACCTCATACAGGTAGGATTGTGAATGACTACCTTCAAGAGATGAACATTACTCGTATGGAGTGGCCAGCGCGCAGCCCGGATATCAACCCGATCGAGCATGCTTGGGACGAGCTAGGCAGATGCGTAAAACAACGAAACCCTCCCCCAATCACGCTTCGTGAGCTCAAAATTGCTCTCACAGAGGAATGGGAGAATATTCCCCAAAATCGTATAAGGAACTTGGTGTACAGCATACCAAACCGCGTAAACGCAGTAATGGAAGCACGAGGAGGCAATACGAAGTATTAAAATTCAAGAAAATCGTAATAAAGTTCAAAAATTTCATGTTTCCTATTTTTGTTTTAAGGAGAGATCAGCAGTTTTTTTCTTTATGTAATTTTGTGTTAATAAAATGTACTCATATTTTTTTTACTTTCATTTAAGGAGTATTACATTGTCTATTAAATACAATTTATTGCATTAACCTATCATTTTTAGTTTCCGAGATTTTTAACATTCTTTAAGTGACCCGGATTCATTGCTCTCGAGTGTATATATAATAATAAACGATCTTTACTTTTACTTTACTTGATACAGGCTGCAACCTTTATAACTACTTTAAAATAAAATTTGATCCAAAATGGGTTTTATTCCCAACGGTGAATCAATTCACTTGTGAATAACGAAAAACAATTTGATCAATACTCAATCAATCAATCTCAAAAACAATTTTCCGAAGAAACCGATCCAAAACATACTAAAAACCCAACATCATGAATTACTGTTTCGATCCACCGCCAAGCTCATAGATAAATAGCAACTGCTTATGTTATACATTATAATATATAAACACCGATCGTTACTACGGTACTTGACAGGTGACCTTTATCACGTGAGTACCTACTTTACTCTGTGCCTCTATCTAGTTCGAGAAGAAACAACTTTTCAACGATGTGCGTTTTAGGATCTTGCGTAACAAGTGGACCGTAATTTGTGGCACTAGTAGCAAGTAAGCCTACCTACTTGCTTCTATTATTTTCCAACTCTTGAGACAAAAAGAAAAATACGATACTGGTTTTGGCATTATAATATCTTAATTTACTCGCGCGTGACCTAATCTATTGAATTAAGCACAATAAGCTTCTGAAATACTTCTACGAAAACATCAACAAAAAGGACGTAATTCAAAACGTTTCCACCACAAAACCTCACATAATTCAATTCTGGGAATCCTCGCAAAACGTTGAAGACAGAACTTTGTAGACACATAAAAAGTTCATACGTTCGTCGATCAAGGTTGTACGCCGATGTTGTGTCACGTGGTGCGTGCGAGCGAGACAGCAACACGCTGCGCGCGCGCAAGGCACCGGCTGGCACCGCCATAATGACAAATCAGCAGGTTTACACACCCGCAAACACGATTTTACCGTCCTCACAACCTTTTAACTAACATTTTTCATACAAAAACATTAAAACCTTCATTTTACGAAAAGCAAAACTAAGTTTGTACGAGTACTACAATGAATAAATTGGCTTTAAATTACGTAAATAATCCGGAATTTATCGCAGTTTTCAACAGATTCTATTTTGAATTATTATTATTGCTGTTTTTATTGAGCATGATTAGGATATTATGAAATTAGGGTTTTATGAAAGAGCGGAAGGACCCATATGAATATTAATAGTTTAAAGCAGTAAATTGAACGTGGAAAATCAGATATGCTTCTGTGAAAGGTAATTTAAACTTAAAATTGTACTAAATAGTTGCAAAAACATCCAAGCTAAGCACAGTTCCCCTGACACCACGCTGACATCATTCATGCTCATCCGGCATGAGATTACTTTTCTTATATTCATACAACCATTACGAGACAAGAAGTTTCAACACTAACAGTTACCTACCAAAGGGAAAAGGGATCTCATAAACCTATAGCGTTTCTAAGTTTCTCAGAATTTGTTTCAGTCTTTCTCCTCTGATAAAAAAAAGTCAATAGGAAACACCGAACTCATCTGGTTTTAAAACACTAAGTTATTTTGACGTGAGTGTTTTTTTATCATTTATCATTAATAAGGCTAGGAATTTGGTCAAACAACCTAGTCCTATAAATTTCTTGGTGAGGTATTTAATACTGATATCAATATTCAATCAGCATTCACCGAAATTGATGTCTGGGAATCCCGCCTGACGTCTGAATCCATTATATTAATTAACACAAGTAATGGAATATGATATTATTTATTGCCTTGGAGTACGTTACTTTGATGTTTTGGCTCATTGTTTTCATGATATTTTGGAAACAAACGATATATCTATACAATTTTCAAACTGATAGGTAGGTGCTATCAGTTTGAAAATGGTATAGAACTGGAAATAAGCGTGTGATTGCAAGTTGACCTGTTGCATATTGTCTGATTTCTCGACCAAACAATAATGTGTGAGTATGTCTGTCAATAAATATAAAACTTTTCTAGCGGACGCAAAATACTCTTGCTGAAATCTTTATTTGTTATAATTAGCAAACTCACGCGCCTGCGATCATCTCAGAAAAATGATGATGAATGTGCAAAAAGCTAACATTGATCTTCTGCATGCATTGAATAGAAGGATGTGAGCTCACCTGTTCAATTATGTTTTATAGACACAAGCCACCAGTTCTTAGAATCAGTTCGTTGTAGCTGTGATAGCCTAGTGGTGTGACCGTCGGACTGCCAAGTCATAGGTTTCGAGTTCGAACCCAAGGCACGCACCTATGACTTTTCGGATTCATGTGCGCATTGTATAATTATCATTTGCTTCAAAAACGGTGAAGGAGAACATCGTGAGGAAACCGGCATCCCAGAGAGATATTTCTCGACGGCATGAGAAGCCAAGTCAGAGGCCCACGGGCGGCTTTAAAACTCTGACACCAGGTTAGTCACTAACCACACGAAAAGAAGAAGAAGTTCTTAGAATTAACAACAAGGTACCTTTCCCCCACTGCAAGGAATAAAGAAACAAAAAGTACATGTATAAGTAATTAATAGATTCAATTGAATTGAAGCTTGCATTCAGTAATGAATTGCATTTTAATGACGCGCCATGATTACTTAGCGTCAGCCATTTGAATGTTTAAGAATATGCGCGGTAATGGGCAGTTAAAAACCAGCTGGATTTAAAAGTTTGATGTCATTTGTTTTAAATAGACTCTGACTTGTCACTAAATGATCGAATTGGCAGTCCTAATAATAGATCTGTGGGAAGTGAAGATACTGGTGAATAACTCCCTACTTGGGTTCTATAGAAACAACACAAATCTTCCCAAATTATGATCAAACGCCCCTAAATGTAGGAGCAAAATTACACAATCACAAAAATCTACCTTGTCATCTTAACTCATCTGACAATGGGAGTGAACCATTAAGCGAAGTACAAATAAGAATTGAATGCTGCACAAAGGCTGATGAGCGAGATAATGCAGTGGGTAGTCGACAAAATTTAATGGAAATGTCACAGCCACTCCGCGCCGGTTATAGAAAATACCACTTAATTTAGCTTTCAATTGCTTTTGCAAATGCGGAGGGAGAAGGGGTGAAAATGTTACAAGAGTATAGTGAAGTGGGAAGTCAGCGGTCAAAAGCGATAATGATGATGATGCAATGTTGAATAGATTGATAGATGTAGCAAATCCAGTAAATTCATTGTAGTATTTGAAAATGTATAGATTAGATCGTTAAACTGAGCACTAAGATTAATATTAATCACATTCATATTAAAGGTGAAACAATACAAACAGGGTTCATATCAACTAGTAAATCAGTAATGCTTCATTAACTATTCAGACTCAACTCGGTGAATACCTTTATTAATTTGAGCTAAATATAAAATAAATATCTGATATTTTTCATCTTCAAAACATTTATAAATAAATTCTGGTTATTTGTTTTGTACACAATAAAGATTATCAAAGCTATAACGAACTATAACATTCAACAAACTGTGGAACTACACAATAAACATCACGGAACAATGCAGGAAGTGCTAACAAAATTGCTGAGAACTACTATTATTGTCTCTAATACTGTTCACACAAGTTCGCAGCTGCAGGTCCCGGCCGATACGGTCGGTGAGAGCCTTTATTTTGGGAATATTAGCAAGTGAACAAGTCCCGCGTTGGACGCCAAATATACAAACATTGTACCATGTTGGGCGCCAAATATACAGTACATGTTGCCAAATGTTTAGTTCTCGTGAATCTGGTCAGACGACTGCAGTTACGGGCAGTGGTCGCATGGTGGTTGGGCATACAGTTTTATGGGATAGAGAATTAGCTTTAGACTAAAAAGTCCTTTAAGGAGAAACTTTATTACATAATGTTAACTTATTTCCTAATGAGCAATTAAACAGACTTGTGTTGCTGTTTACGCTTATTTATTTATGTTTGTACATAAAAATAAAAAAAAGATCTTTAAAATAAAGATAAACACTTAAAACGCACTCTACAAAGAGAAACATAATTTATGCATAAAATGCCCATCGTTTGATAACGCGTAAAGTTTAGACCTGTGCCTTGGCGACGCTCACTAAATCACCTGGAAGTACGAAACGGCCAGAAGGTCAACTTCATATAACTAGCCGGAGACACATCTAAGCACGTGTTCACGCAGACAGTTGTCTAATAAAAAGGTAAAGTTAAACCTTATTAAACGGATTACAGCTGGAAAAGCATAATATTGAATAAATGAAACTTCAAATTTACATGAAACTATCAAAAGCCAGTCTGCACGTGTTTATTGTACAAGATCTATTATGTGGACCATCAATTTCAGTGCTAAGATTCTCAGTCTGCAGCCTCGGTCTGGCTAGCCATAACGTAAATCTTCTGCACTCCATCTGTTTGTGGTATATCTCCCCGTCTGGGGAACGTTTAGCAGATTTTATAAATAGCAGCTGTCCGTTTTCACTTGTTTCCCCCTGTTTATAAACGGACATGGCAGCAAAACGACTCTTTTTTCGTGAAAACTCTGCACATCATTTAGAATTCAGGTTTTTTAATGAAGCACTTTAATGCTGGAGTAAATTTACAGCATTCTACACGCTTTATGATTAAGTAGAACTTGAAATACATTTTGTAAAACTTCTTTCGTGCTAATATTTTAATTAACATTTTGTTTGGTTTTAACGATCTTCAGTTCGGTCAGACCTCTTTTGTAGACTGTAACTTTTTATAGATTTCTAAACTAGTGTGTTGAAATAATTTTCCGAAACTTATCAACATGTAGGCGATGGAGCTCTTGAATTTACTTTTAACATAATTAAATTATGAGGCATTATTGACTACTTGGGTTGCGGGAAGGTCCGAAAGGGATACCGTAGCCCCCTGACATTGCACAGGCAACAGTAGGATCACGGGTAGGTTTTAGTCAGTAAGAGTCTGACACGCCCTCCCGCTCCGCCCAGAGCGGGAGAAGTCATTTGATGATTTCCCACCCCAAAGAAAAAGGCATTATTGACTCAGGATTGCAGCTCTTGGTGGCCTATTTTCTATGAAAGAATGGAGTGATAGTAGGTGTCAAAAAATTACAATTTACAAAAGGGGTTATCACATACGCGACAGGCGAATTAATTTGCTTCTGAAGTATACTTCAGTCTGCTTATAAGCATAATCAGCATATAATGTCCCCACTGCTGAGTCCGGCCTCCTCTCGATGAGGGAGTAGACCGTAATCCACCACGCGGTTCCAGTGCGGGTTGGTAGATGTCACATATCTTCATACTTTTGGTTCTAGGACATACCGGTTCTCTCACGATGTTTATCTTCACCGTTTTGAGAGCAGTGTTGATGAAATATTTTACTCAAAGTAAAGCGCTAGTCTGGGTTCGAACCCAGAACTTATGTGCAATAAAGTGCATATAATTACAGTCATATTAATAAATAAAATATCAATTAATTACTGAAAAAACAATATTAATGATTATCGATTTCATATCGATTAAAATTAGTTTTCTATTTTTAGTCTATGTCACTGGCATGACAGCTGACTGACACTGACACTAATCTCCTTATGCCTTCTATTCACATGTATTTTAAACCTACCTGGATGGTAGCTGGTTACATAGACTACTATAATGGCTGGTTAGATGAGGTTATATTTACTTACAGACTGAGGTGCAAGCCATTGCTGAATCACTGACAGAATTGTTTCATCGTGTAAGGGTCGTCGGCCCAAGTGTATTGCAGTGACCAGTTGTTATCCCACAACTCACACAGCGATCCATAGTTTCAACAATATCCAATCCACAAGCCGGCGGTAAACTCCAAAATAACAATTCCAAGTTAAGCGTGTGAGCGATCTTCGGTGTCCAGTGTGAAAGCAAGGGTCGTACGAGGTAGGCAGGGTCGGAATCCGTAAATTACAAAGCAGAGGTCGTGAAAAATGAAGAACAATCGGGAAAGTACTCAAAACGCATCGGAAAACACGAAACGAGTGAGCAAACAAGAGCATTAGAGCAGTTGGCAACTATTAGTGCAAAAGCACATATTTTGCACATCAGGAATCACCTGTTAGTTAAAGATTGTAACATAACCTCAATTTACATAATCTCTTTTATCTCTGTTTATCAGATTGACAAAATCCGGAGAATTTTCAGTGAAAGATTGATAATATATAAGCTATTAATTGACACCAATTTCATCTTTTTACACCCAGGCCCAAGATTGTATCTAATCGTTTCAGTCTCCTTTACGTAGGGTGTTAATTTGTTTAACAATTAATTTCCCAAACTTAACATACATGAAGGTGGATAATATTATATATATGTTTTATGCCTAGACACTTGACAACAACTTTGAGGTCAAGTTAAAGGCACAACAAATCTGAACTCTTCAAATCAAAACGGTACATCACCAATCAAGACAAAACATTCGACTTTAAATCGATTGGTTAGCGTCAATAAACAGCATTACTATCGGGAGCCATTAGAACGTACCACTGCGATCTTCTCATGACATTTAGCAGGGTTCGTTGACCTGGTGAGTTGTCCGACCGGTCGGACGACTAGTTGGACGACTAGTAGCCAGTTTGCAGATAGCCTGTAGATTAAGTTGTTGATGATGCGGAATAATTAACATAAGTACTTTTTGTTGAATTTTTTTTTTTCAGTCAGTACTTACTTACGTTAGATTTTTTTATATTAAAGCACCTTCATTAGAAAGAACTTCTGCCTTATGTAGCTATTTGAAGGTGTTATTACAAGATGCGGGACGATCCATAAACACACAGTTAAAACTTTAATATTTACTTAGTAGCTACGTAGTTTATTTTAAATCTAGCAGTCATATTTTCTTTTAAAACAGAGTAATGAGATAAGAGTTTTGAAAAACGAGGTTAACTTCTAAGAAAGCCATTTAGATGTAGCATCTGTCTCGGCCATAAAACAACGGACTGTTTTTAGCCACACTGATGCTACTTTTATAACAGCAAAAGTTAATTACTTAACTGACCGAGACAATATTTCGACATCCTCATAAAGATAATCCATCTTCTGTAATTTCAAATGGTCGGTAATTTGACCTGCTGCTGGAAAAATAAAAGAAAATTACGTTCCGTTTCAACTGATATGACGCTACACAATTTCAAACTACCCATATTTTTTTCTCTAAACAATATATTTGACAGTTGATTAGACCACGTATTTAATGGTTTCATAGATGTCGTTGACCTTACAAATTTGTCTCAAATGCAAGATTTTAGTATATTTGCGGCAAAAATTGGCGGTTTTCACTGTTTACTGCTTGTACAGTTATAACGAGTCTAGGAAGCAAATATAAAGTAGCAGAGCTGTTTCGAGCCGGTTTAAAAAAAAAATCGCGTAAAATTTTAGAGCATTTTGCTCTGATATGAATAAATAACTCTTTGTGGAGTTCAGATTGAGTCTAACTTGGAAACTAAAACCTTACTTTATCAATGATACTTCAAGCTTTTAATTTGAAACACCAAAAACATCTAAAAACTTAGCTGATAATAACTAAAAACTTTTCCAAAATAATCTTTATGTATTCAGATTCCATAATTATGTTAGTAGGTAACCTTTCCTATAATATCCCCTTGCCCATAGGCAAGGTTCATAAACCTAAGGTTTGCTCTCAATCTCTCGAACCGCATAGAAACATTGAAACAACAAAAACCGGTATAGGTTTCAAAACAAAGGCATCCAGGAACACTAACTGGCTCAGTTTCACAAAGCAGGTCAGTCTGACAAAAAGCAGCTCATCGCGGTTCGCGTGGCGCAGTGAAAGTGTTCCCACGAGTGCGTGCGCGCATGCTACACGACGACGAAGAGAATGGCGCGAGGTGCAAGCTTGCAGCGAGGTGCAGTAAAGATGGGAGATGTAATGAACTTAGCTGTGGAGATGAAAGTGAACCAAGATTACAATGGAAGGCAGTAGTGATCATTTTAGTCACAGTGAGAACCTTATTTGGCAGGATCTATCTTGTCAGCAAATAGTGTGTGTCAGAAGAAACATAACTAATGAATAGACTGATTATGACAAGGGATCTTCATTTAAAACCCTTTCAGAAATAGGACCATTCAAATCAACTGCATCTTCCTATAGTGAAGATGATACTCCCATACAAATTGGTGATTTGGTGGTTGCAACAAATTTAGTGTCAAGTTATCATCTTCTCATTTTTTTCCTGATGTTGCATCTAAAACTAAAGCCTCTTATAACTTGCTCAGCGGTGCAGTCGTGTCGCGGAGGTTTCCGGGTCATCCTCAATTCGGTTTGTGTGATTGTTTCGTCACGCGACGCGCACCGCGGTGTACCCACTACTTGCGCTACTTATGTTACTAGTGATAGCTCTAGTCTCAAGTTAGTGCTATCAGAGCTATAAGAAGCTACAGTAGCTCACAATAGCACATTATAAGAATATAGGTATGAGTTCATTATTATATGATCTGTGGTGTATTTTCGCCTATTGTTTGCTCACTGTGCGTATGATTTAGAGGTGATTGTCGCGTGATAGGTCAGAGGTACAGTCTTGATTGGTGTCACTTTGGTAGATCTCTGCCAGGGAAAGGTTTTCTGTGTGTAATTGGAAGAAAGTTGGGTGACTGAAGAGAGTGTAGGCCATTATGTTGAGATGTTTTAGATGATTTGACATCCAACGTTCAAATACAATTTTAGTGGTTTATTATATTATTATGATCAGTCATAGGAATATCGTGCTTTTTAAACCTGTACGTCTACTTTTATTTTATTTTATAATGATTAAGCTGTATACTCTCTATCCTATTAAAACCATCTGTATGGTGTTTATAGCGTTGTAAACTTACAAAGTAGACATACAAGTGATACATGCTATTTCAATTTAAAAGTATAGATTTGTCACCAAAGAGAGAAGAGTAACTACCATAGTGCCTGATGATGCTATGAGACGATTTTCTCTCATTTCCATATTATCTATAATTCCATGACTTTCCATCAAGAGGTGCCCTTTGAACTCACACGTGCTTCAGTGAAGGGAATGAACGAATGAACCAAGACGTCTGGGACATTATTGCGAACATAAATAAGATATATGATGAAACTTACGGACAGTTGGTGTCTTTAAGATTATTGTTTTGGCTATAGACTCAATTTAACCATACAATGGTTGTTCATAGAGATGGTCATTAACCTGCTCCGTTAAAATTATACTTAAATCTTCTCATCTTGTATTGGCTTCACTTTTAAGAGAATACCTCATGCCAGGGCCAGTGAGCATGATTCATAGCGAGTTCGACTCCCCTAGTAGTCTTTTTAACAGTTAATTAAGCTATTAAAGCATTATACTCCCAATAATTGAAGAGCCTGTACCGACTGTAATTTAATCGATTCCTAGCTCAATACACCTAATTCAAAAATACATTATGTGCCACACAAGCACTATCATTCCACTCCATCGCACTCCACTGCCAACCAATTACGTCCAACTAAAACAAACGTACGCGAAATATAATAAACTCGCTCACAATAGTAGCTCTTCGGACGATTACGCGCTCGTCCGAAATTCGGGCGAATCGCATCGAATCGCATGGAATCGCGTAGAATCGAGTCGGGCAATCGTTTCCGCGCGAAATAAATTCGCGATAGTCGCGCGATGAAAAGCCCGGGACGATAATTGGCCGGTATCTCTGTAGGGTTGCCTCGAAATAGGAATTCAGAGGTTTACGTTTCATGAATTTTAGTTAGATGCAAGCGTTTGGTAAGTAATTTTTGCGGTGTTAACTTAGCTTATGTATTACGTAAGATACGGTTTATGGTCAACTAGTAAATAAAAAATCCATAGAAAATCCTTGAAACCCTTAAGAATTTACCAAAATCAGCTGTGGTGGTGTGGCTGTGCTTATTTGGAAAATCAAGGAGAGATATCATCTAATGGATGATGGATGAATCGATTGTAGATATACCACAATCGTATAAAAAAAAATGGGCCAAGCCTTTATTATTTTGAAGTACATAATATAGTAGAAAAAATGAAGCAACCCTAACTACTGCTGCATTTGGACAATTCAACCGCACAGCTCATATTTTGATTGTCATTTGGTGACGGAGATCAAAAGTACCCACCGCCAATATTGGGAATTAAATGTAGAGTAGCAGCGGAGGCTTGCGGCCAAATAATCACTACCACAGATTATGAATAACAGAAGGCTCACTTGTGATGACATTGTGTCACCCTATGTAAAATTTATAAATTTATGTCTGTAATTTTTATGGTGTACAATAAAGAGTATTCCATCGATCTATCTATCTAATGATGCCATATATATGCATGTTCAATACACGAAACACTACCCACAGACACGTCATAATTATAAGGGAGACAGCTATGGTGGACCCCAGCAACACTAGAACATTTTATAGAAGTTGTAGGAATGATATAATGGCAGTATCTTCCTTGACCAAAGGTAAATTGGCAACGTAAGGCGAGGTTTTACGAATAAATGGGCAGTTAAGAGATGAAATGAGATATATGTAGTTGAAATGGGTTCCTTACATACGAAGAAACTCGTATATAAATTTGTCGTAAATACGTTACTGAGTTGACTAATCGAGACGCCGAATACTTGTGTCGTGGACGTCTACAGTTTAATTAATTAAATAGTAAATTATAATGTGATCTGAACTGCAAACGGTTTTTCTATTGCGCAATAACTAACACTCCCCACAATACGCCCACAGTAGTTAAAATATGCCTGATAATAACGAGAAACATACCCTCCTCCGTCTAATAAATGTATGGAGATTTTTGGTGATTTTTTGATCAGTGGGTCACCTTAGGGGCGATTTCAGGCTTGGTTCCAGAAAGATGTTCATAATTATGATTAGAATGACTCCTTATCGAGGTTTTCAGTTATTTCAAATTAGGTACACCTAGTATGTATATCAGGGTGTAATTTGAAAACCAATACAATAAACGTTTTGTTACACTCACGGTTCATTTTGTTGAAGTGAAATGTAATGAAATTGTTTATTCTGTTGCGTAAACCTTCTATTTCAACCGCTTTAGTGACATCATGCTAAATAATTGTTCTTGTTGACATTTCAATATAACGAGCTGGGAAATCATTGGAGTGCGCTTCAATGAAATGATATTGATTTGCTTTTGACAAAAAATGTGCTATATTTAAACAATAATTTTTATTTATCACTTTTATAATAAACTAGCTTTTAGCGCGGCGTTGCGCGTGAGATTTCGGAAAATATCCCATGTGAACGTATAGTAGTAAGGGTACTTTTGATCCCGGTAGATCAAAAGTACCCTTTTAACACATAGGTCCTAAACAATCATGGTCATAAACTATCTGTCTCAATCATACTTCGTCCAAATAAACATTAAGTATTATTAAGTATTCTTAAACATTTTTTATTATTAATATTCAAATATGTATCTATTTTAATTACCTACGTCCGTGTGTCGCTGCGGGGAGCCAACTGAAAACCAGCGCTGGGTGTCTGATGCCCAGCAAATGCTGAGATGGTAACCCTTTCAGTATGGGCTCAGCTAAATTTTACTGCAATTTTATTGTTATGTTTTTTTTTTATGTGTTTGTTGCTGTTGTGTTGTGTCTGTGTCGAATAAATGTTTTCTATTTCTATTTCTTTCTATTTCAAATCTATTCAGCCGTTTTTGCGCCAATCCGGAACAAACAAACAGACAAAAATCCTTCGTTACTATTTTATTATACAGTGTGTCTGGTCACCGGTGTCCGCACCGTTAAGGCGAAGCCATATGATCAATTTTATCGACAAATCCACCATAATAAGGCATTTTACCACTACTATTTTGAAATGGCGGCCATTATTTTATTATTATTAATGTCTGTATTTTGTTTGGTGTACAATAAAGAGTATTCTATCTATCTAATTTTTATTTTATTTTATTGACCAAGTGTGGGTTCATTTATTTACTAGACTGTTAACATACATTTTTTTAACTTTTTTAATGCATTAATATACTACCTAAAAACTGATGTCAAGACCTAAGCTCTAAGTCAATTAGGAGTTGTGACTATTTGAATATGATAATCCTTTACTTACAAGTAGAAGGAAAATAACAAATAAAATAACAATTTATTAGTGTTAATTTAAAATAAATTTGACTTTAAAATGCCTTATTATATTGGATTTGTCGATAATATTGCTTCGCCTTAACGGGTCGGACACCGGTGACCAGACACACTGTATGTATATACAATACAATTATATTTTTTCTGCTGAGAATGTATTTTTAGCATCAGGGTCAGTTCTTTCACATTCAGCTAACACGGTAACAGCACAATCTCTTACCGACTGACAAGGACTATTGATAACGCGGCTCTTATTATTATTTCGAGACCATTTCCTTCAATTCACGTGCGTACTATTTAAATAAAAGATTTAAAAGTTGTTACTTAGCGAATGAGATGATCAATAATGAACATTATTTAAACATAAACATAACATCACGCCTTGTTTCCACGAAGGGTTGAGCAGAGGATGTAATAGGGAGCGAGCGATTGCCATCAAACGAGCACAAATCCAAACTTGGGCTGCAACTGAGAGATTCCTGATAGAAAAATCCAATAACACTGCCCGACCTGGGAATCGAACCCAGGACCTAATCCTCGCTAGTAGCGCTTGCGACCACTTGACCAACAAGGATTCACCAAAATGGCAATAAAAACGTTATTGAAAACCCCTCATCATCGCCACCCTGCGGCCCGCATGCGGCTAACAATGCAAGTAATAGGGATAACACAAAATTAAATTAACAATAAAGTAAATCATAAAGTGCACGCGGAACGGCTATCCATGAAAGCTGATTGAATAAATTTCACTATAAATAAATAAATAAAACATGAATTCCGTAGTTCCACAATGCTACTGAATAGAACGATACAGAGGTTAAACGCGCGAAGAGCGCTGAAATAAACAAATGAATCCGCAAACACATCTGCTGTAACTTTGTTTTGTTAAATCTGGCAAAGGCGACTCAACAAACGACGCTTTAACTCAATATTTTACTTTTGGATCATCGAGGGTATTTTGTTAATCAAACATGCACTGAAAGGTGCATTAGGTTTAGCACAATTTACGACAAAAACAAGAAAACCGATGCCACCGACTGCTGTACAGAGTTGTACTTCTGTATTCAACTATTTATTCTGTGGCAGTGTTAACACGTTTTGGTTCATTAATTAATTCGGTTGGACAGTTTTTCGGACTGTTCGTTTAATTGACTAATTATCGCTTGCATTCTCAATGTTTGGTAACGATACAATAGTTTTTGAGTAATATAGAGAAAGTGCAGTTTGATACGATTGACTAATGTAGCACAATCATTACGTGCAATGTACGAGGAAATTGTATTGTATTCTCACCTTATATGCACAAAAACAGCACTAGATTTTATATAACTCGTCACTTATGAGCAGTCATACATAAGCAACAGGAAAACAAGTTAGTATGGGGTGTTCGTCTCTGAATAGGGAACCTTTCTGTTCGCATTATTGGGCTATCGCTAAAATTAATTCGTAGCAACACCAGAGGCCTAATTTAAAACAGGAAATAACAACTTCTGACTTCGAACAAGGTAATCCAACTGTTATCGAAGTCAGTCAATACATAGATAACTATGATACCTACGGACAGGCAAACAAGGTAAGACTCTTTACTCATGATAGTCGTTACGAATAAATCACAAAAATTCAAGAAACACGCCACTTAAAAAGCTTTATACTCCACAAACGCAATCCAAGAACAGTGGCTGCATACAGGAGGTATTTCATATCAGGGCTGTCCAAACTTGGTTACATCCAGATGTGGTTTGCGATCCATGAAAATAAGCAAGACGTTGTGAGGTAAAAGCACATCAGGGATACCAAGAGTATTGCGGATGGTTTACCAACTCTACAGAGAAAGCTGAGTATCGTACGAGTAAGCGCAAGCTCTAAGAATCAGTAGATACTTTAACACTGGAAATCCCAGAGCTAAATTTTTATATGTAAAGGTCAACGTGGAGTTTTGGTCAGCAGGAGTTATTTTAATAGATAAACGATTGGATGGAACCGTGCACCTAGCTTTTTGACGTTTCATAAGTGCCCCTATAGGCTTATGTGAAATGTTATTTGTATTTTTGAATTTGACATATACACATTAAAAAAAACATTGCCAACATAGAAACACTCGATGAGGTCCGACTTGTATTTTGGACTATCAAACATTAGACAATAAGTAGACAGCCCTGTGGTGCACCCAGAGCTCGTAGGTTCCATTACACTAATGCACTAACACAGTAGTCTGCAGCCGACGTTATCGCGGTGAAACATCGCATTTTTCAGCGGAACCGTCTCATATCGCAGATGCTATCGTAAGATCACCCTGCAGCTGTAATGCATGTAGGCAACTTCTGTAAGTTTCGACTAGGGGTTGGTTTCAGGCGACGATAACATTTTGACTTTTAATGATTTTCTACTGAAGATCACGTCTAAACGAGTAGTAGTGTTCATGATTTGTAAAAAATATATGTTAATTTAGAGCATTTTCTTAATAACTTAATACTGGAATATTTTAGATTATGTTTATATTACGTTGTGAAATTAATTTGTAGTTATGTCTAACGCGGATAAAAAACTGAGAATCACGCAAAATCTATCAAGCGTATTTATCTTAAACCTTCACCATTTATAAGATAATTTAATTATTGATCTTTTAGATCAATCTCTCACTTTTTTTTCGTATTTTCCTTTTTTATTGAAATAATTTTTGTTGTATGTATAATAAATTAATAATGCGTCTTATTTGGGACAGCGCTTTTGATGGGCGAGTCCTATTACTGGCTGGACGTACGACGCGTTGCGTGAGCTCAGTACAGAACACGCAAGCTAATCACTCAAGGTCACTGGCATATATCACCATCATAAGTGGGTCGGTTTGTGAACTGGATTGCAATAGGTTTTTTTATATAGTGTGAAAATCCTGTACATAGGATGTTTCCCTGAGTTTTCCATTCCTTCTCAGGAATAGTCAGATATGAAATGTCGACTCCATCTAGTTTACAATTTTTTTTAAATCTTTCTTGTAAAAGTAAACTCCGTTATCCAATTTACAGATTAAATGATTTCATTTCAATTCCTGAAGTCGTTAATCAGGACGTTATGGTAGGACTTTAAATTTTTTTTGTCTGCGGAGTAACCTTGAAATTCGTAAACGGTCAATCATTGGCATTGAAAATAAATAATGGGATGAAAATGGTCACGAATTAGTATTTAAGTACCAAAATTGGCAAATCAGATCCGGGTGATGGTGGCAGAGTCACGCTTTTAGTAGTTAGTGCTGAAAACTAGGCGAAGTTGTGGCCTACAGGCCTGATAATCTGAAAAACTGCGAGATATACTTTTAAACTGGAATAAATAGATAATGAGAACGAATTCATTGGATTTGTCACGTGGTGTCAAGCGACATCGCTGTGCATGAGACTGAAGTTTGATGTTCACTTTGGGCAAAATATATTTTTACGGAGAGAAGCAGCAACAGTTCAGACTTCGAAATTAGATAATTGGGTGGGACTGATCCAAGTGATTGTTAGGATGAGCCAAAACCGAGTGTCAATTTGGAGAAGACCAATATGTCCAGCTGTGACCGTCCGATCGTGCGTCTCATTTATAAGAAATTGTAGTAGAAAAAATATTTCTATATAAAAAAGCAGAAATGAGGTATCCATTAAAGAAAATAATCACCCTCAGTCCTGAAGAAACTTAGCAATAATCTAATAAATTCATGCCAAAACTTGAAAGTTGAAGCAGAAGCAATGCTAAACAGATCATTAAGTAAACAGAGCAAGTCTCGAGCGGCCGTATAATGCACCCCGGTCACCGGCTCACCATCGCCGACGTCGCGGACCAACTCATTTCGCAAACATTTTTGAGATTTAATTATATGAATAGTTGATAAGATTCGAAGTTTTCGGCTTTACATATTTAGTTGTTATTTTGGTGAAGTTTTGTGAGAAATTAATAAAATAATTGTACCATTTTGGAGTCATTAAAAGAATTTCTGCAAAATCAGTCAAAGTCAAATAATTTTTATACATTAGGCACAAAATAGGCACTTTAAAAAAAAAAAAACTTTTCCCCCTATCCAAAAGGTAGTTTTCGTATGGAGAATGGGCAAGAAACTCCACGGTTACTCTTTTAAAATGTTTTCACAATATCTTGTATACATTAATTATATAATAATATGTGAAGACGATGCATCTAGAATAAGATTACTATACCACGATAGGTAAAAAAAAAAGATGAAGGAATGACAAATAAATGAATTATGTGATAGATACATGATGCTCACATATTTACTAACATTGTAAAATTATACGATATTCCTAATATTTTAACAAGTATTACTAATAATAAGTCAGTGTGTGAGTTCTGCAGCTGTCGCACTCACTCTTTAACATTCTAGTCTCAGAGGATGTATTATTTTTACCCACTCCAAAAAAGAAGGTTCTCAATTGTTTTTTTTTTAAATCAGTTACTAATCACTCTTTTACCCGACTGCGGCGGACCCCAAAAGGTGGGTAGCGTTTTTTACCATTTTGAAAGTAATGGGCTCTCATCGGGGTTCTGTTATTAAAGTCTGGCCACACAAGCTGCAACTTATACTGGAACACAAACCAAGCTTCCATCCTTAAAAAAAAGAAAAAGCACCTCACCCACTAACATAATGAAGTTGACCTAAAACCGATGACCTAAAACCGCTATTAACGTATTTTTCATAAAATCCACAGCATTAAATATAAAAAATTAGTAATCCCGGAGCGCTTCGTGGCACAGATGCCTCCAGCAAGTGATATGATAAACGCGAGCAAAGAACTTCGATACGCGACTGGTTTAAATGTGCATCTTCGGAGGATGCTGGAAGGGCATAAATAACTCGATACGTGCCGTACAAAGCCAGGCTGTAGTGCCGCAGTGCCGTGGTGCAGCCTTGCGGGAATGTTCAGGCGGCGCGTATCCTAGGAGCACGGTGTTGTGGTTTCGGTATACTTTCAGGAAATTCTGTATGGTCGAGTCCTTTATGATGATGGAGGAATAAAATGTGAAAACTTAGAAGAACTGTCCCACCTTAAGTTTGTTCTAAAAGCGTATTATGAAAGCAAGGCTGTTTGTTTAATCGTAGCTTCCAAGAGTTGCTAGTTTAGTTTTGATTTTGGGTGAATTTTCCAAGTGGGCGTGAATGACCAAATTCGAAACTATAAGACATAGTCAAAAGTAAGTTTTATAAATACTAAAACTGCATCATTAGATCTTTTTAAATATAATACAATCATAAATTATGTATCTTTTTTCAGGGTAATCTTGAAATGTACCTACTATGTGAAATAAGATGATGCCGCGTACCTATATGAGAGGCTACCAGGGGCCCAAGTCTGCTATTTTTATAAATTCGTCATTCCAACACGATCCCATTGTCATTTGGCTAAAAGTTCGTAATCTGCTAAATTCATAATGATCGATCATTGGTTGATCTTTGTATTCCACAAACACGATACTCGTATCGAATTAAAAGAAATGACTGCACAATGCCGTTCTCATGGTAGGTCACTGATCAAAGGAACTGTCAAAATTTTAGCAGATTACCGCCTAAGTCAGTCATTCATTTTTCATTACGTACGAGATTACCAATAGATGCCGTTTCTTTCAATGGAGTGTCAGTGGCTGACCATTGGAAAGTCATAATGACGCCAATATGTTAGTAGATTACCAAACTTGTCAAAATCAACAATTATGAAATCAATGATAGACCATTTTGACACTATTGTAATAGCAGACTTGAAGCCCTGATGTTGTAAGCAGGTACTTACGTGGTTGTAAAATGCAGATGCAATAAGTGTTAACATTAACTTAAAGTAATTATTATGATACGTGCTTGTACAAAGAACGTAGCTCCCTCGGGGCTGTTCTAAACGGACCGGTATTCCTAGAAAGAGGCGCCATATTGCATCTTGCACGGAATATTAATCGAATCCAGAAATATCTTCCTGTAAATATGAAACCTGTAATACCTGCGTCAATTAGTGAAGCTTTATCTCCCTGTAACGTGACAGGGTGGATTTAAATAAGTTAGTATGATGGTACGCGTGGAGCACAAAGGAGCGCCATTTTAGTGTATACTCGGTATAAGAGAGAGGAAAAGCATTGTATTAGCTTTGTAAATCTTAACGTACGTTTAAGCATAGAGCTTAAACGTACGTTAAGATTTTAGAAAATACGTGCCTATATTAAATAGTTCAGAGTGAAATTACTGAAATTACTTAACACGGTCGTCGTACGTACGACTATATCATAGGAAACTGTAGGAGTGGAAGTTTAGTTTAATTTTATAATGACTGCCTCGTTAGTCTAATGGCGGGTGCTGAGCAGGAGATCCGGGGTCGATCCCCTGGTGGAGCTACGTATTACTACAATTCTCACTAACCGTCTAATGCCTTGATTTAGGTCCGGTTAATAGGAGAAAATTTAGGTGTAAATACATGACGCATCTGCCTATCATTTGTCGAGTAAAACACGTGATATCTTATGTAACACATAGTTTTCAAGTCACGTGTGTTTGAACTAAGCCTTAGGGCGCTAGGTAAACTTGCGCCTAAGGACCCGATACACTATAATACACGTATCACAAAGGCACGGTACACACTCTCGGGATTGTTCTGGTTGCCGGTGTATTATGTCAAGACGCGACGCTGCTTTATATTGCCTCGTGCGTTAACCTTTTCAGAATGAAATTGGTTTAGAAGAGTTTTAGGTACTATTTGGATGCAACACTTTTTTCTTCAATTCAATCATGAAATATTGTTTTTCACGGCTGCATTCTCGATCATTTGGATTTATGGCCTAGAAAAGCTTAGCCTGGAACTGCGTCAGTGGTTCAACGGAAGTTGAGAATTTGGAGAGTTGGTAATCTGGAGTCCAGAAAATCTCCCTTCACATGACTTATTTTTCTGAAAACACTAGTCTAGTATGTCAAGTCGATTCTAAAAAAGAATACCACCGTCCTACATAACCATTATGCGGCACCGTGATTCCGAATACAGCCTAAAAAACGACAATGGCGCTAGTGTGCGAAGGCGGGAATTTTTCGCGCCAAACACTGATAACCGCACTATGTTCTACACAAGATTTTTTTCATAAAATGGCAACAACGTTACACGGAGGTTCGTATGGGAATCTTTTTCTTTTAACGACTAGGTTCGTGGTGTTAGTGTTTACCTGATGTTACTTTTAGCTGAACCTCGCTTCTGACCATTGTTGCTTCTGGCTTTGTTACATTCTTATCCACCATTTCAAAATGTAGGTAAACATCAGGTTAAAAAAATTCAACCCACATTAACTACTACAGGTAGTTAATGTGGGTTGAATTTTGGTTTTGTCTGCGACTCAGTTTCCTATTATTCTTCCCCTCCGCTTTTAGCCTTCATGATAGTAAGTATAGCATACTACATCTTGCATATTGCGTAGGACTTTAAAGGACAAAGAATCTCCAACGCCTGTACATCATTACATGAACGCGAGCAAACGATTGTATTATAAACAAACTACACATAGTTAATAATATAAATTCCGAAGACATTAGACACTCAGCGGCATTCACACGCGCTCTTGTCAAGGAAATATAACAATCGTACCAGGACGGCACCTTGCACTATTTTTGTTATGGACTTATTATATACAGCCCAGTGCTAAACATAAATCTTTTACTAGAATGTTGAAATTCAGTCGAACAGGTGGGTGACCCTAAAGACCGCGGGTAAGGACTGGATGAGATTCGCCCAAACCATTACCGGGTAATTAACACAGTTACAATTACAATGTCTCTCAATTTGACAATTCAACAACTTTCATCGCGTTATTTACGTTGTCGAGCAGATGAACTTTTCAAACATGTGAAGCAATGGATTTGGAATTTCCATTCAATATCCTTTGGATCATGAAAGAAAGTTTGTTTCGCAATTCAAAAGGAAGGAGAGCAGCCAGCAGTGAGTGGAACAATGCTGTCAATGATGAGGATGATGATGAACCTGTAGACACCGCTATCACCACGCTTTGCAAACGGATTGATAGAAGGTCCAGAAAGAAACTGAAAACTTCTCGATAATCTTATCGCATTTTAGGGGAACTTTGTAGTCAGGAGTTTAAGATTAACTAAATCTTCATCAGTCTGACAAGTAGGATGTAGGAGTAGGTAATAAATCATAATTACAACAAATAAACCAGTAGTCGAAGGTTACTGAATAAGTCGTAAACCCCGCTTGCAAGTGTTTACCTCAAAGAAAACAACAAATTTCGAAGATTCTTCAATGAGTCATCACTCGCCTAAATGTCACTCGCTAGTGCATAATAATAATTGACCTCTATCGTGTTGTAGAAATACATTTTATATACCTCCAAATATTATTGTGAAATACACTTCATTTCGAGTCTGCTGAAGGCGACGAAAACGCACTTTTATACTTAAGATCACGTCTAAACGAATAGTTTTAATGATTTAGAAAAAATATTTATGTTAAATAGAGCATTTTCATAATTTAATATAGGAATATTTTGGATTATGTTTATATTACATAGTAAAATTAATTTGTAAAGTTATGTCTAATGAGGATAAAAAACTGAGAATCATGATAAATCTATCAAGCGTACTTTTCTGAAAAACTTCATCATTTAAAAGATAATTTATTATTTCCTTTATTTTACATTATTACATATAAATTATATTTTTAAATATTAGAATAAAAGAAAATATAAAAACATTTAAAAATATAAAAAATAGTAGCCCACCGGTATCGGGAGCAGGGTCCAAGCTACCGGCGGTCAGGGCTCCAGAGAGAGGAACCTCCTAACAATGCGAGCCGTGTCCAGCAGTGCTATTCTGTAACCATCTCACCGTGAAAACTTCGGTGAAGTGAGCGTGGAGTGAGCTGTCAATAGTGTCAATTCCAAGCAATACCAAACTCACTTCACCTAAGTTTCACGGTGAGAGTTTTACAGAATCGACCGGCAGGAGTACCGCTTTCTGGATCAAGCCCTTAATCCAGCTGCCCAACGAGAGCCTCCTTAGGTGGTGGTCGACGCTCTTAGCAATTAAGCCATTGGCTGATATGACTATCGGCACAATGATCGCTGAGTCCACATCCCACATGTCGACAACCTCGCGAGCCAAGTCAAGATACTTAATTTGTTTAAAAGAGATAATTTTATTATTATTATTATTTTCTTTTAGTAGGTATACGTGTTTTATTAAAACACCTTTTTATGTATAATAAATTAATAATGCGTCTAATTTGGGACAGCGCTCCACGATGGGCGAGTCCTATTACTTGCTGGACATACGACACGTTGCGTGAACTCAGTACGTATTTCACCACGCCTGTATTTAAACAAAACTTTTCACATTGTAATGGAAACTAATAAACCCAATGCCAAACTTCGACTGCGGATCTGATGTAATAATAAAAATAACATAAAAGACACTAGACATAGACAGTATGGCCCGACACAACTAACAAAAGCATAATGAGTAAAAAACCCGTAAATAAAAATGTAAAAGAAAAGCAAAACAAGATGTTAGAAATAAAACTTCAAAGAGTAGGCAAGAAATATACACAATTGCATTAGCAATGTATGAATTCCAAGAGGTTGTATAGAATTACTTTCCTTATTGTAAGTAGGTATTCATTTAATTTAAAGTACGCAGTCAAGGAATGTAAATAATGTGTATGATGGAATGTAATTTGACTGGTAGACAATGCCTGTGGCATTAAGTCCGCCTCTGTACATTTATGTGCTTGAAGTGTTAATAAATAAATAAATTCATGGAAATTAATTGTAAAGCAAATTGACTGCCAACTTAAATTTGTCAGTATATTCAAATCACAACTGCCTTTCTTTGACGTAGTGGTATGAAATAGCAAAATTACAGCAAATTGAAATAGGGTGTCAATTTGCAAAACAATTAATTTCCTGTCTCTAGGTACGTCATCATCATCATCTGCCTACAGCAGTCCACTGCTGGGCGCCTCTCCAATTGCACGGCATTCATCTCGATTCTCGGCAACTCTCATCCAGCTACTACCAGCCACTCTGCGAAGATGGTGGCTCCACCTAGCCTGAGGGCGTACTACCTAAGGTTTGCCGATTTGCGGTCCACTCAAGGACACGTCTACCCCAACGGTCATCGGTTCTATGACTAATATGGCCGACCCAATGCCACTTCAGCTTACTTATTCTATGAGCTACATACCTTACCTATACAACGTGTAACGGAAAGGGTATATACATACCAAGGACACGGCTTCTTTGGATGATAACAAACGATATTGGAAGGGTTTTTAAAATCTATCTCTACATGTTCGGAAGTTATGATTTTTTTTAATACATTGATACCAGAAACCGAACTTTTCAAATTGAAATAAACACATCACTAGCACTAAGTCAGCTGATCGGTGTCAGCGAACTATTTGTAAGTAAAAATCAACCTCTTACTCCTGGTATTTCTGAATAAACGGTTCCGCATGTTTCTTTTTTTTACAAAATATTATTAGGTTACTGACTTTTCCTAAACTGAATTAAGTTTGCGAACTAGCTACAATACAATTAATTTTATTGGTCTAGGTATCAAAATTTAACGAAATAATATTTGGATACATTACACACATGTTGTTTTTTTACGTAGTTGTCCTTTTGTTGAAGATTACTTTGTAGATCATTATTATCGACATAGTAATCTTCCACCCACCACCCACCTTACCATCGTACCTACAACACAGTAAATATCTAATTCAAAAACAATATTCCTGTAAATTTCCTAACTTTATTCCTAACCTTTTATTTTAACAAAACCCCACTGCGACCAATTGGAATTGTGAGATATTACAATTACAGTCTATTTTCGGCTATTTTCATCTGTGGGCTGTTTCAACCTATGGCTTTAATTTATAAAACACAGCTATGTCATTCGAAATGAGAACTTCTATCAAACCGTCATGTTTCAATCTTCGCTTAGTGCTAACATAAACAATGCGGACACGTTAAAAAGTATGTAATTGATCTTGTTTGAAATAGATAAACCTACCTATTCGCTGTTTACTCGTATGATTGTCAGCACAATACTTTAGGCAAATATGAACTTGAACTATTATGACTATGAGCCCTTATCATAATAATTTTTACACATACGATCCAGGAAATTCGATTCACCTTATTAAATCGATTTGCTTGAAGATTTAGTAACAATTTTTGTCCAACTGAACCCAAAAAATCATTTCTATTAATTTTTTCGCAACTTATGCTTCTCCTAGTACAAATAAAATCACAGAGGGTTCCGTTCATAATTTTTAAAATAAGTACAATTATAATTACGACGAAAATTATTATCAACAAGTTAATAGTTTTTTTTTATTACAAAATAATAGCACGCAACGCATATTTTTTGTCTGTAGGACTAACCGAAAGAATTATCGGAAGTTTCACGGTCGGTGCTGTTTGAGTGTTACCTACATTGGTTTTATTGGTTTAAGCCAGTGAACGAAAATAAACTTCGTTCACTAGTTTGAGCACGTGTAGGTAGTTTTTAAACGAAGTCAATAAAAAATGTCGCAAAACGTACCTATCTAACTGTAGAAAGAAAGTAATAAAAGTACTAGGACCGCAAGAAAAACAGGAATTGTTATTGCCGAATTGAAAATCGTTTGCTCACAGAACCCTGATTACGTCGTTATGCACACACTAAGCATCATAATGTGTGTAAACCTTGGGTTAGGGTCTTAGGGTACGTGAACCAATTGCAGTCCGTGTAGTTTAAATTACTCCTGGTAAATAAAACTTTTAATTCAGACTTCTAACGAGATATCGCGGCCCCATAATTATTATGATCTTTAATGGATTGAAATGAATATTTTTCCGGAGTTGCGGGAATTTCCGGGGTTGCGGGAATGTTCTAACGAGATAACACGGCCCCAGAATGCAAGGGCAACTGAAGGAACAGGATGGTTTTTAGTCAGTAAGAGTCTAACACTTCCTTCCGCCCCAACCAGGGTGGGAGCTGAGTCAAAAAAAAAAATGCATTACGTAATTAGTCTGCTCTGGTGTGTTAGATTTACTTAAAAGTTTGACGGAGGTTAGTTGAAATTATTATTAGGATGTAAAATAATCTTGAATTCTTGATCAATATTTTTGAATAGTAGTGAACACTAATAGGACAGCTACCCCATAGGTATCTAAATTTAACGAAATAATATTTAGGTACCAGAATAGCAGGGAATAGGAGCTTTATTTAGCAAATTTTGGTAATGCTTTGCTCGTCAGTCGACGTCTTTTCCGCCGCGTCTCCGTCTGGTGCACTCGTTTCTATCCCTGTGACCGGTCGTAAATTATTAAAACTTCCTGAGGAATGAATTAGACGATGTCCTCACAGTGCTACCAGTGTTGAGTTATGTTAATCTTGTGATGGATAATAATTTAATTTTTCAAAACGACGCGACGCGACTGTGCCCCGGCACACTACTCGAGATGTGATGTGCGCCATTATTTAGATGCGCGCTTTTCCCAGTGGGTTGAGCGTGGTAGTAGAAGCGTGGCTTGGCCTCCGCGAACCCCAGACCTAACCCCGTTAGACTTTTTTTTGTGGGGGTACAAGTGTACGTAGTGCAGTGTACAATACAATAGACCTAATGAAAGTGCGGATTGAGGCCGCTTTCAGGACCATAACACCAGACATGCTACGCAATGTTCAGGTGTCCATGAACAAGCGAGCGGCCTTGTGCAATACAATACCAAGGTCACCACATCTTTAAAAATGTAAGTCAATTTACTAAATTAAGCAAAGCTTTAAAATTTTACTGTTTACTCGGTAATAAGTAATAATAAGAGATGAAACTATGTAGTTAACCTACCTAAACTTTGTTTCGATTTTTTACGTAAGTTTTGTTACCTGTTTTTACGTGCACCCAATTTCTGGCTTGATATTAACGAGTAAACTGTAAATCAATAATTACGCGTTAATTTTTACATCACGGTAAAGTAGGTATGGTTTATTGCGCGCGCGCGCCATTTTCTTGGAAGCGCGGCGGCGACATGTTTTATTTTGTCAGTTCACGCCGACAAAGAACACCGCCTGCGGTAGGCTACTACGGTACTAGGCGCGCAGAATTACGGAAGAGATTTATCCTGATATTGGCAAGTAACGTGGAAAGTTATTGACCTACGTAGTGCGGTGACACGTTTGTTATGAATTGAATTTAAAAAACATATGAAACCGAAAATTTGGTATCAATTCTTAGAGTACATTATTTTGAGTTGAAACTATGTATAGTGATTCTATACCAGCTGTTATCTTTAGTGCTTAAGGATAGCTATAGGGTTTCTGTTACACCCTGTATACCTGTATAGGTAAAGGATAAAGTAGGTACCACGATATTCAAGATATCAAAGAGTCTACATCACTGCGGATCAATTCAAGAAAATGTCGCCAAAGAATATAAATATAAACGCAGATGGGCTGCTGACGTCACACACCCAATAAAATGCCAATATCAATAATACTTAAGCCGATAACATACTATCTACTGGGGTATACCGAATCACTAACATTTGCAAGTTGTTAAGGAAATTCGGGAAAAAACGGTTTTGTAGAAGAAAGAAAAATGAAGTCGAGTTAGGGAAAGTATAGCCATTGCAAAATGTCATCGCCATGTCAGTTTAAATATTCAGAACAACTCGATAAACTAATAAATTATGACTAAACTGTGGTATCTCTTTGGAAGTTGAACTAATGAAATACAGCACAGCTGTTCTGACTCAACTGAAAACAAACAAAATCAAAACCAATTTCTGGTATTTGTTTCAGTTCAATTGATGAAAATCTTTGGGCACCGTACGACATCATTTACCAGCCGAAATACGTCCACTGCTGGACATGACCTCCCCCACCCGGCGCCACATCGACCGGTTCTATGCTTCTCGATTCCTGCGGTCTTCACAAGGTCACCGGTCCACCTTGTTCGAGCCTCTTAAAGGCCCTTAAAACCATTATAACCAAATCTGAATATCTGCCATTGAATAAAAAAAACTTAACAACGTAAGTGTTCTGAACGATGTAACAAATCAGGCGTGTAATGAAACGTATGATGTATCACTGGGAGCGTACCTGTGACAGATTTGAAGCATTTGTTACATTCTCGTTACGTTCAGCCTGGTATTGTGTCGTTATTGGCGGAGCACTGTTCGAGAATATTCGGGGATATGTTATTGTTTTGAAAATGTGAGGTATAAGCGAAAAAGGTGGAGCTAAGAGGATTTTAGCTTAGTTTTACTTTTACATAATCTTCAGAATCTTCTGTTGGTGGACTGAAGAGGGTTAGTTGAGACAACATAAGACACAAATAGACATGAGTGAGTTTCGTTAGGTAGAATTGTTTATCATAATTTTAGAGGAGGATCTAACTTAGGAGGCGTGTCGTCGGTAAACACTTCCATAATTAAATGATATTCAAGTCAATAATATTTTAAACTAGTTGAGGTCGGTGTTTCCTATCTGACTACTCTAAGAAGAAACACAGAAACATACACAGAGGTCTCTTTTAAAGTCCAGTCTCTTTTATCTTGGGTCAGATCATGAACTACACAGATTTGAGTGGACCTGTCCAGTCAGTGCACGCGTTTTTCAGTTATTCGGGTAGCTCAACCTAGAACTCAAGGAGCTCAAGTTACCAAAACTAAACGTTACTAGATGCTAAGCCAACCTAGACCTATACTACAACATTAAAATAAAGTCTCCTTTTAATCCCTCCCAGAAAACTGCTATCCAGGCCCAAAAAACGAGTAGAACACGGTTCTACTAGAGCGCAAAAAACAAAGCCTTGGGAACAGCTATCGGTACATTTGTCGCACCCCTCTGCCGGCGCCAGCTACATACATAGAACTCGCATTAGGAACCCGTCTGCAAAATTTGTTTTATACTTTGAACACGAGAGGGACTTACAAATTGTGAACCGGGATTTGGGATCCATATTAGACTACATTTGTCTGGTTTTTATTTTATTGGAAGGATTCTTTTCCTTATTATAATATCACCAAAAAAACTAATCGAAATTATTCAAATATGATACGCCACAATTTCTGGATGTCTTTACAATAATATTAAAACAGTAAGAGAGTAGGCGTAAAATAATGACGTCTTCAATGTATGTGAAGAGACAATATTGAATACGAGTATTCGTAGCAAAATTCAAAATATTCTCAAAATGCAAATTTTGGCATTGAAACTCTAGCTGAGCCAGACATAACATGACCTATGTTTTTCACTACAACGAAAATAATATTGTTATTCCTGAAAGATTTCATATTCTTAACCACTTCGAGAAAATAAATCTCAAATGAATACAACTTGTAAGCTTGGGAACTTTTGTTTTTCAGCGTAACTCAAAATGTTGTTTATATTATGTTAAAATTTCCACAAATTGTGAAGTTCATTATTCTAACCCATTTCAATTTTGATGGGAAAATATTTGCTGAGAATCTCGGCTGTGATAGAATTAAATATATAATGATGACGGAGCAAAGTTTTCGTGTTTTCCTGAAATTAGTCATAATTCCGTAATCATATTTATTTAAACAAGTCCAATCCAACCGCAGGATGGCTGATGATCCTTTCGAAATAATTAATTTAAAAATGTGGTTACTAAAGCGAGTTGAAATGGTAGTAATTTGCGGTTTCGGCCACCTTTCCTCTTCGTTGGGACTAATAAAAGACAGGTAAGGTATGGAAGGAGAATGGGCAACAAAAGCATCATTCTCTTGTGCCTTCATACGGTATACCGCAATCTCAATGAGGCTATTGCAACGTTTAAAAGGTCACAAGAATGGTCATAATTATATCCATGTTCATAAACAATACAGGGTATTACTAATAATTAAGTCCACTTGTATAACTGATGTCATTATGGTGATTGCCATTTCCAATTTTAAAACCTTCATCAAAGTCTGTTTTATATATTCTGTTTCAGTTCTCCATAATGAGAATGTCTTTCAACATCCTGTAAACGTTCAGCACAAACCGGATATTACTTGTTTCATCTAGTTATTACCGGTTTGAGCTGGTTTAGCCTGATCTCAGACCTTATTTTTATAGAAAAACAAAAATATTGACGATTTTATCGACAAAAAAAGACCTCTAAAATCTTTTTATTATCCTGGTATTAAAAAGATTTTAGTGGTCTTTTTTTTTGTCGTACAGAATGATGTTTTCGTCAAACGGACAACACAACATCACCTTTAAATTAATAAATTGATGAAATTGGAAATTCCTAATATTATTACCTATCATCGAATTACTACCAAATCAAAACATACGAATTTTGAAGGGCGGATAAAATAAATAAAGAAATTGTTAGACCACAAAACAACACAGTCACAATCGAAAACTCTCTATCCATTACTGTCCAATTTCCAGCAATACAACAACCCTCCTCAATCCACTTCAAAGTAACTCACAGCCAGAAAACAGCAATAAAGAGATATTCTCAACAAAAACCATCCTAACGAATGCACAAATGGGTTTCCCAATGTATCTCACAGGAGATATAAGCTGAGTTAATTGAAAACGGTTCTGAGCGCCACCGACACTGGACGACGCAGCGACGTTTCTATTTTGACGTATTATGCCACTAAAAAGTACTAAAAAGCAGAATGGAAAGGAGAGAAGTTATAACAGTCCTTTGATTTTTATTTTTGAAAAGCTTTATGAAATGACTGTTCATTTAACATCCGTATTTGGTCCTTCGGTACCAATGGAAATGTTGTACGTTTCTTTTTCAAGTTCTAATTACATTTCCAGATCTTAGCAGGAGAATAACAAAATACAAAACTCTCGCAGTAATGAATCAATGAATGTAGTCTTAAGTGTGAAAAGATTGAACTCGATCTGTCACAATTCAGGAGCGTGGCACTGGATCACTGCCCCACTCAGTGCTACAGCAGTAATTAAATGACTAACCTAACTTAACATTTTCTCTTAGAATGAGTAAAATATGTTTCTTAAGCCTTCCCTCGAGTCTCATTCACCAAAATAATCTACAATCCATTAAAAACCTATCATCTCCCAAACCAGTCATAAAACTGACAACTTAATTTTTTCACGTTACTTTGGCAAAGACACGTCCCTATACAGCCTTTAAACCAACAGAGGTGTAACTCACAAAATTTAGAATCTTTCCCACATGGCTCAAAGTTGGCAAGTAGACGCGAACTCCCGGAGACTTATTATCAAGGGGGGCGGCCATTTTGCATAGTGCACGTGAGAGGAAGGGTGTTGAGTCACAAGTTCACAGGTCGAGAGGTTGGGGAGTGGTTTACTTTACTGCTGTTAAGATTGCATTGTGCTGCTTGTGCAGCTGTCCGTGAAGTTAAATTATCCATATTGGACGTATGAGGTAAATCTTGCCTTGAGGACTGAGGTTCAGGTAAAGCCGTTGCTTTTGATATAGCATGTAATTTTTAGCCCCGTATGTATACCCACAAAACTGAAGAAATCGATGGCACCATTTATGTGTGCTTTTAGTTCCGCCTTTTTTGTAATGGGTTTGGGATAATTTTCTTTCGTGGGTTGACGGTTAGGTAATATAATTGAAAAAGCTTATCCAACGGGTGGGCCATCTAGTGTTTTAAATTTGAAACGGCAAAAAAAAAACTACTGATTATTTTTTCAAATTTTTGGTTTTATTTGAAAGGTTGAACTTTGTTATTTAAGAATGGAACACATTATTATTCATATGACTACCACGACTGGCTCGGCAGTACCCCATCCGATCAACCCAATTTTTCAGTACATTTTTGATTGTTTCGGCTTGAATCTCTTCACTTCACACTTCAGTGGACTGATCAAAATAGTACAAAATAATAAGAAAATCGTTTTTTTTTCTGAAGCGACTATAATTCTTCCTAAACCATAACCCAGTTCTTCCGTGTAGTCCGGCTTTGCTAAAAAAACGTTCAAAAACACGAAATAATAATTATATTTGAATCTAAACGAATCAGAATGTAGTGGTGCGGTACAAATCTGACGGGGGAAGGGATGACGTCGAGCAAACAACGGTAATGCACTGCCGGATTTGCTCTGCGAAGGGAAGTTAATTATATTAGCCAAATTACCAGAATATTTGTGTACACGTTAGTGTTGGGATAATAAGCGAGTTACCTGAAAGGTAGGAAATTCGTAAAGTGGTCCTTTCATCATTTTAGTGTATACTCAGGGGACCAAACCGCCAGTATGTTTTAAAACTCTAAACATGAACAAACTGCCGTAATATTTTTTTTATGTATATTGCTGACACTGTCTCACCCAGCACAGTTCACATAAGAAGGTCCAAATGTCTTTATGAATGTAGGTTAAACAATATTTTTGACTGAAATATTTGTTGCGTTCGACTACTCCTGCATTTCGGTCAGCAAAAAAAGTAAGTACTTATGTTATTTTTTAGCAATCACTCTAACCTAGGATCTACCTCGAAAATATTTAAAAATAGATCACAGACTTCCATTTTACTATTCCAATATTTATTCCCGAGTCCTTAGAGTTCGTAATCGCTTTTTTCCCTCTAAAATTTATTCGAGCGCTCAAATTTAATAGAGCTCAGCGTAAGACGATGAAAGTGGGAAATATGAGTAATTCGAGATATTCTTAGATACTTAGGAACAGAAAAGTAAATAAATTCCATATTATTGATCAAACAGATGCTGTTCCAGCCAGAAATATGTGAATCTGATAATGGGATATTATGTTTTAATCTAATCTTCTGAATGACAAAATATGACTATCTCCACACTGGAATATTTAGTATGGGCATTGAAACTACAGTTCGAATATTAATTAAAACGTTTGGAACACCCCTCTCTTTGAATATATAGGTACCTCTATTATATCTTTAGCTTATATCTTTGGCACAAGGTATTCTATCTTAAGAATAACCCATCCCTAGCAATCGCCAATCACATAACATTACATCACGCCTCTATTCCCCGAAGGGTTAGGCAGAGCTGTATCTATTAAGTACACCCACTATCCCAATCCTCAGTAAGATATAAGCTTACACTTCAAATATCACTTGAAACTGCTAACCACGCTATCCACCTGAACACCATGATTTGTATAGTGACACACACGACAGTTTAAGTCAAGCAGTGACATTCAGTTAATTAGTCGTCAAAGTTAGACTCGGTATAGACCGAGTGAGACGTTGCGTTGTGCTGCGATACGATTTAAATAAACTACAGTCGCTCATTGGTGTTATTTAGTTTAGGGTTCGCGGTCACTGTGGTGTAACGTACCGTGTCGAGCAAACGTGTCCCAAACTAGACAAACTTTTCAAGTTGGGATGGTTGTTGAAATAATGTCAGAGCTGTTAAACTAAAGGAAAACCCGCAAACATGTATGAAACTGGAACTTTCTGCTAACTGTATAATAAACTTTAAGAGAAAAATTATGTTGAACTGAAAATATTAAATCACAACTGGTGTATCAAAACAAAAAAAAAAATATCATGAAATGAAAGAGGACTACATTTACAACTTCTTTTGATTTCCACTTAAAGTCAAAAACTCATTCGCAACACAAAAGCCTCCAACACCGCAGACGCCAGCTCCGCAGTGTGCACGGACCTCAACCTGGTAACTTTAAATTATTCTCAAGTAGTTAGCAAATGAGCGCAGTAAGCAGACAGAAACAAATGGCAACGCTTTGCGATCGCAATTTCATTATTGTTTAAGCGTCCCGGATTTGATAAAAATGCACCTTTGCGAGAGATTACTCTTCCTTACTTGGCAATTAGCTTTATTGCTGTTTCTCGTTTTTCATGTTACATTTTAGTCAAGCTTTTCCTTGTTTTGTCTATTTTTGTTTTTTCTTAAGTGGACGTGTTTTGGTCCTAATGTAAAGTATGGTAAGTAGTTTTACGATTATTGTGTTTTTAATAGATAAATGGCTAGGTCTATATTGACTAATGAGCCTTTTATAATACGGAGGTAATAAAGCTTGCCAAAAGCGTCATCATTATTTTATTAGTCCTTTTTATAATCGATCCTAAAGACCAAGAACTTAAGTACGTATTACACAAAAATTACTAACCACAGAAAATCGAACAATCCAAAAATCAATCTGCCTAGCCTTTTCCGAACTATGTTGGGGTCGGCTTCCAGCCTAACCGGATCCAGCTGAATACCAGTATTTTACATGGAGCGACTGCCTATCTGACCTCCACAACCTAGTAACTGAGTCCCGGTATGTAATGATGGTCACCCATCCACGGACCAACCCCGGCAAGCCAAAATCGCACAATCCAATCCAATCTAATTGTCAAAACAAACAAGGCTAGCTACACACCGACCACAAAAGCGAGAAGTCACATGCAAGTCCAATCGCAACCACTCTATAACAAGAGTAGACCTAAGGCAAACTTTTGCCGACACTTAATGTAAGTTTAAGCGAAGCCGCGTGCGTGAAACTGCCCTAATCACAGTTTCAAGTCACCACCGCCTGTGGTCGGGGAGGGGAAGGGGGTGAAACTTGTGAGAATGGGCCATGCTGGTCATTCTGAGAGACAATTATTGTTCCATATTTGATTCAGCGCATAAGACGTCTATTTCTTTTCTTTTAAGTTCGAACTGTGAACTTTCTGATATCTAAAGAATATGTTGTACTCAGTGAACGAAGTTTATTTTCGTTCACTGGTTGTACTTGAATATAACAATGATTTTTTTCTATAATATTGATAGAAATAAATTATTACTGTCACAGCAATGATAGTGAACATAAAATTATCTAGGTGAATGGAAATCCGGAAAATATGCACAGACAAAAAAACAACGTTGAGTAACTACAGAAGCTTTTCACATATGCACGTAATATAATAATATGCTAATCTTAAAAAGTTTACCAAAATTCCTTATTCCTTTTGTCTCACAAACTCACCCCCATAGGCTTGGCGCCATCATGCCTAACTTAACCCAAACTAGCGTTATTCGATACAAAACTTGAGCAGTTGAAGTTAGCAAGTTTCCCGAAGGTCAGACGGTGACCACCTGGCCCTAATGCCGGTTTAATCTTTGGTCCTTCGGCCCTACACCAGATGGATACGGTAATTAAGTTCAGTACTTTATTTCTTTGACTTAATTTTTTTTCTGGGGCTATGAGACTGGCTTTAAAGATGGCGGGGCTATAAAAGGGAAATTAAAGTCCTTGGTTAGTATTCTAGGTGTGCTATTTTTGGACGTATTTGAATATGGAGATCACTATCTAAAAACATTGTACATTAGAAGAATTAATTAGTAATTAATTAGTATTACTTTACGTGCAATGATGGTACTACGACACTATGTACATAAAACGGACTTAGTGCCATAATCGAGGCATTCTCCGTCAATCAACCAACCGGTGAACAGAAAAATTATAATGATTATGATACCTCACGTGTTTAAAACTAAATTAAGCCATTCCTAAAACAAACAAAATCGACCCATTCCATCTCACAAGACCTTTCAATAAAACAAGTGCAATATTAACAAAAATAATCCCTTTTTGTTGTACTTCCCGTTCGCTCAAAAATGAGAAACATTCGGTACGGAACAGAACTGGTCCACGTGTCAGTGAAAGTTGTGCCTTTTTGTGGACCATTGCGAAACTTGTTCTTTATGTACTTCACTCTTTTCCATGATTCTACTACTTTTACTTTGGGCAAGAAAGGGACGGTGCATGGCGAGAGTTTTATGGGGGCAATTAATGAAGAGAATATGCAGTTGAACTGGTTTTTTTGAGGGTCACAATCATTGTTGAAAGTATGATCAGAACTACATATTCGCCCACATTGTAATGATGGAGTTTCATATCAATTACAATTGTTTTATTCGCTTAGGCGTAGAATTGTCGCTTCATCTTTAATGGGCAAAAACAGGTAGTGAAAGTAACATCATGTTTTTAACCACAACAACTGTTCTCACAGATGTCTTTCAAACTAAGCCAGAAAAACTTACAACCCCAACAAACAGAAATGTCCTAAACAATGTCTAAATCCTCTAAAAGGTCGAGTCCAGCCGAACTTCCCCGACGAAACCCGAAAGCAAAAACCGTGAACTGTCAAAGAAGCCACTTGTAACTTGGCAGCGCAGTGGCAAAAACTTTGTGTAACTGTGGCCGTTAGTCCGTGAGTCTGTGACTACTGTCCTCCCAGTTAATAGAACGGGTTGAATTATAAGGGTCCAGTCAAATTTGAGGTCGCTCCTTAGTTGGTAGCACGAAACAACTGCAAATACGTTTAAAATTAGAGGACTACGTGGTAATTTAGAAGTTAGTTGAGAAAATAAATATTTGGAGTCTGAAGAGGGGTTAATTTAAAGGTTGCCCCGACCACTAGTCTTGTGAAGATGCAAATGCATAATATTTTTAAGACATTAAAGGTCAAAGGGACACCTTTAATAACATCGAAATAAATATTCGAAAGGAAAATGGAAAGCTCAAAATAACGTGGTTAAAAAGCCGTTTCATGTGATAATGATAATTTCAGTTCACCTAGCTCAAAAATGTCGCCTAATGAAAAACCTTATCTCCAGCACTAATGTGGCGTATCCCCGGGAACACGGGACTAGGTAATTTCGGGACACCGCAGCGGGAGGCGACGCAGTAGTGTTCGATTTGTCAAGTGTATCTGCGGTTCTGTGAGATTACTTGGTCCTTTCGTCCGAAAATGGTGGACTTGGATTAAACTTCTGTGATTTAATCTGCGTTCGCCTTTGTGCTGTATGATTTAATGAATGGTCTGTGGTTCTGTATCCACTGTGTTGTGGTGAAGTTTAAGCAGGTATTCTAAAGTGTTTATTTTAAAAAAAACCTTTTAATAAGATTACCTGTGCTTTATTATGGTTTGAAGCATTCATTTTAACTCATTATCTCTTGATTTTAGATAACAACCAACATAGACACCTATGAGTGCGATGTCTACTCATTGCTCAGAAAATTTACAAAGTTAAACTTTGAAACAAAATTTTCGGACACGTAAATCTCTTTAAATAAGTAGCCAGTGCTTCAATTAATGCAGCGCACTCGAGCTAATCCCGGGACACGGCGGCTAATTCCGGAGACCGCAGCCCGGGACCAGCCCGACCGGCTCAGCACTCGGTTTGGCGAGTGGAGCCGCGGTTTGAGGGTTGTTACTGTACTTATACTTCGGCGGAGCTTGGCAATCGGGAGTGGTTGTATTATACTCAAGTGTCACTTGTTGATAATTTTGGAAGAAATTACAAGCGCTCAGAGGGGCAATTCTGAAGAAGTATTCTTTAAAAAAAGATGTGATCTAATAACATGTCATATTTTTAATTTGAATGAAAGTTTATGCCTTGTGAGAATATACAGACTATACACTCATTTAAGTCTTCATTTAAAAAATAAATCTAGCATTCATTGAACATCAAAACGTTAATCTCACTAATCTCGCATAATTAAACCGTGATATTACTCATAAAAAGAGCTTCAACAGAAAATACATGAAAGCGATGCAGCGCTTAAATTAAAAAGTTTTTTAAAAGGAGATGCAATTGAGATGCGGTGGCGACGATCTGAATGGTGTATTGCGCACAAACGAACCGTACTTTAGTATTATATTTTATTTTTTTACGAGTAATTAAATAAAGTGTTTCGTTAACACGGTATGTGGGCAGAATAAATGGAGTAATGTGGAAATGTTGATGGAGTGTAAGGATTTAATAGCTTTTATAGCTTTAGGGTTCGTATGGCATCGTGATGGATCGTAAATCGGACTACGAGTGGATCCAATAGAACCAAACATTAGAGAAAAAAATAGATTTGAATTACACCTGGGGAAACATATCTGGAATCGTTAATTATATTAGAAGAAAAACACTACTCCCCATAGTAGGCTTAAGATACCCACCACTTGGACAGGTAAGGATGGGTATTTTCTTTGCAGATGGCAATCAGCCATTCCTTTATTAATCAAAGATGGAACGGCTTAGCGACGTCGCTGCGACGGTATTGTCTTGTTTTCCATAAAATAATTTGTACTATTATCTATTGTTTTCCATAATCGTCCCCCCTCATAATTACTTGCACTATTATCATCTATAGTAAATAACGCTTGTCACATCAACTTATTTAGTAATAACTTTTACTTGCCATAAAATAAGTTTCCATAATAATATGTGTTATACAATATCATGTGGTATATTATTATAATCATTCGTTTCTTTAAGTAACACATTACGTAATCGATACTTGACATAGGCAACATTTAATATAACTTAGAAACGTTTATTATTTTGTACAAAAAAATAATGTCATTAAGACATTTGGCCTATAATCAAATGATTTATTACAGCAAACAATCTTTAGACAATAAACAGTTTGTCGAAACGGCTAGGTTAGGTTATATTAGAACTGTGACCACAAAACGACTAGATCCACACAAACTCTAGATTTCCTCTTTTGCAAAGCAAGAATGCATGGTAGATTAGGTTAATTTTTAAGTTTCCTTGTGAATAAAAAAATAATATAATTCAAGTAATATAACAATTTGTACTGAACTGACCTAGCATTGTTGTGCTAGCATGGGCAAATAAATGAATATTATGGTGAATAAATGTTCCGGAAAACGACATTATTGAAAATGAAAAATATGGATTGAAATTATTATGACCCTTGATCGATTATGATTATGACCAATGAAATTAATGAAAATGATTTTATGTAATTTCACGATTATGGCAACTGAAGCGTTATTTCTACTGAAAATATTGCAAACACAAGTATGGTATATAAAATTATTGCATTTTAAATTATGGCAAACATTAGTAAACCCGTTGCGACATATCCCCAGTAATTATTCGTTATATGCACCAAATAAAGCCAAACAAATTTGTACCTAAATGTGGGTAGCAAACACAGAACTGTTTTACACTCTCCGCACCCGGTAAACTGTTTATAGTGTTTATCGACACGAGAACTTAGTTTACATTCTGATAAAGTCCATTGGGCTTAGCACTATATACCTTTCTACTTTACTAAAGCCTACTTTAAATTCTAGACGGCAAAGTTAGTTTTTGATTGAAGTGCTGCAAAGGTATTCGGAAAACAATAGGTTATAAAAGGAGAAGTAAATATTGTTGAGAGCTGTACATTTTCAGGAAATGAAATGAAATTTTCATTTTCTGCTCATTTGTTTGAGGTTGTGTGAAAATAGTGATTAATTGTACGTTGACCTCCACAACACAGGACATGTAGTTACTAACATATCTTCTTATATAGTGTTTAAAGTGTCTGTTATAATCCCGACACGAAAGAGCAATACAGAGAAACAATCTCTGCTGGTGCTGATGAAAAAAAATACCTACCGTGACACAGAACCACAAAAGCCTGTTTTATTTTAACAAAAAATCTATGAATATTAACACAATATTCATAGTAGAACAATACACTATAGTAAATTCGTTGCCAACCAATTACAGTAACCGTGCGTGAACGGCTCGCCACAATTGGGTGCCATTGTGGCATAAATCATATCACTCGGCCCTTTCAGTGTTAATAACTAATTTACTGCCATGCAAGTCTATCAGTTCAATGGACATTGTTATGTGGCATTCAGTTACTATTTCAAGGGGACATACACATTTAATTGAGAAGTGGACAAAGGTTAATGGAAAGACTTAAGTCATTGAAAAGACGAACAGAAAGAGAAACGATTGATTTGAAATGGTCTCTATCAATAAAGTTTGTAGATACTGATTAAGGATTACCTAGTATTTTTCTTTAGATTCTAATGTGAACCTTATTTTCCTTGCTCCCCAGACACAAATGGAAATTATCCAAAAACAACATACATGTCCTTGGACCCCAAAGTGATTAGAGGCGTTAAACTGAAATGGTGTTAATCGGACCCATGTAATCAAACGCCCTATACAAACATTCCCGTGGCCAAGGAGCCAAACACACCAATAGATAGCCAAATACAGGGGGTGACAAGCAAGCCGTTATTAATTGCCGGTTCGATGTTCTATTGCGTTTGCTAAGCAAGGTAAGGGTGGGATTAACGAAAGGCAGCTGCTTGATATTAAAATTCATAAAGTATTAAAGGACCAGGATTTTCAAAGTGGTCTTTTCAGTCGCAAGAGTGAAAATTGAAATTCAGACTTATGATATTATAGAATTCTGTAGCAATCGACAAACACTTAATCAGATATTGCCTAAATAACCTGTAGATTTCAAATGAAAATATAGTCACGTCTATTCCACAAACTAACATGAAAAATCACAGAAAAGGTAAAAACACTGGTTCAAAAACTCGAACCTAATTGACTCCATAATTCCGCTAATGAGCTGCTCCAATGAAGCGTTTTGTTCAAATCTACGTGTAGAATCCGTTTTATATCGTATGGTTATCGTGGAATATCTGTATTTATCAATTTTATGTTTTTTTTTTTTTTACTATGATTTATTGATTGCTGATTAAAAAAAAAATATGGAACTGATTCAAAGCTCTCGTAAACCACCAAATTCAGTTTCCATATTATAGTTAACAGGCCAATCTTTGCCACTACTAAAAAACAACAAGCCAAACGATTCAGAAAGAATATTAACTAAAATCGTTTGACGTCGTAAGTCATCATAACTATGCGGAATCACACCATTACTATTAATTGAAATAGACTCGCGGTCCATTTTTTTACAAAATCACGTCCACTTTACGAGCCAGGTTAGTTAGTTACTGATGCAAAAACTTGTAACTAGAATGTATAAAAGCGGTAGATCTTGATTGTAGAGCAAAATGGACATAATTGCTCTAGGATGGCCGCCGGAGCAATTTGAAGAATTAACATGGAACCGGTCAGGAAGGCTCGCTACGTAAATTACAGAGTTTGTGAGCCAGAAGTGAGGTATATGTGAGAATTTAGAGCTGGGTAACGTGTGGGGAGTATGGACTGGAATTTGATCAACTTTTGCGGGTCTTTTATTAACATGTTTGGTTACTTCTGTGTTAATTCCAGCATTTCCAACATGGCACAGGACAGTACAAAATCTTTCTTTTTTTTGGGCATGATAGACAACGTAGAATAATGTGTGACGTACACACGGCTACACATCAAGCTGTACAATTCCTGTTTATGCTGATCTCGCATTATATAGGATTTCCGTACAATACGAAACCAGCTTATACTGGAAATCTCAATTTTTTGTTGTACACACGTACAACAAAAAATTCAACCCAAGCAAACGAAAGCAATCGTTGTTTCAGCATATATTCTCAATTCTATACAAAAACAATAACTTTAATAACATAAAATGTTGATTCATCCATTATTTTATCCCCACCCTCTGAAAACCAGCATTTCTCAAAATGAATCTAAAAACATAAAGCTGTACTGTCACTCACGTCAACTTTATAGCCGGGTGTCACCAGAGTGACACGTGGCGGCGCAATGAAACGATGCCGTCCCGTCTGTTCCCGAATGGTGCATATGTAAGCTTTGACACTGACAGTTATTTTTATTTATTGTTTGAATGGGTAAACCAAAAATATTGCTGTTTTAATATCATTGAGTAAAAACAAAGACTAATAAGAGAGAAAGAAAATGTAGACAGTATTTATGTTGGGCAGCTAGCAAATAATAAAGAATATAATGGTGCCGATTTTCTTGTCATAAATGCGTATAAACTAGACTAAAAATCACCAAAATTTCGTTTACTCCTGTCAAACGATGATTTCCCATTCTGAAATAGACTAAAGTGGCACAACTTAACTATAGTTTAGTTTGACAGCACTAAGATTGTACTGAGATTTTAATTTAGTGAAAATGTCAATTTTGCTATTCTTAATTTGACGTTTTCACCTAAAATTTTAATTGTCTAACTAATTCTGACTATTTTTTATCGCCACCGAAAATGGTGTGGAATATTTTTAGTTGTCATGAACTAAAATTCACACGAACATCTCGACTTCGGGTGCAAAAACAGTACTATACTGGATTTTTTTCTTTTCTTTTGCTTATAATTCGAAAATGGTGTGTTATGGCAAAAATAATGAAAATTTCGACCCCCTTTATGAAATCCTTATACCCCTAATACTCAACACGTAGGTAATATTTTTTTTAATTTTCCATACAGAAAGTGAAAATTTTCATATAAAACACGTCGAGGCTGCCCCCACTGCGCGCCTCCGGCTCTAAAAAGTATGTACCACGTGGAGTCGCAATTGTCAAATTCAATTTAGTTGTGTCAAAATATTTTTTAAATTTAGAGACGTTACTACAGAATAGCGTTTAAGATTCTTATAGCCAAAAGTAAGGAATTTTAGTGATAGTTTAGTTAGTTTAGTCCGGTGTACAAGAGAATCGGCACCAATGTCTATTTATTTCCATTAAATTACTTTTTGACAGCCGAATGCATCGCAGATTCGCAGTGCGCCCGCGTTCCTTCGCCTGTCGATATCCGTGCTTGTCACCATAGATATTAGTCTATACCATGGACACAAGTGATGTTGGAACGTCGGGCGTGATAAGATAAAATATTATTTATTGTACATAGTATACATTTATTTTATTGTTTTATCTTTTTTGTAATCCCCTATAGTGGGATTTATGTAAGTCCGTAGGTGTGTCCGTGGCATCACAGTGGGCCCTATCAGAATACCAGCGCGGTGGTATTTAATTATTATTTTTAAATATCGCCGTATTATGCTGAGATAGAGGCCTTTTTGGCCTCGCACAGGTCGTTTTTATTTTGTTAGTTTTGTTGTATGCTCCTTTTTTATTTTATTTTATATAATTTTGTTTTTTCTTTTTTTTTATAATATTAGGTACTGTTCGTATTTCCTGTGCGTGTCCCAAATAAAATATTTCTTTCTAAAATAAAATTATTTGTGAGTTCTATACCTATTTAGTTATGGATCAAAGCAACATTTAAATTATTATTTTGTTCATGGGGGAGCAACAGTTTCAAAACCAGCGCCGAGAAGCAGTGGCCGAGCGGGGCGGTGCTGGTGGCGATAGAACAATTTTGTACAGTCACCACCGCCCCGCTCGGCCATCGCTGCTCGGCGCACCTCGGCACTCCTCGGCCGCTGCTAATGTCATGCCCGCAGACTTAAAGTTTTAACGAAAGTAAAATGTAATAGTTTCACAAACCCTGTAAAGGTGGTTTCTATGAAATAAGAAATAGCCACTCCCTATATCGCCATAGACTTTAACAGCACAACTAAACTATCTATCACTAACTTATTTCTATATGGCGTTGACTCAGAGAACACACACTAAAGTAATTTCGAACAAACACAGCACTTCAACTTGCAAGCTTTTAACTTGACTACTCTAACGTATACTAATGAACCCATTCGCAGGTCCCGATCACTGCCAGCACTGATTAGCTGAGGTTTATGATGCAGCACACAGCTCATTGACTGTTTGATGCACTCAATGATGCAGAGCATCCTGTATGTTGGTATACTAATCTTAAAATCCTATTTCAGCACTGAAGAAAAAAGGTGTCCTCTGTGTCCAGAAGCGTTGTTGAAATTGGTACTCGGAGACGAGAACTAACTCAAAGGGTGTTTAAAATTTAAGCAATACTTTTGTGATAAAAGCAAGCATTTAGTAGTATTGAAACTACACTAAAATACAATAATTTCTGTAAGTATTTAATTAGGCAAGTTGCGAAAAGCTGTTTCCCATGTAGGTAGGTTACTGTATACTGTTCCCGTACATGGTTTCGACCTTAATAGGAACGTTCCCTTCCTGAAGCTTTTTAGTAAAAGCCTTTCTATAAAATAACCAATTTACCTTTGTTGACAAATAGGAAGGTACTCAATGAAAAGGGCTATATATTTTCCTCTGATATGTAGGCCAATAAAAAGCTTTTGCCTAAGTAATTGAAACACATCAGTACTTCAGTTGAAACCCACTAGAACATTCACAAATAAAATCTGCGATACTTCAAAAATAAAATCCATTCTCAAAATAACGTTTGCAATTGAGAATAGACTTTAGTAGTCACACAATAAGAATGCTAATGTAATGGCAAGTGTCCTGAAATAGTTGCAGCAGTACCTACACGGCTGCTTAGAATGCAATTCTTATGAAGAAACGTTTTATTTTAAAATTCTCTTTAAAGAGAAATACGTGTTTGTGTGTGTGAACAGTAACTGTGATGTGATTATGATGGTTACATACCGATCAATGTGTTGTGTCGCAGACCCCATGCGAGTCTTTTCATCACCATATATTGGAAATATAACATAAACATAACATCACGCCTTGTTTCCCCGAAGGGTTGGGCAGAGGTGTACCTGTAGCAGGTACACCCACATTTCGCCAGTTATGATCCCATGTAATAGGGGGCGAGCATTTTGGAAATATTTTCCTCTTTATCCATGCGCTTTGATGTCAAAAAGGTATTGTAGACGTACCTGTAACAAATAACAAGAAATAAGTACAAAGTAAAAATAACCAAATACCTAGTAGAAAAAAAACAAATACAAAGAAACAAAAATATTGGTTATAATGTATCACTACATGTATTACCCATATTCAAGTAAACAAATTATTTGATTTAAATTGAAAATTAAACCCCTTATTTGAGATAAAACAGTAGGCTGATACTTTCATTTAAAAGTTTTAGGCAGCAACATGGAGTTCGAAAAATAATTGATTCGGATAAATGAAATACCCTTTTTTAAATGGATCTGCACACCGTCAAATTATAAATTGGTATACAACAGAACACTGCCTACCCTTTTGAAAAATATACATAGGCATATCCAAAAAAAAAAAAAATTAATTTTCCTTTCCCTTTTCACGAAAATTCCACTCCAAAAATGTCCTCGTCTGTATTCCAAATCTATAATTAACCCTTTAATAATCCTCGCGTTTCGCCGATACAGGTAAATCGGCAATCCGATTAGAGGCACAGGGCGTCAATAGACAGCGATTACCACGCCGGACCTCACCAGCCCGGCAAGCGGGGGTTGAACAGAATATTATTAGGGATATTTTTAAATCCGTGATTTTTGTGAATGTATTTTGGACACAAATATTGAGCAACGGGTGTTTGTATTGTAGACGCTGTAATTTCACTTATTTGTGGCATACAATAGAGTACCTATTACTAATACCTAAGTAATACTTGTAGGTACAGTCAGCCTCAAAACACACACCCTTGTTTTGGTCATAAGGTGTATGTATATATATTTTGGCACAAAATGTTTACATTGTTTTGGTAAAATAAATTGTATACTATGTTTTGTAACTGTACGGAGGATACAATGTAGAGATTGTAGACAATAAAATGGTTTCTTGTCCGTGTATACATCTTTTCGGGCTGACTGTACTTACATAATTATTTTGGTTAATTAAGAAAATTCAAAGGCAACCTAACATAACATAAATCTATTTAAATTATTTTAGGCATTAAAAAGCATATTAATATTACGAGCGGCTTTAATTAATTTTATATTTCAGTATTTAGTCAGAAAAAACTAAAATAATAAGTATAACCATAATGGAGCCTAAATTATTTTAATCGAAATAATGATTGGGAGCAGTTCTCGTTAGTTGAAAGCTTGATATAAGTTCAATCTAGCGATAATAATCAACTGAAATACACTAAGTAAGTAACCCGCATAACAAAACTGCCCTAAAAATAGAATATTCACCGAAATCTAAACTAAATATTATAAAGTTGTTTGTCAGGTAAGTTTGTCATCATCAGAATCATCCGCCTAGCCTTTTCCGAACTATGTCGGGGTCAGCTTCCAGTCTAACCGGATGCAGCTGAATACCGGTATTTTACGTGGAGCGACTGCCTATCTGAACTCCACAACCCAGTTACTGGGTAAGTTACCCCTTAACTGATCCGACTACGAACATTTATTTCTATGATACAAAGCTACAATCAGTAATATTGTAGCTTTGTATCATAGAAATATTTTTTAAGAGACAGGAGTTAACGTTGCTGAGCGGTGTAGTTAACGTTGCTGAGTGGTGTAGCAAACGTTGCTGAGTGGTGTAGTTAACGTGGCTGAGTGGTGTAGCAAACGTTGCTGAGTGGTGTAGTTAACGTTGCTGAGTGGTGTAGCAAACGTTGCTGAGTGGTGTAGTTAACGTTGCTGAGTGGTGTAGTTAACGTGGCTGAGTGGTGTAGCAAACGTTGCTGAGTGGTGTAGCAAACGTTGCTGAGTGGTGTAGTTAACGTTGCTGAGTGGTGTAGCAAACGTTGCTGAGTGGTGTAGTTAACGTGGCTGAGTGGTCTAGTTTCCATTAGCACATCCATCTATATGCAATAGAACTACGCGTGGTCTAATTAGAAGTTGAATCAAACTTCAATTTCATGGATCCCATGCAGCATTGTTGAAATTCTCTCGTTCAATCAATGGGCTGTTATCAATTAGTAGTGAACACAACGCAGATAACAGTTTACACGATTATAATCGCAATAATAATGAGAACAAAATAATGATATGCATATTAAATGGGCGGCGTTTTTTATACGCGTTCCATATAAAGCGCGTCGTCTGCGCGTTAACGGCGCGTATTTTCAAAAAGGTGCCAATTGGGTTTGCAGCGAGTATCCGCGCGTGGCGGCGCGTTTAAACAACCCCGTGTGGATTGGCCCTTACTGATCCAATCAAGAGGTTAATTATTCATTAAAACGTCGCATTGTTTAGTTCCATATCATTATCGTTTAGTTGCATTGATGACTTATCAACAGTAACAATGCGTTGATGAACCGGGTGTTATTATGTCGTTATCGCAGTTAGCTGAATTGGCGGCAGAGGGCGCTGAGCTAGTCATTATGATGATTGAGATCGTTTGTGAACAGAGATGACTAAATAATTTGTAAAAGTACTGCTTAGGGAGGAAGATTCTGTTGCGAGTAATAAGGTCGGGCGACTTTAGCTTACAACCGCAAAGATATTTAGGACATCTGTGCAAATCACTGACGAAGGTGATAAACATAATGTCAGTTCTTTTTAAAAACCCTACACTCAACCTTACCACCACGGTTGGTTACAAGTAAAACTAATCAACCAACGTTAATTTAAACTAAAAGCTGAATAAATCCACATTATAATTTGAATACCGAAATCATCTACAAAACAATGTCTTCTTTTTACACTATCCACTGACATTGACTGTTAAAACATTTAATAATATTAACATTTAGGTCACCAAACTAAATAATAATACCAACAACGCACGATTAACTTGTACTCAAATTGACAAACACAAATTAGACTTGGATCTTATTAAGACCAATTATAGTATAAAATCGCATGAGTAATGAGAATCAAACAAGTTGGTAAGTTGTTACCCTTACCAGAAATGAAGAGTAAGTGGCAGGTCAGAAGTACAAATTGGAACAACAAGGCAGTGTTCTGTTTCTCTTTCTTGTAACTCCAACTTACAAGAAAGAGAATGGCACTATAGTTATTATAATCAAATAATTAAAATATCTTACTGCTGCTGAAAATTACATGGTCAAAAATCATGAATTTCCGTAAAAAGATGTAATAGGACTCTTAAAAAAAGTATGGCACCAACCAGTTAGCTTCCTTTCCAACTACCACTCCCTCCTGTTAACATAAACATGTTCAAAACCTATCCCGCCTGTTCTTCTGCCAACCCCTGGCCACTAGCAGGTCAGTTGGCACAGCGATGACAAATGACTGCGGTACATCACACAGCAGCCATGCATCACTTGCACAATTGTAAAGTTCGCACCTCTGTTATATTCCGCAGTCACACTCGCACGCTCGTGCGCGGCAGTTACTCACAAAGAATCGTGCGACGCGACGACGTAGTCAAATACAATTGATAGTTGGTCCGCTTCGTATAGAAGGTACAATTGTTGCGGATTTTACGATTGTGGTGGCTTTTTGGTTCTATAGATATTTATGGGCAAAAAACGATCAATAGAATTCGTAATAAATAGCACCCAATTTCAGAACACACTTCACAACTTCTTCGAGATTAATCTGGAAAGAACCAACTCCTTAGTTAGAATCATCATTGCAAACGCTGTGAATCATTCATTTCTGCGTAAGATCATTTCAGGTCATCTGATATACTTAAACTTTGTGAAAAACTAAAAACTTTTTTCAATCAAAAAACTCATACACTAAATCGTCAGACCAATTCTGTCAAGCAACACTAATCTTCGCAATAATCTCAAAATTGCCCAAATAAAGCTAAGCATTAAGCACGCGTATAAAAGAGAACGTAGCTACTAAAAAAACTCATACTCTTAACAGTGTCGGCGAACATAACTTGTAATATGCTCAGCCGGCGGATACAGTATCACTACGTCTTTATTTCACGGAGTTACGCTTCATGCACATCACGTCACATAAAATCTGACAACAGAGGTGACACAGCAAATCAAGAAGGTGCACTCTACACAGTACACGGTATACACAGTACGGTTCTTGCTGTGATAGCTACAAAATTTAAATTAGCGACCAGTAACAGGCAACGTCAGCAGTAATACTTGAGGACCCCAGCGTCTCTGAAATCAAAAACGCGCTCAAGGCAGAGCACCGGCGAGATGGTTAGACGCGATAAAGACGGCTGTTGGAGGCAGCATTTACCAAGCGGTCCACACTGCAGAAGACCGCATAGCTTGGAGACGAGTTGTATGTGGCCGCAATCCTCAGCATTGAGGGAACGACGGCGAAGAGATGTAAAACGTAACATGAAATGTAATAAGGCGAATTTATTTCAACGTGTGTTACATTATATCCACGTTACAATCTCTAGCGAGTGGCCCAACCAGTTTCTTCGTTCAGTTTTGGATTGTGACTGGCTTCATAGTATTTGCCTTAAGCGTTGTGCTCAATCCTAACCTGGTTCAAGCACAAATAAATGCCTTGAAAATCAAAGGAAATTCATAACAGCACGGCAGCAAATCAGTTTTCCTACTTGCGCAACTTTGCCATCTTGTTTTTGTTTGAAGTGGCCCTTCTATCCTTGTTTACCTTACGTGCAATACCTAAGAGAAGCCACCACTTTTGAACACGATACGATCTTAAGTTCAGCAACTTTATACCTACGTGAGTGAAGTATTGAGATAAACTTATAACTCACGACGGTTTTTCGTTGAACAGTGATCTGTAAACTAAGAGATAGAACTGCAGCTGCTGAATACAAAAATTTAATTTTAACACTTTACATAGGAACAATTTGTTCAAGAATACCTAAATATTTTCCTGACGTTATTATTTTACCCGTCTTTTGTGACACCCACTTTTGCATGTTGTTCAGTCATTCAGTGTTTCTCTTTAAAAACATATTAATTATTTCCTAGTTCCTACGACGACCCAAAACATTTTCTTCAACGATCTCTCTCGATGGAGGTTACAGGCTACTGAATGCATCCACAGGAACTCTAAATATCGGCAGATACATTACAGCTTTGTTTCTAAAATCAGCATGATTTGACTATTGTTAATTTCCTAAAAACTCTAATTATCGTATTTTTACTAATGATGACGTCAAATAACAAGTCAATGACAGTTCAATGACTGTCAAGATGAACTGACATCACTCCATAAATATTGAATAGGAAAAATCCATATTAAACACTAATTTTATTGTATGAATAAGTGACGAACTATGAAAATGTGACTAATGGTTTTCTGCAAGTGACATTATTGTTTTTCTTGCTCGGAGAACTGTTTGCTTTTATTTTTCCACATAATCTTATTTTCTTAGAACTGTTTTACTGGTTCTTAAGCCTGTTTGTACAAGTTTAAGGCTCGTGCAGACCAGCGCGACGCGACGGCGTGACGCGACTCAAACAATACAAATTCTAAGAAAACTTCACGGTATAACAATAGCCGGTGCCGTGTCGCGCTGTCACGTCGCGCTAGTCTGAAAGAAGCTTTACCAGGTAGTTATTGAAACCGAATGTCTACTTTTTTTGTGTAACCACCCAGGCGAATGAAGGCACGCACAGACAGTCGCGAAGTTATTCTGGTAGAAGAATTTCCATGAAGTTTTCATAGAAATTGTTCTATTAGAGTCGCGTCGCGCCTGTCAGCGGAAGCCTTGATGCTGCCCCTTTTCGATATCCATAAAAATAGTCGAGTAGCCTTTTTGGTGTCTACATTATATATTTACCTACTTATTTGTTTTTATTTTCGGGTTTATTCAAGGGCTTACTTTTTATTAGTCGGATAAATTGAATAAATAGGAACGGCGCAGACGCACACACAGGCACAGGGGCCGTATTAAGTATTAATTCCATCATTATTCCAGCGCGAGTGAGAGACGGAGTTATACAAGGCCGCTAGCACCATCCTTTTTTTGCAGTGGTATAATGATGGCATGAATACTTCATAATAAGGCCCCAGTTCATAAACAGCATGAGCATGACAGTTGACAGTGGTAGTGGTGGGTCGCAGAACAGTTCGGTGGTCGACAGAAATACGATAGTAATAATTATGTCTTGATTTTTGGGTTAACAAGTCCATAGAGCTGTGTAATCGAAGATTTTAGAAGAGAACATAATTCAGCATGAGAAACATGGCAAACTTTTTATTTGTTTACCACTGAATTGTGAATTGTAAAATTACATTTAAATGCTCTTAGTCTGTCTGTACCTAAGTATTCCGTACTATGTATGAGTTTGATTAAAAAGGCAGCAGGGTATTCAGCTATAGACATTTTAGCATCTCCTCTGTTGCGAGGCATTCGAAAAACTTATAAATCGTGCTTAACAAAATTACCTTATTACACGAAGTCTGACTATTTCCGAGATTTCCACAATATCCCATACGTTAAACATTGTTCCTCTTCCATCTTCTCAATGATCAGTCATTTACTCTACAATGATCAGTCAGTCTGAACACCGGGCAGGTTTCCCCCATATCTATCATATAAGTCTTGAATGCAACCCTTAATTAGCAAGCAATTAATGAGCATTAGTAGACGAGTACCGGTCACGCGAACAACTCGTTAGATACCACCATTTTCATAATATATGTTAGAAGTTAGTGTGTGCGTGTGTTTATTGTAGGTACCTACATGTGCACACGTGTTTGTTGAAATTCCTCACGTCCAAGATGTAACTTTCACAACAAAATATATTGTAGAAAATGTTTCGGATTATGAAAATTTCTATTTTATCGGTTGGCTGAAATCGATCAGATTTATTTCATTTTTACTAGGTCACTAATTGCCAGTAATTAATGTGAATCTATTTCTATTATATCCCATTATTCTTAAGCGAATTCAAGGCAAAAGAGAGACATTCTTACTGATTATTACTTAATCATCTCTTATTAGTTCTCAGTAGCTAGCTTAATAGGCATTACAATCATTTGCCTAGCAAATAAAATACCTTGATATAATTTAACTTTCTTCAAACACATTCATCATTTATTATATTTTTTAACAAAACTATCACAAACAATACTGAATCATCACTGCCTAATTATCCCTTTCAATTGAGAACAAAAACGTCTGTTATCATACATACAAATACACACACAGACAGACAATATGTTATCAGGAGAAACAGTTCGCTCACATTACTGATTATTGTCTGGGTGTACATATTTGCATAAGAACGCATTCTTTGTCTTTAAACAATACTGCAATTATGGTACAAAGAGGGGTTACCGTTAGAGTAATATTAAGATGTTTAATTTATAGTTTGGATGAAAGCAGTATGTAGGAAGAGTGTGAAGTAATTCGTGTTGTTAGATAGACAAAAAGACAAAGACCGACAAAAGGAAAAGACAATGTTGCACCGACCACACGTAATTATGTTGGTATAAGATAACGGATTAGGGCAGAAGAATTAAAACACAGGTTTGAATTAACCTAGATCGGGCGGGTCGCTACCTAATATTGTAATGCCGAACCATAATTTAACATTTTTATCTATTTCATTAAAAACGTCATCTTGTCGACTCAACTTTCTGCACTTGCTGACTTTTGTACATCTTCCTTGAGCACTTTATTTACATAAAATATAAAAAAATGTTACAAATATATAAATGCCTAATTCACAACACATTCCGCCATAACCATAATATATGAGCATGTTTTTTACGTCTTTAGTACCAATGGTGTATATATAATTATATACTTATATTCACCAATTATGTTGTACTATGTCTTTCAGTTATCAGATACAGTACACATTTTACAAGTGTTATGGTAAAACAGTACCTACCACTCATGGCCTTATTATGAATAGGTATGACTAATCTGAAATAAATTTCCTTCTTTACCAATACTTAACGTTTTCTCCTCAAATCAGCATACAAATGATTATAACTATTATACTATAATCATCATTAAGATCAAGAAACCGTCCCGATTAGCGTGGATACACAAAAAGTCTGTAACTACGGGAGTTTACGCTCGAAATGATCCGAAAGTAACAAAAAATATGAGAAATGTACCGTTCACTACAGCGGAACGAAGTCGGCCTGTAACAAAGGTCTAAACCTGAAAAAATCTGAGAGCCATTACATTCGGTCTAGATTTGGCTCTGCGAAAGTTAACACTATATTTCTTATTCTAATAATTTAATACACTAAATCTGTTCGTTTGTTACTCAATAGCGCGGAAATGACTGGTCTGATTTTGATTAAGCTATGTACTTACGTCCGAATGTAAATCATAATTTGCAGTAACAATGAACACAACTCGGAAACTGGATATTCATAATAAATCGCTTTCTAGAGACCTCGTACGTACCTATATAATTATTATATTTGAATCAATCCACAAATCAATTTTTGGTTCATCGTATTTTAATCGCTGTTATAAATATTCAAATTTCGTCAGTTATTAAAACAAACGGTTTATTCGCTCATAATTAACAATCATCTTGAGTCACCAGTACATAGTCTCGTACACAAAATAATGTGATCGCAAAACTAATCATTAAGGAAAAAAAGACAATGTTGAACATAAGTTTAGGGAGATACCTAATAATTACTTAGTACTGCCTATTGAATATAACTAATTGACCAAACTAATGCGTCTACACGTCTGAGAGTGGTGATGCGAGATCGTCCTCCATGACGATCTGTGTAGTTCCAAGAGCGACAGCCACAGTACGTTTGCTGGTAACAGCTTGCAATATTCCGACGGCTCTCATCATCTCTTCTCGTGTCAAATGATGTCGTTCAATTTTTTCAGATCCGATGCAGGAATTGTAATGCTTTTAAAAAAACGCTACTACACACTTTTATAGGAATCATGATTGACAGTTGATTTTCTATTATTAATCAAAATTTAAAGAAAATTCTTTATTCAAATAGTGAAATTCACAAAAAATAATCATTAACGATCCAAATAAGTTAAAATAATAATCCTCAATTGCGGCGATACTCTAAAACGTACTTGATCCCTAGACACTTTTGATGTAGAATCGCAGAACGACTAGGTAATTATTACGATAGCTGACAGTCACTTCGATTACTCTTATAAAATATTATTTTAAATAAAATAACTGCCGTGACATTGTGACATGGTTTCCTAAATCTTGAACTGTCCGTTTACTTTTGCAGTAAATTGCATAAGGCTCACACTTTTCAATCTTTGAACGCTATATCAGTTCTCATAGTCTCTTCCAAGTTGCACGAAAAAATCCAATTCTCGGCCGCGTCCATTCTGAACCTCCCTTCTTCTGGTAGTCGGTTCTTGCCGATTCGCTGAGGACACTCTAGGAGTCATGTGCTCCAGTGCAGAATTATTACTTTTAATGAACCTTTATAAATCAGCGACAGTAATTCCTTTGAAATCACAAATAAATTGTTCTTACCCTAAGTGGGTCTCAATTACCTAATTAGATGTAAATATCTCAACGCCAAAGTATCTCTGCTAATAATGTCAGAGCATTATTTGTTTGATGTAGAGAAACGAACTAATTCCGCAGATAAATAAATGTGTCAGATACTTCACTGAGTGAGATGCAGACGTATAATTAAATATGAGACATAATAAAACATGATAAAGTAGATAGGTAAGTACACGAAACAAAGCCTCTAAGATGTCTGACTGACGGACTACTTCGCGATTTATTCTCTAGCCCTGATTCTGAGAATAAATAAAACAATTTGTTGGCTTTTCCAGGTAAAATAATAAAGAGTTCCGTGTATTCAAGAAAGAGTCGGGACTTAATTAGAGCCAAAAGGTAGAAAACATGATGGTGAAAAAATGCTTGTGTTCGGGGTGGTCTTAGGCGAAACATAAATACATAGACGTTTATTGTTTTTTTTATCATCATCATCATCATTTCAGTCAAAAGACGTCCACTGCTGTACATAGGCCCCCAAGCACCGCCACTTCGTCCGATTCTGTGCCTCCCGCATCCAGTGGATTCCTGCGGCCTTTACAATGAGAACCAAAAGCGGCGGTCCTCAACAACATCACATAGATAAAAGAAATAAATATAGTAATTTAATAAAACTATGAACAATATAAGGTTTCAGTTACAACTGGATATGAGGACTTGCCGGATCCTACTAAATATTGTTACTGTGGTTGCTGTGGTTGACCGTACAACCGACATGTTTGACCGTAAAAACAAGTCAACGAACTCAAAATATACATATAATACATATGTGTAAAGTGTTATTTTATTATACGAGTGTAACAATAGTTATGTGGATTACTTTCAACTGGCCCATATTCATATGCGGTTTATTTTGAAATATTAATCATATACAAGAGCATAGAAAAGATGGTAGCGGAGCTGGCTGCCCAACGGCTAGCCCATAGTTACAAGCCTTCGTATTCATCACAAACAGAATTTACTCTGCAACCTCATAATGCTTTTTACATGAAACGATCAACTAGTCTTAATACCAGATTTTGATCAGCTTATTAGTCGGTCCAAAAACGAATGCATCCCCATTTACAATCACCACCACATCATGTATCAACAGAAACGAGGCTGGAAAAACCGCCTGTGACCCACATCGCTGACCCGCCGCCGAGCAAGAGCAAATAAAAGCTTAGCTGCCGGCCGCCCAGCGACACGTCGTAACGGTACCAGCAGACGTCCAAGTGACAGGCGAGGTGTGGTCAAACTTCAGAAGACATGGAGTCATAAGGACTAAGGCCGAGATCTGTAAACGTTACTTTGCACGTTCTTTGACTTAGACCTGTTCCCGTCTCTATCTTGCACTTGTAGTTTGGCAGTTGCGCGACAGTGACAAGAATAACGCTTAGCCAAAGTACGAGATAAGCAACTTTCTTAGATCATGGTCTTAGGACCAGTCGCTGAAGAACATCGTGGTTGGCCAAATACGGTGAGTGTAATAAAACGGTTCTCTTTGGGAGAGGCCTATGTCCAGTTGTGAACTGCAGCAGATAAGCTTTTAAAAACCTCTTACCTTTTGCGGTAAAAAATCTATAGATTTGTTATAATCATATTATGAGACCGATTGGAATCATGAATAGACTCTTCGCTATTGTAACTGCAACTTGTTACTTGAGCTCCCATTTGAAAGAAATTTCAAGTAGTTACTGACAATCAAAAGGGTTTAGTAACTTGAAATCTTTTCTACCACACACAGATTTAATCGAACAGCCAATCAACTGCAATCAGCCCCGCCATCGCTTCAAGCTTACAACTTACCCACTAGCAATCACAGTTAACGGTCCACGGCGCACGCGCAACGTGATTCACTGCATCACACCCATCTCTTTCACACCCACACAAACGCGCCACGTGCGAGCGAGACAGAAGAACAATCGCCATTGAAGTTGTGAGAGACAGGCCGTCAGACAGTAACCGACAGATTATATGGTGATTATGTGTTTAAATGATTAATTAAATGTTACAGACCATTGTAATATACTTTTTAGGTTATTGTAAACGGATATTCGATTAAGGCCGACATTTTTGTGTGTTTTACACAATATACACATGCAGGTACAGGAAACTTTTCATTTCCAGTTAGATTGTCGGATGCTGCTCATTTGAATATTGTGAATATGATTTTAAAAAACTGTGGTAAAACAGCTGTAAACAGTTTTACCATGCCAGCTTCGCCTGCTGAAAGGTTTTATAATTGTTTTTAGGCATGAAAAGTATCTATCAATGGTACATGCAAGACAATAGTCAGACTAATAATAAATTATCTCAAAAGAATAAGACGGGCCTGCGCCAGATCCACGTCGGTCACCCATCCAAGACGAACGACGCTTAACCTCGTTGATCAATCGACCAGAGCGTCGCGTCTTCGCGTCATTTGAAGTGTCAGTACGCTTCGCCTTCCAATCCTCTTTAATTTTACTCTTTATATGAATATCGAACTACTAATTACTTTTAGTAGTGAAATCTACCTATTTAAGTGAGTACAGAATTTTGAGCGACCGTACAAAATATATGCACAATTTTGTACTAAGCTTAACCATACCCACTAGCGAATTCTACATCTTTCTATGAACCTTACATATAGGTTGTACCTTGAGTTCCAACAACACGTCTTTGAACCTTTGTTGACAAAGCCCATTACAAGATGAAAGTTTTCATTCATGGTAGATATGATGGAAAGAATATTTCAGTAGCTGCAACTAAAGTAATCATAATAACATCATCCACATCACATGATTTAATGTTTACCGCAGTTTTCGTATATTTCATTTGTTTTTATTAACTGTATAAAATGTGGTGCACGCGAAAGTAATTTAATACACGATAGAAAGTTTTTAGAGAATGTTACAGATTTATTTGATGTAACGACGCATCTCATGCTGCCATCTTTTTTATTATACTTTGTCAAAATTATTACTTACTTAAGAATTTCAAATGCATTACCAATCGATTTCAGCTCTTGAATACACTAAGTTTGTGATGTTTAACCACTGTCTTATAATGCATTACAACAAACCTTCTCACAAACGTACAAAATATTGAGAAATAACCATTGTATTTCAATTTTATAACCTGTGATGTGAAGTGTATAGCCGATTTAGATTTAAATCTCTGATACAGTAACTTGTGGTAAAAATTTGTAGATTGTACAACTATCTGAGTCACAAGTGTTTCTAATATCGATTTATATTTATTACTGAATACACGTATCTCATTCATAAAGGTTTTAGAAATAAGTACATCGCACCTTTTTCCATGGGGTTAAACAGGATCCATAGTCCACTGGATAACTCAATAATCGTTACAGTTAAAGATCAAAGAAAAATAAACCCTAATAATCAACATGCTTGGTAGATAAATTGATGATTCCTTATGATAAGCCCGAATGAGAAAAGAATTACCTTTTCGTCAAGACCAAACCAGACCGAATTAAAGGGTTCAATGATTACCCACTAACGGACAGGACCTGATAAATTTCACATTTCGTGGACATACTTAGCTTCTTAAAGTGTTGTAGCATGTGATACCACTCGAAGCTCCTCAACCTTTCAATAAAAGCGGTGAGAAGCCACTTATGTTAACAGTTTCCAATCGTTCAGGAAGTGGCGGCAGACACCCTTGAGGGTCAACAACTGTTGAAGACAGATGTTGACGTCGTCTGGGGTTTACTGCTGTCTCCATAACACACACAACCATGTTTCAGGTTTAAGTACTAACTTATTATTACAATGGTTTGTGAGTACTTAAATGTAGTTTGGATCAATTTCGATTGGTTGGATCATTTGTCAAAGCAACACTTACCTCTGCTGGATATCGTACCAAAATGGTGAAAAGGGTTATAAATAAAAACAAGAATGAAATAGTATTTATTAATTTCTATGAACAGTGGTGGTGAACAGTGGAAATACTGCTAAGATAAATTTTCTACCAGTAAGCCTTTGATGCAAACTCATCGAAAAGTACCTACTAAAAATATATTTTCTACCACTCTTCGTTTGCTAAAACCAAACAAACTTCTAATCCTAGCCTCATATAATAAGTATATAACTTACTAATAATGACTCAATCTATTTACTACACAGCACTTTAAACGGTCCATTACAGTCACCCACATACTCCCACGACTCTGCAGTGTGGCTCGCTGACTTATAGACACATTTTTATAAACTGGACTATTGAACATAATTGAAATGTTCGGTGGTCGGAGGCTAAAGATAGACATCCTTAGTATTCTCGTGGGAGGTGTGAGTGTAAGAGGCTAACTAGGTTGGCGGAATTATCCATAGTATTACGAGTATCATAATCGAAGAGAAGTTCTATTCTATAAAATGTCATCGTGAAAAGTAAGGTGAAGTAAGGTGAAGTGAGCTGTCACTCCATCTAATACTAGAGATTGAAAGTTTTCAAGGGGTGAGACTTAACTTACAGAATTAATCGGCTGGTGGTGAAGTGAGCTGTCACTCCATCTAATACTAGAGATTGACAGTTTTCAAGGGGTGAGACTTTTACAGAATTAATCGGCTGGTGGTGAAGTGAGCTGTCACTCCATCTAATACTAGAGATTGAAAGTTTTCAAGGGGTGAGACTTTTACAGAATTAATCGGCTGGTGGTGAAGTGAGCTGTCACTCCATCTAATACTAGAGATTGACAGTTTTCAAGGGGTGAGACTTTTACAGAATTAATCGGCTGGTGGTGAAGTGAGCTGTCACTCCATCTAATACTAGAGATTGACAGTTTTCAAGGGGTGAGACTTTTACAGAATTAATCGGCTGGTGGTGAAGTGAGCTGTCACTCCATCTAATACTAGAGATTGAAAGTTTTCAAGGGGTGAGACTTTTACAGAATTAATCGGCTGGTGGTGAAGTGAGCTGTCACTCCATCTAATACTAGAGATTGAAAGTTTTCAAGGGGTGAGACTTTTACAGAATTAATCGGCTGGTGGTGAAGTGAGCTGTCACTCCATCTAATACTAGAGATTGACAGTTTTCAAGGGGTGAGACTTTTACAGAATTAATCGGCTGGTGTTGAAGTGAGCTGTCACTCCATCTAATACTAGAGATTGACAGTTTTCAAGGGGTGAGACTTTTACAGAATTAATCGGCTGGTGGTGAAGTGAGCTGTCACTCCATCTAATACTAGAGATTGACAGTTTTCAAGGGGTGAGACTTTTACAGAATTAATCGGCTGGTGGTGAAGTGAGCTGTCACTCCATCTAATACTAGAGATTGACAGTTTTCAAGGGGTGAGACTTTTACAGAATTAATCGGCTGGTGGTGAAGTGAGCTGTCACTCCATCTAATACTAGAGATTGACAGTTTTCAAGGGGTGAGACTTTTACAGAATTAATCGGCTGGTATCCGCAAGTGCATGCAAAACTGAAACCATGTTTTGAACAAAATCTTGCTTTGCCACAGTAACCAGAGAATGAAAATCATATCGATCTTCTTCTTTTCGTGTGGTTAGTGACTAACCTAAAGCCCCCCATGGCTTGCACTATGACTTGGCTTCACATGCCGTCGAGAAATATCTCTCAGGCATGCCGGTTTTCTCACGATGTTTTCCTTCACCGTTTTTGAAGAAAGTGATAATTATATAATAAGAAATGAATCCGAAATGTCAGAGGTGCGCGCCTTGGGTTCGATCTCGAGACCTATGACATGGCAGTCCAACGGTCACACCATTAGGCTATCATTGCTAATAATGATAAATCGATGAGATATCATTATTACACTTCAACTGAATGAGACGAAATTCAAATCTTGTATGAAACGCACACTATGTAGGCAGGCATATTATAAGTTGGGGGATTACATCACTGATAAAAATGCTTGGGTCATTGCTGGTCCTGCTCCACAACCACAACTAATTGATTAACATTTTGAAAATCCTGTTGGAGCTACTGAAGATTGTAAGACCATCTTTGTATTGTATTAACTCAATTTCCTTTGTATTATAATAATCACATAGCACAGGTGTGAGTACTATGTACTAAAGAGCTACCATTTACCGGGTAATATGTAGTATTTCATTGACTTGAATGTGCCCTGGCGGCTGTGAGTATGTCGTGCTCACTCAAATGTGTCGCTGATGGTGGCGCGTGTGTTGGATCATTTAGCTCCCATCAAAATGGTTGAGCTGAATGGTGCTGATCCACCTATTACGCTTTGGAATGGGCAACTAGCTTCATATTTTTGACTGACCGACCCCTTGCCAATTCAAAAGTGCCTGTAAATGGTTTAATTGAAATAAATGCTTTGAGTTTGAGTTTGATTAACGATCCTTGATACTACATCGGTGTTCCATCCACGTAGCCTAAAATGGCTGTCACTAATGATCTATTTCAGGCTCTACAAAACACCAGTCCGAATAGATTCACTATGCGTAGTATTACAAATCATTGATCACTGATACGCCAATTCTGAGCAGACTGCACAATTACCACGATATACAAGTTACAGAAGGACGACTCCTAACAACGACCGAAACAGAAGACGTAGAACCATCATGGAAACACGATTTAGAGCAAACAATTTATTTTCTTTTTATTTTCCCGATGTAATTGTCTCATCTGCTAGAGACCAAAGCAATATGCCACCGACACACCAAAAGTTTATATCTTGAAAAGCTAAAACGTCTTATGTTCTGCACTGTGACTTCTCTAGATTGAGATAGTGTAGTATAAAACCACTTTTGAATGCTAGCGCAACCTTTTATGTCCTTCATAGACTTTACCTTCTACCAGTCCCTACACTGTGGTGCTGCGCCGGCTCGCGAGCCATGCTGCACAATTACACAGCTGGGCGGCTACCTAATCGCTCAGCGTCATGTCTTCACGTTCACGGAAATTAAAATGTACGCGGGATCGCACTCGCTGATTCAATATGTACACCTAGCCTAGATGTATCACCTGGAATCGTTAGGGAATACTAAAAGGGACAGAAGTAAAACCGACTCATAGGTCATAGGCAATAACGAATAAATTGATAGATTTGACAGGATAAGTAGATGCGACCCATCCATAAATTGATGTCGGGCAGCTTCTTTCATTACGAGTAACAACTGGGTGGTTCTATTTATAAATACAAAGAGTGCAAAGAACAGGAATGTATGACCATTCCTACTATTATCACCCCTCCCACGACAATGTGAAGAGTTGAAGTTACTCATCGGATATGTACAGAGAATAATCATAATAGCTAATCTGTCTGCATTACCATACAATATGGTGCAGGACCGGTATTATATGTGACGTCATGTTTAGAGTCCATTGAGAGATGAGGTCTGTATGTTGGTCTGTTTTTTTACTGAGGATCAAGATAAGTTGGTGCATATCAGAGCTTTATAAGACAAGGGTAGGGCTAAAAACTAGTCTGACTGGTTCATAAATAGATGATAGTTTATTGTCAAGAGGATATTGAATCAACTAACTAATGTCATTTCGTAAAAAGTTTGTTAAAAGGCGTGAATTCCAATAAAAACCATAGACTACGCTTGTGTAGTAGTCGTAGCACTAGACGTAGAGTGGTTGTGACCAGCATCCTGAAGCGGAATAAAACAGATAAGTACGTACAAAAAATCGTAAGTACCTTATATATGCTACTGACAAACAACACAAATAAATACCTCAAAAACCCGCCACATACGTACATTTATAATGATTAACATTCGGCGACCGCTCCGTGTGATTGACCCAAAACAATGCGGCTCTGATGTTTGCATAGCGGAGTCGACGGCCGCAGCCGCAGTCTTGTGTCTTGTCTCTTTGTGCCTATCTCGATCGCAGATGTGGTGGTGACGCGTGACGTGGGGCATGATAAAAGATAATTCTAAGGTGCTGATAACATACAGAAGCTTAACCGTTTGGAATTTTGGATCAGGTTGTAGGTGTAGGTAATAGGTAATGTTGTGCGTGTTGCAGGAATTGCGAAATAGGAAATGCCTGCTAACAATCAAATTCGATAATTCTAGCAGAAATGGGATGCCATGCATGAAGGCGTAAAATGGTTACATATTACCTAGTCATTCAGATGCAGAAAAACGTTGAAGTGGGAAATATAACAGTTATTATTCACATCATCACATGAACATCTGCCTATGGGTATCACGCATTGAACTAGCTACTTTTATTAAATCGTCATTGGATTGAGTAGATAGTTAATCTTGATAGCTCACGACAGTCTTTAAGATGTAAATTAAATGAGAGGTGTTTACTTTTGCACGTCCTCTTTTTTCGCAATTCGCAAACAGACGAGAAATATTCAAATGACGAACGTCCTTGAACTTTCAAAGCACATACCCGATCAAGCCTCCAGATTGGCCAAATAGGCACGTTTCCAAAAATCCTCAGGAGTGGTGTAACAATCCACCATTCTGGCTCCGACCATCAATCAGGGCAGACGTGTAATCCGACGCTGTCAGGACTTGAAGTGCCACGATCCGGCAACAGGCTTAATTTGGAGCTAAGTTTAGATGAGTGTGTGTCGTTATCTGATGAAGGTCTGTGATTCTGATTATAGACGAAAAGAAGTCAGTTTGTAGGCGTTTGAGTGTTTACTGAGAATTCTAAATTAATTATGGGAGATAAAGAGAAACGTGCCGTTTATTTGCAAGGAGTGCTTGTAATGTCAACGCTCTTGTGTACGTCAAACGTTTATATTTCACTTTGGCTCATGCTCTTTTATAAGAACCAAATTATGTGAAAACGGATTTTATAACATCACGCTTGTACCTACTTTCCGAAGAAAGTGCTAGGCAGAGTATAGAACATCCACATTTCAAAAGTAGGTAATGTTGAAGTTTTTATTTTATTTTTTCCTAAATTGACACAATTTTCACAAAATATGATTTTTTTAAACTCTCATAGGTATGTCACAAAACAGCCAACAAGTCAGCTACCTAACAGGTGAATTACATTTGTCCCCGCACAAGGTCATTGGAAACTGGAAACATTGGCAGAATACTAAACACCCACTGAGATCATCTTTTGACTCACAATTATTTCTTGCACTTTTAAATATCAAAAGGTAGTGAAGCATTTTTTACCTTCATTTCTCACGATTTATTTTCAATATTTAATACCTACCTATTGTCCGCGACTTCGTCTGCGATCCAGGTGAAAAGTACCTTACCCAGGTCATGGTATACATATCTGTGTGGCAAATTTCAGCCAAATCCGTTCAGCCGGTTTAGCGTGAAAGCATAAAGCCTCGTTCAGACCAGCGCGACGCGACGGCGCGACGCGACTCAAACAATACAAATTCCAAGAAAACTTCACGGTATAACAATAGCCCGTGTCGCGTCGCGCTGTCGCGTCGCACTAGTCTGCACGAAGCTTAACAAACACACTCAATTTCGCATTTTATCATATTAGTTAGATTTTTTTTCTCTTTTGTATGGCATCTATGTATTTAAATTGGTCTAGGCACCAGGATAATCTTTCTGGGGCCATTACTATCACTTTACTTTTTCGGTGAGATCCTAGATCTCTCCGGAGAGGGCCCAGACAAAGTGACATTCTATCAGCGATAACGATGGTACAAAAGTCAAAAATGTGTGTGACTGACAAACGAACGAAAACCTTATGTCAATCCTGTTGAAAGTCGTTTTAGAAATAAGAAACGCTCTAATAGCGATTGTCAGTTGTCTAGGCCCTCAGAACTCACAAAGACACATTTATTGTCAAGTTTTGTGTATCTTTATGGTGCATCGTCTTCACATTTATCAGATATTTTTTATTGCCACTATAAAAAGTAACTATAACCTTTCCCATTATTTCACCATCCCATCTCTCAGTCCCTTCAAGTACTTTCTACAAGCAATTCATTTTACGACTCACAAAGCGATAACACTTGTTTTCACCTGTAATTATTTTATGAGACCTAAGAAAATACTTTCCCTTCACTAGCTCGTGCTTTGTGGAGATTTAAGCCTCGTTCAGACCAGCGCGACGCGACGGCGCGACGCGACTCGAACAATACAAATTCCAAGAAAACTTCACGGTATAACAATAGCCGGTGTCGCGTCGCGCTGTCGCGTCGCGCTAGTCTGCACGAAGCTTTTTCTGCTTATTCCCCAACTATGTTGGGATGGTCGGCTTCCAGTCTAACCGAATGCGTCTGAATACCAGTATCTTACATGAGCCGACTACCTATCTGTTCTGCGTATATGTTAAAACATTTGCAAAAACACACACATGCACATGCATCTGCATTTGCACATGTGCAAAAACATTTTGGATTGTTTAAAGTGCTTTAAAAGTCAACAGAAACTTTTTGAATAAATCCCAGCTTGGTCTTTCATAATTATGCATGTCTTTAATTAGTCAAACTAATGTTTTAATCAAAGAGGTTCGTTGTGACTATAATTACAGCTTCGACTCGTGTTGATTGTAAGACTGTATACTTCGCAGGTTGAGATACCAAGATAATGTGGCCGTATAATATTCAACATGTAAAAATACCCTGTCCGATCCGTGAGGGTATTGCTAGGGTATCGTACTGAGTTTAGTTATGTGGACACATTTTTTTTCAATGAGGAATTTATACGGGTTTTACATGGGGTGCGGCCGTCGTATAGCGAGTGTCTACAATAACTTATGACCCCTGTAGAAAATTTGCTAATTTTTAATGTATTTGGGGTCATTTTGGTACTAAAAATGTAATCTTTAAATAGCAATAACGTTTTTTATTTTCAATTATAATATGATTGTTTATTACTTTTGGGTAATTTTATTGCAGTACCTATGTGTCTCTTTCGGATCGGACAGGGTGTTATACATATTGTGTGGGCACACCTCTGCCCAACCCTTCGGGGCAACACGACGAGGTGTTATGTCATCATGTGATGGGCTGCGGTACATTAAAAGAATCAACTAAGTTTTCAGAAGCTAAAACCGTGCTGAGGTAGGCAGAGGTTAACATTTACTCCGTATGTTATAGTACGTTATTTCAGCCGATAATAAAGAAATATTTATCGTCTAGGTGCTGTTTAATAAAATCTACATTTATCAATTTACACATTAAGTTGATAAATGATAGCGTGCGATAGATCGTTAGCACCTACGACCAGAGGGCATTAACACCTCGAGCTTTCCATCTATATGTATTGCTACAGAGAATCTCTTGAAAGTCAAAGTAAAGTCAAAGAAGTAATATAGGTTTTTTTTGAACAATGGAATTCATGCGGTACGGTAACGTTATTCCAAGTAACAACTGTCCCACTATTGATTTAGTACACTGGAAATACAATATACAATGATCTATAAAATGCCACTAACCTATGTCCTACCTCTGTTACAAATTCAACTTCAAACGAAAGCATTTGCTTCAGAAGATTATAATTCCTAAAACCCTAACTTCTATTAACGAGCCTTCTACTGCAGACCGTCACCCTAAATACCCGTTAGTAGTCTTAATCTCCTCCCATCAATGGGCACTTTTCAATATTACCTATAGTATGGTGAATGATGGGTCGTCGACAGGGAAGGCGCGGAGGGCGGGGTGTCAAATTTAAATAATGGCTGCCACGGGCTAATCACTGAGAGAGGATGAGTCTGTCTGGTGCAAGGTATGGAAGGGGGTTTTGTGAAGATTATGTTGATATTTTGAAGTGGTTGAGTGTTTTGATGGTGAGATTTGGAGAGGTACAGATAGTGCAATCCACGACGACGCGCCCCACTCCGCGATTACTGTACTGTAAGTGGATATATAGTCATTGACTGTAAGCTGTACTTTAGTACGGAGCGGAGCGGAGTGGGGCGCGTCGCCGTGGATTGCGCTATCTATAACCCGGTAACCCCATTGCTCTATGATCGAGATCTACATAAAAAGGCTTAGATAGAGATGTCCCCATCTCAGTTTGATAGTTGTGCGACCATAACAATAATAAAGCTTAGTCTAATTACGTGTTAAGCAACGTTTATAAATCTCGACCTAAGTCCTATAGAATCTCAGATCAGCAAATCGGCTGTCATATACCTTTGTGATTTGATAGATAAACAAACGAAAAGAAAAATCTACTTAATTCTGTCAAAAATTTGTATTTTGAGCAGGTACGACAAATAGGTTAGTAAGTAAACCTAAACATGAAACAATAAATAAAAATAAATAAACATAATCTAGTCCAAACGAGGAATCATAATTTTTAACGTGCCATTTTGTAGGTAATGACTATGAAACGTATTCCCGCTTCCCCCCACACTTCGGACCACCGCAGCACCGCCCAGCACATGACAGGCGTCTTCAATCCATCAGGACTCCACCACACTCAGTAGATGACAAATTGACAATCCCTCATGACTGTCACATCTCTGTCAAACTGGGGATAAACTTCAATCCTCCACGTTTCTCTAAAGGCTTACTAGGCTTAGTTCACATTCAAGGGATGTGGAATAATTTTATATTTAAAGGCCGTAAAACACGTGTAACTTTGGGTGACCCCTTTTCCTTTAAAAGAGGGGAGAAAAAAAGCATAATATAATATATTAATATACTTAATAATATTTCGTTTATATACAATGGTTTTACAAATAATTACATGAGTCAAACTTATTTAGGAGTGAAACTCACGACCTCGACATGTGAGCGGAAAAAATATAATTAATTAAATCATAGAACAATTCAAATAAATTAAATGAAAACTAAGATAACTTTATTTTTAATTACAAGCTACCTAATTAATAATTTGATTTGTTATCTACTCAATATCCAACTACTTGCAGTTTTCCAGGAAAATCGTTCAAGAATGTTAAATTTATTCCTCGTATTCAAAATATAAATGGAAACGATTCGGAATGACTACATAATGAGGCTCCAACTAAAATGCTGTAAATTGCACATCAATAGGAAGCTATAAATCTGCCCACTTCCGGTTTTCCTCGATCTTATCCGACTGTGTCATATTCAAAAGGAAGTGTTATGCATTTTCCTCTTTACATGTATGTATGCTTCTATTCTTGTAAACAATTAAACCGATTTTGATAAACGATGCACTTTGATCCTGTAAATTTGTCCTCATTACAAGATAAAAGTACATCGTTTATTTAAAAACGCTATTTAAATGTCTTTCTATGCGTATGTTATTCATATTGGCAAGATCTCTGGAAAATTTATTAATATAAAATATGCCTTTATGACACCTATATGTCTCAATTCAAGACGGAGTTTATCCTGTAGGTATACATACACACAAAATACTCATGGCAAATTACCTAAGTCATAATTATGAGAATTTCCCCAGAAGAGTTCTATTTATTTATAATATGCTCTAACAAAAGAAATTAAAAATAAAAACAATATTTAAGCCTCTATCTCTTCACAAACTATAGTTTTAAAACACAACTTGTCTAGGAACATTGTAAACACAAATATTCTCAGAACCGTCTTAGGTAGAACAACATGGCATGAAACGAGAAAAACATACCAAGAATAATAAATAACTTAGTATATAATAATATCTACCTTCTTCGGATACATCCTCCAAGTCTTTCCATAGCGGATTCAAAGAAATCGTGCTCAATTACCTGCAAAGAAAAAAATACTTTGTTAGTTTGCTCGTAAAGTTCAGATTCCTGATAGGTTTTCTTGTACCGCCATGTGCCAGGCGTAACATGACGTAATAAAAATATTATCGACTAGTATTTAATTATGGTGGTAACGATGTTATTGCCATATCATAAGTAATCGGAGATTCAAGGAAAAGTTATTCGTAAATCAAATTCTTTATTTCACGCGTTTACAGGGCTATTTACTAAAAAAAAAAACAATTAAATTAAAAATACTATTTCCAACTTAAAGAGGAAACTAGAAAGACACGGATAAAAATAGAGTCCTGAAAATATCAAACCGTCAAACTTCATTAGTGAGCAAGGATTAAATCAACTTTAAATTGGAGGCAAGGCATACCCACAGCCTTTGCTTGGTTGCCACAAAATCGTCTACTAAGTACCGTCACTTTAAATAAAAACAACGAAAGTATATAATGATACTGCATCAAGCAAGATAAAAGCTAATAATCTGGCAACATTAACCGTCCATTGTGAAAGGAGTCCTTCTAAATCCTCTTACGTTCCTCCTTTGTTGTGGCATAATAGCGGCTTTGCTGCCGGTCCCCCGAGTGCGAAAACGTGAATATATTGTGTTATTGTTGGACTAAATGTGTTAGTGGCTAGTTTGAGTAAACAAATAGTTGTATGTAGGGTAGTTGTACATTGCGTGCGATCAGTTTCAGGGAAACTACCTGGCTACGGTCTGTAGTTCAATTTATAGACTAGAATCGTCAGTTCAATCGTGAATTCAAGTGGACATCACAGATTTCACACCGAAACTTTCCTAGAACCGTATTTTCTCTTGTAAGCGAGTGAAGACTTTGTCCGGAAAACCTTAGGATCAAATGTGTTTTTAGCAAATAAATGATATTTCTATTTCTATTTCAAAATCCAGGTTATAAGTAAACACCTGTATTCATTCATCAAAATCGATAAAGCGGTCCCAACTGACCGTTGGTCTAACCACGCCGTGAAAAAAGCTCGTTTGTGAAGTTCCTATTAGAGCATAATTATTTTATATCAGGGAACCATAAAGATATTATGTTAGTTACTTAGATGCATCTTGAAAAAGAGCAATATCAGCCTCAGTAGGTATATTTGCACTCAGAGTACCTTCTAGATAGACTTAAGTCTAGTCAACAAACTAAATAACAGGTTGTCAGGCCATATCTTATAACATAGCAGCGGCTAATAAAATAAACCTAAACAGAAAAATATCATCCTATCGTCACGAACGTAATTACCAATAAATATAATCTCGGTATAGCAAATACGTGACTGCAAGCCAATATAACAAGTAAAGGAAAAATGTAGGTATTTCAAGCCTTGGGTACGCAAGGTTGGTCCTTTGTTTGTGATGAGGAAACCGTCAGATGACTGGTCCTAAGTTCCGCGTCGGGCGCCCCTTGAGATAGCTGGGTAATCTCTCCAATCGATTAGTTGGTAAGTGCTTATTGTGCAAGCATGCGGGCAGGAATTGTTCTGTTGGCGCTATTGTATTTGGTAGGCAGAAGATGGATGAATCTGGTCTTGGCGATTGTGACTAGATTACAGTATCGTAGGTCAAAGATTACAGGCGCATCACACAAAACAATCGATTTGAGTGACGTCTATGATGTCATGTCATTGTGGTGTCTATCATTGCACTGGCTTTTGAATGCAATATGAATGCATTGTCTGCTGCACATATTTGTTGTTTTGATGTGTGAGGCGTCTTAGATGACATTATGACTGGGTTATGTAGAATTACAATGTGTGTGATAAACAACTATACCTGAAACCTTATTCTATGGTTTAAGATATTATAATACTGTAATATTAGGTACCTGTTATTACATAATTGTATGTTGTTTGGTTTGCCATTGTAATGTCATTAGATCGAAAAGACAATCTATTACAACCTATGTCGGAATAGTTGTATTATGACTTATGGTGTGGCTGCCATAGTAAGTCTGGGCCGTGGTTCGTTCCACCCTCACCTCAAATCTTTCGCAAGGAAAAAAAAAAGAGTCCCTTTAAAGAAAAAAATGCATTTTCTAATCATTTCCTTTTTCTTATTCCCCAACATATTTTCGAAGCAGCCAAGCAGGTGCAATATGTAGCTACACTGTACACTACCTACCTCCGCTTTGTAACCCGTTCGCGCCGCGGAGCAAGCGCCGACACATCCGGGTCGTGCGCCGCCTACCTAATAGCAGGCGAGGGTTAACACCCGATACTGTTCAACCTGCTCGCGATGTTGGTGGCTGAGGTATCGATAATATGTAGAGGTTTGTGTGTGAAGATAAGGTGATTGTGATATGGTAGTACGGGTTTAAGTGTTATCGAAGGTAAGGTAAAAGCTTTATTAAAATCTGGTGTATTGCACTGCACAATGTTCCGAAAAAAAGTGTTGTCACGAGTTTATTGTTTATGACTTGGTAATAAATGAGCATGCCAGAACAGGTAATAGATCCTAGCACCCGTAAAGCTTCGTGCAGACTAGCGCGACGCGACACCGGTTATTGTTATACAGAGAAGTTTTCATAGAAATTGTATTGTTAGAGCTGCGTCGCGTCGCGCTGGTCTGCACGAGCCTTATACATATATGTCATAGAGCTCTATTACGTAGAAGTCAGCCATAATTTAGAATAAAAACCTGACTTCTACAATAGCCAGTTCATTCCTCAAAATAACATTTCGATTCAACAAACAATTAAAAACCGGACATGCTTAAATCTAGCACTACTTACAAAATCCCCATAAACATTAAACACAGCATTCCGGACGCTGTGGACTGCGGACGGAAAGTCCGGACGCGTCCGGGCGTCCGGGGCACGGCTCGCTAATGTGTCGGACGGTTATCGAGCCCGGATAACGGTTATATAACACCGGTCGTGTGTGCTTATGTTCAGGGATTCCATGGTTGTGCACTAAAATGTTGGTTGCAGCTGCCAAGCTATAGTCCATCTGTCTCTATAAGGTGGCAGACTCTTGTAAATTATTTGTAGCCATGCACTTCTCATTTATATGTTTATCAATCAATAAAGTTTTCAAGCAGGATTGACTGTCACAATGCCCCATAATGGTATTTAACTATTTGTGTCTAGTAGAATAAAAATCTATTAAAATATTATGTTGTTTTTTTGTAATAAACACAGAAATTTAACATAATTTTAACAAACCCATTTTATTTAAATACGTCGCTAATGTTCTAGATATGAAAAGGGACTCGCAACGGTAAGGACCAAACTCATATCTGTGCGCAACCTAGGATCTTTAAAGTAGGCATTCCTATGGAACCCAGTTGATTAAATAATACCTATGTAAATAGTGTACAGCATTAATAATAATAATATGTAATTCATCTTGTCTATTCAGCCGACGTAATTACAAGATGGTAGATAGGCTCAACAATATGCCTTGTTTCATGATTTATATCAGAATGTGAACATTAAGAACATGAGGTCTTATTGTTATGGAACATGGAAGATTTTTTTTGTAATTATTGTTCATTAGTACAATAAATAAATAAGTAATTAAGTAAAGTTTGATTTTAGCTTTCTTCAAATTTTTGGCAGCAACTTTTCATTAAAAAAATTTGTTAGCATTTCTGATTATAACATTTTTTCTAAGTGGCTAATCCTTTTCTCAGATTGTCCAGTAGTAAACTAATAACCAGTCTTTTATTAAAACCAGGTAAATGTTGTTATTGAAAATCACGTATTCAGTAGATATTGTGTAGGTAAACAAAACCAACAGTTAACAGCACATTTACTAAACGGTTTAAACAAGCTTCTAGAAACCAGAAGCTACTCTTGTATAATCCCAATTTAGAGTTACACTTATTTACTTAACCACTTTTACTTAACCAATCAGTTATCTAAGCACTTTCTAGAGCCCTGTTCGGTTCAAACATGAGCTAAACTGGATTTTTTCGTTCGTATGCGCATGCGCAGCGGAAGCCGGTCCACTCTTCCGTGACGTGTTTTCCGGTGGAGTCGATCGAGCACGGCGTGTGGCATACGTAAGTATTGATACAATTTATTTGTAATCTACATCGATGCTGGGGCTATGTGCTAGGTTTAGCTAGGTCTTTACCAACAAACAATTACGCCTCAAACCTGTCTGTTTTCATGGAATGTGTATCAGATGTTCTGACACGTGACGTAATTTCTGACAAACTTGGGACTTAATTAGAGTAACTCTGATTCCGAGAACAATTACCTTAATATCTCAAGGGTATCGTAAGGGGGTTTGTCAATTTGTGGGGATATCTGAGGTTAACGAAGAAGCTCCATCCACAATAATTGCCTACACAATAGTTGTAATAATATAATTACCTATTAACAATATTTACAAACTCTTAGATAAAAACTAAATATTACTTTCTTGTGACATTGTCAAGTGTCGGTTCACAGTAAGTATAGGACGCAAGTGAAGATTCAATGAAATGAACGTCGAAACAGTCTTTCTTGCTTTCAGATCATATCTACAGACTATTAATCTAATGGTTTAAATCGAACTAAAATATTATTTTCAGGTGACATTACCTATAATTTTTCTACATTCCCCAGGCATTTTATTCTAGAATTTATGTTGATGACCTAAGCAATATTAGAATTTGATTTGCTTTATGATTTTGAGATTCTTGGTGATTTTGCAAAATTTCAGATACCTATTCATTTTTTTTTAGCAAACTTTTAGTAATTGGGGTTTCATTAAGCCTCGTGGAGACTAGCGCGACGCGACTTAAACAATACGGTTTCTTAGAAATCTTCAAGGTATAACAATAACCGATGAATCGAACCGAACGATGTTAGTCTAGAGGTGTCAAAACTCAGTCAAATCAAAAACCAAATAAACAGATTAAAAAACATGAAAGATCCTTCACTGAACTAAAATTCAAATCATCCAGCGCTTTCATCAGTCCCCCAAAAGACTTTCTAACAAAGGAATTTGTAATTTTCGTGAACCCACTGCTTCGTGTTTGTACATTAAAAAAGCGATTGTGTGCCCGAATTAATACGGTCCGGCCCCGATCGTATGGATCAGCATGCATCGGTGGTCAAAGCACTGGGGTGGGGTTCAGTGCCACTCACAGAGAACGAGGAGACTCCAAGGAATTTGGAAGAGAAGCACTTGGACCAAAGACCCAATAGGTTGTTGTTTTACATTTTGTTTTTTTTATGATGTTACTGGCCGGATTAACAGGTTTGGAACAAAGGACCAATCATAGTTACAGTTTTCCATTTCGTTCTAAATACTGTATGTTATGACCCTCGGATCCCATGGTATCCAAAATCTTTTGGCTAATCTTTGTCTGTAGATTGGTGGTTAAACGTTGTAACTAACAAAACGTGATGAAAATTTAGGAATAATATTTATTGGCAAGAATACGAGTCCTACAACCACAAGTACCTATTACAACTTCCATATAAGTACAAATCATCAAAATAATTATCCTACTCTTCGACACACCGCTATCATTCCCGCCCCACCTCGTCTGGGCCCACCGAAGTGAATACAGTGTACCTTACATCTTACATCAAACCCTTTGCAGATTACTTTTATATTTTGGGCGACTTGGGGGAGCGTTTTGGGGGACTGTCTTATGTAATTTTGACGTTCGAAAAGTGCTGATTCTCAGCCTAGTTTGAATAAATGACTTTTGAATTTTTTGAATTTTTTTTTTTGAATTTGTACTGAAAACCGACGTTTAATATTAATACATTCATTACATACATACCTACTGTGAAAATAAACACTTTGTTCTAGTGGTCACAACCGCGATTCCTAAGTTTAGCCCTGGATTCAATTCTCGGGTCGGACAGAGTTATTGGGCTTTTACTTTAAGAAACTTTTAGTAGCACTCTGGAGTTTGTATTTGTGTCCAGTTAATAGTAATAGGCTAGGCCGGCTCGACGGCCAGATGGGTGGACGACCTACAGAAGAGACAATGCTTCTCTGGTCCAAGACCAAAGAGGGCCATGGCACAAAAGGGAGGAGGCCAATACTCAGCAGTGGGTGGGACAAGGCTGTCACTGATGGACATGATGATGAATAGCAATAGGCCTGTACCCTAATTACGTAATATACGATCAATCGGAATTTGAATCGTGTTGAAATCAAATTTCTAATCCATTGCTTCATAACTTCGAAAAAAAAAGATCAGCTCAACAACTTAAACAACGCAATGAATGTTGTTGAACTGTTAAAATGAAACAAAACTGTCGTAATCATTTACGAAAATGTGTTGCGTAATTAGATAGCTGGTCTGTAAAGAACTGTCGGTCCTATCAGACCAACAGTTGATATAGTCTGCAATCTGTCCCTTTATTTATAGAATAGACTGCCTTTTTCGGTAAGCACACTTCAATACTGCCTAAACTCATCTTTACACATTTTTTTATTGCTTTATACGTAATAGAAGCAACATCTTAGACTCATCTTAAGAGCAATAGAACCTTTCATAGGCAATTCGGCTAGGTGCACACTACTCAGCAACAGCAACATTTAATTACAGCACTGTTCGTTGCCAAATCGCTCTGCTCGTGGCGCCTAGTAATTGCTGTTATCGGCTCGATGTGTAGTTGCGCTAAAACCGCTTGGCTGGTGTTGGCTCGCTGGTGTGTAAGGGCTCTATAGGCCGGCCAAGAGCCCGGTAAGCTGGGTTGATTGATTCAATGGATTAATCAATGAATTGTTTGAGTAGGTATTATTAAGGTAGACGGTAGGTATTATTATACTTTTTTTTTGTTTGGTTTCATGATTGAGTAACTGATGAACAGGCAAAAAAGATATTGGAGACTGACTTGCAATTTTAAATTGGGTACGAAGGCTATTAAGAGGAAGTTTTTATAAAACTTAGGTATGCAATATAACATTAATTGAGTTTTCTATTTTCTCTGTTGCTTTTGTTTATTAATTACCGAACAAAATTTAATGTTGCACGGTAATATTTACGGATCCGCTTCAGTAGCTATTTACCCAGTGTATCTACCCTCTACGGAACAACTAACATGAACACAGCCAGTCAACCAAGTAAAACCACAACTATGTAACACTCATTAACATAAACTACTCATCGCATTTTCTAAGAAAATCTGACAGATTTCCACTCCTGCGCATAAGAATGCTAAACACGTGCAAACGCAATATTAATTAATTCGATATTAATTATGATGGTACGACGCAATCATTTCTTACTTATGATTGCAATGCTAATTTAATTGAGAAACCATTGGGTAGGTATTACTTCCTGAACCTCCACGGAACACAATATTTATTACAATGTTTTATTGCAAGATGAAACTATACGTTTTCTGAAAGTCTTGTCATAACAGGACTATCAAACTTGTATTAATCAATAGGCATTAGATACTATAGGAATTTTAAGCCAGAGAAATACTTGCAGTTGCATAAAAAGTGTCCAGAGCCGAATCGTTACTGTGAACTTCCAAAATCGATAGTCGAAGTCGAACTTTATTTCAGACTATCCATTACAGAATCATCCATATTTGTGTTAGATTGTCTTAATGATATTTATTTTGTAAGTTGTTTTCTTTTTAAAGCTGGATAAGGTCGGTGTTTCCTATAATATTCGATAACGTTGCTGTTATACCTGTAGCGGTTACACCGCCACATACTAACTACGCATCAAAAGACATGACGTCACACAAATCCTGCATCGCGCAATTAGAGTTTACCGCGCGAACGACATAGATAAGACTATCCGAAATCAACAGTTGGGCAGTCGGCCCGCCAGACACAACACCCGTCTGGTTGGAGGATCCTCCCTTTTCTATGGTGGATGAGTGAACTTTACACCCTGTTCCTCATGCCCCTAAATTGGTGACCCCGAGTATGAACGTCAACGCAGCCTTCGTGCAACTACTTCAGCGTGACGTCATCATCATCACTCCCGCAAGCTTTCGTGAGGCGAGTCACACAGACAGCCAGCACCCTCGGCTTCAACGGGTATCCTGACCACCAGCATGCAGCGAACGCGCATTCCTGGTCATCACCCTCAGCCTCATCACCCCGACTCACTGGGGAATCAACGCAATCATCTCAATCAGCGCAATCACCGCTATCACCTCAATCATCTCAATCAGCGCAATCACCGCTATCACCTCAATCACCTCAATCACCGCAATCACCTCAATCACCACAACCGCCGCAATCATCGCAGACAGTTCCGACTCACCGCGAACTGTGCGGCACCCGGTTCCGACTCACTGGAACCTTAGCTGGCACTGTGAAGCATCGCAAGATACAAGACTCAGCCCACTATCGACCTCCGGTCTCCGGAGGGGAGTGATGTAGCGGTTACACCGCCACATACTAACTACGCATCAAAAGACATGACGTCACACAAATCCTGCATCGCGCAATTAGAGTTTACCGCGCGAACGACATAGATAAGACTATCCGAAATCAACAGTTGGGCAGTCGGCCCGCCAGACACAACACCCGTCTGGTTGGAGGATCCTCCCTTTTCTATGGTGGATGAGTGAACTTTACACCCTGTTCCTCATGCCCCTAAATACCTTTCGAAAAATACTACCACGAAAGTGGTTTCAAATAACACACCTCTATTCTTTTCTAGTATCATCATTCTCCTGCCTCTATTATTTTCTAGTAAATCGAAAACTTAAGTAGACAATCCTAGATTCTGTTAACTACAGTTACAGGCAGTGCAAGCGGTATTTAGCTGAAATAATACGCAAATACAGGAGCAACACAAACAGCGCCGCACAAATGTTAGCGAACAGGCGGCACGTCCGCGCGCTTGTTGTGGACACTGGACACTGTGGACACACGAAGTGGGACAGGACAACACTAACAAACTACTGCTTTAAGAAGCAGGTATCTAGTTAATTACGATGGCCAAGATAATGATATGGTATAGCATCCCATGCACACCCTTCAGAAAATCATAAAATCGGAAAGAAATGGGTTAAAATTACTTGTCCTGGTGATGTCAGTTAAGAGGAGTTAGGTTAGACAAAAAGGTTGTGGTAGAAAGTAAAAGCACGATAGTCATGCCCATAGATACAATATTACTGAAAAACTTCTACATTCTTCTTATTTTTTTCTGGCATAAGTTTTGCCCACAAGTATCTTCAGGCAAACACATATAAACAACTAGTTTACAGCTGACCAGCCAGCTAACCCTACACAAATCGTTATAAAATAAAAACGCCATATTTTTTCCAACAAAACCTAATCAGAAGTCGTTCGTATCCAGTCTATCGGGCAGCTAATAAAAGACTAACGCAATCAATGAATACGGCGGCCGGTAACGAAGTGTCCGGTTCGCTGCCGCCGCCGCCGGTCCGCTGCCGGTGAACCCGATCATTTTCCGCAACTTTTTAGCAGCGAAGTTCGCTGAGCGAACTTTTAGGCAAACTACATGTAAACGCGCCAACTCGTCTGCCGCGGAAAAGCAACTACAAATTTATTTTACGTCCCAGGATCTAAAACTAATTTGGGACATTTCGCCGTTCGCCCAAGACTCTGTAGGCAGTACAATGATTTGTCAAAGCGTTTTAACCTGGACATAGCCCTCCCCATTTCAAAATACAAAAATATTTTAAATAACGTAAAGTAACTAAGTATGTAACTATGTTTCTCCCCTTTCTTCAATACCTAGTAAATGTGAAATAATAATAATTATAATAATCAATTGTAATTTGAATGCTCCATTTAGATTTATGTTAATTTTTATTTTTTTATTTCATCATTTATTTTCTCTATTTTTATTTTTCTCCTGTTTACACCTAGTTATGTGTGCATGCTGTGGTCTCCTGTATTTGAAGGAGCACACGTAAAATAACCGTTTTTATAATTGTAATTTATATTGTGTATGTGTGTCCTTTGTTGGAGATCCCAAATAAATAGTGGTGGTCTCTCCATCTGAGACTTTTGAGTTTGTATCGACATTGAGTTACCTGCTGTTTTTTAGCAAGCATTACACTACCTAAGGTACAATTGTCATCAATTATCCTTAACTTAATAGGTATTTTGTTTTCATGTTTTTTTTTGTTTTGTTATTAAGACGTTTTGTTTACGTGACGAATTTGCGAAACTGCGCGCCACTCTGCTATTCTTGCTGGCCGGTGTGGCCGCCATGTATATTCACAGACATATCTGTGGTAGTCTACAACCTAACGAAGTCCGAGGAGGCTGTCTATGCGTTAAGCAAAATAAAATGCTGTGTGCTTTTTTAGTGGTTATTTGCTAAAACCTAAGCCTAAAAGCCCCTCCCAAACGACAATCCTGGATCCGCCACTGGTTAGTTATGTATCATAACAGCGAGGGTATTAAAGCTTCAAGGTTGTACGAGGTTATATTGGAACAGCCACCGCAATTAACATTAAAATTGTTATTTTTTCGAATACATAACAACCAGGTGTTTCAATAACAATACCTCACTTGTTTAGACTATAGTCGGGCGTGAGTCATGTGTGTGTCTTCAAGCTTGTTCTTGTTTGTGGGGTAAGTGAGAAAGCAGGTCGTCAAAAATTGCAATCCCCCATATTCTTTGCGTATGTTATAAATGTCACGAAGGGTCACTGGGTCACTGTCAGGAGGCTTTTTCATTACTTTGTCGGGGCTCAGAACAGATGTTTTGAATGCAGATGTGGATTAAAGTCTCAAGATTCTGTATGTGGAGGTAGAACCGAAATCTAACGCAAGATATTACTTGATAATAGTTTCGGCCCATTATTTATGTGTACCTTTGGTTGGAGATCTTAATAAATAAATAAGTGCTGTTACAATTTATAAATCATAATTATTATTAAGAATTGCGCTACCAGAGTTGAATTGAAAACCAATGATCAATGAAAAGTGGTTTAAGCAATAAAAACTACAATTAGAACCCTGCTGCGGATTACAGAGCTCACTCAACATGTCAATTCCAATGACGAACAACTCAACAAAATGACAGCTCCCAATGAAAATAATTGCCGCCAATGAAAACCACGGAAAGCTTCAGCGGCAGACAAACAGTCCAATTACATAAGGTAAACGGGAACGCAGCGGCTGCAAGCGGCTGATAACTGTAATGCGCTACGTTTGCAGCCGCTGCATTCTACGTACAGCTGCTGTATTTATTGCGAGGATAAGTGCGGCTGTTGCGGCCGGAGCGTCTGATAGTCCTGAGTTAAGAATTGTTATTGGTTATGGTTACAATGTTTCATCGACTATCTCTGAAGGTGAGATGAAACATGCACGAAATGCACTAGAATAGAACTTGTCAGCGAAAGATCAAGCAATCGACCTACAAACTACACAACAGTGGTACTGTAAGGCAATATTACCCGTTACCTCAGATTAACGCAGTGTGCCTAAACCCATCGCTTATTTAAAACCACCTAATTAGAACAAAACTGTAGTTTTCCGCTCGTAAATGACAGTAATCGTCACGCTATTCATAGAATCATAGTCCATATCTCAACGTCAATGTGGAACAATAATTTCAGAAAATAACTCGTCAGTAATAACTGAGCACAGTGCATTGTCATTGTTTATGGTTCGCCGTTGTTCCCATGGAGTGTCTCAATTCTCTTATTTTGCGTCCACACAATACATTTCGCCATTTTGTGTGCAAATGAAAATGTTTTGAACGTTTTGAGTTAAGTGGTGTTAATTTTTAATGTCATTAATTTAAATACTAAGGGGCCTTCGAAGGTGGACAATCATGAGAAAATTGTCAATAATTTACAAGCAGTATAGTTTTTGATATTACTATAACAATGATAGTTACTGTGATAAAACCTTTCCTAACTATAGACCATCATCCTACACTGCCCTTATCCCAGTTTATTTGGCAAGCGCGCAGCATGTCTTTGTCTTACATACATACTTACATCTCTTTTAGCTGTCATCTCAATACTAACCCCTTTCTGACCATCATCTTTCACACACTCGATCCATCTTGATTGATGTCTTTGGTCTTCGTCCACAGGCCCTACAGTCAACACAATTCTATACAAAACTTTTCTCACGAAGTCCCTCTACCAAGTACCTAAAAATATTAAATAAAATAGGTAAGTATTGAGACTTTCTATCCAAACCACAACACTTACTTCCTACCAGTGGCGGATTTACCAGCAGGCTGAGTAGGCTCGAGCCTAGGGCGGCAGATTTTGGGGGCGGCAAATTAGGGGAACGTTTTTTTTTTTTTTTTTTACCTAATAGAAATCAAAAAGATTTTTCTATGACGGTTTTCTGATGTCTTACAGATAGAAGTCTGCAACAAATTTTGTCGATGACTTTTCTCTCTCACTTGTCATTACACATTCCGAGAGTAGCAAACTTCCATATTCTAGAGTAAAACAGCTAGTTCGCCGCCCCTCAACCAGTAATCGGCTTCTCGCCTCTTCGCCCTTTGCCCACACTTCTTATGAGTGAAAAGAGCGAAATTGTAAAAAATATGCCCTTCTTCCCACTAACAACCCATACATGCCAGTCTTACTACTGGTTGGAGGCTACGAACTGGATGGTTTGTATATAATTTTTCGATTTTTATTCGAATATAATGAATAATTTAGTGACTAATTTTACCGATTTCAATCTTATGTATCGACTATTATGTGTTTCACATGCACTAGTAGCTTCAGAAAATTCGATTGGAATAAAAAAAAAATCTTGAACAGTAATAGCGAGTTAGTCAAAAAAATATTTTTTCCGCGAACGTAAAAATAATGCATGATATGAAAATTGTTGAGGCAAGGGCGGCAAAAACTATTCAGCCTATACTTTGAAAATTTGTAAATCCGCCACTGTTTCCTACTTCTCAGACAATTACATAAAGCCGCTGCATCAGCAACAAAAGTGCATACCCATCCTAAAAATGACCGCGATACGTGCCGCAAACTAGGTCGGACACAACGTTACATTTGCTGATGATATAACTACAGTTTATAAACACTTGCATGTTTGAAACTAAAACGCATTGTGTGTATTTTTGTTTAAGTTTAGTTACCGGTCAAAAGTACGAAGGCTTTTATTTTGCTTCACAGAAACGATGTGTGGCGAATTTGTATGAGATACGGCAGAAATATGAGTAGACTACTTTTGGGTTTCCCCAGACATTGTGATATTTCGATATGAATTATGTAATCTTTTTTTAGTTCCTTCTTGGTTTTGGGCAAAAAAATTGCGACCTCTGTGGCTCTACGAAACGATGATCATCTGCTACTCCTTTGATTTCCCCTTTGGCCGTTACTTTGTAGCCATTATTGGGACACCTATTTTTAGCAGTGGATATTTTACAGCCTGATATTTCGTACTGTTCAAAACATTCGACTTCGCGCATTCAAGACATGTCCACCGCGTGTCCACGTTCGAATCTTGATTAACCTAATATTAAATCTATCTACGCGTCAACAGTAAAGAGTGTCCCATAATCATACCAGGATCTTCAAAATCAATGAAGAAACAGTGAAAGGTTTGTTCGTTTCTTATCATTTATCACCACGGATGAAACTGTGCCACAGTTTCACCTGTTGTCAGGGCATCTAGGACACACTAAAGTGACTAAACTAACTTCTGCAGTTTGTTACTTAGAGCTAAACTAAACATTTAAATGCTTATTGTTTTACGCAATATCTATGTTATGCAGCATTTCGGTAACCACAAGACTTGGAAAAAAAATTAATGAAAAGGATTGCCATTCCGAGTAAATTATTATGATTATGGTGCTGATAATAATGATGATTATGCTTTTGATGAAGGTGTACTCTTCACTCCAGACAAGATACTGGTTGTATATGGGTCTAGAAGTAATCGCTCATGACCTAAAGACGCTCCTGATAATTCTGGGCCTAATAATAAGGCGTATTTTGAGTCCGTACTCAAAATAGGTATTTTTCGAGCAAAACCCAGTAATAATGTTGTGATACTGCCATCGTGGCAATAGCCCTGCACACAATGGTCGGCCGACAATGATCCGCGTGCATTAGCGGTGCCGGGCCGTGCCAGCCTGCGCGCGCGCCGGTGTAGGGCTGCCCGGCAGTTATATAGCAGGTAGTTTAGTTTGACAATGTAATAATAATAATAATTATTATATGAGATTTTTAATAGATTGTGAAAGGTGGGAAATATCTTGTGTAATTATTTAGTGTCTCTGTCTGTTAGTTATGGTTTATAAATGGTTGGGAATTAAGTGGTACTTAAACGTAAAAGACTGGCAGACTTTTCCGAAGTATAAAATGGCATCTTATTTGTTTTTAATTCTGTTTTGTGGAATAATTTATTTTAACTCAATAATTTGTGAATGTTTAATTAGTGAGGTTAAATCAAGCGACTACCAGCCCTATTAGAACGGAGGCCGTTTTAAAAACACAACACAAGTAGTTGTTCGAGTTGTTTCTTTAGAAAAAATAACCCGCGCCATCGCCACTGACCCGACACTTGCGTACACAAATACTGTGACATTGGTGAGGACACCGCGGCTTGTAATAAGATGGGTGACAACATGGCAACAGTGGCAAAACCATCCATGTCATTCATATTTGACACTTATGCACACAAATACTAGACCAAAGACAGATGAGCGCAAGGTCAGGCAGCTACGCCACGGCTTGTTACAAGATGGGTACCTAAGTTGTTAGCATACCTTTGAAAGTGAATTAGGTTATTGATTGAAACTCGACACTTGTACACACAAATGTAATATTATTTTTATGTAAAATAATAGAGTTATTCTCAAAACTCAAACTCAAACTCAACTCACGGTTTTTATAATTGACTAGCTTCTGTCCGCGACTCCGCCCGCGAGCTTGTCAACTACATATATATTATTAAACATACGCTACAGCACTCGGCAATTTAAAATTCAAGTGTTACATTAATTTTTAGTAATTTATGTGTAGAAATAATAATACAACTCAAAAATTGCATTCTAAATATTTAAAAAAAACTGATTAATAACAATAACATTAAGTAATAAAAATAGTAACTAATAAAAATATCACAATTCAATTTAAATAAAAAAATCTTTAAATTTTATTTAAAATTATAACTAACATTAGCTCAGTAGCGACATCATTGCTTGTGAGAACAGTGCTCAGTAATTATTCTACAAAATCTTCCAATGCTGTCATGATGTATATCAATAAGATCACTGCAACTGTTCACATTGTACACAGGCGTGAAATCGGTGAGTTAGCACCTAGGACCGTTCTGCGTAGGGGTGGGTATAGTGGAGAGAGGATTTCGCGGATATCGGGCAGGGCCACGTAACTTTAGGTGACTCAGTAGGTTTGGGCAGTCAATTTTAATTCGAAGCAACTTATAGAGAAACCAGGCATCAACAACTTTTCTTCGAGTTGATAACCAGTACATTTTGAAATAATAATATGTAGGTTAAATAGGTATAAGTTAATAACAATAAAAACTGCAAACGGCGGCGGCGGCGGCGGCGGCGGGTAGAAAGCACGCTATGTGGGAGTAGCAGCTGGATGAGAGTAGTCGATCATCGAGAATAGCGTGCAATTGGAAAGGCCTTATAATATGTCCAGCTGTCTGCAGCTGCTATTGGCAGATGATGATACTTTTCGAAAAGGTATTTAGTTAAATAACTCTATACTATATCTATTGTATAACTAAGGTTAAACAAAGTAACGAACAGACCGAAGTTAACTGCAGAATCGTGATAGGTTAAACTATTTTCTAATTGGCCAGATCATGTTTGTTATTCGAAAGTTATAATAACTACCTTTAGTAGAGTTTAGGTAGCTAACCTACGTTTACTTAGTATTGAACTTACTTTGGGCTGCTCAGCTCATCGTATTTGAAATAGACGTTAATTAGTGAGAAGTCTGGGTTGGATATCTATTCTGGGCAAAGGCCAGTATATTTCACTAACTTCTTCGTTAAATAAACATTAAATGCTGTTCTTAGTTAAGCGCATCACTTGAGAACGGCTATTTTTTGTTTTAAAATGTTCGTTTTAGTCCGAATCAGGAAGTCTACTCCCAAAAACATGGACTCCGTAGTTTCGGCTAAAGTTGCCTACTCCGTATCACTTACGGATATATGTTACTAATAGTTAGGGGCCCGAACTAAGAATTCCGAAGAAGACAACACGATTTGATCGATGTCCTGTATCGCCACATACGAACTACGCATCAAAGACATGACGTCACACAAATCCTGCATCGCACAATTAGAGTTTACCGCGCGAACGACATAGATAAGACTATCCGAAATCAACAGTCGGGCAGTCGGCCCGCCAGACACAACACCCGTCTGGTTGGAGGATCCTCCCTTTTCTATGGTGGATGAGTGAACTTTACACCCTGTTCCTCATGCCCCTAAAACCCGTACGATTTTTTTTATTTGACACTTGTTTTGTCGGATCACCTAATTTCGGACGGGCCCGTATATTTGTTGAAGGACTTAGAGAGTAGACCCCCAGCTTCTTAGGGAAATAAAAAATTTAAAAGTTGCTGGGAACATGAAAAAAACTGAAAGTGCATTTTCTATACGTATTTTTAAAGAATGATTGAAATTGGGACTGGGTATTTGGCAACGTCTGTCGAGTCGGCTAGTTTATAATAAGTACAGCAGTCGAGATGGTTAAGAGAAACTCACACTAGGGCCAGTGTGAGTTTCTCTTAACCATCTCGACTGCTCCGATTGGCCCTTCACTGGCCTTCACTGGTGAAGGGCCAACCGGAGCGCCGAATGCGATCGATGCGTAAAGTCGAGATGGTTAAAATAAACTCACACTAGAACCTCTGGTATAATTTTCGATATACGTTTACGTTTAAACATCGTCACACACGTACGCCCGTTGCGAGTCCTACCCACCAGAGGCCCTAGAAACACACTAGGGCCTCTGACCTATCTGAAGAGCATCACCAATAAGGTCACTATATGAATGAACCTTTTAGGGCGTCCACTCACATCTGCCCTGTAAACACCTAGCAGTATTTTGGTGTAATTTTGGGTTCTACTTTATCAGTTGCCTGATATATTAATAATACCGATTGCGTGGAATTTTAATGAGCCACGAATACACACAAATCATGCAATCGGCCATTTTCATGATTGATTGATTGATATTAAAAGATTATGTTGATTTTGCATCCGATTATTTACTTTGTTTTAAATGAAAACGTTTACCTACCTATCAATATTTTCTCAATAAGTTTTATTCATTCTGTGAGACGTGGATAAGTTAAAGCCCATGCTACGAGGGCACTGGCCTAAGAAAAATCTTATTCCAATATAAATTGCTCATCAATAATACTAAATCCTCTGGAAGTCTTGATAGATTTAACAAATCACAACAGTCGTCTTCATTTCTTTTATTTATTCTTGCCCCAGATTACTATAATGAACAATTATAATGATTGTTTACCGGTCTATGACCATCCTTGAATACCTGCAATAAGCATAATATTTTCTTTATTATTAGATAAAACAATATAATCATTGTATTTCTCAATTCAAATATCGAATAGCATTACCTTTAAATAAATAAATAATAATAGACTTCAAAGGATAATTTCCTTTGAAGTCGTATTATTTATTTATTTTATCGTCATAATTTAAAATGGAAAATCTTACGGTTATTTTAGCAGTTTTCTTTACTTTTATTAACAATCACCCTTTATTTATTTAATATCTTTGAGTATTGTGGCTTTAGGAATTTACACAATGACTTAAGAGGTGTGTGATATGAATGCATTTATCCAATGTTGTGATGGAAGATGCCTTTTTTCTTAACAAGTGTCGTAAGTAGACAATAGCTCATATACCTTACACTTGGGTATAAGATTCTTAAGAAAGAATAAACAAAGCTTCTTTTCACATCGATATTTTTGTTTGAAGAATATGGCTATAGGTATATTATTTATTTAATGTTGTGATAATTGTTTTCAACAAGGCTTCTAGGACTTAATAAAACCATAGGTACCTATCTTAAATGTATTGACGTGTGAGATAAGTACATGTTTTGTTAACTATTGTGTTCACCTTTTTGACATTTTGTCAAGTTGTCTACAAGTTTTGCACACAACCAGTCTTTATAACTTGTTTGTGGTGTGAACGATACACGAAAACATTAGACACAACATATACCTAGAACATACCTGTTTTATAAACGCGAGGCAACAGCATCCTACCAAAGGCCTTGCAGAGCAACATTGGACAAAAACAATCGTCATTTAAAAAATAAATGTTTTTAAACGTACCTAGTTGTTCTACTAATATTTGCCTCACGACCATCCAATGTAGTAAACACCAGTCTGTAATGACGTTCCAAGGGGCCAGCATGAGCCATTAAGTACACGTGGCATAACACATGATCAAAAACTCATAAGTACAGCATGGGGGCTCTATAAATCATTCTACGTTTTACCACAACGCCCCATCGCCGAGTATAGCCATGCTTATCACGTATTACATCCATAGCTAATACATAGACGTACATAATGTACCTACTGATGTATTTGTTGTTCATAAATATGGCACAGTTAAGGCTGCCTAGCAGTGCCTTAGCAACAGGTGTGGAGAGAAATACATACTTAGTACTTTGTGTCTTCATTTTCGACATCTTTTTTGAGAACTGTAAACGTAAGAGCAACTATTCTACATATACTGTGCCATTAACAATCCTCACGAGTATCCTCTTTAACAACAGCGAGTAACAACTTTTTTGATTTGAAATACCTAATCATGCATCTTTAAATCCACCCAAATTAACATCTCAAAAAACAGCAATTTCATTGAATCAATGCGGTCAGAATCACCAAAATTCTCTAAAAAAACATCTTAATTTCATATTAAATTTTCTTCATATTTAACCTCATATTAATTCATACGTACCTACTAACGCAGACACACACACATATAAAATCTGAACACCGTAAGAACCATTCCTGCTTGCGGCCGATCCTGATTGCAGCACTCGGCCGCTATAGAAAAAAAGGGTCGTCAGCACGGGATTTGGTTTTCAAGTGGTTAGATATGCTTGACCACGATGGTACTTTTTGTGTTTATCTTGGACTTTACTGACATCGGTGAAGGAAAACATCGTGAGGAAACATAGACTTATAGTTAGTTAATATAAGTCTGAAACCGCCAACCAGTCTTGAGCAAGCGTGGTGATTGATGCTCGTGCCTTCTCTGTACAAGAAGAGGACTTTGCCCAGCAGTGGCACAATAATATGCTGGTATTATATTATATCTCAACCCTAAACCGCTCGAGTAGCAGTAAAAGAAAAGAAAGAAAGAAAATACATTTATTTGGCACAACAAGCAAAGGCACACAAGTAGAAAGATAAAAAAAAAAATAAGATAAAAGGAAAGAATACAAAATAAAAAGTGTAAAAACTGCGTTACATGATACCAGCAGGAATGTGTGCCTCGCGGCTACGCCAAATAGGCCCAGTTCAGCATATATGCCAGACAACTAGTGCCTGACGCTGTTTTTTAACTGAACCCGAAGTGTGAGGTGACGGATGTAAATCAGTTTTATACCGCAACGTGTGTATGTATACTTAAATAAAATAAATTTGTGTAATATAGTAATAATAATCAATAATGATCACCATGATGATGATGAGTACAAACATAGTGATCGATCTTGACCACTACATATCTAAAGGTGTGCACCGTACGGAACGGGAACTACTAGTGTTTTAAATAATTCAACGACACGCTTTGCGAACACGCTGTATAATATATATGGTGTTTATTAAAGATATTTTGAGATTTAGGAGGTGTGGTTTAAAAGGTGTTGTATATTTTGGTGATATTAAGCCATGTAAATGTCATTAAGAACTATAAATAGGATCAGAATGCAGTAAGTATTTATCTAATTTTTGTTTCCACAATAAGAGATTATATCTACAGTATAAATTTAATTTCCATTTCTCTGCCAATATAGGTACATATTATATACATTTCAAGAACCGTGATGAAAGGATCTGGGAAAGTGAATAGGGAATCGGGTGTAGTGTGGCAATGTGGCCGATTCAATTCCATATTTCTCGTAGGCGGGTCACCTAACCACTCTATTCTTTACCTAACGACACACAGCATAACCCCCGCCTATCGTGACTAAACAAACAACAATAAACATCCATTTATTCAAACAGTGTACCTACATGCGCAGGAGTTTCTCTGGCCTCGCTCGAGCTGCGTGTCAGAGGTCGGCTAACAGTTCTTTAATTCGCTATACTATTGCGCCGGCGACGCTCGTGCGTTTGTGCGTTGAAAAGGGCTGGCACTGTCTTTTGTTTTGTTACTGGTGACCCGAATAACGCATGACGTTTTGTAAGAGGGAAAGAAAAGCTATTACTTAAAGGTAGAATATGGATCAAGTTATCATAATATCAATAGATAAATGAACCAAAAACCATAACTCAGAATTTCTAAATTTATGTCTGTAATTTTTATGGTGTACAATAAAGAGTATTCTATTTAAGAAATTGCATGAACAGAAAAGAGAGACGAATCTATATAAGCGGCATTTTTTATACTTTATCATGCAAGATTTATCGCTGAGAGAAACAGACTGCGATCCACGAAGATGAAGAATTTATTTATCGCTAGGGATCACCATGGCACTACAAATGACCATAACAGCACCGTGACACAAAGGCAAACTTTGCCTTTGTGTCGCTGCACAGAAAACATGGGAAGGTAAACAGTTAATATTATTGGTAGGTAGAAGTATAGTGGTGACAGTAAAAGTGTAGTGTAGACAATCATGGTCGGTCATCATAGCATTCTTATCTGATTGTGTGGCGCATGAGTCGGTGACCGGAGGAACGAAAGAGAAGGAAGGTTAGGTGACACTAGTCAGAGGTCAGTGTGTTGTACAGACAAAGGAAACCAAGATATCTTTGATAAAATCCACAGATAGCAGCGTCTCTTTTAAGTATAGGTAAATGCAAATCAGGTACCTACTTGGTGCATATTATCAAGTAGAAACCTCAAGACTAATGCTACCCGAAGAACCAGCACGGCTCAGTCAGCGGAGTTAAAAATTCAAAAGTCATTTATTCAAACTAGGCTGAGAATCAGCACTTTTCGAACGTCAAATAGGAGTATCCATCAGTTAGCCTTCTTTTGTGCATGCCATCCAGGAGTTAAACAATCTAGTAACAGAACATAACTTTTTCTGGCATAATCACCACGTCGTCGGGCAAACGGCACTGCTGTTAGCAATATTGGATCATTCTGATAATACCATACCATAAACGACTCCCTTGGAAAAGAAGGCAATATTTTTCTCTTTCTAATCGGCATTGGCGTGGAAGTTTTCTGAATCAATCTAAATCATTGTAAGGTTTCTCGGTAATATTCAACTCCTACGCAAGTTTGAGCCAACAATGGCGGCCCACTGAGCCAGTTTTTTCAATGAGCGAAGTTTTTCCCATCAATCACCCCTTTCAAAGTTAAATTACTCTGCCTCACTAAGTGTCCAACTATTAACTATGGGGCTGCGAGCTCCCAAACTGTGTAACCTACGGTTATACGTTGGTGTAGTTATCGAGATTTACGATAATCCAATAGGGGATGATTGGGAGTTATTAAGAATGAACTCGAATTTGGAATGTATCTCTGACAGTAAGAGGCTTTTTGCTGCCAAAAGGTTACTTATAAACGAATATCAATCAATACAACCTTAAAGTCTGGGAGTTGAATACTTCTTAGCAAAAGTTTCAGTCTTTAGTAACAGTGGCAGTCTCTCGACATGGAATCGCAGTATACTCGTACTTACGCTAAGATTTAAATCAAGTAAGGGGAAGTCTAGCATACCTTCTACTTGCAAGGTCGTACTCTCTCCTACTACATGAAAACCAGTAGACACTAAAACATACTCTTTGACTGGTACCAGTAGTACTTATTGTACAGAATTTAAAGGTGAACGAGGCAAGCTTATAGGTATGCTAATTTAGTTAGTAGCTTCCTTCACCCTGAAAGCGGATTCTTGTGAGTTTCTGAGGAGAATGTGTATTTAAATTGCCTGTATTTATAAAAGTTGACTAAGGTCGGGATAAGCATAATTTTGCCCTTTAACCTAAAGTAGAATCTAGATGCTAATAGGCATAAACAGACATTGTAGCAAGAGGTGATTTTTTCTCCTAAGTACCTATAAATTTACAATGACTTCACAAGCACAATGAGTACACATACGTATCTAAGTTCAAAGTTGAATAATATTCACCTCTGAGTACCCTTAATAAAAACTGAAGTACAGATAAGTCACGACTATCTAAGTAGGCACCCAAAGTCGTGGCCAGTTACGATAAACCTGGTCGAAAACTGACTTGCAACAGTTCCGTATTCCGTCCAACATATTACCATTTAGAACTTTTAGCAGCAGCGAAGGATGCATACAAACTTAACCCCATGCCCTTGAAAGCCTATCACCGCCATACCGCCATGGTTACTAACTGCCGACGATTTTCCACCACACCCAGCGAGGCATGCGAGTCAATGACCTACTCTGACAACACTTTCATTTCACCTCTCATCCATTGCCGTCCACATTCGCATGTCGAACACCCAACTTCTTACCCACCCGTCAACAGACGTGAAACATTGTGATGTATCAATTATAAGAGGGGAGATCGAAGTGGGGGGTGCGTTGACATTCTTTTGCGCCCGCGCATTGGTAAGCGGTCGTCGTTCATCACGAGTCTGTTTTTGACATTGACAGTGCACTGATAAAAAGGTTTTATTGTATTTTTATGGTGGCTGAAGGTTATTCGTGCACGCGTGTGCAATAAAATTGCAGTGCGCCGTGCGGAATGTGTAAAATGTAACTAATGATACTATTCTGTGCTGATGCATGATATTGATAATATACCTATTGTTTTATTTAAATTAAAAAAACTTTCATAAGTGTCAAAGACAAGGCAATACGAGTCGGCACTACAATCTGAATGATTTTGAAGGAAATTTCTAATCCATTGCTTCCTTATGTTCGAATTTGTCGAACTGTCAAAAGAAAAGCCATTGCTACTGTAAGTGTGTTACGCAATTACTATTAGTCCAAGATGCCTTTTCCCGACCACTTACATTAACCCTAGTTGTCGAATATGGACATAGCCTTTTTTTTTATGATGGCCTTGTTTTAGCTAACATAAGATAAGAACAAAACAATAATCTGTTATTGAGACCACCCAGTCACTAGAAACACTGCGAAAACGGCTCTCGAGACTTATTTAGACACTCTTCAAATATAGCCCGACACCCATCCATCAAAATTGACAGCTCGTGATCATAAGTCTGTCACCAATTACCAATATCTTGGGCGCACGCGATTGGTCGGCGCGGCGACGTAATCGCGTGCGATGTAATCACAACTTTTCAATTAATTGCCGCCACCACGCTTCCTGTTATGCAAAACTTTCATGAAACAAACCAATTGAATTCAGTAAAGAAGGCTGAAAAAACCGACGAGATTTTTATTGTTACGGTGAAGTGAAAGTAAGTTTGAATGACGGACAAGTTTTGGTAAAAGAATGCTTTTGTCTCCGAAATATTCACATTAAATAACGTAGTCTAGGATAAAAGCAAACATTTCATTATAAATACATAGCATAACCCCAAAATAAAAAGGTTTCTAAAAATAAATCATGTTGTTCTTTAGTTTTTGCGAGTACGATCTTGAATACCTACTAATTCAATCTTAAGAATTAAAAAAACCTATTAAAGTATTGACGTAGTCACGACAAAAAAATCAAATAGGATCCTCATATATTATTTAAACAGATTGCCAAGCCAAATCGTTGGCACATTTTTATTATTAACACCTTTTGGCATTATTTCCTCTCTTCTTGGAAACTTTTCCAGATAAACCACCTAACATACCAAGTAACGAGTTCGACTCACTGGGTACCTACTTAATGTCGGAAAAGTCAAATTGGCAAGTGAACCCACAAACTGGACTATCCCACAGTCTGGTACGGTCCACGGAGTCACTTGTAATTCGGAAACCTGCTTACCCTTACTGCTAGGACATAAAGGCGCTGTCAACCTCAAAAAGTTACCGTGGACCTGAAGTTGACTGTACCACTTGGCCTAGCGGTTATACAAGTTCAAGGCGAATGCTTGCCAAACTGGTTCTACTCTCCCTCCCTTTCACTCGACCGAGGAAAGAGCGAGACGCCACATGTTTAGATACCACATTAGAATGTTTTGAACTAACTCGTAGAAATTTGATGTAAAATCTTCAGTATTCGGACCGGTCTGTATAATGTTGGTGGAAATTAGGATTGTCACGATTCATCGGACGATATAATAGGCAGGCCGATATATCGGCATCGCCGATTATATACAACCGATATCAAACAGTTCGAAAAGCTCGCGAAACGACGACGTGCGCGCAACATTAGCGCTCCGTCCGTCGTCAGTCGCCGTCGCCGCGTCGCAGGCGGGTCTGGGGGGAGAGCCGCGCAGCGCATGCTTAGCGACATGGCAACACGGCAAACGACAGTTTTTGCTGTTTGCTGAGCATTGCGCGTTGGCTGAGTGATGTAAGTATTGTTTCGTGCCTGTTTCATGGCACCGCTTTTCGTCGTTCTGTTTAGTCACACAATGAAGTGGGGACTGTAACGCACTATTAATCAGTTGTGCCCGAAATTCAAAATACAAAAGACATACCTACAAACGCCCTAGATGCACACCTACTATTTATTTGATTTATTATCTACTAAGCCATCGACATCGGCATCGGTATCGGTATCGGTATCGCCGATTATTTACTACAATAATCGTATCGGTATCGTATTGAGAAAATTATGTATTGTTACATCCCTAGTGGAAATTAATTGGCCTGATAGTGACAGTTTGGTCAATCGAATTGGAGCTGGCGAGTTGGGACCGAAGCCGGTGGATTTGATACTAAACTAACTGTCTTTTCAAATTCAAAATATTTTATTTCACATAAACAAGGGCAGTCAGAAGAAAATTCTAAAGTTATAGCTCAGGAATATGATTGAACAGTTTTGGTCCGAGGTAAACTATTTTCACTTCGAATAGAATCGGCACAAATATGATAAGTTAAAAAGTAAAAATGCATCAATAAATAACAGAGAGCAGTTAAAAGGCAGCTCAAATATCCATATAACCATCAGAAGCTAATCCTTTCCATATTATAGGCAATTTATGTAGCATTAAGCTATCCATTTCTCTCTACTGATTTACTCCTGCACGAGGTTAAATGTTTACGTTATTAAATTGCAAAGCTAGGCAAAAGGCGAATATGGAGTTATCGCAACAAGAAATGAGTCCAGAATTTTTCTTGATTGAAAGAACAGTGGAGACACAGTACCATGAATGTGTTGGCAAGGTTGATAGGATTGGCAGAAATATCTTCTATGTAGGTAGGTCACAGAACTACCAAGTAAATTATAGAAAAAACTGATGAAGTATAAATGTGCAGTAACGGATTTTAAAGAACTAAGATTAAAACAAAATGATGTAGCTATACTAGCCGTTTGCTAAACCTTTGTTAGTTTTAACAATAAGGCGACGATTCTTTTGAATTCGTCTGCGGGGAAGACCCACTTCCAACATCAGGTAAAAACACGTGCTATTGTCATGTCACAATACAATAAAAAAAAACTAAACAAATTCGTAACCCTAACAAAGCAGATAAAATAAACATCCAGGTAATCACCGAAGTTTCTACTTTCTTAGCTCAATTCAGAAGTCTGAAAACGCCAAAATTCTCAGTGAATCTGTGAACCTCTAGAGGTGTTGTTGAACTCCTAAAAAAGCGATTACGTTCGCTTGTGAGCGCAATGGGCGCGGGAGAAAGTGGCTCCGTTCGTGTCTATTGTAATTTCGACCTCTTTTTCATAAAAACGCTCATCGATGTAGAAGTTTTTGAAGTTATTTTTTAATTTCGCTATATCTGCGAGAAACGATTTTGTTTGTTCGAGCGCAAATATATTTGTGTAGTTATTTTTATTTCTGAGATTATCAAATATACTTCAATATAGAACCAGTAGAACAAAGATTTTTTCTGTTACTTATTACTTTAGTTTAGTTTATCCCATTTGTGTGCCTACTTCTGCAAAATTTGATACAATTACACAAAGCGTTCTAAAAAGATTACTTTTCCAATAGTTATTAAAAGCTGTTACCAAAAAGTTTGACCCCAAAATAAACCTCCTACGAAAACTCTTTGAACCATGAACTTTTTATTACAAAGCCTACTTTTACCAAGTGAGAGGTATCAAGCCGCGACCGTGAAATCAATTTACGCAAAAAAGCAAAAAAGAATCAATTGTAAATAAAAAAGTATTATAACCACGTAACCCAAATTCTTAATTATTGCGGTCAGCCACACAGCAATGCAACTCTCAATTATAAAATGCAATTCTGTACTCTACTACTCGTGCATTAAGCAACAGATTCGTTTGTGCCAATTCCAATTGCGACTCATATGAAATTTCAGACGCATCAGCGTTTTGGAGACTAAACATATTGCATCCAGACGGAACAGGGCTTTATTTATTTAGCGGTAAGGTATGATCTCGATTGTGATGCTGCCCCATTGGGTAGTATACCGGAAGTGACTTATTGAGCGGACAACGCGTCGTCGCGACGAATCGTCTTCCGGTGGTCAAGCGAAATGTCGTCGGGTGTGGACTACTCGAGTGGTTGGAAATCACGTTTGTGTGGCGACGTCATCGCGCCACATCATGGGAAAAACAGAAGACTCGCACAGAAACTTGGGCTATTACAACTAATGAGTATGACAAACCCGAAACTCACCGGTGTAGCGTCGTTGGACTGAAAGATAACCGAGTTTCTGTTCCACGTGTTAACCACCACATCTACTACATCCTCTTCAAGAGAGAAGATATTGTGAAATGCAAAATGTTGAAATGCAATAGGCTGATGAAATAGGATATCGGGAGATTTTGACCGCAAGGAAATACCAAGTGGAAACTGCCAAAAGGTCATCTTAATTATTTTTTTCATACATATGTATAATTAATATATTGAATATTGATTCTTGAAAAGCTGACCCTAGGGTAAACACTATTAGTAGATCCAGGTACTAGTAATATTTTTTGCCTGTTTGGGGTGTGACGTTTTTCAAGCTGTTAATTCCGTGCACGGTTTCTCTAGAACTTCACATATTTGACTTACTGCTCTCTAGCACAACTAGCACAAGACAATAGTGAATACATTGTACGAACTATCCCAGTAGTAGTGGCTGTAGGGCATCAGATTTAATTTGTGGGTTTATTCGCTTGGGGGCGCGTCTGAATCTGATTTGCTAGGCACGAGGAGCTCGTGGCTAAGTAGTAACTGCCGCACGGGTCGATCCGTCAGGTTAAGCTACGCTTGCCGGGGTTGGTCTGTGGATGGGTGACCATCTTTACATACCGAGACTCCTCCGTGCCTCGGAAAGCACGTTAAGCCGTTGGTCCCGGCTGTCATTCGTGGATCTTTGACAGTCGTTACGGGTCGTCAGAAGCCCGAAAGTCTGACAACCAGTCTTACCAAGGGGTATCGTATTACCCAGTTACTGGGTTGTGGAGGTCAGATAGGCAGTCGCTCCATGTAAAATACTGGTATTCAGCTGCATCCGGTTAGACTGGAAGCCGACCCCAATATAGTTGGGAAAAGGCTAGGCAGATTGATTGATTGTCTCGTTTTGCGAACTTCTATGTACATTGTACTATCTTTTTGGCAATTTTAATGGTAGTGCAGACATGAATTTGAATGAATTAGTAAACGTTTCCTAAAGTATTGTTTTAAACCGTATTATGGCTGTAAAATCTAGTTAAATTGTTAACACAAATCTCACGACTGGCTAAAAAAACAAAGCCAAATATTGCAGAAATGATGGAATAATTTGCAAGTATTAGTGATTTTTGAGTTATTTTAGTATGATTGTGGTGGGTAATTGAATATTTGCTTACTATCATAATATTCATAATTCTTAAGTATACTAACCAAAATATGGATCACAGTGTCTTAAGTAAATAATAAATATGTATTTTGTCGACTATTTTTTAGCAGAACTGTGCCTTTATATGTAAAACGCAAAAAGACTGACATAAAACGATCAAACAACTCGTACATTTTTGCTACCAAACAACAAGATTTTAACATCTAACGTACCTACTTGAACCGGTTTCAAAAGGCTTTAAAAGTAGGCCCCTAAAACATAATATGGCCAATTTGGCCGTGACGTCACCCTTGAGGTCGTTAACCCGTATCCCAGCGAAGACCTCAAAAGAACATAGGTCTGACCCTGATGTTTATGTCGAAATGACACTAAAATTGTACACCACTTTGCAATGAACGGTAGATCCGTTCAGATTGCACTTTGATTGTGTATTTGACATTTGGATCTTGGAAGAATACATTTTGGCTATTATGGGTGCGCCAAAGGTCGGCAATTTTGAGGTTAGAGGGGTACAATCGTGTTCGCATTAACTGGTATTCTGACATTTTGTCGTACTTTAAATATACTTTTCGACACCTCGTTTTTCGTAGGAACAAAGTTGACATGACGTTCAAAATCAATTCAAATTTACTCAAAAAACAAAACCTGCGGTTTTAGAAATATTATAAGAATTGGCAACAAAAGATAGTTTGATAGTTTTGTCAGTGTCTCAATAGGTACTCGTCTCTCGATACAATACAGCGTTCTAAGAGAGGTAAACTTGACTTCAGTGTCTGACACTGCAGTCTTCCTCAAATATTCTTATTCCACGAATTAATTTGCTTGCAAAAGTCTGTTAACTCTTCAGTCAAATAATGTATAATAATGCTTGAACGTAAATAAACGCAGTGCAGTGGAAAAGATTTCAACGAGCGCACACTGCTTATTTTCATAAAATAGGTACCTATGTAATTTAGTTTGTAAAGGGTTTTCTATTTTATTGTAATATAACAGATCGGTTTGTTAAAACCCAGCATTATTTTACTAGTGTTAATTGTAATTTAAATTAAAAAGATTAAGTATCTGTAAGTAGTGGATCTTTTTAAGGTTTTCCGTCGTCAAAATTCTTAAGTTATAATCACAATTCGTGATGATAAGATAATTGTACCCGACTACCCTAACTTAGTTTGGAAGAATTCTTCCGTTTTGATAAGGACTGATAACACAAAGTACCGACGAAACTTTGAGTTACTGAAAACAACACGAACGAAAAGTTTTTCACTTTTCGTTCGTCTTGTTTTCTGTAAACACTAAAATTATCCGGGCTTTACCTACTAACAATATCACAATACCGCAGATACCATACATTTTGGGGCTTTGAACAGTTATTTAATATTCATAAAAGATGGCGGACAAAAAACGCGGCAGTTCAACCAACACAAGTCAGCCACCATTCATTCCACGATCACGTACCATAGACCATTGTCTATGGCTTTTGTGATGCAAACACACCGTTGTTTAGTACGGCCAACATCGCTAATTATAGAAACTTCAAGTCTGTTACATGAGGTAGGCAGAACAGTGTAAGTAGGTATAGCCTTGCTTAAAAAATACGACAGAATTACAAATCTTTATTTTTTTAAGAGAATGTTGGTACCTACCAAATTTGGGAAGTACCTACCTACCTACTCATCAAAAAAAATGTTACCTATTTGATAGAAGTGGAATAGTAGGTAGTTAACTCTAGGCTCTACCTACTTACCTACGTTGTGCGTCAAGAATACATAGGTAGGTACTACTTGGTGTTTATATGTAAAACTGTAGAACAAATTTAATTTGGATAAGTGGATTCAAATAGGTAGGTACCTATTTACCTAGGAAGGTATCAAGATTAAGATTAAAGGTTTACTTCAGGATTAAACCAATCTGCAGTAATTGGAATAAAGTAGTTAGGTATTCAAATTGTTTGCTGTTTTTCAAGAAATATCTCTGACTACGGATGACTGCTTAGGTAATTTTAGAACGAATAAATTATCCACGTTGCGTTGCTTCGTCTACTTGTACATAAATTGTATTAGTTTTTATTCTATAAATTAATTAAAACCGGTTTTTCTAAAATATATAAAAAAACGGCTTGAGTTTCAGAAGACAACGGTTTCGATAAAAGTTGTTAAGTAGGTTGCCTATCACGACAAAATGTCGCCGACTTTTACCGTTACCTACGAATCTTGGTAGTAATTTACAGTTTTTCATCAAAAGAATCGTTTGCAAATAACATTTGCGCGGTAGTTTTTAAAATTATAGAACAACTAGACTAGGCCGTAAATATTAACAATAAAGTTTTTTAAAGTTGCGTTCTAAATTAAAACTAAGTCGTTAAACTATCCAGTGTGTTTTAGTTTTACAAGTAAAGTGTTGCTATTTTTATGTGAGTAATTTTATAAATTCTGACCTGATAAGTGTCTCGTGTCGATCTGTGCTGCGGCTGCAACAGCCAGCAGCAGGAGGCAGAACGCCTCCCAGGCGCTCCGCATCTTCACTTCACCTCAAACCACATCAACACTTTACAAACACTCACAATAATATCAATAAAAATAGGGCACTCGCGTTATTATTTTAGATTAGTTTAGTGGGACGTGAAGAAAGTTTAGTTCGGGTTGGAAAGTTTTGGTGACGTGTCGTTGCGCACCTCGCGACGACAGACGTGGACTCGATTCGGGTGCGGACTAGCGACTGATGTAGCCGGCCGGCTCCCACTCGCTCTACACAGGGTGGCAAGCTCCACGCCACTAAATTGCACAAAAGGCATTTATTTTTCACGTGAGTTTGCGTAAATGTTTCATTTTTGACTGCATTGTTATTTCGGGGTTGCTTAAAAGTTGCATAGTGGTTATTGGTTCAGAATTAAACAGTTGCATTAGACACATGCATAAGTTATGAAACTGATGACTTTTTTATTTTAATCTAATAATTAGAAAGAACAAAAAACAAAGAAGGTAATTTAAAGTTTAGCCTTTTATAAATATGTTACTTTTCATGCATGTCAAGTACAGACTCAACGCACATCAACCTACTACCTACAATCTGTCAAACTTTAATAGATTTTCATTTTTATTACTAAAATAGGTATAAGGTTCAAAGTTGATTGGATTTTTTTTACAGTTCGGGTAGGTTGACCTGCTGGCGTCTGTACCTACTTATTTCGTTTTAGAACTTTCGATAATCATTATCATTTACAGGAAATCTTTCTTAGGCAGTTAATGAAATGAAATCTATGAAAATTACCCCATAATAAGCACGAAAAGCACGACTTGGGGAGGTTTTCTAGGGGGGTACCCTAGAAATCCTCCCCAAGTCGTGCGTCTAATTTCTACGCAAGCAACCCCACGACTCGCACAGGTGGTCGCAGGCTCGCAGGGATGCAGGTAGGCGGCAGCGGGTAAACACGCTACACTGCCGACTGCCCCCGAGCTCTGTAGCGTAGCCAAAGACTATAAAACCACTTGACTGCGCATACAGTTCCCCGCCGCTCGAAAAGTATTAGTATTTTGTCGCCTATGTATAGGATAAGGTACTAGTAACCATTCTAGTTGTGACCAAGTGTTAGACCTGTGTGCACGCTAAATAATTACAAATTGTTATAATTTTTTATGTAATTTATAACGCATAAAATTGCCTTCATGCGCGGTGAAGTGGTGTGGGAAACATTCCAAGACATTTAGTTACAAAAAGGATGCCATAAATTTTCATCGGTAAATAAACACTACGAAAACTATTTTTGATTTAATCACATTAAGAGCCACCGCAGGGGTCTATTTAAAATGGTGGTTGGGTGACCGAGCACACGGATGAGTCGCGCGTTGATGTCTTTTGGAAAAGTCCCTTTCTTTCATTAGGGAATTCTAATTGTTTTATCCCTTTCTTTCCCTTTGTATTTTTATCGTAAAAATCTGTGCTGTTACCTATAATGGCTAAATTCGATATCGATACTAATAAAAATAAACTTAATTAAATTTTTATTCAATTGAGATACTGTCATTAAATACCTATCTACTTTTACCCGACTTTAAAAAAAGGAGGAGGTTCTCAGTTTTTTCATCTGTGTAATATGAAATAGAATCAACAAATCATTTGATTGAATTAGCAAGATGCATAATTCAGAAATATGTAGACGCTCGTTTATCATTTTTTACCAAGAATAGTCAGGACCCTAAAACTAATTTGAAAAACATATACCAAATTAATTCATTTTAAAAATCAATAATAAGAGGATACTTGTTTTTCTTTTTGCAACTGACTGATTTCGATTAAATATTAATGTGATTTTTATTGAGCATTTTTTATAAAGTTAAAATCCATTTTATCGATATCGACTATTTTCCCTTAATCAAGTAGAGCAATCCCTAATCAGACATACCTACGCAACTTGACCTTGAACTGACCAATTGCAGCCGCGCATTCTTCCTCGTCCCCCGGCCCGCGGTAGTGAGTCGTGTACTTAGAAGAAATCGGCTTATACGCTCTCTATTGGTTATATTCTCTTTGAGCGTAGCCCTCAGGAGCCCTACACCTACGGTAACCATTTAGAAATTTGAAAAGTTCAGACATAAGCCGGCCATTGCCAAAAATATTCATAAAAAATTGAGTAGGTATTGTCAAAAAAATATCCCATAAAGTCAAAAAGTCCGGACACAAGACAAGATCGGACGGGGAACCAAAATTATGTAGTTAAACATGGCGTCTTACATATCACAAGATTGGCGATAAAAAATTAAAAATATCTTTTCCCGCTGAAAAGATTATTAGATAGATAGTCACACTGACTGGGATTAAATCAAGTGATTTTGCTGAAAAAGTACTGAATCGATTCCCACCATACAAAAATAAACCTCAATTTGGTTTGTTGGCCTAGATAAATCTAGTATTATAATTTTCTTAGCTGAGTTCAGCCCGTACCGAGCCTCTGAGTACAGGTTGTTTAGCCTTTATTTACAAAATTACGAAGTGGCAACCAAACTCAATTAGGTAGGTTTCCTGGAGGGCTAGAAGTTAGGTCCAGGATTAGGTCTCGGTCTAGGTGACCTGGACACATAAAAAATATTAATTTATAGCTATGCAACTTACCAAATGCTGGGTTTCCACCAGAGATGAGCGAGGATGCGTAGCGAGCCATGTCCGTAAAACTAACCAATAACAACGCTAGCTCAGCTCAAGCTATGACAGTGAAGCAATGTTATTGGTTAGTTTCACACATATTATAATTATTATCAAATAAAAATCAATTTTTTTATTATTATTAATTGGTATCTCTGATACCATCTAATATGTATTTTGTAATATTGTGGTGAGAAAATAAATAAAAAATAAATAAATAAATTATTATATATATCCCTCGCTACGCAGATGAGCGAGCTCATCTCCGGTGGAAACGCAGCCTAGGTCGTATTTACAACTTTCATCAAAATGATCATCTTGATTACAGTTTGTTTACTAACTAGTACTATGAATTTAAGTTACTACAATGATTCTAAACAATTAGTAATGGTGCCGATTCTCTTACTGTACACCGAACTAAACTAACTAAACTATCACTAAAATTCCTTACTTTTGGCTATGAGAATCATAAAGCTATTCTGTAGTAAAAGTCTCTAAATTTAAAAATTATTTTGACACAACTAAATCGAATTTGACAGTTGCGACTCCACGTGGTACATACTTGTTTGCCATCCCGTGAATTTTTTTAGAGCCGGAGGCGCGCAGTGGGGGCAGCCTCGACGTGTTTTATTATGTATGTATGGAATTTTTCACTTTTTGTATGGAAAATAAAAAAAAATATTACCTACGTGTTGAGTATTAGGGATTTATGAGTTTCTTAAAGGGGGTCGAAATTTTCATTATTTTTGCGATAGGACACACCATTTTCGAGTTATAAGCAAAAGAAAAGAAAAAAATCCAGTACAGTACCCGAAGTCGAGATGTTCGTGTGAATTTTAGTTCATGACAACTACTAATATTCCACACCATTTTCAGTGGCGACTTAAAATGGCCAGAATTAGTTAGACAATAAAAATTTTAGGTGAAAACCGTCAAATTCAGAATAGCAAAATTGCCATTTTCACTAAATTAAAATCTCAGTACAATCTTAGTGCTGTTAAACTAAAATATAGTTAAGTTGTGCCACTTTAGTCTATTTCAGAATGGGATATCATCGTTTGACAGGAGTAAACTTAATTTTGGTGATTTTTAGTCTAGTTTAGACGCATTTGTGACAAGAGAATCGGCACCATTGTTTAGTTTCGCATTATTGTGAAAAAAAGTTTTTTCCTATACGAAGCTAAATTAACAAAGATTTTATACATATTAAAATGTTTGGTGACTTATCGTCACAAAAACATAGGTTTTTAAACATTTTACAACACTTGACAACTTTTTATTTAGTCTTGCCAACTTTTTTAAGATATCAGAGGACGGTTTAACCGTCATCATGATCAGCATCCACAGCCCGACTTCACCCACTACTGTTTTTTCGAATTGACCAACCATTTTTTTTTTATATCTCTCGTATGGAAAAGGTTTTCCATCCCTGTTCTAGAACAACGGGCATTGCGCGTGCCCATCATGGCCCATGCTTAGGTAGCATTGTTGGGATAACGAGGGCGATCATAAACCTTTATAGCTGTTTATAGTTTCTCTGAAAAAACAATAAACGCGTGTCTTTGATTGCTTCAGATGAGATATAACTGGCTAGGTACCAGTCATATCTACACATTGCCGACTGTGTTTGTGTCTCTATGATCCATAACAGGGATGCTGTACACTGTACAGATTGATCCCGACCGTTAATTACTTAATTGTTTTTTTTTTTTTTTGTGCATCCTATTATTCTAATGAACTCCTTTATATTCTTTAATCACCATCTTATTTCCTAAGCCTGACAGTAGGTATAGAAAAACCCCAATGAAAGGCCCAGCAGACGCAGATGCCAGTGACCTTGAGTGGTTAGCTCGCGTGATCTGTACTGAGCTCAGGCAACGCGTCCTACGTCCAGTAATAGGACGGCGAGTCCTATTACTGGCTGGACCAAGAGCGCTGTCCCAAATTAGACGCATTATTAATTAATTATACATAAAACAAATAGTATTTAATAAAACACGTATACTAAAAGATCAATAATTAAATTATCTTTAAAATTGTGAAGGTTTCAGAAAAATACGCTTGATAGATTTATCGTGATTCTCAGTTTTTTATCCGCGTTAGACATAACTTTACAAATTAATTTCACTATGTAATATAAACATAATCTAAAATCTTCCTATATTAAATTATTAAGAAAATGCTCTAATTTAACATATATTTTTATCAAATCATTAACAGTACTTAGTAAGACGTGATCTTCAGTATAAAATCATTAGCTGTCGACATGGTTGACGCAGCGGTTAAGCGATTGACTGCTGCGCTGCGTGTCGCGGGTTCGATTCCCGCACAGAAACAACAAATTGTAGGTAATACAAATATTTGGATATTTGTATTACCTACAATTTGTTGTTCCGGGTTTGGCTGTTTGTGTATGTGAGTTTAAATGTTTGTAAACGCACTCACAATACATACAGGAGAAATTCATAGATTCGTATTAAAAAATAAAATTAAAATAAAAGTCAGTTATCGTCGCCTTAACACTGGTAACAACAAACTTCATCTTGGGTTTTGTAAACATGACTGCGTGATCTCTTACAGCGTGCAGTGCGGCATCAACTGAGATGATACCTCACTGATAGAGTACAAACACGACTGCTGATTCCCGTGCGTGCACATCCTTCGTTATCAAGATGAAAATTGTAATAAACAATGAGAATCAACGACTTGTCATCTTGTGACTCAATTTGGACGCTATGGCTGGACCATAATCTATGTGTAACTGTGTGAATAAAATGGAGCAGAAAAGTAATTCACTTTTCACCACTCCCGCACGAAAGAAGTGTCTTTCCTCTACGAAAACAGTGAGGAAAGTTGGTTTTTCCTCACTGCTTGAACAGTGAGGAAAGTTGGTTTTTCCTCACTGTTTGAACAGTGAGGAAAGTAATGATCCCGTTCAGAAACTAACCTTGCCTGATTTTTTTATGTTAAGTTTTAAAGATATTTTAAAATATAAAGAATTATTTTGATTTGCTTTGTGTCTATTTAATTTATTTACCTATGATGACTGAATACTTTCTTGCTGGGAGTGGTGAAAAGTTTTGTATGCAACATGTGAGCAAGTTCATTTGCTATTCGTTTTGTTGAGTCTTTCGCTTACTCAGGATGGAGGAAAAACGAACTTTCCTCACATGTTGGATAAATAACTATTCCAGCTTAAATGCTTCCTTGAACAGTGAGGAAAAATTAGGAAATCAAGGTACGTATCTTGTGTAGTTACTAATATTTATAAAGAGATTAGCTTTTGCTCGCGGCTTTGCCCGCGTGCAAGTCCGAAATTATCCCACTACCATGCTAGTTACCGATGAAAAGTATCCTATGTCCTAACAAAGGTTTTAGTCTACCCATGCACCAAATTTCATCCAAATTCGTGCAGCCGTTTTAGCGTGAAAATAAACAAACTAAGTCAGTGTGGGTCTATCTGGCAGGCCCCAACGAGATTTATCAACAGGTGATAGGTTTACATAAGGACATTATTTTGTACCTATAGAAAATAAATAAGATGTAATTTGTACCTGGACAGTTTTTGATTAAATGACGTTTCTATAAAGTGTCTTGCTAGCGGGCCCCTTATGATTATTTTTATTGTTATTATACTTTCAGATCGCCCAGTAGTGCTCGGAGTTAGAAACTATTATGTACCTTACAAACCCAAATTTCGACTTTCTGTGAGCTTATACTTCAGAAGATATTCGTTAAATAGACAAACGTCCGGCCAGCGGGCCCCTATTTTAAATACTACTCTTTTATATCATACAATAGCTTTAGGAGCTTAATACTTTTATGTACCTTACAAATCCAAAAATTTCAAGTTTCTGTGAGCTATACTTTAGAAGATATTCGTTACTTAGACAAACGTCCAGCCAGCGGTCCCCTTTTTTAAATACTACTCTTTTATATCGTACAATAGCATTAGGAGCTTGATACTATTATGTACCTTACAAATCCAAAATTTCGACTTTCTGTGAGCTATACTTTAGAAGATATTCGTTACTTAGACAAATGTCTAGCCAGCGGTCCCCTTTTTTAAATACTACTCTTTTATATCGTACAATAGCATTAGGAGCTTGATACTATTATGTACCTTACAAATCCAAAATTTCGACTTTCTGTGAGCTATACTTTAGAAGATATTCGTTACTTAGACAAAGTCCAACCAGCGCGGCAGCGGCCCCTTTTTTAAATACTACTCTTTTATATCATACAATAGCATTAGGAGCTTGATACTGTTATGTACCTTACAAATCCATTGTTCTATTAAAATTTATAATTAATCATTAAAATGTTACTTTTATGTACTTAATTATTTTAAGTTAACGAATTAGTTCTAATTGTGTGCGTAAAGTACCTAGTAATCTAACATTATTGCCTTTATTGCATCAAAAACATTATTGAATTCGGCTGTTTAAATAAATGAGTGACTGTAATTTATTTCGATTTAATTTAAGGATAAAAAGTTACCTACATCTAAAATTGCTGGAATTGATTCAGTAGCCGATTTTGAAAAAACTACTTTCAGGATGTGCGTTTATTATGTTACATGTTGTATAAGGTTTTTGATGTTCTTTAAATTTCTAAGTTCTAAATTGGCAATTGGTAGGAGTTGTAATTTTAAAATTTCAGTCTAAAGTTATTTCTATTTTTATTGTGAACATCGACATATTATTTTGTTCTTATACAATATCTTTAAACAGATATTATTTACGCATTAAAGATAATAATTACTATTAAATTTTCTCTTTTAATAATTTACATAACGTCCTACTTAAAAGAACTACTCTTTTTCTTACTCCCAGTTTTGTTGTTAAAGCACTGTTGAGTGACTATGAAAGTAGGTACAATTTTTGAAAACGGGTTTGCTAGCTAGGCACTTCTTTTATTAACGAATACCTTAAAAAAGTTCATAGGAAGCTGAAATTTTGGATATGTAAGGTACATAATAGTATCAAGATCCTTATTCTATTGTATGATATAAAAAAAATAGTATTTAAAAAGGGGCCCGCTGGCTAGACGTTTGTCTAAGTAACGAATATCTTCTAAAGTATAGCTCACAGAAAGTCGAAATTTTGGATTTGTAAGGTACATAATAGTATCAAGCTCCTAAAGCTATTGTGTGATATAAAAGAGTAGTATTTAAAAAAGGGGCCCGCTGGCCGGACGTTTGTCTATTTAACGAATATCTTCTAAAGTATAAGCTCACAGAAAGTCGAAATTTTGGGTTTGTAAGGTACATAATAGTTTCTAACTCCGAGCACTACTGGGCGTTCTGAAAGTATAATAACAATAAAAATAATCATAAGGGGCCCGCTAGCAAGGCACTTTATAGAAACGTCATTTAATCAAAAACTGTCCAGGTACAAATTATATCTTATTTATTTTCTATAGGTACAAAATAATGTCCTTATGTAAACCTATCACCTGTTGATAAATCTCGTTGGGGCCTGCCAGATAGACCCACACACTCATTTATATGTAATAATAGAGGATAAAAATTATGAAATTGCCGTTTTATTATAATAGGTACTTCGAATTGACATAGATGATAGAACCTTTTGAGATTTTTGAGTAAAACTTTTTTCACATAGTACCTATGAAGTTCTTCTTTTAAAAAGTTGCAACATTCGATTATCGACTTTCAGTTGTTTTTTTTATTCAACTTAGAGAAGAAAGATGGATACTTCGAAAATACGAGTTATTTTTTAATACGAGTTCCGACGCGGAACTAACGCGGCAGAAACAGCTCGCAATATTAATGTTGCGTTTGGAGAAGGGACTTCTAATGAACGTACCGTGCGATTTTGGTTTAAACGCTTTCATGATGGAAACTTTGATTTGAAGAACGAACCACGTGTAAGACCGCCCACACAGGTGAATAACAATGAATTGAAAGAGATTGTCGAAGCCGATCCGAGCCAAACTACCCAGGAATTAGCGGCATGGTTTAACGTTACCTTACCAACAATATTGACTCATTTGCGTCAAATAAATAAAATAAAAAATATGAGAAATGAGTGCCCATGGTTTGACTGATCTGCAGAAAGAAACGCGTGTTGAAACTCGTGTTGCCTTGTTGAATCGATACAGAAATGAAGAAATATTGGATCGAATTGTGACATGTGATGAAAAGTGGATTCTTTACGATAACCGTAAGCGAAAAATGCAATGGCTGACCCCAGGCCAAACGCCGCAACAGTGTCCTTAAGCAAAGCTTACCAATAAAAAGGTAATGGTAACTGTTTGGTGGTCTCAGCATGGTGTTATATACTATAGCTTTCTCCGATCTGGTCAAGCAATAACGGCAGATGTCTACTGTGCTGAACTCCCAACAATGATTAGCAAAAATAGCAGTGAAACAGCCCCGACTCATGAATCGATCTTCACCATTATTGCTCCATTATGATAACGCGAGACCTCATACAGCACGAGAAACCGTTTTAACTCTACAGGAACTGCAATTAGAAGACCATTCGTCACCCTCCGTACTCGCCAGAACTTGCTCCAACGAACGGACTACCATTTTATTCGTGATTTGGACAATTTTCTACGTGAAAAGTCTTCTTCTCAGGAGGCAGTACAAAATGCTTTCACACAGTTTGTCGAATCTAGATCACGAGAGTTCTATCCCAAAGGCATAAATGACCTTCCTATTAGACGGCAGCATAGATATTCCGTGGATGGCAGCAATGTATAGGTAATAATGGTAAGTAATTATTTTGAATGTTAAATTTTAAAAAAAACGAATTTCAATTGTTCGGTACAAATCGGCAATTTCATATTTTAACCCCTAATATTAATCATAGTGAGGATATCTTAGTTTTCCTTCCATTTCATGTATTTACACAGAGTTTACAAATAAAGATCACATAGGAATGTACAGCCATGAATAAAATATCTGCATATTAACTGTAAACACCATACAAAAACGTGTAAGTACTTAAATTATAATGTTTATAAAATAAATTATAATTTGCATACTAAAAATACATGAAACCGATTTTTTTTCACAATGACTAAGATATTTATTTATAAATATGCCAAAACACGGTTGGCTGCTGCGCTGCGTGTCGCGGGTTCGAATCCAACACGTTAAAACAGTAAGTTTCAGCTCAATCGGATGCCAGGAAGTGCTTGAAAAATGGATGACAATAGGAGTAATTGGAAACAAATACCTACGAACAAAGTAAACTTATAATAAAACTTGTAAAAACTACTTTAGACTTACAAGCATGTTTCTTTCCTTAGAGTTTTCCTAGGTCTGTGTTAAATTATACAGAAATGCATTTCATAATTTATTGAATTTAAGACGCAGATATGGCATTGACCTTGAGTGGTAAACAGTGGTAAGCTTGCGTGCTGAGCTCACGCAACGCGTCGTATGTCCAGCCAGCCAGTAATAAGACTTGCCCATCGAGGAGCGCTGTCCCAAATTAGACGCATTATTAATTTATTATAAAATTCAAAATTCAAAAGTCATTTATTCAAACTAGGCTGAGAATCAGCACTTTTCGAACGTCAAAATTACATAAGACAGTCCCCCAAAACGCCCACCCTTCACCACTTTCTAGTGCTTTTGCTGGGAAGAAGAAGTGGCGCAACAAACTCCCCAGCAGCACAGCTGTCTGTTCAGTTAGAAAAATAAATAAAAAATGATTCTATATAACAGTATGCAAGACAATTTACAATATGCAAAAAATAATTTAAATTATAAATTAAATAGCTATATGACAGCTAGCACACGCCAATATACCAACCAAAAGCATCGAGAACTATACTCAAGCAGAAATAAAAATAACTAAAAGTAAACAATATCAAAAAAAAAAAAAAAGCCTCCAGGCATAAAGGGCGTGCCCGCTTACATATAGGTGTAACTAGAAGTTACAATTGATAAACTAGGACCATCGAGGTAAAATAAATAATTGTCGAGGTCGCTAGCTAACCACATATTGCAATACAACTCATAAAAGAACATTGTAATGAGTAGATTATGTCAACACTAAATTAAAATAAAATTAAAATAAATTGACTTATAAAGTAAAATTATAAACAATTATACAAACTCATACAACCCGTCAGCAGGTAAACTAATTCTGGAGAAAGAACATTTAAACATTGTCTTGAGTTAATCACAGCGACCATCTATTCTTATCATTTAAGTAGTCGTTGATAGAATAGTATGCCTTTGCACAAAGGTTGGACTTTAATTTAGTTTTAAACGCATTAAAAGGCAAATCTAGCAAAGAAGAGGGTAGCTTGTTATAAAAGGTTATACCAAGCCCAACAAATGAGTTATGAACCTTATGAAGCCGGTGAAAGGGAGCACGTAGTTTCTACACACGTAGTTCGTACTTCTTGTGTTAACATTGTGAATATCACTGTTTTTAGTGTATAAGTGTATATTTTGCCTAATATATAAGATGTTGGCGAAGATGAATTGTGATGCCACTGTGAGAATACCGATATCTTTGAAAAAATCTCTCAGAGAAACTCTGGCACCTAGCCTATACATAAAACAAAAGGTATTTTAATAAAACACGTATACTAAAAGAAATAATAATTAAATTAACTTTAAAATGGTGAAGGTTTCAGAAAAATACGCTTGATACATTTTGCGTGATTCTCAGTTTTGTATCCGCGTTAGACATAACTTTACAAATTAATTTCACTATGTAATATGAACATAATCTAAAATATTCATATATTACTCGTAAGTTATCAAGAAAATGCTCTTATTAAACATATATTTTTCCAAATCATTAACGTTACTCGTTCAGACGTGATCTTCAGTATAAAATCAATAAAATTCGGTTATCGTCGCCTGAAAAAACTGCAATAGCTCAACGGTTGGATTGTGGCGTGTGCGAGGTCGTCTTGAGTTCGATACCCAGGCAAATTTCGCAAAAGCATAATGTTTGAAATGAAATGAAAAGTTTATTCTGTAAATAGGATCTTAAAAAATATTTAAAATTAGCTAGATGAGTTCGGCGTTTCCTATCTGACTACTCTGAGAAGAAAGACCGAAACAAACTCAGAGGTCACAGTCTCTTTTAAAGTCCCGACATAATCTTGGTCAGGCCATGAGGACCATGTAGATTAGTCTGAAATGGTCTTTTGAGAAAAGAACCACACAGATTTGAGTGGACCTGTCCTGCTGTCAGTGCAAGCATTTTTCAGTAATCGTGGAGCACAACTCAGAACTTAAGGAGCTCAACTCGACGAACAATACCAAAGAAAGGACATTTGGGTAGGCCGCATAAACTACTCAAACTGCCAGACCATCATTAAAACTAACTGAGAAAGAAAAAAATAATGAGAGAAAATAAAAACGAAAATGTCATTTTGTATTATAATTTTCAACAATGTTAATTGTTTAAAAAACTGGTATATTTTAATGATTTTACATAATAATACAAAATTACAAATTTTATGGTTTTATCACAAGGGTTTGCAGAGCGAGCACCTCAATCCCATGCTTTTTTATCTTCTAACTAAATAATCTGAAATTTTACAGTACCCTTTTTTACAAAGTTAGGTTTTAATAGAGCTTTTAAATCGTTTAATGGGTAAGTTTCGAATGTTGATGGGAAGTTTGTTGTAAAAGCGTTTTGCATTCAGCATTGACCCATGAACGAGTTGCCTCCTCTGTGGAGACGACTGCGATGTACTCGTACAGCAAGGTTGTGTTTATTCCTAGTTTGAATTTTTCTCGAAGAGAATCTCTCGGACTTAGGTTGTAAATGGCTCGAACAGCCCTATTTCTGTCGAACAAAGATAGTATTAATGTCCGAACAGGTTCCCCAGAGAAGAATTCTATATGACATTTGTTTATAATACTAAGTAGTGGGTTACTACTTAGTATTATACTAAGGAGAGAACTATGGAGTACCATTAAATTACCGGTACTAATGTATTTAATAAACAACAAATTATTTTTGTTGGTGAGCCAAATCGCTCCAGTTGTTCTCAAGTGCATGACTTTAGAAGTGTTGGATCGCTACGGCATTTTTTTTTTGAAGTGAAAACTTCTTTAGCGGCTTTGTGCACATTTTTAATGATGGGTAAAAAATGTTAAACTCGCGTCAGGACACTTTTCCTGATCGAAAATTCGTAAGATAAATTTGATATCTAATAGTTCTGAAGTGTTAAATTTTAAATGTAATATAAATTGTCATGTTTGTGTACGATAGCCCAATAAATAAATATAGTATTTTACCACATAAATGATAGTACTTTTATACTGATAATTAAAGCAATTCGTACAAAATTATTTCCTAACCATATCAAAATATCAAAAATGCACAACATATTCAAGGTTTGACTTCTGCCGGCACTCCCAGTGCCGGTCAAAACTTGAATATAAGTAGTGTGTGTCCCCGGAGTGCAACTCGTTGTTTTTTTATGTTCGTAGGTAATTGTCCTAATCTTAAGAAAAGAAAAAGTTGTAAAATTTGTGTATCTTCGATGGGATTTTTCTATGAATTATTGAAATTTGGATAAGACAACGGCTGTTTGGTCAGTTAGTAACTTGTATTTCTTTAAAAAACACCAAACAAGATTTTATATTAGGTACCTCCGTGTATAAGTACAACGAAAATCCTCAATAACGGACAAAAAAATGTATAAGAAAAATATGCAACAAGAAGACTCCTCAATCACGACCACACGACTTTATATTTGACCGACATTAGTTTACCAACGACGCCTCGTTATGACTTCTTGAACGATCGGTAATTACAACATTGAACACTGTAATATTAGCTACTCACAAAAAGTTGTTGCAGGAAATGTTAGGTACTGCTTGTTTCTATGTAAAAACGACCTGGGAGATTACAATCAATCATATTGGACAGGTCTTTCCTAAGTTGCACGTTCTGCTCCGTAGGCCTAGAATCTTTATTTGAGAATCGTAGGTAAATTCTTTCTGCTGAAAAACAAGAAGAATTGGTGCCTAATGAAATACAAGTTATCATATTTATTCTAGAACTCTAGATGAACTGCAACTTCTGCTTATCCTAGTGAGATTTTTTTACTTTACCTATGCGTTAATTTACTTTCAGTACAATATAGGTTCCTACTACTGATTAGCAACAGGTCATCAATCACGAAGGAAGAAGAGTACCTCATCCATTACACAAGAGTACCTACCTAGTAATGGATACTATGTACAACTCAGTTAGTCCAATCACACTGCCACCGTACGAGATTCGTACGTTGGAGACATTAGCTATTGAAGGCAATCAGGCGCTCAAGCTGATCACGTCATTAACAACAGTGCTCTGGGGCCGTATTATGACGCATTAATGCCACCATTATTCCAGTGTGAGTGAGAGACGGAGTTATATGAGGCCGCTAGCACCATCCTTTTTTCGCAGTGGAATAATGATGGCATTAATACTTCATAATAAGGCCCCTGGAATCTAAGTCTAGGTTTCATGGTAATATCTAGAAAGATAGTACGGTAATGTTTTACATTACACGTATTTTATACTATGAGAAACTGTCATTTGCTTTGGCAACACTGTCTCACTGTCCTTATCCTTATAAAAATAAAGGATAAGGATGACGCTCTCATGATGTACATAGACTAATAATATATATGAGAATGATGTATACCTATGTCCGCGGTCAATAGCGCGCAGATCCACGCTCTCGTCACGTATCTGATTCTGAGGTCAAAAGCAGGCAGTCATATCCATATATCCATATACTAAAACTACATATAAATGGGGAAATAACCTCTGTCTGTTATCTTTTCAGGACTAAGACCCGATTTCACCAAAAAATTCTTAACAAGCCATCAGCAAATGCTCTGTTAAAATTGACGTAGACGTCAAAAAGTTTTACGTTCTATGGAGGGATCTTAACAAGGCGTTGCTAAATCAAACATCTAGTAGATGTTATCTATCATCGAGTGAACAAAAACGACCGGTCTGACTTTTCATTCACTCTCGTTTTTATGCAACCAAATTAAAATGTCATGGCGTCTAAGCAAAACGTTCTATAGACAGTGTAGTTCTCTATTAGTCGTTTTAAACGTCAATTCATAAAAATGTTTTCAAATGATTTTGTTTTGTGGTATTTTTTGCTGGCTGAGCTTGCTAACAATGAAACTAAGATATCATTGTAACACAGTGGTTTAATAAAGTACATTTTATTATAACACAAATTAACTTCATTTGTAAAACACAGGATGACAGAAACAACAGTTGCTAGGCAACAACTAAAGAACACTACTCTTAATTATTATTCATAGTGCATTATATATAACCTTTATGGTACTTACAACAATTTTTGATTCTTCTAAATTGTAATTTTTACTTATTTTGTGTATTAAAATGTCGAAAGAAATTTTAATAGGACTCATTACATAACATAAAAATGTAGTTGAAAACAAAAAAAACAGATGCAGTGACGAATGCTCATAAAAATGAGGGTTGGAAGGTGCTCTCTGTGATGATGGGGGGGTCCTATTACTAGTGGGAACCACTGTGAGCTTTTCCACTACGTTAGGTAACAAACATTTCTAATAATATTAAACATCATGGGTGGGTACCTACTTACGTAAGAAGTTGTAAGTCGAATCATAGGCATATTTTTATTACAATTCACATACCTAATAAGGCAATTTTAAGGTAGGTACTAACCGATTTGATGGATATTGAAGTTTATCTTCAATCATTTGCAAGACCTCTATATGTACAAGATTCTTTCGATAAACGAAACCTTGTCCTGAAATCTAGATCGTCATATTCTTCAAAATATAAGTCACGTCGATCTTTGTATGTTTTAGGACGTTGAACTTTATTGTCTAAAAGTTGTAAATTTTCGAAAATATCATCATTTCCGTGATCAAAAATAAAATTTTACGCTGCTTCCATTTTATTTGACTTACAACCAATTGACAGCCGTTAAAAGCATTAACGGACCTTTGGAGCAGTGATTAAGTTTGACGCCTTGTTAAGAGGATTAACGATTCGTTAGTACTTGGTGAAACACTCACTACGCTTAACGGGCCGTTGTCTATTTAACGGGACGTCAAAACTAACTAACAGTGTATGGTGAAACTAGGTCTAAGACCTAGTTTCACCATACACTGTTAGTTAGTTTTAACGTCCCGTTAAATAGACAACGGCCCGTTAAGCGTAGTGAGTGTTTCACCAAGTACTAACGAATGGTTAATCCTCTTAACAAGGCGTTAAACTTAATCACTGCTCTAAAGGTCCGTTAATGCTTTTAACGTCTGTCAATTGGTTGTCAGTTGGTCAAATAAAATGGAAGCAGCGTAAAATTTTATTTTTGAACACGGAAATGATGATATTTTAGACAGTTTACAACTTTTAGACAATAAAGTTCAACGTCCTAAAACATACAAAGATCGACGTGACTTATATTTTGAAGAATATTACGATCTAGATTTCAGGACAAGGTTTCGTTTATCGAAAGAATCTTGTACATATAGAGGTCTTGCAAATGATTGAAGATAAACTTCAATATCCATCAAATCGGTTAGTACCTACCTTAAAATTGTAATTGTAATAAAAATATGCCTATGATTCGACTTACAACTTCTTACGTAAGTAGGTACCCACCCATGATGTTTAATATTATTAGAAATGTTTGTTACCTAACGTAGTGTAAAAGCTCACAGTGGTTCCCACTAGTAATAGGACCGCCCCATCATCACAGAGAGCACCTTCCAACCCTCATTTTTTATGAGCAATCGTCACTGCATCTGTTTTTTTGTTTTCAACTACATTTTTATGTTTTGTAATGAGTCCTATTAAAATTTCTTTTTCACTAGCGCTGAAATTGGGTCGGCGACTTTTTTTCGACATTTAAACACACAAAATAAGTAAAAATTACAATTTAGAAGAATCAAAAATTGTTGTAAGTACCATAAAGGTTATATATAATGCACTATGAATTAAGAGTAGTCTTCTTAAGTTGTTGCCTAGCAACTGTTGTTTCTGTCATCCTGTGTTTTACAAATGAAGTTAATTTGTGTTATAATAAAATGTACCTACTTTATTAAACCACTGTGTTACAATGATATCTTAGTTTCATTGTTAGCAAGCTCAGCCAGCAAAAAATACCACAAAACAAAATCATTTGAAAACATTTTTACGAATTTGACGTTTAAAACGACTAATAGATAATTACACTGTTTACAGAACGTTTTGCTTAGACGCCATGACATTTTAATTTGGTTGCATAAAAACGAGAGTGAATGAAAAGTCAGACCGGTCGTTTTTGTTCACTCGCTAATAGATAATATATCTGCTAGATGTTTGATTTAGCAACGCCTTGTTAAGATCCCTCCATAGAACGTAAAACTTCTTGACGTCTACGTCAATTTTAACAGAGCATTTGCTGATGGCTCGTTAAGAATTGTTTGGTGAAATCGGGTCTTAACCACTGAATCGATCGTTATGTGACAGACAGGTAACCTAAGACATAGAGCTAGACGGACTGAAAGACATAGGCTACTTTTCATCCAGGATTTTTGTTTGTAAAACTGAAAACATAATTGCTAGCTACAGCTAATTAGAGGTAAAACCCCGAATTAAATTATCAAACAAGTCAAGGCGGATGTTACCTACTCACAAGATTTTAGCTGTTATTGTCCTCGAGGAAAACATATTCGCAACATTTAGGGCGTTTAGGACGACTGACAAAACTCGAAGTTTGCCGAGGGACATTAGGAAAATAGTTGTTCTGTACCAACTTACTGGTGCATCTATAGACGTATAAAAATATACGCCTATGGGTGCACCATAATTGTAATCATTTGCATTGAAAGTAGGTAGACGAGGTAGGTACCTATCCGACTAGCTTACATATCAACAATGCAAATTATAAAACTAATTTAATTAAGTACCTACTAATATTTCTTACCAGTCACATTATATTTGTTATTTTTCCTCTTATATATTTTAACGCACGCGTAATACGAGTAGCTCTAACATGGTACGACCAAGCACGGATCCTTGAGGAAATTGCTACGCTTATACCTAATGATTTCAAAAGATTGTTTTTTATTCGTTGTTATTAATTTTATAATAATTATATTGAAGATCTTTTTCCTGCACATATACACTGGATTGCGAAAATTCCGGGTCGCTAATAAATGGCGTAATAGTTTCTTAAATACATAAGACAAATTTGCGAAACTATAGTATATTGTAGATGACTTTTTAATATATACAAAAAAAATGTGTAACACGTTTTGTACACTATATAACTTTAATTAAATACTAAAACTTAAGAAAATTTCGCTTCTAACATATGACAACAAAAATACATTTCGCAGTTCATCTTAAAAAATAAAAGATTTGGTGTCAATTTAATATTTTGTATTTCCTCCACGAGCCTGTATCACTTCATTAAGACGATGTGGCATGCTGTAAACCCAATTTTTAATACGATTTTGGTCTATGTTTGCCCATTCTTCATCGCATTCCTTAACTCGTGTAAGGTAACGGGAGCAGGAGAGCGTTGTCTGGCCACTCCATGCAGGTAATACCGACGTCCTGGATATACATATTGACCAAACGAGCAGTATGTGGGTGTGTGTGCGCATTATCGTGCATAAAAATGGAATTTGCACCCATATTCACAAAGAAAGGACCAGCATGCTCATTTAAAACCTCTTCTACATATCTGACAGCAGTCAGAGAACCGTTTTCTATGATCACTAACTCCGTGCGATCCTCTGAAGATATCCCAGCCCAAACCATTATTGATCCTCCACTGAATGGCACCTTTTCTTCAAAACACGCTTGATGATACCGTTCTCCTGGTCGTCTAAATACTCTTCGTCTCCCGTCGTGCGTAAATAAACAAAATCTGGACTCATCGGAAAACATAACCTTGGGCCAATCTTCATCTGTCCATCGAATGTGTTCTCAAGCAAACCGTAACCTGGCAACTCGATGTTCTCTGAGCCATTTGCTGGTATATAAGGCTTTATATCAGCTTCACGAAGACGTCGCAGAATCGTATCAGAACTCACATTGTTGTGGTAAATTTCTTGAAGACTATTTCGGACCTGAACAGCCGTGAGATGTCGATTTCTTAACATAGTGCTCACGATGAATCGTTCTTCTCGTGTAGTTGTGCACCTTGGCCTGCCATTTCCTGGTCTCCTAATGCTCATCGGTCGTTCGCCGGTCTCTTGAAATCGCTGGAGTACTCTTTGGACCGTTGATAAAGATACCCCTACTGTTCTAGCAGTGCTACGCTGACTTCCTCCTTCTTGTACCATGGTAATAATCCGTGTACATTCTTCAGGTGTTAACGACATGATGCATTATCATGTCGTTAACACTCTGAATACTCTGATCAATCCAAGGTATTAATTTATCAATTTATAATGACATCTAGCTTTGAAACAAAAGCAGAAAAAATATTATTTTCCTAATTTTAAATATAAAAAAAAATTAAATAGCAGTTTTTTTTTTATTTAACCATTTATGTACTCAATAAAATAAACAGACAAGATTAAAAGAACAGAAAAATACGTACAAAGGTGATGCTTATTTCTAAAGAAATCTCTTCCAGCATACCTGCGATAGGACAGAGGGTAAAAAGAGATGTAGACACCGTGTGTAAGAGTAGAGAGAAAGTAAAATACATAAAATCAAAACAATTCACTCAATAAAATAAAACAAATTATATGACAATATACTTACGAACATATATACATACTTACAATCATACATACTTCTAAAATAAATAAAATACAACATAAATACCTACGCAACTATGACGAAGTGGAAAGATAGTGTTCTTTCACTCTTCTTTTAAATACTGCAACAGTTTGGCAGTCCCTAATGTCGGGCGGAAGTGAATTCCACAACCGCACCGCGTGCACAGTGAAGGAGTAGGATAAGAAGTCAGTGGAGTGGGGAGGGGAATTAAGCAGGTTTCTAAGATGCGATCTACAAGGCACATCAGAAGGACGGGCGTAGGAAAAGCGCTCCGCAGATAGGAAGGAGGATTATGAAGGAGGTTAAATAGCAGACACAATATCCGAGAGTTCCTGCGAAGTCGAATAGGGAGTTTTTTTTCTTTTTAATCTGTTACTTGTACAAATGAAACCTCTTTAGAGATTTAGAACAAGCATTATTAACCTGCTTACTATAATATATTATTTATTCTAGCGATCTAGGTATGTAATTTATGGAGATATCACGGTTTTTATTAGCGACCCGGAATTTTTGCGATCCAGTGTATTATGTCCGTACTTTTCTGTCGTTCTCGTCTGATGATAATCAAATCAAAACTTTTATTCGCATTATACGGGTAGTAGGTAATGCAAACCGGTTTAACCGAAAACTGATACCGGTTTTTTTGCATATTGTAAAAACCGCATTCAATTCACTTTTCCGGTTTTTCCAGTATTTTTATTATTTTCAAATGGCAACACGTTGGGTGCTGCCATTTCAAAATAATGGACCACGTGTCAGTCGAAACTATGGTGATGGCATGGTATAATAACATTGTACTTCACCAGGTATTCTCTTCCGACGATGGCCTAAGACTACGTCACGATAAGTGTTGCCATTGATTGTCCTTTTCAGTAAATTTAGGAACTTTCTCATTTAGTAAATGAAAATAAAATAAATTACTAACTAGCTAAACTATTTAGTAACTCGTGTGATTCATCTATTTAGTTTTAAATTAATGAACATATTGAATTATTAGTTCATAATTGCTTTGTTAAGTTAAAAATGCATTTTGCTCGGGTAATTCAATCACACACAGTGGCCACACATAGAATTGACAAGTGTCATCACTGACCTCTATAAAATACGCGATGAAAAATATAAAAATATATAAATAATATATTTTTAATATATTTTTTATATATATTTTTTATATATAATATATATTTTTTTTACGATTTTATTTTATTTTTTTACGCGTATTTTATAGAGGTCAGTGAGTGTCATACTGACAGCTCGCCATTTCATCGCTATCGTCGTGTCGCTCATACCTATAGCGTTGTTTCGCTCGGTGAGCAAAATACTGTGGTTCCCAAACATTAGTTACTGTGAAAGGTTTTTTTCTTTTCCCAAAGAAGAGATGCTAACAAATGCGTGGCTTCAATATTGTAGACCGAAAACAACAATAAGAACTGGTATATACCTTACTGCATATTAATTCATTTATCTAATATAGTTTAACGGCTCTGGCTTCAAGGCCTTTTGGGCTTATCTAAAATATTAAAAAGTGTTTTTCGAGTGACGAAAGCTGGATTTATTATTACGATCCTGAAACTAGGAGACAGTCTGATGTCTGGACGTTTCCTTCCGAGGAGTTGCCAACTAAAGTGAAGAGAGGTCGAAGCGTAAGAAAAAAGATGGTGGCCTCGTTCTTCAGAAGGACAGATCATTACGCAACAATTGTTTTAGAGGATCGAAAAACAGTTACTGCAGAGTGGTACACAAACAATTGTTTGCCACTTGTCTTAGAAAAAGTTCGGGAGAAACGACCTCGCAGTAGGATCCTCCTTCACCACGACAATGCCTCGTTGCACACCGCCAAGCAAACAATCGACTACTTGGCGACGTCAGACGTGGAATTACTGGGTCACCCGCCCTATAACCTCGACCTCGCATCTTGTGATTTTTATTTATTTCCGAAAATAAAAGAAAAACTTCGAGGAAAACGTTTTATGGACGCCGAGGAAGCAGTGGCTGCGTTTCAAAATGCCGTCGAAGAGACCCCTAAGGACGAGTGGGCTAAGTGCTTTTCTCCGTAGTTCCATCGGATGCAGCGATGTAATGATGTAAATGGACACTATTTTGAAAAGATATAATAAAACTAATAACTTGCTAGTTTGTTCAATTTTTGTTTTTCTAAGAACTTTCAGTGTCGAGGGTTGGTGAGGGTTCATGTCAATTTATTAAAACCTTTTGTATTATTTTCATCTTTTTCCCCACTAAAAAAGTTTGAGAACCGCATCGCCACTGATGACGTATTCTTAGGCCAATCACGTGACCCAGCTGTCACGGGAAGAGAATACCTGGCGAAGTATGTTATTATACCATGGGTGATGGTTGGTGTCGGAAATTTTGTTTTACCAAACGTTGCCAACAGTTGCTAGTGAAAAGACGTTTGTTTATTATAGCATTGGTAATTTGGTAACATTTAACTGTTTTCAATAGTTGAGTGAAGGTGTTTAGTGAATTTGTCGTGCAGTTCAGTTATTTTTGTAAGTATTTGATATTTATGTACTTGTGTTAGGTACAAATTGCTATTTTTAAATGTTAAGTTATTCACACAGTGTGCCACATCTTGTTTTATATTATAAATGCGAATGTTTGATTTTTTGCATGTTTGTTACTTTTTTACGCAGAAACGGCTAGAATCTAGATATATTTGGATGAAATTTGCAATAGAGATGGCTAGGCTACCTAAAATACCTACAAAGCCTACTTTTAATCCCGAAAAAATCATGTTCCACTTATTCTACGCTGCCAAGTCTCGGGCAGAAAGAAGGTAGTAGTTAATTTATAAAACAACGGTTTTGTAATGATTGGCATAGGCCGGCCGTCTGCCATTAACATACGAAACTGATTTACCTTTTTTTCTTTACCTAACTTTTACAGTAATCACAGGAAGTGCCTGGAACAGTCTGGTACATTATATTTAAAATTTTCTCACAGTCCAGTATAGTTCTTGTTAATTTCATAATTACTTAAACAGCTTTCTAATTACGCAACATATTTTCGTAAACGTTAAAGACAAATCTGTTTTATTTTGACAGTTCAACAACATTCATTACGTTATTTACGTTGCTCTGCAGTTTTTTTTTTCGAACTTACGGAGCAATGGATTAGCAAAACGATTCAGATTCGGATTGATTTTGCATTACGTAATTAGCGTACAGATCAAGTTAATGTTCTTGCTTGTCGCTTTCAGATTACTATGGATGACTTTGTAAAAAACATCAGAAAAACTGAGGATACAAACAGCGTGGTGGGGTTTATTATAAATATATATTGTTTATAAATCTGTTATATAAAATCTGTTGATTTATTAATCTATGTTTAAGAGATGACTTTTTTAGATTTTTATTTTAAAGTGATTATTTCTAGTGATTAATTAGAGCAAAGTAGTAACCTGATTGCAATTATTATTGATCTCTTTAAAATACTTATTTCTACGTTATATTATATGTTAATTAATTGCGATCAGAATTTTGATTGCGAATACGCTATTGAAACTGTTACTCGTATTATGGTTTCATTTTAAAGTTAAAATTTATAATTAAACAGTTTTTAATATGGTTAAATGTTGGTTTTGTATTTTATAATACTTTCTATTCATGCGTGATAGTTAGAATTACTTAATTGTTTCGTTGATCTTTTCAATGCTCTTGATTAATATTGTACCTACTTAGCTGAAGCACAAAAGGCAAATAAACCTTTTACTTAAACAAATTTCTGCATTTTCATTGAAATTTTGAATATGTATTTCTTTTTAATAGATACGTCTCAATTTAATTATTGAAAACATGCAAGATGTAGGCGGCCTGAATTTCACCAGCAGTTTCAAAATATCACATAGACTAAGCAACAAAAAAAACAGTTTAACCGAAACCCGGGTTTTTAAAATATGAAACCCGAAAAAAAACGGATTTTCATTTTGGCCCGTTTTGCATTCAGTAACGGAAATGTTAGATAACATTATATGGATCATCATATTTACTATTTCTGGTACCTACCTTTGCGAAACTTAGCACAATAATCAACCAACTCGGCCTATCGCAGTCCACTGCTCGACATAGGCCTCTCCCAGGCTGCGCTGCAACACCCTGTCCTCCGACTTGACGAGAAGACGAGAAGACTTGACGAGAAGACGAGAAGACTTGACAAGAAGACGAGAAGACTTGATTTGACGAGAAGGAGGAGGTGGGGTGTAAGGGGGGAACACAAAACCACCGGTCAACGTAGTGGTCTTGGTAACGGCGGGATGGCCGTGCGAAGAATATCCGGGTTACGGCGACTACATGCTGGCTCGATAACGTTCGATGTGGCTGAACCATTGCCGAATTTGAGTTCGCATTAACTAGCATATACTGGAGTTATCTGAAGTTCCAAAACAGGGGGAGGACACGATAACCCTAGAGTCAAGGCACCTATTTTACTTTTGCGTAGGTGATCGGCTCTCCCAAGGCGGTGTTGGCGTTCCGCGTTCTAGTTAACAAGGAGCTCACCAGCAGCGTTGTGGAAATCAGCACCCTAATTGGCTAACACACGATCAACCACAATCTGAATTATTTTAAAGGATATTGGTAATCCTTTGTTTCATATGTTTGAAAAGTTTGTCTGCTCAACGACATAAATAACGCAATAAATGTTGTTGTACTGTCAAGAATTCGCATGATGAGGCCTACCCTCCGACCTACGCAGCTCCAAGCTGATCTAGGATCCAAAACGTTCCCCACATACTTCAACTGAATGAAACGAAATTTAAATAATATAAATCTTATATAATATGAAACGCACACTATGCAGCCAAGCATATTATAAGTTCGGAGATTACATCGCTGATAAAAATACTTGGCTCAACGCTGGTCCTGCTCCAGATGGGCGCATAAACTAGTTGTTATGCATTTGAAAATACCGTTGGAGCTGCTGAAGATTTTAAAAATTATCTTTGCTATGTAAAAAATACCCATATTAATGTGCAATTCTCACTGATATGACAAAGGCTTTCGACTGTGTCCATCGTGCTAACTAAGCTTGACATGTATGGTATAAGAGGAAATGTCCTTAATCTTGTCAAATCATATTGAGTGAACATGAACAAAACAATACACGGAAATATCAAGGATATGTACAAAAAGCAAACGCGAAAAGTACAAGTATACTTTTCCGAGTACAGAGATGTCAAACACGGTGTCCCTCAGGGTGGGGTGCTCAGTTCTCTTTTATTTCTTCTTTAAATAAACGACTTACCGCGGCACATCAAAGATCCAATGATTTTGTTTGCTGATGACAGCACCGCATGAATCAGTTGTTCTGATGCAAATAAATATGAACAGGATATAAATAATACACTCAGGGACATTGTGAATTGGCTAGACGACGGTGGATTAGTAATTAATTTGGGAAAAATTATCATAATACATTTATATCAGCGGACGTCAACACCAAATTTAAAAATTGAATTTATTAGAACTAAAATGGACCAAGTACAAAAAGCATCATTTCTAGGCATATTAATTGACAGTCAAATGACGTGGAAGCCTCAGTAGAAGAGGAATGTAAAAAATTGAGCATATCTGCTTAATGTCCTATTCAATTTGGCTAAGAGAGCATCACCATAACTTTGATTGCATATACCATGGTCTCGTGGCTTCCATTCTGAGATACGGTATAATTTTCTGGGGAAATTCTTGCCGGGAACAGGTATTCAGAGCCCAGAAACGTTGTTTGAGATCGATGACTACAAAAATGACTGATAGCTGTGTTCCAGTGTATTAGTCCATAAAGCTGTTAACATTTCCGTCAATGTATATTTTAGAAATGGCAATTTTTGTTAAACGTAACATGCATCTTTTTACTACAGTATCACAAGTTAGTAAGAGACCAATCAGAAGCCAGTACAAAAATCTATCATTTACTAGTCGAGCGTTGCAGCACCGCATTACATGTAAAAAATGTTATTAGTATGGGACCTGCCTTATTACAGGGCGGAAGGGACATCGACGCGAAAACTGATATCATGGATTCAGTAGATGATTCTGAACCTGTTTCTTTTTAAATAACCGATTAAAAATTTCAACGCAGGGGTTTGAAATTTTCAGTCGATTATAAAAAAAAAAGAAAAGTTCAATACCTACGCGGTCAAAATGTATGGAACAGCTGTTTTTAGGGTTCCGTAGTCAACAAGGAACCCTTAATAGTTTCGCCATGTCCGTCTGTCTGTCTGTCTGTCCGCGGTTTAGCTCAAAAACTATTGGTACTAGAAAGTTGTAATTTGGCATGAGTATACAAGTTAATGACGCCGAAAAAGTGGTAAAATACCTCCCATATATGTACCTAAAGTTTGATTGGGGATGATCTTTTTTTTTTTCGTCCTTCCCATAGTGTCGGATATCGTTGGATAGGTCTTTCAAAAATATTAGGGGTTTGCGAAGACCTTTTTTGATTAAGTAAACCGTTCGTCACTTATCAAGCTTTAAAGTACCAATTTTCGTTAGAGTCAAGTGTGCCCCCCTCTACCAACTAAATGGTTGTAGTTAGAAATTCAAATGTCACGGCATTAGTACTTATATATAACGAAGTTTAAAGGAAAACTATCACACTTAAGTGGGCTTTACAAGTTTACGAGTAATAATCGACCAACTTAAATTTGCGGTTGCAATGTGTTCCACATTGACATTACATGTTCTCCCATATATTCCGTATGGGAGAACATGTTTTTCAATTACAAAGTTAAGTTTGTTCTTACGATAAATTCATTCCAACTACGGAACCCTTCATTGTGCGTGATCCGACACGCACTTGGCCGGTTTTTTTTTTAAATAAAAGAAATTTCAACGGAGGGGGGTTCAGAATTATGTACTGAATCCATGGTATCAGTTATCGCGTCGATATCTTCCACCCTGTATAACAAAGTACCTGACATAATAAAAGATGACACAATACCTACGCAATTTTAAAAACAAGTTTACAGCATTATTGATTCAAAAATGTTACTACTCGAATACCGATTTCTTAAATGACAATGACTTAAAATCCTAATGTTAATTTCTAATTTAGATAGTTATAATAATTTTATGCAATTTAACGACATACAACCAACTTATCTAATGTACCCGATTTGAAATGTAACTCGTCATTTTGTATTTTGACACGGTTTTTTTTTTTGGACTGCCTACTCGTTTACTAAATTAATTAATGTTTGCATGCCTAGGTAGATTGTACAAGGATCACAATTGTTTTTTTAATACCCACCATAGATCATGTACCTACAATCTACGAGTATGCAAATAAATAAACTTACTTACTTGGTACTGTATAATTGCATAGCACACGTGTGAGTACTATGTACTGACTTTATAGCTACCAATAAGGTACTGGGTATGTCTTTCATTGACTTGGGCGGCTGAGTATGTCATGCTCACTACATAATGTCTCGCTGACGGTGGCGCGTGTGTTGGATCATTTAGCTCCAATCAAAATGGTTGAGCTGATTGGTGCTAATCTATGCGTCATGTTCGTGAACGGACGCCGTCACTATGGATATGGACTTAACTTAACTTAGCTGCCACGACATATTTTAATTTAGGTACCTAATTGAATTTTGGAATTGTTTTAAGGAAGCCTTTAATGTCTTGCATCTGTAGCCTCCACTGTTATGGCACGTTTCGACACTGATCTGATTCCAAGAAACTGCTCTCAAAGGAGGTTTTGATTACAGTCTTACCAACTTATCTGTGAAATGGCGAAAATTGGAACTACGGCCCTCATGTTGAAATGTCATTCGATTGTCAGTGTCACCTACATTCGGGTTCTCTGGTTGTTTTGTCGTGATATTGCTGAATTTATACATTTAAATATGCCGAAAGCTGTTAAAAGTGATGCTCGAAACATTATTCTAAAGGTTTAACCTTTTTTGAAGAAGAAGCTCGGGCGGGGTCTCCGATTATTCCATTTAATCAAATATACAAACGAATTTCCACAGCAACAGGTTAGTGTTGTCAACTTTCTTGTTATAAATTACCCGATACTTAACTAATTATTTAAGTCCACGAAATATTGGTTTCTATTCTTGCTGCAGGTTAGCGTAACGGTAACGTACATCTATTAGGTAACCTGCTAAGTGAGTGAGCCAACTAACTGTACTATACTGTTAAAAAGCTTCTAGAGGTCTTAAAGACATAAACAAATTACACAGGACAATAAGAGAGTCTGCGAAAGCTGCTACACAAAGTGGGATTACGTTTTAAAAATCTCAATCCAATCTGAAGTTTCTACTTCTTCGTAACGAAATATCAGCTTGGAGAGCTAAGTACTTACATGCAGTGGATAAAAATAATAAATCTCCCCAGCCCCGGCCCTTAATTTATTTAGATGAGACCTATAATCACTCTTCGCATACATCGGGTAAATGTTGGCAAGGAGAGGGTGAAGACGGAGTATTGGAGCCTGTATCGAAAGGGCAAAGATATATTATTGTTCATGCGGGAGGAGATACGGGATTTGTTACAAATGCACTACTTGTGTTTAAATCAAACACAAAAAGTGGTGATTATCATGACGAGATGAATAGTACCAACTTTAAAAATTGGTGTATTGAAAAACTTGTGCCTAATTTACGAGAGCCATCCATAATAGTGATGGACAATGCTCCTTATCACCGTATTTGTGTGAATAAAGTCCCAAATACGAATTCCTTAAAAAAGATATGCAATTGTGGTTGACTCAAAACAAAATTGACTACGGAGAGAATTTGACTAAACCTCAGCTTTTAGAAATAATTAAGAGAAACAAGCCTGAACCTGTATATGAGATTTAAAAAAATTTAGAAGACAATAAACACAAATGCTTATATTTACCACCATAACACTGTGATCTCAATCCCATTGAACTCATATGGAGCAAAATGAAAAGAAAAGTTGAGCACAAACATGCTGAAATTCCCCGCCTAGTTAGAGAAGCTTTTGACGCTATTACAGTTCATGAGTTAGCACAGCATTGTAAACACGTTCGCAGGTTAGAAGGAGAATATTTAAAACATGATTTGTATAAACCTTTTATTATAGAAGTGGTAAGTGACACTGAAACCGAAAGCGATAGTGATAATGATGATAGTGGTACGGATATAAGCGAAGTATGGCCTCACAACCAGGATGAAGTTGTGTATGCAGGTTCATCTAAAGATCACAATTACTGTAAACCTGTTTTTCAATAAATTATTGTAAAGCTATTTGTTTTTTTTATTACACTACACTACCACTAGATACCACTGCTAATTATAAATAGTCAAATCTGGTGTTACGGGTTAGGTACGGTCATAACTAAATGCTAGACATCCTGTTGCGTCTCTCAGTTGACAGTTCATAATGATGATCACTTGGCAAAGTGTCCAACGATTAGCTGTCAAACAGTTAGTTTCGTATTGGTTATCTTCAGTGACTAACTAGGATGACGTCATAAGCACCCAGTATCGCTGATAGCCACCGTAACATATTTTGACAGATGTTTTTTTTTTTTGTAAACTTTGCCCCACACTAGGAATTTCTCCTGTATCGTGGGTGCGTTTACAAACATTTAAACTCACATACACAAACAGCCAGACTCGGAACATGTAGGTCATACAAATATTTGTTCCGTGCGGGAATCGAACCGATTGTATCGATACTTATAAGATTGCGTTTGTCTCAGCTTAGTGGACATCAAATTGATGGTCATTTAGTTATTCGTGGCTTTCGTGAAAGACACTACTCAAAGGTAGTGTTTTTGAAATTCTAGTGATGAACACCGAAGCCGGTATTATGTGAAACTTGTAAATATTACGTCTTTCGTTATTTTATTGTGATTCTTGTTCGTGGCAGAAGTGTAGCACGTCTATTATTGCTGAGATTTGCTGAAGAACAGCGAATACATAGTCGTCTGTGACTCCGCTTACGCGACGCTAGTATTTAACCCATTTTGCAGTTGTCGAGAAAGTGCTTGTGATAATTTTTACCTAATATTCTATTGTGTGTAATGTTGCTCATCATTTCAACCATAGGACGTCCACTGCTGAACATAGGCCTCCCCCAATGATTTCCAAATCGGCCGGTTAGAAGCGACCTGCATCCAGCGGCTTCCTGCGACCTTTATTAGGTCGTCGGTCCACCTTGTGGGTGGACGTCCTACGCTGCGCTTGCCGGTACGTGGCCTCCATTCCAGAACCTGGGGCAGAAGCCCCATCGGCCGTCAGTTCTGCACGCTATGTGCCCCGCCCACTGCCACTTCAGCTTGCTAATCCGTTGGGCTATGTCAGCGACTTTAGTTCGTTAGCGGATCTCCTCATTTCTGCTTCGATCTCACAAAGAAACACCGAGCATAGCCCTTTCCATAGCGCACTGAGTGACCTTGAGCTTTGTTATGAGGCCCTTGGTGAGAGGCCACGTTTCAGTTCCGTATGTTATCACTGGTAACACACACTGGTTGTAGACTTTCGTCTTTAGACACTGAGGTATGTTGGACGAGAAGATGTTGTGTAGTTTCCCGAACGCTGCCCAGCCGAGTCGGATTCGACGATTGACCTCCATCTCGAAACTGGACCTACCCAACTGGATCACTTGTTCCAGGTAGACATATTTGTCAACAGTTTCGAGAGTAGAGCACCCAACCGATATTGGGTAGGGCGCAACATGGACGTTCGACATGACTTTCGTTTTGTCCATGTTCATCCGGAGCCCTACTTGTTGGGAGACTCTATTGAGGCCTTCGAGCATTGTGCCAAGGTGTTCCAGCGATTCTGCCATGACCACAATATCGTCGGCAAACCGAAGGTGAGTGATGTACTCGCCGTTAATGTTGATGCCAGATCCTTCCCATTCCAGGAGCTTGAAAGCGTCTTCCAATGCAGCGGTGAACAGTTTCGGAGAGATAACATCTCCCTGTCTTACGCCTCGCTGCAGAGGAATCGCTCTCGTGCTCTGCTCCTGTACTCGTACCGACATAGTAGCGTTTTTGTACAAACACTTCAGCACCTCGATGTACCGATGGTCAATATGGCACCGCTGGAGAGACTGTAGCACTGCCCAGGTCTCGATCGAATCAAAGACCTTCTCATAGTCCACGAACGCCAAGCATAGTGGCAAGTTATACTCCTCGGTCTTCTGTATAACTTGCCGCAGCGTATGGATGTGGTCTATGGTACTAAAGCCTTTTCGGAAACCGGCTTGTTCGGGAGGCTGGAAGTCATGGAACCTACGCGCGAGACGATTCGTGATGATCCTCGAGAACAGCTTGTAGACATGGCTCAGAAGCGAGATGGGTCTGTAATTCTTTAAGGAGGTATTATCCCCTTTCTTAAAGAAGAGTACCACCGCACTTCTGTTCCATGCCTCTGGCGTTATTGCTTCGAGTAAGACGGAGTTGAAGAGCCTCTTAAGGACTTTCAGTACCGGTGTTCCACCCGCTTTCAGAAGCTCTGATGTGATTCCGTCTTCACCCGGCGCCTTGTTGTTCCTAAGCTGTTTGAGAGCCATCCTAATCTCGTATAGGCTGATGTCCGGGATATCGTCGGTATAGTGTCGGGTCAGCTTAGCTCTAGGATCTTGGGCTGAGCTACCAACAGGTTTAGTGGCCGACGTGTATAACTGTCCATAAAACTCCTCGATCTCCCCCAAAACTTCGGCTTGTGACGATGTAAAAAACGAATAAAGTGCAAAAAATATGAAATGCTAGAGATCATTTATACTATTCTATAGGTCTTAATTAATATGCTTAAAAATGCAATAAAAATAAAAATAATCTAAAATTCTTATTTTGTTTACCATCTTTTTTTATTGATAATTTTATGTGAATAATACATACAACTATATTTGTTTTGTGAAACATGTTAAAAAAAAACAGTTAATAATAATACTAGCTACTTATACATAAAATAAAAGACGTGTGGCACTCGGAGACTGCCGCTGTAAAGCTATTGCATAGCATTTTTTATCAACTTATGCAATTATAATTATATATTTATTTTATTTATGCAGTATTTTTTTTTTTCATTGACATTAATTCAAGTTACACTTTGAGCGTGGTGACCGATAAGAAAACAATTTTTTTTCTTTTATTAAATAAATGAGAAGTTAATATTGATCAAAATATTTTTATCTTTTCTTAACCTCACTGCTGCTTAACCTCACCCATCCTTTTCTTAACCTCAGCTACTTAACCCCACCCATCCTCTTCCACACCTCACTGCCAGTTGCTTAACCCCACCCATCCTTTTCTTGACCTTACTGCCAGTTGCTTAACCCCACCCATCCTTTTCTTAACCTCACTGCCAGTTGCTTAACCCCACCCATCATTTTCTTAACCTCACTGCCAGTTGCTTTACCCCACCCATCCTCTTCCACACCTCACTGCCAGTTGCTTAATCCCACCCATCCTCTTCCACACCTCACGACTAGCTGCTTAACCCCATCCATCCTTTTCTTAACCTCACTGCCAGCTGCTTAACCCCACCCATCCTCTTTCAAACCTCACGACTAGCTGCTTAACCCCACCCATCCATTTCTTAACCTCACTGCCAGCTGCTTAACCCCACCCATCCTTACCCATCCTTTTCTTAACCTCACTACCAGTTGCTTAACCCCACCCATCCTCTTCCACACCTCACGACTAGCTGCTTAACCCCACCCATCCATTTCTTAACCTCACTGCCAGCTGCTTAACCCCACCCATCCTCTTTCAAACCTCACGACTAGCTGCTTAACCCCACCCATCCTTTTCTTAACCTCACTGCCAGTTGCTTAACCCCACCCATCCTTACCCATCCTTTTCTTAACCTCACTACCAGTTGCTTAACCCCACCCATCCTCTTCCACACCTCACGACTAGCTGCTTAACCCCACCCATCCTTTTCTTAACCTCACTGCCAGCTGCTTAACCCCACCCATCCTCTTTCAAACCTCACGACTAGCTGCTTAACCCCACCCATCCTTTTCTTAACCTCACTGCCAGTTGCTTAACCCCACCCATCCTTACCCATCCTTTTCTTAACCTCACTACCAGTTGCTTAACCCCACCCATCCTCTTCCACACCTCACGACTAGCTGCTTAACCCCACCCATCCTTTTCTTAACCTCACTGCCAGCTGCTTAACCCCACCAATCCTCTTCCACACCTCACGACTAGCTGCTTAACCCCACCCATCCTTTTCTTAACCTCACTGCCAGCTGCTTAACCCCACCCATCCTCTTTCAAACCTCACGACTAGCTGCTTAACCCGGGTGGGGTTCCCACCCATCCTTTTCTTAACCTCAGCTACTTAACCCCACCCATCCTTTTCTTAACCTCACTGCCAGCTGCTTAACCTCACCCATACTTTTCTTAACCTCAGCTATTTAACCCCACCCATCCTCTTCCAAACCTCACTGCCAGTTGCTTAACCCCACCCATCCTTTTCTTAACCTCACTGCCAGCTACTTAACCCTACCCATCCTTTTCTTAACCTCACTGCCAGTTGCTTAACCCCACCCATCCTCTTCCACACCTCACTGCCAGTTGCTTATCCCCACCCATCCTTTGTGATATTTCAAAAAGTCATTAAAAGTTCTGCTATTTATCGATAGATGGAAAAAGTTAAAAAAGTACAGTTTCGCAAAACTTTATGAGCCCTCTGAACGTAGGCCCGAGTACTAAACCGCGCAGGAGCCGCAGGACACAGATGAGTGCAAAATCATATATTGTAAGCTGTGAAACATTTTTTACTTACTGCGCAGCCACTCGCGTGCAACTTCCGAGAGCTCAAAAAGTTTTGCGCATACTGTATCACCGCTGTGCCGGTCGGAGTGGGGGGCGTTAGGTTTTTTTCGTTACGGAATTTCTGGATTCGGTCTCCACGCTCAAGGCCCGCGATAGTAGCTATGCAATAGCTTAATAAGGTTAAGTTACAGTAATGTTTTAATTAATGTATAATTACAATAATTTCTAAGTAGCATTGCGATGTATGGTTTACCAACTACTTCTATAAACAATATATCCTACGTATAGATAACAATTAGCCTTGGACAAGGATATAAACCGCTTAATAAAAATGGTCCCTAAAATGAAGTATTGTAATGCTCAAAAGGTGTTACTCAACTTAGCCGCATAATAATCGATAAAAAATTGATGTGTCAAATGCTGGGACGAAGAGCACTGTTTCCGATCTGTTAGTCACCGTAACGTGATATCCACTTACGGTGATACGCAATACCAATGTTATGAAATTCTCAGTTGTCATCAAAGTTCGGTGTACAACTGAAGCTTGATAGGCACTGAAAAACGACACGATGAAAAAGATAGCCAATAGCCCTGCAGTAGGTAGGTGGGTAGGTAGTACCTACTTTGCATTAAATGAAAGTTGTACACTTCATTGGATTACTTTTTAGATAAAGCCGTTGTTTATAGCAGAGAGACTAAACTGTTAGCGTACCTAGGTAACTGTAAATTATAAAAAAAAATAGGTACTTATCATTATTTTTAATTTGTAAAAACTGTAATTCTTATTAAACGATTGTCTAATGTGAAATTTCCTTCTTGAAAACTTACTCAATTTTGGGCACCTTATATTAATTAGCAACACTGAATCGACGGTGCCGTCCTCTTTCAGTTCACAGATAAGTTGGTAGGACTGTACAAGCACGTTTTGACAATCTGCGCACCGTGCGGAATAAACGGACAACAGTGTTCTGTAATTTGATTGGTAAACGTTCAAACTGAAATAGTAAGTAGGGACTTTTTAAAATAAAGATCCAATTCGTTACAACCTGGATTACGAGTATTATTTCAATCAACCTACGACACTCCTCCAAACATCGTTCTCACATGTATAACTTCAACATAATATTTTGATTTAAGAAATAGCTAAATAAAGTGATCTAAAATACTAAATAAAAAATGCATTACCAAATATTTAGTTTTAGATGTATTATTTGGAAACTTTCCAAATGCCTTTTTTTACACCTAAAACGGTTACAACATCAAATTCAGTTATAACTGCAATTCATTAATCTAGTTCGATAATTATTTAGCCATATTTCTTATTTATTATATATTATATCAATTTTGATCAAAACAAGTAAATATTTGACAGCTAATTTGCGACTGGTTTTGTAGTTGCAAACTGTAATAAAAAAAAATGGTTAATTTGGCAACATTGACAAATTCACAATCATTCGAATGTCAATCTGTTTGTTCCAGCTCAAATCAAAAACATAATTATAAGCATGAATTTATAGGCATCCTACTCTTATAGGATACAATTTCCTCGAGTCAGTTATGCTTTAAATCTTACCACACTTTATTATAATTATTATCGTGAACGCGCTGGCGAAAGCAGAGGACGCGATTTTGTTTGTTCGATTGCAAAATGTTATAAATCAACAAATTCAGGAAAAGGCTGACTAGAAATCAGCGAAAATGTCGGCAAACGAACAGCCAGACCTTTTGTTTTTCGATACATTCTCCCACGACACCAGTGAGGTACAGAAAAACATGTAATTTTCGATATTTAAACAGCGACTGTTTACCGTAATCTGTGATAATTTTATTTAAATCTTTGAATTTTCTATTTCAGGAACTTAATTTAGACTTGGTGCAGTTTCCGAAGTCAGTTTATGTGAGGGAAATACGTATAATTCCTCTGGGGGCGCGCGTGGAAGGCGACTTTCCCGGCGGTGTGCGACTAGGCGCTACGAATCCCACGAAGTTCCACATAGACTTCTTTGTGAACGACCTGAGCAAGCCTGGAGCGTCCACATTTGAGGCTCTGGGCAGCCTGGACTACTGCCAGAATGGACAGATACACATGGAGTGCGGCAATGGGCTGGATCAGCCAAGAATTCCAACTGATGGACTTGTTCTTAGGGGTTAGTTTGTGTTCTATACTCGGACATAATTATTAATTTATGGATATATAAAAAACTAACAATAGTAGTAGCTTTGTGCTACAGCTTACTATTTAAATTTCCTCCCAGTGGTGCTTTTATTCTGTTAAAAGGCAATGTATTTATTTCTAATGAACATTTGAAATGTTTAAATTCTTAATTCCGTTACGTTATGTATCCTATAGAACTCACAGACTGGTCTCAACTGAATGTTTGTTATTTACAATCTGTGTATTACATTTATGCTGTTATTCTGAGTCATCTTATAATAAGAGTGGTCCCAAATCTCTCTATTAATGTGGTAATGCTTACTGTATGAGTTTATAATGAAATCATAACATCAACAGATATGGGTAACCCGTAATTCGGTAGTTATGTTTAGTTCCCATTCCCATGTAATAGGGGGAGAGCCCATTGGCATTTACTGGGCATAAATCCAGACTGGGCTGCTATTGAGAAATTCTAGTTGGCAATTCCAATAACACGTTGCCCAACCTGGGAATCAAACCCAGGACCTCATGCTCAACTGTAGCTCGTAGTAATTAAATCAATGTAAATGAAATCCTTTCTTAACATGACAATAATGATTTCTCAAATTGCTCTAGACAACATTGTCTAACAACACTGCCTCCAACTATTATAAGGAATGGCTTTACATTTCCAACAGATGCTTTTGGAACAAACTAAGTAAGAGTTTAATTAGTTTTTCCATTATTTGTTCCATGTTGATGTTGAGTGGAAAAAGGGAAGGGAGGCGTTTGCCCAGCAGTGGGACAACACAGACTGATTTATTTATTTCAATTAATTATACTAGCTGTGGCCAGTGATACCAACATTATACTGTTATAATATGGTGTGTTTGATCCATTCACTTACTGTGAAATCATGGTGTATGTATCTTCTTCTTCTGTCCCTGGTTGTATAGAAGGTATAACCTATTCCTAAATACTTTTCTTAAATCATAATAAACTACGGATTAATTGTAATCCTCCTAACTGATCAAAATAATTATACAACAAATAATAAGGTTTTTGTATTTACTGCTTAAATAAGATATTATTGTAACCTTCTCGTCTATAAGTATTTATACATGTTTTCCTTAGAAGTCTTTCCTTGTATTTGCAGTCTCTTCCTTCAGTGCTTGTCAGAAAAACATCCTTGATAGTAACTTAGCTAAAAAGAAAATATTTATAATTTTAAGATCTGAATTCACATTAAACTTATTCTGAAATGAATGGATGTATTTTCCAGGTTGGTACACTACAATCACGCTTGCTGTCTACGGCAACCTGACTCAAGTGTTGCCAGAGACCCCAGTGGGTGCCAATCCTCCTCCGGTTGTCCAAAGACCTGTAGTTGCCCGGGAGGTCCCACCGGCTCCACCACCAGCCGTCCCTCCAAACCCAGAATGGACCCAAGAACCTGTAGTCCCAATACCTGCTTACACTGGCAATGTAGCCACAGCCAATCCTGATGCCTATGGACCTGCCAACTATCCTGAAAACTATGAAGGTCAGATGTATAGACCTGACTACTATGATGCTGAGCAGCCGAAAGACCCTCGTACTTACCAGCACATTGAAGAGAGCACGTGGGAGAAACGAGATATCAGCATTGAAAGGGATTCTGATAGGTTGCGTCATAGTCCCCGGTCTATTGACCATGACAGGGACAGGGATAGGAGAGATGTACGCAGTCGTAGACGGTCTCTCGACAGGGGACGAAGTCGGGAGTCGTCCAGACTTCGTGACAGAAGCAGAGAGATCGACAGAATAGATAGACTTCGGTCTCGATCGAGGAGTCGCGATAGAGATTACGTCGTAAAGGGTGAATATCGTCCTCTTAGTCGTTCGAGGTCTCGCAGCATTGACCGCTTGCGAGCGATTTCTACCGACCGTGACCGCGACTGGGACAGAGGATCCTATAAAAAGGATGATTACCGCCGTCATCGTGAACCATCCTACGATAGATCCCGCGGCGGATCATACGATAAAGAAGCCGGTTCATACGAACGAAGGTCACCGTACGACAAGAGAGCTCCGTCATACGAAAGGAAAATTCCGTACGAGAAACGCTTGTCGCCGTATGAGAAACGTGCATCGTCTTACGAAAGACGTGCGCCGTCTTATGAAAAGCAGTCATCGTATGATAGGAAGCGTCATTCGCCTTATAGTCGCATCAGAGGATCTAGTTACAGCAGCCGGTCTCCTAGTCGTGATGACCCGAGGAAGAGGCCTAGGACTCCACCTGGGGAGAGTAGTCGAAGACCTTTGTCACCAAAAGAAGTTGATGCATCAAGTCCTATCAACTCCATCAGGTCTGAGGAAGGAGGAGAATATGATAGAAGTGGAAAACAAATCCCAAGGGTTGACTTTTATCACCAGAGTTATCGTCACAAAACCTCTATTCGCAGTCCTTCCCAAGAAGCCGAAAATGCGGCCTATGTTGAACAACAACAACATACCAGCTTAGTTACTGTCCAAATTGTTGACAATGCAACTGCTAAGCCCATAGAGTCACCAATTAGGAACCCAGAAGAAGACAGGTCTATAGATGCTGAGCAATTTGAACCTATTCTGTCTGACGAAGACATCTGCGATGATCTTGAAGGTCCAGCATATATGGAGGTAGATTACGACGTGAACGATTACTGCGGCGTTGATGACATCATCAAATATTACAATCCTTTCAAGTGTGACTGGAATAGGTATGAACATGTGAACAAAATACATTTGTTAGGACCTAAAAGGGAAGGTGTCAAGGATGTTCTGAATGCTACATTTGAAGAACTGTGTGATGCTAGTCCAGAATTGTTCAAGATCTCGGAAATGTCGAAGACTAATAAGAAATTGGATCAAAAATATTTTGCGAATACTTTTACTGAAATTGATAATACTGCTAGAGAAGAATGGGTGCACCAGTGTGAACAACTTTACGTATCGATTACAACACTTTGCAAGAACTCCGACATAATACTGAGAATCTTCAAGAATCCAAACAAGAATGACACCGCTGATGAATTTACGGAAATTTATCAACTATTAACAACTTTTTGCAAAATTGGATTGAGTTTCGAGTTTGCTTTAGCTCAGCAGCAACCAACGTACAAGATACGTCACATGAAGTGTGGCATACGTCTCGCTGAAGCTCTAATGGGTCACAGACATAATGGAGCGGTGACGAAATTACTTCTAACATCTGGCATCGATATGTCTATGTTACTACTAGAAATGTATTCCAAAGAATACATGGCTTTGAGCATCCGCCTTATGATAATAAAAGCTTTAAACGCAAGTCTATCTTCAAAGGAATCTATAGATCATTTCATGAAAGAAACTGTGTTCCCGAAGTTTGATAAGAATGATGACAGAAAGCCAAGAAATGGTTATCAAGCGTTGATCACAATGATGCAAACGAATCCTCTCGCGAGATTGAAGTTTTCAATCAGTGCTTTGATAAAAAAACTGAATATCTATGAACTGTTGTACAAAATGCATGATTTAGTGATCAACTTCAGTAAGTCTAGTAGTGATGATTCTGAGCTTTCAGAAGCTGATGCACATTTTATCGTAAATTCTCTTGAAGAGTTACTACACATGTATCGGTCACAATGCTTCCATTTATCGCAACCGAAACGATTCTTACCAGTCTCCGCTCAGTTCGAGATAAACAAAGAATGCTCAAACGAAACTTTACTAGAATTCTTCAACATTCATCAAATTCTCGAAGTCTGTTTATACTTGTTGACTTGTCCCCAGACTTGCAATAATCTCGTAGTCGTCAGTCCCATTCACGACTTGATCTATGAGTTGATAAACTCCCAAAACGGACTGAACTTTCTTTACCAGAATATGGAAATGAGTGGATTGCTATTTAAAACTTTGACTCTTCCATACAGCCAGCAGAATACTGAGGAGTTTCTTTACCCTCATGATTTAAGCAACTACAGTGACCTGCAGATTTTAGGCCTAGAATTGGCGTATAGGTTAAAAGCGCTGTATTACTTGCAGTCCATCTGTGATCAGCAAGCAGGAAAGGCTGATGAAAACGAACTTATTGATAGATTACAGTCCTTATACTGTCTCAGTTTTGGCAGCATCGGTAGAACTGCAGTACCAGACGTAATTGTTATGGGAGATAACGCTGAATGTCTCATGGAAGTCTTTGAGAATGACTTGAGAGCTAAGACTAGAAACGACTCGCCGTTAAAACAAAAATCGCCAGCAAAGGGATATGCTATTGAGCTGATAGTTTCTGCGGTAAGATTTGCAGCTAACGTTCCATTCTTGAAGAAATACGAACAAAGATTGATCAGTGTGTCTAGAGAACATGATAGATTTGAGCCGAGCGTATCTAGTGTGTTACAAGAAGTGATCCCTTACTTAAAGCCTGTGGAAAAACCGACTGTTTTATCAGGAGAAGACATGGCAGAGTGTGTCGAAATACTTAAAGCTAGTTCAGAACATGTTCCAGACTTACCGGGAGAATTAATGACTTGTTTAAGGATATTGAGGCACTATTGCATATCAGACTATGAGAATAACGTGACGATTGCTTGTGAGTCAGCGACTGAAGAATATGTGGAGCTGAAATACAAGTACAATGTGCTTCAATTGTTTTCGTTAGATGGTGTGGCGCATTTGGCAGGACTTCTAGACCGTTTAGCCACACATTTTGACCAGCCAAGCATGCATACTTCGCTATTCGCATCAGTGAAAGGGTTACAATTAGCCCAAATGTTACTACCATGTCTGAGATTACTAGATGCTATGTTAGCAAGGGTAGTCCGCTGTCGTGGACCAAGATTCCGGGACTTAACTGCAGCCCCAGTTTTACTAAAGACTTATGGCATAGCAAAAGCATTCCCAGTAGGATCTGTAGGATACAGAACTGCCGCCAAAGCTGCTGAAGCTTCTGTAAGAGCATTACTGGCATACGCACAACCGATAGCAGATGACGCAAACGACGGAGACTCCATCCGTCGAGGACCTTGGACATCCCTCTGTTCCGAAGTCATATCTTACATTACCACAGCTCCTTACACTTTTGTACCTGGTCTGTTAGTCTTTTCGGAGTTATTACCGCTGCCGCTACCAATGCAGACTAAAGCGCCCCCTACAGACCGCGAATTAGCTGATGCTTCGAATGAAAGACGTCTCTGGTCGGCACACCTCCACGCGTTATCAAACGATTTAACAGACATGATACAGATCATCTGCATGTCAACCTACAGGCCCGTAGTTCATATGCTGCGTCGAGTCTGTGTGCAAATAGCTGATTTAGCTCCTAATACAGCTGCTACCGTCGCAAGAGCTGCTGTTGGGGCCGTAACTAGAGAATTCAAGCCTGGAGAACCGGCTACTGCTAGCATTGCTAGAGTATTAGGCTTTTTGGCTTGCTTAGTGTCCCATGCGCCAGTAAAATGTGCAGTCTTACACGCTATGAACAGTGGAGGACCTAGGGCGAATGATGTTCAAACTGCCTTAAGCTCAGTTCTAGGTCTGGCTAACTCTTCTAACGAACATGCCGCAGCTCAGGAATACGCAGCACACGCATTAGCAGCGTTCTGTGATGCTGAAATAACCCTGACTCCTTTAAATGGAGCGTCGGATATCATATTATCAAATTCATTGCCAAATAAGGATGCTTTGGCTGCGTTCTTGGATGCTACAGCCGACTGCCTTGAGTCGACAACTAAAACGTGTTCCGTCGCATCGTCAATACTTCGAGCTTACTTCGTGTTAACGGAACATGAATACGGTTTCCAGCAGTTCAGGAAATTCGTCTCAAAAAGACGAGAAAGTCTAGGCAAGTTCTTCAAATGGGCGTTGGAAGGCCAGGGCGAGGATAAGGCGGAATGCTTGAGCCTGTACATCGACCTGATCAGGATTCTCAAGATGGAGGAAGGCGAGGGTCCTGTGGGGCGGAAGACCATGCTGACGGTGGGAGAAATGGCTGACATGGTGGGATTCTCGCCTTCTGATGAAGATCATCCTGTCTTGAAGTTGGATAAGATTTTGAGAGTAAGTATTATTATTTTTGTTATGAAAGCTTGTATTGTCATTTTCGTTCTAACAAAGCTCAATTTATACACAGAATCAAAGCCTTGTCACACATTTTCTATTACATATTCATAGTTTAGGTCATATTAGCCATTGAAAAAAAGTTTTAGTTGCAAAAGATTTTGTTGATGATAAAATTGAGCTTCGTTAGAACAAATCCTGCCTGTTGACTCAACACCAATTTGTTTCGTCATTTATAGCGCTAATTCATATAAAGCTTGAGTTTCCTAAATAAACGGTGCCGTCATATATCGGACGCAAAATTATGGTTTTGACATGACGGTGTTAAAAAACGCTTTCATGGACTGCTTTCTTAGGGAACCCAAGCTTTACTGAAACCAATTAATTCCTGCTGCATGCTAATAACACATTACCTGTAGGTAAATATTAAGAGTAGACTTTCCTTCCACAGCCAAGAGAACAGAACAGCAATTTTAATCACCGTTTTCAGGAACGAAACTCCGATGAAGATGCCTTGGCCAACGCCAGTTTCTTGGCCAGTCACCTTCAGAAGCTGAAGGTGTTGGAGGAGCCGGCTACTCCTCCGGAAGCCCAGGAATTGATGCTGCCAGGGCCTGAGAGCCTGGTGGCTCAGTTCCAGGCTAGGACGATATACGCTATAGGGGACGCGAGCGATGAACGGCTGACGTCGAGTTACTGGTTGAATGTGCCCGCAGCGGGAGGCGAGGATGATGTCAATGATAGTGAGCTGGTGAGTCTTGTCTAGTTTTGTTTTTTTTTGACAATATCATATTGTATCATGTTTTATAGTAAAGTTGTACATGGATCTATCGGAAGTAACGCCGCCATCTTGTGGTTTTTTTTTCATACAATTTCACAAAATAATTTTACAAATGTTTACTAAAAAATGTAGGATAGAATTGTGTTAAATAATAATTTAATTTTCATCACATCTATTCAAAAAGAGCTAGTTTGTTCATCGTAAACAGGGACCAAAATAGCTCTTTGATCCCTAGGGAGCAAAATAGCTTTGAATTTGGAATGTGGATACTGTGAGTAAAAGTTCCAATCAATTCTTCGTCATGGGTGTCTTTCTCATAATTTTCGAGGGTTCTTAAGCCGATATTGAGGTCAAAACGTAAATCCAAGATGGCGGCAACGAAAATTTTAAAATTTTTCGTCATGGGTGTCGTTTTCATAGTTTTCGAGGATTCTAAAGCCGATAGTGGGATCAAAATGTAAATCCAAGATGGCGGCTGTGAACATTTTAAAAATTTTCATCATGGGTGTCGTTTTCATAGTTTTCGAGGATTCTAAAGCCGAAAGTGAGGTCAAAATGTAAATCCAAGATGGCGGCTACGAAATTTTCAAATTTTTCTTCATGGGTGTCGTTATCATAGTTTTCAAGGGTGCTAAAGCCGATAGTGAGTTCAATACGTAAATCCAAGATGGCGGCTGCGATAATTTTGTTTTGGCTTTAAATCATACGTGAGAGATAAGGGTAGGGCCGCACACGTTTTTTTTTCTCTTAGAGGGTGATGAAAAGTAGTGTTCACCTCGGGAGCAACACTATTTTAAGCTCGAGTGACGTACTTTGAATCCGTCGCTGCGTTCAGGATTCTACTTTAGAATCCTTCGCTCCGCTCTGGATTAAAAAAACTCTCGCCTTAAAAATAGTTGTTTGCTCCCTAGGCAAACAATCTACTATTTTATCACATCTATTCAAAAAGAGCTAGTTTATTCTTTGTAAACAGGGACCAAAATAGCTTTTTAATACCTGGAGACGAAAAACAATTTGAATTTGGAAAATGGATTTTGTTAGTAAAAGTTCAATTCACCAAAGAGATTAATCACGAACATTGTATGAATAAGTAACAGTCCGGCAAGAGAGAGAAAGTGTGAATTTGATAAATCAAAAATCCAAAAGGTTGGCTGCGAAAATTTTCAAATTTTTCGTCATTGGTGTCGGTTTCATAGTTTTCGAGGGTGCTAAAGCCGATAGTGATGTCAAAATGTAAATCCAACATGGCGGCTGCGAAAATTTTCTAATTTTTCATCCTTGGTATTGTTTTCATAGTTTTCGAAGGTGCTAAAGTAGTTTTTTTTTGTTTAAATCCATACGTGAGAAGGAACTTCGATTCTGATGGGGTTCGGACCGCACACCTTTTTTTTTCTCATATAGGGTGATAAAAAGTAGTGTGTTCCCCTCGGGAGCAACACTATTTCAGCTCGAGTGACGCACTTTGAATCCTCTCCCTCTGGATTCAAAGATACACTCGCCTTAAAAATAGTTGTTTTTCCCTGGGCAAACAATCTACTATTATACGAGTATATTTGCTTGAATTAAAAACCTTTAGTAAAAAACAAATAAATCCCTCTCACAGTACTTCTGACATGCCAATAAACTCTAATCGTCCATTCATCTACGAACAGTTCACTTCTTCAAGAGGATCATTATTTACCATCTTTCGTCACAATCTCCAGGTGTCGTGCGACATCATGGAAATAGCGGCGGGCTACGTGTGCGGCGGCGGCGACGCCGTGAGCGGCGCGGTGCGGCGCCTCGCCGGGCTCGCGCGCGGCGCCGGGCCCGCGCCGCCCGACGACAAGCGCCCGCCTGGTACGCCATGAGCACTTGCACTTCATAGCAGCCACAACACCTAGCTAGGCTTAGACATCACTTGACCTCGCCGGGCTCGCGCGCGGCGCCGGGCCCGCGCCGCCCGACGACAAGCGCCCGCCTGGTACGCCATGAGCACTTGCACTTCATAGCAGCCACAACACCTAGCTAGGCTTAGACATCACTTGACCTCGCCGGGCTCGCGCGCGGCGCCGGGCCCGCGCCGCCCGACGACAAGCGCCCGCCTGGTACGCCATGAGCACTTGCACTTCATAGCAGCCACAACACCTAGCTAGGCTTAGACATCACTTGACCTCGCCGGGCTCGCGCGCGGCGCCGGGCCCGCGCCGCCCGACGACAAGCGCCCGCCTGGTACGCCATGAGCACTTGCACTTCATAGCAGCCACAACACCTAGCTAGGCTTAGACATCACTTGACCTCGCCGGGCTCGCGCGCGGCGCCGGGCCCGCGCCGCCCGACGACAAGCGCCCGCCTGGTACGCCATGAGCACTTGCACTTCATAGCAGCCACAACACCTAGCTAGGCTTAGACATCACTTGACCTCGCCGGGCTCGCGCGCGGCGCCGGGCCCGCGCCGCCCGACGACAAGCGCCCGCCTGGTACGCCATGAGCACTTGCACTTCATAGCAGCCACAACACCTAGCTAGGCTTAGACATCACTTGACCTCGCCGGGCTCGCGCGCGGCGCCGGGCCCGCGCCGCCCGACGACAAGCGCCCGCCTGGTACGCCATGAGCACTTGCACTTCATAGCAGCCACAACACCTAGCTAGGCTTAGACATCACTTGACCTCGCCGGGCTCGCGCGCGGCGCCGGGCCCGCGCCGCCCGACGACAAGCGCCCGCCTGGTACGCCATGAGCACTTGCACTTCATAGCAGCCACAACACCTAGCTAGGCTTAGACATCACTTGACCTCGCCGGGCTCGCGCGCGGCGCCGGGCCCGCGCCGCCCGACGACAAGCGCCCGCCTGGTACGCCATGAGCACTTGCACTTCATAGCAGCCACAACACCTAGCTAGGCTTAGACATCACTTGACCTCGCCGGGCTCGCGCGCGGCGCCGGGCCCGCGCCGCCCGACGACAAGCGCCCGCCTGGTACGCCATGAGCACTTGCACTTCATAGCAGCCACAACACCTAGCTAGGCTTAGACATCACTTGACCTCGCCGGGCTCGCGCGCGGCGCCGGGCCCGCGCCGCCCGACGACAAGCGCCCGCCTGGTACGCCATGAGCACTTGCACTTCATAGCAGCCACAACACCTAGCTAGGCTTAGACATCACTTGACCTCGCCGGGCTCGCGCGCGGCGCCGGGCCCGCGCCGCCCGACGACAAGCGCCCGCCTGGTACGCCATGAGCACTTGCACTTCATAGCAGCCACAACACCTAGCTAGGCTTAGACATCACTTGACCTCGCCGGGCTCGCGCGCGGCGCCGGGCCCGCGCCGCCCGACGACAAGCGCCCGCCTGGTACGCCATGAGCACTTGCACTTCATAGCAGCCACAACACCTAGCTAGGCTTAGACATCACTTGACCTCGCCGGGCTCGCGCGCGGCGCCGGGCCCGCGCCGCCCGACGACAAGCGCCCGCCTGGTACGCCATGAGCACTTGCACTTCATAGCAGCCACAACACCTAGCTAGGCTTAGACATCACTTGACCTCGCCGGGCTCGCGCGCGGCGCCGGGCCCGCGCCGCCCGACGACAAGCGCCCGCCTGGTACGCCATGAGCACTTGCACTTCATAGCAGCCACAACACCTAGCTAGGCTTAGACATCACTTGACCTCGCCGGGCTCGCGCGCGGCGCCGGGCCCGCGCCGCCCGACGACAAGCGCCCGCCTGGTACGCCATGAGCACTTGCACTTCATAGCAGCCACAACACCTAGCTAGGCTTAGACATCACTTGACCTCGCCGGGCTCGCGCGCGGCGCCGGGCCCGCGCCGCCCGACGACAAGCGCCCGCCTGGTACGCCATGAGCACTTGCACTTCATAGCAGCCACAACACCTAGCTAGGCTTAGACATCACTTGACCTCGCCGGGCTCGCGCGCGGCGCCGGGCCCGCGCCGCCCGACGACAAGCGCCCGCCTGGTACGCCATGAGCACTTGCACTTCATAGCAGCCACAACACCTAGCTAGGCTTAGACATCACTTGACCTCGCCGGGCTCGCGCGCGGCGCCGGGCCCGCGCCGCCCGACGACAAGCGCCCGCCTGGTACGCCATGAGCACTTGCACTTCATAGCAGCCACAACACCTAGCTAGGCTTAGACATCACTTGACCTCGCCGGGCTCGCGCGCGGCGCCGGGCCCGCGCCGCCCGACGACAAGCGCCCGCCTGGTACGCCATGAGCACTTGCACTTCATAGCAGCCACAACACCTAGCTAGGCTTAGACATCACTTGACCTCGCCGGGCTCGCGCGCGGCGCCGGGCCCGCGCCGCCCGACGACAAGCGCCCGCCTGGTACGCCATGAGCACTTGCACTTCATAGCAGCCACAACACCTAGCTAGGCTTAGACATCACTTGACCTCGCCGGGCTCGCGCGCGGCGCCGGGCCCGCGCCGCCCGACGACAAGCGCCCGCCTGGTACGCCATGAGCACTTGCACTTCATAGCAGCCACAACACCTAGCTAGGCTTAGACATCACTTGACCTCGCCGGGCTCGCGCGCGGCGCCGGGCCCGCGCCGCCCGACGACAAGCGCCCGCCTGGTACGCCATGAGCACTTGCACTTCATAGCAGCCACAACACCTAGCTAGGCTTAGACATCACTTGACCTCGCCGGGCTCGCGCGCGGCGCCGGGCCCGCGCCGCCCGACGACAAGCGCCCGCCTGGTACGCCATGAGCACTTGCACTTCATAGCAGCCACAACACCTAGCTAGGCTTAGACATCACTTGACCTCGCCGGGCTCGCGCGCGGCGCCGGGCCCGCGCCGCCCGACGACAAGCGCCCGCCTGGTACGCCATGAGCACTTGCACTTCATAGCAGCCACAACACCTAGCTAGGCTTAGACATCACTTGACCTCGCCGGGCTCGCGCGCGGCGCCGGGCCCGCGCCGCCCGACGACAAGCGCCCGCCTGGTACGCCATGAGCACTTGCACTTCATAGCAGCCACAACACCTAGCTAGGCTTAGACATCACTTGACCTCGCCGGGCTCGCGCGCGGCGCCGGGCCCGCGCCGCCCGACGACAAGCGCCCGCCTGGTACGCCATGAGCACTTGCACTTCATAGCAGCCACAACACCTAGCTAGGCTTAGACATCACTTGACCTCGCCGGGCTCGCGCGCGGCGCCGGGCCCGCGCCGCCCGACGACAAGCGCCCGCCTGGTACGCCATGAGCACTTGCACTTCATAGCAGCCACAACACCTAGCTAGGCTTAGACATCACTTGACCTCGCCGGGCTCGCGCGCGGCGCCGGGCCCGCGCCGCCCGACGACAAGCGCCCGCCTGGTACGCCATGAGCACTTGCACTTCATAGCAGCCACAACACCTAGCTAGGCTTAGACATCACTTGACCTCGCCGGGCTCGCGCGCGGCGCCGGGCCCGCGCCGCCCGACGACAAGCGCCCGCCTGGTACGCCATGAGCACTTGCACTTCATAGCAGCCACAACACCTAGCTAGGCTTAGACATCACTTGACCTCGCCGGGCTCGCGCGCGGCGCCGGGCCCGCGCCGCCCGACGACAAGCGCCCGCCTGGTACGCCATGAGCACTTGCACTTCATAGCAGCCACAACACCTAGCTAGGCTTAGACATCACTTGACCTCGCCGGGCTCGCGCGCGGCGCCGGGCCCGCGCCGCCCGACGACAAGCGCCCGCCTGGTACGCCATGAGCACTTGCACTTCATAGCAGCCACAACACCTAGCTAGGCTTAGACATCACTTGACCTCGCCGGGCTCGCGCGCGGCGCCGGGCCCGCGCCGCCCGACGACAAGCGCCCGCCTGGTACGCCATGAGCACTTGCACTTCATAGCAGCCACAACACCTAGCTAGGCTTAGACATCACTTGACCTCGCCGGGCTCGCGCGCGGCGCCGGGCCCGCGCCGCCCGACGACAAGCGCCCGCCTGGTACGCCATGAGCACTTGCACTTCATAGCAGCCACAACACCTAGCTAGGCTTAGACATCACTTGACCTCGCCGGGCTCGCGCGCGGCGCCGGGCCCGCGCCGCCCGACGACAAGCGCCCGCCTGGTACGCCATGAGCACTTGCACTTCATAGCAGCCACAACACCTAGCTAGGCTTAGACATCACTTGACCTCGCCGGGCTCGCGCGCGGCGCCGGGCCCGCGCCGCCCGACGACAAGCGCCCGCCTGGTACGCCATGAGCACTTGCACTTCATAGCAGCCACAACACCTAGCTAGGCTTAGACATCACTTGACCTCGCCGGGCTCGCGCGCGGCGCCGGGCCCGCGCCGCCCGACGACAAGCGCCCGCCTGGTACGCCATGAGCACTTGCACTTCATAGCAGCCACAACACCTAGCTAGGCTTAGACATCACTTGACCTCGCCGGGCTCGCGCGCGGCGCCGGGCCCGCGCCGCCCGACGACAAGCGCCCGCCTGGTACGCCATGAGCACTTGCACTTCATAGCAGCCACAACACCTAGCTAGGCTTAGACATCACTTGACCTCGCCGGGCTCGCGCGCGGCGCTGGGCCCGCGCCGCCCGACGACAAGCGCCCGCCTGGTACGCCATGAGCACTTGCACTTCATAGCAGCCACAACACCTAGCTAGGCTTAGACATCACTTGACCTCGCCGGGCTCGCGCGCGGCGCCGGGCCCGCGCCGCCCGACGACAAGCGCCCGCCTGGTACGCCATGAGCACTTGCACTTCATAGCAGCCACAACACCTAGCTAGGCTTAGACATCACTTGACCTCGCCGGGCTCGCGCGCGGCGCCGGGCCCGCGCCGCCCGACGACAAGCGCCCGCCTGGTACGCCATGAGCACTTGCACTTCATAGCAGCCACAACACCTAGCTAGGCTTAGACATCACTTGACCTCGCCGGGCTCGCGCGCGGCGCCGGGCCCGCGCCGCCCGACGACAAGCGCCCGCCTGGTACGCCATGAGCACTTGCACTTCATAGCAGCCACAACACCTAGCTAGGCTTAGACATCACTTGACCTCGCCGGGCTCGCGCGCGGCGCCGGGCCCGCGCCGCCCGACGACAAGCGCCCGCCTGGTACGCCATGAGCACTTGCACTTCATAGCAGCCACAACACCTAGCTAGGCTTAGACATCACTTGACCTCGCCGGGCTCGCGCGCGGCGCCGGGCCCGCGCCGCCCGACGACAAGCGCCCGCCTGGTACGCCATGAGCACTTGCACTTCATAGCAGCCACAACACCTAGCTAGGCTTAGACATCACTTGACCTCGCCGGGCTCGCGCGCGGCGCCGGGCCCGCGCCGCCCGACGACAAGCGCCCGCCTGGTACGCCATGAGCACTTGCACTTCATAGCAGCCACAACACCTAGCTAGGCTTAGACATCACTTGACCTCGCCGGGCTCGCGCGCGGCGCCGGGCCCGCGCCGCCCGACGACAAGCGCCCGCCTGGTACGCCATGAGCACTTGCACTTCATAGCAGCCACAACACCTAGCTAGGCTTAGACATCACTTGACAGATAGATAGATAGAATACAATTGTACACCATAAAAATTACAGACATATATTTAGAAATTTTACATAGGATGACACAATGGACGGTCTTATCGCTTAAAAGCGATCTTTTACAGACAACCTTTGGATGGATTAAAGGAGAGAGAATACTGCAGGTAGTCAGCGGTGTATAGCGGTGTACGTGGTGGCGTATTATTTCCTACTTTACTTACTGTGTATTAAGCCCTTCTCATATCACAGTAAAGTAGTAAGTTACAAGTGCTCTCATGTCCCCAGTGGCCCTGACGCGCGTGCGCGCGGAGGGCGGCGCGGACGCGTTCCGCTCGCGGCCGCCCAACACGTCGCGGCCGCCCTCGCTGCACGTGGACGACTTCACCGCCCTGCACCAGCCCTACACCGCCACGCAACACACCAGGTAACTGTGGATGCATGAAGAGTTATCCTATTTTAGGCAGAAAGCTGCAAATTGAAGTTTCCCAATGGCGATCCAAAGCAAGATTACGACATCTTACTCTTGGGAATCGCCCAAATTTCGCAATAAGTGAAAAACTAATTACTGCTGTAATTCGGTAATAGCCGTGCCAGAAGGTGCGGCTTTTATTCAGTTGATTTTAATTAAATTACAGTTTTGTCTGAAGTGAAGTTTCAAGCACTGTACATATTCTTAACTTACACATAATCTACTCATTACAATGTTTTTTTTATGAGTTGTATTGCAATATGTTGTTAGCTAGCGACCTCGATAATTATTTATTTTACCTCGATGGTCCTAGTTTATCAATTATATCTTCTAGTTACAGCTATATGTAAGCGGGCACGCCCTTTATGCCTGGAGGCTTTTTTTCTGTTTTAGATATTGTTTACGTTTAGTTATTTTTATTTCTGCTTGAGTATAGTTCTCGATATTTTTGGTTGGTATATTGGCGTGTGCTAGCTGACATATGGCTATTAATTTATAATTTAAATTATGTTTTGTGTTGCGTAATATAAATTATCTTGCATACTATTATATAGAATCATTTATTTCTAACTGAACAGACAGCTGGTGAGTTTGTTGCGCCACTTCTTCTTCCCAGCCACAGCACTAGGAAGTGGTGAAGGGTGGGCGTTATGGGGGACTGTCTTATACAAGTTTGACGTTCGAAAAGTGCTGATTCGCAGCCTAGTTTGAATAAATGACTTGAATTTTGAACAGTCTGGATCTATGGCGACGAACGAAATAGAGCATTCAGACAATGCATCAAGACAGAAATATAGAGTTGAACGCAGAATTTGATCCTTTGTTATACAGATTGGTAAATATGTTTGTTACGGCCTTTCACCGTATGATGACAGAATAAGAATATCACTGGAGCCAGATCTTGAGGATGTAGGCTTTTTCTTCCTTGACAAAGGTAACTTGTCTAAATATGGAGCGGAGTTTACTTAGCTGCGTATAAAACGTAATTTTCATATTCAATTCTATAATGCATTGCTTATGGAGCTCGTGGCTAAGTAATAACTGCCGCACGGGTCGATCCGTCAGGTTAAGCTACGCTTGCCGGGGTTGGTCTGTGGATGGGTGACCATCTTTACGTACCGAGGCTCCTCCGTGCCTCGGAAAGCACGTTAAGCCGTTGGTCACGGTTGTCATTCGTGGATCTTTGACAGTCGTTACGGGTCGTCAGAAGCCCGAAAGTCTGACAACCAGTCTTACCAAGGGGTATCGTATCACCCAATTACTGGGTTGTGGAGGTCAGATAGGCAGTCGCTCCATATAAAATACTGGTATTCAGCTGCATCCGGTTAGACTGGAAGCTGACCCCAACGTAGTTGGGAAAAGGCTAGGCAGATGATGATTGCATTCCTTATGTATTACATACATAGATGATATAACAAAAGTAAAAGATCGATATGGACCCTGTCGGGCACAGCAAAATTAGGATTATTATTAGACTGCTACGAGTATATCAGAACTTTTCTTGAGGACATAATAGGTATTTTACTATTATACTTACAAACGTCTTTCTTTTGTTTGCTTAGCTATTTATCCCACAGTTTTTACTATTGTCCATGCATTTTAACAAGTAACCAGCCTCAACCTAATTTGAGTAACTGAAAATGAAAAAATGTAACTGTGTATCCACAGAGGCGGCATGCGTCGCGGCATAGCGGTGGCGGATCGCGGCAGGTTCGCGTCGGCCGCGCCCATGCATGCGCACTACAGGCATCTGTGAGTATAGCCCTTTACTTACGCAATGCCCGATAACACGTCACAGCTTTTATAAGGACTATACCGAAATAATAGTTTGTTTGCCTAGGGAGCAAGCAACTATTTTTAAGGCGAGTGTTTCTTTGAATCCAGAGTGGAAAAGAAGAAATTTTGAGGAGAATCCCGAGCGCAGCGAGGGATTCCAAAGTAGAATCTTGATCTCAGCCTGCTTAAAATAGTGTTGCTCCCGAGGTGAACGCTCTACTTTTTATCACCCACTATGAGAAAAAAAAAAGTGCGGTCCGGTAGGAGTGCACTGGCAGAAATCGTCACGTGAAAAGGCGCTTGCGACTGTCTTCGTCTAATTCAAAGAGAAAGAAAGAGAGAGATAGAAAGTGTGAATTTGGTCAAAATCGGAATCCAAGATTTTTTTTCGTCATGGGTGTCGTTATCATAGTTTTCGAGGGTGCTAAAGCCGATAGTGGGTCAAAATATAAACCCAGGATGGCAGCTACGAAGATATTCTAATTTTTCGTCATGGGTGTCATTTTCATAGATTTCGAGGGTGCTAAGTCCGATAGTCACATTTAAATGTAAATCCAAAATGGCAGCCGCGAAAATTTTGAAGTTTTTCATCATGGGTATCGTTTTTATAGATTTTGAGGGTGCTTAAGTCGATAGTGAGGTCAAATGTTAATCCAAGAAGGCGGCTGCGAGAATTTGTTTTTATTTTAAATCATACGTGAGAAGGAATTTCAGTTCCCGAAGCCACACGTTTTTTTTTCTTCGAAATAATAATAATTAATTTTTTTTTTGTTTTATAATATAATCAAATTAAGAAAATGTTGAAGAAAACAAAGTTTATCATGTTGTATTTTTTTTCTTTAGGTATATACAATATGTTAAAAAAACCTGTCCGGTCCAATAGTACCTACTGCAGTAACATGAACAAAAAGCTTTTTTTAAATTATTGTTATAGAAAAAAAACAAAAATTGCTACTTCACATTTTTAATTCCAAAATTACCCCAAGTTTATTCAAAGTTAGCAAATTTTCAAACAGGGGTCATAAGTTATGACTTTTAGACACCCGCTAAACGACGGCCGCCCGCGCCCAATGTAATAACCAGCTCCCGTTGAAAAAACATGTGGGGATTTTTTGCCTTTTTCCTGAAAATTTCCACATAAATAATTATACTCTCAGTACGATACCAAATAACACCCTCACGGATCGGACAGTTTTTTTACATGTTGTATGTTCTCACTGCTGAGGTGAAAAGTTATGTGTTACACGAGACCAAAGTTATTTGCATCTCGTGTCTTTGAATCCCTCGCTGCGCTCAGGATTCTAACCTAGAATCACTCGCTACAACTTTGCTCTCTTTTTGCACAAATAACTATTAATCACCATGCGGAGGTGCATCAAATCATTATTTACCAACTATATCTAATAGGGATCGGAAAAGTAACGTAAAGGTGCCATTCAACCAAAATAGTGTTCAGCACATTTGTTGACATACATTTTGTGCAGAACCCCAGCGGTGCGTGTACTTGAGCTGTAGATGTAGTTGGTCTGTCTACACCGGAAAAACTGTGCGTCACTTTTGTAAATGTGCGGTGCAGCACATTTGTACACGAACATGTTCTCAGTGGGAACGCTCTGCTTTCATCTCAGTCGTTAACGTACGCAGTTGTCCCATGCGTTGATATGATATCCCGGAATCGAGTCATGATTCGAGTCAGCTATCTTTTTCTTCTCTGCGGTACAAAGCCAAAATATTTTTTTAGTTTCCTCAATAGCTCAGTGGAGTCTTAACTCTTGAGTAGCATCATGCTTTTTATTTTTATTCTTATAGTCTGGATGACCAGAATAGTATTGGATATGTTTCGACCGCTTGTATAAATTTAACAATTTAATCATTCGTCCGATCCATAATGCAAGCGATCCGTAATTGACAAATGGACATGAAAATCCGCCAGGTGCCACCAAAAACATTTATTTTTTCGCGTACAGTGAACAAATAAATGTGTTCGCTCCAGTCGCGGAAACAAAACTGAGTGCGTGAACTCGTGTGCGTGTGCGCTGTCGCGAGTCCAGCCCTTGAACGAGTGCGCGAACAAAAGTTCACGTTTGTGGGCGCACATTTTGTTAATGTTCACTCGCGTCAGTCCACCGAGAGAAGCGTCTGTGCTGTACAGCGTGCGCCGCACAGTGCAAAGTGTGGAGTGGCACCTTAACAGTTTGCGCTGCATATTCCAACTTCACCGATAGATGGCGTTGACTAGCTTATTTTACTTGTTGATAGATTGCGCGCGCTACTAGTAGCAAAAACTCATGTGCATAAATTATGAATTACTGTTTACTTACCAAATAAACAGTCAAATAAAACGATGTCATATTCTCTATTTGTCAATGCTGTATTTACCGTGGATAAGTATTGAATAACAAATCAAAGCTTTATTAACCTTTTGAACGCCAGAGCAAAAACGCATGAACTTGCCCTCAACGCCAGGCCACAAATTCACCGCAAATACCTACGAAAAAAATAGGGATTCCAAAACTTCATCGATAATCAATTTTATTTTCATTTTCGTCTTTAATTTCGAAATATAATGTCCTTATAACATTGAAATTTAATTCAACATTACATTTCTTCCTATTAAAGTAATAGTTATACACTATTTACAGACTTGTATAATACCGTAATAACAGATATGAGACTACAATATATTTAAATATAATAACTGTAGGTACAACACTATTCTTGATCTGCTGTCTTCATATTGTGACCATGGCGTGGACGGCCCGCCATTTTAATAACTACTTCGCTTCCGAAATAAGGATGTGGCAACGTAATATCTCGTTTATCGATGTTCTAGTACAATATTATTTTATAATAAATGAAACACGTTTTTTAAATCAGATTTATAATTCCGAATGTAACAGGTACTTAAAAATATATGATTGAAATAGGTTAAGAAGGTAAATAAAAACTATGAAAAAATAGAAAATTTTAATAAGTTCTATAAACCTGGCATAAAAAGTAACAAATTATAATAGTATACATATATTAGAAACCTATGAGTGCAGGCTTAGGTATAAGGCGCCATTAATATTTCATAAATATATGTAATATTTAAACATATTATATCGCTTAAACATATACACAAGTAAAAATATCAAAATCATTCTTGATTTTTACTTATTTATGTTAGCGATCAATAGGTTAAATAATACAACAAGCATTTAGTAGGTAACTGTATGCTGATTCATATCTTAATTAAATCGTATGTAAACAAACAACGATCGATATATCAACTTAAAAACTCTGTATAACGGCTGTATCTATTTTTTTACAACAATAATATTCTCAAAAGTAACTTATTTCTGTAAAAAATATGTTTCTTTCGGTCTACAAACACCAATACCAGGCCACACTTACAGATTTCATCGTGATTTTTAATAAGATTAATATTTGCTCAAAATTTTTAAAATAAAAGCAGATAAAAATAACTTACCTCTAAATCAGATTCGTCCAAATATTCTGTTTCCAAAAATTCTTCGTCATCTGAGACTCCTTCTAATATGCGAAGAAGTTCTTCCGTAGTCATTAAATTCCCACTCATTATAATAGTCACTTAATATAAATCTTGAACTCGATATCACAAGTAAATTAATCATAAATATTATTCATTCACTTCACAAATTTCTGGTCGCCGCGCTTGTGACGTCACGATATTGTCGTCTAGTCGTGACCATGGCGTACAGGGTACTGATAATTCGGGTTGCGTTAGGGATGCGCTTGAGTTGGGATTAGTGAATATCGAAATTCGACCCAACCAAATTTTATTTTTGACTATGTAGCTTATTGAATGATTTTTAAGACTGGTTTTATAAAATTAATGCTGCTTTATCCTAGTACCAAATTATACCTAAAATAATATATTCCAGAGGAAAGTTTCGAATCGATCTTTGATTTGAAATAATGATATTATCCAACATGCGCTACATCACTAGCGGTCACGCAGTTATGACTCTGGCGTGTGAGGACATTCTTTTTTCAGAGTTTATTTCTTTCTTTTTAACGTAAAATTTCTCAATATTTATAATGCAATTTAATTAGTTTTATGGAAATAAATAAATTTTGGACCTTCTATTTTACAGGTATATAAATAAATAGGCATTAAAGTAATGTTTAAATAGTTTATTTCGTGTTTTAATGTACCGCTGTTTTTGTCACATATTTGTGTCGTTGGCGCTCAGGGACAGTTTTCGCTTGTCACGTATTTGTGACCCTGGCGCTCAAAAGGTTAACCATTGATTAATACACGATCAATAAGAATCTGAATCGTTTGGAAACAGATTGCTTATCCATTGCTTCATAAGTTCGAAAAAATAACTGCTCAACAACGTAAATAACGCAGTGAATGTTGTGGAACTGTCAAAATGAAACTGATTTATCGTAATCGTTTACGAAAATGTTGCGTAATTAGGGTACTGGTAATCAAACCAGCAATTTACCTACCAACCCAAGAGCACCAAGTTCAGCAGTTTAGTTTATCTGTTAGGTCTCGTTACAGCCGCGGGCGCGGCGCCTGGGAGATGGGAGCATCACACTTCGGACACTTCCCTCCTGCATCTCAATACATGATGGGTAAGTTTCTTCATTCTTTACCCTTGAATTGAATTTATAACTGGTCGTACAGAAATACGTGTAGTAGAGGTAGAGCACGCTGTAAAGCCAATGTCCGAAACCCAGTAACCACCTAGGGATCAAACCAAGTAACCAATAGCTTACTGGTCGCAAGCGTTACCAACGAGGTAGGTACGACCCAACTTAAAAGTTCCATCGACAAAATTCGTAAAAAATTAGAACTTTTCAACTTGTGCGACGTGAGTTTATTAAATTCGGACAGGAATAGACAAAGTGAAGAATGTTTAATCACTCGTTTGTAGAACGATAATACGAGTTGCCATGAGTGTTTCTGTCTTTCGATTGGGTACATCGATGGAACCTTCGAACACAACTTGTTGTGATAATGAAACTGCCTGTGTCCTACCTACAGCAGGGCACAAGTTTCTTGCCATACAAAGTAGTTTAGTTCTATATCATGGACGACTAGCGACCCGTCCCTGCTTCGCATGGTTTTTTAGGACTTGACAACGAGATTTCATTATTATATGTAATTTCAATATTCGTACAAACCTTTTCGAATAAATTATCTAAATAATGGTGAAAAAAGAACAACGGGGTCACACGGGCAGACACGAGAAGCGCATTCAATTATACAGGGTGGAAGGGACATCGACGCGAAAACTGATACACCACTACTACTTCCACCTTGGATATATATATATATATGTTATAATATGTATAGATATAGCTCATAATTCATGAACATGTCGCCATTGCACATATCATCCATCGTTTCTTTAGTCTTATGCTCGTGTGTTGTTGCAGGCGGCATGGGCTGGGGCGGCGCGGGCCGCATGCCGCGCGGGCCGCGCCACCGCTCCTTCATGCGCTGACGGCGCGTGACGTAGTGCGTGCACTACACGGACCTACAGACCATCGTTGTATACCGGCCCGGTGCGCACAACTCCACGGCCGAGCGCTTATTTTACAACCTAGCACGAACATAGAGATCTGAATCTGAACGCAGACGTTAATACGGTACATTGAGTTGTAAAAACAGTTCGGTTTGGTAGAGTATTGTCTCTGCCACTCAGACAGTCATATTGCTGTACTTACAAGGATATGTAGGCGTGTGGCCAAGATCGGAACTAACGACGCCCCCTGTCGATATCATTCAGGCGCCAAAAATATCCTAGTTTATCGCAAGCATGTTCAAAATTCAAAATATTTTATTTCACATAAACCTACATGGGCACTTATGAAACGTCAGAAGCTAGGTGCGTTAGTTCCACAGCCTGCACAAGGTACTGTTAAAAATGGTGATACGCTAACGGTGACTATACTGCTACAAGGATCTTTTGGCGCTCGTATGACGTTGACACGAGGGTGCCGTTGGTAAACATGCGTGAAATGTCACTTACAATGTATTAAATAACAAGATGGCGGCGTTAGTTCCCATTTTGACCACGCGCCACAATCGTGACTATACTAAACTCAACTTGTCTTGTGGCACTTTCTGAGGGTCGATGTGTGATGTTAACGGCGGGTATTGTACACTATTGTGTACAATACCTAATCTCTAATAATCCTAAGTATCTAATGTTCGTGCTAAAGGTAATTCTATCAACATTATTATAAACTTTTGATACTATGTTTTTTTTTTCACTTATTGCTTGAGACTATAAAATATGTGAAAAAAATTATACTTTGGACCACGCAATGTGTATAAATAAGTTTCAATTACAATAAAATACTGTTCCATTAAATGTGCGTGCGAGTATAACAAACGGAATAGTGATTAAAAGGATCTTTGCTGCAATATTAGTATACTAATCAAATTCCAATAGCTCTTATTTTTGTCCCAAGCAGATTGCAATTTGCAATTATTTAATTATGTCAGTAACCATTCAACATAACCGGCGAAATGTGGATGTACTATCGAAGAACTTCATATCTAAGCAGTTTGAAAACAAAATCCCGTGAACACGATGATCACATCTGTTACCGCCCCGGTTCTATAGCCGCCGAGCGCTGCAAGCAGAAATAGTCCTTACGATGTATAGATATGAGGTTCTTCGATGATACCTACCATGTACACCTCTGCCTAACCCGACGGGGAAAACAAGCGTGAAGTTATGTTATGTCATTCAATTACCGTTTGATCGATAGTAATGTATGTCAGTGTATATGATATCTATTCGTGAGTTCTCGTAAGGATTCATCATTGTCACGACCGTCGGGATTTTCATGTTTGTAGTAGTAGGCGCAAAGTCAATAAATATAATTATTCTAGAAATATTATGTTGTTTTATTTGCACGATCAATAATAAAACTATCGTCATTTGACACCTAAATAAATGACTTCATACTGCAATCGAAAAGGTTGACGGCAACGATGAGTTTGTCCTGTTCACCTAAATTGGGAAAAAACACAAAGAAAACAATGTTAGAAAATTTAGAAACAAATCAACTTTATTATCAAGATGAAAAAGATCAAATCATATATTATAATGTATAAGCTTAAGAACAGATATGTAAACCGCGACAATCACAGTCCGGCACTAACATAACCCTCGCTTTATATACCTTACTGCAAAACAAAACAAACGCTCACTATACATACAAGTATATTATAATTTACATTATACATATCAAATAAAAACAACCTATTCATTTTCGCGTTTGAACTAAAGAGTAACGTTGTAAAATTTATAATTATACGTATTATTAATACTCCACCGAGAATTTCCCATAGCGTTTCGTTTACTATAATTGTCTTTGTTTTTTTTTCTTATTTTGTTTTAATCATTAATCGGTAAAACATCTCACTAGCATAAGTTTATATTTACAAGCCCGCGGGCACAGTCAGTTCAGTATAAAAGTATCACTCGCGCATGGCAGCGGCCGCGCCGCACTACTAGTCGCCGGGGTGCTCGGGGCACGATCTGTTCACTTCGAACCATTGGTCTATACATCTGGAACATGAGAAAAGGATACATGTTAATATTTTACACCAAGAAAAACATTTTATTATGAGCCTGTTGTGGCCTACTGCTGCTTATCCACATACTTTCTGAAAACTAGGACAGTCGTATTGCAAGAGTAATTAATTTTGAATCTTAAAAACTGTCTATATTCATCCCAGAACGCTCCGACTACCTTTTGTTAAGATAAAATATTAATCTAAGCAAGGTTCTTGTAATAACTACTGTCGCCATCTAGCTTCTCAGTTTTAATTAAACACATCATCAGTCAACAGATGGCGTTAGCATCCACAATTTCTTACCATTCAATATCCTCACGCACTCCAACAGTTTTAAATCGAGCAGCTGCACATATGACACAACTATCTACGAACACAGGCTAGGTCGGGTACTAGGGTAGCAGCATAGTTCAGGTCAAAAGTTCTCGACTAAAGTATCGGCCGACCTAGATCGCTGAGGGCCTTATCGGAAGCCTTGTCTAGGTATATCGCCCTTTGAGCCCTGAAGAGGCAGCCATGTTGCTAAGGGGATTTGAGAGTATTTTTCACGAGTATGGCAAATATACAATGGAGGGGTTGAAACGTGAGGGAAGAATTTCTTTGATCTTTATTTAGAAGAAAGAAAGAACTAATTTGTAAATAGACGCAGTGGCGGATTTACCAGCAGGCTGAGTAGGCTCGAGCCAAAATCTGCCATTTTGGGGGCGGCAAATTTGGGGAACTCTTTTGTGCATAGAGTCGGAATTAATGAACAAGATTACTTACGACGATATCATCGATGATTTTTCCAACAAAAAATCGCGCAAAAAGGCATTGTAACGAACTTCTATTTCGTCGTAAGTAATCTTGGTCATTAATTCCGACTTGACTGAGTCGATTATTTTTAACTGTTTGAAAGCGCAATACAGATTATTTATTCACGTTTACCAAATGTTCATTATTATGTAAATAGCATACATAACCCCCGCCCATACATGATTGAGCTTCGATTAGCTCAAAAATATACCGAAAAATTATTTTACGTGCAATTTCAACAAAATTGTTGCATTGTAAAAATAATGTATGATATGAAAATTGTTGAGGCAAGGGCGGCAAAAACTATTCAGCCTATACCTTGAAAATTTGTAAATCCGCCACTGAATAGACGTGCGTAAAAAAGTACTATTAAGAATTGTAGTGACAAGCTATCATTAACCTTTGCCTTTTCCCAACTATATTGGGGTCTACTTCCAGTCTAACGGGATGTAGCTGAATAAGTACTAGTATTTTACATGGAGCGACTGCCTATCTGACCTCCACAACCCAGTTACTGGGTAATACGATACCCATTGTTAAGACTTGTTGTCACTTTCGGGTTTCTGACGACCAGTAACGACTGCCAAAGATCCACGAATGACAGCCGGGATCAACGGCTTACGGCGGACAAGCTAAGTACGGAAAGTTAATTACAGGCATAGGCTCAATTTAAACTAGTTTTAGGAACTTATTAATATCCGATCGATACTTTACAAATTCAGTTGTTAGATCAAAGAACCTACTAAAGTAATTCTCTACAAAAACCTTGTTACATAGACAGGAATACTTATGTTTAGGTACGTATGAATAATCAACATAGCGGTCACATTTTTTTTTTTTGATAATATTGCAGGTATAATATAACTAGCTGCATGATTGATTCACTTCCCGGTAATCGCGGTGTTTCAATAAATAATCAATGTACAACGACTATCTGTCGGTATCATCAGATAACGCCGCGCTATCGGCAAATTGAATTGTGAAACTATCATTTTGTTTTATCTAGCCTTCGTTGTACATGAAACTGAACAAGTCATTATGTATGTAGGAGCTAGAATTATTATTATAATATCTCTACTAGAGACTAGTGCCCTTTTTACTTCCCGAAAATAAATAATTTAGATACTTATTTATAAGGTATAAGCAATACTTATACTGCAAGTCTGCGTCTAGCAATTCATCTGCTTAAGCTGGTGATTAAGTCAATTCGCGGTCTTAGCGTTCCATGATTAGATGCTGATTAAAATCATTAGATAATTACCTAGTGTTGGTAAACAAATAAACCATTAAATGCGTCGTAACGATGTTATTCACGATTGTCGTTTAGTCTCATCCCTTCACCGGCAGAAATTATTTTTTTGGATTTCATACCTACTTAATACACTGTGCAAAACGCTTTGTTTTGCGTTTCTAGAAAAAAAAATCAGCTGAATATTTAAATTATTGTTATTAAAATTGCTTCCGCCTGTTCTATTGCACGACCAGCAGTGTCTCTTAGTGTTTTCTGCACGTGTCTCAATAAAGACAATTACTGTAGCATGTGGTAAAAGCTTCTCTTTCACTTTTTTACAAGTAGAGAACACGTAATACGGAATTGTATCTAATCTTTTCCTGTATCCCTACAGAAACACACAAGTACCCAATGAAGTAGCCTGTCATGTTCACAGCCATAACCACACACTTCTCTTCCATAAAATTACAACACACATAATCACCACATTGCAGGTATTGGTGAACTGAACATTACCTACATACAGAGGCATTGTAGGTAACAATAGAATGGAGGTATTTCGATGGTTATTAAGTCAGGGCCTCGTTATAGTTATCCTAGCCTACTATTACAATAAATAAAGAGTCAGAATCTCCTTGCTAAAGGCAACCTAACTTACAACTAGACGATAACCAATATTATGAGTGAACAACGTTCTTACCCCTTGTGGTAGATGCAAAGGCAGGGCAGGCGGGCTATGGTGTCTCCAGCCGAGAGCTCCTCAAGGCAGATCACACACTCGCCCTTCGAGTCACTCAGCACATCCTCTGGAAACATAGAACAGCATCATCAGATATGAACATACACAAAGACGCTGGTAATGGAAGACAGGTGTCTTAAATATTGAGTGTTTTATAAGAATATACAGCCTTTTATTGTGGACTTCTGGGTAAAATACAAATACAACGTCCTGTAACTCAGCGAGCCTCTTGACTTAGGCCTCCTCGAACATTTTCTACCGGGTTCTACCACGAAGAATGGTGGCACGCCTTGCTCTATTGGTGTCCATCCGTGAGTTTAAAATCATCCTCACATCTCGATTATGGCCAGTAAAAAAAAAACTTAATCTTTTTAATCGTGTCCAAAAAAGGTAGCATTTACCTATTCTACGCTTATTTTTAAGGTTTTCAAAGTGGCCCAACTTTAAGCCAGTCCATTTGGTCTAGTTATATTGTTGGATGTATGAATTAAGTCGAATCAAATAGTGATTTTACAAGAGACCCTAATTCATTAGAAATGTATAAACACAAAAAGAGCTTAAACATAGGTACTTCAACAATTGAAAAAGTTTTAAACTCAAATTAATTAACCCAACCAAGCATTTCATACCAGTTATTACTAAAGTTAGGCTTATTCTAAGCAAGCAGTCTCTTTAATTTAATAAACTTCACTCGATAAATTGGTTTCCCACAACGTCGAATCTTAAAACTTGACGTAGGTAAACAAGTTAGATACTTAATAAAATATCTCCATCAGTTAACAAAGAAATAATAATAACAGTAATGCAAAGACAAGCAGAATTTCACTGCTTCTCTTGCCGGGTTCTACATAAATGTTTAATGAGGTATTTCACTCAGTCTCGTCGGTAATTACCAGGAAAGCCTCTGTCCTGGTCTAAAGTGCTTATTTCCACTATTACTTGGCGAATCGCATTGTGAATTATGTTCAGCTGCCTCGCAAATCTTGTTGGGAGTTACCGAGGTAATTTAACTTGATGGCTAATTAGTTTTAAAACATAGAAGTAGGCGAGTAGTAAAAGGCTTTGTGAAAACAGCTGAATAATTTACAGTACATATCCCGGCTTCGTATGGCACATGAAGAGGGCTTTATACAACATGTTCCGGAATTAACGCACACCCCAATTAGAATGTTATGTTATAATCATAATACATTATGTTAATTATGTGTTAAACATTGTATATTAATTATTAAAATAGTTACCTATACTAATTGTGTGAGAAAATTGTGGTCACATTACAAATGTACGCACGCGCTCAGTCGCACACGTACAAGGGGGTCTAGCGCAGTAGGTGAGTATGACTGTAATTTACGTAGTTAGGTACTTATCTATAATTATTTATGTTTAAAAAATGTCAGAAATCGATTCAGTCAACGATTATAAAGAAACTAGTTTCATAATGTCAATTAATTCAGTTACACATTGAAGAGAGCGTCGTCTCTGTCACTCACGTCTGTCTCTTTCTAAAGCTATGTGTCATTTTAACTGCTAGATCGTAAGTTATTCCAGGAAATGCTTCTCTCTTTCTCTATTGATTAACTATGAGAGAACATTGTACACATTGTTTTATTAAAACCAGCTTCGCCTGCGGGGACCCTAATTATTTTTCTAAAATAAAAGTACTCCTTAACACATCAGCTATCTGTCAGTGAAAGTCCCGTCAAAATCGTTCCAGCCGTTTCAGAGATGTTTTTTTTTTTTTAAATTTCTTTTATAAATACCGGTTATACTTTCATAAGCAGTAAAAAACTGTTATTTTGACATTACAAACAGACACTTCAATTTTATTTATTTGTATGTAAGTACCTAGGTACCTATAGATGTTAAAATAGCTGAGCCGAAAGACGTTGTCCTGTCAATAATTCACGCAAACATCCCATACGAAAAAGGACCTTCCGTTTTACCAGAAGTTGAATATTATCCGGGAATCTTTGAATTTTTTCTTTCCATAAAAACCTAATTCGGTTTCGGACTACCTAAATTACGATCATATTAAAACAAAATAAATTGCCACATCGGTTTAACACTACATTTTTGGTAATAATGCAATTTATGAATCATGAATTCATTAGTAGCTATCAAAATAGTTCACTGGTGTTTGTTGTATCGCTCGCACGTCGTTTGTGTTTACGCTCAATTCGAAGAAGCTGACTAAGCTATGCAATGCACTATTGACTCATAGCATTATAATTTTCCCTGTTTTAAAAATACACCATAGTATGAAACTAGTCGATTTTCAATCGTAAATCCTTTGCAACTGGAGGCTTTCTTAATAAACTTTCACAAAAAAAATTGAACCGAATTAAAAAAAACCGGCCAAATGCGTGTCGGACCACGCCCAATGAAGGGTTCCGTAGTTGGGATGAACTTATCGCAAGAACAAACTTTACTTTGTAGTTGAAAAACATGTTTTTGCAACCGCAAATGTAAGTTGTTCGATTATTACTCGCCTACTTAACTGTGATAGTTTTCCTTTTAATTTCACACGATACCCCTTGGAAAACCTTTGAAATACTATCAAGTACCTAATGAATGTAAGATTATTAAGTACTAGTTACTAACCATTATAGGAGAGTCTTGGCCTGGTGAGGCACATGACGAGATGGCACTCTATGTCGTCCGGCAACACGAACTTGCTGCAAACCGGACATTTTATACCTGGAACACACAGAGAAAATACAGGTTATTGTACATTCTGGATAATAATACATCCCATATAATTATATCATACATCCTCCTCTGCTTCTTGAGTAACAAAGATAGCATTCAGTGCTACAGAAGTTCAATGCAGCGATATAAATTGGTCAAGAATGCTTTAATTGAATTTTATTTCTACGTGGCGTAGTGATAAAATATCTTCATCCCCTTGAGAAAAGATTTCGCTGATTTCGGTAAAACAATATTCGGTTGAAAAGTAGAACAAGAGAACAATTTTAAAATGGTCTCCCTTGAATAGATGTATAAATTACAAAATAGTAGATAGTTACTGAGTAAAGCGTCGTGCAGACTAGCGTGACGCGACGTCGTCGGTAATTGTTCTACCGTGAAGTTTTCTTAGAAATTATATTGTTTGACCGGCGAAATGTGGGTGTACTACAGGTACACCTCTGCCCAACCCTACAGGGAAACAAGGAGTGATGTTATGTTATGTAAATTTTGTAAATATGTATTGTTCGAGTCGCGTTGCGCTAGTCTGCACGAGGCTTAAAACAATCGCAATTCCGATGTTAGTAAGATTCTTACGAAACGGTAGTAATTACCTACCATCAGTTTTCAGAAAAGCTTTTACTTAATGTAAAATGTACGTAAGTAATGCTCCACTGGTGATTAACGACAATATTTAGACAAGTAGTAAGTACTAGATAGTAATCATACGAAATGTACACAATAATGTGATATAAAAAACGTGTAAATGTGTGAATAATGTGTATGTAATGTGTCTAAACTAGACATTACTAAGCTAACCCATAGCGTCAGACTTCAAAATCCAATGTCTAAATCAACTACACAACACATTACGACAGGTATTAACAGAGTAACAGCTAATAAACTAATCCATCAGTTTATCAAACGTGTGCATAAAATATTTCGATATAATGTTTACTGAATAATAAACAACGTTAGTGTCAATACGTTAATAAATAATCGGCCGAGTTTTACTTAGAGTTTATCTTAGTTCGTCAAACATGGCGGGGTGATATAAAATTCTGTGTGTCCCAGCATCAGGTAATCCGGTAAAAGTAAGCCAATTTAACGCTTTATCTCGTGTACTATGTACTTGCCTAGTAGGTATAATGCGTTTCATAAATATTTTTTCGCTAACGAAGTAAACAGCTGCAGAAGACGTGATGATGTATATACAAGATGGGAGTGATGGAACAACTTTTTGTAATGGCAATTTGTTTACCTAATGGCAAGAAAGGCTGAAGTTGTGTGGTTGAGAATCGGAGAAATCTATGGACAGGGTGTTGTCCTAAAGATAGTTTTTCTGCGAACAAAACCTAAAGGCAAAAAATCAAGAGTATTAAGGCATTAAGAATTGCAGATGGAATGCAGTGAGCTGATTAGATTGCTTGATAGTAATACAGTGGCGACCAATTAACTCAATGTCTCTGTACCGTTAAATATCGTTATATTTATTCTTACCGTATTTGGTTAGCCATCCTAATTTAACACAATAGTATTGATCGTCAATAATCCATATGAAGTCAAGTATAATATGATAGAGGCCACTGATTATTGTCTATCTATGCAATTAGGCGTAGTCGTCAATAAAGGTGAGTACCGAGTGACTGACAATCGATACTACTGTGCTACGTGCGTTCTGTTCAAATCGATATTCGTTCTACGGGGGAATTTGATTGGATAGGCTTCACGAGTTTAAAATATATCATGTTGTGGCGTTTTCGCATGTCCGTCCCGCTAGCTGGTGGTATGATGAGCTGTTCTCATTTAATTAAATCGGGAAAACATAAACAAGTTATTTAATCCTAGCGTACAAGTTGTTTATAGATGAACCATATATTCTATCTGGGAAGACCACCTAAAACTATATGTAGCAACACAGTGTGAGACCCAAACATAACTGGCGAAATGTGGGAGTACTATAGGTGCACCTCTGCCCAATCCTGCGGGGAATACAGGCGTAATGTTAGGTGTATTTTATCACACATCATATTAATAAAACGATAGTGAATCTAGTTAGGTTAGGTAATACGCGTGCACATTATGTAATGACACGAACGTGTACAGTCATCAATGAAATGGAACGTGTTACATGCGTAGGCGGCATGCGGCTAGTTGCAGAATGATGAGTAGAACTCGAATAATATCACGCCACGCTTCTTGAAATCAATTGTCAGCGTCGGCGACGGCAGATTAGCTAATCATAAGATAAATTACAATGGTAGAGATTACCTACGATCTACAGCGTAGTTAGTTGACAAACTTTACTGCTAATCAAAATGATTGAATCTGTCACATAGCTCAGTGATGGTACACACGGCTACACATCGAGCTATACATTCCCCGTTTATGCTGATCTTGCACTGTATAGGATTTTCGTACAATGCGAGGTCAGCTTATACTTGATGTGTAGCCGTGTGTACCAGATAAAAGTTCCTACCCAAAAAGAATGCCTATCTATCAATATTCCGCATGCAAGTAATGCGTTCTTCAGGGCATCTGATGGTAACAAGTCAATTACCACGCGCGGCCCTAGCACACAGACTCGATGTAGTCGCAGAAAAGTAAGACACAGAAAACCAGCAGGTGAAGAATTTAAAAAAAGGTCGGTATTTTAAACCACTTCTCAGGCAAGCAAGATTTTGCAGCAATTCTAAATCTTTCACTGCTTCGGATGGAAATTGCTCACGCTGTGCTTTCAATAGTAGGTACGTAAGTTTCTACGATTAAGTTAATAACTGCACTAGTTATAGTAGTTATGTGTCGCCATTGTCGCCAATGCTGTTTAAAATGATATTGGTGCCGATTCTTTTGTACATCGAACTAAACTATCACTAAAATTCCTTACTTTTGGCTACGAGAATCTTAAAGCTATTCTGCAAAATAAATCTCTTTTAAATATTATTTTGACACAACTAAAATCGAATTTGACAGTCGCGACTCCACGTGGTACGAGTACATACTCAAATTCAAATTATTTTATTTCACATAAACCTACAAGGGCACTTATGAAACGTCAGAAGCTAGGTGCACGGTTCCAATTGGTCGTTTCCTATGGAGAAGAGCCGGCAAGAACCTCCACGGTTACTCTTTTAAAAATAATTGTTTTTGACGAAAAGTGCTGATTTCTCAGCCTAGTTTGAATAAATGACTTTTGAATTTGAATTGGCTTTTACAATATTTTCAAATAACAGTGTTATTAGATATGGAAGTGTAGGTCTTTCAACAAGTACCAGGTACTTAACAGAATAATGATATTCAGCAAATCTACAGTCCACTAAGCCTACAGCGTTCTCACATTCACAAAATAGAAATTAATCTATATAAAGATAAATAAATCAATAAAAATAAAAACGTATTTTAAACGAAATGACGTGATTGCTATTACAGCTGTAACTGGGGCCTTATTATGAAGTATTAATGCCATCATTATTCCACTGTGGAAAAAGGATGGAGCGGCCTTGTATAGCTCCGTTTCTCACTCGCACTGGAATAATGGTGGCATTAATACGTCATAATACGGCCCCTAATCTGAATAATGATCATGTCCACAAATATAAATATGTAATAAAGAGTTGAAATTTAATTTTACTTGTTTGTCCTACCCCGTGAATTTATTTTAGAGCCAGAGGCGTGCAGCTGAGGCAGCCTCGACGTGTTTTATATGGATTGAATATATGAAAAATTATTACCCACATGTTGACTTGTTGAGTTTTATAAAGGGGGTCGAAATTTTCATTATTTTTGCGGTAGGTCAACCTCAAACTCAAAGCATTTATTTCTTTTGAATTGTCAAGGGGTCAGTCAGTCAGAAATATGAAGCTAGTTGCCCATTCCAAAGCGTAGGTTCCTATGGAGAAGAGCGGGCTAGAAACTCCACGGACACTCTTTTAAATCATAATATTGTTACAAAATATTGGTTACAGCATTTATGTTGAAATTATACATGTGAGAACAATGTAGAAAGACGTGCACGTAAAAAGCGTCCGCAATAAAAAGATAAAAACAATTCAATCATCAAACTAAGCCGTGGCAGATAAGAGATGACCCGTCCCTACTGACGGCGCCCTTTCACGAACATGACGCATGGATCAGCACCGGTTAGTTCAACCATTTTGAAGATCACACGCCACCACCAGCGAGACATGAGTGAGCATGACATACTCTCAGCCGCCAGGGCACATTCAAATCAATGAAAGACGTACCCAGTAAATGGTAGCTTTATAGAAGGTACCTACATGGTCACAGTGCTCACACATTATTTTCGAGATATAAGCAAAAGAAAGAAAAAAAAGATACAGCACTGGTTTTGCACCTGAAACCCAGGTGTTGGTGTGAATTTTAGTTCATGAAAACTCATTGTATTCCAGACCATTTTTAATCGCGATTAAAAATGGTCAGATTTCGTTAGATAATCTAAATTTTAGGTAAAATACGTCAAATTCAGAATAAAAAATTTATCATTTTCACTGAATTAAAAACTCAGCGCCATCTTAGTGCTGTCGAACTAAAATATAGTTAAGTTGTGTCACTTTAGTCTATTTCAGAATGGGAAATCGTCGTTTGACAGGTTAAACTAAATTTTGGTGTTTTAGTCTAGTTTAGAGGCATTTGTGACAACAGAATCGAAAAAGTTTGGATAAATGCACCTTCTGCAGTTATTTGTGAGATGTCGAGCCCCGTCTGCGAGAGCGCTAGACTGTGGCTAATAGTACTGTGATGTTGCTAGGCGCCAGGCGGCGGATGGGAAGTACTTGATTAATTTTATTATATTATGAGGTGAATGCAAATACTGGGTTTTTACTATGATATTATACAGCGTGACGCGTTAACGGAGTGATGAATATGACTAGTGCACGACTGTCAAAACTTGCAAAATGCGACCAAAAAGCAAGCAAGTACGAGTATAATCATTCATTTTCTCAAACAAAGAACTCTACATTATTATGCCATTCCCTTTCAGATGGTAGTCACAACAAAAAACACGGACGCGCCTGAACCCGCACCGCGCGTTGCGAGTCTGGTCACGCGCGCCCGCGCACCCACCGGCACATAACTACGTGCTTCTAGTGAAGATGGCATGGAAAACGTGGAGTTGTGTTTACTATGCTCAGTTGCTGTTTTTAGTTTTTTGTTAAACTATCGTTTTTATAATAATTCCAAGTTTTTTATGAGGTAAGTACTTAGCGGGTTTTGTTTGTGTATTTTTAAAGACGATATTAGGTAGGTATGTTGAATTAGAACTGTGTAGTAGTGTACGCGAATTTTAACGTATTTTGTATCACTCAATTAAAATATTCAGTTGTGTACTTAAATCTAAGTCAATCTAGACAGTCAGCCCCACTAACAAACCTTGTTGACTGAGCTGATGCTCAGTCAATAATTGGGACTTCCATAAAATTATGAATGCTTTAAAAAAACTGTCATATAAAAGAACCCGTATGCATTCGTTTTGTTTTCAACAACTCAAACTCAAATCATTTATTCCAAATAAACCAATTACAGGTACTTTTGAATTGTCAAGGGGTCGGTCAGTCAGAAAGATGAAGCTAGTTGCCCATTTAGAAAGAAAAGAAAGAAAGAAAATACGTTTATTTGCGGTAGAATATGACGCAAGCAAGGAAAAAAAAAACAAATAAAACACGAAAATAACAAATTGGAGGAAAATATGCGTCACATCCACGCAAAACGGCCATCGCTCAGCATAATGCTGGGACCCTATGCAAGACAAAGCCCCAGCGCTGGTTTTCAGCGACAACCGGCGTTGACGTGATGACGTCAACCGGTGCAACTTATAGAGAAATAACAAAATAAGACAAAAAAATAAATACAATTTACACAATAGTTCTAACTACAATAAAATATAATATTTAAAGTGGCAACATTTCATAGCGTCGGCGACTCACGCGCCGCAGACTTAATAGGTACAATCTGTGCGCGCAACTGTCAAAAAACTGTTTGTTTCAAAGCGTAGTAGGTTCCTATGGAGCGACGAACGCGCAAGAACCTCCATGGACACTCTTTTAAATCAGAATATTAATTATCAACAAGTGGAAGACACTGCTCAGGCTTACAGCCATAATGTATCGCAGCAATGTAATGTGGCAGTTTCATTGTATCGTATACTGCATTATAGCAGTACATAATACTTTGCTACTATGTTACACAGAACCCATCTAATTGGTTCATTCTATCAACTTGAGCACACTACAGAAAATAAATACTGACTCTTACCACGTGCAAGAAGATTTAATTGCCTGTAGAGGTAGATCTTATAAGAGCTGATGTAGTCTCCTTCTCTCAAGAACAGGCTGTGATGTGAATACAAAAGAATGACAGCTTAATAAAATGGTTTCAATTGTGTATATTTGAATAATCAATTCTATTTCCGTTTCATAAATCAACGTACTACCTTTTCTCTTTCTACTAGCAAACATTTGGTACTAAACCCCTAAGCCTATATCTGCCGAATAAAAACAAACCAAGTGACCCGTTCACAACACACGTCAGCCGAACCATCATGCAGGTAGATACCTACAGAAGTTCTAGAAGGTACATGAAATGGAGAAAAATATGGCGCGATTATTTCGATGCGGAAACTTTCGCGCAGCCGCTGTAAAAACGCTCTATAGCCAAAAAAAAAAAGCTGCTGTTCCGGGCATCAATGGTTTTGGTCTTTGATTACAAAGAAAGTTGGTAATTCGAACTCTGTTCGAAGAGTGTCCATGGAGATTCTTGCCTATTTTCGTCCAGTAACGTACTACGCTCACAGCTACGCTTTAGAATGAGCTTTATCTTTTTGACTAATAATTTCAGATTAATAGGCTCCTTGACAAGTCAAAAGTGCCTATATTTATTTATATATACCTACTTTATTCTACACTAGAAAATACATAACAAACAAATTTGTAATTGGGTTTAATTGAAATAAATGCTTTGAATTTGAGTTTTTTCGTACTTTCTCTAGCTCAGTGAGTGTTTTGTCTGTTTGTTTGTCCAGATACACCTTCTGTTAGTTCATGTATGATGGTATAAGGCCAGCTCATCCGTAGTTCACACACGTACGGCCGAGAGTGACGCCCGCCGGCTTATTGTGCCGGTTACGGCCCGGCCCGGACTAACGACCGGCTACTGGCACGCCGTCCTCTTCAATTGATCATTGTTCTCCGGGTTCTGTGATCAACTCTATTTGTACTACTAAATGCGTTGTCAAACTTTGTGTGACAAAGGTTGGTGCTTTAGTAAGGTTGCCTTAGGAACTTCAGGTAGGCAAATTTAAGCACATTCTATCCGTATCTAACAGATCCTGGCAAAAGATTTGGTCAATCCATGGAAAAAATAGGATTTATTGTCGATAATGTGAAATTCAAGATTTTAAAAAAAATGAATTTTGAATTGAATTTCGTCTGGCTGGGTCGCCCTGAAGTCGGTTAAACCTGTAACAATAGCTCAAAAGGTTCCGGTTCGTCTCAATATGTTAAACGATTCGATATCCACCGATATAGCGTAACAAAATAGTAACTTACATATTTTGTGTTAAAAGAGATCCGTAGGTAAACGAAACAGCGTTTACAGCAACAGAAAGTTAACATGATAAAGAACATGGAGGTGCTAGCCAACGACGACGGCGGTGGAGATACTTACAGGGAAATGTTGATAGTGAGTAGGACAAACAGAAGTTAAAGAAAGCGTTTAGGAAATGACGGCTATGGTTACAACTGAATCAGTGATTCAGTTGTAGAACATGGCTTAGAACAAGAAGACATAAAGATTTGCTATAGATCCATGAAAATTGATATCTCAAGATACTCAAATCTGTTAAATAAGTCACAACAAGTCCATATCGTTCGTGTCTTCGCAATACTCGAAGGTGTATCCACCGTCGGCAACTCCTACACACTGAACACCTGATGCCTCGATAACTAAAACAAATAACTTCGCGGCACATAAATTGTTTTCACAATGTTTGCGTAACATACCGCTGAAATATATTACACTCAGAACACATCAGTAGAAACTTGCGCGAACAAACGGTCCACAAATAGTGTTCCACTTTAATACAAACAAAAACCTACGCTTTTCTAATGGATATTGAAAAACATGATGCTAAGTTCGGGTATGGATTATCATTTTATCAATATTTTGACAAGCAATTGAGTATAAACTAATAGGTAATAAAAAAAGGTATATCAGTAAATAATTAAAACTATACAGAAGTAAATTATTATACAATTAACTATATACATTAGGAAATAAATTATAGGGTACATATTGAAGATGAGTGCAAAAATACGACTCTCCACAAGTGTAATTCATAATTTTAGTAAGATTTCAGGTAAATTATTTTTGAATTCATCTTCCAATAAACGAAGTCTAGTTTATGGAATAATTTCAGCCTTCAATAACTAATCTACCTGACGCAAATGCAATAAAAACATCTTCAGAGTAATAAAATAATACCTACGAGATGATAACTATCTAATGGGGTTTCCTATTGACTCATAATTTAAATATCCTGGATGGAATGACTGAATGAATCAACAAATAAATCACTCTACTTAAGCCTTGTTATTCTTTAAACGCGAATGACGCTGAAAACGAATCAAAAGCTGCTATTTTCAATGTCAAGAGTTATTTCCACTTTTAATAGAGCCAACCGCTGATAAAAGAAAGAAAATGCTTTATTTAGCACAGCTTAGACACACAACACAACAGACAGACTAGGGTTTATTTTTACACTTATCCAGCTGAATATATTCTGTTCTAGGTCCCCAGTACTGTTAACACTGGTGTTGCTGATCATCATACCCCCAAGCACTGGCTACATAGACTGTAGGATATCCTGCAGAAGGTGCCACGAGAACACGGAGCATCCAGCGGTACTGGAAGTGTATTGCGCTATGTGCGAGGAGTGCAAGCAGAGGCGACGAGAAAGGTATTTCTGTTTCATCGTAAACTTTAGGAATTGTTCAAGTTTCTTGCTGCTTATTTTCAGATGAAAACTAATATTTGGAAATGGGTACTCTCTTTCATCATCATCTGCCTAGCCTTTTCCCAACTTCGTTGGGGTCAGCTTCCAGTCTAACCGGATGCAGCTGAATACCAGTATTATATATGGAGCGACTGCCTATCTGACCTCCACAACCCAGTAATTGGGTGATACGATACCCCTTGGTAAGACTGGTTGTCAGACTTTTGGGCTTCTGACGACCCGTAACGACTGTCAAAGATCCACGAATGACAGCCGGGACCAACGGCTTAACGTGCTTTCCGAGGCACGGAGGAGTCTCGGTACGTAAAGATGGTCACCCATCCACAGACCAACCCCGACAAGCGTAGCTTAACCTGACGGATCGACCCGTGCGGCAGTTATTACTTAGCCACGAGCTCCTCCATGGGTACTCCCTTTCTTGTCCTAAAATTGTTTGTCCGAAAATTATTATCCATAACACGTTTGCTGTATCTAAGTTTCAGTAAAAAAAAAAAAAAATGCTTTCCATAATTTATTATCTTTACTTCTAAAACTATTCTGTCATAATATCGAGTACTATAATAATTCAATCTCCTAATTTTGCATGACATAAAGACCATATGACTTTATGTATTATATGATTCCTAAGAATTGTATTTTAAAATGTGTATTATTCCGAATGTTCATTTATAATAAAATTGTTAGTCCTAAAACATTTGCTAAGAATTAGGTTTTAGTGACAGAAACGAATCGCTGTAAATCCGACTCCACGCAGTCTTGTCTGCCCTACCCCTAGAGTGTAATTTAGAATTCCACCGGCGCGGAAGGGCGAGGGGGCCCGCGAGTTGAGGAGGTGGCCACCAGAGGCCCGCAGCGCCGGAGCCGTGACAAAACTATGCCTGCTATGTTGCATGCTTGCTTGCATGCATGGTGTATGCTTGTTTGCATGCTTCTTACAGGGAAATAAAAACCACATGTTCACAATCAACTGTTTTACTGAGTTATAACTGTTATTACATGCAGCGCCGGAGCCGTGACGAAAGCGATATTGCTTTTGCAACTTTACTATTTATGTATTGTATCAGTTTGGATTTGGTAAAATAAAAAACAAAATCAGAATATTAAATTACAAAAAAATAAACATTCAACATTAAAATATAAATTATATACATTAAAATAAATTGAATTTAGGACAACTTTTATTGAAAATGGTTTTAACTCTTTTGTATTTAGGGCATATAGTATTTAGGGATTTAAATTGTATGGTATGTGACATTAAGTTCGGGCAAAATAACATTCGGATAAATGATGATTAGGACAAAAAAAATATGGTACAGGGTACTAGATTATGGATAAAAAAGTTAGAGAACACAATACCTTGGAAATGGCACGGAGAACTGTATTACGAGTGATTCATTGTCTCTTTGTCACATTGACAGTTTAAACTCGATTTCTTTCAGTTGCCTCTTGATAGTGTAATATTACAGTGTCCAATTCTTACTTTTGAAGGATGCTGGGACGGACTACAAAGGGAAAGGTAAAGCCAACATTAAAATCTTTGGTGAGAATGAGGGATGGCGTAGAAGCCAGTACTGATTCCGATGCGCTGCTAATAAGACCGCAGGAAGCATTACAACAAGCGGAACAGTATTCGCAGCAGCAATACCAGGAGCAGCCACAACAGCAGTTGGAACCAGAGCAGCCGTTTCAGCCACAGCAGCTGTTGCAGCCACTGCAGCCACCGCAGGAGCCGCCAGAACCACAAAAGCCTCAGCTGACATATGCGTCGCAAAAGGCACTACGAGGTTCGTATGGAAACTATAAGACTAGACTCTATAACAATGAAGTCTACCAAAAACATGTTTTGAAAATGCTAGGATCAGTTATAACGATGGACCTTTCCTAATAAACCCATTTCATTAATAATTAACTTTTACTTGTGTCCTTTGGTTATATCCGTCTTCTAATACTGTCTCATGATTAGGGATCATGTACCCGATCGGTTGTCCGACACCGCCGATATGCTCGGACTCTGAGGACGAGCAGGAGCAGCCGCTCAAGGAATCGTTCATTCCAATATCCACGACCACCACCTCCACCACATCCACCACCACCACGACCACGGCGACCACAACGCAGGTGCCGTGCCCACCTGTGGAAACGTGCAGGAAGATGAAAAAGAACATACAGCATCCATGCATGAATCCATGTATGGTTCCTCCGACAATGTGTCCGTTCCCCATGCACCCTCCTCCGCCACCCCCACAGGGGCCAGGGTGCCCGCACCCGCACCCGCACCCACCGGTGCCGGCTATGTACGTGCCGAACCCACCGTGGCCGCCGGGTGCGTTTCCGCCGACGATTCCACAGTGGGCAGTTCCGCAGACAAACCAGCCCTATCACCAACAGACACCACCACTGGGTATTGTAGTGTTCGAGGAGCAACCTGCCGCGCCGCAACCACAGGTGCCTCTGGTGTTCCCGCAGACGAACCAAGCGAGTACTATGAATGATGATTTTCATTACGTTTATATTGGACTGCCGAAGAAGAGCTAGTAGATGTTCCAAAACTGTGTTTAGTTGTCTCATGTGATGCTTGCTGTTCTTGGTTACGGATTGTGCATGTAGTACCTACATTGAAATACTGTTTGTCGATGTTGGTTTTTATGGAAAGTGTTTGTAATATTGTTTGTTATCCTAGATTTCTATATTGTAATAAAAAATACCTAGTTGTTTTGTTTTGTTTATTTACCTGATATTTAATTTGTAGGTTTCTTTTAGCTGTGGTCGATTTAATCGATTACTAAAAGACCTTCACGTTCATGTAGTTGCTTAACCGTTTACGTTTGTATTGAATCACTTGTAATCAGTGCACTATCACTTTGGTAGGTAATACTGTCACTACATATTACTTCAGATATGTGAATGTGTGCCAACCAATATAATAATGTGGAAATAGAGACAACCCTAATCTCGGAACTTGTCTCTTGGAAATTGGCATACATCAAGCTGATTAAAAACATGAGGAAAGACATGGCTTACATTATACGTAAAATATACAACAGCAAACCGAACACACGATTCAAGTTTAAAAATATAATATAGCTGTGGAAATACTCTTCACCACAAATTTGGTAAGTCCAGAAGACCGACTACATAGAATGCAACTTAGAGCAATCGCTCATACATCGATATGTCGTGGGCAGATCTTAGAATTGATCATTTCAGGAAGTATTCGACCATTTCATGAAATAGTTGTGTTGCATGAAATGGGCAAAATTGACCATATATTATCGTTTAAACGTAAATGTTTAATGATATGTCAGTCGACGTTTGGCCATATCAATAATGTAGGGTATCCATGGTTTAACGTGCAGTCAAAATTGCCGAGTAACTGCGACCAGCTTGGAAGTAGCGCTCGCCGGCCGCTGCCGCGGCACTGATGTTTGGTCACATTATGAAGTCACGACTACTTCATAAATTGAACTGCTCATATCGTCAAATGTTGAGGATTCAATGATCTGGGGCCCAAGTCTGCTATTTTTATAAATTCGTCATTCCAACACGATCCCGTTGTCATTTTGCTAAAAGTTCGTAATCTGCTAAATTCATAATGGTCGATCATCGGTTGATCATTGTAGTCCCTGGCCAGACCACATTATGATGTGACCAGCCGTCGATGTCCTATTTCATGAAATACAACCATTTCCTGAAATGGTCGAACACTTCAAGAAATGATCAACTAAGATCTGTCCACGACATGTTTATAGGTATTCATGTTCGGATACTTGTTCCTTCTGTTATTTTCTGCAGAGTGTCGGTATCTATGCACGTAACGTAAGAATTACGTCAAAGATAGTATTTTCACCCCGAGTCCATGACCCGTACATAGATAACCCAACTTTATATAAAATGTGTATAAAATTGATTTAGATAATTAATGAGTTTACTGCGTAATATTCCGTTTAGGTTGTGATTTGTTCTACGTCATTGTGGTTCATTTGAGTGTTTGCGTGGCAATCGAGCGAAACTGGTTATTAGGTACCTACTGTCGAATGTTTGTTCAGTTTAGATCGTTATAAATTACATGATGGAGTTTCATTAAAACCAATAAAGGTTTTGAATTCTGTAACTGTTGTATTGATATATGATAGCAAACGTTTGATGCCAGGAATCTACTAATGGTTGATTCTAATTACACGACTGCACAAAAAGGAGTGTAGGTATGTTACCAGTTGTTTTTGACTACTTAAGAACTTCATGGGTCGCATACAGAGCATCTTGCGTAAGCAGCTTCAAGATGCTTGCTCTGGGAATGTGCTGGTGTGGTCTCATTAGAACACCCACTGGAGCTTATTCTGTGAAGTTTATTGCCAGATATGTCACCGATAGCGACTAATATGAGGCTATATTACATGATAGTGCCGAAATATCTGGTGCTATCTGAAATTGAAAAACATGAAATAATAAAACGACCTGGAACCACTTGACACTGTTAAGTTCTGGATGCGGGTGCAGCCCGGAAGCAGGTCTACAGTTCTGATCACTTGTTGAGTGTCCGACATCGATCGGTGTTGCCGCCGTGATCCCTGTGTCGCGGGTGGTCGGACACGCAGGGTGGCTTCGCTATGTAGGTCAGCATGGCGTAGTTTCGGGATGTTAGTTTCTCATTGTATATGACTAGAGATTTCATACTATCTGCGCAAACTTCAGCAAATCTAAAGAATTTGAACTGTTATTATGATTATAAATAACCAACACCTGTAATATTAGTCGTAACTCGTAGAAGCCAATCAATAAAATTAATTAATGTAAGTACCTACGTATAATCATTTTTATTGTGTGTCTAGTAGGTTTACTATAGATACTTTAATCATTGTTAATTTGAGATATTAATGAGGATAATTGCGGATATAATTGGGCCAAATAATTTAAAAACACGCAAGCTATTTTTATCCTTTACAGTGTTTGTTTTCCTGTAGGCACAAAGTATTTCGTAAAATCCAACCAACCAGAGTCAAATAATAATATTATAAATAGGTATAGTTAGTGGCGATAATAAAAAAAATGTGGTGAGGAGTCAGTAACATGTCTTTGTGGGACATTTATGGCTGGACATATAAGAGTCAGCCAAATTATACTTAGTCTGTGTTCTTCTTGTGCGAGTCCCATCCCAACAAAAATACTTTTTCTTTCTCTTTCCAAATACAAAAAGCTCTTCTTATAGCATAGCTGAATACTACAAAAATTATACCATGATTTAGCCAATGAGCACACCACGTGATAAACGACGAGCAATAACTTTAAAGGCAAACAATAGTCATGAATAAAAAGTAATGCCTTCGCCGCGGTTCGTGATTGAAGGCAGTAAGGCGCCACCAGCTCGGCTCAACCAGACGGTTTCCCTTGCACATAACTCACTACTCTTGTATTTCGACTATTTTCTATCAATAACTGTGGTATACATGGCCTTGTAAACGAAACCTTTTAAAACGCTCACCAAAACCATTTTAGATGCTACACAAAATTAATTGGCCCCAATTAAATTAGTTTGGGTTGTTTTTTTATTTTTTGGGGAGCATTATACTCTTTGGTAGTAACATATTATACACAAACAGGTTATGTACCTATTAGTGTACCTATGTATGTTACTAGACCAATCAGCATCACTTTTAAAAATTAAGTGACAAAAACCGGCCAGTTGCGGGTCGGACACAAAGGGTTCCGTACCGTTTTAAGACGAAGCAGAAAAGCGCCGAAAAAAACACGTTTCTTGTATGGGGACCCCCTTCCATGATTAACTTTATTATTTGACTAGCACTTTGCCCGCGGCTTCGCTCCCGTGGTCTTTCCCGCAGGACCCGTTACTTTCCCGGGATAAAAAGTAGCCTATGTTACTCCCTGAAAACTAAGCTTTCTAATGAAACGAATTTTTCAAATCGGTTCAGTAGTTTCGGAGCCTATTCAATACAAACAAACAATCAAATCTTTCCTCTTTATTATATTATAGTACCTATAGATGATACAGCGGCAATGAAAATACACAATCTGTGAAAATTTCAACTGTCTACCTATTACCTACGGTACCTATTACGAGGAGGTCGTGGCTAAGTAATAACTGCCGCACGGGTCGATCCATCAGGTTAAGCTACGCTTGCTGGGGTTAGTCTGTTGATGGGTGACCATCTTTACATAGCAAGACTCCTCCGTACCTCGGAAAGCACGTTAAGCCGTTGGTCCCGGCTGTCGTTCGTGGATCTTTGACAGTCGTTACGGGTCGTCAGAAGCCCGAAAGTCAGACAACCAGTCTTACCAATTGTTATCGTATTACCCAGTCACTGGGTTGTGGGGGTCAGATAGGCAATCAATCCATGTAAAATACTGATATTCAGCTGCATCCGGTTAGACTGAAAGCCGACCCCAATATAGTTGGGAAAAGGCTAGGCAGATTGATTGTCTTATTACGGCTCATGAGATATCAGCCCGCTGACAGACGGACAGCGGACGCTTAGTAAAAAGTAGTACTTCGTATTCTTACAAATGTATTTGATAAAGGACGACAGACGTTCTAATTTAACACCTAATCAGAAGGACCGATCTTAGAGACGCGGCTATCGGGACTTGGGACCAAAGGACCAATGTCGATAAAGGACGTTGAGTGATTGGATCTAGCTAATAGCTCTGCAAATTACACGACCGCGCATACGAGGGAATAACGTAATATAGAAAAGTTAAGTTTTATTACCCGTTTATTAAAATTTTGATCGAATACTAATCAAACAGAAGTCTCGGTAGGATGTTCTGTAAACCGATCAATCACAAATTAATAAATGAACTCCATTAATCAAATAAAAAACCAGAATACGTAGAATTAACAAAAAAAAAAAGAACATCAATCCGCAGTGACCTCACTGAATAAAGTTGATATATTCCTATGTTTACACAAACGACGTACCTATACCTAGTACATAACAGACAAAGTTTTTTATTACTTTCTCCATCATTGTTTTATTTCGATCGATATGTGTGTAGGTACAGTGCCGTCGACTTATCAGACTGGTGATCAAATTATAGAGGTATGAGGAACAGGGTGTAAAGTTCATTCATCCACCATAGAAAATCGGATCATACGACTAGACGAGTGTTGGTGGGCTACTGCCCGACAATCTAAAATCGTTACTAAAAATCGGTTTATCAAAGCGTCGTTTCTGTCACTCATAGCTGTGTGAGTCTGACTGCCTCTTTCTAAAGCTTGATGTACGTCTGGCTATAATTATTATGCTAATGACACGAGAGAATTCCACACTGAGTAGGTATTGCCCCCTCCGATTTGCAAGATACTGGTTTAGAAGAAATTTCTGCTTCGTTCTACGGCTTCAATGGTGTTGGGTGGCAGTACCCATTGTCTTTGGGCCATTCGTGAATGGCCAATGGAAAACGCATCATAAGCATCATTAATTATCATCATAGAGATAGAAAGCTGTTCATATAGACGAGCATTTCTCAACATGGTCGTCCTTGCTGCCAGTTGAAATAACCAGTCGTGACTCGTGTTGGCTAATGATATTTATTTACTTGTACTAGCGAGGTAAAAGGTAAGTAGCCTCGTAAAGCTCCAATTGACGTTCAAGTGACAACCAGTATCTTTGTGTACACAAGCCTTAACAACGGTCTCAAACCCTATAATTAATTTTAATAAAAAGATTTTTTTTTACCCAAAATATTATGAATACTAAACGTGTCAATATTGTATAGGAATTTCTTTCAAGGATTTTTATTGAAATATTAATAATAACCTTATAATAGCTGCTATTATCATTGTTTACGACTTAAACAATGAGATGTTTTATAAGCAGCTAGATAAAAACACCATGAAATGCATACCGTATAAAATCCTCCTGGGTGGGCGCCGGATCTGAGCCCCATAGGCGGAGTCCTGCTCAGCGTCAGGCACACAGGTTCCTATTATAATACCCATCGCCACCATGCCACTAGTCCGCACACACATCAGAAAACTCACTATCACCGTATAGCACACATTATACTCGAGGACACAAAAATGTCACACCACACATAATTTCAATAAGTCATCACAAAATAATTACGATAAAGTTTTTATAGAAAATTGGATACAAGAACGTGCGTTCGTCGTTAGAGTTGGAATGTAACTGGCTGTGGTTTGTTACCAGCGTGCTAGGTCGCGAGGTTCTCGTCACATTTGGCACGCAACTCGTGACGTCAACGACGTCCAGCGCGCGTCACTTGCACAGGACTGCTTGGTCAATCCTACCTTGAGCGTGCAAATAAGGCTATATTAATAGACCCAGTATACATGCGAAAAACTGCCTGACGTTCGTTTTTCTTGCGCTAACAAAGGGTCCATATTTCACGATTTGGCATGACTATTTCTGGTTTAGCATGGTTTTTCACTTGCTCTGTACGTCAAAATGTAAATTAACTTATTTTTATATTTACCTTTACGCAATTGGACTTAAGGCCCCGCAAACAGGCGCAACGCGACGGCGACGGTGCGACAGTTTTGACAGAAATTGTTGTACTAGAGTCGCGTCGCGCCTGTCTGCGGGTTTGTTCGCATTTGGACTTATGGCCCGCAAACACGCGGGGCGGCGGACGGTGAGCAATGGGTAGCTCGCCGTCCGATAAGGACCAGGCCCGGGTCGACGGCGCGTTGTGTTTCACGCGCGCCTCAAAGAGATGTCAGCACGACTGCCGATGCCTGCCGGGGTCGCAACATATATCTGTGGCAGCCCAATTTTAATCCTTATTGCTATTAATATATTCAGAACGAATAAAGCTAAACTAATTAATACAACCGTCGGATCATGTATGTGGCCATATGATAGCCTCGCGCATGTATGGCGAAGTTCTGACAAACGGTAACTGAATGAAATGAAAGTGTCCCTGACTGTACTAATAGATTCATAAGAGAATAAGGCTGGCGCGGATGACAATAGAAACGGATTTCTGTAATTTGATTTGTGACGTAGGAACTTGTGGAAACGGCCACTGAATACTGAAAGAATCAAGTTAAATATAGACATGTGATGGTTTCTGTGTAGGAAGCTTTCAATTTTGATGATGAATAATAATAGTTATGTGTATTTTCCTTATTTTCCAGGTATTGGATAGACTACACTATAATTAAAAGTAACGGTTGGGAAATACGTTAGTTATTCAAACGTTTACCTAGCTCTGTTCTGTCTTGGGTCACGGTAAAGAACTAGCCGTTTGACGGTTTTAGAAATAAAGGTGTCGATGTATTTAGGTATGGTGCGTGGTATGGTAATGTTGCTTAATTTCAAGGCACCCGTACAAAAACTTGTGCAAATAAGATGGGCAATGAACTAATGACACAAAACCGAATCATTTGTCTCTACTTACTTGTCGACCTCAAAATGTTGCATAACCAAAATAAAATGTATACCTATTTTCATATTTTTTCAACCTCTGAGTACAAAATTACAAAAGCTGAATTAACGAAAAAATGAATATTGCATAAAAATATGAAATCAAAATTACAGTAATTGTAGATGACTAATTGTTGTATAACTAAGTGGTCACAAATGACGTTGAAGAACCAAAACTTGGTGAAAGCGGTTGTTAAACAAACAACTTCTACAAGGAAAGGTTAGGTGTGAAGGCATTGCGTGCAGCTAATGTCTGCTGCGACCTGGCACAGATTTGATACCCTTGTTACTAAAACCAAGTAGGTTTTCAACTAAACTATTTTGAAGGTAGAAACTTGAATACCATTCAACTTTGTTTTATGAATATATACAAAAAAAAAGTTTTATGAATACATGTTAACAGACTCGCATGCATGTGACCTCACTGAATGATGAAACAAAGCAGTCTACGCTGGTTACATGCAGAATATCTCTTTTGGACAATAGAACTTGAATTGAATGGCATCCGAAATACAGACAATAGATGAAAAAGATTTGACAAGAGTCAAAATTCAGTCGTGGAACGGAAAAAAATTCATTAACAAAGACAAAACTAACAGCCACTGTGAGCTTCTGTTATTCGTTTTAAAATACAAATACTAGAAATACTAAACTAACTTCTAATTATTGCCACTCCTGCCCACACCAGAAACAGAAGCACTCTAAATAAAGATTAGGTACTAGCCCTCGACTACAAGAGCGCTTGTTACCCGCTATCAAGTTGAGTACATAATGATTACCCTAAAGGGCCCGCTGTCATTTGCGGAGCCGTGAACGAGGCTACGTCGACACGCAACGGCACAAAGCCCAGCTTTTCACGGACAAACTAGAAATACATATACTTCTAGAACAACCTAATATCTCAGCTCGAGGTTCTGAAGACATCCCAATAATGTATATTTTATTCTGGCCCCCAGTATATCCGTCCTTACAGCTACAATAATAATTATTTGTTTTTATTACCCTAATAGCCAGAGTTATGTTTATTTTTCTTCATATTTTCAGATGGAAATAGGTTTCATAAAACTCGGCAAACATACCCACGAAAAGCCACTTCAATCAAAGAAGTTCCATTCATGGGTTTTATCAGAATATCAGTCTATTATTACGTGGTATAGTTCAATCCGAGATCTCTTATAAAACCCATTAAAATAAGCTATTATGGACCAAGGCAAAAGACGGTACGATTATAAAAGCAAAGTAATTTTGGTTATAAATCTTCCTTATCACATTTCAATTACATTTTCATCTTTTAGCAAACGTTATTCACCATTATTCATTCGGAAAACAGAATTGTATAACAAATCAAGATCATAAATAAAACGTATACAAAGATGAAAATTGTATGCGTACCTACATCGTTCGGTCGATTTTCATTGGCCCCAAGTGTACATGGAAAGATTAATACGGAACCATTGGTGAAATGACGGGGCTGTCACGGGGAAGTTGAAACGATCCATTTGACTTGCGGAACCCTAAAAGGGACAAATTACTAGGTACAATCTGGAGAAGTGAATCAAAATGAGGCGGATTGTCTCTGTTCGGTAAAGTTTCGTTATTTTTCCAAGTAATATAACATGAATGTAATTTATGTTAGGAATGGCACGAGGCACATGCTAGAAGTCTTGTGAGGCTAAGTAATCACTTGTGGTAAGTTAGTGGCGTGTCACTATGACTACTAGTACAAGTTCTAATTCGAAAAGAAAAGCAGCATTAGTTGAATTATTTTTATATTACTGTACTTGAAACACGTGAACCCTAAGCAAAATGTTACATGCTTGTAGTAAGACATCAAAGAAGAATATCTTCAATGTAAGCGACAGTCGCGTTACCGCCAATACCCGCTCTTGATATATTCACTTGTAAAATTTTATGGAAACTAAATTTGAATTGTATCGATAGTCGATAGAGTGAATGCTCGCATTGTTTCTCGAAGCGAGAACTTATCGATAGCAAAATAACATGAATGGAGCTCTATTATGTGTCGTTGACTCTGTATCATAAATAACTTCAATAAGATGATTAGGTGGCTTTGTAGCTAGACAACTATTGAAACTATCTACAAAGAAGCCAAGTGATTCGTTAGCCACAATTGTGCATGGAACGAAGCACAGCATGGCGTTGACGTCACGACAAATTGCCAGCCATTATCGCAATGGGGTTTATTAATATCTTCAGTGCTGTGCGTAACATGGGGAATTGTAGACAACATAATAATTTAGAATTTCTAGCAAAAAGTGGAGATGTTTCATGATTAATAAATGGAAATTGTGATGAGTAAGTACGGCATTACCAAGAATCAAAGTAGATACCGGAAACGTCACATGTAACGGTTGATAAGGGGAATATACTAGCTACTGAAAAATCCACGTCATGACAATTTAAGAATTCAGTTAATAATATCTTAACTGGGTCTACAAGGAAAAATAAACGACCTACATGAATACAGACAAAGTCACACAAAGATATAGTTCCATTCTTAACATTTTCCTCATTGATTACGTATTTATATGGTCCTGACGCAAAATCTCCACGACAACGCGAATTGAAAGTCAGAACCTAACTGACAGAACAAAGAAAAAACACAACATTTAATGAGTGTTAAAAGCAATACTCATATCAACTTCTAAAATACATTTCAACATCAAAATAAACAGTTTCACAAGTTTAGATAAACAGGTGTAAGAAAACCATGACGTAGATGTCAATGAACGAAGATCGGTCCATTTCCATCATGACAGCGATGTGGCATTTTGCACACGGACTCCTGCACGTAAGGATGTGTGTGCAAAAATACATGCGTACGAGTCATTCTCGTCTTAATATAGACCGACCTTAAGGACACTGAACTAGACTTGGAAGGTTTTTCGCATAATGAAGCATGGTTATTGAAACATAAGTATGGAGAGAAATAACGAAACAAACAACATGGCAGTAAATGCTACATTTTCATCAATAAATAAAAACAAACTATATTTTTCTAGAGCCTTTAGTAATATTGGTTCACTGATATTTGCAGGAATTTTAGTAAACGTTGAAGACAAAAATAAAGTGTTTTTTTTTTTTTTTTGCGATTAGTTTGTGCAGAATAAGATTGTTTTTCCTTTCTTTCTTTTCTTAAAGTAGAAAAAGAATTACCGGAAAAATATGAAAGTAAAACAAGGCTAAAAGTATGAATATTAATTATAATCAACAAAGACGTGAAGGAAGAAAGTTTGTTAAAAGCATTTTAATTATAATTGTAAGTAAAGGAAATATAAGAGGCCTAAAATCCAGACTTACGAATTAACATTGGAAGCATCGGTGAAACTTTTAAAAAATTCAAACAAAAAAATACTTGCGGTAAGTCTAACGAAGATAAAATTACCATGAACAAACACGCATAAGTCAAATAAATCAGAAACAAATAAAAGCCGAGTTCATACAACTCGATATATTTCGGGAAGTCGGAAGTCATTACCACTTAACTATGACCTGAATCACTTCCATTGGATATTTACTGTCGTGTTTTTCTCGCATATTTATAACCAGCATTTGGGTTTAAAATATTCCAGCTTGGAGATAAAAACCCGCATCATTAAAAATATATACTTATACTTTTCTATATTTGCCTACATGTAGAGTAGGTACACTGTAGTAAGTTTGCGACCATTAAGCCTTACCACTTTAACAATCCCAAAACTTTCAACTTCTGTGTCCTCTAACTACGCAGCAAAGTGTATTCACTCATGGGCAGTATTGATCAGCGGTTATTGCAAAAAGAAGTAGTGTTGGAACCAGCGGTTCGTGCAGGCAGGTCGTGCAAGCGGGTCGCGGGTCAATCGCTCCAATTAAAACATTTCAGACATCAACGCCTCCCTTTATAGGTGATAGATTAAAGAAAAATACTAGTCTGAACTTAAGCTTGGCTGATTTAGAGCTTGCTGAAATTCAGGGTGACAAAATAAAAGATAGAGTTTGGTAATTCCAACCTCTAAAATAAGAGAAAGATTGGTTCGGTCGTGAACAAAGGGCAAGTAAACGAAATTTAAGTATTCGTCATCAAGCGTTACTGTTAAACTAAGGCAAAAATAAGAGTAAGGATTTCAAAGGGAACTTAACTATAAATTAAAATTACCATCTTCCAAAACCACTTAATTCCGAAATCCGTCACAATCCAGAGCAGAAGTGTAAATTGTGCGACATTAAAACATGACACACGCCAGTTAGTAAGTCAACGTAATTGAAACACATCAGAGCACTCGCTAATGCGACGAGGAGAATCCCGCAAAACGCTCGTTCGAGCGACTTCATTTCACCGGCTTAACCAGCGGCGTTGCTTCGCTTCATATTATGTCATATTTCACAAAATATTCACGTTTTACACGTCAAATATAATTTGATGGGACCGCTTTGAGAATCCTCCTGCGGTTTTATTATATTTCAACGTTTATAATAGTCCTGATAATGAAAGTTTGATATCAGTGGTTTATTTCATTTGGGTTTTATTTCTGGCTTCATACTACTTGGATGAATTAATTTTATACCCACACGGCGGGTTATATGTAGTTCAAAAGACTTATTGATTTATCTGTGCACGAATAATTGAAAGAGAAATAAGCTGTATCAGTTATTTATATTTTCATGTTAAGAGAAATTGGTTGGAGTAAAGTTTGAACTCAATTTTATGCTCGACTAGAATCTTCCAATGCTATCTCACTTCACATTAGTTCAGCTTGAGGTTTTACCCTGAAAGGAAGAAAACGTGCAAATTCTAAGCTTTAGCTGCGGTTAAAATATTGTCGATGCTTTATCAAAAGTCGGTGAAGGAAAGTCAGCGCACATTGCAGGAGATTCGGAAATAGCGGGACTTAAGAGATATTGGAAAACTTGCCTACATCGAGTTGTATTATAAGGTTGAATTGAGAAGAATTAGTTGCTATTAGCTTCAAAATTGGCGGCAAACAAAACTTTAAAAATCTTTCTGTAAGTACTATACGTAGGTACCGTAGGCAGTAAGAAAAAATAAACCAATAAGTAAGCAAGTTGTGGCCGCAAGTGATAGGTCCCTCGCAGTCAATATATCGTGTCTTTTCCTAAAACTTTTCCCCTACATCGTTGGATTAGTTTTCTTCCGGAACCCCTCCTGGTATTAATGCGTCACGGGCTTGTAAACCTCCATATTTGTAGACGGTATCAGGTCAGGGCACAAATTCCTTGTGTCACAATTTGGGATACCTGATGGGTACCTTTTGGATTACTTGTGTCATAATTTGGATCATACTAGGAAATACATTTATTGCCTTTTTAATTTTCATAAAACTGCGGCAGAAACACGAAACAAACCACAAACGTTTTCGGAGCTGACATAATTTTTACCGAAGTTACCGTAAGTAGAAAACAAAGAAGGTACATCTTTACTTTACTAACGAAACAAAACCTGCAAAGATTTGAAACTGTAATAATTTCTAAACTTCGTAGGTATTCGCTCTAGAATTAGTCCAATTAGCGAATTAGGTTAGTATTGACAAAACATCAACAAGCGCCTGCGAGTTATAGCATAGCAAACTTTATTACGAGTGTTTTCTCTAGAGCCGATGAACGATTCTTAAATATTTTCAGGATTTATTTTTTGATTTTTATCTCGTCTAGATAAAAATCAAAAAATAAATCGGGAACACGACATACGAAGACGACGATATACTTTGAGTGAAAGAATCTAAAGAACTCTTTGAGGACTCAAAGCTTTAACCTAAACAATTCTTTGCAAGCCACATCTAACAAAATTCCGGTACTTAACAAAAATGTAGATAAACATTATTATAGCAGTCTTTCGGAAATTCACAAGGCTCTTAACTTAAAAGTCGTTAGTTAACATTGAAGTGAAATGAGAACAATCAGAATAATTAAACCGCGGGTTGTTTCACCAGTTTATTTTAATATCCCTTTTTCCATTTGACCCTTTGGCTACGAGGGTAGGTACCTACCGGAAGGCGACATCTTATTGGTTCTGTAAAAGGCTATGAGTATCTTGAAGTTTGGCGTTGGATTTCCCGGACGGCTAGAAGAAAGTATGATTGGGTTTTCCCGACGAAAGAAATCACGTTTTATTCCGGGATTGAATTGCCAAAGCATCGTCATTTGTAGGGTCATGGAGCTTAACACCGTCATTTGCAAACGTTGAGTTAAATATGGCGTCAAAATCACAACCTTTCATTTCCAAAGGGATCATAGATGAGATATTTACGGTATTTATTGTGAAGGCAATGTTATTTTCCAACATTGGGTGCAATAACAAGGGTAATGTAAATTCTTTGCAATAATAAAGGTCTCCAGTACAACATAGGTCAGAACAACAGAATTTCAACAATGTCACCGAGGCCAGCGTTAACAATGTGGAGTTTTAAAATTGAATTACTATAACAAAAGCGGAAAGTAGTATATACACTTCCATTAGAATGAGATTAACAAAATACACTATTATTGTGTTATTCTGATGAAAACATTCCAAAAATATTTTGTTCCACATTATCTTATCAACTTTAATCCAACGATCTTAGACCAGATGCACCAGAATAAATTTTCACACGGCTATAAAGCCTTCTGACTGAAACCCTACAGTGGGAAAACCAATAACATCAACGCGAGCAGTATCATCTACGCCGCTGTGTATAGCCAGCTATGAAATCATCAGATAGTGTCGGTAGTCGCAGTCGCCGGCGGTCGATACTAACAAATAGCGATACACAATATATGGCCATATCTATTTATAGTGATATGCTCTCCGTGTGTGCAAAAATCAACAAGATTTCAATAATATTAGAAATAGTACCCAGGCCGCACGTGCTGCTGAAAAATTACACAAGTTTTGCCTCAAACTCAAATCAATTACAGGCACTTTGAATTGTCATGGAGTCAGTCAGTCAGAAAGATGTTCCAAAGCGTAATACATTCCTATGGAGTAAACTGGGCAAGAAACTCCAAGGATATCCTTTTAACTTTACAGCTGTTAGTCTTCTCTTCGCCTGCGATGCATTTTATTTGTCAAAGTTCTCGACTTTCCGATGTTTACACAAACAGACTGCCGTGAGGGAAATCTCAGTCGGAGGTACAGCTCAGCTTACCTAATCAGAGTCAGTTTCTGAATAGGAAAAGCTTAAGACGAGAGGAGAGAGAACTATTCAAGTATAAAAATCAAGGATATCTTGAGAAGCAAATTGATATTGACGTAGAGACGCTGACTCTCGGTAAAAATTCTTGAAAAATATCGCAACAGACACAAAATGATCGCAAATTAGATTTATAGGATATCGATTTCTTCAATTTAGTTTTGTAAGATTGGCAACCTATTTGCCAATAAATGAAATTCGACGAAGCCTGTCATGTCTAATAAATTGTATCTTCTGGGTGGTAAGCAGCTTGCATCTGATCAGTTATATTACCAATATTGTCAACAAATCGTGAGGGTTTGTTATTGTCTTCTCCTATATTGTCAATTTTTCGATTAAGATTTGGATTCTTTCAAATTCAACAGGTTCTTAAGTATTCGTTTAAGACGACATGTCATTTCTTACGCACACGACAAGGTTGCTACCTTCCACTTTACGCGTCAGTTTTGATATTTGTCATGTCTTATTTTTTGTGTATGTCATTGTCTACCAGTTTGTTTAACAGCAAATCATAAAAAAGCTCTTTTCAAGAAAACAATAATAATGTTAGAATAATTTGAGACTAACCTTTAGTTATCTAAGTCATAAGACCTCTTACTGTGGCGCCAACCTTGAAGTTTTTTATTCCAAGTAACCCAGCAATGCTTTTTTGTTGTGTTTGAGTGACATTATTAGAATCCCTAGACGTTTGACGTATGCTTAATATTAAAAACCGGCCAAGTGCGAGTCGGACTCACGCACGAAGGGATCCGTACCATTATCTATAAAAACGGCAAAAAAACCATGTCTGTTATGGGAGCCCTCCTTAAATATTTATTTTATTCTATTTTTAGTATTTGTTGTTATAGCGGCAACAGAAATACATCATCTGTGAAAATTTCAACTATCTAACTATTACGGTTCTGAAGATACAGCCTGGTGACAGACGGACGGACGAACAGCGAAGTCTTAGTAATAGGGCCATAGAGTTCCGTTTTTACCCTTTGGGTACGCTACAAACGATAAACTTTAAAATTCTTTAATATTTTCAATTATTAAGTCGTTCTTTTATTCAAGCGTAGGTTTCGTCCCTTAAATAACGTCTGTTTTTTATTTGAACTTGTTTTTATTAAAAATACCCTCACGATACGAGCACAAAAAATAAAGCTCAGTTTTAATGTTTGAATGACTTTTGTTCCGTTAAACTAAACCTAAACCAACGAAGCTTTTCATTACCGCACTACGTTATTTATTCAAACGAAAACAAAAGTAATATTTTCACTATTCAACTATTTACATGAAACTATGGAAACTCTATCTTTCTCTTATTTTTATATTTCAGAGCGGTGTGTAGTGATAAAAGGCGGAAACTATCCAGCGCCGGATGCGGTCCCGCGCGCACTCGCCCCGCCCGCCCAACGCTACCGGAAGCGGAAATAAAGACACTAAGCGACACCTTCGGGCAACGACCTACGTTCAACAATACTCCTGTATATGCGTACTACTCACTTGTTACTTCAAGTTTAAACTGGTTTGTTTCTTTTTTTTTCAAGTTTTTTTAATGATTCCTGTGAAACGAAGCCTTTTTATACAGTCGATGGTTTTCCTATCTGTGAGGAGTATTTATTCTGCCACCATCATGTACTCTTCTGTTATCGTACTTGTAATTTCTTTGTTCCCAAAGTGTTGGGCGGATATGTACTGTCACATCCTTGGACGACACAAGGAATAGTTAAAAGGGATATAAGACATTGAACTCACTAATATGTTCATCGGAATTCATTACTGCATATAGGTCTCCCCAGAAACGAGGGTAAGGTAATGGCCGCAAGGCGACTCTATTCCAGCTTCATTTAATTTTATTCAATAAAAGAGTTTTCCTTAAGGGGTACCTCCCCAGTTACTTAAAAGGAAACTTATTCTTAAGGATCACGGAAGCGTCGAACATCTGGACATGTTAAAAGAATACTGTGTTAAAATATCTGACGCGTATAAGCAAAAAAATTACAAACTTTTACTGAGAACAAAGGAATGGAATAAAATAAAAGGGTCAGGGGTGACCTATTTCATTACATTAAATAGAATCTAGTTTCCAAGAAGTTGGGGGTGAAAAAATTCTGGGACAAAGTGTAAATACTCCAATTCCTGCCCTAATGTGCAGGAATAAGGCTCTTTGTGTGGCTTGACTGGACTGACAGTCCTGGGAATCTGTACTGTCCTGCAAACTTGGATGTTATGGTTCTAGCCATGAATTTGATACAGGGCATATTACAAGATCTATAGGAGCATCAGTTATTGCTTCGCTACGAAGTGCGTTTTACATTTTTAAGGTTGTCTCAAGAAGGTCAGTGACTACGACTAAGCGGCACATTGTATCATGTTTTAATAATAACTTCTAACATTAATTCCCGATATTAAGGTCTCTAATAATAGATTGTGATAATGACAGCCCTAAATAAAAATAATACGAATTCCTCATCCAGGAAAAAATTAAGCAAAACGTTATTCCCATCGTTTGAAACCACATAAATAATTGATTGTTTCCAAAAAGCAACAATCGAATCTTTTATGCATCAATAAAGCGCCATGGAGTGAATATCGAACAATATACCGCAAACAAACGCCTCGAGGAAATTACTGCACTAACACGACCAAACGGTATATTATTCGCAATATTTTTGTGCGCCCCAACAATTCCCCTTTTTTTTGGGTGGGAAATCATCAAATGACTTCTCTCGCTCTGGGTGGTATCCAGGCTCCAACAATTCCCCTTGAGATACTTTTTAAGAAAACGCCACTTTAACAACTCTCGATGGGCTTTTAATTAAATATAATTATGTTTCTTACGGCATGTCTTAAGGTCACGCCGAGGCTTAGTATTATTTTGTGTAATTACGCTGTAATGCGGGTTATATTATTATTAAATAGACTCAATCATGCCAAGTCGTGAAATCCTTGACTTTACGAAGACGTATGCCATTAATCAAGGCATTAAACAGACTAACTTGATACAAAGTACGAGCAAAAATTAATCAAAACTTGTTCACAACTCCTCGAGCGGAAACCCAGTGTCTTTGTTTTGTAGCCACGCCATTGTTACACATTAGTCGAATCTCAAGTTAATAATACCTTTTACAATCTATAATAATAATTATGTAGTGCTTAGTACAGTACCTTTATACCTGGCACTTAACTGTTTAACGATTCATGAAACCACAGTCAGCTAAATTATGTGAATAATAAAAGGCGACACCCACTCAGTGTTTTTATAGAATAGATGGAGAATCGCGATTCACGATTATTTGGATAACATAACAACATCAGTTATTAAAGATATTTGAATGTCGGAGCAAAGGGGAAAGCGCGGCGACGCGACCGGCCGCGACTGGCGCCCGACGGCGACTGCCGCCCATGCCGCCTACCCCGACAGCAGAGAACAGAAAATATGGAAAACTGTGGAAAACCCAGGAAACAAGGTACGAGGGCACGTTTATAAAATGAGTCTTTAAGGATAAAATATAGGAGGCGAAACAAGACGCGTTTTTCTCTCCGAATAATATTTAATTAAAACAAAGGTGCAGTTAGCGAGAATTTACGGAATAATGACCGTGGAAAATTTATCCACCGCTTAATTAACTGGTTTGTTACGTTTTGTTTGTTGGCTCGGCTCTGGGTTCTAAACAATATTACTTTTAATATGTTTTAATAACTAATATCAAGAACTTTTTCCTTTAGAAATGTTGGATGCGCATTTAAGGCTTTTATGTCGACTACGGATAAAGGTTCAAGAGTACCTTTCACAGACATAAACAACACAATGTTTCCCCATTCCGCTCTATTGCTCCGCGGGAGCTTTTCTCGGAACACTTTTAATAGATGCCACCGTTTATAGTTAGACGTCGCTACATTTCGAAAGCAGTTTTAAGCAATTAAACATTCTTCGGTATCAAATTCTGGTAAAATTATCAATTATAATTACCAATAAGGTTCTGAATCTGTAAATAAACACAGGCTTTCAGCTTTCGGTTTTCTGAGTAATATGAATCGGAATGTTCTTCAGAGGTCTGTAAGACGTTCCTCTCCAGACATATACAATACTTGAACATATTCTGACATTCGATGACGTGCTTTGCATTTGTAACAACCCTGAAAGACATTGAACCAAAGAATTGACCATAACTGACATCCCCGTGATCCTTGAAGAATAGAGGATAGGAATACTGGTACCATATCATAGCCGAATAATGTTTTAGATATGGCTAAATACCAGGCACGGTATTATGTTCCTATCTGCAGATTCAATTACACCTCTCACCAAGGCATGGTTGATTCAGTTGCATTTGCAGCTGTGATTTTACCAAATAACCCACAAAACATGGAAGCACAAATACATGGTTTAGTTCTCCAATTTACATTTGCAACAAGCCGTGTTTGCTATAGCAGTTATGTGGTATAATTTGAGAGCCATAATCCGGCGTTCGGTTCGACATGTCTGCAAACAAATTGGTTTGTTTGCGAACAGAACAACACGCCGAGTGTCGATGCCGTGACGTCATTGCACAGATGTACAATCAACTATGGGGATAGGGATGGCATGTTTTGCATAGAACCTATTTAGACCCCTGCTCAGGAGCCTATTCAATAATGGGAGTAATATCTGTTGCCAGTCAACATCTAATTAAGTATTTGAATAATTTTAGCTAAAGTATGGTAAACGCTCTAATAAAGTGCACATCGGAGATATTACTTAAAACCGGCCAAGTGCGTGTAGGACTACGCACAATCAAGGGTTCCGTAGTTAGGATGAATTTATCCCAAGAACAAACTTAACATTGTAGTTGAGAAACATGTTCTCCGATACATTCCAACTGCAAATGTAATTTTATTCGCATAATATTGAGAGATTCACCATGTTATTTTAAGACATAGACTTCTTATAGGTTTTTCTGTATCTATGAAAGAACCATCCTTTGTTTTTTTTTTTTTCAAACGTTTTGGAAATTAGGGGGGGGAATGGCCAATTTTTATCAACTTTCTTAAATATCTTTAAAAGTATTTAATTTAAAATGATTAAATTAAAAATTGACAAGCCCTTTCATTTGGTGTCGTTTTTCGGGGGCAAAATGGAACATTTAAAAAAAGTTTTGCAAATTTGTATGGAGTGACAAATTCGCAAAACTTTTTTTTTTATTTGCTCCCGAAAGACGACCCCATGTTCAAAATTCATTTATTTACGTTACACGTCCGTGAAGTTCATATGTGTACCAAATTTCAACGAAATTGGCTGTGACAGACGGACGGACAGCCAGTCAGCCAGACATACAGATACAAGAGTGATCCTACAATGGTTCCGTTTTTTCCTCTTAAGGTACGGAACCCTAAAAACGTAGTTACTTACAAAAGAAAGCAATATTCTATGTAGGTATATCCAGTCTTATTTACTGAGGAATTTTCTAAAATGAGCATGAGTTTTCTACATTGTAGGTAACTGGCAGCCCTACCCCGGGATGGAAGCAAATATTTACTTTCCCATCACATCTCTGTACCATTAGCGAGACCATGCAGACATAATTATTAGGCAAATACAAAGTTAGCTAAAGATGTTACTATTCTGGATTGTATCTACGCACGGTTATGTAAGATCGTCTCAACGGAGTAGCTGATGAAGCTTGTGGACAAATAGGGCGAGCAACGTCTCAGTACTATACACAGCACATCATTATAGTAGCACCTTCATTCTAACTTCAGAAATAATTTGCAACTAATCTAATGGTTAACATGGTCCCGTTATATCGCTTGGTAACCCAAGAAGTTGTTTTATATAGATACGATATAGTGCCAACATGAATGGTATACTCTTTGAGGGATGTAGATTTCCACCATAACTAACAAAGTCCAAAAATAACAAGGCCCAAACTTTTAATAACCACGTATCAAAGGGTAGTACATCAAACAGTATGTAAGCCGTGAGACAACAAAGGCGAACAACAAAAAGGCAAAATACTTAATTCTTTAACTATAAAGGGGGTCTTAAACTTTTTTAATAAGACCGCCGAATGACAGCGAGCTCCAGCCAAAAAGTTAGATTATTTACAGATTTCCAAACGGTCGGGCAAGCTCGTAAATCCCCGAGAGACTGGGAAAAGACAAATAAGTGGAAAACTTAAAAATAATTCGCTACCCTCACGGGTAGGATGATGAACTAGCCCTATCAACGGAGTTCCGTCCCCTGATTCAATTATGGCCTGTTCGGTAATGGCTGTTATTTTTCGGTAGTTTTGACGTTGTTTTTCGATTGAATGGTCCGGAAAACTGCGAATTATAGTGCTTTTAATCTGTCGCGCGCGCAATTAGCAGACACAATAGAATTTTATTGTTATCTGTCTCCAATATGAGACACCAGTATTATAAAGGTTAATATAGCTGGGGTGAGCGGTGAGGATAACGAATTATTAATTGAACTCTTTCACCGAATTTTCGCTTATAGTTTTCATTTGAATGATCGTCAATGACTTTTTCTTTTTTCTTTTAGACGTGTTAGTTACAACAAAATACAGGAATCCATCATCTACCCAACATAAAGTGCAAACAAAGTAGCAGGTAGTATTAGGGGCACGTGCGGAGTTGTGAAAGGGCACGATCAATACACATTGCTGTTTCCTGTGCAATATTTCAGTGTGCACATGTGCCGTGCATTGTAAGGTAATTTCCTTTTCACATCTGTGTTATGACGTTCAGCATTGTGAGTGAGCGAACTGAGCAGTATTTTCAAATTTTTCATTTCTGCTATCGAACATACACTATGAACTGCGAAAATCTGAAAAACCTTTGATAATGATGAGGTCAGTAGCACTTAAGAATATAAAATGAGACCGCCTGACTACAAATAGCCTGGACAGCTTGAATGCTGAAAGTCAAACAAAATTAATGCAGTTTTGTTTGCTTAACTAAACTTTAATTAATTCTTATTTCCGGCGTAAAGATACCTGATAAGTACAACTAGAAACAGAAACTCCACACACTAATCCTACACGTTCCACAACGGGCAACCATCGGCCTTGTCCATGATTTATCAGGCTTCCACGCGTCAGGTGGTGCGATTATCAAACTTAATTGTGAGGAAGACTGCATTGGCCTGTCACCATGATTAATGGCCGGCGTCCACCTGGATGTAATCAACTAGAATAACTGACGCTAATCTCACTGGTTCTACGTGTACTGGCACCTGTAATGTGTACTCGTGTCCCACTTGAGCTTTAATGAATGGGCTTTTCCTGGATAGCTCGAAAATTTGCCAGGGTTTTTCATCCCTTCTTAAGTCCAAAGCCATGGTTAAGAGTTTCCTAATTTAGAAGCCACATGAGTTCACTAAACTGACTTAATGTCAATTCAAAAGAAGAACTCATAACTGTCATTCACTTTAAATTGAGAACTCGTATCTGTCAATTTCAAACTAAATTCTAAGCTTCCATAACCGAACTGTCAATTTCATAAGAAGAGCTAAGGTAATAACCACCACATCAGCGATGCATCAGCATGTTACGTGATTACATCACATCAGGTCATAGTTGAGAATGCAATAAGCGCGGGTAGGGCTGGCGCGGCGAGCCGGCATCCCGCCAAACTGTCGCAGGCACTTGCCAACCGCGCCGGGTTCGATACCCTGCAGAGTTTGAGGGGTGCTACGGGCCTTAGTTTCGGGCTGTATAGTTTAAGATTAAACTGCGAGACTGATGTATGGGCTGTACGGATGAGTTTTAAACTCTTTGCATGTTTAAGCAAGTTCTTATCTAGCTTAGGATGTTATGCTGAAAGCATCTTTAATGGCATCTTCGTAAGTCCGGATAACATGTATACCTAACTAAAGTTTGCTGCATCAATACCAGGAAGCAGTTATGGCATTGTTAGCAGGTTTCTAATTAAATTCCAAAGATTTGAAACGTTAGATTTGCCCTCACTGCATTTAGTCGCGAGAAAAAGTACCCATATTGAGAGAGCTCACAAAATAATAATGGCGTCTTCATGACAATCAAGTCAATTCTCTACGTCATTATATGTGTCAAAAAGAAGCAGAAACGTGACCATTTTTGACGCATTTAAAATCTTTGATAAATTCCAAAACTGCTGGAGAGAGAGATTTGGTTTGAAATTTCCGGGGTATCTACAAAGATGTCGTAAGCAAACTGAAATTGTCAATAAAGGCAGCTGTAAGGAACTTACATAATTAAGATGGATCGTCTGCAGAACCGTTTTATTGCGCAGAAGTAATAATGTTGAACTGCATGAGATATGGAAGTCGTTAAATTAATCGTCTCGTTACTTACGCTTCCTGTAGTCAACTTCGTAATGAGAGATGCCTTACCTGAAGCAAAAAATAATTAAAATGAGTATAAATCGACTTAATGAGTAGGTAGAAGGATACAAAGAAAATAACAAATAATAAGAAAGCAATGAAGGAAAATTATGTAAATAACAGTTATCTTCAGTTTCACGTAAATAAATAACGGAATGCTTATTAATTTACCATAGAGAACAAAGTAATTAGTGGCGATTCTAGTAATTCTTTTGGAAGTTGTTGTGTTTCAGATGTTCTATTATCGGTTACAGCATCTTTCTTCCTTGTTGAAATCGTAGCGTTTACTTTAGAATAATTTCTAATACTTATGAATAAATTACTCAGGACCGAAGGACCAAACTTATTGTAAATAAGAGTTTTCTTGTAGATAAATACGTCTTCTTTGTGCGATAAAATTAATGTAGGTACTAGAAATCTTTAGACATTCCATATTTCAGTACACCTCTTTACCTGAAGGACTATTTGGTCCTTTTGGTGGTTGTAAAACAATGCAGGGAGTAAGGGACATATGAGGCGCAAACGGTTACTATGATTTCAGTTCATGATTCTAGATCTAACCCACCATTGATGAAATTTTTCGCAAATTAATTTAAAAAATAAATTGCTATTCCTTTCATTTTGTTTGTATGTGTATTCTAGGTATTACACTTCTGTATGAAACTGCAGATTTCTTTTTATAATCATTTGTGCTGAATACATGGTAACAGTTTGCGCGTCGATGCGCGCCCCTTACACCCTGTATAATCCTAGTGAGTTTGTTTGTTTGTCACGCTTTCACGCTAAAACGGCTGAACGGATTTGGATGAAATTTTGAACCTGGGTTACGACATCGTATAGGTACTTTTTATCTCGTTTCAGTAGGATAATTCCCGACCTCCGCACGGGTGACGCCGCGGGCAACAGCTACTATTACTATATTCTGTATATTATACCCTGCTTCAAATTAGTTGTGTGACGGAACTAACACTAGCCTTTGGCACCTAATATTACATTATCGGCGTACCTAGTAGTTCAACTTAGCGTCTCAAGCGACGAACTTAGGCTCCAAGTTATGAACCTAGGCGCCGAGGTGTGAAGTACTGTATGCTAATGTAGTCCATAACTTTAGTTTCAAGTTACTGTTTATAATTTAATGTATGAGGTAATAAAATTAAATACCATGAGACTTATAGTAGCTATTTTTAATGAGTAGTAAATGGAGGTCTTGGTATTTTATTATGTTTTTTAAGAGAACGATTACACTTGTGGTTAAATGCAAGAAATGGACATAAACCGCCCTTCGGTTTACGTATTTCAAGATGTGATTGAACACAGACAAGATGAATAGTAGTTTCAAGATCTTTTTGGAATGCAACAAACTATATCGGTCTCACTTAAATAGTTTGACAGTCTTTCGTTTCATACATATTTACATAGTGCATGCACACACACCTCTCCGGCCTATAAAGATAATAAATAAATCTGCGCAAATGATAACTGTCTTTCATTGGTTCTCAAAACTCAATAGATCTCATGACCAGTTTTGCTCCTTTTCTATGATATGGAAATGGACATTTTAAGAAATGTGCTTTTCTACCGTTTTAGGCTAGTCAAGACTGAAGCAAATAGTAATAATAGTTACTAAACGTAAGAGAAAATTTATAAATTACATATTAAGACTAGCTTAAAAGAAAACTAAGTTTGTCCTTTGACAAATTTTTCCTCAAAATGGAAAAATTACTTTCATATATTCGTACCGTTATTATAACTACGACGATAACTATAGTTATAAGTTAGTTTTTGTTTGTGTAATTTAATATTTACATGTTATTATTATGTCAGGATCGGAAGCTTGTCGTTAACTATGTATGTAATACGAGGGCATTGGGGTCTTACACGTGCTGTAGCTAGATATTAGATATTTTATCAATACATAGTAGACAAATAATAAAGGTAATTTTCATCTATTTACTTATAATAATAATAAACAGTATTAATGTTGATAGAACTTCAGTTACTATCAGTAAACTAATCATACTGAATAAACAACAAGGATCTGACAAGATCATAAATAAATATAGAATATTATGTAAAATAAAACTCGTCCAATCCGGCCCATAGGTACTGAAATAACATTACCAAAAACGAATTTAAAAAAATAAAAATATTACTGAATATTGAAAAGTTATTGCTGTTTAAAATTCACATTTTTAGTACCTACCAAAATTACCCCAAAATCATTAAAAATTAGTAAATTTTTAATAGAGGTCATAAGTTATGACTTGTAGACACCCGCTAAAAGACGGCCGCCCGCGCCTCTTGTAACAACCCGGTAAAATCACCCATTGAAAAAAGGCATTTTTTTTTACTTATTTCCTTAAAATTACCACATAAATAGACTCAATACGACACTTAACAACACCCTCCTGGACCGGACAGGTTTTTTTTTTACGTTGTATATTCTGTTCCAAAAGTATTTGGTGAAAACGGAAAATGTAAATGTGGATGCCAATAAGTGGTGTAACATAAAGTTGAAACTTTCTATTGGGAACAGACATACATGAGCAATTTTTTTCGAAAATTATTTTCTGACATTTTCCTAGTCAAGACAATTTTCTTCAACAATTTCCCGGTATTATTAGTTAGTTTGTTAAATGTAAACCAGCTGCTGACGGCTACGCCCATCAGGTTAAAAATAACGTTGCAAATGCGATGACTTACTCATTGGAAGTTATATACGGGAGCGGCTCTAGGGCTGATGCACACAAAGTAACCTTAGCAGCCGTGGGTTATGAATATGATCGACTGTGTTGCTTATAGTTACAAGGTTGAGGGATAGACCGCTACTTTTAAAGGGCACAGGGACAATTTGAAGCAGTCTAAACCTCTGCTTTTCCACCGAGTCTTGCGTGAAGCGGTCTTCGTGCTAAAATATCGTGAACAGTTGCGATCATCTACATTGCTCTGTATATATCTTCTAATAAAGCAGTTTATCAGTCTCAGCAACCTCCTGACCTTGTCCTAATTTATTTGGAGTAGGCTGCATGTCTTCTTCGATACATCTCAATTAGCCGTCATCAAATTAAGCACAAACTTTGTAGCAATATCATTTGCACACATAAATTATTTTTAAAAAACCCTCATTCAGTCAATGAATTTATCGCAAATGCAGAAAGTATCGCTTGTGTCTCAAGCCTTATTTCAGCAGGAGTGGCCATAACACATTGTGTGCGAACGCGATGCATTTGTGCGGTGACGTCAGAGCGATCGGTTTGCGGCCAGTGGACGTATACCCACACCTACCGGTGCCGACTCGGTCGGGTCGATGGCTTACTGAACCGGGCAAAAAAAATTGTGCAACAGATTAATCTTGCACACTTCCCGAGCTAAGTAGCGCCCTCATTGAATAAAAAATCGTAGCATAGCATAGAAAATATAGATAAAAGAATTGAAACGTGGAGTTTGTTACAAAGAGGATAAAGTATTTTTACGTTGTTAAAACAGGACTCAGTGTTTCGTATCCAAAATAGATAGCAAAAGTGTCAAAAACGGCCGCTTTTGGTACCTATACTTTTGCTATCATCCAAAAACGCCAACCCTACACCATTTCCTAGTCCATTCGCTGGGAACAAGAAGTGGCGCAACAAACACCCCCAAGCAGCACAGCTGTCTGCTCAGTTAGAAGAACTTGATTTCAGAATGTCATATGAAGCTTGCTCCTTACATGCTTGTTGTTACGCAGATTTCGAGAAGAGAGCTGCTTCTCATGATCGTGTTCGTAAAATACGACTTTATATAAATAAATAATATAAGTATTTTGTTATTTCACTGCTTAGAAACAGTAGTTTCCTATTTCTGTGTCACATTACCTTCACATCATGATTACCATTCATTGAAATCAGGATTAATGTTAGCAGAGTTAGCTTTTTAGACATTGTATACTCCGAACACCATACCTACGTCCCTATACCTACGTTAGACGAGTATTTTATACAAAGTGAGAGGCTGTGTGGCAGAATTCACGCCCAGCGCTCTCGGCAGCCGCTCCAGTGTGCCCCGCACAAGTACACCCCCGACCAAATGCACGCAACGCTGTGTTGCACTTTTTTTCTTTAGCAGTTCGTACGTTTGCTTGCAAATTAAATGTGCCGTATTTTTATGCTCGCGATACTTAACATAAAAGCAGTTTATTTTTCTCTTATCAATGTTGGTTATTTTGTGTTTATCAATGTAACATAATGTAATTATATTCGTCCGAAACAAATAGCAAATAAATTGAATTAGAGATACATTTGTGAATTCAAACGCAATTTCAAGGGTCGAGAACTCGAGATACAAAGAAAAATATAATTTACTAAGAGATAAATTTTAGATAAAACCTACTATGTTTCAAGGTGTATTTGCTGATCTGTCTCAGACATTAAAGTATTCTTTTGTCCTAATCTTTTTCGCAATCCTATTTTATATGAAGCCGAATGGAACGCTGTAGATAGCTTAGTAAGCCAAGATTAAATTAGCACTATTACAGTGTCGTTACTTCATTAAGATAATAAGGTAATTAAGTTTATCTCCTAAATCTTCGATGATTACTTTGAGTTGTCTTACGACGGAAAAAAACTATGTAGGTATATTATGTTGCGTGTGTTATGTATTTATGTTGTCAAGTGCCTAGTGACTGTTATCTATCACGCATTAAATTAATTCTGTTTCTGGTAAATATTAGCATAACATTAGCCCAAATTGCAATTATTGTAAAAAAAAATAACTTATCCAAATATTTAAGCTTGATATTTCTCTCTTTTTCAACAGAAGGCAACTTCTCCGTTTTGAGTGAATTTGTTGCAAGTTCGTAAAAAGTGTATTTTTATGAGGAAGCCAAAGTCTGTGAACATAAACAACTATTGAAACCTTTCACATAACATGACCTAGTTGCCGAAACACACCGTTGCACGTTATTTGCGATTTGTGGGAATGTTACCATTATACAAGCAATTAAGGAGACTCGTATGAGTCTCATATGATTCCATTTATATGACCGTAACAAATCTAAATGCAAACATGTTTAATATTTCATAATCTAAGTCGTTTAACAGGATTGAGATAACTGCCATGTTATCTGATCTAGTGGTCGTAGGAAAACCTGTTTTTGTTTTATGTAAATTTTCTTACAAATCGCTTAACTCAGACACGATGCATACGGAAGTAAAATGTCAGAATCTGCATAAGCCCGACAAAAGTAAGAATGTATTTATAACTAAAGGATTCATACATAAAAAAAATAATGAGGATAGATCGCCATCTGCGCCTTTTACGTAAATGTAACAAGAATAGAACGAGTTCCAGCATTCAACTAACGCCATTCAGAAAACTCTACGAAGATTTTCTATTTCTATTAGCTCGAGAAGGTCCCGAAGGTTACTTTTCTGGAAATACATGACAGTAGTCGTAGAGTTGTTTGTGAAGAAGCTGGTCAATGGAAGTAGGCACTATACCACCATAACTATTTGTCGCCCATCAGCAGAGTTGCTGAGATCCGGTCAGAAAGGTATGAGGGTGCCGGAGTTGGCACATCAACATATTAATTTTCAAGAAGGTGTCAGCAGCTGCGATACTTCTGGTTTGCAAATTACCGTGGGCATCGGTTACTGCTTACCACCATTTTGGCTGTTTGGTAGTTTTTCCTGAGCAAATACATGACCTTTACTAATACAGAAGCTAAAGTTCAGACAAAGCCTTCCATAAGACCACTTGAGATGTACTGCAGAGCTATCGTAACGAGGAGCACTTACATAACAATTCACTGCGACCTCACTGCACAGTGCACACTGACAGAAACGAATAACTTTTTAAACGAATAACAGTTTTACTTTCTTTTAAAACTGGCCATTTGGCTCCAAAGTTGGGCAATGTCGGTGTATTGGAGCCACGTTGATTTTCAACTGTTTATGTTTAAGAGAGCAAAGACACCATTGACATACGTTGATAAGTAAGGTCGCTTGCAACACAAATCACTTATTTAGGCGTTTAACACTAACCTTATTTAAAAGATTGTTCAGTTTCTGTCAATCGTTTGGACATGACAGCGACAGAATGATGTTATGTGTTTAGCGCTAAACGCATTTAGTGATTTGTGGTGCAAGTGAGCCTCTGTCTATTGTACCGTCCATTCAATAACATTAAACTGATAGTCTATATCCTCATAAAAGTTGTAAGACGCTAGAAGAGATTGTTAATGGTTAAACGAACTTACCTTAAGTGATGTTCGACCATAATTATACGAGACGTTACATCCTCAAGATTTAATTATTACTATGTAGTTTCACTTCTCAATGTACTAGGCGTCGCACATAATTTTTAGAGCTGTGAAAATAAAAATCAAATTATAAAATTCAACTACATCCGCCGACCGCAGCGCCATCTCCACGTAACTTCATTCATTTTTAGAGACGCTACTCTCGTTTGATGAATTGTTTGATGGGCTTTAGTTTATGGGTTCGGGAGGGACTTTAAATCTCATCGGATGTAACGTCTCGTATAATTATGGTCGAACATCACTTAAGGTAAGTTCGTTTAACCATTAATTATACTTACGACGTTACATCCTCAAGATTTAATTATTACTATGTAGATGTTTAGCGCTTTCATTCAAACGAGATTGGTTAGGGTTTTTTCGAAGAATGAACACGATAATATGAAATCATTAAATATAAATAACATTTATTGCGTAGGTACATACTTAAACCGTAATTAGGTATATAAAAATACATTAATCATAATAAACAAAAATTGCATCCTCTGCTTACCATTATCTAATGTTAGGTAGGTATTAATATTAAACAATCATTGTTTTTACCTTAAATTAACAATTATAAATTGCCTCCGCAAATGCGTTGTCCTCGTCGATTGTAATCGGACGATTATAGAATTTAGCGAAGGTTAAAGAGTTCCCTGACCAACCCGCGGTTCTTTTAATTATGTTTACTGAAACCCCCTGGCGACTAGCCGCCGAGGTTGAAGCGTGGCGGGTGCTATGAGCAGTAAAAACCCCTGTATCAATACCACTTTCAGTCAACACGTTTCTAATCCATCTACTTATGGTTGCGGTACTAGCGTTATGGATTGGTTTTTTGGTAGTAAGAATAAGTCTATCGGTTAGTGGTAAGCTCCTATAATTCTTGGTGGCTTCAATATACGCGGACAATGTTTTTGCCGGACAGATTTGTTCTCTATTACAGAAGAAGGGTATAATTAAATGAGGCGCTGATCTGTTAGGAGCCGAAGTTTTGATCAGATCATTTACATCAATAACTATCCTCGTGCTACTTACTTCAACACTAGACAGACGTATAAGCGATAGCGTCTGCACACGTTGTGCAGTTGACAATGCGAGCAGAGCTACTAATTTTTTGGATAAAGAGGCCAAGGTTTGGTTCTCATTTGGATAATAACTTGAAAGGTGATCTAATACAAGATTAGGATCCCATGTAGATTTATATCTAGGGAAGGAAGGTTTGGTTCTATAGACTCCTTTCATAAACCTTATAATTCGATCGTCTTGACTTATACATTTACCCAGTACTAAAGCAAGTGCGGAACGACAGGTGTTGAGGGTTGAATAATTTGCGCCTAAATGATATTCATTAACAAAAAATTCAAGAATATTAGGAATATTGTTATCAAAAATACTTATCGACTTTTTACTACAAAAAAGCCACCATTTTTTTAAAACTACATTATATTGTTTAAGGGTGCTGTCAGCTAACGATGATATTATTATTTTAATAGCATTATCTGGTAACGATTGTTTTATGTACGATTGCTTGATAATACTGACGACACCAGGGTAAGTCCTTTCCAAAGTGGGTGTGGGGTCCTGAAAGGTGATAAAAGCAATGAGGGACTCGGTTCCAAATAAATAACCTGGTTTTGAGAAAGAGATAAAAACAGAGGGTACCATGGCTGGCTAGGCCAATAAGGTACAACTACAATCCCAGTGGCATTATCTGTAACTATTTTTCTTAAGCATTTAAGAATCAGTGAGAACGGGGGAAACGCGTAGAAAAAATAAGGCGACCAGTCTATTGTAAACGCATCTATGTTATACGCTGAAGGATCTCGTTTCCACGATATGTATTTTTTACATTTTGAGTTCAATCGTGTGGCAAACAGATCTATTTGAGGATTTCCAAAAGTATTTGTAATTTTATCAAAAGCAGATAATGCTAAGTCCCATTCAATGTCGATATTTAATCGTCTAGATTCGTGATCTGCTTCTGTATTCTCTTTAGACTTTATATAAGAAGCAAAGACAAAGAGTTTCCTTTGCTCACACCATTGCCAGATTTCTCTAGCTATATTATTAAGGTGTGTATATTGAATTCCCCCGTACTTATTTACATAAGCTATAGCTGTAGTATTATCGATCCTAAGTAAAATCTCTTTATTATATAGATCTTTAGTGAAGCACTTTAAGCCAATAAGAGCTGCCTTCAATTCTAAAAGATTTATTTGCTCTTTAGATTCTGTGTCACTCCAAAAACCATGAGCACGCTCTCCATTACAATATATACCCCAACCTGTAAGGGATGAATCTGAGAAGATTTCAAGATCGTACCGACCACTACGTATTGGATTTTTTAATATTAAAATATTATTTTGCCACCAGGAAAACTCTGAGTTAAGACCGGGCGAAAGGTTCATGACACAATCATAATTATCTTTAGAATTACTCAAAGCTAGAAATTTTTCGCGTTCGAAACATTTCGTATACAACCAACCATAAGAAATTGCTGGGCATACCGAGCAGAGTAAACCTAGGTACTTTGCAAAATCCCTAATTGTTAAAGATCTTTTTTTAGCAATTCGTTTTGTTTGGTCGAGAATTTTTTGACGTTTTATATCTGGCAGCATTAGACACATATCTTGTGAATTTATTTCGAAACCTAGAAACTTTTGAATTTGTTTTGGTATCAAGCTACTTTTTTCTTTATTAATGATAAAGCCTAATCTCTCAAGAACTTGTACTGCTACTGCTGTGCTTTCTAGGCAACTATTAAAAGAGTTATTTATAAATAACAAATCATCTAAGTAAACAACTAGGAGTAACCCTTGGTTTCTCAGATAAGTTACCACTGGCTTCATTAATTTCGTAAAAACGAAAGGTGCTATAGACAAGCCAAAAGGGAGACACTGAAATTCAAAAGTAGAACCTTGAAATCTAAATCGCAGATATTTTTTACTACAGTTGTGAATGGGCACTAAAAAATATGCTTCCTGTAGATCGATAGTTGTCATGAAACAATCTTTACTGATTAATTTAGTAGCAGTACGAATGTCTTCCATTTTAAAGTGCTCCGGACTGATAAATTTATTTAGACATTTTAAATTTAAAATGAACCTAAACGACCCATCGCTTTTAGGAATTAAAAATATATTAGAAATAAATTGTCCAGGCACATCACAGCATTTTTTAATAGCCCCTGAAGACAATAATTTTGAGATAGACAGCTTTAAATGTTCAAGCTCTGTTTTACTAAACCTTGGGTTAGATGGCTCAAATTTTTGAAAAGGAAGCTCATCAAAAGTAATTTTTAACCCCTTGACATAGTTTAAAACTATTGGATCTTTGGTTATTGCTTGCCAGTTGCTAACGTAGTGGCGCAATCTACCCGCATGAACTATTACCTCTACTGGTTCCTGCGAGTTCTGTAGTCCATCTTCCGGGCAGGAGGGGCTCGATTCGCAGCTGGCTGCCTCCGTCCTTGCTGTGTCGAGTGTCCTTGACTGGATGTGTACCTCGGCTTCGGCCCACCCGGTTTGGTACCTCTGGTTGATTGAAACCTGGGTGGGCCTCTCCAGTTTCCCTGTTGTCTAGATGTGGAAGGAACGTTAGCATTGCTGCGCTTTATTTGAAGACCTGATTTTTCTGCTGTTTTTGTGGCCTTAATCTTTTCTCCAAGGTCAGCTCCGAACAGAAATGAATCTCTTTTTATGTCAGTTATTGTAGTGGTAAATTTTTTATCGAGTGAAGAAGTTATCAACTTTCTTCTATGTTGGGAGTTCTCGTAGTGTAAATCTAGAAATATTTTACTGACTTCTGACAGTTTTTTCAAGATTTCCACCTTTGGGTGGTCTTCTTTAATTAGAGACGAAGCCAAATTGCTAAGACCAGCAATGCCCAACCCAAGTTGGTTCTGAGCTCTTTCAAGGAGTTTATCCCGATGCTTGATGCTGTCACTTATGATGGCAGAAATTTCTAAATTAAGCTTTGGCGCTTTCGATAAAGTGAAGTTCTCGGGCGTTAAAGTTTTCTTTAAAGTGGCGTCCTTCACGTCTTTAGTTAACCCTTCTACAAGGATCCTACCCCAACGTTTAGAAATCTCCTCATTTATAGTCGGGCCTAGGACCTCTTCTTTGCCCGTTGAATCTCCTAGTGCCTCTAATATTTCAGGCGGTAAAACCTCACAATCCGCTATTGGGATCTCATTTGAGCTAGGACGAGGGTCCAGAAGGAGCAAATTAGATACGTCTGCATTATCTGTAGCATCGCCGGTACGCGGTGGACTAGCGGGCACTACAACGCCAGATCTGATTGGAATATTATCTTCTGATTCGTCTGAATACAAAGACAACCGTAGTGAGTCTGGTGTTGGCGACCTTGAGTGATAATGGTCATATTCTGTAAGTTAAAAGAAAAAGAACAACTGTTGTAGTTGACAGTGTTGTCTTTTAGTCTTTGTACGTACTCACGTTACGCCTTTCGACTGTTATATTTAACTAGCTGCTGTATGCAGTCTGTATACTGTTTAAAGTCATTGTACGTATTCCCGATACGCCACTAGACTAATTTGTTATCAGCCGTGCTCACGTCACGGAGTATAACTTAATGTAGATGCAAGAACTCCAGCAATTTACAATCGTATTTAGGACCTATATTACACTTACCAGTCGAAAATAACAAAAAGTAACGCCAAACATGCGAACATAGTCCTTATTATGAACGTGATAAGCAACAAAGTACAATTTTCAACAAAATTAAAAAGTTACCTTAAATGAAGGTAGACAGCAAAAAAAAAAAAAAAAAAAATCGCAAAACGACAGGACGAATAAAAAAGATATTTAGACAAATTCGTTCATAGTTATAATGATTCATAATTATAGGCACCAAGTATTTGGCTACGTTATTCAAATTAGGAACAACATGAAGATGTTTACGTGTAGGTACTAACCTTCTTCATCCTTACTTATTGACGATGAAACACGTAGTTTTCGCTCCAAACGCTTTATCTTTCGTCGAATTTTCGAATCACTACGTTCCCTTTTTCGTTTTCCCATAATAACACGTTTTTTCACGAAATACACACTATTTTTAACTAAATCAATATTTTTGAAAAACACGCGATGTTACGACGCCCGCACATAAAAAAGGAATGAAGTTACGTGGAGATGGCGCTGCGGTCGGCGGATGTAGTTGAATTTTATAATTTGATTTTTATTTTCACAGCTCTAAAAATTATGTGCGACGCCTAGTACATTGAGAAGTGAAACTACATAGTAATAATTAAATCTTGAGGATGTAACGTCGTAAGTATAATTACATAGGGATATTAAACCATGGATAGGTACTATGTTAACCGATTTTATTGACCCGACGAGCTGACTACGAACTTATGTAATTTATGCTCCCCTGCAAACTCACGTAGGTATTCAGCGAAAAATACCGTAAATCTGTAGTGTCTACAGCTTCCCGGTATTTTTCTAGCACTATTTTCTACTTTTTAGAGAAAAAAGCTGAAAAACTGTTGGTTCTATATGCATTACAAGCTTCACTGCTTCTTGAAACATGTGTGTTTTCGAATTAGATTTGTAAGTCGGAAATATCACGAGTGCTCGGATGCAAGTGAGCAAAGAAGAGATTCTGGTCCTTTGAGACTCAGCACCATTATGTGCAATTACTGAAAGCAAGGTATTTGATGGAACCGGCGCTACTGCAGTGTGCAATCGAGAAGAGTGCTCTGGGGAATAGGTCTAAGCGGCCATTTATTGTAAATAACATTCTATCAAACAGATTCTCAAAATCACTACAACCCCATATTAATGCTAAACCTAGCTACGAAAAACATTCCAAACCAAGTCTATTTTCCGTTTAGTCTGCAATCTCATCAACAACTGCATATTTCATAGAACCATAACGTTTTTTGCACGTAAATAAAAATACATGTAGCTCCATATTCGCGCAGACTAACAACGTAGTAATAGTGTGGAGCATAAAGCCGTATATTTGAGTGGCTCATTTTTCTGTCCGCCAGTGCATCCGGGTCTGTTATCTCTAGGGCTGGCACTAAGTGAAAATAGGGAAACTACTGGTAAGTTTGTGAAGGCTGTGAACGTCGTACTCATATTTCATGTGTTATCGCGACCATAATGGCGTAACTCGTTGCTGAAACGAGTAATAAAATCATTGTCTCCGCGTAAAATATATTTTTCTTATTAATCCATAATTATTGCGCGTGTAATAGCCTATTTGCGGTTCTTACAGGGATTTATTTGTGTATATAAATCATATGTAACAAAAACGTTCGTAACATTTCAAAACACACTTAACCCTGAAAGGTCACATTACCCAGAAATTGGGTAAAACTTTGCTACTGAATAATATATTAACTAACTATGACGGTCCGTCAGTACTATTCAGTACCTAAATAGCCCCATTTATTACAAAAGGTACTTATATTGCGACACCTAGCTCCTTTTCACAGTACATTGCCTTAATCTAGATTCTAGACTATTTCATCGTTGGACGAGCGCTCGTAAAACGCAATGGAATACAAAGTGATTCAGATTTCTGTTGCGAGGCTGCTAATTCATCTAATCTGAAATTGCTGAATAAAGCATAGTAAATTCGCTGATTCTGCTTGAGGCTTAGCATCAGATAAGGTAATGGAATTATTTTCCAGTAAATGAATTTTCGTAAAGAATATAAATTAGTGTTTATCCAGCTTCGTGTTTATTACGTGACGTCTGGCAACCAGACTGACTTTAAAATGGTGGCATTCAAATAAAGTTTCATCTTCGCCAACCCTACGTGTGCCGCTCTAGCCTCGAATTATGCAAGTGCACTGTAGTGCAGTTTAGTTATACCAGCGTAGTATAGTAGCTTCACCTGGCGTCGCTCGCGATCGATACGTCGCGACGACCGGGAAGTGCGCCCGTCTGGGGTTGGACTAACTTTTAGTTTAATTGTCTGCTGATATATGAATTTACGTGACGTTATGACGGTGAGGGAGGAAATGTTCAGTAATGTTTTTGTACAACTGCCTGGACTGAAAGTGGACCTCAATATGAATTAGGTGTTGATGGAATGTTCTACAACGTTTAATCCGTCGCAGTGACCGTTTTACGACGACAGTAAAGTTATAAATAAAGCCGTATATTTACTGAAAGCGTTACCGTTCCTATTGACAAATTTGTCATTCAACGAACAGATTCTAATTTTTCTAGAACACGTTCCACCACACGGTACCATGTGTGCCCATCAATTGTCACTAAAAGGGCCATATATTGCCCCATAACATTGACGCCATCAAAGTCACGAGGTGTGAACGATCTCGATCAATTTTCCCACCGCTAACAAGGCCCCCATGGCCGGCAGGTTAAATCGATAACACCATCGAGCAGCATACATCGAGCAGTTAATCGATTTATATACGAGTAGGAATCATTTTGTTCTGTCGCGATTCGAGAGGCATTCGATTTGAACTTGTGTGCTTCCACGTATTAGTTTGTTTTGGATTTCATTGGACTGCAACACAAACAAGAGATAGATCTGTTTGTTTTGTTGAATAGGATTCTGGGTATTCCGTCATCAGTTGATAGTTTTCATTGCTAAACACATTCGAAAAGGAAAACTCATGAAAATCATTGTCTTTCCGGTAATTGTTGATATTATTTATTACATTCGTTCTGAAAGCTGGTCCATACCAACGTCAAAACAGTGTAAAAAACTAAATCAGCAGAAAATTCAATCAACAGATCAACCTTAATCTTTTCCATGGAAAACTCTAGATACCGTTAACAACAATAAATGCAGTCTAGATTAAATCCTAACTAACGAGGCTGTTAGGTATGATCATCAAATTGAGCGCGCTGATCAAATTGCTGCGCGTGATCAGTTTGAACCGCAGCCAATCGTGGTCAAGGTCCTGCGATCAGTCGAGTGACTGCTCCGTTAGGTGAAGCAGTTACTTGTCAAGTGTTATATACAGCTATTGTATTAGTTAAAACTACAGTAATGTGTGGTAATCAAAAAAACATATGCTTGGATTTACATTAATGCAATTTGTGTAAGAAAATAACGGACATCTGTGTTCTTAAAACTAAAACACAAATATTTTCTGCAAGCTATGCTGCTACGCTATGCTGGTCCTTTCTGACTACCAATAGGAGAACAGAATGGAATAGTAGCTTAGCTCTTGAAGCCTTTATTACGTATATACACCATACTTATGGATTACAGATATAAATGTAGATATTTAACATAGGGTGACACAATGAGCGGTTTTCTCGCTAAAAGCACAACATGAAGGTGAAGAAATTACCACAAAATTATTAGGACATTGTGACGTGATCTATCTTTTTGGTATACTCCGTTGTCTTGTCCGTCAGTAGTCTACGGTAAACGATGTCGTGAGAATGAGGCTCAAATAGTATCTTTGTCTTAACTAAAACACCCAGGCAGGTCAACCATCCAATCAAAACAAAAGACAATCCAATAATCAGATGCTCACCAAATAAAGAGTTAACCTAAAAAGGCGAGGCAGCCAGTTATAATAAGTGAATAAAGTCATCAAAAGTGCCAAAAACTGGTTATCATTGAGTGGTTCACATCAGATTGGGGTGACCGTGTTTGTACAATATTCGGACAATGACGTGACGACGGAAAACTGCGCAGCAGCACCGAACGGAACGATGTGCGAAAATGATCACGTTACATTAGGATGAGTAGGTGATGTTGGGTTTGTGGGGATGTCATTAAATTCGGATTAATATTTGTTTTACTCATATGTGATTTCCTCAGAAACAACTGCGCACAACATTTTACGTATTTTGTTAAGAGTAGAAATTAGAAGAAGGATATTCAGAAGAAGAGATAAAAGAGGTTGGTTATCTAAGGTAGGTTAGCAACCCCTTTTAAACTATTGCCAGATGAACTTCTGCCTTCTCGAACGATATGGAACTTAACTTAAGCAAAGAAACTATTATATTCTAGGAAATTAAAGTCCCAAAATTAATAAAACAACTAACAAAATACCTGAGAAAACCTAAGGTAACATATTTTTTCAATTTATCAATTTCTCCACACAATAAACCAATTTTGCCACGCGAGACTTTTTTCTAGGATAAAGGTACGATAAATAACGCGGACACAAACCAATTCCTCATTTAATAGGTAAAGGGACAAAAGCCTAGACTAGACCTGTGAGAGGTTTTGTGGCAAAAGATAAATAAAAAGGTATATATAAAAATACATTAAAGTTTCTTTGTGACCCAAAGGACCAATCTGGCCTTGCTTAATCTTCGGCATGATTGGGTGTATAAAGAAAATTGTCTAACTAAGGAAACCTAAACTTCGCGGCCTGAAGTTTTCAAAAGCAGTGAGAGTACCAAATCAGGGACTCATTGTATGAGTGTCGTGTGAGTAAGGACTTTGCCCTGCAGCGAGACAGTCACAGGCTGATATTACAGTCGAGCCCCCTGCATCTGCTGCCCCCCACTGTAACGAGGCGTGAAGCAAACGATGATGAATGATTTAATAAATTCGCTCCAGTCGTATAAATCACTCGCACTAAAGACTACGAACTACACGGGCGACGGTAACACGCGGAACCGCCACGGTTTTCAACATTAATGTAATTGTTATTGTTTTGCGTTAAAACTATTAAAGAAGGACGTCAAACTACGAGGTTGAAGCGTTTATTAGGTCTTAAATTTTATTACTCGAAGCGATAGCTACGTGGTTTTAAACAGAATTCATAAACATGCAGTTTTAAGATGATGTCATATAAACGAACCTTAATTTAGATAACGAGTTGTGCATAAATAATCGAGAGTTTGTGACATAAGATAACAAAGTGACAAACACAAAATTCAAATTACCTACTTGTGTGATCGAAAGAAAAACCAAATAAAGAAAGACTATTTTTAATTTAACTGTAAATCAGCAGATACGTTGTTGTTCTATGATGCGTTGATGACGCAATAACAAAAGTTAATTAATTTCCACATCAAGATCCAATAAATAATTAAATAGTCATTAGGGTCAGCGGTTTAAAACCATGAACGACGTAATTAATTCATGATATAAATTGATTATGTAGATATCAATGACCGCGGGGGACACGGGTTTGCGGTGCAGGTCGCAATGCGATCCCGCGTGTTTTCAACAAGTACGAGTAAGACGCAAAACAAACAAGTGTATAAGAACGTATTGAATTATTTCTTTCTTCGTTTTTCCTTTGTTTTATTTGTTAAATATTTTGAGTCTCAGATGCTGAATTAATCGGCTCTTGGGAACACTTTTCTTGTCGTTACAATTTAATTGAAGTGATTCTCTTATAACTTGTACTATAGATACATGGGTATTGACCGGATTACTGTTTTATAGTTTTCTATAAGATTCCTGGGAACAGTTTTACCTCAACTCAAAATCAAAGCATTTATTTCAATTAAACCATTTACAGGCACTTTTGAATTGTCAAGGGGTCGGTCAGTCAAAAATATGAAGCTAGTTGCCCATTCCAAATCGTAGTAGGTACCTATGGAGAAGAACGGGCAAGAAACTCCACGGACACCTTTTTAAATAAAAAAAAATTGATACAAAAAATTGGTTACATCATTCATTTTGAAATTATGCATGTGAGAACAATGTAATAAGACGTGCACGTTCGTGAAAGCGTCCGTAATAAAAAAGAAGAAAAAAAGAATCATTTAAAAATAAATTAAAATAAGCCATGGCAGCTAAGAGATGACCAGTCCCAACTGACGGCGCCCGTTCTCGAACATGACGCATGGATCAGCACCATTCAGCTCAACCATTTTGAAGGGAGCTAAATGATCCAACACACACGCCACCATCAGCGAGACATTTGAGTGAGCATGACATACTCATAGCCGCCAGGGCACATTCAAGTCAATGAAATACTACATATTACCCGGTAAATGGTAGCTCTTTAGTACATAGTACTCACACCTGTGCTATGCAATTATATAACACAAAGGAAATTGAGTTTATACAATAGAAAAATGGTCTTACAATCTTCAGCAGCTCCAACAGTATTTTCAAAATTTTAATCAGTGTGTATGTCAATTAGTTGTGGAGCAGGACCAGCAATGAGCCAAGCATTTTTATCAGTGATGTAATCCCCCAACTTACTCGTATAATATGCCTGCCTACTATGCTAACCTATCTAACAGAATATGAATTACAAAGAAGCGACATGTTAGGTTAATGAATTAATTCATGTATTTATTAGCAATTTAAATGCGGTGACATACGGCGACCTAATTATTAAAATGAAGGGAACAAACAATTAAACAGAATAACGTATGAGTCACACAAGCGTTCTTGCTTAATTTTTAACTAACTTTGGAAGTTTTTTTTAACTGTTGGATATTATGTCAAGTTTATTATAAATACTAAGCGCTACTGCTGAGCGTGAGGTTATTGGGTTTTTTCATCAGGAATTTCTCAGTAGCAGTCCGGTGTCTGGATTTGTGTTGGCAATAGGCTCGCCCCCTATCATATGGGACTTAAACATAACTGGCGAAATGTGGGTGTACTATAGGTACACCTCTGCCTAACCCTCCGGGTATTACAGGCGTGATGTTAAATTCATTATAAATATCTGAATTACAGGTGTGCTCATTCTTCCCCAATCTCTAAATTATTTTGTCGGGCCATGTTATGCTGTCCACTTTGTTTGGTCTCCAGCTACTTCGCATCATTGGCTCTACCATAAAATATATGTCCCATGTCTACAAAGCCTACAGTAGCCTGAGTAATTTTGATTTACCAGCTCCTTTATTCATTTCATGGCTTCTATATTGAAATCAGATAATTACATTCCCATCTTCCAAGTGATTACTACACTATTTTTAGTACAACAAACAAAACAAATTCCATGCTTGTTGAACTGTACTACAGTTACGAGCGATAGAAAGAGACAATCACAGAAGAGGGCAGGATTCATAGACCGAAGTTTGACTTTACTATATACATCATGTTCATATTTGTATGAAACTCTTGCTCACATTCACTCAAACGAACATGCATGTTATACTATGGCGGCATCTTCATCACCAATGCGACTTATTCATTAAAGACTTGACGTTACAAAAGATCCTGACGTCACTCAAATCCTGTATCGCGCAATTAGAGTTTACCGCGCGAATGACATATATATGACTATCCGACATCAATCGTTGGGCAGTTGCCCGCCAGACAAGACATTTCTTAATAACCGACGTAATATTCTATCCAGTGGGGTTCAGAATCATGTACTGAATCCATGGTAACAGTTTTCGCGTCGATGTCCCTTCCACCCTGTATGTATTGATGACGCTCAACACATCCCGACTTTTTGTAATACTTGATTAACCATATTTACAACCTTAATGCTCTCGCAAACAGGTGCGACGCGAGAGTACGACGCTATTCTGGTAGAAAAATTTATATGAAGTTTTCATAAAAATCGTTCTATTCGAATCGCGTCGCGCCTATCTGGAGGGGACTTTACTTTACACAGATTAATTTTCTCGTACCGCTTCCATGTAACAAATGTAACAATGTGTATTACTTTTATCTCCATAGCACCAGGAAGTGGCTAATGTCTAGTCTCTGGCGAAATAAACGCAGTTCAGTGCGTTTCACAGTTCAGTGGGCCAGCAGCCGCGACACTGACATTGTATCGAAAACCAGGAAAATACATTTAGTAGGAAAAGCTCGAAAGCCGAGCGAGTTCATGTAATATGTACTGCATATCATGGGCAATTAAGTGTACTGACGTAGGGGCTCTAAAGTAATACAGTTCCTAGAGTTACATTTATATGTACACACATTACATTATGTTACACAGGGACTCCTAGTGTGGGCTCCAGGGAATTTATAAAAATCTAGCACCTAAGGCTCCTATGTACTCTGTTACTAGTTTTTTAATATGTACAATATTTAAAAAAACTGTGTTTTTTCTGAATTGAATACAGTATTTTTATTATTTTTTCATGTATTATGTGTATTGTACATAATTAATTTAAAAACGTAATGAAAACGTGTTCCATTTTCTCGAATATTTTCAATTAAATGACAAAATCTTTTTTAGTAAGTTAGAATATTGGTTAACATTTCGCAATATATTAAAGATATGAAGAAAGGTATGAAGAAACGTCATAGATCGAGATAAAAACGTAGCGGTTTATTTATAAACGTTGCTTAAAGTTAAGTGACGTTAAAACGTCAAATATGTATGGTTAGTCGCTTATCATAATTTAACTTTGGGCAACGTTTATAAATAAACCGCTTAAATCATATTAGAACAAAAGATTTCAGTTATTGTCATTGTTCAATTTAATTTTTCTTTAAAAGTAACATAACTTAGATATTTACAGTGCAAGCATACTAAATCACACATGACATTAACAAAAACTTAAGTACCTACGTATGAAAATTGTGAGGGTACATCGTTAAAACCGGGCGTGGTGTGGGCAGACTATGGTAAATAAGGTCATTAATATTAGAGACTCGCTCGGGAGCGGTCGTGTCTAGGGCCTGCTGCCGAGCTGATTAGCATTCACAAAAAACGTTCAGAATACTAATAACAACTAAACAAACTTAGTTACTTCAGATTCAGTGAACAGTACGAGTATCATACTTGTTTTAATGATTTATTTTAAAGGATTACTAATGTAAAATAATTAAATTTACATGACTTTTGGCCTCAATATACTGATTTATTTCATGAAGAATGCGTTACTGGCAATACATAAAAATTAGTCGGAGCTTACGTCACTTCTTGATAAAGGTAAGTTAGTAGCAGATTTAACTTCTAGATCAATGTGTAAAGAACTGTCATCGATCTTATTGTCAGATAAGGCAAAAGTTTAATCCAGTATCAGTCAGTCACTCTGACCGCCAAAAGCCTAAAAAGATTGATACGTTTACGATATCATCTTCCTATGACTCATTTTTAATAAGATTAACTTTTTAATCATCGTTATTATTACCCTATATCCCTTAACAATAATTAGTCATAGATATTGGGTAATATTATACCAAATTTCTGATTAACTACAAAGGGTTACAATCAATAGAGGCCTAAAACTATTGAAACAGAATTGCAATGTAAATCAAGTGCTGGCCAAAGATTCCATGTTCTTTCCTTCTGTTTGTGGGCAGAGGCTTCTGCCTCCACAGAGCAATTTAATTTAGGGTCTAAGACGAATTCAGAATCTTTCAACATTAATACCAAAAGTAGAAGCGTTTTTGTAGCTTTATAATTTCAGGTGACAATCTCATGATTGTACGTTTCATAATATTAAAACTAGAGTGCGCTACCGTACCTGCAATGTATTGAAATGTTTACTCAATTGTGCTTAGTAATTGGTATTGACTATAGAAGTATCGAACTATTGTGTTTTGTTTCGGTAGATACACAGTTTTTTTGGCACCAGTAGTGAACGATTCAGCTTTGTTATTTATTCAGCTATTAGCTTTGTTATGTGAATTGTGTAACAAATTGAATTTTTGAATATCGTTCATGCATTGGTGTATAAGTAATATACGGTATCGTTGCAATGTTATAAGAAGGTTATATCACTGTAAAGTCGGTCTTGCAATTTGCTTCAATAAAATATGTCCTGTGCTGCAATAAAAGTGTGATTTGCATGAGAGCAAATATATAAATAAATGTATTATACAGGGTGTTTGGCGCATGGACCGACACAATTTTTTCAGGGATTTGGGAGGTCATTAGCTAGGTTCTACCCATACACCCTTTGTCCCAAATGTCACGGTTGGTTACATATGATTATTTTTTTAAAATGAAAAAAATTCCCAAAATGTGTCCTTTAATTTGAAATAACTTTTTTGTTTGTGGGTGTAGTGGCACAAAACAAATTTTGTTGCATTCTCCAAAGTCCTTTAAATCTAAAAACATCTTTGTTTTATACAACTGGTTTCAAGAAAATTCCTTACAAGCTTCCAAAGTTAATTTTTGTATTTAATGAATGAAATTTTACAACTTCTAAATTAATTATAAAAAAAACTAAAAGCTATTTTGAACTTAGCTAGAACCTAGTTAATGACCTCCCAAATCCCTGAAAAAATTGTGTCGGTCCATGCGCCAAACACCCTGTATAGTACATAATTTGTATACCACTGACGTTAAAAAGCTAAGTATTTAACTCGTGTGTACCATGACTTACGGTTGCCAAACATGGGCTTTAACTAAGCAAAACGCTAAGACACTACAAACATGCCAACACAACATGGAAAGAAGTATGATTAATGTTACGAGAAAGGACAAATTAAGCCTTAAATATATCCAAGGGAAAACAAAAATAGCGGATGTATCATACAAGATAAAAAAAAAGCTTAAATGGAAATGGGCGGGCCAGCTAATCAGAGACAACAAGGAGAAATGGGCTAAATTAGTAGCCGAATGGTACCCAAGAGAAAGCAAAATAAAGAGAGGACGCCCGATAAGAAGGTGGGACGCCGATATCTTAAGGCGACCAATGTGGAAGAGGAAAATCCGTGACCGGGAACTGTGAAAGAATATGGGGGAGGCCTATGCTAAAGCAAAACAATCTTCTGAAACCGATGTCTGAAGAATTAACTAAATAATATATGTAATTAGATTGTAAGATTGTTAATAAAGGATAATATTATATAATTGTTGGTTTGAATACAACACTGCTCTACATGTGGAAAATTAATAAATCTATTAGTGAGATGATTCGTAGTTAAATCCTTTAATTGAAAGTTATGTTTCATTGCAGTATTGTTGAAAACAATCAGTAAATAATTTATTTTTACCATAAGAATAATAACGCACTTGTGCATAATTATCTTATTGGCATTAATAAATTATAAGAAATATACTTGGTGAAAAAGAAAGTGGTAATATTTCAAACCGAACTCACGAACGATAACAAGATAATAATACATTTATCCTCATTTCTACAGTCATCATGACCAAAAATAATTTAAAAATAACATACCTACCTATAAAGTTTACTTACACAGTTGCTAAAAAACATCACACCCCAAATACCAAGTGAGTATTAAACTAAAACGCAAAACATTGCAATCAGTAGTTGTTATCAAGACAACAGTGAAACGTAAGAAGGAAGTGATAACAGGTGCGAGTACGACTATACGAGTGCATGATAAAGATTACACCGAATGATGGATACGTCATTGGACACATTCATACAAACAAACGAACCACAATGCATATAGTACTCAACGACCATTTCAACCAAAGAACCAAACTCACGGTGTAATATTATACCATGAACGCATGCGATTGCAGCTTAAGTAGAAATAGGAAACAAACGAATGGCGCATGCAGTTCCAAACATGTGCTATAGAAGCAAAACGCAAAATCTTTCAATACCTTGTTATCTCATCATCATCAGCCTCATGCCCTTATCAGGTACAGCATATCTTTTCTTTTATCATCTCTATTAACCGTCACCTCTGAAGTCACCCCTTTGTAGTCATAATATCATCTTTCACACAATCCATTTATCGTTTCTTCGGTCTTCCCCTACGTGTAAAGCCATCCAAATTCATTTTCAAAACCTTCTTCGCAACATATTTGTCATTTATGCCATCACGAGCGAATACCATGTCAGCCGATTTCCATACAACTTCTGTCATCGACGCCACATTCAGACTTCCACTTACACACTCACTTCTTTATCTTGTATAATATTATAAAAGTTTTGTCTATCTGCATTATTTATATTTTTCTTCTTATGTCTCTTGCAATCTAAAGGTTTACTCCTGTATTCATTAGGTAACTTCCCATTCATTAATTTTATCTTTGTAAACAATAGACCTTCTGTACTTTCCTGACAAATAAGTAAATCTTTTATATTTCTTTTCCTAATCAGTAATATTAATGGATCATTTTTTATCAGCTGTACAAATATAGATTTTCCGGTGTATGTTGATTTTCATCGCTGTGTACTGTATCATCTGTAGGTATATAGTTACAATGTATGTTTATAATAAAATGTAATTGCTTTAATCTATGTGATTATGGATGGACAGAAACATATGAGATCATCACTGCTTTGTGTGGGATACTGGTTTACTAACTTAGGCATCATCATCGTGAGACATTTATATATTACCTACCTAGTCTAGAATATTTGCTATTTCTCTCTTACTTCCTTTCTATAGCTTTAATAGACACATGGTGACAACTCTAATCTGTATCTTTCAATATCATAATTATTTGATACTGCAGGAACGTCAAATAATTAAAGCGGTATTGTCCACTGCCGCCGGGATCCCGGCACCCGAATTTTCGAGTATTTCGGTGCGACCGCTAAAACTCGGGCCGAGACTGGGACGGGCCGACGCGACGTGCCGGCAATACAAAACACGTTTAATCTTGTCCATACACCGCCGTTCACCCGGCTTTTGATTTTGACAATCATAATAACATACTGAACCGGTCGCCGTGGACTAACAATCGCCGTCACCGGACGTCACGTGCGTTACCAATAATCTCTTTTCTCGTTGACGTCCCAGTGACGGCTACGGTGGACAAACACCGGTAGGTTTATTTCTTTAATAGTACTTCTAAAATTTTCGGAGACAACAGACTATATTCACAGTCAAATTTGACATTTCTAATAATGAATGACACACGCTTGTTATATATCTTTGAATACACTAACTCATATTATGTGAATATCATTTCAATCGAACGTTTCCTACGATTCTTTCGTGTCTTTATTTTAATTGTCATCGTCATAATGTATGTATTTTATAAATTTCTTCATTGTTACCTTAGTCACTCCAATGGATTGTTGTCATAACTTACCTGCAAACAAAAAACAAATATTATTAGTATATTGGACAATTAAAACATTCTGACAGATAATTTATTAACAAAACCAATAAAATCTTTAAAAAAAATTACAATGCTAGAAAAAAAAGTATTAAGACTCCCAATATTGAATAGCGCGAACAAGAGACGTAAGTTGTCTGAATTACTAACGCAATTATATTATATAAAAAGTGACTTTAATATACTTTACAATACGGTCAAGGACTATACGTACATGACTACATAATTGCTTTTAAAAATGCCAATAAAACTAAGAATAGCCACAAGAATAAGTATTATAAATATAATTCCAAAAGCAAATTGTAAAATCAGTGAATTAGAATATTTTCACTGAAATCAGACTTTTTAAATTTTACATTTTTACATTAAAAATGTTTTAAACTAACTTTTACATTTTACATTTTTACATTAATATGGACTAGACTGTAAATACCCATGACTGCGATTGCAAAATCAAAGCACAAAAAAGGTATCCATTGCACTTTTGTCCCAAATTCGAAATAAAAAAAAAATTCATCAGTTCATTAACCGTTCAGTTCAAAGACTTCTTGAACCTGAATCGAACCGATGAAAAACGATAGAAAAATCAACTCATCGATAATTGCATCAACTGAACTTAGACTAGACGAAGTGTGGGACAAAATGAAAAATACATTCTCATTATCACTCATTCAAAAGTAATGATGGATTTTGGAGCAGTTTTTGATTTGAATGAAGGCCTAACATTTTCTTTCTAAGACGCTAATCATCGTTTAATCGATGTTATATTGTTGCTTATTCCTAGGTAAGTTAAAATTGCCTTTTATGATTTGATCAAATAACATCCTCTCTTCTTGTCCATTCAACTGTGTAAAACATTTCCATCTTTAGTCTATTTTCCGTTATGTTATCTTAATTAATTAGAAACATGTTATATCACAGCTTTTCATCTCACTATGTAGATACCTAGGTACTTGTAAACAGTTGCATCTCTCTCTAGAGGACCGTATCTTCATCAGCTTAGCACGTAGGTATGTGTACGAGAAAATTAATGACATTAAATGGATTTCGGGTCTAGAATTTACTGGAAGATGCTGGTGTAGAATTAGAACATTTTATTTAGTTATTTAGAGGCATCATGATGGAAACCTTATTAGGAGTGGGTATGAGAATACATATCAATTTGTCAATAATGACGATGATGATGTAAACTAGACCTTACATTCTTATTTGATTCAGTTAATATCATCTATTTCACTTAGTGAGTTCATAAATACCAACAAGTATATTAATCATTAATCTATTGAAATCTACGATGGAGCTGCAATCTGTAGTGTCAATAATTTATTAGCGAACGTTCCCTTACCGTTATCACAGCTGTAATAATATGTAGTAGCCATACCAGTTTCTGTACTAGCTAATAACGAAACTGTTGCTACGACAAGTTTTATTTCAACAACAAACTAGTTTCAGACAAATGTCGCATTCATTTCTTCTGTCACAAACAAGGACCTTCAGAAAATTATTCGAAATGTTTCTAGGGCCTTTCTAGTACTTATAGATCAAGGTGCTGAGAGTAACGAGGGAAACTTTAAAATGGATTACCTAGACGAAGTTATAATCAATAGGCCGCCTAATGAAGGGTAGCATAAAATACGACCTGTGTAATTAACGAAGTAGTAGTTTGTAATGCAGAGTCGGATAATCTAGAATAGATTTTGAAATTAAAAGCAAAAAGGCTTTTAATTTCAAAATCTATTCTATATCTATAAAACATGATCCTTGGTATTCAAGTTCTTGGTGTTAATTTAATGATTAATATCAATACTAAAATCAATATTATATCAAATAACAAAACAATTGCCGATCAAACACTATCTTGCACTGTATCAATATAAAAAAGAAACAAGCCACTTACTCAATGGATACTCTCCGGTCTATAACCAGTATCCATTGAATTTCTCGACTGGTAAGTCTGGCAGTCATAAATCCAGATTCAATCTCGCACTATTGCGGTAAGTCCACTCCTGCCTTACAACGTAGCCAATGTTATGTACAGACAGTACTGTCTGTACATAACTCCTCAAAAGATAAATGGAATATAATTAAGATCAAAGAACTGGTTACACAAAGCAGTTTCAAAGGAGTTGCTAAGTGCAATTAATTCACAACAACTTGCAACTTTGTCATATCTTACGATACGATAGGAAAGATGGTGAAGTTAGATGTTTTGACTTGATGCTGCAATATTGATTATTTCTGTAGCCTTGTAGCATGACTCTTTGTATGAACTTTAGTTTCTAGAGCGCTTGGGACAGAACTTCAGAAATAAATAATTAACTCAAAATTTATGCAACTTTAAAATTCTGGCACTGAAAAGAACTGATGATCAGGATTCTCTATCTGGCGTAAGGACCGAGATCATGAAGCCACGATATAACTTTGTGAATGAAGATTTTAACAAATTTTTGAGAGAGTATTATATTATTATACTCGTATTTGTACTAAAGTAACAACTCAAAGTATGGAACAACATAACAGTTATTAATTATTACATTAAATTTCCAACATAACAGGCAACAACACAAATACAGTGAAAATACTATAATAGTTAAAACACAAAGGGGGCGGCACAAAGAGTGATCAATAAACGATTGTGCAATCATAGCGCAGTTAGTTGCGCAACCATGACGCTCGTTGTACTAGGAGCTCATGTCAACGCGGTGATATCACGCAGTTTATCTTCGTGCACGGTTATTTGCGATCATCAAGGTAAACTAGTGTGAATGTAGAGCTGGTGGTATCCAAAGGTTGAGTCAACTTGAATTATTAACGTAAGCCGGTGAAATTCAAAGTAAGAGTCAAAAGTGTAATAAAGCTTGCGAATCGACGTATTTTTTACAGCCACACACACAACTACTGCTGATGTGGGCTCAGGAACTCAGGATGTATATACATGTTTATAATTTAGGTCTTTAAAAAACTCTCTTATCTATTGTAATGATGTGCTATTTGTATGGTATTTTGTTTGCGGCTTCCAAATATGCTTAGACTTCACTGACTTGTATCGAGTTGTCTAGATCATCGATGGTTAGATAGAGTACGTGTTTGGCTTAGTTTCCAGTTAAATATTACAATTAATCAATAACAGTATCAAGTCGTTAACCGATCTACCGCAACCGATCACTTAACACATTGTTCTGCCAACTAACGGTTTTAAAATAACGCGCACGGAAGTTTATCGTCAGGTTGCCAAAAACCTGGCAATGGCTGCTGTATGGCATTACTGTCCTACTGGCTACGCTTCCTGTTTAAACGCGTCATTGATGGGACGAAAATACCGCAGTTCAACGACCGACCTACAATCAGTGTGATTACCTGTAACTACACATGTCACTGAAATAGTAGTGACAATGTTAATGAACTGTATCAATTGTAGAAATTGGTTTGTGAAGTCTGTTTTTGACGTCGACATATTATATAAACGTATTTTTCTGTTTCGATTCAAGGTGATTCCTACTGTCGTCTCAGGAAAATCCCAGACGTGAATTGGATGACGAAGAAGGAAACTTGGTTGAGGTTCGCAGTAGACATCATTTCTTCTCACCGCAGGAAACGTTCTGGTTCCATTTCCCGCATTTCCTTACAGCCGTGCACTGAATGAAACGGGAACCCACAAGGGAACACAAAAGCGTAAACACATTGACACACGATAAGAATCTGTGAAAAATACTAGTAACACGGTGTCTTCGCTTCGTGCATTACTCTCGTCCCTTGGGGCTGAGCCATATAACGTGGCATCTACGTCGCGCAAACTGTTTTACCGATCCGTCACGTCACTCTTTCCTATTAGATGGCACGTCGCATATCAAAATGTCACAACTTCCACTTGTTTACGACACGTAATTTATTGACGATCCCTTAAGAGGAAATTTGGTATCAGCCGTGTTTGCTGTAACTGAGTATGTACAAAATTTTGTAGAGCAATATTTGCCATAATCCGATGAGCAGTATTCGCAAAGGATTTGAGATCAAGACGAGATATTATGAGAAGTTGTCAACGTGTCAATCTTAGTAATACTCCACGTTCTGTTATTACATATATCCTGTCTCTCATCGTCCTAATGATAGATGAAGCTGACAGTGATTGGTCAGCTTTCAGTTACGATTCAAAATACGACTAAATAACCCTTTCCATGGCAGTAATAGCGAGGATAAAATACAGAAGGGAACTATAATTTCGCGTAGTATTCACCACATCATTAGGGATGGCCCACACCTCATAATCGCAACGCCAAGGTAGGTATACAACCAGTGTTGCCGTATCATTAGTGAGTGAAACCGAAGCAAAGCAAAAGCGCCGGTCGTTGGGCGACACTGCCAACATATCATTGCTGCCAACTGTGTAATCACGATATCGTGATTTTCAAATCGTCGGATTAATTCCTACGTGTGTTACAATATGCACATCGTTCATGATTAGGGATCGGAAGATAGATACGGATATTTGTACCTAGATTTGTTCGAAAAATTAATATGTGCACCAAAAACACTCATGATATCCGACATTCCTTTAAACTTCTCGCACACAATAATTTGTAAAACGTTGATGAAGCCAAAATCATGAAAATCGTTGTGTAACAAAATAACCGATAAACAAAGTGACCGACGCCTTAAATTCCGTCGCAGTCTCGCAGTATCATTTCTTTATTAGGACATCTATTTTTATACAAAGTACTTAATGTAATCCCACTTGACTTTCAAAAACTGCTACTATCCGATAGTGATAACGAAACAAAACAAATACCACGTAGACCTTATCTGGTGACCATCAAATACTTCAAGAGTTGTAAGTAAAACAAACGCAATCCGCAGTATTTGTGTGCTCAAACAAGTTGGAGTAGCGTCAACGGACTGCCAAGGCAGCCATTAAAGGCCGTCGAACTAACTTATCTCGTTGGACAGCCTTATATGTATTGAGTTTTTATCTGTTTACGTACTTTTAAAGTTATTTAAACTGTGTATTTGTTTTTCTGGTTGCTGCTTCCTTCGTGTGTAACGAGTAACGATCCATTTGTTCATTAAACAATAAGGGGAGAGGCTAGTTGATTGGAGATAGGGGTAGCAATTTATGGGGTTAATTTATTTACAACTGGGCATGAGCCTATGTATTTCTATGAAATTGATTTTATTATGCAACGAAACTAAACTAAAACCCAGGTAAAAGAAAATCCAAGTGAATTTCTTGTTGATTTAAATTTAATCCACACCGATACACGCAATTATGAAACTACACAATTTCTTTTCTAACCCATCTAAATATTGAAACCTATCAATCAGCCATCACTCAACAGGCTTAAAAGACAATTTCGTCTAACATTTACAGGCAAAATTAAAGTTGGAAGACTTTCTAAAAGTATGAGCGAGAGCACTTGTTGCGTAAGTGCATGATCCTTTCTAACTTATGTGAAAGTGCTGGATGCTGCTCAGTTGCTCAGTCATCTGCAGCTGAAGCGCATTCAAGATGAGAATCATGGCGGTGACATAAGGGGACAAAAACAGGATTGAATTATGACTACAGAATATGTCGACAAGATAAATAAAGTTTTATTATAAAAGGCTCGGAAGACCTTCACAAAATCACAATGTTTTTTTTATATACAGGCTAAGCGAAACGTCTGTAACTATGTGTACATTGTGCAAATAACTAAAGCAATGAGTTATTCATTATTGTTATCACAAAATGTATTGAAATACATAAAAACTGAAGGTTACTGATGACATCCGCTGGGCTATGGACCACAAATCTCTCACCCTTCTTGTACTTCTGGACTTTAGCAATGCCTTTAACTCTGTTGATTTTGACATCCTTCTAGGAATCCTTAAATCCTTAAATTTCTCTATTTCCACTATTTCTTGGTTCGACTCCTATCTTAAGGCCCGCTCGCAGCGGGTTCGTCTCAATGAGTTTTCTTCTGATTGGTGCTCTCTTACCGCAGGTGTACCTCAGGGTGGCGTTCTCTCTCCTCTTCTCTTTTCTATTTTTATTAACTCTGTCTCCAGAGTCATCTCTTCTCATTTCCATCTCTATGCCGACGATCTGCAGATTTACAATAATTTCGTATGGGAAGATGCGGAAACCGCCGTATCTACCATGAACAGTGACCTGGATTTGATTGGCGAGTGGTCGCGGTCCTTTGGACTGCAAATCAACCCTAGTAAATCCCAGGCCTTGATTATCGGCGGCAGGTATATGCGGAATAGGCTCGACGTTACGTCATTGTCTCCTCTTTGTCTGAATGGAGTTCAGATTGTTTACGCAAATACAGTTAAAAACCTGGGGGTGACCATGGACTCGTACTTATCGTGGGCTGCCCATGTTGCTCAAGTCAGTCGCAAAGTGCACTTTACGTTCCATTCGTTGAAATGCCTCCAGAGCTTCTTGCCCTTGAACACAAAAATCTCCCTTGCTCAAACTCTCATTCAGCCCATTATAGATTACGCCGATGCCTGTTATTTGGATGCCACCGAGGAGCTTTTAAATAAACTTGAGCGTTTACAAAATTTATGTATTCGTTTTGTTTTTAACCTTAAAAAATATGATCACGTCTCTAACTTCCGCAAGATACTCAAGTGGCTCCCTATTCGACTTCGCAGGAACTCTCGGATATTGTGTCTGCTATTTAACCTCCTTCATAATCCTAAAACTCCTTCATATCTGCGGGAGCGCTTTTCCTATGACCGTCCTTCTGATGTGCCTTGCAGGTCGCATCTTAGAAACCTGCTTAAGTGCCCTACCCACTCCACTGACTTCTACTCCTATTCCTTCACCGTGCACGCGGTGCGGTTGTGGAATTCACTTCCGCCTGACATTAGGGACTGCCAAACTGTTGCAGTATTTAAAAGAAGAGTGAAAGAACACTATCTTTCCACTTCGTCATAGTTGCGTAGGTATTTATGTTGTATTTTATTTATTTTAGAAGTATGTATGTATGTATGTATGTTCGTAAGTATATTGTCATATAATTTGTTTTATTTTATTAAGTGAATTGTTTTTGATTTTATGTATTTTACTTTCTCTCTACTCTTACACACGGTGTCTACATCTCTTTTTACCCTCTGTCCTATCGCAGGTATGCTGGAAGAGATTTCATTAGAAATAAGCATCACCTTTGTACGTATTTTTCTGTTCTTATAATCTTGTCTGTTTATTTTTGTGTGTACATAAATGGTTAAATAAATAAATAAATAAATAAAACAAAAAATCTACTATTATCGAAAGACTGAATATAAATTCCAATTCACTTCAATAACCTCTAAAAGCTAAAGAAACAATCAGAGGAGGCTTAAATATAAATATTAATGGCTTCATATTTTTCAGACTTCGGGTATCAGACAGGCGGGTTTTATTGCGGACGGTGAGCAATGGGTAGCTCGCCGTCCGGTAAGGACCAGGCCCGGGTCGACGGCGCGTAGTGTTCCACGCGCGCCTCAAAGAGATGTCAGCAAGTGAAGGGGTCCGATGAGACCATTGCCTGCCGGGGTTGCGGGAAAGTCCGAAAGGGATACCGTGGCCCCCTGGCATTGCACAGGCAACAGAAGGAACACGGGTGGGTTTTAGTCAGTAAGAGTCTGACACGCCCTCCCGCTCCACCCAGAGCGGGAGACGTCATTTGATGAATTCCCACCCAAAAAAAAAAAAAAAAAAGCCGGTTTTAATATCCCAGGGTGAAGTCAATGACTTCGGTAATATCTCGTCTGGGACAATTAGTCGTACTAATTAGATAAACGATGATAGGTAAGTGGTTATAAATGTGTCAACTGGTCATTAAATTATTTATAATCATAAATATCAGCTCGAAACCTTAATAGCCTACTAATTAATACCACTCATTTGTTCACCATATTTGGCAAAAGTATTGATACAGTGATTACTGCAAAGGGGCTGATAGCTGATGCTGAATGAATGTCATGTAGAATATTTTAATTTGTAGACGACACACACGAAAGGAGACGAAGGAGGAAATCTTCTACTTTGCCATGAACCACATTTCAACAGGAGAATATTTTTCATGATACAAATGAAAAGAAAAGGACATCTTCTTTATCATGACCCCTGAGCGGTTGTTAGGACAAGAGAACAAAAAAAGAATATTATTTTAAAGACTGAAAGTCTTTCACAAACAACGAGCAACTACATCAGTGAAAAGGCTCTCCTAATCCCAAATAAAAGAAACTACGCATTTCAATAAAGTGTGTCAGTGAGGTTATAGCTCCAGATTTCGGTATTTCTCTATCTATCATACTATCGCGATAACATATCAATAGCAGAAATAATAACACGTTCCTTATCAAAGACTTGTTTTCTGTTCCGTCTCTAGATAAAATTGTTTGTCTATTTGCATATTCTTAGCAGGTTTTTGTAAGCCTTCAAGTGATAAAACTTAGGAATACCACCCAAATTGTGCGCTGAAATAATCGAAAAATGTGGTGTCATCAGTGCGAAAGACCTGGCTGTGAAGTCACCGATAGTCTTATATCCAGTTTTAGTCTAGCACTGGGTCACGAGCTCACAACTAGTTCAGTCGATAGTTGTTATAGCATCAGGATCTTTGAATATTATGTAGCAAAGAATAAGCTATGAGTAGCTATTGTATGGATAAATGAAGCTTGTAACTTGCCGATCTTATGTAACTTACACGGTTGGTATCGTAACTGTAAGTGTACATAGTTAACTTCACGAACTTCTGAACGAACTCCAGTCTAATTAGACCTTGCGTTTCTGTAGAATCTGACAGATTTTAATTACAAATGAAAATGATTTAATGACAAAAAAATATATTGTCAATTACACACAATTGCCCATTATCTTCTTAAATGGGGACACCCCTATCCATAGCAATTGTTTTTCCTCGATTGGGATCAACTATTTATTTAAACTTTTCGCCCTCAAAAAGGTACAAAGCGGACTTAGTGCCTCAGGCAACTATTTGCTTCTAGTTTTACCAGATGCTATTAAATATTAAACATAACTGGCGAAATGTGGGTGTACTATAATAGGTACACCTCTGCCCAACCCTTCAGGGAAACAAGGCGATGTTATGTTACTGAATATCAGTAGCCTACGTCACAGTTTCATAAAAAAACACCTACGTAACAACACAAAGAATACTCGTTTACATGCGATCGTATCTCGTTAACCCATTGTACTCGTATCAGATGGACATTCACACGACGGACGTGATGAAACCAAAGTCAAAACAAACTCGACCCGGGGAGCCAATGACGTGAAGGACGAATGTCTAGACTTTTAGACAACTGGCTCAAGTTACCTCAGCTAGTTAGCAATTTAGGGCACAGAGTTCTTATTTAAGAGTAGGCTATACACGTCATGCATTTAATTATTAATCAACTGTATTGTAACTTTAAAATTCTGTATCTGGAAATTACCACGTGCACATAGTACCGGATACCAAACGGACGGCAAAGTATTAATCCTATTAAGATTTTGATAAAGATTGAGCTGACTAAGAAGCAGATAATTCGAAAAATCTCAAGGTACCATTTGTTAAATTAGCCGAGATAGCGATAGCAATGAAATACATGATTCATAAGGGTAGAAAGCAGTAGCTTTACAAAGCAATTGCTACGATTTGTACCCGTTGTCCGTCTATGTCGCTTTCTCGACGTGTTCACAGCTTCCATTCAGGTGCAGATACACTAGTGCACTATTGTCAAGTGCCGGTTGTTCATTTCCGATAGACGCTTTAGCTTCAACCTGCTACTTGCACCATTTACTTTACTTCCCGTATTCACTCTCCTTTTCATATCCGCTACAATTTAAATCATTGGGGCCTTTCTATAAACATATTATGTCATTTAAGATTTTTGAAGATGTAGAATTCTAGGTTTGCCATTTTAATAGGTTCTAGTTTCAGTTAGTAATAAAGCACTGAACCTCGCCATAGTCGGTTCGCTGACCGCTTATAAAGGCCATGTCTCACCGAGATGACGTTACTTAGCCAGGAGGCGTGACGAGTAACCGCAAAACCAAAGGAGACCTGAGACGGATATTCTAGATTAAGGACATCTGTGAGCCGCTTAAAACTCCCAAAAATCAGTTCAATTCCACCATTTGAGGTTGTGAAACGGTGTCCGACACCCACATTTGGAACTCGTACAAATACATCGAATGCTCTGTGCAAACTGGATTATTTGCGAGTGGCCCAACTAAGTGCGAACCGCACTTAACCGGTATCTGAATTGAATAGGTACCGCCGCCATTTTGTGTCATGTGTGATGTGAGTGGAACTGTTTATTACTCCGAATTACATCCCGAACGGAGTTCAAGGGAGTTGGCAGACTTGAATTGACAAAATCACAACAGAAAGACGAGCGAGATTCACCTTCCTTTGAAAATCGAAATTTACAAGACAAGAAATCCGAAGATAACAGTCCCTGTACAGACTAGTAGGCGAAATAATTTCACGTTTAGTGATTTGAAAAAAGTAAATTGATTTAATGATGTTGCGAAAACCTTGAACGCGGCAAGAGCCATTCAAAATAAATATATTTTCATCAAAATATACCTTCCAAAAACGATCCCAAAATAATAATCTCAAATGGCCTTCTGGCTTCTGGTTTGCCAGTCACCACTCGCTCAGAATTCTAATTTTATCAAAGTAGCGGTAGCAACGTAAAAACTAAATAGCTACCAAAATGTTAATAAACTACATAAGAATACATACTTAGTTATTAGCCCTGTCAGAACACCTACAAAATCCTAATGAAATTCTATTACAAATGTAATTCCTATCGTGGTATGTATGGTTATTGGTTACTTCCAAGACTTTGTTCTGGAAAGCTGGATTCCGATTCCACCCGATACTTTGTGGAAAGTTTAAAACTTTCTTTAAATTATTTTCCTTCAAACTTCTTTCCGTACAAAACCCCGAGTATTCGTATCGTAAAATTAAAATCGAAATGTGTTTTTTGTTTGCGGGCGAGCGGTTCTCCTTGAGCTGCGCCGGCGCCGCCGGTCGACCTCAGCCACACTTCAGTACACAACTACGCGCGAATTGAACCTTTTTATTGTGTTGACAACGCGCCCAGTGATTCAGACAAAGATATTATTTTGAGTAGAGAGAATGATCAAACGAAGTAAGATACTTCATTATAAAGCCACTCGTAATTAATGAAGATCATAAAACTACTCCTGACAAATTACAAAATCTATTTACAATTCTATAAGCGGTAACGTCGCAACTTGCGACACTGTCGTTCATTGCCGTTCGGAGATCTGTCTGTAAGTGCTTCTAGTCCAAGTTACAAGACAATGTTTCAAATTGTACGAAGAATAATCTATTATCAATACTGCACGCTTGGAGTTCGTCCGAACATGCATCTTTTCCATTTTTCTTAAGAGTGAAAACAAAGGTTGAGTGGAAAATCAACCGAATCGAGTAACATGGTCAGTGTTGTTATTTCATACATACGAAGAAGACGATACTATGAGAGACATGGTTGAACGACCTTTGCCATGCCTTCGGAGTCCTGTAAGATGTTGATTGGAAAAAATCTGAACATTCTACTACCCACATCCTAATCAAACTGATTCAGCGCTCATTATAGATATTATGTAGACTAATTCGCGCTTGCACTTTTAATTCATCTCATCAGTAACCCTATAGCTGCCACAACAAACATGTCAAGTGAACGGCAGTTAAAAAGATAAGTGCGCCTGCGACGCGACGCGACGCGTCGCGTCGGTACGCCGCGCATCCGGCGCGCGCGCTGATTCAGAGCTAAACAAAGAATATAAACAAGCCGGTTGATACATTGTGTTGTTTTTTGTTATTGTACCTTATTGAGGTGGTTGAGGACAAATTATTAGCGAACTACGGTTGAGTTATAAAATAGTTGTTATATGTTTGAAAGTAGAAATGGTGTGAGAGAATATAGCGCAGGGAGAGTTCTAACTCTAGAAAAAGAACACTCGGAAATAGCTAGCAAAGAAAAATGCTACAAGAGTATCTTCAATGATATTATGGAAGCTGAGAAACATTACTGAATTGAACAAGGCAATGATATTTCCGACAAAAGTAGCAGATTAAAAAAGAAAAATAACACAGAGCCTTAAATGCAAAGTAGTACTTTCATATTTCAGTTCTTTTGCAGCATAACACAATCAGTTTTACTATTCACACAGTATATCATCCAGGTAAATAATAAACCAACAAAGAACATTGCATCAAAGTACTGGCACATAATCATAGGTACTATGATGTTAATGAATGCTTGATACACACAATCATAGCGGTAATTGCGCAGTAATCAGTTTGCGCTCAAGGTGACGGGTGGTGCTAATTGCAATCATTACATAAGCTACAGCATTAGCTTAGATTGATTATTAGTTATTCATAGACTCATAAGTTAATCCTAAGAAATACAATGAAATTGGTACGGAAAGTTTGTGTCTTGTATGAGTGTGATTTTTACGTCTTTGACATTTCTCGGGACCTTAGGGTCCCGGACCTTTGGAAGGCGTACGAAGGGCCGAAGTCAACTCGCAGAGGCCCGTTAGACGTGTTTAATGAAACGAGGCACCAACCTACGATTATCCATGTACGCACTATGCTCCAAGGACACCCAAGGACACCCCCCGGTTGGTGCAGGACTATTGCAAGATATACGAGTAGAAACAAAGATATTGGATTATGGGTTTGGGTGGCTAAGTGAACTGGTTATATAGAACTATGGAAAGACTGTGGCCCCTGCCTGACCAATATTTTATATAAAATACTGAGTGTGATTATTATTATTTATGTTTATTTATTATTTATTTTATTTATTTATTTTGCATACAGTCTTAATAAAAGTTCATGTTTATTTTGTACCATTAAACCAGAAATGGTTTGTATTGGTAAGACAATGGAAGTTAAGCAACACTTTTACTTTCAATCAATTCTGGAATTGACTACAGCTTTCGATACTTACGTTCATTCATTGATGTTTGCTACATAACATAACATCACGCCTTGTCTCCCCTAAGGGTTGGGCAGAGGTGTACCTGTAGTAGGTAGGTACACCCACATTTCGCATGTTTGCTACACTAATAATTTAACGCAACTGTTGAATCAAGCACTATTACCAGCTCCCATTATAGGTACTAGAAACTGAAGACTAAACATGGACCTCAAAATCGTTTAGACTGCCCAACTGTTGATGTCGGATAGTCTTATATAAAGACTATCCGACATCAACAGTTGGGCAGTCGGCCAGACACAACATCCGTCTGGTCGGAGGATCCTCCCTTTTCTATGGTGGATGAGTGAACTTTACACCCTGTTCCTCATGCCACTAAAGCCCAACTGCGCGCCTCCGGCTCTAAAAAAATTCAGGGGCTACGCCAGACAAGTATGTACCACGTGAAGTCGCGATTGTCAAATTCGATTTTAGTTGTCAAAATATTTTTAAAACGTAGATATATTTTATTGCAGAATAGCTTTAAGATTCTCATAGCCAAAAGTTAGTAATTTTAGTTCGGTGTACAAGAGAATCGGCACCATTATCCCTTAGATGACTATGATAACGTCAATACCGAGTGACAAAGAACACGAATACAAAGCAACCTAATAATAGATCGTAGAAAGATGTCAACATTAAAATCTATCTACCTGCAAGCTAAGAACCTTATAAGTTTCCTTGTAATCTATAATATATTTTATTTTCTGGTCTTTTCTTTGTGTATTAGCCTTCTACGTTAAATCGAAACAGGTTTCTTACAAAATCTATATGTATTTGTATGTATTGGGCCAGGTCACCTTAGTTTTTGTAGCTGATCACATGACCTTAAGTAGTGTCTACCCATCTTTTTTATTAGCACCAGGCGGTTTTTGACCTAAGTTATTTTTAGCATTTTCATTAGGTATTCAATTTAAAGTATCAATCCAATGTGTCAATAAACTGATTTGCAGATTGTTGAAATTAAATAGAAGTATAGATCGCTTGATTTTATATGGAATCATAATATGGACTCGAACAAGATGGTGGAGGCTGTCAACCTCACTGATCAGCTTACTTTTTTCACGAATATACCATGAGAAGCAGAAGATAATAGGGGTTAAGGGGTACTTCGAATTGACATAGAACCTTCATGGTTTGAGATTTTTGAGTGAAACTTTTTTCACATGGTACCTATGAAGTTCTTCTTTTAAAAAATGTGCAACATTCGATTATCGACTTTTTGTTGTTTTGTTTATTCAGCTTAGACAAGAAATATGGATACTTCGATAATTCGAGTTATTTTTGAATACGAGTTCCAACGCGGAACTAACGCGGCAGAAACAGCTCGCAATATCAATTTTGCGTTTGGAGAGGGGACTGCTAATGAACGCACCGTGCGATTTTGGATTAAACGCTTTCGTGATGGAAACTTTGATTTGAAGAACGAACCACGTGGAAGACCGCCCACGCAGGTGAATAACAATGAATTGAAAGAGATGGTGGAAGCCGATCCGAGCCAAACTACCCAGGAATTAGCGGCATGGTTTAACGTTACCTTACCAACAATATTGACTCATTTGCGTCAAATCAATCAAATAAAAAAATATGAGAAATGGGTGCCTGGTGATTTGACTGATCTGCAGAGAGAAACGCGTGTTGAAACTTGTGTTGCCTTGTTGAATCGATAAAGAAATGAAGGAATATTCGATCAAATTGTACATGTGATGAAAAGTGGATTCTTTGCGATAGCCGTAAGCGAAAAATGCAATGGCTGAACCCAGGTCAAACGCCGCAACAGTGTCCTAAAGCAAAGCTTACCAATAAAAAGGTAATGGTAACTGTTTGGTGGTCTCAGCATGGTGTTATTCACTATAGCTTTCTCCGATCTGGTCAAGCAATAACGGCAGATGTTTACTGTGCCGAACTCTATCATTGGATAGCAAAACTAGCATTGAAACAGCCCCGACTCATGAATCGATCTTCACCATTATTGCTCCATGATAACGCGAGACCTCATACAGCACGAGAAACCGTTTTAACTCTACAGGAACTGCAATTAGAAACCTTTCGTCACCCTCCGTATTCGCCATACCTTGCTCCAACGGACTACCATCTTTTTCGTGATTTGGACAATTTTCTACGTGATAAGTTTTCTTCTCAGGAGGCATTACAAAATGCTTTCACACAGTTTGTCGAATCTAGATCACGAGAGTTCTATCGCAAAGGCATAAATGACCTTCCTATTAGATGGCAGCAATGTATAGATAATAATGGTAATTATTTTGATTAAATAAATATGGTAAATTAAAACAAAAACGAATTTCAATTTTTCCGTACAAATCGGCAATTTCATACTTTAATAACCCCTAATATTTAATAGAATGGGAAAACGTTTTCTATAATATGGTACTTTATCTACATACATAATTAAACTAACGGTACACTAAGTAACACATATCCAGAATACAAGTAATTGTATATAAATAGCTTAATAAACCTGTTCAATTAAAAACCATATCCTTCCGCTAATATACCTTTTTAACGAACAAGGTTGATAATAAGGAAATAATAACAAACTATATATGTATATATACAAGAATTATTCGTTATTTTCCTTCTGTAAGTACAGGAAAAAGCCTTAATTCGAATTAATTATTACAATTTGATATGTAAAAATCGATTAAGGTTACTATGTACTTAGTCTGCTAAAAAGTAGGGTATCATTTAATTATGAGAGATAGTTACAACAAAATTGCCTGTTTTGTTTTTAAATAAACTTAAAATATCTAGAAATGTGCGTCTTGAAATTCAAATATATCTCACAAAGATATCACACCAACAGATTCTCCTTTACTTACATAGTCAAAGAATATGATAATCCTAGTAAAAAAACATACCCAATAGAGAAGTTTTAAGTAAAACATAATAAAACTTCGCGAAGAAAACCTATCTCAACCTCAACCACTTGCGAGCACTTGCAGAAGTCAAAGCAAATACCAAAGCTACATTCAGTTTTCGAAAACGACTGGATTCAATCGCATACGAAACCTAACCTCACGCAATCATAACAGAAAGTAAACAATTACATGAAACCAAAGTGAATGCAATCATTAGAAGAAAGTGACCACAGGCAACACAGACCAGCAACAGCAAAAGTAATCGAGCAGCAATAAAACGGCAAAGAAACCGGTTTCCAACTCGGTCCGGTAAATAGTCGCAAGTCGACTGACCACAGGTTATTGTGAAACGAATCAACCGGTCAGTATTAAATCATAGCTCTATCAATAATTAAATTATGTATTAGGTTGAGTTATACAATACCAACGCAGGCGCAGATAATCTCGGTGACGGCCGGGTCATTATAAACATCTGACGTATTCAAGATAAGTGTTAGTATTTTGTTAATTTTAAAATAAATATATATATATATATATATATATATATATATATATATATATATATTTTATTTCAGCTAATCAAAGTACTGGCCCAAATTATCTAAACAATTTTGCCATTTTGATGCCAATTTGTTTATCCCTTTACTGTAGAAGTCTGCCGGACGGGAGGCGAAGAAGTCAGCGAAAGCGTTTTGTACTGCCTCTCGGGTGTTGAAATTTCATTAGAGCATTATTGTATAAAAATGTGTATTAGTGTCTAACATTTTAGAAGTCATAATTATGCTTCTTTGTTATGCCTATAAAAAGTATGTTTTAATATCATTATGCGTACTTCAATGAATAAATGCTTCAGAATGTTATGCTTAGTAATTATTATGATTAAAGAAAATATGCGTAAGCTGTTATGCGTAAATAATATTATGTGAAAATATAATTAGGAGAAACAAAAGTATGCCAAGTTATATTAGACCTTAAAATTGTATGCAAATGGATAGGGAACCCCGGTGAGTACGGTGGGTGACGGAGAGCTTCCAGCTGTAACTCTTGTAGCTTTGCGATGGTCTGTCGTGTAGTGTGAGCTCGCGCGTTGCCGTGGATTAGCAATGGGGAAGAGCGATTGACTAGTCTTGGTTGTTGAATTACGAGCTTCTCCATCATTGTTTGCAATTCTTGGCAATAGACATCTGCCGTCACTGTTGTGCCATTCGGTAAGAAGCTGTGATGTACAAGTCCGGCACTGGTCCACTAGACAGTCACCATCATCTTCCTATAAGTAATCTTTTTTTTAGCGCACTGATTAGGTGCTGTACCCGGGTCCACCCACTGAGACGAACGCTTACGGTTGTCGTACAGGATCCACTTTTCATCGCAGGTAACAATTCGATTAAGAATTCCCTCGTTTCTATGCCGATTCAGTAGTGCTATGCATGCTTCGACGCGTAAATCTCGCTGTTGGTCGCTTAGTTCGTGTGGCACCCACTTATCTAGCTTTTTTATCTTTCCGATTTAACGCAAGTGCTTTAAAGTTGTTTTGACACTAACTCCAAGGCCCGCAGCAAGCTCAGCCGTAGATTGAGTTGGATCCTCTTCCACTATCGCCTTCAATTCGTCTTTGTCGACATTGGTTACCGGCCGACCGCCAGCCCGTTCTTCAACTCAAAAATTCCAGATTTAAAACGATTGAACCAATAATAGACCATGTTTATGCAAGCAGTGTTAGGCCTGTACACGTCGTTAATGTGTCGCGTTGATTGCGCAGCGGTATTTCCACGTAGGAACTCATAATCGAAAATTGTACGAATTTTCAGTTTATCCATGGCGCCAAAAACTACCACAATGTCACAAAAACAAAAAACTATCTAAAAATAAATGACTGAATTTGAAATTAAATTAACACGTCTTTCGAATAAAATTCATTTGAGTTTCGAATTGCGCGCCAATCCACAGATAATTAAATCTGAAAATGCTGGTTATAGAATCACCAATTAAGTACATAGGTAAAGCCTATACCTATTATATATATATAAAATATATGTTAGATTTGTTAGTTTAAGTGCTCCTTTTGTTAATTTCCTGTGCGTGTCCTAAATTAATATTTTTATTTCTTTCTATGCTGTTATGGAAATGTTGGCAATAAATTAATCGATAATATTGGCTACAACATAGGTTTAGAATAATTTCTAAAATTATGGACGAATTCACTCATTCAAGCAGAGAATCTAAGATACGGGTGATGTGTTTGCACTTGCTTTGCCAGGATACTAGAGAAACTAAGGTTATTATAAATTCTCCTCACCTTGAACCTTCTTTTTGACCAATTCCAAGATACCTACGTTGACGGTTGAGTTATAATAACAATTCTCTATTCTGAATAGATTTGAGTTCATCGCCTTCAAGAATCATTCAATAACACAGGTAATGCATTGTTTTATAATATTTTTACGGTGCTGAGAATTCTTCTCACTATCATTTTATTTATTGATATGACACTTTAACGACTTACTCACTAAAAACATACACAAACCAAAATCACATACAATTTTAGGTATTGTGAATTCGTCACTCACAGAAGTGCACAGATCGAGCGGAGAACTTAATGACTATAGGACGTTTTAGATATCATAGTTGAATTAGTTACAAGTTACAAAATAAAGCGAAAAAGAGCTATGTACACATCATAGAGATGAAAACAGGAAAGAGTGCAATACACTTGTATAAACGTTAAAATACGATGAATAATTATCTTCATCTAATAATAATAAAATATAAATTCAATCATAATAATCATCAGTTCTGTATCAAACTCAAACTCAAAGCATTTATTTCAATCAAACCATTTAAAGGCACTTTTGAATTGTCAAGTGGTCAGTCAGTCAGAAATATGAAGCTAGTTGCCCATTCAAAAGCTTAGGTTCCTATGGAGAAGAACGGGCAAGAAACTCCATGGACACTCTTTTAAATCATAATATGTTACAAATTATTGGTTACATCATTCATGTTGAAATTATACATGTGAGAACAATGTAGAAAGACGTGCACGTAAAAAGCGTCCGTAATAAAAAGATAAAAACAATTCAAAAATCAAAATAATTAAAAATAATCAGTGGCAGATAGGAGATGACCAGTCCATACCGACGGCGCCAGTTCACGAACATGACGCATTAATCAGCACCGTTTAGCTCAACCATTTTGAAGGGAACTCAACGATCTAACACACACGCCACCACCAGTGAGACATTTGAGTGAGCATGACATACTCCCAGCCGCCAGGACACATTCAAGTCAATGAAAGACGTACCCAGTAAATGGTAGCTTTATAGAAGGTACATGGTCACAGTGCTTACACATGTGCTATGCAATTATACAATACTAAGAGATTGAAGTTATACAATTCAAAGATAGTTTTTTCAATCTTCAGCAGCTTCAACAATATTTTCGAATGCTAATCAATTAGTTTATGCGCCCTTGTGGAGCTGGACCAGCGTTGATATATAATCAAAGCTTATAATATGCCTGGCAGCATAGAGTGCGTTTTATACAAGATTTAAATTTCGTTTCATTTAGTTGTAGTATGTGGGGAGGTATTTTATTGTAACATTTTAAACAGTATCCCATGAAGGATGAGTATACTTTAGCCAGTCTGAAACCCGGTTGAACTAATTGGTCCCTATTTCTAGTACTAATTTCTTTCACCTCTTTTACTAAAAAGATTAAGATTTTTCCTGACGTTCAAGATGTTTTCATAGATATATTGACAAGTTATGTTAATATTTTTAAACAGTTTCCTTTGAGAATCGCGCCTGCGGAGGCCATATATTGCTCTAATGGCTCTTTTCTGCAGAATAAAAATAGTCGATATCTGCAGCCCGTCCTCATAGTAAAATACCGTAAGACATGATACTATGAAAGTAATTGAACATTAAATTGATGGATTTTTCGTACTGCATATGATGCTGAACTTAGCCGTCCTTCAAGAGATGTTAAATAAGGACCCCATTGCAGACTTGAGTCGAGCGTGATCCCCAGGAAAACAATCTACGAATTCTAGTTTCTCTTTATTCAATACTATATCACAATCACTACTTTTAACATTTGGTAAAGCAAATCTTATGTATTTCGTTTTTTTCCCCATTTAATACTAAATTATTAGCAGTAAACCAATTTTGGAGCTGCAGTAGGGCGTTATTTACGTCGTCAAGATTTCATGCACGTCTATTGATCTTAAAAATTAGGGAAGTATCGCCAGCAAATAACACCATTTGTGGTTGGTTTTTTAATAAATGGGGTAGAACATTAATATATACTAAAAAGAGGAAAGGACCCAATATCGAGCCTTGTGGAACACCCATTTTTACTTTTAGACCGAGTGAATTGATACCATTAATTTGAAATTGCTGTTGTCTATCGTTCAAATAAGATTTTACTAAACAGAGCGCAAGTTTACCTAGTCCGTAATGCTCAAGTTTCAAGAGTAAGGTTTCATGATTTACGCAGTCAAATGCCTTGGAGAGGTCACAGGCCTCCTCCCACGCTGTGTCCGAATAAGGTGACACTGGCGTCAGTCGTACAACCTCCTTTGGTGAAACCATATTGCTGATCGTGTAAGATTTGGTTGGTGTTAAAATGATTAAGCATTTGATTGAGCATTACCTTTTCAATAACTTTGCTGAATACCAGCACTGATACTGGTCTATAATTGTTGGTGTCTTTACTGTCCCCAGATTTAAAAAGTGGTATAACCTTACTGTATTTCATTAAATACGGGAAGGCTCCTTGATCCACACACAAATTAAATATGAAAGCTAAGTATGGTGCTATAGTCTCCATTATGGATGTACAAACTTTTGGATCTTAAGGAATGTCCTAAGCGATTGGCTAGTTTTTTCAAAAAAACTAGCCATTACAGACTTAAGTTGTTTTATTTGCTAGCGAAATTCGAAAGATAAAAAACTGTAAAAGACAAAAGAGTCTTGATTTACAAACATGTAAGCAAGTATCGCTTGAAGTAATGTAAAACAACATGCTGCTTATAATGAAATAACATGGGTTTTCGCCAACTTCGTTTACTATTAATCAACCAAATACTTAATTAAGCATACGATAAAAACATGACAATTAACAAAAAAGCCTAAACAATTATACAAGTATATTTCTTAATTTGTTATCATAATATTGTTATTCAAAATTGTTATATACCGGTGTTATTATTGTGTTATCATTTGGTTTTGGGAAACTTTAAGTAAATAATACCGTTATTTCCATGCTTAATGTATTTTAATCACTGGGTCTGTATTTACACACAAACAAAATGATAATTATTTTCTATAAACAAAATTTGTTAATTATTTAGAACGATTAGCTCATTTTGATGAAGTTTAGAAACAAACAAACATTTTGTTAATTATATTGACAGATACTTTATAGAACACCTCAAGCCCCCGACGCAAAAAGAGGGGTGTTATAAGTTTGACCGATGTGTGTGTGTCTATCTGTATGCATCGCAGCTCTTAAACGGGTGAACCGATTTGTATGCGGTTTTTTTAATATTTGAAATCAGGTTTTCTAGAGATGGTTCTTAGACATGTTTTATCAAAATCGATTCAGCCGTTAGAAGATTATCAGCTCTTTTCTAGTTGATGAATGGATGTGAGCGTCTTCCACAGGTCTGATCGATTTGAAATTTGGTATTCTGTTACTTAAATGATATTAGAAGAACATAGTACCCTTGAACGGATGCTGCAGCATCACCTGGAATTTGTAGGATACCCAACTCCCTTACTACTTACCCAACAACTTACACAACACAGGTATCGTGTTTGGCCTCATTGGATGGTCTTAATCTTAATGAATACTTTATAGATAGATGATGAACAGGGTCTGGTGATGGAGTAGGAAAGAGAAATGTTTGAGTCGGGGTTTTATTTTTAATTTAAATTAATTTCACTTGTCTATATAATATAAATAAATAATCGATATCTTCTAGGAGCTCGTGGCTAAGTAATAACTGCCGCACGGGTCGATCCATCAGGTTAAGCTACGCTTGCCGGGGTTGGTCTGTGGATGGGTGACCATCTTTACATACCGAGACTCCTCCGTGCCTCGGAAAGCACGTTAAGCCGTTGGTCCCGGCTGTCATTCGTGGATCTTTGACAGTCGTTACGGGTCGTCAGAAGCCCGAAAATCTGACAACCAGTCTTACCAAGGGGTATCGTATTACCCAGTTACTGGGTTGTGGAGGTCAGATAGGCAGTCGCTCCATGTAAAATACTGGTATTCAGCTGCATCCGGTTAGACTGGAAGCCGACCCCAATATAGTTGGGAAAAGGCTAGGCAGATGATGAATCGATATCTTCTAAATTTCATAAAAAACGATAAGGAATGCATACATCATAAGTACAATGAAAATGTCACAAACATTCAAATCTTATCAATTACAGCGAAGGAAAAATAACTTTATTACGCAGAGATAAGATACGGGGGGAGCGCAAAATAAGTGTTTTTTGTTCACACGTTTCCCCTCAGTTTGTTTCGCCATTTAGGCTACTACGTTTCCACCAGAGATGAGCCAAAATGCGTAGCGAGGGATGTGTGTAAAACTAACCAATAACGTCGCTCCACCGTCATAGCTTGAGATCAGTTAGCGTTGTTATTGGTTAAGTTCACACACATCCCTCGCTACGCATTCTCGCTCATCTCTAGTGGAAACGCAGCCTTATTCTCAGGGATAGTCAGATGGAAAATGTCGTCTCCATCTAGTTTATGTTTTTTAATTATAAATGATGTGTAAAAGTGATTCCGATATTCAATTTTCAGAATAAACAATTTAATTTCAATTCAATAACAACAATACGCAACCATACTAATATTCTCCTGAGGAGACAACAAGGACGTTATTATGGACTGTAAGTGTTCATTAAGATGATAGTGGTTATAAAAAATATTATTTCTCATTCAGAAGGAGTGAAAATATTTGGAATGAATCAAAGGCCTTACCAAAACAGCATTCATAAGACTATAACAGGTATTATGCTAAAGCAATATCCACAACAAGCCAGTCATCAATACAAAAACCCACGTCAATTTCCGTCTAATTCTGGCTCTCCAAACATAAACAAGAACCACGCTTTTATTGAGATTTTTAATGGTTGACTCGACAATGATGTTCAAATATGGAGTATAGAACACCGCAGCAAAACTACTGTTGAACAAAATAACGCAGCTAAGATCGCACATATAACTGAATACGCTTAGGACATAGTGTATGATGTAACTAAAGAATTAGCTATAAGCCGAGGTGAGTGATTGACACTTCATTTCATATAATAACTTTATTACCATTGATATTATTGTATTAAATATTCTCAGGTACTGATGCAATCGTCTGAGACGTCACGCCGGTACTTTCCTTTAAGAGGTTAATGATTATGAGTAACGGTCTAGCCTAGACGTTACGTCTATGGATTTCCCCTAATCACATTTTCACGTTAATCACTTATTATTTGTATTGTTGGTTGAGAATCATTAGATTTGGTAATTAGAAATCCAGGCACTTATTTAGGAGTAATCATTGTCATCATTGCTCGTATTTTTTAATCTATTAATAAGAGGTCTCTCTCAACTTTGTGGCACTTTGTGTCACCACAAAAAGAAAAACAATGCTAAGAAAAAAATATTAACAAAAGCACTGAATTTTATAATAATGAATTCACAGCAATCTATTTAGTACATCCAGAGACGAGTAGGAAAAATATAAGTAATGAAAAACATAATGGAAGGTGACACCAAGTTCTTAGCCGTTTCAACTTCGCTACGGAACACCATACCGAGGATTACTCTTGACATTAATAATTGTGTAAGTATTTTTCTTATTAATACTAGGTGGGATAAGAGTTTTATGAATAATTGTTACTGTTATTAAAGACGATAAATAACTTAAAAGTTATATGGAAGAAAATGAGGAATATGCTACGGAGGACTCAATCAATGTCTCAAAAAAGACCAAAATATAGCGCTATGTTTGTTTTATTTTAATTTCAGTGTGAGAAATTTGTGGAAACAAGTCATAACGGTAATGCTTTACATAAATATGTAACAGTACATAAATTATACGTATACTTTATAGAGAAAGTTTCTGTTTGTCCGCTGAATAACACTCTTTGGCTTCTGGCAACTTTCTCGACATAAGTTTACTTCAACTCTGTTTTTAATTTAAAATATACAAAATTTTACATTTTTCCGGAGCTCCCTCAAGAAAGCACAGTCCGACCAGACTACATGTACTGACATAAATATTGGTAAACATTTGTGAACCACGATCTTTTTCAATAACATCCGTAATAATTTCCCACACAATAAAACACACATACACACCTACAATTGATTATCTTTCAATCTTTGAATTTTCGCTACATAATAAGATTTACTGGTTCAAAACTAATTAATTAGTCACATTAACGACTCATGCGCCACTTATGAATAGTACTCTAGTATTAAAAACGAGATAAGAACATGAAGATATGGACTCAATAGATGATAACACTGGAGACAATAGACATAATATAACTAGATAACTATATCAAGCTTTAATACGGGTGTCTGGCGTTCAATTTAATTAGCCCATTTACAAGGCGTTATAGCTGGATTATTCGTTGTATCTGTTAGTTAGTTCCTTTGCAGACAAGCATCAAACAATTTCCAAATGTTCAAAAAGTTACTGAAACTTGGAAATCTTCCCTCTTTCAATAATTCTGATGAATTCGGGCGTCCAATTCACGGACGCAATTAGGGAAACCGCAATGGGGAAAACCAAACTCAAACCATTTATTTCAATTATACTTTTGAATTGTCAAAGACCATTACTCATGTAGATATGACTAAGCTGTCGTCTAATTATAGAACTGCAATTAGGTGGGTGTACTATGGAAATAATAATGGACGCATTTTGATTGTCAGGAGGAGTGGTTCATACTTTTACTTGACTGATATTAAGATACTGTTCTTTACCCAAATATAAGGCCTACGCCCGGGAGCCAATCCTCAGCTTGAGTTGGTTTGGATTCAGTGGATTCGTTCGGCGTATTCTGATGTTCAATGCATAGCCTGGACAGAGAAAGTGGCCAGTCTGTTGCCTATAATAACATAACAGTGCTCGCCCCACCGTCAGCGGAGTCCAACAATAACAAACAAGAGAATTGACATACCTATTTCTTTTCTGGTATAATGCCTTTGCTCATCATTGTGAGAATTCGTCGTTCCAAACGCCTGACCCATCTTTATATCACAGCACTGAGATCATAAATAGAAAATAATAAAAAAAACAATGACAATCAGCTGATTACACCGAACGTAATAATGCGTTTGTACGCATGCGCGGGCTCATATCACGGGAGACGTGCGCGCCCCGCGGCGTCTCATACAACACTGGAGTTTTGTGTGTAAAGCCTCGCGGCGTGTGAGCGAGACAGGTAACCTGTGACCGATAAGCTCCTCGTTGACCTACATACCACCGACATACGAGCGAAAGAGACAGAACTATTTAAAGTTGCACAGATGCAGGCAGACACGGTCTGTTTACATTCTAGGTAAGCGCAAAATGGCTACCGGCTGAACGTCTCAATTCTCAGACAAGTTGCAAAAACAAACTAACACTGTGTATTCTGCTTAGTTTCATCAACGTCACAGTAGTTCTAAACAAAATTATGGATTGGTGCTTAGCTTTTCCTGAAAACAAGTAGGTACAGTAGAAAAACAAGCCAGCTTGGGAAAACTCAGAGAAAACTTTTCTTGTTAAAAAAGTTTATTTAGATCGAAAATATATTCGTTATAATGTGTAGTGATAGTTAGTTATGTCAGCACTCTTTTCTTGTGAACGAAATTAATTTAAAACAGAAAGTATTTTGAAGGATCGCGATTTAAAAAGACTTTTTTAACAAGAAAAGCTTTATCCGAGTTAAAAAAAAAAACACGATTCTCGAGATCAGTTATTGTTCTTGTATTTAATTATAATTGCGAATTAGACTTGAGGTCAGCACTTTAGCTGAGTATTTGACTTCGAATTACGTAGACAGAATGACAAAGTGCATTTTTTGCGGAATTGCTTTCAGGAGACTATTGAAAGAAACCTTCGCTTGAACACGTACCAGCCAGAAGTTAGATGACCTGAAGAAGTCGGATGGGGTATGGGGTGGTCGCATTAGAAGGCGAAGACCTATGTTGTGGCAGAAATATGTAAAAATATACTTTTCCTATCACCATTTCAGCCGAATGACGTTGACTGCTGGACATAGGCCTCCTCCAAGACACATCGACTGGTCCTGTGCTTCTCACATCCAGTGGAGTGGCGACAGCGTACCGGAAGGCGCAGCGTTGGCAGACTTCCAACAAGGTGGACCGATAACCTGGTGAAGGACGTGGGAAGCCGCTGGAAGCCAGGATCATCATCCAGATTCTTATTGAGAAGGCAAAAGGATTATCTTACGAAATTGTTGGGTCATTAAGAACGTCGACAAGAGTGAAAAATCTTTTAAAAAGTCCATTGTCACAGTGCCCTTGACATGTTTGGAATGACGTCAGAACTTGAAAATGAACAATGCCACTATGTATGTATATCGAAATGTATTGTGAAAATAGTGAATTGAATTGGGTTAAAAACAATAGTTGTGAGAAAAAGGTATGAGTAATGATAATTAGTGACTTAATTTTGATTTCATTTACAAATATTGTACTCTAGAATTTTCTAAGAATGGTTAGGAAATAAGAAAAAACAATAATAAATTATTGAAAATAGATTTGCCAGATACAGTAGTGAATGATCCAACGTTCATCAAGGCAGTGTGAGTAAAACTTAAAACTGCCTGAACTCCTTCAATAAGAACTTAATAAACATTATACTCCAAGGCTTGTTCTTAGACAGCTATATAGCACAGTCCAATACGAGTATTGTATTTTAGAGATAAACACAAAATCAAGACTATGTGTACCACAGTGCTAATTATTGCCCCATTAAACAGGAGGATGTCATTATGTTAATGGCAGAACCACATCCGCAAATCAGCAGCTCGATGCACAAACTGCATTGTGAAGGTATAACACCAGAGTTGCCATGCAAGCCATTCCCAAAACAAACGCGGTGGAGTGCTGGATCGCGTTACTGATGCCATCAAACCGATTGTGGAGCGAGGCAGCTGGGACGATGCGACTGTTACCCTACATTCTAGAAATGTTTAATGTTTCGGCAAAGTGGTGTTGATTTTATGAATAAGGAATAGTGGTGAAGTGAGTATTTACAGTGTGTTCAAGTCTAATAAAAGTTTACAGCTTGATAATGTTGAACAAAGGTGGTCATTTCAATTTCTTGACAAAATAACATGAGCTGTAAATTAGCTTTATTGTTTTTTCTCAATGAAACTATCCGACGCAGGGACGGACGTAACAGCAGTTTCCGAAAAACCTCCTCCGAATTCAAGATCTAAATATTTAAAGTAAAAGTCGTTCTCTATAGTTTAGTCTAAATAAGCTATTGAACGAGCCCGCCATGGCAGCGTGTCACCAAGATCTTATCCAAAAAAACCAGTAGTAATTTCTACTGCTAAAGTTAACAACAGTATAAAATCCTGTTAAATCCAGTAACAACAAATTAGCCAAGATTTTCCGCAGTGAACCAGAACAAGGGACAAAGACACATGAGGCCCTACGTACAGAGCTGATAAGGACGGCCCTGAGACGATATAGTCATGTGGAAATACTGCGTACGTCTACGTATTGCGCAGTTTTTAACATACCCACGATATCGACATGAATATGAATGCATTTGCATAAATGGATACAGAATCTTCGAAGGCGAGGCGAAAGCGACTAGAATCAATTCTATTTTTTGTACATTTTGACGTTCAAAAGTGCCTAATTGAAATAAATTATTTGACTTTGACTTTGAAGACGTTCCTACAAAATGTTGTCGGTTGAGGAAATCGACTCATATTTCTAAGAATTCAAATAGTGGCTATGATTTATTTATTCTCATAGTACAGCAGTCGCTCATACAATAAAGGTTCAATTTCTCGGCCTTGGGTAAAGTGGACCTACGGTATGCTTTCCTATACTATGGTCTATGGTTCCAAATAACACACCAATTTGCATCTGTCATAAAGAAAATAAGACAAAACATTGAGCACAGCAGGCAACTTCTCATAGCTCACATAGCTGTCCTAAATACTTGTGTAAAAGTATTGTTTTTTCTAATATTGTACACGTGGCTACTGCTACTGGTTATTGTATATGCGCTTGTTATGGTTTTCATTGTCATCACGACAAGTGCGTGTCGTAAGTGACGCAGTATTATATTCGTCCATATTGGTGGCTCCATTTTAAGTAACAACAACCAAACTTGGTGTTGGTACCTTGGTTGTTGTGGTTGGTTAGGGCTTCGTCTCGGATATAATTTATGTTTCGTCGTTAAAAAAATATAGTAAAATGTCATACTGATTCATCAACATCATTTCAGCCCGGAATAACCCACTGTTGGGTATAGCCCTTCCCATTTTTCTGCCTTACTTCCCAGGTCCTGTGCTTCCCTCATCCAGGTACTGCATCAAATCGCCATTATACCTGACGCTATGCCAGGTATAATGGCGACTGATCAGAGAAACAGAGTTTAGAGGAGAGTAAGTTTTTTTGATCGTACAAACCTAGACATGACAATTTCATCATAAGCAAGCCTGTTTGTGATTTTAACATATTCTTAGTTAAAGTTGAGCAACCATATTTCGAAGTTAACCTTTACAGGCATCCAATATTTACTTCACACAAGTAACATTCATTTGAGGCCGAATCGTTTCGTAGATAACTACATACAGAAATAAGTTATCCTTCAAATATTGTTCAGTCAAGTGTGACCTCGTATTCATGCCAAACCCTGTCTTCTGTCTTGCAGCATAAAAGCCAAAATCGTGTACAGCCTTCTAGTGTATACAAGGCATTTGAAACCGTATTAAAGTCGGTATTAATGCCGTGTATCATTAATCCTCTTCGAAGAAAACATTTTATATTAGTTGCTTGTCATCTGACGCACGCTGAAAGAGCCAACTGAAAGTAAATCATAGCTTACACTGAGGCGAAGGACGAGTGTGCATCAGGATATAGAATAGAATACAATACTATACCTACAATATGCATGGGTTACAACTTATAGCAACACTATAATGTGCAGAACGAGACATCCTTGAAACGGAATTGCTGGGTTGAAATTTGGAACTAACGGTCATAGTGGGCTAGATAGCGACAATAATTACGAAGATACATTAGTGATACGCATAATGTAATAGACTACTATTGTACTAATCGCTATCAATGACCTAATGATATCGTAGAAAGATAAGAAGCCTGTTTGAGGCGATCTGCTGGTCGTTAAAGCTGATGGGATCGCTAGCTATCACAACATGGCGCGCAATTTCCTCATACAGTCACCCATGTGAATGTCAAACGTGGTTCTAATTATCATATCGGTGCTAACTTTCCCCAGTCCTCAGTTTACCCTTTAAAGATCATAATTATTAAAGCACATAATTTTCTCTCGCAAGTACCACCGCACGTTTGAATGTCATCCACCTCAATTTCAGCTCTTTCTCTTTGTCATGAGTAAGCGTCCATGGAATACAAGTCCCTACATTACAAACCTAGCAAGCACTGGCGTGACAAAAGATAAGACATGTGTCACGGAATTAGTCCCAAATACGTATGGGAAAATTGGGAATGCCTCTGACATATCTCACGGTAAGGGCGACAGTTTCTAAATACATTGTCTTGTCATGAAAGCTGATACAAGGTCATTATCAGAATATGTGATATCATAAGTGGTGAGTAACGAGTTCTAGGGAGATGTTACAGTTAGCTTAGTGATTAATTTTAAGACAGGAAGCCTGTACTTACGTGCTGATGTAAGTAAGTCTGTCAATGATGATAACACGTAGGAGTCGTTATTTTAAGTATATTTAACTTGGTATGCCCAGGACACATCTTAAATTCCGTAATTATAAAAACAGTAAAATGTATAATGTGTAGAAATATAAGAATAGACATACACGGCATACAAAGATTTAAACCATTATAGTATAGCTACAATAGTTTGTTTGATCTTAGCCAAAAAGCTATAATAATATCATTATTGAATCTTCAAATTCGTCAGTATGTTTCAAAAACATTGACGACTTACTGTGCTTTAAAAACTTAGCGTGTGTCTCATATTTTCTTCCGGATAACCTGAATGGAAATTAAATTATGAAGACCGTAAAAACTACAGTTACACTGGCACTGCTTGGAAGTAAACATTGCAGACACTTACTAAGCGTGTTTTTCGGTCAAACCGCAAACATGTTGATGATTTGTTTTCGTTATTACTCACTCAATTCTCGACCTCATGTTGTTCTGTTTTATTTTAAACGAGCAAGTGACGATGTTACCAATAAAGACAAGTCTTACCTGAAACAAATAGAGAAAATAATTTAGAAAATATGATAATAAATCAAAGTCGATCACATCGATCTTTTGTTAGATAAAGAACATGCAGTTCTATGTAAAAGTTAACATAGTATTTTCATATGAAACGTAAAACAATAGGAATAATACCCGCAAATAACATAACATCGAACAAAATACAAAATAGCATCAGTCTTTTCATAGTACAATGTAGGTTAATTTAATTTTAGTTCCACATCGCTGCGAGCGCCTGAAAATTTGGTCATAGCAACGAGTTGGAAATTGTTGCTATTTCTTTTGTTGTAGGCGCCTTTATAAATGTTACGGGCATGATAAAAGCACAACAGCGAACTAGACGTTTTCTCATAATTTACTCCTTTCTTTACTTTAATTATACAAATTGATTTTAATGTTTCATCATTTCATAAAATTTCTTTGAACAATAATTAAAATAATAGCACGCAATAAATAAGTTTCAAATGTCATCACACTCATTACGTGGAACTAAAATATAAATCAGAGGCTTAATTGAGCGTTGGTGTACAATAAAACGCGGTGACAATAGTTGGCAGTCGGTTAAATTTCGAGGCAATAAGCGCCATCTAGCGGTCAAAACAAGAACTCATAATTACAACAGAAGTTGTTCTTTTTTTCAACCTAAATCTTTTTAATCATCGTCTCCTCGTGGAAGGAATGGCGGAAGGCTTTTGCCCACAGGTGGGCAGAACAGGTTAAAAAAAAGATTATTTAATTAATTTATTAGAGTAGGACAAATAACCTTAGTTCTAACGACAGCGGATGTTAGGTAAAAACTGCGTGTCACAACATTTCTTAGCTACTTCCCTTACCAACCCCACCTTGGATCCGGTGTGAATATATTTTTACCCGTCTGGCCTTCCGAATAAATCTCGCTAAAAGGGGTGTATGAACTCATTAATCTCCTGTTTTCCCATTCTATATCGCTGGAGTGCTCTATGTACCGCTCTGAGCAACTGACTGGCGAGCTAATTCTGTTCAGCTTGACGTAGAAGTAACTAGATGTAGCCATAGTTACATAGTACCATACCACATGGCTATTGGATCATCTTCTTCGTTGTTACCTACGTTTATTATAAAGGACCATTAAGAACCCTCAGCGAACAAGAGAATCTTCGCATCGTGTAGGTAATAGAAGAACTATAGGAACACTGTTACCAGAGGTTAGTAATTCTAGTAGGTTTATGAAAGAATGCTAGTGCCTACATACTGTACCTACATAATTAAATAACGTAATTTTAAGGATATTTTTACCTTTTACTGCATTATCTCAATAGTACTCGTAACAATTGAAGTGGTTTTTTTGTATATAATTTTATTATGTTTTTTTTTTGCATGCTGAATTATGTAAGTAAGCCAAATATGTGGAACTTCTTATATTTAAGAACTTTTATGTACCATATTTTATGCAAAATTAAGAAATGTTCAATTCTAATTCTACTGTTGGACGAAAAACTGAAAACCCTACTAGGAATTTTCAGTTTATGCTATCAGAAATTGGCCTACACTTATAGCAGCACAGCATAATCACCCTATAACGTTCCCACTGCTGGGACTGCGGCCTCCTCTAGTGAGAGGGAGTGGGCTGTAATCCACCACGCGGGCCGCGGGTTGGTAAAAGCCACATAGGATGTCTTTGAATTTTTGGTTCTTCATAACGTTTTCCTTCACCGTTTTGAGAGCAGTGCTGATGAAATAATTTATATTAAAACTCCTTGGCTCGAACTAGTAATGGCCCAGTGATAGTTGTAATCACTGGGCCATCACTGCTCTCCTTTCACTGATTTCTAGGAGTATGCTACAATTCAGGATTCTAAGCAGTAATCACTGACGAGTATTCCTAATTCCAAGAGGTTTAATCAGCCAGCTGCCTCGCTAAACAGAATGACTATACCCGGTCCGAAGCTCTGAGAAGATGCATATCTGAGAAGTTTACTTAGGCACGTAGGTACAGGCTATAAACTGACATATATTACAGACCTAATTTACATGCTGCACTGCAGTATTTAATTAATGAAACATCCGCCAGTAGTAATCACAGCTGCAGTGCCTATCGCGTCCCGCATGTTATACTATGTTAGACCGAGCGGTATTGAGTTTATTCCTAGAAAAGCTACTCGAGAATTATTACGCCGGATATGAAAAACATTCCATTACATTTTTAATGCTAAATCGGTTTGTGAAAAATGTCGTTACGTAAAACAGTAACTGTGTAAAATTTTGGTGTTTTGTTAGTAATTTTGTTCTGCACTTTACTGAATATGAGCTTCCTATGACAGCTGTAATGTATGAAGAATCTTACTTACAAGTAATCAACTTGGAAGATGAATCGGTGATCAGTGATTGTTGTTGAGTAGGCGCCTCTACCAATGGTACAGTCAACCGCACAACGGTGGTGACACTTGCGTCACGAAAATTGCTCTTACAACTACGACATAAGGCGCTGTTAATTTTATTTTTTTCTTACTGATGTGTGCTTGAGTGTACATAGTTGCTTAAATTGCCATACGATGGCAGAGGTGGCGAGGGTTAATAGTGGGAGTGATTTATTATTTGCGTAAAATCATTTGGTAGATTATTTATTACATGTTACATGAAAGATATTTTCATGTATTGTATTAACTTTTTTATTATTGTTTGTTAACTGTATATCAATGACAGACCCATCTGACGTCAAGCGGAGCAATTTAGACGCGCTAGATAAAATGAAATATGGCAGAGTTTAAAATGAATGACTTCCACAAATCAAAGTTGTTTTCTTGATAGCCACGAGGAAAGAACTAGCCTTCGATGTTGCTAAGTGGTGTCAGCATCTCTCTTGTGGATAACATGAAGATTGAAGTGATCGTGGTGAAGTGTTATAAAAATTCTGGAAATATCAGAGAGAATGGGTGCATGTGCATATTGTGATTTGTAAAATTAATCTGTTGTCATTTTACTAAGGTTCCCCTTAAAATACCTTAAATAACTCGGTGTCCTTTTGTTGCATTGTGTCCTATGATACTAAAAAGTGCAGTAAAGAGTCACCTCAAAACATAAGCTGGGCTGCAATGCCGCCTCGAGTGCAAAGACAAATTTTGCACACTTGCATCAAAATGTACTACTGCGTTTTATGTTATAATGTTATTCGTCTTATCGCTATTTTCCATATCGAGTAAAGAAAACACGTTTCGAAAGAGGACGCTAAACCAGAAACCATATCAGTTTTGAAATGGTGCTTTGATTCAGCCTATCCCTTTGAACTTGAATTCGGGACGGTATGGAATTCGGTTATCAGAATTTTCCTTTTATCTGATAAACATTGAAAACATGGGAAGGGCGACATTGGGAACATACAGAACTGACTGATAAGATTTCTTGTGTAATAATAATTAAAAAACGACGACGTTATGGTAAATAATAAAACTGTAATTATGGTCACACTATTGAATTAGAAAATTCCTGTTATGATAGTGATGATGAGTTAATAAATAAATAAAAAATATTGAACGAAAAGTGGTTAAGAGTCCTATTACATTTTTTTACGGAAATTCATGATTTTTGACCATGTAATTTTCAGCAGCAGTAAGATATTTTAATTATTTGATTATAATAACTATAGTGCCATTCTCTTTCTTGTAAGTTGGAGTTACACATTATTTTCGTGTAATTTGCTGAATTGACGCGGAAAATATAGTACTTTAATTTTATTTATTGTAATTTTGTCTTATTATATTGAGAAACAAAAACTAATGAAACGTATTCACTGTAGATCGAAGTTTTCTATCATATTAGTTTATTTGATTTAATTGTGTTTATTTGGAATATAATGGACATGAAAATCAAGACATTTATTGGTTTTCTTTACGACTTTTCCCTGAAAACTCAAGGAATTTAAAGAAATTCTAGAACTCCAATAAACAAGTAAAACATTCAAGTTATCGTTAAGTAACTTTCGCTTTTATTAGAACTGAATGAAACAATGTGAATTTGAGCGTCAAAGTTCCATTGCCGACGTTTTTCCTTGTAAACTGAGTTCGTAAAATATTCATAGTAAATTACACGACAAGAAAAGTTAATATGTGCAACTCCAACTTACAATAAAGAGAATGGCACTATCGTTATTCATAATCAAATAATTCAAATATCTTACTGCTGCTGAAAATTACAACGTCAAAAATCATGAATTTGCGTCAAAAATGTAATAGGACTCTTAAATGATAAATTATTTTTTGGACCTACAGTGATATAGTGTCCAAAAAATAAGTAAGTAACAGTAGCTAGCTAATTAAAGAATCATGGTAATAATAGATTTATTTACAAATACCTAATTGTGAGTTTTGTTCTATTCGGGATATTCCAAAAGCTATCGACCACAAACGCGGGATTAGCTTTCAACAAAAATATATTATGATGATGATTTATAGCCTACATTATAGGGGAGGTCTATACCCAGTGGGCGATGCAGGCTAGCCGGTCCATGGCGAGCGATGAATGCCTATAAACGCCGGTAACGAAACCATAGCGACTTCTAATTCGACGTCAACGCCATCTAGCTGCAATATGAACACTATACTACATTGAAAATGCAATGGGAATTTTCATAAAGTTTTCAACGAATAACATATAAGAATTTAGACGCAGATGTTTTGATGTCGTACATTCGCTTAGATAATAAATATAGTAACGTATACGTAACATACATAAAGTTCATTCTACATAAGTAAGGCTGGCAATTTTACAGCCACAATAAATCTTCTAATTGAGAGTAATTTTGAGACAACGAATTGAACAAATACTCATTTCAAGCACAAACATAAGCGCAGGAAATATATCGTTATTGGTTCATTGACATTAAGCCGGTTTATTGGGCATTCCATTATAATTAATTATGCATTAGTAAATAAACATAAAGAGTTGACATTTATGATAGTTTTCTGATTAATTATGTATGACGTACAGGCTAAAAATAAAAAATAAAACATATTTCGGCTATCCGCCTAGTTATACTGTTACACAATTCGAAATAACAGCAATGGGGAAAATTGTATAAAACTATTATGTTATGACCGAAGGAATTTTGCTTTGGTATCCTTAGGACTCGTGGCTAAGTAATAACAGCCCCACGGGTCGACCGAAGGCGAACCTACGCTTGCCGCGGACGGTTCGTGGATGTGTCACCATCACCATTCATTATCTAAATATCGAGACCACTCCGTGCCTTGGAAAACAAGTTAAGCCGTTATTCCCGGCTGTCATACGTAGATCTTTGATAGTCGTTACGGGTACTCAGGAACCCGAAAGTCTGACAACCAGTCTGTAGCGGTTACACCGCCACATACGAACTACGCATCAAAGACATGACGTCACACAAATCCTAAATCGCGCAATTAGAGTTTACCGCGCGAACGACATATAAGACTATCCGACATCAACAGTCGGGCAGTCGGCCCGCCAGACACAACACCCGTCTGGTCGGAGGATCCTCCTTTTTCTATGGTGGATGAGTGAACTTTACACCCTGTTCCTCATGCTCCTAAAGGTCATACCTAGGGGTATCGTATTACCCCATGTAAAATACTGATATTCCGCTGCATCCGGTTAAACTTAAAGCCGACCCAAACATAATTGGGAAAACGCTAGGCAGATTATATCCTCAGGACTAGCCGCAGCCAGCCTGGCAGATAAGGGTCAAGACAAGGGTCATTTCTCTCTGATTGCAAAAACCACAGTTTTCAGAATATTTATGAAATCTACTAAGCTTTCTCTTGTAATGTCCATTTCAAGTATGTATATATATTAACTGTAACGTTTTAATACAACTAAAGAAATAAATCCAACTCTTAGCAGAAGTAAACAGACTTTCAAGGAGGAAAAGTTTAAACACGATTAAGTGGAAGCCATTTGTTATTACAAAGCTGAAAGCTTTCCTATTTCAGTCAGTTTATTCTAGTAAACTGATTTAGACAAATGTCAGTTATTTTGACAGATGATAATAATTGACAGTAATCTTGGAACTAAGAGCGCACCTTTTGAGTGAAAATAGCATTGATTGACATAATTTTGACCACTTTCCGCTTTTACAATTGTTGATCGAAGTTATACAAGCATAAAAGTTTTATTTTTCAGGTACCATGCTTTACCACAGAATCCAAACTAAGTTAATAATTTGGTCAAACATGGCGGCACACCTCACAAAAGGAAATCCTTTAATTACTAATAAACTATCTAATACATTACTACCTAGTGAAATTATACTAAAATTTTAAAAACCACCGGCACAAACTTTTCCTCATTTCTCTTTCCTACTCCATCACTAGACCCTGTTCATCATCTATATATAACCTATTAATTGAGACTATTGCAATGACCCCAATAACCGGTGCTGTAAGTTGGTAAGGGAACTCCCTTACCCAACTGGGTATCCTGTAAATTTGTGATGCTGCAGTATCAGTTCAAGGTTACTATGTTCTTCTAATATCATTGAAGTAACAGAATACCAAATCTCAAACCGATCAGACCTGTGGAAGACGCTCACATCCATTAATCAAGTAGTAAAGAGCTGATAATCTTCTAACGGTTGAACAGATTTTGATAAAACATGTCTAAGAACCATCGCTAGAAAACCTGCTTTTTAAATATAAAAAAATAGCATTCAAATCGGTTCAACCCTTTAAGCCATAGACACACACACATAGCTGTCAAACTTATATCACCCCTCTTTTTGTGTCGGGGGTTATTAATCTATAAATTTCTTTCTAATACATTACTAATACACTATAAAATGTCTTTCTATGCATTTTTTCCCCATTGGAAAAAGGCGTGTGTGTCGCATTGTTTGCTATGTCGCGTCATTGAACAAAGAGTTGCATGCGGCTATAAATATCCCTCTCCGTTGTCACCACACGGCCACTGACCAGGCCTTGGGGTATTTGTGGCCTGCGACTGTCATGGTGGGCGTTGGGCCACTTGGGAACTTTGCGGGTGATTATAGCAAGTTATTCGATGATTTATTGTTATTGTGTGCACGGCCCTGTTGGTAGGATCGTCTTTTGAAGGATTCATCTTCATGAGTTAAATCGTCGTCGTTAAATCTGTAGCTGACTTAGGGGTTTATTTACAAAATAATGTTGCTTAAAGTTACGAGTAAGTAATGATTAGCGACTGTGTAACCAAACAATTTTGATGTTTGAACGTCACTTAACTTTAAGCAACGTTTATAAATAAACCCCTTAATTATTTAGATATGAAAGCCTATTTTCAGCACTGGATGAAATGTCAGAACAAGGGCTGAAAAAAGGGATTTTCAAAGAAATCGTTTAATAGTAAAGTTAAGACGAGCTACTTTTATTTCATAGCACAAGACAAGAATTATTTTCATTGAAGGGTTTAAAAGAGAAAAGCCATGCTCTATAGACTGGTAAAACATAACAGTTAATATTTAAATCAAGGGGTGGCTATTTATGTTAAAAGATTAATGAAAGCTTTAATATCAAACAGAAGGCCAATGACCTACCAACGTCGTTGACCATATATATTGATGAACTGACCCAAGTAGATAGTTTATTTAGTACCTACTCAGTGTACAGAACATATAATAAAAGTTGATGCCGATTGAAACTACGCTTTTGCCTGTTTCTAAGAAAAAGGGATTGAATTAAAATGAGTTCGGGATAATCGGATTGAGGTTGGTAACATTAATTTTAGATAGATGGAAAAATAATAAATCTCATCTGCGATCAAGTCCCTTAGAGAGGATATTCTTTGGATAAGAAGATTAAGGGCATGAAAAGGCACGTAGAAGATTAAGGGCATGCAAAGGCACGTAGAATACCAAACACCTAGGAGAAGCTGAAGAGGTACACAGAGGTACGTTACCAAGACTTTGCTATTTGCTATAACACCCAAGGGAAGACCTATGTTAGTTATTGGTTACACCTTATGAGTGAAGCCCATCACAGACGTAGGCCCCCGTACGACTATAATAATATATATATATATTAGGATATATTTTCCATAGTAATCGTCGAGCGACCTAAGACGGAGCTATCCTTACATAATATTATAAAACAGTCCCATGCCGCGTCATTCTGTCTGTCTGAACGCGATAAACTCAAAAATTACCGGACGGGTTTTTAAACGGTTTTCTTCAATGGTCGGAGTGATACATGCGGGGCAGGTTTTTTGGTATAATTCATTTAGGTTCTGTATAAATTTGCTGAAATATAACGATTATTATCGAAGATGTCGGAAAAAATCATGCCGACCGGGAGCTTTACTGGCGTGCGTCGCGCAAGCCGTAAGAGATACTTCAAATTGATGTTCTACAGAATTGTAGATCTTAAAAAGTTCGCGATAGCATATATCTATCTTCTAAGGATGACTTACACTAACCATTTTTATCTTTCAGAATTTGATAAAAATTTAATTGTTAATCCCTAAGCTATTTTGACCGGTATTATATTTATCCTTATCCAATAAAATATGTTATTTAAATTGGGCATTTAATCTAGATTAAAATATGCCTGCATATCAAATCATTAAAATAAATAAGTACTTTAAAAGACATCACAGATTAAAAATTACGCCTAGCAAAATAATTATGGTTGACGACAACGCGGGCGCAGCGGTAGACAGTCAATAACATTTTCCTCGGCTATTAGGTATCTAATCCCGGTTAGGTCTAGGCCCCTTATGTCCTAAACCAGGCCTAAACCAGGCCTATCCGTATGACTTCTATATCTATGTTATGGGGTTGGTTTCCACACTTAGTCCTTCAGGTGGACCATTGTGCGTAGACCTTGGCGAAACTACCTCCCTCCAGAATTTGAGTAAGTCTCCTGGCCTGTTCAGAACATCTGTGAAAGATCTGGGTGACCCGAGGGTTTCAGTTCTAATCTGGGTGACGCCTGTGCATTCAAAGAGAACATGCGCAATGGTTTCCTTAGCCTCCATGCACGCCCTGCACAGAGGACTGTCCGTTTAGCCTATTGTGTGGAATATTTAGCGAGCAGTGTCCAAGTGTAAGTGAGCAAGTTAACGGAATAAAAAAAATACGGCCATTTATATTTTTACACTCGCCAATAAAGCAAAGCCTAATTGGGCCGTCGGCCCAGCAGCTTGAAGTTTGGCAAGAAGCAAGGTCAAGTAAAGAGGGAAATCCGAAAATTTATAATTTATAGTTAAATCCCACCAAAAACATTTTCATGTAAAATGTTGCCAAGACGAGACCATATGGCTCGCACTGTCAAAAAGTTAATAGATCTCATGTAGAGCCAAGCTTCTAACTCTATACGCCCTAACTCTACAAGCTCTAACTTTGCAAACTCTACACCTTAGTCAAAATATGTGGCTTGGCCGTTTCCGGCCCGATCGGCGTCGATTTATTGGTGGGGCGTATAGGGTTAGAAGCTTGGCTCTACATGAGAAATAATTATCTAAAATAATGAATAATTAACAATTGCATAACAGAAAAGTAATGAACAGTGAATATTTTTTTCACCTTACGCCCATGTGACGGTAGCGAAACGGCCAAGCCACATATTTTGACTAAGGTGTAGAGTTTGTGAAGTTAGGGATTGTAGAGTTAGGGCGTCTGCACTAACTTGCTCCCAGATTTCTTACCCAAAGCATACATTTTCATTTCCCTAACTTAAGAAATGCTGGGTTTCCTATACAAACTTTTATCCCCTATATCACCCCTTTAATATGATTTTTTTTGAGACAAAAAGTACCCTATGTCCTTCTCCAGGATGCCATCTATATCCTTTCCAAATATTATTGAAATCCGTTCAATGTTTTAGCCGTGAAAAGGTAACATAGAGACAGACAGTTACTTTCGAATTAATAATATTAGTATGGAAGTATGGATAACATTAGACGACTGTGTAATGAACCTATAAATATTCCTTTTATATTAGTACAAACACTCTAAGGGTACAAGGAAGGACAGATTTGACGTCATTGGCTTGGCGGTAACAAGCACGGACGGTGACCTGCTTTTCCTAAGACCATGACCGGTTACTGTATGAAACTGTGCCTTAATGCCTTTGCCAACTATATTATGTATTGCGTTATCAGATATCTGAGGTCATCGGAAAACTTGAGACTAGAGATGCGGATGCATTCCACCAGCTTTTATGACAATTCTTTTACAGTTCTAGCAGTACGGTTATGGAATGCCTTGCCCGTGTCTCTATGGCGTGCTCAATCTTTGTCCACTTTTAAAATTCTGATAAATATTATATATATAGATATACTTAACTTACTTACTTTTTACTTTACTTTTTTATGTATATGAATAAGTTTATGCTTTATGTATGTATGTATTTATTGTATTATGTAGATGGTACACCGCTGACCACCTGCAGTATTGTCTCTCCTGTTACCTTTAATCCATCCAAAGGTTGTCTGTAAAAGATCGCTTTAAGCGATAAGACCGCCCATTGTGTCACCCTATGTATTTTTAAGTTTATGTCTGTAATTTTTATGGTGTACAATAAAGAGTATATTCTATCTATCTATCTATGAGCTCAACATGAGGTTCTATCTGATTTCCCAGCTTGAAATGTAGTTTGGAAATTCTAAGGTAATACTTACATTCCCGAAATAGGATTTCAGAAAGACCCTTTGGAATGGACTTGTTAACGTGCTGAAGAACCACTCTGTCTGATTCCAGAAAACAAGCGTGATGGTAAAATTAAGCATTCAGAAACAAAACAAGCACTAAACTCCGGAAATGAAAGGGAGTTTCATTTCCGCATTAACAAGAAAACCAAACGAATTACTCTAATCATAAAAAGTGAGTTATTTTTCTTTTCCCTCATACGATTACCAGAGCCATAACACACACAATAACATTAGAAGACGCAGTTAATTCCGCACGACGTGCCCTTGTACGAGCGGGGTGCGGGTGCGGGTGTAATGCGAACAAATCAAATGTAGCGTTCGACTAAATTCACATTTGCATTACAAAGCGTTGGGAACGGTAGATACAACTCGGGTAAAATGTGTTACAAGTGGAGAAACAATGGATTTTAATTTCCGAGATACTTAAGTAGAGTGTGTTTCTTACAAAGTGAGATTCAAGTTACAAAGAGTATACGAATTTTGTGTGGGTTGCTGAAAAACGCATTGATTTAATCACAATTTCAAATTGTTGCTTCAAAACAATAACTTCATGTTTATGTTTTACGTAGATCTTCTTCCAACGAAATTACTTTCGAAACAAATTGCATGCGACAAAATTATCATCATATCAGCTACACATCTGGATTACTTACTTACATTGCAAGCTTACACGATATAAATTGTTTCTAATTGTTTCTACATGTGCATGATATTCGAATCTCGTGTTTCACTAAATTAAATTATTTTGCGCAGCAGAACAGAGTAACTGAAGCCTAAGAAACTGCGATGAAACTATGTTTTTATGATTTTCCTGCGAAGAAAGTTGGCATACGCTCAAAAAACGATTACTGTGGTAAAGAAGAAGAAGCTTTACCACATTAGATAACTCTGGGATCAAAAACATTTCTCATTAAGAAAACTGACTAATATACCACGTCAAACCGAGTGAGGTCAGCGGCGAACAAAATATTGAAATAAAACTTCGGGCAAAATTCGAGTTGAATTCAAAACACAAACGAAAACGTGGCAAAAATACAGAACACGCAGATAATATAAACATAATAGACCTATAAATCAATGGAGAATATTTAAGTTCGGAAAAAAAATGCAGATTTGATGTTTAAACATTTAGTTTTTATGGATTCATTTAAATGTGGGTGAGGATGTACAAAAACCATGATGTTCTCAAGCAGCTTCATATTCACGCGTAAATTGTACAATTGAACCGATTCATAAAACCCTAGTAGGGTTTGATACCATTCAATTGAACTCACAAGTCACAACACGGGATCGGGAAGTCCTAGTGACTGCTATTTTAAGACCTCTGTTATTATGACGTTCGTGGAAGCAGTAGACTAGTCGTTGGCATAGCAACCTACTATTTATGCGCCGAGTACTACAACGGCACTACAATTGTGTAACGCACTTTCCCAACCAAAGGATTTCGAAGGATATTCCTAAGATCGAAAAATTGGGTCTGCTGAACAACGTAAATATTGCAATGAATATTGTTCAACTGTCAAAATGAAAGGCATTTTCATTGATAATTGTTACGCAATTATCCCGCCGGATTGCAGGTTGGTGTAAAGCACCCATGGCAATGAACCGCTGACGTTCAACTTTTAATATAGACAGCATCAAAAATAGTACTTTATAGTCATTAAAATTCAAGAAACGAAAAATTGCTAACTCGGACAACGTCTTCGTATCTACAATATTATCTGCGGCGTCGCGTCGTGTTAAAATAACTCCGCCGTCACAAGGTCACTGCCTACCGAACATGACCGAAGATTGATTTTAAACAAAACATATGAATTAACGGAATCATTAATTACGTACTATCTTTACACGGAAATTTGTAGAATATTTTTGTTTTGTTTAGGTAGTCAATACTGAAATCTTGGAATAAAAAGAATCAAGGAAAGTTTTTGCTTTTGAATAGATTTCTATTTACTTTAGAGTACTATTTGAAATGGTTTTCCGAAGAGGAAAATTCTCTTCTAATTTCCAAAAAGTTAGTAATCCTCATTTAATAGTATAGAATAATTCCATGTATAGTACAGTCACGAACTGTAATTGATGAGCAACTTTCAAACTTTACAGTTTTGCAAATTCAATGTCAAATCAAAATATTTTATTTCACATAAACGTACAAGGGCACTTATGAAACGTCAGAAGCTAGGTGCTCGGTTCCAATTGGTCGTTTCCTATGGAGAAGAGCCGGCAAGAAACTCCACGGTTACTCTTTTAGCAGTTTTATACATTCACGATATTACACGATTAAACACGAACTCAAACCGCATGCTCGTCACCAAGATGACAAATTATACTAATAATCGAAAATAGTCTTATCCATAGAGGTTGAAGGTGGACTTATAAGTTGTCAATGATAAATCTATACAATTTTGCATACGTTTATCCAATTTATTTGATACCTCCTTTGAATAAAAAGCTTAATAATAATACTCGTTATTTCTGAAAACTATCATAATTGTCATGAACGTCATCTTGTCATATGAATAATACAAGCTTTCATCAGTATGTTGCAAAATATTCTAAAACTTTTAAAAGTGTGTGCAAAATGGCTAAGGCTCTTCACATTAGCAATAAAATAAAATCAGCTGATGATAAAATAAAAACTACCTGGCAAATAATTAATAATGAAACCGGTAGGAAAAAACAGCGTAATACTGAATTTAATTTAGAGACGGCACATGGTCCCATCAACTCAGATGTAGAAATAGCTCAGGAATTTGAAAACTTTTTTGCTAATATTCCCCATAAAACCACTGAAGCTTTAAATTCCTCACCCGCGCTTGCTGCTGCCTTACTTATAAAGAATGTAAAGGCATGCCCTTTGGAGTTTAGGTTTCTGCATACAGACCCCCAGGCTGTTATAAAAGCTTTTAAAGATCTTAAAATTAAATCAACAGAAGATCTGTGGGGAATGTCTGTAAAAGTATGTAGATCAGTCATCGAAACCATTGCGCCTTATTTAGCTTTCATATTTAACACTAGTGTAGACCAAGGCGTCTTTCCGGATCTCATGAAACACAGTAAAGTAGTTCCTTTGTTCAAATCCGGTGATAGTAAGGAACCCAACAATTATAGGCCTGTGTCAATTCTGCCAGTTCTCAGTAAGGTGTTTGAAAAGTTGATACTCAATCAAATGTTACGTCACTTTAATAAAAATTCCATCTTTCATGACCAACAGTACGGTTTCACCAAAGGGCGCTGTACCACTGATGCCGGTGTCACCCTAATAAAGAACATTTTTAACGCTTGGGAAGAAGCACAAGATGCCATTGGAATCTTCTGCGACCTCTCGAAGGCGTTCGATTGCGTACACCATGAGACACTTCTGCTGAAACTTGACCACTATGGGATTAGGAATACAGCTCATGATTTGTTAAGATCATACCTGAAAGATAGAAAGGTTAAAGTTCAAGTCAACGGCACAAACTCATTAGGGTCTGAAATGGTAATGGGCGTTCCTCAAGGTTCGATATTGGGTCCATTCCTCTTTTTAGTTTATATTAATGATTTACCTCAAATATTTCTAAATCAGCCAAAGATGGTGTTATTTGCAGATGACACATCATTGATCTTTAAAATAAACCGACGGTCACCAAATCTTGACGACGTGAATAGCTCTATTGTTCAGGTCCAAGATTGGTTTACGGTAAATAATTTGGTACTAAATAATAAAAAAACCAAATGCATTAGATTTAAATTACCAAATGTTAGAAGTAGCGAATGTGACATCATATTGAATGGAGAAAAACTGGAATTTATTAATCAAACAGTTTTCCTTGGAATCACGCTAGACGAGAAATTACAATGGGGACCCCATATAACATCTCTCGCGGGGCGGCTAAGCTCGGCCGCTTATGCTGTTAGAAAGATAAGACAGTTAACAGATGTAGAAACCGCGCGTTTGGTTTATTTTAGCTACTTCCACAGTATTATGTCGTATGGCATTTTACTGTGGGGTCGGGCTGCTGACATTGAATCCATCTTTGTTTTACAAAAAAGAGCTGTCAGAGCCATTTATAATCTACGTCGTCGCGAATCTCTCAGGGAACTATTTAAAAAGATTAATATTATGACGGTACCTTGCCAATTCATTTATTCAAATATTATGTATATGAGAAAAAATCTACATCTTTTTAATAAAATAAGTGATAGACATAATTTTAATACTAGAAATAAAGATAAAATAGATCAACCATTTTTCAGACTATCTAAAGTAAATACATCTTTTATGGGGTACTGTGTTAAATGTTACAACAGAATACCTTGTGATATATTAGAATTAAATGAAAGAAAATTTAAAAATCATATAAAAAGTACACTTTGTAAACAAGCATATTACAAATTAGAGGATTATATCCAAGATAAAAATGCTTGGAAACATGCTGGTCCTGCTCCATAGGACAATTCAGAATCTAGACAAAATCGAACTGGTTGCTAATTTAATTGTATAATTTTTTTTTTTTATTTTTTTTTTTTTTTAAACATTTATTTTATATTATTTTTTGTGATTACTTGAACTCACACACTGACTTATTATTATTAGTATTACTTATTATAATGTTAGAAATATAGTATAATTTTACAATGTTTGTAAGTATGTGAGCACCATGCATCTATCACATAATTATGTCATTCCTTCATTTTTCATTCTTTTTACCTATCGTGGTATAGTAATCTTATTCTAGGTGCATTGTCTTCACATATAATTATATAATAAGTGTATACAAGATATAATGATTTTTTTAAAAGAGTAACGGTGGAGTTTCTTGCCCATTCTTCTCCATACGAAAACTACCTTTTGGAATGGGCGACTAGAATCAGTTTTATTTATTATTTTTTGTAAAGTTTGACGTTCAAAAGTGCCTTTTTTGTGCCTAATTGAAATAAATTATTTGACTTTGACTTTGACTTTGACGCTACGCGTTCGGATAAAATCGTGGGTCCGAATTTTCCCGATGTCGAAATGACCCATCATAATTTCTCCGTACACTAAAAGTTATTATCGCTCAGCTAAAACAATAGTCGCTAGGTCCCGGTTGCTAGACCTGCAATTGGTTGAATTTGGGTAGTGACTCTACTGTCATGTTTGTAGTTCTGGCTCTCAGGTTAGCCAACCGTAAATATTGCATGAAACTATTACATTAATAACAAGCGATTCTAACCCAAATATAAAAAAACAGGCGTATTTGCCCCATACATATTGTTAGTAGAACTACTTAAAACGGTTTAGTCCATGTTCAACCCCCACAATTTTTACCCCCGACCATGTTCAACCCCTAAACGGTGTCCATGTTCAACCCCTGGGGGGTTGAACATGGACTTTTATTTTTGAATATATTTAATCCACGTTCAACCCTCAATGGACAGTAAAATACAAAAGTTATTCTCATCTACCCTAAATTTATTGCTATTAGAGCTACAGTTTCGTCTGCCTGCCTACTCTCATTTGCCCTATATTGCAGTTATTTGAAATACAAATGTGTTTATTCTATCTCATTGGTAGTTGGCCGGGTGTTACAAGTGCATCAATTTATTAATAGTTATTTATAAAAAGGATATTGAAGTGACTTTGACAATGACAGTTATTTTATTTCTGAATATGGCTGAGATTCCTTCAACGAGTAGCGGTTTATTTAATTTTGAATTTGTGACTTCTAAGCGCGGAAGACGCGTAAGTACTACTTTTAGCAGGCCATCAGTATTACCAGAAAAAATAATATAAGAATGGCTCTACTTACTGGCGTTGTGTTAAGTGGCCTAAATGTCATGGACTACTATTATGGAAACACAAAGTCAAATGATAAAATAGACAGTACATAGTTGCCCAGAAAGTTTTGCTAAAAACGAAGTAAAAAGGGTTATTTCTATTTGTAAAACAAAGACTATTCCATCCGTATATCGTGGAGCTGTAATTTCTTTAAAGAACGCGAATATATATACTATCAAAGAATTTCCGTCGTATAAAAATATAAAATCTGTCCTATACAATAAAAGGAATATGGCGGTAGGTGTTAAAAAAACTAGGTATTTGAGAGGGATTGATGTAGAAGTACCTGCCATTTTTCAGAGGTTCCTGCTCTTTGATTACAAATATAAAAAGAATAGGATAATAGCTTTCCTATCTGAGGCGGCGAGGGAAATAATAAGCAGCGTGAAACATTTTTTTGGTGACGGGACATTCAAAACATGTCCACGTCTTTTTTTGCAACTATATACATTACACGCTGATGTAGGAAGTTCTGAAAAAGAAACGAAAATAATAATAATGCCGGTGATGTACGCTTTTTTACTAAATAAAAAAGAAAGTACATATGATTTACTTTTTACTATAATTAAAAAAATATCCCAAGCTGGAATCCAACGCAATTATTTATAACACAGTTGATTTCAAAGCCGCTGTTATGTCAACAATCCAAAAGAAGTTTCCGGAAGCATCAATACAAGGAAGCTATTATCATTTCAATAGAGCGATATGGAAGAAACCAGAAAACTTGATTTAAGTAAAAATAAAATTACTCGTTAACACGTAGCTTTACTGACAGTAAATTATTGGCTCATCTACCTCCGGAGGCTGCAAGCGACGGATTTCTCTATATTATGGAAGATAGTCCGACTGACGAAGCTGTAACTAAATTTAATAATTATTTTGTTAAACAATGATTGGAGAATAAACTAACGAAAGATAAATGGTGTTGTTTTTCTGAAAGGCATCGCACCACAAATAAGTTAGAAGGTTGGCACGCCATGTTAAATAGGACGTTAGGTAAATCCTCTAATCTAGTTCAATATTTAAAAACTAGAAGTGGATTCTATTTGCCAAAAAATTATAAGCTAAAAAAAGAATGAAAGAAGATCAGAACATATTGAAATTAACAGGAGGATAAATTATATTGTAAATCGTTATAATAAGCGGTGAAATAACGGTAGATCTTTGTCTGGAGAAATTGAGTCCATTTATTTTTTTAACTTTTCACACGCTTGTTGTTTTATGGTATGTAAGCCCATGTACATTTGCTTTTTATTCTTGGTATTAGTCTATAAGCCTTCTGTAAAATACTTAAAATAATAATATATCAATAAATAGAATAAAGGCTAAACGTTGACTTTGAAGCAATTTACGTCGTATCGCCCCTAAAGTGTTCCTATCGACCCAGACAGGTGCCCGAAGCACAATATAACCCAGGTAAGTAGCCCCATAAATAGTTTGAGTTAAAAACTTTTTTACAAAAAAAAAAAATTCCATAAAAATACTACAAGGTGAAAAATAACTTTAATTTCGGAAGTCAGAAGTTTACCAAAAAGCCATTTTTTTTTACCCAACAGCAACTTACCTATACTGTAAAATAATTGTAAAGAAAATAAATACACTTCTGCTCTCAATATTACTTTAATGTCATTATTAGTTACCTAACAACAATGGGTTGAATATGGACAAAGAAAAGATTACCAATGTATTGAAATCCATGTTCAACCCCTGGGGGGTTGAACATGGAAACATTTAGGGGTTCAACATGGTCGGGGGTAAAGATTGCGGTGGTAGAACATGGACTAAACCCTTAAAACTACGTTAGTATTTAAAATTAGGATATTAATTTAAGTATGACACGCCTGTCACACTCAATGACAAAGAAATTAGAATAAAAAATCTTCTATAATACGAAGACTTATGACTTTCCGTGTCTGGATGTACGAGTACAACCGAATAAACCCGATTTGCATTACACGGCTAAAATAAGAACCGTGGCAAGTGGCTCATCAATTAGAGTCCGTGACTGTACCTTATTCCATGCTGCCATGATAGTAGGAGTACTTACTAATTCCATGCTGCCACTTCATTATTCTAATGTAGCCGTCTCGTTCTAAACTCAGGGCCGATGAGCTCTAATCGGGTGAAAATACGGAGAAAACGAATTTTCCCAATTATGAGACCTAGTTCGGTTTTTCGCCCCGTAAAACCCTAAATTGCAACGTTCATCGAAATCGTTAGAGCCGTTTTCGAGAACGTGATTACAAATATATACAAATCAAATATACTTATACAAATACTGCTCGTTTAATATAAAGAAAAATATAAGAAAACTAGGATTAAATAGCAACCGATAACTTTTTACTCTGCTTTGATTCCCATTAGTGAAAATCATCGTCAGTAACTCACCGATTTATTAATGAAAGAAACAAAGAAGTTATATATTTTTCCGATCTCACGGCGATTATTATAAGCGAAATCTGGTAATCAGCCAGGAAAACTATTTTTGTGAACGCAATGTCGTAAAACACCTGTAGAAGGGTCAACATACTGAAAATTACTATACCTTGACCGAGTTCCTAGAGAAACCATCAGTATTAGTTACAAGAACTCATAAAACTACTGATGTGACCAATATTTTTCTTAAATAAACAGCAACAACAAAAAGCTATAACAGGTATATACATAAAAGAATATCTGTAGCAAGTAAACAAAAGAAAATATGGAGAGAAAACAGTCATATTCCGAGAGTCAATACCAGCTTATGAATAAACAAACAGGGATCTCTCTGGTATTTGGCAGCATCCATTCTCGAAATAGGAGACTTTACGAGAGTCTGTGCAGTCGTAAAATGGAATCTTAGTCTAGTTGCTCCAGAACAATATTAATGAAACTGCAGAGTTGATCTTAAAACCACTGGTGAATCATAAAGCAGACATTTCAGCAAAGTTTTCACGAATTTCACAGTTGAATTAGATGAAGAATCAAATGTATTCTAGGAAATTGTAGCTCTTTACCAAGATATTCTCTGTGGAATATTTAACGCTAATCGTCTGCACAAAGATCATATTTCTGTGGAATATATTTTAAGCTCAAAAATAGTAAACTGACGCTAACCATCCGTTCTTCCAAGCCACCAAACTAAAGTTCAGATCAAACAAAGGAGCCAAAACTGAAAAGCTTACCTACAACAACTTGCCAAAATCCTGGCACGTTTTAAAAGTTATTTTTTTTTAATGAAGCATAATTTAACTCTGGCTAGATTTCATTACTACCGATATCTATAGAATGCTTATAAGTAATGTGCATATAATAAGGCATAGTATCGTAAGTCTGGTTTTAGTTTTTTAAGCTCATTTGCCGCTTGTGTGGCTTCGTCGTGCGTAATCAGGATTCCTGCGGTATCTCTTCGACGTGTAAAAAACAAATAAGAGTGAAAATAACGAAAGAAAGTAAAATCTTGACGACTTCTACCACTAGTAATTTACTTATTTTTAGCATAGCTGATTATTTTCTAGTTTTTTTTTTTAATATTATATATCATCGACGGTATACTTTTACTTGTTTGTGTTGCACAGATAATACGCGTCTCAATTAAAGCATAAGTGACACTGGGCAAGACGTGATATACAGGTGGCTCATGAAACGAGGTCGAGCCAAAACCTCTTTCAGCTAAGTTTTTATCACTTTGGGTGATGTTTAGACAGATATTATTTTTTATCGATGGGTAATTTGAGGATTTATAACAAAATAATATATTTTCTAAAAATGCGACAAGTCAAGTTAGAATTTCCTTAAAAATATTGACAACCGTCTAGCTGCTAAACTATAAGGGGTGGGGGTGTTCGGGAAGCTCTTGGAGAGAGGCTTCTTAAATTTTCTTTTGACCCGCCTTGTATATACTTATATATGCTGATACAGGCCCAAAGGACCATGAAATATACTCCATCTGAAATGACAAGCTTCTGAACAGATTAATGATAATTTGATTTCTCTATGCAACTACTACAGCACGTCACAGCTATCACAGACGAGCAGTGTTGCCAAAACTTAGGGTCGAGAGCTCTGCTGCACAAGCTATTCGGGAACTATGACTTTGGATACTCTTCATTATTGGCGCAAAAAATGTTACAAGAGAGAAAAAGGTGAAGGTTGATAGGTTATCAAATAGTTAGCATTTATTGGTGCTAAATCTATAGTTCAGCTGTGACAAAGAATGTTCTTAGTGGGGTATAGATGTAGCTAAAGCCGATTTATTTACTGGTTTATGTACGACATGTAAAGGTTGGCATTCTATCTCCTTGATATAATTCTATATTTCCTCTGTATGAGTATCATGGGAACGATAGGTGGGAGGCCGATACACGACCACGGAACATGAATGTTAGTGTGTTTACAGGATTCAGTTTTATGTCATCATCCCATTCATCGATTACAAACAGAAGAGTCGTGATGTTTGAGACGTTTAACATCTGAATTGGTATAATTTGAAGAGAGATACAACCATAATCGCAAAATTCCATCGTCGTAAAAACCCACTTATGTTGATCAAAATGTTGACATCGGCATCATACACAAATGCGTTTTTTATGATTTGGAAATTGTTCTTGTATACAAAACATATTTGGAATTAAAAAAGTTGCTTTTTTCATAAAAAGCAAAAAAAAATGATATAGGCATAAAAGTAACCTCCCACAACTTAGTTCTCTCCACATATGTTTACGTCACAGGTTGAATATCTTAGAAATATCTCATAAACTTTTACAGCTCCGACGCTGTCTGCCTCAAATATTTATTAAAGAATAATTTAAACTGTCTAACAGCATGATTCCTGAGAATGACTTAAAAACTCAAATAAAACCGGGACCAATTGCTAGTGCAGATTAGCCTCATAAATTATAATCACCAGATCCCAAATAACCTAGAATAAACCACTGCAAATCACGAGTCTCGTGCAATAAAAATATAGTTAAATACCAGACACTTGTAAATTGCAAGCGTTGACAAATGACAAGAGACGGAAATATCCTGCGTAATACAGCTGCTTTATCTTCAGACTAACTATGTAGCTGGTGTAATCTGTCATCAGGTAGGGAGACCGGGGTTGGAAGTCACATTTACGTTGTTTTGATTTTTTATGTATCAATGGACACTGCATCTAATCTAGTTTACAAATACATTCATAATTTTTGACTTTAACAATATCATTGAGGAAATATTACATTTTTTGAGAAAAAAGAAAAGGGGGTACTTTTAACTCCGTGTCAGGGAACGTTGTCACAGTGTCTGGGGTAGGTAGTCACATAGTAAATCGAAGGGGAAAAAATTAAAAACATGAGTTTGTTTTATTTAAAATAGAATGTTGAACTGGTACCCAAAAAAAGAACGTAAAATATCTTATTTATTATGAAAATGAATAGTCATCAAAAAACTCTTTAAGCAAATAAATTCTATGAAACAAAATTAGAATTCTGGTAACGATGACAACAAAAATATAATAATAGTCAGTGAACGCAATATTCTTAAATAAAAGTACCTACTTAAGTTAACGATATAATATTAAGTCAGTCTAAAAATATTCAGAATCGCAATTTTGCCAAATGTAATAAGGTTGCCCAGGTGTGTCAACCTGCCCCCGTCAATCTGAGACAACGTACCCCAAAACATGTTTTAGAAAATAACCTTCAAAAATAAAATTCAAATCCATATATATTTATAAAACTATACAATAACGATATCATGAAAGATATATTTTACATAATAAATACATGAAAAGGTATATTATAATTCAACATGTAAGCATAATTAGAAAAGTCGACACAGATGCACAATAAAAACTTTTTCACAAAAAATAATAAAACAGACTTCCAAAAAAAAAGCACTACAAAGTGAAAAATAACTTTGATTTCGGAAATCGGTGTCTTGGGTTTTTTATTTTCGTTTTTTTGCCAGCGACTTCCGAAATTAAAGTTATTTTTCACTTTGTAGTGTTTTTTTTTGGAAGTCGGTTTTATTTTTTGTGAAAAAGTTTTTATTTTTCGCTTTTAGTTGTGGTACCTACACAAAACCCCCACAAAAGATTGAATACCAAGTAAATTACAGCGATAGGAACTATTAGAATATCGTCCACATATACTAGGTGGGAAAAATATGTATTATTGAAGCTAACTCAAAAATCCCTCATCAGATCTTGACAAAATTTATATGGGACCACTTCTGAAGTATTCCCTACCAAACAAAAAAAGAATTATCAAAATCAATTCATAATTGGCGGAGTAATCGCGTAACAAACATACAAAAAAAAAACATACAACCGAATTGAGAACCTCCTCCTTTTTGAAGTCGGTTGAAAAACTACTTTCACTGTCCGAAAGAAATTATCGCACCTCTCTCAATCACGGCGTTTCTGAGCAGACTGAAATGAAGTGGCAAGGAAGTGTTGCCTTCACGATTATTCGACGCCGATCAATGTTCGTATTCGTTCGTTAACTTTTCTGTTATGAGCGCTGTGACAACCAACCCGTGAGACAACCATACCCGGTCTCCCTAAGGTGTGGGTGTGCAGATCAATCGCGTCAAATGGGTCCCTGGCTAGATCATCATCAACATAAAATAACGCCTATTTGCCCCGGGGGGTTAGGCAGAGCTGTACCTTAATAGAACGGAAGATAGGAGCCCTGTGTCCCAGCAGTGGTATCGTTATAGGCTGAATATGTTTAAGTCCAATGTAATAGGGGGCAAATCTATTTGCCATAAATCAGGCACAAATCCAGACTCCGGTCCGGTCCGAAAAACCCCATAACACTTTACTCGACCTGGGAATCGAATTCAGGACCTCATACTCAGCTCAGCAGTAGCGCTTGCGACCAAAATACTAACGAGGCAATCAGTCAGTTCACAATTCTTTATAATCATGTCAATGGTAATAGCAAATACTGCAATATGCAACAAACCTTTGGATAAAGCTCCACTTTTTAGGGTTCCGTAGTCAACAAGGAACCCATAAAGTTTCGCCATATGCGTCTGTCCGTCTGTCCATTTGTCCGCAGCTTAGCGCATAGATTGTTAGTACTATAAAGCTGTAATTTGGCATGGGTATACATAATAATCACGCCTAAAAAGTGGTAATTTTTTTTAGGGTACCGCTCCTACACGTAAAGTTGGGATGATTTTTTTTCTCGTCTATCCCACGGTGTGGGTTGTAATATAGTTGGAAAGGTCGTTCAAAAATGTTGTGAGTTCGTGAACACCATTTTTGGATTCAGGGATCAGTTTGCGAAATATTAAGCTTTAAAGTGCTAATTTTTGTCAGAGTCAACTGGAATATGTGAAAAAATTCACAGCAGGAGTACATTTATAACGAAATTAAAAGAAAAAGTATCACAGCTAAGTAGGCTCTACAAGTTAACGAGTAATAACCGAGCAACCCTCATTTGCAGTTGCAAAAATATGTTCTTCCATACATTCCGTATGGAAGAACATGTTTTTCAACTACAATGTTAAGTTTGTGCTTGGGATAAATTCATCCCAACTACGGAACCCTTTATTGCGCGTGGTCCGACATGTACTTGGCCGATTTTTACATAATTATAGAGCTTGCACTAGAGGCAGTAGTGCAAGCCAATTATGGTAAGTCAGTCTAAAGGGCGTTTCTAGACGTGTGTCAACGACCCGCAGGCAATTTAGAACAGTGCCAATTGTAACTAGCGTTCCTTCATAACACGCAATAAAATACATTATGAGTTCATGTCTCAACGTCATCCGCCTGTAGCAGCCCACCGCTGGACATAGGCCTCCTCAATGTTCCATCACCATCGATTTACAGAAATAGTAGGAGTTATAATAATTTATAGTTTTAGTTTCCTGTTTCATTCATTACGTAAAAACGAACGACAAAATAAAGCCTAAATTACACTTTATCCAGTTCACAGCATGCATTCATCCCGCCATTTTGTGCGGCAAGTATGGCCGGTGTTGAGAACAATGCGTTGCAGTAAAAATAGCGAGTTAGCCCCAATACACAAGGCCGCATGTGCTTTGTTTGAGCTGTAAAGTGACACGCATGAAGAAAAACAAAAAAAAAATCGTCAGAAAGTTTCTGTTCGAAGTTTAAAAGTCTGGCGCGAATTCAAGGATCTGTGTCGTCCTTATTGTGCGTTTGCACTGGCGAAACATCACAACAAAACATGTTGAAATCTCTAGTTCCTGTCAAATATTGTATGGAACTTTGACAGAAACTAAAGATTTCAACATGTTTTGTTGTGAATGTTTCGCCAGTGCAAACGCATAGTGAGACACTGTTCTAACATTGTCATCGTCTTTTCTAAAAGGCAAATTAAGTTATCGGAGAATAGATTCTATCAGGAATCTGGAATTCATTTGTTTCACAAGGAATATTAAACTACACAAGGTAAGTATTTGCGGATGATCGAACTTAATTGACTTACCTACGCAACTAAGTTTTGCAGGCAATACTGCATTATTGCCTGCAAAACTAAATAAAGAAAACTAAAGAAAAGTCTACAAAATGTTCTAAAAGTATCATCATAAACTTTGAAATTATTGTTCCCACTATTTCTTCAAACCCGCATTATTGGATTTATCACTCAAACATAGACAAAGTCAATCCGCAACATTTTTACAGCGACATAAATCAGTTTTAAAACAAGATTTGAAGTCTAACCGTTCTAGCCAATTCGAAGGTCGAGGTCAAGGGCGCTGGGGATTGCTAGTGTCAAGGTCACGTATGAAAAATACAGAGGCTTATGTAACCACCCACATTTTGATCTGCTAAGTCTATTTTGTGAGGCGTTGTAAGGGTGGTATTAGTGGATTTGGGGAACATTATTATAAGGTTTGGTTTTTAACGTTTTCACTGTTTATAAAATATTTTTACTACTTACATGGAAAACTTGCAATTATCTCAATATTGGCAAGACAATGTAAAAGTTTGATTCGGGCTTTTAATAGTTCTAGCCATGTGTAATCAAAACCTAACGATATAACTCTTTGTTATTACAAATGTTAATGTTGTGTCAACAGATGGCGCTATTACAAACTAAAAGTAACACGAAGGTCCTAACTCGGGCAAGCAAAGTTTGCATAGTCAGTCTGTTTGTTTTAAACACGTTACGTGATTTTAATCCTAATTATATCAAACCCAAGGATGTAGGGTTGTTTTCTATTAATTATTACATTATTTATATCTGAAAGCGTTTGCATGCGCCGTACATGCGTCGGATTACTCGAAATAAGGCCGATATTTGCATATGCGTGTCTACGTGGGTCTCAAGTTTGTTCGATTTGTTAGTATTTATAGTTTAACGGTTCTGCAGGGTTGATGTAACTTGTAACGCTTGACTTAAGTTGGAAATGCTTATTAAATTTATGCGGACTTTGGACTACTTTTAAGTTGAGCTGGTTTTAGTAACAATACTTTGTTGACTTCGAATATTTCACAAGGGTAGAGATGTGAAAGGTCTTTGGAATTAGTTCCACGTTTAGAGATGTGTTAAACAAATAACAATTTTTAATGAGTTTGTCCATAATCAACCTAGCAAACTCATACGACCAAGATATTGAATTAAGAACATACATCATTTTAGCGGTCATCATCCAATCCTGTTCTATAAAAATGTTGGGTAGTTTCCACACACTATCAACTCAAAGCATCCAGAGACAAATACTTCACGTATTGTGATCGGCCAGTCATATATGATTCAGAGGTCCGCAGCAATTTGAGGTCATTACGAGCGCCCACGCAGGCTCTTTATGGTTATTGACTCTACGCGACTCCTGTGTTGAGGTTTAGGACCCAAATCGTACCTTTTGAAACTTATTTCTGTACGAACTGTTTATCGGAAAAGAATGTCGTTTTCCGTATATTAAAATGCTTAACAAAATCAAGATTTCTCAAGTTTCTCGGTGCAAGGTATAAGCCCCAATTCGATATTCGATTTTAAAAAGGAATATGTTACGAATCGCGGAATCCGTACCTTATCTAGGAGTCGGGCAGTCTGCTATAAATACTTCACATGCTTCTAAAATATACAAGTTTTTGCATAACTAGGTGGAGGTAGTTAACATCTGCATAGATAGATTGAAGATGTGAATTAAATGTTTTGATCATAACGCTCTACATAATAATATTATTTAAAGTAATATGGTACTAGAATATCATACGGAACTATCGTTAAACGAGACAGTTCTGGCAGCAGAACACAATATTAATGATATTATAACCAGTTATAATTTAAATTAATTTGAATTTTCATATACATCCTTATGTCAAACTTTAATTTTCATTGGAAATATTGTCCCAGAACCCAAAACAGGCACAGCAATATTACTATCATATGTACTAAGAATAATGATATTATTAATGTATTTAGTTGTGATGCGCCCTGGGGTTTATAACGGAGCATAGGAAGCTTTTGCCTTGTGATATCTGACACAATCCCTCTTGGCTTATTTACGATGCCTCTTACGACATCTTCGTCAACTGTTGGGTCAAAGTCACTGTCGGTAACCAAAACAAAAATACTAATAGGTAAACCTATCACCACCAAGAACTTTAATCTTCAATTTCTGACACAAATTGCATGACATTTTACTTCAGAATATACGGCCTACTTCTCCCGACCTTCACACTATAAAATATATTAAAAAAACAAACATTAACAACGTTTTAATCTTAACTTTTTTGAGTTTAAAATAATGATGGCGTACTCCGGCAAGTGAACAGATAAATCAAGCAAAGAGTAGATAATAATTACTGTGAGAGACGTTTCTATATAAATCGCCGCGAAACCGGCTGCGTTTGCGTCAAGTAATAAATTGCAATTTGGCTTTATACCAAAACATGGAGTAAGTGATGTGTCTAACTCTAATAACGGATTGATATGAGACCAGTTACTTGTTTTTTTTTTTTCATCCGGCAGTAGTTTTCCTAGATCTTGGAATAAGAGAAAGAAAACATTGATTAAAGAGCTAGGCACGAGCAGGTCAAATATATACATAGTTATCGAACACAAATTGATACATTCTAATAAGGTACGTGATAATGATTATCTAGCCAAAATCTCCCAACACTTGACATTTCGAAATTCGAAACAATATTCTAATCTGCGTTCGCAATTTATATAAATATGAAGCTGTAGCGCAAACTGAACCTTATATGTAGGTTTTACAGCTGTTTTTCCTAAAACTCTTGTTTGTTTACATGTTTGGCAAATGAATTGCGAACGCAGATTATACAACTAAAACAACATTACTATAGAACATAGATAAGAAAATGGATTCCCGGAAAATGAATAAAGGTGGTTCGTAATACTGGCGTAAGGCGTGACTGCTACAGCAATTATCCGTTTAGTAAGCGTTTATTGAATTACCTGAGGAATCTACTCTATAGTTACAAACAGGCTTGCTGCTAAAGATCCTAATATATGGCTAGTGACTATCTTGGATAAACAATCACATAGTCGTACAAAATCACGTATAAAACCACTGTCTTTAACCAGTAAAACCGTAAGTCAACCATTTTCTCTTCCAACAAGAATAGAAAATACGATGCGAGTTGACAACCTACGATAACTTGCTCGTTATAATGCCAGGTCACATCGATCAACAGACGTGACACTTGTTCAAACTCTGATTAACTCAAATCTTGTAATGCTGGATGCATTACAAGACTTGAGTTAATCAGAGTTTCAGCAGTCGATATTAAGCGCAGACGTGCCAGATTCCTTGGATGCGGGTTAAAAATGGTACAGCTGCAACACATGGCCAAAAACATGCAATGAATAATAATAACAATTACAGGATCTGATGTCAGCAAGTTCAATAACCCATTTAATTTTGACTTATGTCTTCATAAGAGTACATCACAGTTCGAACATACAGTCAAGGAGGTGCTTACAAGAAATGAACATTATAAATGGAACACATATCAATACTTTGTGGAAAAAAACACAGCTGATGACGTCAATCCACTAGACGAGCCCAGTGACGTCAAGGAAGCAATGTGTTTCCATTGATGTTATCATTTCATCAAGATACGTGAAAAAACCCGTAGTTAAGTTGTTTAGAACCTAAACCTCAGGGTCACGTACTTGCATAAAGGATTCGGCACAAAGAGAATGACGCGTAATTATCACAACATCCTCATTATCTAGGACAAGTGAGACTAAGCGACATCAAACAAAGCTGTGCGTTGCACCAGGATCACAGCGGGCTTGGTCTATTCGTAATAATTAACTATTCTGTCAAAGCCTACACAACCGGAACGTGCACAAACAAACACAACACAGCATCTCAAATAATTGGACAGATCCAATTTTGTACATGTTTTGTAGAAAATAACGTTCAGATGTTACCAATCACTTTTCGGCGGAGGATCCATTACAAGGAACAGAGGAAACGAAGTTACGTGTTTTGCAGATTGAAATGTTTTTTTCCGCCGAAGAAAATTTTCATAGATGTTCCCAATTATAGTAATAATAATAATACAAATAATATAAAATAAAAATAATAATTATATATATAATTATCACATATAAATTGAATTATATTATTTTTCTGTAAGTACGCTGTACTGTGTACAGTACTGCTGTACAGTGCCGGTACAGCGTCCTAGTTATTGTTTTTTGCTGCACCGAACGACGTCAATACGTCGGCGCCGGTTGTCGCTGAAAACCAGCGCTGGGGCTCTGTCGTGCATAGGGTCGCAGCATAATGCTGAGCGATAGCCGTTTTGCGTGGATGTGACGCATGTTTCCCGCAACTTTTTCTATTTTTATTTTGTGTAACCTCTTTTTTGCGTCATGTTTACCGCAAATAAACGTATTTTCTTTCTTTCTTTTCTTTCTAATACTTGGAATATATTTTTGTGGAAGTTCAAAATTATTTTGGATTTGGTAATGATTCCGCTAACGCAGCCGAGATGATTTCTTCAGAACGCATAACATAAGGCAGTTTGTATATGAATTGAGAAAACTACATTTGTAAAGATCGAGATAAAAAAGCTTCCTGTGAAAAAGCAGTAAATTAACGTTGACTTTTACAAGATCGTAAGATGGTGCGAGCTGCGAGCCTATGTCATTGCCAAGGTTTGATATAAAGACCTTTGTGCACTGGTGAGTAAAATCTTCACAAAAAATTATGGGAGGTAGAGATAATGAAACTACGATTCTCTGATTATAGAGTATTTTCTAACATAACCACTGTTGTAAGTCGATGTAAATATATTATGCATTCTACGCTCGGAAAATTCAAAACGTCAGAAACAATATCAATGCAAAAATAAAATTAATCAGAAGCTTCTACAAACAAACTGACTTCCCACACTAGTGGATCAAACTTGAAAGATGTGAATCTGCAAGCTCGGAGAGACATCAAAGATTTGGCATAATTTCACATTTTGTGGAGATATGAGACAAATTATCTGATCTATTGTTGACTGGCGATGCTGTGTCGACACGTGAGTTTATATATATTATGATACATAACATGGTGAACGATGGTTTATTGTCTAAGTGGATTGACCAAACTTCGTGATAAAAAAATAAACAAGTAGTTTTGTTGTTCTTGCTAAATTGTACCAAGTGCATGCTACATGCTGCATGCGGCATGAAGTGAATTATGTTTCAAACATGATTTATTATTTGACAAGAACAACTTAGCTAAAATCGTTCTTCAAAACGGATGTGATACCGTACATTTCATTTTTTCATAAGTGTGGGAAACTCATTGTGTAACTTATTGCACTTAAGTTTTATTAATACTCTAGAGTGGCATAATTTTAAGTTCTAAAATAAGTCACCTTAAAAAAAAAACTAACCGCTTCCAATCAAAGCCCTAGCGTTTCAAAGACACATGAATCATTTAAACTTTTACTAACGAAATCGAAGTAATAAAAATACCAAAGCCCTTAATACCGAAGCAAGCAATTTATAGGGGTTGCTTTAGGTAAAACTGTAAGTTTCTGAACAACTCTCATGTAACAGAGCGGTTAACGAGAAGAGCTAAAAATACCGGCGCGCGACACGACAGCTCGGCCTTCGAGGCAATTTTTATAAAAACCGGTATTGTAATTCGATTGAACGAAGAAATTCTGACAATTTCTTCAATACTCACGGAAATATCATGAGCCGTCCTCAAGGTATTTTGCAAAGTACCAGATTATCCTTATCGAGTTTTGTGATCTGTTCATGCCAAATCCAGTTTTGGAGACCCTGAGGTCATCTGAGACCTGTTTTATTTGACCAGATAAGCAGATATTGATTTACCATAAAAAAATCAAGTACTTCCTTTTTAGGCAGACCAAAAGCCCGAAACTTGATCAACTTGTTTTAGCAGCAGACAATATGAATGTCAAAAAAGATACAAGGAAAAAGATGGGCTGCAAAAAATACATAATATCTGCCTGATGAGCAAAAACAGTATCCAGGAAATCCATAGTAGATCCGTAAATATAGAAGCTAAAAATCGTACAACTCACGCAAAACATACGTGATGGACTAATAAATTATTGCGAATAATCGGAATATAAACACAATCGCTAAACGGAGCCGATCTGGAGTATTTCCAAATGATGGACGAACAACGAGCGAATTACTGATACCAGCGAAGACTGACAAAATCGCATTCTAAAAAGGAGAAAACAATAAATGATGCGAAGAATCTTAAACGTCGCCAAAAATATTGTCACGCATTTCATGGAACCCAAGGATAAAAGAAGTACAAAGCAATCCTTACACACAACTCTCTTTTCGACAACTTCTCCGAAATCAGACTTCAAAAACCAAAACCTGCATCCCGGAAGCCTCAAGAACTCAAGACCAATGAACCTGATCACTTATTACGCAAAGAAACACGTGACGAATCTAAATGCAGAACTTTTAATTCCTGGCGAATGCACAGGCTGAGTTCAGAGACCGGCGACTCGGGAGTCGGGGAGAGTGAGTTAAATCCCGATAAACACGGGAACTGGCGGGGATCCAACGGGAATCGAACAGCACCCACTGGGGAACGTGGCCACAATAATTAACGCTAGTCTATTGTTTTTATACATGTCAATGGAATTGAGAAGTTTTGGTTGATTTGGAGTTCGGTGTCCGAGGTATTATTGACTGTGTTTGGAATTACCGTCGTCTAGGTATAAAATAACGTTGAAAGCTAGAATCTCAAAGCTTGCACAGAAACACGTGCATAAAAAAGATACAAAACAAACGAACGAACGTACAACGAATTAATCAACAGCAGGACCAATATTATTTGATTCATAAGTTTTCACAACATCAAAACACGTCCCAGGAAACAAAATGCGAAGAGTGTTAGTGAACTTGATTGTTAATTTTGGATATCCGGAGAAAAATCTGATACAATTAGTCCGCGTTCTTTTGTGATGTTCTCTAAATAGCTTTCCACAAATATTTTTCTCGGTTCAAAGTTGAATCTGTCGTATTTTTTAAACGACTCTTGATATTCGACGAAAAAATTTGACGCCTCAAGTTTCAATAACAATCAAAGTATGTTTTCAGCAAAATCGACATGTGCCAATAGCGGCACAGTGAGATGCGCGTACGCACTATTTAAAGCGGATGTAGGGCAAGTCAGTGGGGCGGCCGAGTCCAGGCTAGTGCCAAATATTGGCCAGGTGGCAACCGCACACGGTTACTGACTAATTTAGATCTTACTACAGCGTTTGGGCGCGGATTTGGTTTTATAACGAAATAATATGAAAGAATAGCAACAACATAGAAACAATAGCTCTTTATTTTGGACTCTGCGAACTCTCACTTTAAATCTCTTTTATCGATATGGTTTACTTTCGTTTTCACTTCTATCTTCACGTCAAAATCGATATAACTCTTCCTCTCTACTAATCCTTTATCAACAAATTGGAAGTTTTCGCCGCCTGCAGTCTGAATTAAGCGAAATTTAATTGTTCCTCTGCATTCATAAATCAATTCATGCCTAGTCTAAAGCTATGCCTGACCCAGTTGTATTGTTAGCGCATATAGGACATCGCTGGTACTAACTGTGCTAGTATTTGGAACACACGGATGTTTAACTTACGCTCACAAATAACGTTTGTAGTTAAAATACATATTGGCGTAGCTTTTAACTTTTTTGATGGGGATTGAGCCAATCAGATTTTATGGCGCCAAAAATTCTAAAAACTTAATTAAAAGAGTAGATATAGGTGCAAATCCTGTCACTTATAATCTTCTACAACTAATTAGCCAATTAGGCAAAAAATGCGCTGAATAGAGTTCAATTAGCTCCAGACACGAGACACCGTAACAACTCTATCAGTTAGCAGCCGAACGCGAACGCCACAGCTAATTAGACACAATTTCGTGCGGTGAGCAGTTCCGATACGCTAATTCGACTCTAATTTGGCAGTTTTCTGGTAAGGAAACAATATTTTTTGCAAATAATGCCAGCATGTAAAAAATCTTTTATTGTTTTTAATTTTTTTATTTGCTTTTGAATGGTGAATAATTGGAAGATCAACCGGAGGTCTTCCTTTGTTTAATGCTATAAGTACCCCTACAATAGCCGCATCTGGTCAAAATTATGCGCGCATGATCCACTTGAGTCTAGGATAATAATGATAGATCTTCCATTCAGATCCAGGCCTAGTGGACGACTCAATCACTTTGCAGCTAAACAAATGATCGATTAAATTAATTCCTGCAAGAATATAACTTCGTTAGAAGCGACTGAGAACATTTAAACAAAATAATGGGGATTCGCAGTCCGTACATAACGCGAGAGGCATCTTATGACACCCTCGGGATCAATATGAGGTGGTATTCATAGTCGGCACGTGTGTGTTTAGGCGGATAACAAAGTTCCACAGACGCCGCGGTAAATAAAAAGGAAACATACTGTATTAAGCTTTTTTTCCCTGTCTTATTTTCCGGTGCACAACGGACCATGATGATCTCTTAGTTTTTAAATCCCAGACTTAAAAAGATGGGTGTTATAGGTTTGACCGCTATGTGAGTGTGTCTGTGGCACCTTAGCTCTTAAACGGGTAAACCGATTTGAATGCGTTTTTTAAATTTGAAAGCAGGTTTTCTAGCGATGGTTCTTAGACATGTTTTATCAAAATCGGTTAAGCCGTTTGGAGATTATCAGCTCTTTTCTAGTCGATGAATGGATGTGAACGTCTTCCACTGGTCTGATCGATTTGAAATTTAGTATTCTGTTACTTCAATGATATTAGAAAAACATAGTAACCTTGAACTGATACTGCAGCATCACAAATTTACAGGATACCCAACTCTCTTACAGCACAGGTATGTTATGGCTCATTTGAATGGTCTCAATGAATAGGTTATAGATAGATGATGAACAGGTAGGAAAGAGAAATGACGAAATGTTTGTTTCAGGGGTTTCAAACTTTTAAATATAATTTCACTTGTGTAGGAATAACTTGTTCACAATCCTACCGCAGATGTGAAACTATTCTTTATAAATTGCCTTGGACAGAAAGATAAACTTTAAAAGTCATCGGCATACCCATCACATTCGAAAACTGTTACAGCGTAGAGAATTGGTAAACATGGTGAGACGCCAGTAAATGAGTTTCATAAGACCCTATATGGTTGGAAGAACCTGGTGAATTTCACAATGCGCTATATGGTTTTATATCCTCATCATCATCATCATTTCAGCCGAAAGACGTTCACTGCTGGACAATTGGAGGCCCAAGCACCGCCACTTCGACCGATTCTATGCTTTATGTATCCAGCTGATTTGCCAAACTTAAGTGGTAATTGGCAGGGCACTTGCTCGCAAAATAGATGGGTAATGGGGTCAAAAGGTTCTGGAGTGGCGACCGCGTACCGGAAGACGTAGCGTTGGAAGGCGTCCCACAAGATGGACCGATGTGAAGGTCGCAGGAATCCGCTGGATGGTTTTATAATATGCAGCAGTATAAATGACGTACTAACAAATGATATTATTTCCCTCAACAGCACAAACTTCGAAAGCTCGTAGCAGTTAAACAACGCCCCAACACCCAGGTGCAGTCACGTGGAAGTATTACATTGTATGGTTTATGTGCTGCATTGATGCATAAACAGCTTCTGAAGTTATGGCCTCAATTTACCTGTACACGTTTATGACGTATGTCGTATAGTGGAAGACTTAAGGGTACACTAGTCGACGGCTCCAACTCGTTGGTGGGCGTATCTAATATGCAATCTAATTATTATTTTTATTTAGTATGTATTTATTTATTTACATATTTATTAATTTATTTAGTGACATAGACGATGTAAAATTTCATGAACAACTTTTGGGCGTATACATAATTATGAAAAAACTACATAATGACAAAATAAAATTTACTGAACTATTATTTAAATTATCTATCCCTGTACGGTTTCTTTTTTGCCAATTTCTTACGACATAAATTATTTATTTACGCCCGAAGAAGAGTTAAAATTAGTGTTGAAATATGGATGTTTCGACGATCATAACTTCCAAACCAGTACTTTTTTTCTAATTCTGCTTCCATACAGGGCTAGATAATTATAAGGCAAATTGATATCATTTTTACTTTTGAACGTACACCGTCAAACAGACGAGTAATCACCATACTACGTTTGTATGGAAGAATCACCGACTAGCGTACCCTTAAGTAAAAACTGTTAAACAAACAGCATTTGGACGAAAGTATGACTTTTTTAACTGTTTGTGGTGAGAGTGATTACTCGGGGATTTGGTAAATTCGTTTTACAATTGGGATATATTTTATTTTATTGATCCTCCAAAAACTTATTGACTTTGTAATGATGTAACATTTTTCAACCCCCGACGCAAAAAGAGGGATGATAAACGTTTGACCGCTACGTGTGTTGTCTGTCTGTCTGTGGCGCCGTAGTTCTTTAACGTTGAACCAATTTGAATGCGGTTTTTTTATTATCCGTAAGCAGGATTTCTAGCGATGGTTCTTAGACATGTTTTATTAAAATCGGTTTAGCTGTTTCAAGGTCTTCAGCTCTTTTGTGTTAGCTGCGGTATTCCTACCGCAGCTAACACAAAGTACTCTTAAACGCATAATGGGTCTTTACTTTACTTTCACGCCGCTAGCACACCTCCGCCGCAAAACCATAGCAGCGAAACCGCAGTAGTTCAATTCAACTGGCTCACGTCGTGTTCCGCTACTCGAAAACGCGAACCAGTTTCGCGGCGGAGGTGTGCTAACGGTCTCAAACATGTATATGACCTAAAATTTGAAACACCCATGTATGCTATATAACTATGCAAAATTATGGAATTCTTGGTCTGATGCTGCAGCTAGGATATCCAGCAAACTAGCACACTCTTGGAAAAAGAAAAATAGCAGATATATCGGGTTTAGATTCGTTGTGATCAGTATTTAATTCTTCATACAATGCAATGGTGGCAACACGATGAGCTGATGCTGCAGCCAGGACATCCGACACGCCACTATTGCGGCGGTAAGTCTCCTCTTTGAGGAGTGGCTGGAGAGGCGCCACGGCGTCCTCACCTTCCGCCTGACGCAGGTCCTCACCGGACACGGCTGTTTCGGGAGGTACCTGTTTCACATAAGGCGGGAGGAAACGCCCGGGTGTCATCACTGCGTGGATCGCCCGGAGGACACGGTGGAGCATACGTTGGAGGTATGCCCGGCTTGGGCAGAGCACAGCCATGTCCTCGTGGAGGCGATCGGTGGCGGGGATCTCTCGCGTCCGGCCCTGGTCCAGGCCATGGTACGGAGCGAGAGGGCATGGGAGGCCGTCACCTCCTTCTACGAAGCAGTAATGCTCGCGAAGGAGGAGGCGGAGCGCGTGAGGGAGAGGCAAATTTCACACCCTCACGCCCCTAGCCGCCGCAGAAGGAGACGCCCTGGGCGTCGGGAATCGATTTCCGATTCCCGGCCACCGTAGGCGCGGGCTTGCGGACGGTGAGCAATGGGTAGCTCGCCGTCCGGTAAGGACCAAGCCCGGGTCGACGGCGCGTTGTGTTCCACGCGCGCCTCAAAGAGATGTCAGCGAATGAAGGGGTCCGATGAGACCATTGCCTGCCGGGGTTGCGGGAAAGTCCGAAAGGGATACCGTGGCCCCCTGGCATTGCACAAGCAAGAGAAGGAACACGGGTGGGTTTTAGTCAGTAAGAGTCTGACACGCCCTCCCGCTCCACCCAGAGCGGGAGAAGTCATTTGATGATTTCCCACCCAAAAAAAAAAAAAAAAAAAAGGATATCCGGCACACTAGTACACTCTTGAAAAAATAATAGCAGCTGTTGACTTTTTAAATGTTCGCTTTTATTTTCTACGTTGGGTTTTTCGTTTTTGAGCATTCGTGTCGGCAGATGTCCCCTGCGTACTGGAGCCGCCGGGTCTGTCCAGGACTGACGGCAAGCGGCCGGATGGGCTGACTTTGGTGCCTTGGAGGAACGGCAAGTGCCTAATATGGGACGCAACTTGCGTCAGCACTGTTGCCGCCAGCCACCTTGGTCGCACGGTCCTCCCGCCGTCGGCTGCAGCTGAAGACGCTGCTGTAAGGAAGAGGGTGAAGTACGCTCCGTTGGCGGACCGTTACCTTTTTGTGCCCGTTGCCGTTGAGTCCATGGGGTGTTGGGGCACTGAGGCCAAGAAGCTCATTAATGATATAGGGCACAGGCTCCGTGATAAAACGGGTGACTCCCGCTCCGGATCATTCTTGGTGCAAAGGTTAGCCATTGCCATCCAACGTGGTAATGCTGCAAGCGTTATGGGCATCTTTGCGCCGGGAACAGTTAGGGGCGGGTTATTTGACTAATTTTTTGACGTGTTGTTGCTTATGATTATTTTTTCTAATGAAATTGTTATTTAATTTTTGATCTGTAATAATAAACTAATAAAAATTAAATACTGTTTCTTGGAACGGTAATGAATATTGAGAAAAAGATATCAAGATTCATTTGGAAAATATTTATAATAAAGGTACAGGTAAAAAAAAATATATAAGTAAGTTAATAGATAATAAGTTAGGTTAAGAGTTAGAAAAATTCCCTTTCGCAATAGGTTACCCTGTAATGATAGATGTAAGTACGAAATAAATAAAAAAAAAATGTATTTGCTAATATAAAAATTAAATAGTTATGTTTTTAGGGTTTTTAAATCAATAAACCTCTAAAAAAAATTGAGCTTCAAACGATGCACGCTTTAAAAAAATAAAAGAGCCTATTTTTAACTATGTGGTTTTTTCACACACTTGGTCGCAGTAAGTAAGCTCCAAACTCGATAAACGGGTCAGGTTAGAACTGTGAGCCACGGTTCGATAAAGTTCGATTAAATACATGCCTAGTTAGAATGTGATCGCAAAATGTTATTTTCTCTGGAGACCCAATTCGCAGAAAGCCTTGTTTTAAGTATTATAGTATTGCTCATTTGAATCTTCTTGTGGGTAGTTAAAGATGAAATCATCCACCAGCAGTGCCAGCAGTTGCCACCCTGTTTTCCACCTGCAATTGGGTTCAAGAGGTCAATGTTCTAATTTCGTTAGTCTGACTACCTTGACTAAAACTTATGGCCAAGAGCTGATTGATTGGCAGGCTGTTTTTTTCTATCAGAGTTTACATTCATATAATTTTCTTCTTCTTTAATATTTAAATATCTGAAAAGTGCGTCATTTCCTAACAGAATTGGTGTCGCGTAAACATTGCGATAGCGGATAGGATAATAAAATAGAACATTATTGAGGCAACTTCCTCGGGTAAACTGCTACATTTCCACTAGGGAAGCGACCCTGCGGATACGGACCGACAGATACGAGAATTGTGGCGGCAAGCGATTACGATGTTTGCGAACTGTGAACGTTACGAGGTTTTCAAAGCTCTTTTAACAGACACTTTACCTTATTATTCCGAAACATAATATTTAGGTAAAAACATTGCAAAGTTCTTGGTCTACGTTGTTTATACAATTCGGTATAGTAGGTACTCGCATTTTCCACAACGCACCCAGATGCAAAGCAAAGCTCGTAGCAGTGACGTTTAAAATAAATCGCGGTAGTAATTTATAGCGACAGGTTGTTAGGCTGTCCAAAATAACCTAGTTCCCACAGCTGATTCGTGAAACTTACTCGGGATAACAAACACCAGACACGCTGTCTTACTTCCAGAACAGTGTGGAAAATAAGAGCAATATAAAAACTAAACATTATTGTGAACAAGAGAGATAAGACGCAAAAACTCAGTCATGATGGTGCAAAAACATTGTTATGATAACACGGTAACCTAAAAGACCTTTATAGCGGCAGATATATTATTTAAAAAAAATATGCGTATTTTTTTTAAATAATATATCTGCTAAAACATATTCTTTGTTTAAAAGTTGTGGCATAATATACTAACAGCGGAATATTTATGTCCCATTTCAAAAACTAATTTCTAAATTCAAACTTGCGGATATCTAGATGTTTACAAGTGCGGTAACAGCACTACTTTCGTCTAAATCGTAAATATTAAAATTAATATTTTAGCGGAGTGACGCGCTATTTGATTTAGATTTTACGACAAATCGGGATCAGACGCTAGTCAAATGTCAGACTTATTTTAAGTCTTGACGCCTGTTATCTACGAGTACAGCGTGTTTCCTGTGGCCTGACCAGAGTTGGGCAGGCAATATGTTTTAATGTTAGACATAATTATAATTATCCGAGGCTTTCAAGTAAATATCTTTTTGTTTGCATGTTCATGAATATTTTAACATTCAAAGCCTTAATTAAGCCTTAAGTAATGTCTTAAGGCTTAGTATTAAAGTTTATGAATGAACTGATCCGTCAGTTTTATTACAATAAATTAATGGAGTTAGAACTAATGTTCGGCATATCTTCCTACAACTACCAGTATTAAAACTTCTCACAAAACCTATGTAATTTAAAACAGGATAGTTTAAAGCACATTAAGCTCCATGGCGCGGGCGAAAGCTAGCTCTTAGACCTTCATTATGCAAAAAAGGAAAGCAAAACACGCTTAAATTACAGCTCGTAAAAAGTCAAAATATTTAGTCAAAGGTACGCTTTGCCTGTGTTCATTCGTAACTTGACTACCTGAAAAGGCAGACAGAGGGCAATGTAGCGTTGGAAAAAAAAATACAGTTGTTTACAAAAAAAACATTTTCACAAAAAATAAACCGACTTCCAAAAAAAAACACTACAAAGTGAAAAATAAATTTTATTTCGGAAGTCGGTGTCATGGGTTTTTTATTTTAGTTTTTTTGCCACAAAAAAATTTGAATACAAAAGTAAATTACAGTGACAGGAACTATTAGAATATCATCCACATATACTAGGTGAGAAAAATATGTATTATTGAAGCTAACTCAAAAACCCCTCATCAGATCTTGCCCAAATTTATATGGGGTCACTTCTGAAGTATGCCCTACCAAACAAAAATAAGAATCATCGTTATCCGCAAACATAAAAAAACGGTCGAATTGAGAAACCTCCTCCTTTTTTGAAGTCGGTTAAAAAGGTAAATAACCTAACCTTAATTAGTTTTTTGTTTCTAGCAGTTATTTTAATTTAAGGGTATCTTTAGCGTTATGAAAAATAATGAGTTACGACTTACAGGTAAGACGACCTAGGATTCAGTGTGCGTTAGTGAAACGTTATAATTAGGTATATTGTATACACTTATAAGTTGCAGCTATCACAAATTATTCCAATCCAGGAACCAATTTAACAACGGTCAAAATTGTTGCTGATAAAGTTTTTCAGCATCACACCATTTCGGCGAAAGTTTAAAAAACAGAACATACAGTATGTTCAGCAAACTTTTACGATTACAACAGAGAACAGTATGTTCGGTAACCTTTAAATATTAGTAAGCTGAAGAATTTTCTTTTCTATTTTCATTGACTATTTTCCGTGGCTAGCTCGAAAGCTCGAGGTCGCCTAGTCTAGTGCTTGTCAGATCAAGTAGCTCTCCGTTCTCGATATTCCCTCCTCAGTGTCTGACACAATTATGTCAAAGCGTACTTGTCACAGAATTCGGCCAACTTCACTATATAATATAGGACATGTTACAACTAAATGATTTATTAACTAAAAATCCCGGATCGAGTAAGCTGTCAGGTAATGTTGGACTTATTTCATAAATACTACAAGGATAGACAAAGTTAATAAGAGTTAGAACAAAAAAATCTAGATACAATATTAGTTGAAGCACTTCAGAAGCTCTGATAAAACAATAATATTAAAAGCAACCAAAATTATCACATTTTTATCTGGATCACGAAAATTTTGCTTCAGTCGGGAAAATCCATGTTATTAAAGAGGAAAACCATTACAATAAAGGGCGGGGTAACAAATATAATATATAGTTGAAATGGGCAATCACAACGAACATCCCTCACATAAGGAAAACTAACAAAGAGGCTACGACCGGCCGTTACTCTCCCGATATATGCGGGGAAAATAAACTCGAAAATATATTTTAGTTTTCCGAAATCACAACAGAATGGGTATTAGTCGCACACGTTAGTAACACACGCACCTTGCGCTGTGCCGGCGTTTTCATACTTCGATTTGAGCTTAGCGGCAGTCGCACGCGCATCCGACCTGACTGTGTCGGTCGCTGATGAGGTGGTGGTAGTAGTGGTTCTGAACGACAGGGTCGTAGAGAATGATGACGAGAAGGAGGATCCAAGCCCAAGGCCGAGGGTGGTGCGGTAGCGACGCCTGTACATGTTGGTGGCGATGTGAACGCTGCGGTAGTCCGAACGCGACTGAACGACGAAAGCGCGTGCGCCCCAACCCGGAAAAGCGGCCGCGATTTATTATAGTACGAGAAAGTCGCTCCCAGACGCGTAGACGCACGGGAGTTAATAGTGATGTTGCTGTCACGTCGTGGGGTAAGCAGAAATAGCGCGGTGATAGCTCAATAGCATGACAAGTGATGCCCCTGTCATAAGGGCTGAGGTGAACAAACTATTTGAATAGTTTTGCGCCAAACATGCCAGAAATATCTCGCGTGATGACGCCAAGATACCCCCGCGTGGATGTTTATCGACATTGTATGGAAATCCCGATCCTGAACGCAAACGGTCCGCCTCTGCGTAGTTCACCTATCTAATTACGCAACACAATTTCGTAAACGATTACGACTAATCTGTTTCATTTTGACAGTTCAACAACATTCATTGCGTTATTTACGTTGTTCAGCAGATTTTTTTTGGAATTTATGAAGCAATGGATTAGCAATCTGTTTCAAAACGATTCTGATTGATTGTATTACGCAATTGGGTATAGGTTATATTATACTGAATAGCTAATATAAGGCCGCGAACGAATCGCTGGCAGAAGCTAATGTTTAGGGTTCCGTACCCGAAGGGTGCCAAACGAAACCCTATTAGTAAGCCTCCTCTCCGTCCAGTCTGTCCGTCCGCCTGTCTGTCTGCGGGCTGTATCTCATGAACCACAATAGGTACACAGTTGAAATTTTCACAGATTGTGTATTTCTGTTGCCGCTATAACAACAAATAATAACAATGAAACAAAGTTAATAATGAACATGTATGTTCATTATTAACACCGAAAAAAACACGTTTCTTGTATACAAGAAACGTGTTTTTGCTCGAACTTAATACGGTACGGAACCCTGCGTGTGCGAACAACAAACGAAACTCGCACTTTGCTGTTTTTCTTTTTTAAGTTTGCTTGATAGGCACTTCATTTCAAGCTAAAACTGTTGCAGTGTGCCTGTTTTATCAATCTAATATCAGATGACTTGATTAAATTATGTGAAATCACCACCAGCAATGAATTAACTAACTTGAAAACTTCAATATTACTAGGCGTTTCAATAAAAAAAAATGATAACTTTTTTATTAAGAAATTTTCACTGTTTTCAGTTCTCTTGATAATACAAGGAATGTCGTTATTTAATTTATTTATTAATTGTTAGTTTTGAATTTAACCCAAGTTAGCCGTGTATACACTCTTCTTTCAATCGCTCTCTCACTGCTGAGAATCGTGACTCCGTGTCAAATTGTCAACGGTCCTTTTTCATCTGTTACGATCAGTGGCCTGGTGGAGTGCGGCGCTGATAGGTATCGTCAAACGGATATTTGATCAGACCACCTTTTCGGGCTTCGGCCTCTAGGTCTTTTGCCCTCTATTTTCCCAGTCACCAGTAGCCGTTCCATGTTATTGGTACCTCTGCGAACAATGTGGCCGAAGTACCTCACGTCACGACACGTTGCAGGCAGGTTGAAGACAGTTGTTGTGCCTTCTCTAATTTCAGTTGTTTCAGGATCGAGACATTTGTGCGGGGGCTGTCCATGGTATCCTTAGAAGGCGGTGCCAGCACTGCATTTCGAAGGCGTCAATTCTTCGCCTATTGGTAGACTTGATCGTCCAAGTCTCTGCCCCGATTGAGAATACAAGTGTGCGAACCAGGTGTTTATTTGTCCAATTGGTAAAATTTTACTTTTTACTTTATTGGTCCGAAAAAAAAACCGACATATGAATGCGTAATAAATTACCAACAACTCATAGTTAGCATACTATATTACGGAATGTCGAAAGGTGAGAATAATAAAACATTACATTAAATTCATATTAATTGCCAAACTATAACTAAAATAAATGAAATTAAAAAAATAATCTTTACAATATTAATAACAACTAAAAGCAATATGAGTGTACTCTCGGCTAAGTCATGCTTTTTTTGTTACAAACGTTCACAAACTACACTAGGCTAACTAGAGATAGCGTAATGTATAAGCCGCAATTGCAAAAATTACATTTACTTAGCATAATTTAAATAAATTGAAACTTCATTATTTTTTGGAATTTCTATGTAATTGTTTTGGTAGTTACTTACTAGTCTACACTATAAATAATTTGGCTTTAAAAACGGAATTGCTGGTGTCAAAATTATATTGAAATATTACTTCATTATTCAATTATTTCTGAAGATATCTGAGATTGATTTACTTAATATTTTTGTTTTGTTAGTCTTATTACTGTCCCACTTCTGGGCAAAGGCCACCCCCTTTTTCTTATACCTCTCTATTTTTCCTTATCTTCTTCAAAGCACACCATACTTGATTTGATCCTTCACAGTTTATGCTAAAGAAAATCACGATTTCATAGTCTAGTCTAGTACAAGAATTGTTTCATTTGACCTTCCATAATGTTGAATGTCAATTATATTGGAAAATAATGTGCAGGACCAAGATGAATTTACTATTCTCACAAAGATAGATGACCGAAGCAATAAAAAATAAATTATGTATTTCTTATCAAACGAAAATACTTATAGGTATGACCTTTGTCAATATAGTGATAGGATTTGCATCAAGAAAACTTAATTAGCATTAATTTTTGTTTTCAAATTTTACCTAAATTGAAAGGAAAAAAATTATGAAAATAGCAGCCTTTTTGCAAATAAAGTTCTAATAGTTTTCCAATAAGAATCAAATAATGAACTGTTGGAACTAATGTATAGTCAATTACAAATAGAACAGAATAAATTAATAATTGAAGGTATTTTACAAAAAAAAAATTGCTCGGCATTCAAGAAATTATTTTTTCAATAGAATTATTCACATTCTCAAAACTTCTAAACATTTCATTTAAGACCTTATCTATTACAGAGAACTTGTTAATAAGCTGATCAAACAACAGATTGCTGTCCTACGCATGAAACATATCATTTATCTCCCAAACATGCCACTTGACTGATTCAAAACAGTTCAATTTTAAATATTACACAATACTGTTGCCATTTCTCACAATGTATTCAATGCAAGCACTTTGTATGTTACACCTACTTGTGCACATAATACAACTAATAAGTAATGATTGCATTCATAACCATTGTTATTTTAGTAAAACAGTCCTTATCTTGCAAAATAAAAACACTGATGATTACCTAACAGCAGATTAGACTGACATTGAGTGCTGGTTGAGTAGAAAAATATGTGCTTAGGCTCACCGTTTATGGACCAGATGTGTGAGGGCAGCGAGTGCGCTGCGTAGACCCGTCCGAGCGCTAGCGACGTGCCCGGCACTGGGCCCGCCTCCTCGTTGGAGCTGGAGTCTGTGTCGGGGCTGGCGGCCGCCGACGCCTCATAGCTCTGCGAGTTGGGCGGGATCGCGATCGCCTCATGAGACGCATGCAGGTCCGGCACCGACGACAAAGACCTCGCGCGCTGGCGGTCGTTCGTCACCTGTATCCCCGGTATCGCCCTCAGCAAGCTGAACCCCGCGTTGCCCACCACCTCTGAGCTGGAGCTCGTGGAGAATGTCCTCGTGCGCGGACTCTGCCCCCCGTTCGCGGTACTCGCCTTTGCGCCCATCACGACTCCGTTACGCAAAATTCACACCTGTCACGCACTTAAACCGAGAATCACGACCACACGCGGGAACTGACCACCGCGCCGGTGGAACACATCTTACAACACACAAAAATTCGATAACTTTTAGGCAAAAAAAACACTGTAACGACAAACACAATTATGTTGCGAAATTGTAAACAGCCTTTGCATGTGCCCTGCTGCAAAATTTTGACAGATGTACCTTTTTTATAATCAAGTGAAGTTAGAACGGGTGTTAGCGATATGCGCAACCTTCGTTCAAAAACAAGTTTCTATTTTGGTTTGCTCTGCTGCATAAAATAATCTTATAATATTCTTTGAAGGTATATCAAAATAAATAAAACACATACTTGTACACTTTTGCACATGATGAATAAAACAATTAAAAATTTCCAACAGTTAAACGCTCGTCGTCGTTTTGTTCAACATTTGAAAAGCTTTAGGTTCATTGATTTGTGTAACATATTTTTCTCGCTTTCTTGCAATCTGTGGTAGTGATTTCGTAAAAAGGGACGGAAGAGTGTCACAGGAAGCTGGGGAAGCGCGCGCCATTTGATTTGACCAATGAGCGCTCTCGGTGCTAGAGTTGGGTGACCAACCCATTTTTCGAGAGGTTGTTTGGTACACTTGGTACTGTCAGCCAAGATGTCCGATGTTACACATGATTATAATTAGTGACTAATGTCAGGCTCGCTCAGTTTTTTCTACTTTGCCTAATATTAGATTCATACTGTCCCACTGCTGGGCAAAGGCCTCCCCCAAGTGCTTCCTGGAACTCTTACTCTATTCCCGCGCCCGCCACCTTGAACCAGCCGGGCAGCCGTCACGATTCATGGCTTTATTGATGTGTAACATCATTCCTCTCGCTCGCTTTCATGCCGTCAAAATCATTTTTTTTTGTTTCATTCCTTCGCACGTTTTCTCTTAACACATCTGACATTGGCAGAATTGTCGATATCGGCACCATTGCCTTAAAGAAATAAAGAGAGATAATAAATTTAAATAATCAAAATTGTGGGAATGATTACCTGAAAAGGGAAGGAAATGTGTCACAGGAAGCCGGGGAAGTGGGCACTCTTTAATTAATTTGACAAATGAGCGCGCGTGGTGCTCCACCTTGACGAGATCCTGCCTTTGCTTAGACAGGTCGACAATAAGAATCTGACGTGGTGACATTTGAAACTAAGTAGTGCAGACCTATGATGATGGCACTACTTTGCCAACAAGTGATAGTAGGTTTTGAGTTACCCTGCAGTATTTTTATCAGTTTTGTTGTTTTACTCATTTACCATTCGAAGTGCGACAGTGGCGCCCTCACTTTGATTTTACTCTTTTTGCCAAGCTGTAAGCTGTGCCAGACTACAATTATTTATAACACTAGGCAACTACTGTAAAGCTCGCTTGTTTTTTAGGGGTCCGTAGTAAACAAGAATACCTTATAGTTAGGCATTGACCGTCTCTGTCTGTCCGTCTGTCTGTCCGCGGCTTAGCTCAGACTCTTTGTATTATAAAACTGTAATTTGGCATGGGTATACATAAATCACGCCGACAGTGGTAAAATAAAATCACGAAAAAAAAAGTGTTAAAAAAATATTAGGGTACCACCCCTACACGTAAAAAGGGGATGTTTCATTGTTACAAAATCTAATTACAATTTAATTAGACTTAGATAAGTACGCTATCCCGATAGGTTACCCTGTAATGATAGATGTATCGTTGGAAAGGTCCTAAATTATGTGTCAAGTAATTGCCCCCCCCCCCCCCCCTCCCGGCCTCGGCCAGCTAAATGGTTGGTTTTAGATACGTGAAAAAATTCACGGCAGTAGTTAGTATATTTAAAGAAATTAAAAGGAAAACTATCACAGCAAAATTATTACTCGCCTACTTAGGCGAGTAATAATTCGGGTTTGCGCGGCATAGTTCTTAACACTTTCCCTGTGTAGCTACGATTAACGATACCACCCCTTACGTGTAATCGCAAAATCATCAAATCATCAATGATCAAAGTGTATGCACATACGATATGAGACACAAATGCACCATCGATGGGTCATGCACAGGTATCGTGTTAATATTGCATTGCATGGCCTTATGACGCACCGTTTTCGAGTTGGGAGCTATTGTTTTTTTTTTCCTTTTTTTTTTAAACGCAGGGCCATGCTTCTGGGACCCTAAATGATTTCTATGGACTAGGGCAACCCGATACTGCAATAAAATTGGTACATTTCCGGTTTTGTTTTTTCAAAAAATTTGGCTAATTAAAAAAAAAATTGATGGCCTATTTCTCGGAAACGGTCCGTCGTAGGACCGTGCTTCTCAGAACCTAAATGGTTTCTATGGTCAAGTTTAACCTGATACTGTAATAAAATTGGAAGAATTCCGAAAAAACGAAATGCTCCAAGTTTTTTTTTGTTTTCTTTGCTGCTCATAGTGCCCCTAAGCGTATAATTCAACTCCTACAAATCCGCCCCTAAGACGACTCACTGATCGGTCAATTCTCGTATTATAAAACGTTAATATTCTAGTCGCAATCTGCCAAACTTGTCAAAAACGTTGGTAAATTGATTGTATTTTTGACAAATTGCGATTGAGATGCGAATGCGAACGTTCTTTAAAATTATAGGAATTGCCCCTAACAACGTCTCCGGTTTAGTAGCTCATTTAATAAACATTTGAGCTAAGGAACCACAAGAAAGTTTTTAGAAAAACACTTGTCGCACCAAGGAACCCTAATCTGACATGTCATCGCTTTGCCTCGTCCACATTCGTTGTCAGTGTCAAATAATAATTATAGTAAGTTATTTGCTTTTTATGTAAGCATGCATTGTGCAGTTTTCTCTTTCTGTCAAAAGGAAAGAGTATTTAGCTGTCTCTTGTGCACAAAAGTTAATGCTGTCAAGTGACACAAAAAATCTTGTTGTCTAATTGTCGATAGAGTGATCGTTGACGGACGACTAAGAAGTGTTAATTCCATTTTAGTAATATTTATAGCAGAAACTGTAGTAATTAGCAACTATACAAAGATGAATAATCCAGGAATGAATTCGGCGACGGTAAGTACTTAAAATATCTAATTTCAACATTTCTTTAACGTGTTTGGAAGCAGCGATTGATTTTAGTTTTCATAACATTCCCCTAATTTACAAGACCATTATAACATCGACATTATAATTAAATCATAGCCCGTTACTGATATTTAGTCCTTAGCTGTTATGATTTGCGAGTAATTATGTAGAGAGAAGTTAATTTGGAGCTCAATAGTGAATGGATAGCGTTGTTGATTTGCTTTGCACGGCTTGAGCTGATGTAGTGTTGTTACCGCGCTACTTACAGCCAGGTGTGCCGCAGGTGCCGTTGCTCGACGACGACACGCTCGCCTTCGGTGAAGAGGATAACGCTACCAAACAGTTTGTGTAAGTGTCACTTTTCTATACCAGCTGTTGTTACATTACAACATGTTATCATCTAGCAAAGAAAAAAATATTATGACGTGTACTTGATATATTTTTAGACTACTGTGATCTGTAATTTACTAAGAGCGTTTATTTTGAAAGTGGGCAAAGTTGCAAATAGATATCAAATATTTCCCTGTTTTGATTAATTTGGCAATATTAGTGTATTCCGTGGCTGATAACAGCCGCATGGGTCGATCCAACAGGTTAAGCTACGCTTGCTGGGGTTGGTCCGTGGATGCCCATATTTACATACTGAGACTCCTCCGTGCCTCGGAAAGCATGTTAAGCTGCTGGTTCTGGCTGTCATTCATGGATCTTTGACAGTTGTTACGGGTCGTCAGAATCCCGAAAGTCTGACAACCAGTCTTACCAAGGGGTATTGTATTACCCAGTTACTGGGTTGTGGCGGTCAGATAGGCAGTCGCTCCATGTAAAATACTGGTATTCAGTTGCATCTTGTAACACTGGAAGCTGAACCCAACAAAGTTGGGAAAAGGCTAGGCAGATTGATTGATTACTGTATGGATATTAGAAATGTGGCTAACTAGTGAACTAGAATATTAATAATGAATCGCAATGATTACACTGAATTTGATGTTGTAACCGTTTTAGGTTTAAAAAATACATTTGGAAAGTTTCCAAATACTTTTCTTACATCTAAAACGAAATATTCAGTGTTAAGATATTAATTATTGCATTTCATAATCAATATTTTTGTTTACTAGTTAGCCACATTTCACATTTCCAAACAGTAATATTGCCAAATTAATAGAAACCGGTACTTAAATATTTGACAGCTATTTGTGATGTTGCCACCTTTTAGGATAAACGCTCATAAAACAATAATAATATTCCTACAATAACAATTTTTAGGTTCTAGCTAAAACAAAGTTTCAAAGATTTATAGAATTATTATTAATATTATTTTTAGAATTTCAAAACAAAAATTGTCCTTGCAAATACAAAAATAATACCCTTCTACTGATTTTGCTTTTTGTTGATGGGACAACATGACAAAATACTTACCCTTACTGTTATTCTAACTTAAAATTGATTGTTGATACTATTTATTGTTGTCACATACCTTCAAAACTTAGTGGAATCATGCTTGTGTTTCTTTATTTTAAAGTTAAGAGTCCTATTACATTTTTGGCGCAAATTCGTGATTTTTGACGTTGTAATTTTCAGCAGCAGTAAGATATTTGAATTATCTGATTATGAATAACGATAGTGGAATTTTCTATATTGTAAGTTGGAGTTACACATTTTAACTTTTCTTGTCGTGTAATTTACTATGAATATTTTATGAACTCAGTTTACAAGGAAAAACGTTGGCAATGGAACTTTGACGCTCAAATTCACATTGTTTCATTCAGTTCTAATAAAAGCGAAAGTTACTAAACGATAATTTGAATGTTTTACTTGTTTATTGGAGTTCTAGAATTTCTTTAAATTCCTTGAGTTTTCAGGGAAAAGTCGTAAAGAAAACCAATAAATGTCTTGATTTTCATGTCCATTATATTCCAAATAAACACAATTAAATCAAATAAACTAATACGATATAAAACCTCGATCTACAGTGAATACGTTTCATTAGTTTTTGTTTCTCAATATAATTAGACAAAATTACAATAAATTAAATTAAAGTACTATATATTCCGCGTCAATTCAGCAAATTACACGAAAATAATGTGTAACTCCAACTTACAAGAAAGAGAATGGCACTATAGTTATTCTAATCAAATAATTAAAATATCTTACTGCTGCTGAAAATTGCATGGTCAAAAATCATGAATTTCCGTAAAAAAATGTAATAGGACTCTTAACAGTACCTATTCTTATACAACAAACATTGACCCAAAAAAACCAACCAGGAACAACAAATAGGATATTTGACTGGACTTTTTATATTTTATTTTCCGAAACCCAGAAAAAAAGACGCCACAAAAAAAAAATCCTAACTAATATTATAAATACGAAAGTGAGTGTTTGTTTGTTTATTACGTTTTCACGCGTGTGTGTCATGTGCCAAATTTCATACAAATCCGTTCAAAGTAAAATAAGTTGGTATCATAAGTCCTGGTCCAGGTCATCCTGGAGAAGGACTTATACCGACTTATTATCCCGATATTTCCACGGGATCGAGACTTATGCGGGTGGAAATCGCGGGGCGCAGCTAGTAGTTTATATATCTCAAAAAATGACGAAGTTGTATGCGTTTTAAAGACTAAGCTAGACAGAGACAGCACTACTACTACTAGCATATTTTGTCGCAACACGGGAACGCCATAGCAATGACTTATATAAGTCAATGCGCCATAGTAACTTCACAGCATTCAATACAATGATTGTTTTGCATGTCAAGGATAGAAGAATAAATTCAACAGTGTGCAACTTCTCCATTTATATACTTACCAATTTTATTTTGGCAGTGTATAGAGTGCCGCTAGTGGAACTATTCCTTTCGGATAAAGTGCCGCTAGCGGCATAATAGTGGTGCTGCCTCAGCCCGGCTAAGGTGCTGTAAGCATTGCATTGTTATTGTCACTGAGTCTCTGTCACTTGTTATTTTGTTTGATTGTTGAGGTTAGTACGCTGTAAAACATCAAATTCCCAAAACATTACGTTCTCTTGTGCCTAAACGGACCCTGTCACTCGCCGGCCGCGGCAACGCTTCATTTGCTACTTAATTTTTCGTAAATTCAGTCAGTGTATTGGCTTTTGATATAATTATCTAAAACAAATACGATCAATCAATACAAAGGGCGGCGAACTAACCTCAGCAATCAAACAAAATAAGAAGTGACAGTGACAATGCAATGCTTATGGCACTTTAGCTGGCCCGAGGCAGCGCCACAATTATGCTGCAAATAGCGGCACTTTATACGATAGGGATAAAGTGCCGCTAGCGGCACTGTATATACTCTTTTATTTATTAGTAACAGCTATATAAATATGTATATTTTTGATAGTAGTAGTATATTTGTGCATGTGATTCAGAGGAAAATGTCATTAGGAAAGTTTTCAGTACGAATGTCGACGGCTATTAAGAGTAGGGGAAGACGAAAGAAACGATGGACGGACTGTGTGACTGATCATATGGCTAGAAAGGGAGATCACGACGAATAGGGAAGTGAAGAAAAATACATTTTGTGCCGACCCCAATATACAGACAGGGCAGGCAGGCAAGGTTAGGTCAGGGTATTGTATGATTTTTGATAGTAGTTAAATACCCTATAACTATGTGTCAAACAATTTGCAGGCACCCATACATCGTTTTCTTCCACTTGGTATTCCGGTGTTCAGCCATTGTGGTCTACATACTCTGCGGATGGTTCTCCGACTCTTTCATCGCTAGCTTTGTGCTTGTCATCCTACTGCTCTCCGCTGACTTCTGGACTGTCAAAAATATTAGTGGTATGTATTGAAATGTTAATAAATTTTAGGGGCATGAGGAACAGGGTGTAAAGTTCACTCATCCACCATAGAAAAAGGAGGATCCTCCGACCAGACGGATGTTGTGTCTGGCGGGCTGACTGCCCGACTGTTGATGTCGGATAGTCTTATATATGTCGTTCGCACGGTAAACTCTAATTACGCGATGCAGAATTTGTGTGACGTCATGTATTTGATGCGTAGTTTGTATGTGGTGGTGTAACCGCTACAAAATAATAACCCTTATTTGCAGTCGTGTAATTAGGCCTATGTTACAACTGTTTTGAAAGTTTATTTAGAACACGCCATGTGTCGATGGGATGCTCGAATTAGGGGCTGAATTTTCGAAATCCTTGTTTCTTGCTCACTTAAGTTTTATAAGGAACTCTTGTGCAAAATGTCATGCTTGTAGACCCAGCGGTTTATACTGTGCGTTGTCTGTCAGCGAACTTAAGAGTTTTTTTTTAAGTAGAAATAAAGAAAATATGATTATTCTGCACAAACAAAACGCACAACAAAAGAAAAAAATAAAAGTTGCCAAAAGCCTCGCATTCAACCAACAAAACAACGTTTGGAAATTTTGGAAACGTTTGGAAGTAGTAGCTACACCAAAAGTATAAAAAATAAACATTACCCATTACTTGGGATAAAGTTAACATGTTATGTAATACGGAGGTAAGGATTGGTCTACAAGTAATTAATGGCTATACTGCTATATGACAGAGTATTTCAGTTCTGAAGTCTGCCTGCCAAAGCAAGTTGGTAACACAAAATGCTAGTAGTTGTAAATGACACGGAGTAGTAAAAAATGGAGGAGTAATGTTTATTGTATTAAAAAGTTAATTGTAAATACATGTATTTATAAGCTGATTTTGCATACCGCTAAACGCTGAGACATATAGCACTATGCAATTATGAACAACTTTGTAAAGTAAGGCCATTTTAATAGGTAACATTTGACAATTCATCAAAATTCAACAACGTAACCTTGTAACGGCGGGCAAAAAATATAATATATATTTTTCGTTTTGTTAGAACTGCACTATTGCTTAACTTTTTTCAGTTACGATTACATATTTATTGTAATAATGACCGATATGAGTAATTTTACGATTTGCTTTCACTAATAAACCATTCTTTACATAATAAACAATTTCTGATCTAAAGAACTGAACGTCGTTACAATGTTGCGTCAGTTAACCCTTTTTCTTTTTAAACACTAGGGATGTAACTCTAAAAATCAATGTTTTCAAATCGATTGGCTTTAGATTTTTAAAATCTGACAAGCGGAAAATCCTGCTAGAACGCTACGATATTATTTTGAAGAGAGTAACATTCTTACGTCAAGTAAATAAAATTACAGATTGGGACAATGTCGTGTTTATTGACGAAACATGGTTGAATGCGAACCATACGGTTTCGCGGACATGGACCGATGATACAGCGGCCTCCACCTCAAAAGTTCCATCGGGAAAAGGAGCCCGACTTATTATATGTCACGCGGGATCAGCTTCTCAAGGTTTTATTCCAGACTGCCTCCTCACTTTCGCCTCTAAAACTACAAGTGATTAGGTACCATGAGGAAATGAACTCTTTGAGGTTTTTGAGGAGTGGTTTATGAAGCTGCTAGTCAGCTTAGAAAACCCATCGAAAATTATAATGGACAATGCACCGTATCTTTCTGTACAAGTTGATAAGCCACCAACTCAAGCAAATAAAAAGCAAGAAATTGTCTCGTGGCTGGTAAGAAATGGTGTGGATGCAAGTCCAACTTTATTAAAAGTTGAGTTGTTAAATCTGGTAAAAGCAACTAAGCCGTCCAAGCTCTGCTATGTAATCGATGAACTAGCCCTAGAGCATGGACACGAAGTTATTCGATTGCCTCCCTACCATTGCCAGTATAACGCCATCGAGCTTATTTGGGCACAAATAAAGGGTCATGCAGCGCGGAACAATACTGAACCACCCTTCAGTACTGCTAAAATGATGACTCTGCTACAAACTGCGGTTGCAGAAGTCACTACAGAAGACTGGAGAAAAGTCGTAGAGAAAACAAAGAAAATAATTTAACAAGATTTTGAATGAGATGTCAGAATAGACAATAATATTGAAAATTAATTAATAATATCTCTTAGTGCTGACAGCAGTGATGAAGATGACAATACTAATAACAGTTCTGATAGTTCAACTGAATAAATGCATTTTTTTTGTTAAATTATGTACTTGTCTTATTTTGCTCCTTAAATTTACGAAAGAAAAAATAATAATGGGACAGGGATTCGCCTGATGATTGTTAAAATTCACATATGTTTCAAGTCCATATCGATTCATTCACTTTAATCGATGTTTTTAAGCAGGTCACCTCACTATGAAGATAAAACTGAAAGACGTCAAATATTACCTATTAAAATGGTCTGACAAATAACATATCATGTTTCTGGCAAATAAATAAATAAATGTGCAAGCGAAAAGTATTATCTCTGTTTATATTGCCAAAATTAAATGCAAAGTAAATTAAATATATTTCTATTATTACCTAATATTTTTATGAATAAAGCATTAAAAAAAAACTTTATCTGATGACAAAATATTAATCAATCAACTTTATCTTTTCTGGTTGTAGAAACATATTGGATGTGACTATCCTGTTCAGTTACAAACATTAAATATTGTCAAGTTGAATCTTATTAGCAGATTTCATATAACTTAAATGCTAATGGATGAATTTCAAAGTGTTTTTGTATTTAAGATTTAATATGATCACTTTGCCAGGTCGCCTTCTAGTTGGGTTGCGATGGTGGAACTATGTGGACGATGATGGCAAGTCACACTGGGTGTTTGAGACAAAACAGGTAAATGTGAGTGTTATGATTGCTTTTACGCCACTACTACATAATTACATAATTGTATAGAATAGACAAACCAAATTTTGCAAAAAAAAAAAATACTACTTATTTTTTTTTCTTACAAAGCGACGCGCGCTTTATTTGTGGTTACCAAGTGTACAAAAAGGCTGTAAATGAGTGTTTACACACTAATGAGTGTGTAAACACTCATTTACAGCCTTTGCTCTAATGAGAGCATGAGCTCTCGGTACCGTCCGAGACAATGGCGACAACGGTAGTGTGTGTATGTGTGTGTGTTATGTGATGATGCTACTCGTCGTCACGCACACATTCACAGCTTGTTTGTACACTTGGTTCCCTCAAGTAAAGCGCGCGTCGCTTCGTGAGATAAAAACTGTAACAAATATAGAGCCAATTCAATGCTTACTGGATAGGAACAGTGTTCACTATGTAACTTTGTAGTAATAAATCATTATACTGTTTCCAGAATCGCGTGAACCAGAATGAGAGCCGTCTGTTCTGGATGGGCCTGATCCTGTGCCCAGCCATCTGGTCAACATTCTTCATCTTCTGTCTGTTTGGACTCAAATTCAAATGGATGGTAAGTTATCAAGAGAAATTTTAAAAGCTTGTTGCTGATATTTCTGGTACCTGTGCTTTCCTTTGTATTTCTAGTTAGGAACACCTGATTTGCAGTAGCAAATGGTAGAATAAAATATTGTTTCTAAATGTTAGCCTATCGATTCTTACGTGGTGGACTCATAATGACGGGTACACGTAATTATGTGAAACGTCCTAATACAACATGAAATATAACACAATGTGTTACATTTCATGTTGCATTACGCACGTTTCACATATGTGTACCTACCTTATTATTAGGCACTCTTCACTGGCCATATAACTGTTTTGGGAGACAAATTTTCAACATCAGTATTCATTACAAATAGTTTTAAGCGGTATCTCAAGGTGAACACCATAGTTGATAAGTGTCATAAAAAGTGTCGTAATCAGCTAAGGCATACAAGACATGATTTAACAATTGCAAATGTTGATCAACTGGTGTGATTAGTAAAGTGCTATCATTTGGTTCAAACTTACGAATGTCTGAGTATTCTTCAAACGCGATCGCCAATCATTACTTGTGTGTAGTGATAAAGAAAGAAATAAACAATACTCAATATGACTGTACGCTGTCCTATTTGATATTATAACTGCTATAGATAGTTCAACTCATCTGTGCGCGCAGCGCCATGTGTGCGTGCGCTGTAACTGTACAGCTTTAATTTGTGTGGCAGTGACGCGGCAGTCGTCGTCCGAGCGCAACACAAACTAAAGTTGTATAATTACAAGCGCACGCACACATGACGCCGCGCGTAAGATGAGTTGAACTATCTGTAACTGATTCTGATCACTAATAGATTCATATAAATCTATAGCAAACCCCTACACACCTAACTACTTTTTCATCAGTTGCACATGCATGTAGTGACATATAAAAAGTTTATTAACCTATTAATCGCTTGGTTTTATATCATTTGCCGTGCTTACAGTGCCCAGCTCATAAATCGACAAATTAATAAAAAAAAAAATTACATTGCCCTACACTAGGAATTTCTCCTGTATTGTGGGTGCTTTAACAAACATTTAAACTCACATACACAAACAGCCAGACCCGGAACAACTACTTGTAGGTCATACAAATATTTATTCCGTGCGGGAATCGAACCCACGACACGCAGCGTAGCAGTCAATCGATTAACCACTGCGCCAACCGTGTCGTCACATGACGACCCTATTCGTCATATCGTGCAATGAAATTGAAAAAAAACAAGAAACGAACCCTATGTATCTCTATGTCCCACTTTAGTGTGTGTTCATAAATAATGAAATAAATAAATAAATACCTATGTTATTTATTTTACAAGTTGACTGAGCACCATCTCAGTCGTATAAATACGAAATAGGCGGCACGGGCACGAAAACATTTGTCGTATTAATCAGGGCTGGGGCGGTCAATACGTTAATTGTTTTCTTTACTGAAACCGTAATGTCAACAATGAATCAATGTAGTCTATTTTGTATTTTCTTTCAAGTTTTTTCTGCTAGCCTGCACTGACCCACTCCTGGAAAAAGACCTCCTTCCACTCCTTCCATCTTTCCTTCAACCTTTGAAGTGATGAACATAATTCGTTCATAAAGAATATGTATTTTTCCAGCTGCTAGTCCTCATCGCACTCACCCTGACGGGCGCCAACCTGTACGGCTACATCAAGTGCAAATTCGGGGCCAAAGAGAACCTCAAGTCTGCCACCACAGAGTTCGTCAAGAAGCAGTTGTTACAGAACGCCACCACCTTCATGTTCACACAGCCTGCCCCTCCCACGACTGGGAATACGGGAGTCGTGTAAAATATTTTAATTTTTTATTAGGCCTGTATACAATGATTATTCATATTTTGAAGTTGAGTTCAGTTATACGATATTTGTTTATGGACTAGATTCATAATAGATAGAATACAACAGCTGCATAAATACGTATGCAGCTGTTGTGTACATCTAGAAAAGTTTAAGTTTTTTTTTAACTGCAGCAATACTGATAGTATTTTACTTTGCCATTTCGGACCGAAGTTTTTTATGCGTAATTAATTCGAATTTCTTTGTTTTTATTCTTTTTTATAACTTCTAATTTATCATCAAAAATCATTATCATATTCAGTGTCTCTGTCGTTCACACGATTTGAAAGAAAGAAAAAGTATGTATTGGGACAAACACAGGAGATATCAATTAAGCTAAACGCACACTCATTAAAAATAAAAATAAAAAAACAATACAAATAAAAAAACAGTAAAATTAAAATATAGCATGAAGCTGCGACTTCGATATTGCTTGTAAGTTGTCTAAAAATTTATTTCGCACATTATCCAAGCTCTGCATGTGATCTTAAACTTAATTAACTAATCAGTTGCTGTATGAAGCGGATTTCACTCGTCTATGTGTTTCGAGCATAAACAGTTGTATGCAGGCCTAAATAGTGGTAGTTTAAATTACTATGTGATGTAGTTTTCATAATGAGTATGTCGGCAGTTCCTTATTTTATTTTATTTATTTGTATTAGTCAGTACTTCTGTCCAAGCAAATTAAGCCACACAAATAATCTAACATAAATATTATATCAGATATGGCCTGTTTGGCTGGGTAAGTTCCGGTTAACTTATCTGGCAGATGAATTTATACTAGGTAAAGGTCCTATTACTGAATTTATCTGGTAGATAATCCCGGAAATTGTGAAGCAGGTCCTTAGTAGTTTCGAGTAAAAAATATAGATAACGAGTTTGTAGGGTGTGATTTTAGTCAGTTGCTTGCTTGTCAGTCGATCTTGATGTTTCTATATTTATTTATATTTTAACGTGACTATTAATTTTTAGAGCTTCGTGTATTAATTTTTAACGTCAGTAACAGGAATGGTGTAATCATATTTTCCAAGTGTAGTTTAAAAACCGGTGATTCTTAGAAATATTACAATGAACACTCCATTTACCTATTACTCTGTGATTTAAAATACTACGTGTTTTGTATCAAATATCTTACAATATAAGCATTGTAAGTTTGTAAGTATCATTACAACAATGCTTGAAACAATACAACTGACCTGCTATATTTTGGCAAGCCAATTCATGATTCAAATTATTGTGTTTTGTGTTGAATGCATGCAAACCGCATTTATCAGTAAAATATGAGCTAATCAATGGCTATACCTATATTTGATATTGGTTGAATACATTTTGATAGCACTGCTGTTGAATTCAAACGTTTTTCATGTGAAACGTTTATGAAGCAGAATTATTTTAATTGCTAATGACTTTTAGATTGTTCTTTGTTTGACAAGACAAAGGTCCACTGATTTTCAGGCTCCCCAATGATATAAATAAACATTGAAAATTATTGGTCAGAATTCTTGCGTTTTTTTAGAATACACTTATTTTTTTTTTATAAATCTAAACAATTTTAGTTATACAGCGTGTTAAAGTAATTGCGTGCCATAGCTTAGGGGTAGGTTCAGTATCGATAAAGGAAGCCAGAAAGAAAAAAAAAATCTAGTTCAACCTAGTTTAGTACCTACTAACTTAAAATAGCAATCGTTTAGAATTAAAATTATTTTATTTGTATGCTTTAATGACTTACCTACTATCGAACGCGTTGTCATTTTGTCCTTCACTTCTCGCGTCCGAATACTAAGGGCTAATTAGCTATTTTTTTATCATCGCATCGCCGTACGAAGGGAAAATTCGAATTGTAATTTACATAACGTCGCGTCGTAGCGTTAGTTCGATTCGCGTTCAATAGTAGGTAAGTAATTAAAGTATTTAAACAAATAAAATCATTTTAATTCTAATCGATTGCTATTTTAAGTTAGTAGGTGCTAATAAAGGTTTTTTTTTTTTTTCTGGCTTCCTTTATCGATACTGAACTTACCCCTAAGCTATGGCACGCAATTACTTTATCATTCTGTATAATTTGTACTGTAAATTGTTGAAGGCCCGATAGTTTTACTATATTGTATATAATTATTTTAAGATAATCAATAAATTATATATTAAATATATGATTTCTTTTATTTCGTACTTTAAGGATGCTTAACGCCCTCCTGAACTATCCTGAATGTGATCTGTTTGCTGATGAATGGAGCAGAACTCTGCGTATATGTCTGATGTTTTGCGCGGGTAAGTATGCTAGGTTGTCCTCTATTTTATTTATGTTAGTATTTGAAATATTTTTGTTTACTATACCTGTTTCAATCTCTATGTTATTAATGTAATTGGTGTTACCGTTTAAATTAACAATTTTTTTGGCAAAATAACGAAGTATTACAGTAAAAGCATTTAAATAAGCCCTTAGGTAATAAATTCATTTCCAATAACAAATATAAATTGGTCAAATACATGTTTATCTACAAAACAGATATTTATCAACAATAGGTACAATAGCCACTAAACCTGCACTAAACTTGCTATGTATACATGATGACGTATAGTATCTCATAACTGTGTGTCTAAAATATGCCTTTAACAATTATTCTTTGAAATTAATATCACACATTAATTATTAGTGATAAATTACATTTTCTTGGAAATATGGAACATTTTATTGTTCAGTAGCAAGTAAAACATACAACAAAAAATATTGCTCCAGGTGAGGCTCGAACTCACAACCCCGGCATTACTCACACGAAGCACTGTCTTATAAGTACCGTGCGCTAACCAATTGCGCCACTGGAGCTATGAGATATCGGGCGAAAAACTGAACCATTATCTACATGACTAAAGTCAAGCGACGTCCCTTTATGTGATTATCAAACGTCAAATCAGTCGTTCAACATACTTTTCGTGGCACTTGTTCGATCTGAAAATTATAGTATAATTTCCTAATAGTTAAAAATACCTCCTAACATACATTTAGCAGTAATTATTATAGTAAAATACTTTGACAATTGCAAAATTCTTTCGAAAAATACATAAACAAAATGGAAACGTCATCTGGTTTGTTGTGATAAGTTGAAGTGTATTTCCATGGATAATCTCATAACAATCACGTTATTCAGTTTCCTTTAGGGGTAATACATTACTCAGTATTTTGCTGCTGTGCTGCTGTGGTTCGTGCTGTGTTGTGTCTAATGCGCCGACAAAATGAATTGGTTCGACACGTCAGGCTTCACGAGCCTCGCTAAGAACGCGCTTAAGGAAGCACAGAAGACTATAGACAAAGCGCTGGACATCCAGGACGAGAGCGGGGAGGAGCTGAAGGAGGAAGCGACCCCACAGACCAGCGCCAAATCTTCCCCCGGACACAGCAACACGTCACTCAAAGACAACTCGGATTTCTTTTCCTCCTGGGGTCTGACCGTCAGCGCGGAGAGTGAACAAGATGCTCCTATCAAAGACCAGCCTGTTGTTACTGAGAGTCCGTCCAAGTCCACGTCCCAGAGCATCTGGGGCTCGTTCGCGGGCTCATTCTTCGAGCAACCTAAAGAAGACGACCCAACAATCGTCAGACCACCGAAAGCTAAGTCTATGAATGTTCTTTCTGATACTAAATATGGCAGTCACGATGACTTGTTCTCAAAAAGTCAGCTAATCATGTCAGATAGTGAGGCATTAGATCAAAGAATCACAAAATCTTTAAAAGATGAACTCCCAAAAGTTGAAGAGAGACGTGATTCAGCAAAGTCACATAGATTGTCTCTTGTGTCAAGTAGAAATAGTTCTGATTCAGTAGAAGTGTTATCTCAGAGTTTAAAAACAACTCCTGACTCTGAGGTGTCAGTTCATTCCATTTCACACAGTAGTAGTACCGGCCAGAAACATAACTCAGAATCTGTAGAAATATTACCCGATAGTCTGGTGAGCCCTAGTTCTATTGAGTGCCTTGGTTTTGATAGTTATTGTAGTGGTAAAAACAGCAACTCATCTTCCCTTTGCCTGTCCCCTGGAGACCTCAGTGATAAGAAGTCGACTCCCATTGGTGATAAGACTGAGAAAGCAGAAACTGCTGACAGTGTCAGTTTAGTTGCTGATGATGATGAAGACACTATGTCATACAACTCCATATCAGAATGCACAGCACCCACTGTGTTGGATACTGATGACAAGTCAGCAAGCCCCTTTCCCAAGCTAGTCAAGGTAGACATAGCGCGAAAAGTGATGGACAAAGAATTCATACATTTGGAGCAAGCCATCTTACCACAGAGGATGCAAATGAGTGAGAACTCTTCAAATGATGGCTCTTGGTCCGACAGGACTCTAAACGCTGACAATGACAGTATTAACCTAGACATAACTGCTGAAGAACAGAAGAAGGAACAAGAAGATGTTCTTATTGATAAATTGAGTGACTCATCATCATTTTACAACGTCAATGTTTCTAATGACATGCTGAGATCTGAAAGTTCTGCTTTTGTCAATGTTGAAAAGCAGCAATGTAATGAATCTAGTAGTAGCTCTTCACAAAAAGATGGCAGTGTAAAAGAAAGGACATCTCCAATAAGTTCTGATAGTAAAAGTGACTTAGTCAAGATAGGGTCAGACCGGACTTCTGGTCACACATCTGGGGATGAGTTAGAAACAGCTACTTCTTCAGATATTGAAATAATTCCTAGTCCTAATGGAGATGGCCATGGTTTTAGAAACAGTCCTGCTAAGTATGCTTTTAAGCAGTCAAAGTTTGATGGCACAACATCACCTAACCTAGTGGACTTGGTACTGGGGAAATCTTTAGCAACAAAGATAAGGGGGCACAACCGAGAACTATCAGAAGCATCAGTGCAGAGTAACACTAGTGATGAGAGCCAAGGTTCAGAGAATGAGAGGTTAATGAAAAGGCTGTGTGAAATGGCAGAGCTTCTTGAAGCAAGAGAGAATAGACTGTTGGAAATGAGCAGAAGTAATGCAGACCTAGCAGAGAATAATGCGGACTTGAAGAGTCAGGTTGAGTCATTGATGTCAAAGCATGAAGGCAGTGATATTAACACCATCACAGAAGATTACACACAGAGGATGTCAGCACTAGAGAAGAAGTTTCAGCAGGCAATCAGAGAAAAGGTAGGAATCTAGTTCAAGTTTTGAAAAAAGTATAATAATAATGAATGACCTTCATTTAGAAGTTCACCTATTACTCTTTTTTTAAATGATCATTGTTAACATTTTAAAATGCTCGTGGCTAAGTAGTAACTGCCGCACGGGTCGATCCGTCAGGTTAAGCTACGCTTGCCGGGGTTGGTCTGTGGATGGGTGACCATCTTTACGTACCGAGACTCCTCCGTGCCTCGGAAAGCACGTTAAGCCGTTGGTCCCGGCTGTCATTCGTGGATCTTTGACAGTCGTTACGGGTCGTCAGAAGCCCGAAAGTCTGACAACCAGTCTTACCAAGGGGTATCGTATTACCCAGTTACTGGGTTGTGGAGGTCAGATAGGCAGTCGCTCCATGTAAAATACTGGTATTCAGCTGCATCCGGTTAGACTGGAAGCCGACCCCAATATAGTTGGGAAAAGGCTAGGCAGATTGATTTTTTTGTTAACATTTTAAAATATGTATGCTTAGATATATAAAATGACTTGATTTTTACACTGATGATTACAGATAAACAGCTTTATGATTTACAATATGAGTTATAAAGATTTCATAAAAGTATGTAAGTCTTTTAAAATCCAGATTTGGATTACATAATCATAATATCTTATTAAAATAAAACAATTAATGTTAGAGTACATTGATTTTTGTTTATAAACAAAACTTATACAGTTAACATGGCAATGTACGGATGTAATAAAATTGCGGCGATTTTTTTTCGTACACTGGATATTCAGCCTTTTGCTTAGCGCCAAGAGTTAAAAATCCAACAGTGTGTTTTATCAACGCGCAGGGATGAAAGTGCGTCCCAACGCGTTGGATTCTCAACGCTCAGTTAAACTCCGAGAGTTGAAAATTAAGTGTACGAAAAAAAATCGCCGCGATAAAAACACGTCCGTGCTTAGTCATTATTCAAGTTTAAAGCCTAAATTAAACTGGGTCAAATGACTAGATATGTTAAATTAAACATATTTAAAACATCATTCTGTCTCTGTAATTTTCAAATGATAGACTGAAACAGAACAATGTTTTTAATTTGTTTAGCGCTAAAGGTGTTTAGTGATTTACGGTGCAAGTAGGTTTTAATCATACCACTTTTTAAAATTGCTAATCGAAATTTAACTTACATGTCCACAGGATCAGCTACGAAAACAACTAGACACATTCAAATCCGAGTCTTCGTCCCGCAAGAACTCCTCAGAACTAGAAAATTCGCTTAAAGAAAAGGACGAGGTAATCGCCCAGCTCCAGGAGGAAGGCGAGAAGCTGGCACGGCAGCAGTTGCAGCAGTCCAACATAATCAAGAAGTTGAGGAGCAAGGACAAGGACAATGAACAGGTCATTAAGGGCTTGAGGTGAGAGAAGCCAAGGCAGACTGTTAAGATGTGCTTATTCACCCACACACATTTAGCATGTTTAAATATTTCTTTGCCAGTCCATGCGGTCTTATTAGTAGAATTATGATCTTAACAAAATTCTACTAATAAGACCATTTTACCTACCATGTTTTAACGCAAATAAAAATATTCTATTCTATACAGAGGCAATTAATTACACAATTCTTGGCAGTATTGTGTTTAACTATGACGTAGTCGGCAATACAAATATTGTATAGAAAATGCCAAGAATTGCGCAATAGTAGTAGTTGCCCTTGTAAATGCAAGATACAACTTAGCATCGCGGTTGTATTATTAAAGGGGTAAGCAGAGATGTGTAGTACACTAAGATTGGAGTGGCTGTAAATTTACTAGAATGTGCAATTTTCTATTCTTTATTGCGTATTATAATGTTTATAGTTGGCTTTGGTTGGTTGGTAGGGTTAGTAGTTGGTTGGGGTGCAGTGCAATAAGAACAATAAAGGGTTCCGTAGTTGGGCACGTCACTATTGCGGCGATAAGTCCCCTCTTTGAGGAGTGGCTGGAGAGGCGCCACGGCGTCCTCACCTTCCGCCCGACGCAGGTCCTCACCGGACACGGCTGTTTCGGGAGGTTCCTGTTCGGTATCAGGTGGGAGGAAACGCCCGGGTGCCATCACTGCGTGGATCGCTCGGAGGTCGGAGGACACGGTGGAGGTCTGCCCGGCTTGGGCAGTGCACCGCCGTGTCCTCGTGGAGGCGATCGATGGCGGGGATCTCTCGCGTCCGGCCCTGGTTCAGGCCATGGTACGGAGTGAGCCGTCACCTCCTTCTGTGAAGCAGTAATGCTCGCAAAGCAGGAGACGGAACGCGTGAAGGAGAGGTAAAATTCGCACCCTCACGCCCCTAGCCGCCGCAGGAGGAGACGCCCTGGGCGTCGGGAATCGCAGGCCGATTCCCGGCCACCGTAGGCGCGGGCTTGCGGACGGTAAGCAATGGGTAGCTCGCCGTCCGGTAAGGACCAAGGCCGCGTCGACGGCGCGTTGTGTTCCACGCGCGCCTCGATGAGATGTCAGCGACTGAAGGGGTCCGATGGGACCGAAGCCTGCCGGGGTTGCAGAAAAGTCCGAAAGGGCTTCCGTGGCCCCTGGCATTGCAAAGGCAACTGAAGGAACACGGGTGAAGTCATTTGATGATTTCCCACAAAAAAAAGAAAAAAAGGGTTTCGTAGTTGGGATGAACTTATCCCAAAGACAAAGTTAACATTGTATTTTTAAAACATGTTCTCCCATGCGGAATTTATAGGAGAACATGTTTTTGAAACTGCAAATATAAGTTGGTCGATTATTACTCGTTAAAATGTAGAACCTAGCTGTTAGCTGTGATCCAGCAGCCCCCCCCTGCTAGCTAAATTGTTGAGTTCAGAGTTCATTTACTTGTCAGAAACATGAGTCAGCACAAAGAGCATGCAAGATGTTAAGTACATTACAGAAAGGATCACATTCATGTTTTACCTTTACGGCTTACAAATACGTATTAGACTAACATTTAAATTAAATTAAATTAAAATTCATTTATTTCGGACAACAGTGATCCATATTGTGTTAGTATGACAATACAACTTATATTCTAGTGTTAGTAGCAATTACAAAGTAGTTAAGTTTGGTTAACACAAAATTAGCACAGTCCACGCAGAGATCGACCAGACAACAAAACACACATATTTCCTACCTGATCAACCTCCGTATAAAATGCCTAATATTAGTAGTATAACTCTCCGCCACAGCTCTCAGGATATAGTTGCGACTACCCCGCACTCTGCTTAGCAGCGACGCGGTTTTGAAAGCCGTGTGGGTCTCGGCAAACATTTCTGAGGCGCTGCAGAATCGGGGCAGTTGCAACAACATCCATACATTTGATCAATTAAAAAATACAATTAATTGAATACATTTGTTACGATTATAATAAATTACATTTGAACAATAAATTATCAATAAGTTATACAATAAATTACATAATATAGGTACAGCATAAGCAATTCAATCATCAATTGATTTGGATATGTGAAAATTCACTGCAGTAGTACATACTTATAACGAAATTAAAAGGAAAACTATTCTAATAAATAATATTCGATTCTAACAAAAACAAACGATTCCCTGAATCCAAAAATGGTTATCAAAAACTCCCAATATCTTTGAACGACCTTTCCAACCACGCCATGGGACGTATGCTCCCATGGTGACATGGTGAACCCCCACACCATGGGATTGAAGAGGAAAAACATCCTACTTTACGTGTAGAGAAAATTATTATTTTTATAAGATTTATTTTTAGCCAATATTGGCTAAACTTATTTTTAACTTACTTTTTTTTTATATATCAGTCGGTGTCCAAATAATGACGTTTTCGTGACGTATCACCTCGACTCACACTCATTTAAGGAAACCCATAATTTCCTTAGTCTAAGGACTATGAATACCGATTTTGATGATCTTTCGTTTCGAGGCACGCCTTGAGGTCTCTTGGACCGAATTGTGAGTCGAGGAGCTTTCGAGGTTACGACTTAGAATATGGGTATAAAAGTGTTAAAATATTTTTACCAGGGATAAAATAGCAGAGCAAACAACAGAACTGGACAGACTGAAGAGATCTATAGCTGCTAAGGAGGAGCTGGAGGTTAGCCAGATTGAAGCAGTATACCGGCTCACCACTGCTAATAAGAAACTTGAGACTGAACTTATGGAGGTATGTACAGCACATATAAATTTATACATTATTCAATATTTAGTCAGATTGTGGCTCCTACTATGGATTGAGTCTTATTACCTAAACCCAAGCAGTCTCGTTACAAAACGAGTTCTAACTTTAGACCCAGCTATAAAACAACAAGCCATTTTGACAAGATGAGCCAAAAACAAAAAGCAGGAGGGCATTACCCACCTTTTATCGAAGCGTTATGTCGTATTTTCATAGCGTCGGCCTGGATAATGCTAGAGACCTCAAATTCTCAGGATAAGATGTAGGTAGCAGTCTTATAAAATACACTACAATCCATACATTTAGACAAAGATGTAAAGTTTGTAGAGATAAGGCTTGTAGAGTTAGGGCCTTGGCTCTACATTAGTTTTAATAAGTTTTTAACAGTGAAAGCTTTATGAGAGTCTTGGCAACCTACTTTACATTAAATGTTTTGGTGGGATAATCGTTTATGTACACACATAAATAGACAAGAAGAAAGGAACAGAAAAGTACTTACAAAGGTGATAATTATTTCTTAAAAAAAACATTCTAGCATATGTGCGATAGGAAAATAGATTTAACAGAGATGTAGACACCGTGTGTAAGAGTAGAAGAGGATAAAATAAATAAAACCAGACTACTATTCACTTACTTCAATAAAACGTACAATATTATACTGACATACTTAGTTTATTAATGTTAAGGCAATTTTTATTTAATAATATAATTATTATGTATCAATGCTAGCTCTATGTACATTAATTTAATAGTCCAATAAAACACTCAGCGTTGTTACGTGAAGGCCTGAAACACAGGTTTGAATAAACCTACATCAGGCAGGTCGCTATTGTTTTTCATTAGGCCTTTATCCAATATATTATATAAGTTATACCTACACTAGATTTTTTTTAGGCATAGTTTAATATTTGCTTAATAATTTTAATATGTAACTCTGTACTGATGTCACTTCTATGTAATTTATATGTGAACTTATGAATAAAAGTATTATTTATTATTATTACTTATATGTTAATTTAATTATCGAAATAGGAAAATAAAATACTAATATTGGTAGTTCCTCTTATCGATAGCCGAGGAAAAGGTTATTGACTCTTATTCGTCAACCATAATAATTATTTGGTATCGCGTAATTATGAATCTATGATATTTTTTTAAGTCTTCATTTTAATTATATGATTACGAGGCATATTTTAATCAGAATTAAATGCCCAATTTAAATAACATATTTTAATGGATTTTAAAGGGTACATATAATACTGGTCTGGTTACTGGTGGTTTTATATAAGTGGAAACTTGTATTTGGCTGTCTTCTACATCTTACTACTAACTACTCGAATGTTTTAGCTGTAAGCTGTATTTCTTTAAATGAATAAAATAAATAGCTTCGGAAATAACAATGTTTTTTTTATAAAATTCAGAAAGATCAAAATGGTTATTGTGGGTCATCCTTAGAAGATAAACATATGCCATCTCGGACTTGTTTGTTGAACTTTTTAAGACATTTAATCCTGTAGAACATATTTTTTATTTATCTCTCAGTAAAGGTCCTAGTCGGCATGATTTTTTCCGACATCTTTAATAATAATCGGCATATTTCAGACAATTTACACAAAACCTTAATGAATTATTCATCAAAACCTTCCCCATGAATCACTCCGTCCATTGGTGAAAACCGTTTCAAAATCCCTTCGGTAGTTTTTGAGTTTATCGCGTTCAGACAGACAGACGGACAGACAGATACGGCGGGGCACTTTGTTTTTTAATAATTATGTTAGGATAGTACGGGTGTGGTGGTAAATAGCGTGTAGTAAGAGTATTCCAACGCGTTTGTATGTCAGATAATTGAAACGAATTTGCCTTTCACAGAATATGCCTACATAATTACAGAAATGGGATAGGTATATTGATGTTAATTTTATAAAATGTCCATTGTGGTAACATGTGTTTTATGTTTTGCTTATCGCGGCGAGAGTTCTTATCAGTTGTGTAACGCGACACTCACGCGCACCAAACAAACGGAATAAAATGTTGTTGTTTATGTACATAGGTGAAGATTTTTTTTACGTTAGGAGCTAAAAGAAGAATAACAATGGACGTGTTGACTGTTTCAGGTCCCCTGCGGACCTGAAACAGTCAACACGTCCATTGGCAGATTCCAGCTCAGTAGGCATTTGTACGAGTATAGTTGGCATTTGTTTCATCCGTATAACCTTGTCTAGAAGCAAACTTTGATAGGCGAGTTCATAAAACTATTAGAAAGCATTCCTTAATTGCTCGACCATTTCAATTCACCATTTTTCACATATTTAAATAATGTTATTTTAATTTAAAAAAAATGAAAAATTAAGTACTAGCTGATGTTTTCGCGAAACTGCTTAACCGTATGCTGGCATACACTACTACGTATTGTGTAGCTAGAGACGCCATCAAAATTCCATTGTAAGGCAATGGATTTTTTATTGTGTTTGTATTCATTATTTAATTATTGGTTTACAATCGTTACACTGTTCTCGTTACAACCTTCTGGTTATAAAACATCCCTACCAAAGATGAACATGAACATTTTATCAATGGGTCCTGGGGCCGTATTATGACGTATTAATGCCACCATTATTCCAGTGTGAGTGAGAGACGGAGCTATATGAGGCCGCTAGCACCATCCTTTTTTCACAATGGAATAATGATGGCATTAATACTTTATAATAAGGCCCCTGTTGTTTATAATAAATTGCGGCAAAAACTAAAAGAACTTCCCATTACAATGTTTAAAAGTGCTTTTCGACAAATGTTATTATAATGGAATATTTCAATGAGTGAATGTTTGTGGTTTATCACGGCTTACCTACCTATATTCCATATCTTTTTGTATATATATATAAGACAATATCTCCAAAGTTATCAGGAATTGTAAACTTATTTCAATAATTAGACAACGTGTTGCTCTGTAAAACAAAGATTTATTTTAGTACTCACTTACATAGGTAGGTACATTAATAAGTGCACTGATAAACTTAAATCACTATAACATACCTGTAAAACAAAGAAACGACATTTAAAGTCTATTAATTAGTAACAATTCCTTTTTATAGTATTCCAACAATAATATCCTTGTCACGGTGAAAACAGTTGTCAACTTCAATCCTGCTTTACTCACAATGTTGCCGTCTTGCAAACCGCGCCCTCTATTGAAGTTCTTATGTACTTCGTTCACTGTCTTTACCGACAGTGGTGCACTATATATACTAATTAAAGAAATAATAATTATTTCTTTACATCTCCCCCCACAAAGAAGATATTTTTTTTTTAAAGAAAATATTCACAACTATACTTAACTAATCTACATTTTACAATATTACAATTAACTAAACAAGTTTCCTCTGTCTCTCTCTGTTTTTACGTTGGTATTGGTATAAGTTTTGTAATATGGAAGAGATTTGACTCTAACTTCCTATGACCTGTATTAATCCTGTATATTGAATTTGATATCTTTTCAATAATTTTAAATGGACCAATCTTTAGCTCATCTAATTTATTTCTATTTCATTTGTTTCCATTCTCTACATATACTATATCGCCTGTATTGAAAGTGACTTGAGTTCTTTTTTTATCAAATATTTTTTTATTATAATTATGTGATTTTATTGAATTTTGTAATGCTTTTTCTCTATCTATAATCCATTCAGCTTCTGTTTTATTTATTTTTATTTCATTTGGTAAATATGAAACATCTGTACCATCTAACAAGTACTTTGGTGCAAAGCCAGTAACCGTATGTTCTGTATTATTATATTTATCTACACAGTTATGAGCAATGGTTGTCCATGCTATTTTATTTCTCTTTTCGTTTATTTTGCATCTGATTTTGTTTACAAGCGTTTGGTTAAGCCTTTCATTTAAACCATTGGAAAACGGGGCATTTACTGCTGTGAATATTATTGGTATTGATTTTTTATTTAAAAATGTTTTGAATTCTTTCGAGTTGATTCCCGGATATTGATCGGTAAGAATCATTCCGATTGTATCAGTGTCTGTTACGTTGTTGATTAACTTAACAAAATCATTTGCATTTTGTGTTTTTGAAGTAACAATATAGGCATATCTAGTAAAGTGGTCTACTAGAAGGTGTAGATATCTTTTAGTTGATCGGGAGCCTCCAAAACCTCCTATTGTGTCTATTGAGACTATTTCAAACGGTTTTGTGGCAGGACCCAAATGTGACATTAGACCGTACTTCTCCTGCCCTCTCGTTTTATTTTTTATACAGATCTCACATTCCTTACAATGCTTTTTTATATTTTTTGTGAAGTTTTTTGCTGTATAAATTGTACCTATTTTGTTTTGCATTTGTTTTACACCTAAATGACACATGTTTTCATGTACATCTTTTATGAGTTTTTTACTGTAATCTTCCGATAAAATTATTTTTTCACGCTTCCTAATCTTTTTATAGTATACATTGTGTCTCGATATTAACTTTGTTTTATTATTTTGTATGTCTGCATTGTTTTCCTGATCTGTAACTATATCAGTTAGTTTTACCATGTTTACAATTTTTAGTCGTTCATCTGTATCCTCGCTCGCATCCAATACCGGGTTCCTACTTAAACAATCTGCTTCTATATTATCTTTTCCCGGAGCATATTTAATTTTAAAATCGTACTGTGACAAATAATATGTTAATTCTCCTAATTCATTATCAGTTCTTGATTTTATATTTAAATTTTCTAAGGGTTTATGGTCAGTATACACTGTAAACGTCTTACCTATTAGCCAGTACTGCCAGTATCTTATTGCTTCTTTTATAGCCAAACATTCTAAATAGACTGCTTTTTTTTCCTTTTGCACTTGATTTAATTTTTTGGAGAAGTATGCCACAGGCTTATCTTTACCATCTGGTTGCGTTTGTTTTAACACTGCCCCAATACCTTCTAGGGACGCATCAGTATGAATATTTATTGGTAATTTTTGATCAAATATTTCTAAGATTGGCTGTGTGCACAATCATTTTTTTATGTCTTCAAATGATTTTTGACAATCCGCAGTCCATGTAAACTTCTGATTTTTTCTAAGTAAATTATGTAGGGGTTCTAAAAGTATTGCACTTTTTGGTATATACTCATGATAGAAATTAATTTTTCCCAAAAACTGTCTTACATTTTTCTGCGTTTTCGGTATGGGGAATTCCTTTATTGAAATTAAATTATCTCTTACTGGCCGTACTGTATTATGATGTATTATATGACCAAGATATTTCACTGATTCTGATGCGAATGTACATTTTGTGAACTTTAGTCTAAAACCTTCTTTTTTAATAGCTTCTAGCAACTCAGTTAGATGGTTAATGTGCTCAGAAAAAGATTTAGAAAATATCAAGATGTCATCTATGTAGTTCACTGCAAAATCAGTGAGCTTATACTTTCTTAAAATATTACCTAATATCCTTTGAAAAATGGCTGGCGATGTCTTCAAACCAAAAGGTAAGCATGTCCATTGGTAGTGACCTTCTTGTGTCACAAAGGCGGTTTTTTTTCTATCTTCAATTCTTAGCGGAATCGACCAGAAAGCTGAATTTATGTCCAATGTTGTGTAATATTTAGAGTTTCTTGTCTTAATTACCAAGTCATCGATCAAAGGAAATGGTTGAGCTTGAGGTATCACTATTTTGTTGAGATCTCTGAAATCAATACATAGTCTTGATTTCCTGTTGTCTTCTTTTTTGAAAGCTAAAGTTACCGGTGCCGCAAATGGACTGTAAGATTCTTCTATAAGGTTCTTGTCCAGTAATTTTGCTACTTGTTCTTCTATCTCCTTTTTGTCTTCAAGTGAACATTTATAAGGCCTTTTGCTGCAATACCGGTCCATGAGAAGATCAATACGTGCTTCATATTCTCTGACTGTGCCAATGTCATATTTGTCCTTTGCAAAGATTGATTTGTAGGTTTCTATTAATTTGTATATTTCTGACTTTTGTTGAGTTTTTAAATTACTCATATTTATCTTGAAATCTTCGCCTTTTATGTGTTCATTGAAATTTATTGAACACAGTTTTGCATCATTTTTCACTTCCTTAGAAGTGGTCTCATCATGATCCTCATTCATAGGCTTTTTTCCCTCTTCCATTTTTTTTTCTTTTCTTTTTTGCGTTATCCTCAAATTCTCATCTTGAACCAGTCCAAATTGTTTTATGATATCCAGTCCAATTAGAAAATCATATTTGAACTCTTCTCCATCAATTATGTAAACTTCTGTCTCTTCTTCAATGTCTAATATTTTTATTTTTATTGTTGTCAAACCAACTGTTTCTTTAACACCATTAATTGTTATTAAATTATCCCTTTTTGAATCTTTTTCTCCTTTGTTTTTTAGTCTTATTAATTTGGAATTAATAATTGAAACATTTGATCCTGAATCATACAATCCAAATGTTTCTAATTGTTCATTTAATAGCAGTTTGACTTTTATTAATGGTGTTATTGTTAGTTTTTTTTCTCATTATTATTTAGTTCTACATCAATTACGGAATTATTTACTGTTTTATTATTGGTTCTCTTCTGATTACGTTCTTCCGACTGTTTAAACCAGCATTTTTCTTCCGGATGGTATCGAATACCTTTATTTAAATTCTCACATGTTTTACATGGTTTTATCTTATCTGGCTTGCCTTTGTAATCAGTTTTGCTGAAATTCTTTTTGTTTGCTACATACTCATGTTTTCCTATTTCATTGTAGAGAATTGCAGTTGTTTTTACTGTGTCTTTATCAATTTTATACATTACAGAATCTGGTAGTCCCATTACAATAAGATTAATCATTGTTTGGGTGTCGATGTGCTTGTTGACTTCCAATAACAGTCTTTCCTTTTTTGTGGCATATTCCAGCAACGATCCAGTTTGATATTTAAATGTAAATGCATATTTGATTTGGGACCAACCTTTACTTCCGAATGTTTCTCTGAAGTTGTTTTTCCATAGTGACCATGCAGATTTCACCGTTAATTTTATTAACATGCTACTATACCAGTCTATGCATTGTTTTTCGAGAAGATGTTTTAAAATCTCGATTTTCTCTTCATCCTGTATAATCTCAAATCTTTCACATTCTTCCTCGAATTCAGTAATCCATTGGTCCGCATTAGATGTTTTATTAGAAATTTTTTCCATCAAAAACCTTTCCGCAGTTTTTCCTATGTTGTTTTTCACTGGTGTTGCGCCACAAGTGTTATCTTGTGGGGGCTTTGCTTTTTCTGTTATATCCTCTAAATACTGACCACCAAACTGTACATTTTCTCCTTTGTCTAAATATATTTCCTTTAGCTCTGGGTTTAGTGGGATCCAGACTGAACGTGTTTGGTGTCTTTTTTTTAACGAATTTTTGATTTTCGTATATACGTCTGACGCCAGTATGTTAGTGTGTTTATTCACGGGCTTGAACTCCTCTGGGATCTCAAATATACATCCGTCCGGTGTCTCAATTGAGGTTATGCATGTAACATTTGTTTTTCCATCCGCTGTGCCTAATACTACAAATTTAAACCGTAGTTTGTCCATTTTTCTTGATTTTAACCAGAAATGTCGTTTTATAAGACAATATCTCCAAAGTTATCAGGAATTGTAAACTTATTTCAATAATTAGACAACGTGTTGCTCTGTAAAACAAAGATTTATTTTAGTACTCACTTACATAGGTAGGTATATTAATAAGTGCACTGATAAACTTAAATCACTATAACATACCTGTAAAACAAAGAAACGACATTTAAAGTCTATTAATTAGTAACAATTCCTTTTTATAGTATTCCAACAATAATATCCTTGTCACGGTGAAAACAGTTGTCAACTTCAATCCTGCTTTACTCACAATGTTGCCGTCTTGCAAACCGCGCCCTCTATTGAAGTTCTTATGTACTTCGTTCACTGTCTTTACCGACAGTGGTGCACTATATATACTAATTAAAGAAATAATAATTATTTCTTTACATATATATATTTTTGTTTTTTTGTTTCTGTGATCTTGTGTTTCAACATTGTAACTTATATGCGGAAGCTTGTAATTAGCAATTGTCAGATGTTTACTACTTCGTTACCATTTGCGTGTATTAGTCTGTAAGCTTTCTTAAAATTGTAAAAATAAAAATAAAATAAAAGTAGAAAATTAAAAACAACACACAGCACAATAATAATCATTTTTAAAATTGACATTTTTTAAATGACCAAACTTTCATTTAGGAGCGCAGTAACTATGTCATTCAGGAGCGTAGTAAAAATATCATTCAGGACCCGAAAGATCCTTGTACGAGTACAGATAGTGCAATCCACGACGCCGCGCCCCACTTCGCGGTTACTGTACTGTAAGCTGTACTTTAGTACGGAGCGGAGCGGAGTGGGGCGCGTCGCACGGTGGATCGAAAATGGGCTGTAGAAGACATAGGATCTCGATTTCTTAAATGTTATTTTTTTTGCTGGAAATGACTTCTGCTGATCATTACTGTTCTATAAAATGTCATATGAAGTAAATGTGTGCACAAATGGAAGAGTTATAATTTTTATAAGAAAAAAATGTATGGAGCTAGTATGAAAAATCGAATTATCTCCTAAACGGCATGTTTAACCGTACCATCCTTGGAGGTGGTCATAGTGCTAATTATTTATAATTTTTTGGTTGCGGATTTGACGAAAAATTTCATGCCGTTTTTTTTTAAAAAATCGTCAAAATATTTTTATTTGTTTTTTCATATAAAACTATTCATTTTAGTGTTTATGTTGAAGAACACGGACTTTTAACTACACGTAACATAAAATAGCATCACTCCTATATTTCCGAAGGAGTTGGCAGAGGTTTATAGTACACCCACACGTAGACAACTATGTTTGAGCTAGATATTTATCAACACATCATGAGTTTTAAAACCTTTCATACAACCAAATTACCAATTGTTTACTCTTCTAATGAGTCCGAAAAGAAGTGATTAAGTAACTACACTGATTAGGTCTTCTAATGAGTCTTTATAGGTGATTTAATGATTTTCAATATCTCACGACAATGCCAACTATGGATTACATTCAACTTTTCTTGATAAGTAAGCTAATTTGTTAATTAGCAGTGCTATGAGTTCTAAGAATAGTTAGTGACAATTATAAATTTTCATTAGCTAATGAGAAGATAACGAATGAGGGTAGTTACCTAATTATTGGCGTTTTGCAATAAAAGGGCTAAAGTTTTGTTTTATAATTTAGTTTGTTCACAACTGTGTAACTGCTAACACTAAATCTGCGACTATAAAATCTTAGAATGGAAAGTTTAATCACGAATTTAGACTTGTTTGTTCTTCTACGAAGTGAGAGTACTTCATTTGATCATGAAGTATTGTTCAGTGCAGTTGTATCCCGCATAGGCGATTGCCTGTCTGACGAAGATCGTGTTGTTCTCAAAGAATTTTGTCGGAGATTTACGCGAGCCGCTTTACAAAGGTGGCAGAAATCCAACCGATTCCTTGATAATTTCAGGAGAAAGTACGAGAATTGGTTGGGAGCAAATATTGATTGGCCGAGTTTTGTGCAAACTTTAGTTAATCAAGAACCAAGTGTTGATGAGATACCAAGAGCGCCCTCAGTCTCTCCAGAACCGTTGACATCAACGTCCATTGGAACAATGACGAAAAGATCCCGTAAACCATTCGAAGATCTGGGAAGTAAACAAAAAAAGAGAAGATCTGATGAACACACAGGCGAAGATTCCAGTGAATTGGCATATGCAGCTGCAGCACGTTTAAAAGAAGAAGGGCATGGAGATATCGCCTCTGTCATCGAATACATGATGAAAAATCCTGAAGCAGCCGCTAAATTAAATGAAACGCTTAAGAAACCAGCGAAAACAATCATATTTACGTCAGAAAAGGCGCTTGGATTGCTTCTTTCGCTAAAACTCTCAAAGTGGCAATATATTACGTTGCGAGAGGCTGCCATTCGGGAAGGTGCTAAGGATATTTATCCATCTTACTATAAAGTGCAACAAACTAAGCTTGATTGCTACCCTCCGAAGCAATCAGTGACAGTTACTGATTCATCGGCTAGGATTACACTTCAAGCTTTACTTGATATCACAGTTACAAGAATCCTTCAAAGCCTTTCTAAGGAAGAGCATAACAAGCAGTTGAAGCTGATATCCAAGTGGGGATTTGATGGTGCTTCTAACCAAAGCCGATACAAGCAGAAAATGGAGGGTGAGGAAGATGACTCGAGCATTTTTATGACCTCCTTGGTGCCACTTAAACTGACAGATGGAGACAACATCTTATGGACGAACCCAAAACCATGCTCAGTTTTGTATTGTCGTCCAGTTCAGTTTACTTTTGTAAAGGAGAGTGAAGCAGTTGTCCTTGAGCTGAAAAAACAAATGGATGAAGAAATTGAGGCCCTTATCCCCACAGAGTGCAATAATAATAATAGGGTGACTCATGAACTAATGATGACGATGATCGACGCTAAAGTTTGCACTTACCTTTCTGAAGCTAGATCAAATGCATCGTGCTACCTGTGCTTAGCAAAGCCTACAGAAATGAACCGCTTAGATGCTGTAACATCAAAAATTGTGTGTTCTGACCTTTATGAATTAGGCTTGTCATCCCTACACGCCCGTATAAATTGTATGGAATGTCTGTTACACATTGCATACAGGCTCGACTTCAAACGGTGGGCAGCGAGAAGTGATGAGCACAAAGAAATGCTACAGACAAGGAAGAAAATAATTCAAAATAAATTCAAAGATGAACTCAATCTGTTGATTGATATAGTAAAACAAGGCTCGGGAACCACCAATGACGGGAATACTGCAAGAAAATTCTTTGAGTTTCCTAATAAAACCGCAGCTATAACCGGTTTGGATGAAGACCTCATCAAAAGATTTGCTGTAATTTTACAAGCAATTACATCTGGAGAGCAGGTCGATATAATAAAATTTAGAGATTATGCCCGCAAAACAGCAGAAAAGTACGTATTATTATACGACTGGTACTACATGTCGTCAACCGTTCATAAATTATTAATCCATGGGGCTGACATAATCGAGAAAAATAATATTGTGCCGATTGGGACTCTCTCGGAAGAAGCCTCAGAGTCTCGAAACAAAGATTTTAGGAGGTTTCGAGAACATCATTCGCGGAAAAGAAGCAGGCAGGATTCCAATCAAGACATTTTAAATATGCTTGTTGTTTCTTCGGATCCTTTGCTAAGTGCACAAAGGCCTAAGTTAGATGCCAAGAAAAAGCAGAGCTTTTTTGCTGAAACTCTCGACTTAATTCAATTTCAGGAAACTGAGTTCGAGTTTTTGGACATATCCAATCTGGATGCTGACTCAGAATTGGAGTCTGACAACGAGAGTGATAAGGAAAATTTGTAAAAAAATTATACATTTGTAAATTTGTATTTGAGTCTGTTTGGGTTTTTTTTTGTAATATTTAATGATATTTTGTCTTTTTTTTTATTTTTTTACTTTATTTTACAAATGCTTAGTATTAATTCCTTCAATTAAATTATTTTGTGTATAATATAACTTTATATGTTACTTAAATAAGAGTTTGGTAATCTTTTTTTATTTAAATTAATAAAAATGTGTCAAAAAACAGCAATTTTTTTATTTAATTTTTCTTGTTTTGTGTGTTCTTAATATTTGGGTTAATAACATATCGAACTTTTTAACTTGGACACTAAAAGGGATCGTTTTACATGTAAAAATAAATAAAAATATTTTGACGATTTTTTTTAAAAAAACGGCATTAAATTTTTCGTCAAATCCGCAACCAAAAAATTATAAATAATTAGCACTATGACCACCTCCAAGGATGGTACGGTTAAACATGCCGTTTAGGAGATAATTCGATTTTTCATACTAGCTCCATACATTTTTTTCTTATAAAAATTATAACTCTTCCATTTGTGCACACATTTACTTCATATGACATTTTATAGAACAGTAATGATCAGCAGAAGTCATTTCCAGCAAAAAAAATAACATTTAAGAAATCGAGATCCTATGTCTTCTACAGCCCATTTTCGATCCACCGTGCGTCGTCGTGGATTGCACTATCTATATATAGCACTCTACATAATTTTTACATACTTAATTAGTATTGCTTTATAATTTTACCAGACAAAAAGCCAGTTAGACGACACGACACACAAGCTGGAAGGTAGCCGAGCTTCCTTAGAAGGGGCTCGGCGGGAACTGACCGACCTTCAACGAACGAGCGCCGATCTGGCTCGAAGGAGTGCTAACCACGAGCAGGCGCAGGACAACCAGAGGAGGGCTGATGAAGAAGTGCGGAAGCTGAAGGCGGACTTACAGCAGCTTAGGGTTGAGATGGTCAACGGTAAGCAATTAAATATAGATAGAAACAGAAAAAGCACTTACTTCAACATCGTCCGCAGCTCGACTCCACCCACTGCTTGCCTCTCTCTGCTAGTGCTAATCTTCACGCTTCTGTGACGGCCTCGTCCGGGTTTTACCCGCGATTACGAAAACGATGTCGGCTCATCTCGCCACCGGAAGACCAACAGTCCTACATCCAGGGTGTTTTTGACAGATTTGTCGTACAAAATGTGTCAAAGACACAGTCGAGAGATCACTGAAACATTTGTAAATGCGTGGAATTAGAACCCAGTTCTTGGGCGCCACTTCGTCACAGCCTTACATAGATTATAAACATGCTATTCTCATTTTTCAGAGGAAAAGAAATGGGTAGGTCGCGAGGAAGCCCTACGCCGTGAGCTGTACGAGGCTCGAGAGGCGTGCTCCGCTCTGGAGAGCAGCGACCGCGGCCCCGCGGCCGGCGCCGGCGCGGCGTGCGTGCTGGCGCAGCTGGCGCAGCTGCAGCGCGCGGCCGTGGAGCGCGAGCGGGCGCACGCGCAGGCGCTGAGGCACAGGGCCGCGCAGCTTGGTGAGCTGCGTGTTGGATCTTTAGATACTTATTTCAAAATAATGTGAAACCATTACTTTTAACCATTGTAACAGAAGGTTAAAGGTTCTTGCCCGTTCTTCTCCGTTTTGGAATGGGCTACTAGCAAGAACTCTCTGAATATCTGATCGACTCCTTGACAATTTAAAAGTGTCTGTAAATGGTTTAGTTAAAATAAATCTAGTTTATCCTCCACTAAAATCCTACATGGATTCTATTTAGTTCCGTGACAAAACAGAGACCTTAAGTAACATGTACTGAATTTGTCATCTTACTTTACAAGCAGTGGCGCCATCCATTAGGCTTGGAATAGCGTGAACGTCGATCGCGTACTGATTTATATGGGACTCGTGCTCGCTGACTGTCAGTGCTATTAAGTTAGTTGTCAAAACTTATAAGTAGGTAACTATACTAATTGCGGTCGTTAATCAAATAAAAATTATCATTTTTTTTTGTTTGTTATATCATCATCGTATCGATGCCCATGACGCCTACGGAGTTTTGCTAATTATTATATTTTGAACTCGTATACACGTTCATATTATCATGAGGTTGGACGCGAGACTGACGTAAGCGTAAGGTCGCCGTGCGCACTTTGGACGCGTTTTCGTACGAACACATAAGAACACGTACGAATGATCCCAATCTTCTAAGTACTAAGAGAGCACGTATACCGAGTGCGAGTTAGTCGTACGTATAGTTCCGACTTCCGAAAACAATTCCGAAATGGTTGGGATTTAGGGACCTATTGGATAGAGAAAAACGTATTCAGTGTGCGATATAAATTCGTGTCCAAAGTGCGCACGGCCTTTTTTTTTTTGAGTGGGAAATCATCAAATGACTTCTCCCGCTCTGGGTGGAGCGGGGGGGCGTGTCAGACTCTTACTGACTAAAACGCACCCGTGTTCCTTCAGTTGCCTGTGCAATGTCAGGGGCCATGGTATCCCTTTCGGACTCTCCCGCAACCATCGGTCCCAAGGCATCGGTCCCATCGAACCCCTTCAGTCGCCGACATCTCTATGAGGCGCGCGTGGAACACAACGCGCCGTCGACCCGGGCCTGGTCCTTATCGGATGGCGAGCTACCCATTGCTAACCGTCCGCAAGCCTGCGCCTACGGTGGCCTGGAATCGGCCTGCCATTCCCGACGCCCAGGGCGTCTCCTTCTGCGGTGGCTAGGGGCATGAAGGTGCGAAATTTGCCTCTCCCTCACGCGTTCCGCCTCCTCCTTCGCGAGGATTACTGCTTCGCATAAGGAGATGACGGCCTCCCACGCCCTCTCGCTCCGTACCATGGCCTGGACCAGGGCCGGACGCGAGAGATCCCCGCCACCTCGCGCCTCCACGAGGACACGGCGGTGCTCTGCCCAAGCCGGGAAGACCTCCACCGTATGCTCCACCGTGTCCTCCGGGCGGTCCACACAATGATGACACCCGGGCGTTTCCTCCCGCCTGATACCGAACAGGAATCTCCCGAAACAGCCGTGTCCGGTGAGGACCTGCGTCAGGCGGAAGGTGAGGACGCCGTGGCCTCTCCAGCCACTCCTCAAAGAGGGGACTTATCCACGCAATTGGGGCGTGCCCAGCACTGGGTTGTGACAATCGTACTCTCCATGATGCCATGAGATCCCGCCGGAGCTCTGTCCGTTCGCGGCATCGGAGTCAAGCCCCGGCGTTTCGCCTCCTCTCGCCACTCCCAAACTCAAACTCAAAGCATTTATTTCAATTAAACCATTTACAGGCACTTTTGAATTGTCAAGGAGTCAGTCAGTCAGACATATGAAGCTAGTTGCCCATTCCAAAGCGTAGGTTCCTATGGACAAGAACGGGCAAGAAACTCCACGGACATTCTTTTAAAAAAAAATATATTCTTACAAAATATTGTTTACATCATTCATGTTGAAATTATACATGTGAGAACAATGTAGAAAGACGTGTACGTAAAAAGCGTCCGTAATAAAAAATAAAAACAATTCAAAAATTAAAATAAGCCGTGGCAGATAAGAGATGACCAGTCCCTACTGATGGCGCCCGTTCACGAACATGACGCATGGATCAGCACCGTTTAGCTCAATCATTTTGAAGGGAACCAAATATGCGCGAGTACTTTTGCCATGACCTTATGCGGGTGGCCATGACCCTCTGGGACGCGTTCAACCGGCGAGCTGGCCGCCGCCTCACCGAAAGCGCCCACACCGGTGCCGTAAAGGGCCATGGACCGCACGAACCCCGCGTATAGCCTCCGGCAGGAGACGTTTGGGCCCCCTGGATTGGGCAGGAGCCGCTTCAAGGCAGCCCCGGTCCGCTCCAGTCTGGGAGCCAAACGTCGGAAGTGTTCCACCAAGTGCCATCGATTGTCGAGGACGAGTCCTAGGTACTTCATCGTCGACTCGACGCCGATGTGAACCCCTCCTGCCGTTATTTGGGGAACCCGACGGTGGCGCGTTCCGAGGACCATGAAAACATATGGCCTCGGACTTGTGCAGGGCCCCCTCGAGTCCCAACTGCCAGATTCTGGCCACGATTGTTGCAACCCCGTGTGTTGCTAGATCGCCCGCCGCCTGGTGCGACCTCCCCTGCGCTAGGACCAACGTGTTGTCAGCGTAACAAACGACGCTGACGCCGCTAGGGTCGGATGCGACTGGGTGCTGCCGCCGGTCGGCGCGCATTTCCCACAGATGCGGCCCCAGGACCGATCTCTCTGGGACACCGCACGACATGTCTCGCCGGTTCCATTCTCCCTGGTTACCGGGGTAGTCCGGCCCTGTCCGTCAAATAGGCCTCGACCACACGACCGAGGTAGGTCGGCATCCGGGGTGATACCGGAGTGCCTCCCTGATGCAACTCCAGGGCAGGGTATTGAAGGCGTTGGCGATTTCTAGAGACACCGCCAAGACGACCCCACCCCGAGCCACCGCATCCCCCGTCGTGAGGCCTCGCACGCTCATGATGGCGTTCACCGTGGAGCGCCCCCTGCGGAAACCAAACTGCTCTCCGCCAAACCCGGCCCCACCCGCACCAGCCGCCCGACGAGGCCGTCTGCAATGACTCTTTCAAAGAGCTTGCCCACCTCGTCGAGCAGCACGATGGGCCGGTAAGCGGACGGAGAGTCCGCAGGGCGCCCCGGATTCTTGATGAGGACCAGTTTCCCCGTCTTCCAACGAAGTGGAAACTGGCCCCTCTCTAAACATGCGCTTAGGAGCCTCCTTAGTCGAGGCCCGAGAGCTTCTGAGGCCAGGACCCAGGCTTTCCCAGGTAAGCCGTCGGGCCCTGGGGCGGTATTTTTGGCATTCAGCCTACGTACTGCCACTCTCATCTCTACCTCGGTCATCGCCGGAGCATCGTCGTCGTCGTCGGCGGTGTGGTCCGAATCGGGCACCGCAGTAGGCGGTGCCATGGGTGGGGAGGCATGTTCCACTCTCGAAGGGAACAGAGCGCTCACCACGTCCCCCACAAGCTGCGGCCGGAGACTCAGCGGGGGAGCCCGCACCATCTTGTATGGGCGTCCCCACGGGTCTCTGTTCAGTCTCCAGCGACTCCTCGCGGGCAAGTCCCCTGGCCCGCAGAATCTCCGCTTGGAGGGCGGTCTTCGCCGCTCTGTACCCCTCGTACAGCTCCGCCTGAATCGCTTCCGTATCCGGAAGTCGAATACGGAGCCTGCGGTGCCTGGTGTACCAGCGTCGCGCAGCAACGCACGCATTGCGCAGTGTCGTCTGCTGTCGCGACCACCAATACACCACGCTACCAATACCCACCGCGGACCACTCGGGGCCTGTCAGACCGGCGCGCTCGAGGTCTGGGCGGAGTCGTCAAACCGGATGTAACGGTGATCGAAATAGGTCTCCACCCCCTCCATGACGCGACAGTCAATGACACGCGGCGACAGAGCGGGGCTGGCGAACGAGATGTCCACCACTGGTTCGACCAGGCCTGTCTCCAGCGCCCAGTCCTCCACCATCCTCAACCGCCACATTCTTGGCATTGAAGTCCCCGTGGACGAGCACGGGGAGGGAACAGAACCCAACGACGACGACTCCGCAAGGGAGTTGTGGAACTCGGCGAGAGTTCGGCTCGGGGAGAAGTATGCCCCTACCACGACAATCTCCCCGAACCGTGCTGCAACGCAACCCCGTCCTCTCTTAACAGCCTCGAGGGACCGCCGGTTGAAATTAGGGCCACTGAGCCGCTCAGGTCCTCCACCCAGTCACCCCTCGCGGGACAAAGTACGGCTCAGCGACCACGGCAATGTTAAGCGACCACTGCGCCATGCTCTGGAGCAACATCCTGAGCTGCGGCGCAGTGGTTGATGTTCGCCTGGAGGAGGCGAAATGATGGGGCCATTATTGGCACTCCATGTCAGCCCCCTCCTCCACAGTGGCTGCGGCGGCGACAACGACGGCAGTGGAGGCGGCAACGGCGGCAGTGGAGGCGGCAACGGCGGTGGTGGCGGTGGTTACGGCTGTGACGGTGGTGGCAGAGGACTTGCCTCTGGCTTTGGCGGGTGGGGCGCAGGCCTTGCTCCCAATCCGGTGATTGGCCGGCTTGCCAGCAGCCGCACATACAGCGCAGTGTGGCGTGGCGTCACACGCGCCGGTCTTGTGACCCGGCTGACCACAGCGGTAGCAGTGAGTACTGCGGTCCACCTCCGAGGTGCATTTAGCTCCCACGTGGTTGCCCACATGGCAGCGGAAGGACCTCAGAGGTCTGGGTTCCAGCAGTTTGACCTGCGCGGAAACCCAGCCCACCAATAGCCTTTGGCCCTCCCCGGCTATCTTCTTGGCCGCCGACACGGGGCAGCTCACCGTAACGGCTCGCATCCCCGTGAAGTCAGGACGGATAGCGCCTTTTTTTTTTTTTTTTTTTGACGCTGAGAAATGCTTTATGCACTGCCGCTCGTGGGGGACGAGACGGGGTGTGTGGGACTCCTGTCGGAACGACAGTATACCCACTAAAACTCAGCGGTGTTCCCACTTCGCCGTGATGGGAGGGCCATGGGAAACCGGCGTAGCCTTTACATCCACAACCCTCCCGGCGTATGCCCGCCTTGCTGGCGGGCCCCGCATGCCCCCAGATTGGGGGGCCGCCGCGTGGGGAAAATAAGCCCTTGCGGGTGTTATTTCTCCCCAAACCAGGTGGAAGCCAGCAGGCAACGGGTGCGGGGGCACCCTTGCCTGTATTGCACAGGCCTCCACCAGTGTCGGACGGGAATGGCCGGGTTTCCCACGCGGCGGCCACGTATCTCGGTCCCTTCTCTAGTAGCGAGAAGGGAGGACAGTCTGTGGGAGACCGCGCCGTTAGTGCCATTCGCTTGGAGGATGCGGTAGTTGGAAATAGTTATTTGTGCAACAAGAGAGCAAAGTCGTTTTTTGCTGCGAGTGTTGATTTTGAATCCTGAGTAAGCGAAGGATTCTATAATTGAATCACGAGCGTAGCGAGTGATTCTAGGTTAGAATCCTGAGCGCTGCGAGGGATTCAAAGACACGAGATGCAAATAACTTTGCTCTCGTGTAACACATACAACTTTTCACCTCAGCAGCGAGGACATACAACATGTAAAAAAAGCATGTCCAATCTGTGAGGGTGTTGTTAGGTATCGTACTGTGAGCATATTTATGTGGAAATTTTCAGGAAAAAAGAAAAACGAATCTCGAATACTGACTTCATAAAGGTCTCTTCCCAGTTTCTGACACCCATGACGAAAAATGTGAAAATTTTCGCAGCCGCCATCTTGGATTTTCATTTCGACCAAATTCACACTTACTATCTCTCTCTTTCTCTTTGAATTAGAAGAAGACAGTCGCAAGCGCCTTTTCGCGTGACGATATCGGCCACTGCCACAGAAATATTATCTATGGCCACTGCACTCTTACCGCAAGCCGCTTAAGAACTTCGTTCCAAAAATTAAATAAAACAGAATTTAAATAAAACCTTATCAGATGATTTGCAATGTATATCCGAACGTTTTGTTTGTTTCTTTTTTGGGCCTAGTAGGTATTTTAATTCGAATCGATTTGTTTCTATCTCTCGCTTTTTTCGTATCGAAGTGAAAGTGACAAAACTAATTGAAGTTCAAATCTTTAGAATTTTGTGAGTAGACCCAACACTGCTCTCGGCATTTAAAAAAAATAATTAAAAAGTTACTTTGTCTCACGCTCGCAGCAAAATCGAATTTTGCTCACTGTTTTTTGACAGCAAAACCTGCTTGTTTGAGGTGCTGAGGTGAAAACATTATTCCAACATCGCACCCTCCTCAGCTACCGCCGCAGGAGCTACAGCGGCGATGACGGCGGCGGTGGTAGCAACAAGGCGAACCTGCGCCGGCGCCATGCCCTTCCTCGCAGGAGGCTTGCAGCTCCTGCCCGTCATCTTGTGGTCCGCGGGGCGGCCACTGCCGGCACACGCCGCGCAGTGTAGCGTGGTGGCGTGGCAAGTAGCACTCCTGTCCCTCCTGCCCGCATCGGAAGCAACAGTTTCCCCAGTCGGACTTGGCGACACGTGGCTCGGGTGTGGCCGAAGGCGAAGCACTTGAAGCAGCGCATTGGCTGGACTTCAAGTGCCCGGACCACAGCCAAGCTGAGCCCCACAAGCAGCCGCCCTTTGGTTGTAGTAAGGACGGCCCCAGCCGCGGCGACTGGGCACTCGACGTGGATGGTGCCCATGCCGCGGTGGCCAAGCCGGATGGCTCCGCCCTTTACCGCGCCAGCTTCGCAGCCTCCAGCCGCCGCAACGGCCGCCACCACGTCCTCTTTGGTGACCGAATCATCGAGATCGGCCACCTCCAAGGCTGCGGTCTTCTCGTGCCTGACGACCGTTGCCGCATCCGCGATGACCTCTTGCAACTTCTTTGCGAAGAGGTCCGCGTTTGCGCCGCGCTGCTCCCCCGAGAACTCAAATATTCGAGCCCCGGTTAGGTTAGCCCGATCACCGATCCCCAGCTGAGAGGGGTCCGCGTTGGTACGAGCCCGTCTTAGGACGGACTCGGGTGGTGGAGGAAAGAAGGGCGTCTTCCCCCTGCGAGTTCCGGGGGGCCGCTGGAGTGGCTGACGACTCGGCAGCTCCCTCAGCGCTCGCAGTGGGCGTTTGAGGGGCCACCACGGTCTTCTTGCCCGTGCCTTTACCTTTAGGGTACCTTTGCCCTTGGAGGGCCTCGAGTTCCGGGGCTGCTCACCCGATTCCGGGCCTCCCAGAGGCACAGGTTCCGGCTCTGGTGGACTCTTATCCGCCGCTAGCGGCGGGCGGAGCCTCCTTTCCGGTAAGAGCCGGTCCTCTATGCCCGCGAAGCAGCCCCTGATGAAGGCCCTCTCCTCCATTACAACCCCGCGGATTACCAGCTCCAGCACAATGCCGTGCATGCTGGCGGCCCGGCATTTGAGGGCCTTTTGGAAGGTCCCCTTCAAATTGGAGGACTTTGAGGCGACCTCCAGGACCTCCTCTTTGTCCTCTTGTGCCATGCGCTCCAATTCCGCCAGGGAGTGGTCAGCATATAGCACATGGGATGCACCATAGCCAGCCCTCAACCTGGCGGCTTGCGTCTGCCGCTCCTTGGTGGCGACCCTCTCCTCCAGGTCCTCCTGAAGTTGCGCCCTCTTCGCCAGATCCAGCTGGCGCTCGGCGTCCACCAAGCCCACATCGTGAGCAAAGGTCGAAGCAGAAGTCGAAGCCTTTTTTGACTTCCACTTCTTCTTCGCCCTAGTTCCTACAGACTCCGAGGAGCCCCCGGACCCAGGCCTCAGATCCGCCCTCTTCCGTTTGCTCGTCGCCGCGTCGCTCTCGGCCGCCGACGTGTCCATATTGGAACCGTCGTCGGAGTCCAACAAATCGTCCGGCTTGCTGAAAACGCTGGCCGCAGATGGTGCGCGTTCAGCTTCAGACGCCAAAGCGCCACCGCCGGGGCCCTGATAAGGGCCGTTGGATTGGCCCCGAGAAGGGCCGTTGGGTTGGCCCTGAGAAGGGCCGTTTGAATCACCCTGTGAGGAGTGATTCGGGTTAAAACAAAAACGCCCAGAGGCGTCACGGCTTGGTTTTTTGCTCATATTCGCAGACGACCGCGTTTGTCTACGAATCACAGCGCACTTTAGCCACCGGTCTGCCACTCCGTTACGGTGGTCAGACACGGCGTTGCCCAGGGGATACTACGAGGAAGTACGGGACGGATGGCGCCTGCCCTAACCTGCTCGGCAGAGCACCCCCCAGTCCTAACGACAGCGGCCACCACCTGTCCCTTCGTCACTGAGTCGTCCAAGCCCAGAATACGCATGTCAGCGCATTTGGTGGGCCTGGACACTCGAGCCTCGTCCGCATTTAGGGAGCCCTAAACCTTTCGGCCAGAGCGTCAGCGGCCGGGCCGCTTGCCGCACCGGGGACCTCCAGCATCCGGGCCCCAGTCGCAGTGACCCTCACCCGGATGCCATCAGCGGTGCCGATTTATTTGAGGTCCATCGCCGCCCCCACCTTGGCGAGCACGTCGCGGTAGGACACGCCCTTCTTTTCCGCCTCTGGCTGTAGTGTAATCACTACAGCTGCGGACTTCGGGGCGCGGAGCCTAACCGCGACGCTTCGCTCCTTGCGCCGCTGCCTCCTCTCTTTCTTCTTGGCCGCCCTTTTTGCCTTACCCGCCTTCCTCTTTTCCCGGTGACTTGCCATTCGGTGTCACCCGGAGTAGATTTAGGAGGAGGCGGGGGCGGCCGTTTCGCCGCTAGGGCCGGGGCCATCGCCGCCAGGGCTGGGGCCCTCGCCGCTTGTGTAGCCGTCTGGCCCTTGGTCTGCCCCGACAAACCTGGTTTGGCCGCGGCAGCTACGGTGGCGGCATATGATGCCGCCTTCCGCTAGCCGCTAGAGGGGGGCGCAGGACGATGGCTTCTATCGCGGAAAAACGAGACCGCAGCGAAGCCATCTCCTGCCTCACCAGGGTCAGAACCCGGTCCTCCGCAGGTACGGGCCGTCCCTGCCCATGCTGCTCCCGGCGCTCTGCCGCACTTCACGGGGGCTGGCACCGAATCCCGGTCAGGACCGCTCGGAGCTCCTCGTTCTCCTTTCGGAGAAGCTCCATAGCGGCTGTCAAGCGAGCGACCTCCGCCCGCATCTCGGACATGCCGTCCGACGGAGGCCAGAGGTGATAGGCCTCCGCTGCCGCCAAAATAGAGGCCATGACCGCGGGTATGGCCTTGTCTTTAGAGGACTTGGTCCTCTTCAAGGCCAAACCCTTGATCGCCGCAGCCACGGCCTCCGCAAACCTAGCCGCACGCTCCGAATTGGAGCCGCCAGCGGCATCCGGCTCACCACCTGCCGACTCTGTAAGGGCCGCCGCGGTGGTCGTCCCTACATGGTGGTGTTCCTCCTCCTTATAGGGCCTCTCTAGCTCAGCTGGGCTGGCCGGACTCGGCTCGCCGGCCTTCTTGGTGGTGAACCCTCTACCCACACCTTTTCCCCGGGCCGCACCCCGCCGACTGGAGTGAATTTTCCTCCTATGGCCTTAGCCCGAGACCCCCTAAGAGCTCTGACCAGAGCTCTTTGCGCCAGATGCAGCGTCGGACTCCGAGCCCGCATCACTCCCCTCTCCATGGTTTTTTGTATTTTTATTAATTTCCATATTTGTTCCCACGAGTAAAAACTTTTTAACTTCTCAAAATAGTGGTTCGCACTAGTAATAGCTACCCATTAGTCAAGCTTACAGCCTCCCTCACGGTCCGCCGCCGCTTGGAGGTTTGGGGTAATTTTTTATAGAGGATTTCTTTCTCGCGGTTCGCGCGGTTAAGCCAAGACCCTCGACCCCCGTCAAGTGTCAGAGACATGACCGTCAAGGTCATGTCTCTTCGGGGCTACGAGACCAACGGTGGCAGAAAAAAAGGCTTCCTCCTGCCTGCCCGACGGCAGTGTTAGTGCACGCCGAACCCGCACTCCAACGCTGCTCAACATGTTCTCTCTCCGAGTACACGTTATAGCGTTCCTCCGACAGGATATTGGCATACGGACAACGAGACCCCTTAGGCACATAGTACCTAATGGAGAGACATTGCCCGCATCCCAGGGTGCACCGTCCCGGAGACTGGCCTTCCCCCCGGACGCATCCGTAAGGGAACTCCAGCCCACAGGCACACGGGGAGGTTTCTTGTCCAAGCACCCCAAGTGATCGCGGCCTAACACTATTTCAAAACTTAGTGCCATACGTCAGATAGTAGTGAATGGTATACCTTTGCCGCAGCTGAAGTTGAACGCTCCTTAGCGTCGGCCGCCGAGCGCGAGCGCGCGTCCCGCGAGGAGTGCGGCGCGCTGCAGCTGCGCCTGCGCGCCGCCGACGCCGAGCTGCGCGCCGCGCGCGGCCTGCTGCAGGCGGAGCAGCTGCGCGCGGCGAATATACAGCGGCTAGAAGGGGAACTGGGGAAGTAAGTAAAGCTCAGATTTTTTATTTACCCGACTGCGCGACTGCATTCCCGTGTGATTCTTTATACCCTCGAAGCGTCCCGACGACGGCTGCTGGATGGATATATACATATTAATGCTATAGTGAAAAAAAAACTCGACTGCAAAACATTTGTGACTTAGAATATTTGGTAAATTGATGAAATCTTCCGACCCAGCCAGGTGAAAGGTGCTGCCCAACTTTTATGCATAAAAGGGGAGGTTTATGCATTTGGTGGCTTTTTTCCGTGAAACGACCAATTGGAACCGTGCACCTAGCTTCTGACGTTTCATAAGTGCCCATGTAGGTTTATGTGAAATAAAATATTTTTCATCACATCTATTCAAAAAGAGCTAGTTTGTTCTTCGTAAACAGAGACCAAAATAGCACTTTGATCCCTAGGGAGCAAAGTAGATTTGAATTTGGAATATGGATATTGTTAGAAAAACTTCCAATCACCAAGGAGATCAATCACGAACATTTTATGAACAAGTAACAGGCTGGCAAGAAAGAGAGAGAAAGTGTGAATTTGTTTTCACACTTTGACAAGCCTGGTCAAAATGAAAATCCAAGATGGCGGCAACGACACAATAATATTGTGTCGACATATTTTTTTCATTGGTGTCGTTTTCATACTTTTCGAGGGTTCTAAAGCCGATAGTGAGGTCAAAATGTAAATCCAAGATGGCGGCTGTGAAAATTTTCAAATTCGTCATGGGTGTCATTTTCATAGTTTTCGTGGGTTCTAAAGCCGATGGTGAGGTCAAAACATAAATCCAAGATGGCGACTACGATAATTTTAAATTTTTCTGTCATGGGTCATTTTCATAGTTTTCGAGGGTTCTAAAGCCGATAGTAAGGTCAAAATGTAAATCCAAGATGGCGGCTACAAAAATTTTAAAATTTTTCGTCATGGGTGTCGTTATCATAGTTTTAGAGGGTGCAGACGTGAAGGCAGGAGTTTTTAAAGCTGCTAAAGTCGATAAAGAGTTCAAAATGTAAATCCAAGATGGCGGCTGCGATAATTTCGTTTTGGTTTTAAATCATACGTGAGAGATGAGAGTAGGACCGTACACGTTTTTTTTTTCTCATAGAGGGTGATGAAAAGTGGAGTGTTCACCTCGGGAGCAACACTATTTTAAGCTCGAGTGACGTACTTTGAATCCCTCGCTGCGTTCAGGATTCTACTTTAGAATCCTTCGCTCCACTCTGGATTAAAAAAAAAAACTCTCGCCTCAAAAATAGTTGTTTGCTCCCTTGGCAAACAATCGACTACTCTCGCCTTAAAAATAGTTGTTTGCTCCCTTGGCAAACAATCTACTATTTCACCTCAGCACCTCAAACAAACAGGTTTTGCTGTCTAAAAACAGTGAGCAAAATTCAATTTTGCTGCGAGCGTGAGACATACAAACTTTTTTTTTTTTTTTTAATGCCTGTAACAGTGCTGGGTCTACTCACAAAATTCTAAAGATTTGAACTTCACTTAGTTTTGTCACTTTCACTTCGATACGAAAAAAGCGAGAGAGAAACAAGTCGATTCAAAGTTCGATTTCAAAATTCCATAACTAGTAGGCCCAAAAAATAAACAAACAATAAAACGTTCGGATACATATAAAACCTTTAAATTGCAAATTATCTGTTAAGGTTTTATTTAAATTCTGTTTTATTAAATTTCTTGGAACGAAGTTCTTTAAGTGGCTTGCGGTAAGAGTGCACTGTCAGAAATCGTCACAAAATCCAAGATGGCAGTTGCGAAAAAATTTCCATTTTTCATAATGGGTGTCGTTTTCATAGGTTTCAAGGGTGCTAAAGCCGATCGTGAGGTCAAAATGTAAATCCAAGATAGCGGCTGCGAAAATTTTCAAATTTTTCTTCATGGTTATCGTTTCTATGGTTTTCACGGTTGCTAAAGCCGATAGTGAGGTCAAAATATAAATCCTAGATGGTGATTGCAAAAATATTAAAAAATTTAGTCAAGGGTGTCGTTTTCATAGTTTTCGAGGGTGCTAAAGCCAACGGTGAAATTGAAATGTAAATCCAAGATGGCGATTGTGAAAATTTTCAAGTTTTTATAATGGGTATCGTTTTCATAGTTTTGAGGGTGCTTAAGTCGATATGAGGTCAACATGTAAATCCCAGATGGTAGCTGCAAAATACGAGGTGATGAATATGTAAAAAAAAACCTTGTCCGATCTGAAAAGAGCATATGGTACTGCAGTAACATTACAAGAGTATTTTTTTGAATTATTATTTATAGTAAAAAAGTTATTGGTATTTAAAATTCACATTTTTAGTTCCAAAATTACCCCAAATCCATTAAAAATTTGCAAAACTCATAAGTTATGACTTTTAGACACCCGCTAAACGACGGCCGCCGCCCGCACCAAACGTAAAATTCGGTAAAATTCACCATTAAAAAAAATGTGGACATTACTTTTTCGTTTTTCCTGAAAAATTTCACATAAATATGCTCACAGTACGATACCTAACAACAACCTCACCGGATTGGACAGGGTTTTTTTACATGTTGTATGTTCTCGCTGCTGAGGTGCAAAGTTGTATGTGTTACACGAGAGCAAACTTTGCTCTCTTGTTGCACAAATAACTATTGAAATTGAATTTGAATTACGGGCCGATTTACGTGTTTCTTTTTGCATTTGGAAGACGAAGCTCGCGCGGTGGTCCCATATAAATTTAATTAACTTTGCTTGGGAAGTTTTTGAGTTAGCTTCAATAATACCTATTTAATCCACTTTGTGTATATTGATGATGTTATAAAACTTCCTGTCACTGTTGTTTACATAAGAATTTGTGTGGAGTAATACAATATATAAAGAAAACCTTGTCCGGTCCGAAAGGGGCACATAAGTACTGTAATACCAAAAAATAAATCATATTATTATTGAAAATAAAAAAGTTATTGTTATTTAAAATTCAAATTTTTTGTACCAAAATTACCACAAAACTATTAAAAATTAGCAAATTTTCAACAGATGTACTTGGTGGACATGTAGACACTCGCTAAGCGCCGGCGCCCGTTCCCGCGCCCCATGTATATCATAATAAATATAATAATCTAATAGGTTCGCATTTTTTAAGAAAATTCAAAACATTTTTTAATATAGTTTATTTACATTTAACTAAAGTATGTAGGTACCATTTTGTTCGATAACTTTTTGCCATCTTGTAGGTAGGGACATGATCCCATTGCTATAGAAATTTTGGGACTTTTGATCAAAATACCGCGACAAGTGGTTTTGGCAGTCCTCTCGTGATGTTAACCTGACACTGCCTAAGGAATTCTGAAGAGACCGACACAGGTGGAAATCTGAAGGTGCAAGGTCAGGACTATACGGCGGATGCATTAACACCTCCCAGCCAAACTCTCTTAATTTTTGCTGAGTGGCTAAAGATGAGGTCTAGCGTTATCATGATGAAAAACCACACCCCTTCTGTTGATTAATTCCGGCCGCTTTCTCTCAACTTCTTGCTTTAATCTCATAAGTTGTTCGCAGTAGAGTTCAGAATCGATGGTCCTGCCTGGTGGTAACAGCTCATAATGAATAATGCCCTTCCAATCCCACCACACACACAGCATCACCTTGTTTCGAGTTAACCTGTGTTTCGCCACAGTCTGTGAAGCCTGACCGGCCTTTGACCACGACCTTTTTCGCACGTTCTTATCGTATGTGATCCACTTTTCATCACCAGTTATCAGCTTCTTCAAAAATGGTTCGGTTTCATTATGTCGTAATAAAGAATCACAAATGAGTAAACGGTTCATTAGGTTTCTTTCAGTGAGCTCGTGAGGTACCCAAATATCGAGCTTTTTTGTGTACCCAGTTTGCCGATGTAGCTCCACTTTTTCAAAAACGGCATCCATTTTATCCTATGTAATAGGGCGACCAGAGCGACGTGCATCTTTGACATCAAAATTTCCGGATTGAAAACGTTTAAACCAAATTTGTGCTACTCTCACAGACACTGCACTAGGTCCATAAACATCGCAAATTTTTTTCGCGGCTTGCTTTGCATTTTTACCTTTTTTGTAGTAAAATTTTAAAATGTATCGAATTTCTTCATTAGATTCACTCATCTTGACGGTACGAAAAACAAACGAAAATCACTCATTTTCCTAAATTGAATTTGGAATTATGTTCTTTAAAATTTAAACTTTCAATGATACCCAAACCAGCCAGATACAAATAGTATAGCCAAAGAGATTTTATTACAAGTTCATACATACTATAATGCGAAAAGACTTTTTCACCAACCAAATATACTCACTGACCTCCATATATACAAGTACGCTGGACTTACGATACCCTATGAAATGACAGCTCTTTATTGTGCCTATTTGAAGCGCCCCCAATGCGTGGGAAGAGAACTAAATCTGACGTAACTTGCAAATGGCCGCTGTCTCGTTTGAATTGTCTCCCGTGTTTTTGGAGGTTTAACGCGATTAAGCTTCTTTGTTGTGTCGTATTAATTTAGTTGATAACATAAATAAGTGGTGGTCATTCATAGGTCAACTATGAAAGAGTGTTTGTTATGCAAAACTCATTACCAGAAAGGAAGTGGGGTTGCATTCCACAAGTTTATATTAGACATTTAAAAATCTGTCACTTATCTTATTATACGTAATAACAATATATTTGTCTTTGTATAACCGGTTTTTTATAAACCACAAAATTTTATAGTGCTGTAAAAGTTACCTGTCGATAAAAGTTATCGATATTTTTCCTAACGATATCTATTTACTTTCAAGAACGGAAATCGCCGATGACCGATTTTTATTATGAATGTGTGAAACTTGTGAATTATTTTAAAATTATATGTATTTACGTATAATTTTAAAATAATTCACAGGTTTCCGACTGACAAAAGAAGACTGGAATTATGGCTGAAAAACATTGAAAAGACTAGTTGGCGTCCGAAAAAATATGATTACATCTGTTCAAAGCACTTCTCCGATGACTGTTTTATTAAACATAACTCATTTTATTTTCTATAAATACCTTACCTATTCCACTCCATCCCAAGAAACCCTCATCTCTATTTAAAAAAACGTTCCCTATTTATGTTTGGATTTAGTAAGTCACATACTAAGTATCCCCTTAGTCTGGCTTCGGATTATCCTAAGACTAGCAGTCAGCCCCAACTTCTCCCGTGGAACATAGCCTATGTCACTCAGGGATAACGTACCAATCCAACGGAGAAAGAACTTATGAAATCGGTCTAGCAGTTCCTGAAATTTGCGCGTTCAACCAAACAAACTCATCAGCTTTATTATATAAAGCTGATGAGTTTGTTTGGTTGTATTTAATAAACAACCCGGCCGAAATATCTGTATCTGTCGGAAACATAGAAATAGTATTACCTGATGGTCGGAAAAGCCTTTTATCGATGTATTTTATCTTATTGTCCCATCCCTATCATTAGTTCCGTTCCCACCCACTTCTGCGATCAGCGCCAAAATGGCGAAAATCAAATCGCCCCACTATGGCTCGGCTGATCATAGGTCCAGCGTACTTGTATATATGGAGGTCAGTGAATATACTATATACTATAATATTATAAAAGAGGAAAGATTTGTTTATTTGTATTGAATAGGCTCCGAAACTACTGGACCGATTGGAAAAATTCTTTATCCGGGGAAAAATAACGGGTCCCGCGGGGAAGACCACGGGAGCGAAACCGCGGGCTGTGTTAGTGTATAATAACTCGGTAATATCCCCATTGCATGTGGCAATTTTATTTTTTATTTTTTCCTGTAAATTACCACATAAATCGACTATCAGTACGACAGAGGACGGAAAGTTTTTTTTTTACATGTTGTGTAGATACCACAAACAAAAATTTAAAATAAAAAAAACTATTAAAAAAAAACAACCAGAATATAAATAAAAATAAAAAACCATTTTTTTTTAAATTTAGATTGTCTTTGGGCCTGTTTCATCACCTGGCAGTAATTTCATACAAATTCTGTTCTACTTGTACTGGAATTAATCTGGTAGATAGTAACTTTCATAGACAGTGTAAGCTGGCCCTTTAACAAATATTTATCCACTCTACAGTAGGACTCAAGAACTAGAGACACTCCGAGTTGAGCATGAGGGTCGTGTGTCAGAGCTGCAGCAGCGACTGAGCGATGTTGAGCAACAGTTGAACGCCGAGAAGAGCGCGCTCGACACCGAGAAGAAGAGGAATGCTATCTTACAGGTATTTATTAGCCGAATGAAATTATACCTAACTAGCTGCGTCCCGTGGTTTCACCGGAATAAGTAGAATAACAATAATAATCATTTATTTGCAGAACATACAGGTGTTATTGGTTGTAAAAGTTGGTGGATTAATGTACAGTCCACATTTAGCCTGTTTAGGGCAAGCAAATTAATTTTACATTAATAGGTACCTATTTATTTTAATAAGAAGTCTCGATCCTGTTGGAATATCGGGATAAAAGAAATATCCTGTCGTATCCCAGGTCGAGCCTAAATTCGTTCAGCCGTTTTAGCGTGATAGCGTAACAAACACACTCACTTTCGCATTTATAATATTAGCGCCAAAGGTTAGCAAAAAAACTGTAAGTAAAATACTTCATCAACGTCAATTTTCATATTCATATTCTGTCCATCTTCTTTTAGCTCAACTTTAGTAACAATAATTCTTATAATATTGATGAACATCGTGTGTTTCCAGGAGCAGGTGTCGAGCCGCGGCGACGTGTCCCCGCCGCACTCGCTCGCGTCCGACTCGCTGTCCGCGTCGCTGTGGCAGTCCGTACGTTACACTTTCATCCCTCATCTAACGCCTTTATTTATTTATTTTTTATTGGTGGGTAATCAAATAGCGGACCGGGAGCGCGTGTCAGACTCTTACTGACTAAAACGCGCCCGTGTTCCTTCAGTTGCCTGTGCAATGCCAGGGGCCACGGTATCCCTTTCGGACCCTTCTTCTCTTCTCTTCACCCGCCGCCACCTCAGTGAGGCGCGCCGCCCGCGCCGGCCCGTACCAGACGCAAGCCCGGCCGGCAATCGGTTTGTGATTCCCGACGCCCGGGCGTCTTCTGCGGTGGCTTATATAACGCCCTTAGGCGGAGAATTATTAAAAATCCTTAAAAATCCCGTGCAAAATTTCATGCTTCTAGAGCCAGCGGTTTATGCTGACCGTTGTGTTAGTAAATTAATGAATGAATTTAATATTTTTATTAAGTAGATGATTACCGACCCGCACCTCCTTCGCACAGTTTATACAGCTTGATAAAACATCGAAATGTCTGTATATGTGTAAGTTTAATATGTATGTATTATACACATCAACCGTCCGCAATAAATTCTCTAAATGCTGGTGAAAACCGCATCAAATTCGTTGCGTTGTTTCCAAGAACAACGCACGACAGACTAATAGCGGCTATAATTTATAATATAGATATGGTAACACTAACAGTGTTATTCGACTTTCGTAACTGACTGTTGCTATATTTTGAGGGATCATTTTGATACAAATTAAGTGAATACTAAGATTACGGCTGATTGATAAGACAATTAACGAATTGGGAAACAGACTGGAGCGAAATGTGTTGTTTGTGTTGAAAACTATTTTGCTTTACATTTGCTATACCAAAGGTATAACTCTAAGGTGCGGCGGACGACCAAAGGCGATCGCAATCACTAACAGCAAGCGGCAGTGTCGTCGAATCGTAATGATAAATCGCAGCGACACCACTGGGTTTTATGTAACTCTCTTTGTCTCGAAAAGCACTTTTGTAGATAGCAACTTTGCCGCCTTACGCGCCTGACGCAGCAGCGTATTTTTAGGGTTCCGTACCTCAAAAGGAAAAAAAACGAAACCCTTAGGATCACTTCGTTGTCTGTCCGTCCGTATGTCTGTCTTTCAGTCTGTGAAGACCCTTTTTCTCAGAAACGCGTGGCGTGTGACGGCAGATGTCGATTGCCAAGAATTGCAAACAATGATGTAGAAGCTCGTAATTCCATAACCAAGACTAGTCAATCGCTCTTCCCCATTGCTTCTCCACGACAACGCGCGAGCTCACACTTCACGACAGACCATCGCAAAGCTACAAGTGTTACAGCTGGAAGCTCTCCGTCACCCACCGTACTCACCGGAACTTGCCCCAACAGATTTCTACATTTTTCAAAATGTTGACAATCTTTTAAGTGGGAAAAAATTCAACACCCGAGAGGCAGTACAATACGCTTTCGCTGACTTCATCGCCTCCCGTCCGGCAGACTTCTACAGTAAAGGGATAAACAAACTGCCATCAAAATGGCAAAATTGTATAGATAATTTGGGCCAGTACTTTTATTAGCTAAAAAAATAAATTAAAAAAAAATATATTTTAAAATTATCATACAAATCGAAAATTTCATAGGTAAAGACCTAATATTATGATACCCGCAAACAAATCAAAACCTATAGGGTACTTCCCGTTGACCTAGGATCATGAAATTTGCCAGGAAGCAAGGTCTCACAGAACAAGTAAAGGAAAAAGTCCGAAAATCGTTAATTTGTAGTTTAAATAAATAAATAAATTAAAAAAAACATTTATTTCAGACGTAGTCCATATACTGTTAGTCACAAGAACCTATGAAACTATTGTTAGTATATACAAAATAAAACTACACAATAAAAAAAAAAACAAAGTGGCACCGCACAAGAGAGCCAGTTTATGCCAAGCCCTGGACGCGTCCCCCCGCAGTGTCGCACCCAGTGCCGCCAGCGGCGAGTCCCGGCGGCCCCGGACACGCTCAGCAGGCTGGTCGAGCTGGCCCGCATGCGCTTCATAAGTGACGCACAACGCTTCCGCATGATGGCATGAAAACCATCACACTTTTCACCGCAAACATTGCTGAAGCGCTGCAGTGGCGCGGCAGCCCGAACAGTACTCTGAACGCGTTATTATACTGCACTCGCAGGGCGCTGTTTGTACGCTACTTGTACTTAGTCCACAGGCTACAGGTGTAAAAAGATTGACAGAAGGCCTTAAATAATGTCACCTTGCTCCGTACACCGTGCAAACCTGCGGGCCAGCATGTTACAGCGCACAGACAACGCCCTGCGCTCCCTCTCCAAATCCATGTTGTCACATAGATCCTCTGAGACCCAGTGACCCAGATATTTAAAATTAGATACTCTGTTTAAGCTGGCACCGCAAAGACACAAGGGAGGCACATTAGCGGGGGACAACACACAAAAAAAAATGCGATTACTAACTTAACTTGTGCGTGATCCAACACATACTCGGCCGGTTTTTTTTTTTGCTAGACGAAAGCCTATCGCGAAACTGAATCAGAGAAATGCCATAGAAGGCGAAGTTCTGACGCCGCGTTCGGAATTAAAACCGTAGCGGCATATCGAGTCGCTGCGGTCTGTCGTTGCACTCGGGAGACGTTGTCGCTGCTTTTTGCGGCTGCGGCCGTCCTCGGAAGAGCACCTTTATGTTCATCTTATTCATCTAGCTCATACAATCTGTTACAGGAAGAAGGCCGCACTACACCCACAGCATCCTCGGCCATGTGTGTGGAGGAGACTCTCGCGCAACTCACGAGACGAGACGGAGAACTGCGAGCGTTAGCACAGCACAGAGACGCTTTGCTCAGTGAGAGAACTGCGCTGTCGCACCATCTGGCGAGGCTGCAGGCTGCGCTGGACGAGATGCAGGTGCGTTACGACGTAGTTTAATCCATCTAAAAGGAGTTTTAAGTTAATTAATAAATTGAACTCAGATTGCCCGCTTTGGTCATTTTACTTCCATCATAAGAAAGGAGCTACTAAAAACATCGCCAATCTCCTTTTTGTTTCTTAAGTAATACAGTACGCTGTCTTCAACAAATCACATCGAGTTTTATAAAAAGTACGATTTTGTAGAGCATCATCCACTGTTCAACTGTCAATATAATTATGCGACAGTCTCTAATACTCGATATCTCATATTAACGCCCGTCACTCATGAAGATAATAATAATATATTTCTTTTAAAAAAGTTATTTGTAAAACAAGTGTATGTTCTGTGCAATTCGTTCGTGACTATCATGCGGTTGCGCAGGACGTCCCGGGCAAACCAAATCCTGTCTGAGAAATTATTATAAACATAATTAATCTATAGTACTGTATAACAGGCTCCACGTGTACCACGTTAATACAACATTGACTTGTATAAACTTAACTAACCAACATCTCTTAGATGCATTATTAGTTTCTTTACGATCAAAATCTCATACAATAAAGCTCTTTTGACAGACATGATATTTAAAAAGCTTATTACCTTCTTTCAGACAGTACAAGAACAATACGACGCCCTCCTCCAAATGTACGGCGAAAAAGAGGAGCAGATGGCTGAACTACGCCTGGACCTGCAAGACGTCACGCAGCTGTACAAGGCACAGCTCGACGAGCTCATCGCGCTCAAACAAGCTGCTAAACGATAGCACACGCCCTGCCTAAGCCTGTGCTAGAAACAAGGGAGTTAAACCAGCTACTAGGACCTAAAATAGGCTCAAACACATTAAGAAAAGCCTCAAAAACAAATGAGATTGATCTAACTGATCTTATCGAACTATCATTATCATCTGCCTAGCCTATTCCAAATTATGTTGGGGTCCGCTTCCAGTCTAACCGGATGCAGCTGGATAAATCAGTATTTGACATGGAGCGACTGCCTACCTAATAGATATATCGAACTTCAAGAATGATAAGTATATGATAGGACATGGTATGGTCATCAAACAGAGAACTGCTAGTGAATAATAGCTAATTATGAAACCGAAAGCGTCGAAGTTCGTGGTACCTCTGATTATGCTTATGGGGATATTTTGGATTACTGAAATGCTCTTCCTGAGTTTGACCCCGAATTGTGATGGGGTCATTTTTTATATTTTTACTTTTGAGAACACAAAAGCATTGGGCACAGTTCTGCCTAACCTTTTGGGGAATATAGGCGTGATGATATGTGATATTTTTTGGTTGCCGATGGGTTATTTGGATGACTCACCCATACCATACCCATGTGAGCTTGTTTGACGCACACATTTTATGGACATTACAATTTCTAGCACGTTTCAGTCAAATCTGAAGCCTTTGCTTTGACCTACAACTACGTAAGTCTGGGTAATTGCTTCCAGAGGCCCTAGTGTGAGTTTCTCTTAACCATCTCGACTTTACGCATAGACCGCGTTCAGCGCTTCGATTGGCCCTTCACTGGTGAAAGCCGGCCGGCTGCCAATCGGAGCGCCGAACGCGGTCATATGCGTAAAGTCGAGATAGTTAAAAGAAACTCACACTAGGGCCTCAGAACATTACGTGCTAATACTGGATATTACTAATGCACTGAGAAATGGCTTGTATTAATAACAAGCGATTATAAGGAAAACTTGGTTTGAAAGGTTAATGAATGAAAGAGATCTATACAAGATTGTGTCAAATGCCACGCCAGTTAGTACGGCATATCAATAAGCAGTTATCAGCAAAGTGTAGAGCCATCATTGATAAGTTACACAAGTCTTCAAGATCGTATTACATACTTAAAATCAGCTTTTTAATATTAATAATCTTCATTCACCAAGGAATGGAAGTGTCGATAATATAATGTTTATATCAGTGCATTTGATTGAGGTTCCGATTCATTGGTGACCGGTGATTATTATCGTGGACAGCTGCTCTAACAAGATTTAGACAAAAGTATTTTAATCTCTAATAATTTAATTTATACATGGCGCTAAAATATAAAGGCGCTTCCCGGGAGCATTAACCAGTACTGTAACAATCCAAGATTACACTGTAACAGCAGAGGCTTTGCAAGTAGACAGCGCAGGCGCAACTGCTAGGTCGTGTAGAGTGATAATTGAAACCAGCAGGATAGGTTAATACATAATATATAATAAAATAGGTAGAAGTAACACGGCTACGTCGCGGGTATAGGTATATTACATATTGGAATGCTCCCGATGAGGGAGCGCCTTAATGGCAACTATCTGACTAAATAAGTAATAGTAATAATGGTTGACTATAGATGGCGCTACTAGAAGGTTTCTATCTACTAAATTATGTATAGAAGTATCTGAATCGCGCTCGCGATGTTCTCTATAGATATTGTTTGCTTCCGTCTTAATAATATTATATTTGCCAAACGTTGAACGTTCCTTTATATTTCGATCTTGTCATATTATTATAATTGTCACTAAAATGCTCTATGTGAAATATTCTAAAAATATTATTATTATTGAAATTGTATAACATGAGTTTATTATTGCACATATAGATGTAATTATTATTGTGTACAGTTTAGTATAGTTTTAAATTCTTCGTGACATGTTGGACTGTGTTGGTAAGGCTACGGGATATGCAATTAGGAAGACAAACAAAAACATTAAATAAAATCTATCCGACTGATGTCTCTGATTTTCAATTATTGCGGCTTTAAGGATACTCGCACAAGAACTCATTCGAATTTTACTCAAAAAGTCTCCATCCAATACTCAACAGGGCTTCATTAAATCTCCAAATAAAATGATGTTCATAAAGCCGCTTTATAAAGTCAACTTTTGTTTGTCTTCCTACATCTAGCGTGTTTTTTGTGTTTCATTAGCGAAGCGAAGTGATATCACTTATTGTTGTTGATTGTGCACGAGTAGAATATGTGGCCCAATTCATATGATTTGCGCGGGAGTGGTTCTGAGTATTCTTTTAATTCATAGCTATCAGGGATCAAGGGCGTGTTTATAGATGTATTCTGTGGAACGTGAAGTACAGCTGACATACGTTAGGAAAGTAACGAATGCAGTATACTCTCTTGAGTCTTGCTGACAATTGCCTTATGTAGGAAGTTAAGCCTGATTTACACGATGTGATTTAATTGCATGTGACATACAATAAGTTGAAGCAACATTAAAAGTCGCACAAGCAGTCTAAACGTTGTTTAGATCGTTTGTTGCTTCAATTTTATTGTATCCCAGGCAAGAAACTTGTATCGTCTAAATGGGGCTTTAGTTTGCCTTGAACCGAATCACAACTGTCGTGTCCGTTCTTGATTTAATAGTATGTGAGTTTCATATTTCGTGTAGTGCTTGAGTAAAGCTAGGTTTGATTCTGTTAACAGTTCAACCTAACTTCCTAGCCGGACTACTACTTTGGTTCATCAAAAATTCAAACTCAAAGCATTTATTTCAAATAATCCAATTACTCGCGCTGCTCCTCGCGCTGCCGGCAATAATGCCCTAAATACTGCCGTAGCTGGATCGAGGAAAGTGTGTGTTCACATTCTGCCCTACCACTCACGTCGCTTTCTGCAATGGCAGACGTCGAAATAATTACGGTGTCCGCGCTGTGTCTTCTTGCAATACATCGTGTTCAATATTTAAAAAAATAAATAAATTCGAAAAAAGAAAATACGTCGTCTTATTTTCTCTTCCAGGCGTCATGAACTTTTTGTTTTAATTTGTGGTTGTTGCCGTTTATATCCCATATTGCTTTTTTGGATTCCAGTCCTTTGACTTCCGCACATTTAGGGAGCGCCGGGCAGCGCGAGTAGCAGTGGCAGCAGCATGAGAAGTGTCGTGTTTACATACCCGTCTACCCGTCCTGCCCACTTCCCTGTCTACTTTCCTGCTCACTGCCGTGGAAGTGAGCTGATCGTAAATGGTGTTTATGTATATGTATTGAATTTATACAATGTAAAGATAGTTTTACAATCTTCAGCAGTTTCAACACTATTTTCGAATGCCAATCAATTAGTTTATGTGGAGCAGGACCAGCGTTGAGCCAAGCATTTTTGTCAGCGATGTAATCCCCCAACTTAAAATATGGTTGGCATTAAAGTGTGCGTTTTCAAATCAGCAAATTTAAATCCTTTTGGTTGGACGTAGACTCGATCAGGCATAAATGATAATATAGTTTGTAACTATCAGCTGTATTTCACGTAAACTTTAAGTTAGTAAACGTATTTTATTGTGCATTGCAGTATGACACAACTTAGATGTAGCATCGGCAAAATTCGTGAAACCGATCACCATCTGAACTGAGTGCGCATTCAAAATCACCAATATGTATTACTGCTTTAGGTGAAAAATTATCTTTACGTAAACGCAATAACTTGTAAAGTCATATAACCAAATACATACCAAATACATTCGTAAAATTGAAATTAATGACTGCAAATTTTCAAAATTATGTTTCATCTGAGTTGTGTCGTACTGTACCCGTCTTATGAAACAGGTTCAAATTATTACAATATTTAAGTTCCTTCACTTTTCATCCCACATGTGATTATTGTTATGTAAATAAATATAAACTGCCAATTATTAGACTGCGTTTGACTTACCTATCATTTCGATTAATAGGATATCCAAAAGAGAATCATAAAATGAGGGCTGTCTATATTATGTTTAGAACACCTAGTGTCCGTAAGGATTGAAGAGCCATGTCTCATATTTAAATGCGGATACTACAAATATTTGTTAAAAGTTACGTCCTGTAACTTGGGTTTAACTAAAAATTCTAGGATCAGGCCTACAAAATCAGCAAATTTTCTACTAAATATTGGTAGCACCCACGTTTTTATATGAGACATGACTCCTCTATCCATACGTACATAGATTATGGTTGTTAAACTAATGATAGCGACAACCGCCAACTATTGCGAACACTGGATCATGACTGCTTTTTATTTTATCCAGGGCCCTTAAATTATGAAGTATTAATGCCATCATTATTCCACTGCGATAAAAAGGATGGTGCTAGCGGCCTCATATAGCTCCGTCTCTCACTCACACTGGAATAATGGTGGCATTAATACGTCATAAATAATACGGCCCCAGTTTTATCCCAAAAACTGCGTCTCGTTCAAAAATAGAATTAGCACCGTTACCAAAAATTGTTTCAACCAATCTTCTTTTTTTTCTTTTTTCCACTTCCCTGCGCTGTAACTCTTGGCTACTTCTTTCTCGCGCCCGCGGATAGTTAATCTAACGCAACTAGGTAAGATTAATTTTATTTAGGAATCAATATTGTTTTATCTTACTTATTTAAAAGAGACTAAGTGCCTAAATGAAATAAATTATTTGACTTTGACTTTGACTATGTTCAAGCGAATTAGTTTTACATTTTTCAAACGAAATAATTTCAACCTTGTGTTTGATTATTTAGATGTTTAAATAAAATCATTGAAATAAAAAAGGCTGGGTGCCGCGGGAAGAGTTCCTGAAGGCCTTGGAGGAGGCCTTTGCCCGGCAGTGGGACAGAATAGGCTAAACAAAAAAATACTAAGTATGTCTTTATTAAACGGAAGTTGTTCTTATTAAAAACCTTTTTCTAGATTTGCGCGTTTTTATGTGACCCTTTATCAAGGATATTTATTTTATGAACATTAAAACTGAAAAACTTTGAAATAGTACTGTAAATCATATTCAATTTCATTTAAAAACCCTATAGCTTTTAATCTTCTTTTTTTTCTTTCTTCAGATTGTCAATAATTATTTATGTAACGTTTCAAATATTTTACGATACTATAAATTATGATTCTAATATGACTTCCGGCTGATGTGGTTCGCGCGCGTGTTACTTTGGTTGGCAGAGGCGGCTCGTGTCGTGATTCTCTCGCTCGAGAAATTATCTGTGTCATCTGTGTTATTCTATCCATGCATGTAACGACTAACGATTTACTTGCGCAAGTAAATCATTACATGAGTTGGTAAAAAAAGGGCAACTTTCTTGTTACGTGTGTGGCTAGCATTGTGTGTTGTTTGATTGTTTTTTTTGCAAAAGTTAGTGAGTGTACGTCCAGTAGATGTGTTCATTTTCCACTTCTGATATCAGTTACATTATTATAGCTAATGCAATAAAAATAGCAAATAGCAATGCAGGTCGATGCAGCTCGGCAGAAACTTCGGAAATACACCAACAGGTACTTTATCTAAATCATTTTGTAAAATAGATCCACGACTAAATAATTTCTTCAAATGCTGGGAATTATTACGCGAAAACGCGAACTTTACTTCGCGCGCTTTCTGTTGCTCAGCGATACGTCGAGCGAAGTTTAGTTCGGCTTATCGCGACAATGTGGCCCCATCATAACTAAAACCACACGGGGGCCGACCTCATCTTATCAATACCCATGTTTGCATAACCGAGAGGGCTCAGTCTTCAGGTAACCAAGTTGGAAACAAAAAAGCTGTTAATCAACTCGCCGAAACGAACACTTTGGAAAGAAATACGTGGGAAAACAAAGCCCCTACGTATTGAAAGTAAATCATTCATTGAGCATATATTTTTGTACGTAGGGTCGTCGGATTGTAACAAATGTTGCCACTATACGTGAGAAACGTACGCTGGAAACGTCGCGATGGGAACGTAAGGAGTTGGTAACAAACATGGTGTGGTCACTACTGGAGATCACAAAGCGCCTTATGTGCTGAAGTTGGCCCTCGTGATGGTAGTTTACACGTTCTAACGTAACCTCATCTTTACAAGGGTGGTTACCTGTGACGTTAATCTTTCAACAGTTTTCAAAGACGGCCTGCCAGTTTTCCAAAGGTACGAGGTACAACAATTAAATTCGTATCCGTGAATGTAGTTCGCTTTATCGTTCGCAGTGCTCGGCTCGCGCTTAACTCGGCTAGCGTTGACGCAGCTGTAGGTAGTAGTAAGCTTTGGTAACCGCTTCCACAGTGACCTAGTGGAAGGTCTCGTTCGCTGCCCAAGGTGGCACAGGTCGTTGTGATAATCCTTCTGGGAGGCCTACTTCCATCAGTGGACGGACGCGTCTTATGATATTTGAGCGTATTTAGGGATGAACAGGGGACTGGTGTAGTGTCTGGTCGTCTGCTGCTACCCAATAGTGAACCTGTCCCATGCACACGGCGCGGCGCGCAACTAGTGCTGAAGTTTAGAAGCAGAATAATGCTCGTATAAAAAAACGTCGTGTGCATAGATCCGTCGGCGGTCTTTTCATAGCTTGCTGACAGTTAAGTGGATGAGGGATAATTTGAAATAAAACATCACCTGCTCTACATACACCATTTTATTTAATATGAAGCGATTCAGTCACACAGTCGATGGATGCATTGTAACGATTTAGACCAAAAAGTACGCGTTACAGGGATTACATTCAATGGGGAGATCTACGTGTGGTAGTACAACGCTTGTATACAACATTCGTCGTATTTAATATCCAATATTATTTCTATAGCTATATTTTCTACGAAACAGCAGTCGCTTGAAACTATTAGTGTGATGCCACATATTATACATATAATATCGCCTTACCTATTGGGCCGTATAACACAATATACGGCATTCCTTTAAATAGTCCGTTTTTTGAGTAATGACAATGTCTTGGGGAGGGTAGTCTAACACTTAGTAGGTACGTAAACCTATTAAACCTCGACTTTTAGGCACATTATGAGTTTTTTTTTTTTAATTAGTTCGTGGCTCTCGGGACGGTGCGTCTTGAAAGGTTCAAAGTGGTCTAAATCTGGATTATAACGGTATTAAAAGTATCGAATGCATCCACGTTACAAGCAAAATACGTCCTAGAGACGTGCGAACACACTACGTCTTAGGGACGTGCGAAGGTGCGAACTCTCTCACACGCGCGCGTGAAGGTTACATAATGCGGTACGCGATACATAATATTATATTATGTTATACTATGTACTCATCTCCTGTAAAAGGATTGTGTAGGGAAGATTTTTCTAGTATTTTTTTTTACGATATCGGTCGACATTACATTGCATTTGGAAAACAATCGATATTTATAATTTTTAATTTCGAAATGTTTTATTACTTGTATACAGACTACAGAGAATATTAACATTTCATGTTAATCTGTTGTATGTAAATTAAGATTTTAATCATCATATCCGCCAATAAACGTCTATAGCTGGACGGAAGAGATGTTAATAAGCCGAAATGGTTTCTCAGTTCAATATATCAAAGTTTTTTAATGCTAGAATTAGGGACATCACTTTGAGACACTATGACTTCTTTGACATTAAATGATACTGTCGACCTTCTTGGGCTTTACTACTCTTGACTAAAACTCCTAGTTAATTTAAACTTCACTAAGGTTGAAATTATCTAAAAGACACTTTAGGTCACACACTAGGTCTTGAAAGCAAACACAGTTCTTGTCGTTGTATGACCACACATTAGCACAGACGGGTCACTCCGCATTCTAGGTATGAAGTTACAAGTAGGTATGCGGCGGGCTCGACTTGTCGAATTCAGTGAGCGTAACGTAGTCAGCATCATACTATCATACGCGGTAGAAATAGAGGCAACTTCTAGGTGAATATAACTGTAGGTAATTAGCGCTGTGCGACCTGAATTGAACTTTATTGTGTCGTAGCAAGAGTCGCTTATAAACAGACACAATATATAAAATATTATAATATTAAATGATTTTGCGGAGTGACCCATCTGTTTTCATCTGTGGTACGACGTACATACATTAAACATTTGTGCCGATGCATAGATACAATGTTCTGAATCTTAATTTATAACTTTATCGGCGTGAGCCGTTCCGTACAAATGTGTGTCGGCCCTTAGCCGGTTTGTATGTAAGGGGCCACCTACACGGGCGAGTATACCGTAATAGTTGCGTTACGCGCTCATCTATGCTGCAATACGTCGAGTGGCAGTATACGACGGTGGGACCAGGCAAGCGTAATTTTTGTCACTCAAAATGAATCGCGGAGTATAAGATAGACACAATTTGTCAATTTTGTGAAGATTTTGCGTCAAGTGTGACGCAAATCGCATCGTAATGTCGGCGACTCAACTTGAGGGGCGTAAATAACGCTGAGTAACGCTTTAAGTGAGTCTTAGCACTGAGCGTATGTCCAGCGTAGATGGCACTTAGATGTTACGTACATGTGTACTGCTTTAGACGTAATTGTACGATAAATACTCTCGTATCAGCGTAAGCGTCGATATTACGCAACATCTACGCTGCGTATATGCTCGACAAAAACCTACACTGGACTAGCGCTATGTGCGAAGACACCTTATAACGTTACGAGTCCTGCGCGTAACGCGACGTGCACACTAGCGGTCGGTGACAGGAAGCGTGTCGGTCGCTTAGGTATTATGCTGGCAGTCCAGTTGGCGTATTTGCGCAAATATTCGCGTTATTTCGTTAATAGAAAATGAAATTTATTCTCACAAGAACATCTATTTTGTTATACGCAAGTATCGCTAATATTTGGAGAAAAACGCCAAGTGAAGTACCTACCAGTATTAGACAAAACACCCCACAACGTATGGTCGACATCGCCGGCGTATCGTTCCGTTCGTCACAGACGCGTGGAGAGATCTCACCAGTCGAAATGATACGCCAGCGAGTGATCGTTCAGTTGTGATGTTTATTCACCCTTAAGTAATAATAATGAGTTGATATAATCGACATAGGTCGATTGTGGTATTTTTACCAAACTGTAATACAGCAATTAGTATTTAAAACTTTTCGTGCGAAATTGAATAAGTCAACTCGCTGTTACTACACTGAGTACTCCTATTGCCGAAGTCGATAAAATCATAGCCGGTGTAGGTGGCACGATACATTTTTTGTTTCAACAAGCTCATAAATAGACTTTTAGCGAAAGCTTTACAGGAAATGAGTACAACTAAATTAATGCCTACATTAAGATACATTTATATTAGAATTATCGAAGTTTAGTTATAAATGGATGTGTTACATGAATATGTTAATATAATGAGAGCTACAGAGTAATGTGCAGAATTTAAACTATGTATTCAGTTTTTTTATGTTAATGGCCTACTAAATGGAATATAAATCTAGCTATTATAATACCAATGGATATATTTTGAAACTGCTACAATATTGTTATTCAATGGAACTGTAATTCTATACTGCGGTGTAGGGCACTACTTCAGATAAAATGACATTCAAATTACATCTATTGAAGAAAAATGAATAAATCAGTATATCGATTCTGCACAGTTCGTGTCGTTATTATAAGTACTTATATTTTTTTGTATTTTTATAAGTTTTTATATAGAAAATTATCATAGATGAGATACAAATAAATTTTGTACGCCAAAGATGTCACATAAATGTTTGATTTCGTCGCCTCGACTCCAAGATGTTTATAGAAATAAACACAGTAACCGCATGGATATTATAAATAACATTTACTTAAGTTTACTTGAAAATAACATCAGGTAGGTATTTTGTGTAAGTAAAAACTATTTTTCTGTAAATATATACTACATACGTTTATAGACTGCGTGATACTTCTGATACAATACAATAATACGTCGCTACAGAGGACGACTCATTCCGTGACACAGCAGTCACGATCAGTTCTAGATAGCGCCACCAGTCATTGCACTCATCGTGGCAGACAGGTCTTAAAACTACGCCGACTATATAGTTGTAACGAGTTGAGACGCGGCGCCCGACTCGGCCTCGGGGCGCCGGTGCGACAGTTGTTCAGGGATCCGACGCTCTCCGGCTCGCTGGCCTGAGCCTCCGAGCTTCTACAGAAACCATAATCTAACCCTAATGCTCGGCCCGACAGCGAGCGACGTCACAGACGCGCTGCGCTACATACGAACACGAACAAAAAAGATAAAACTAGTAAAAAAACGTGGTACCGAAATGTGAGGTTTAAACGAATCGTTTCGCGGTGCGGCAGCGCTGCGGTCGCGGGCGAACCTCGAGGGTCGCGGTCGCGCGTGCGGGCCGCTAGCGGGCGCGTGCGGGCGCGCGGGGGCGCATGCGGGCGCGTGCGGGCGCGGGCGGGCGCGGGCGGGCGCGGGCGGGCGCGTGCGGTCGGCTCCTGTCCGCGGCGCGCGGGCCGGGCGGCGCAGGCGCGGCGGACGCAGGCGGGGACCTCAGACCCACGCCATCCAGCCCTCGTACATCATGCACAGGTTCCCGGAGCAAACAGCTTCCTTGATCATGTGGTCCACCTGTGCGCGGAACGTGAATATTACTCTCTAATAAAACTCTCACTATAGACTGCAGTATCTTCTACGGGGTGATTCGTTGAAATGGGTTATGTCAAATTTTGAACAGTTAGGAACCACGTCTTCTATTTTAGAGACAGACTGCACGACATGGTACTTACTTGGTCGTGCAGCGTATATCGCCGCGTGGGTTGCGAGTCGTCCCGTCCCTCCAACTTCAGCCGCACGCGCTTCCACACGCCCGCGCCCACGGCGTTGCGCTCTCCTCCTGCGATAACAACATTATTTTATATTATTTATCCGTCTTAGAACTATCATTACAGGTTTTTGTTTTTAACCTAATGCGATAGTGTACTTATTTAACTCTATTTTGACAATAATTACATTTTGTAACTTATTACAAACAATGCGTTCTTACACATACAGTTTAGTTAGTTTACATACAGTTTACAACATAACTTTTTATTTTTATTTATTCACCAACACAAATTATCATTACAGGATGTAATGTATGTAGGTAACAAAATGATAAATTGTATGTATGCTTAGGTACAAGCAGAGCCATCTGTTTTACTTCGTAACATCTTTTTAAATTGAATAAACTGTCAAGTATCAGTCGATTACGAAAAGCTAACGTGTTGTAATACAGGATATCCCAAGGCGATAGGGTGGTTCGTATCGATGAAAATATAGAAAAATTATAGCACAATAGCTTTGGGTTATTTATGAAAATTCATTCAAAGAACAGGAATATACCGCAATAAGGAAAACATCGTGAGGAAACCGGCATGCCTGAGATATGTTTCTCGACGGCATGTGAAGCCAAATCAGAGGCCCATGGGCGGCTTTAAAACTCTGACACCAGGTTAGTCACTAACCACACGAAAATAAAGTGATTTACGTGAAACCCATAAATGAATTGATGATGATGATGGAATATGTTAAAATTGTGGGTTTAAATTATCATTAATCAAGTCTATTTGATCCCGCATTAAAAAAAATTGCCAATAAAACTTTAGAAATCTTGTCATTTTTTTAAATCGACATTTTTAGTTTATTACTTCTTGACGCCGTAACTACTTAACAGATTTCAACGAATTTTGAAAATGTAATATGTGTGTGACCGCAAAAACGTATCTGGATTGTTGTGAATCTTGGCGACAGGACAGTAGACGTGTTTTGGCTGAAGTGCTGATCATTACAAAGATGATCGAAACATCAAGAGTATAGACTCACCATGTCTGTTGTTGGCGTTGGACTTGCCCGCGGTGATGGCGGACTGGCGCGTCAGTTTCCGCCCGCTCGCCTCGGTAGGCCAGTTGTTGTATAGTCTGTAAAAATATGAATGTTTTCTCAAACATGCTTGGAAATTCGGACATTACTTTGACAACCTTCTTCGATATAAATCGAAAATGCTGTACTGGTCAAATACATGCGGGCAGACGGCAGCAGGCGGCCGTCAAAGTTAATATGAAAATCCATATCTGACGTGTTTAGCCGGCGAATAAATTACTATGAAAACTCATATGTGTCGTGTAATTTAAAAACGGACCGAACTTTTTATTTCTTTTCATGACAACCAAGGAGGTAACTTACCAAAGGTTTTATTAAAATTTCGATTTGGCTTGCAAATAGAGCTGTTTAAAGTAAAGAAGAAACAAATGAACAAATTGGCGCGTGAAAAATTATCGTTAAGATAAGATAAGATAAGATAATTTTTTATTTGTTCAAAACACAAGTATACACACACATGGCATGCAAGCTGTTATATAAAATTATAGCACAGTCATGTTTTGCCTTAACGGCGTACAAATATAAACACATAAGTTATTTTTATTATTAAGATATCAAATAGTTATAAATTTATCATTATTCAATGCAATTACATGTCAAATTAAAACTTAGTCAATAAAATTATAATAATTAATATACTACAGAATAATGTCAATAACTCGTCATAGAAATTCATATAAAAACAAACATTAAAAAGTCAAAGTAATTAGGATTGAAAAAAAAAAAAAAATCTACATAATATTTCACACAAGTCAGATTAATTATAAAAAAAATATAATAAAAAAAATAAAAATAATAATGAACAAAACAAACCACAAAAAATGAAACTATATCAATACTTTGTCAGTTAAAAACTCGGAAATACTATAATATGCTTTTTGAGTTAGAAAATTCCTTAATTTTTTCTTAAATAAATTAACATTTAATTCTTTAATGTGTGGCGGAATGTGGTTAAAGATATTTGGCGCCATGCAGAACACACTTTTGTGCATCAGTGCTGTATTGGACTTTCTTCCACATAATCTACTATAATCCCGTCGACTTCGGGTATTCGTATCGGATAGCTTCTTGAAAAGCTTTGGGTTCGTTTTAACAAAGACCGCAACCTCGTAAACGTATAATGACGGGAGGGTTAATATTTTATTTTTGATGAAATAAGGCTTACACGTATCAGTACACATTAGTCCAAACATCGCTCTGACACACCTTTTCTGTAACTTAAAGATTAGTTCTCTATTACACGAGTTGCCCCAAAAAATAACCCCGTATCTTAAGATTGAGCCAACAATGCCATGATATGCAGTGAGCAAAGCGTCGGTACCTAAGATCGAAGACAGTTTATGAAGAGCATAAGCAGCTTTGCTTATTCTTTTGCTCAATTCCTCCGTGTGTACTTTCCAGTCCAACCTTTGGTCTATATTTAAACCTAAAAATTTTGCTGTACCTACGTTTTCAATAGTTTGGCTACCGTGTTCTATTATCATATTAGATGCCTTTGGTCGTTGACTGAACAACATTAACTTTGTTTTATTAATATTTATTCTAAGATTATTATTATCTAGCCATGTGATTATTGATTGAATAGTTTTATTAATTTCATTTTCTAATTGTAATTCGTTAATGTTACTAATAGTTACTGTGCTATCATCGGCAAATAGTGTCATATGATGAATGGTTACCTTTGGTAAATCATTGATATAAATTAAAAATAACGGGGGACCTAGCACGCTCCCCTGTGGTACACCATACTTAATTAAGCGTTTATTTGATCTAAATATCAATTCGGATTTACTCTTTGGATCTATCTTTGAAATTTCCACGTATTGATTCCTATTTATTAAATATGATTCTATCAATTTAAGTATGGTTCCTCGAATTCCATAAGCTTCTAACTTCTTAAGCATAATCTTATGGTCTACGTAGTCGAAGGCTTGGGTCATGTCGCAGTATACAGAACACACGGGTATTCTGCTGTCAACATTTGTGATGACTTTATTCAACAAATCGTAGACAGCCATGTTAATGGTTTTATTTTTTCTGAAGCCCTTCTGTTCCTCAGTAAAAATGTTATATTTTTCAAAGAAATTGTAGAGTTGTTCGTATATATATTTCTCAAAGACTTTTGAAAAAATTGGTATGAGCGCAATCGGTCTATAGCACTCCATGTTTTCCCTATCATTTTTTTTGAAAAGTGGTTTAACTACAGCTATTTTGAGATGGTGTGGAAAAATACCAGTAGTAATACACAAATTAACAATATAACTTATATGGACACTAATAGAGTCGGAAACATATTTAATGATTTTTGTCGAAATACCATCGTGTCCTACGCTATTGGTATTTTTGAGGGATTTAATTATATTTTGTATGTCATCGAAAGTGCTTGGCGCCATAAACATAGAATTATTTAACATTGGAATATTAGATGTTACTGGAATGCCATCACGGGCTATAGGCTTAATTTTATCAATGAAGAAATCATTGAATGCTTTTGCTATATGTCGCGGATGCGTTTCTGTTTTATTTCCAATTTTAATATTTGTGATAGAATTCTTTGGCAGATTTACTTTAGCTTGGTTTATAATTCCCCAGGCTGTTTTCGACTTGTTTATGGATGTTTTAATTTTGTATGCATTTTGCGCGCACTGTGTAAGTTTAATAATTTTCTTATATCTAGTAGCGTAATTTTTTAATTCTTTTTTAGTAATCTCATTTGGTTTGAACCTGTAACGCCACAACAATTGCCTCTTTTTTCTACTACATGCACTGATGCCACGCGATACCCAGTGAGGCTTTTTGTATGTTTTTATTGTAACTTTTCTAAGTGGAAAGCAAAGGTCGTAAAACAATGTAAAGGTCTCTATGAACAAGTTATACGCTACATCGGGATCGTTAGTTTCATAGATTTCAGAAAAGGAAATTTTATGTAAACAGTCTTTGAACTTTTTCATGTTGTCATTACTATAATCACGTCGTTTTATATACCAGTGATCTAGTAAACAGATACGTTTGATAGGACATCTTAATATTTGACATGTGTGGTCAGACAAGGCAAAATCTATTACGGCTGATTTGCATTTTTTATCTAGATTATGTGCAAAATTGTCTATACACGTCTTACTTTTTAGTCTAGTAGGCTGCTTTATTTCTAATTTTAGATTAAAATTAAGTAAAATGCATTCAAATTCAAGTGTGATATTATTATGTTTCAAAATGTCAATATTAAAGTCGCCGCATATTATAATATTTCGCTTGTGTTTCCTTTGTATGTATTGTAACAATTTATTTAAATGATCAAAAAATAAAGCCAAATTGTTTGAATTTGGTACTCTATATAAACATATCACAATGGTATCCAGCTGTCCTAATTCAATTGCACAACACTCGAAAATACATATTTTTGAAAATTTATTGATATCAGGAATATCATTCCACTGATGTCCCTTTTTTACTAAGATACATGTGCCACCTCTCTTGGTATCTCTTCTACTGTAACATGCAGCTAGGTCATAGTTGGGTACTGAAAGATATTGTTCATAACCAGACATTATAAAATGTTCAGTAATGCAGATTACATCAATCTGTATCTTCTTCTCAGTTAACTCCTCTAGGCATACAGTGAGATCGTCAGATTTATTAATTAGTCCGGCTATATTTTGATGAAGAATATTAAGGTAACTACTATAGAAAAAACTGAGTTTCATTTTGTGACTGTGTAACATTTACCAACTCTGCTTGGTTTTTCTGGGAATAATCAAATTCTAAGTAAGTGGCATTCAAGGCGTTTAGGTTTAGTATAAGGTCTGCCAAATCGGATATTACAATATTTAAGCCTTTGTTATTTAAACTCCCGTAACGATGATTATAAGTTTCATAGGTATATGGAAGGTTGAGATTGGAGTCCAATATGTACGCATATTTATATGTCTCTACGTCCATGTAAATTAAGTTGTTGAAAGTATCTATACGGCTGTTAAACATAATATTACTGTTATCCATATATTTAAAGGTCGGTAGACATATTATAAAATTGGTGTGACTTAATGTCTGTAATTTTTCGCGAGTAAATGTAACTAGTTCTATATAATTATGCGTTTTTTTGAAATCCTCTTCGCCAATATGAATAACACAGTAATCAGAGTGTGTGAAGTCTCGAACTTTTTTGTCAATATTGTTCAAGAGATACTTTAATCCACACTTAGGCGTGCGATAGTGACACATATTATAATTACAGATATGAGTTCTTTCGCTCATTGTATACATTCTATTAGACGTTTCACTACTCAGAAGACAAACTTTATGTTTTACCAGCGGCGACGAATGTTTTTTTTCGGTAATACCGTTGGGTGATGAGGTGTCTTGAGTGCTATTGGTACTAGTAGCGATTTTAACTTGAGATGTACAATGGTATTCTGTAGTTTCTGAAGTTTGTGTCTGTTTTGTCTTTGTGCGATGAGTTGCATTCGTTTTCGGAGTTTGGACTTTCTGCTTAACTGGGCTATTAGCAATTTTTCTGTAAATGTCATTTTTCTTTAATAGATCTGTATTTATTTGCTTCAAGTTACTATTTTCCAAAGACAATACTTCTATTTCTTGATGTGCGCTTTTTAATTGAGATTTAAGACGAGACGTTGTTCGTCATTCATTCTGGAATTTATAACAAACCGTTTTAACAGAAAACCAATTTGGCTTTACAGCTGATAAAGGAACCACAGATGCCATTGGTGCTATTATAGTAGTCATGGAGAAAGCTCAAGAAAACAAACAAAACTTATGGTTAGTGTTTATCGATCTGGAAAAGGCGTTTGATCGAGTCAAGAACAATAATCTGGCAGCTTTTAAGAGCACATGGAGTCCCTGAATGTTATGTAAGATTAATAAAAGACATGTACAAAAACGTCCAAACATGCTTAAGAACCCCTGTGGGACCATCCAAAAGTTTTGACATAAAATTTGGTGTTCATCAAGGTAGTGCCCTTGGTCCCTTACTCTTTAACATCGTTATGAATTACCTCACTGAAAAATTCAACAACGAACACCGTGGAACCTTCTCTACGCTGATGATTTGGTCCTCGTTTCCGATAACTGTCATGAAATTCAAGAAAGCCTAAATCAATGGAGAGTGGCTTTAGAAGAAAATCTTTAACGCATCAGTAGAACTAAGACTGAATATATGTTCAAACTCAAACTTTACGCATTTATTTCAATTAAACCATTAACACTAGGCACTTTTGAATTGTAATGGATTCGGTCAGTCAGAAATATGAAGCTGGTTGCCCATTCCAAAGCGTAGTACGTACCTATGGAAAAGAATCTCCACGGACACTCTTGATAATCAAAAGTCAAAAAAGTGCACGCTAAAAGCGTTCGTAATAAAAAATAAAAACAAAGAACCATTAAATAATTAAAATAAGCCATAGCAGCTAAGAGATGATCAGTCCTACTGACGGCACCATTTTGTAGGGAGCTAAATGATCCAACACACGCGCCACCATCAGCGAGACATCTGAGTGAGCATGACATACTCACAGCCGCCAGGACACATTCAAGTCAAAAAGTTCTGTAACTTTAACCCTGATGCTACCTCCAGTGCAGATATCATATGCCTTTAAATATCTGAGCTCAGTACTTTCAGAAGATGGATCAATTGAAGCGGATGTAACTCACAGAATAACGTTGGGCGTGGCATACAAGTGGCGTATGTTGACTGAAGTCTTGTGTGATGTAAAAATGCCCATATAAACGAAAGGCAAAGTCTACAAAACAGCTGTCAGACCAGCGCTTCTGTACGGCAGCGAAGTCTGGGCGATGGAAAAAACCCTCGAACAAAAACTCCACAAGATAGAAATTGCTTATGCTACGATGAGCAGGAGGAGTCGCACTCATAGACAAGGTTCGCAACGAACATATTTAGGGGAGCTTTAAGGTTGCAGAAATAGCGGACAAAGTAAAAGAGTCAGACTGAGATAGTACGTCATGTACTTCGACGAACAGATGACCATGTCGTGAATAAGTGCCTTTCCATGGCTACAAAGAAGAGAAGAGGAAGACCTCAAACCACATGGTTAACGAAGGTCCAAAATGGCATGAGTCAGATGGGACTTACAGAAGATTACGCACAAGACAAAATAAATGGCGTCGCATGTTTGCAAAGCCGACCCCGCGTAACGGGAAAAGGCGAAGATAAAGAAGAAGTAATTAATTCTGGAATTTATAATTATTTTACTTTGTTTGAATTTTAGCGCATTATTTGAGAAAAGCACTATACAAGCCTAGGCCGCAACCAGTTATTGATGGACTCACGTATACGTCTTGGCTTCGCATCGGCTCACATTTTCACGTTCGTCCATCAATACCCCTGTTGCAGGCCGCGACAGTTATGTACTTTAATTGGCACTCTAACTCTGAACTAATAAGTAATAATATAAAGAGATAACATTGTTTTTTCGTTTTACATGTTTCTTTACAAGTAAGCGCATTAGATAACCTGAGAAAATTATACCTGTACCGATCGGTACCAACCCGCACAGACTCGCCTGCAACGGAAAACTGTTTCTTTATGTAAGCACCCCTACTTAGGACAAGTCACTTTTGTACGGTAATCACCTGGCGTTTACACCAAGGTATAAAACATGTATTCTACATGTAGTGTCTACTAGTTTCGTTTGCATTTACACCTAAAACAAGTTGTATGGACTAATTGTATACAAAACTTGACACAAAGGCGAACACAGCAGTTAACAATACATGTCTGAAGGGAAGCCAATACATATACGATAAAATTGGTTTATACATAACATGTTTTGATAAGCTTTTTACAAGACTTGTCGAAAACAAGAATCACCACTCGTATATGGGTGTAAGCGCGGGCAAGAGAGCTCATGACTCACAGCTGCAGCTTGTCGTGCTGGTCGCGCAGGTGCGCCAGCAGCCAGGCGGCGGCGGCGCGCGCGTCGGCGCCGGGCGCGTCGTGCGCGTCGGGCGCGTCGTGCTCGCGCGCGTCGTGCTCGAGCGCGTCGTGCTCGCGCGCGCCGGTCAGCGCCGCCACCTGCGCGCTGACGATCTTCTCCTCTGCTAGGAACTCTGCGGCCGGGTTGTCTCCCTGGGGTGAGTAGAAAATAACAAATGGTTAGGTTATTTGATCAAAAATATACATGAACTAGCTTCTACCCGCGTCGCATCGCATCACTCGCCTGCACTATTACTTCGTTTTCACTCAGCGTTCTTTCACTTTTTTTCTTTTAGCTCGGCTCTTATGGGTCGTAGCGTGCTGTTAAATAGCCCTTACTAACCTTGCTCAAGAATTGGGCTATGGAATGAAAAAAAGAACATCTGACTGGTAATTCCAATGATTATTAGCGCTTTCAAAAAACTCTTCAACTTTATTATATTAGTATTTAATTAGTACTTAATTTAAGAATGTTACAAATAACGATTTATGAAAACATAAATAAATAAAATAGGCGAAACTAGGGAAGTCACATTCTTTAAATAGTCGATTGTTGGCCTATGGAGCAAACAATAATTTCTAAGGCGGGTGTTTCTTTAAATCCAGAGCGGAGCGAAGGATTCTAAAGTAGAATCCTGAGCACAGCGAGAGATTCAAAGTACGTCACTCGAGCTTAAAATAGTGTTGCTCCCGAGGTGAACACTGCTTTTTACCACCATCTGAGAAAAAAAAATCCTTGCCACGTAGGTATAAATAAAAAGATTTTCATTTTGATCTCACTATCGACTTTAGCACCTTCGAAAACTATGAAAAATATACCCATGAACAAAATTTGAAAATTTTCGCAGTCGGCATCTTGGATTTACATCTTGACCTTACTACAGGCTTTAGCACCCTCGAAAACTATGAAAACGACACCCATGACGACAAATATGAATTTCGCAGTCGCCATCTTGCGTTTATATTTTGACCTCACTATCGGCTTTAGCACCCTCGAAAACTATGAAAACGGCACCAATAACGAAAAATTTGAATGTTTTCGCAGCCGCCATTTTGCATTTTCATTTTGACGAAATTCACACTTTCTTGTTCATACAATGTTTGTGATTGATCTCTTTGGTGATTGGAACTTTTACTGACAAAATCCACATCCCAAATTCAAATCACTTTTCATCCCTACGGATTAAAAAGTTATTATGGCCATGTTTACGAAAAATAAACTAGCTCTTTTTAAATAGATGCGGTAAAAGTTATTTTTCTCTCCTTCTCACGCCAAAATGGTGCGAAGTTACTATAGCGTACCTATCTTGTGTCGTCAGATTGTAGTAGTACTGTCTCGGTCTTAAATTGACTTTATTAATAACACCCCTCTTCATGAGTCGGGGCTTACTGCTTCTGTATTTTTTGGTTACGAGAAATCTATTACGAGGGTGAATCAAAAAATTCTTGGAATCAATATAAAAAAATGCAAAGATTAAAAAAAAAAAAAAAAAAAAACATAATCTCCCTCCAATGCAATGCATTCAGAATAACGCGTTTCTAACTTCCTTATTCCTTGTGAAAAAAAATGTATTTCTTGACTCTCGACTACGGCAGCCATAACCGTCATTAAAATTAAAATTTTGTTCCACGAATGTCCTCTTTTAATTTTGGGAATAAGTGAAAATCACTTGGGGCTAAGTCTGGAGAATATGGTGGGTGGTCAAGGAGATTGAAGCCAGCACAGCGGATTGCGTTGAACTTCCGATCGATGAGCTATCTTGAAGAAACAACACGCCCAACGATAGTTTTCCACGACGTTTTTCTTTAATCGCTTCACGCACTTCGGGGATTAAATTTTCATAATAGGGTCCAGTAATCGTCTGGCCTTTTGGCATGTAATCAATAAAAGGATTCCTTCACTATCCCAGAACACTGAGGCCATAACTTTGCCAGCGGTAGGAGCAACTCGAAATTTCTTAATAGATGGAGAAGATGGTCGTTTCCAAAACATGCTTTGTCTCTTAGTTTCAGGATCGAAATGGTGGACCCACGTTTCATCCATATGGTGACAAGCCGACGGCAAAAATTATCCGAATCACGCTGGAACATTTCGAGATTACGCTTAGAAATTTCCAAACGTCGCTTTTTGTTTTCGTCGGTTAACATTCGTGGCACCAATCTTGCCGATACTTAATTGATTCACTGGGGAATCAATTAAAATGGATTGAACGCTACGAAATGATATCTTTAGGATCTCAGCTATATGTTTTATAGTTATTCTTCTGTCTTCCAAAACCAGATTCTCAACCTTTTTGACATTTTCTTCCGTAACGGAGGTTGAAGGCCCGCCCAGAACGCGGTTCATCTTTACAGCTTGATCTACCTCTTTTAAATTCAGCCACCCAGTACGCAACCGTAGAATAGGGTACAGCATCATCCCCTAATGTCTGCTGAATGTCCGAAAAATAAATCCTTCGTAGACATTTTTTTCAAACTGAGATATTTTATCACCGCACGTAACTCACTTGTATCCATAATTTTGGGTTTTTAGCAACTCGTTGCACAAAACAATATATTACGTGCGAACGAACTGACAAAAACAAGTGACAGAAATATTGTGTGTTGACACTTTTTAATTAGAATATCGAACTTCTCCCAAAAAGGTTTTAATGCAATTCTAAGAACTTTTTGATTCACCCTGGTTTGGTGTTTGGTGGACAGGTTTTTTAATACATACGTATTAAAAAACCTGTCATATACGTTACTCATTTCGTGATAAATTTTAGTAAGCCAGGCCCAAAATACGTCACCTATATTTAAGGCCTGACTGCCTAGGATGGGCCGCGCTTAGTTTACATGAGCCCTAGCGTGTCGTGCTACCTACCCCGTTGACAGTCTGCAGCGTCTGCAGCGACGCCCTCACGTCCTGCAGCAGGCGCTGCCGGGCCGCGTCGGGCGCGGCGCCGCGCTCGGCCGCGGCCCGCAGCGCGCCCGCCGCGGCCCGCGCGCGCGCCTTGCGCGACACGGCCTCCGCGCTGAGCGACGCGATCATCTCGCGCAGCAGGGCTGACACGTTGTCCACCTGGAATACCAGCATTTCGAATGAATATGACCCCGATGCGCCCAATCGGGAGATTTTTGAGCACAAATATTTTATTAGACCTAACTCCCACTAATAAATGATTCCATTTGATTTGATACTAAAAAGTAACAAATGTGCTGATTATCTTCAAACTAGTGTAACAGGTTTTCATCAAACATAGCTATGACTTTTATGAGATATCCCGATTAAACCAGCCTTCTGGTAGGTCGATAATAATATAAATAACGAAATCGGTCCATGCGTTCAAGAGCTACGTTTACGTATATCAAACAGGTAAAGGTTTTACATAGATGAGAACACTGCGTCGTTGGCGTAACATAAGACAGTTAAATTAAGTTTAATTAGTAAGAAAATGACTTACCCATTGTGTATCAATATTTCCTTCAGGATGTAACATCTCCATGAGCGACTCTTCGACTGGCGATACTTTTAGAGAATACTTCTGTGCTAGTGTGCACGCCTGCAGGTCATTACACAATAATAAATAGATGTTTGTTGACAAAATAATTAGGATATGTCGGCGTCACATTGTAAACAACACGTGCATCGGGCTGCGCTGTAGCACTATGACGCCGTAGCGCGCTACGACATTCTCCCACCTCCTCGCTGCTGGGCGGAGTTAGTGACCGCTACGTCGTGGCGCGCTACGTCGTTGCCCCACCTACAATACTACCGTATAAAAGAGTCCGCACGGCGGCGAAATGTCATTCTACTATCAGGCGTTGCCCGGTGCACAGGTTGTATTGCTTTCAATTATTGTTACTCTGCCTCTCTGTACATTGTTACTATTTTTGTGTAAACTAAGCTATTACTGGGTGTCATGGCTATTTGTGTCTTGAAACTGATTAAGTGTAGTTTCGTGTAAAATTAATTGATTAAATAATTTATAAGAAAATCTAAATTCTTATTATTTAAAGAACCTCTTTTATTTTACAATATATCTGATCCTGTGCCTTCATCAGAAGTGGGATCAGACCCACTCCCACCTTTATCTGGGACTGCCAGTAATTTAATACAGGAACAAATGTAATTTTTTTCGGCTAGAATGGAATCAATTATTTAAAAAAAAAAATTGCAGATAGTATGACACCTAGCTACATGACACCCAGTACGCAATCAATGCTGGTTCCTTTCAATCCTAATGCACCTGAAACCGACATGATTAACTGGTGTGCGTTAAAATCAAGCCAAATAATATTTCATGGGTTGCTGTTAAGGAAATGCTGGTCTTTAAATTTTCCAAATCCATGACAATAAAGGATCAATTTGATTGAATTATTAAATTTCAAATTGATAATAAATTCAAGGCAGGAATGCAAATTTACCGGGAAATGTACTAACCGGTTTTGGAATATCTATCCTGTCACAGTGCGATGACAAAATTTGGCCTAAACTCAATTCTGTCGTTATAAACGATAAAAATCAACTCTTCCGCATACTGCGCAGCTTCTCATTAAAGAGAAGAATTGAAGAACCAGGTACGTCTGAATCGTACACAAAAATGCCCCGTCCATCAACACCATTTCGGAGAAATTGCAATTCGATCGGTTCTAATAACGTTAATTGCTCACTCCAAATAAAATTCCCAACCGACACCGAGTTAGGAATCGTTAATAACAAGGTTCAAGAATTACTAGATGTTTACATAATTCGAGAAAGTTCTTCGCCTTTCGCGAGTCCCATATTATTCATTTAAAAAAAGGGACGGTAGCGATCGTATGTGTGTTGATTACCGGGAGCTTAATAGCAATACTCGACCAGACAGCTATCCTTTACCACTAATTAGTGATCAAATCGATAAGTTACATGGGGCCTGTTTCTTCTTTAATTTGGATATGGCCACTGGATTTCACTAATTTGCGTCCATAAGGAGTCTATAGAAAACTGCTTTTGTTATACCTTCGGGTCAATTTGAATACCTAACCATGCCGTTTGTTTTAAGAAACGCTCCACAGGTTTTTCAAAGGGGCTATAAATACGGCACTTAAACCTCCTGAATCAGAGACCGTTCAAGAAGGGTTGATTCGTTTAAATAGATTAACTTTAAAAAATGTTCATTTATGAAGACAAAAATTGAATAACTGGGTATCGTAATATCCTCTGGAGAGGTTGGACCAAGTCCTCATATGGTTGAAGCCCTAAAAAATATCCCTCCTGCAAGCACTGCTACTCATCAATTTACAGGCCTGGCCACATATTTTCGACAATTTATTCCAAATTTCTCAAAATTGATGAAACCTTTATAACCTCTAACCGCGGTCAAAAAGGTTACTATTAATTGGACCTGTGCATATTTTAGTCAGAAAACCACAAGTGCTGAAAGTCGTTATCATTTGTATGAATTGGAAACATTAGCCGTAGTTAAATCTGTGGAACATTTTCGACATTACCTGTATAGGCGTAAATTTACGGTTTTTATTGACTGTAACGCCTTAAAGGCCTCCCATTCCAAAAATGACATTACACCTAGAGTACACAGGTAGTGGGCAATTTTGCAGTCGTATGACTTTGATATAATTTATAAAGAGGGGAAAATATAGCACATGCAGTCTTTCTTTCACGTAATCATGCTGACACATCTTTTACTCATAAACCAGCTAAAATTGTAAATTTGGCTGAACTAGAGAGGTGTTGGTTATCTGTAGAACAACGTGATTCTGAAATATCAGACATTATTTCCAAATTCCGTTCAAATTACTTGCCGTCTGAAATATCACACACATACGATATTAGACAGGGCATACTTTATCGTAAAATTTAACGTAATAAAACCACAAAATGGTTACCAATATTGCCACACTCTTTAACCTGATCAATGATTAATCATGGACACAGCGAAATAAAACACCATGGTTATGAAAAAAAAAAGCTCGATAAATTATACGATCCTTAATGGTTCCAAAAAATGTTCAAACTTAAAAAAAAAAAAATTGTAGATTCATGCGTCGTTTGTAAGGTCCGTCGGGTGCCCAGCAGGACCATCTATATCCAATCCCTAAATTGCCCATTCCATGGCATACAATTCATTTGGATTTAACTGGCAAACTCTGCCGAAAAAGCGAGCGTAAGGAGTATTGTTCCGTGATTATTGATGGTTTTACAAAATTCGTTTTGTTAGAGCATACCTTAACCCAAATGCATCTGATGCTATTAAATCACTTAAAAATGCAGTGAACTTGTTCGGCGCTCCTAAAAGAATAGTTGCATATCGTGGTAGGTCATACGACAATGCTGAATTTAAGATTTTTTTTAATGATAATCATATCATATTATAGCCACTGGTTCCAGTAGGGCAAATGGTCAGGTCGAGCGTATGCTCACTATAGTTGAAACATATTCGGAAAGCTTATGGCAAGATCATGTAGGCGACATCCAATTAACTCTCAATAGTACTCGTTGTAGAATAACAGGGTTCACGCCCTTGGAATTAATGTTTGGTATTAAGGGCAGTTCATTAAGGATATCAAGAGCATCTAATAATAAGGATTATTATGAAGATAGGTTAAACCTCGAAACCATTCGATCCGATGCTTCTGCTAGTATAAAAAGCTGGCGCAATAATCGTATGACACAGGTCGATTTAACAAGGGTAAAGCTATGGTTAAACCTTTTTCAGTAGATGACTGTCTTTTTTAAATGCGAAGAAAGACATCAAACGAAACTAGACCGTAAATACAAAGGCCCCTTTAAAATAACCGCTATTTTGGAAAATGATGGGTACGAATTAAAACACATTAATGGAAACAATAGAGTCTACAAATACTCTGATGAAAACTTGCAAGAAGTACCCCGTGGTCAGTCATTGTTTTTGGAAATCGCAGAAAATTATGATGAGGATGACGTGTCGGCGGATAATAACAACACAGAGGTTCTTGTTCACGAGACTAGGCAACATATTAACTTGGATGATATTCATTCTACTAATAGTGATACTATCTCTGCCAATAATAATACCATGTCTGCTAAAAGTGACACTATCTACCAGTTCTCATAATAATGAAAATTGTAGAAACTCTGGTTTACGTGCTGTTTCAGTAGAATCTATTGGCCCTGAATCAATTAACATTGTAACAGAAGCACTTGTACATCAACCAAAGTATTGAGCTATTTGTTAATTAAGCTAAAGGAACGATACTTGTTCGGCCTAGCTAGATCCGGTCCAGTTTAACTGAAGGGATACACCTGAAGGGCAAAACAATTGCCGGACCAGGGGACTGATCTTGTAGGGTCAGAAGTTGACCGGACCAAGCCTTGTAGAGTCATAGCTGACTGGACCAAGTGGTCAAATATCTGGAGGGTCAGAAGTTGACCGGACCAAGCCTTGTAGAGTCATAGCTGACTGGACCAAGTGGTTAAATATCTGAAGGGTATAAGTAGACCGGACCAGAAACAATAGCAGGATGACCAAACGGTACTTAATCAGTTTTTCATGTTCTAGATGTGGCATTGTGGGCTAAGCGTGCGAGGACGTCCGCACGTCAGCATGGCCGTGTCGGCGTCACATTGTAAACAACACGTGCATCGGGCTGCGCTGTAGCACTATGACGCCGTAGCGCGCTACGACATTCTCCCACCTCCTCGCTGCTGGGCGGAGTTAGTGACCGCTACGTCGTGGCGCGCTACGTCGTTGCCCCACCTACAATACTACCGTATAAAAGAGTCCGCACGGCGGCGAAATGTCATTCTACTATCAGGCGTTGCCCGGTGCACAGGTTGTATTGCTTTCAATTATTGTTACTCTGCCTCTCTGTACATTGTTACTATTTTTGTGTAAACTAAGCTATTACTGGGTGTCATGGCTATTTGTGTCTTGAAACTGATTAAGTGTAGTTTCGTGTAAAATTAATTGATTAAATAATTTATAAGAAAATCTAAATTCTTATTATTTAAAGAACCTCTTTTATTTTACAATATATCTGATCCTGTGCCTTCAGATACATATGGTATTTATTGATTTATAACTTTGCAACGTTATAGTAACTGGTCTTAAATATGGCACATTGAGCTTTAGAAAAAGACTGCCACACATTATGAGTTATGAATTTATGAGTGATAGAAGAGGACGTTCCATAAACCTGAATTGACTGGTACTGGCGACTCAATTATGTATGTCCTTGAAAAGCTACCTTCGCCGCATTAATACAGACCACATTAGCGATAGAGCGGAACAAGGGATAAAGGTCTTTGGAAGAGATCTGTCTATTGGGCAGAGCCTGCTCTTACGAAACTGAAGATGGCAGGATCGTATCCGCCAAACCTGAGTGTTGAGACATTGAAAGGTTCTATGGACAGTTATACACGTCAAAAAGTAACCTGTTACGAATTTGGCAAACGACACAAGAGCTAGATTGACCCGACACTACCGAAGACATCCCGGATGTCAGCTTGTACGAGATTAGGATGGCTCTGAAGCAACTCAAAAACACCAAGGCACCGGGTGATGACGGAATTACGGCCGAACACCTAAAGACCGGCGAAAAACCCGTTCTTCAGGCTCCAGATTTCCACCTTCCCGAAAAAGCCGGATTCCGTAAAGGCTTTAGCACTATAGACCACATACATACGCAGCGACAGGTTATACAGAAGACCGAAGAGTAACCTGCCACTCTGCTTAGCGTTTGTGGACTACGAGAAAGTCTTCTACGGTGCCAGATCGACTATCGGTACATCGCGGTGCTGAAGTGTCTGTACGAAAACGCCTATGACAGTCCGACTCCAGGACCAGACCTCGAAACCTATCCGTCTGCAGCGAGGTGTGAGACAGGGAGACGTTACGTTATTGTACTGGAAAGGGCTAGGCATCAACATCAATGGCGAGTAGATCACTCACCTTCGGTTTGTCGATAGTATAGTAATCATGAACTCATGGATGAGACTATGGACGATGTAATGTATACAATGCTCGATGACCTCAGCAGAACTTCCGAAAGAGTGGGTCTTAAAATGAACATGGACAAGGCTTTAGAGGTATGAGGAACAGGGTGTAAAGTTCACTCATCCACCATAGAAAAGGGAGGATCCTCCAACCAGACGGGTGTTGTGTCTGGCGGGCCGACTGCCCGACTGTTGATGTCGGATAGTCTTATATATGTCGTTCACGCGGTAAACATTTTTTAGCGCGATGCAGGATTTGTGTGACGTCATGTCTTTGATGCTTAGTTCGTATATGGCGGTGTAACAGCTACATCACTCCCCTCCGGAGACCGGAGGTCGATAGTGGGCTGAGTCTTGTATTTTGCGAGGCTTCACAGTGCCAGCTTTGGTTCCAGTGAGTCGGAACCGGGTGCCGCACAGTTCGCGGTGTGTCGGAACTGTTTGTGGTGATTGCGGCGATTGTGGTGATTGAGGTGATTGCGGTGATTGAGGTGATTACTTTGATTGAGGTAATTGCGATGATTGCGCTGATTGAGATGATTGCTGTGATTCCCCACAGTGAGTCGGGGTGATGAGGCTGAGGGTGATGACCAGGAATGCGCGTTCGCTGCATGCTGGTGGTCAGGATACCCGTTGAAGCCGAGGATGCTGGCTGTCTGTGTGTCTCGCCTCACGGAAGCTTGCGGGAGTGATGATGATGACGTCACGCTGAATTTGCACGAAGGCTACGTTGACGTTCATCACGTCGGGGTCACCAATTTAGAGGTATGAGGAACAGGGTGTAAAGTTCACTCATCCACTATAGAAAAGGGAGGATCCTCCAACCAGATGGGTGTTGTGTCTGGCGGGCGGACTGCCCGACTGTTGATGTCGGATAGTCTTATATATCTCGTTCGCGCGGTAAACTCTAATTACGCGATGCATGATTTGTGTGACGTCATGTCTTTGATGCGTAGTTCGTATGTGGCGGTGTAACCGCTACAAGGCAAAGGTCATGTCAAATATCCATGTCACTGCCATGCCACTCTCATGAAGATCGGAGACGCCACACTCGAAGTTGTGGTCGAGTATGTTTATTACGCCTGTAGGCGGCTCTACGTGGGGATCGTGCGATCGATGGCCCTTTATGGGGCCCAGATCTGGGCGGCTGACCTGACGGCCGGCAGCATCGCTGTTCTGCGGAAGCCGCAGCGAACGATGGCCGTCAGAGTCATCAGGGGGTATCGCACGATCTCCTACGAGGCGGCTTCTGTACTGGCCGGATCCCCGCCCTGGGACCTCGAGGCGAAGGTACTCGCGTCACTGTATCGGTGGCGCGAGGACTCGAGGGCGCGAGGCGAGCGGCTAACGCAGTGACATATGGAGCTGCGTCGGTCACAGCTTCACGCAGCTCTGGTGGCGGAATGGCGGGACAGGCTTTCACGCCCAACCGCCGGCCCCGTCACCATCGGGGCGTTCCGGCCAGTGCTCGAGCGCTGGCTCGGGAGGAGGCATGGCTCCCTGTCGTTTCGGGTGACGCAGGTGCTCTCGGGGCATGGTTGCTTCGGGAAGTACCTGTGTCGCATAAACAGGGAGCCGGACGCTCGGTGTCACCACTGTGTCGACTGTCGGGAGGACACGGCTCGGCACACGCTGGCAGAGTTGTTGCTTGGGAGGAGCCGCGCCGTGCCCTCATCTCAGGTATCGGCAGTGACCTGTCGCTGCCGGCCGTTGTCGACTCGATGGTCGGCAGCGAGGAGTCCTGGGACGCGGTGGTATCCTTCTGCGAAACAGTCATTTCGCAGAAGGAGCCTGCGGAAAGGGAGCGGGAGATTGCTTCTGCTAACCCGATCCGCAGCAGACGCACCGGGCGTCGGCGGAGGGCGGATAACGCCCTCTTCCAGCCCCCCTAAATGGGTCCAGGGGCGACGGATCTGGGGAAATCCAATCGCCCCCTACTCCTTAGGACCCGAGATGGCGGCACGTAGTGTTCCACGCGCGCCTCTCTATGATGTAAGGGGGGAGGTTAACACCTCACTCCCCCCAAACTCGAGGTGGCCCGCAGAGGCAGGCCGGCACTAGCCGGGGATCGCGGAAGTCGCATTAGATCCCGTGATCCCCGGCGCAAGTGTGAGATGGAACGACGGAACACCGGGGTGGTTTTAGTCAGTAAGAGTCTGACAGACCCCTCTGCCCTCCCCAGGGCGGAGGACATCCATGAGGAATACCAACCGAAAACGAAAAAAAAAAAAAAAAATGGTCCAATTTCAAGGAAGAGGTTAATCCGACTCGGCTGGGCAGCGTTCGGGAAGCTACGCAATACCTTCTCCTCCCATATACCGCAGATTCTCAAGACGAGTCTTTGACCAGTGCGTGTTGCCAGTGATGAACTATGGCACTGGAACGTAGTCGTTAAGGTCGCTAACAATGGGTCATCCCATTGTAACTTTTAGAAGGCTAAAAGTTACCCAAAGGGTAATGCGTATGCTTGGAGTTCCCTATATGATCGAATAACAAAAATGAAGAGGTCTGCTTGCAGGAGAACCAAGGTTCAAAATTCAAGTCATTTATTCAAACTAGGCTGAGAATCAGCACTTTTCGAACGTCAAAATTACATAAGACAGTCCCCCAAAACGCCCACCCTTCACCACTTCCTAGTGCTTTTGCTGGAAAGAAGAAGTGGCGCAACAAACTCCCCAGCAGCACAGCTGTCTGTTTAGTTAGGACCAAAAAAACATAGCCCGAAGAATTGCCAAAGTTGAAGTGTCAAAAACAGATGTCCGATGGGGCCGAAATGTTCTGGAGCCGCGAGCGGCGTACCGGGAGATGTAGCGTTAGAAGGCCTCCCACAAGGTGGACCTATGATCTTGTGAAGGCGGCAGGAATCCGCTGGATACGGGAAGGGTAGCTGTAGTATAAATATAATTATGTCCTCGACGTGCAGTGAAAACCTCGTGATTGCAGTAAACGTTATTTTACAGAAGATAAAAACTGAAAATGGCCGTTATTGTCGTTGAATTAGATTGTCTTAACCTATGCACGTTTGTTCTGAATATGCAATTGTCGGTTTTGAATGCACGGCTCGGGTATGTAGTGACATTACCTTCTCCCAGTGATGCAGCGCAGTGTGTAGCGCGTGGTGGTGCTTGGCGCGCGCGCGCGTGGGCCGCTGCGTGCTGGCGGCGCGCGCGTGCGCGGCCAGCGCGGCGCCCGCGTGGGCCAGCGCGCCGGCCCGCGCGGCGGCCGCGGCCCCGGCGCGCGCCAGCCCCACGCCCACGCCGGCTAGCGCGGGGTTCGCACCCGCACCCCACTTCACTCTGGAACGAACGACGTCGCATATTACCGAAGGAAAACATCGTACGGAAACCGGTTCATATCTATCTTTAGCATAAAATTTATATTCTGCTCGGCAAGCTTTTGAGATTATGACCATGATAACACACTTAAACCTATGCCATATCAGCCGACTCGGGATGTCGCCAATTACGATATAAAATTCAAGAATTTACATCAAGTTTGAGCATTCGGATTTATTAAGAAAAATACCAGACAAACATAGAACCTTCTACTTCTGAAGTCGGTTAAAAATAAGTTTGTAGCTAATATCATTAATTATATGTTGAGGTAGGTGAAACCACGTCCCGCGTACAGGCCCATAGTGCTGCTTGACGAGGTGGGTAAAATGTTTGAGCGGATAGTTGCGGCCCGCCTCGTCGGCCACTTGTACAGTGAGGGGCCTGACCTGGCCGAGAGCCAGTTCGGCTTTCGGCACGGGCGCTCCACCATCCACGCGATATCGCGGGTGAGAGTCCTGGCGGAGGAAGCGGTGTCCCGGGGCGGGGTGATGTTGGCGGTGTCCTTGAACATATCCAACGCCTTCAACACCCTGCCCTGGAGCTGCATTCAGGAGGCACTGCGGTATCATCGGGTGCCTCCTTACCTCCGCCGCATCGTTGGGGCTTATTTGGCAGATAGGTGTGTCACCTACACGGGACGTGATGGTGGAAACCAGCGCCGCATGTCGTGCGGTGTTCCACAGGGTTCGGTCGTGGGACCGCTCCTGTGGAACATCGGGTACGACTGGGTGCTGAGGGGCGAGCTCCAGCCGGGCGTGGACTTGACGTGTTATGCGGATGACACGCTGGTCACGGCCCGGGGGAGCTCGTACAGGGAGGCAGCGTTGCTAGCGACGGCTGCGGTGTCACAGGTCGTGACCCGCATACGGCGCCTAGGCTTGGAGGTGGCCCTCAACAAGTCGGAGGCCATGGTCTTTCATGGCCCCCGGCACGCGCCGCCGCTGGGATCACATATCGTGGTCGGGGGGTCCAGAATCGCTGTCGAGTCCACCATGAAGTACTTAGGATTGGTGCTCGACAGCCGGTGGGATTTCGGCCCCACTTCCAGCGGCTGGCGCCCAAATTGTTGGGTGCGGCTGGGGCGCTGTCAACGCTGCTTCCCAATCTGGGGGGCCCGAGCGCCGCCTGTAGGCGGCTCTACGTGGGGATCGTGCGATCGATGGCCCTGTATGGGGCCCGGATCTGGGCGGCTGACCTGACGGCCGGCAGCATCGCTGTTCTGCGGAAGCCGCAGCGAGCGATGGCCGTCAGAGTCATCAGGGGGTATCGCACGATCTCCTACGAGGCGGCTTGTGTACTGGCCAGATCCCCGCCCTGGGACCTCGAGGCGAAGGTACTCGCGTCACTGTATCGGTGGCGCGAGGACTCGAGGGCGCAAGGCGAGCGGCTGACGCAGCGACATTTGGAGCTGCGTCGGTCACAGCTTCACGCAGTTCTGGTGGCGGAATGGCGGGACAGGCTTTCACGCCCAACCGCCGTCCCATCACTATCGGGGCGGTCCGGCCAGTGCTCGAGCGCTGGGTCGGGAGGAGGCACGGCTCCCTGTCGTTATGGGTGACGCAGGTGCTCTCGGGGCATGGTTGCTTCGGGAAGTACCTGTGTCGCATAAACAGGGAGCCGGATGCTCGGTGTCACCACTGCGTCGACTGTCGGGAGGACACGGCTCAGCACACGCTGGCAGAGTGTGCCGCTTGGGAGGAGCTGCGCCGTGCCCTCGTCTCTAGAGTAGGCAGTGACCTTTCGCTGCCGGCCGTCGTGAATTCCATGGCCGGCGGCGAGGAGTCCTGGGACGCGGTGGTTTCCTTCTGCGAGACAGTCATCTCGCAGAAGGAGGCTGCGGAAAGGGAGCGGGAGATTGCTTCCACTAACCCGATCCGCAGCAGACGCACCGGGCGTCGGCGGAGGGCGGATAACGCCCTCTTCCAGCCCCCCTAAATGGGTCCAGGGGCAACGGATCTGGGGAAATCCATCGCCCCCTACTCCTTAGGACCCGAGATGGCGGCGCGTAGTGTACCACGCGCGCCTCTCTATGATGTAAGGGGGGAGTTTAACCTTTATAATACTGGTGTCTCATATTGGAGACAGATAACAATAAAATTCTATTGTGTCTGCTAATTGCGCGCGCGACAGATTAACACCTCACTCCCCCCAAACTCGATGTGGCCCGCAGAGGCGGGCCGGCACCAGCCGAGGGTCGCGGAAGTATCTGTGTTCCCGTGACCCCCGACGTAGGTGTGAGACGGAACACCGGGGTGGTTTTAGTCAGTAAGAGTCTGACAGACCCCTCTGCCCTCCCCAGGGCGGAGGACATCCATGAGGATTTCCCACCCGAAAACAAAAAAAAAAAAGGTGAAACCACGTCAACTTGCAAAGTTGTGTAAAATAATTTGTTTTACTACACCTACCCAAAAAGTGTACAACTTGAGATTCGCTGAAAAAACCTTCAATTAATTAAACTTTCTCTCTTGATGAAAATATGCATTTGGGCAAAATAGAGATATTATCATTTTGTTTACATTATTAATTTATCATTCATACATGAAGTAAATAAAAAATACAAATCTTATCAAAAATTATGTTGCAACGTGACCTTTCTTACTGACCAAGGAATATACTTGTTCCTGACTTACCAAAGATTATACTAGTAGTTCTGCTAGCACAAACTTTTTGCAACAATAAATATACCAAGGTAAAAATCCCGTTTTAACTAACTTTAGTAGGGAAAATAACCATGTCAGTTTAAAATCCTATAATTAATATAATCCAAATAAAATCAAACCCGACTGCGGCTGTAGGTTAATAAAAACAGTTTAATAAAACTCAGTCACACAAAATGTTCGACGGGTCCCGGGCAGATCATCCCTGCCTAGTTGTTAAAGGGCTGATTCCACTGGTAGAAATATAAAAGTGAGCAATTTACTGCATTCTGAGGAGCTATTTTGCTCATCGCGCCGAAGATCCTCATCAGATCTTCACCAACATTTTAACAAAAGATCCATCGAAATTGGACCTCAGAAGGCGGAGATATCTAGTAGCCCCTTTTTCCTTCTTTTTGGAGGCAGTACTCCTCCAAACAAAAATCCCCGACGGCATTTTTTTTTATCAAGACGTAAAATCTGTCTATCAAGTTTCGTTCGGATCAGTTGTAAAATACGACCTGTAGAGAACGACAAACTGACACACGAAAGAAAATTTTACCAGACTTGAAGCAGAGACGCTTCGCTCGCTCGGTCAACTACTCTCTTACCGAGAGCTCGTTGACTGTCCACCCAATATGATTCAAAAGTTGCATTCAGCCTCATCTATACTCACGAAAAAAGTTCGAGCTTGGATAAAAGATTTTAAACTGAATAAAAACTCTGCTACATTTTTCATGAATTATTTTAGAAATCCATAATTGTATTAAGTCTCTACAAAACTTTTATGTAATAAGTTCAAAGTGTAGTTACTTAGATATTTATTACAGACTTCAAATTGAAGGAGGTTCATAATTTCATCTCTGCCAAATATGAACCGAAAATGATTTTAGGCTTCCGTAGTCCTCGAAGGTTTCCTTATAATTTCGTCATGGCTTCTGTCTATGTGCATGTCTGTCTGCCTCTCTGTCAGTTGATCACAACCTCGTCAAAACTAGATTTTAACTAATTTGCACAGACCAGCCATCCTTACAGTGGGTCAACGCGGGCGTTATCGACGGGCATTCGTGCAGAGGTTGCGGGAGGAAGTAGGCGGAGCTTATGTAAGCAATGACTTGCTTGTTTTAGTTAATCTAAATTTGGGTATTATAACAGCATCCTAAAAACAATGTACGACAAGGTGGACAGCCCCTTTATTAGACACTGGATGCGGAGACACGTGCCACCATGTATTGAGCCGCGTAGGCATTAGTTGTTGTTAAGTTAGTTTGATGTTTTTATTAACATCGTTTTTAAGTCTTTGTTACTAATACCATATCGATTGTATGTACTTTCTTTTTATGTATGATCCGAAATAAATGAAAATAGATATATAATTTCATGTCTATTACGTGTAATTATATATTATGAAAATCGCATCTTATTTTGAAAAGTATTAAGTTTTTGCAAACATACAAAATACTTTCTAAGATATAAAGAGAAGGCAGTGTCAGTATATCAATTTCTTTGAATTTTTTTCTAAGGAACCCGCGTCATTTTATAGATAGCGCTAATTTAAAAATATAAAATGTCAAATTAATCGAAAATTGTTGATATTGGCATAGGCGTCATGAGGGGTCATTTGGTTGCAAATAACCTCTCCCACATCCCTTTAATAGATTGCAGACTTATAACCTATAACCCTGTATATTTCGTTTGGTTAGCGCAGATCATGGTTTTGTTATTGTTATTAGTAATTAAATGTTTTTTTATTTTACCTCGATGGTCCTAGTTTATCAATTATAACTTCTAGTTACAGCTATATGTAAGCGGGCACGCCCTTTATGCCTGGAGGCTTTATTTCCTTTTTTAGATATTGTTTACGTTTAGTTATTTTTATTTCTGCTTGAGTATAGGTCTCGATTTTTTTGGTTGGTATATTGGCGTGTGCTAGCTGTCATATGGCTATTAATTTATAATTTAATGTTTTGTGTTGCGTTATGTAAATTATTTTGCATAAGTACTTATTGTATAGAATCAAGTTTTTCTAACTGAACAGACAGCTGTGCTGCTGGGGAGTTTGTTGCGCCACTTCTTCTTCCCAGCGAAAACACTAGGAAGTGATGAAGGGTGGGCGTTTTGTGTGACTGTCTTTGTAACTTTGACGTTCGAAAAGTGCTGATTCTCAGCTTAGTTTGAATAAATGACTTTCGAATTTTGAATTCGACCAAACCACCAAACTAATGTTATAATTAACGTTAATAACTAATGTTATTTATGTCTGTGAATTGGTTTAAATACTCAAACACCTCAAAAATAAATAATGTTAATGAGATTAGTGTTTCTTATATGACTACTATTATCTGAGAAGAAAATCTGAAACAAACTCAAAGTTAGAAAGAAAGAAAGAAAAATGCGTTTATTGGCATTACAAAAAAAAATACACCTTAAAACTATAAAACAGAAAACAAATTATTATAATGCCAAAAGGGCCTCAGCTCAGCATAATGTCAGATGACAACACAAAGTGTACCACCTGACGCTGATTTTCAGCTGCAACCCACGAGTGCCATACGCTAGAATTATAAATATAGGAAAGTGTCTGTCCGCTATAATAAATAAATTTTAAAGGTAATATAAAATAAAATAAACCCATACAAAATCAAATAAAATGTTGTGACATACATGTGTGTGTGCGTTGTGTTGTGATTAATGTGCAGCTAAACTAAATACTCAATATCTGTGTATTTTCTACATTTAAAAATAATAAATCTATCATCTATAAATAGAAAGTACCTTAGGCAAAATCGAGCGACTGCGTTGTTCTTCTAAACTACGAAACGGAGATTGATGCGATTTTCATTTTCATTCAGAGCATAATAAGATAATAATAATTGACAAATAAAAATTAAAACTGATAAAATTGTATTTTTTTTAATAAAAATTAAATAAATGTAGGTAAAATTGATAAAATTGATAAGTATTATAAAATGATAAAAAAATTAAATAAAATTATAACACATTTTTTAAATGGCAGATAAGTCGGCTCGAACATTTTCAACATCCTTTTGAAGGCTCAATAAAAATTCTTTTAATTTAAATTTGAAAGTCGAGCAACTTTTACTGTACTTTATGGATGGAGGGATATTGTTCCAGCATTTGGTAGCTGCGTAGCGAAAACTGCCTCTAAAAGCCGCCGACTTGTGACGTGGGATGGAAAGCTGTTGAGAACATTTTCTCCCCTCACCGATTCTGTGTCTTCTTGTCCATGACAGTCTGTCATATAAATAAGAAGGGGAATGAGACTTAATAACACCAAAGAGTAGGCTCGCCAAGTGGAGTTTACGTCTAGCTTTCATTTTTAAAATGTTATGCTCATTGAAGAAAGGTGTAACATGACCCCTAAAGGGAACTTTAAAACAGAAGCGTGCACAGGAGTTTTGAAGTCTTTGAATCATTCTTTCAGTTTTTGACAGTAGTCGTTGGCCATACACTGTGTCCGCATAATTCAACTTCGATAAAACCAAAGACTCCACAAGCAAGACTCGCAATTCTTCACTAAGATAGGGACGGGCTTTGTATAAAATCTTAAGTCTATAATAGCAATTACGGATCGACTCAGATACGTGTTTGTGAAAACGAAGTTCCGTGTCCATGATAAGACCCAAATTACGTGCTTCGTAGACCCGTTCGATAGGCTCTCCCATAACCGTCACACAGCTGGCACTGGGTTTAATTTTACCTAACTGGTTTTCGGTTCCAAAAATCATATACTTGGTCTTTGTAGGGTTCAAGGCAAGCGTGTTGGCATTGGACCATTGCACTATGTTTTCAAGATCTGTATTAAGATCATTTAATGCTTGTTCATAGTCTTCGGGTTTAAATGATATATATACTTGTGTATCATCGGCATAAATATGGTATTTACATTTATTTCTATTTCTAATTATATCGGAACAATACAAAATAAACAATACTGGCCCAAGAATCGAGCCCTGTGGGACCCCCTTCCAACTGAGCGATGTCCAGAGACAACTGTTGAGCCGTCCGCCTGCCGTATTTCAACGAATTGCGTACGATCGCTAAGATAGCTATCAAACCACTTTATTGTGTCCTCGTCAAATCCATAAAAAGCCATCTTTGACAATAATAAAGGAATGTTAATACAGTCAAACGCGCGTGAAAAATCAAGCAACACCAAAAAAGTGCACATCCCATTATCTTATCTAGTTAAGTTTGAGTTATATTCGCAGGATAAGATTTCGTCAAGTTTAGTGGAATCCGCCCTTAGTTATTCAGATACTTTTGGATATTCTATTCGAGCCGATATTTTCGGCCTGTCTTTATATAATTAATTTAAGTTACGTCCTATTACGGTGTACCATAGATATTTACGTACCTCTGATGGGCTGCGGTCAGTAACGCATTCGCCTTGCTGGCGGCGGCGGTGAGGCGTTCTACTGCGGCAGTCAGTTCTCGAGAGCGACGCGCTAATGCTGTGCTGGTCTCTTGGTTGCTGCCCAGCACCTAAATATTAACATGAGTGTTATTTTGGTAAAATTGGCCGTTTTACTTATACTGAGCGACGGTTGGATGAGCGCTAAGTGTGGGTTTTTTTAGGTATTCATTTAGCTGTCGCGTAGTGTTAGAATCTGTGCGCACGATGTGGTGCGGTGTCCTACATACAAATGTCCATCGCACGCCACGCGGTGCGCGCCGCACTGCTCTGGCAGCCGGCGCCACGGGCGGGGAGGGTTCACGCGTTGCGACACCCGACCGGCACCGCTCAGTTGTTTGTGCGTTGTCAAAAACACAGATGTTTGACAAACGAAAATTTACGCGTTGTGCGGCGCGGCGCCGCTGCGGCGTAACAAGTCTACGGCGCCGCAGTGTCTGTGAGATCGTCAATGTGAACAGTTTCTTAGTGAAAAAGGGCACATGTCTAATAATCGTTGTGGTAACAGTAAAAAGGTGGTGGTATAAAGGCGTGACTGTCGTATATTGTTGTATGTGTAATAACACAAAGACACATTGGTCAAGCTTGATAAAGCAATACACACACAGAGAGATGGAGCGTCATAGAAGAGCTTTTTAAAAGGTGTTTTAGGAACATTTGAAACGGTTTGAAAAATACAAGGTGAAATTATCACAAAATTGTTTCAAAATAAGTGTTCTTGTAGTTGGGACAGAAAATGATGTCGCTGAAATAATTCTGCGACCATTTACCATGGATAGTATGGCTTAAGGTTTACACAAACACAAATGAACCTCGGCATGCAGATGCGCGTGCGCGGCGTGCAGCAGGCGCGCGCGGTGCGCGGCGGCGGCGCGGCGCTCGTGCGCGGCGCGCGCGCGGCCGGCCCGCAGCACGCGCGCGCGCGCCGCCTGCACGCCGCGCGCCAGGCCCGCGCCGCGCTCGGCGCCCGAGGACGAGCTGGCGGGGCAGCGCCGACGAGCCTTCTCGCAGAGAGATTCCAGGGGCACGCTCCAGGAGGCGCCTGAGAACGAAAGAATACTTATTCACTCAGGAGAAAAACCAGTGTCGTAATGTCACATAACTTGTAGAGATCTACCTATCGTAACTTTGGAGATATCGTCGTTTTTCGTTCACGCGACGTAAACGCGGCGTACCTATACAGATTATACGCGACACTCGCGCGTGGTGCCGCCCCTGTTGGTGGGATAACTTGAGAACGGCTGCACTAAATTGGATTATTATTTTTTGTTGTGTTCGTTATTCTCAGGGCAAGGTTTTTAAGATAGGTAGGTGAAGGTAGAATAGGTAGATAGGTATGTAAGTAGACAGGTAGGTAAATATGTAGGTAAGGGTAGGTAAATAGGGTAAGTAAATATGTAGGTGCACCGTAGATAAGTACTGTTTGCGAGTTTTTATTTTTTCACAAACTTTGTTTTATATATCTCGCGCGCGGTTTACTTTATAAAATAGCCTGTTACTTGTTCCTACAATGTTCGTGATTGATCTCTTTGGTGATTGGAACTTTTACTAATAATATCCACATTCCAAGAGAGCTACTTTAGTCCTCGTTTTTGAACAGATGTGATAAAAATATATTTTGCAGTTAAAATCTTTACACACAAACAAATCTTCGAGTTTTTTTTCGTTAATTAATATAAACAGCTCATTTTCCAAATAATGCTATTGGTCTTCCTGATGAAAATAAATTAATAATTAGCCTCACCAATCTCCTTCTGTTCAACTTCAGCGTGTAAATCAAGTCTTGCTCGACGTAATAGTAAGCACAGCACGCTGGCGAGCGCCTTGGAGTGCACGCCCAGCACGCAGCGGGATACGTACTCAGCTGTGAACCTGAAACACAAACAAAACATTCACAGTATCTGGGGGTATTGAGTTGAATGAATGAACTCTTTTATTTGCTATAATTAAATTAATTTGGTTATTTGGTGGTGCTGCATTTATTTAACGTCACACTTTATTCGACGTTTCGATAGTGCTATTAACAAAAGTATTTTACAAATTCAATAACTATCTTACATAAAAAAATTATAGGTTCACTTTTGATTTTGATTTATGTGATTCCTTTTTTTTTGAACACGTTGGGAAATCCTCATGGATGTCCCCCGCCCTGGGGAGGGCAGGGGGGTCTGTCAGACTCTTACTGACTAAAACCACTTCGGTGTTCCGTCTCACACTTGCGCCGGTGATCACGGGATCTAATTAATAATCTAATTATTAATTTTATGTGTTTCCTAGGACAAGCCAGGCTTTTGGGCTCATATGAAGATACTGCCGATGCTCAGGAGTCAATGTGGCACATAGAGTTCGTTCATTCAGTATGGCACACAGCACTGATCCATGTTGATATTCTAACGGTAGATTGGTGTTAGTATAATACGGCCGGTCAATCATGGCCGGTCCGTGCTTTGCGCAGAAGACTGCGCAATAACATTTGTTAGGAACCAAATGGTGACACAAGTGTGAGTGTAGATGTGGGAAAGTTCGGAGAGCCTATGTTCAGGCGGGCCATATTCATCGGCCGTATTGTAGAATATTGTTTGTGTTTGAAAATTGTTGTTTCGATCGTGTGTCGGCGTCAAATGGTCACAACTCTTCCTGTCCTACCGTCTGACAGGCTTGCAGAGCGCGGCGTCGTCGAACAGCGCGGGCGGGCCGCTGCCCTTGAAGGCGCAGGCGCTCTGCGCGCACATCGAGAACACCTCGGCCATCGACTGCACGCGACGCACCAGGAAGATGTCTTCTAGAACACCGCGCAGCAATGGACTCTGTAGTGCCGCCTGGAACACACACACAAAATGGTTTATTAATATTGAAATTAAATTAGGAAAAAATCGTGAGGAAACCTGGAATAATAATTAATATAAGGTTGAAATCGCGAATCCGCCTTGAGCAAGCGTGGTGATCAAAGGTCATGCCTTCTCTGTTCTCATGCCATGGTAACAATATAAGCCAATCAGCAGGGGGTAGTGGACGTCAGCGAGGCTGACTGCCCAGGGTGAGACTAACATGCGCCCACAGAAACCCACGGACACCCACCGTACTGTACACATTAATGTTTAATTACATCGTAATGTTCAATGGCGTACCATTGGTGCAGGCTTTTGTAAAATACCTAAAAAAATCCACCATAAATGTAAAAAAAATGTAAATATGACAACACACTCACCGACATATGCATAGATTCGCTAATATGATCAATTTTTCTCCAGGCCGGAGGTATAGGTATGGCCAGATGGTCAGCCAACTCCCTGGCCCTCAGCTCCACGGCCGCGAACAGCCCGTTGAAGCCCATGAGCAGCATGCGGCCGGCGGACTGGCCCTCGACGTCGACGGTGGGGGCGGACAGTAGGGCTTCGTAGCGGGACCGGACTTCAGCGGCTAGGAGTGGGGCGGAGCTTGCTGGGGACTAGAAGGAAAGCATTGTTATGATGTCATTAGTCAGGTTTCATAACGTGATCAATTAATCGAGAACTGTTGTAAAAATTCGCTTAACGAAGCCTATTTACTTGTACCCGTCTTAATGATATTTTTTTTGGGCTGGACTTATACTTTTTATTCACGAAACCAGGTGTTTTCATGTTTTAACTTGACTTTCAAAACCCTCAAAATCCTTTACCTTTGCATGCAACATAAGAGCAATGACGCTGTAAACTACATAAAAGTCATTTCCCAGCGATCATTTTTGCTCAGTCTTACTTTGTTTGATGTACAAAACGCGTAGATATCGGATATGTGATGGCTCTTTTTACACCCTGTACATACTTTTAAAAAGATAGATAGATTTTTGCAATACAATTGCCTGTTAAATGTAAAAGTTTATGCAATATTAAATGTTTTAGGGTCTGCAAGTATAGATAGACATTCTAAACAGCGCCATCTATACTTTAGCATGCTCAAACTATAAATGCATTGGGCTGCTTAACTGCTTCACAAAAGCTGCTCAAAAACTTATGAAATATTTGATTTTAATCCAGACTTACATTCTGAATTTGCTATAACACTTCTTCGTTCAATAAATGGATTATATCAAAAATAATAAATTACAACTCACCTCCATATCCATAACCAAATATCTAAGATGCAGCTCCAACTGCGTCAACAACTCGTTGAGAGGCACCGGCGAGTTCATGATCACAGCGTTCAGCTCGCTGATCATCAGCAGTACCGACGGGTCTTCGGAATGCACCTTCTTCAACGCCTCCGGTAATATGATGGTGCTGAAGTTGTAGTTTAGCTGCACAAGGTCGGCGAGCAAAAGGTTCGCGTTCCTGACACACTCCACTGCGACTGGCATAGCTGCATCTTCAGCCGATGCTGATTGTAGAGGAAGTAATGAGAGCAGCTCAACTGCTTGCATAGACAATGCACTCATATCATCTAAGAACCATTCTCCTTCGCGAGATGTAAGGTCAACAAGACAGTCTCCAGCGCTTTGGGCTCCATTCTCTAACATCAAGTAGCGTCTGTTCAAGTTGCAGAGCATACCAATGACGACACATTCTAAAGCAGCTCCCGCGCCTTCTTCAGCCCTCACCCAGTTACTGATGTTTGTCTTAGCGTCGCGGTACGCATCTTGAGCCAACGCTAAGGCGTCAGGACCACCTTCCAACTGTAGTCTTTCAATAGCCTTGGTCAAATTAGCGTTTGCTTCAACATTCATGGTTTGCAGACGGTAGTTGTAGTTTATTATCTGTTGTGAAGTGTCGCCTTTGTTGTTGTCAGCGTTGATCAGGGCTGTCACTTGATTGGACACGTCACGGCACACTTCGGGAGACTTACTATCTAGCGCTGCAGCTAAGAATTTTCTGAACATAACCACACGATGATACTCTGTGTGGCTTTGAGGGTAGTACTGAGATACTGCCACGTATTGTGAGAGGAGCTCGAGGCAGGATCTGACGAGGTGGTGCGTCTGCTTCATGCTCTGATACAATTCCGTCTCGGCTTGCTCACATTGCGATATCATGGCGCCTTGACCTGCATTGGTGAGGAACTCTTTAATATGTTCGAAAATCGGTTGCTCCTCTTCGTCGTTACCAGAGAACTCTTGCACCCACGTCATGAGTTGTGGGCCGTTGATAGCTTCTGTCGTGTTGGCGAAGTTTTCGATCTGAGTGTCGAAGTCTTTGAGTATCTTCACTAACGCCTTCATGGAGTCCTCCACGGCGTTCTTCGCTTGTTTGTACGACGTGTACTTCTGCGATATGGCGTATAGAGGATGGTTATTTAGATTCGGTCCATAAGCTTCTATTTCCTTGATGAGAGCCATCTGCTGGTGACAGTCTTGCAGTCTCGTCTCCACAGACTTTAATTCCTCGTTCTCTTTAAGCCAGTTATCCGCACACTGCTTGATTTCCGGCAGCACGGCCAAAAATTGTTCTCTGAAACAAATAAACACTACACGTTATGAATTTTTAATGAGGCATATATTGAACGCGTGGAATTAATAATTCAGAGGGAATGAGGAAGCGCGTTTTATTGATGTGTCTTTTAGTTGAAACATTAACTTTGAACATGAACACAAATTGACATGAAACATTAGGCGGCGTACATGACAGGTGTAATTCGTGAAATGATTGTTATAAAAGAGAAAACGACGCTATAAAGCCTTAACAACAAGACGCTGGGGAGTGTGTTTGCCTGTAACGATCTCCGTAATGCAATATAATATGTAATCTGAAGCGAGAATAAGTAACGAGTGAAATAGAATAAGAACATAAAGTAATTATCTGGTGTAAAATAAATCGTACAAGGCCAAATCCATTAATCAAGGGTGCTAAGTAATTAAGCTACACACAAATGGGCACATTAGGAACTACAAAGCGCTTTCGATCCTACAAGTTACTGAAACGTTAACGACAAAACTTTAAATAGGTGTGATTTTGTATCTATGGGGGCTTGTCCATATTTCAAAGAATTTAACTAATATTTTGTGCCACATTTACAAATAAAATATATACTCACTTAATTAATAGTCTCTTCTTTTTTTTTGAAGTCGGTTAAAAATACCCATATTTCCAGGTGTATTTGAAGAATTATTGAATTCATCTTTACTAGTTACATACAATAAACAACTACGGAACGGTGTCTTTATCGACACCCATCGCGTAGTTTATGTAGACAGCTCAGTGAACTATTAATAATAATATTCATCCATCATTAACATTGTTCTTTTATACAAATATTGGACAGTAACTGGCGGCCTCGATAAAATTTAACGTGTTGGGCTGAAAGAAGCTTTCAATTCTCTGTCGAGTAATACACTTGAAAACTGACTTTATCAATAGGGATGGGCAGATATCGACGTTGATGATTTTAAAGAAGAAATCTTGCTATATTGTATGTAGAAGTGATGGTAGGATTGGAATAAAAATAATTATAACAAAAAATACGTCGTTGAGTTTTACAGCTTAATAAAGACAAGCTGCAACTCTCTCTATACCATTTTTTTTTTGGTGGTAAGTTATCAAATAACTTTTCCCGCTCTGGGCGGAGCGGGAGGGCGTGTATACTCTTACTGACTAAAACCCACCCGTGTTCCTTCAGTTGCCTGTACTTGCCAGGGGCCACGGTATCCCTTTCGGATTTTCCCGAGACCTCGGCAGGCATCGGTCAAAGAGATGTCAGCAGAACTAGCGGACCCCACCAGTTCTGCTGAAATCTCTTTGAGGCGCGCGTGGAACACAACGCGCCGTCGATTATCGGACGGAATATCGGCCGGGCCTGGTGCTTATCGGACGGCGAGCTACCCATTGAATTTAATCAGCCTGCGATGCCCGACGCCCGGGGCGTCTCTGCGGCGGCTAGGGGCGTGAGGGCGCGAAGTTTGCCTCTCCCTCACACGTTCCGCCTCCTCCTTCGCGAGCATTACTGATTCGCAGAAGGAGGTGACGGCCTCCAATGCCCTCTCGCTCCATACCATGGCCTGGACCAGGGCCAAACGCGAGAGATTCCGCCACCGATCGCCTCCTCGAATCCACGGCGATACTCTGCCCAAGCCGGGCAGACCTCCACCGCGTCTTCCGGGCGATCCACGCAATGATGAAACCCGGGCGTTTCCTCCCGCCTTATCCGGAACAGGAACCTCCCGAAACAATTGTGTCCAGTGAGGACCTGCGTCAGGCGGAAGGTGAGGACGCTGTGGCGCCTCTCTAGGCACTCCTCAAAGACGGGACTTATCGCAGCAACTGTGATTTTTGGCGTGCCCAGCACTGGGTTGTGACAATCGCACTCTCCATGACGACATGAGATTCCGCCGGAGCTCTGTCCACTGTGGACTCCACTCTGGGACGCGTTCAACCGGCGAGCTGGCTGCCGCCTCAACGAACGCGCCCACACCCGAGCCCCGTAAAGAGCCATGCACCGCACGACCCCCGCGTAGAGCCTCCGGTAGGAGGCGCTTGGACCCCTAGATTGGGCAGGAGCCGCTTAACTCCTCCCACCGTTATTTGGAAACCCGACGGTGGCGCGTTCCGAGGACCATGAAAACACATGGGCTCGGACTTGTGCAGGGCCACCTCGAGTCCCAATTGCCGGAATCTGTCTACGATTGTCGCAAACCCGCGTGTCGCTAGTTCGGCCGCCGCCTGGTGCGACCTCCCCTGCGCCAGGACCAACGTGTCGTCAGCGTAAAAAATGACGCTGACGCTGCTAGGGAGGTCAGCGCACAGCACCCAGTCGGTTCCAATGTCCCACAGATGCGGCCCCAGGACAAATCCCTGTGGGATAACGCGCGGCATTTCTGGCTGTTTCCATTCTCCTTGGTGATCCGGGGTAGATAACGGCTCTGTCCGTCAAATAGGCCTCGATCACACGACAGAGGTAGGTCGGCGGTATCGGAGGTATCCGGTGATACCGGAGTGGTATTGAAGGCATTGGCGATGTCTAGAGACACCGCCAAGACGACCCCATCCCCAGCCCACAGCATCCCCCGTCGTGAGGGCCTCGCGCATGATGGCGTCCACCGTAGAGCGGCCCCTGTGGAAACCAAACTGACTCTCACCCGCCCGACGAGGCGGTATGCAATGATTTTCAAAGACCTTGCCCACCTCGTCGAGCAGCACGATGGGCCGAAAAGCGGACGGAGAGTCCGCAGGGTACCCCGGCTTCTTGATGAGGATCAGTTTTCCCGTCTTCAAACGAAATGGGAACCAGCCCCTTTCGAAGCATGCGCTTAGGAGCCCCCTAAGTCGAGGCCGGAGAGCCTCCAAGACCCAGGACCCATTGTCATGAACTAAAATTCACACGAACACCACCTCGACTTCAGGTGCAAACAGTACTGTATATATTTTTTTTCTTTTCTTTTGCTTATATCTCGAAAATGGTATATCGCAAAAATAATGAAAATTTCAACCCCTTTAAAAAATCCACTAACCCCTAAAACTCAACATGAAGGTAATAATTTTTCATATTTTCCATACAAAAAGTGAAAAAATCCATATAAAACACATCGAGGAACATCTACGGCTCTAGAAAAAAATCACGGGGTAGGGCAAACAAGCCACAAGAACTTGTTGGGAATTAGCGAAATTAAAGATTTGGTTGTAATTATGTAGTGTGACTAAAAGCTTTCAACTTTAATATCAACGACATAATGATTAAAATAGCTTAACAAAATGATATATAATGCCGGTGGCTCCAACAATGTTGGGTGGGTTTACCTTAACGTTACGTGTTAAAGATCAAATTTGCGTGTCTGTATTATTATTGTATTTGTAAATCAGCACTGTCTGATAAGCTCATATAAATTGAATAAACCTTAATGTTAAATGCACAGGGTCTAAATTTGTTTGTTTTTAGGGTGGGTCAGATAATTTTGACAACAGACTGTACCTATTGTCAAATTCGATTTTAAGTGTGTCAAACAAGCAGGTTTTGCTGTCTAAAAACAGTGAGAAAAAATCGATTTTGCTGCGAGCGTGAGACAAAGTAACTTTTTAATTATTTTTTTTAACTGTCGAGAACAGTGTTGGAGACCCAACACTGTTTTTAGACAGCAAAACCTGCTTGTTTGAGGTGAAAAAATAATTTTTCACCTCAGCACCTCAAACAAGCAGGTTTTGCTGTCAAAAAACAGTGAGCAAAATTCGATTTTGCTGCGAGCGTGAGACAAAGTAACTTTTTAATTATTTTTTTTAAATGTCGAGAGCAGTGTTGGGTCTACTCACAAAATTCTAAAGATTTGAACTTCAATTAGTTTTGTCACTTTCACTTCGATACGAAAAAAGCGATGGATAGAAACAAGTCGTTTCGAAGTTCGATTTAAAAATTCCATACCTACATATTAGGCCCAAAAAAGAAACAAACAATAAAACGTTCGGATACACATACAACCTTAAAATTGCAAATCATCTGTTAAGGTTTTATTTAAATTCTATTTTATTAATCTTGTTGGAACGAAGTTCTTGCGGCTTGCGGTAAGAGTGCACTGACAGAAATCGTCACGCTAAAAAGGCGCTTGCGACTGTCTTCTTCTAATTCAAAGAGAAAGAAAGATGGAGAGAGATAGAAAGTCTGAATTTGGTCAAAATGAAAATCCAAGATGGCAGTTGCGGAAATTTTCACATTTTTCATAATGGGTGTCGTTTTTATAGTTTTCAAGGGTGCTAAAGCCGATCGTGAGGTCAAAATGTAAATCCAACATGGCGGCTGCGAAAATTTCTAATTTTTCTTCATGGGTATCGTTTCTATGGTTTTCAAGGTTGCTTAAGGCGATAGTGAAGTCAAAATAAAAATCTAAGATAGTGGCTGCGAAGATATTCAAATTTTTTGTCAAGGGTGTCGTTTTCATAGCTTTTGAGGGTGCTAAAGTCGATAATGACATTAAAATGTAAATCCAAGATGGCGACTGTGAAAATTTTCAAGTTTTTATCATGGGTATCGTTTTCATAGTTTTGAGGGTGCTTATGTCGATAGTGAGGTCAAAATTTAAATCCAAGATGGTGGCTGCAAAATACAAGGTGATGAAGATTATGTAAAAACAACCTTGTCCGATCCGAAAAGGGTATGTGGTACTGCAGTAACATTACAAAAGAGTATTTTTTAAATTATTATTGATAGTAAAAAAGTTAGTTTAATTTAAAATTCACCTTTTTAGTTCCAAAATTACCACGAACCCATTAAAAATTTGCAAAACTCATAAGTTACTACTCATATTATGACTTTTAGACACCCGCTAAACGATGGCGGCCGCCCGCACCAAACGTAAAATCCGGTAAAATTCACCATTGAAAAAAAATGTGGGTATTATTTTTTCTTTTTTCCTGAGAATTTCCACATAAATATGCTCACAGTCCTAACAACACCCTCACAGATCGGACAGGTTTTTTTTACATGTTGTATGTTCTCGCTGCTGAGGTGAAAAGTTGTATGTGTTACAAGAGAGCAAAGTTATTTACATCTCGTGTCTTTGAATACCTCGCAGCGCTCAGGATTCTAACCTAGAATCACTCACTATGCTTGTGATTCAATTATAGAATCCCTCGCTTACTCGGGAAACTCGGCTTACTCAACACTCGCAGCAAAAAAACAACTTTGCTCTCTTGTTGCACAAATAACTATTAAATTTAAAGTTTTTTTTTTGCAGAATAGCAAAAAAAAAGTTAATAGACAGCTCCTTTCTCAGCTAAAAACTTATACCTAAACCTACGGATGAAGTTTGCGGCGTGATTCAAAGAAATCCGCATTGTCCATCCCTATTGCTAATATAAATAGAAGCACAGATATGAGGAAGATAATGTTCGCGCCCATCGCGCCATCGCGTCAGATAATCTTCAGTATTTATTGAGCGTCGTATATCGTGGCGGGCATATAGAGCAGCGTGGCGGCAACGCAGCGTTTACTAGACGTATAGCTATTACATAAAAAACACTATGTACCTTCGTATTGTTAGAACTCTTTATTAGTCGATGCCCATGTGGGAATATGTCTCTAGTCAATTTAGTCAATTGTGGCAATTCCTGAACCTATGTAGATAGGTTCAGGAATTGCCACAATTTACTCGAAACGACATATTTCCTACGTACACTAGCACATGTCCTTGAAATATGTACGGATAAACAGAAATAATGTATGTTGTAAAGATAATATTGGACGAATACTTTAGCAAATAAAAATATTTGTATGTCGTGACACTGATGGAACGGTGAAGGAAATTATCCGGAAATCTGGACTGAAGTCTATTTGACATAGCCAAGAAAGAAAGCAAAAAATAAGAAAGAAACCCAACACGGCATTTTTTTAATACACGCACGTATTGAGCTAGCTTGGTCATTACTATTTTCTTTCATTTTTTTTTATCTTTTTTTTCTGTCACTATCGGGCTGGTATGGAATATTTATTTATGTACTAAGACTTTATGCACAAGTAAAAAAAAAAAACGGACTTAATGCCTGAGAAATTTTCTACCAGTCAACATAAGGGATGATGCAGAGACAAAACATGGCAGGTGCAACATAAGGGCTTGATAACACGAAAATAACTATAAAATACAAGAATAAATACATACATACATATAAACAGAATAAACTTTTTCAGGAGAAATAACGATCGGTAGAGGACAATAATAATGATCAGTAGAGAGAAAACGAATCCAGCAAATCAGCGCTGGGATGTTTCTGCCAACTTCTTACGTATAAGTTCACTTTAAAAGACAACCGACTGGTTGCCGACCTGATGTTCAGAGGGAGCGCATTCCAAACAAAGAAGAGTGAATGAAATCAGAACGATGAGGAGGACATCGTAGAAGACGATTGTTGGTGGAACGAAGTTTTTTACTATTGGCAGAGCAAAGTATTGAACATGGGAAGTCAGGTAAGAAGGAGAAGTGGATTTGTCGAGATTAGAGAATAACATAGACAGAGCCCTCACCTCTCTGCGCTGTCTAATGTGGCGACCACTTCAAAAGCAATCGTTTCGCGGATTCGTGGTCATACTTACGAATATTGAAAACGAAACGAATGCAATTATTGAGAAGAGGGTAAAGTTTATTGAGGAGATCTGCATTGAGGTCATAGTAACACACATCACCATAGTCAATCATAGGAAAGATTAGGGACTGTACAAGCATTGCCATGTGCGATGGGAGAAATTTTCAACCGAAATAGTGTGATAAATAATCAAACAATACTCACGTGACTTCAGTGAAGTGATGCTTCAACTCCTGAGCCCTGACGGCCATCATGTCTAGGGCTGCGCGCACGTCCCGCGCGGTGCAGCGGCGCTTGCCCCCGGAGCCGGCGGCGCCACCCCACTCCACCAGCGGGTCGTACACGAAGGCTTCAAGCAGGGTGAGGAGAGTCTCGCGACCACGCCGCATCGTGCGCAGGACGTGCTCGCAAGCGAGCCGGAAGATACCCTGTAGAAGAGGAGACATTGTTCAATTATTAACTGTTTCATAATGCAGAGGAACTTACTGGTTATATAGTATAGTATAACGGGCCGGTGTCCACAACCCCACGTCCAAGCGTGTATATATTTTATATTTTTGTTATTATGAACAGTTTATAAAAAAACCTTAACTTAAGATCTATGCCCCGCAAAACCGTTTACACGGTTTGTCTGTGGGAACAGAACAGAAAAAAATACACATATCTTGCGTATGGTACTGGCTTTGTACAATGGCAATGCGCAAGAGTTCGCAGACTACACCTGACCAATTTAGTTTCACGGTAAGGGTATTGGATAAAAAAAATAACAACGAGTCTTTTAATACACACAAAGTCTTGATTTAACTCCGCATAGTTTTTTGAATTTGTGATAAATCAGTTGTCAGCCGCGCACTTGAAAGCCTGTTCTTGTCGATACAATCCAGGTTCATATTAAAGCTACAGTCGGTAATAATCCGCGGCGGTAATAAGCCGAGCAGACTGTTAGCCGAGGGCCGCCTAGTTTGACCCAATTCACTTGTCGACTCTTAGCCGAGACCTAAATAACTAATAAACTACACTTTCAAACCATTTTAGATTAGCTTAGTTGACGTTACTTACTACATTTACTGCTTTAATAGAGCGGATAATTTGTAAACAACACTGTAAAATATGCACACATTATTGAATCTAAGAGTTAACTAGCTACAGAAGGAAAATACAAGATGTAGGATATAATACAGGCCCAACCAAGCCTCACAAAATCACATGCGATAACGTCACACATTAGAACCTATTTCAATCCCAGCTTAGAGCAAGTAACATGAATATTGGCGGCAACTTGTACTGCCTTACTCGTAAAACATTATGGATATGAGCCGCCATGCGCCACAGTGTAGCAACTTGTTACGAGTTCGCTCCATGTTCTACTGATTATAACTTGCCTGTGTATAATGTAATGAGTAGAAGTTATAGGTACTGAAGGTCGACCACAGAATTGTAGGCTTTTAGCTAAGACATTGTTAATACAATGAGCAGACAGATACCATTATAATTTGTTACAAAATAAGGGAAAAAATGACAGCTTTAAATATAATAAAATATTGATAAATGTTGGCAGGCAGATCACAATATTTAACTTTGAAGTATATTCCTCTATTTACTCAATTTGGTAATATAATCTCGTAAGTGCGTTATTTGCTTCTAAGCATTCAATGATGATTAAAACTATGTTACGCTAAGTAATATAACATTTATAAAAGTTGTTTCATTAAAAATATCTAAACTGTTTTCGCTCACTTTGCTAATCCCTCAACTATTTAACCTATAACTTTCTAACTAACATTTAGTAGACTGTAGACCGTAGTGTTGCATACTCGTATTATAAGTCAAGCACAAAGACGCGTTGCAGGAAATATTCCGGGTTGAGCTCACAAAGGAGCTGGGCCGCTCATTTCGCTCCAAATATGTTGAAGCAGCTCAACCTTTACCTGCTGAATATTTAAACGAGACCTAGTTTACTTTCTGTCCCGGAGAAGTGATCGGTTTTGTTTATCTATTAGTTTGTGAAAGTATTTTTGAAAAGGGTTTTGATATTTTATTTGTTTGGAGTTGAGATATTTTATTTATGTCTTTATCCAATAATGACTATTTGATAGATTGATATAATTTTAAGAGACAATTTTTGGAAATTGTTATAGTATATTAACTTATCTAGATGTCGGGTATTCAAATATGTATAAATATGTAATGAATCATTTTCATCAGTCACTACCTCGGTCGATATACACATGCGGGGACTCCCCGCAGGCGGGGTAATGACTAATGAAAGTCATAAGTTGATAACGCGGTAGGTACACCGTACGCGGGGAATCCCCGTAGCGACTAATTAAATTCATCAGTCGGTAAAAAGCGTGCGGAGACTCACAGCCAATGAAAATGACCAACGAAAATGAGCCTCCAAAGCAACTGCCAAACGTGCGGAACAGTTTCTCCTTATACCGAAATCCTTCCCTATCGACTAATAAAAACGGTTCCCCGAATACGGGCCCTACTGAATGCTTTCCAGAAGTCTCCAGCACCCCACAAACGAGCCCTATCAACCAATGAAAATGAGCCCTAAATATGTAGTCTTTTACATATTGTTTTCGTAATTGCTATTAAAAAGATTAAAAGAAGTAATCGGCTAATTTTAATTAATTTTAAAATATTATCTATCTCTCATAAAACCTACGATTCAGAAGCACCAAACGCCAGACAATTATTGTCAAGACCAATGGCAATACGTTTTAATCCCGTCTTACATAACAACTAACCGTACATTATTTACAAGAGAAAGGTCCGCAGGCTCCCCGAGGGCCAGAAGTACCGCACAGACACATTCGTTCACACACGACGTCTAGCGCCAATTGAAAAATTCCGCCGTTCGTTTGTCGCCGACAAACAACTATAGTGCACTGGGGAGGTACACAACACAAAAGAGATGGGTACGCGGGCAGTAAAACTGACGCTACACTACTGGCAATATCAATTTTACTACTGTAAATCCATCTTGAAAACTAAATGCTTTTCGTTGTTATGCGCATCACTTGAGTACGGCTGAATTGATTTGTTTTTTTTTAATGTTTGTAATTGTCCAAACAAGGTTTCAAGGGAACGAAAAATTGGAAAAGTAGCTCGATAATTGGAAAATTCGGGAAAAAGTAATAGTGCTTTGTCTATGGGATTTCTGTATGGGTTGAAAGGACAGAACAATGTCTGACGGAATAACTAATTTTAAGTAAATAAATATTACTAGACAAAATAGATATCTGACAGAAGACAGATTAGACTTTACATTGATTGTTTCGTAATAACTTTTTAAACTTTACTGCATAATATAGCTATACAAATACATGTGTTTAAAAGTAGGTAGTCAAAGTAAGCTGGCTGGCGTATCACTTTTGTTGACTGTACGTGCAAGTAATGTGTGGAGGCGTCGTGTTCTATGTGTGTATTAACAACCACAATGACAGTTTCAGTGTGTTCTTTCAAAATGAGGAAATAAGTGAGAAACGAGCGCAGGTTCACATCTCCTGAACAGATGTTATCAGATGCCAGAGGAAATAAGACTTACACAACAGTAGAATGGAGGACAGTGCAACATCATCTTAGAACCGTTTCTTCAACAGATAATGTTTATGGGCGTTCTTGTATACGGCACAGAATATTACCGTTTTTTTAGATATTTGTTATTGTAAATATCGTAATGTGTACTGGACAAACAAGTTACATAGTAATTTTATCTTTTATCGTACACAACTTTAGTACAAGTTAACGGTTATAAAATAAATCGTGGTGGAACCACTGATATTGCGCCAGACTTGTTTTTGTCGAAACTCCGCAGTCAAGGTGATCGCCACCCGGGGACTGGATTACCCCAGACCGCGGGAAAGATACGAGAATTTTGGATTTATTGCCAATAACTTGACGCACGAGCTTTTTCTATCGACACAATAAGCTATTTGACTGTAACTGAATAAACAAACGTTTTACAAACATATTTGTATTTGTTAGGGCGCCTTGCTAAGCCCTGCGACTTCCATGAAGCACGAACTAAGATGGCTGTTAGGCGTCCCCAATTTTTGGTTTTGTTGAAGCTCGTATGTTTATGCGACGAGTGTGTGTGTGGTGGAGGAAAATAAATAACGGCTAAAAAGACTGCAATTATAAGTAGACTGTATTTAACTTTTACAAATCTTGAGAAAATAATAAGTAATTAATAGCTAAGTTCACCGTTCCGTCCACCATGACGGTTCAAAAAGTTGTTCTGCACGCACTTCACTTTACTACGCTAATTTGCCAGCGGTACCGTTCGCCGAGGAGAGCGCCACCATCAGCGCTGCATTCCGGCCGTTCAAACTATCACGCCGCTTCGCTAGACGGCGTTAGCAGATCGGTAAACATGCCGGCCGCCTTGAAATCTTCAGGTTTCAATAAGTTTATATGGCTGATTCATCAGAGACTCTGCAGTCTTCATTGGTGTCATCACTCGTCGTTGATGGCACCGGTAGGGCGCAGATTTTGGTGAAGACTCGTTGTACAGGCCCCGTAGCTGTTTGAATTGTAGCTACACGGCTCACACCATCCTTTCCTGTAAACACTTTCATAATCCTGCCCATGCGCCATCGCAGAGGTGGTAGATTGTCCTCTTTGATGACGACAAGAGTGTTTAAAGCTATGTCCTGATTATGTGACTTCCACTTGGTTCTTATCTGAAGTTCCGAAATGTAGTCTGTAGACCAACGCTTCCAAAACTGCTGTCTCATCTGTTCCACCCTATTGAAACGTGTCAGATGATTGGTCGGCGTTTCTGTCAGGTCCTTGCAGGCTGGTGAGAGGAGTGGCCGGCCGATTAGGAAGTGTGCCGGGCTGAGTGGAAGAAGATCATGTGGGTCTGAGGACATAGGACACATTGGACGGGAGTTCAGGACGGCTTCGATCTGTGTCAACACCGTACTGAACTCCTCGTATGTTAAGTTAGCGGTACCCACAACACGACGTAGGTGGTGTTTACAGGATTTTACTCCTGCTTCCCATAATCCCCCAAAATGAGGAGCGTAAGGCGGTATAAATCTAAACTCAATGTTATCATTCGATAAATGATCAACAATTTGATGTGAATGTTCTTTGAACATCAGCTGAATCTCTTTCATAGCTCCGATAAAGTTTGTCCCATTATCAGAGAAAATTTGGGCAGGTTTACCACGGCGGGATATAAACCTTTTAAGGGCCAATATATATTCTTGAGCAGAAAGGGTACTGACTAGTTCAAGATGTATAGCTCGTGTGATAAAACAAACAAATAGGCAAATATAACCTTTTTCAAGTTTAGCCCCCCTACCTTTGCGGTTTAATACATATATGGGTCCAGCGTAGTCCACTCCACATCGGATGAAAGGGAATCCCGGCTCCAACCGTTCAGAAGGTAGATTACCCATGATTGGTGCAACGGTTTTACCTTTCATTCGTGTGCAGCGGACGCACTGATGGACAACCTTTCTGGCCAGGTGTCTGCCTCCTAACGGCCACCAACTCTCACGCATGGTAGCCAGTAACAATTGGGGACCAGCGTGAAGAAGCTGCTTATGCAAATGCTGAAACAATAACAGCGTAAAGTAATGTTTACTACTTAGTAGTGTCGGATGCTTTTTATCGTAGTCGAAATCAGGTGAGTTATTTAACCGTCCGCCTACTCTTATTATATCATTTTTATCAAGAAATATATTAAGATTCGAAATTGCACATGTAGTTTTTAATGGTAAGTTACCTTTCAATTTAATGTATTCATCAGGAAAAGATTCCCGTTGTACGAGGCGCGTCAACATCTGTGTTGACGCACACACCTCGCTTACTGATAACGGCCCTACAATACGATCCTGTCGCTGTGTGCGTGAGTTACGTATGAATCGCAGCACATAAGCACCGGTACGTCTAATACGATTGTAAGAAGAAAACCTATCAAAATTAATAGCAATATTATTATTTTGTGTTACGTCACAAACCATCACTGTAGTTTGTGATTTTAGTTCTGGTAGGTCAGCAGCGGCATAGTCACAATGAGAAGTTGCGCCTTGTTGAGACCACATCGACTCAGGATGTTGTAAGTACGGTGGACCGTTCCACCATATACTGCTGTCACTGAGTACGTCAAGACTGAGGCCACGTGAGACTAAGTCCGCTGGGTTGTTTTTAGTACCTACATGAGACCATATACTATTACTGGTAATTTCATTTATTTCAACTATTCTATTTTGAACGAATGTCTTTAATGAGGCAGGCGACATTCGAAGCCACCCAAGAACAATAGTTGAATCTGTCCAAAAGTAAGTTTCATGAAAAGTCAAACGTAATGAATCAATAATTTTTCTGTATAAACGTGCGCCAATTAAAGCTCCGCATAATTCGAGTCGCGGTATACTCACTGGTTTTAATGGCGCGACCTTACTTTTGGCACAGAGTAACTTACTAGTAACAGGTGAATTATCTGAGTAGGTACGCACATAAGCGCATGCACCATAAGCACGTTGCGACGCGTCTGTAAAGATATGTAATTCTATATATTCTGTGTGAACACCTAGTACTTGACGCGGGATACGTAATTTGTGTAAACTTTGTAGGGTATTAAGAAATGTTTCCCAAGTTAATATTATGTCATCAGGAACCGGATCGTCCCAGTTTATCTTACACAACCATAACTTTTGCATTAAAATTTTTGCTATTATTATTGCCGGTGCTAAAATACCTAAAGGGTCATACACCTGCGCTATAACAGATAACATTGTTCGCTTAGTTAAAGCTTTATTATTATGAATTACCCGTGTTGTGAAATGCAATTCATCAGTTTTATTTAACCAGCCCATTCCTAACGTTTTATTTTGACACTGGTCTCCCAATGAAAGTCTTTTAGATATGTCATGGGCGGTGATGTCTAAATTAAATATCCATTTACGTAAAGGAAGACACGCCGATTTTAAGGTATTAGTTACCTTTTCACACATCTGTAATAAACTATCTAAATCATCATTTCCTATCAACACATCATCTACGTAGAAGTCATCCCTGATCACAGCAGACACTTGTTCATCCTGACATTCACGCGCGAGTTGATTCAGACACCTCATACTCAAATAAGGTGCTGACGCCGTGCCGTACGTCACGGTATTGAGACGATATACACTCACTGGGTCCAACGGATTTTTACGCCATAGAATTAATTGTAAATCGCGTTGATCTGGCTGTATTAAAATTTGACGATACATTTTTTCCACATCGGCACATGCTACATGTTTATACTGCCTAAAGCGTAATAATATGGAAAAAATCTCGTTTTGAAGCGGTGGCCCAATAAACTGAATATCGTTCAAAGATTTGCCTGATGATGTCGCTGCGCTCGCGTCGAACACTGTGCGCAGTTTAGTCGTACTACTATTCTCATTCATAACACCATGATGCGGCAAAAAATAGTGAGGGGAACCGTATGTATCTACGCGACTCATGTGACCGAGACTTTCGTATTGATTCATAAAGTCAATATATTTTTCCTTAAATTCCGGCAAACGAGAAAACTTTCGCTCGAGAGACAACAAACGTTTTTCCGCTGAATTATAGCTTTCTCCAAGAATCACAGGCGATTCTTTTAAAGGAATACGCACAGAAAACTTGCCTTCCTGAGTACGCGTCGTCGTTTCAACGAAAATGTTCTCGCACATTTGTTCATCGGCACTAAGGGCATTTCCTACGTTAGGAATCTCTTCGAGTTCCCAGAATCGTTTTAGTTGTGCATCTAGTATTTGCGAATAATTACATTGAACCTGATTAATGCGCAGGCCATTATTATTATTGTACAAAGGTCCAGACATTATCCACCCTAGATTTGTATTTTGTAAGTAAGGTCCGTTTTTTAATTTAATTTTACCATCACATAATAGATCCCAAAACTTATCCGCACCGATCAATATATCAATATCCGATGGCGAATGAAAGCTCGGGTCAGCAAGTTGGATATTGTCTGGAATAATAATATTATTTACGTTTATATTAGAAGCCGGTAACTTATTCGTGATACACGGCAACACTAAACATTCAATGTTAGTGTGATAATGCTTAACTTTTGAACATAATTTTATTTTACATGTGTGGGTAGACTTTGATATCGAATGACCCACACCGGTAACTTGACAAGTGGACTGTAATAAAGGTATATTTAATAAATCGCATAAATTCTTTGTTATAAAACACTGTTGACTACCATTATCTAGGAGTACGCGTACAGTGTGATACTCGTTTTTACTATCTGCAATATCCACTAATGCTGTGGATAGCAGAACCGTGGGTAACACGGAATATGTTTCTTTATTAAGTGAGTTAGAACTATCACTTGAAGTATGTAACGAGGTTGAGACATTGGAGACGTTATTGGTGATCGGTTGCGACTGTGAACTCGCCCCGTCAACATTTAATGCGCCGTCTTTGTCTACACTATCGACATGAATCAAGCTGTTATGTTTCTCACGATGACACAGCCTACACGGACCGAATTTACAATCCTTGACCGCGTGGCCTGTGCGTAAACAATTTTTACAAATATTACTTGTGTTAACAAAGTTAATCCTGTCTTGAACAGGTAAATTTATAAACCTAGAACACGTATAAAGTGAATGGTTACTTTTACACATTTCACATACGCGCGGACCGCGCTTGCCAGTTTTCGTATTATTATTACTATTATCACCAGCGTTCGTAGCGAAATAACTATGAGTTGGTTGTTTCTTATTATGCGTGTGTTCATTACCTTTGCTGTCGGGTGAATGTTTGCTATGGTTCATCTTAATCATTTCTAACATATCCGCCCTGTCCTTAAGAAACTTAAGCAAATCGTCTAACTTCAAGAATGGCTTCGTATCAGCATGATAAAGTGTACCTTTATACTGCTCCCATTCACGTTCGGTACTTGGATCTAGTTTAGAAACGACCAAATATATTATCAACGTATCCCACGTATGCGTTTGTTCCCCTAGCGAGGTTAGTGCACGTAAGTTTCTCAGTACAGTGTCTATTAGTTTCCTAATTTGTGAAGCCGATTCCTTATTTATGGAAGGTATCGTATAGAGGGATTTAACGTGGTTGTGTTGCAATAATCGTGGATTACTAAACCGATTTTGTAGCAGCTCCCACGCGTGAGTGTAATTGGTGGCCGTGAATTCCAATGCACTGATTACCTGCGACGCACTATTCGTTAATGACGATCGCAGGTAATGGAATTTCTGTATACTGTCTAAATCCTCACGATCATGGATCATACTACAGTAGGAATTCTTAAACTCCAACCAGTGATCGTACGAGCCGTCAAAGGTAGGTATTTTAATGTCTGGTAACTTTACACTTATTTTATTTTTATTGATTAAACTATTACTATTTTCAGGTACCCCTTGATGCAGCAAGAGTTTGGCGGAAGCTACAGCCCTATAATACTGATCTTCAAAACGCTCTCTCTCTTCCAGTCGTTTTGGAAGATCGAGCTCGTCCGTACCTTCCTCAATTTTATCTTGTAACTCACTATAGTTTTCTAACAAACTCGAACTGTTTTCAACCCGTAACTTTAACTCTAGTAATTGTTGATCATTTAACGGACAAGTAACTTTTTTAATATAATTTTCCAATATAGTTAACCGACCTTTAATCCCTGCTCTTTTCTTTATAAAATCCGACATCTTAGGCTCACTCATTTTAGGGAAAAATAAGAACAAGAGTACTCACTGCAAACCTTCTGTATTGCACGGATGCCACCAGTGTGCCACGTGCCGCGGCCCGCGAGTTTACGGCTTACGGCTGTCGGCCTTCCACTTACCGGCTAGGTACCGCCACTCAACAACTGGAATTACAGCACGAAATTAACACAAACCGATTAATAGGATGGGGAATTGGGTAGGATGTTCAGACCTGCTACTCCTCTATTCCTCGTGATCAATAAGTTTTCAACGCCGAGTGAATCTTCTTCATGAACTCGTATATTTATGCGACGAATGTTTGAAGATTCTTGAATCCACTACAGACAGAACTGGAACTATTCTTGATTTGGCTCGGATGGACCAATATGTTAGGGCGCCTTGCTAAGCCCTGCGACTTCCATGAAGCACGAACTAAGATGGCTGTTAGGCGTCCCCAATTTTTGGTTTTGTTGAAGCTCGTATGTTTATGCGACGAGTGTGTGTGTGGTGGAGGAAAATAAATAACGGCTAAAAAGACTGCAATTATAAGTAGACTGTATTTAACTTTTACAAATCTTGAGAAAATAATAAGTAATTAATAGCTAAGTTCACCGTTCCGTCCACCATGACGGTTCAAAAAGTTGTTCTGCACGCACTTCACTTTACTACGCTAATTTGCCAGCGGTACCGTTCGCCGAGGAGAGCGCCACCATCAGCGCTGCATTCCGGCCGTTCAAACTATCACGCCGCTTCGCTAGACGGCGTTAGCAGATCGGTAAACAGTATTTGATATTATTTTTGATGTTAAAATAATTTTGAATTTAACTAATCAAAACATATTTAGAGGCATATTTCAATAAAATTGGAATAAAGAAATTTTATTGCGAAAAATTGAAACAAATTTCGTGAGTTAAATCAAATTATTTTGATTTACGACAGCAGTTTTGCTTCAAAACAAATTTTGATTCAAAACCTTTGCAACATATATTTACTATAGTTTGTATTGTGGAAGCAAGTATCCTGTGCAGTTAGTGCAACTTGAATACTTTATGTGTGACCTAATGGTACCGGGATACGGAGCACGGTGTGTCAAATATAATGCATAGAACAGAACTAAAAATTCTGATGTAGATACTAAATACTTGCACATTCCAATAAAAGTTTATTGGAATGTACAAGTATTTTATTGTAACTTACAAAGAAAATATCTAGAAACACAATACAGTAGTAAATTGAATCCAACTAACAAACACAAAGACCTAACGATTGCAACATGATAACTCGTAGCAGCGTAGCTGTGCTACGAGTTACGGCGTAGCAGCGTAGCGGCGTAGCCTCCTAGACTCGTAGCAAGATCTTTGAAACTAAAGAAATATTCCGAATAATACTGCAAGAGACTTGCTTCGTTCGAATAAAACCATGTAACTATTTAGACTGGAAGCTATTGCGGATAACATGACAGAATAAGATTTTTTTATTCTAATTATGTAGTACAAGTTCGAGAATTTTGTGGTAATCTAAATTTTAGGAGTGATCGTATCTCCTCGTATTCTATGTTCCTGGTCGATGGGCCGTCGCGATCGGTAATACATGTTGAGTGCTCTCAGCGTTGCGGTACGACGGACATACGAGCTTAATCTGAGCCTTGTGTCACTTCCGATTGCCACTCCTACTTTTATCTATAATGTTTGATTCAAGACGATGCAATTCTAGTTCAATTGCTGCTCTGGTACTATACTAAGCATCAAAAAATCCTTTTATCAAATAAAAGATACTTAAAATAGATTACTCATTTAATTCCGTAAAGATTACTACAAACCTACTTTTCTATAGGTTCCAGGGCACCTTATAAAGCCTCAATAATAAGTCTAGTCGACACGACACCATTGTAAATGTTTTCTTATTGTTCCAGTTATATATGTTTCCAGTTCAGGTTCAACCTTATTCTTAGCTTAAACTTACTATTACAAACACTTGGCAATATTAATTGTAATAATAATCCCCTGGACCTAAGGAGGCACTTGTGGGATTTGGGTAAGTTAGCCATTGTAATAATGTTATAAGTTATCGACAAATGTTCATGCCTGTTACGGGTGCAAAGTTAACTGAATTATGAAGTTTAGTAGTGTATACAGGTTGTTTGGTAAAGTTATGGCAATCTTTGAAGGGTAGGTACGGGGGCTAGGTCAATTTTTTTTTTGTTTCTGTTTGATTATTATTAGACTTATGTTTAAGCTATGGCTGTTGTATTTTTAAAGTTTTTCAATTTTTATTTTTAAGTCAAATGACATAATTGACATTGTTTATTTTTTTAATTTAATTTTGTCTTGTAATATGTAAGTATTTATTGTAATATATACCTTTGACTATCTACCCCCGCTTCCTATGTAAATGCGATCGCCGCGCGAAATCGCGATCGTTTGAACTTCTTTTTCGGTGAACCTGAACGCGTGGTCGCGCCGACAGAGGGCGCTTTCCGGTTTCCCCAACGTGAAAAGTGACATATGCAGGCGACCGATCGCTTTTTGGCGCGATAATCGCTTTTAAATAGGACGTGGCTTAAGTCTGTCAAAGTTCCAAAATCAATTGATAGGTATATAATCAATAGGTCTTAGATGGAACACAAATTATGTGAAATAGTCATTATTTCTAACACCCTTTTTTTTTTTTTTTTTTGGTTGGGAAATCTATCACATGACTTCTTCCGCTCTGGGCGGAGCGGGAGGGCGTGTCAGACTCTTACTGACTTAAACCCACCCGTGTTCCTACTGTTGCCTGTGCAATGCCAGGGGACCACGGTATCCCTTTCGGACTTTCCCGCAACCCCGGCAGTTTCCCGCAACCCCTACGTAGGTAACGATAACGTTCTATGTACTTTATTGCGTAATTCATATTTATGTAGATGGCCGTAACACCTACGTGTGACCGTTACCCTGTATACATATTGTATGTGCATAACATATGTTTTATTTAATATTCATATTTATACAGCTCCCCGAGAGGCCGTATACCTCACCTGAATAAATAAATTAATGACGAACAGACTACAACAGATTACAAGCTTGTGTAGTAGGATTACGTGTTAAGGGAGCAGTTTTATAACTTAGACTATAAGTCTGACACATTTTCCTACTAATACTAATCTTGTCTTTTACGATTACCGCTTGCTTGATAGACACATATTTAAGTCACATTAATTTCGTAAATGAAGTATTTGCTAGTTATCCGCGGCGCATGCAATCAACAGTTACAGTGCTTAAATAACGCGATGGCCTGTGTATTTCTTGATTACTATAATATTCTGCAACAAGAAACTTAAGACCCCTAAGCTTCCCTCAGCGTTACCTAACATTCGACCAGGGACATCGCAGCACTCGCAGCATCGCAGTGACGTCACCCGGCTCAAAAGACCAGACGACGACGACTTTTTCTTACACGGTTATCGGACGCGCTACCCACGCACCGAGTACTTATGTACACATTCATAATAAATGTAGGAGATTTAAGAGGTTTACTTTTTCGCTTTATTGAGATGAAGCTCTCTTGTATACTGAGAAATGTAAGTAATGAAATTTAACAGGCTTAATTTATTTTGAATTAGACATGATGACGAAGTGTGATTTAAAAAATGAAAATTTTATTTTAAGGTCAAAGGCGGTTTTTGTAGTATTAATTTTCGTACGCCACTCCGAGAGGTAGACAAGTTTTATAGAAATCTAGATAGGCACAGAATACCACTTCCATATTTACAAAAATACCCGTAGTGGTAAATGACATTTCGTGAGACCGATAACATTTTAAAACTTTGTCCGACATTGCGAAGACGCCAAATACTAATGTACTGTTGACAAGTTTAGTCGCGAAAATGTAGTTCACTGGAATTCTCTTCACTGAAATTCTTTGAATTAACTTTCTGGGCTTGTAAGGTTAATATTTGTGATGTGGAAACGTAGCTAAATAATTAACTACGGCGAAGAGAACGTCGGCGAAGAAAGTTTGTGCTACGTGTGGAAGTTTATTTGTGCTAACATTGTTTAAGATATTGTTGAGTGAGTGCCTACTTACGAGTATGTATCACACTGTGGATACCTAAGGAGATAAGCACCGACATATTTTATAACAAATAAGTATTTTTAAAGGGGAAATTTGACGGGATCTAACAATAAACAAGAATTATAAGAATAATTAGCAAGCAAGAATTATATTGAATTTAAATGGCAACCCTGGAAAAATGTATGAAAATAATTCATTAGATTATTTATGTTTTAGCCAGTTTTGTCCCACTACTTTGCTAAGGCCTACCTTTCGTCATATTTTTTATTCGTTTATTTGGTCCATATTTTTAAAATAGTAAATCCATATTACACGTCTTTGTAACACTGCCCTCAGTCAGTATTCAGTAAGGTCTCCTCGTCTGAGTACGTCGTGTGTACAATTAAGGAGCTAATTACAGGTCAAAGGTGCGGCGGCCATGTTTTATTCACGCGGCGGATCTCTTTGTAAGAACTGTTTGCGCAGCCTTTGATGACAGACCCGCCTGATCATCTATTTGCATGTGGTTATGATATTGTGGTTAGATTGTTGAAGCAGAATTTGTGAGATAGATTAATTGGAACTGATCTGGGGAATGGTAAGATAGATTTCAAATGACAGTCTGTGGTACCCATAGTCGTGAGACAAGAGTCATTGTAGAAAAATATCAGATTCATTTTCCACGATCCCAGTGCATATCTGCTTATTCTTTTGCTTGCTATCTTTGAACATCTGTTTATTGTGCTAGCCATCGCAGAAAAACAAACAAACCCATAAAATATGAAGTTAATCAACTGCATATCTTCGTAGAATTGATTACGAATTGACCTTTTCAATACTTCTAGCTCTTGACCCACATGAGTTAATCCATTACTCCCACAGATGTCGCTGGTGGTTCGAAAGTTCCAGTCAAGTGTGAGTTGGTAAGCAGTTGACGCTAGTGTTCAACTCGGGGCCCGGACTGCGACACTTCATTAAAACTTGGGCGCGCGCTCAAAAATATCTCGCCCGGAGATATTGCCCCAATTCCGACCAGTGCTGATGAATTGCGCGTTCTTAAATATGGAAGAATAATGTTGTAATTTGATGGGAGGAGCGTGGAAGTGTGATTATTTAGTGTTTTTTTTTTTAATGTAACTATAAACCTAGAAAAGCGACGGTATGTTGTGCAATGGGGTGTTGTTGAAAAGGTAATTACTTGATACGAAGGATTTTGTTACCTACTTTCTTAAACGATAGTTGCACAAGTAAATGTGGACTTATCTTTTCAACTCTTAGATTTTCGATTCTCCGATTAGAACCGATGGAAAACGATTGGCGAAATAGAAATGCCAAACCTTCACACTCTCTCACGAAAACCGAGCATTACCTGGGCTCTATAGTCTAGCATTACCTGGGCTCTATAGTCTAGCATTATTGCAAACAATCGCGATCTTTTTAAACCAGACTTGGATAAAATCGCGTTGAGAAGCAGGTACATTATAGATTCAAAGCTTCAAAACCTTTTTTTACATTTTTTGCCATATGTTTGGCTCGATTTGGATTCTGTTTATTATTTCTAAAGGCTATGTTAAGCTTTAGTTAGGTCACAAACCCTACTCAAAACAAAAAACAAAAAAACACGAAATCTATTAAAGATTTTAAAGTTAATTTTCGATATTTTTTCATGAATATTCAGAAAAATACGAGCGATCACATGCCCATGGGCAACATTGTATATGGCGGGTTTCAAAACAATATCGAGGAATAACAATACAGAGGACCGTTACCATTCAATGTTTCAAAGGGTTGTGAAAGAATAATAAGTAGTACCTAGTAAAGTTTGTCGAAAGGGGCAGGGCGGTTTGCTTTAAAAACGGTGAAGGAACATCGTGAGGAAACCGGCATGCCTGAGAGTGTTTCTCGACGGCATGTGAAGCCAAATCAGAGGCCCATGGGCTGCTTTAAAACTCTGACACCAGGTTAGTCACTAGCCACATGTAAAGAAGAAAGGGCGGAGAGGTCGCGCGGTGACTCGATGCAATATTCAAACTATCCTCTAGTCGTCCTATCTAATAATCACAGAGAAATTTGTCGGGAATTGAGAGTAGAATAAAACGTAGAATTATGCAGATTTATTCCAATAAAGATATTTTTCTTCCCTTACATAAAATGTGGGTCATTAGGAGTAATAAATCAACCGTCGATTCCTTTGGGAAATATTTTTACTTAAAAGTTTAGACTTGATTGTACTACGCAGGTTCGTTTCAAGGTCTCATTATTTTTAGTTCATTTCTTATTATGCTTTGTCACTTTGTATCTTAAAAGGTCACGGTGTCCTGAAACAAGGTGACATAGCTATGCTATTTGTAAACCCAACCCTTGAAAGTACAATATTGATACCAGTTAAATAAAACCGTTGTAAAAACTTATTCCTACTGATATAAACTACAAACAATTTGTAATACTGTCTAGTTATGTGCGTATTACAATCCAATATATCCGTACACACGAACACGTGTATCCAAAAATTTCCTACAGCCTTTATGCGACGTGTGATTCAATGTCGCGTGGCTCTACACATCTCGGGAACTGTACACATTAGGTTATATTTGCCTGGCCATGAATTGTTGTTTGTACTGATAACATTATAGAACAGATACACTTATAAATAGAAAATACACTGCATATAAAAAAAAAAACAATACACCTGAAACTTTCTAATTCAAAACCCCAGTGAAAGTATATCTTACTTTGCACTTGATAGCAAAGCTGACTTATTATCATCTCCAAAACTTCGAAATAAGTTATTATTATGGAGCTTTATTTTTTGCTGATATTACAAATAACCATAAAATATTGCAGATAATATTTATCTCAAATGCATTATTTTGTTTACGATAATGTTTTATATCCCTCGATCAGCATAATTTGACATATCTGAAAGCGATTCAATTATCAAAAGAAATATAACGCCTATTTAGATTCAAAGTAAACTAAAAGATTTCTATTTGATAGGATATTAATTCAATGATAATAAAAATCGTTACAAATTAAATCTAATAGCGTCTTCGTGTTAAATTAATTTGATTAGGATTATAGATTCTGTTTACTTGTTTTTTTTTATGGAAATAAAAATGTTAAAGAAACAAGCCTCTAAATATTTAACTATGCAAATGTAAGTTTATTCGTATCTTTTTAAATATTAATATTCGTTTCTTAAAGTTTTACTAACACTATTATAGAAAAAATAAAAGTACTTCTTGAACATCATGCTATCATGTATATGTCGTGGCCAGATCTTAGAATTGACCATTTCATGAAATGACCAGTTAACTTTGGCCAGTTTTCATTTCCATATCGTTTAAACGTCAACGTTTAATGATATGTCAGTTGAGGTTTGGCCATATAATTAATGAAGGGTATCCATGGTGTAAGGTGTAGAAAAAATAGCCAAGTAACTGCGACCAACTTGGAAGTAGCGCTCGCTCGGCTCGCGCGCGGTTGGTCCCCGTTCTAACCTAACCTTACCCACAGTCGGGGTGCCACATAAGCGCCGTAAATTTTGAACTTATTTAAACTAATTTTAAGTGCTATGTTGTATTTCACACAGCGTGCAGCGGCAGCGGCCGGCGAGCGCTACTTCCAAGTGGATCTGATATTTGGAAACCCAATAAAAGTCCATGGACTTTTTTGCATGCTCACCCTACTTCGATTGATTTGTTATACGAGTATGCCGCCGCCATGATGCACAACAAGAACAAAGCGACATCAACGCTTCTACCGGTGGATAATCTAACTATTTTACGATATGATCACTAATGTTTGGCCACATCATGAAGTAGTCGTGCGTTGAACTGTTCATATCGTTAAACGTTGAGTATTCAATGATCTGGCCAGGCCACTTCATGATGTGACCAGTGGTCAATGTTCATTTCATGAAATGTTCAATTTTAAGATCTGGCCACGAGATATACATTCGACGTTACGAGTACATACAACCAGTTAGTTGCGTTACGTATTAAATTAATAACAGGTTTGAAGATATTTTAGACTTCTTAAAAGCATATTTTCACATTATATTAGGAGATTACTCACAGTAAAAAGCTGGTGTCAGAAAATATTTAAATCACAAATGATCAGACCCCGTTCTTCAAATAAATAATGGATGTCTAGGCAGATAAACGAAATATGATTTGCGCCGTTTTGATATAATACGAGTACTTGCGACACATCTCATTTAGTTATTTCTACGATACTTAGCTTATTTATTTCTTTTGTAAAAAGCTAATAAAATATTATGAAGGAATAATAAAATATTAAGGATTTAAAATATTAATTTGTTCCTTTTTAACAGTCAACTCAGTCTATCGCGTCTATAATTGTTTGTCTTATTTGTGCTTATATTTATATGTAATTAGGTGTATTTATTATATTTATTTAGGCCTATGTTCAGCAGTGGACGTCCTATGGCTGAATGATGATGATGATGATGATTATATTTGTTGTGTTTAATAGGTACATGTAAATCTTTATATTTAAATAATTATTTATTCCTCAATTCTCGCTATTGCACCGACCACTGTTTGTCTATGCATCACCCAAAGGTTGACTGGTAGAAAATGCCTGTGGTATTAAGTCCGCCTCTGTACATTTATGTGCTTGAAGTGTTAAATAAATATCACATAACATCGCTTGTAGCAAGCCATTCCCGAGTGAATTAGGTGTTCCAGGAACAATATGTATTTTTATGTAAAATCGCCAAATATGCTCCAATTTGTATGAGGTTAATTAAAATATACTGGGCTAAAAACCTATTCCTTATCTTTTATTAGACAGTTTGAGATAAAAAACGTCAACATGATAAAGCAGGCACTCGAAACAAACGATAGTAAAACAAAATGCACCAACAGCGACTATCTTCTCAGTACTCCCACGTATACGTCCAGGCTGTATATTGAACATGTCAGACAGGAGTGATATAAGTAACGTTCTTTGCAGCACGTCACGTCGCCGTGACGCCGTCGTCACGTCACACACATCCTCATTATAAGTGACAGCCAATACCATCGACACTGCTAGCTTACGACATCGATTTATTGCAAAACTCCAGTCGGTATCAAAATTATAACAATTTCAGGCTATAACTGATGATTTTCAAACAGTTAAAAACCGGCCAAGTTCGTGTCAGACCACGCACAATGAAGGGTTCCGTAGTTAGGATGAATTTATCCCAAGAACAAACTTAACATTGTAGTTGACAAACATGTTCTCCCATGCGGAATGTATGGGAGAACATGTTTTTCAAACTGCAAATTTAAGTTGGTCGATTATTACTAGTTAATCTGTAAAGCCTACTTAGCTGTGACAGTTTTCCTTTAAACTTCGTTATATACCTAGTCTTGCCATAAATATTGTCACGAAGATTTTATTTTTTTCAATTGCAATTAATATTGATTACTTTTACAGTGTGTTAGTTTAATACATAAATATAAAACAATTTAAAATGTAAAAAGCTTATTCGAAGTGGTCTCCATTGGCTGCAATACAGTCCTTTAAACGTTGAGGCCAGTTATCAATAGAAGCACGCACTCTTTCCATGGGAAAATTCTTCACTGCCAATCGTATGGATTGTTTTAGGTTCCAAATTATCATGGCGTTTAGAGCAAGCCGTACTCTCTAAAACTGACCATAAATCATAATCCAGCGGATTAAGATCGGGACTAGACGACGGCCAGTCTTCAGCTCTGAAGAAGTCCGAAACGATCACTTCCAACCAAGACTGCGTGGACCGAGCTTTATGACCCGGCGCCGAGTATTGTTGGAAGGACCATACTTGGTTATTGAATATGTTATTGTTAAGGGGCTTAACTACCTTCTCAAGAATGGTTTCTTGATACACTTGTGCCGATGTTTTGATACCTTTTTCACAAAAATATGGCTCTGTCACTCCTTCATAGTTAACACCCCACCAAACCATCACTGAAGTCGGATAATAATAATAATAATAATTAATAATTGCTTTATTTTCAGGCGACTAAGGCCCATAGACAAAACACACAAAATAATGCCCACGTTGCACTCTGTCGACTAATTAGGAAGCTTCCTTAGAGCTTTGAGCATAAATACGGTCATTTTGTTTGTTAAAATGTTGCTCAATTGTAAAGATTTTCTCTTCCGTAAACAAAATTTTTCAGTGACCTCCCTTTGCGTACCGCTTCAGTTAAAAAATGACCAGTGCGTCTCTTATAGGCTGCAAGTCCTAAGTCATCTTTTAAAATACGCGACATGGTTCTCGGTGCTAGCTTCATCTCCCGAGATAAAATCTTTTGCTTTCGGACAGGATTTCTTCGAATTCTTTCCCTTACTGCTTTCATTGTACCTATTAATAGCCCGGTACACAAACATTTGACTAATACCAAGCGTATGGAGAGTTTTAAAAATTGCATTTGGCTCCATACCAACTTTGTGTAATGCAATCACAGCGATTCGGTTCTCTTTATCACCCCACTCCATTTTATTATCGCAAAATATTGTACAATGTATTGGCGCCAAAATTAGAAAACTCAATGAACAATCGTATAAAAATGACAGATTCCAAATTAAAATGTTCCAAATTTATATCTTTCTTATTTTTAATTGTAACAGTATTTATGGCCAGACTAAGTATAGGTACGACTGTCGGGACATTTGAATTTCTACGTTGAAGACAAGGAAGTTTGGCAATAATTCCTTCTGCACATGTGGCTTCCCTGGTAGCTCATTAACGGCAAATTGTGTAAGAGTCTATTAACTGCTCCCAAATTACCATGTTTATATATATATATTACATTTTTATTTTTACATTCTTCCTTGACAAAATCACGCTATTATTTGACATTATATACCTACAATTTAACTTCAACTCTTTATTAGTGGCTTTTGTGAACATGATAATTATTCAGAATTGTCACAGCTGTAATAGCAATCACGTCATTTTGTTTATAATACGTTTTTATTTTTAATAATTTATTCATCTTTATATAGATTCTTTTCTATTTTATGAATGTGAGAACGCTGTAGGCTTAGTAGACTGTATATTTGCTGACCATAATTATTTACCTGGTACTTGTTGAAAGACCTACACTGGTGCCGATTCTCTTGTCACAAATGCGTCTAAACTAGACTAAAAATTACCAAAATTTAGTTTACTCCTGTCAAACGATGATTTCCCATTCTGAAATAGACTAAAGTGGCACAACTTAACTATATTTTAGTTTGACAGCACTAAGATTGTACTGAGATTTTAATTTAGTGAAAATTTCAATTTTGCTATTCTGAATTTGACGTTTTTCACCTAAAATTTTAATTGTCTAACTAATTCTGACCATTTTTAATCGCCACTGAAAATGGTGTGGACTATTATTAGTTGTCATGAACTAAAATTCACACGAACATCTCGACTTCGGGTGCAAAAACAGTACTGTACTGGTATTTTTTCATTTCTTTTGCTTATATCTCGAAAATGGTGTGTCCTATCGCAAAATATCGCTTTATGAAACCCTAAAGGTGAAAAAAATATTACCTACGTGTTGAGTATTAGGGGTATATCCCTAATACTCAACACGTAGGTAATATTTTTTTTATTTTCCATACAAAAAGGGAAAAATTCCATATAACGAGAAAATTCCACGTCGACGCTGCCCCCACTGCGCGCCTCCGGCTCTAAAATTCACGGGGTAGGGCAAACAAGTATGTACCACGTGGAGTCGCAGTTTTCAAATTCGATTTAGTTGTGTCAAAATAGTTTTTAAATTTAGTGACTTTTTACTACAGAATAGCTTTAAGATTCTCATAGCCAAAAGTAAGGAATTTTAGTGATAGTTTAGTTAGTTTAATTCGGTGTACAAGAGAATCGGCACCACTGTCCTCCCATACCTAATAACACTGTTAATTGTAAATATTGTAAAAACCAATTATTTTTAAAAGAGTAACCGTGGAGTTTCTTGCCGGCTCTTCTCCATAGCACCTAGCTTCTGACGTTTCATAAGTGCCCATGTAGGTTTATGTGAAATATAATATTTTGAATTGAATTGAACTAACTACAACGGTTTAGTTGGTAGAGAGGGGGGACACTTGACTCTAACGAAAATTGGTACTTTAAAGCTTGACAAGTCACGAACGGTTTACTAAATAAAAAAACGGTCTTCCCAAACCCCTAATATTTTTGAAAGACCTATCTAACGACATCCCACAATATGGGAAGGACGAAAAAAAAAAATTATCATCCCTACTTTACATGTAGAGGAGGTACCCTAAATAATAGTTTTTTCAAAATTTTATATTACCACTTTTTCGGCGTCAGTAACATGTATACATTTATGCCAAATTACAACTTTCTAGTACCAATAGTTTTTGAGCTAAACCGCGGACAGACAGACGGACATGGCGAAACTATAAGGGTTCCTTGTTGACTACGGAACCCTAAAAACCTAGTTGCACCATCAAGATAAAATTAGTTTAGTCGATCCTTTGAGCGAGCAATTCATGTCAGTGCTACGTGGCTACATGCTACGAGCGTATACTGCTACGGCGTAGCGCGTAGCCACCGTAGACGGGTTACGAAATGATGTTAGATCTCTTTTAGAATACATAATGCCTTCGGTATTGAGTTTGAAAACTACATTTCTATATAAAGAAGAATGCCCGTTTTGGAAATGAAATTAATCTTAAAATTCTGCTCGTTGAATTCTATATTAATTATGCTTATCACAATGTTAAAAGAAATGCAGGTTATTCTATATGCTTATTATACGTCAAGGGTAAACGTTTTACCATGTTTTGAAGGCATCTCAACCCCCTTTTTTACGATATTCCATTTTACACACTGCTACTTGACTATAATCAACTCTGTTTTTGAGTTTTATACATTTTTTACGTTTAATTTAATCAGCAAGTATTTTTTATTAGTCTTCGTATAATACAGATTAATTAAAAATAAAATAATAATTAAATAAATTAACCATGCAGTATGTAATTAAGTTTGCACGACTGAAACGGATTTGTTAGACATTTGACAGTTCTGCGGTTGGCAATCATCGAGAGACTAAGCAGTGACGTAAGGGTAGTTGGTTTCAAGGAATTCACAAAGTAAAAAAGACATTTTAGACCATAGCTAGGTACTCGTAAGTATTCCTATTTTAGACTAAACTAATAATTAATAATTTGTCGAGCGTTAATAATTAGTTCACATTTATTTCTGTATATTTGGTAACGGCAAATCCTAACCTAAAAAGTAACATTAATATTTTTTGGACTTACGTATCGTTTAAATCGTAAAAATGACTATATGACATTGTTTTCTAAACTTACAGGTAGTCTTTCTACAATACCATAAACTTTCATTATCAGGTTTTTAAATGTATGGGAAGTGGGCTTTGTTCTTTTGATCACGGATCCGAAATTCATTTTGATGTTACAGTTTGAAACATAGTTTAATATTTCAATGAGTTTCACTTCTGACTTTGATTGTTTGTTTCAGAGAACAATAATTTGTTTGTAACAGTATTAACAGAAAGGGCAGACGATATCTGACTTTCGCTTCAGTTACAGGCTGATGCTTACGCCAATCAACGTGACAACCATTCATTTAAATTGGTTCTAAGATTTGATGTCTATTGTGAGCCTGACAATTGTGATGTGATGACATATCCACACAAACACACAATGCCCTTTACCGATACGATCTGGCATTAATCAGATTATGCCAAACGGTTTTATATGCAGACGAAGCTGTCTGAAAGGGATCCGTTCAGTGGAGATATCTATCTGGCTCATTATAGGCGTCTTTGTGCGAAACACGAGCTGCCGAGGATATTAAGAATCCTTATGATATGGAGATTCAGGAGATAGGAGAAGCCTTGATGGTTTATGTATTGAGCTCAGAGCTGGATACCTGGTTGGAACAGAACCGGTCGTTAGCAAATATGATAGTACAAGCACTATGTAGCACAAGACAGATAATAGGTACAGGTACAAGTTCTGTTGCTATGTACGATGTAACTTCGCTAAACAAGAAACAGCTTCCAGTTGCCTCGTGTAACAGTAGAGGTGACTATTCTTCACGTAACTAGCAGACAGGACTATTGATTCGTTGAGGCCTTCAACCGGGACGCCTACTTCTCCGAATACACAAAACAATCTAGGCACAAATTATTTAATAAGAAACTATTTGTTTAAGGTATGTCGACCTACAAACGAGATGTATATGTTCGTCCATTTGTGGGCTAACATTATAGCCAGCTTTATGTCCTCTAAGTGTGTAAACTTTTAACTTACTGGGTCAACACCGCTTTTGATTTATTTCACTCCCTGCCCCAGAGCTGTTTGTTGGCTGTTTGCACGATTGTGCTGCCTGTTATCATAAACTACAGTATGGGTAGTTATTTGATGTTTGAATGTAGTTTTCTGTGGTTTCTGTTAAAGAAGACCGCGTGCCGTATGAGTGTCGTATAAAGTGACAGTATGTGAGTGAGGAAAGAAAATGCACTAAACAATCGGTCCACCAAAATGTGGTGATTATCACGTTCCCGCAAAGCGGTATAAATAGGTAGGACTAGTAATGTTGCAAGAAGTGTGGTCACTGATTAAGTAATAGTCACTCTTACGTGTGTGCGGTGCGTAGGAGTATGTCGTAGCCGTCCATCCATGAAGAAAGTGAAATGTAACATCCGACACTATTCGTGTTTGTTTGTTCAACTGAGTAATTCCTTGATGAATGAACGACGGAAAAGATTGGATTCTTGCTAGTTCCGTCCGAGTTGACCACGTGAATGTTGGGTTCCGCATCTATAGGTACTTGTATATAGTCTAAAAATCCTATCATACGTACTAAAATATGTATTCGAAAAAGAAAACTAGATTTCAGATGGAGAATTATTATTATAGTCAAGAGAGCCCTTTTAACAGATCGAATAAGGTGTTAAAATTCTACGCGAATAGTACAGCAATATCTTACACTAATCCGGTAAATTAATTGTATTTATCGGTTTGTTATTCACGGCCGCGTCTCGTTTCCAATCGAGTTGCTGCAAATAAAATACTCTTAATATTGTAAGTAGATTTCCATATTTTCCGATAGTGCTTAAGTAATAAGTGGAATCGGGGAACAGTGAAAGCTTTGATTTAAATTGATTTTGCTTGTTTTAAATCGAATAATTGTCAATAAAATCTAAAAAGGCCAACCTAATGAGGCTAATGTAATTTTAAACGACGCAATGGCAATTCCGGCAGCATTGGACTCTTTTTTGCTAAGGTTTAGCTTTTAGAATTCCCTAATTTTATCATCACACTTTGTCCAAGTACGTTGAGGTCAAACGCAACATACTAACAAAATAAACAATGACCGGAGCTTATAATTCCGTGCAATTCGTCGCTAATCCACGTTTCGCAGCATGTAACTTTGCATAGAGCATATGGCAATACATTTCTGTATATCAATTTGAACCACACCGCACGGTTGGGTTTTTGAAATCATTCGTGCGATCTTTATCGCTTGTGTAACTTTAATACAATCTTTTTGATCAACACATCAGTTATGAGAGTTCAACAAAGAGTTTAACAAAAAGGAAACGTACATACTTTAGTGGGTTTATCGGACTATAATATTAATGAAGTTAAAAGTATAACAGAGCCATAGCGAGTGAGCATACAAGTTCAGTGCTCGCATCAACTGCAGTGAGTGGCGCCACAGACGCTGCTAGAGAAACACATGGCGCGGAGGATTAATCTTAAGTAACATTTAATGTACCGGATCATAGTAACGTGGAGGTTATTGTGTTCTATATTAGGTACAAGTGTGGGATGTCTGAAATGCAACTTTGTGAGCGCAGGACTAATGAAGGGAAATTGTATATTTAAACATGTTGAAGTCTAAAGAGGATACAGTTAAATACCTAAGTTATGTTAATAACCCACACGTAATTGAATATTTCAACGGTTTAAATGGGGGCAAATAAATTGTTATAAATCTCACTTTCATTATTTCAATAATGAAATGTGCGAATGGGTGAAATATTACGTTTAACTTCGACTAGAAATAATTCATTTATAAAGTTAAAAGAAATTTCATAAAAGTTGGAAAAGGCTCTTTGCATGCTCAGCAACGAATACAAAGACACAACTGTGTGTTCACTCCAGTCTCCCCATTACGTTACTTCTAGAAATTGCCTTCCCTTTCCTTCTCGTAATAGTCACCTGCAGGATCTATTAGAGATAATCCAACAACTTGACAATTTGCTGCACAAATATTCTTCTACTCAAAAGTTGTTCGAGTTATTTCGTACTATTATGTCATTGGAGTTTCAGCTTCATGAATTTATAATTTGACATTTGTAAACGGTTCATGCATCACGCAATAACATGATAATGTCAGGAAAAGAAGACCTTCACTTTATTTCCTTTATGATTTGTGAAATGGAATGCATATTGAATACACACCCTTTTACTATAGAACATTATGTTCTTCTCTCATTCTAAAAATAAACCAACAATATTGCAGCACGTACCTACGCCACATCTTTAGTTTCAAGTTACTTGAAGGCAAAACCTACAATAATTGCTTATAGTTTCACTTGCGAATAGCTATTCTGAACATCTGGCCGGTGCTTGGTTGCTGGTAAACTGCCAAACTTAAAAACTTCAACACATTTCCGAGTTACAAGTTTATATTTATAACTAAAAGGAAGGTAAAACTGGTGATGTTACTTGCCTGGTCATAAGCTAATTAGGAATAAAGGATCATATGAGGAATAATTTACTAAATTCTATCCAAATTCGGGACACATACGAGTGAAAGGTTTATTTTTACCACAGATTATGCGGCATATCGCACTATTGTTGTTAATTCATGCCAAAGGGAACAGATCGTATCATTTCTCTTGATTCTAAAGAAAAGTACAGGCAATGAAATCTTAAAGAATTTAGCAATTACTCATATGTAAAGACGTCTCTGTGCAATCTGTAATTGATCAAAGAAGGCAATTACCTCCACAACAAAGCGTTTGAGCGACAAGGCGGCACAACAATGTATAATAGATCCCAGGTGTTTCGCTCAATTGTCATGTATTCGCGAGATCCTTCAGAATATTATATTAAATATGTCTTTTCAGAGGATGATGTTAAAGAAATCAAAGGCAAGGATCTTTAGAAGATATGTGAAGGCGTAATGTTAACGAAGATCAATAGGGAAAAAAAAATGAAAGAAAAATACGCTTCTTCTACTGTTGCCTATCCAATTACTGAAGGTTGCCACCAACTGCCGAATGTTGTTCCTTGTCCTTTTTGGAATGAATTGTAGATCTTGGTTTTGAAAGTAATAATTATTCTAAAAACTGACAAAAATGATCATTAGAGACAGTTGTTTTGTCACTCATCTGCCTAGGCTTTTCCGAACAATTCTGGGGTCGGCTTCCAGTCAAACCGCATGTAGCTGAATACCACTTAGAAGCCATAATAAAAAACAGGTTTATAAACATTCATATTATACCTAAGCCATTCAATCATCTTATAGCCCTCCTACCTGATTATCCACGTATTCTCAACAACACAACTACTACGACTTCGAGATTACATCATGTTCCGACTATTCAGCATTATCTGCCGTCCTCCTTCCAATCGCGTCATACGAACACGTAGCATATTGAATATCTAGTCCCATGGGACTGGGAGTCTGGAACATACCTTACAAGTGTTTATAGCAACAGCTTTTATATTCGTTATCTTGTTTATCTCGTCAAGGGCTCTGAGTACTCTGAACGCAAGTAAATAGACTGACAGTCAACAACAAACCTGAATAATACTTCTTTTTCGGCCTCGGTTGTGTTTAATCTTGTTCATACAAAGAATTGGGTTATCTTGTGTTAACTATATGACTAAGAATCCAAGTTACTTCTACTACTAAAGTCTATGTTTTTAATTAATTCTGGCAGTAAACTTGTGCCTAAATCTTTGTTATTAATTTTACTAATATTATTCTAAAATTAAAGGAACTTTTTATTAAACAAACCAACTCCTTTTCGTCGTTGCTATTATTTTTAGGAAATTATTAGGGTTCGTTTTCGGTACAACGGTACAACTGTATTTTCAGGGAACGCCACGCGATCCAATTACTGGAAAATATAGGTAACCTAAGGTTTACTTTCCAAAAGTAATCAAGAACAACTCTGGGGTCCCTTCGTGTACCTCCAACGAAGTAGATAAAAAATCCTTGACCACAGCAAATTAAAGAGCAAGCAAGGCAACTTTTTATTTGAGTTAATGACATATTTTCTACAGCGGCCGGTAAATAGAGAGCAGACTTAGTTAATTGGACACCATTAGGGACATTTGACCTGTGGACAGGGTTGCCACGTGTACTATGTGAAAATGGAAGCTTTGAAACACTCGTGCGGTAATATTATATAAATTGACCGAGCGAGCGAAGCGTCTCTACATCAAGTCTGAAAAAAAAACAAAAACTTTCGTGTGTCAGTTTGTACGTACTTTACAGGTTGTATTTTACAAGCGATTTTTACGAAACTTGGCATACAGGTTTTTACGAATTATTTGTTTTTTTTTTGTCGTCGGGGATTTTTGATTGCAGGGATACTTCCTACAAAATGAGGTAAAAAGGGGACTACTGAATATCTCCGCCTTATAAGATCCAATTTCGATGTTTTTTTTTTTAAATTTGAAATGTTTTAATTTTAAGATGGTCTCAAAAAAAATGATTGTACCTCACCATACCCAGTACGAATAGAGTGGGGTACATCAAGATAAGATTGGGCTCGATCTAACAATGAATGGTAGTGTTCAGGGTCTGATGATGGAGCCGGAACGCCATAGGAACTACTCAACCAAACAAGCTAGAACCATCGTTTTTGGACTCACTGGACTATGTATTGACAAGTGCTTTTACACTAGGTGCTATCCAGGTCTATAAGAACTTCTCAACTAAACAAGATAGTCCTGTTGTTTTTGCGGTCATTGGTTTTGTCTCGCCAAGTACTCCAAGGCGTAGTCCAGGGCTTCATGATGGATCTGGAAGGTCACTATAGGAATTCCTTAACTACACAAGATAGCCCCGTTGTGTTAAGGCCATTTCGATTTCTTTTGACAAGTAGGTACGTTAGCCCAAGGTGTAGTCTAGTGTCTGATAATAGTGCCGGAAGGTGGCCACAGGAACTCCTCAACTTTACACGGTAGCCCTGTCGTGTTGGACTCGTTGGATTTGTCTTGACAAGTAGGTACCTAACAAGTGAAGGTGATACAACACACATTTTATCAAATTCTAATGCTAGAATAAAATATAAATAAAATACTTTTTTTAAACAACCTTATATTGAACTAAAAAAGTACTAAGTAAAACTTACGTAAACGTTTATTTTTTTTTTAAGCTAGAGATTTATCTTTAAGTGAAAGAACGACGTTCACGCCTCATGCTTTTAAGAAAATAATAAAGTTCTATAAAAAAAAAAATACTCATATTTTGTTTACACTACTAAGTTATTTTTATTATGTTAACATGTTGTACATAAAGTTACTATATAAAATAAATATCACTTATTTTATGTTTCTTTTTCACAAATCAACTCTGGGGTCCGCACAGACCTCACGCGACAACAGTGTGATTATTTTAGCGCAAATAGCTGAAGGTAAATTGTTGCCAAAAGATTTGTGCTCGCGAGGTCTACTGTCGGCAGAATTGCTAGTTTAGCCCATTAGTTATATTTTTGTAGTGGACTTTGGCGAGCAGTCTTTATTTTAGAATAGGCAAAAAAAATGCTTATAATCGCTGTTAGACAACTAGAGAATCAAGTACAATATAATTTTTTGTACTATAGATATTGTTATTAATTATGAGAATGCAAGATCTTCTTTCGAATGTGTGACGAGGTCTATGGTGAGTAGTGGACTTCTCGATCGAGACAGCCCTACCCGTAGAAGTCCACTGCGACTTAATGACGGACGAGGTAATTAAAAGTTTGTAAAGTACACTTTAAGGGTATGTCTATGTTGTTTCTTTTGGGGCCATTCGGAGACAAGGAAAAAGGCGATTTATTACATTTTTATAAAAAAATATTAAATCAAACAGTCAGCAGGGCTGTTCAAGATACTGCTTTGCGTAAAAATCGTGACTGATCAATTATTTCACGTCACAGGACCAAAGAGCTAGCCTTTTATATGCACTGCATAGCTCATAAGCTCAGCGTACTACATGTATATCAATATTTCATAGAACGGTTGCCATCTGACCTCTCCGTTCCAATCATTGCACAAGATCACATACGGTAGCTCCTGTATATTTTATAACAGTTTGGATGCCTCTCGGACATTTTGATGCCGTAAAGGTTATGACTTCTCTAATGGTTTCATACAATAGTTCGATAGAGGCCATTATATGGTTATATTCTCCTTTCCCTTTTGAATAGCTTTGCACAGAGATACCACCTGCTAGGGTAGAATCAAACTACTAGGCTATTAATAAGGTGTCATAAATATGTGACTGTTTACAAAAATATATATAACGAAATTGTGACGAGTTTAAAGTAGGTACAGCAAAATGTCAATGAAAAACTTATTAACGATCAGAGATTAAGGAACCTGAAAGATCATTCTTAATTAATAATATTATTTGCTCCATTATAGAACGGCTATTGCATCGTTTTTGACTTCGCGGTATAGACTTGGTCCTAGGCTACAGACCTGCGGCAAATAATTCACTCCAAAATAATACAAACATCAAAAATGTCTAGTGATCAAGACATTTTTAACTATAAAAAAATATCCAATTAATATTTACCAAATCTTGTCTTCCAGATTGGCTTCTTACTTTAATTCCTACTTTTAAGTTAACAACTTATCCTTATATTTAATAAAAAAATTGCAATTTTTGCAAACTGTGGGAAATTAACCTAAGTTAATGTCGTCAATTAAATGGCAAAAAATGAGGATTTTTTAATTGTTTATTGTAAAGATGAAAAAATTATCATCTGTGTTCACACAATGTAACAGCGATTTGGCATGCTTAAAATCAGTTCATCAAAATCACTTTGAGGAATGGCCGCCCATGTTCTTTCTAACAAGTCAAAAAGTTGTTGTTGGGTATACAAGGCATCCATACTTAGCAGAGCTCTTCTTTGGAGCATATCCCATGCGTCCTCAATTGGGTTGAGGTCTGGCGATTGGGCAGGCCACGGCAGAACGTTGATGCGAGTATCGGCAAGAGTGCATGTTACGACTTTAGCCGTATGTGGACGTGCATTGTCGTGCATTAGTCGAAACGAATCACCCAACCGGCTCCGCAAAGGGATGGTCACGTCTGAAGCAATCCTCTCCGCATAATTCTGAGCATTATGGTTGCCCCTAATCCAAATGAGATCGGTTCTTCCACCGATCCAAATACCGGCCCAAACCATTACTATAAATTTCAAACGTCCAGAGATCCTCCAAACTCGGGTACGTCTTATATCCGGCCTCATACCGAAATGAGATTCATCGGAAAAGCAAACACAACGCCAGTCTTCTTCTTCCCAATTTCTGTGTTCGCGAACCCATTGTAAACGGGCCCTACGATTGCGGGGTGCTATAGGTAGAACTCTCAGCGGCCTTCGGGAATGCAAATCCACTTCACGTCAACGTTTTCGGATGGTTTGGTCTCTTATCAGAAAGGCTGAAGAGCTGTGGAGCCTCGTAGCCAACATCATGGCGGTCATGGTACGATTACGTCTAGCAGTATTTTGGATGTACCGGTCTGCGAGGGGTGATGCGACATCGCCCTCCATGTCCCTCGGCCACGCTGCCCGTGATACGATAGCGTGTCCAGAGGCGGCTTATGACGCTCTGTGATGTAGTGCCAAGAGCGGCAGCCACAGTACGTTGCCTGGAACCAGCTTGCAACATTCCGACGGCTCTCATCATATCTTCTCGTGTCAAATGATGTCGTCGCTACATATCGATGCAATTTTTTTCAGTTCCGATGCAGAAATTGTAATGGTTTTGTAAAAACGCTATTACACACATTTATAGGAATCCGGATTGACAGTTGATTTTCTATTTTTAATCAAAATTCACTAAAAAGAATCAATAACGATCCAAAAAAGTTAAAATAACAATCGATCGTTCGGAAATCATGGCCCGTCTCAATATCCTGGTGCAGGTACGTATCCCACAAAATATACAGGTACAGAAGGCCAGTTCCATACAAGGAGAAAAACAGGCGCACGCATATACGAGTACATAAAGACGCATACGTATGGATCGAGATATTTCTCGACGACATTTGAAGCCAAGTCAGTCATAAAAATTCTGTCACCAGGTATGTCACTAAAAAAAAATGTAGTTTCTTGAAAAAGAAAGAAGATGGCGATTTCAAAGGCAAAAAAAGAAAACGGACATATTGTGAATCAGAATTTTTTTCAACCGGACGTTTTCCGAATAATTGATCATCACATACTCTGACTAAGATTATGTCTTAAAAAGAAAAACCTCTGAGTTTGTTTCGATCGATGGTTCTTCTCAGAGTAGTCGGATAGGAAAAGCCGACCTTATCTAGTTTTTATTTTAAGATATGATTGACGTGTAAAGTGTTTACTTAAAGAAATACAATCATTTGTCATCAATCAGGCGCTTTGCGCCAAGACCATCTCAAAGTAGGTATACAATCGCTGTACGTAGACGCGTGTCTATGTGAGCGTGAGTTTTCGCTCATAGTATGGAGCCGACCTTCTGTATCTATTCTGTGCTATCGCTTATTTAGCTCATTGCGCTCAATTGTACGGCAGCAAGTTGTTTGTATAAATAAGCTGATTAATTAACACAGTAGTGAAGTTATTAATGACTGTGTTACGTGAGTTAGTTACTGATGTGTGTCACGTTTGCTGCTCAACACCATTTTATTTGATCGTATATGTTTGTTATTGAATGTGAGCTTTATTGCATTTGAGTTTAATTAAGTATGATGTTTATAGCTGTAAAATATGGAAATTAAGGGACAAATGCTTATTAAGGCGAGAATAACCGACTTTTAATCATTTTATACTGAAGATCACGTCTAAACGAGTAGTGTTAATGATTTGGAAAAAATATATGTCAAATTAGCACATTTTCTTAATAACTTAATATGTGAATAGTTTTTATTATGTTTATATTACATAGTGTAATTAATTTGTAAAGTAATGTTTAACGCGGTTAAAATACTGAGAATCACGCAAAGACTATAAAGTGATCTGAAACTTTTATTGTTATCTTATTTATCTTTTAATATAGGTACGTGTTTCATTAAAAAAAATTGTTTAATGTATAATAAATTAATAATGCGTGTAATTTGGGACAGCGCTCCTTGATGGGCGAGTCCTAGTACCGGCTGGACGTACGACGCGTTGCGTGCGCTCGTCACAGAACACGCGAGCTAACCACTCAAGGTCACTGGCATTTAGTTACCACACATAATGAACCGTTCATTATCCGTAGTTGAGATGAATCGCAAGAATACACTTAACTTTGTAGTTGAAAAAATATTCTCCCATACATCGATATACGTCAATCCTCCGTCAAACTACAAATGTAATAGCATTTTTTATTTATGATACAACTATTAATTAACAATTTTGGGACTTTTTCCTTTACCTTAAGTTCCCTATGGGTTTTGATTTATTTGCGAGTATCAAAATGCCGCATAAATGGCCGTACTTTTTTATTGCGTTGACTTAGAAGCTTGATTTTTTAGAGCTCCAAGGGACCGTAGACTTACGTATTTGATATGAATGTCAACCTGATATCTCCACTCGTTCCTGAGAAAAAGGGTGTTGACAGACAGATTTACAGACAGACGGACGGACGGACAGACAACGAAGTGATCTTATAAGGGTTCCGTTTTTCCTGTTGACGTACGGAACCCTAATTATTTATAAAGAAAATTATTATTAGATAAAAACAACAACGTCTTAAAAAAAAGTGTCAATCTAAACTACAAAACTCTTCTAACTTACACCCAGAGACATCAAATCAAATAGATAACGACCTTTACCGTCTCAATATTAATATTGTATCAATCAATGACACTTACACTGACCAAGCAACACGTCGCTTGTCTCGCAGGAGGGGCGCGACTCTTAATTGATTGTTAACTTGATTATCTGAACAATGCGCGGACACTCGAATATTGAACGAAAGCATCGAATAATCGAACAATTTTGTCACAAGTATTTTAAAATAAGATTGTGCAGAAGGACCAGTTTTGCACGTAGATGATTTAAAAACAGCAACTAATTAACCGCAGAATTTATTTAAAAAAAACAAGCACTAATAGGGCTAATGATTTAGTACCATAGAGATAAACAGCGAATTTTAAGAGAGTTACAGAACATTTATTAAGTCGTCCTATTTAAAATGCTAAGTATGCATGGAACTGTGGACGTAGCGTAAAAATCTAGACAAATAAAAACAATCACTGAAATCAATCGGTTTGCCTTCTTCAATACTTAATTTTTTTATCACTTCAAGGTGTTGGTGACCAGACCCCAAAACTTCTGCAGTTATTCTACATTGTGTATTTACACAAGTTTCGGTCCATGTCGTTCACTAATGAAAATAATGAAACTCACTAGCTATACGGGAATGCTAAGTTTTGGTCTGAACGCTTCAGATACGCCTATTTAGCCGATCTATGGCGACGACGCCAGAGAGATTAAATTAAACGCTGTTTATATTTTGTTTTTGTTGGGTTTTGCTATTCGCGTAAACTAATTAGCTAAGTTTTCAGGAAAGCTGATTTATTTCACAACTTGCTGTGCCCGCCGTCTTGCTCCTGTGTTAAAGTTTTGATGTACCGGGATGCAAAGTAAAACATGTTCTCCACTAAGCCACATATCTGTCGTTAAGAAATAAACAGATAGAGAATTACTTTACCACTCGGATTCATTGAATATTTATGAACGTTTACCAACCTATTACCGCAACTCCAGTTAATATTTTTTATTTGAGTCGTTGACAACAAATATTCTTCAATTCGCCTGTCTAGCTGATGGTGATTAGAAAATTAGCCACTGGGAACATTAAATGGGTGGTGAAACTACACATTTGCTTGCCATTACTATTGATGATATACCTAGGTAGCAATTTGTCGAGAAAGGTCACAGAACATACGTAACAATTTCAACAGCTCTTGACAAATTGAAGTGGACCGCGGCATATCAAGGACTAATTGAACAACTACAATCAATTAGTTAACGACTTCACGAATATGTATAGATGATTGCAGCAGTGACTATGTGCTGTATGGTTTGACAGGCGAAAGAAAAAAATAATGCTTACGCAACAGCTTTGATATTTGTAAGAGCACTTTGATCGTATTGAGATTTTTGCGTGTCTGCTTATTCCGTAGTGTTATTGTTTGCATAATGATACATACAGCTTTTACTTTCAATTCTATAATAAAATAAGGACGATATTATTTCATTTACAAATAAAACCGTATTATAGAATCATCAGAGTATCACAAAAATAAATGGCATATCGACAAATTTCCGTCAAAACTCCTTTAGAGGCATGAGGAACAGGGTGTAAAGTTCACTCATCCACCATAGAAAAGGGAGGATCCTCCAACCAGACGGGTGTTGTGTCTGGCGGGCCGACTGCCCAACTGTTGATTTCGGATAGTCTTATCTATGTCGTTCGCGCGGTAAACTCTAATTGCGCGATGCAGGCTTTGTGTGACGTCATGTCTTTGATGCGTAGTTCGTATGTGGCGGTGTAACCGCTACACTCCCACGTAAATATTGTAAATACAACATTACGTACACAATACTTACAAAATGAGAAGTGTGCCAAAGTGCAGTGAGTGGCAAAAGCGTCAAGAGACGAGTGCTATTTGCGCATATGCTTCGCCAGCGATTGCCTCCTAAGCTCCGCAACACACCACACGACACTTTATTTATTTATTTTAGCCACATCAAATACACTTATGGTTGAAATAATCTGAATAACTAAAGGACTAATGTACATGACAATTACGGCGTACATAGCATTGATGACAATATCTTGTTGCCTCTCAATTTAATATACTAAACTAAACCTAAAATAAAATAATCTTAAATTGACTAACGTAAATAAGACGGGTAACAACAAAAAGTTAAGACATTAAAATAAAATTGAAATTATGAACAACTTTTTTGGCCCTTGGAAAAATCCTTGGAACTGCTAAAGAAACACTTTGCAAAAAGCAACAGCACTGTATTTTTCCATTTTAATTTAAGCATAAATCTGGTTATCATTTTTTTATTTTTTTACCGCTCCATTTGTAGCATTCTCTGGGAAAAGCCTCTTGTACAGAAGGCAATATGTCTCCAAAGCTCGCTGTATGCTTTCCACACGTTGCGAGTGCACCGCATAAAAAGGGGTCCATACACTGCTTGATTTCTGAAGATGACTGCGCACTGAGGCATTGTAGAGCAACATCTTGGTCCTCTGCTGTTTAAACCCTCTGGAATTGCGCTTCGAGAATCCTTGCATTTGGGCGGCCTGTGTCACTGCTTTATCAATGTGTGAGGTAAATTTCAGTTTGCTGTCCACGATCATACCCAGATCTCGAATGTTTCAGTGTTATGCCACCAATAGCATACCTTGTTTGAACTATTGGCTTTTTCCTTGTGAATCTTATGTGATGATATTTTTCAGCGTTTCGACTCATACTATTTACGTTACTCCAGTGTAAAATATTGTTTTAATCAGTCTGAATCAAGACAACATCAGTAAGGGAGTTTGCCACTTTATATATATTTTAGATCGTCTGCAAATAGGGAAATTCTACTCTGTCGTATGTGATTAGTTATGTCATTGATGAAGATAAGGATGAGAAGCGGCCCTAAATTAGACCCCTGCGGAACAACACCTGAGTTCGCATAATATACCTCAGATCTGAAGCCACCTACTGCTACAGATTGAGGTATTTTTGAAAGATATGAATTGAACCATTCCAGCAGTACGACACCGATACAAAACCATCTCAGTTTTTCAACTAAACATATTAAAACTGTCTAGGAATCAAGTACATTTTTAACTATAAAAAAATACCCAATTAATATTTACCAAATCTATTTTTCCAGACTGGCTTCTTACTTTAATTCCTATGTTAAAGTTAACAGTTTATCTCTGTTTTAAAAAAATTGCAATTTTTGCAAATTGTGGGAAATTAGCCTAGGTTAATGTCTTCAATTACATGTCATGCTGAAAATCAGTTCATCAAAACCACTGAGGAATGGGCCGCCCACGTTCTTTCTAACAAGTCAAAAAGTTATTGTGGGGTATCCACAATTATGGCGATAAGTCCTCTCTCTTTGAGGAGTGGCTAGAGAGGCGTCCTCACTCTCTGCATTATATTCCAAATAAACACAATTTTCTCAAATAAACTAATATATAAAATTTCTATCTACACGTATCATTAGTTTGCGTTTCTCAATATAATAAGACAAAATTACAATCAATAAAATTAAAGTACTATTTATTCTGCGTCGATACAGCAAATTACACAAAATAGAATGAGTAATTCCAACCTTCAAGAAATAGAATGGCACTATCGTTATTATAATCAAGTGATTAAAATCTTACTACTGCTTAAAATAACAGCGTCGAAAATCATGAATATCCGTAAAAAAAATGTAACAAGATTCTTAATAAATATGTAGTACGTGGACGTATACGTTATATAAGTTCTTCTAAGATTAGAATATAATAAAACTGCTTTACTCAATTACCAAATAAATGTTTTATTTTTGCTTAATGCATAATAGGTTGGAATAAGCCGACCAAGATAGTAAGACAACATGATGGGATGCGTGGCCTCCCCAGCCTGAATATCTTCACAGTTCTTAAATTCTACATTCGCCTTTGAACCTTGCATAAATATAACATGATATTAGGTATTGGCAAAGACATTTTTAAGTACCTAATATCGAAAATATTTGTAAATGACATCACGACTGACAGTTGTGAGTTGTCCAATTAAGCCCACTGACAAGTATTACAGTTTGCCAGGATTGGCAAGAGGTCAACTCGATAATTAAAATAACACTTTAAACACATAATACTTACAAAATAATAAGTACGAGTACCCGCCAGAAAAAAAGAACTGTGAGCTGCAAAAAGGTCAAAAGTCCCACGTCGGGCGCCACTTGCGCACACGCGTCGCTTAACAACTGCGTCCTAAGCTCCGCCATATAGCGCACAACACTTTTATTAGCTAAATAAAACTTTATTATCCACACTGCTGGGAAATTGGGAGACGTTTTAATGTAGAATAAGTGCTCGCCTCGTGCTCTACACAGAAGTAATTCTAAGATTGAAACTAATGTTTTACACTTTAGACTCTATTTTCTAAGACAGGGTTGCAATTATAATCAAAACTTATAATCTGTACTCAAAACGAAACATCCTTAAATCTCAAGTCATTAATCTTTTACACAGTAACAAAATAATGTAGGTCAAACACGTTTCTTAACCTACGCCTAAGTTTTATATTACCGAACAATATTGAAACTAACACATCAAGGTCGTTCTCAGTACCACACAAAAAACTAAAATGGTTTCACGTAACCCAATTTTGTCAATATATTCCTTTCTTATATATAGGCATTCTCACACAGAATTTTAAGTTAAGCGTTCGAACCTTTTCGTCTACAGTCAAGAAACTTGAAATTATTTACATCTACCCTCATTTGCAGTAGCTTGCATTTGTACCTTGGCTTGCAAGTACAGGGCACATATGTTATGGCTATAGAGCGCACATTAGTAACGGTTGAGCTGCGCGGAGCGACGGATAACGTAGTCACGAGTACATTTTTCAACCTGTTATGCAGTATGTATTCTGGTTTAAAAGTTGGAACTAAGTGACAGCGCTGTTATAAGCAGTTGGGGACATTTTTTAGTGTAGATTAACATTTTTGTATTCGAATGAGGGGATGAGCCGACTTAAAGGATTAATCTAGACGACGAAGAGCTTTTGTGTTGTTTCCAACGGTAGGCAGTCGGTGAAACAGTGACGATTATAGGGCGGACATTGGATGATACAGATTTAAAAATGTTGTAAATGTTGCCGTGTCTATTAGTGACAAAGCTTACAAAGCTATTATATTTTTGGTACTAAACTGTATGGTTGGAAAATCTCCATGCTGATGCTGAGTAAGTCAAATAAAAACAGGTACTTTTTTGTCTATGTTGAGCCCTGAGACAGCCAAAACGCGTCGTGGACCGACCCTGAAGAAGATGGTGGGACGAGCTGGATTAAACAAACGACCAGTGGTCCACATTAGCCTTGAATCGCAAGCACTTGAAGTCATGCGGAGAGACCTTTGCTCAGCAGTGGGATGATTCAGGCTAACAGTAATAGTATGAATAAAAGTCATGGATTGTAATATACTCATACATTTTGACATCAAAACGCTGAGTGCTGGTTTTATTCGCTATTTGTGAATCATAAATGTAGCTTGATTAAAATTAACACGGAGAGTATTTCGGGTAAGCCGGCTATGATGAATTACATCAAATAATCTCGGGCTTATTTCCATGTTAATGATACGTTTTAATGTGAACTGTGCGAATATGTTTGTCTTGATTTTGATTATGTATGGTAATCTTGTCGTCTATTATCAAAACGTACACAATAACTCATCCTCCAGCAAGTGTTAATAAACACATTCCCACATGGCTCCATTTGCCAAATGTTGATGTTCTTCGAATGAGGTATTTCTACAACATTATAATGTCATAATCAAAAAATAAATAATGGTTTTTTATAATCACAATCTCGTAACACATCAAATGGACACCAAATGGATTTTAATTTCGCAAATTGTTCTTATAGCTTCTTCGAAAAATAACCGCAAAATCTACTGTCCCGATTCCAAATGCTTCTCTATCGTCATTAAGCCCATCTCCAGACTATTTCCCATGAAATACAGCCTTCCCAGACACAGCAATGAGTCTTTCTGTCACTTCAGTGTTCAGCAAGCCTGCACCGCACCCGATCGATCACATCCAATATCCGAAACACATTCGAACGTATAGCGGAACTGTGGGATTAATGAAATATAGCCAGTCACACACGGCATATTTGATGTTACGGGTTTTTGAGCTGAAACTCTATAAAAGTACTATAATATACAGGTTTAGGCATGTAACGGTCCAGCACCTTTGATTGATGATCAAAATATTCTCCTACTTATTTTAAATCGGTTTCTAAAGTTAAATTATGCAAATTCGAAACTCTCAGCGTGACCCTATAGCACCTTCCATTAAAATATGTACAACAAATTGAATAAAGTATTATTTGAGAGAAAAGTAATATTTTTTAAGAGTTCCACTACAAAAGTTGCGTAGAGTTGTGAGGATTGTATAAAAGCACCGAGGGACGGCCGTGCTTTGTATTGTCGACTTAATTCGGACATTACTTGAGAGTTAGGTACGTCATTTTTTTTTTTTTTTGTGGTTGGATAGAATCGTATTTCTTTTATGATTTGATATTTATGTACGGGGCCAACAAAAGCTTTACTAAAATTGACATCGCCTGACAGAGGCAATTTCTGCAATCACAGAAGTCCGTTAGGCAGAGTTTACACATTAACAGCCTTATTTATAAAAAATCTCGCTAATCACTGATTAGCCACTGTTTAGCTAAGCAATTAGTTAGCTCTATAAATGATTAACTTTTCTTTATTTATAAACGCTAGTTATCAAGTGATTAGTTGCGAAACGAAATAGAGGAGAAAAATTATGCGTTCGGCACAGATTGTAATCAAAATAGTCGAGTAAAAAACAGAATTTTAAGAATAAAAGATGTCAAAACCACGATTTCTGTATTTGTCGTGACTGACAGACAAAAGTCAAAAATTTCATCGGATTTTTTTATAATTAATATAATTATTTTATTTTATAAGTTTATTTCATTGTTTTTGCGATGGTAGCAATGAAAATAATAAGCTCCAATAATTGGAGTAAACAGGTAAATTTATCTCTGTATTTATATCTACATAGTAATGTAAACCATTATAAACTGACCAAGTGAATGAAAAAGCATTAGCCGTTAATAGCTATGTATTTGCATGTCCTCTATGCTTCTTAACATGAATAGGTATACTATTTGTATCTTAGAAATGTATGTTTTGTGTATGTTGTATATTTTATTTTGTCCTATTCAGTATCTTTTAATAACAATTACTATACTTCTTTACATCAAGTTTGACTGCTGCTATGAGCCACTAGTACCTAGCACAAATATTATTCAACAATTCGCAAAGATGAGGGAGGAGACCTTGCTGCATGAAAACGATGAGGAATGCGAGTGCCATGAGAAAATAATGGCCCCCATGTGTTTGGAGGAAGAATATTGGAAATCAATAATAATGAATTTATAACAATAATGTAGTTTTATTATTTATCAAAATAAATTAGTTTCTATAAAATGTCTCTTGTTATATGTGTGTGACTGCTACAATGTAGCTTTTCTTTAGTTCTGGGTTTTAGAACTGGCACAATAAGATGGCGGGCTGGCACAATAAGATATGAGATAACACACAAGATAATAACAATTTCCGATGAACTTCCTCACGAAATCGATTCTCTTCAAATCTCCTGAACACATTACTGAGCCCCCTTCTAATTGAACTTTCCCTAATAGTCCTTTCATCATGACTGTGTACTTCGAATGAAGAATATTATCTAATAGGTAATTATCCTGGTAGTGAATTTAAATGAGCTTTGTAGGTCTTCCTCTCCTTTGTCTTGTTCCCGCCGGCGTTTCAAAATTATTGAATTCTTCTACGTCATTCTCAAATCCAGTCAAAGATTGTCAAAATCCATATTTACTAAGGCACAACTCGTTAATAGAGAACAAAATTACCTCGAGCACACAATAATCTTGTATCGATTAGCTGATTCAAATAAAATTCGCCATCTTGCCTCTTAACGAATGCTAAGAGGCAAGATGTCGGTGCCCTGTTTAGAGCTTGCTAAGAGAATTCTTAGCAAGCTCTAAACAGGGCACCGATGGTGTTTAATTTTGACAGCTAATAATCATTTGCAAATAATCTGTAAATGCACGAGACGAAACATCTTTAAGATCAAGCCCGCCGTCGTGCACCTTAGTAGCGCAATGAATATAATTGCATATTCTTGTTGCACACAGTGCACGAAGCTGAAAACAAAATGTCGTCGGTTCTCCCTCGTTATTTCTTAGCTTTGCCGCGCCGCGCAGACTGAATAATGCATGTCGCTTGCAAGCCCACGTGTTCGACAATTGCCACGCCGCTGCCGACAGCATGCAAACGTACTGCATGCAGTAATAGTACTTGCGTTTACATTCTAATGTAATGTAACTACTAGTGTTTAACAGTTTTAACAGAGATTTGAACCTTGTATCGGATAGGACCAATCACTAAACCAAAAGTTTAAGAAAAACCATTTCATCCATTATTGGATAAGTAAGTACTGTGACGACTATGTATTACTTGCTTTTCTATTCTTGTAGCAATAGATTGCCACAACCCTGGCTTAAGAGCCTATCCGTCTGATGCATTACCTGCCTAAGGGTCATCCGATGGGATCCAGTGATTAAGTTACGGGTGCAGACTGACCGAGTTACACTATAACCCGATTGCATTGTCCACGGCGCATGAAAGCTTCTCAGATTAATTACGCGATATCTCGCTTCAATGACTCAGTCAATCAACTCTGCCTACCACAGTATCTAACTGAACACTCACTCATGAAGTAAATAAGTTAACTTTCATGGATTTCGTGTTCAGTTACTAATGTAACTGAACACTATTTCGCAATATTAACGTTTACATTATTAGGTATTTGGCACAAGATTTTTATATTCAAATTGCTTTAAGTGATCATTGTCGGATCGGAAATAGTCAACATGTAAACATTTGTGTTTGCATATAATAACAAACTGGCACTATGGTGTGATAGTCACTTTCTTGTAGAAAAACAAGAAAAAGTAATGCCTCAACAAGTTATTTTCTAGCTCAAGTAGGAAGGCGACTGAGAATGAGTCCCTTTGGCGTCGTGACACAAGACAGTATTAAGATACAGGTGCTTTTTGACTATTAGCTTTAAAAGTACTTATATAAAATAATGGGGATGTCAGTTACTTTCATAGCGAAAGAACAGATTTTCTGACTAGGTATATGTGCAAGCTCCATGACTTTCGTGATGGTATTGATTCTTTTTGGTCTAGCTACAGCGAGAACAGACAAAATGCAGAGAAACATGCATGACAACGTGAACACAATTTTTTTAAGGAAAACATGTTTTCTTTTCATTTTGCATTTCTTTGTCAGTTGAAATGATAAGATCTCTTTTAAATTTCAACAGTAAATTAGGTAGGTACACATACATAATTTCTGGTTTTCATACACCGAAAAAATAAAAAATTGAAAGCTCAAGAACAAATAAGAAACGGTACCAAGTCGCGTATACGTATACTTTAATTTAGTTTATAAATAGTATGAACACTTGAATAAACCGTTTATAGTCCTTTTAAAATATAATTAGTTTCAATGAAAAGATAATTGCTTATTAGAAAAATAAGGAACGACTGTACCTATTCAATATTATTTTGTTCTAAGCAGTTATAATTAAGTAAAAGCTTGAAAAGTGCCTTGAGCTTAATTAGCTTATTCATTTGGTTACTTTTCAGTAACTTTATAGACTGAAAAATATATAGACAGTGATGTCTTTACACTTTCGAGCTGTCATACTAGTTTAGTTTATGTCAAGCGTCAGCGTGTTTTAGGATGATCTGACGTTTTGTCTAAACTTGTTTAAAAGTTTTCGTTTCATCTGATTTGATAGTTTTCATTTACTTTCGCCTCTTTCACATACGCCTGCCGAAACCCAGATAGGTAATGAATTGTTAATTAAACTATTCCTTACCTATCTGGGTGCCTATTGGTGCCGAAAAAATTAGAGCCATCATCACAGCTATCATTTTAAGACCTCCATCATACATTTCCCATGTATCCAACTTATTACCATAACCCGGTGTAATCTCGAACAAATCACAGTCAAACAGTGCATCCCATTGGCTTTCCCCCATTTATTATTCCATGTTGGCTCAGTACTCTTGACGTTACCAAAACGTTTCAATTCAGCCATTACATGAAACGTCACAGGGGGAATTGTCCCCACACAGATAAGTGCAGAAGCACTTATATTGCACACGAAAACAAGCCCACGCAATAATAGAGATGATAACGATATGAGACATCAAAATGTCGCAAAAGTACGACTTATCTGCAAGCTCCCTGGTCTAGGACAGTTCCATATTACTTTCTCTTATTGAGTGAATGAGTTCCTGGTGTAATTTCGGAGGAGCTTTTCCCAGCGGAGGACTGTAGGTAACATACTTGTTTATTTTTTATATGTAGATAGACTGTACCTTTCGTAGTCACAAGTAAACCTTCTGTATCTCTCTTCCAAGTAGTATTATGCAATCGTCAGCAGGTAATGCCGGGAAGCAATTACTGTTTCGGGGGTTTGCCCTCCCGTAATCGAGCATAAAAAATGTACTGAACCCAATGGAAATTTAGTCAATTTTGGTAATTGGTATGTGGAGCTCGTGGCTAAGTAATAACTGCCGCACGGGTCGATCCGTCAGGTTAAGCTACGCTTGCCGGGGTTGGTCTGTGGATGGGGGACCATCTTTACGTACCGAGACTCCTCCGTGCCTCGGAAAGCACGTTAAGCTGTTGGTCCCGGCTGTCATTCGTGGATCTTTGACAGTCGTTACGGGTCGTCAGAAGCCCGAAAGTCTGACAACCAGTCTTACCAAGGGGTATCGTATCACCCAATTACTGGGTTGTGGAGGTCAGATAGGCAGTCGCTCCATATAAAATACTGGTATTCAGCTGCATCCGGTTAGACTGGAAGCTGACCCCAACGTAGTTGGGAAAAGGCTAGGCAGATGATGATGTATGTATTCCTCAGTTTGGGAATTCTAATCAGCGCCATGGATTTAACCTTTAAGGTCGGTATAACAGTGATTTGTTGTTCACACACTGACCTAAGTATTGTCTAACTTCGCGGTGCTGTACTCATTAGCATTTAATATGTGATCAAGCAGATAAGCTGATTTGAATACAAGTAAGAACAGCTGATGTAGCACACACAGTATTATGAAAACTATTAAATAAGAACAAAGTTTCGAAGTAGAAAATGAACCAGTTATATTATTTATGAGTAATAGGCCTTCATAATCAAAATGCACTCAATAAACACACCACAAAAAATAACACACAAAAAAAGAAAAAAAAAGTAGTTTAGTGATTATTCTATCTATATATATGTATATACTAACCGTTGTAAATTATTAAAGGATTGCGTTATTAGGATTGCAGTGGAACCTACAATTTGTCAGTTGCAACGCTCATACTGATGCGGGTCAAGGTCGCAACACGGCACGTGCCGCGGGGCACTGGAGAACTATAGTTACCTATACAGAAACAGAACAGGATATTTTTAAGGTATACATATATGCACGTATAAGAAGTTTTTGAAGAAATTAAGGTGTATGTCCAACAGTTGCAAGGAACAAAAGAGATCTCCAAAAATTTTACAAAACAAAAATAGCGTGCCGCTTTCATAGTAGCAAAGTTCGTAATGAGGAGACTACGAATTCAAAAGAAAGGTGCTGCAAAATGTTTTGCATTGCAGCACGAAAATAAAAGATGACCGGGAGGGGCTACTTCACTTTCGGAGTTATGCAAGTGAAATAGAAAATAAAGGTATAGTAGAGGGATTTTAGAAAAAGATGACGCTGAGAAGGAAAATGCAAAACGTAGATATTAGAAAACACTAAAACTTTTCAGTTTTCTGCATCGTCCGAGGTCACATTCAGGCACGTGTAAGATTCGAATAAGATGCTGCATCCGCATCCAAGTGAAAACGAATGGATAAACCGAGATGAAGCGACTACTGTTTACCTGTGTAACACAATTAGAGGTGTTTCGACGAACATTTATTTTTCTTTTCTCTTTTCACAGGTTTGCTGGAAGAAATTTCTCAATAATAAGCAGTACCTTTCTACTCAAAAGTTATATTATGTCGTTTCCCTATATGCTTTAATTACTGTGTGTACATAAAATATTAAACAGGAAATAATGAGGTGCCACATATTCGGAAAGTTATTTTTTTTAACAGCATTTTGTAGAGATCGATTCTGGGATAGCCTTGTTCGACTCCTTTGAAGAGTTTTTGAACTAAAATAAGAAATTCGGTAGCTGTTCTGAAAACACTTGAATGAATTTAACAAATAAGTAGCACATAAAGGAAGAGTAGCTCCGTCTTACAAAATAACACCAAGGGGTAAGCAGAACTCATGCTAATTACGGCGCGTTGAACTTAGCTGAGAGTAAACTTTGAAGAGAATTTTGTGTTGAACTCAACACAAAATTCTCTTAAAATTTAGACTTTTCTTGGAATCTGTTATGTGTTGTAGATTTTTAAAGCACGGACATTGTGCCGTCTTTTCTCCCAGTATATCATAAAATATCGGAAAAAACATACTTTATGCCGAATTTTCAGCCTAATACAAACAAAATCAAATTCGAATAACTAACAAGTGAAAACCTGTAGATATCAGCTCTGAATTCCTTTTCGCCTGTTACAACGGACGTGGGCGGCAATTCTGCAACGTGATTTGGATGAACTCAAATTGAGTGTCGAATCACTGCGATTGTGTTATACGGGTTAGCGGCGGAATTAAAGAATCGCTTATTTTACGCAATTAATACCTTTAAAGACTTTTATTATTATTTTTGTATCACATTTTAATTTCAGGATTAACTAAGGTGAAAAATACAGCATAAGCGAAAATCGCGAAACGTAAGCAAAAGCAGAGAGTACTGAGCCGATCTACATATTATACGAAAACATTTTATTTAATCAATCTAAATAAACATTTTTATTTATATTTAAAAAAATAACTTGTACCCTAGACACTTTTGATGTGAGTAATTCAATTGGGCATCAGTCTGCCAGACACCACTTAAAGGCCTACGCTTTCATATATATCCGGCCGAGAGTTCGCCCAATATTAGAGGATTAAAAGCCCGATAGTCGCCCTCGCCGGAAAACTCGCCTGATTTATTCATGGAGAAAATTGTCGAAACTACACATTGATATATTGCCTGTCCATTAGTAATCGTTCACTCGAGCTATTTATTTTGGATGCCGAATTAATATTAATAGGCTTTGCTCGGCCTGAATACTAAATAAATATAAATATTGTTTTGTTGGAGAATATGAAACGATTATTTCATGTGCGGATAAAACAAACAGCGTGTGATTATAAAATAATAATGTTGTATTTCTATAACAAATTCAAACAGCTTTATTTAGTCACTTAATTTGTTCAACAACGGAAAGGTCAGAAAAGTTCGTCAATCTGGTTTTAATACGTACCTACAATTAATTTTCAAGCACTAGCTGTACGAAAACGACTAAACTAATTTTTGCTTCAATGTAGAGGCTACCTATAAATCGGCAATAACCGTCATGCTCTATGAATAAAGTGGCGCTTCCGAGAGCACCCCAGGGGCCCGGGGCATGCATACCAGAGCCCATTTCCAATTTGCCATCGTTATTTTACCGGGAACTCCTGCAAATGTTCCACTCCAATAATTTTTATATTAAAATACGTAATCAGTGACTGCGGAAATGTGTTCCAATAACCAGTTAGAATAATAACCTGTATATTTATCGGGAATCCGTACAATCTGAAGGAAAAACAAACGATTATTACAACCGAATGGCGGAATAGATAAAACGTCATATACCGGGAAATCTGAAAGAGACATGATGTCGGCATGGAGGGGCAGGTCTAGAAGGTTGACGCTAAACAAAGAGCTATGACAAGTTCAAGCACAAATAGACAATAGCGGAGAAGACTTGATTAGATTTAGCCTCGCCGCGTTGTGTATTAGTGAATGTAACATATCCTAAGAAACGACGTTAAGCTTAAAAGCTTTCAGGAACCAAATCAAATCACTATTCGTGATTTTATAACAGCATTTTTGACACAATTTGCATCTGACTGTCAAGCGTCCTTCGGCCATTTTGTTTAAAATGGGGGCAGAAGGCATACTCCCAAAAACAAACGTATGACTTCTGCCCCTATTGTATAATATGAAATAGGAGTACAGCAATCGAGTGAGATGTTATAATGATTGATTCGACGATACATTAGCCGGTAATGTGCTCGTCTTAGGACATGACACGAGCTGTCGCGCGTTGCGACAGTTCGGCGATATGACGCCGCTTCGAAGTAAACCTGTTTCCGTACACAATATTATGACTAAATAGGCATGTATGACGTTATGAAGTATTTACATATGGGTTAAAGGAAAAATAATTCTAACGACAAATCAATCGTCAAAATCTGTCAAGAGGACTTGGGAGCTTAAAGAAATGAAAGCTAAATAGTTTTTTACTTCTCCACAGGAACCTACTATTCTTTGAAATGAGCTCCTAACTTTATCTTTCTGACTGACCGACTCCTTGACAATTCTAAAGTGCTGTGATTGGTTTAATTAAAATAAATGGTTTAAGTTTGAAAAATAACTTTCTTTGTTCATGGTCAGCCATATACTTGTAAAACAAATTACGAATAAAACAAACTACACGCTTTGGCACCAACTAAATATACAGAAGGTGAGAAGCCTTGTGTTTGTTACGTAACACTAATAAATTGTAAGATATCGTAATGTGCTGCGAACTGCGCACGCGGCGCCACCGAGCGCTTCCAGTGACTTACTGCCACCACAGAGCGTTTGGTGCTCAATTTATTGGTCAAAGTGGCAGCAGTGGTCAACGTGACGACCATACTGAATGTTGAGAAGGAAAGGACCCCGTGTACCACAAGGCTCACTATTTTTGCACAAAAAAAAGCCGCTGTTATGCCTTCTTTGATGTCTACTTTAATATTATAAATGTGAGAGTTCGTATGTTTTAGATGTTTGTTACTCAATCACGCAAAAACGGTTCAATGGATTTGGATGAAATTTGCCACACTGATAGTTTATTAAGTTTTATCCCGGTAACAGGTTCCCTCGCGATAATTTTCGACCTCCACGCGGGCGAAGCCGCAGGCGAAAGCTAGTGGGATAATAAATTAAAACCATAAATGAGTGTGTATGGTGAAATGAATAACTGATACTGGAAACAATGAATTCTCATAAGCTGCGGCTGAATTGATTCTGACGTCAAAGGCTTTATAAATGACAAATAAATAACTCAGTATTTAGACAACCTCTAAAATACACAAACAATCCCGAAACAATAGGAATAAAAAGCTATGAATAGTATTCAGAACAGAACACATATTCACAAAGTAGTAATAAAACAAGCTGGTTAACAATACACACTTAATGCAAAGACAGATCCATCACGGAATGAAGCATAGAGCATTGAACTGAACAAGAGGAATCGCTTCGCAAGTGCGTTCAGCGCACAAATTCGGTCACGAACAGCAGCTTTTAAAGCTGACAGTTTCAAGACGTCATCTGCGTTAAGTAAACGGTAACATACTGGGGTTGTTAAGAAAGTGTTGAAATTGCTGCCTCTAGCAGCGGCCGGCGAGGCGTCTCCGTGCTCTGTGGCATGAAAAACAATTAAAACAATGTTTGTGATGTTAAACGTCGAGTGGGACCAAACAGCAAGTTCCATTAAAGTTAACAATAGTTTTAATTTTAGTTCAAATCTAAATGGGACACATTTACTGGGAAACTTCTTACTTTCGTCTGGACTTGGGCTGAGACGGAAAATTTACGTTTTCAGAACTTAATGGAGGATTGAATTTTCAACGAGCAATTTAACCCTTTTTTCATTGTTGAGGTCCGACTCTATGGATGAGAGTATTGTGCAAGAGAATAGTTTATGCCTTCAGATTATGCTTAGTATCTTTGAACTTTATCCCAGAATAATTGTCCTCTTAGACAGAGGTTATTTCAAAATTCATTTATCATAGTTTGAGCTCGATTTAATTGAGCTTTTGTACCTTCCAATTTAGTCCAAATTATAATCATTACATATCTACCAGTCAACCATTACCTTCGAAATACCACTTCTATCCTAAACTAGATGAGCATAGAAATCGCTCAATATTCCGTCCGTTCTCGCAGATTTGAATAATGTCGGCTGATTGTCTCTCGCCCGGTTACCGGTATGCAGTTAATTTCGCTGCCAAAGCGATGGAGGCTCGGAAACGAACAGTTTCATAGTCAGCACACAGTAGTAGTAGTCTTGTGGTTAGGTTAGTTTAGATTCTCATTCAAATGATAAAAGTCCAATAGATTTTGTTTAAATTGTTAGAAGCATTTGTGAAGCATTTATGAATCATTTGAAGAATTTTCAACCCTTAATTAAGTAAGTTTGATCTCGGGATCCTAAAAGCACATGAAATGATTGCAAGAATTAAGAGGAAAATATGTCGAAATTAAAAGGAACTAAGGACCACAAAGTTTTATTACTTAAGCCCAACATAATGGTTACACCTACAAGAGAACAAGATGACATCAAGACATTAAAAACTTAACTAAGTCATTGGACATCACGATAATTTATTAACAGTACTGACGGTTATGAAATCTCATTTCTAAGGACATATAAACACTAAATACCGACTAACACAGACGCTAGCCTAGACATAAACATAAGCAAGTCATCATACATCCGAACAGTCTACCTAACACTCGCGAGTATTCGGTCTCATTAGCGAGCACTCGACCCGCTTGCGGCCGCCACTTGCAGCCGATGGATTGTCTTCAAACTGCTATGTAATTATATATACTTTACATTTGCACCAACATGGCTGTCACTTTTGGGACAGTTGACTGAATAAACAATTCAGATTTATTGATAATTATGTCAGATGATGATAAAGTTTGGATAGGTTGTGATGTTACTGAACCAGATAAGCATATAATACAGGCTGGTCCAAAAAGTGATGTCATAAAAAAAATTGATTCCTCATCTCCAGGGATATCCGAAAATACCCCATGACAGTACCACGATTTTTTGTAGTTTTCGAGTTATATTTTTATTGAGTTTTCTGCCGGGTAGCATCACAATTCATCTTCGCCAACATCTTATATATTAGGCAAAATATACGCTTATACACTAAAAACAGTGATATTCACAATGTTAACACTAGAAATAAGGACCAAATACGTGCTCCCTTTCACCGGCTTCATAAGGTTCAAAACTCATTTGTTGGGCTTGGTTATAACCTTTTACAACAAGCTACCCTCTTCAAGTAAAATCCAACCTTTGTTCAAAGGCTATTCTATCAGGGACTACTTAAATGATTAACTCAAGACAATGTTTAAATGTTCTTTCTCCAGAATTAGCTTACCTACTGACAGGTTATATGAGTTTATATAATTGTTTATAATTTTACTTTATATGCCAATTTAGTTTTGACTTATTGTTGACATAATCTACACATTACAATGTTTTTTTATGAGTTGTATTGCAATATGTGGTTAGCTAGCGACCTCCACAATTATTTATTTAACCGCGATGGTCCTAGTTTATCAATTATAACTTCCAGTTACAGCTACACTGACGGACTTATAAACTGTATCAAAGATCAGGATTACTTTCGAATTAATATTTTTGATAAGTATGCAAACTTTTTAGATTAAACTAAATATAAATGTCTAGACTGTCCATTAATCATAAAAAAATCAAAATTTAAAAATAGAACTGCAGTAAAAGAAAATAATAGCCGGGAAAATAATATTTATGCTTAGACTCAAATTATTTTAGTAAAATTTGCTTTTAATTTTTTTATTTGCGATTTAAATTATTGTTACCTATAGTATAAATAATTATTAGTCTTTTTAACTCAACAAAAATTTCGTAACCATAATTAATTATGGATACTTCGTCCGAACATGCCGCTCAAATTGTGGCATTGGTGCGGGAAGGCTTGGATCAAAGAACGATTGCTAGAAATGTAAATTTAAACCAGTCTACGGTTTCTAGAGTATACCGAAGGTTTGTCAAGAGGCAGGTTCTTACAAAAGGAGACCTGGTACCGGCAGAACTCGAGCAACCACCCGTCGTGACGACCGATTTATTGTTTCAACTTCCCTACGTAACCGTTTTATCACGTCAGTAAACATTAAAACAGAGCTGAATTAAGTGCGTGGAGTAAACGTGAGTGCACAAACAATAAGAAGGAGGCTTAAGGAAGCGGCAATCACCCTTTTTAGACCAGCAAATGGTCCAAAGCTGTCTGCAGCTAACAGACAGTGAACATCTTAATTGGACTGAAGAGCAATGGGCCTCCATATTGTTCATCGATGAATAAAGGACATGTTTAAATGGTGCAGACGGTCCCAGAAGAGTCTATTGTCGACGTGGGGAGAGATATAATCAAAGTTGCATTGAGGAGCGTGTTCCTTTTGAAGGCGGTTCGTGTATGTGGTGTGTGGGGTGGCATTTCGATGATCGGGCGAATGGAACTTGTGGTCATCGAGATGGTTCGTCAAAACGGTAGAAGAGGTTTGACGGCACAAAGCTATATTCGATGATCGGGCGAACGGAACTTGTGTTCATCGACACGGTTCATCAAAACGGTAGAAGAAGAGGTTTGACGGCACATAGCTATACAGGGTGTCCAGTAAATAGCACGACATACTGCAGGGGGTGATAGCTAGGGTCACTACCTATCAATACAACACAATATATGTTCAGCAAAATCTTACGGATTTAAAGTTTTACAAAATTTTCCGAAATACCGAAAAATCTCTACCTTGAAACAGATTTTTCATCTCGTAATGAAAAAATCCTTTTCTAGTACTTTTTTTTGCATCAAATTATTCGTGAATAAGTTACTTTACTCATTGATAAGTCTTTTTTCTATCAAAGACAAGAATGTTTTCAAGAAATACTATTTTTTGTTTAAATTTTCACAGAACTATTTTCTTATCACTTAAGTTTAACCTACAGTGGTGAAAAAAAATGTAAGATTTTGCTGAACATATATTGTGTTGTATTGATAGGTAGTGACCCAAGCTATCACCCCCTGCAGTATGTCGTGCTATTTACTGGACACCCTGTATAACAGAGGTTTTAGAAGCTCACGTGGTACTTACATGGGATTAATAGGCGAAAATTTTACTCTATGCAAGATAATACCCGTTTAGGGGCATGAGGAACAGGGTGTAAAGTTCACTCATCCACCATAGAAAAGGGAGGATCCTCCAACCAGACGGGTGTTGTGTCTGGCGGGCCGACTGCCCTACTGTTGATTTCGGATAGTCTTATCTATGTCGTTGGCGCGGTAAACTCTAATTGCGCGATGCAGGATTTGTGTGACGTCATGTCTTTGATGCGTAGTTAGTATGTGGCGGTGTAACCGCTACATCACTCCCCTCCGGAGACCGGAGGTCGATAGTGGGCTGAGTCTTGTATCTTGCGATGCTTCACAGTGCCAGCTAAGGTTCCAGTGAGTCGGAACCGGGTGCCGCACAGTTCGCGGTGAGTCGGAACTGTCTGCGGTGATTGCGGCGGTTGTGGTGATTGAGGTGATTGCGGTGATTGAGGTGATTGCGGTGATTGAGGTGATAGCGGTGATTGCGCTGATTGAGATGATTGCGTTGATTCCCCAGTGAGTCGGGGTGATGAGGCTGAGGGTGATGACCAGGAATGCGCGTTCGCTGCATGCTGGTGGTCAGGATACCCGTTGAAGCCGAGGGTGCTGGCTGTCTGTGTGACTCGCCTCACGAAAGCTTGCGGGAGTGATGATGATGACGTCACGCTGAAGTAGTTGCACGAAGGCTGCGTTGACGTTCATACTCGGGGTCACCAATTTAGGGGCATGAGGAACAGGGTGTAAAGTTCACTCATCCACCATAGAAAAGGGAGGATCCTCCAACCAGACGGGTGTTGTGTCTGGCGGGCCGACTGCCTTACTGTTGATTTCGGATAGTCTTATCTATGTCGTTGGCGCGGTAAACTCTAATTGCGCGATGCAGGATTTGTGTGACGTCATGTCTTTGATGCGTAGTTAGTATGTGGCGGTGTAACCGCTACACCCGACCCCACGCCGCTGCACAAGTTCGACAATATTGCGAAGACGTTGGGATACGTACCATGAATTGGCCAGCACGCAACCCAGATCTTAATCCCATTGAGCATGTTTGGGACACTTTAAAAAAAGGTGTCCCAAACACACAACAATTTAGATATTGTTTAAGTTTAGTCTTTATTTTTATTTCTGCCTGATTATAGTTCTCGATGTTTCTGGTTGGTATATTGGCGTGCACTAACTGTCATATGACTATTAATTTAAAAAAAAAAAAAAACTAACTGAACAGACAGCTGTACTGCTGGGGAGTTTGTTACGCCACTTCTTCTTCCCGGCTAAAGCACTAGGAAGTGGTGAAGGGTGGGCGTTTTGGGGGACTATCTTATGTAATTTTGACGTTCGAAAAGTGCTGATTCTCAGCCTAGTTTGAATAAATTACTTTTGAGTCTAATGAGTTAGGAGTTCATTATTAAATATATAGCCTAGGATCCCCCTTCCTTTCTTTTACAAACTAGATACTTATTTCTTCAACAAATGCTGTTGACAGATAATATGTGTTATAAGCAACTATATAATGTCGAATAACATCGAAACGTATTCTCGATAGAATAGCGGTTTAACGTTAGTGTCATCATTTTCAAACTATCAAATTTTCTTACAACTGTGCAATAAAAGCGAGAGTTTTACAAATAAATATATCTGTTCGGACAATCCTTTTGTTCCAAACTTGGCGAAGCGTTTATTTTCGGTTTCTTTTATTTTCATTCAACGAGTTTGGAGCAATGGGAGAGCCCATTGACGTTTTTGTTAAAATATTTGAAAGTCTGATCAAGGTTTGTGTTTTTTGGAGGTTGATTTATTATTGCTGAAGAGACGTAAGTAATGAAAAATTGATTTTGAACATTGACATGCCATTTTTTGGCATTGGACTATAATAAATTGGTATTCACCATTAATAATTGTGACATAGCAACGATTGAAAAAATATAGTCCTGCAATGCTACAAAAACACAGTATATATCTGGTCATGTTAGTCACAAAGCAATAGTTAGTTAGTTAGAAATAGAATGTCATAAGTGGATGTATTTATCATTTATGACATTCTGACAGTCATGCACAGAAAAATATATTATCGTCAAAACCAAAAACATCTCAATTGAAACGGACATTACCCAAAAGCCTGTGCATATTAAATTAAACAATAACAATAATATAATTGAGTGGAGTATGTAAGAGTGTTCAGAACGCGGGTGGCCGCCAGGGAGCGAGGTTATTACCACCGACATGATCAAGGACGGCCGCAGTACAGATACTGGTACACAAAGCACGAGGCATTTGGCTAGTTCCTATGTATGCAGTTAGGAACTTTTGGTTATTACGTGTTAGGAGAATTTTAATCTGTAACAGTAATTCTACTGTAATACAATGACGCATCATAACTAGGGCATGATGTCTGGATGTCCAAATTATCCTTATATCTGTCGAATATATTATCCAGATATTATTAGTTATACTATCCGAATAATACAAATAATATGGATAGTTCCTTTTGTTCCCTTTTTATAATTTATTATATCAGAATCAGTAATAATATAACATTTTACATTGTGTTTTTAACATAATAGGTATTCGCAAACGTGAAATTGTGAATATTTATGCGATCTCTTCAAAAACGCATCTAATGAGACAATAACTTGATTCACCATAAAGATTTTGCCAAGAGCTCGACTTCAGCTGACGGTAGCGATGATGATGACGCAGTAATTAATGACTACCAGCAGCAGAGAGAAACTGAAAAATCATTTACTTTCCATCCCGTCAGAAAATTCCATCATATGCCTAACCTTTTCCCAACTATGTTGGGGTCAGCTTCCAATCTTGTTCTTTTCAAATCATATCATTTTTATTTCAGGAATACACCCATATAAAAATTACACCAAATGACAAAACTTTTTTACGTTAACTGTTTTAAAATTTTATGATTCGCTAGTAAGTTACTAGCGAATCATAAAATTTTCAAGTTTATCGACTAAGTGGTTCAGGCTGTGAGATAATAAGCACAAAATGAACTATAAGTCCCACCAAAACCATAAATGTAAAATAGTAAAAAAACTTCGGTAAAAAGTACACGATAAAAAAAAATAGAGATCTAAATGGGTGCCAAGTTCTATGGATATAAAATATAGTTTATTAGGTTCCTTGCTACTGATTATGCAACTTGGCAAGTTTTCAAAGTCAATTATTTGTTTGCAACTGTTGAAAGTTTTGCTTTAACGAACTTCGTAGGTCTAATAGATTTAAGTGGTCGAAAGTAGGTAGGTAAGGTTCGTGTAAGGTGTGCTTCATCCTGTACATCTCCGAACTTGGCTTGACATGCAAAAAGCATGAAAAATATTAGTATAAATAATTCACTTTAGTTGTATGTATAGTTCGATGTAAAAATAATAACAAGATATAAAAATATTATTTGTAAAATTTATAAATCTATTATTCTATTATAAAATACAATTCAATATAAAATTTAAACCTACAAACCAAAAATATTATTTTTTTGTGAAGTAATGACCCTAAAATCAAAATTATTAGAAAAAACTTTAGAAGTGAATAACTCCTCGATACCGCGAGATTTGGATGTGTGAGATTTGAAGTGACGAGGTTCTCTATTTGTGCGAAAAAAACTCCAATTTCATAGGTGGCGACCCAATATTTAATATAGTTTTTTTTATCACATCTATTCAAAACGACCTTATTCTCCGTAAACAGGGACCAAAATAGCCCTACGGACTAAAAGGGATTTGAATTTGGAATGTGGATATTATTAGTTTCAATCACCAAAGATTGTTTGGAACTTTTGAATTTCCCTTGAATGTTAATTAATTATTCATAGTCTTTGTATTTGTATGTGAATTGGATGTGTATACACGGTGACATTTGAATCACAGTTTTGCTAGAACAAACGTTGTTCAGACCATGGTCTACTTTAGCATTCTATAGCATCGAATATATAAAACATATTCATTGGTTTCTTAAAAAACACAAAAAAGACAAAGCTTTAAAAGTCGGGATTATCATTACTCCCTACAACACAGACATTGCGGCGCTCGCGTCTCAAAGTAGTTGCGGCGCGGCTCACGCACGGGACACAGCATTGTGCAGGGAAATGTACCTCGATAAAAGAATTTAGTAAGCACCTATTTTTGTACGTTTTGTACTAGAAAATACCAAAGTTATAAATTAACTTCGGTAGGTATTTTATCACCGATAAGTGGCTACTTTAACAGATTAAACAAACACACAGATTGATGATTGATGTATGATTTATGATGATTAAACAGATTTGTATGCCTTGATATGGCTTTGGCTATGGTAAACTGGTCGGTATGTTCTGGCTATGCACGATTGCACGACGCGACGCACCGTACCGACTGTCGGATAAGTTAATAAAAAGCGGATGTCCGTTTTTCAAGGCAATAACATACTAAATATTGTGCAGCGGCTATGTTACAGCTTCAGACCCAAGATGCCCTAACTCCGTCTTAATAATACACGCCTAATTTGCATGTAGACTTTCAGGCTTAAGGCTTAGGTTCCCCAGGGTTTAAGGAAGTGACCGATGTAATACCCTTAAGAGGGAACAGGGGCTGCGAGGAATTTGAAAAATAGGTATTTGAAGAAACTATTGCCGTCGCGCTGCGCCCGAAAAACCGAGTTAAACCCCGTAAAGTGCGATAGGGACAACTGCAGCTCAGACCGATTATATCACAAAAATTTTGACGAAAACGACGTTTGGCATTCTCCTTTTTATCCTAGAAAACTAAGCCGATTTAATAAATTTTTACATTAAAATTTTAAGAAAGAGTATGTCTAGGTTCCTATTATTTTCTTTTATGCTAAAAACTTTTCCGAATTAGTCTGGTAGTCCTCTAATCACGGCGGTAAAAATGGGGCATTTAGGTAATTTTTGGAGGGTCATACATAGGTAGTTTCCTTACTTATTAATTGCTGAAAAAAGGAAATGACAGGGACATGCCTATAGAGACCGTAATGACAGCTCTAGAGGCATTATTCAGGAAGAAAAACGGGAAATACGTTTGTATGGAGAATCGCGGGCCCTGTTCCCTCTTAAGTCATTTGTTTAAGGATTTATTTATTAGCATAATTAGGAAAAGACGTACGAGTATTTCGTGGTAGGTGTTAAGGTACTTAAGCAGACGTACGTAAATCATAGGATTTTATTTAGATATACAACACAGAAATTGCAGAATTTGATAGAAAAATGTAAGGCAATAATGTGACTTACATTCCAAAACAAACTGCAATGGTAAAATATATACAACACTCTTATTGATAGAACCAATTAAATGATCCATAGCCAGAAATAGAACCTAACACAATTATCTAATCCAAACCACCCCGATACACGTAAATACTTAGTTAACAATAATAAATTAGGTAGTTGCCCTTGTAGCGTAAACACAACGACTCATGCATAATTCAGTGGCTTTGGAAGAGTGATCGCGGCGCGCTTATCAGCAAATGCCTTTATTTATGTAGGTATGTGGTTGATGTACGTTGATGATATATTTAGCGCCTATTATGTTCGATTGAGCGGTAATGTGAAAGGCTTATGATGGAGAGACTAATTTACCGTTTTAATCTTGTGATTCCCTCAATGATAGTTGAAACTGTGAACGCAAATCGAGTTTAATATTGCGTTTAAAAAGTTGATATATTTGTAACGTTTTTTTTTAAAGTTAGTTTTCTAGAAGACGTTTAATTGCAGTTAATTATAATTAAAACTAAAATCAAAAATATATTTTAAATGTCACTAACAAAAACTAGAACCCGATTCTAAAATCAGTTTCAATTTAAAACTGCAATAAGGTCCTGAAGTAAATACTAGTGTATTATACTAAGGAGTACAAAAGCGCGAGTATCTGGTGTTTGCAGCCCGCCAGCCAATTCAGAGGTATCATCGATTCCACATCAATGGAGCCTTCTTCCACTCCCAATAGATCCAAGACTTAGTGGATCTCGTTTAACTTTCTATTGGATTCTATTGTTGGCTTTACCATGTTATCATAAGTTTAAAATGAGTTCTATGAAAAGGCAGAATATAAGTTGGCTTATTACAACCTACCAACTTTATTTATAGAAATCAGAATCATCATTCCTCGGCGGCCTTGTTCCACACGCCATATTACCAGTCATTGACACAATATTAACCGTATCATTTCATTATGTATTAAGCATATCCGCATTCCCTACAAAGCATTAATCGTGAAAACATTTTTATTATTACCCTACCCAGTGCTATTTAATATGCTAAATGACCTATATATAAATAGTCACAAAACGCTGAGGAGAAGAATTGTGTATAATCAATATACAACCCGTTGAGCTGTTAGAAGGCGCTAAAATACACGTAAATATTGTTACAACTTACAATAATCTTTGTTACAAGTAAAATTACGCTTACCGACTATGTTGTACTAGATTCTTGTAGTGATGTTCGAAACAGAGTAGAAATTGATGGTCACTTACCTAAAACAAAAAAAAAACACATTAATTTCAAACAGTGCACTTTCAATGGTTACGGATTGGTTTACGACAAATAACCTAGTTCTCAATGCCAAGAAAACGAAATGTGTAAAGTTTGCCCTCCCAAATGTTAGAAATCTAGGACCCAACATCGTCTTAGATAAAGAGGTACTTGAAACTATAAACTCGGCACAGTTTTTCTGGGCATAACAGTAGATGCAAAACTTCAGTGGGGCCAACATATATCGAGCCTAGCGGGAAGGCTCAGTTCGGCCGCCTACGCTGTCAGAAAAGTAAGACAATACACTGACGTTGATACAGCTCGGTTAGTCTATTTTAGTTATTTTCATAGCGTTATGTCCTACGGTATTCTGCTTTGGGGCAAAGCTGCAGATATTCAAAATATATTTGTCCTCCAAAAACGAGCTATTCGAGCAATTTACCAGCTAGGTGCCAGAGTTTCTCTGAGAGATTTTTTCAAAGATATCGGTATCCTCACAGTGGCATCACAATACATCTTCGCCAACATCTTATATATTAGGCAGAATATACACTTATACACTAAAAACAGTGATATTCACAACGTTAACACTACAAGTAAGGATAAACTACGTGCTCCCTTTCACCGGCTTCATAAGGTTCATAACTCATTTGTTGGGCTTGGTATAACCTTTTATAACAAGCTACCCTCTTGTTTGCTAGATTTGCCTTTTAATGCGTTTAAAACTAAAGTAAAGTCCAACCTTTGTTCAAAGGCATACTATTCTATCAACGACTACTTAAATGATAAGAATAGTTGGTCGCTGTGATTAACTCAAGACAATGTTTAAATGTTCTTTCTCCAGAATTAGTTTACCTACTGACAGGTTTTATGAGTTTATATAAAAGTCTATAATTTTACTTTTTATGTACATTTATTTTATTTTTATTTATTGTTGACATAATCTACTCATTACAATGTTTTTTTTAAATGAGTTGTATTACAATATGTGGTTAGCTAGCGACCTCGACAATTATTTATTTTACCTCGATGGTCCTAGTTTATCAATATTATTATAACTTCTAGTTACAGCTCTATGTAAGCGGGCACGCCCTTTATGCCTGGAGGCTTTATTTTCTTTTTTTTTTAGATATTGTTTACGTTTAGTTATTTTTATTTCTGCTTGAGTATAGTTCTCGATGTTTTTGGTTGGTATATTGGCGTGTGCTAGCTGTCATATGGCTATTAATTTATAATTTAAATTTTATTTTGCGTAATGTAAATTATCTTATAAATTATTGTATAGAATCATATTTTTTTCCTAACTGAACAGACAGCTGTGCTGCTGGGGAGTTTGTTGCGCCACTTCTTCTTCCCAGCAAAAGCACTAGGAAGTGGTGAAGGGTGGGCGTTTTGGGGGACTGTCTTATGTAATTTTGACGTTCGAAAAGTGCTGATTCTCAGCCTAATTTGAATAAATGACTTTTGATTTTGATTTTTGATTTTGAACCCCTTAAATACAGTTAAAGCAAACACAAAAATTCCACGCATATAATAACCATTTACCAAACTCACTTCGGGAGATAAGTGATATAAATATATTTAAAAACAATATAAAAACAATGTTACTAAAAAAAAGGTCAGGTCGGGCAGTGTCATTGGGTTTTTCTTTCTGGATTTCTCAGTAGCAGTCCGGAGTCTGGATTTGTGCCCGGTTGATGGCAATAGGCTCGCCCCCTATTACATGGGACTTAAACTACTATGTACTATAGGTAGGTACACCTCTGCCCAACCCTTCGGAGAAACAAGACGTAATGTTATGTTATGTTACTAAAAAAATCATATTACTCTGTCACTAAATATTTACAGGACAGAATTATATAATGTTACTCCATAAGATATTTTAAATAATGTATTTTATTGTTAAATTGTATTTTCATAGATACCTGTGTATTTGTATTTTTTCATGCCTTATGGTAGGATATGGCTAATGGACACTATTGTTAGTATATATTTTTTTCTTTTGTACCCATATTCGCAAATTAATAAATGATTATGATTATGAATGATCCCAACAATCTCAGTAAAATTATAGTCTTAAAACAACAAACATTCGTAGCTACCAAACAAACCTTACTCATAATTACCATACAAAACAGGGAAAGCAATCTACCCGCATAAACAGACGAAACTACTCACATGTAATATTCACACGCGTAGACAAAAATAGTACGTTTATGTATACGAAAATACTCGTTTGGTTAAACAAATAAACTGGTTGCATCATTGTTATTCACACTCCCGGGTGCCGCCGCGCCGGGGCCGCGGGTGCCACGGGGCTATACTATTAAAAACAAGTTACCACTACATAACCCGCTGCAAACTGGAGGAAAAACTTTTACGACCTCTTGAAAAGAATTTAATAATACTACGTACAAAATTCTATATTTTCTAGAGTTCGACATGTGCAAGCTTTTGTTACACTTATAAGGCTTTCAAGAATATTGTATGTCAATTGAAGTTTATCCTTTAATCCCATAAAGTATTGTTTAAAATGACAAAGTGAGTGAGTGATGGCAATCATGTCATTATGATTTGAAAATGGTTTTGTGACAAATGTCTCGATCCCGTGGAAATATCGGGATAAAAAGTATCCTATGTCCTATTCCAGGTCATGGCCTACAAACAAACACTCACTTTCGCATTTATAATATTTGCTAGGATTTATCTTTTATGTAGACTGTTTTATATTTTTTGAATGTGAGAACGTCGTATGCTTAATAGACTGTAGATTTGTAGACCTTTGTGCATTGTCTATTTTGTTAAGTACCTGGTACTTGTTGACAGGCCTACATTGTCCTCCCATATCTATTAACACTGTAATTTGAATACATTGTAAAAGTAATTTATTTTTAAAACAATAACCGTGTTCATGCCGGCTCTTCTCCATAGGAAACGACCAATTGGAACCGTGCACCTAGCTTCCGACGTTTCATAAGTGACCATGTAGGTTTATGTGAAATAAAATATTTTGATTTGATTAATGTGAGTACATTGATTTATGAACCGAAAAGACAGAATAATGGAAAATATACAAAACGCTGTTGTCGTAAAAATAGAGTAGTAGTAGACCCATCAATAACTGTAAAAACTGAATACAAAAAATACTAGGTTATATTTCACTTTTTATGTAAGTAAAACATCGAATGTGCGCATATAAGCACGCAGATATGTATCGCCACGGTTATTTCACCCGAGCGTTTCAGGCTTAAAATTTTAAGCGATACCTAATACCAATGAATACGAGCCCGAATGCTACTTACTTTTAGTTCCAGACAGCATAATCCACTTTCAACAATAAGATGTAACTTTGAAGCTAAAAATAACAATGTCGTGTATGTACTGCGATTTCGTATACGATGCTGAATGAGATCACAAACTCGAGTCAATGGGAGAAATGAGTCGCAAGCCGTGATGTCGATAGAGTTATGATGAATCATAACTCTATAGACATCACGGCTGGAGTTGAACGCGTGCTTAAAATTTCAGTTGCGACGAAATTGACACAGACATTCACATCACGTAAGTTTTACTATCCACCGGAGAACTTTGGAACTTGTAATTCAAATCAACCTAAGTGCTGGGGACCATGTAGTACCAAATAGAAAATTTTCCGAACCTCCTGGGCCCCGTTGGTGAACGAGACCGGAGAACCGAACGAGATATTGCAATGAAATGCAACGCAATCATAAAAGAAAAGTCCGAGTAATATATGTGATGGTGCCCGACGTGGGACTCACACAACATGTCTACAGGCGCCATCGTTGATGAAAATTTGAATTGGACGTAACATTTTTAGAACGTTCGCTTTAATAAATTTGAAATGTATATAAAATTTCTTATAATCCAAAGAAATAATTTTTATTTTTTTATACTTGAAAAGCAATTTTAACTTGCTTTTATTAATCACTATATCAAAATCAATAACGATTCAGTGGTCCTTGAAATATGGATATTAATTAGGTGTTAAGTAACCTTTCAAGTTACTGCCATCAAAGTGTCACCTTTCAAAATAAAGTATTATTGCTGCACTAACTTGGTTTGTCATCTCTGATATTGGAAAATTTCAAACGGCTTTTTCATTCGTTCAAAACAAGTCGAAATATGGAAAGTAATAATCATTTATTTCGGCGCCCAACGTGGGCCCCAGCGCAAATGAAACTGCTACATACAAACGTTATGTATACCTGTGTAGAGATAACGCGAAGCGCCTGAATATGTAAATGTGTGTATTGTGCCTACTCTGGGCGCCTACTTGAAATGATTACTCGCATAATATCTGTTATTGTTGCGCGTATTTTGTCTGAATTATGTTGTATGTAGTTAGTTGAAGTTTGGAAAGATAGTGAGTGATGCTTTATTAAAACTTGGGTTGTTACAGTTATAAATATTAACGAGTGAACTACATAACAAGTTTATGCATTTCAAAAAAATTGCTAACTACGGCTGACATACTGACTGGAAACTAAATTTAGTTTTTTATTTCAAACAGAATTAAAAGAATGCAATATTAATAAAAAAAAGTTAATCATGGATAATGCCCAAAACGTTTTAACAAACCCGTCACTACCATTTAATTGCCTTTCAAGCTTAACTCAAATATTCCGTTCGTTAAAAGCACGATTATAGCATTCGCCGCGAATTGTGAGAAAATTAAAGAGCTTTCTATTAAAATAATGAGAACATAAACTGACACGTTCACGAAACAAAATACTTGGTTTTAAGCGCGTTTGAAGACCATAATGAGCATTTAAACACGGGTTAAGGGACTCAATTCGTTTAGAAAATTAATTAAGTAAATTATGAAAGCATAATTAATAAACCCATTTACGAGTGTGTGTGCTAATAAGATTAGAATACAGCTTAAGTAATTAGTAGATATAGAACAGTAAGTATATCTGTGACGCAGTTGAACATTCAAATAATAAAAAAGGACAGGCTACTAGAAAAGAAAGGTTCTAAAACAGTCAAATAACGAGCCAATATTAGGTTAAATCTGAACCAAATATATTAGCTACAGATTGGAACACTAGTAGTAAATATATTTACGTACAAAATTGTATCTTGATAAACACATGACGTAAAGTTAGAATGTACTGCGGGCATAAAGCTGGCATGTACCAAGAAAGATAAATATGTGCTGAAATGATTTGCGTAAGCCTATGTCTGTTTAGGACGAGGACCACAACACAAAGGGGATAGTACCCGCTACGCAGCAAATAACGCTCCTCATAAAATGATTAGTCATAAAAAGTTTCAAATTACATAATTTATCAATACGTTTATTTAAACTAGACTCTCAAAACGTTTTATAGTCGTAGATAGATGAGATGCTCATTATACTATTTCGTGTTACGAAATGGGAGACCTAGATTCGTGATCCGTGTATCAATATGCATAAATGTAAGTAGCTACTCAGTTTGATCGACTTTCGTCGCATAACAATGACGTAGTTATAGGTCGAAGTGTAAATGAAGACTGGGCCATTTCGGAAAATGTGCCACGTCTCTAATAAAACCAATCAGGTTTTACAGTGTAATCTGATTGACCTGGCAAAAGACCCAGTTAAAGGAGCACAATAAGAAGAGACATTTGAACTCACAGGGGTTAAAAATTGTCTCGCTGAATATTATATAAGAGACCACACGTAATCCAAAAGAAAAGTTTATTCCTCAAAGCTGAGCCAAACTTTCCGCACTCCTTGCGGGAGTAATTTGGTACAAGAACCGTCCGTGTGACGGGTTCTCACAATACTGGCGCAGTTAAGCGACTCGATGTGGATCCGAACACTGGGTATTACTGCTCAGAAACACTTATCGTTTTTTTTTAATTTGGACAAAAAAAAAACCTTCGAAGAATAAACTTTATATTGCCATGATACTGGGGATGGAAAGCAAGATGCATGGAATTAACGAACTCGCTTTACACGCTAAGGATCAATAAACCAATAAGTAATTACATCAAATTTTCAGTTATCGACATCCTACATAAACCACAATTTTATCTTTTTCAGCGAGCCTTTGTTCCAGCAGGCAAGGCTTGATAGTGCATCTCTCTTTCTGAGAACAATAAAGTCGAGGCAGCTCGGTTCTAACATTCTCTCCCATATATTTCCCACTGTTTGAGGACAAACATTTGCGTATAAATCTCAGGCGGGAGAATACGACAGGACAACGGTGTGCAATAAACGTATCCCGGAGGACGTACACTTTGATCTGGGTACCGAGATTGTGTGACCAGTAGCTACGAGTAGCGGGACTATCCCGAATTACGGACATTTCACATTCAAATCTATTACACATACAAAGATATATGGAGATTCGGCAAAGAAACATATTATCTGTTGCTGCAAAACAAAGAGGGTATTGTGAAAAATGCATTGTCAACTATGCTAAATAGCCCTATTATTTTAGCCTGGGCCATTTCATTCTCTTATCTCACGAAGAAAACATATACGAGTACGAACATGTTTAAAATACGACACAGAATTTTAAAATGCTTTTACTGTTCGTGAAAGCTTAGTACAGATTGAGTGCATTTGAGTCGTAACTCATGTCCGACATGACGAGTGACGGTAGATATCGATGTTTTCACATCATTACACGCGTTGGGTACCTGTTAGTGACCTACAAACTCAGATTTACCTTGGTCATTTGAAGCTGGACTCAATTCAGGAAGAAATCCTTTATAACAGGGGTGTAAGCTCAATTTATCAAAAGGACCAGAAATGAAAGTATCGTGATAAAAATATAAATGATTGCCAGTTCATCTCCGCCTCCTTCGGGATCGCGGACGTGACTTGATATGTGATACTTTTACATCTCAACGAGGTACGTTCTCTCGTTTAATCTGTCCGTTCGTATATTCAGAGCGTACTTCACATTTTAGTAACGTATTTATTACACGCGGTTCTCGTGTATGATAATAGGTAGTTGCTGTTTATTCGGCCGCCAAACACGACAGCTATGGATTTTCATACACACATTGCCAGCCGGGCGCTCGCATGTTTTCGACCATTACACCATTTTCGATTTATCTCGAAGAAGTTAGTCAAAATAATGCTGGAGTTTCCAAGCATGTTTTAGAAAAACAATGTCTCATTCTTTCTTTCTTTCTTATTTCCGTAATTTACAATTGAAATAAATTCGCCGTTGTAATGGGTGTGCAGTTTATTAGTGCCTCGCGGCAGTGCCCGCGCAGTGCCGCGCCGACTGACCGCTGTACCGACTGACGAGCACCGCTGGGTACCTACTTACAGAAGGGTAACTCGTTTTGTGCTAAACATAAGCATGGCAATTTAAGAAAATCGCCACAAGGCATGGCAATTTAAGAAAATCGCCACTGTTCAACTATTTGCAACGTCTGTAAACATCGCGGTACGCACCCACAATCAGTCCTGACACTTACACACGTGCCTTTGACACGCCTGATAAACCCGAAATAACGTTGGACGTATTGGTGTCTCGATCCACCCATTTGAGTCCACACCATATCTTACACCTCATCAATTTGTGCACAGCAGTCGCAGCTTTTACGGCATATTCGTGTCTGTGTGAATTTAGCCTTCTGAGCTTACCTGCAAGTGCCGCTGCGCCGAAATGTTGCCGCATTAGGTTCACATGGCGTTAGTCGGTGATATATCTGCACTATATTGTTCATTTGGAAGCCGAAGTTGCTGCATACTATACACCGATCCTAGCTACGAACCATTGCGTGTCAAATAATTTAATCCGCTCCATATAATAAACTTTCTCTACCACCAAGGCATTACTAGGAAAGCTACAATAAAACCGGTATAATTCTTGGAATCAGTTAAAAGCAAGCTTGTATCGTAAATTCAGTTATAACTCCCCAGCCAATATTTGAACAAGAAAGTAACCAGGACCCAGAGTATAAATATTTATAAGTCAATCTGTAATCCTGAAATATCCATTTCCGTCGGTATTAGCACAATATTTCTCCGGCTGTGACTCGCGGCTCATAATTAGTACTTCTCGTTTATTTCTACAATGTCGATTCAGCTTTTCGATTAGGGCTAGTTCGCCACGTCGACAAATTGTCGTACGGATATTATAGTCAATAACAATACATAAACGAATTACGATACGAGTGATTGTGAGGCAGAAATTAGAAAAAGAAAATATGAGAAAGATTTGTTTTTATGTTGCATCATTATTTATTTTGCTACTAAGTAATGATTACAGTTTGGGAAACTAGTAACTGACCGTGCAGTGCAGTCATTATTTTGCTTACAGAGTTTTTTTTTTGCATACGCAACATCTACAGCAAAAACGACAAATGGGTGTTATGCCGTCAGCCTACGGCACGGTAAAGACCGCAGTCGCAGCATTCTCAGCGCAATTAATTATACCAGCAATGCGTACCGAGAATTTCGTAAATAAGTGCTCAATTTTTCCCGTTTACTGCTAACTGCCTATGAATGTTGACTCTGCGGCGATGTGACTAGGGTTGCCAGCCCTACTATGTAATATAGTGTCTAGTAGTATTATTAGAGGCCTAAATACTATATTTCCAACAAAAAAAATATAGTAGGCGAAACTACTATATTTTTATCTCAATGTAAAATTTATTAAATTAACACTGCTATCATTACAGGAAATTCTTAATGGAGAACTGATCGCAATAGGGCAAGAATTAATCTCATAAAAGCTGAATTAGTGGTATTTAATAGTTGTTATGAGACATTCAAAAAACAAAACCTTTTAAAGGTTCATACTTGTAGCGGTTACACCGCCACATACAAACTACGCATCAAAGACATGACATCACACAAATCCAAATCAGCTCACGAAAGCTTGCGGCAGTGATGATGATGATGATGCTGACGTCACGCTGAAGTAGTTGCACGAAGGCTGCGTTCACGTTCATACTCGGGGTCACCAATTTTAGTGCCATGAGGAACAGGGTGTAAAGATCACTCATCACCACCAACATCCTCCGACCAGACGGGTGTTGTGTGTGGCGGGCAGCTGCCCGACTGTTGATGTCGGATAGTCTTATATATGTCGATCGCGCGGTAAACTCTAATTGCGCGATGCAGGATTTGTGTGATGTCATGTCTGTGAATCGTAGTTCGTATGTGGCGGTGTAACCTCTACATACTCATAGTAGCAAAAAATATGCATAGATATTTTAAATAATAAAAATATTTTTGAAATATACCTCTATATTTTTTGCTACTATAATGCTTCGAAAATACTATATTTAAACAAAGTTGGCAACCCTAGATGTGACACTAATTAGTGTGACCGCAGTTCGGCCCGCCCTTTGTATTCGACACTATTTTCTATACCCGATGTGTGGTACTACCAATTATTTCTGTGTTTACTTTTAGCGAGCTTTTTCGGTAATTAGTGAAAAAGAATTAATATAACGTACACGTACAGGCCGTACGTGGCCATCGATATGAGCTTGTGAACCGAGATAGGTCTACGTTAGTGATGTAACGAATACTAATTTTACGAATACCGATTGTACTATTCGCCGAATACGAAAACGAATACCTGATTCTACTATAGCCGCATGCAATTATTAGTCAAAGAAGGTAAAAGGAAATTAAACACGCTAAGCAGATAACACAGATAACACATAAAACATTATTTGTTCCTTTTTAGCTAGATACGTGCCCACTCCTATCAACTTAGCTACAAATAAAACCGGCCAAGTGCGTGTCGGACTACGCACAATGAAGGGTTCCTAGTTGGAATGAATTTATCGCAAGAACAAACATAATATTGTAGTTGAAAAACATGTTCTCCTATACATTCCAACTGCAAATGTAAGTTTTTAAGTACCTATAATATTGAGTTACCGTGTTATTTTAAGACCATTGACTTCTTATAGCTTTTCCTGTAATCTATGAGTAAAGAAACAATCTCTGTATTTGTTTCAAAATTTTAGGCTCAGTAGTTTCTGAGAGTAGTAGATAAGGGAATGGTCAAATTTCATATATTTTCTTAAATATCTTTAAAAGTATTTATTTAAAAAAATACTTTAGATCGTCGTAACAAGCCCTTTCATTTGATATTGTCACACGTAACAGTTCGCAAAACTTTTTTCTCTTCTTCTTAATTGCTTCGTTACAAGTCCGTATTTGGGTCACGGAAATACCACGATGTACCAAATTTCAACTTAAGATTTGGAGAAAATTGGCTGTGACAGACGGATAAACAGCAATACACACGAGTGATCCAATAAGGGTTCCGTTTTTTCCTTTTGAGGTACGGAGCCCAAAAAACTAAACGGTCGCCACGATTGCTGACCTGAATCTGTGGACATAAACAAACAATAAGGAAGTTTTATAATTTTATAAATTAATCTATTTGTGTCTATGAACTCGGTCGCAACGCAATATCTACAGTGCGTTCATTATAAATTGAGGCGTGACGCGATTGGTAGCACTTAATTTTGCATTCATGTGATTAGTAGTACTTTTCTGTCAGTCGCCATTTTGAACCCAATTAGTATTGAAACTAAGACTGCAAAATTCAGTGCTACCGATCATTTCACGCGTCAAGTTATAATGAACGCACTGTCTACGGGATTTCTAGGAAGTCACTAATTACGAATGTCATGAGAGTATCCGGCTAAAACGAATATTCGGTAATTTGATGGTATTCGGCGAATACGAATTCGTATTCGTATTCGTTGCATCACTAGTCTACGTAAAAAGAAACAAAATACATCAGCATTTAACAGTTTTGTCTCGTATTCTAGTCTACACACAAATTCCCTACTTTATCTTAGCTATATGTATTCAGAACCTAGGTATATTACTACTACATAGTTCTGAATATGAACAGGACAACATGACCGTATTTATTACCTATGTGAACGTTCGCTGCTCATCACAAGAGACCCACATCAGGCCACTATTCAGACTAATCGATGAGGCACATTTCCAGCGACACATTTCATCCTATACATTCACTAAAGGCGTTAATGAGCGCGTTTTAATTAATCGTTTGTAGTATGACGGCGATCGATTGTGAACATGCAGCAGCGATTCGAGTTACGAATGCAATCATGCAAGCAATTAGCGGACGATGAACTAGTTTAGGTACCTACGTATGTTTTTGGTGGAGGCTGTGGGATAATTTATTTATTTAAACCTTTCACACTAATAAAAAGTACAAAGGCGGACTTAATGCCCTAGGCATTCTCTACCAGTCAACCAAGGGTGGTGAAGAGATTAGATGGCAGGTGCTCTGTTTGAGAGGAACAAAGAACAATATTTTTTTTATTAAAATATATCATTATAAATAATTATAATACACACACATACATACATATTTAATAAAAATATATACATAATATATAATACAAATTCAAGGGAGAAGTGTTGAGATGACTCTACTCTATATATTTTGATAAAAAAACTGCAATTTCCTTTTAAATGCATACCGACTGGTCGACGTCCTGATATCAAGAGGAAGCGCATTCCATAGAATAATGGACTGAATATGAAAGGAAGAATGAACAAAGTAAGAAGTATGAGAAGGACAAAGTAGGAGAAGATTGTTAGAAGAACGCAGATTCTTAGTGTGTGAAGAACATAGATATTGGAAGTGAGACATGAGATACGAGGGCGGCACTGAAAATTTCGGGAATCAAGGAAGTGACACAACATTACTATTTAAAAATGTATTTTCGAAGTATTCTCCGCGGAATTTGACACATTTTTCTATACGATGGAACCAATCATTGAAGCAACCATTCCATTCGGAAGTTGGGGTCTCCAAAATGGCCGTTTTGTGGGCGTCCACAGCTTCTTCAGGTGATGAAAATCTCTGTCCACGCAATCTATTCTTTATTTTAGGGAAAGTATAGAAATCATTAGGGCTTCGGGGTCGGGGCTGTACGGCGGATGGTCTAATTCTATGTTTTCTTGCTCTAAAAACTCTTTTGTTCTGTGCGTGGTGTGAGAACTCGCATTGTCGTAATGGAGGATGATGCGGCGGTTGCAGTTCTCTTTACGGAGTTCAGAAACGACCTGTGGCAAACAAATGCTAGCATACCATTCTGCATTAACCGTTCTTTGTCCCTCAAGAGGAATCGTCGTAACATGGCCGGTTTTGGAGACAAACGTGGCCACCATTTTTTTTGTAACACTCCGTGAACGAACAATTTTTGTTGGCTTTAACTCATTTTCGAACACCCAAACTCGTGACTGGTTTTTTGTTTCGGGTTCGTACGCGTATATCCAAGATTCGTCACCTGATACGATGTTGTATACAGCATTTGAGCATCCTGCGTGGAATCTTTCGAGGGTTCTGACGCACCAAGTAACGCGAGCCGCTTTTTGCTCTTCACAGAGCGAATGCGGTATCCATCGGGAAAACAACTTTTTTACACCTTATTGTTCATGCAAGATTATTTGTATTTGACTCATGCCAATTTCTAAAGTTGCCTGAATTTCGCGGTTTGTCACAAGTCGATCTTCCTCAATCAGTTTACGCACAGCATCAACGTTTTCTTGGGTGACTGCAGTTTTTGGACGACCTTGACGGGGATCATCACTGAGCTTGACACGTCCACGTTGAAATTCAGCAAACCAGCGATAAATTGTGGTTTTGGATGGGGCTTCATCACCAAATGCAGAAATCATCCGGTCAACACTGTTTTTGTGTTAAACCACTTCGAAAGGCATAATAAATCATCGTTCTTGAATTTTCTCGAGTCAATTCCATTTTCTCAACGACTAAACAAGTTTGACAAAACCTTGTGACAAGACAGAGAATCTTGTTTTATATAAATAAATGGTATTCGATTTTTAAAACCAAGGACTTTTCAATTAAAAAGATTTTAATATGACAGGAACAGTGGAAATATTCCATTCCCGATACTTTTAGTGCAGCCCTCGTAAGAAGGAGGAGTGTGAGAGTTAAGAAGGGAGAAAAGCGTGGTCAAAGCGCGCAAACTCCTTCTTTGGCGAATGGACATCTATTTGAGCTCAGACCTATAGCACGACACATGATCATATTTCCTGAGGTTGAATATGAACCGGATACAATTGTTGAGCAGTCTGTCGAGCTTATCCAGCAAAACCGAATTCAAGTCAAAGTAGCATACGTCACCATAGTCGATGATAGGGAAAATCAAAGTCTGCACAAGCATAGTTTTCGTCTTAGCGGGTAAAAAGTTTCTCAGACGATACAGGGAACGCAGAGTACCGTTGACCCTTTGACTAACACTAGAGACCTGGCGTTGCCAGCTAAGCGTTGAGTCAAGATGCAAACCGAGATCTTTCACAGTAGAGGTAAAGGGTATGACGGTACCATTGAAAATAAGAAGAGGAAGAGAGCTAAGCGTCACCCTACTTATCATGCGTGAGCTCCCAATTACAATGGCCTGACACTTTGAGGGGTTTACTGACACCCCAAAACTATCAGACCACGTTTTGATGGCATCTAAATCTCGGTACATCTGCTATAGCGTCCGACAAATCTTCAACCCACCCAGCTGTATATAATTGAAGATCATCAGCATAAAGATGATACGAACACTGAAGACAATGAGTTATAAAATGAATGAAGATGGAAAATAACAATGGAGAGAGAATACCGCCTTGTGGAACACCAGCATCCAGGTCACGCCAACTCGACGAGCGCTCATCAACGCGAACCGACTGCTGACGTCCCCGAAGATAAGAAGAGAACCACTCCAGAGCCTCGGGCGAAACCATAAGATGAGAGAGGATAGAAAGGAGAATATCGTGACTGACAGCGTTAAAGGCATTGGAGAAATCCATTTATACCAAAACGGTAACCTTAGTATCCTCCAACGCTTCTCTAACGTCACCATTCACTTTAAGGAGAGCGTAGGCTGTACTGTGCCCGGGCCTGAAGCCAGACCGAAAAGAGCTAACAAGGTTGTTCCGGTGAACAAACAATTTCAGAACAGCTTTTTGTCGGATAGAACTTAAAAGTGGTACGGAACCACAGTAGTGGGAGGTGGTGCCTTTTTTTGTAGTGGTAAGGTGGTTGAGTGGTCTTAAGTTTTGGTTAGGAATTCAAAGTAGAAATTGAAAAACGTTACTACTGTCTTTATTTAACTAACTAAAGATACGCAAGCGCAGGCCGGTAAACCTAATCCCTCCGAACAGCAGCGAGGTAAAAGCTGGGGTTGAAAATATAGGTGACAGGATAATTTCAAATGATATAGATTGTACTACATCGTCTACTCCCAATTTAGAACGTCCTATCTCTAAATTAGATCAGACACAGTGCATAAGCGATCCCTAACATACAAAGACTCATGTATACTATATAGTCCTCCAGACCGTATTTCAGCCACGGCGGCCAATCTCAACGGAGACTTGCCTTCGGCGCGGGAGATGTTATAGTGCAGTTCTTCCCTCACTCTCATAGTCTGATGGGACGGCAATCCGACACGACCGGAGAGAGATCAAGCGCAGGACCAACGACTTAATGTGCCTTCCAAGACACGGCATATAACAACGCTAACTTCTAAACTCCGAGCTGTTACTAAGAAATTCCTAATGGAAAAACCCAATAACACTGCCCGACCCGGGAATCGAACCCAGGACCCCACGATCAGCAGGCACGAGACCAACGGGGCAGTCATGTGTACTAGCTAGTAAATAACGTGTGCGTCACCAACTTATTCGTAGAACAACAAACCTATTAAATTAAAGCCCAAGGGCCCTCCCTATCTTCGCAATTCATAAATCCTTTAGCATATTCCCAAATAATAAGAACGTAACATGCAAACAATTACATCTGAAGTCACGTCCTGCCCGAAATAGAATGGATTGAAGCCTGCGTGATCATGCTGACAGTAATCGAGGTACAGTTTTATTTTATGATACTAAAAATATCCGAAAATAGACACGACTTTTATGTTCTCGTAAATATAAATAATCTGTCGGGTTGCTATGTCAGTTTCATTAAAAAATAAGGTCGAGGTGCTTAAAATTGTAATATTATCTGTTGTCCAGTTATTTCTGTTATTTATTTAATAACTAGTTTTGCTCACAGATTATCTTTCGATTACACATGAATGCACAGATGCATCTCGACTGCGGCAACCATAAGTCTGCGAGGGACACATAAGTCTGCGAAGGACCTTTAAGTCTGCGAGGGACCCATAAGTTTGCGAAGAACCCATAAGTCTGCGAGGGACCCCATAAGTCTGCGAGAGACCCATAAGTCTGCGCGAGACCTTTCAAGTCTGCGAGGGAGCCCTAAGTCTTCGTAGAACCCAAAGTCTGCGAAGAACCCATAAGTCTGCGAGGGACCCATAAGTCTGCGCGGGACCTTTAAGTCTGCGAGGAACCCATAAGTCTGCGAAGGACCCATAAGTTTGCGCGGGACCTTTAAGTCTGCGCAGGACCTTTAAGTCTGCGCGGGACCTTTAAGTCTGCGAGGAACCCATAAGTCTGCGAGGGACCCATAAGTCTGCGCGGGACCCATAAGCACGAAGTTTATCGAAGACACACTGTATGGCGTACTTAATGCGTCAACCTCACACATGGTTTTATTGCGCCTGAAATAAAACAGTGTTTCAGGCACAATAAAACCACTGCCACAGTAAATCTAATGTACAGACATAAATAATAATACTTTATGAAACTTTGTTTAATGCATCAAATAAACCTCTATTCCCGTCATAAAACCTATATTTGCTAATCCTTGGTCAACACTCGTTAATTCTCTCTATCACACTGTCCACAGCGGCCATTTTTCCTCCCATTTGCATAACGGTTAACCTGACAATGATCGTGGTGACAGGCTCGCATAAATACGAATACATTATTAGGCACGCATCGTCCGGATCGGCCAGACAGTTCGGACGGCGGACATGGATCCCGGACGCCGGACACAGGCGCCCTCTTAATTTGCATTTTAATTTGCTAGCACGTCGTTAATATACAGATGTGTAAAACCAGCTGTGTCGCTTATTGCTGTGAACTTATTAATTGCATGGTTCTTCTGGGTGAGATTAGGCTGGTGTAATGTAAAGTCGTGTGAGCATAACACGCATTAACACGGATTATCAATTCCAACAACTCAGGCCCAAATCTACGCGACTGCTCTCGAGAACTTCAGTGTTGACCTACTTAAAATCTCACTAAGTGGCATTGTGAGCTGAACTAACTGAACTTTACTCCCATGCGGGTGGTGTTAACTACAGAACACCACGTGCTACTGTTCAGAAGCAGTTATGAGCTTAAATCTAAAATGAAGACAAAGCTACAATAAAACACTTGTGCTTTCCAACCCCGATACCTAATACATTGAGATCGACACAGTCTTAACAAGATTCGGTTGTACTGCACAGTGCACATGGACTTGAACTTTTACCTAGACTACACCACAACCAAACCAGCTCCGTTTAACATCGTCATCCAATCCACCACAAATACGTCTCTAACCCGTATTTAACCCCGATATGCATCTGCACCGCAAACTCAAAGAATCTCGAGCACTGCTTGGATCACAGTTGAATTCCTCGCGCCAGCAACCTCAGCCGCGCCGCCGGGAATTTGCGCCCAAATGTAATGGCGCTTTACACATGACTACACGCTCGTATTGAGCATCTGTTGGGTCGCTGCGTCCCAATTTAAATGTGGGTTCATAACCAAATGCATCATTGCAGGGCTGTTCGACAATTTTGGGCGTTAATTTGGGAGGATATTGGTAAAATTCGTCTTCAAAAGGCAGTTTCATTCCAGCTATTATATTCAGACGCAACTGCTGCATTAAACAGTCTTCAGTTCCATTGTTTCATAGGCCAACTTAATTAAAATGCCCTGAAGGCGATCACTTAAATAGCCGTATTCGATCGTGCATAAAACTCTTTAGCACTAATGGGGCAGTGCTAAAGAATTGTATACACGATCGAAAACGGCGATATTTTACCCCGAGTGCATATACTCGTATTTATTTCAACCCAGTGTTCATTTGTGCTTCAAAACGCTACAATTTAGCGGCTAACAAATGTATGGAAACTAGGTTTGTATCGATAACCTTGGAGCTATATTTGGTTGAAAATATCGGGCGTGGAATACGTGGCCAGGCCGCAGGGCACCGAATACGCGGATACCACGGACTTATGTAACTGGATTAAAGATTATAAGCCTGGGACTGTTATGTTACGAGCAGGTTTATTTTTGTCGTGAAAAGGCTTTCAATGGTTTCAAGGTTAAATGTGGACTTTTCCGCAATTTTTTTTATGTCGTCGTAACCTGTTATTGTAAAAACATCACAATTTCTAACTAAAATTTCAATATTTGCTAATGAACCGTTGGTACAGATTTTGATAAGGTATGTACCAAATAAGTTACAGTTTAATAAGCATCAACACCGAAGAGCTCAGCAACACTAAATCTCAATGCGCGCCTCGAACCCCAGCTATACACGAACACACGCACGCTCCCCAAAACTTCCACATATCCATAATGTTAGCTCATCAATACTGGAGCATCCTCAGTGGCGGACCTTGGCCGGGGCTGGCGCGCTGCCAAAGGTCGTCCTTGCCCACTTTCACCGCTATCGATTTTGGAAGATGCCCCACATCGGAGCTTATTGCCCCGGCTAACGCAAGTGCAAGTTCACTTGTTATTGGGGGACGGTGCCAGCGCCGCCAGCTGCTGTCGCTGTTGCTTTTATGGTCAGACTTGGTTTGGAGTATGCTGTTTTTATACCGTAACGAATTTTAGGAACATTTTAAGATTGTAGGTTCGGTTGTTCTTCTCGGTACCTATTTTTGACACTTGCTAACATTTTCTATCTTATTTTACACCAAACCGGGTAATTCGCTGACATATGTCACCATACCATTTGCAATTCTCCGATGTAAGCTTTTTTTATTATTCTAGAGCTGTATATTTCAGGGTCTTTTACAAATTCATTTTGTTACCAGAGACTAACCCCAATACCCCAGGGGCGCGTAAATCACTTGAACTTGAACTTCTACTTCCTACGTGGGTTAGAAAATCCTGCAGAAAAGATAGATAACACACATTTTTATACATGCCAGCATTTCCAGTAGGTATTATTCAATCGGTAGATACTTCTCTCTGAATCTAAACTCCGTTCAAGTTTCCCCTGCAAGGTTGTCGAGTGATTGAACAAAATTTAATCCGAAAAATATCTGTTTCAGGGCCTGTTTGCCGAAAGTACTTTCAAGAACAAAGATTACATGACCTTCACAAAACAAGAAAATTAGACAAAAACTAACTTGGGGAACTAAAATGTTTCATTTTAACTAGATTGTGAAGTGAAGCATTTTGCATAGCTAATATTATTAAACAAAAGTGGCAAGTAAAGAGCGAAGGATTGAGTACAATCACGCTTGCATGGCAAGGCGTGAGCCGCCGCGAACATTCTGTGTCACGGAGCCACCGAGGGCCGAGGAGGGACAGAAGATAATTCTAGAAATTTGCATTTTAATCACTGTATCGCCACCCCCGATAATGGACAGAGAAAAAAAATGAATTTTAAATACATAGTTTGCATAATTTGCATGTGACGTGATGACCAGCTACTCCAGCTAGATCAGACTCTGAATGAACACAAAGATAGTCATAATTTTAATAATCGTTCAGGAACATCTTCGTTCTTCAAAAGTTCTTCGAAATGAATCTATTGTGTACGCCAGGGGCAGCGACAATTTCAACCGAACAACTTTGTCACGGAATACCTTACATTTAATAAGAATTCGGTAAAGTGAGTCGCCTCAAAACGGTCGCATACTTCATTTTGATTTATACACTTCGTGGAAATGTGAGAGTAATAGAATTTATAAAAGTGGCGCTGTGTGAAATAAAACGGAGGTGATTGACTGTATAGTGTGTCACACTGTATAGGTACACTAAGTGTATTATTATTTTTACGACCATTTACATAAAAAGAACAGTTCACACTCCATTCCATATTGATTATTTTAAGAGAATTTTATTATTAAAAGAGAATTCAAAGCTACATAAAACGAAGGGTAATTTTACTCGTATTTCCTAACAATGTCAACCGAAATTTTCGTACAAAATCTGTGTCGGAGTGAAACACTCGTGTAATTACATGGCCCTCTCAATATGACGTAATTCCCTCTAAGACCTCCGTTCTGATGCCTCACTAATCTCCGGGGAATATGATTTTACGCAACTGTATCAACGTTTTAAGTCCTCGCGTCAGGTATAAGAAAGTCTTAAGGAGCTTTTGTTTAAAACATTTTAAAATGGTATTGGTAACTTAACTCGTAATATCAGAGTGGAGAAACAATTGCAGTATTATTAGACGCAGATGTAAAGCCATCAAGCTGGTAACATAATAGGTATCTATTGTTTTCAGTAAACTACCTAAAGAAAAAATCTGTAAATAACAGTAAAGTTACATAATACATGTGTCACAAGAAATTTTGGCGAACCCATCTGAGAACATTTTTCGCGAAGTTTTGCAGTGATCGCGAAGTCCAGACTTGGAAGGCATGGATCAGCGGGACAGATCATCGATCAAACACGTCGACGTGAGGAAACACTTTTAGCGAAACATTTATTTCCAATTGCTCTTATGACCGATGTCATAACGTATTAACTGCCATCTGTGATCCGCGGATACCGAATAGTTTCTTGAACAGAAAAAGACTAGACTTGTCGGGCACAAACTATTATCGGAGGAGATTTTCATTTAAGAGCTATTTCAACAGATCTTGATATCCCTTGCCTAACTGACTAGAACACATAAAGCAATCGTAATCCTTAAATCTACAATGACTAAAGAGGCTGTACACATCACGGAATCGGGCCCGAATGTATCCGATAGCTCGCTAGTAAACCTAGAACACTAGGTATCTGTGTCACGACAGCCTCCAGGCATATCTGGTTGCATCTCGCTTCTCGCCAGATGTTCCCGAATTGGGTCAACGTTCTATTACTAGTACCTATTGACTTGTGCATACTAAATTCTTCACATTTGATAAGGATTGCTATTCTATTTGTAGCTCAACTTGCGGTTTCGATTTATCTCGAAGTCTTAGCTTATTTATATTTTCGTATTTGTTCAAACTGATTATGAAATTATTAATCCCGATCAGGTTGTACCAAATAAAATTCTAAGTCTTATTTTCAATCATACAACAACAAAACTTGGTTTATATTCCGTTCTATAAATACTTTTGTTTTTAAGATCTTCTTCCCTCTAGAATTTCAAAACTCCAGAGTACAAAGCTTTCAAGAGCAAAATGTATTAAGGATTTCCTCGGAACATTTTATTAAAATTTACCAAGGAGCTGTTTTACATTCTCTTTTTCTAGACAAAATAAAACTCATATAATGCGTTGAACTTCCGCCTACTTGGGTGTCATATTGACACCTGACCTTCGACCTTCGCTCATGTATTTTCCAGTTTCCCGCTGAATTATGAACACATCGTTAGCATACGGGCAGCTCGTCATTCAGTCTCGCGTTAATTAACGGGCACCTCGTCCCGGCCGGGATTGGAACAGACGAACCGTTGCGTAGATTGCCTATTAACGCCACTACGTCTGGATTGTGAAACACGTGACAAGAGTAATTGTGAAGTACTTTGATTGTAACTTCCCGAGTCAAATCATGCTTATAAAAGAACTAACTGCGCCCCGCATGAGTCTCGATCCCGTGGGAATATCGGGATAAAAAGATCCTAGTCCTAACTCAGGTCATAGTCTACCCATTTGCTAAATTGTATCCAAATCCGTTCAGCCATTTTAGCGTGAAAGCGTAACACATAAATAATTTCACTTTCGCATTTATAATATTAGTTAGGATTATCTGTAAAAGTAATATCTTGTGTTTCTAAGAAATAGATTGCAATCACATATCTACGAGACGAACATGACACTTTGAACAATAGCTACTTCACCTTTGAACTTATTATTTACTGCAAGATGAAAATAGACTTGATTGGAAACACAAGACTGGTACACAAAGCCATAATCAAATACCAAAAAGCTTGGGTAATATTCTTGTTACTCAAAATAACAACATTTATACAAACTGAACAATGTTCATCTAGTCATAAACTCAAACAGCCCTGTCCAACCGTGTCCGGTTTTCGACCAGCCGGGATTGGAACCGGCGACCCGTTACCCCGATGCCCTATTAACGTCGCTTTGCCAACTGATTTGTAACGGCAGTTTAATGGTGTGCAATCGTCCGGCAGTTCTGCTGCTAACATTATTACAACTTGGTGATAGAAATGGTATTCGGTCTGGTGGTTCGATATTGTCTGAGAATTTAGAAATACTGGATACTCGATAAATAGGTAAGTGGTAAGGTATACAAGGTATAATTGAAATAACTGAAAACCTGAAAAGAGGTCATTGTACTCGTCATAATGAACAGCTGTTACCATAGGAACAAGCCTAAAATCGCGAAAATTTAATCTAGCTGTACATTTTGTCGAATTATGTGAACATACACGTATGGACCATTTGATTTTCTTAAGCGATTTTAGGCTTGTTCCCATGGTAACTGTTCTGGTCATAATGATAGTACAGTAACCCCTTTTCAGGTATTCACTTAATTCTACTACACAAATAAGACTAAATACCATTCCTTAGCGTAGGTAGAACTTTGCTAGCGAATTCCGAGTTTTCAGAATTGACGTAATATCCTTCCAATAGAATTTAATTAACCTTTAATTTTATGAAATTCTTACTGTGTGGTCAAAACTAAATCTGGTGTTCCGTCCAGACAGGTGAACAGTTTGTGAGTAATTCCTTAATTGCCATAGTTTAGACCTCCATCAGTCAGTCACAGGCCATTTGTGTTAAATCTTCAGTGATATGCTTTGATGTCTAACGTGGGATGTAAACCAAAGGGTTATTTTATGTAGTTTCTAAAAACTGTTGGTTATGAACAGTCGTTTTCATTTAAATTCTGTCTGAGATTAAGCTACGCTCGGCAGTGATTATCTTAGCCTAATGTTTTAGATAAGAGTGGAGTTACGTAGTGTGGACAGGATTTGTGGTTTATTATGTACTAAGGTTTAAAAAAAAAACAGTTTTTTAAGGAGACACGTAACGTAAGTAAGTACAAAACTACTACTACTATTGAAAAACTACCTAACTATGACTATTGAAAATTCTTGTAACGTTTGCGTTACAAGAATTTTCAATGCAAGATTTCATTTAGTTGTAGATTTGTATTTGTTCTCAAAATGACCAAACGATAACTTTAAATCACTGAAATTACATCTTGCAAATTAATTTTCCAGGAAAAGAGATCTTTTTAAAGATAATCCAGTAATGTAATGGAAGACATATTATAACTATTGAAAAGATAAGGATAAGCTTAGAGATTTAAACGAAGTCGAGATAAGAGGAACCGCCGGAAAATGAACACAATAATTTTCTGAAAATGAGGCGCCGTTTCAAAATAAGTGACTATTATGAAATCCTGATTTTTGGGTTTGTTCTAAACTTCTAAGCTGAATTTGAATGAGGCCTAGACTTGAGATTACTTTCAGCAGGATTTCGCGTTGTAAGTATAATAAAGGAAATTAAATGCTAAAATAAACTTAGACTTTGTTTCTAGAAATAACGAGGTCAGTCACACAAAATTCCAGCTTTTAGTTATCCACAGTATTGTTACGAGTACAAACACAAAAGTAACTTGGGTAAATGATGAAACCTAAATAGCTGTTTTTTTTTTTATAAATTAAGAAAGGTAGCTCGGTAACTGGAAAAGGTACAAAGGTACATACTTTTTATATATTTTTTACGTGGGCGACTCCAGCTAGCTCTTATTATTTGACCGAGCGAGCGAAGCGTCTCTGCATCAAGTCGGGCAAAATTTGCTTCCGTGTGTCAGTTTGTTGGTACTCCTCTACAGGTCGTAGGTATTTTACAACCGATCTGGACGAAACTTGGCATACGGGTTTTACGATTGTTTTTTTTTTTTTAGCTCAAGCTTTTTATTTACACAATATAACTACTATTTTAGACTATCAATGCTGCTGTCATACTATCACGGAAGTTCCAAGAAGAAAAGTCTTGGAGATCCTTCCCCGCGAAATCTCAGTTCAGAATTCCATACAAAAATGTAACCCCTGGAATTCATAAAATAGGTGGTACTGCTGTTACCCTGCCAACCGACTCCGTCCCGCCTCCCAGCTTTAAATTTTCTTAGAATAAGTACAACTTACCTGAGCTAATTGTTATTAGTAACCTACAGCCGCAGACGAATTTTTTTTAAGTTGGATAGTGATATTAATTATAGGATTTTAAACTGACACGATTATTTTCACCACTTAAGTTATTTAAAATGGGATATCAAAATTTTTGTGGCATATCTTTAATTAGTTACGACAACAGTGTGATTATTTTAGCGCGACTAGCTGAAGGTTAATTGTTTCCAAAAAGTTAGTGCTCGTGAGGTCTACTGTTGGCAGAACTGCTAGTAATAAATGTTCTTCCATCAAATAATGTTCATGTAAAATTACTTCACATGGCCAGGCACTCAGCTTTTTGGAAAGCCCTACCAGTACAAGACTGAAATTGTGTTACGTAAGTTCAAAAATCACGTGTCCTTATAACATGAAAAGCCATACAACTTCTATAAAACAAAAGACCAAAATTCACCCTCATAAAATACAAACTTTTCCGCGAAACCGTAACAGAATAGAAAAAATAAATAGCATCAGAGCTAACAGGGTGTACATGAATCTATTTGTGTAACGGCAGAACAATGGCGGCGCGGGCCGGTTACGCAACGGGTACGCCTGAGTGTCGAACAAACAGGTATCATTGTGAGCTATAAAAATGTGGCAGCTAGTGCGACATTGAAAAGGGTAGCAGAGTAGTAGCTACAATACCCCGGCTTAATATAACACACTGAGCTTTAGAATGAGCCTGTCACAAAGATATGAGTGAGAGGGACGACGCTCTACAAAGCCGAACTTTTTCTTCGACTCGATGTGCCATATTTACGGCGGGGTGGCGTAGGATGTTGACCGTGAAACTATAACCAAATCGAAATTAAGGTTGTTCTTCACAGCAAATACCTACACGTGTTTTCTCTTCATCTAAGTTCGTAACATTTACAAAGTGCCTCCTAACGGGCCACTACAATTAGCGGTCGTAAAAATTCTATTATTGCCCGAGTTGACTAACTGATTAGTGATCGCTATGTTGTTATTTTCGCCCATAATCCCTTATCGTCTTCAAAAAAGGGCTGGGTTATTCACCACGAACAATGTAGAACCAGTTCAATGTTTTCTGTGCTTTTGTTTGAAATGGTAATCAAAAAAGTTTTGAATAGCCCTTTGTCTATGACTTCAATAGATACTAACAATATAAAATATAGTTTCGTGTTTGTGATTTGTATATAAGCTTGTCTAAATCGGCTATTGGATGGCTTCGAGAATGAACTACCAAATAATTATCTTGACGGAATTGGGTTAATTACTTGCAAGCAAATACCTACTCAGCACTATGGGACAATCTTAACAACAAATATTTTCTTGCTAAAGCCTTTTAGATAGTTCTACTATCCTTGTTTCGTTTACGAAGCCAAGTTATATTTTGACTTTTTTTGCAATACAGGTCCTAGAGGCATCATCAGTGAGAAATCAAGTCTGGCGATGAATAAAGAGAAACAGATTATTTCACTGGAACATTTGCGATACTAATAATCGGGCGCCATTTCACACGGTACTTTAATTCCACGTCCAGTAAATTGAGCGTGAATTTGAATTATTTCGACATTCACAGTTGTTCCTATTGTTCAATTACAGGAAACGCAATGCCAGAACAAAATGAACCAATAAATCTGCCTAATAATTTGCCTATTAATCAGGCATAATTGGCTGTCTGCTGCAAGCGTAGGTAACAGAACAGGCACAACACAGTCTGTATAGAGAAACAATTAATCTATGTTTCAGTCTGTCACCCCGCAGCCGGCTTGTTGGGAGCGTGTCTATCAAGTGCAATTAAATGCAGATACAAGGGGCACTTGCAGACATTCATTTGTAACGCATATCTCAATTTATTTGTTGCAGATACCTTGGATAGAGCAATCATCAGTGTATTTCGCCATCACGTAGTTTAAAACTTCAATAAAGTAAGATTAAAACAAAGTTTTAAGTGTAAACGTGATCAAGTCATTAGTAAACAGTTCATTAAAAGTTATTAAAGAACTTGCTGATATTTACATTTTATAATACTTAAAGCTAAAACTATCGTCTTTATCTCATAACTCAGCATGTTAAAAACTTTTATAAACTTGAAACCTTGTATAACATCTTTTTGTGAAACTTTGCAAATCAGGATAATATGAAAATCAGCAAGACAGGTACTTCAAAAGATTTAGAAGCACTTGAACTTCAAACAGCTGATCTGGACCCGTATAAGATTTGATTAAACAAAGTCTGCAGCGTTGATTCAACGAAGTTCAGTGCTCAAGAACCCCAATATTTCGGGACATATTTCATCTGAAATAATAACATAAAACAGTTTCCGAGTTCAAAGGCTACTTGCTTCGGAAGAAACAATGCTCCGTCAAGTTTTCACGCTCGTTCGCCTGTTCCGTTACGTATAATTTGTCGTTCCGAAGACGGCCGAGCGCCCCCGACACTTGCCGAATGTTTCACGGTAACTTAGCATTGTAATTTCTCTTAGTTCCGACTTTAGAGAGGGTTCTTCATTGTGGAAAATTAGTCAACATTTCTTTCCCATTTGGACACAATTGCCAATTATCTTTTTTGATAAAATATTTTTTTATTGCGGTTTGATGGATTGTTTTTGAGAGTTTCGGCACTTTTTGCGGCTGAATGGAGTTCAGACAGTGAAAGTCTTTTACAGTTAGAGCAATGTTCTGCTTACCTACATAAACGTACACCAAATTCAAGTTCCAGTATTTGTCGTCATGCCTATTTTTAGGTAGAATATAACAATACCCGCCACTGGCATACTACCATTACATAACCCACTGAATAGTTAACGTCCTAAAACAGCTCGATATAGACGACAGAGCTCCAATTTAATATTGCATCGAAATAGAAAGCTCTAGCGCACCCCGGGGGGTCGCTTCCGCACTGATGCAAATAAACTATCGTAATCTTAGTGCCAATGTTAATCAATGATGAATAGTAATGTACTGCAGCTCTTACTTCTGTTCCAGACAGACATAGAACAACTTGTGTTAATAAATGAGTACCAATTCACTATGTTCTGTCTCAATTAGCAGTTAAACTTATAGTAGTCATGTATCAGTTTAGTTTAATAGTACACATGTACTATTACTAAGTACTGCTCAAATATTCATTCAGGAATGATTATGGAATCCCCACAACTGTGTTGATTTGATCAATAGAAACGATTTTAAATATTCAACGGATAAACAATTTCAAGAAAGAAATCTGATTTCATTTTTGCTTGCATAACCGACTTTAATACTAAGCCTAGTTACCACAAAATAATAACATGACATGACATTGTATAATCGCTTATACCTGGAAATGCATCGAAAAATATCATGTCCTAATCCCCAAAAAGTGGGACGCGTGGTGAGTGATAACGTCGGCGCTGATATCAGTTGATTATTTGCGCTTTTAATTTTCACTCATACTGATGGTAACACAAACATACTCGTATAATTTTAATGAAAATTAACGGTAACTATTGCTACCGTCAATTTTCATTAACAACACAACGAACAATAACAACACAACACACAATAACAACGAGCGCGCTGGTGACAACCTATTTCTCTATGCTAGGTCCATAGGTTTAAGAGCCCGTATACGAAATTTTGCCGATTTCGCCAATTTACGTGATTTTACAGACGTGATTTTACAGTTAAAATACTCTATTTCTGTAAATTTTAATGCACAACATGAAAGATCATTTCAAATATGATCTGATCTAATATATGAGCTACTTTTTTGTTTTTATTATTTAGTTTTGATTAATCGACTTTAAGCCGGCGACTGTTTTGTGAATTTATGCTGTAAGAGGTTAAGAATATCACATTTACGAATCGTTTTGACGTCTTAAGGGTATGAAAAAATTACAATGTATTGTTGTGAAAGCTTTCTATACAATGTATGAATCACTTTTTACCACTTTCATATAAAATGTTTGAATAAAAAAATATTTAACTTATTCAAATTTTGCCGAAAAAGGGCAACGAATTGCTTTAGATTTCGGCTACATAGAACTCTTGTTCATAAAATTAAAACAACAGAAATAAACTTCAGTTCAATATCTATCCATTTCCTGAAAAAAAAAATGCTTACAATTAAAAACAATTGGCAAAAAAAAATAATTAAAACAACCTAAATCGCGCTTTATAATACTCGACGCAAGCCTCGAGTCAGCAGTCCGCGCCGAGCGCTTCCAGAGAGTGGACGTATCGCTTTGCACTCCGAAAATTGCACCGCGTCTACACGCAACCCACGACGCGCCGCGCCGCTGGCTACAGACTAATATAGCGCCACGTGAGTTTTTGATACTTTGGTAAGTTATTATTTTAAAATATTTTGTGATGATTTTTTTATACATGCTTTTTTTAAACCTACAATACGTAATAGTGTAGAATGTAGATATTAAGTGTTGTTATCATTATACTAATAATTTTAAGTAGGTTATCTTATTTCGTTTCATGTATTTTAATAAGTTCCTACAAAACGTACATTCGTACTGTTTTTCAATAATAATATTATTATTAATAAATTAGATATTATTATTTATTATGTATAATATAATTATTATTAATATAAATAAATAATATTATTAGAAAATGATAATGAGGTCAAAATGGAAGTCCAAAAAGGCGGCTTCGAAAATTTTCAAATTTTCCGTCATGGGTGTCATTTTCATGGTTTTTGAGGTCGCTGATAACGATAACGTGGTCAAAATGAAAATCCAAGATGGCGGCTTCGAATATTTTCAAATTTTTCGTCATGGGTGTCATTTTCATGGTTTTTGAGGTCGCTGAAAACGATAACGTGGTCAAAATGGAAATCCAAGATGGCGGCTTCGAAAATTTTAAAAATTTTCATCATGGGTGTCATTTTCATGGTTTTTGAGGTCGCTGAAAACGATAACGTGGTCAAAATGGAAATCCAAGATAGCGGCTTCGAAAATTTTAAAAATTTTCGTCATTGGTGTCGCTTCCGTGGAATGATTATGTGGTCGAAATGAAAATCCAAAATGGCGGATATAGGATATTTGCTAATGTTTTGTAACATTTTATGTCTGAAAATTTCATATTCCTAGATTCAATAATGGTCGGAAAGAGTAAGAACTTTAAATATGGTGTTACAAAGCGCAAAAAAAGATTCAATGATATTATAGACTCAAAAAACTCAAACCCATCGATTTTAGTAATGAAAATGCAGATTATGGAGACATTTGCCAAAAACCGGACATGACACCCGATGAATATGAAACTGCCAAGGTTCTTTTCAGCAATATCGTTTGATTTGTCCCCTTCATAATTAAATACTTTTCAATTAACATTCTGTGGCTTATTTCCCAGATCGACTATGTGGATCACACAACAATTGGCTGTCAAAGAAGCAATTGAAAGGGAAACTCATCAACAAGCCGAATGTGCACTATGGCACGAGTTGAGACGAAGCCTGGTCACTGCATCAAATTTTGGCAAGGTGTGCAAAAGGCGAAAAATAAGTTCAGCTGCACTAGTTAAATCCATGTTATACTCATACTCCTTAGATCATGTACCCGCTATAGTATACGGAAAAACTAATGAAGCAACTGCACTTTTGCAACTGGCAGAACAGGAACAAATTAATTTAAATAAGTGTGTATCTGTTCATAGACGAAGATTTTTTTTTTTTAGGTGCCACCCCCGATAGTATCTATGAAAACGGGATCATTGAAATAAAATGCCCTATGACAGCAGTTGGCATTAGCGCGGAAGAGGCAATTCGTACAAAAAAAAAATTTTTGGAAGGTTGATAAAAAAGGGAAAATAACATTGAACACGGATCATAACTGGTATTACCAAGCACAAGGGCAGTTACATATTACCAAAAAATATATTTGTTTGTTTGCTGTGTGGACTGGCCCAGACTTTCCATTGAAAACTGAGATCATCAAGAGGGACGACCATTTCTGGGAAACAAAAATAAAAAATCGGCTTGTAGATTTTTACTGCCATGAAGCAAAGTGCATGCTGCCAGAAATTATCGACCCTCGAAAATGTCGTTCTATGGAACTCAGAACTTGTTCATATTAAAACTTTAATTTGGGAAGTCGGTGTCTTGGGATCTGTATTTTAGTTTTAAGCCACCAACTTCCGAAATTAAAGTTATTTCATAATTTTGAGTTAATTTCTTTTGAAGTTGTTTTTTTTTATTTTTTATTTCGTAATATTTATGAAAAAAGATTGCATGCAGCGGAGATGAGGATGTTGAGATGGATGTGTGGAGTGACGAGAATGGGTAAAGTAAGAAATTAGTATATAAGAGGAAGTTTGAAAGTAGCGCCAGTGACAGAAAAATTGAAAGGAAATCGTTTGGCTTTGGTAAGGGCATGTGATGAGGAGAGACGAAACGCATGTGACTAAAAGAGTGATGAATATACATGTTGATGGATGGAGAGGCAGAGGAAGGCCAAAGAAAAGATGGATGAATTGTGTGAGGAATGATATGAAAGAGAAGGGAGTGAATGATAGCGTGACGGTTGACAGGGGAAAATGGAAGAAGAAAACATGTTGCGCCGACCCCAAGTAACATGGGCAGGAAGATGATGACATAACACATATCATCACGCCTTGTTTCCCCGAAGGGTTGGGCAGAGGTGTAACTGTAGTACACCCACATTTCGCCAGTTATGTGTTTTAAATCCCATGTAATAGGGGTATAGGGGTTAGTTATGTGAATGAAGATGATGATTTCGTAATCTTTAGTTTTGAGTAAAATCTGGAATATTTGTTTGTAACAAGTAGTTAATAGTTTTTTTTTATATGTCCAAATATGGCGAGAGGGGCTAATGGCTGATCTTTGCGTTATGCTCGTGAACGGGTGCTGCTTGTGGGTGACTGGTCGTCTTGCTGTTTTGTTATTGTTATTAGTAATTAACTGTTAATTTATTTTACTTCAATGGTCCTACTTTATCATTTGTGATTTAGAGTTACAGCTATATACATATAGCTATATGTAAGTGGGCATGCCCTTTATACCTGGATGCTTTTATTTAGGTATAAAGTTCTGTTTACGTTTTTTGTTTTTATTTTTTCTGCTTGAGTATAGTTTTCGTAGTTTTTTTTTTGGTATATTGTCGTGTGCTAGCTGACGTATGGCAAATAATTTAATTTAATGGAATATATATTATTTTGCATACTATTGTATAGAATCAAGTTTTTCTTACTAAACAGACAGCTGTGCTGCTGGAGAGTTTGTTGTGCCACTTCTTCCCAGCTAAAGCACTAGGAAGTGGTGAAGAGCGGGCGTTTTGGGGGACTGCCTTATGTAATTTTGGCGTTCGAAAAGTGCTGATTCTCAGCCTAGTTTGAATAAATGACTTTTGATTTTATAAATATGACACTAGAATTTGACCAAGATTTTGATGTTTTCCTTTTGACGCCACACTCGTAACTAGTATCAATAAGCCAGGCCGTCACACTTACATGTATTATTCCATATCCTGAAACTACTAAACTGATTTTTATGAAACTTACACTGTTCCCTAAGCTGAAGTAAATTTAAGCCACTAAAAAATGGTCACGATCCAAAAGTTTTTCAGAGAAATGCGTGGACAAACATACATACCTACAAACACCTATAAAATTTTGTACATTTGTTAGGAAGCCCTAATAGATAATCTTATGTGAATATATTGCAGTTCCAATAGTATTACATACATAAGTGTCGAATTGGTAACCTCCTTTTTTTGAAGTCGGTTAATTAATAAATGCTTAATTTATACTTCCAGACTTTTTATTTCAATTGACAAAAATCACGAGAGTAAGAGACACAATATCAAAGGATCAAAACCATTTAATCGCCGTACTGGCCATCGACGACTCCGGACTCACGCACACACGCGTTAGACTGCTCGCACATGTGTGCGTGTGCGCGTCTAATACCTAATCCGGCCCGTCTCGATTTCGTATACGGGCTCTTAAGGTTATAATTATTAAGCCTACTAGAGGATCATTTTGATTAGTTAGCAAAAAGTTTCAGAATACTATAAAAAAGAAAAAAGAAAAGTAAAACATGTGAAATTATATTAAAATTTTAAAAACCCTTGACACAATCATTTCCTCATTTCTCTTTCCTACTCCATCACCAGATCCTGTTCATCATCTATCTATAACCTATCCATTGAGACCTCAATGGATAGATATAGATAGATGATGAATAGGGTTGGAATGGTCATTCCAATCAGCCCAAACACGATACTTGTGCTGTAAGATGGTAAGGGAGTTGGGTATCCTGCAAATTCCAGGTCATCAGCTGAAATTTGCAGGACACCCAAGTCCCTGCACCATCAGTTCAAGGTTACTATGTTCTTCTAATATCATTGAATTGAATATCAAATTTCAATTCGATCAGACCTGTTGAAGGCGCTCACATCCATTCATCAACTAGAAGAGAGCTGACAATCTTCAAACGGCTGAACCGATTTTGATAAAACATGTCAAAAAGCCATCGCTAGAAAAACTGCTTTGCAATTAAAAAAATCGCATTCAAATCGGTTCACCCGTTTAAGAGCAACGGTGCCACAAACAGACATACACAGAGCAGTCAAACTTATAACACCCCTCTTTTTGTGTCGGGGGTTAAAAATAATAATAATAAGAAATAACATATCGAAGAGATTAGAACAATAACAGAAGACATAAAAGAGAAAACCAATACTTATAGAAGAATATAAGGAAGAACAAAATATATACGAAGACAACATATCCCTTTAGCCCTAGGTCACGATTGGCGAAACAATAGGAAACGGGCAAACATAGCCAAGGAAACAAAATCTTTTTCTCTAACAACAACAATATTATTATTCTAACTATCAGCAATTTGTTACAGAAATAACAGAAACTATGCCCCTAGGACACAAGTGTTCATTGTAGATATCCATTAGGAAATTAATTTACAGGTTGATAATTACGTTGAGGTAATGGAATACAGTGTATTGTATCAGCATTATTGTTGTTTCATTAATTTCCATCAAGGTCATAACATATTGCTTTAGTACTATATTATAGTATATAGTCAATACTGCTATGAGTACTTGGGCCCACTTTTAATCGTTTCTGGACAAGTCTTAAAAATAAAACTACAATACAAATACTGCAATCTCCCTGTATAATGTACACCATACAGAGGCAATTAAATAAAAACAAAGCACATTTTCAAAGTTGTATTATTCAAAAGAAATGCAATTATGAATGCATCCGGAACCCTTTTGTTTTCGAACACAATCGTCTCCTGCACAACGAAGTGAACCGTCAGCTGCACGACGCTTCATGACTTACTTGCCGTTACTTATCCAACCGCCTACGGGAAAAGCTGTTTGTTTAGCTGTATTCATTTCTTCAATATAATTATGAGATATCAGAAAAACTAAAGTTTGTAAGATTACGATCAAAGATTTGGATAAATTATGAAATAAAATCATCCTCATTTAATAATTATTCTATGCTATTACTACTATTCTACTATCCAGTCATTTAATTCATGTCTATTACATGGGGAAAGTCAGTTTTTAAAATGCCGTGGTTACGCAACTATGACAGTAACCTTGACCAATGTAGAAGACAATAACGCCACCAATGTTAAATGACTCGTTTTAATGCCACAATACAATACACCCGACTTTAACCTGGGCTCTTCGAGTCACGATATCCCGAGCTGATAGTGTATAATAATAATAATAAAAAGAGAGTGCTTTGAAATTAGAGTGGTTTTTGGATCAAAATAGCTTCTGTGTAGGTCTGTGCCTATTTGTGATAAAAAAAATAGATTGGTATCCAGCATTTACGCCAAGCGCCTCCAGAACTAACTTCGACATCAAATCTTAACCCAATTAACATCGTGACTGAATAAAAGCCGACAAGTTATCGCAATATCATAACTCCCTCCGTCTGTACACTGTAAAATTTGAACTTATCTAATTAATTAAAAAGCAGTGCAAACAGTTACATTGCAAATGGTACCGATCCTCATGTGGATTACCCAGCCTGATCAGTATTCATTACATTCAAATTCATTCGGATTTATCAAGTCTTACTGAGAGGTGGACCAAAAGTGGGTCCTTTAGATAATCAGATCAGGATCAGGTGATAATCTGGCAATAAAAACCTTTCGACGCATATAAAAATGGAAAAAAAAAATCAAACCTTGCCTGACATTAACCCTTAGGTAAGTACAATTTAGTGGTACATTGTACTTATCTAAGGGTCAAAGTCCCTGTTAAGTTCCAAAGTAAAGAGGTTAAAGGTATATTCAAATAGGGGTTCCTAACTCGAGACAGTTTAACTTTTCTCTAAGGTTAACTGAGACAGGATTTCATTCTACATTATTTTATCATCAGGACTAAAATCTACTTATGGTAAATAAAAAATAATGATAACAATAACCAACTATACTACTATGAATATAACAGATTCAAAACCTAAATATGAAAAGAATTAAAATCAATAGAATTAAGGGGCAAAACTATCGCAATATGCTCTGCATAGCCTTCGAAAAAGGACGCTACTCAAAATGTAATAACACATCTCTGTGAAGAACCATCGTATAGTCTTGACCACCCAATTTAAATGACTGGACTGAGCCAGCCAGCTATCAAAACGACAGCTCCACTCCCCTCTATATTTCCAAGAAATAAACCAAAACACCTAGTAGCCCTTGACCATCCTGGCTCATACCTCTGATCTGGCGCTCCGCCAAGACCGGAGCCCTACATTTCATATTCAAAGCGACCGCTGTAAAACACTCGAGCACTCGCGGATAATTCAGTCCTAAGTGAATAAGTAAACAAATCTATTCGAGTTTGTTTACAAGCATGTACACGGGTATTGATTTTGTAAGTAAGGGCTGTGTGGTGTGGCAGTAGTAAACAAACATGATGAATAGTTGAGTGGTATGTTAAATTAACCAACTAGTGGGTATAACTCACCGCCTTTCGTTTAAAGTCCACAACTAGTAGGTCAATCAGGAAGCATGTATGTGAATAAAGGGTTTCGCACACAGTTCTCGCGGCTGTCTCATGTAGCCTTATAAAAGTTTACAATCATGAACTGATACATGAGCAGCTGCTTTTGATAGACATCAACCAATCTATCATCATTTAGTGATATGACACTAGTATCCAACTTCGACCACTAACTGCGACATTTCTCTGCGATCATCATGACTCGTTATTTTTTTAAAGTACTTTCTAAAACTCCCATTTCATAGTATGCTATGTTTTGGACCAACAAACTAGTGCAAACAAATTCATTCATCACCATGACTCATCCTGTTCATACAAACTTATATATTACCTACTATTATGATCGGCGTATTACCCATAAATATTCTCGTAATACTAATAACGCATTCAGTTTCACAATCCGGCGCAGTATTGAACGCGTGTGCAGTTGTGCGTCAGCGCATCATCATATAGTTGGATCTCAAGTGTCCACGTCATGGCTGACCACGCTCCGCTCGCGTGGCTTTGTTATGAATGAACAAATCAAATGTGATTAATATCCGTAATATATAAAGCACCTTCCCACATTATTTTAAACATTTAATACTCAATCTGTCACAGTGCACTAGTTAACTAAATTTCCTCTAGTACAAAATAAGTACTAAAAGAAAGTATCGTCTTTAATTATCGCTCTGCGGTCAGGTCTACTGACAGCTAATATATTCAATCAACTAGTCGCATCTATTAGGTAAACTAATCATAATCAATATTCAGTATCTCCCCAATGTGGTTATATTACAATTACGCCAAGTGCTTTAGTACCTACATAAATAAACCTGCATGTGTACACAGATAAGATAACTCCCACATTATCGGCCGGTTATCATTTACAAGTGCAATTACTACAAGAAAAACACTTGCGTATATTTAGTACTAACCATATCATCACGACGAGATAACAAGGGAACGAACAAACAACCACAAACAAATTTCAAATGTGTACAGAAATAGTCACAATTTGTGCGAACTACGCTACGCTGCGTAGCGAAAGCCGCGTAGTAGTTCGTAGAGGCGCTACGAGTTCTCGTAGCGCTACGAGCTACGAGTTTAGTACAAATGTCTACGTGAGTTAAATAAATATGGGCTACATATTCCATTATAGAACTTTCGGAATGTCACTATGTATGTTTTGTTTAGTTCCAGAAACTACTGAATTCATAGCCATTTTATTTTATATTGTAAAAACAAAAATTTTAGGGTTCCGTACCTCAAAAGGAAAAAACGGAACCCTTATAGGATCCACTCGTGTGTCTGTCTGTCTATCTGGCTGGCTGGCTGTCCGTCTGTCACAGCCAATTTGCTCCGAATCTACTGGACCAATTTAGTGAGATTTGGTACACTTATAAATTTCTGTAGCCAAAACACGGACGAATAACGTAAATAAATGAATTTTTAATATCGGGGTCAGTTTTCGGGGGCAAATTAGAAAATTTAAAAAAGTTTTTCTGACGCCGGTAGCACACCTCCGCCGCGAAACCGTAGCAGCGAAACCGCGGTAGTTCAATTCAAATGGGTCGCGTCATGTTCCGCTACTCGAAATTCTAGTAGCGGAACTCGAGTTGGATTTAACTACCGCGGTTTCTAGCAGCGAAACCGCGGCAGCCGGTTTCGCGGCGGAGATGTGCTAGCGGACTGTACCGTGTAACGTATCAAATGAAAGGGCTTGTTGTAAGGATCTTAAATATTATTATTTATAATTAAAAAACTACAAAAGACATTCAAGAAAATTTAACCCGACACGCACTTGGCCGGTTTTTTTATCTTAAAAAGTGCTACTTTTTCATGAACTAGCATGTTGCTTTTGTAACACCGCACAGCAGTATTGTATCCCTTGCAAGTGACCGTACGATGATAAAATTCATACAATAACAAGGGACACTTCAGGATTAATGTAGCACTTCAGCTTCTGGTCGCTAGAACCCTGTACCATCACAACAATGACTCAGCCATATTTTCGAAGGCTAGGGCATATCTAGTAATATCAATCGTATAACAAATACACAAAATTGTTCACGTTTCTGTATTTTGTACTTATACATTACTGACAAATCTTTAAATAGCAATTTAAGTTAAATAAGTTACAGGAGCATATAATTAATATTATATAATAATAATTTACAGGATAATAGCAATGCGTTACTGAAAAGGCCCAACATTCAAGTAATTCTCACTAGTCAACAAGAACATAGATATATAATAATAGAAAGAATGTTCGAGAAATAGAATTGACTACAACTCATCAAGTTCAATCTAAACTGATAGAAAAATAACTCTGGTTGAATTCGATCATTCAAGTTAATTTGGAATTCATTTTAAATAAAACGCGTAGAGATGTAAAGAGATGACAAAATAAATACTAAATTTATCATTTATTATTCTACGCCCCCACATACTATTGCTCTACAGTTAGCACTCTTCTAGCGCTACAGAACTTCGTTAGTCTTCTACATATCAGCTGTGTGTATTTTGCAATGTTTGTTTTTAGTTCAATTGCTTGTATTTTATCACAAGCAATTGAACTAAAAACAAACATTGCTCAATTCTTTGGAATTAATTCAATATTCAATCGAAATAATCTGTTGGTTTTCGATACGTTGGATCTATTGTTTGCTCGAAAAAGCGGTCAGCTGTATTAATTGTTCACGGAATAAATAACAAACTGCGCAGTTCCTGACGTCCTATTCAGAAGAGAAAAAAATACTGTGCTTTTTCAATAAAATTAATTTTATACATGTCAAATTCTCTAACACTTTTTCTCTTTAATGGCAAAAACATTTTTGTAAATGTATGCAGAATGTGTGTTTGAGCCAGTAAGACAAGCTAGCAACAGTTTCAAAACCCTGAAAACAAAACCTTTATCGTACTTCATAAACGCCACATGCTCTTTCCACACGAAAGGAGCCTCACTCACAATCTAACACACTCCAAGTAACCGTTGTACAGTCAGCGTCATAAATATAGGGAAAGATAGATTGTTCACAACAAAAATAACAACTTAGAAAAATATTCTATACTACAATAATACGAGGGGTGTTTCTGAATATGCACAATACACGACAACTGTCATTTTGACAGATAAAAGAAGTTTTACCGAACTGTCAGTTTGAAGTTAAATTTTCTTTTTCTTTTTTTCCTTCTTGACAACTGAGCCGATGTTGATTATTCTGCCACCGTCATGTCGTGACGGCAGCGCAGCGAAAGTTGTTCTGATAATTTCGAACGGCCTGTTCGTCCCTAAGTTGTAGACTGTACATAACAGTCGCAGAAGCAAACAACCGCGCTCCACGTCGGCTGCAGACGCGACAGATCTCATTGTTGTACTGCGCACATAATACAACAGATTACTTGATAGTTGCTTACTGTGCTGTGAATTCATTTTACATCTCTGCTTCAAAATACTTTCGTGTTTTAATGAACGACAAGTTACTTAGATTTCATTTAATTGACAAGTAATAATAGTGTATTATCATTCTCACTAAAGTACGAAAAAATGGGCACTTTTTTACTTTTACTTTACTTTTTTTTTTTAAACGTTGCCCCCACTAGGATTTTCTCCTGTATCGTGGGTGCGTTTACATACATTGAAACTCACATACACAAACAGCCAGACCCGGAACAACTAATTATAGGTCATACAAATATTTGTTCCGTGTGGGAATTGAACCCGCGAAACGCAGCGCAGCAGTCAATCGCTTAACCACTGCGCCAACCGTGCCGTCACTGGTCGAACACACTTATTTAAATCACTACTTTGATTGGACCCTAGATTTGTATGAACTACAGAATACTATCGACATCACATATCAGATTAAAACAATATTTACCGGCAAATAATGTTGCCGGGTCAAAATCAAGCACCATGTGTAGTTCCGTACCACAGTCAAAGCAAGATTTTGAACCACCCCGGCCGTTTTCATTGGCAGCCTTGTGAAAGGCACCGCTATGAAGGTGCCACCGTGCACTTTTAATTGATTCATGTTGATTCACCAATGATGGTTCATAGGAAACGTTCATGCTGTAATCAAAATCAAATGTCAAACGAAGTTTGTTATTAGGGGGGTAGAATATAATTTGACAACTTGATAAAGTCATTGTTTAAGGGATTTAAAGGGTTTACCTAAATTATCCGTATCACGTATGCATCGTAAGGGATTTAAAATTTATTACTCCGTGGGTTTTCATGTAACACACAACCGTAGTCAAACTTGGGAAATATGTCTGCCTTACCAAGCATTCAATTACGAGTCACAGATAAATTATTTTACAAATTCAAAGTATCAATACACAGCGCGCTGCTCGTCACCTAATTTTAGTACCGTATGTAGAAAAGAATAAAGTACTGGCTATAACGTTTTTTGTGCAGTTCCCTAATGGCAGTCTCACAATTATGGCTGTCAAAACAGTTACGCTTCTCTAGTTGTAGCCGACACGTTGGCCGAAATTCGGCTAGTTCGGTTACGTAAAGTTTGCATCAAAGTTAGGCTTCACCCGTCCCAAATACTAAAGCCTGTGTACCGGGCGGCAAGTAGGTAAGCCATGTTGAAAGCCAGTTGATGAATACCACTGGCTTATGGCGCTGCACTGGCTTACGAGAGTCCCATTGCAGGATAGGTGAAATTATGCCTCAGATTGATTGTTGTGCATCAAAATGTAAACAGTCGATATTATACAGAACTCAAATCAAACTAGGCACATACGAGGTGCGTAAGTACATTAAACGTGAATAATTGAGTATCAAATACACATTACACACACACGCACACACACGTTTAATTGCGTAATTATCACATACAAGCACAACTGCTACCTGCAATAGACTAAATTAGTCGCTACATTAAACGGTAAATAACTGCCATTTAGCGCACATTTCACTTCCAAATGTTAACTATGGAACAGTCACACAATTCATGATCATTCGTAGGCTTTTATCTTCAGCGATTTTGCAAATAATATAGAACTTTATCTAAGAATATAGCTTGCGTAACAATATCTCGCTCAAACATAATTCTATGTTTTGGATAAAGATTGTTCCCTTCTGTTGCTCACTGAAGCGAACCAACAAAAAATTAACATGCCTTTTTCAGAGAATGTTTTAATATAAACTCACAAAGTATCGAAATAACTTCCTACACAAAGATAATTTATAAAAATCCTTCAAAAATTATAATGAATATCCTATATTCCAAACAAATCCCAGGCAACTGGGATACTTCACGCTTGAAATTTTAAAAGGTAAATTCCAAAGTAAGGAACTAGGTACGGAAACTATTCGGTGCTCAGGAGAGAATTAAAGAACTTTCATTGTTATAGGACTGGGAACCAGAACGAATAGTGAGCAAAGAAATTTATTACAAAACTACAATAGTACGATTCAGCGAGAAGCTTTGGAATTGTTTATTTCATCGTTTTGTTTATTTGAAAGGGGAAAAGTGGATATAGTACCAAGCATAATTGTAGTGTGTACGTACGAGGAAACATAAATGTTATTTATGTCATAAAACAAATGGAATATAAAGAACAGGTCTAAACCTCAAAACATCTGCCCTATAAACAAATAACTCAATAATTTGTATAAACGAAGCCTGGCGTTGGTACCCCGTGTCAAAACTTGTCTTAAACCTAATATTTATGTGCGAAGGGCAGGGAAGGTCGTACGTAACTAAGAACAAATTCTGTAAAAAAAACATCTGAGTGAAAACAAAATAGAGATACGTACAGAAGGAGCAAAAGTTACTGCGATGCGAAACTTATCAATAGGTCAATAACAGAATAGTTTTGTTACAATTAGAAAATGTCACCACTGAAATTTAGTGAGTTCTTCATCGCGTGTTTGTAAAGATGGTACCTAGTACCTATACAGTTTTTTATTTCATGGTATCAACGTGGACTATGCCTTACTAAGTGAGGTACAGAGGAGAGAGGCACCTCTTGTTATAGAATAAATTTGCAATATCTTCATAGGATTGTTTTATTAAAAAAGTATTTCCATACACATTGTGTCGTTCATCTGCCAAAGAAAAAAGGTAGCTGGCTAATAAAAATCGAAGCGTTTTAGTCCTAATAAATTCTTTAGAAAACTAAAAATGAAATAACATCTCTAATGTTAATTAATCAACCAGAACAGTGAGATTAATAACTACGAATTTTATAAATGTTGATCACCAAAAAGAATATTTTTACAACTCGTTACAACTAATATCACAAAAGCAACTCATCTACAAATCTCCATAGTAAAACAGAACGCAGACAAGAAAAACATCGCCGGCGTTGTTTTGAAGGAAACTCGTTATCTTTATTAGGGGTTATATTGAACGCCCTAAAGGGGTTCGGGGGCAGGCAGAAATAGCTCTAGGTGTGCCTCAGCACCGTATGAGAGAAATGGACGAAGGTCGATGACTTGTTTAAGGCTATTCAGGTAAAGGCCAACTTTTTGTCGATGAATAAAGAAACTAGACTTGGCAATAAAGACATTTTATGAGATGTAGTTGGACAAAATTGTTTGGGCTTGGTTTGTTTTCTTACGTCATGCCCTTTACGAGAATCTGAAGTGTTCAAACCTCCGAAAAATGAGACGGAAATATTTCAGTTAATGATCGAATAGACATTTCTTAGTGTAACCTAAATTCACATTCCATCTTTGAGCATATGCACACAGACCATCAAATGTAACTGCATATTCGAAGACATTTAAACAACTGTGACAACTATTTATTCTATAGAAACAGTTTCAATGAAGTGAATCGTTAAATTTAAATAACGCTGCATCCCCAAGGGCAGTAATATCTATAAGACAGACAATGTTAGTGCAGATTGTAGCGCCACCCCAGGTCGCGCGTACTCAATGGAGCGTCTCACAATCTCAGTAATGGTACGAATTCATAGCCACGGAGGAATGTTGGACGATCGAAGTTTGCCGAATACATTGATTTTTTATTCAATGATTACGTCACAGATTTGTTTTCATAAATGAATACATTTAAACAATAGGGAAGTTGACTGGGGAAAAAAAACTATTGAGCCCAAGCCAAAAAATATTAAACACTTATTTTTTGCAAAAAATGGTTTAGATAAAACGCACTAAAGTTGGGGGGGACGCGCTACGTCACAAGTCAGTATAAAATCTACCGAAGAGTGACGTCATGCCACATTTTAACGTATTGACTACTCAATGTATTGCCTCAATCTTTAATTAGGTAAAAAAAGAAAAAATACGTTTCCAATATTTTTTATAATCTACCTGAAGGACAGTTTTTTTATTTCAACATCCCTATTATGAAGGTTGTGGGCTAAGGTAATGGCAAGAAATGCACTAATGGCATTTACTTATGTTATATATATACCTAACCCAGTGACCAGCTTTTTTAGTGTAAATAATGAGCGACCGGATCGGTTACGCTCGGCGGAGGCCAAGGTATGATGTATCAATGTCCAGCAGTGGACGTCTTTCGAATGATGTTGATGAATGTGAAAAAACAAAAAAGAAATGCATAGTGCGAAATTGCCAGCTAAATACCTAATCTAAACATGAAAAAACTAATCAAATAAGGAAAGACTGAATTTACCTCAATCAGTTATCTATTCTATCGAAATTGTTCATTTTTCCTTGAATCATGAATAATATTTCATTTAAAAAACGTTATAAATGACCTTTTCAATAATAGCCCTTCCATTGTTACTTCATTTTGTGCCTTAAGTAATCACTACGAAGTATAATGAAAACATACATTGTGGGTTGGAATAAATTCTAGGATAAAAGCGGCATCAGAGCGGACAAAAAGCCCGCAAGCGCTGTTTCAACTGTGCTGGCGTGGGGTGGACGATTACAGAAATAGGAGAGATGTGCCAGAGGTTCTTTGCAATATAATTAAATTTTGCCTATAGCGATTAACGTGATGTGAATGGTGTTAAAAACGATCGCTTATCGTGCGAGACAAATGTGGCGAATGCAGATGATATAATCTAAAAATCAGCACGCAATTGCGACGTGCCAGAAAATTATCGAACAAACAAAAAAAAATTTTTTTTTTTGCTCTTGCATATAATGAACATAAGTTTGCTCGAATATTTTTTTACTTTTACCATTAATCACATCCGAACAAATCTGTCAAAAAGAACCGTGCCTTTTTTTGCAAAGGGTATCCTTAAAACTTCTAAGAATTCACACAAGGGCCAATAAAATGATTTGATATCCCTTTTGTTAAAACCAATCTAGGCTTACAGTCTCACATTATAAGTATGAGCAATGAATATAATTCTTATTCGTCGTTCCCTCGATACTGAGGACCACTACCACATAATAATTATGACACAAGTGGTCTTCTGCAGTGTTGACCGCTCGGTAACCTTGCCGGTGCAGGTGGTCTACCTTGAGCACGTTTTCCTTTCACCCGGCCCACTATCATAAGGCTTTCCAGACTTAGGTGAAAGCATAATATGTCCGAAAAAGATGAAGACACGCTGCTGGCATATTTTAGACCGTATGCGGTTTGTGATGTTGAGAAGTGATGAATATAATAATAATAATATCTAATAGTTAGAGATATAGAAAAAAAACACTATCCTTGCCAAGTTGTTTTAAATTTTTACTTCTTATTATTTTTAATTATTGTTTGCTAATCAACTTAATTACGCTGATCTGTTTTAGTTTTGTATTTTAATACAATTTCAAGGCAGAAATATACTGTGGTGAACGCAAAATCAAGGACTTATGCACCTGACAATTAAAGCGTTTAATTGTCATGTGCATTAGTCATTGATTTATTACGTTTGTTTCTAGCGTACGTAGAGGTTATGTATGTGACTGTGTTATATAAAGAACTCATACAATTTTGATAACAGATCTCCCGCATTTCTATAATCTTCAAACATTAATGTCTAAGTGCAAAAACAAGCAAATCAGCCGTGGCTAACGAGAGGAGGCTCGCCCGCTGAATGTTAATGTATAATACTAATAATAGTAGTAGTTAATGTATAATACTAGTAATAGTGGTGAAGGGTGGTCGTTTTGGGGGACTGTCTTATGTAATTTTGACGTTCGAAAAGTGCTGATTCTCAGCCTAATTTGAATAAATGACTTTTGAATTTTGAATTTTTTGAATACAGGGTGGATTTTTGAGATGAGGCAGTAAGGGCAGCTACTTTAAACGTTGTAGCTACAAGAAAATAGTCTTAGGAAACTGTCCCTAACTTTTTGAGACATTTTGATCTGCATTTACAGATTTTCAAAAAATGTACAGTCAGCAAGAAAAATCGATCCTGCTTCTTATAAGGATAAAAAACTCTATCGGATCAACTGAGGATTGGTACTAGAAAAGTCAGAAATCGCAAAAAAAACTTTTTCTTTACATTTCGTAGGAAATGAGATTCCTTTTTACGGTGGATAGACAGGGCGAAAATAAACCAAAAAAATAATAATTTAAATTTTGCGCACGAATATGCGTTATAATTGTATTTGATTTGAGAAAAAAAAATTAAATAGTTTGTTGCAACATTTTGTAAAATCTTTTTCCGTACAAAGGTTTTTTGCGATTTCTGACTTTTGTAGCGGACAGTCTTTTTTAACGTTTAAGTATTTGTTCAAACTGTCCCATCTCAAAAATCCACCCTGTATAAACGTAGGTCATTTCAGAGATAATAACTCGCCAGAATTTTATCTTTGTAAGAAAAAGTCTGAAAAGAAAAACAAACTATTTAGATTGCAATCTGAAAAACTATCCTTCCAGGGTTTTGAAAGCGTTCAGGTCGGCCACTAGGTTAAGCGTGTATTTTAATTTTATTCGTTGTTCTACAAAAACTGTCGCAGCGCTCGTGCCGATTTACATAGCGTCTTTCGGATCTTACCATTAACTGCATCTCATGATGTGTATGTAGTTCAAACTTGTAACATTCCGCGAATTTGTCCTTCGGGTATAGACCCAGTAAAAACCAATTTCAAAAGACCAATTCAATACGATTTTTTAAAGTTTGATTGTCTTTGTTATAAATGACGTCAATGGAAATCGTGCAAAGGTCTGTATCCTCTAAATATGCTTCATTGTCGCGAAATAGTGGTTGGAGTTAATCCTATCTAGTATGAAACATATCATTTTTTACTTTAAATTAGGACAGACTACGTGACACTCTTAACGGTAACACCAGGCTAATTTAAAATACTGTGTTTGTGTGGAACAAGGAAACCACACAGCTGACATCGTTATGTTTATTTTTACACAAATTATTTTCGCAAAGCATATTGTAGGCTGTTCCCAACAACAGTTTGCCGCGCCAACTTGGTGGCAACATTACGTAAAGTAAACCGCTAACTGCCACACGTGGAACTTGCCAGATTCTAGAGGTTTGTACTTGTTGGGAACTGGCTAATTTTACTGCATGAATTTCATATGAAGGGTAGACCCAGCCTAACACGTATATGAAGTAAATAATGAACGATGAACGGTCTACACTTTTCACCGTCAAAAGAAGTACAAAAACACATTAATATCCTCGTCTGTAAGTACAAGAACGCTACGTGAAGCCTACATTCGGTTTAACAAATGAGACGTTATCCAATTCGTCTGATCCGCTTAAGTAACACGCGCGTTACATAAAACATCTCACAAACGGGATCTTTTTATTCATCCCCTACAATAGGCGGTAACCAATCCAACATTTCATAAACAGGATAATTGAATAATTTACGGAATTCCACCTAACCCTCCTCACTGATTTCGCATCTCATTTAATATGGCAACACAATAAATACTGAGATCAAAAGAGCAGGTGTAACGACCAAAAGGTATTTTGATGAGAATGGCACTGGGCGGACCTTAAACAGTCATTTGATGGTGATTAGGGCGGGCGGCCGGCTTCCGGTGAGACAATATTGTGTAAAAAAACACCCCATCCGGTTTTATGACGGAAAAATTTAATGGCCATCAAATTAGATTTGTTTCACGGGAACCTGTATAAAACGTTAGGAAAAACAACGTTGAGATTTTTGTTAATACAATGCAATCGTAACGAGCGGCAATTGGTTTCTTATGCGAGTTATATTTCTTATTTGGCTGTTAATACGACAGTAAAACATAGAATGTATGCGCTTATAGCAAACACACGCAACTCTCCAAGCAGGCGGCGAAATGGGTCACAGCTCTCATGCGGCCGCGCAATTTTTCACTACGAACGAACGATTACAGTTCTGTACCCGACAAGCATTTTTTATTCATACCGAACTGCTCAGAAATGACAAAAGAAAAGAGGGTCGATGACCTGCGATTTCCCACGACGATAAACAAATGAACGAGGCTCAGATACCCACCCGCTCGTTGGTAGCATAATAAACAAATCTAATACACAAACCACTGAGCCTGGAACAAATATCCATAAAGTAGAGAAAAAAAAAGTGCTGTACAAATATTTGAAGTATGCCCTAAAGATATTGGAACCGATATAGCAATCGAATTCACATCAATATGCTTGCCAAGCGAACTTCGGATACGCCCACATATTTCACTGGCGAAAAAGTGCGGAAACTTTTCCAAAAACTCAATAAACAGATTCGAACCCATAACGTTTTTTATGATACGCACACAGAAATACTGAGCAGCTACATAAACAGTTGTTATCGCGTCTTTTATGATGGTTTGCCGATCAACAATAAAGATATGGCGTCATAATAAAATTCGTTCGCTCGCGGTAGCTCCCGTGACAAATACATGGGGAATGTCAGAGGCATCCTGACCTTCTGATGGACGACCTCCAGTTATCAATCAATGCTGATAAAATTATTATTGGCTATCGATTTCACGTAGCCCTTCTGTTTTGAGTGACTGAGTTGTCCTTCACATCTTTTCTGGTAAGTAAAAGCTTGCTAGTTGGCTATAAATATTACAGTAATACTGTCACGCTGTATCAGTTCAAAATGTTATAAAATGCACTGTATTTCCTTCAGATGGACAGTCAGTTGCACATACCAAATAGATTTGGGCTAAAACATTCGTCGAGCTGTCGTAGTCCACTGGTTAATAAATAGCCTACTTTCATGATCCGCCACTACCTTTGGTGCTTAGCTCCGCGAAACCATTGATGTACAACCACTATTTTACAATTGAAACCATGTCAAATAAATCTCTTCACTCGCGAGAGATATCGGACGGAACATGTACACTGTACATAATAGAACATTCGGATATGCAGAATATTTCGAAGCACGTGCAACCTACTACAGGTCAATTTTCAATGAGAATTTGCCTTTACATTTGTCTGCGAAGACATATTCCGGGTTGTAAAACAGTTTATTGGGAAAAAGAGACATTAAAATTACCGACATTGTGAAAATACACACCGTACTACAGTACAGTACAGTACTAGTTTACAGCTTTATTGAATCAAATTTAAAACGATCGCTAAAATATTTTTATTTAGTTTTACATAAGTTTCACTTTTAGCACACCGCAATCATTTTTAAGCAGACCATATTAAAATAAACTTATTATCCAAAACCTCAAACATTTTCAGGTACACTACAGTGCTGACCATCAACTGCGAACACCATTTAAGCACTCGAAGGACGAACAAATGTAACAGAACCAGATAACTAAACATTTTGTAACATCAAGGAACCAGTTCTGCCAACCCCCAGACCCCAGACGGGGCGCGATAAAACGCCGAAAGTAAGCATGGCATTTGGTTGGTGCCATTGACATTGGCTGTAACGGCTGGCAACGTGCCAAGGCCGAGCACCATGCCCGCTGGAGGTCGCTGTCTTACAATTCCCACATATCCCCTCCACCATGGGATTTTCGGCCTTAACGCTTTCGACAAAGGGGTTCTGGTGGTGAAATTTTATCGCTTCTCAGTGTGTCGCGGCTTACTAGGCAAGTTTTTAATAGTCTCCGGTAGACATGTGGGCTCTATGTACAGTTTATTCGGCTTAGTAGTCGAATGACATCCGCCGGGAACGTGCGAACACGTGCTGTTTGTGAAGTGGCTTTACTTGTTCTATTAAATATCCAGCACTTTGGACAGTCGTTGATCTTAATTAGAAACTTACGACTGTTTACGAGTGGATAACATTGTAGGTAATGTTTGAGGTCTTTATTTTAATTAAGCTTATCCTACGAGTTTAATCTCTTCGTCTGACTGACTTTGAAAACTTACTTAGATTAATAACGGACACTGAAGATTGCATATTAGCCCTGGTAGTGAAAATGGCAAGCAGCCAAGACTAATTTCAGCTTAACATGATCTATTGTGCCTACGAGAACAGCCCCGGAAGTAATGTGCATTGTGCCATCAAACCTGGTTAGTCTTCCTACGTGGATCTGTCTCCTGCTTGGTGATGTCGTATTGATTTAGTGGTAACACTTACCTGAAACAAAAAAGAGATATATTACATATATGGTAGGTAGTAATTACAAAAGAATAGAAAACACTGTTACGTCGACCTCATTAATACAATGGGTAAAAAAGTTAGTTTATGAGCCATTAAAGACGTTGGGACATCACCGTTATTTGTGAACAATCACAAAATTCATGATCTTATAGCTCTGAGGCACAATTACGGCAATGACACAACAAAAAACGGCAAGTGCGTGTCGGATCACGCACTTGGCGGCCAATGAAGGGTTCCGTAGTTGGGATGAATATTTATCCCAAGAATAAACTTAACATTGTAGTTGAAAAACATGTTCTCCCATACATCGATAAACGTCACAATTCTCCCAACTGCAAATGTAAGTTTGTAATCGTAAAAATAAGTTTTTATATGATAAAACTACAAGTTAACGATTTTCGGACTTTTTTTGCCAAATTTCATGATTCTAGGTCAACGAGAAGTACCCTATAGGTTTTGATTTATTTGCTAGTATCAAAATATTTCGCATAAATGGCCGTATTTTGTTATTGCGTCGACTTAGAAGCTTGATTTTTTAATGCTCCAAGGGATCGTAGACCTACCAGACCTCGTATTTCTAACAGACTGAACTATTGACTAAACTTGTTTTTGACTTATTTAATGTGAATTATACGACCGTAATATTAATGTTAGTATGAGGTTGACTAAAACATGACATATTAAACTTATTTTATTTTCATTTAGTTTTTGTACTTATTGTAACGAGTTTAAAAATATCGTTACATGCTTCTCGTCAGTTAGTCGATTTCGGAACGTTTTTTTGCTGTCATCGATTGTGTTTGGTGGAAGCTGTCAACTTTGACGTGATCACTTTTGCGACGAACATTCCTGATGTAGTATTGAATTTTAACGACATTTTTTAATCGGGATAAATCCTGGGTATTGGCGGCCTATTGATGCCGTAAACTTGTAAAACTTTCCCTCAGGACGTGGTGACGTAGGAATAATCCTTCATTTCTTTGGTAAGATTGAATTCTTTCGGATTGATAAATTGGATAGCGTGACGAGTGCTCGATATCATACTAAATTATTGTTCCAGGCTTTTAAGTGATTTGTCGCCCGCCTGAATTTTGTGGTGCACTTAAATTTGCCATTTGTTGGAAAAGACGGTAAGTTATTATTACTCGTGGATCGCCACGCTTCCCAACGTTTGGGAATCCTGAACAATTTATTAATTCTCTGTAAATTTTGTTTCAGCCGGATTTTGACCGAACCTGGTCCCGACGTCTTTTTTTTTTTTTTTTCTTCTCTTTTCTTTTCGATTTATTTTCTTTACTGGATATATTTCTACAAGGGATATTTTTATCCCTACCATCAACGCCACGATCCTAGAGGTTTTATTTAATCATTTCTTTTTTTTACTACCTACTTTTTTTTATCAACAAAGATGCAATAGTAATGTAAGTTCCATAATAATAATATTGTAAATTCAATGATAATAATGTAAGTAATTATAACCTTTTTTTTTTTTTTGTATTTAATTTCATAATTTTATTACTCTGAAGCTACTGGCAATTAATTAAACAAGGTATTAGCAAAGGAAATTCCATTCTTTTATTCATTTAATTAGCTACCTACCGGCAGATTAAAAGTCTGACTCTCCGAAGAGTTCTATCTGGCAAGTTTAGTTTATTTGAAACATACTGTGTGCATCTCCAAGGCGCCCGAAATTATTGTATTGTTTAATTTGTATTTTTTTATAGGAGAACACACCAACTTTACACATTTTTATTAAATTGGGCAAGCTCCCAACACATGTGACACTCATGTACAACCCATCCATTACATTTGTCGCTCTGCGAACAGGGACTTGAAGTAGCTTCCTTGTATCTTATAAATTATTATTGCATCTTATATTTTGTAGTATTGTTTACAGAACAAATTACATAGTTTCTGTAATACACTTTTTTTGGAATGTTGTAATTTACAACTAAGTATTCTTGATGTTTCCTAGTAAGTAAACAATATATTAACAACTTTATTGTAGTATTGTGTGTTTAACTTTTATGGTTACAGCAATATCATTATATTCTTGCAAAATCAACATATTGTATGGTAAGACAGTTTTGTTTTGTATAAGTGACTCAACGGTGTAAAACTAAGTGCGGTGTTTCATATTTGGTTTTAAACAAACTTTGGTTTAATTTAAGTAATACCTAATCATAGTTTATGTGATATAAGCTTATCCTGTAAATTATTACTGCATCTTTTCACTTTTAAATTTTTCATAAAAATCAACTTGTAGGTAACTTAAAAAATATTTTTTCACTTTAACCTCAAATAGTTTACAACTTGTGATATTTTGCCCTGCTTTTCTTATCATATTGTTTATTCATAATGGATAAAGAAGATCAATCTCCTCTGCCTCTTGCTAAGGATAACATGGAATCTGATGGTGCATGCACAGTTCCTAATGTTGCACCTGTTGCTCCTGACATGATTAATTTGACAGAAGTACCACTTCCTTTTGATCATAATGACAGAATTGCACACTCTTCTTCAGCTTTTGCGATGCACGCTTTGCCTTCGTTTAATTCTATGAATGTTATGGTTATTGAACATATTCAAAATAATTTAGCTTCTGCAATTATAGTACCACAGGAACGTGAATTACTTGCTATTTTAGCTTCAATAGAACATTTCAGACCTTATATTGAAGGAATGAAGTTTACTGTAATAACCGATCATGCTAGTTTAAAATGGCTTTTAGGTCTTAGCAATCCTAGTGGACGCTTAGCACGTTGGGCTGCTAGAATTTCTCAATTTACTTTTGATATAGTTCATAAAAAAGGATCTTTACATTTAGTTCCAGATGCTTTATCTCGTATTGAAGTAGCCGCTATAGAAATCTCTCAAAATAATTTAGTTTTGCCAAATGATGATATTTATGATCCATGGTATAAAAAAGTATTTATTAATTGTCAAAAGTCTCCTTGCAGATATAAGAACTTTAGAGTAGAAAATAAAACCATATATAAATTTTGTAAAAGTAAGTTTGATCCTAATAGTAATCTTAATTGGAAAATAGTTATTCCTAAAGAACATATTTTAGATACAATTCGTTCTAATCATGATGACATTAATTCTGGTCATCTTGGTATCCATAAGACTTTAAATAAATTAAAACAACACTATTTTTGGAAAGGGATGTTTAATGATGTTCAAAAATATATTCTAGCTTGTGATACTTGTAAAGCTTATAAACATACCACACAACCTCCTTTTGGTATTATGGTTAACCCTAAAAAAGTTGATCGACCTATGTTAATGCTTTCAGTGGATATTATAGGTATATTACCTAAAGCTTATTCTGGACATAAATATATTCTCTCTGTTGTTGATGTGTTTACTAAATACTGCTGGATTTTTCCTATGATAAATGCTACTACTAGAGTAATAAATAAACTTTTTGAAAAAGAAATATTTCTAAAATTTGGTTGTCCTAAAATAATTGTTTGTGATAATGGTACACAATTTACTTCTAAACATTTCGTAGAATTTTTGAAAGGTTATAATATCACAAAAATATTGTATAATATCATAATAATATGTTCTATCTGGCAAGTTTAGTTTATTTGAAACATACTGTGTGCATCTCCAAGGCGCCCGAAATTATTGTATTGTTTAATTTGTATTTTTTTATAGGAGAACACACCAACTTTACACATTTTTATTAAATTGGGCAAGCTCCCAACACATGTGACACTCATGTACAACCCATCCATTACATTATTTAATGTAAATCGCAAGACCAAAATAATTATGTCTAATAATAATGTCTGATGAGGTTGACGAAAAATTGACATGTTAAACTTAATTTTCTATTTTTATATTTTGACTTATTAAACTAAATTGTATGTCCCTAATAATTGTGTAAGAATGTAAAATGAGGTTGACTAAAACAGCCAATGCAATGGATAACAACCACCAACCAATTATGGGTGTAATTTATTATTATTCTTTATTTTTAACATAACCAATAACATTGACATACCTACCTACTTATTAATATTAATATTGTACACCCCATGGGTATGTTACAGTGATTCAATAATACTATTGTAAGATCTGCCTATTTACCTGTGACAAACAATAAATAAATGAATGAATACGTATTTGATATTAATTTCAACTTGATATCTCCACGCGTTCTTGAGAAAAAGGGTCTTGACAGACTGACAGACATACAATGAAGTAATCCTATAAGGGTTCCGTTTTTGGTTTTGAGGTACGGAACCCTAAAAACAATTCCAATTACGCTGACTCACTACAACAAACATAATTTCGAGACAAGACTCACTTTACTCACATTTCTTTAGTACAGCATTGTCTCCGTAAATATTCATAAGGTTATGTTTCAGGTATTCCCTTATTTTACCAATTTATTTTCTTTTTGGGACAAAGATCTACTGAATATGTATATAATTATGATTATGATATAGATTAGTTTATTTATGATAGGTCAACTGTATCGAATCAATACTCAATTAAGATTTCTTACTCAATTTATATTTTTTCTTGTACTTTCGTTCTTCTTAAATAAATAAAAGTTAATACAACATCAACATTGTTAAAACCCTTGACGATAGTGATGAATCATAAATTGGAGATATACGAAACAATAAGGATGCTGACAATGTTTTTTGTCCGTCAGATAGATTATTATGAAATATTGGACACGTATTTTTCTTTTTTTACGTAATCAAAAGATTACGGCGATACATTGAGTTCAAATGTCACATGACATCATTCTCCGGTAGATTTTATACTGAATTTTGACGTAGCGAGCACCCACTCCCCAACTTTTTTAATTCCTTTTATCTAAACCATTTTTTTTATCTGACCGACGCGACGGAAAAATCAGTCACCATCCATCCCTATTCTCATGTAAGAGAATTTTCGTAGTCCCAAAGTTTCAGTTCCATGTTAAAATAAATCAATCAGGCTGGCAGTGCAACATTAGCGGGATAGTTGTAGTTCCATCCATCCTCCGCCCCGCTCGGCTGAGGCGCCACTCTCCGGCGGAACCAACTGAAGTTTGCTCTTGACCTATTATGACGACACTTGGCAACATAAGTGGACCACGCTTGCCGGAGCACACTTTTTATTTCTCTGAGACGAAGCCAAAGGATAGTGACGCCATTTGTTATGGCGGAATATTTATTGTTTTTGCGTTTTTCTTCTCTCCAGCCAGCCTTGAAGCTCAAGTTTAAGTTTAAGCAGACAACGTAGCTTATTTGTTATTCTCTGAATTCTCTCTTTCTATTACAAAAACATTTTAGTGAAATTGTAAATGCCGAGTGTAATACCAAAACACGCATGTAGAATTATACACTCGAGAGCAATGAATCCGGGTCACTTAAAGAATCCTAAAAATCTCGGAAACTAAAAATGCTAGGTTAATGCAATAAATTGTATTTAACAGACAATGTAATACTCCTTAAATGAAGGTATTAAAACTTCTTAGTTATTGTAAAGTTATATCATAAAAAAATCAAATTTGAAAAAGGGCCACTTTCGAAGATGGAACTACGAAATTACAGCATTTGGTTTTGCTTTTGTTTGTAATCTGTCATTTATGTGGGTACATAAACCATGTTGATAGTGCTCTATATTCATTATTCAAGCTGAAATTATGTCGCTTACGCCTGAAGAATGCACCAGAATACTTACAATGCTGGAAACCGGCCGGAGTCAGCGCGATACAGCCAGGACTGTCGGTGTGTCGCTGTCAACAGTACAAAGAGTTCTCCGACGTTACGAAGAAACTGGTTCTAACCTACGCAGACCAGGAACGGGCAGAACCAGGTGTACCACAGCACGAGAAGACCGATACTTGGTGAACACCATGCTTCGAAATCGCTTTCTTACAGGAACTGAACTCACAAATCAGTTTCGACGCCTCTGAGGAAGTAACCCAAGTGCATGGACAGTAAGACGTCGGCTTGCTGAATCTAACTTAAAACCCCTTAGACCTGCAAACGGCCCTAAACTGGAGCGTGGGCATCGTATTTCAAGACTAAGATATGCCCAGAGCCACGTAAATTGGAGTATTGAAGATTGGTCAAAAGTTATGTTCTCCGACGAATCAAAATTTATGCTCTACAAGCACGATGGAAGACGCAGAGTGTATCGAAGACCAGGGGAAAGATTCAAGCAAGCATGCATCGAAGAAAAAGTAGCCTACGGTGGTGGGTCTGTACTTGTGTGGGCCGGAATTTCTTCTGAAAGTCGCACAGAGCTGGTGATCATAGAAAACGGCTCTTTAACTAGCGAAAGATATGTGGAAGAAATCCTCAATGATCACGTTGGTCCATTTATGGTCAATTTAGGTGAGGATGCTATATTTATGCATGACAATGCCCGACCTCATACAGGTAGGATTGTGAATGACTACCTTCAAGAGATGAACATTACTCGTATGGAGTGGCCAGCGCGCAGCCCGGATCGAGCATGCTTGGGACGAGCTAGGCAGATGCGTAAAACAACGAAACCCTCCCCCAATCACGCTTCGTGAGCTCAAAATTGCTCTCACAGAGGAATGGGAGAATATTCCCCAAAATCGTATAAGGAACTTGGTGTACAGCAAGCCAAACCGCGTAAACGCAGTAATGGAAGCACGAGGAGGCAATACGAAGTATTAAAATGTAAGAAAATCGTAATAAAGTTCAAAAATTTCATGTTTCCTATTTTTGTTTTAAGGAGAGATCAGCAGTTTTTTTCTTTATGTAATTTTGTGTTAATAAAATGTATGGTGACTCATATTTTTTTTACTTTCATTTAAGGAGTATTACATTGTCTATTAAATACAATTTATTGAATTAACCTATCATTTTTAGTTTCCGAGATTTTTAACATTCTTTAAGTGACCCGGATTCATTGCTCTCGAGTGTATATTAATCATTTTCTGGCAAAGTTTATCCGCTTTTGACAAATGAAATATTACCCCACTCTGTCACAAAAGAAACATGACTAAAAACAGAAAGGCATGAAAAACCAATTTTTGTGTTTTAAAAGTAAGTACGAAGCTGCTACACATGCATATCTGTATGTCAAGCTCAGTTCCAGTTTTCAAAGCCAATCATTAAATCTTCAAGATATGATTACAACGTAAGCTCTACTGAAACTTTTCCAACTCATCCGTATCGAAGCTTTCGTCCAACAACTATAATAGGTACAAGCTCATAAATCAACGTGTATATTATCATCTCCCCTAAACATGAGGGTGTAATCACGCGGGTGTCAGTGTTCTTGACATCAACATCGAATGTCCCTGGACGGCAGCCAGCCAGCGAATCCCAAGCGCACAGATGGTCCACTACACTATATATTAACGTAAATTGATAAACAATAGTAACGCGAGATGAATGGAAGCGTACTGTGCACGTAAATATGAATAACTATCGTTTTGAACACCTGCGGCAGGTGGCTTGCCAAATATTTGCAAAAAAAGTTTGAAAAGTTACGTTTGACACGGAATTAAGGCACGTAAACAATGAAGGTAAAGGTACAAGTTTTAGCTAACTAACAAGCCTTTGTTCATATTCGGTATGAAAATTAGGACGCTTTTTTACTAAAGTCAGACCGCAGTGCTACTAAAGTAACTTAATTTAAAATAGCTGAGTTTACCGGCTAAAATATGAGAACACAGTATGGAAAAATTGTGCTCTATTTTATAACAAAATAAAATCCTGAATAAATTAGCGGTCAGCCGAGCTGCTAGTTAGAGAAAATAAGAAGTGGACCTCATTCACTTACGCCATACATCTAAGCTGGTTTAACAGAAAATCCATACGACCTTCCTTGTTCGAGCAGGGAAGCATCGCTATACTTCTCTTAATAGCCTATTTGTCTACATCATTAATCTCCTTTAACAATGGCAGTCTATACACTATACAGATTACAGGAAAAGTAAATAAATGGCTACCATCTGCTTAGAAGTAAAAGCTACACAATATTTTCTCGAAAATTAACAAAGATTTATTAACTACAGAAGAAATACTTTGAACTTAATTAAAGTACCATTAGTCATCGCAGTTTTACACAAAGACCACTAACTTCATAGGTCTAAATCTACTACGATCCTTACTTTTGAGTATAAGCTTGGTAACAAGCAATGGCCTTTCCGTTCTAAACTACCCACGAGGCAATTAATACAACTTGTACTCTCTGGGGTAATAAACTCTACAGGGTTACAAGTTATTAAACACAATAAAATATAGGCTGTTTTCTGCCAGCACCACATTGCGTTGACCCCGACTTCTTATAGAAATGAGTGACCAAAGAATCTTCAACAAGAAGTAAAAAAATATCGGGGTCCACAAGACTACTAACAAATATTCCAAAATACCTAGTTTCCTTAGCTTCAAAGTTACAAAACTTTCGACTCTAAAACCAGTTTATATTGAAGAATCAAAAATTTTGAGGCCTCCGCACTAAAAATACTTCGAAAACAAACGTTACGGAGATATTTGATACTAAATGTTATGTCAATACTAAAATTATTTAGGAACCCCTAAGTTTTGTTTGTAGGCGTAACCTTGACTTGTCTACGTTTAGTTTACGAGGATAAAAAATATATACAGCTATAAATTCGTAAATACGTGTAGTCTGAAAGTTTATAAATGTTCTATATTCCTGCTTGCTACGAAGAACACGTAGGTAACCTTAAACGGTGTAATGTATTTTACATGTGTACACGCACCTCTGAATATAAGGTCCTGAAATAAGTTATGTTGTTTCTATTTTTTGGAAACTAAAATGGCAATTTAGGCCACCATTTCGCATGCGTGGAAATATGTATCACTGTATTTTCTCCGACAGCTAATCATTGAACCAATCATCACTATGCTAACGAAACTCCCTCTGCAACATTCACTTCATAAAGCACAATATCACCAGCATTGTTTCCTGTATTATACAAGATGCTAATACAATAATTATGATCAATCCTCAAGGCTACATTCCCTCCCGAGGGAAAGAAGCTGACATCATATAAAAACGCAAGTAATTGTGCCTTATTGATGTTGTTGCAGTGAAGGCCGAGAAACTGTCAGCCTTGAGCTTATAAACCAAGGGACCTTGATCCAAGACCCTATAATCAACAGGCTAAAGATACCAAATGATAACGACCCAAGTTTAGTTCGTTATAATGGTTTAATGTTTAAAAGGGAAGTCTTTACAGAACTAAAGAATATAAAAGGAAAAGTTGATCACGTTAACTGAACTGAACAAAATGTTGTCGTCAGATATATTACAGCTAAGAATGTGTAGATCCCGTACAACACCTCAACAACCGTTTCGTTTTAATTTCGACGTGCATGGTAAAATAAATTGCTGTGGCAAAAGGCGCAATTACCCAAGACTTACGCGAAGGTACACATTCATTTAAATTCACGGTGTAGGCACCATGATATCATCAAAGTAAGATATTCTGAATGTCAAAATTTCGCTTTGTTTCTCTGCGGCCCGGCCTCCTTTGTGGGCTGTTTATTCAGGACTGCCAGTTTTTGCGGTTCATACTCTTTATGTTTTAGTTTTCTCTGTCTGTTTCCAACCCTCGCGTTTGGTGTCAATTCGGTACAGGCGGTACGTATTTTATGGCCTGTGATCGGCTACTGAATTTACCTATTTGAATACAATTGTATTATTTCAAATAGCATGGCAGTATTCATTTGATTCCTGAATGTTTAATTTGAATATTTCATAAATATCATCTTAACATCAAGCCTTTTTCTGTTATCATTATATTTTAATAGAGAGGTATTCTGAATGCATGTCATCCATAAAGATCACGCAAGTAATACAAACATCAAACGATATTACTCCCTTACACATTTCACCCTTGCAAGAAACTGTTCTAAAAGCGGAATATTTATGTGTGAAGCTGCGGGATGAACATCGCAGTATTCGGAGCACGTAGATGAGATTGATGAGTGCACAAATAGCGCAGGTGTGCAGCACGATCCGAACGGACGATTAACAGGATTTTTTCAGTGTAGCCTTTATTTATTTAGTGCTTGGGTTTGATTGGAATAAAGGAAAATATTCGCTTAGAGTAGGATGTTTGGTCAGGTGCAGAAAATATGGAAAGTATTGGAAGTTATTTAACATAAAGTTCAATTTGTAATAAGATTGATAAAGTTAAAACTGGTTCCCTCTATCTGGCAGAATCTGATTTGATGCTCCGAAATTTATTTGGCATAACACACTTGGCATCTTCTTGATACTAATATTTTAAAGGCATAAAAAATATTTAATATAATGATTGTTTGGCCGAATGTTTATATGTCCGAATTTACAATGGCATACTTTTAAGATGGCAGAATTTTATTTGGAATAATTTTACTAGGCATATTGCTATTTCTATAAAATATCATTTTAAATCTTAAATTAAACTAAAATACTGTCTTAAAAAGTCAATATGTTGTGCTACATAAGTTAGTGACAGAAACGAATCGCTGTAAAACCGACTCCACGTAGTCTTGTCTGCCCTACCCCTAGAGTGTAATTTAAAATCGCGTGGGACCGCCGGAGCCCCGCGGTGCCGGAGCCGTGACAGAAACCATGCCTGTTGCATGTTGCATGCTCGCTTGCATGCTGCATGCTTGCTGCATGCATGGTGTATGCTTGCTTGCATGTTTGTGTGAACTTTCTGCGATATGATGGTTCTGATTTTTAATTATTAGGAATATGAAATTTATGCCTAAAGAAGATTCTGACTTACAAAATTATGAGTTTTTAATTATGATAAATAAGTGTATGCCAAACGATTTTCTGTGAAATGAAGTTTATGCTATCCGCTGTTATGCAAAATAATATTATGACATAAAAAGTTCTGCTATAAAGGGTAGACCCAGTTAAAACATGTTTCCATATTTCGCTGTATGGCTTTAGCGAAATATGGAAGCATTGTTTCGCAAAACTCTCTTACTACTCTGCTCGTAGCAGTTTTCGCAACGAGTTCAATTTTATTAGCTTTCAACCGACCACATAATGCCAAACGTATTCCCAGTTGTAGTGCTTGGCACCACATACGTTTTTATAATTGCTTTACCCGCCGGAGCGTTACAAGCGTACATATTAATGTACTTTCAGGGTACAAATTATAGCTAACCTTATTTTTTTTTAAACAAAACTGTCTACGTGAATAATGAGTGTGTAGCTAATAAATACTACTCTCTTAATGAACAAAGCGCAAGCTGAAACTTTCAGGTGTTGTTAGAATTTAAGAGTGAGGTCGCCAAACCGAACCTGAGCTACTAACGTACTGACCTATTTGCTGGCGACCTTTTCGATAGATGAGACTACGGCAGTCAAAGGTCACTAGATCATCCAAGTATATTGCAAGAATGTCGTTAGACTATTTTCATAATCATGTAGAGACCATCTAAGCGCAGAAGGTCCATTCTATGAAAACTCTGTGATGATGCAGTTTTGAGTTCGCACTTTCAGAAGATTCTGCCTCAGGAGGAATTAACAATAAATCCACGTTTGTTATTTCTTGGCCAATTTGTATCAGAAACGGACTAAATATGAATGTTGATACTACGGACGAGAAATTCCTGAAGAAGTAAGTCGTCAACTATCAAAAGACAATTAATTGTGTTATCTGTGTAATAATGATAGTCCACATGGATTCAGCTGGGATTTCCGTACTCTAAAACTAAATGCTGTCGGTTTTCACAACAGGTGAATGTGGAAAATGTTTAAGCCCAGGTTCAACACATTGTATACATACAATACAAATACAAATAATTTATTGGAACAAAAACATTTAACAATTTTTGTGTACGTTAATACTGCGTTAGTTTAGTAACTGTGTCGCAGTTATTAGCGCCCACCCCAGAGCGAAAGACCAACTGAGTTCCTTTACAACAATTTTGGTTATATTTATAGGTAAGAACTAGACATAACATTGATAATAATAATAAAACTAGAACTAGACATTTAATAATAATAGTTGTAGCAGTATAAGTGGGTGTGTGTGTAAGTGTGTGTGAGTGAGTGTGTGAGTGAGTGTGTGTATGAGGGTGTTGAGGTGCGAGCGTCTGTGTGTATGGGAAGGGTACGTGTATGTGAAAGCGGAGGATGTGATATGTATGAATATAATTAAGTTTGTATGAGGCTCTCTGTTTCCTCATAAGTCAGGCTTTGGATCCATTTTTCAATTTTCAATTTACACTCTCGTAGTGATAGAGGATAGATATTTAATTTCTCATTAATTTTGTTGTAGATAACAGGACTCAAAAAGTTATAGTGTCTTCTCGCAATTGCTAGGTTAACGCTCTCAGTCTGACATACTCTGTTAACTCTACGTCTTTGAGTATTGAGATTAGGGTCATATTCAATATCAGTATGCTTACGTAATAATGTGCCCAATAGAAATGCTTGTCTTACAGTAGGAACTTTGCATAGCACGTACAAGTCGTGCGTGGGGAAGTTATTTGTATGCTATTATATTTGCGTGTATGTTATTTTCACATGACACCAAACTCATTGCTGTTATTAAAACTAACAAAACTACATCAGAATGACATACTCGTAGCTTTTAACCCATCAACACACACGGTATTCACTTTCCACTCCACATTAAACAAGAAAACACAGCACACCTTCGTGGTTTACTCAACTAATGAAACTCTGGCGAGGAGTAAAAATCCGAGGTGACAGCTGACGGAATTCACTTAGAACAAGTAACTAGTACTGTAGCGGTAACTCTTGTAAACTATACCCGTGAGATAGAGAGAACTTTGTACTTGAAGGAAAAAACCAGCAAGACAAAATCTTTACTGACTACATATACGAGTATCATCCTAAATTGTTTTGAATTTAGAAGATATTTAATAAACTGATTAGGTTCTCCATTTATTTGAGAAATACATATTCCTTCGGATTAGTATTGCAAGCAGGCAAAGAGATATAAATGCCGTGAAAGCCCAATCAATCGGCAAGATATCAATTTCATGAAAACATATCCCTAAGCAAAAGCTAACTGAATATAAAATAATACCAAAAATAAACATTCAGAAGATGTCTCCAAAGATCCGAATTGAGGCGATGTTCAAGAGATAAAAATAAACCGATCGCGATTTATCGATAAAGACATGATCGATTCCAACGATTGCAAACCAGACCCACTTGTGTCCCGAAATAACTGCTGCTTCGAGCTTTCACCGGTTCCATCCGACTCAAATGGGCTGTGACCACAAAGTGTGACGACACCGGACGTAGCCGCTCACATGATACTACAGTAACCCTGTGACTATCGCTGAACGATAATAAAAATCCCAACCACGACGAACCAATCTTTATATCCAGAAATATGGAACATTCTCGGCCTTTTTTATGACAAAATGTTTTGAGGAATTTGATTAATTTCAGATGAAAAATGTGATCAAACGCCTGAAGACTGCTAAATAAGAACAATAGCACAAACAATGGACGTAGAAAACAATATTTCAAGAGAAAACACTAGGAATTAAAGACAGAAAACACAAAGCGGGTCATTTATACGACATCCTTTCATTACTCTTAAAAATACAGTCGCGACGTTTAAAAGCTGCATTTTTGAGGTGGATAATATTGAGCACATGCATTCACTGGTGAAAAACTAAATCTCTTCAATTAGTTAGTTTTTCATCAAGTTATTGCTAGAACAGAAAATTATATTTAAAAAATAGTTGTTAGAGTTGAAAAATCATCTGAAATACCTAGGTGCAATAGTTGTGGGCGTAACAACATAATGTATGTTATGGTATCTTAAGGTTCAATTCCGAAGCCGGCCGCAGTCACCTGCAGGCGACGCCGTGTCGCCGCGACACGACTGGATTCTATATATTCTTATATATTTCTAAGGGCACGTGTCGCTAGCTATGGAAGGTATTTCATAGAAATTAATAGAAACCAGTCGTGTCGTGGAGACACGTCGCCTGCAGTTGGCTACGGAATGGTACCTATCCAGTTGCTTTTGCATACGGTATAACTGTCCTTGTATTCAAAAGTTCTTTAACAAGCAGGGAAGATATGTAAATAAAAGAAGATTATATTATATCGACGACCAGTTAGAAGCAGTAATTAAATAAGGTACCTTCAAAGAGTACACATGAGATTCCCACGTGTTTATCTCCAAACTCTACTTCTCCTCCTCTCCACCTATTCCTATCACGCACTCCCAACAAGCATGAACATTAGGGAATGCAAACCAGTTTCACCGAAAAGCGAAAAACCGGTTTTTCGGCAATTTGAAATTATTAAAAAACAGGTTTATTTAACGTTTCCGGTTTTTCGAATTTTTTTATTATTTTCAAATGGCAACACCCAACGTGTTGCCATTTGAAAATAATTGACCATGTGTTAGTCCAAACTATGAATTTGGTGTCAGCCATTTTGTTTTTACCAAATGTTGCCAACGGTTGCTAGTGAAAAGACGTTTGTTTATTGTAGCATTGGTAATTTGGTAACATTTAACTGTTTTCAATAGTTGAGTGAGGGTGTTTAGTGGATTTGTCGTGCAGTTTTTTATTTTTGTAAGTACTTGATATTTATAGTATGCACTTAGGTTAGGTACAAACTGATATTTTTAAATGTTAAGATATGCACACAGTGTGCCACACCATGCTTTATATTATAAAAGCGAAAGTTTGATTGTTAGCATGTTTGTTACTTTTTCACGCAGAAACGGCTAGAATCTAGATAGATTTGGATGAAGGAATAGAGATAGCTAGGCTACATAGCCTACTTTTAATCCCGAAAAAATCATGTTCCACTTATTCTACGCTGCCTAAGTCACGGGCAGAAGGTTATTATAAAACCAATAATTTATTGAAAGTATGCAAGATGTAGGCGGCCTGAATTTCACAAGCAGTTTAAAAATATCACATAGACAAAGCAAAAAAAACGGTTTCACCGAAACCCGGTTTTTAAAATACGAAACCTGAAAAATAACCGGGTTTTCATTTTGGCCCGTTTTTCATTCCCTAATGAACATGCAATTATTCTCGAGTCAAAGAATATTGTCCGAAATATATTCGTTGGGTGGCACAATAGGATAATGTTAGTTAGCGTAATCTGCGCCGCGCAACACCTAGCGACAATTTATGTGCCGGTTCGGACACACGGGATTAAACTCTCCACCGGGAACAACGAGCAAAAAGGAATCGCACTCAGTAGTTAGCTGCTTGCTTTGCTTTATTAACAAAGATTTACGTACATGTAAAATGCTTGAAAAGAACAAAGCGAAGGTTTTACCAATAGTCAACATTTAGGCTTGCGGGCAACATATGCCTCGAAGTGACTGAAAAGTGGACATGAGATAAGTATGAAAATCAATTGCAATGAAAACAGTCACAACAACACAGCATTAAAAGAAGAAAATTGACATGTCTATTTCAGAATGTATCAAGTTGCTAAACAAATCGTAAGAATTAGAGAGAGGTGAAACAGGTGACACATGCGAGCAAGCTGTGGCAACAAACGTAGCGTGAAGTGTAAGCTCATCAGGCGTCAGCTTGGCAAACACCGCTAAATTGGCTAACGGAGCCCACTGCCTATACAGATTTTTTTTTACAGATAAACCGAGAGCTGCAGACTAGAATTAGATTTGATATAGTCTTCAATAGTGACCCTCTAAAATTATTTTTCACCCATTCACTTAAACCTTAAGTGACCCTCTAAAATTATTTTTCACCCATTCACTTAAACCTTAAGTCCGTCAAAAGATTTACTCTGGCTACTCCGTCATAAACGAAAAGTATAATATTATAACTGCAGACTGAAATTTTATCTAGTCTTCAAAGGTAACACTCAAAAGTTAATTAAACAGTTAATTTACTTTTAAAGTTCCAAATAAAAACAACCATGATCGATCAAAATGGGGAGTATAATTCACCATCACCAGAATTGGCAGATGAGTTGGTAATCACAGTATTATCAAGGACGAGAATGTCTCTCGATTCTTTCATAGTGCAATTATTTAGAAAAACATAATACTTCGTGACACTAGTGTGGGACTCGTGTCGCATTTCGTGCCGTAGTCTAAATATAAATGAAAAGTCGGCCGAGGGAAATAACTTACAATAGCGCCTGCAATAAATGCAGATTTAAAACCATTACTTTATTTTTTTGCATCCCGTGAAGTTCAGTAAACAATGAACTTCATAACTGCGAAAATGAAAATAGTGAGTTTGAATTTACAGTTCCCATAATGAAGAGGCGAACACAAAAAAAATAAGTTCCGAAGTATTCATAGATACAGCCCGAGGCATAGCTCCCTTCAGACAACTGCAAAACATTTCTGTAAATAATGATTTAGAACCTTAAGAAAATGATGTAATTCGTGGGACTAAAAAAAGCAACTATAAAATACCATAACAACCGAGAATATGGTAGAGCTTGCCAAAACTTTTTCCATTTCGGTAATAACAATATTAACTTTAAGAATCATAACTGTAATCGCGAAAAAAAATTCACCAACTCCGGCCGGCAGAAACAGCAAATACTCCTATATCATCATAAAACGATAACGTGCTACTGAAAAAGCTGAGTATATCATCTCAGTAATCCGCTTCAAATACATATTTGTAGCATAGAGAAATCACGAAAAAACCATGACCTTTGCCACTGGTGTTTGTCCACTAATGCCTTCAAAGACCTCGAATTTCGTGTTTCGAAGCCGGCGGCGGCGACCGCGGCCGTTAGTTGCGTGCCGCCCGCCGACGCGAGCGTACGTCATCCACGAACACCCTCGGAGAGAACCCTCCAACACGAAAAAGTTGCATCCAGTGAATAAACATAGTTCAAGTGCCAGTGTTGTTGTATAATGTAGGAGCGTGATGTTTGCCCATAGCAGACCACTTTGGTAGTCTGTTCGCGCCAATGGCAGTATCGTCGTGGAGGTAAATATTGACGATAGCCGATAGCCGGCACTGGTGAGTCCTCGCGATCACCGTCCGGTGCCAGATAAGTATTTGCTGAGCGTTCGAACGGCGTCCATTCCATTTCCCCGCGATTTCATTTGCATATTTGCATGATCATTGAAAGCAAATACGATTCGGACGTTCTTTCATATAATCCTCAGCAAAGCAAACACTAAAATGTTCGAACTTGTTTCACGGATACACGTTAAATTCTTGCAGTGTGTCGCAATAAACGTAATTTCAAGATAATTCCGAACGTTTAGAATTTAGCACGTCGTTTAAAAGCTGTTACTGGTTTTGTCGCGTCCGATATGTAAATGCAGGATCGTACCGCACGGAACCACGCACGGCGTGTGTACACATGACCACCACAAGATATGACTTAAAGCGCTCTTTGTATTTCACTGTTAAAGTTCCAGACGAGCTTACGTAAGCTTTCGACTAACTCCCCGCCCTCACTTATGTAACTACCCGATTTGGCTGGAATTTTATCTTTTTGGGATTCAATTTTAGGGGATATTGAAATTGCTATCTAAAAGTATTTCTCAAAGTTGATATCTGCCGGCCGGGTCGTGAGTTTAGTTTCGAAAAATACAGCTCAGTAAATTGTTAAGCGCGGCGTTGCTCTGCATTATGTGGACAAAAATCTTTTCATTTAAAAGCTTTTGTTTCGTTAAAACATGAGAGAATTGAGTCGGGCGTGAAAAGGCTTCGGAAGACTTATTTCGGTAAATAGGTCGCTGCAACCTTGTTACTTGGTGTTATTGTTGCAGACCGCGGCTGGTTCACTATTCGGTTCGTGTGTTGAGCCAGACATTTGATGCACGCGAGCTAATGGGGCTAATGCAATCGAATTGCGCCCTTGATCGAGTATCTCTGCAGCATTATCAATGAAGATTGTAACGGATCTAACTGCCTATTAATACTCCGCCGCCTGCCAAACATATCTGTTGAATTAGTCGGACAATGGAGATGAATGATGAATCTGCTATGACAGACAAACTTTACGTTTGAAGGCTCTATATCTGTTGTCTGGGAAATATCTGAGATCATGCTTTGAGGAAAACGGACATTCAAAGACAGTGCACACAGAGTTTAACCCTGACACCGCTCCCTGCAGAAGTTTCAGATAAGTAATCGAATTAACATCCAAGGGTAGTGGAAGTGATAACTCAGGCTTCCAGTGTACCTACGTAATCCAGGCGCTTAGAAAGGGTTAGATTTTGATGGTGCCATTAACCGGTAAATCTCGCTAGATTTGAGACTTATTATCAGCTGTGCTCAGTTTACTACCTCCTGCCAGGTGCCAACCTTGTGTTTTAAACGGCAAATAAAATTATCGTTTATGTAGGCTATTCCAGGATAATGGTATTAAATAAATATTAAATGGGCAGTGTAATAAAGTTAAAGGTATTTGTCTCGAGAAATAGTAGACAGGTAAAGTATCGAATTCCGTATCATAAACCGCCAAAGGACTCCCCCTACTTAAGAATTAAATAAAGGCAAATATGACGCAAAAAAATACTAAAAGCGTTAACTGAGGCTCAACTGTCGATAAGAAGCTTCGAATTATCTATTCCATTACACCGGATGGCCCACATCAATATTGCCCTAGGGGCAGCTTTCTGTATGACCTCGTATAATTTCAGATACACTTTAGCGTCGTGCGCCCAAACCACAGTACGTTGACCGCACTCACTTTACATACGTACCGCCTCGTAAACATGTAGCGTTACTACCACACTACATCATTTTATTGGATAAAAAAATTGGCCGAAGGAGTTTTCAGGGCCAATAAACATTGATCAGATCCAATTTGCGCACAGAGCTAAATACTGTCGGTCGGTAGTAGACGCCCAAAGCAATACTAATTGCTTCAACAATTCACATAAATCCTTACAGAAACCATTAAAGGTACGATGATTACTACCCAGAATGCCGGCAATTTTGATCACAAAGTACATCCATTATAATTTCACGGAGTTATGAAGTCAAATAAATGTGAGAGAAGGGTCTGCTCCCCAGAGGTCAGTCAGGACTCAACATTTCTCTTGATTGTACTTTACGTGATCCGAGTGTCAAACCTACACTCAAGTTGGATATATCTTTCATATTTTTACATTAAATAATATCTTATCCATTCTCATGCTGATATGGATGGAAAAACCACATAACATGAGTAAGAAGTTTTCATCGTGCCTACCTAACAAATATTAGGAATCAATTAGAAGGTTTATAACATAGGCGGAATGCGATTAGTTTCATGAGTCTGTTATAAAGGAAAATATTTAAACACATGTACAACGTGAAACCACAGACCAAGAAAACCTGCTTACCCAATATATGCCATATATATGGAAGATGCGCTCTCTGTCAATTTGATGAGAGAAATATCCAATATCTGTGGGGTGCAATGGGGTTGAAAACCCATTATCCAGTAGGTCAACAGAGAACACTAACGCTTCTGGATTGGACGCTTACGACCAGTCTATGATTGAATTCTGTGCCGACTCTTTCAATGGATAGAGAAAAATGAACTATCGATACAGAATTGATGCTTCAATTGAAAATTGAAGCGACATTTATTTCATCTGCATTTTATATAAGTATTTTGTGATCGAAAATTTGATGATTTACATGTTACATTTTACAAATTACGATCTGGAACGAGCTTAAAAATAATAAATGTTCCTTTTATCGTGGAATAAAACTCCCAACATTTTTCGCATCAAGCAAGCTCGCGCCGCCCGCCGTACAAGCTTATCTGTACCAAACTTTATGAATAACAACTTATAATATACGGCTACAGGCGTACTCATCATAATTCATGATAAAAATAGCTAAGGAAATACTATTGAATAGATAATAACGTCGATAATAATAGATTAATATCGACAGCATCATAATGATAACACGTTTGAAGTAGCACATGTACTTAGTATTCATGTTTGTAGAGAGGAAAGCTATGTTACACAAAGAGCTGTTTTAACAAGTTATAAAGCAAATTATATCTGATTAGGCAAATGATTGTAGAAGTTAGAGAAAGTGGAGATGATCTGCTGAGAAAGAGGATATTAGGCCTTTCTTTGGACACACCCAACTAGATAACAAATTGATGGATGGACAACGTAACATTCTTAAGCAAGGAACATAACACATCAAATACTCTTCCCTGATATATGAGAGGGATAGTTAAAGTTCAACTTATGAAGCTCGATCATTAATTTCGATCTCGGCTAGACATATTGCCGACCGTTAGGCAAATTCACAACGCCTAGGCCTGGAACGTGATCTAGAATTATTTTTAAAAGGTCTATCTAGTATATAGTATCTTTTTGGGGCTTATAAAATCGTTATTGGCTACTTTACAAACAATATAGGAATGTTTTAAATGCTCCAGTGTACTATTATCCCCTGAACTTAAGGTTAGTACCACTGTATGGTGAATTTAATCAATCGAAGATGATACTAGTTTACTCAGTACATCCATTTTATCGTTAAGCCCCAGAAGTGCTACAAACACTGGTCGTAATCCTGAACAATACATCCACAATTTGTTAAGGGTAAAATTGGCGCTGTTTCATGATAAAATAAAAGTTAATGTTAGAGCAATTAAACGCAGCCCGTCATTTCGGGTAATTTGGGCAACGTGGGCGGGTAATGTCGTTACCTACGGCACCATACCACAGGTTGATAAATTTCAATATATGTATGTCATAAATTATTGCCGAAGATTTACCAGCAGTAGACATGACATAAAATAAGTTAGATAACAGTATAGAAAGTATATCGGAAAGTTAATGGATAGTAAACTTGGACAAACAGTAAAGTTTTAATGAAACGTAAAAGCTATCTGATACGGCGGCCTACTCCACAATACGACCACATTCACACATAAAGCCCAACTGATCTTTTGTGCTGACTGTAACAGTGCGGAGAGTGAGCAGTCTTACACCCTCAAGTACTTTCTTTTATGAGCGTACCTTTTTCTATGTAAAACCTCTGGGCACTGTACGAAAATCTGTTACTAGAACAAAGTCCATTACATTAAGGCGAGGTTTTCCGAGTCTGTAGGCCTTTGCAACGCTACCTCCGCCTCCCCCAAATGCAGAGTGACGTATTTATTTACGATGCACCGCCGACCATTTCGTGGAAAATCCATGCCACAGCATGAAATATTTGCAGTTGATCAACTGAACTAGTTTTTCTTAGATTCGGTTTTTTCAATAAGTTTAAATTTTATGGGACCTACGGTGTAATGAACTAAAATGATTACTTAAAATGTCCTGTGTACCTAATGGGCGTTTTCACGTTAACAGATAACGATACCAACCCGATACCTACCGATACGTCAGCAGCTATTATACCGACATCGATTCGATACCGATACAATTAAACACATCAACACGGTCTAGGGATATTTTTAAAAAAGCGAATTACTATCAATGTGTTAATTATTTATATGACATGTATATATTTAAAAGATACGTTATTTAATATTCTACCATTTTTTAATAATGGTTAAGGTACTTAGATTAAAATTTCAGGATTTTATGGAAAAAAAATGAAGCATAGACGGAAACCGTATATGAATTAACTTTTAATTTGTGAGTAAAATCTGAAAAAAATAGAAAAATCATTTAATTTGTGTTTATAAACTTGAATTTAGTAGTCTGAGAAAGCGCCCATGATGTTCATAACACATCGGCAACGATTCGGCATGCTCAGAACAAGGTTGTCAATGTCTTGCTGCGGAATATTGTCCCATGTCCTTCTGAGGTGCGCAAAAAGTTGATCTTCTGTAGCCAGATTTTCAGGAACTTCCTTCAGAGCTCTTCTTTGCAGCATATCCCACGCATGCTCAATGGGATTTAGATCTGGCGATTGAGCAGGCCAGTCTAAGGCCCTAACATTATGTGTATGTAACCAAGCTGCTACCGTTCTCGCCGTGTGTGCCCGGGCATTGTCGTGCATGAGCAGGAAATCTTGCCCCATTTGTGTTCTGTGGGGCAATATTACGGGCCCCAGCACCTGTTGGACGTTTCGTTCTGCCGTCATATTGCCCCGTACCCAAACGAGATCCGTCCGTCCTCCAAGACGAATTCCTGCCCAAACCATAATTGTTCCTCCTTGGTATGGGTGAACTTCCTGAGGGTTCTGGAGACGGCTCCATCGTCCAGGAACTCGCCAAACACGCGTCCTTCGTGAATCTGGATGGAAGCCGAACCTGGATTCATCCGTGAACAGCACATTGGACCATTGCTCACGGCCCCAGTCCACGTGGTTCCGAACCCATTCTAATCGTCGTCCACGATTGCCTCTCCGTAAAGGTGGGACCCGGAGTGGTCTACGAGAGCGTAGATTACTTTCATGCAGTCGCCTTCTTACAGTTTGGTCACTCACAAGCACTTGGTGTTCCACTCGCAGCCTTTGGACCAATTGAGTCGCCGTTGCATTTGGTTGAGCTCGCGCAGTAATTTGCAAAAATCGGTCTTGTCTGGGGGTAGTGATGCGACTTGGCCCCCGGTGCCTCTCCGCTACTTCACCTGTGGCACGATAGCGTGTCCACAATCTTGAAATTACATTTTGATGGGTTCCTATGGCCTCAGCAACATTACGCTGAACAGATCCAGCTTCCAGCATTCCCACAGCTCGTAACATCTCCGCCCTCGTCAAATGTCGGCGTTGCATGGCTACAATACCTCAATTTTAACTTTATCTTTCGTTTAAAAATGAAAAAAAACTGTAACTAAACGTAATTCGTATTGTTTTCTAAATTTCGCACAAATGAAAATTCCCTCTCCTATACATCAAGACATTTTTATGCCACCGAAACAAAAGAATTTTCAAAAATTTTAATTTGGAATTAGTCTGAGATAAATTACAAACAAATCGGTGTATAAAAGATTCCAATGCGGCCAGTACTTTTCGAGTTATTTAATTGAGTATGAAATATCCCTAGACCGTGTTGATGTGTGTATTATCGGCCCAATGATATTGGTGAATATCGATGACCATCGCGACGCACCAAACAACCACAGTGCCTACTAAGTATCAACTTCTTGAAGTCGGCAGTGAGAAAAAGTGTGTTCAAGTGAAAGAATGCCGCTAATCTCCCCGCACTGTGTCTTCGCCGGTAGATATCGTGCCTATATCGGTGTCGGTCGCTGTCTGCGACGATATAGGTTACGATAACAAGACAAGGCACTAAACGTATCCGATCATCTGATCGCCAAAATCGTGTCGATGTCGGGTCGGTGTCGTTATAAGCTAATGTATTGTGTGTGTGCGTGCGTGTGTTTGTTTTGTGACAATCAATTCATTTTATTTATAAAATAAACAACATTTTTAACTTTTCATATACCTACTGTTATGGGAGAGTTCGTAGAACGTACAACGACAAACATGAAGTTTAGGCCTCTTCTGTCATCTATGGTTTTAATAAAAATGAATAAAAAAAATCTCATCGACAGTCACCTAACCATAGCCACCCTTGTACAAACTGCTGATTTTTTTAGTGATAGCTGGGGTAGTCATGAATAATCTGTAAGAAGCAGTTCGTGTATCAGTGTTATGCCATTAGGTTAGTATATGAAGGAACACAGACGTTTAATAATTCACAAACGAAAAAATTCGCAAGCAATGGGAAATTGCTACTGACGAGTGTTACTTGCGCGTTTCGACCTCAGGAGGAGCTGCTTCTCACACGGATAACTCTGTCACTTGCTCGCTAGTCCAGGTAGCCAGCCAGTCGCGTCACCAGTCCTAAATCTGTGTATATTTTGGTCGCCGAGACCAAAACTACAAACAGTGTACAGTGAAGATTGATAAAATGTGGCTGTTATTTTAGTATATTGTGATGTCTTATGTCTTTCACGCGAATGAAGTCACGGAGAGAAACTAGTTTCAGATAAACATGACTTTGCGGTAGTAAGGTGAAAGTTTAAAATTGCAATAGTGCTACTGGGTATCTCAACGGTCACGCAAAATGTAATTTTGATAGAAAATATCAAAGTCGTAATTTCGTTCGTTATAAAAAGAACTATTGTGCAAAATTGCATGCTTCTAGACCCAGCGGTTTAGGTTGTGCATTGTCTGTCAGTGAATTTAAGAATTTTATCAAGTTAATTTAAGAAAAAAAATGACGAATTTCCATACAAACTTTCATCTTTATTTCGTCGGGATTTTTGTTAAGTTGGATGGGCTAAAAATGGTCTTACTGTTTCGCTTATACTGTGACCATATTTTTTGTTTTGGATATTTCCCACTGCTCATGAAGATTCATAAATAGTGACAGCTATTTATGAAGTAACAATTGCCGTACTTTATTGTCAAGTGACGTACCTAATTTCGATGTCCTAAAATAATAGATTCGATAAATTAAAGCTGTAGCAAGCTATACTTTATCGAATCTATTATTTTAGAACATCGAAATTTTAGAACGACATTTTATCGTATACAGTAGTGTCGTATACGATATCGTAAACAGTGACTTTTTGTATTCAAAACTGAAAGTTGTTCATACTGAGCCAATACGATAAAATCACGGATTTAAGAAAAAAATTGTGTTGCTGGCTCCGCTATTCGAAAAATATTGTTATATTTTATTTGTCTTACGTTTAGTATCAGTTTCTCAATTGATTAAGAGTGTTATGTTTTATCTGTGTCAGTTTCATATCAGTTGATCAATTGATTTAAAGTGTTGGTAAAATGAGTGATTCTGGAAGTTACGCATTTTAATAAATAAAATAGAAATGGCGCCGTTGCAAATTAAACATTATTTAGTAATAATAACAAGTGCAAGAATATTTGTTGAGAAAATACAACGACGAAATAAGAAAAATAAGAAAATTATTTAATATCCTTATTTCTGAATTTATAACAATATAATTACGATTTTTGTCGTGTTCCATACATTTGTTCATGTTAGTATCGCGCTTTTGTTTAAAACACCATTTCTTTTTAAAATTTTCTTTGTTCTTGCGAGAGTGATAGTTGTTTGAAATATTCAATATACAACCGACAACCGGACAAATTGTATATGATGTGTTTATTAATGTAGGACATGATATTAGCAAAGACAATTCCATGGAGAGTGAATATAGTATAACATGGATGAATCTGATAAAAAATCTAAAAAAAACTTCTTCATAAACGACGATAAAAAATTATATAAAACTCGCACTTGACTATAATTTTATCGATAGTAATTAATAATGTGTCTAACACTATTTTAAGATGACAATTAAACGTCATCAAATCACATAGAAATAATTTCACTTTCGAAAACAATATTATGAATTAAAACTATATTATAATTACCTAATATTTTTTCTGAGCTGTCGCAATTTCATATCTAATGTGTTCTTCTTTTATTAGATTTTTTTTAACAACTGTAGAGAGAGCGTATTTTTAAAAAATTTGACACAGGTCTACCTCCGATGACGTCCCGCAGGACTCTGAGCGCGAGCCGATTTAGCCCGATTTACTATAATTGGGTTTATTTAAAAAAAAACTACTAAACTTAAAAATCCAATCTTTAAATAACCTCTAAAATACGATTACCTCATCATATATGCAATTTTCATATTATTTTGTGCTGTAATTAGGAAATGAAACGAAAAATGGTTTTGAAATCGACCCTGTTTCGGATTTTTTTTTGATCGAGCAAATTACAATTTATCGTGTTTTGAACCTTTAATTTCCCTCAAACAAGGATGTATCTATGACATATATCTTTTTCAGTACCTAAATACACTAAATTGAGCATTTAAAATTGATTCTAAAACAGGCAAATTCGTAAAACCTCCCCTTAAGCAGTGGAATACACCTATACCAGAAATCAGGAGATTAATCATTTTAACTGCAACACTAAATCAACATGTGTTACCTATAACATCTGCACCTAGCATCAACACCAAGTAGACCAGAACTGTTTCATAATTTGTGTGCAATCTGCAATGGAGATGTTTTATGACTAAATATTTAAAACACAAAATTAAGGAAACTTTTGTTGACTCGTGCTTCACAACATATTAATACTTCATGAGTATTATCCGGAACTACTTTTCTAGAAATTGGCTAGTAATAATTAATTACGAAAATTAAGCCGGAAGCTTGATTGCCCAAAATCCATCTAAGTATAGTAAAAATATCATATGAACCACAAATTCAAGGTAGTTTCTTGAGTTCAAGCATATAACAGTGGCGTGTAATTTATTTATTTATTTGCTCTCATGTACATCACACATTTTACAATTTTACTGTCGTTTTTGTACATGAACCCTGTCAGGGCACTGCAAAGCACAATGCTGGTTTGCTGTTGAGTTTTTGAACATTAAATTAATATAATAGATAAATTGAGTCAAATCTTATCATTATCACATTAATACAAGAACAAGCTGCCATTATAAAATATTTAGCTGTACGTTGTGTTAGCTCGCCGTACAACAACTGAACAACTCTCAACAAAGCGAACTTCACTCAAGAAACAATGAAACTTATGAATAAAATATCGCAGCTCCTTTGAGTTACACGATGCCTCGTTTAGTTATTTAGTAGAACTCAGAAAACAAAGTTCTACAACTATACACAAAACAAAATCTAGATAAACTTCCAGATGAGGAACTTTCGCTTGACAAAGAAAGGCGAACCTTTCAAATTCATCAGCGCCATATGACGCGTGTGTGGCAGACTTCAATAAGGGTTCTATAAGAAAGAGGGTCTGTACAATGTACAGCTACGGAATTATATATTCTTCGTATTCATAAGACCTGTCCTGGCAACGAGGTGAATTCTTTTAATTTAGAAGCATCAAATAATCACGCCAAAATGTTAATGGCCAAATTGTTGTCTCAACAAAAGATTAAGAGCGTCTATTATTAGAGTTAATACAATAAAAAGCTTTCCTAAAGCGCTGTCCATCACAAGGTTATTTGCTTTCAGGGTAATGTACACATTGACCGGCGCACCCTTAACACACAATGTAACTTTTATAACTATAATAAAGATGGCGGTGGATGTGAAAGGGTACCAGTCACCCGGCTGGGACCACTATTATTGTGAAGAACATAAAATCTTTTAGGAGATTAGTAATAAGAAAAAAGTCGACAAGAAAACGTAACATTTTCCACGGCCATAATTGTAAAAGAAACTCTAGTTGGAAATTATTTAATGCACTCTATTCAGACGCCACAATTGTATTCAAACAACTTTATGTACAAGTGACGTTAGCAGAAAATATAAAAATATATTCGCTTTCATCACGTAGCGCGATAAAATTCAGATAAACACATTTTCGGTACTTCATCTATCATCAGCTATCTTGTCCATTCAGTAGTACGTACGCAGAAGTATGTCCTGATTGTATCAATTATTTGTCGACATGCCGACGTCTTACGGTGAAATAAATCTGCACATCAAAGGAAAACAACCGGACCCTCTTTGATGTTTTGTCAATTTGTTTCGGCATTAACGAAGCGTACTATATCCATACAAATAAAAGATTCTAGTTGCTGTCTCGGGGGCGATAACGCAATTTCCTATAAGCTCCCAAGAGCAGAGACTTGTGCCAAACATATCAGTTCTAAATTGCTTTATATAGGATCGTGGAAATAAAACTCGTGATTATATTTGACACCAGAAGGATTCGTTAGGGCCGTTATGATCAAACGAAGTTATATCCTACTTTGGCTCAAAAGACCAAAATCTTACATTTTGTTTCCAAGTCAACTATAGCTTTGACGGAAGGAAAAACTATTTTTGGACAATTTCGAAAAGACTTCAAAAGAGTTAAGTCAATGACGCTTTTTATAAATAAACGTAATAAATTTTCCCTAATAATTACCCTAGTTCGCCTTCGATAATGTTTACCTTCATAAACATCGAAAATAGTATTGCGTTCAAAATTATCCGCGACCAAAACTGTATCAACACTGTAAAACACAGACACTAAATTGAATGTGTTTATAGTAAGCAAATTAACGGCAATTAGCGGCTCACATCTGATCAATTAAGCGATCTTAATGAAAAGCGCCGCTTTACCCTTGCGGTGTAATGTGGTAACGTGTGAGATGTCGTCTGTCACTGTCACACCATGACGGAACTGAGATCACCGGCCAATTAGGACGCGGTCCATTGAGGCGCGCCGATGCGAAGCGTCTTTAAAGACTATTAAGCTTCCCCGTGCAATCGCGTTTGTAAATTGATTTATCGTCGCGTGGCGTTTGTTATTAGATGTTTAATCCATGTAATATCTCATATTGTTTGGGTAGGTGTTTTTTCATGATACGAACACTTGATAGCAAGATATTAGCTACGACCAAAAAATTGTGCGAACATACTGGCAGTATTTTCAAACATTTGCGAAATTGAACTTAGCTAAACTTTAAACAACTTTCGAGTTCGTTACTTTCACTTTAACCTAAATTCTGCAACGAAACTGCAAACGTAGTTGTTCGCAGTTCAATAAACATTGACAATCAAAGATGGCTGATGTCGACAGATTCACTCGCAACGCCTTTCTACTGTACTCTTTCTATTGAGTGTATCGAGGGACATGGTAAACATGTCCCTCGATACCGGGAACATTGACATCACCTCACACGAAGAACACTTAAAAGTTAGTAGTAAACAGAGTGATAAGCTTGACGTCCCCGGAATATCTCTCGGATAGTTTCCTGTTTGTTATGTGACTTGTTAATTCGATTGGGGTTTGCATTTGTTCCCGAAAATGGTGAAAATGTTTTAGAAGCCTTTTATGTGAACGGCAATGAGTTTAGTCCGAATTTTAAATATAAGTTGATCCTTCTAAAAATAAAATACCAAAATCCCTCTCAGGTTATCTAAATTAAATTTTAAATACAAACAAAGTTTTGCTGATGTGACTTCAAACGTACCGTAAAACAACCGCAGCGAAACGAAAATTAACTTTCAGTTACCAATTTAGATATTACGTTATGATATCTAAGAAATACAAAGTCTAATAACCATACTGAAACAGGGTTTGTTAAAGGGCGAAGGTTTATTCGCCGTTCGACGACCTTTCGTTCACCCTAGCCTATGTTTGACATGAACGATGGCCGCACTTGCCCCATGCAAAACAGTCCATCAAATATGTGGGAACCGCCATAATCACCCGCCGAGCTATCATTAAGATAACTACAACGTTAAAATATAAATCCATGAACAAATATATTTTAGAGCACTAGCACTTTACCCTGCCATTAACTGAATAATCAATTTGGACATTTTCTTTTCCAATTCCAAAGTCCCAAACTAAGCTTTAGTCAAAGGACTTTTTAATTGAGTTCCAGAAAAAAAGGTTCTTAATTTGACTTTTGTACACTGATGAGGAAAATACGGGCTTCTGGTAGACAATCTATATCAGACAAAATATTACGTGAACGCTAACATTAACGTCATTGTTTTGTTTCGATGGTTGTGTCATGTTTATTTCGCGAGTAGATATTACTTTTTGGCAGTTCTTTGCACTCATGATGTCGTAACGACAACCTTCTGTCAAACAGCTTCAAAAATATAACTGACGTCACTAATACGCAGATTTCGCTATATTTGCACGCATTGTGCAACTGCCCGATGCCTATTTAAAAGTTTTTTCGCAATTCCAAAGCGCTCATCGAGTCAATAATTTCGTAATTTTTTTGGTTATTCCATGTTCAACGAAGTGGACATAATTATGTGTTCCTCTCGGCCTCGGCTGTACATCCGGCTCCGGACAAATAGACATTGTGCCGTCCACGTGTTCGGTTACTTTCTCTGTTTATTCGCGATGTTCACGTGCGGCGAAAATATGAGTAGGTAGTTGTAATCGTGATTCGTATCGGTAATAGAGCGGGAGCTCGCGGCTACGGCGGTAGTTTCATCTCTCGATGACAACTTCCAGCACTTCGAACCTGCAGTAACAGCTCCTCACGTTCTGGGGACAACGTCCTATATTTTTATCGACGCCAGCGAGCCTCCGCTACCGTTTTTTATTTTCAAGTATATTCCATTCCGCCATTCACTTCTATCACGCAATTAAATCGTAAACTTAATTCGGCGTAAGCATTAATAAAAATTAGAAGTTTTTCCTTATTGTACTAGACTGTGGCTTCAGAGAATCCCACTGTTGCGGTCGCCCTCAACTTCGTAACATTATTTCTGAAGTACTAACGAAGTAATGAGTTCATAGTTTCGAGGGCGCCGTCCTATTAAACATTTCGTGTAATATAGAAGGATTATGTGATAAAGTTTTCAGGCGTTTAAATGAAGCTGGAACCGGCAAGTACGAGTATAAATCAAAGTTATTTGACAAGCGAGATTCTCCAATAAAACGGACATTTTCGTTTCTGCGCGCTCTTCGGAACGCGAACAATGTCGTCACGAAACTTTCTTAGTCCCTGGTATTATACTGTGTTACACAACACAATTCTTAAAAGAATGTTTGTGCTCGTCTGGTATACAATATTGTGCTATCATTTACGTAGATACGACTAGAGGAAATTCTTTTACATGCGAGTGTGAGTACTAATAACAACTAATTAATGAATCACAGAAGTCATCGTTATCACGCGACCTCTAATCACGTCATTTGATAACGCTTTAGTAAATCCAAGATCACAAAATGAACCAGCACAGATAGTCTGCAACCTCTGAATGTTTACTTCCAAACATACTGGCTGCCCTGACCGGCTACATAGTCCTACTGTAATAGAAAGAATATTTAAATCTTGATTGAATTGTGTCCAGTAATAGCCGAGCTATTTGTCTTCATTTTTGACCGTTGCCGAATCAAATGGGAGTTTACCCAAGATATACCTACTATCTTGGGTAAACACCGGGTTGTGGTCTTTTCTCTCTTGGGCGTTGTTTGGATTTACAATATCTCTTTGGCGAGAGTGATTGAGATTGCATGTATTAATAGTTGTCGTTATCTCCGGGGCTAGTAAAGTAACCGGTAAGTGTCAGACGTTGCTTTATTTATTTAAAACGTATTTTCATTATTTTATAGATATTTTGTTGATATAATCAGTAGGTACCTAGGTATCGTGCCATGCAATTGAACAGTGACAAGCATATTATGTTGCAGATATTGAATTATTGATATTGCATCATTCCCCTGATATTTACTTAAACATATGTGCGTTTATTATATTTGGAAAAACAATTATTCAAACTTGGTTTCCATGTCAGTAATAGTTAAGCATCGTTCGTTATTTCTACATTTAAATTCAGTCGTGACATTGAAGCTCTAATGTACTCACTAAAAATTAAAAATAGACATTCATTCGAATCGAAATGTAACGAAAAATTTAGCAATTAAAATAGTTAATAATCGAACTGCAGAGGGCGCACGCGACGCTCACACGCCACGTTACGTAAAGGACGATGGTTGATAAAACAGATCGTAAATAAACACGAAAATATTTATGAGTCGATACCAATTACTGAACTACCACTTTCAACTGTTTTCTCGATTAACTTTTTTCAGCGTCACAGTGCTATTTTCCGATATTCAATTACGGGACAACTGGCCGAGAAGGTTAATAGAATGTGAGTGACTCTACTACTGTTACAAAGTGTAATGTTATTTAATTACGTTTGTCCCGTCTTTGTGTTTACATTTTTACAATACCAAGAATAATAAGCACGTACCGGTTTTTAATAATATCATGGTAGTGATCTATTTCCCGAGTGTTACAATTATTTCAATTTAATTTTCCTTCTCCTAATTCAACGCGCAAGGTAGCTTCAGTGTTAGGTCATAAATAACGAGGAGTAGTCCCGCGAAGTGAGTTGTAATGTAACGTGTGATCAATACGGCGGCGGCGGTTGGCGCCAAATAGCTTAATTCACAAGCATGTCTGTAAAACAGCTCAATCAACGCGATGGGCTCGCATTAGCACACATCACGATAAATTATTATAGTACTTTGTCTGTTTCTGTTACCTGCTCATGCGATAGTTATTGTTCTTTTTTTTTCAGTTACGGATTTTCTCAATTTTTTTGAGTGACTGAACGTATAGGCTCAAAGGCTTCATATCAAAAGCTCGATAGCTATCAAAATAAAAAATAGTCCTTAGGTCCGCGTAACTTCCAATAAACTTATATTGGGGGAAAAACTGTCATAAGTTCAGTTATTGCCACTTTTGAACGTATTATATAGCTTCGTATAACACTTTCGTATACCTACTGCTCTTATAAACACACAAGTATCAGCATCGATACCCTAAGCGCTGTTTACCGACCAAATCTACTTAAGCGTATTATTCAGCTGTAAAGTGGGGGACGTGTGGCAAGCATTAGGAGCGATCAGACCAAAGCGATCATAATCGAGAGTTCGCAAACCGGCGCCATAAGCGAAGCATAGACAAACGACATTATTCACGGTGATCGTAGTGCATGCTAATGCACTAGGCATTGGCAAAAGGGCATTCTAGTAGCCCTGTGCGCCTGTGAGCAGAATACTGCCTCGGTCACGCATCTGTATGGACGACAGCTACTAACATATTTGTTTCACCTACATAGTCTATTTTGACTTTGAAATCAGTTGGTATTTTTAAGTACCTACCTAGTAGAATACGTAACAGGTATCCAGTTTATGGCATCGTTAGAACTTTGGTGTTTGCGTAGCGAGTTGCGTAAGTTAAGGTTGTTGTTTCATGAATCAATATTTCATTAGAATTTTTCCTTTCCAAGACAACGGGACTTTAATCAACAAGACGTTGGCTTAATTACGGCGTTATTGAAGCCGAGTTACAAGATGAATATTTCAAGTAAATATTTTCTAACACGCCTTAAGAATCAGATTTAGGTTTAATTATTCATACTCATGAAGAACAACAAAACGAGAGCATCGAATCAAAACACAGCTACAGAGCTAAAAGCATTAACGTATTCTCGGAGATAATCATAAATAATTTAACACTACAAACTAATCCAATACGTAGACTACAATTCGCCGACACGCGTACGAACGCGCGCTATAATCACACGTGAATAAATTCATCCATCCAATCTCGCCGTAGAAATCATCGCGTTACAAATTGCTATCTGATATTCGTCATCGGTGCCACACAAAGGCATGCAACCAAATTGTATAACCGTTTTTGACATTTCATTCATCAAAACTTCGTTTGGCTTTACGTAGTAGCAACGATCGTTCTGTAACATCGCAATCTGATTTTGATGAGGCTCACTGCTCTCTTATTTTATTAAAGCGTCCATCACTGACAGCCAACCGAGGATATCGATACAATATCCAGTCTCGATTGCAAATTGATCGTTTTATTAATAAATGCCAATGAATTGTCGTAATAAGGCTGTCGAACTCTGAAATCTGCGTAAGGAAGCACCGATTCCGTGCAAAAATTCTAAAGTCGTTTCCGCGTCTCAGGAAATTTACGAATACTACCGCGTAGCTACTTCGTTATTTGTCCGAACATAAATTGTCATCAAATGAACGCCGGCACCGATTCCACTTAAACGAAATCGAAATAAATGGACCCGCTCTAATTTTATTACTCATTAATACTCAAACGCATTAATAAAGATATTTCTGAATCTGATAGCACGTTTGGGTAGTACCAAACGTGCTTTATTAATGTACAATTATTATTTATGGATGTTTATTTAACAGATTTGATTAATGTATATTCGAACTGTTTTTTAAAGATTTAGGGATCTTAAATAAAGCTCAACAACCAATTTATCTTTATAAAAGTAAATTAACGACAGAAGATGAGTAAAATGGTGTTGATGGAGTAAAATTAATGGAGTCTGCAAAGTGTTTTGATCCGTGCCTATTTGTAATTCAGATGACCGTGTCGAATATAATTGACGTTGTCAGTTCCAGTTGAACTAAATATTTCATCGACAAACAATCCGCCCACTGAATTTATATAGGTATTAGAAATTGAAAAAGGCCATTTTTTTTTAATTTTTAGTATAATTTCGTTTCCTTCTCCCAACACGTCTTATCGTTGTAATTCAGGAACTTCTATTTGTTTCATTATAAGCTAGTGCTGGCTTCGAGAGAGAAAGGAGATTGTGTAACATAGACTGATTTAAAATTGGATACAAACGTGTCTATCAGAAACAATCTCGAGCAGCAATCTTTTCTGCAGTTTTAGACTACATTTCCACTACACATTGTTCCAGTGCTGAACTTTGCACGTTTGAAAGCACTCGTTCGTTACATATCCATATCCAAAAATCAGTCGCACTCGGTGTTCGGAATTTATTGAATTTCCAACTCGATGGAGCTGCACATGAATAAGCAACCTGCCGCTGAAGGACGCGACCTTCAAACATTACCGATTATAATTGTTAAAAAACAGTCGCGAGTTTAAGAACCATGTGGCCTTCGACGTCTGGAAATAATTCATTTATAGCGGCACGGCAACCGATTAGGGCGCAGACAGACAGGGCTCGTCACACACTGTGCAACATAAATCATTCAGCAGCGGCAGCGGGAGCGGCAACTTCCGACGCTCTCGCAGGCTATCCTTTGAAAATGTTGATAATGTGATTTAGAGAGGCGTGCGAAGTGGGGCGGTCCTGGAGACTCATTTGTGTGGCGACCGACGACGCCTCGCTGCATACTGAGCGCCTCACACCGCCTCTATGCATTACTTGCGCACGCCGTTATGAATTTACAAGGACCCCGTCGCACGTGCACCCCACACAGCACATGCCCTAAATACTAACTCGACTAATACCTGCACTTTGTTCCAGGTGTTCGGAATCAACAATATAGTGCAAATAAAATGTGCGACAAGTGCAAACGAGAAAAGACCTCTGTGAAAATATCTAGTGTATCGCGAGTGACGGGTGAGGGTAACAGTTAAGAGCATGTGCGCGTGAGTTGAGCCACGACGTCGGACTTCTCGGAGTGGGGGGCGCTGGCGTCCGCGGCCAGCGATGGTATGGACGTTGTATTCGGGAATGATAGCGACTTGGGGAGGAACGCGACCGAGGAGAGGGCGAGTACGAACGTCTACAACCACTGGGGATGGAGCATCGTAGACGGCTCACTGATGCTGCTGATCGTGAGCGGGAACACGCTGACGATTCTGGCGGTGACCATGAGCCGGCGGCTGTCGTCGCTAGTGTCGAACCAGTTCGTGCTCAATTTGGCCATATCAGATCTGATGGTGGGGCTAACACTGCCCTACCATTTAGTCTTCTACCTGAACGATGACTTCGGCACAATCAAGTGGTCGTGCCTGATGCGCTTCATCCTCATAATCCTAGCGTGTCTCGCGTCTATTTACAACATCATAGCGATAGCTGTAGACAGGTAAGTGGAATGCCCTCCGTTTTAAAATGTTTATGTCAAAGAAATATTTTCACTAAAATATAAACTTCGATGTCGTGATGTTGTCACGCCATGTGAACTTGAATATAGAATTATAAACTGTTATCTGTGTAAGTAATTCTTGAGGATCAACTGACTATAATTTCTAGAGCAATTTTGTTTTCCGCGCCTGTAGTTGTATTAACTTGAATGCTTTATATTTCCAGGTACATAGCGATAGTGCATCCGCTGCACTACAGCCGGTACATGACAAAGCTGGTAACGCGCCTCATGATGAGCTTCACGTGGTCGGTGGCCGTCTGCATCAGCTGCATCCCCGTATTCTGGAACGACTGGCACGAAGGAGTCGCGTGCGAGATGAACATGGTATGTACACGGGCGGCCTTACACGTGTCCTACCGTTAAGAGGTCAGAGAGGGTTTTAAGGAAGGGCAATAAATGTCCATACGGGCAAAAGTCAGAGCAGAATTTCCTTCTTAATTATACTGAAATACAACCGCATACGATAATTCCTAATTTTTATATGAAACTTAAATCATGGTATGCTTTGTTATCCATGAAGATTTATGGCAGTTTCATGACATTCAGCGTCCTCTAGACATATAAAAGCACCATAAAACATGATATTGCTTGTTATAGAATTTGAACATGCTAACCTTTATACTGTCTACGAGTATAAAACATATATATATCTCCGGGGATGAACACTCTGACAACACATTCCGTAATAAGACAACATTATCCGAAATTCATAGTGGAAAGAAATGGTATCCTCGAGGCACGCTCCGCAAACACACTACAACGCTACGAATACAACGTAAATAGTTAATACACTTGTTTCTGGGAAGAATATCTTGTTACCGAGTACGTACTTGTTCGCCCAAGGAGCTATCTCATAATTAGTGTATTAATGTAACCACACACACAAAATGATTTCTGTTTGATATATGCTCGAAGAAGTAAAGCCACGAGACATTACTATGAGAAAGTGACAACAGTCCAGGAAAGATACTATAATATTCGCCGCTAGAATCATTTCTATTATAGTAACTGACAGTAAGTTTTTGGACCGGTGCCATTATTTGTAAACATTACATTAAAGGGTAAATAAACATGCTGCTCTTCGATGTTATATCTGTTGGCGATATAGTTACCAGTCATTTAAAACCGGAACGTTCAGATATTTCAACTATTGAACAACCGCGGTAAATAAACAAATGGAACTTTAATCTTTGAACTGAGTACTGCTAAACATAGACGTGACAACTAACATGCGGATACGACTTTTGTATTCCAGTTTTTTCAACCCGGCCTGTTGAAACTCAAATATTTGCTCGTATAATTCCGTTTGTTAATCAAAATAAAGCGAATATTTAATATATATGAGCAAATATTGCTAACGTGCGAATACTTAATTATCTTCAATCTATATTTGAGTATGCTAATATGGATATCAGGGCGTCAAAGGGGAGTCAATATCCACTAAAGATAGAAATCAAACATAAAGCAAATTTCTGAGCGTGCACTTTTTTACATAATGGAGTAAACCGTTCCAAACAATCTGGAAAAACTTTCGGTTGTAGCACATTTTAACCCTCCGAGAAATGCAGGTGTCGTCAGACTGTCGGTAATTTTCCCCTTTCAAATGGAGTATACTCAAGATATTAACCGAATTTTCATAAATATTGCAGGTGGTGCCGACGAACTACACGACGAGCATCCTGGCTCCAATGTTCTCCCTGATCTGGATGGTGATGTTCATCCTGTACTGGCGGATATGGCGGGAGGCCACCTGCCACGCGCGACGCATGAGAGCCAACACCTGCTGCCCAACCGGTGCCAACGATTGGAAGAGCATACAGGTGATAGAACCCAGTCTTAACTAGTGCCACAATTAATTAACATAAGCGATTTATTTATTTTAACATAAAACGGAGAAGGCCAATAACATTAGTTAAAGACACAATTAAGACCATTGAACATCTGTCAAATTAGGTTTAGAGAATGTGTAATGCATGTCAATGGTTAAACGGTTACGCTAATTATGCCGCCTACAAATTAAGAAAAAAAACGTGATCTATTTTGACAGATCCAAACGATACCGCCCCTTTCCCTTTCTGCTTATTAATAAAATATAGTAGGTAATAGAATAGTTTAGTAAGCAACCTAGATATCCGCAAATTAATTCAAAATGCGTTATACTTCAAAGTAAAAAGTCAAAGTCAAATTATTTATTTCAATTAGGCACAAAAAAGGCACTTACTTAAAACTAACATGCGGATACGACTTACACGAGGAGCTCGTGGCTAAGTAATAACTGCCGCACGGGTCGATCCATCAGGTTAAGCTGCGATTGCCGGGGTTGGTCTTTGGATGGGTGACCATCTTTACATGCCGAGACTCCACATATATTTATTTTCTTACTTTCTTTCTTTCTTTCCTCCGTGCCTCGGAAAGCACGTTAAGCCGTTGGTCCCGGATGTAATTCGTGCATCTTTGACAGTCGTTACGGGTCGTCAGAAACCCGAAAGTCTGACAACCAGTCTTACCAAGGGGTATCGTATTACCCAGTTACTGGGTTGTGGAGGTCAGTTAGGCAGTCGCTCCATGTAAAATATTGGTATTCAGATGCATCCGGTTAGACTAGAAGCCGAACCCAATATTGTTGGGAAAAGGCTAGTCAGATTGATTGATAAACTTCAAACTGGTTGGCTCATTTTAATTACTACTAAAACCGTCTCATTTCTATATACTTTACAAGGAAGTTTTCGTAATCGCTTATCTCATAATAAGCATTACTTCGTGATTAGTTTGTAATGTTTTTCTATTCGATTGCCCTGAGATCAATTTGTTATCCCTATTACCAAGTGTATTTATTCCGTAATGAGACGAATGCATTATTTCAACTACATAAATAATTGTATCATACAATTTCCGCAATTTCCATAACCGTCACACTCGCCGTAATCTAAAACTAACTGGTTCCAAAACTTGACATTAACACGAGATAATGTTTTCGCAGGTGGTGCTGCTAGTGCTAGGATCATTCTCAATATGTTGGATGCCGTTCGTGGTGGTGGCATGTGCCCAGACGTTGCCCATGATGCCGCTGCACAACCACATAGCGTACCGGGTCACGTCATCCCTGGCCATGTCCAACTCGGGCATCAACCCCCTCATCTACGCGTGGAAGAACGCGGGCTTCCGCGCCGCCTTCGCTAAACTACTACGATGCAAGAGACCCGACACGTCGGAGTATCGAGGTTCACCCGCCCCGGAGAGAAAGCGAGGCTCAGTGGCGCTTCGCGAAGGTTCTATAACTCGGTCCAGCGCCCCGGGCGCGCTGTCAAGCCTCGGCGCGGGGCGGCCGGCGCGCCTGCTGTACATGGAGCACGAGGTGGACACAGCCCGATGCCGCATCATCGAGAACGCAGGCTACGTGGAGGCGGAGCGCGGCGACTCAAACCCGTCGTACGCGCCCGACGCGCCCACGCCCGTGCACCGGCCAGCCGCGCCCGGCCCGCGCGCAGACATAGTGTAGTGTACAAACGATCAGTAGACGTTTTGTGGGAAACGTGAAACGCTTCTAGTATTTAAAGTTGTTAGTGACTGTAGGTACCCCTTTCGCATTTAGGTACCTGTTCGAATCTACGCTCAAGTTTTTAAAAGCTTTATTGTTGAATTTTTATTGAGAGATTATAATGAGTTCCCTGCCATAATGATGTTTTAATAAGAGGTTCTCTGTCAAATAAAGATGTTTAAAAGATATAAATATTAATTAAAAGATGTTCTATGTAATATTAAAGTATGTAAATAATGTGTTTTATTTAACTTAGACCTATCTACAAAACATTATTTTTGACTTGGGTAAGACTTACAACGCCATCTATGACAAAATGCAAAAATATATAAAATGTGTACCCGACTGAAACATTAATAAATCCGTACATAGATGGCGCTACATCAATTAATTTAAAGATGTTTCCTTACCAAAGATGGATAGGCAAATTGCCTGAATAATTTGCATAATTGAAAAATAAATGTAGTAATCAATACCAAAATGTCGAGGCAAAAACTTGGAAAGTACAATATGAATGAACAAATACTTATTCGAAGAGCTGCTTTAAACATTTATGAAGTTAGTGACCTAACAAAATTAACGAAACATGACTGTTAGACTGATAACGTTGAGAACGTATCACAGCTGATATAATCCTGTTTGTCCGTATTGTGCAATCTAAAGAGGTCAGTAACGGACGAGAATCACGCTAGCGCGCAGCTTGTTGCAATATATTTATCATTTTTATGAATTTCTTAACAGAAGATTGCATCGAGTACACCACATTAATTTTTAGGTATAATCTGAGCACAATCAAACAGAGCTATTAGATTAATAGCCCTATCTTTATCCAATTACTCGATATTGAAAACACGTGTATGATTTTGTTAAAACAAAAAAGAAACGTTAAATTATTCCACCGTAATGTGACCGTTACCTAACCAACAATACTAAGGCAGTGTACAAACAATTATGAAACCTGAAAGATGAACTTAAGATTGAGGGATATGCCGTAGAAGAATTATTAACAAAGATAAAAGGTAAAAATAAGTAGGTACCACTAATTTTATAAAAGTAAAACGAGCCTATAACAGCATAAAGCTGTCTGTAGCTTTATGCTGTTATAGGCTCGTCGACAACCACTCAATTATTTGAATCTTTGGTCACACACGGAATATCAGTGTTGGCCTACATCTCGATAACAGTGGAGAATCGCGAAAGCCTAGAGGCCTGTTGGAACGAGGTTACGCCGAAATGCCAACATCACCCGGGCTTTAAATAAGAGCTATACTTCTCTAATTTCTTTAACTCTTTACAATATTGCGATATTTACTGCTAAACTGCCCAGTATGTAGATAGATAATTACCCCAGTCCCAGACCAAAATAAGTCCGAGTGAGGTAAATCTGTGAATAGGTTGCTATGAGCAACCTATTCACAGATTCAGTCAGGAAGTTAGAGTCCACAAGTCTGAGGACTGCGGGATACCCACGGGTGACATGAATAGAGGAAGAAGTTAGCAAAGAACCTACTAAACTTGCTTTGTCAAGAACGCAAGAATGTCTTAGCAGAAGATCCGTTAAACTTATAATCCACCCGTAGAGAGAGCTTTAAACGGCAGCAATACATTAAGAGGGAACAGGGCCTGCGATTCTCCATACAAATGTATTCTTTTTTCTTCCTGAATAATGCCTCTAGAGCAATTATATTTTTTCATAAAACCAAGGTCTGCGGGAGACACTTCCCTGTTATTTCCTTTTTTTCAGCAACTTATTGGTAAAGAAAATATGACCCTCCAAAAATTATAAAAATGCCCCATTTTTACCACCGTGATTAGAGGAGTACCAGACAAATTCGAAAAGTTTTTAACATTAAAGAAAATGATAGGAACCCAGACATACTCTTTCTTAAAATTTTAATGTAAAAATAATTGAATCGGCTCAGTTTTCGAGGAGAAAAAAGAAGAATACGAAACATCGATCTCGTCAATTTTTTTGTGATATAATCGGTCAGAGCTGCAGCTGTCCCTATCGCACTCTACGGGGGCAGACTTGAGGTAAGACGACGGAAATAGTTTCTTCAAATACATATTTTTCAAATTCCTCGCGAAGTTTTCCAGCAGGCCTAACATGACACTCGCGACAGTTACTCGCTCTCGCGTGAGTAATTTTTGTCTATTTCGGTCACTTTCTCGTTTTCTGACAGCTCTTCCATACAAAATAGTCGACTCCTTCTGTCAAAATTGATGTTTTCTCGACAAACCCTAACATGGCACCTTAGCTTATCAACTGTGGCGGCCATTTTGCAAAATTTTGACAGTCTGTTAAGCGACGTGGGTGGTCCCGCGCCCGACGGGACCCGGGTGATTAAAACGATGATATCTCTAAAATTACGATAGGTAGCTCTCTTCAAGTTATGTTTTAGGTATCTTTATTAAATTAGCTAAGAGATTATGTATAGATTAGGTCCACTTTTGTTTTCTAATAAGATTAATAAGATATCAATTCTAGTTAGAATCTAGTTTTGTTTTTTTTTTTTTTACTAAAGTCGTTTTAATTACAAAATAGAACCATTATTCAGACTTTGACGGAGTTAATATGTCTTTCTCATTTCGTCTTCTAGACTCTGTGCAAGTATAAACGAGATAGGCACAGTTTTAATATGCCAAATAAGTCAAAATATGGCACAGTTTTCTCGACAAACCCTAACATGGCACCTTAGTTATCTCGATTTTTGACTATTCAACACGAGATAATCTCCGATTTTTCTATCATTTAGTCGTATTTACTCGTCGTCGATTTTGACGACGAGAAGAGTAGACAAAATTATGATACAAAAAAAAACTCCAAAATAACATGGCAGTTTCATAATTGTACTTATTTTAGTCATCATTTTATTTTACAATATATTTTAATGAAAATACCTTTTTAGTTTTAAACTACTATTTATATTGGAACGAAGTGTTTTATATGGAATTTTTCGTTTTTTGTATGGAAAATATGAAAAAATATTACCAAAATGATGAGTGTTAGGGGTTTATGGGTTTCATAAAGGGGGTCGAAGTTTTCATTATTTTTGCGCTACGACATACCATTTTCGAGTTTTAGGCGAGAGAAAAGAAAAAAATGACAGTATTGTTTTTGCACCGTCGGCGTCGAGGTGTTGGTGTGAATTTTAGTTCATTTTTTAATCGTTATTAAATACTTAGACAATCATAATTTGAGGTGAAGAACGTAAAATTCTGAACAGCAAAATTGCCATTTTCACTCAATTTAATAGCTCAGTGCCGTCAAACTAAAATATAGTTAAGTTGTGTCACTTTAGTCTATTTCAGATTGGAAAATCGTCGGTTGACAAGAATAATCAAAACTTTGGTGATTTTTAGTCTAGTTTAGAGGCATTTGTGACAAAAGAATCGGCACCATTGAATTAATTAAACGGAATCTCAAGCCGATGTTGCTATCATAAAAATAATTTGTTTCTAATAACTTGCAACATCGGTTTCTCGTCGCGAGATATAGAAGCGTCAAAGTGCCTTTTTCGAGATATCTCGTCGTTTACGGTCATGTTAGGGATTAGAATGACGTCAGAATTGTAGACAAATTTCGACAAAACGAGATAAAGAGCTTTCTCATGCTTGTCATGTTAGCCCTGCAGGTCTTACTTAAGTGGGAACAGGGCCTCCTGTTCCCTCTTAAGTAAAACTTAACACTATTGTTTCGACGGGATAATAAAATTTTCAAAGTACAATTGATAAACAGCAAGGAAGTAATCGTTAAGACACTCACCTCGACACCAGTCACGCCCAGCGCTGTCACCATGTTGGGCGTCATCCTGAAAGGTACCTTCTCCGGCACCCGCAGCGTCTTGCCCTTCTCGAAGCACACGTTATAGTCTATATGCACCACCTCACCCGACGTGAGGTCCACCAACACATTGTCCATGTGCCTGTCACCGAGCCCGATTATGTAGCCTATCGTACTCATCACGGCCACCGAGTAACTATACCGACGCGTTATCTGCCACCACTGCTCAGGACTAACACTGCTGCACCAAAACTCCCTCCACAGTAAATCCCGAGGAGTCTCAGCACCCAACTCTTGCATAACTTGCTTTAAGATCGATACAGGCCAGTCTTTCCTGTTATCCGTCGATATGCCGGCTTCTTTTAAAAGCGGATTAAGCTTGTTGTAGAATAACTCTGAAGGACGCAAGATATTAACTGGCTTATTGGTTTTAGCTGATAGCATAGCAGCTTCCCGATTTTGCCAACGTTTGTACACCGCAAACATTGGTGTCACGTTGTCTACCCAGCTGATCAGTCCCGATCGAGGACCTAAAGGTATCACCGAGTAATGGCGCGCTCTATACGTTTGATTATCGTTATTTTCAGAATCCCTGGCCATCATCGTATTTGTTATAGACAGCAGCTGCATTATTCTCTCATCTAAATGCAAGTCTTCTAATCCTTTGAACAAATACGTGTAAGGCTTGCCGTCTGACCCGTTAAACACCAATTTCTTTGGTCTTGTCTTTGTTGGTAGAATAGCCACAGTATTTTCAACTGCCTTTATTGTGACTCTAACAGCTCTTTGATTTGTATGTACTCCTGGCATAGTTATCACGGTATTTTTAAGTTCTGCTAATACGGGGCTGATGTCCGACATCTTTAAAATATATGAAGTTCTTTTATTTACTTTTAGTTGAAGTTTTATTTGAAGTTGTTTGAATGGCGCCCATGACTCCTGGGGTTTATCAGGATTCGCAGGATTCTTCAATTTATCTATCACGTCGGTGATGAGAGTCAGGAATTTATTTTGGAAAGACACTTCATGCGGGGTCTCAGGTTTCGCGGAAGTAACTCGGTAGAGTTGTTCCAACACACAAACGACTGGCTCAAAAATGATGCGATGTTTCTCTTTGATCAGATTTTCTTTATCTTCCGCTGACAAATGTGCGTTGTTTTTTACTTTGGCAACTTCGCTTTCCAATTGCGAAAGTCGCTTCGTAAACTCTGAGTGATGTTGGACTAATGTGCCCAGGCATAGTTCATCCCACAGTAAATTGATTCTTTGTAATTCTTTGACTAACAGTTTTACTTGTTGAATTGTTTTTGGGGCTTGTTTTGCAAGTGTTTCCACCATATCTAGGAAACAAGAATTAAGTTCATTATTGACAACTCTATCGCTGGTAGGTTCTTCTAAGTCAAGGTTCTCTTCCCCACTTTCAGCATCATTAGACATGAAAGATCTTGCAACATTCAACTCCATTAGATCGTTCTGTTCATTTTCCACCGTACCAACTACTGCTGGGAATGTGATCAGATGCGGTGTGTCCTCTGCCAACCTGCACAAGAGATCAGACACACATTTCCTCACGTAGGTTTCCGGGTGGTTAAGACGTGAGAATAACTGTGGAATGATCACTTTCCAAGGTTGAGTGGGTGTGTTTGCTAAGCCGGATTCTAATACTGTCTGCAACTCCATTGCGTGTTTTACAATCAGACGTAGAAGTCTCAACGTAGCATTGACTACCGCGTTTTCTCCGCTGTGATTGATAAAGTCTGATGCACAAATAAGCTGCAGGAATTTGAAGTAAGCATCAGCCGAAAGTTCAAAGTAAGAAAATACTCGTTTTTGTGCTTGACGCCAAATATCCACTAACAATGCAAGGTGTTCAGGATAAGCATTGCTCAAAGATGGAACAGTCCGAAGTTGACTTTCAATCATTTCAGATGTGTTAATTTCGTTCCAGTCAATGTCTTCGTCGTCACAAGTAGCTTTTGTTTTCGACAATATTTCACAAACCTGCTCAAAATCTTGAGGTGAGCATCCAATCATAACGCTCTCTATTTGTAACTTATCATTTTCTGTTAATTGCTCTCGTGTTTTTGAACTAAATTCAACCATTTTACGACCCCATCTGAAGCACCAAGCAGCAAAACTTGCCCAAGCTTTAGCTAGTCCTGGGCATTGATTAACACCAAATTGCAGTAGTTTACCAACGGCGGAGTCTGATACTGGTATGACATTCTCCGATATATTATTGTCTACCAAACCTATTTCTGGTAAAGCTGACACCAACTTCAGTAAGGGTGAATCTGTGTCCAATATATTTTCCGTTTCGGTTTGCACCCACTTCGAAAGAGTGAGCAGTAGTCTTGTACCTTTTTCCCGCAGTTCATAACTTTGTTCACTCATTGCCAATCTTTGAGAAAATCCAAAGGAAATGCTTGCACAAAGATTGACAGCGCGTATTTTAGTTTCTTCTTTCGCGTAAGTCAATTTGCAAAGCTCAGCCAAAGCAGTGGCGTTGTTAAGAGTCCAAATTTCGAGATCGTAAGTATTAGTAGACATAAGTAGTGCTTCACTTAAATCATCCAAGTTATTAACGCTGCCTAAACACATTTGAAAAGCAGAATTGTGTTTGAAATGGTTTAAAAGTTCTCTTTTTGCCATTAACAAGTTAGCGTTCTTCCTAGAACTTTTTATCACATCTAGGCGAAGGCATTCTGCAAAGAAAACGTTTTCTTCTGTCATATTAAGCTTACTAAAATATTGATTCCACCATAATATTCTGCTTAGGTTCTTAAAATTAGTTCCGTACTTATAATCCTTTACTGTTGATGGTTTAAAAGGATTAGGGATTACTTTTCCGCTCTTCACAATATTGGTTAACCCGTGATTTGCTAATTGCAACACGGCAACCTCTTTTAAGAAATGTACGGAATTAGTTCTGGAGAATTCTTCCGCTTGTGATTTAAGTAAGATGTCACATTGTTTTAATAAGTCCTCATATTTGTCATTATAATCACTGTTATACATCTTCACTGCAGTGCATACAAGAGTCGATTCAATTTTGTTTAATAAGCCTTGATAGGAACATGCATTCTTCGATATCGCATTGGCTTCATTATCAAGTATGTCCCAGTTAGTGAGGTCTTCCGGGATCTCTGAGGTATCTTCGAAAATCTTTAACGTCGAAAAAGAGCTCCATTGTGAAATATTTGAATTAAATTGATCACTGTCTTTCCATGTTTGCATGTCTTCCCAGTTTTGTATGTGTTTGTAACTTTCCATTAACTGTTCGTCAATGAACCTGGTAATTCTTGTATCTACATGGGATGATGTTTCACCCTCTTTCGATTCTTCTTTTAAGTTGTTTATTTTTTTATAGAACTCTATAGCTAATTCATGTCTAGAATTTGCCTGTTCAGCGGCTCCTTTAAGCCACAGTAACTTCTTGTCAAAATTCTGTTTTATCCAGACGTATAAACCGTGCAACACTTCTGGCTCTTCAATTTTTATAAGTGCTCTTGCAACGCTAATCGCTATTGCTTCGACGTCAATATTTGTATTCGAATTAGCAGCTGTTTGCAATATTAGTGAAGCGTGGTAGATGGCAGCCCCGAAATGTCCAGCGTAGTGGCTGACGGCAAGCGCAGCGGGACGTACTCTAGTGAACCACTCGCGGCAAGTCGGCCTGTTCGTATGAAAGAATGTTTTTACAGGTTTGGCGACAGCTGGCAGTACTGTAGCAGTCCCTTCTGCAGCATTATAAATGTATTTCTCTAGGAAAATCATGAACTCTGTTATCCAGCGCGTTCGCGTTTGCTCTGAAGTTACAACTTCCACCAGTTGCTGTTGGTCACTGCCAATGTATTTAGTTTCATGGGATGATATTTCTCTTGCTATTCCTTTCAAAGCTCCTTCGATCCTCATAAAAGTCTCTTGTGGTTTGCCCAGAATAGTTCTTAATTTCAATGACACACAAGTTTGAGCTAGTTCTGAGAGTGCCCAACCAACGCAAATAGATGAGAAACTTGTAGCACATTGCCGGAAGAATAAAAGATTATTTTCATGAATATCAGCAGTTTGTAAAGGCCAAGATGTTAAAAATGCATCTACTAAAGCTTTTTTATCCTCCATTGTGTTAGGGAGAAGACAATTCATTATTATTTTAAAATGCTGGTTTGATAGGTAACAAAATGATCCTCGCATGAGATATTCTTTAAATGAATTAGCCTTTGTATCACTGTTGAGGACATTCAGGCTCATTTTCCTTGCAGTAAACACTTTAACAACTTGTTTGTCCAACTCCAGCTGAACAATATCCCAAGGTAATTCAAATAACACATCTTTGCAAACATTTGACAATGTTTTATTTTGACTATCAATGTGTAGTATACAAAGGACTGCTATTGTTTTCAACACCAAAACATTCCAAGTGAGGGTCTTATTTTTCAGTAGATGTTGGGAATTTTTCATAACAAGCAAAACAATATCTTCGTCAAAATGATATGCCAGTGACAACATGTTTGTTGTTAATACAAGAAACCCCTTTGACATGCTTACTATGGGTAAATATTTGTCTAACTGGCAAAATATATCAGAAATCCAATTAAGGACTAAAATTAAAGTTTCTTTATGGGCATCTTCATCTAATACCATGCTCAATGTATTGAGGATCACAGCTAAATGTCCAGATGTTGGGCTAGAGCTAGAGACATCACCGAGGCTCAGGTTTGATAGGCCAAATATATCATTCGCTCTTTGCTGGGTATTAGTTACCAAGTCACTAGAAGCAATGAAGTGATTGTTCTTTTTGCAATGTGAATAAAGCAAATATAGTACTGAATACTGAAGAGCTGGCTTCTCCTTAATTAGCTTTTCATCATGAGGACACATTTTGATGGCTAAGAGTTCTAGTATGCTGGGTTGTAATGCCCACATCCCAATAATAGAGTTACTAGCATTAGCCAGCTCTGATAAACATTGTAAATAAAATATAACATTTTTCTCTGCATCATCTTTGTTTACTTCTTCTGTATACTCTGGGTTTATTATTTTTATGTCGGGTATTATAACTGAATAGGAATTCTGAATATCTGTCAAAACATATTTGTATGTTTCTTGTAAAAGTGGAATATTCTTCAAGTTCAACAAGTTACTGTATACCGACATCACACTGTTTAAAATGTGAGAACTGTCTGAATAGCGCAGTTGACGCAAAAGTGATTCAGGTCCAATAGTTTGTGAAATGAACTCAATGGGAAGGTTAGAAGCAATCTCCTTTATAACAGTGGATACTAAATCAATGACACTGAGGCTAACACTTTCCTCTCCTTGCAGAAAGTTACTCATCTCTTTTGTTATTAATGCAAACAGGGCTGGAGAACAAGAAGATGATTTTGATTGCAAATATTTCAAAAGCAAAGCAATACATTCATTACCTGCCAATATCAGATCTGCTTCGGCGTCATCCTTCAGAGTTTTAGTTAAAACTTGCAAAATCTTTGTGAATGCTTCTGTAAGAAATGACCATGACACAATTTGTGACACTGTAGGACTTAAAAGTGTCCCTAAGCTCTTGACAACAGTATTGAAAACATTGAGGAATGATGTGATCTTCTGCTTACAATCTTCAGGTGTGGTAGCATCACTTTGTTTGTCAGTACAAGTTGAATCCATCTCTGTAGAATATACCACCATGTCTTCTACAAACTGATTCAGCAGGTTTACTGAAAATCCAACATCTGCTTGCCAGTGACGACTGAGTTTGAACAATGATTGTAGAGCAAAATCTTTGATCTTCTTCGGCTGAGCATTATCTACATGCCAACCAACCAGAATGTCAACAGTGTCCACAAAATGATTTGCAAAGTGTTCTGGATATGAATTTGACATGATTATCATAGCGTTTATGGCAGACATGAACACATCAGCAGAGTCTGTGCCCTCAATGATAGTCTGAAGCCTATCTAGAGTAAATTCAGCAAAATCTGTTAGGTGAGGAGTTTGGTAATCCAGCTGAAATGTCTCTGAAAACGAGAGAGTCAAAAAATGTTTAATAGTTGAGTTATGCACTGCATAACTAGCGGCAATCCAATCTAGATGTTTCCTGAAGTCAGGACCCATAACGTAGCCGATCCTCCCAAGCACTATGGATGCACCTTCCTTTGTCTCAGGGCCAGGGGCATCATAGAGCACATCCAGGAGTGACTCTACTAGTATGTCGTAAGAACGTCGTATGTAGCGCGAGTTTTCCGGTAACATAACGGCGTCTTGTAATTTACTGCATATGACAAGAGATTTCTCCATGTCCACCTCGGCACATAGTCGACGCAGCAACTTGGAGATGCGAGGGTCCTCGGGAAGATTGACAACCAACTCTGAACGTTCATAAAACTTGTTGCTGCTGTTTCCTTGAGACCAGGTGTCGTTGGAGGCCTGGTTTAACGATTCGTGATATTTATAAGAATTATCAAGAGGTTCACGATCGCCGCGGGGCGCGAATCCGCCGCGGCCCCTGCCTCCGCGCCCACCGCCTCGAGACGGCCTGAACTCGGTGACACGACCGCGGGACCGATACCTGCCATCTCTGGATGGTCCCCCAAATGACGAGGATGCATCGTACGCACCAACATAACCTCTGACCTTATCGTCCGTGTTTTCTTGTCCAATTTCGTCTCTTTCTGGAGTGTCGGTACCCTCCGTTCCCTTCAGGTTTTTCACTTTACTGTTTGCAGTGGTGGGTATCATCACTAGAAATTTTGTCTAACACGTAATTGTAAACACACATGGCCGTAAATTTTCGACAAAATACGGGCAAAACAGACACTCTTCGCCAACAGTCACTGGGTATCATAGACAAAATGGTAATTCTGTCACGACTGTCACTGTTATTGTTGAAAACTGTCAAGGTCTGTCAATGCATGCGCATAGAGATTGGAGAGTAATAAATAAAACCATATTTCAGAACGAAAAAAGTAGTTCGCTCACAGTAATCCCAATGAATATTTATTATTTCGTGAAACACTGTAATAGTAAAAATATAAGTTTTATTAATGTTAATTTTTTAATTAATAAAATGAACTAGTTGGAATATTTAGAGAAAATTTGTAGATTTTGAACGACGATGCAATTGTCATTATCATCAGCAAACCAATTTTAACCAATCTGTGCAGCAAACATAACCTCTGCTCACTAAACATGTTGATTTGTTTTTTATTACAAAAGTAATTATTATCACCTAGTATATTTTGTTTGTCAAACGTGTAAGATTACAAAACTACAAACATGAAAGCTGCAAAACGTACTCAAGATTTTAAAGGTAAGAATAAATCCGTCCGTTTTTGGATAAAACCCATACCGAGAAAAAATTACCCATTACTAAGCGGAAAATGGGCAATTTTAAAATGCCACTAATTTCACGACACTAAACGTACGTGACGAACTCCCGCTTTACTAACAATAATGACGACAAAACTAATATTCTTTGTTCTTTTAGAGGGAAGTTTTGTTTTTTTTTCCTTTTGGCTACTGAGCAGCTGATGTGGACTATTGAATTTTAATGATTATTATTGCATTGATGGATGGAATCATTATTTCATTACATAAGCAGATAATAAAATAATATTCGCAAATGAAAGAATGTTTTAACAACTTAGCAACAACTAGTATTTATGTTATAACATGACTTTAATCAATTTAAAAAAAAAAACAGTATTCTCCAAAACCTCACAAAAACGCTGTCTTAAAAACCATGAACTTAGATTAGTTACAGTTAGCGACAGGTGTGACATGCAAAAATTGGCTGTTTTGCTTCATATTAATAACTAGCTGACCCGCGCAACTTCGTCTGCGTCACAGAGTGGTTTAAGTAATGAATTTTCCCAGTTTTTTCGCAACATTTTTCATTGATGTGCCGCTCCTATATCATCATAATAGTCATAGCGTTGCCCACGACTTCGTCCGCGTAAATATCATTATCGTGGTTGGATAAATAATATTACTATGTCCTTCGATCTTCGTCAAAATCGGTTCAGTAGTTTAGCCGTGAAAACGTTACAGAGAGACAGACAGACAGAGTTACTTCAAAAACTGTTATGACATAGCTGTACCAGCGTTTTGATGAAAAACCTAAAAAAAATGGAACTATAGTAAAAAATGGCACGGGAACAGGAATAATAAAGGAACGTTGGGTAAAAAAAAGTACTGGGGGTCTTAAAAATGTGGGTAAATAAATTAACGATTATATAATTAGTAGTATTTTTTTAAGGTATTTTAAAGTACTTCAGAGTAAATGATATTTTTTAGTTTTATTTTCTTGTGGTAGAAGAACATACTGATTTTCTCCGCAACCTGATCTTGATAACGCGACATATAGTTTGTCCATGTGAAAAGCAGTCTTAACGTAAATCGATTCCTACGTGTTTAAATGTTTGCCCCTGTGCTTTATTAATTATTACGACAAAAGATACCTTAACGGGAAATTGAATTCTTTTAAAAATTAAAAGGTAAATCATTGGGAATCATTGGGATGCGAGGTATTAGCACTGTTTGACCAACTGCTGGACCAGTCAAAACTAATGCAACTCGCAGAACTACCGGGCGGCGGCAGGCCAGCGCCCCTTCCCCTCACCCGTCGGCCAGCGTCCCTCCCCCTCACCCGCCGCGTCTTGCGCGTCATGCGCACGTGAACCCGCACAAATCTATTTATTTTGTTGCGGAGTTCTTTTAAAATTAATAAATCTCCTAAGATGTTCATTGAAATCAACTGATGTCAAGGACAATTTTGTTTACATTTAAATACTTGTGATTAATAACATATTTATTTGCCTATGGATTAATATTATGTTGATAAAACTCCTTCGCAAATAATGCATTAATTTCGAACAAATTTGATTACGATAAAAAAGGTTATAGTGAGTCAATCTTAAAAGATAGACATATACCGTCGCGGACTTTTTTTTAGAACTTTTAAAGAGGAACAATTCCGTCATACATGATATTTGCGTAACTTAAACCGTTTACGCAGCGCACGCAACGGAAGCTCTCAAAAAGGAATATTTTTTCCCGTTTTTGTAACATTTTTCATTTATGCTCCGCTCCTATTGGTCGTAGCGTGATGTTATATAGCCTATAACCTTCCTCGATAAATGGACTATCTAACACAAAAAGAATTTTTCAATTGCAACCAGTAGTTCCCGAGATTAGCGCGTTCAAACAAACAAACAAACTCTTCAGCTTTATAATATTAGTATAGATTTTTATTCAGATATATTAGCAAGAATTGACTGGTTTTTTTTAAAGCATAAGAATTAAACAGTACATTAAAAAAAAACTGCATTCAATAGAGAACAAGAATGTCTTGTAAGTGACATTACTTTTCCCTTAGAGACAATTTTTCACAGAATGGCTAATGGAAACAGTATATGGTATAACAGTTTCAGACAATTACTGTCATGTATTTATTAATAATGATTCTCTTTGCAGCTTTAGAGCTCCAGTTAACAGAGGGTTCAGTAGCACCACACACAGTATATCTCAAGGAGCATATAGTAAGAGAACACACTAAAGAAAAGCCTCAGGGTCGTACATTACTAGTAGTGAATGTGCCACCTTATGCTGATGAAAAAGGATTGTTTAATGCTTTCAGAGAAGCTGGCACTGTACAGTCGGTTCAACTGTGTTTAAAACCATCTACTGCTGACATAAAGCATATTATAAGGTTCATGCCGGAAGAAAACAAAACCACATTCAGAGCAGCATACATAGTTTTTAAAAAGGTTGCAGAGTTAGATAAAGCATTGAAATTAACTGAACTACAACCACTGAACTCAAATGCTAACCAAATAAAAGTGGGAATAAAAAAATGGATTGATGAGTACAACAGTACAATTTTATTGCCCAAAACACTCAAAGAAAATGTAGAAACATTTATGAAGCAGTTTGATGAAAATGCACAGACAGCAGACAAGAAGGAAAAAGAATTGGAACAAGAGGATGACGAGGGATGGGTCACTGTTACTAAGAGAGGGAAGGTCCAGAGCTTTGCACGAACAGAGAAGGTAGAAAACAAAATAATGCAGAAGGAAGAAAAGAACAAAAAACGAAAAGAGTTAAAGAATTTCTACACTTTCCAAATAAGAGAATCAAAAATGAAGCACATTGTGTCACTCAGGCAAAAGTTTGAAGAAGACAAGAAGAAAATAGCTCAGATCAAACAGAGTCGGAGATTTAAACCATTTTGAAATAAATAACAATTAAGTTTATCAAAATATCACAGTATTTTATTTACATTATGTACACATAATACATCTATTTCATAGTACTTTTTTTACATAAGATTGAATTGATTCAGAAGAACCATTACTTTGACCATCGTAGTTATACCAAATTTTATAATTTCTATGATATTATTATTGCTATTGTAGAATCAGTTACCTACTTTGATTTTTTTTAGCAACAGCTTTTGACTCCAATGATTTTTCATAGCATGTCTAAATCCTTCAAATCACTATAGAAACTCATGGGTAATAATGAAAGCACTTGAGAAACCTGCTATCATTGTTATAAACTGAACAATCCTTTATCAATGTTCACTTTTCATTATTTAGTCAAAGCACTTGTCAGATGGTCTGCTGGTGAGTTTTGATGATGATGCGCAGCAGTCTGTTCTCTGGCAATGTGTCTAATGCAGCAAGGAGGTTGTTGATATTGCCATAGACACAGCCATTTGCTAGGGCCACTTGCACTGCCTGCCCTATCCTGTCTAGGCAATCCTGTAACAACAAATACACATCCATCAAATCCCAATAGTACATGAAAATACCCTCATTATACTAATTATAGCAACAAGATCCCTGAAAAATGTTTTATAACACAGTTTCCAACCTAATATCGGTGACCCTCCCGGAAGGGTCCACTTGCAATATGTATGGTGGCATGGCGTAGGAGCTATATGAAAAGTGGGAGGAGTGGAATCGAAAGTTTTAATATACCGTTTTTGTATACATTTTCTATGTCTTAAAAAGTGAATTAGTATGAATAGGAAAAAAATCACAATTAATACCAACCTGTAACTTGTAATCAGTGTGCAGCCTGCCTCCTCCCTTGAGTACAACGTGCGCGTAGCCCTGCACGACCGGCGCCAGCGCGGCGAGGAGCTGCGCGTTCACAGCTGTGGGGGGGCCGTGCGTGCGCCGGCCGGCTCGCAGGCTGTGCAACACGCCGAGATGAAGCTTTATGTACAACTCAGACTCTGACAGAGGCTTGTTCGTCACAGTTTTTATGACTGATCTATCAATGTCACCTTCCAGTTTAATTTTTTTGACTGGTACTGGTAGTTCTACCATTTCTGTATCTGTAAAGAGTAATCACATTTTTAAATATTGCTCTGCAATCAACAAAAGAGAATCAACAACTTTATCATAAATGTTCTACTTAAAGATTTTCTAGACCACTGAATGTACAAAATGACTACCTTCATCAATATGAAGTGGAGCAAGTGCACACCAGTGTATTAGACCAGCCAGGGGCGTCACAGCCGCCATTGGTATGGATCCACTTGGAAGTGCAGCAGGATTCAGTTGTGCTGACATGCACAGAGTGGGGTTTGAATATACCTGAAAAACAAACAAGAATTCCTTATTTACTTTCCATAGGCAGTTTTCATGTAGTTGTGACAGCCTAACTTCAGCAGAGTTTAGAAGCATGCCAAAATTTAAGGTTTCTTCCCATACTCTCTGATCTCACAAATCAAACAAGAACAAATAAGTTAGTATTCTTTGTTAATTTGTATTTAAATGACTAACCCAAGCTGTGATCACTTCTAAAAGGTTCTTAGGTGGTAATTTAGTAGTTCCTTGAGCATCTCGCATGTATAGCTCAGTCACCGCTGTGATGAAGTTCGATACAAATTGTGGGGCTGTGTTAGCGAGAGACTTCAGAGCCAGTTGGTTAGAGGTGTTCAGGTAGAAATGGTCTCGGATGACATTCTCGACCAGTTGCAGGGACTGTGCTGATGAACAGCCCATTTGTTGAAGCCATACACCAACTGCAAGTAATACCTGAAATGCAGAGTAAAGTTTGAATGCTTGATTATGAAACAAAATAAAAGCTGATTGTATGGACATCAATAATTATTTCTCTGATAAAAATAAATGATTTGTACTTACTGGTGTACTAGATGCAGACACTGCCATGCTGGCAAGTATACTCAGTATTTTCAATCTTCTCTGACTCTCCATGCCACCAAACAGTGATAAGAACACTGTATTCTTAGTAGTCTCATTAGTACATGCCGACAGGTAGTCGCATATGATGTCGATGAGCTGTAAGTCCTGGAGCGGAGTTAAGCCTCCGCCCCGCCGGCCGCCCCGCCGGTCTGACTCGCAAAACACGAATTCTGATATGATGTCCATCGCTATGTCTAGTTGCTTGTTCGATGGAGCCGCACGGCCTACCAACAGTTGTTCTAGAAACAATAGTTACTCATTAGATATCTACTACAGTCTGGTTAAAAGAGGACTTGATCTCGAGAGGTAAGACATACTGATAGAGGAAAGAGGTAAACTTGTATTCACTGTTTATTGGTGGTTAGTGGATGGTTAACTTACCAATTTTACTCAGAGCCTCTTTAGCGCATACAGGAAACTCATACTTCCTCAGAGAATGTTTTAAATCGGTTATAGACATTTTGAAACAGTTATCTCCGTGTATTTCCCCAGACTAACAAAAAAATATGAGAATCTGAGCAGTGCTGAGTGCAACGAGAAAAATCTGCCCAGAATATTAACATACTCTGTGTCTCTGTCAGTCTCTGAGTATCTAGCTCTAAGTAGTCTGTGGTCTCTGTGTACAAGGTTGTGACAATAATGCACAGAATCAGAATTTTTGACACCACAATATTTTTCTTTCTGTTCAAAAACGCACAGAGATGAGAGAACTACATTTTTTTTTTTATGACTCTCTTTTTGATAACATAAAACTTAGTAGTAGTACAGTGTTATTATTTATTTTATTTTATGTGACAACATCAAATTGTAAAAAATGTATCCTGGCAATCACACGATGTACAGACGCCAGCACATCAACCTACTACAATATGTCAATTTTTTATAGTTGAAAATCTATTTCAACTTTATTACTATATCATAAGGTTCAAAGTTGATTGGGAATATTTAACAGTTTCAGGTAGGTTGACGTGGTGGCGTCTGTACCATAAGCAAAATAGTTCTGGTCTACTTCACTTTAAGGGTAAATTGGTATAGATTCTGTAGTTACAAAGAAAGATCACAAAAATAAATAATTAAAGAGTAGAGTCACGCCACGTCAGAAGGGGAAGGGCGGCGGAAAAATTTTTTTTTTTTTTTTTAATGCAATGTGATGTAATGTTAAAGACACTAAAATAGCGCCTTGTCAAAAGGACTTCAGTGGTGGCGCGGACTCCACTTCAACGCCTAGGTATTCTGTTGTTTTTGTATTTAGGTACTTGTATAATTCGATGGTTAATCATTTCATTTAATACTACCTATTGTGATTAGGATTACAGATAGTGCCATCCACGAACACGCGCTCCATCCGCTCTTCTTCATAATCGCTTACAGTACTAGTGTGCAACATACCTCTAGTGTTTTAGTTTTGTTGTGTTTAACTTAGGTGCAAAACATCTAAAATAAACAGGACCATCAAAGGACAATAGATACGTAGTATCTCTAGGTAGTCTGTGGACAATAGTCCAGCCAGCTGTCACATGTCACATACACACATTTTTTATCTGTGCGTGCCACTGTCTGTGCGTTGCGATTTGCGATTTTTGCCGTTGTGTTCCCCTGCGTTTGGCAAGAAGTATTTTTCTTTATTTCCACAAGAAAGTAAAAATAATCTGAGAAAACATGGAAGTCATTGTCGCTAACGTCGACCACATAAAATTTGATATAGATTACGCTTTAGAAGAGCAATATGGAGCGCTACCATTACCTTTCCCAGGAATGGATAGTAAGTTGTTTTCCTTCCAGAACACATTCAATTATTCAAGATTATGTCAATAACTACTACCATGAACTAGTAAGTAACGTATTGCTTAATACAAATTCATTGTTTTTAGAGTCAACCGCGGCAGTATGTGAATTCTTCAGCCAGCCTGGAGGTTGCGGGAATGGCCCTCAGTGCCCTTACAGGCACGTCCGAGGTGACCGCACAGTGGTCTGCAAGCATTGGCTGAGAGGCCTCTGCAAGAAAGGCGACCAGTGCGAATTCCTTCACGAATATGACATGTCCAAGATGCCTGAATGCTACTTCTACGCTAGGTTTAACGCCTGTCACAATAAAGAATGTCCTTTCCTTCATATAGACCCTGAGAGTAAAATTAAGGATTGCCCATGGTATGTATTCACAAATAAATGCAAAATTGAAGAAGTATTTTATGTGTGTATTTTTAGTTTGAAGTGTTTTGTTATGATTATGAATTACATTAAATTATCAAAATAATATATGATACATAAAATATGGTAGGGATTGAATGACAGTTGACAGAGGAGAGTGGAAAATGAAAATGTGTTGCGCCAACCCCACGTAATATGGGACAAGGGCAAGAGGATGGTGATGACATAAAATACTGAATCAACCCTGAAATTTCAAATTTAAAACTCTAAAGGTCTCCACGAGACCGGCTCAACGTAGTGTGGACTCCACAAGTTCAAATATAAAATAATCCCAATAATTTTAGGAGTTCATTTGTATTAGTTTTTGAGTAAATGTAAGAAAACATGATTTGGCTAACAAACAATTTATTAATAAATAAGTCATACTCTTATTAATAGGGTGTTTTACACTATATGAGATAAATCTAAAAATATATTATTGAGATAGCTTAGGCAAAAAACAGTCTGAAAACGTTAGTTTTAGTTCATAAAATAGTAAACTAAATTTCAAAAGTTAGCTTTTTAAATCTGTTTCATAACACCATTAGATAGTAGTTGCCATGTTATTACGTCCTAAGGCTATGTAAACTTAGAAAGTATTAACTGTCAACTATCAGTGTACCTTTAATCTATAAAAGCTTTTTTATTATTTTCGTAACCAACCTAATTTTTATTGAAATAATACCATGGAGGACGGTTTGTGTAAGAGGAGACAAAACAAAGTTATAACTTAAAAAATATCACTGCATTTGTTTACACAGCCAACTGACGTCATTACCACAGAGCAATATGACGTCCACTGCGTCCAGCGTTTTCGTCAAATTACGCGCGAAATTTGAAAATACAAAATTCAAATGCATTTTTATGGCACTTAACAATTGAATACAAAAATTGTGAATTTTTTGTGGTTCATTAGCACTATAGAATATAATTGAGACAATTTTCAAAAATGGGTGTAATACCCTATTGTACATACATTGACCTATAACTTCATATCTATAATAATATACACTTGGATAGTACCTAAATTATTAAAATATTGTAACAGGATTAAAAATAATACTATGTAACTTATCAGATAACAAGCAAATTACAAAATTATTTTGCAGGTATGACCGAGGTTTCTGTCGTCACGGTCCTCACTGCCGGCACCGACATGTGCGCCGCGTGTTTTGTATGAACTACCTCTCTGGCTTCTGTCCTGATGGCTCCACCTGCAAGTACATGCACCCACGGTTTGAGCTGCCTGCCCCTCCGGAACAAACCAAGGATGCTAAGAGACTGCCCGTGTGTCATTACTGCTCTGAAGCTGGCCATAAAGCTTCCTCTTGTAATAAGATACCAGCTGAGGTTAGTAGTGTTAATAGTTTCTGTATTGTAGGTACAGGAAAACTGCTTAATTCATCAATCTGTGGGTGAATTTTTGGAAAAACACAATTACTAAGTATCAAAGATTTTAAAATTATTTTTGTTTGATGTCTAAAATACTTCATTTAAAATTTAATTACAGCAAAGAGAAGCAGCTCAAAGACAGGAAGAGGCGAGATATCGCGCCCTCGGCTATGTCAAACCAGCCACTGACAGTGACGATGTTAGCACCCAAAGACTGCAGCGAATTGTTCATAAACCACTGGAAGAAGTCACCTGCTTCAAGTGTGGTACTAAAGGACATTACGCCAACAAGTGTCCTAAGGGCCATCTGGCCTTCCTGTCCAGCCAAAATCAGAACCATCAGAATCAGAACCACCCCAATCATCAGAACCATCCAAATCATCAGAACCATCCAAATCATCAGAACCATCCCAATCATCATAATCATCAGAACCATCTCAACAATCAGAACCCTTTCAAAAAACCTATCTAGTATGTGAAGCACTCATTTGACAGGCTTCAGTGTCAAACTATACAATTTTTAAAAATATGGTGTAAATTAATTACTATTTGTTAAAAGTGGGTACACTGAAATAAATTCCGCGCTGCGTAATAATAAATACTTTAACGCCATTTCTGGTTGCAGATATTTAATGTGTTTTGCATGTGTTCTAAGCTTAGAGAAAGATTAACAGATCGTACTTTTTCTTTGCTAAGCCCCGCATACAATTATGCACATTCTGCATATAACGTTAACGTTCATATTCGTATGCGACGTTTACACTTATTCGTGTGCGACACTTACACATTCTCGTATACGAAAATGAACATTAAAGGCGTTACTATAAGGTTCATATTCGTATAAAACGCTTAAAGTGCGCTCTATGAATCTTGCTTAGTTTCCCAGGCTTTCATTCACTTCGTTGTAATAAATAAATAAAACATAATTACTGACATGATTGGATTGTCAGTTGATTAGCCTAGACACATTCCTCAATCTATAAAGCACACCACAGACTAAAAGATTTTCGTATCACTGAGTTATATGCTTGCGGAAACGAGACAGCGCGAGCGGGCTTGGATTCACAGACACATTGACTTTACATTCCTATGGAACACTCACTTAGCAAAAGTCAAAGTATGGTGTGTGAATCTTGCCCTATGTCCTATGTCAATGGAAAAAAGAATGCTGTTCAACGTTATTTTTCAGAAATTCCTCTGCTATGATGCACTTCTTTCATTCTGACCATAGCGAAACCTTAACATGCGGTAAGAACCCACAGACCGCAAGGCTATAAACTTTACACCCACACTTCTATGTTGTTTGCGATGGAGATGATCAATGAATGTGAAGCAAAAGCAAAAATCTTAGCTAGTAGTATGCATAAGTAGTTTGTCGCAACGTCCATGCATGTATGCGTAAGTAACGTAAAATGAAATAAACTAAATATGGTTACAGGGCGGATTTGTGTGAGATGGGGCAGGAAGCACCTTAACCATTGAAGCTACAGGAAAACATTTTTATTATTATTATTTATTTATTATATATTTCGCTGTGATAAAAGGTGCATTCGGCTAAGTTCAGTTAAGGCGCTACCCCGAGCTAAGTGGCGCCCTCATTGAATAAAAAATCGTAGCACAGCATAGAAAAACGGCCACTTTTGACACTTTTGCTATCTACTTTGGATACGAAACACCCTTGAGTCCTGTTTTAACAACGTAAAAATACTTTATCCTCTTTGTAACAAACTCCTAGATTCCATTTTTTTTTTTTTTTTCTATGCTATGCTACGATTTTTTATTCAATGAGGGCGCCACTTAGCTCGGGGTAGCGCCTTAAGGGATATCTCGAAAAAATAACGCGAAACGGAACGTTTTTTAGTGTTAACAACATAGAATGCGACGCCATTTTACTTTACCCCATTCTTCGGACCGCATCTGACGCTTTCACCTACTAACGAGTGATAAGTATGTGCAGTGAAATATCATTAACGTTTTAACAGAAAATTCCGGATTATTTGCTTGTTCTGAACCTTATTTTGATAGCAATAGAAGCGTTATTAGAACGTAGTTTCAACTTACCTTAACCGAAGATACCAACCTAGCCACTTCTCCTGTTTTTTTTATATTTCTATGTGGTGTCCAGTCTATCCATCATAAAAAAACTTTTTCACAAAAAATAAAACAGACTTCCAAAAAAAAACACTACAAAGTGAAAATACTACTGTTTTTTTTTGGAAGTCCGTTTTATTTTTTGTGAAAAGTTTTTATTTTTCACTTTTTAGTTGTGGTACCTACACAAAACCCCATCAAAAATTTGAATACCACTACCTGGTATGTAAATTACAGTGACAGGAACTAGGTAATAGTTAATAGGTAATACGGGCTGGTTTCCGCAAGTCCACGTTAAAGCGCATATTTTGCGTACGGGTGGGAAAAATCAGTCATTCGATCCACCCCAGCTCCTCAAAGAAGGCCAGCAACGCCTTGGTGTTACTGGCAATCTCGCGTAGGGTACCTGGGTTACCGAAGTACTTTGCCCTGTAAGTGGCGACCACCGGCAGTTTAACAGCGACAGGAACTATTAGAACATCATCCACATATACTAGGTGGGAAAAATACGTATTATTGAAGCTAACTCAAAAACCCCTCATCAGATCTTGACCAAATTTATATGGGACCACTTCTGAAGTATGCCCAACCAAACAAAAAAAGAATCATGAAAATCAATTCATAATTGGCGGAGTTATCGTGTAACAAACAAACAAACAAAAAAAAAACTACCAAATTGAGAACCTCCTCCTTTTTGAAGTCGGTTGAAAAGTAAGTTGGAACTCTAATTTCCTACGAAATGTATAGGGAAAGTTTTTCGCGATTTCTGACTTTTCTAGTACTCAAACCTCAGTTGTTCCTAGAGTTTTTTTTTATTCTTACGGGGGTGTCCTGCGTGAGCGACGAATATGACGCAACACGACGCGATGAAATGCGACGCGATGCTACACGCGACTAATGTCCTACGTGATTTTGGTCATTACTTCTCGAATCATGGAGAAGTACAGTACAGTTTTGCCTGAAAGTAAAGTAGTTCGTGGTGTCGCGTCTGGTGGCCCTCAAAACAAGTACGCGTTACGTCGCGTCTTGCCCTCTATGTAGTCTGTGGTCTTGTCGCAGACTGCCGTATAGGCCGCAAGCAGGGTGTGCCGTTGAGTTGATCGCGTTCGCAGCGTCGCGTCGTATCCGTCGTCGCTCACGCAGGCAGGACACCCCGTTATAATAAACAGGATCGAATAGCATCAAAAATAATATTTGTAAAAATTGCCCATTTACTTGCTGACTGTACAATATTTCCAAAATCTGTCAATGCCAATTTAAATTTCTCAAAAAGTTACGGATAGTCTCCTATGACCGTTTTCCTGTAGCTGCAACGATTAAGGAACCTACCATTTCGGCCCCGTTTCAAAAACCTATCCTGGTATTTTCAAATTCATGTGGCGTTCATGACGGTTCTCGAGGGAGGCCTATGTACAGCAGTTGACGAGTTTCGGCTAAGATACATAGTGAGTGATCACTGGTTACACTTCTGTTATCAATAAAATAATATAACTACTGCACATAGGTAATGCTAGCTTGTAAGACCCTTTTGAATAGTGAGATCCTGTTGTAAGGTTTAACTTCCGTGTTCCAGAAGCCATACCATTATACCTAGGTATCTACAAAGACAATTTATATTTGTATATTTTACTACACAAACTGAATTGTAACAATTAAGTATTGAATAAATTGTTTAAAAGTAGTCAAATGTTCTTGATTATTTTCCATCCTCGTTAATCGAAAATTAGACAACATCAGTGCCTGTGTCCTGTGCAATTTATTAAAAATAGGTAGTATCGCAGATTCAGAGAATTGGTTTGTTTAATTTTTCTTCAAATATTTATTAGCTAGGCGGTTGCCCAGTGTACGTTACCCCAGCAGGAAAGTGTCTCCTAGAGTTATATGAGTGGAACGTTTAGTTGGTGCCTTATCTGCTGTAAATGTGCCCCCACATAAAAAATGTGTGCCCCCTGTCGTTTTGAAAAAAAACGGAAAATACGATTCCTGCTGGGGTAACGTTTTTCTAGCAGGAAAATTCTAAACGAATGATCGGAGAGAGAAAAATTGTGCGTGGCCAGAGAGCTTATATGTGTGCCAAAATATGCCCCCAAAAATAAAATCTGTGCCCCTTCAGGTTTTCCAGATATTGCATTTCCTGCTGGAGTAACGTTTTGCAGAATCGTATATCTCTAAAACCATTGTATGTGCCCCTGTAGAATAAACATACACGAGTAGCTCTTAATGTGTGCCCCTTAGTGCCCCAATTAGATTTAAGAAAATATTTATAGTTTTCCAGTTATCGCGGTTTTATGAAAACCCGAAAAAACATCGCAGTGCCTAAATGAGACAAGGTATAAGTTCGCTGAAAACTGTATTCGGTCCTTCTTGACGCTAATAATAACCATACAAAGTTTCAAAACTGTTCATGCATACGTTTTTGAATAATCTTGCTAAAAGTCACAACGATGGTGTCATAACTTTGACGGCAAAATACAAGGAACCGGCTCAATCCCAGATGTGGAGGTGTAAACCAAAATCTTGTGCCTTTAGTCAAAAATATATGGTGAAAATATTCAGCTTGTAATGTTTCGCATTAAGTAAATATTAACAAAAAACCAACATAATATGTAAACAACGGCTGGTTATCCGACCAAATTCGAATGACTACTAAAAAGCGACGGATTCATACTTAACGATGACCTTCTTTACTTTACTCACTAACCGGTTCACATGTGTTGTGCCTGAGTACACTGAAGTAGAAAAGTAATAAGTAATAAAATAAAGTTGTTATTGGATTATATTCTACTAGCTGTTTCTGTGACTTTACACATGATTAAGTAGCCTAAAATAAAATTTCAATAAAATACATCCAGTAATTTATGTGTGAATGAAAGAAATACAACCAGATATTTGCCAGGTCTTTGACCCAAAATTTGATTGGTCCCGATGTTTAAAAACATATACACTCGCGAGCAAAAGTATGGAATCACTTACTTGAAATTTGCGTCGCGCAATCTGAGTACTAAATTATTCTGCTAATATTAATAAAAATGGTACCATTTTAAAGTTTATACTGTTACCTTTAAATTGATACCAAATTCATTAAAATCACACCAGTATTTAAGGAGCTATCCTGGATTATGTCAAGAAGTAAGGAAAAAGATATGTTTGATAGATCACGACTTGCGCCCTATTGACCCCCTATAAAAGCACGTGTTATCGGATTTTCTTTATCAGTCTGCTTTCAAACGTTGACCGGTACACATCTCCGCTAATTTTGACCCTTGAATTTGGACGACAATGGATACTACACCTACAGAAGCCGCCCAAATCGTCGCCCTATTGCGAGAAGGGCTCAGCCAGAGGGCTGTCGCACGACAGCTCCACATAAGCCAGTCCTGTGTCTCAAAAGTTTATAAACGCTTTCGGGAGACTGGTGGCTTTATCTCGAGACCAAGATCTGGACGGCGCCGGTGCACATCGGAGAGGGATGATCGTTTTATCGTGTCAACCTCTCTTCGAAATCGACATTTGACTGGTGTCGACGTCCAACAGGAGCTCCGAAATGTTCGTGGAGTAGCTGCCAGCGAGTGGACAGTTCGTCGAAGACTTAAGCAAGCTGATTTAACTCCAAAAAGGCCAGCCACAGGCCCGAAACTGACGGCAAGCCACCGACAAGCACGTCTTCAATTTGCTCGCTCTCATCTTGATTGGGAGGTTGAGCAATGGAAGCGTGTCCTGTTCTCCGACGAGAGCAGAATGTGTTTGCATGGCAGCGACCGAAGAGGTCGGGTCTACAGGCGGCCTGGGGAACGATATGCACAGTGTTGTTTTGCTGAGACAGTGGCGTATGGCGGTGGTTCTTGTATGATGTGGGCCGGCATTTCCTTCGACGGTAAAACGGAGCTGGTTTTCGTGCCTGGCGGGGGAAGAGGAGGCGGTCTAACTTCAGACCGCTACATTACCGATATTCTGCAGGACCATGTCCTTTCTTACGCGGGATATATCGGTGATGACTTCCTCCTTATGCACGATAACGCTCGTTGTCACACTGCCCGTGCCACAACTGAATACCTCGAAGAAGTCGGTATCGCCACAATGGACTGGCCAGCGCTCAGCCCGGACTTAAATCCCATTGAGCACATGTGGGATGAATTGAAGAGGAGGGTCCGATCAAGAAATCCTGCTCCTTCAAGTGTAGATGAGCTGAAATCGGCTTTGATAGAGGAGTGGGAAGGTATCCCGCAAGAATCAATTCGGAAGCTGATTCGATCAATGAAGAACCGTCTTCGAGCAGTTATAAGGGCGAGGGGAGGGAACACAAAATATTGAAAATTAATTTTAAAGCCAATTAAAGTTTTTGTTACACAATTTTTGTTGTTTTCTTCATTCATTATTTTTTCATTATCCTTAGGTTTTCCTTAACTCCTTCACTTAATCCAGGATACCTCCTTAAATACTGGTGTGATTTTAATGAATTTGGTATCAATTTAAAGGTAACAGTTTAATCTTTAAAATGGTACCATTTTTATTAATATTAGCAGAATAATTTAGTACTCAGATTGCGCGAAGCAAATTTCAAGTAAGTGATTCCATACTTTTGCTCGCGAGTGTAGTTCATGAAATGTGTGATGAATACCTACTACGAAAAAGAGGTAGCCCTTTTTTGTATACAAATAAAAAGCCCGTATTTGGCTTTATGTATATATATATTTATTGATAAGCCGTAGGTTAGATAAAATAAAATTAAGATTTTCATCATTAATAGAAGATTCCCTTTTTTCGCCTCCCCACACCGCTGCTTATATCTTTGGCCCCGCGGCATCCGAGGACGTCGTGTCGCAAGGAGTCGCCTAGCTTGGAGAAAGTGAGACAGCTAGTGTACGGTATTAGTGTGACAGAGACGTGTAACGTCGCTCTATTATGAATAATAGGTACGAAGTGTTTATTGAATAGGAAGTGCGTTTGGATGATTACTAGGTATTCGTAAACAGTTGCAGTTATGACGCCAAGGACAGTTACGTTGAGTCATGCGGTTGCACTGATACTGTTTGTTTACTTTTTTTTAAGTTTGTGAAAGTGGCGTATTAAGCATTTTATAACAATTATTTGGTTGTAGGGGTGGCATTGTTTTGACTTATTTAAAAATACTTGTACACTTATCAAATACTTGGATTTTTTTCACTAAGTACTTTACCTATTTATTTATTTTTAAACAAAAAAAAACTAAATCAAGTTTGTTTGTTTTCATCTGAAAGGAACATACTTTCCGATTGGTCCAGTAGAAATTTCATCAAAATCGATTCAGTAATTTGTTTTATTTTTTGTTTAATACGTATTTTCTCTTCTTGTGCTAGGTTGATGACATAATATAATCCCTTAATAACTTCTAGTAACAATGTAAAAAAAAACATGACAAGAATTCATAAGACTCAACCACAATCCGTCAACACTTCACAGTCACAGGGCTGTATCTTTTTAGCCGAAATAGCTAAATACTTGATTTGATTTTTACAGAATGTTCTATGGCAACTATAACAACAATAATATAAACCAAGCAGGGAGCAACTTGCCAATAGGGAAAACGCCACCCATTTTGCCTATTGGCAAGTTGCTATGGTCACAAGGTGCATTTAATTTTTTTTTATTAGCCCCAAAACTTTTGAAAGCGACTGTACGGACAACAGCTTAGGTATATTACGTCCAATAAAGAAGGCCATCGATATGTATGAATCCGTCGCTTTTTAGTAGTCATTCGAATTTGGTCGGATAACTAGCCGTTGTTTACATATTTTGGTTTTTTGTTAATATTTACTTAATGCGAAACATTACAAGTTGAATATTTTCACCATATATTTTTGACTAAAGGCACAAGATTTTGGTTTACACCTCCACATCTGGGATTTAGCCGGTTCCTCGTATTTTACCGTCAAAGTTATGACACCATCGTTGTGACTTTTAGCAAGATTATTCAAAAACGCATGCATGAACAGTTTTGAAACTTTGTATGGTTATTATTAGCGTCAAGAAGGACCGAATACAGTTTTCAGCGAACTTATAACTTGGCTCATTTAGGCGCTACGATGTTTTTTCGGGTTTTCATAAAACCGCGATAACTTGAAAACTATAAATATTTTCTTAAATCTAATTGGGGCACTAAGGGGCACACATTAAGAGCTACTCGTGTATGTTTATTCTACAGGGGCACATGCAATGGTTTTAGAGATATACGATTCTGCAAAACGTTACTCCAGCAGGAAATGCAATATCTCGAAAACCCGAAGGGGCACAGATTTTATTTTTGGGGGCACATTTTGGCACACATATAAGCTCTCTGGCCATGCACAATTTTTCTCTCTCCGATCATTCGTTTAAAATTTTCCTGCTAGAAAAACGTTACCCCAGCAGGAATCGTTTTTTCCGTTTTTTTCCAAAACGACGGGGGGCACACATTTTTTATGTGGGGGCACATTTACAGCAGCTAAGGCACCAATTAAACGTTCCACTCATATAACTCTAGGAGACACTTTCCTGCTGGGGTAACGTACACGGTTGCCCATCAAGCTGATCTTGCTCTAGTTACATAAATTAAAGGATGATTTTATTCTAAGTCGTGCTAAGATCGAGCAGTGACAATGAAGCCACGAATAAAAAAACCGGCCAAGTGCGTGTCGGACGGTTCCGTAGGTAGTTGGGATGAATTTATCACAAAACAAACTTTGTAATTGAAAAACATGCTGTCTCATACATAGATATACGTCACGGTAATTTCTCCAACTGCAAATTCTAGAATGCTACTACTCGAATACTAGAATGTAAGATTGTAAATGCAAAAAAAAACAATACGTCATATAACTAAAAATTAAATACTTGAACGTTATTTGAAGCTTACTAGATTGAGTGGCACTACTGGTTTCCGCTATATTTCCTGTCTTTTGTTCTTTCCTTTATTTGTATATACATCAGTCTCTTTCGCACACAGACTACATAGGGATACTACGTATCTTTCGCACATCCAGTTTCCTCACCAGGAGGCGCTGCCATAAATGTGGGCTTGCCATGGTAGAATAATCATATATCATGGTCAAAACAACAATTAAAAATAAATTAAACTAAATAAAATTTAAAAACTATAGCGTTATAAGCAGGACGCGAGATCACATCAATGAATATAGACGCCAGCTCGGCAACCTACTACAATCTGTCAAATTTCTATAATAGATTTTCTACTTTATTGCTAAATTATAAAGTTCAAAGTTGATTGGGGAAATTTGACAGTTTCGGGTAGGTTTTAGGTCTGTACTGTACATTGCATAGCTTTCTCGCTCGCGCAAGCCGGTTTCATAAGAGGCTTCTGGACCTCTCACCTTTCGCATAGAAATAGGTAAGGGTAACATTGTTGATACCATTAAGCTTCGTGCAGACTAGCGCGAAGCGACACCGGCTATTGTTATACCATAGATATAATTTTTAATATTGCTATGTGTTATACCGTGAAGATTTCTTGGAATTTCTATTGTCCGAGTCGCGTCGCGCTGATCTGAACGAGGCTTTAATAGTACTCTGCGTACTCATTTCGCAAATTGTTCTAATTTTTAAGCCCGGCTTGATTTTTTTATGAATGTGTTTGATTAGGAATAGCAGGTATAATTAATATAAAGCATGTTTGTCGTTGCAAGACGCTGGGTGAATCTCTGTAATGATACAACTTCAACAAAAATTTGTTCTAGTTAATTTGTTTTGAGCGGCTACTGGCCTACTTTTTTTACTTTGAAATTTTTTTCATGTTCTGTGAATTTATGTGTTGTGGTTAGTATTTGCTGTGATTATGTGTGAAACGCACGCAATTGTTCCTTGTGAAAGACTAAAGTGTGTGCAATCTTTACTCGGAAAGGCAGGACAAATAAATACAGGGTGTCCCGTAAATAATGGATCAAACGTAACGGGTAGGTAGCTTACCTCATTTCCAACAACTAATTTGAACAGTAAAAAAAAAAACCAGTAAGGTAACTACGATATTTTTTTTTTCGATTTTTACCTTTCTCTCTACCAGCATTCAGTGTTTGGAACGCTGTTGCTGCAAATGATAACATTTTTTGGTGTGATTTTTGTCAAACATTTCTGAATACTAATTACTAATGTTATAAGATACCATTTTTTTTAAATAATATTTCATTTTCCTTAGAAAAAAAAACTTTAATTGAAAAGTTTTGTTTTTACGATGAAAATACCAGAATTGGAAAAATTCTCCTGTATAAAAATTGTATGACACCGAAGTGTACCATTATTTTATATAATAAATGGGCAAATAATAGGGCCCTTTGAATTACCAGCAACTCTAAACGCCGAATACTATCTGCAGTTTTTAACAAATGAGCTACCAACTTTATTGCAAAACGTTCCAGAAGACATGCGGCAAGCAATGTGGTTACAAAATGATGGGTGCCCCGCTCACTATGCGACGGCAGTAAGGGTGCAACTCAATCAAACTTACTCCGCGATCTCCGGATTTAAATCCCTTAGATTTTTTTTATTGGGGATGTCTAAAAGACAGGGTTTACAAACAAAGAATAACGTCGGAAGAAGAATTACGTCAGCGCATCCAATCTGCTGTTACAGAAATTAACGAAAGCCATTTTGTCCGTCGGATAAGAGCTTCCTTTATTAGGAGATGCAGACTTTGTCAGTTCAGTCAGTCAGTTTGAACATTTATTGTAAAAACAAAATAAACGATTTATTTGTATAATTTATTTTATTCAACCTCCTAATTCTTTTCATACGCTGAGATACCTCATTAATTCAACGAAAATTGCCTCTGAAATGCAACAATTAAACATTTTTAAGAAAACAGTTGAATTGTGCACACTTTAACAATTTTATTTTATTTCGTAATTTTGCACCTCTCTCAGATTCATAGCAATATCTTTGTAACGACAAAGACTACACGTAAGTTTTATACCAATTTGCAAACCTTAGAAATTGTACAAGTTTTTAAAATAATGGTACACTTCGGTGTCATACATTTTTTTTACAGGAGAATTTTTCCAATTCTGGTATTTTCATCGTAAATACAAAACTTTTCAATTCAAGATTTTTTTTCTAAGGCAAATGAAATGTTATTTAAAAAAATGGTATCTTATAACATTAGTAAACTATTCAGAAATGTTTGACAAAAATCACACCTAAATAATGTTATCATTTGCAGCAACAGCATTAATAACACTGAATGCTGGTAGAGAAAATGGTAAACATCGAAAAAAAAAATATCTTGGTTACCTTACCGGTTTTTTTTTTACTGTTCAAATTAGTTGTTGGAAATGAGGTAAGCTACCTACCCGTTACGTTTGATCCATTATTTACGGGACACCCTGTATAATCTCGTTACTTCACCTAAACCCACCAAAGCACTTATGCTTCGGTTAAGGTAAGTAGTTAATAAGCGTTTTATTTAAGGTAAAACGCCAATATTAAACCACTTGCCCGTTATTCGAAGCATACCTACCTAATTTAAACAATTGAGATATTATGTCTGTGACGCTCGTGAGGAACGAAACAGAAAATATAGTAATGCAAATTTGTTTTTATTGCAAATTATAAGAATAAAATTATTAATCGGGTTTATGAGGTTAGGTATCATGACGGCCATGCGACGACGGGATGCTCTGACTGGCCGAGATTGTGTTCGGGTTGCTACATACTCCCCCTCCAGTCCTGGAGAACGCCCTCGCTCTTGGACTGGTACACTAACAACAGCAATAGCCGGACGCCCGCGATTTCTTTTTGGAATAACGGGTTTTGGTAAGGAGTCGTCGTTACCTCTGTAACGTGTAATGTCTTCGGAATAATATTTCCCTATATCTACATTTGGTTGTTCTGTGCTCGCGATGGTGTGCGTTGTTGGACTTACTTTTTTAGTGATCTGGTAAGGGCCATCTCGGCGAGGGGAGAACTTAGAAGTGAGGTCTTTTGACCCTTTGCTTTGACTCAAACTCAAATAATTTATTCCAAATAAACCAATTACAGGTACTTTTAAATTGTCAAGGGGTCGGTCAGTCAGAAAGATGAAGCTAGTTGCCCATTCCAAAGCGTGGTGGTCCCTGTTGGGTGGAGAAGGCGTTGGTGTAGTCGATCTTTAGATCGACACACCACTTGGAGATGGTAGTCCACTTCTCCTTGTCCTGGATGAACACAGGAGGGGGAGGCGCTACCTTCTTTGGGCTGAGGGTGGCTGGCTGCGGTGCAACATGTACGGAGGATGATGCAAACGCAATCGGGCGGGGGGTGGGGGATGTTTGTTGGGGCCGCGGGTAGGGGGCTAGGTGGGGGGCGTCCCTGTCTACATAGTGTAGAGGGGGTTCTTCTATGGCGACCACTTTGGTCGCCTTGGCGGAGGCCTGCCTCTTCTCCTTTCTCTTGTTCCCTTTGCCGGAGACAGTATGAACCCGTCATCGTTCGACTAGGAGCTCGAGGAAGAGGGATGGGCATGATCATCCATATCTGAGAAGTAGGGGGTGGAGGCACGCTCTGAGGAAGCGGCCGGGTCGGTGGTGTTCATTGGACTGAGGGGACTGGTTGGTGCTGCATCTAGTGCATCACTAAAGTTGCCTATATGGTCTGGGTCATGAGTTAGCTGCTTTGCAGCGAGTCTGCGTCAGGATGACTGGACCAAGAAAGATTTTAGAAGTTTGAGCAATACCTAGTTTTAGTACCTATTTGGTACCAGAAATCAAATAATTGGTACCTCGCTAAAGAGGGAAAACTATTACGAGGTAAGTGGCCAGCCATTCTGACTTCAGAATGGCTGGACCAAGCCGGTTTCACCTAGTTGTAGGTATTATAACTAGTTCATATTTCCGTTAAAATTTAGTACCTCATTGGTAGCTAAACATAATTATGTTTTTCTTAATTTTTTTCGATAAGCCAAGAAAAAGTTACACCTAGAAGAAATTTTGCATGTAATCTGGAGCACGTTAATTTCACCTAGTTGTAGGCGTTATAATTAGTTACCTTTTCATTAAAATTTGTGTTTTATTTTAATTTGTTTTTTTTTGTCTCCTAATTTCTGCTTTTACATTGATAAACTCTGTAAAGGCCGTGAAATGACTACTATAGTGGGAATTAGTGCGAGGCGAAAATTTCAATGTCATGAGTAGTATTTATTCGAAAAATACAGAGAAAAATGTTACAATAATATTGTATATCGATAAAATTTTGGAATCCCTATTATTTTTGTAGGTAAAATTGTGGCTTGGCGTGGATGGAACGCGCGTGCGTTTATGCTCTGGCGTTCAAAAGGTTAATAGATTTTCAACTTTATTGCTAAAGGATAAGTTTCAAAGTTGATTGGGAAAATTTGACAGTTTCGGGTAAGTTGACCTGCTGTCGTCTATACAAACATCACCAATAAAAGGATAAATCCTCTTTAAAACAGAAAACCTTTTTATTTACTCTAATTATTAATTCTGAAAATGTACTGAAATTAGGGTAGGTAGGTCTACCAATTTTTCTACCTATTTTTGACATGCCATCTACCGATTTTCTAAAATCAGGTGTGACAACACTGCTGTCGATTGTCATTCATTCATTGTCAAAAAGTGCGTGGAATGCGTGGATCAGTCTGTGGTTGAACTGGCATCGTGCTTATTTTGCTATTTCTGCGAATTTCACAATTACTATATTCCTCTCTGTTTACACTAAGTAAACCGAGTAAAATTAACAAATTATAGTCTCCAAGTCTTCTCTGTGATTCAAGGTCCTCAGTGAAGCGAGAAATCGCCGAGAGGTTGACTAAGAAATCAACACTCGCTACCAACAAACAATCAACATGGTAAGCACGTGTTCCTATTTCACCATTTTCCATGATTAACTAGCAAAATTAATTGTTATCAGTGCATTTGTGTGAAGAAATGTAATGTTGATACTAAAACAAATATGATTACCTACCAAGTTCACGCGGTTATGTTTTAGGTTATGTTGATATTATTGCTTCTTTTCTTACTGTTGAATTATTCTTGCTTTCAGGGCGACGAGACTGCAGTTAATCCCAAGGCATACCCTCTAGCGGATGCTTCCCTCACAGCGAAAATTTTAAACTTGGTACAACAAGCTTCCAACTACAAGCAGCTTCGCAAGGGTGCTAACGAAGCTACCAAGACTTTGAACCGAGGACTCTCAGAGTTCATTATAATGGCGGCTGATGCCGAGCCGTTGGAAATTGTGCTACACATCCCTATCCTCTGTGAGGACAAAAATGTACCTTATGTATTTGTTAGGTCTAAGCAAGCCCTGGGCCGGGCGTGTGGCGTGTCCCGCCCGATCATTTCTTGCTCTATCACAATCAATGAAGGCTCGCAGCTTAAGCCGCAGATCCAGAGCATTCAACAAGAAATTGAGAGACTCTTAGTATAAGTGATGTGTAATATAAAGTGCTATTTTCTTAATAATACAATTTGTATTTTCAAATCCTTTGATGGGATGATTTATAAAACAATCTATTGAAATTACAAAATCTACTAACAAAAATGCTTTCTTTGTTTTTATTATCCTGCCTGTGTGTATACTGTCTTCAAAGCATTCTTAGTGCAAAATGCTGTTTCCTGCTTTAGGTACCTACAATCATAAAGTCTTATAAATTTAAATCATCAAGTGGATACTTAAAATATGATAAGGGTTTGTTAATATGGACCTAAGATTGAAATAACTGTCTACCAAAAGCACCTGCATCTGAAATGCAATAAAAGACTATATATTCAATGATAATTCAACATTATTTTTCATAAAAAACAAAGGTTTCATTTACATTAACATTGGCCCCTAAAACTAAAACAACACTTGATCAGGATGTAAACAACTTTTTGATTCTTAGGTCCCAGTTGGCCTCCCAGCTGGTTTCCCTAAAGTTGGTGATTTCCTTGCGCATCCTCTCTGCTATCAGATTCTGTCTGGTGTTGCTGGGGAAGTCCAGGAACCAGCTTGCTAGCAATTTGAAGAGTTCATCGCTAGTCCTGAATGTGTACCCATTGACGCCGTTTTCGACAAGCTCATCAAGGCTGTGGGCAAAGAATAAGAGTCTTATAAGATTGATTGTCAGTGCTGTACAGAAAGCTATGCAGGTGACAATAAGAGTGATGGAGTAGATTATAGCATCCATACCCACATTACAAACAGGCATGGCTCAGAATTTTTTAGAACTTAATAATATTTAACTTACCAGAGGAAATCAAATGCACAAACAGGGAGTCCAGCCCCAAACATATCAACTACTTTCATTGGTAGGTCTAGGCCTGATGAGCTGGTGTGGAGACACACACCAAGGTCTGCGCTGGCCACCATCTTAGGGTAGTCAGCAGCTTCCAACCATGGAGTGTAGACCTGGATGTTCTGCCACTTCCGTCTCTCTATTTCTTTCAAATAGCGCTGCTTCTCCGGACCTTTGCCAGTGATCACACAGACTAACTTTGGCAGGGTTTTAGATAGTTCATAACTTGTTTCATAGACTGTAGACAATAATATTAAATTAACTCAGAATAATAATTAGGTAACTTGTTTATTTATGAAGACAACTCACTAAACATTACCAGCACTGTATATCTGTGGCAATTATAATACAAACTGTATTATTAATTTAATAATGAGAATATGTTTCTTACTCTGTAAAGCCTCCATCAGTAGTCCGAAGTCTTCATCAGGGGTCCAGCTCGTGCTGCTAAATAAAAGGGCAGGTCTGTCAGGCTTCAGTTGCACCTCGCCATTAGTCTGCTGAGTGAACAATGTCTTTCCAACAACCTGCCCGTTGTCCGCATTCAGTTGCTCACGTCCGGAGCCCGCAAACCCAGGGTATATCCTACTTAGTGCCACAAACCAATCATGCTTCTCTTGTAAAGTGAGTGGCTTGAATATTTTTGGTGGTCTATCATAAAGGACTATGGCATTGCTAAAATAATAACAAAGGAGTATTTAATCACAGCAGTTCCTTTTATATTAATTTGTGAGTTATCGAGAACATGAGATAAATCTAGTCAGATTTTTATAATTAAAAGTTGCAGTAAAATTACACTTCCACTGTCATTTTGTTATAAAATGTTCTAAGATAATGAATTAGTCTAACTATAGTCAGAACAAGAATTAAAAGGATAAGAACCAAATTAATTTATTTGGTAGCAAAATTGTATTATTTTCGTATTCATATGTGACATAACGTAGTGCTGATCTACACTAATATTATAAAGAGAAAATATTTATATTTTAGTTTGTAATGAATAAGCTCAAAATCTACAGGATCAATTTAAAAAATTATTTCACCCATAGAATTTATAAAGATATCACGCGGGTAAAGCCGCTGGCGGAAGCTAGTTCATTCATAAAAGTTAAAAACTAGCAACAACATACCCAAAGAAAATACTTACTGAACATTCCAATTCATTATCAAATCCTCTTTCATAGAATATGTAACACAAATGCTATGATCTGCTGATTGACCAAAGATCTTCTCTATAAATCTTGCTATTCTAACAAATATGTTATCAGGAGACAGAGACATAGCCATGATAGAATACGCATAGTTGTGCCAGTCTATTATAAATTTGGCTTTACTAAATAAGCAGTATAATCTACATACTGGCAATGTAGGAATTGCTGGAGGGTTCTGGCAGAGCACATAATTACATTTTCCGGTGACGAATAAAGTAAAAAGTAAACTTATCGTCTGCCATAACGTTTTGGCGACATATCTCACTAATCTGGGGCCAATATTTATAGGCTGAAGCTTTGTTATCGTGATGTGAGGGTGTTCCAAGATTTCCTTAAGAGGTTGAGACTCCAAATATCCAATAATATTCACTTCCAATCCATTATTTGCAAGAGATAACGCATGATATTGCATACGTGGACTTCTGCCGATATCGCCCAAAACTACGACTTTTACAACTTTTCTTTCTGGTTTTGATGCCATGGTGCTCATTACACAAGTAAACAATCACAAGTCTTTACTGGAACTCATTTTTTTTCGAGTTTCAACTTTTCTTCATTTACCGGTCAAATAATGCGGGTTGTTTTCAAACATTTTCGGAGCACCGCTGCACGGACATTGACATCCTCTTAGCTGTCCAATAGGTCACGTGGTGCAAAAATGACAGATGCTCATTTGTTCGCGAATTCTGGGTGGTCTCGCGCGAAACGGCTTGTCTGATTGAAACAACGATATCTCCTAGACTATGTATGGGATCTGTTTAGAAGTTACGTCGTTGGAATTGTTATAAAATTACCTAACAGATTATGTATGACTTAGTCCAGTTTTGCCTTGTAATATATTAGTTATTCTAATCTGTAATCAGGGTGAGGACATTTTCCCAGTTTCTTGCGTAAAGCTCATTATAATTAAAAAAATAAACCAATATTTCAACAAGTTTTTGTTTGATTCAAATACAAACAACTTAATTCACATTTAACCCTAATGGATTATTGTGTATTATGTGTGTCCTATTCTTTTTATATCCGCATCATTTTGAAGGGATACTGGCTTCTAAGATACAGGTACATAAACCTAGTTTAGAAGTCAGGGTTTTTCACTCTGGAGCACTAAATCATGCCAGTACAAGCCATTGATCAAAATAATGTATTCATTTAAGGAGAAATAAAGATTTTTTTTTTTTTTTTTTTTTTTTTTTATTTATCAATCAAAAGAACTCACCTCCCGATACATTTTTTTCATCACACAAGCATAACAATAGCATGACGTCATTTAGCGTGCGGTGTCGGAACAAAAAAAAAGGGTATTGTTTACACTTCGATTCTGAGAACGCTTTAAACCTAGTGGCTTGGGATTATAATTTATAATAATAATTGGTAAACATACTTATCAGAGACAGAGTCTCAGCTGTTAGAAGTGTTTAGTTTAACAGTGTCGGCTAACCAAAACAAACAATTGAAAACATGCGCAAAAAACATGCTGTCATACTTTGGATCACAGTTTAAATTCTGTTGCTTAAATGTTAATTCCAAATTAACATTCTACATTTTGAAGATATTTACAAATCGATAAGCACAATACAAAGGCATGCTGCTTAACAAAAACATTACAAAAATCAACAACCAAAACAGACAAAATTTCACAAAATACTCAAGTACATGAACAAGGACGAAAGAAAATGAATACGAAATGGATACGGAAAATATTGTAACATCTGAACAAGAAAAAATTAGTACACATTTAAAATGTTTTATGTACTTGTACATATTATTATTATTATTTTAAGTCTTTTAACGTATATATTACGAAAATTCAAATGTAAAAAAAAATAAAAAAATAAAAAATCATTAAAAGAAACATTGCAATAGGCGAGAATCTTTTGGAATTAAAAAGAAAAAAAAAAAAAAAAACAATAATAAAATAATTTTTTTTTTTAAAAAATGGCAAATTAGGCGTCAGCACCACCTCCGCCTCAGAGAGAAGAACCACTAGAATCACGCTACACCGTCATTTACTTTGAATTTATAATAAAATTAATAAAAATAGACGAAATAAACAACAAAAACAAACAAACCAAAAAAATATATAATTTAAATCTACGGAAGTCTTATCCAAACATTTCGAAAATCCCTGCAAAATGGCGGATTTCGGGTCATCGACCGCAAATTCATCCGTCTGTCATGATATCTGAATCAGTCATTCTATCGTTAGCGTATTTTTCATTTAAAGGCTACGCAAATTCCTTACGGTAAAAGTTAAAATAAATGCTTGAAAACAATAATAGGATAAATGGCACGATACATATTATCGTCAGTTTGTCATAAATAGTTGAATTATTAATCGTAATACGAGAAATGCGACGACGGCCGCGGCAAAATGGCGGCAAAATAGCTAACGATGTTTTTTGAAATAGCTATTTCTTTCCAAAATCTTTATCAAATACACATTCTTGGAAATAAAACCTGTTTATTACTTACCCATCCATGATTGACGCTGATTTATTTCCTTTAAATCTTTTAACTTCACTCTCACTATAACTTTTATGACCACGCACGACGTTCTCGGAAACGGACTGCGGGGGGCATTCAATAAGTCTATGACAACCGTAATTGGCGAGTTTCAGGTAAGAAATAAGCGATTTTATGGCATCCTTGTTTAATTGTCTACACTTTTGTGCAACTTTGAGCATGATTTGTATTAATAATCTGTAGTAATACGGTCAAAACAAAAGTCAGTCGCCAAATGACTGAACTTGCGATCTGGACAGATGGGGTCCGTTTTGACAGATCTCCAAATCAGTCATCTTGACAGTCAAGGGGAAAACATGTTTTATGTCAATGTGCACGGATCATGAAAAAATGACAGGAGCAATGACAGCTTCACAGGCTCGCAAATAAAACGTAATTTTCGGACACTTGCTATTTTGTTCGTGTTCTGTTCACATGACTATTTTGTAGTATTTGACCTTTATTTACGATTTTTACGTCAATGGCCATCATACATCCATTGACTTATATTTTTACTATGTGAATGCATAGGACATCCCACAGTGATCCCGTGATCTCGCACTGCGGGCAGGGCATGACATTGTTGACATAATTATTTCCTTGATTTATATTTTATAATTATGCTCTGTGGTGGTTGAGTATCCCTATGTAGTCTGTGGGTGGTTGACATGACAACAAATGAAATTGGGTCCCGCCAGCGTTGTTTTGCACAAAAGTTGCTAAATATTTAGTTTTATCCGACTCAAAGAGTACTATAATTTAATGGAAGTATAATGAAAAATAAAACATGTCCAAAGTATTAATGATAAGGCATTTACCAGCAACGCTATCGTTTCCAGATAAGCAACAACTCCTGAAGCATTTTGGAGCTGATAAAGTTTGGGAGACGCGATCGAAACGAAACTACATTTTTGCTTCATTTAGTTGCGCAGATAAAGCAAAAGCATCGCTTTCACGCCTTCATCAACTTGAAATAGCCAACAGACGACTAGTGGTTGAATATTCTCAAGAAAAGGAACCGGTAACAAGCGATAAGCCAGAGGCAGAACAGAATTCGGAGACTACTAATTTAATAAAACAATTCCTAAAAGTTGTAAATGCATGGAATCCATCTATCGACCTTTATCAACCTCCACCAATTCATTTAAACTACAAGTACCCAGAAATCAGTCCAAAAATAGCTGTCAATATAATTCATGCATTATTTTCCCACAAACCATTTTATACACAAACATTGCATTTGATGAACAAGATGTCTCTTGATGTCCCCTTCCAAGAAAATACTCAATCAATGCAGTTTTTTAAGGAAACTTATCGTCATTTCTTTGTGGGAGATATACAATTGCCACCACCACCCATAAGTGAGCCAGAGTCTGAGATATCAAGTGCAGAGGAGGAGCACAAAGTACAAACTGTCAGAAAATTAGTCACAAGGAAAAGAAAACTCGCAGTGCCCAAGCACAATCCTTTGAAATTACCACCTGCTGCTCCAACAGCTAAGACTAAGAAAACTGTAGTTCAGCAAGAAGAATTCTTTGAAACTATTACTCCGATTCAAGAACCAAAGAAAATAATGTTGTATGTCCATCAAGATGCTTTACAAAAGCCCAATGAAGAACCACAAATTATAGGAGAACTTGGAAAATTCCAGAAAGAGGAGCGACCAGTTGAAATTGAACAAAGACAAGAAGAACCAGACCAACCTGTCATTACCAAGAAAGAATTGTTAAGAAACAGGATATCTTACAAGGATATGAAGATCCTACCCGTCTTCAAAAACTATCATCCTGGGCAGCCATCGATGAGATTATACATAAAAAATTTGGCTAAAACTGTGACTGAGCAAGATATTAAAAGTATTTACAAGCGTTATGTTGAAGGATTGACTGATGAAGAACTAACAGGCTTTGATGTGAGAGTCATGCAGGAAGGCAGAATGAAAGGGCAAGCATTTGTGACCTTCCCTACTGTGAGAACAGCAGAAACAGCACTAAATGAAACTAACGGCTACATGCTGAAGGAGAAACCAATGGTTGTACAGTTTGCTAGAGCCGCTAATAAAAAGACTATAGAGTAATCATTTGTGTAGATTTATTACTTTCATCAATCTAGATTATTTCAGATCATACCAAAACCTGAAATGACTTTACAGAAACAATTAGAAAGCCATGGTGTCTCACATAGATCTGTGTTCCGATGCAGGAAGTGTAAAGCTTCTTTTCCAGTAGGTTAATAAAAGTACAGTTAAAAATTACAATTTTATATTTGCATTAGTTCAATGGCATAAGACATAGAATCTTCATCATTCTCAATCATTTTACCAGACAACAATTTGTTTATAACAGGTAATATCTCACTGACGGTGTGTAGCTGCTTTATTAGGTCTAATACAATATTCAGAGTGTTTTGCAAAACTGAAGTAACTTTCTCATCCTTTGTCATCAGGTACTGTTGGTAGAATGCATCCATCAGCAGTGTGTACCAATCAAACAGCTTGCTCTCATAGGCTGTGTCCATACTTCTGTCAGAATGCACAAGGACATGTGCCATGTAAGTCATGAGAAATAGAGTGTCATCCAAACTAAGTCCACTTCTCAAAGGTGGGATAATCAATGCATCACTGAATGAGATTTGCAGAGTAAAGTTCAGCAATTCAAACTTAGCTCTGTGCAATATCTGTTCCTTCTTAGTTCTGTGCTCACCAGAACATAATTTTGTGAATTCTTCAGCATCAGTGACATCAATTTTATTTGGGTTCACTAGTTTTATAGAATACTTCAGCAATGCCACTAAAGTTGTTTCTGGAATATCTTTGAACTGCTTGAGTGTTTGGTACACAGCTCTAAAATCATCTCTTTCTAATAGTGGAGGTATGACATTGCTACATATACTTCTTTCTGTGAGACCTAGTTTTACAAGGTCTTTTGTCTCATCATTGACTGGGAACTGCAAATCAGTTGGTGAATCCCAGTCTGCTATCTCCATACACTCATCTTGAATCACTTCATGGGAACCTAAGAGACTTGACAGATTCCTTTTTGTCTGTAGGACATAAGGCAACATGCCAATGTGGTTTGAAGCTTCTAAAATGATACGTCCATGGAAGCAAAATAACTTAGCACCTTCTGAATACATCTTCATGGGGTATCTGCATGATCCCACTCCAAGAACTATGTTATATGCTATAATTATGGCTCCATCTTGCTCTGTGTTGCTTCCAAACACTATGAGATGCTCCTTGCCCATCCAAGCTAGGGATACACTGGACAGAGTTGATACCCACGGTACACTGCCTATGGTTTTCCAGTCCTTAAAGTTATATACTGTCATTTTCCCATCACTCCCTGAAAACAGATAATAAACATTGATCCCATTAATGTGAAAATTGTCTATAAAGTTGAAAATATCAATACTTACACAAAATATATACAGCATTCTTCTCCTCAGTGCATATAAACTTTCCAACAACATAAACATCATCAGGTCTTGTAACTTTGGTCCGCATCAACTTGGATCTGTCCATGTCACCTAGCTCGTCTCGCAAAGGACAGTTAATTATTTCATAGTTCTCTTTATTATTCTTCACAATATAGCAAATGAAATCTGTCTTGTTGACTGTGTAGCAAGCTGACTCAACAATTGTATCAGTGTCTTTCAACAGAGACTTGCTTTCGTAAGTTTTTCTATTGTCAAGTGCATACGGTAGAGATGCACAGTTGCCGTTAGAGAACACAATGAGTGATGACTGCTTGACCCTAGGGATGACTTTTAAAATGTTCAAGGGAAACTGAAAATGAAATGATACGTGAGTACATTATAAAAAATAAATTAAATTCTATAAACCATACAATGGGTGCCCTTATTGCTTTCTGCAATCTCTTCCAGGCAACATTGGAATGGACAGTGGTGAATGTCAGTTACCAGGTTCCTACGCCCTGATATATGTATAGTAAAGCCAGCCTCTACATTAAAAATAATTTGCAAGTTAGTAAAGCTTAGCTACCTTAAATTTCTTGATTTTATCCAAATTGTCTGAGTCCTCTTTCCAGGTTTTGATGGTATTTTTATTGAACACACCGACATAGCTCGCTTGCTCCTTATCGTAGATTACAGTAGATGTTATGTGGTCTTTTGATGTCCATCCACCGACCTGTTTCTGGTCTGAAAGCTTAAAAGGTAAGGTACGGTCAAAACCTTTACGGATGAACAAATACTAGTTGTTGTGTTTACCCGTACGCAAAATACACGCTTTGACGTGGAGTTGTGGAAACCAGCCCGTAGTACCTATTACCCTAGTTGTTGCGTTGTAAATTTGGCATTGGACTAATCTTGTGATTGTTTTAATAGTTAAAAACATCCGAATTGATAACCTCTACCTTTTAGAAGTCGGAAAATGAACTTACCTGGTATTTATTGACGACATTTCGTCCTAAAGTAACAATGACATGTTCTTCTTCTTTATCTTTCGCAACGCCGAGAAAACTTTTCTGATCTATTAATGGGCACAGCACGTAGTAATTATGTAATTTAGCCATTGTTTTACACACGTATTAATTCCTAAACACGAAAAAACCGCGTGTACAAACACGATGATGTTTTTGTTGAGGGTTCTGTCCACAGAATACATAACATAATAGAGTTCTGTCCATTGTAGTCTGTGGTTCTGTCGGTCGGTAACGGTGCACGGTGGATCGAAAATGGGCTGTAGAAGACATAGGATCTCGATTTCTTAAATGTTATTTTTTTTGCTGGAAATGACTTCTGCTGATCATTACTGTTCTATAAAATGTCATATGAAGTAAATGTGTGCACAAATGGAAGAGTTATAATTTTTATAAGAAAAAAATGTATGGAGCTAGTATGAAAAATCGAATTATCTCCTAAACGGCATGTTTAACCGTACCATCCTTGGAGGTGGTCATAGTGCTAATTATTTATAATTTTTTGGTTGCGGATTTGACGAAAAATTTCATGCCGTTTTTTTTTAAAAAATCGTCAAAATATTTTTATTTGTTTTTTCATATGAAACTATTCATTTTAGTGTTTATGTTGAAGAACACGGACTTTTAACTACACGTAACATAAAATAGCATCACTCCTATATTTCCGAAGGAGTTGGCAGAGGTTTATAGTACACCCACACGTAGACAACTATGTTTGAGCTAGATATTTATCAACACATCATGAGTTTTAAAACCTTTCATACAACCAAATTACCAATTGTTTACTCTTCTAATGAGTCCGAAAAGAAGTGATTAAGTAACTACACTGATTAGGTCTTCTAATGAGTCTTTATAGGTGATTTAATGATTTTCAATATCTCACGACAATGCCAACTATGGATTACATTCAACTTTTCTTGATAAGTAAGCTAATTTGTTAATTAGCAGTGCTATGAGTTCTAAGAATAGTTAGTGACAATTATAAATTTTCATTAGCTAATGAGAAGATAACGAATGAGGGTAGTTACCTAATTATTGGCGTTTTGCAATAAAAGGGCTAAAGTTTTGTTTTATAATTTAGTTTGTTCACAACTGTGTAACTGCTAACACTAAATCTGCGACTATAAAATCTTAGAATGGAAAGTTTAATCACGAATTTAGACTTGTTTGTTCTTCTACGAAGTGAGAGTACTTCATTTGATCATGAAGTATTGTTCAGTGCAGTTGTATCCCGCATAGGCGATTGCCTGTCTGACGAAGATCGTGTTGTTCTCAAAGAATTTTGTCGGAGATTTACGCGAGCCGCTTTACAAAGGTGGCAGAAATCCAACCGATTCCTTGATAATTTCAGGAGAAAGTACGAGAATTGGTTGGGAGCAAATATTGATTGGCCGAGTTTTGTGCAAACTTTAGTTAATCAAGAACCAAGTGTTGATGAGATACCAAGAGCGCCCTCAGTCTCTCCAGAACCGTTGACATCAACGTCCATTGGAACAATGACGAAAAGATCCCGTAAACCATTCGAAGATCTGGGAAGTAAACAAAAAAAGAGAAGATCTGATGAACACACAGGCGAAGATTCCAGTGAATTGGCATATGCAGCTGCAGCACGTTTAAAAGAAGAAGGGCATGGAGATATCGCCTCTGTCATCGAATACATGATGAAAAATCCTGAAGCAGCCGCTAAATTAAATGAAACGCTTAAGAAACCAGCGAAAACAATCATATTTACGTCAGAAAAGGCGCTTGGATTGCTTCTTTCGCTAAAACTCTCAAAGTGGCAATATATTACGTTGCGAGAGGCTGCCATTCGGGAAGGTGCTAAGGATATTTATCCATCTTACTATAAAGTGCAACAAACTAAGCTTGATTGCTACCCTCCGAAGCAATCAGTGACAGTTACTGATTCATCGGCTAGGATTACACTTCAAGCTTTACTTGATATCACAGTTACAAGAATCCTTCAAAGCCTTTCTAAGGAAGAGCATAACAAGCAGTTGAAGCTGATATCCAAGTGGGGATTTGATGGTGCTTCTAACCAAAGCCGATACAAGCAGAAAATGGAGGGTGAGGAAGATGACTCGAGCATTTTTATGACCTCCTTGGTGCCACTTAAACTGACAGATGGAGACAACATCTTATGGACGAACCCAAAACCATGCTCAGTTTTGTATTGTCGTCCAGTTCAGTTTACTTTTGTAAAGGAGAGTGAAGCAGTTGTCCTTGAGCTGAAAAAACAAATGGATGAAGAAATTGAGGCCCTTATCCCCACAGAGTGCAATAATAATAATAGGGTGACTCATGAACTAATGATGACGATGATCGACGCTAAAGTTTGCACTTACCTTTCTGAAGCTAGATCAAATGCATCGTGCTACCTGTGCTTAGCAAAGCCTACAGAAATGAACCGCTTAGATGCTGTAACATCAAAAATTGTGTGTTCTGACCTTTATGAATTAGGCTTGTCATCCCTACACGCCCGTATAAATTGTATGGAATGTCTGTTACACATTGCATACAGGCTCGACTTCAAACGGTGGGCAGCGAGAAGTGATGAGCACAAAGAAATGCTACAGACAAGGAAGAAAATAATTCAAAATAAATTCAAAGATGAACTCAATCTGTTGATTGATATAGTAAAACAAGGCTCGGGAACCACCAATGACGGGAATACTGCAAGAAAATTCTTTGAGTTTCCTAATAAAACCGCAGCTATAACCGGTTTGGATGAAGACCTCATCAAAAGATTTGCTGTAATTTTACAAGCAATTACATCTGGAGAGCAGGTCGATATAATAAAATTTAGAGATTATGCCCGCAAAACAGCAGAAAAGTACGTATTATTATACGACTGGTACTACATGTCGTCAACCGTTCATAAATTATTAATCCATGGGGCTGACATAATCGAGAAAAATAATATTGTGCCGATTGGGACTCTCTCGGAAGAAGCCTCAGAGTCTCGAAACAAAGATTTTAGGAGGTTTCGAGAACATCATTCGCGGAAAAGAAGCAGGCAGGATTCCAATCAAGACATTTTAAATATGCTTGTTGTTTCTTCGGATCCTTTGCTAAGTGCACAAAGGCCTAAGTTAGATGCCAAGAAAAAGCAGAGCTTTTTTGCTGAAACTCTCGACTTAATTCAATTTCAGGAAACTGAGTTCGAGTTTTTGGACATATCCAATCTGGATGCTGACTCAGAATTGGAGTCTGACAACGAGAGTGATAAGGAAAATTTGTAAAAAAATTATACATTTGTAAATTTGTATTTGAGTCTGTTTGGTTTTTTTTTTTGTAATATTTAATGATATTTTGTCTTTTTTTTTATTTATTTTACTTTATTTTACAAATGCTTAGTATTAATTCCTTCAATTAAATTATTTTGTGTATAATATAACTTTATATGTTACTTAAATAAGAGTTTGGTAATCTTTTTTTATTTAAATTAATAAAAATGTGTCAAAAAACAGCAATTTTTTTATTTAATTTTTCTTGTTTTGTGTGTTCTTAATATTTGGGTTAATAACATATCGAACTTTTTAACTTGGACACTAAAAGGGATCGTTTTACATGTAAAAATAAATAAAAATATTTTGACGATTTTTTTTAAAAAAACGGCATTAAATTTTTCGTCAAATCCGCAACCAAAAAATTATAAATAATTAGCACTATGACCACCTCCAGGGATGGTACGGTTAAACATGCCGTTTAGGAGATAATTCGATTTTTCATACTAGCTCCATACATTTTTTTCTTATAAAAATTATAACTCTTCCATTTGTGCACACATTTACTTCATATGACATTTTATAGAACAGTAATGATCAGCAGAAGTCATTTCCAGCAAAAAAAATAACATTTAAGAAATCGAGATCCTATGTCTTCTACAGCCCATTTTCGATCCACCGTGCGGTGGTTTCTTGCCCATTCTTCTCCATACGAAAACTACCTTTTGGAATGGGCGACTAGAATCAGTTATTATCATTTTTTGTAGTTTGTCGTTCAAAAGTGCCTTTTTTGTGCCTAATTGAAATAAATTATGTGACTTGACTTTGGTGTCGTTCTGTCTGTGGAGTGAAATCGTTCCCACCTAAACCGACCGGTGCGGTCTAAAAAGTGAGGATTTGAAGAAATCAATCGTAAAATCATTTGGTTAACAGTGTCGTTGAAGGACGAATAAATATTACATTTGATATTCATTGGTACACTTCTGACTATCCAATACAAGGCTTTATCTTTGTTGCAGTCCATTTCACAAAAAAATCGGAAAAAAATCATTGACCACGATCAGGTACAGGCGCCAGCACATCAACCTGCTACAATCTGTCAAATTTATTTAGTAGATTTTCAACTTTATCACTCTAGCCTAAGGTTCAAAGTTGAGTTCACAAGGTGCTTGACGGGCGCATCAAGCTGCTTGAGCCACAGAGCATATAAATAGCTTGAGCAAGCAAAACAAAATTACGTGCTTGCCGTCAAGCCACTTGATGCGACAGTCACCGGTTTAGTTCGTTTGGTTACGCAAAGCAAAAATTGCTGGCAAGATTTTATGCCGGTCCCAAGTGTGTGTGGAATAACACGTGACTTCTAGGCTGGGAAATATAGTTGCCAACCCTACTATGTAATATAGTATCCTGCTTAACTGTCCTATTACTACGTACAGTATGCGCAAAACTTTTTGAGCTCTCGGAAGTTGCACGCGAGTGGCTGCGCAGTAAGTAAAAAATGTTTCACAGCTTACATTAAATGATTTTGCACTCATTGTGTCCTGCGCGGTTTAGTACTCGGGCCTACGTTCAGAGGGCTCATAAAGTTTTGCGAGAACTGTACTCCGTCTATTACATTGTACAGACGCCAGCACGTCCACCTACTACAATCTGTCAAATTTCTTTAATAGATTTTCAACTTTATTAATATATAATAAGGTTCTAAGTTGATTGGGAAAATTTGACAGTTGCGTATAGGTTGATGTGCTGGCGTCTAAACTATACTTTATGATTGCCCAGTAGGGTTGCCAACTTTTTTTTTATCACAAAATATTTTATATTTTTAAAACATTTCGTAAATAACTATTTTTACACTAAATTCAGCTTTTACTGGACCTATTGCGATCGGCTCGTAATTTTCTATTGAAATAAAATTCTAGTAGTTTCGCCTAATGTTTTTTTCTTCTTGTCTCATGTGACATGTACTTGAAATACATAAAATCAATAAAAGTTCGATAATTATCACATTATCGCCCGATTTATATCAGGTAGATAACTACTACCCATCAATTTCATTCTGTTCTGTGACTACTATTCGAACACTGGTGTTTTTTTATTTGGTAGGTATTCCCGTATTTTAAGTGTATTATCTAAGGTAGTTAAGTAGGTATCATTGTTGCCGAATTTAAAAAATCACTCAAGTCAGCAGTACCTATAATTCAAAGTAGGTACCTTATGTACTCTGTGTTGAAAATTTTTGATCAGAGTCACTATGTAGTCTGCACAGAACATAATTATATACCCAAAGGGTAGTAGTCTGTGGTCACTGATCAGAGTTCAAGGTTGTCAGCGTTGAATTCTGTAGTCTGGCTGATCTGGCTCTTAATCTCTTATCGTTCATATTACATCATCGCTACGACATAAATACGTTTTATCGGACGTGGTCGTTTCATATAATCAGCTAGTTGTGTTGTTAATTTTATTTATTTTGTGGCAGTCATCCAGTGCACACGAACATGTCGACAGCCGGGAAAGTAATCAAGTGTCAAGCCGCCGTCGCGTGGGAGGCCGGCAAGCCGCTGTCCATCGAAGAGATCGAAGTAGACCCACCCAAAGCCGGCGAAGTACGTGTCAAGATCACCGCGACTGGAGTCTGCCATACTGATGCATACACGCTCTCCGGTAAGGACCCTGAGGGAGTGTTCCCTGTTGTGCTTGGGCACGAGGGCGGCGGCATCGTCGAGAGTGTCGGCGAGGGAGTTACCTCCGTCAAGCCCGGAGACCACGTCGTGCCCCTTTACGTACCCCAGTGCAACACATGTAAATTCTGCTTGAACCCCAAAACCAACCTGTGCCAGAAGGTGCGCATCACACAGGGCCAGGGCGTCATGCCCGACGGCACTCGCCGCTTCCGCTGCAAGGGACAGGAACTGTTCCACTTCATGGGTTGCTCCACCTTCAGTGAATACACTGTTGTTCTAGAAATTTCTCTGTGCAAAGTTAATGAAGCAGCAGCTCTAGATAAAGTGTGCTTGCTGGGTTGTGGAGTCCCCACTGGGTATGGAGCAGCTCTCAACACAGCCAAGGTTGAACCTGGAACAAACTGTGCCATCTTCGGTCTGGGAGCAGTCGGTCTTGCTGTTGCATTGGGCTGCAAAGCTGCTGGAGCTAAACGCATCATTGGAGTAGACATCAACCCTGATAAATACGAAGTAGCTAAGAAGTTTGGAGTCAATGAATTTGTGAACCCCAAAGATTCCGACAAACCCATTCAACAGGTCCTCGTGGACTTGACTGATGGAGGTCTGGACTATACTTTTGAGTGCATTGGTAATGTGAACACCATGCGCGCTGCTCTGGAAGCATGTCACAAGGGTTGGGGTGTGTCTGTCATCATTGGTGTGGCTGCTGCGGGTGAAGAGATCAGCACTCGCCCATTCCAGCTTGTTACTGGACGTACCTGGAAGGGAACAGCCTTTGGAGGTTACAAGAGCCGTGAGAGTGTACCAAAGCTTGTTGATGATTACTTGGCAAACAAACTTCCTCTGGATGCATTTGTCACCCACAATGTGCCTCTGAAGGAGATCAATGAGGCTTTTCACCTGATGCACGTGGGCAAATCTATCCGTGCTGTTGTACACTTCTAATTTTAAGGAAAACTTTCTATTTTTGTAAGCATTTATGTTATTTTCTGTTACCGTACTGTTATTCTGCATTTTACACAAAGTGATAAACATGTCAAACATGTTACCCAATATTTATAAATATACAGTGTCTTGATACTCTGAGAACTGCATTTTGAATCTTTTTACCTTGATCGGGGAGAGGCATGTAGTGATGACTTATCTATTATGTTTACATTGATTGTGATCACATATCTAAATAACTGTATCAATGCCCTTACCCTGGATGCATCGTTAAGCTTAGTTAGAAGCTTGAAAGGAGTGACTTGGACAGACAACAAGCCACAAGACTTCTTATATTAGCTATATATATAGATAGGTGTTTATGTAACTATTAATTACCTATAGATAGATACCTACTTATTAAAAGAGTGCCATTGTCTTATCAGAATTATTATAATCTCATGTCAGAGGTTTGTATCTACTGATACCCGACAGTAATAAATACATAGCCATGTGTTTAGGTATCTATGTAAATGACGTTAGTTTTCTTTTCAGTAAGGTCACCAGTTTTATTCTTCACTACTGGTACTACCACTGTTTTCATGAAGTCTGCTGGCAAGTAGGAATGGCTCACGCACAGAGAGTAAAACATAGCCAATACTCTAGCAATGTGTGGGCATTGATACAGTTATCTCCTTTCTATCCTCTCTCATCTTATGGTTTCGCCCGAGGCTCTCGAGTGGTTCTCTTCTTATCTTCGGGGACGTCAGCAGTCTGTTCGCGTTGATGAGCGCTCGTCGAGTTGGCGTGACCTGGATGCTGGTGTTCCGCAAGGCGGTATTCTCTCTCCATTGTTATTTTCCATCTTCATTAATTTTATAACTCATTGTCTTCGGTGTTCGTATCATCTTTATGCCGATGATCTTCAATTATATACAGCTGGGCGGGTTGAAGATTTGTCGGAAGCTATAGCTGATGTAAACAGAGATCTAGATGCCATCAAAACGTGGTCTGATAGTTTTGGGGTGTCAGTAAACCCCTCAAAGTGTCAGGCCATTGTAATTGGGAGCTCACGCATGATTGGTAGGGTGACGCTTAGCTCTCTTCCTCCTCTTATTTTCAATGGTAACGTCATACCCTTTACCTCTACTGTGAAAGATCTCGGTTTGCATCTTGACTTGACGCTTGGCTGGCAACGCCAGGTCTCTAGTGTTAGTCAAAGGGTCAACGGTACTCTGCGATCTCTGTATCGTCTGAGAAACTTTTTACCTGCTAAGACGAAAACTATGCTTGTGCAGACTTGTTGTAGGTGCTCAATGCTGAGACCATCATGACCCGGAGACTTACCTCTCGAGTTAAGCCTTATGGCTTTAGCTACGTCCTTAGACCGGAAGGCAGTCCCCGCATCCCGACTGTTTACGTTAGCATGGAGCACCTCCGTCGCTGTACCCAATGGAGACTTCACCGAAAATTGGTTCTTAAAAAGATTCGCAATCTCTGTCGGGTCATTAATACCATCGATGCTAGAAAACAGAAATGTCTAAAGCCGAACACGACTTGTTTTACCCTACATGTAGTGTGTAGGCAAAACACCTGCCGGAGATCTTAAGCTATAGGTAGTAGAATAAATAAACTGTGTGCTTGCTTGCTTGCTTCGTGCGCTTATTTTGCATGATACAACATGAACTGCAGGTTTTTTCTAAAATTAATGCATAATATATTGTAATTTATTGTAGTCTTAACGTGAATCTAAAATTACTTTTATCGACAACAGTAGGTACCTATAGTCATACAAAATCTACTACATATCTACTCCCATGAAATCTGCTACTGAGAAATATATAGTTAAAAAGCCCAGTAACACTTCCCAGCCTGGGGAACGTATCCACTATCCAGGACCTTTCTTAGCAGACGCGCTAGCGACCACTACATCAACGATGCAGCCAACAGTTTATATCGTTCGGTTAATAACCATGGTACAACCCGTGCCCGTGCGAGTTAACTAGGCACCTGACGCTGTGACGACATATCACAAAATAATATGCTATCGCTACAGAACGCACAAGGCGAACATGGGGCTCCGCGCGGGGAAGTGAAAGAGGGAACGCATACCTGCGAGATGGACGGTTTGTACCTACTCGTACAAGTTAAAGTTTCAAGTTTATATCGGCAGTAGCCGATATAAACTTGAAATACGTAGTTTCGGCCGAAGTTACGGGCGCTTCGTACTCCGTCTCACTTATGGTATGTCTGTAAGTGACAGTGACTCACACTCGCCTCATGTTGGTGACATGTATGGTTTGGTTCCTAAAAAAAAAATGTTATTGCGCAGCCTTTGGCGCGAAGTTCGAAAATGCCAAGTTATTGCCGTATTGTAACTAGCCTCTATCGAAATAACTAGGGGTTTATCAAGATAAAGCGCGTTGCCCAATTATATCAGTATATAACTAATTACCTATTTTATGATCAATAATATCGGTAATTAAACGAATCATTACACTGCGTGACGCTAATAGAGCCATTAGCCGAAAAGGTCGACCTTTTGATCAAATGTATATAGATAATCAAGAAAAGAAACCAGCCAAGTACGAGTCTTACTTGTATAAGTGTTCCGTACAGTACAGTATCAACACACAAAACACTCCATAGTTGATTCCACAGTTAAAGCCGTTTTGCTTCGCGTCGCGATCCAAGAACGCTAGTTTGGACGGCTGTTTCGGTACGGTACGGTGGTACGACGTCCAGAGTAGTGTTGCCAACTAGGCTAATACGAAATGTGCTAAAGTTCTGTTAAAAAAATGCCAAAAATATGCTAATTTTTAAATAAAGTGCTAAAATAAAATGCCAAATTAATGTAAAATTTTAATCAAAATTATTATAAAATATACTGATTAGCTGTACATAGGATTACACCAAGTTTTGAAATAAACAGTCGATATCTTCCTGATTTTCATCAACAGTAGCTGTAGATGTGGAAGGCTGAGAGTCCGAATCATAAGTCTCTTTGGTACCTATACAGCGCAGTATGTCATCTGGTACTGTATAAGAATAACAACACTTTCTTACCCTCTTCAGGCCAAATCTGACATATAAAATGGCATTTAAGGTTTTCACCGCTAAACGATTCCGAAGCTTAGTCTTTACCAGATTCATTTGACTAAAAACACGTTCAATCTCCGCGTTCGAATGAGGTAACGACAGCATAGATATTGCAAGCTGCGATAAATCCGCAAAAGGGTTTTTACGAGCTGCATCTTGATATTCAATGACTTCGTTCCAGAACTGTAGTGTGGAACATGTGCATTCCCATTTTATGTGTACTATGTTTACCCATTGAGATACAAACCTATCTATTGTGGATGCATTTACTCTGACCTCTTCGGCTATTTCGACAATGGAAGGCTTGACTACTTTTAATGTTTCCTGTACAGAAAACAGATATTTTCTGTAGCATTTTGAAATGAACGGGTAATCTCGAACGTAGTTCTTTCCCAATTTTTTTAATGAAAAAATATGCTAAAAAATATGCTATATGCTAAACGACAAAATAATATGCTAGACAGAATGAAAATCTGCCAAATTTAGCATATAAAATGCTAAATTGGCAACGCTGGTCCAGAGCTTTTGGATCACGACGGTGATACGAAATGGAGGTACGGTACGGACAAAAGAACATCTGGACGCAGCTTAATGTATTTTTTTATCGCTTGTTAGACGGTGGGTCGGTCGAATGTAGCGAATGCATAAAGCAGTAATTTACAGTAAAACGATGGGATCACAAGTCAAAATCGCGCTCTTCATACGGTTAATAACAAATTCAGTATCTAACTGACATGTGCTGTGACCCCAAAATTATACAGCAAAATATCGTACTTGTCATTGCTGAGTGTACGGGGCCTAGTTGTTCCGTTTTGAAAAGGATCACGAACAAAACCAATATATATCTGAAAATAACATTTGTCTATATTCATAACAAAATATACATTGCATTACTTAATTATGTAACTATCCAACATTTTTAAAAACATTTATCTACAATTTACACAATAATTTCGACTAATTAGAGAAACATTGTTATAATAATTATAAATATTTTGTCATAATTATTACATCTATAAAATTTTATGATAAACAATGAAAGATATTGTACTTCTTGTAGGTACATCTTTGTCAAAATTTTATAAAATATTAACTCAAGTAAGTAATCAATAGGAGATGTACACAGCAATAAACATGCCTACTTAAATTATAATTTAAACTAAACATCTTACAAATTACATTGGACAAATGCGAGGCACAAAAATTAAATTTACTCCTGTGAAAGATTATAAATTAAAACATTGCATAATAACGACAAACAGATTAGAAAAAAAAACTCGCATTTGCACACGGTGTAGGACGATCTCAAAGTGAAACAAGAAATTATTCTGAAATTGAGAAACTTGTTTCATTTGTTTTTTAGGGTTCCGTACCCGAGGAGTGCCAAACGGAACCCTATTACTTTTTTCAATATTGTGTATTTCTAATGCCGCTATAACAACAAATAATAAAAATAAAATAAAGTTATTAATTAACCCTTTACCGCATACAGTGCCAAATTTGTCACACTAACTTAACCCTTTACCGCATATCGTCACAAATTTGGAACATTCAGCTTTTGGTATAATATATTTATTCCTGTGACATCTATGATCTTTTCTTGGAACTAATTCGTATGTAGGGAGTGTAACTCACCTAATATGCGCCAGTGGCGCCTCTACAGAGGTGCCTAGGAACTAAAATCGACTATTTCGTCAGTTGGTTTCCAAAATTTGACAGATTGTCAATTCGCTGGTTTTCAATACGATTTTTTATTGGTTTTTTGTTAATATCTGAAGAAAATTAGTGATTCACCTGATACAACAATGGACCCACAGGCTTTTTACGGCAAAAGAAGTAAGTTCAAACCATAATATGTAGTGAATATTATCATTTTTTAAATGTTCCGAATTTGGAACACCATGCAGTTGTTATGTTTTTTGAAGTACCAAATATGGAACTTTATGCACTCCAGTCAATAGTTTGAAAGTTCCAAATCCGGAACATTATGCAGTGTTAGACCACAATACTTTATCACTAAATATGGAACAATATGCGCTCCAATCAATCATTTACAATTTCCGAATCGGGAACATTATGCAGCGTAAGATCTTTTATACTTTCAGGGTATTATTAAACCCTGCAGCTAATGTAATTTTTAAGTAGGATAATTAAAAGTAGCGCATAACAAGTTTATAATAATTGTATTTTATGGGCTGTATGATCTCCCAGCCCTGAGTATATATAATATAAAATTATGTGTATAGGTACGTAATTATTTTTAGTAAATTTGCTTAATTATTTTATTGTAGAAAAAATGGAGATGCGTCCTCGACAAACAATCGTCGTAATTCCAGAGAGCAGTGAGGATGAAAATGTATCAGATGAAGACGATTACAATACTCAAGATCCTTTACACATAAATGAAGAAAAAGAAACGTCTTCCTCAGACGGAGAAGATGAAGGAGAAGAAGATGGAGAAGGAGAAGAGGAACTGACTGAGTTTCATGAGTGTACTGAAGAGCATGTGGAGATGTTTGAAAATTTTACAGACAATCAACCTTCTACTTCTCAGGCAGCTTCTTCACGTAAGAAAAAAAAGAAAGATAAGTTGGTGTGGTCGAATGACAATATTCAGTATGATGAATCCAATATTGCTTTTTTGGGATCTGAAACTCTTCCGGATGAAATTATGCAGCTAAATACTCCAATGGAGTTTTTCAAATTTCTTTTTCCGTCATCTGCTGTAAATTTAATTGAGGAAGAAAGCAACGTATACGCAGCACAAATTTCACCTGAAAACTTGCATTCAGTGAAACATGAAGACATCTATAAATTTATAGGTATTATTATATACATGTCGGTAGTACACCTGCCAACTACTCGGCATTACTGGAAGGAAGGCACGTATATTGAAAAAGTTGCAAATGTAATGACGTGCAACAAATTCGAAGAGATTAAAAGATTTTTGCATTTTTTCGACAAAACAAACGAACTAAAACCAAATGACCCACAGTTTGACAGGCTTCAGAAAATACGCCCACTTATGAAAATCCTTCGCGAAAGGCTACTAAAACTTCCGAAAGAGGAATTTTTGTCAATCGACGAACAGATGATCCCTACCAAGGCCCGAACTTCGGGGATCAGACAGTACAATGCGAAGAAACCCCATAAATGGGGTTATCTAAATTATGTATTAAGCGGAGTCAGTGGATTCAGCTATGATTTTGAATTATTCGGTGGAAAATACCCTGATCAGCCAGAAAACTGCCCCGATCTTGGAGTGCCAGGAAATGTGGTACAAAGACTAATGGAGACTGTCTCAGACAATTTGAATCATAAGATTTTTGTAGATAATTGGTACACTAGTTTGCAGCTAATGGCAAACTTGCACAAAAGAGGTTTTCTGCCATTAGGCACAATACAACTAAGAAGAGCTCCAAATATAAATATATCTAAAAAAACTTTAGGAAAGAAAGAACGAGGTTATTGCTCCGAAAAAAGTGTTACTGTTGATGACGTTCAGCTATCAGTTACCAATTGGGTCGACAATAAAGCAGTCAGTTTGTGTTCATCCTACGTAGGCAAGGAACCAATGGGAGTTGTGAAAAGATATTCCAAAAAACAAAAGTGTAGAGTTGATATTCCTTGCCCAAAAGCAGTAACTATTTATAACAAATACATGGGTGGTGTTGATTTACTAGATGCCATGTTAGGCTTCTATAGGATCAAAATCCGCAGTAAAAAATGGTACCACCGGCTGTTCTTCCATTTCATTGATCTCTGTTGCGTGAATAGCTGGTTACTATGGCGAAGAGTCATGAAACAGAAAGGTGAAGATATTTACATTCCATTGCTTGACTTCAAGTTAGCCATAGCAGACGTATTGATGCACAAAGATTCAAAAGTATATACTCCGACTACACGCAAACGAGGACGACCACTGAATCAAGATGTTGAGGCAATTAAAAAGGGGCGATCAAGGCGACGCATAGAACTACCTCCAATGGAAGTAGCTGGAGATGGGTTCAACCACTGGCCTGATTGGAAAACCGATCGCCAACGGTGTAAACTGGAAGGATGCAAACAGAAATCCCAAGTGATGTGCGAAAAGTGTGGTTGTTATCTTTGTTTCAACAAAGATCGCAACTGTTTTAAAAACTTTCACACATAATTTCTTTAATTAAATAACATAGTTTCACGTTGTTTCTTTTAATTCCTGTTTTTCAATGTTATACATAATTCGATCACACCGCATGTTGTACCAAATTTGGAACGTCTGAGTTTTAGAACTAGAACGCATGGCGTTCCATATTTGGAACAATTACTTTTACCTATGTATCTTTTTTACATGGTCTTCTATATTTTTTTTTATATTTTTTTGGGGACCTATAAATGCCCTATACCGACATATATTTTTTCCAAAGGATTTAAAAAATCCATGCGGTAAAGGGTTAAATTCGTCACAGAGGACTAGTAATGCTATCTTTGTATCGTATTTGCTACTATTAAGGCAGTTTATGGACTGTTTTATCGAAACTCCAACAGATGGCAGTTTTATTGTACTGCTTTATCACCATAATCGATCGGTAAAACAGTCGAGTCCGCCATTTTGTATTTTTACGAGTTAGCAAAGTTACGGAGAGAGATTGGAAGTCATTTTTACGGATAAAATAAAATAATTAAGCGATATTAACATAGAAAAATGGATCCCCGACACTTTTATGGAAAAAAACGTAAGTAATGAAATGACTATCATGATTATAATGTATTTCGAAGTTTGTGCTAAATTTGGAACAACATGAACACATTAAGTAACTTGTTTATTATTTTATTACAGACAAAATGTCTACTCGACCACGTGTTGTTACTTTTGTCCCAGACACTAGTGAGGATGAAGATATTTCAGATGATGATGAATACAGAATTCCTAAGCCTTTAGAGAGTGTTTATTTACCAGAAAGTGAAGTAAGCGGTAGCGATTCTGATTCTGGTGATGAGGAACAAGTTATGATAAATCAGCCTTCTTCATCTTCGACGGTGAAAAAAACTAAGAAGGTTAAGGCAGTGTGGACAGATGAAGGCATTGAGTATAATGAATCGAGTAACGTTTTTCTTGGATGTGAATCCCTTCCCGACGAAATTATGCGGCTAGAAACACCCATGGAATTTTTCAAGTTTCTGTTTCCATCATCAGTGATAAACTTAATAGAAACTCAGAGTAATATATATGCAACTCAAATTGCACCAGAAAATTCGACTGAAGTGACCCATGAAGACATCCGGAAATTTATTGGAATTTTAATTTATATGTCAGTAGTACATCTTCCTACCACGCGTCATTATTGGAAAGACGGGACATTTATTGAAAAGGTGGCATCCGTAATGACATGCAATAAATTCGAACAGGTAAAAAGATTTTTACATTTTTTTGACAAAAATAAAGAGCGAAAGCTTGATGATCCCAATTATGACAAGCTTCAGAAAATACGCCCATTCTTAAATATATTACGCGATAGGCATTTAAAAGTTCCGAAAGAAGAATATTTAGCTATTGATGAGCAAATGATCCCTACTAAAGCTCGTACATCAGGAATAAGACAGTACAATGCCAAAAAACCACATAAGTGGGGTTACTTGAACTACGTGTTGAGCGGATCTAGTGGATTTAGTTATGACTTCGAAGTGTTCTCGGGAAAGCATTCTGGGCCACCAGAAAATTGTTCAGATCTAGGAGTACCGGGAAATATTGTTCAAAGGTTGTTGCAGACCGTTCCAAGTAATTTAAATTACAAAATATTTGTGGATAACTGGTACACAAGTTTGGCTACTTTACATCAAAAAGGTTTCCTTCCGTTAGGGACTATACAGCTGAACAGAGCACCAGGTCTTGATTTGCAGAAAAAAGCCTTGATGAAACGTGAACGTGGCTATTGTGTGGAGAAATCTACAGTCGTAGATGACGTCCAATTATCGGTTACTACTTGGGTCGACAACAAGGTAGTTAGTTTATGTTCATCTTACGTCGGTAAAGAACCAATGGCGACAGTCAATAGATTCGTAAGGAAAGATAAGACTAGAATTGATATTCCTTGCCCAAAGTCTATATCAATCTATAATAAATACATGGGTGGCGTGGATTTGCTTGATTCAATGTTAGGCTTTTATAGAATAAAAATTAGGAGCAAGAAATGGTACCACCGACTATTTTTCCATTTCGTTGACCTCGTCTGTGTTAACAGTTGGTTATTATGGAGACGACGTATGAAACAGAAAGATGATCCAGTTTATTTGCCTTTACTAGACTTCAAATTAATTTTGGCGGAAATTTTAATGCAAGAAGATGTAAGAGTTTTTACACCGACGACACGTAAAAGAGGACGTCCTTTGAACGAAGACATTGAAAATATCAATAAATTAAAAAGACGTCGACGTCTAGATATGCCTCCAGTCGAAGTCGCAGTGGATGGATTTAACCACTGGCCCGAGTGGAAGTCCGATCGTCAAAGGTGTAAGATGGTGGGATGTAAGCAAAAATCCCAAATATATTGCCAAAAGTGCAAATGTTATTTGTGCCTGAACAAAGATCGTAATTGTTTTACTCAATTTCATACTGTCTAAAATATTGTATTAAATTCTTTATAAAATAATGGTTTTTTTTAAATTGAAAGTACCCCCCCACCAATTTCAAATTATCTAAACTGCATGATGTTCCGAATCTGGAACCAAAATTTACGTATGCTGTATTGCATGTTGTTCCAGATTTGGAACTAACGGTTTTTTGACTGTAACTTTCCTGAAAGTACGTATTTTATTTTTTTAAATTTTTCTTGAGTCATACTATATATAAAGTAACATATATTTTTTTGAAAAAAAAAAAAAAAAAAACCATGTGGTAAAGGGTTAAAGCGGACCCCTTTCATTTTTAGTGTTCCGTACCCAAAGGGTGAAACGGGACCCTATCACTAAGACTCCGCTGTCTGTCTGTCTGACCAGACTATAATATCTGATGAACCGTGATAGTCAGATAGACAGTTGAAATTTTCACAGATGATGTATTTCTGTTGCCGCTATAACAACAAATACTAAAAACAGAATAAAATAAATATTTCAGTAGGGCTTCCATACAACAGACATGTTTTTTTTTGCCGTTTTTATAGATAATGGTACGGAACCCTTAGTGCGCAAGTCGGACTCACACTTGGCCTGTTTTTTAACTTAATTTTTACAAGGAACGTATATTTTTCGGCGTTTATTTGCTAAATATTGTACGGTGGTACGGAACCCTTCGTGCGCGAGTCCGACTCGCACTTGGCCAGTTTTTTTGACTTGTTAGAGCATACATAGCATTTTAAATTATATTGGACAAGTTCAAGATGTTTTAGTAACTATGATCGATAATAGACAAACTGCTGACTGTTCCAGCAATTTTACGAATGGCCAAGAGACTTGTCGTGAGAACAAACCTCTCGTCTCTCACAACACGGTCTCATATTTGAGTTTCTTCTTACATGAACATTTTAATCTCTTGACAATCACGCTTAAAATGCATAATTTTTGTATTGTTGTTCATAAAACGGAGACGAGATACGTATAGAACTTATTCGAGATTCTGCAGCTCTCAACTGTGCTGATAAAAAAGTACAATAACTTGGCCAAGCTGTTTCGAGTGTCTTCCGAGTTTGTCCATCTCAAGTATTTGTCTTTTACTGTGGGTCAGCAGTGATCTGTTTGTAGTACTCCACGTAACTGTCGCACTGTTCGCCTGAAACAATAGAGATTTGGTTAACACGGACTCAATGCCTGTACACATTGTTTTGAATTGTGAGTGCAGAATAAAACGTTGAATGATTGTAATGAGGAGAAACGCTATGTTATAAATCCCTGCAATTAGTAAAAGTAGTGCACACAATTATCTACACTAATATAATAGAGATTTGTATTTTTGTTTGTAATGAATAAACTCAAAAATACTGGACTTATTTTGAAATTCTTTCTCCTGTAGATTGCTATATCATCAATGAGTAAGGCTATAATTTATAAAGATATCATGCGGGCGAAGCCGCTCGCGCTGGTGGAAGCATGTCGTGTATAATGTGAATTCATGTAGTTCAGTGCTTGTAGCATGTATTATTAAAAATCCTCATTCTCTGTAGGCACCCTACAAATGGCTTATCGCCATCATAAAACAGAGTTTATCTGAAGCAGCAACCCCATGACATCAGCAAGACAATCTCACATTAAATGGTGTCGATAAGTTATCAGAAAAAAATAACCGACACACCATGATAATTATGTGTTTTTAAAAAACAGACTGATGTAAGTAGATTTATTAGTATTTTAAGGTCAAGTGTGATTTGATAGTGAAAATATTGCCACAGATATTTACGAGCTTGGGCACAGAAAGGCATTTTGGCATTGAAAGGTCTTTGGAGGAAACTGTTTGCATTGTATTTTCATAAATCATGTAATAAGATTTGCAAAAAGTACTGCTGGAAACCATGATACGCATGATGTAAATTTGCGTATTATTTAATGCATTCTCACTTCATCATTACAAGAAGAATTTTTATTAAAAAGCTGCTACTTTTCAAAGAAGAGTTAGGCGCAGTTCGAGCCCGCGCTGCGGTTTCGTGAAAACGTGTGGTGAAATAATAACAAACTTTAACGATTTTATTTAATATGTATTTACAATGAATTTTATGTTCATTGCAATCCTAATCAGATTAAGCCAGTGCGGGCCTGTAGCAAATTCTACCTAGGGGCCCCTATGGTAGAACTTGGTTTATTTTAAGTTCTAAGGTTTAGGAGATAAACTAGTCAAATCAATGTTTCTAGACAAATACGTTCTGTTCCGAAACAGTCAAGTAGGTACTTTTTAAAAACCTTTATGGTTTATTTTTAGAATAACTGATTGAATTGTAATTCTTATAAGAGAGCCTTGATCGATTTTTTTTTGCACCTCGGATAGTCTAGGCTTCCTATTGACCATTTATACTGAAATAGGAGTTACTTTATCGACGAATGTGGAAAAGTTTATGAAGGAAGAGAATCTAAGATGAAAGAGCGAGCGAACCGATGTCGTTTTTTTTTTAACCTCCCATTGGTTAGGTGACCTGTTTGCCATTAATATTGAAATAAGTTATTAAAAAAACTTTACGAATGAAAAGAAACTTGCAAAAACAGACGCAACAGCGAGCGCAGCGAGCTCGAAAATGTTTAGCACCTCACCACACAGATTCACAATCACAATCTGTCATTTTGTCTATTCTTTCATCGACAAAACCCGTTTCTATAGTGGTCCTGCTACTCGTGCTGGGGTATGGATACGCGGGGCCTCCTTTTGCGCGGGGCCCGTAGCAATTGCTACTCTTGCTACGTGGTTAATCCAGCACTGTTCCTTATGATGTAAGCTTTCGTCGATTGTGATATTTTTTAGTTCTGAGCAGATTTATGGTCGATGAGTCTATATGAAATTATTTTGCTATTGTCAACTTCATATAGATTTTTACCCCTATTTTACGAAATATTTTGTTGTATCTCTTTAGATCCTGGTAGTCCTTTGTCAAGTCTTAAGAACGAGACCCGAATCACCGAATTAGCTGAACAAGTTTTTGCACTATACGAATTGGAAGTTCGACATAAATAGTGAAAAATAGAGGGCTAAGCGCATGCGCCCTATATTTTGCGTGCTAAACCATTATTCTAGCATTAAAAGACTTGTATTTAATAACGATCGAAATCCTACATGTTTTTGACGGTCAGAATATTGAACTTACAATCAGAACTCCCCCTGTCACCTGTGCACTTGATGACACTCCGTAAGCGAGAGAAGGTCGCGTAGCTCAAACATATTATTTTTTTTTGCTTTCGATATGCTAAGAAGAAGATCAATATAATTCCTTGTTCATGCGTATCTAAGTATATTTGTATATGGGATTCTTTATCGATTCGTCTGGATCGCGCGATGGTTTTATCATTTTAGACATTAATAAGTAATGTTTTAAAAATATATTTTTTAGTTTATGAGTATGTGTATCCACGGGCTATCAAAATAATAAACAAATTAAAGAACTGACTGCAATTAAAAAGTACAAAACAAGCTTATTTTTCAAGTAGTCTGACGCAGTCGGTAGCATCAAATCTGAGATTGAACTAAAATAACTTGGAGATTTTATTTGCAGACGGGTTTTTTGACATTTCATATTACCTTTCAGGAAGTGCGGCGACCCCCGGGTCCTCTCGTTGCGGGCCTGCAGCGCGTGGTACACGGCGGCGAAGGCCGCGGGCTGGCCGCGCGCCTCGGCGGCCTGGCGCGCGGCCGCCAGCAGCTTGCGCGGCGCCAGCGCGGCCCACGCGCCGCCCGCCTGGCGCGCCGCGCCCAGCGCGCCCACGGGCTCGCTCCAGCTCAGCAGGACTTCTACTACTTCCTGTGACAGGACAGGAATGCAATACTCTTTAATATGTAAAAAATACATAGGTACGATGCCACAATTATATGTTAAAGATAACCTTTGGATTAAAATCAGTAGTCTTGTATTCTACCTCATATCCTCGCAGTCTCCACAGCATATCGAGAGCCAGCTGCGCAGCGGCCGGGTCCATGTGTCCTAGCGACAGTAGGGCGCAGGCCAACGGCCTGGCGTCGCCCAGGACTCCTCTACGCAAGGCGGCCCGGAGGCGCCCGGCGGCTCCGCGTGTGACGAGGGCTCGGACGGTTACTTCTGCTGCGGCCTGCTGGATTACCATGTCGTGACGGCAGAGAGAGGCGATGTAGGCTGTTACTACCTAAAGGACAATGGTGTTATTTGCAATGATATTTCAGCATGTTGTCAGAAATAGTAGATTGTTTGCCTAGGGCGCAATTAAAAATTTTAAGGCAAGAGTTTTTCTTTGAATTCTAAAGTAGAATTGATCGTCACTCGAGCTTAAAATACTGTTGCTCCCGAGGTGAACATAGTACCTTTTATCACGCTCTATGAAAAAAAAAACGTGTGCGGTCCGATCCCCATCTCTCACGTATGATTTAAACCAAAACAAAATTTTCGCACCTGCCATCTAGGATTTACATTTTGACTGTACTATCGACTTTAGCACCCTCGAAAACTATGAAAATGACGCCCATGACGAAAAACTTGAAAAAGTTCGCAGCTGCCATCTTGGATTTACATTTTGACCTCACTATCGGCTTTAGAACCCTCGAGAGACGGGTTGGTCGTCGAACAGTAAGGTCGTTTCGGGAGCGAGCTCCGACCCATAATTTTTTGCGAAAAAAAATCTCTTTCTGTACTTATGGCAAGATCGCGTCGCTTGCCGCGAATTCGAACAGTGCGTTGATACTGGTGTTTTATATTGTTTTTGATAATAAGGTCACAGTACCTTACTAATCGCCAAATAAATACATTAAAATAGTGCTAAAGTGAGGTGTCTACCTAAGTGCGTTCCGTAAGAAACCCAAGTTAATCTGGTGAAATCTTTCTTTATCTTTCAGGGCTTTGCTCTGCAAAAGCGGCATTTTATTTGATAGATTAAAGGACGTGAAAGTGATGTGCCAAGCGCACATTTAACTCTTATTTTCTAAGTAAATGTTTTATATCATATTACAAATTTTAATGTTATAAATTTTATTATGCGCATATTAAATACCTATATAATGGCATTATCGCTTTAGATTTCGTACAAAACTATTTTCTCATAAAAGACCATCAATTTACGTCACTTGTTAATTTTGTCCCTACACAGGTTTAATTGTTTTATGGGCTAAATAATGTACCCAACTTTAGAATAATGCGTGTGGGACATTTTTAATAATACTCTGTCCTGTTTATAGTGTTCCAAAAACGTTTTTTAATACGGAGCATTGTTTTGTGAGGGTTGCGTGGTAAATTTGTGATTTTACGATCTCGGGCGCGCATACCTAACAAATAGAAAACGGAACGCTGTACGCTCGATGACCGCATCTGGATTGCAGCCCCCTTTTTTGCGTCAGAAGTGCGCCCGCGCCAGCCTTAGAAAGGGCGCATAGCAATTTGAAATTTGAATTTTGTGATGCTCGATATTTGTGTCTATTATGGAATGCTTGTCGGGGTAAATGTAAATCATGGGTAAATCTCAGTAAATGCGCTGTATAATCTGACATTGAAAGCGTAACTGTAGATGGTGTTAAATGCGACATACCGACTTTGTTTTTTATCATTTATTATTTTTAGGTATTATATAATCAAACATCAGTATGAGTCTACAGGGTGATAGTTAGGTGCATTCCTTGAAATTGGGTTATACTCGAATTAATTAGTAGTTTTTATTAGTCAGTATTAATCAGTAGTATGTCTATGTTTAATTAGTCAGTAGTATGTCTCAACTAGGATCGAGCCCGTTTGGTCGTAGCCAATTACTACGGCGAAGTCCTCCACCGACGCCTACTGAACCATTACCCCCGAGTGAGCCTTACCCACCAGCACCCGAAGAGAATGAGTTGCCGAGTGAAGTCATCAGTACGCCGGAGATCCAGAAATGGTTAGGATCTATTGACACAATTTTAAACGAAGGTCTGCACTATTGTCGGTGATGGGAAAATGAACTCAGATCAGAAGCTTCGTGTCTCTACTCTTTGCCGGAAGGTTTCAAGTGGGACTTCTCAGATGGCTGTCTTATACCAATCGTTGAAGCAGAAAACAATACAGGCCCATACCACAATCCAGCACCTACAGGTTCACCAGAACGTTGTGAACTCTCTCCAGCAGTTCAAAGATGTCGTAGAAGCAAAGCTGAATCCCTCAGGAAATACTTCATATGCTAGCATGGTGAAGAAAGGTTCCGATAACTTCGTCCGTCCTGCAAATTTGAGATCAATCGCCATCTATCCCAACGATAAGACCCAAACGAGTGACGACACCAAGTCGCTTGTTCAAAAGATAATCTCCCCCGAACAACTTAAGCTCCATGTCCGTGGCCTGAGAAAAGTGAAAAATGGGGGCGTTTTGATTAGCACCGAAAACAAAGGCGATATTGACAAGCTAAAGAATTCAGAAAAACTGGTATTATCGGGCCTTACAATAGAAGAACCTACTAAACGCCGCCCTAGGGTCGCCGTCATTGGTGTTCCCGTAACCCTTACAGAGAAGGAGGTCTTTGAATGTATTTACGAGCAGAACCTTGCAGAGAAGTTGCCAAATATAACTCGTGAGTCCTTCCTTGAGAGCATCAAATTGAGCCATAAATCGGGCAAGAAAGACCTTCCTACCTGTAACTACGTCCTGGAACTACCTGCTAGCATACGAAAAATTATGATAAACCAAAGCCGAATTTTTATTAATTGGACATCGTGCCCTGTGAGAGATTTCACGATAGCCACCAGGTGCTTCAATTGCCAACAGTTTGGACATGCTGCCAAGTTTTGCCGGGAAACTAGTCCTACTTGCAACCACTGTGGAGAGACTGGACACTCCTTCAAGGAATGTAGCAGCAAATCTTCTTCCGCTCAATGTGCCACGTGCAAACGCTTCAAGAGGAAATGTGACCATCCAACTGGTGATGTAATTTGCCCGGCGCGCAAATATGCAGAGCTAAACTACATTAACTCAATAGACGATATTAATATTAACATTACTTCCGGGAAAACCGATACCCATGTACATAATTATCTGAATATTTGCTCATTTCATGGACTTTTACCAGCTCACTATCACCCTACGCATCAGAGTGGCTCATGCTTAGACCAAATAATTCTAAAATCAAAAAATCCATCCAAAACATTGGTTACTAATTCATCGCTTACCGATCATCAAGCTGTTTTACTAACATTACAAATATCTTCACCTAAAAAAAACTGCATGCGTTGCTACACTAAAGTCAATATGACAAACCTGGAAAATGACTTACGCGGTATAAATTTTGACCCAGTTTATAATTCCAACGATGCAAATATTACCTTAAAGTATTTCATAGATTCGCTACAATATGCAATAAGGAAAAACACATTCACTAAGACAATGCCTAGAAAGTATAGTTGTATTAAACCCTGGATTACATCCGGTCTCGTTCGTTGTATAAGACAAAGAGACAAACTTCATCTAAAATTGAAGCTTGCACCTGATAACGAAATACTTTCTGTTACATATAAAAGGTATCGAAACTTCTGTAACAATCTTTTGAAAAAACTAAAAAACCAGTACGATAAAAATGAATTACAGAAGGCGGGGAAAAATAGTAAACTTGTGTGGAAATTTTTAAAAACTAATATATTTAGATCGAAAAATCCCGAACCTCCGTTTGATCTACTATCATCAGAGACAACCTCTTCCGAAGCAATGAATAAAGTAAACAATTTTTTTGTTAACGCTGGTAAAAACTTGGCTGAAAAATCTTTAAACTCTAGTATTTTTTCTCGTCAAAACCCGACTACGACATCCTCTACACTAAATTCATTTGTTTTATTAGATACCGACGTTTACGAAGTAATAAGAATAATAAACGGGTTAAAGGATATTTGTGCTACTGGGTGGGATGACATACCTAATAATATACTAAAAAGATTTAAATACCTACTTGCCCCTCCGCTAACACACATTTTTCAGCTATGTTTATCTAAAGGAATATTCCCAAAATTACTAAAAAAAGCTGTGGTAACACCAGTATTTAAATCTGGAGACAAAAACTGTGTGAATAACTACAGACCCATTTCAGTGTTACCAGGCCTCTCAAAATTTTAGAAAAAATAATTAACAGTAGATTAATAAAATATCTAGAAGATAACAAACTACTTTCAGATAGTCAATTTGGTTTTAGGCCCAAAAGATCAACTAGCCAAGCAGTACACAAATTGACTAATTATGTCACTACCAATCTAGATAATGGTATGCACACAATTGGGATTTTTCTAGACCTTGCCCAGGCCTTCGACACTATTTCATGTTCTTTACTTTTGCACAAACTTGAAACACTTGGGATAAGAGGAGTACAACTTCAATTATTTTCTGAGTATCTTAGCGATCGTCATCAATGTGTAAAAATTGATCAGTATACAAGTTGTGAACTTAAAAATAGTTGTTTTGGAATTCCTCAAGGCAGCATTTTGGGCCCCACGTTATTTTTAATCTATATAAATGAACTGTGCCGCCTGGTACCCCAAAATGGTGTCATAATGTCTTATGCGGATGACACCGCTCTATTGTTCTCAGCTAAATCAAGAGTTGAGGTCTATGAACATGCTCAGAATGGTTTTAACATTGTGTCAAATTGGCTTCATAATAATCTACTAACATTAAATACAGATAAAACAAAATATATTTTATTTACAATGAGAAATACTAACATACCGCTTACTAATATAAACATTTACGCACATAATTGTAGCATGTACGCTGACACTGCATGTTTCTGCCCCACTTTAACTAAAGCTGACCATTTAAAATATCTAGGTGTCACTATTGACTCCAATCTAAATTTCCGTAAACATATTGATTTATTATGTACTAGAGTGCGCAAATTAATATATGTCTTTAAGAATTTACGGAACATAGCCGACTATAAATTAATTAAACAGGTTTATTTAGCTTTGTGTCAATCCATTCTTACCTATTGCATAACTTCTTGGGGTGGTGCTGCAAAAACAATTTTACTCCCTCTAGAGCGTGCTCAAAGAGCAATTCTAAAGGTTGCTACCTTTCGCCCCTATAGATTTCCTACACACCAGCTCTACATAGCATGTAATGTACTAACAGTACGGCAATTATTTATACTAAGCATAGTACTACACCAGCACACTGCACTTCCTTTTGACCCAGTACCTTCCGACAAGAGAAGGAAGGACTTAGTTTGCATAAACCCTCAAACTAGACATGCGTTTGCTAATCGATTTTATGTGTTTTTAGGACCTTTTCTGTATAATAGGCTCAACAAGTTACTAACCTTCTATAGTGTAAGTTATAAAACATGTAGTAAAATGTTATCAGAACATTTAGCGATACTGAATTACACAGACACAGAAAAACTTATAGAAAATTTGTCATGATGATAATTTATTTCTTCGAATATTTACTTTTGTATATTTACATAGGTTTAGTTTTAGATAATAATGTACCAATATGCTTTTTCTCGTAGTTGTTAATAGATTATTTTATATAGGTTTAACTTAAAATTTTAGTGTTCCAATTTAATTGAAATGTAAAGTGATGGCCTGAAACACAGGTTTGAATTAACCTAGATCGGGCGGGTCGCTACCTAACTTTGTAATTCCATACCATGATTACTTGCACCTGTTATTAACATATTTTAGTTTTAGTTTATTTTTAGGCATTATAATTATTGTTTGGGAAATCATACTGTTGACTAAATGTACACTTTTTGTAAACGTTTTATTCAATAAATAAATTTATTATTATAAAATTTATTATAATTTAAAACACATATGACGGGTGGGTATCGTCTTTTTACGCTTTTAAAGTTTAATGGACGTTTTCCGGGTCTTACCAAAAAAGTTTCTAATGTAAGAAATCTGCTCGACTCTGGACGCAAATTTTATACTTTTCTGATTGCATGGAAAACCTTATCCCTGGTCCCGTCCGTGCTTGAGCTGCGACCGGACGAAGGTATTGTGAATCATCTTCAATGAAAAAACGCACCACTTCTGATGGTTCTTTACGGTCTTTTTCTCTTTTTACTTACAAAATCAAGAGCCTCAGCAATAATCTGATGCTGCAGTTTAATGGGTTGATGAGCGTAGGTAGGCGGTACTGTAGCGGCCGAGCGCTGCAAGCAGGAATGGTCCGTACGGGGTCCAAATGTGCGCGCCCGCGATTGTACGAACATAAAAACAAGAATTCGGGAGACGCGGGTCGGAAGTTTTGTCTTATTAATTATCTGTGCGGAATAGTGTGCATAATTTAGAAATATAATACAATTGCGTCAACCTGAGGTGAACAGCGGTGACCTACAGGTCGAAGTTGTACCGCGTCAGAGCTGGACATAGACAACGAGTTTTTTAAACAGTTCCCTTAGAGAATCGCGCCTACGGAGGCAATATATTGCTCTAATGGCTCTTTTCTGCAGAATAAAAATAGAGTCGATATCTGCAGCCCGTCCCCATAGTAAAATACCGTAGGACATGATACTATGAAAGTAACTGAAATAGACTAGCCTTGCGGTATCTATATCAGTAAATTGACGGATTTTTCTTACAGCATATGCTGCTGAACTTAGCCGAAGAGATGACCAGTCCCTACTGACGGACATGACGCATGGATCAGCACCGTTTAGCTCAACCATTTTGAAGGGAACTCAACGATCCAACACACTCGCCACCACCAGCGAGACATTTGATTGAGCATGACATACGCTCAGCCGCCAGGGAACATCAAGTCAATGAAAGACGTACCCAGTAAATGGTAGCTTTATATAAGGTACATGGTCACAGTGCTCACACATGTGCTATGCAATTATCGTTGAGCCAAGCATTTTTGTCAGCGATATTATTATAATCCCCAAGCTTATAATATGCTTGGCAGCATAGTGTGCGTTTTATACAAGATTAAAATTTCGTTTCATTTAGTTGTAGTAGTATACAAGTTACAGAGTTAGGGGCGAAACCTTCTTTCTTTACTCCGTGGGCGGAACGTTTCGAGATAGCAAAGTTATTTAACGTCAGAAGATTATGTTGCAGCCAGTTCACAATAGCTTTAACCCGCTTTCAACTGAGAACTTAACGTCATCCCAAGTTTTCCCATAAAATACGATTGCGGTGTCGTCAGCATATAATATATGTAAAAGTTTTAGCTTGAGGGTTTTCATGGCGCATAGTCCATTTATATATATGATGAATAAGGTAGGTCCCAGCACACTTCCCTGGGGCACACCAAATTGCACTGTGTTTGAGTCACTAGAATATTCACCTAGCACTGCTTTTTGTGTTCTATCGTTGAGATATGAGGTAAACCAGTCCAGGGCAGTGCCACGAACTCCCAGAAGCGAAATTTTTCTAATCAAGATTTTCCTAGATATTGTATCATTATATAATTTCATTCGAAAACCGCGAGAAACTCGTGCGTTTCGATATTTTTGGTACAATTTCTTACTTTTTCAAAAAATCCGGATTCAATTTTCAAATCGAAATCTACAAAAAATGTGCGGATACTCGGATTACGGATAATCTGGATTGCATTCCCTATATGCGAGTAGTCGTTTGTTCACTACTTTCTCAAGTTTTTGAGAGAATTGTCAGCAGGGAAATCGGGCGATAGTTTGAAGAGATTGTAAATGCGAAAGTAACTCTCAGATTTATTCGATTAAAATTATTTTTACTTTCGAAATAATTACCTATTAGTGAAGTTCAGACACTCCATATAAGATATAGATTTTCAGCCACAGGTAATTATGCAAAAAAAAACGATAAATGTGCTTAAGACACCAGATGTATAAATCTAAGTCCTATGGCTGGCAACTCACCTGCACCAAGTACTGGCCCTCCGCGTGCTGCTGCAGCACGTGGCCGCACATGTCGGCCTGCGACACCAGCACGCGCAGCGCCGGGCGCGGCCGCGCGCGCTCGGGCGCCTGCCCCGCCGTGGTGCGCGCCAGCTCCAGCTCCGCCCACTTCCTGGGGCGCGAGGGTGACAGCTCTTGTTAGTAGACTGGACTGGTCCACTCAAATCTGTGTGGTTCTTTCCTCAAAAAACCATTTCAGACACTAATCTACATGGTCCTCACATGATCTGACCAAAATTATGTGTGGATTTTAAATGAGGCTGTGTCCTCTGAGTTTGTTTCGGTGTTTCTTCTTAGAGTAATCGGACAGGAAACATCGACCTCAAATTGTTTAAAAAATAATATTGTGTTTGTGTTGTGTAATCTCACCTAAAAACCTACTTACAGAAATAAAATGATATGGCAGTTTAAGTTTTATTCATAAAAGAGAACTGCTATAAAGGTTCTGGAGAGGCAACTACTTATTCAACTCACCTGTACACACAGTTGATCTCGTCAAACACCTGGGACAGCTGCACGAGATAGCTGCCTGCCTCAGTCACAAGCTGGTTTACAATCCTATATATTGTGTCCTTGCCGTTAGTTCGACGTAGTAGTACTGCTACTATCTTTGATATCTCGTCTTTTGGAACCTGAGGGTAAATACGATACGTTGAATATTTGAATTTATTTAGAGAAAGAAAGGAACTATGTTTATTTGGCACATGTCATAAGTGCATACAATGACGCAATTAAAAAACAAATCCAAAAGATAATAATAGTTTGTTGATATATTTGTATTAAACTACTTGACCGTCACTGGAAGGTTTATTATGAGATGGCATTTCCGTTTCCTGTCAATTTCTTACCAGTTTTCGTACATTTAACCCTATATACTTCCGGCTCAGTGGCGCCATCTGGTGGTTGCCGGTAGTTTTATAGTTCTTGTAAAAGGTGTCACGCCATTTTGTTCATTGGCTTTTTATTCTCTGTCGAAGCAACTTGTACGCAGTGACTGCGTACGCGACAGTTGCAGAATACGTAAAAGTGAATATTAAGTGAATACATATTTTATACATTAAGTAAAAAAGTGTAGTGTTCTTCAAAGAGGATAAGTCTTGGACCGTAAAAAGTGTTACCTAAAAGGGGTACCCCCTTTTAGAGGTAACACTTTTTAATATATTTTTTTTTAATAATTCATAAGTGATAAAGGTTTTTAACGGGTTTTCCGTTCGGATCACTACTGTAATTTCTTACTTTGAATATTTATTTTGTTATTAATTGTAACTGTGTAAAGTGTTATAAATCCATTGCATGAGATCTAACGTAATTCGTTTGCAGTGATGGAGAGTAATAACCACAACACTGATACCCAGCCACAGGCTGTGGCTGGTCAGAGTGGACTGAATCGCAAGCGAGACCGAAGTAGCAGCAGTAGTGCTTCAAGTGTTAGTACTTCAAGTGAGTCTACTCCGGGCGATAAGACGACAAGGTTTTTAAGGAAATGGGTGAGCTTCGCAAGCAAATTAATACTACAAGTAACATTGATACAGCTTGCTATGATAACGCTTCCGTTTGTTCTGAAATTAGTGGTCAACTTTATGAACAAATTAGAGACGAGGGTTGTTCAAATCAAGAACATCAAAATACAAGTTTAGATTTCACTTTTGACATTGATACTAAGCTTTAAGCTCCTCCAATAAATTTTCTGGCTACAGATGCATCGGATCAAGCGTGGGGGGCACAACTGGACAATTTGGCTTTGTCAGGAACTTGGTGGCAAGAAGAGAAAATGCTGCATTGCAATCAAAAATAAATGCTAGAAATATTATACGCTCTTCAGAACCAAGTTCATTGGCTTCATCAAAATTCGCTCCTCATTCAAAGCGACATCAGAACTGCGATCACAATACCTACGAAAGGAATGAGGTACAGTCGCCGTCAGATATATTGTAGCAGACTAGGTGACCAAATACTATGGTTTTGTGGACGAGTTATAAACTCTGCTTTTCACTTCGATTGCGAGGAAATAAAACAGTAGTATAATTGAAGAAATTAATAAACGCACGAAAAAAAAAGAGCTGTTTCCCGCCGCTTTATTTTTTTTAAATCTTACGACATTGATATTAGGCTTGGGCTGCAGACATATACAGCCTACTATTAAATTAATTTTGTAATAATAATTTTCTTAAATTAATTAAATAAGCATCACCTTTGTACGTATTTTTCTGTTCTTTTAATCTTGTCTGTTTATTGTGTGTACATAAATGGTTAAATAAATAAATAGCCTACCGTACTTGAATTTAAATTTTAATGTCTTTTATGTCTTAAAAAACACATAAGGCAAATAAATTAAAGTAAATATTATAAAATAACAAATTATATCTATGAACTTCATTGTGTTTGGCTGTATGGCTCATTTTCGTTTTCTTAATATAGATACTCTTAAATGTACTTGTGCACAAAATTCAATTTTGTGCAGCCTATATCCTGCACAAATAAGCACTTTCAGAGCATGAGAAGTGAAATAGTTATTTGTGCAACAAGAGAGCAAAGTTGTTTTTTGCTGCGAGTGTTGATTTTGAATCCCGAGTAAGCGAAGGATTCTAGGTTAAAATCCTGAGCGTGGCAAGGGATTCAAAGACACGAGTTGCAAATAACTTTGCTCTCGTGTAACACATACAACTTTTCACCTCAGCAGCGAGAACATACAACATGTTAAAAAAAAAACATGTCCGATCCGTGAGGGTGTTGTTAGGTATCGTACTGTGAGCATATTTATGTGGAAATTTTCAGGAAAAAAGAAAAAAGAATCCCACATTTTTTTTTAATGGTGAATTTTACCGGTTTATTATGTTGGGAGCGGGCGGCCGTCGATTAGCGGATGTCTAAAAGTATTCACTTATGAGTAACATGATTATATTTATGGATTTGGGGTAATTTTGGGACAAAAAATGTGAATTTTAAATACCAATAACTATTTTATTATCAATAATAAAAATTTGAATATATTCGTAGACACCATCTTGGATTTATATTTTGACCTCACTATCGGCTTTAGCACCCTCGAAAACTATGAAAACGACACGCATGACGAAAAATGTGAAAATTTTTGCAGCCACCATCTTGGATTTTTATTTTGACTTCACTATCGGCTTTAGCAACCTTGAAAACCATAGAAATAATAAACAATAACCCTTGAAGAAAATTTTTAAAATTTTCGCAGCTGCCATCTTGGATTTACATTTTGACCTCACGATCGGCTTTAGCACCCTTGAAAACTATGAAAACGACACCCATAACGAAAAATGTGAAGTTTCGCAACAACCATCTTGGATTTTCATTTTGACCAAATTCACACTTTCTATCTCTCTCCGTCTTTCTTTCTTTTTGAATTAGAAGAAGACAGTCGTAAGCGCCTTTTTGCGTGACGATATCTGCCAGTGCCATAGTGGTTTTATAGTCTTTGGAGAGAAGAGTGAAGAGTGCACTGGGCACTCTTACCGCAAGACGCTTAAAGAACTTCGTTCCAAAAAAAAAAACAGACTTTAAATAAAACCTAAACAGATGATTTGCAATTTTAAGGTTTTATGTGTATCCGAACGTTTTATTGTGTGTTTAAAGAAACACTAGTTATGGAATTTTGAAATCGAACTTCGACTCGACTTGTTTCTTGTCTGCGTAGATACACTTGACGTTGTAAGTGTTCAGATATTTTTGGTTAGTTGTTGCGTATAGAAATTATTGACAATCATCTGTTCAGATATTAATGAAGTAATGAATGTTCAGATATTAGTGGTAACTTAACTTATATCTGACGGCGACTGTACGAGGACATTATCCCTATTGGAAATAACCTATCGAATTGAATTTGTTAGACAAACATCTGATACACTTCAGCATACACTACATTCCGGGCAAATACAACAATCATGCGGACCACTTATCGCGCCATCGCCAATCTCCAGAATGGCACTTACTACCGACTTGTGTAGAAATAATGTTTGCAAAATGGTGAACCCCAATGATAGCTCTATTTGCCTATCTCTAGATCTAAAAGATCTTCAAGCTCTGTTCCACGATGCCTTCAGTGTCCCATGGTGTCCGTGCTGGTGTTACCAGCGCGCATGGATATTTCCACCACCATTCCTAGACCCCAAAGTCCTGTCTCACTTAAACCAGTCGACAGGAATATTCCTAATAGTAGTACCTCGATGGGACAGGGTATTCTGGCGTGCGGATCTAAAAGCCCGAGCGCTCGTGGCTCCATTAGAAACCTACAGATACCTAATAGACACGTCGACGGGCCTCACACCACCGAAGGTCGAGAACATCGTCCTCGAAGTTTGGAAATGTGGGGGTGGTCCGACACGTTAAACAAATGGAACGCTCAGCAACTATCACTGCTTAAAAATTCTTGGCAAAAATCTATCAAAAACCTATGAGGTAGCCTGGAAGCGCTGCGCGTCGTGGTGTCTTAGTAAAAACGTCGCGTCATACTGCAATTTTACTGTTGCTTTGCTCTGGTGCGAATACACGATCTAACTCTACTTGATATTGATCCCAATCATTGCATAAGGTCTGATAACGGTATAATACACACATCAACACGGTCTAGGAATATTTTTAAAAAAGCGAATTACTATCAATGTGTTAATTATTTATATGACATGTATATATTTAAAAGATACGTTATTTAATATTCTACCATTTTTTAATAATGGTTAAGGTACTTAGATTAAAATTTCAGGATTTTATGGAAAAAAAATGAAGCATAGACGGAAACCGTATACGAATTAACTTTTAATTTGTGAGTAAAAACTGAAAAAAATAGAAAAATCATTTAATTTGTGTTTATAAACTTGAATTTAGTAGTCTGAGAAAGCGCCCATGATGTTCATAACACATCGGCAACGATTCGGCATGCTCAGAACAAGGTTGTCAATGTCTTGCTGCGGAATATTGTCCCATGTCCTTGTGAGGTGCGCAAAAAGTTGATCTTCTGTAGCCAGATTTTCAGGAACTTCCTTCAGAGCTCTTCTTTGCAGCATATCCCACGCATGACATTGAAAAAAAAACTGTAACTAAACGTAATTCGTATTGTTTTCTAAATTTCGCACAAATGAAAATTCCCTCTCCTATACATCAAGACATTTTTATGCCACCGAAATAAAAGAATTTTCAAAAATTTTAATTTGGAATTAGTCTGAGATAAATTACAAACAAATCGGTGTATAAAAGATTCCAATGCGGCCAGTACTTTTCGAGTTATTTAATTGAGTATGAAATATCCCTAGACCGTGTTGATGTGTGTATTATGGCCTTGGTTTGGCTCCAAAACTGACAGCAGTAATTATAGGCAATCCGGCTGGCAATTGCTTTTAAATACTGAAAGTTCTAATCTTGACACTATATTCTGGATAGATAGAACTATATAGCATTATTAAACGACAGACGTAATGCGGCAAAATCAACTAATTTATTTATTACGGTAAGAGGTGTGGCTAAACCTGCGTCACGTACAGTCATTGCAGGGTGGGTAAAGACCCTGTTTGGGGAAGTTGGCATTGCAGCCACTCCAGGTAGCACCCGGTCTGCTGTAGCCTCGAAAAGCTGGTTTCAAAATCATCCCCTCGACGAAATCTTGGCTCGTGGAAATTGGCGATAAGTCAATACATTCAGAAGTTTTATAGACGAGAAATAATGAGAAGTACTGATTCACAAAACGTGACACAATTTTTCAATCCAATCGATTAACATTGCTGAATAAATATTTTTGTACCTAGAACGGATATTCTTAAATTGGATAATAAGGATAAGAATTTATGATTTTTCATATTAAAAATAAATGAAAATATGCTAATTATATTTGTAAGATAAAGTACACTTATCTAGGTACTGTAATTGAATTGTTTTACTTATACATTTATACAGGGTGTCCAAGAACCTGGCGTCCAACTGGATTCCCACGATGCCCCAAGATCTAACAGTACTCAGAAAAATATTTAAAAAAATCCACCCCATGTACTTACAGAATTATACTGATTTAAAAAAAAAAGGGGAAATGAGCACCCTGTGACATACTTTTGAATGCTGTGACTGCTAATGCTGATAATTTCGATATTTCTTGGAGGTTTTGTAATCTAGGGTATTGCTGTGTCTAAATAGAATGTAAAAATAAAGTACTTATTGTACCATTTTAAAATAAAATATTATTTTAACTAAAGGTGATATGGAAAACTATTGAATTTCGCAACTTTGACCGACTGTAGTGTAAAAAAAATGTACCAAAATAGTATGGCAAGTGACGTCAAATTTTGACGCGTTTATTCCTCTTTTTAAAAAGGTATAATACTTACACATTAATTTGAAAAAAAAAAATTTGATAATATTTTTACTCAACAACCCAATTTTTACGAAGTGCCTACCTACTAACGGTAACTGTCGGACCCTTTCTTATCTTAGAAACTGTTATGTTACTACTATTATTTACTTCGGTTCCAAGAGTGAGCAAGAAGGAAATACACACAGGTAGATGGGTTCCCAGTAGAATAAAAGCAAAGAATGTTAGTTTAAAGATATTTTATTACAATAAATGTTCAAAATGTTGACCACGCGCGGCAATACAAGCTCTCACTCTCCTTAAAAAGGACCGCTTTATGTTTCGCGAGTAACTTTTTTGACGTATCACCTGCACTGCTTGTGTTATCTTCTCACGAAGGTCAGCGATGTCATTAATGGGCTTCGCATAAACGAGCTCCTTCATAGTTCCCCAGAAAAAAAAATCCAGCGGATTTAAGTCAGGTGAGCGGGCTGGCCACGGGATTGTTCCTGATCGCCCAATCCACCTGTTCGGGTATTGCTCGTCCAAAAACTCTCTAACGGATACGCGAAAATGTGCTGGACAGCCGTTGTGTTGGAACCACATATCTGGTGGGGTCTCTTCTAGTAAGTTTGGCAAATCATTTTGAAGAAAATTTAAATATGATTCGCCAGTCAAATTCTCGGGCATCTCAAATGGACCAATAATATTCCCACAGAGAATACCGGTCCACATGTTCACTTTGAACCGGTACTGGGATCTATCTTCTCGCATCAAGTGCGGATTTTCCACATGCCACTCGTGCAAGTTGTGTAGGTTCATGTAGCCATCCTTCTTAAATGTTGATTCATCTGACCACAAAATTTTGTCGATAAAGTTTTCGTCTTCTCAATGTTTTTGCAGGATTGTTTCACAAAACGCGACTCGGCTCGGATAGTCTCGAGGTAAAAGACTTTGCACTCGCTGTACGTGGTACGGATGATATTCTTCTTTTTGGAGAATACTGTGTGCTGTGCTCTTCGGTATCCCCGTATCAGCTTCTATTCCTCGCACAGAGATGCTTGGATTTGCCGACACCGCCTCTAAAACTTCATCGCGTATGAAGTCATTTACGGGTCGCCCTTCACCAGCTACTTGATTGGGGAACCGCCCGTCACATAGTGATCTGTGCACATTAATGAAAACTCGATGGTCGGGATATCGCGTAGCCCTCGGATACCTTTCTCTGTAAAGTCTCGCTGCAGCTCTGTAGGTCGCCATGGTAGCACACACAAAACACAAACTGTCCAAACACAGGCAAAGGTCGTCGTAAAGAGTTCGTTTCAAAGTCCAGAGCACAAAGAGTAATCGAGTCCAATAAACAAAGCTTTAAATCGTAGTACGTGATCAATGGTAACAATAAGAGAGAGGTGCGTAGTAACGGCAGGAGGCAGTGACGCGTACTGACCGTACTGTTATCCTAAATAGCACGATCCCAGATAGCGTCACTATCTATCTCACTCGCACCTCTAACCTTTTTCTCCCTCACTCTTACCTGAATAATGGGGTACCATAAAGAAGAACCAGCAAATCGCAAAGATAGTTTCTGTCTTGCTCCCTCCTGTTGTAATAACGAATCACTATGGTGAGATGCATGCACATACCGTCCCTTACGGTCTAACCTGTTTTTTGAGAGGCCTGTTGTTATTTTTATGAGCATACAATAGTAATTCTTTAGAGGTTCGATTCAATTCGTCGTAAATTTTTCTTTCTAAGAATTCTGTAAGACATCGTAAAAATTGGGTTGTTGAGTAAAAATATTATCAAAATTTTTTTTTTTTCAAATTAATGTGTAAGTATTATACCTTTTTAAAAAGAGGAATAAACGCGTCAAAATTTGACGTCACTTGCCATACTATTTTGGTACATTTTTTTTACACTACAGTCGGTCAAAGTTGCGAAATTCAATAGTTTTCCATATCACCTTTAGTTAAAATAATATTTTATTTTAAAATGGTACAATAAGTACATTATTTTTACATTCTATTTAGACACAGCAATACCCTAGATTACAAAACCTCCAAGAAATATCGAAATTATCAGCATTAGCAGTCACAGCATTCAAAAGTATGTCACAGGGTGCTCATTTCCCCTTTTTTTTTTAAATCAGTATAATTCTGTAAGTACATGGGGTGGATTTTTTAAAATATTTTTCTGAGTACTGTTAGAACTTGGGGCATCGTGGGAATCCAGTTGGACGCCAGGTTCTTGGACACCCTGTATAAATAAATGCATACTTATTAATTACACTTTTGTTTAATTTCATGCTTTATCACACTAATACTACATACTTCCAAGTATACCAAAGTGGCGTCACCAGGCGAACAAACAGATCGCATAATAAAGCTTCCTGTGACGGTCAAGTAGTTTAATAGCAGCGTTTTACCTGAAATAAAACGCATATTAAAATGCTTACCTCACTAGAAGAAAGAAAGAAGACAATGAACAAAATGGCGTGACACCTATTACAAGAACTAAAAAACTACCTGCAACCACCAGAGCAACTGAGCCGGAAGTATAGAGGGCACAAAAGTACGAAAAGTGGTAAGAAATCGACGGGAAACGGAAATGCCATCTCATAATAAAGCTTCCAGTGAAGTCAGTATTTTAATATGCGTTTTATTTCAGGTAAAACGCTGCTATTGTTGCTGTTAATCAACCAATCAACTCAGGCTATCGCTGTGCACTGACGTCGCACAGGCTCTCCCAAGTTGTACCACAATACCTGGTAATCCGCCTGCCGCATCCTTTTCGTTAGTACAACATATCAACACGCCTGTATTCCTTGAAGGGTTAGGCAGAGCTGTATTAAACGTGTACATTACCGAGTGCGCCAGCCCGGAGGGTATGAGGTTGACGCGCCACAGACAGCCGAGCCGCGCGTCTATTATGTAGTCCGGTTGAAACACCACCCAGGTGTCAGAATCTATGCTGCAGTCAAGGAATTACTAGTACTAGACAAAATAGCTTCGGAAAAAAATAACAATGTTTTTTTTATCAAATTCTGAAAGATTAAAAAAAAGCTTACTGTGGGTCATCCTTAGAAGATAGACATATATGCTATCGCAGACTTTTAGGTTGAACTTTTTAAGATGTAGAACATTAATTTAATGTTTCTCTTACGGTTTACGCGGCGCACGCCAGGAAAGCTACCAGTCAGCATGATTTTTTCCGACATCTTCTACAATCATCGTTTCAGCCAATTTAAACAAAACCTTAACAGATACTTCAATTTTATTTATTTGTATGTATAGGTTAAAGTCATTTTTCGTGCCTGTCTGTGACCGCTTAGTTCTGCTAAAATACGCAACGGATTTTGACGTGGTTTTCAGTATCATTTTGGGAATTTACTCTGGTAGGTTTATGTGTCAACAACAACAACCATATTACATCAATATTTAACTTAGATATAACACAGAAATCTCGATGTTTTGTCAGGCGCTACGTCAGTATATGGCACCAGAGTGAAGCAGGGGCTGGTTATTCAATACTTAATCATTTATTGCATTCCACAATGTATACTGGAGCTACTAGGAGGTAACTTAACATTTAATGAGATCTTTATGAGCCCTGTGGGGCACAACAAAACAGTAGGAGAGAGAAAGCTTTAAAAACTTAACTCATGTCTTCTTAACTATACCTAATGTTGATTTCAAAGTATTCTTTGACAATAGGGATGATGCTAGGGTAAAAAAAAAAAAAAACTATTTAGGCCGTCAGTCAGATAATAAAAAAACATTAGACACGTATTTTGTGCTTTATCATATTAATAAAAAATAACTCAGATACAACGCATTAAAGTTGGGGAGTGGGGGTTGATACGTCACAAGTATGTATAAAATCTACATACAAGTGACGTCATAGCACATTATAACTCAATGTATCGCCGTAATCTTTTGATAACGTAAAAAAAGAAAAAATACGTGTACGTTATTTTTTCATAATCTACATTACGGACAAAAAACATTTTTTTAGTCATCATCCCTATTCAAAAGTGCCTGTAAATATTTGAATCAAAATAAATGCTTCGAGTTAGATTTTTTAGTAGGTTATAAATTGATGGTAAATTGTATTAAAGGATACACATAGGACAGTGCAGGTCGTCGACGGACGCGGGCTGCAAGCTGACGCCCGGCACGCACGGGATGTGGATCGCCACGCCGCCCTCGGGACGAGACTCCTCCATTATGTCGAACAGCTGAGACGTTCGAGTTGCCTGTATTTGGAAGTAGATTTTTGTAATGTCCGCTAGTGCACGAGGTGACTCTAAATAATATTGTAAAATATAATAAAAATGACTGTTAAACTAAACACTGTTCCTTGGCAAATGGATTTATGACTCCGTCACTTGTGTTGTCACTCTTTATCATCGTCATCATCATTTCAGCCCAGAATTACTCAGTACTGGTTATAGGCCTCCTTTCTTTTGCCATACATCCCGGTTCATTGTGCACCTTATCCAGATGGTTCCCGAGACTTTCATGGTTTCGTCGGCTCAACGCGCTTTTGATACGAGGACCGTACATACCAGGGAATGCATAAAGGCTCTTTCTAATTCAGGAATCAGTATTTCTCTAAAAAATCTTTATTTATAGTCTAGTACAATCTCTTCCAGCCTTAGACTAAGCATGGCTTACCTGATGATGCACCACGACCAGATCATCGACCACGTTGACAGCGAACCTGCCGACCAGGCCGGTCTTCAACACGTGCGTGTAGTGGAAGCCGGACGGTCCCGTGATCGGCATCAGCCAGACCTGGAGGAATTATAGGGATGTTTTTGTTATTTTATTATTTGTATAATATTAAGCATAAACATAATTAGCCAATAATGTTCGCACTGCTGTTATTCAGGCCCACTTCTAGTTCCAGTGTTCAGTTCCTCAGGTCCTCTCAGTGAGACGGAGTGTGCCATAATCCAACACACGGGCCCAATGCGATTTGGTGGATGTCACATGTCTTCGAATTTTTGGTTCTAGGACATTCCTCACAATGTTTTTCTTCACCGTTTTATTTTTCTTTAAAGGTCAACCAAAAATGATTAACGTTACAATTTTAAAACATTTTTCTTAAGAGCGCTTATCCAAAAAGTTGGCAACGTCGCAAATAGCTGTCAAACATTTCGCTGTTTTGATTAATTTGGCAATATTACTGTATGGAAATATGAAATGTGGCTAAATAGTGAACTAGAATATTAATAATGAATTGCAATTTATTATAATACAGAATTTGATGTTGTAACCGTTTTAGGTGTAAAAAAGTATTTAGAAACTTTCCAAATGCCTTTTTTACACCTAAAACGGTTCTAAAACTAAATAATCGGATTTACGATATTAATTATTCCATTTCATAATCAATATTATAGTCAGTTAGTTAGCCACATTTCATATTTTCATATAGTATTATTGCCAAATTAATCAAAACAGGTAAATATTTGACAGCTATTTGCGACGTTGCCAACTTTTTGGTTAAGCACTCTTAAATCTATGGTTAGTTTAACAATTTCGTATAAGTAAATACTTTTTGAGAGCAGTGGTGATGCAATAGAATACATAATTTAATTGCCTGTCTAGGTTCGAACTCACGACCTACAACTCTTAAGTCATTAATAAAGAACTTGTTTAATGAAGAAATCTCTGAGACCTCATTTACGGAGACGCGGGGCGTCGCGGATCGCGTGCGGCGTGGCGTCTCGCAGCGCGTCACACGATTTTTCTGTTTACGGAGCGGCGCGGCGGCGCGTCAAGCGGCACTTATCATCGCACGCGTAAACACAAACTAATGGCAATATAAGACGTTGTTCATAGAGATGCGGGGCGGGACGCGGGCCCAGCACGCGACTCCTCAAGCGTGTCGCAACGCACGCGGCGGGCAACGCTGCGGCGCACGCGGGATACTCAATCAAACCGACCAGTTTGACAGGCAGAAGATTCATCCCGCGGGCATCGCTTCATCGAGAATTGCCTCTGCGTGCGCCGCCGCCGCGATAAACGCCGCGTGAGACGCGGCGGTGCCAGTCACGGGCTCAGCCGCAAAAAACGCTCCATTTCAAGCAAATGCGTCTAAAATCGCTTCTCCGTAAACGCACTCATACAACGCCATATGTTTGAATTCAGTGCGGGCCGCGCCGCACAACGCAACGCGTGACGCCCCGCGTCTCCGTAAATGAGGCCAAGTTTTATCAAGTCGTAAAAACCGTGCAAAGCAGAGGCGGTTTACTAGTTGTGTTTATATATAACTTGTGGTTGCAGTTATCAGTTCTATATGCTCAATATTCGAATTTTGTCGTTGGGGTACGTTTTGAGTACTGTTTAATAATTTCGGAAACATGCAGTCCTTCAGCATTGCCCGAAATTTTAAATGATATTTATTTCTGGTTTATATTATAGGTTTTTACCAACACTTTTTCTAAACAGTAAACAAGTATAAAATCAGTAGTAAGAATGTGTGTTATACATACATAACAATATTCTTTCCATAGCTGGCTTACCTCAGTGGGTCCAGGAGCCGAGACTGTGGCGGAGTTTGCGTGTCTGAAGACGGCGCACCAGGTCGTGTCACACAGGCGCAGGATGAACACATCGCGTTCTACAACCGGCTTTGTTGCGTCCACTGGAACACGAACATCACGAGTTGTTTTATCATTTAATTATTATATGTACGGGGAGAACAGGCGTGATGCTATTCATATTCATGCTATGTGCGTTTTTATTTTATTTCGACTTATGATGATTGCATGATGCTGCGGCCGCACGGTCTATAAGATCCGCACAATGGTACGATACACGCAGATGTGACCAAATATTATGGGTTATCGTCGCGATAGTTCGGGCGGCGTAGCACTAATCGCCCGGGTGGCGATGGCGGTACATAATAAACGTGGCGAAGCCACTAATGTGACCACCGCATTAGCGCTAAAACTTTTAGCGAGCAAAACATACGAAGTTTCGGCACGCATTGTTTACTCACGATAGACGCAGACGCGGCCGCAGTATGATAAATGTTTTAGAAGCTGAACGTCTATAGTAAATTACACAAATCCTATACTATTATAAACGAGGAATATTTGTATTTATTTCGATATATATTTATTGTAATCGTGTTCTTGAAAACGGCTCTTACAATTTCGACATAAGTTGCAATATTTTTATTTACGGGGCTGAAAAATTGATCTAGCTAGGTCTCATATCTGGGAAATATCGTTACCTCCGTATTTTCATCCGGGTAGAGCTTGAGCGACCAGGTACTGTTTATAAATGTAAGATTTGAAGATTTTTGCTGGTTCTTAAAGAAAAATGTAACAAATCTTTATTACTAACATTCCAACTTCTGTAGTTTGGTGATGGTGGAGTTGTTGAGTGAGAACGGCTGCAGCAGCACTCCATTATTGCCGGCCAGCAGCACTATGTTACTCTGAGAGCACCATGAGAACCATGCACCGCTGGGAATTAGAACAATCAATATTATAGTTGTATACTGGTGCCGATTCTCTTGTCACAAATGCGTCTAAACTAGACTAAAAATCACCAAAATTTAGTTTACTCCTGTCAAACGATGATTTCCCATTCTGAAATAGACTAAAGTGGCACAACTTAACTATATTTTAGTTTCACAGCACTAAGATTGTACTGAGATTTTAATTTAGTGAAAACATCAATTTTGCTATTCTGAATTTGATGTTTTTCACCTAAAATTTTATTTGTCTAACTAATTCTGACCATTTTTAATCGCCACTGAAAATGGTGTGAAATATTATTAGTTGTCATGAACTAAAATTCACACGAACATCTCGTCTTCGGGTGCAAAAAGAGTACTGTACTGGCGTTTTTTCTTTTCTTTTGCATAAATCTCGAAAATGGTGTGTCTTATCGCAAAAATAATGAAAATTTCGACCCCCTTTATGAAACCCCTATTACGCAACACGTAGGTATTTTTTATTTTCTCCATACAAAAAGTGAAATATTCCATATAAAACACGTCGAGGCTGCACCCACTGCGCGCCGTAGTTCGGTGTACAAGAGAATCGGCACCACTGTCTAATAAAATAGTAACTGATGTTTCATGGAGTGTGTTGTTGTAAGTTGTTGCTATTTTGGACTGACACTACTACTACTTGCCATGGTTACTTTTTACATTTTAGGTGCCCTAACTGGAATATTGTCAATTTTATTGATATTTGTATGCCTCTTGAACATATTTTATTTAAAACATTGTGATCTTCATATATATTTTATTTACAACACCTGTTTTTAGTTTTTACACCCATCTGTTTTACAAATAAATACTTTGATTATGTTTCTAGGTAAGGTAAAGACAGTAATATAGGGTGACTATGTGGTGGGTGGTATATTAGTGACCGATTCCATTGTAAAAGTTGTTCATAATGATTAGTAAACTCACGTGGTTAAGTATCGGTCACTAATTGCCAGTCACCCTATATATTTTTGCATTTAGATTGCACAATTGCTTTTTATTGCAACACAAGATCATTACACAAAATAATAATGAACTAGAAACAGTAAAAATAATACCTGAATGAAGTGTTTTTCAAGCTCTTTAACTGTTTCTTCTCAGGCAAAACTTGAAGTAACTCTATCCCATGGTCTGTTATAAAAGTAATCTCATTCACTTTTGGCCAGACAAATCCTAAGATCTTGGCATTCTTCCATTTGCAAGTATGAGAGTACTCCACATTAGTAGGGGCCAAGTCTTTGAAGTTTACAAACTCTACAGTAGCATTCTGACTATCCTGGTTTCTTTGTATAGCCAGAATTTTGAGGTCTGGTGAAAATTTTATTGATATAATTGGTCCACGGTCCTCCATTCGGAATGAAGTGGATTTTGAATTATCCATGCCATTGACCGTGACTCCTGTGACGCCCCCAGATCTAACTGTGAACACCTACAAGAGAAAAATAATTATGTGTTTATCACATGCAAAACATGCGCATAATAATAGCTTTGACCGAGTTAGAAGAGCATTTCCTGTCGATGGTTTATGCCTCTATAGTTACTGAGACAAACAAAACTTAAATAATTAGTATAATAACAAGAAAAGAACTGTAGGAACAGAAAATAGATGCGCATTTACCTGTCCATTACTGTCGTCGAAAAATACGTTTGTAACTGGGCTATCAGCGTCAAATCGTTTTGGCTGATCAGACAGAGCCAGGTAGTACTCGTCACTGTCTTTTAAACGGAATCGTGCCATCTTTTGAACATATTAAACTTTCTTTTCAAAAACTATAAATCGAGAAACTTTTCCCTTTGTTGTGACAATGACAATGTCAGTGTCAGTTTCACACATTGACATATGGTTTCACATGAGTGAGGGTGCACAGTACTGCATAGTGTTGTAACATTATTTTGTGATTTCTGTCTGTCTATGGTTGTAACAGATAAAGCTATTCGACTTAATGTGCGTGTGCACTGGCGAAAAATTCACCACAAAACATGTTGAAATCTTTATTTTCTGTCAAAGTTCCATACAATATTTGACAGCAACTAAAGATTTCAACCTTTTTTTTTGTGATGTTTCGCCAGTGCAAACGCACAGTTAGCATAACGGCTTTTAGAATTACGAAACTAAAGATTTGAACATGTTTTGTTGTGAATGTTTCGCCAGTGCAATCACATAGTTAGCCCAATTGTGTGGTTTTAGTTATTTACAGTTCTCCTTTACTTCCTAGACTAAAAGATAAGCCGTACTTTGTTTCAACTCTTATCTCTACGAAAAAGAAGGTTTTGGTCATTGACTTTACGGCATAGACAAGGAAGCCATAGCAACGAAAGTTGCTATGACAAAATTGAATTGTGTTATAGCAACGAAAGTTGCTATGACAAAATTGAATTGTGTTGCCATAGCAACGAATGGCGGTAACAACAAACATCGAAAGCCCCAGTGCAGTGTTACGAAAATAATAATGAATGAAAATATAGAATTGAAGACTTGGACGGTGGACGATTCACTTGAAAATGATATTCAAGAATATCACGAGATCAAGCAAGACACTACACTCGATGATATCGAAACTTCGTTTTCTTCAAAACAGTCACCGAAACACTGGAATGAATATGATTTCTTTACAAAACATGAGGTAAAAACTGAACCTAAGAAGCATTTAAAAAAGAAAAAGGGGAAGAAGAAAGATAAACCATCGACTTTAATGGACATAATAAGTTCTGAGATAGCTGCCTCTGTAGCGCCTGTGACAGAAAATGTTGTGACTATGGTGGATGTTACTAAAGAGCGACAGAATAGTTACCTAAAAACTAATTCTAAAACCCCTACATTTCACAAATCGAAGAAATTTTCTACTGATTTAGAGAACGGGTAAGTTTAGAATTTCTTCTACTTATGTTGTAGAGTTAAATCTAGAACATAAATAACTCATAAAACGGTGAGAAACTTGCCTAATTACCTAATTTACACAATCTTAAACCACTCATACTAGATACCTATTTAATTTTAAACAATTTAAAGGTGGAGTTCTACAGTTTCTGCCTACCCCCATGGGAAGCAGGCGTGAGTTTTATATATGTATTATGGATGACGACAAAAAAAAAAAAATCCGTCATGTAGATTATGAAAACATTACGTACCTACACGTATCTGCGATACATTGAGTTAAAATGTGCCAGGACGTCACGTCACTATTATGTAGATTTTATACTTACTTGTGACCAGTCTGTGCTCGTGACGTAGAGACCCCCACTCCCCAACGGGTTCCCTCTTGGCAGAATCTTGATGCTCCGAAATTTATTTGGCTTAATCTTCTTTAAACTAATATTTTAAAGGATATATATAATGATTGTTTGGCTGAATATTTATACTTGTCCGAATTTACAATGGCATACTTTTAAGATGGTTGAATTTTATTAGGCATATTGCCATTTCCATAAAATAGCATTTAAATCTTAAATTAAACTAAAATATTGTCTTAAAAAGTCAATAAGTTGTAAGTTGTGCTACATAAGTTATCATTCATAGTAAGTGACAGAAACGAATCGCTGTAAAACCGACTCCATGTAGTCTTGTCTGCCCTACCCCTAGAGTGTAATTTAAAATCGCGTAGGCGCGGAGTGGCGAGTCGGCCCGCGAACTGAGGAGCAGGTGGTTTTCATCACCGGTGGTTGTGGTGGTTTTTTGGTGAGCGTTAAACACATCTGCGACGATAAGCTCGCGTGGGACCGCCGGAGCCCCGGAGCCCCGCAGCGCCGGAGCCGTGACAGAAACCATGTTACATGCTCGCTTGCAAGCTGCATGGTTGCTGCATGCATGGTCTATGCTTGCTTGCATGTTTGTGTGAACTTTCTGCGATATGATGGTTCTGCTTTTTAATTATTAGTAATATGAAATGTATGCCTAAAGTTGATTCTGACCAATTCATTAAAACTATGAGTTTTGAATTATGATAAATGAGTTTATGCCAAACGATTTTCTACGAAAAGAAGTTTATGCTATCCGCTGTTATGCAAAATAATATTATGACATAAAAAGTTCTGCTATAGGTACAGGGTAGACCCCTCCCCAACTTTAATGTATTTTATCTAAGTATTTTTTTATTAATATGATAAAGCAAAAAATATGAGTAATACAAGCTTTTGCCCGCGGTTTCGCTCGCAAATGGCCAGAAAATATCCCACAGGGGCGTACTACCTGGATTCAGAGTATCCTATGTCCTGTCATGGCCTATCCGTATGCCTTTCAACTAATTCCGTTCATGAAAAGGTAACAGTCAGATTTTAGGGTTGCGTACCTCCAAATGAATAATTGAAACCCAGGATGACTTCGCTTTCTGTCAAGACCCTTTTTCTCAGGAAAGCGTGGAGGCATCAATTTGAAATAGATATAAAAAAAATTAGATCTACGGTCCCTTGAACGAAAATCAAACTTCCAAGTTTATGTCGCATATTTTTACACTCGCAAATAAACCAAAGCATTTGGTACCTACTTCCTATTGGCTCAGCCAGCATGAAGTTTGGCGAGAAGCAAGGTCAAGTAAAGAGAAAAATACGAATATTGGTAATTGATGGTTATTATTCCGTTTATTATTCACTTTAACATATAAAATACATTTTTTTTCACGAGGTTCTCTTCATGTGGAATGGTAACATCAACTATGGGCGCGTTCACACTATGTCGTGACGACAGATTATCGTGTCGTTTAAAGAGACGTGGCTTGTGTAAGTCGTGTATTTAAATGGACTTGTTCACAATAGGACGACACGATTAACTGTCGACCACGACTTTCGTCTACAATTTTCCAAAGATAAATTAATAGGCACGACATAGTGGGAACGCGCCCTATCATTGCGCGGCGCGTTAATCGGTCTATCACCACTATATCAGGCTTATTGGCAACAATAGTCCTGTCAGTAATGATAGACCGATCCCAGTACAACGTGACATGGTCATTTTCGAGTACTGGGTTGGGCCCATACTTGTAGTACGGTACCTCAGAATCCACAAGTTTATATTTCAAAGCAAGTTGCTGGTGAATAATCCTGGCCACTTGTTTATGCCTGTGCAAGTACTCACCGTTAGCCAGACGAGAACAACCAGAGATAATGTCTGATGGACTCACCCGGACGGTGGCATGCCCGACACACGTCAACCGTCCCGTCCCTCATAATTATGTCTCCGGTAGTTATTCGTCAAGATAACTTCGTCCATAATTGCACAGACGACAGGATACGGACGCTAGGAAATCTACACCAGGCTCGTGAAGAGCCCGGTAGAAGCGCTCGTGAATAGTTATTATATCATTATTATGACCTGCAAAGTGAAGTTTGTTCTTCAATCTGGGAACGAAAAATCATAGGCCGCGTCTTGAAGTAACATTTAGTCTGTATTTAATTCAAATCGATACTTTCCAATCTATTAAAAGTTCTTTTTTAATTCAAAAGTTAAGTTTGTCCTTTAATCCGGATTTGGGAATTCGGGCAGCCGAGCACAGCTTTGAGACGGAACCCTGAGGGCGCAAGTCGTGGGCATCAGTCTGCTATTACCATTCATATCATTGATTTCATAATTGTTGATTTTGACAAATTTGGTAATCTACTAATATATGGCTGACCATTGGAAAATCATATCCACTGACACTCCATTGAAAGAAATGGCATCTATTGGTAATCTCGTACATAATGAAAAATTAATGACTGACGGTAATCTGGTAAAATTTGACAGTCCCTTTGATCGGTGACCTACCATGAGAACGTCATTGTGCAGTCATTTCTTTTAATTCGTTACGAGTATCGTGTTTGTGGAATACAATGAGCAAGCAATGATCGACTATTATGAATTTAGAAGATTACGAACTTTTAGCAAAATGACAATGGGATCGTGTTGGAATGACGAATTTATAAAAATAGCAGACTTGGGTCCCTGCTCGTGCTCACACCATGGCCGGTTTTTTCAAATAAATAAAAAAATGGTTATAAATTCCTTAAAATACTAATTATTCATTTTACTATTATTATCACCATTCATGTGTACCTAATACCTACTCAGTGCCGCCATTGACCACGTAATACATATTAGAACGGTTGGTTTATGACTTTAAATTGTAATAACTATTGACAGAGTGGGCCGATTTTAATTAAATAAAGACTAAACATTCATTCAAGATACGGACTATGCCTATATTTCCAATCCCTTAAATCTCTTGAAAAGAAGACATTGGTGCCGATTCTGTTGTTCACAAACTAAACTAAATTTAAATTCAGTGCATCTTTTTCTTTCTATTTCATTAAGGAAAGGACAGAAGATACATTTTAGTTTAGTCATGTCAAATTAATCAGCCCCTGACACTAATCCATACAAGTTTTGACATGATTAAAAACTTGCCCACTAAAATTACGTCAATTTACGTCAGGCGCTGATTAATTTGACAGGACTAAACTAAAATGTATCTAGTCCGTTTAGTTGTTTAGCCGTGAAAAGGTAACATACAGACATACAGACTGAGTTACTTTCGAATTTATAATATTAGTAAGGCTTTTTTTGTTTATCTGACTGACGGACTAAGGTATTTTTTTTTAATCCTTGCATCATCCCTATTATGAATGTATAAAATGAATTCAGTATAATTTCATAATTTTTCAACTTTCAGGTGGGCTCAAAAATCAGTGGCTGTTAATTTGAGCCCAATATTTCCGAGAATTCTCGAAAATGCTGTGACTGAGGGCTGTTTAATTGCAGTCGAATATGTTGACCCCGGTATGTTTAATGATATAGTTGCGAACTATGATAAAGATAACGATGTTCCGATCAAGTTTTTAGATATCTCAATTAAAGACATTAAAACTAAACATCATCATTCTTTCACATTGGAAAAACTACTTTGTTTGAAAGTTATAGAAAGTTATGATGAATATAATCATATTCAGAGACTGTTAAAAGATCTTGTAAAAGACATTACAGTCAATAGAGAAACAAAGGATAATCTTAAGAAAGATCTCATGAAAGTCAGTCCCAGTAAAAAAGATGATGTACGGTTTGATAAAACTGTAAGAAAATACACAGAAAAAATTATTAAACTCAAAGAAAAATATAAAGAAATACTAAAATCCAAAAAAGAGATTATACATAAAATTATATCACTATGGTCAGATATAGAAATGATTAGAGAGAAACGTGAATGTATTGAAACACCGTATAAATTGGAAATAGCGAAAAGAGCTTTAAATCAAATTGAATACGAGAAAGAATGGAATGATACATTTAACAAAGAATACACAGATATGCTTGACCAAATTGAATTTGAATACGTAACTAATTACATAGAATATAAAGAAGCGAAGAATGACCAAAAAGTAAATTCCGATAATCAACCGACTAAGCCCAAATTGCATCTAGACGAAGAGAAAATCAAAAATAAAGTGGAAACGTTTGTGAATGTTGTTATAAATAAAGAACAAATAGAAATTAATTTGAAAAAAGACGAAAGCATTTTAACTGACTTTAGGCAAGTGGGTCAACGTTTTCCCCAAAATAATTATAACTTTTTGATCTATGTGGACGATGTTTTCGTATGCGAGTCTGAAAAATATTCTAGTAATGACATGTTTAGTTCACAATTTACAGAGAGCTTCTCTGTACAGATTCTACCAAAGAATATAAGTATAAAAGTAGCATTACTAGAAAACGAGACAAAGATTTCAGATTTTAAAATAAACTTATTCGAGATAAGGAAAACAAACACCAGTGCTGATTTTGTTGCTGAAGATCTAATTTATGAAGAAATAGTTGCACCTAACTCTAAATACGTAGGCAGTGGTGTTAGTATCAGAGAAATAGCTCACGCAAATAAAGTAAGACTTAAAAGCAGCAATCTGTTCAAAGAAAAACTGTATACGAGATACAAAATTTACATAAAAGTGGGTTGGAATGATAAACTAGAACAAAATCAATCTGAAGCTATCAAATCTTCCATGGAAACTGGAAGGCAAATAAAAATACTGTTACATGGCATTGACAAACCGAATTTAGATGTGTTGTTAGATGTAGTTAGTAAGATATATGAAAAAGATGTAACTGATGAAAACATGATAGAGACATTGCAAAAACTTAGTAAAATGGAGGTTCTAGACGATGATAGTTTTGCTGTGGACCAGAATAATCCTGACATTATAAGGTTGAAGTTGCTTCATTTGAGAAATATTGGGGGATTTAATAACATAGACAAGAAACTGGTACCTCTCCACGCAAGCCAAATAACGACTGAGCAGTTGAATTGTCTTCAAAAGATAAATGAAAAGGAATTCGACATGGACTATCTGAATGATAGAGAAATGGAAATGGATTCAATCGAGTTGCAAAGGTTTATTGGAGCCAAGTATGTCCAGAAGCTAAATAAGAATATGTTGAGGAATCTGAATGAGTACCTGCTGCAGAAGACCCATAAAGACGTAGTTAGGGAGTTCAATTTAAGTTTGAGGTTTGTTTTAATTCGTTTTTTTGTGCTTCAAGTTCTTGCGTGCAAGTTCCGAGAATAAACTGAGAACAGAAATAAATTAATATTTTTAAACTACCAACTATTTGCTTTATGACTTCTTTCTCGTTAAATCACGGTTATGAAACGTACGCAAATAAGTTTTCATTTTGATATCAAATCTACCATTTCCTTTCAACATTGTATTACAAAATAATTTTGCTACGAAACGGAGCACATTTATTTGAGCTTCTGCTTTCTTGATTGCAGAAGCCTATTTTCCAATCAGTCCAACGTAGGGGCGCTAGCGGCTGCATCCAACACTACCAAACAACAGATTCTAAAAGAGTCCTTGAGCAAAGACCAGGAGATCCACGTGACTGTGTTGAGGGCATTCAATCTGCGCGACCGGAGTTCCGCTGTGCTGGATGAGGCGTCTGAAGATGACGAGAAGATCGCAGGTAAGGAAACCCAGAAAATACTACTGTTGAATACCTAATCGTATTTAGGTACACCCCGAGTCGAGTCCCCAAACAACGTACAGGTGCGCCGTGTGACTGCTTTTTACCAATACTATGTGTAAATATTTTTACAGGTTTTAAAGTACGACCACTAAGGCCATTCATCCGGGTAAATTATAGAGGGACTTCAGCTCAAACAGTTACTGCCATTGGCTGCCACCCATCGTGGAGTCACACGCTTAACATCAGCACAAAGTCAGTACCTAATGGTAGTATTTTACTTCCCCCGAGATAACCCATATAAAAAATAAAATAAAAATTGCTGACTACATGATCCATAAAACACTTTTTTTAAATCAAAAATGCAATCATATTTCATAAGTACTTAGACACAAACAAACTCAAGCCTTTCTTCTCTTGCACATTAATACAAAACATTTTGAGTAGATGTTCTAACTAAAGTAACCCGCGAAAGTAAGTTAGTTAAAAGGACGACAGAGCTACAAGCGAACAACTTAGAGCACTGCCTACAGATTCCCTCGAAAACCAGTAACAAATATTTCACAAAAGAAAGAAATATTGTTGATTCGTTTGCTTACTTACAGACTGGAGCCACTGTCGTCCATCCACATTAACATCTTCGACCAGTACAAGGCGAACATAGTGGAAGGTTTCTCCGAAGAGGACCACTCGAACAAGACGGTTCACTACCGCTACTATAACAAGTGGCTGGGAACCGTGGAGGTTCCGCTGTATGCGGTGTTAACTTTGGGCACTGTAAGTATCTAGCAGACACTGGGAATTTGTCCTTGTAGGTGGAGATACAAAATCTCCTTATGTGCTGCAAACATTCGAAATCGGAACAAGGGAATCAGACACGCAAACCGTAGTGCAGAAGTCTGTAAGCCCAGCCACTACGCTTATCGAATACTTGTTCGTTATTAGCTGCTCCTTTGGGGCCATTAAAAAAGTTGTGGGTCTAAAAATATACCGACGCCTACTGTCTGAGTAGCTAATTTAAATAATGAGGTCATTATGTTAGTTTTGAATCATGATACCTACAAATAATACCAGTACCCTAATTACGTAATGCAAAATCAATCCGAATCTGAATCGTTTTGAAACAGATTGCTAATCCATTGCTTCGTAAGTTCGAAAAAAAAACTGCAGAGCAACGTAAATAACGCAATGAATGTTGTTGAACTGTCAAAATGAAACAGATTTGTCTTTATCGTTTACGAAAATATGTTGCGTAATTAGAAAGCAGAAGTAGGTAAATTCTGTCGAAGTACGATCAAAAACCCTTAAAAGGGGTGTGTCCATTCAACATTTTACGTGAGTGACACATATTATTGAGTGCGCATGTCGCGAGGAAGCAACGTGATTCATACTCAATCCAGTGTAATTGAGAGTGACGTCCTGGCAACGGTCGTTGCATGGTGACGCCAGCTGGCGATGGGCGTGTCTCACTGACGTATGTGTAGCTATTGGCTACACAATACATTTAGTATGTCTGAGCAATATCACCGTTTCGGATTAGCACTGCAAATTCACGGAATAGTCATGATAATCGGTGGAGCCAATACATCAATGTGATCATCTATTCTATTCGTGTAGGTATTGTATCTATCGTGAGCGCGTGAGAAATGGTATTGGTCAAATTGTTAAGATGTAATAGAATATGCAAAGAATAAATTTATGGACGTCACTATTACAAGAATTTCAAGCTAGGTACGTCAGCGACACTTTTATACATCATCGAAATTGACACAAAATGAGTCAATAATCTGCTTTTTAGCATTTTAGATACTTATGAGTCAGAAGTTAATAGGTATTCTTAAAATTCAAAAGTTATTTATTCAAACTAGGCTGAGAATCAGCACTTTTCGAACGTCAAAATTATATAAGACAGTCCCCCAAAACGCCCACCCTTCACCACTTCCTAGTGCTTTTGTTGGGAAGAAGAAGTGGCGCAACAAACTCCCCAGCAGCACAGCTGTCTGTTCAGTTAGAAAAAAAATGATTCTTTATAATAGTATGCAAGATAATTTACGTAATGTAAATTATCTTGCTCGCGAAATTGACACAAAATGAGTCAATAATCTGCTTTTTAGCATTTTAGATACTTATCAGTCAGAAGTTAATAGGTATTCTTAAAATTCAAAAGTTATTTATTCAAACTAGGCTGAGAATCAGCACTTTTCGAACGTCAAAATTATATAAGACAGTCCCCCAAAACGCCCACCCTTCACCACTTCCTAGTGCTTTTGTTGGGAAGAAGAAGTGGCGCAACAAACTCCCCAGCAGCACAGCTGTCTGTTCAGTTAGAAAAAAAATGATTCTTTATAATAGTATGCAAGATAATTTACATTACGCAAAACTGAATTTAAATTATAAACGCCAATATACCAACCAAAAACATCGAGAACTATACTCAAGCAGAAATAAAAATAACTAAACGTATACAATATCTAAAAAAGAAAAAAAGCCTCCAGGCATAAAGGGCGTGGCCGCTTACATTTATCTGTAACTAGAAGTTATAATTGATTAACTAGGACCATCGAGGTAAAATAAATAATTGTCGAGGTCGCTAGCTAACCACATATTGCAATACAACTCATAAAAAAACAGCGTTAGTAATGAGTAGATTATGTCAACAATAAATTAAAATAAATTGACTTATAAAGTAAAATTATAAACAATTATATAAACTCATTTAGCCTGTCAGTAGGTAAGCTAATTCTGGAGAAAGAACATTTAAAGATAGTCTTGAGTGAATCATAGCGACCAACCATTCTTATAATTTAAGTAGGTAGCCGTTGATAGAATAGTATGCCTTTGAACAAAGGTTAGATTTTACTTTTTTTTAAACGCATTAAAAGGCAAATCTAGCAAAGAAGAGGGTAGCTTGTTATAAAAGGTTATACCAAGCCCAACAAATGAGTTATGAACCTTATGAAACGGGGAAAGGGAGCACGTATCCTTACTTCTTGTGTTAACATTGTGAATATCACTGTTTTTAGTGTATAAGTGTATATTTTGCCTAATATATAAGATGTTGGAGAAGATGAATTGTGATGCCACTGTGAGGATACAAAAAATAATCTTTGAAAAAATTTCTCAAGAGAAACTCCTACCTAGCTGGTAAATTGCTCGAACAGCTCGTTTTAGGAGGAAAAATATTTTTTGAATATCAGCAGCTTTGCCCCACAGCAGAATACCGTAGGACATAACGCTATGAAAATAACTAAAATAGACTAACCGAGCTGTTTCAACGTCAGTGTATTGTCTTACTTTCTTGACGGCGTAGGCGGCCGAACTGAGCCTTCCCGCTAGGCTCGATATATTATTATGTTGGCCCCACTGCAGTTTGGCATCTACTGTTATGTCCAGAAAAACTGCCGAGTTTACAGTTTCAAGCACCTCTACATATATCTAAGACGATGTTGGGTTCTTGATTTCTATCATTTGGAAGAGCAAACTTTACACATTTCGTTTTCTTGGCATTGAGAACTAGGTTATTTGTCGTAAACCAATCCGTAACCATTGACAGTGCACTGTTTACATCGTCAAAATCTTATCTATTCCTGTCTACTTTAAAAATAAGAGAAGTATCATCTGCAAACAGTACAACTTCACAGATACCCTTTAAATAGAATGGTAAGTCATTGATATACACTAAGAACAAGAATGGACCCAGTATTGAGCCTTGAGGTACACCTAACTGAACTGGTAGCCCAGAAGATTTTACACCATCAACATCTACACATTGCGACCTATTAATTAAATACGAGTTTAAAACGAGAGCTTCGTTTAGCACACCGTATTGACGCAGTTTACGCAAAAGCCTGTCATGGTGCACGCAATCAAAGGCTTTGGAGAGATCATAGAAAACTCCAATTGCATTTTGAGACTTGTGTTGTTTACTTGTGTTCTTTGATTTGTTTAATGTGTAACATCTTTCCTCTCTCTTTCCTGCAATCAAAATTTAAATAATGTGAATCTAAAAAATATGGGAGTGTTTCGTGAAAAGGGACGGAAGTGTGTAACAGGAAGCCGGGAAAGCGCGCGCTATTTGATTTGACCAAAGAGCGCGCGCGGTGCTCTAGCCAGACTGCGTTCCTGACGAAGCCCCGCCCCTTTATTTATTTATATATACACCACAAAAATACATTAAAAAAAGACCCTTTTAATGTTTCTAATTATCTTAATCAGATGTTAGTCATCATAAGCGACTTTTTTTTTCTATAATAAATTATGGTTTAGAAAACTGAAATGTTTATCGACTTTTGTTGCTGACTGTACCACTAAATCCAGCTTTTACTCATGTGATCCCTACATGATTTGGATTAAGAATAGGTAATATCCGCACGCACACTTTACATTTTCGGACGTCATGGTATCATCATACATTCAGCCGAAAGTTCTCAGCCAAGATAAACCATAAGCAATTAAGTAGACAATTATCCAACTGAATACCACTTGAGTTTGCGCAAATATTGACCAAACCGATATTGATCTAACTATCACGCTTACAGCTACGGGGCACATTCAAGATCACGACCCCACCACTCTTGTTTGGATATGAAACCCTCCAGACGAAGGAGTCAACATCACTAATCCCAGAAATAACCCAACTCATGAAGAAAGACACCGCTTTCATTACATTAGAAGTAACTAGCAGCCTCTCGCACTTGGGAGGATTACACGCTTACAACCAGCCGTTACCAAGCTCAATAGAAGACGATTATTTGATCAAACATTTGAACAATTTCGTAACAGAATACACAAATGAATTTCCGATGAGGAATATTTCGTTGACTTTTATAGATAGTGCGGGTAGGAACAAATGCGTCACGCAGTTTTTACAGCCGATTCCTTTACCTGAGCGGGATTTTATTCCGAAGAATCCGAGGGGTGACTCTGCTATTTCGAAGTCCTCTGGGTTTTCGAGAAGTTCGTCTTCGAGTGGAAGACGGAGAGATCTGGATGTAGATGGAGTCAACCAGGAAGAGAGGGAGTCGATTTATAGCGCCCGTGAAGGAGACAGTTTAGCCAAGATGATGAACGCGAGCATGCGATACGTGGCACTGATTCCTAGCTATGCAGTGACGGACTCGCATGCTGTAACTCTGTTGGGACTTGTTAGTATAGCCTCTATATTTTTTGCTCGTTTATATTTTCAACACTGAGTTCATTTAAAATTAGTTTTATTTCCTCCCCAGGAACTGTTAAAAGTCCTCCACGGATCGGCTTTGGACCACACACTCCTGCTAGCCAGCTACTTCATATACCTAGGCATCAAATGCTGGGTGGCCATCGGCCTGGGCCTCCCCCGAGGTCACAGCAGCTTCGTCCTGATAAAGTACGACCTGACTACACGCAGGATAGTCCTGGAGAACGATCAGCTGTTCAGGAGTCGAGGGTTCTTGAACAAGAGTGATGGGTATACATGGTATGTATGTGATGCGAGCAGTGGGGAAAGATACGAGCTCAGAGATGTGAGCTGTCCTTTGAAGACCGTTGACTACGTGTTTGATAACGAAAATGTAAGTACAAAAAAAATGTAAGTAAAAACTAGCGAAAAGGTGTGCATTGAAGGCGCTTTTGTGTTGAGAATATTGGAAAGATGTGTAACTTTTTCAGATATGGGTGAATGTGCAAGCGTCTCAGGATTGTGAGAATATGGCGTTCGATTTCACAAGGTCTTCAGATTGGCAAAGTGTAAGTATAGTCATTGTAGTTGGAAGAACGAGCTTTTAGTTTTAAAAAAATATAACAGAAGAACGACTCTAATTTGTCAACAATAAGGTTCAATATCTCCCTACAGGTGTTCGACAAAACCATCTTCGTAATGAAGCAGCCGGTTGTGACAGACAACGCTTTATATACCCCTCCCCCTAATGTGGAGGGGCTCCGGGTAGCACTGGAGACTAAGATCAAGACCAAGGTGCAGAAGTGGCGGTCTCATATGAAGACTATATGGAACAGGTAAATTATGGAGGTCTATATAGATACTAACCGGGTTGATGACAACCGATGTCTTCTTTTGTGGGGGTTTCAGACTGCTATTGAACGTTAGTTTTTCTTGGCTTTTTTATTCATTTCTGCAAGGTTTAGTAAGCGGGGGGGTTCTACGAATTGACCTCTGATACCTGTAATGAGATGAGATGAGCTATTTTATTTTAATGCATGCTTCGCAGAGCTCTAAAATGTTATCTATGCCTTTTATGATAGTTAGGTATGCTTGCGAAATGCCTGAAGGAAGAGTACGGCCGTAAAAAATGCTAGATCCGAGTTCTACGACGTTCGGTTATATAAAGCGTTTTTTTTGTTTCACTCATACTCATACCTCTTTGATAGTCTCTTTCTAAAGGAATCAAGTCATACCGGCCAGTTGCTATTGCTTTACAAATCCTATAAGTTTTGAGACGTCTAAGCAACTATATTTTTTCAAATTTTCAGGTATTGCAGCACGCTGTTACGTGACATGTTGCCACAATGGGAATATTGGGTTTTCCATCCAACAGGAACTAAGCCAGGTTTCAGTCAGAAGTTGAAACATTTGATGGTAACGTTTAAGGTAAATTCTAAATAAAATGGTTAGAAATGGATCTGAAAATTTGATCGTTTATTTTTTAATTTAAGTTTTCTCTGTTCTAGATATATGGCTTCCCTCTAAACATGTCATACGTGAACACCAAGTCCGTGATATCCGCCGTCAAGTCCACCGGCCTGCACCTGTGCGACGACCCTAACGCGGAGTTTGCGCTCGGTGTGGAAGTGTGCGCCTACCCTAACAATGTCCTCAGTGTCTGGGTGTTCCTGGCTAGTATCGCCAGGATGTGAATGATAAAGACCTTACGGTGTTTGTGTCAGTTTAAAACATGTGTTCACGTTTGATTTGCCTTCTTCGTACGAACACAATATGTTTTGTAGTGTAGTATATGTGTCAATATGCAATGACGTGTTTTGGCTTCCGACTATTTGAAAAGGAGTACAAAATACGTCAAACAGTTTTTTCTGAAGTCTAAAAGCAGAGCATTCTGCGCTGCTTCGCAAGGTAAATATTTGGGTAACCACCGTCCGCCAAACAAAAACTTTACAGAAGAGCAATATAAAATGTTTATTTTTAAAACTCATTTCATCAGGACTATAAAAACGCAGATTAATTAAAATGAAAAATAGAGCTTGTATGTCTTTTCGTTTTAATGCTAACAAAATAAAATTAACATTTATTCCATCGTAGTATAAAAATATACGTAAAAATAGAAAAAAGGAGATGTTATACGTGTGGCGTCTGCGTCGTCATGAGCCCAACGCCCGGGCGGCGCGGGAGGGGGGGCCGCGGCTCGATTCAGTTCCGGGCTGACTTAACCTAGGGGAGTGGGGGGGGCGGCTTAGCTGCCGGGGTCGTCGGGCTTGTTCTGTTTAGAGCGGCGCAGCTGCTGGATGTAGTGGCGCTGGATGGGCTTGTGCAGCGCCAGTTGCGCCAGCGCGTCGTCGATGCTGAACCACTGCCGCTTGCGCCCCATGAGCCGCGAGTCCTCCCACTCCGCCAGCTCCTGGGTCACCGTCATCACGTACACTTCTGTTCGGTGTTTGTGCTCTCGGTTCTGGAATTAGAAAGGCAATACGTTAGTTATGTTCATTTAATCCCGTATCTGAACGATGATCATGTGGGGATTCGTAAACGGTTTTTATGTAGGTCAGCGACCGACCCGACAACACATTAGCAATCTTGGCAACACATTTTGGGTTTAAACGAGACATTCATTCGCCCATTATGTGTTAGGTTCACTGAGTTCATACAGATAACCAACTTTTATGGTCGATTTTAGTGAACAAAGTGTTGACCACGACCGCAGAACATGATACCCTACATCCCGCCTCGCACGCCGGCTGGCCCTGGCAATATTTGACAATGCCGAGTAATGTAATTTTACACACAGGTAGCTTTGCACAGCGATTGTCAGGGATCAAATGACGTCACGTCGCTTGTTATTTTTTCCCGCAATAATGAAACCTGTTTGGAACTTAGCACTACAACAGAAACTAAAAACAGAAGCACTGCAAAACTAGCTGTTGGTGTCGAATAAAATCTAGTTTGTAAACAATAGAAGTGAGACATGACGTAAAACCAATCAAGCGATCTTAATTAATTTTACGACAAAGTAAATTGCTTACGTAATTAGGAACGATAGTTAGCGTTTGATAAGTAAGTCACGAGTTCACTCTGATGAGCTAAATCATAAGTTTTATTATGTAAACAATGAGTATAATCCGAATACAATGAAAGCAATGCTTTTCTTATTCGCACTTGAGTATTCATTATCTATTGTGTCGCCTGTGGATTGAATGCCTTGGTCGATTAGGGTTAATAGGTTATCGTTACATTGGTCCTGTAATATCGTTTAAGCTGTTGACCTCACCTCCTGCCTCTGTCTGAATTTATTTCAACAGTAGGTTCTATCAAAATGATAACGGAGTTAAGCTTTCAGCATATTATAGACAGGTGTTGCAGATACTTAGATCGAAAGTATCCCTCGGACAATCGAAGGTGAACTATAACGGACGAACGAAACAATGTAATAAACAAGTCTTAGACCTAGTTTCACCATACACTGTTAGTTAGTTTTGACGTCCCGTTAAATAGACAACGGCCCGTTAAGCGAAGTGAGTGTTTCACCAAGTACTAACGAATCGTTAATCCTCTTAACAAGGCGTCAAACTTAATCACTGCTCCAAAGGTCCGTTAATGCTTTTAACGGCTGTCAATTGGTTGTAAGTTGGTCAAATAAAATGGAAGCAGCGTAAAATTTTATTTTGGAACACGGAAATGATGATATTTTCGAAAATTTACAACTTTTAGACAATAAAGTTCAACGTCCTAAAACATACAAAGATCGACGTGACTTATATTTTGAAGAATATGACGATCTAGATTTCAGGACAAGGTTTCGTTTATCGAAAGAATCTTGTACATATAAAGGTCTTGCAAATGATTGACGATAAACTTCAATATCCATCAAATCGGTTAGTACCTACCTTAAAATTGCCTTATTAGGTATGTGAATTGTAATAAAAATATGCCTTTGATTCGACTTACAACTTCTTACGTAAGTAGGTACCCACCCATGATGTTTTAATATTATTTGAAATGGTTACCTAACGTAGTGTAAAAGCTCACAGTGGTTCCCACTAGTAATAGGACCGCCCCATCATCACAGAGAGCACCTTCCAACCCTCATTTTTATGAGCAATCGTCACTGCATCTGTTTTTTTGTTTTCAACTACATTTTTATGTTTTGTAATGAGTCCTATTAAAATTTCTTTTTCACTAGCGCTGAAATTGGGTCGGCGACTTTTTTTCGACATTTTAACACACAAAATAAGTAAAAATTACAATTTAGAAGAATCAAAAATTGTTGTAAGTACCATAAAGGTTATATATAATGTACTATGAATTAAGAGTAGTCTACTTTAGTTGTTACCTAGCAACTGTTGTTTCTGTCATCCTGTGTTTTAAAAATGAAGTTAATTTGTGTTATAATAAAATGTACTTTATTAAACCACTGTGTTACAATGATATCTTAGTTTCATTGTTAGCAAGCTCAGCCAGCAAAAAATACCACAAAACAAATTCATTTGAAAACATTTTTACGAATTTGACGTTTAAAACGACTAATAGAGAATTACACTGTTTATAGAACGTTTTGCTTAGACGCCATGACATTTTAATTTGGTTGCATATTAACGAGAGTGAATGAAAAGTCGGACCGGTCGTTTTTGTTCACTCGATAATAGATAATATCTGCTAGATGTTTGATTTAGCAACGCCTTGTTAAGATCCCTCCATAGAACGTAAAACTTTTTGACGTCTACGTCAATTTTAACAGAGCATTTACTGATGGCTCGTTAAGAATTGTTTGGTGAAATTGGGTCTTATCTGCGGGAAATTCACACAACGTTAGTCAAGGGATCAAATTCGTGAATCTCCTCCAATGCTGCGCATATTGTCTTTGGAACGTTCATAAACATGCTAATCTATAATTGGTACAGTATCTACATTTCAATGTGTATGTCATTTCCGTAATTAATGATTCAAAGAAAAACAAACAACTGCGCTTTTGCTCACAGCTTTACTAATTAACAGACTTTGAAAAAGGGAGTTTATTTATGCTTTCGAGTAGTTTTTGTTAACTCAGTCTGAGACCATTATAAAGGATTCATGAACGTGGTTAGTATTATGTAGGTTAGAGAAAATGTACAAAGCGTAATAAGCATAATTAAATTGAAATTTCCTGCAATGATTAGCTGTCCGTGTGGTTTCCCGGACACGAAATAACACAGGTGTCGTAAATGAAGACATTCTTTTTCCTGAGGATGGGTAGGTCTAGGTAGTAGCATCATGCGCGTACTATCTGCGGTGTTAATTCATAGGCAATATTCCCAACGAATTGTGTAATTGTTACGACTTTGAAGGAATATGGTATGGTATTAAGTTTTGAATAGATGTGATTGGCAATGGATCGAAGTTTTCTGATATTTGATTGGATGAGACAAGTTTAATGTTTATTTTTTTAGTATATAGGTAGTTAGGTTTTTCTTATAGCGATTGGCCTGAGTGAGTCAGATAGGCAGCCTTGAAATACGTTCAGTAGATTTAGAGAGGGAACTTAAAATAAATACGGACCGATTATGACAAATTCTAGGTCAAAAATATATTTCATAGTAAATACAGATTCTACCGTTCTGCCTAGAATTAGTTATCCACTCCCGTGCCACCTTAATTTATGTTAAGTATGGCATAACTTTTAATGTTTTCGAGAACCTTGGCATTTTTTATAATTTGTCAGCAATAGTCTATCACAAAATTCAAACAATAACTTTACAAGTTACACGAATCGAAAGGGAATTCTGCGCAGCATAATATTATTCAAATGAATCATTGTTTTAAAGCTCGCCAATTTCCTATTAATTCGCCATGCCCGTAATAAAGCCATAACATTTCCTTATACAACTGAGGGATCGCTTCATTGCAACGTTACATTGTCGGCAATTTAGATTAGGTAAACAATAGCTTGTTTACTTTCTGTTATGATGAAATGTTGTTATTGTGTATATATATTAAACACGTTACATTGTTATATCTCGGGAATGATTTTGTACTGGTTAAGTAAAGCAAAGGTCACTCCTTTAGTCTTATTCTACGATTAATCCTGTAGATTTGGACGTACGAAGTAAGCTCGAAATTGGGAGCTTCCGACGAAATATCACACATCAAAAAAAGATTGCGTAAGCTTTAAAAAAATTAAGTCTCTTTTGTTACGTCGGACTATATTATAATTTCTTCATCTTTTTAGATTCTATACTTAAATAAATAGAATTATAATATAATTAAAATAAAATAAAAAAAAATTTTTTTTCCATATAAAATTAAATTCATTCCAAGCTTACACTCATTCAGAAATGTGACTTAGTCAATTTTAACAGATTTATAATATTTTTTCGAGGAGAGTTGTCATTGATAAAATGCCAAGAGGATTATCAGAAGTTTTACGAGCAAGAATTGTAGTTTTGAGGAACGAAGGATATTCCACGAGAGAAATAGCACGCAGAGTTGCTGTATTCCAATCCTGTGTCGTGGCCGCGTTGCAGTGGTACCACGGCATGGATAATTTAGCTGACCGACCCCACAGTGGTCGCCCAACTATTCTGACTGGTTCTTCAGAAGCGCTATATCAGATTGCTGGCAGCCCGTGACCCAACAATCAACGCCACTACAATAAAAGCAGAAGTGCGGGCCGCCTCTGGACTTGAAGTTAGCACTTAGACTTAGACCATCCGGAATTGCTTACACCAGGCTGGACTACGAGCACGGAGATCTTGGCGAGCTCCTCTGAATTCACGGCAACGTCAGCGACGGAGATTGCAGTGGGCTAGGCTCCGGAAAAATTAAGAAGATGAGGAGGAAAAAATTAGGCAAAACTGTCTCTTCGTTAACGAATCTCAAATCAGTACTCGTCCATATAACAGGCGTGTCCATGTCTGGAGAAGACCTGGAGACTCTGAAAGAACTGCCACTAGAATCTTTCAGGAAGACGGGAAATCGGTTTCCTTTTGGGGTAGAATTATTATTGGAGCTAGAACGCCTTTGATCCCGTATCGAGGCTCCATGACGGCAGATATGTACAAAACAGTCGCTATTGACGGAATTTTCAGACCATTCCGATCCAAATAAACCATGGGCACCAATTTGTACTGGTCGATGATAATGCGGCCGCACATCGAGCTCAACGAATCAATGCTGCTCTCCGAGAATACGACAAGGTTAGACTGACCTGCCAGCTCGCCTGACTTAAACCCAATAGCACCCGTGGGATGCTCTTAAGTGAGCTGTTTGGAACCGTCAGCCACCTCCCCAGACAGTGTCAGAGATCAGGGAAGCCGCTATTCAGAATGGGACAGGTTACCGCAAGAAATGCTGGATAACTTGATTGTCAGCATGCCCAGGAGGATCTCCGCATGTGTTCGACCCAGGGGAGGAGTTATAGATATTAAATAAAAACTTATTAATAAATCGTTGTATAAGTTTGGTTAAACGATATTTTTTCTTTCCATCAAATTTCTGTTACAATTACATAGGATTGAAGTACTAAATTTTTGTTATTAAATAAATTAAAATCTTTTCAAACAGTGTATTTCTATTTAAAAAGAGTTATAACGTAAACTATTGTTCTGTAAAAATAAAATTTAAAAAATATATCAGCTTTTGCTAGCGATCACAAACTTTTTTTGGTGTGTGTAGGTAGGTACTCATACCGATCGGCCCTAAGGATATCTAGGTCAAATGACTATTTTATATTCCAAGAGATTAGACCTTATCATCAAATGACTTCTCCCACTCTGGGCGGAGCGGGAGGACGTGTCAGACTCTTACTGACTAAAACCCACCCATGTTCCTTCAGTTGCCTGTACATTGCCAGGGGCCACGGTATCCCTTTCGGACTTTCCCGCAACGCCGGCAGGCAAGAGTACCGAAGAGTACCGAAGAGTACCGAAGAGTGCCGACAGAAAGTAGTACCTATCCATTATGCCGTTAAAGGTACCTACTTCATATCGTATTAAAAGTAGATAATAGCAGTGCATACCTATGTCAGTTAATCTATTTATGTATATTATCAACTCGACTCACTTAGACCGACATAGGGCCGTAATAGGGCGCCTACATACGTCACTTAAAGGACAATTGGTTTGTATAGGTTAGGATATTATTTATTTTCCGATTCAATCACAATGCAATGGCAAAACTTTTGAACACTACACACCGTTTATATTACGAAATAAGTAATGTGCGTCTATGTGTATCCTATGTGGCCCATAGTCATAGGATAGCCATAGAAGCCTCTTAAAACTCGAATATGCTGATTGATCGATTCCAGCCAGCTTGAAAAAGCGCTCCGCGGTTTCACCATGCATAAGTCTCGATCCCGTAGGAATATCGGTTTTATAATTTTAGTTAGAATGGCATCCAGTGAGACTTGAAGCGCCCGTTATATACGTTCGCGGGGCTTTCAATTTCGACAGGACTTGAGTGACAAAATATCGTCAACAATTATAACATGAATGTTAGTGTCAGGAGAAGACGCTCTAAAGACATTACCCTCCTTCTGGGGCAGTCGGGTAAAAAGGACATGCAAAGGTCGCATTCGTCGTGTCCTTCAACATTGTGAGGTGTGCGGTACACTGCAGCTGGAGCTTATTTATTGATTATGAATTAAGCAATGGGTGTATGAAGGCAATAGGCAAAGTTTTTGTGTAGTGAATGTTGAACAATTCAAGCACTTACAAAAGAAAGGTTACATTACATTCTGCAATTAATGTAAAATTAGTCCCATATTTAATTTAGGTATAAATTACATAATGTTTATCACATTATAATCATCCACAGTAAAATTAAATAGAAAACAATAAAATTACCATATTTGGAAGTAGGTCATAAAATCAGCAGCAACATAATTCAATGGCTAACAAGAATATCTGCACAAATAACGAGATTTGGCTGAAGTAAACCTACTTCAGCCAAATCTCGTTATTTAGGCGTTCAAACATTCGATATTTGTGCGACCCTCACATGACTTAGATACAAAGCTTTTTCTTTGGCGCCACTCCTAATAGCCTATTGTGTAATAGTCTGTTTATAAACAGAAACAAAACTTACTGTGAAATAAATTCATGACATGTTTATCTATTGTAAAGATCTTTTTTTCCAATATTACATTGTTAGGTGTAATTTTTTTTATTTCAACAAGCAATTTATCTTGCAAGAAATATTGACGTAAAGCCATAGAGAATTCATTATTTACTTATTTTTAACTATGTACCTACTAGCCAATAAAAGTATGAATTCATTGGTGGCCATTTCATAATTTAAATTATATTTAAAGGTCAGAATATAATACTATTTACCGTGTATCTATTATTTATTTAATGAGAAATGAGTGCTAAGGGTAGTTGTAGTTCCCATATTTTTAACAACATTCATGTTCTAATCTCAGTGTCAATCTGTCAAAAGTACGTCTACCTATATTTTTGTCGAGATGAGAATGTGACTAGACATTGGATGTTTTTAATAACGGGAATTGGCCTTGTGATGTCTCAGATAACACTGCTGCTATAAAAAAAAAAAATCTCAGGTATTCAAATATTTTAGGGAAATACTTATACTTATCTACGGCGCACCTACCTACAGTACCCTACCTACCTACAGTACCTACTAAGAACGGCTGTTATAGTAGTAGTTATAGGTGTTAAGAGTAACAGAAAAAAATACTAAAGGAACTGCAATTATCAACTCACTGAACCTTAGGTTTTTTTTTTTTTCGTTTTGGCAACTGAGCCGATGTCGACTATTCTGCCAGTGTCATGTAGTGACGGCAGCACAGCTTAGGTTATTTAATGCTTTTTGTAGTTATTTTATGTAATTTCTATTTATAATAAAGGAAGGAAGGAAGGCATGTTTGTAACTCCAAATTAATAAGTCAAAAATAGTGACAGTAGCAAAATTAGCATAACTTCACTTCATGAATGAAAAAGATGATCTAACAGTATCTAGCCAGGCAGAATGAGATTATAGACTAGAATAATATTGGACTATGGACTGTGTGAAAAATGAATCTGTCAACATAATTCAGATTTTCATGACTTGAATTAATTATAAACTTTTATAAATCATTCTACACTATCATCAAATAAACATTAAATATTATGTTTAGACAGATCAGGTTCTGTCACTTTTGATAACACATGTGAATGAACTGAGAAATTGACCTTTTAAGTGATTACCATATGCTTCAATGCTGCTTCACAATGATAAAGGATAGCTATCATAATGGTTACTACAGTCACAGCACAGATATGATTCTGTTCATGTACCATCTCTGTCATCAGGTTTCAGTGCCTGATTGACACGTCTTGTGGTTGTCTTACATGATGACACATTTTCATGTTTACGAGTGCCTCACCTCGAAAACCCCGAGACACCTTCCCAGCTTGCCGATGACACCAGCTTCTTCGAGCACCTCGCGCATTGCAGTCACCGAGGGCTCTTCTTCGGGCTCGACGCCGCCGCCGGGCACTATCCAGTTGTCAGGACGTCGCGACGATGTCACCAGGAGCACCTACATAACACAACAGCAAACACACGTACTTTACCACCTCTCCACATCTCAAACAACACGAAACAACAGAAATACAACGCTAACCTCTGTTTCGGCGTCAGAACGAACGCAGATACACGCCGCACGACGTCTAAATCCCTCGTCGTCGTAAATCCGAATTGAATTAGGCTTCTCCTTCACCATTTTTACATTAAACACGTAAACACGAACTAAACAGACGATCACAAACGAAAAGCTGACATCAAATATAAAGAAAAACTATGAACCGAACGTAATTTTTTAATGATCAACAAACGCCATATCCGAAGTATCCTATGTTGAACGTATCCATTTTCTACTAATAAAGTTACACAACGTACATGTAAAATGAAACTATAATAACAATAACGCTACAATTAGAGCAATATTTCAGCTACAACTAGCTTTTGATCGCGTATTTCAAGCCCATGTTGAATGGTGCCTGACGTATTCTTTCTTTGCGAAAATCGAAATAGGTTTTGGAAAGCAAGGAGTCTATCAGCTGACAGCCGGAAGTCGGAAACGGTATTGCCCTTTAATTTGATTTTATTTCCCGAATGTTGCTATTCATTGGGTGGTATTTTAATTTATTTCAGCATTCAAGGTCAGTTTTATTATCATAAGGACCGTACCTTAGTTACGCAACACAAGCATATTTACGACTAATCTGATTCATTTTGACAGTTCAACAACGTTGTTGCGGTATTTACGTTGTTGAGCAGTTTTTTTTTCGAACTTATGAAGCAATAGATTATCAATCTGGTTCAAACCGATTCAGATTCTGATTGATCGTGCATTACGCAATTAGGGTATGAGTTAAGAATACAACAATCCGTTCCATCACTAAAATAACTGACGTCGCTCAGAAAGCTGCCACGCTTAAATGGTATTGGGCTGGACACATCTGCCGCATGTCAGACGATCAATGGGCCAAACTTACGACCCAGCGGGACCCCAGCTAAGTGGCAAATGAACTCGCACCAGGCCCAGGTGGAGATGGCGGGATGAGCTGGACTCCTTTAATAAACATTGGTCCTGGGCAGCTTTAAACAGATAGGTAGAAAGAGAGTAGGAAGGCCTTTGCCCAGCTGTGTGACAATAGTGGCCAATAAATGTATTTTTTGTAATGCCAATAAACGCATTTTTCTTTCTTTTCTTTCTTTCTCAAAAGGAAAAAAACGGGTTGCACTCCGGCAGTGCCGGCAGAAGTGAAAACTTAAATAAAACGTTGTGCATTTTTCCGTCTTACGAGTTTTCGATAAGGTCACGTATCCTGACGCGAGTTTAACATTTTTTACCCATCACAAAAAAAGTGCACAACGCCGCTAAAGAAGTTTAAAAAAAATGATTTTATAAGAAGCACTAGATTCTCAATTGTAATTGAGTAATTGTTTTGTTGTTGTTTGTAATTGTTGTGTGTGTGTTTTTATTTATTTATAACGGTACTTCTACATTTTTTTCCGAATTCACATATATTTTTCATGAATGTTTCAAAATGTACTTACTTATTCCATGAAAATAGTTTAGTGAAAGCGCCAATGTCACAAGTCGCAACGACGACGTGTACCATAATAGTATCTTTGAAAGTTTGAAGTAGTCTGTGCAACGACGCTTATCATGATGACTTTGTTTGAGTTTGTTGACAGTTATTTATTTAAAATTAATTCCTCTTTTTAGTTTCAGGTGTTTAATATGGGTAAGATCCTGTTAAAATATTATGTTTTCAATGTAATTGCCATTAATTAAGTGTTTGATTAAATGTCTAACTCGGAAAAAAACAAATGACAGTATTAAACGTAAAATTAATAGTGGGTATTGAGACTGATTGTATGAGCGTTAAATATTACCTACTAATTGCAGAGGAAAGCTTCGACTTCGGGAAGCTGATGAAGAATCACGCAAAGAAGCACAAGAGCAAGCCCTCACAGTTCAGCAGCGTAGCTGGCGGGGTGTGTTTCTAGTATTTTAGTAATAAATAATAAAGTTTAGTTATCATCATGCATGAGGTAGAACCCTCCCGTAATGTAGGTATATCAGGGTGCATTTCATATCGCTGTACTTTGTTTGTAATGCTGATTGTAATAGGAAATAAGCCACTGTTCTATCTAATCATGTTTTGTTTGATCATTTTAATTTGCATGACTGTTGAGATAAATATCCTTAACACCCAAGTCTTAAAACTTTCATGCATATTTATCATGAAACGGCAAATATTTTCATTCCACTTTTAAATTCTTTAACTTATTGCATATACCATTGAAGCAAAGTATACTTTATGAATGCACCATTTTTGTCCAATAAGATGATACTTACAACCAATTTATTAGAAAAACTTTGGGTTTCAGGTTCAAAAGAGGCTAGAGAAGAACATAAAGTACAGGAAGAGCAGCCGATTGTCATTCTTTGACAATTTGAGGAACTTGTCAAAATGTGACAGTCCAGCTCCTGTAGTTAATCCTGTGCAGTGCAAGGTGGAGCACAGGAGACAGCAATTAGAGAAGTGGAAGGAGGAAAAAGAGAAGAAGAAAAAGGAAGCTGCTTCTAAGAAGAAGAAGCCTTTTATAGCAGGAGTGGCACATGCACCACTCAAGTTTGTGCCCCCACCTCCACCTCCAAAGCCTATGCCAAGCACTTCTGGGAGGGTGACACGGTCCCAGTCTGCTAGGACAGCAACTGGCGTCAAACCTAAGGAAACTAAGGCAGCATCACGCTCATTTGCACCCAAAAATGCATCATTTAAACCACCAGAAATAAAAACATTGACAAAACTCCCAAAACTGGCACTTCCAAAGACTAAGAAACATAATATAACATTTGACCCCGTGTTACCCACCACTCATAAGGAAACCGGTAAGCAGACAAGATCTAAGGCTGTCAAACAGGCTGCGACAGAAACAAAAGCTGTGCGTAAGCAAACAGAGAGACTGACCACAGGCAAAGTAACCAAACCACTTATTAAAACCAATAAAATTACAGTAACTCCATTAAAGAGTAGTTCTTCAAGCGAAATAGAGCAGAATAATGAATTTTCACCAATTTTGACAAGTAAGAACTTGAGGAAGTCCTTACCACCTCAAAGTTCACCTAGAATAACTACCAAGATATCAAGGAAATCTGTACAGAATATAACTCCTAACAGACCTGTGCCTAGGAGTGAATCCAGTTCTGAGGAACGTCTGCGGTCTCCAAAGAATTCGGATGATTTTGCTATGACTCCTGAGCAGATAGCAGAGGAGGCTAAGAACATAAGCCCTTGTGTCACTATGTCTCGAGGCAAAACTAATGCAAGGAAGGAGATGAAGCAGAAACTTGATGAGGGTATGTCATCCCGTATGATATTATTTTTAATAAGTTTTTGATCTTTGATTGATATAGCAGAATTATTTCAAATTTATTCTGCTACTAATTATAGCACTGGTATATTTCTGTAAAAGGGGGCCAAAAGTATGTTAATTTTGAGTTACTAACAGGGCCCTGTAGAACAAAAGTATGTTCTGTTGCCACATTAATTTCCATTTGCTCTCCCTTTCTTCTCCTAAAATTGTTGGTCCGAAAATCATTATCCATAAACACATTTGCTATAAACTTCAGTAACCATTATGTTCAAAATCCCGAAATTTTGGTATGTGATATTAAGTTTGGGTAAGTTATCATTCGGACAAATGATGATTACAACAAAAAAAGTTAAGGCACTTTAAATTATGGATAAAAAAGTTAGGTGACACAATAGAGAACCATCACAAAGACCACCTAAACTACAATATTGTCTATGGAACAGGTCTGCTGGACGAGGATACCAGCAACATTGACAGTGTGGACCACTTCAGAAGACAGCTGGCCTCAGAGATCAAGCGTATGACAGAGATGTGTGACACCTGGGACAAGATTCTGGAGCAGACTGTGCTGTCAGAGTCTGTGCAGGTAAGCTGTCAAGATTTTTAGAAAAATTTAGGGACTAAAACCATAAAATAAGCTTTAAAAAAAAAACTTATATTTTTATGCCTTTGATCTTCAAGTTATTTATTACTGTTCTTAACTGTCATCATAAAAATATCTTATTCATTCATATCAGAAAGAAATACATCCAATTTTTAACTTTGGTTGACTTATTATCTAACATAACCTTTCATAGTGTTTGTATGATGAAATGAAATGTAAGTAATGTCTATTTCTGTAAGTTGATCTTTTAGGACACTTACAATACAATTTTTTGGTCAATATTTTAAAAACTAGATGGCACTGGCTTTTCCTAGCTGATTGATCTCTGAGAAGTAATCCCGAATCCAATTCAGAACTATGTATGAGAAGAGATATTTCCTCTGGAGCAGTAGAACCACAGATGAATACAGAATGTTAATCCACAGTTTAGGTATGAAGCTACAAGTAGATATGCGAAGGGCTCTACTTGACTTGTTGTGTCGTGGTCAGAAGATATAAGAGTTACGCGATAGAAAGTGAGGCAACTTCTAGGTGAATATAACTGTAGGTAATTAGTGCTGTGTGACCTAAATTGCACTTAATTGTGTTGTAGCTGGAGTCGCTTTTTATTTAAATGTTTTTACGGAGTGACCTGAACTAATCTGTGGTAAAACATAACAACACTCCTATTGAACCATCCTTTACCATATTTGTTCCCAGGAAGCAGTGCTATCAGCAGTGGGCCAAGCTCGGCTGCTGATGTCACAGAAGCTGCAGCAGTTCGCGTCGCTAGTGGAGCGATGCGCGCGGCCTGAGCCCGGCAGCGCGCTCATCACGCGCACCGACCTGCATGGCTTCTGGGACATGGTCTTTATGCAGGTAACTGCCTGTGCCAGAAAGGTATCTTACAGGGTAACAGGTAGTGTTGTATTCGAGTTCTAAGTCTGACAGTAATAAGACTTGAGTTCTCTCTGAAGACTCAATCTCTGTAAACTCGAGTCTTCAAAAATGACTGAGTCTGAAACATAAAAATATGCAGAGCTCAAGTCCTTTTCAATTTTAAAATTGACTCGAGTCTTCTCTAAAAGAACTCGAGACTGTCTTTTCTGTGGCAAAAGGACTGACATTCGTGAGTGAGTTTGTTTTATTTTTATGACTGAAGTCATTTACATAAAAAAACAAATTTATTTACATAATGATATGACTTAATTTTGAGCAGATTTTATGATTTGATTCCTTAAATATTTATAACCAACTTTAAAGCACAGTAACTCTGTTCAGCTTAAAGAATTCGTAGGACTCTAAAGAATCAAAGAATTTATGACTCAGTCACAATTCTTGAAAATCCTTGAAAATTCTTGAAATGTGAGTCTCGAAATGAAGACTAAAAAACTTAAGTCTTTTACGAAGAGTGATATTGAAAGTCTGCTAACTGCAAACAAACAAGTTGCTGTGGAGTTGGGTCCGAAATTGATTTTCTTCTGTAGGTAGAGAACGTAGACATGAGGTTCAAGAAGCTTGAAGAGTTGCGTCTCTGTGGCTGGGTGGAGGACGAACCGGTTGAGATCAAGAAGAAAGTGGTCCGACCTACTGTGAATGTGAAGAAAGCTGCTAAACCTACTGGTGGACCTAGTCGGCTGAAGGATATAATTGCTGGTGAGAGTTATTTGTTTAAAAGTTTCTTGGGATAGTTAAGAGGAAAAAATCACGTGCTTATTGGCTCGAGACGGTATACGCCGCTCATTTGACGTTTATCTAACGTTTACGTTTGACCATTAGATCATTATGTTACGCTTAGATACTTTTCACACACTGATGTATACCCGATGGCGTCCCGGTGGCGCATGTATAAAGGCTTTCATTTATTTACCCTGACCTCGCCTCGAAAATTGGCCCAATGACACTTTGTTAAAAGGCACTTACTTGGAATTCAGAACATTAAGTTTATGTTTTAAAATATTAATATATGGGGAGAATTATTTTCTGACTGAGGCAGATGTAATGTAAAAACAAATGTATATAATTTAATGTTACTTCTAGCCGCAAGAAAAGCCAAGAAGGAGCAAGAAGAGGCGCCAGCTACCCTACAGCTGCCCGCGGGCGACAGCAAGACGTTCGAGGCCGGGTTCTTCAGCGTGAGCTCGCCCGTGCGCGCGCCCGCCAGCGCGACGCCCGCGCGCTCGCCGGGCTCCAGGAGCAGTCTGCTCAAGTCAGTGCTTTCCAGCGAGGCGAAGAAGGCTTCGGCTAACAAGGTAAGCACTATGAACTGACAGTTGTGTAGAGATATTTAAGCTCAGCAAGAAATAATGAAAGACATGAAAATAAACATCTCTTTTAAAGGAAAACTTCAACACCAGCATCCTTCCTATACTAACTTATGGATGCCAAACATGGGCCTTGACCAAAGCCCAACAGACAACACTTCAAACGTGTCAGTGTAGCATGGAAAGGAATATGATGGGGAAAAGAAAAATAGAAATAATCAATCACTAATCAAGAAGACAAAAAAAAACAGGATGTAGTACTGAAACTGAGAAGATTAAAATGGAGATGGGCCAGCCACTGCCAGTGGAGAAGAGAAATGGACCAAAAAGGTGACCCTATGCTCTATGGTACCCTAGGGAGGGGAAGAGAAAGAAAAGGAAACCCTTGAAAAGATGACAGGATGACGGCGGGAAAGACATGGACTAGACAGGCAAGGAACAGGGAGAATTGGAAGGGGATAGAGGAGACATTTCCCAAAGTGCACACACTCACACAGAGACTGAGAACTGAGATAAAACATTTTTGTAATACAACTGTAACTGAATAAAAAAAATTAAATAAAAAAAACTATAACCAATAACAATAAATGGATAAGAAACAATCAATAAAGATATAACAACAAACAACAACCAAACTCAACGTACAACTTAAACTTTAGAAAACATTTTTGGGGACAGGAATTTATATCCATACTGTTTTTTCGTGTTTGAAAATTATAGATGGTGTGCAAAATTATAATTTTATTAATTCCATTTCAGAATTCAACATCGTTTGCGATGCTGCGTGCATCAGTGCTTGGCAAGAATGTGGAGTGTGATGGGTTCTCTCTCCTACCGGTAAGTGTAAGAAAAGAACTATGTATAATCTAACAAATATTTGCGTGGACATTCCCTAAAGGTATGGGAAAATTTGTCAAAATTAATGCCTTTGAAGCAATTCTTGCCTAACCTAGATGTAAAAGCATGGAATAGGCTCCTGGAAAATGTAGTGATCCATAGCACCATCCAAAGGTTGGTTGGCAGAAAATGCCTAGGGCATTAAGTCCGCCTCTGTACGATTCTGTGCTTGAAGTATTAAATAAATAAATAATAATGATCTATGTGTCAGCTTACGCATTCCCTAACATTAATCAAAACACAAAAGATAACTTCACTTAACTAATACGACACTTTTCCGCAGCAAACCCCAATGCCGATGACTCCAATCAACCTACACGCCACTCCGGGTCGCAGCATACTCAAGAACACCAACACAGGAAAGAAATCCACCAGGAAATCAATCAAAATGGTACTATTCAACCGCTCAGACGCCGACGTACAAGACATATCGTACCACACTCCAGACAGCGAACTAATTGAGCAGAAAACTGATGAGATACAAACTGATAGCGGAATTTCCTCCATGGATCTCGAAAAAGTGGGGAATAAAGAAAATTCTAGAAGAAGGTCCAAGTTAGTGCGGCAGGATGCTGAGGATAGGAGCCCGGTGGTGACGAGGAGTCGACGCAAGAGTATGAACACAACGCAAGATGACGACCATGATGCGGCTACTCCGAGGAGGTCCTCTCGCAAGAAGGTGCTGCAAGAATCAGAAGATAATGTGGCTGAAGAGAAGACCAAGCGGTCAACTAGGAGACGGAAGAGTGGGGTGCAGGCGCAGAACTGATGTGAATTGAAAGATAGAAGGACCCATAAAAAGTTGCCATATTGAAAAAGTTTCCCTATTTAGATTGCGAATCTTGATGCTTGACTAACCATTGAGGTTGCAGCCTTTTCTGGTTTTCATGAACTTAAGTATTGGTACTGTGAATGCCTATTGTAAAGTATGTCACTGTTGTTGAATAGAAAAGGATTGCGCTATCCACATTGGATAACTTCATTTCTGTTTTTTCTATAATCTCGTTTTGATATTGGAGTGTTAAGTTTATTTTCTTGATGACGTTAATCAAGAATATAAACTTAACACTCGCTTTGTCCAAACAAAGTGGTTCTTTTTTGTTTTCTCTTAATAAAATGTGGAGATGTGTTCATAAGAGCTTATAATGTTAAGCAGAAACATGTATGCTCTGTAATTCTTGTACCATCTTCTACACCACGTTTTTATGGAAATAAATATTATTCTATTCTATTAAGGGGTGAAAGTAGACAAGTCGTATTTTTCATAACTAATATTATAATAAAATTATACAGTAGTAATAATTGAAATACCACTTAGTCTTAACATCAGGGTGGTTATTATGCTCATAAAGAGGCCAAACCATTTACTTTATATTACTGTTACTTTAAGTTTTTCAAGATTCCAATATTATTTCAACTACACATTCCAATTTTAGATAAAACTATCTGAAGAATAAATCGCATACGTAAGACTTACCAAAGGACCTTTCGCCATTTTCATTAAAACCAGACTTCCTTCCCTTAACCTTCTTACAGATTATAAGATTCCACTTGATGTTTGCTTTAGCTAGTATTACTTCTTTAGTGAAAAATTATGACAATAATCATGTTCAGTTATAGTACCTTTTATTAATTTTTAGACAATTATTATGTTTTTATTAGTATGAACGATAAAGATGGGAGTTTCATTCATTGTATCCAATTAGTTTGTGTAGATGTAATCATTTGTTTTTAGTTTATATTTGGAGGCAGTTTTGGGGAAAGTGCCTTTTAACAATACGATGCAAGTATGCCTTACAGCTGCACTCAGAGACATTAAAATGCTAATAGACTAATAGCGTGACACACTAATTATGGCAATGTGTTTCAATTTAACAATTCAACAATATTCATTGCGATAATTACGTGGTCTAGCAGACGAATTTTTCAAACTTTTCAAACATGTGAAGCAGTGGATTATGAGTTTCCTTCAAAATGGTTCGGATTGTTATTGCAAATGAATTACGTCATCAGTGTACAGGTCTTCTTGATGCAGGCATACTTGCATGACTGGCCAAGGATGCCAATATAAACTGTGCCTTGTCAATGTAATTTATTCCATTTCAGTTGAAACCGAGGCTGCCTCGGATCGAGTTTAGTTACATTATATTACGACTGTGTGAGGCGTGTGGGTGTCTCGTGTGTCTCGATTATTGTACAATAATAATTATTATACAAAAGTTTTGAATAAATTCTTTGTTTTATTCATTCGCAGTGCCACTGTCCCTGCATTAGCATCATTAACAATATTAACCACTTGCTAATTGGAATACAGAAACAAGCAACAGCAGTTGTTGGAGCAATTTAAGGAAATCTGTTACTGGTAGGGATATTGAAGAATTATTTGAGGATGGGGTGGGGATCATGCTCGAATCACGATTGGTTCGCCCTGGCACTGCAGAAGTTATTTATCAAACTCAAGATTATGCTCAGAGAGCAGTAGATTTTTATCACAATAGACATCTAGATGGTCAGCCTATCAATTGTCTTCTTGTTAGCCGACGGTCACCTACGACAGCCAGGAGCAGTAACAAACCTGCATTACATAGCACACAATCAAATGTAGAACCCGCAGTGCTATTCTGTAACTCACCGTGAAAACTTAGGTGAAGTGAGTTGTCATTCCAACAGGGTGAGATGACACTGACAGCTCACTCCACGCTCACTTCACATGTTTTCACGGTGAAGTGGTTACGGGAATCGACATGCCGATGTTTCTACTTTTCATAAAGTGCTGTTTGAAACTTGTAACTTCTCCGAAGGGGTAGGTTACGACGAAAATCATCCTCATCCATAGCTTTCCATCGGTTGAGATCGGGGTCAAGAGCAGGCCCATTCGTTCATAAAAAACAACCGGCCAAGTGCGTAGTCGGACTACGCTCAATGAAGGGTTCCGTAGTTGGGATGATTTTATCCCAAGAACAAACTTAAGTTAGTAGTTGAGAAACATGTTCTCCCATACGTCTATATACCGTCGCGGTCATAGACCGTGGTCGCGGTCAATTCTCCAATGGCAAATGGTAAGGTTGGAATCGCAAAAATGCACAACGTTAATTCTTATTCAAGTTTTCACGTCTGCCGGCACTCCCGGAGTGCAACCCGTTTTCAACCGACTTCAAAAAGGAGGAGGTTCTCAATTCGGTTGTATGTTTTTTTTGTATGTTTGTTACGCGATTACTCCGCCAATTATGAATTGATTTTGATGATTCTTTTTATGTTTGGTAGGGCATACTTCAGAAGTGGTCCCATATAAATTTGGTCAAGATCTGATGAGTGGTTTTTGAGTTAGCTTCAATAATACATATTTTTCCCATCTAGGATATGTGGACGATATCCTAATAGTTCCTGTCACTGTAATTTACATAGCAGGTAATGGGTATTCAAATTTTTGTGGGGGTTTTATGTAGGTACACAACTAAAAAGTGAAAAATAAAAACTTTTTCACAAAAAATAAAACCGACTTCCAAAAAAAACACTACAAAGTGAAAAATAACTTTGATTTCGGAAGTCGGTGGCAAAAAAAACGAAAATAAAACCCCAAAGACACCGACTTCCAAAATCAAAGTTATTTTTCACTTTGTAGTGTTTTTTTTGGAAGTCGGTTTTATTTTTTGTGAAAAAGTTTTTATCATTAATATGATAAAGCAAAAAATACGTGTCTAATATTTTATTATTATCTGACTGACGGACTAAATAGGATTTCTTTTTTTTGACCCAGGCATCATCCCTATTCAAAAGTGCCTGTAAATGGTTTACACTCAAACTCAAGCATTTATTTTAACATAAATGCTTTGGGTTTGAGTTTGAAACAAGATGCTATAAACATTCAAATGAACATTGCAGCTTTCTACGTAACATTAAAGGTTTGGACCTGATTTTGATCATTAGTTGTGAGAAAGGGAAAAAGAATTTAAACAAAACTGTGGCGGCATCAACATCGCCACTCGAGAACTACGCTTCAAATCTTGCATCGTGTAATTAGAGTTTACCGCACAAACGACATAGGTATATAATACTATCCGACCAATCGTTGGGCAGTTGCCCGCCAGACACGACACCTGTCTGGTCGGAGGATCCACCCTTTTCTAATAAGAATGAGTGAACCTTACACCCTGTTCCTCATACCTTTAAAAAACTATATGAAAAAAAAATATATTGGAAAATCTATAGGTTTCCGAAAAATTACGAGAGACTGACGTTTGATCACTTTTTTGCATGAAACTCCTTTTGATTTCGAACATTCAAAAATATCATCAACATCGCTATATGGTCTACTTGCATGTGACTGAACCACTTTTTTCAACATCGATTTAAAAGATAGCAGAAAAATAAGGTTGAAAAAAAAATTTTTTTTTTTAAGGCCTGTCAGTATTGTATTTTTCGTAGTATTTATCAAACCATATCAAGACCTTCAAAAATTATCATAAAAATCTCCAATTTCATAGGTAAAGACCTAATTTACCAGGTGACTGACATCTTGTCTAGTTTAGCACCACGAAAACTGTACTTTTATACTCACACTACTTACACACTAACAGCCTTACTAATAAACTTTTACGCACGACGTATATCGGGGTTATAACATCAACGTTACCAATAAACGAAATTTGACGTTTCAGTTGTATACATCTGGTGTAATAGATGTCATTATTCAAAGAGAATTTGTACAACCGTTATTCAGCCCTCGGACCTTGTATAGCGAATGTATAACCTATAATAACTAGTTGCTTTTGTCGTATTGAGTTTGAAAACCATGGATTATTTACAATATTTCGATATTTTAGATGAAATTGACAATCATAAAAGAAAATGTTATAAACATCGTTATGATCCTTGCTGTTTGCAAGAAAATGAGTTTCGATTTAATTAAAGGTTCAGCAAATTATATGCAAGAAACATTGTTGAATTAGTCAAATATCATTAGTTTCAGCCATTTAATATTATAGTAAAAAAATATCTTCATAATTTTTATCATTTCAGTCGTGCTGAATTCGCTTTGTTAAATGTTGACGTTCAAGATTGACTATGGGTGCATTCCGAGTTACGCTGTAATCGATTTGAGCGTGCTAAAAACCGTACCGTATTAACGTGGGCATGATAACGTTGTGTCTTGAATCGTCATAGATGACGTCATGAAATACGCCATCTTGTGATAACGCCGACCAAGCCTTTTACTAATATCACCGTGAGCGCTGTCAAAAATGACAGTTGTGCTGTTTTGTTTTGACTCGCATCTTATCTTTGAACTAACGTGGCATTTTCGAAATTGTGTTTCTGGCTACCCTTCGCCACCTACCCAAAGAAGAAGAAGAAATGTGTGGTATATACACAATGAAATATGATATGCAAGTTTTGACGTTGAGCGAGTACCGTGAGCGCGTTCACGAGCATTCCGAATTGTTGACAGCCCTCAGCTGTCATAATCGTGATATCTTAATCCAACGCCAATTATCAGTGTCAGCGCTGTGAGCGATTATGTTCTAATTCGGAAAGCGCCCTATAACAGCTTTTACTGTTGCGTTCTTAACCTAATGCATGCATCACTAGTGACAATAATCTATTTTTTTAATTCGTAAAAGAACGCAACATCAATAGTTTTGGAAATAAAATGGACGTAATTCTTTAAATTTAGATTTTTTTAACTTATAAGTCTAAAGTTATGAATGTATTTCCAAATGAAAAAATGTCAATGATATTACGCAGTACCAGTTTCAGAACGCACCTTCTAATGTTGCCAGTGGTTTTTGTCATAAGCAGTGGGTAACTATGCATTGTTTAAACACTGATTATTAGTAAGAGTAGTGTGTAACGCCTATTCACAGCTTATACATTGTATAACAATACAATAGTTAAACAGATGTTTAACTTATTTTTATTAGTAAGGCTGTTACCCTCATAAACGCTGTATAAAGATAAGAAACGACGTTCAAACGTCAAAACAAAAATGAATGGTTTAACAGGCGCTAATCATTACTTAACTTTAAGCAGCGCATATGAATAAGGGGGTTTATGTTTTAGTTATTTCTAGCTTTCTTACAATAAAATAATTAGATAAGTTAATGACGAAAAAGGGTTTTTTTCGTGAACGGAACCTTAATATTTCAAAAGGTATTTTTTTTGTGTAGGTACCTATATTATTGTGATCATTAAACTTTTACCAGAAGCTTGTCTAGAAAACACATTTGGTTTCAACCTACTACTCAGAAAGCAGCTAAACTCATGGAAGTAGTGAGATTATTTCTTGTGTCAGGTCTAAGGAATTATTAACAAAATATTGAAACTAAACTAAAACATAAACAACGTATTATGTCAACGAGTTTATAATAATAACTAAATCAATATTGTAGATAAGGCACCTATTTAAATAACTCAAACACAGTTCAGTTGGTTCAACAATCGTGGTATATCATCTGGCGTTTGATAAGACATTCAACTATTACTGCGAGTCTGCGACCGAATTCTGCGGAGTCAAGTTAACTTAGTGAACTAATCTGCTGATCTAGGTAAAGGTGATAATAAGTATTCACGTTGATTTGAATGTACTTTTGCTATGGCAAGGTTGCTTGAATTCAATTATTATGTGGTAAGTGAAAGATGTGATTAACTAAAATATGAATTGAATCGGACGTGATTTCATAAAGTGCTGTAGCAAAGAAAGTCTACCTTCTGGGTCAAAATCTTGTAAGGTCTAAGCCTAACAGGTTAACCATTTTGTAACGGGCCCAAGTAGTAGGTATATTTAGGTTTTATGAGATTCGTATTGAATGACACCTGTTCGGAGATTTTGGAGATTTTGAAAATAAAAGGTATGCCCGTGAGAATAATATATAATTATCGTTGTATTTTGGCGGGAAAGTCGCAATGAAAAACGCTGTTTAGATAAAAATGTCGCTTACGATAAGTCGGCGGTAATGGCTCGATATATCTCATGCCATGGTTGGAAAATGAACCAGTCAGCAGAGTTGGTAGCAGTGTTGCCCGAAAAGAAGTTTCATATCTTTCATTCTCTATTCTATTCTAATCTAGTTATCTGATTCACCCATCGTAACCAACTCTCCCCGAAGTACCCAGTCTTAGCAATAAAGCCACCATACATACTATCGATACTTACACATACTGCACATAAGAAAAAGAAGTAATGTCTACAACAGTACAGAGAGTGGTGAAACGAAAAGTTCCGAGAAGCGCGAGGCGCAGTGCCAGGCGGAATGGACGTGTTCGCATATCGTTTGTAGTGACGGCAGAGATTGAACTAGTGGATGGGGATTATCGTGGATCTGGCTGCTGGGTGGGTTACCTAGAAGTGTTGTCTAGAAATGAGGTTGAAGTTGACTGATATCAATTGGCAACGAAGCTTTGACTAGAGACGAGCTATCCGTTCTATTTTCAATCATGTTTCTATGCAATAAATACTAGTAGATGACTGAAAAACCTATTATTCCAAATTGCCCCACCAAGCCGCCACTGGTGGGGCAGAGTGGAATGCCTAAAATTTAACAGTGGAATTGTGTGGATTCTGCCCCACTATGGTTGGCTCCTTAGAATTTATGCAGGTAGGTATGCTCGTATTTTATATTTACTGGACTTAGTACATACGAGTACACACATCAAAAGTGTCTAAGGACAAGTACGTTTTAGAGTATCGCCGCAATTGAGGATTACTATTTCAACTTTTTTTAGTGAATTTCACTATTTGAATAAATCATTTTCTTAAAATTTTGATTAATAATAGAAAATCAACTGTCAATCAGGATTCCTTAAAAAGTGTGTAATAGCGTTTTTACAAAACCATTACAATTTCTGCATAGGAACTGAAAAAAATTGCATCGATATGGAGCGACGACATCATTTGACACGAGAAGAGATGATGAGAGCCGTCGAAATGTTCCAGGGGACGTACTGTGGCTGTCGCTCTTGGCACTTAGCAGAGCCGCCTCTGGACACGCTACCGTATCACGGGCAGCGTGGCCGAGTCACATGGAGGACGATCTCGCATCACCACTCGCAGACAGGACCGGTACAGCCAAAATATTTCTCGACGGAATCGTACCATAACCACCATGATGGGCTATGAGCCTCTACAGCTCTTCAGTCTTGCTGATAAGCGACCAAACCATCCGTAATCGTTTACGTGAAGTGGGTCAGCGTTCCCGAAGGCCGCTGAGAGTTCCAACTATAGCACCCTGCAATCGTAGGGCCTGGTTACAGTGGGCTCGCGAACACATAAATTGGGAAGAAGAAGACTGGCGTTGTGTTTGCAATTTCAATGAATCTCGACGTGCCCGAGTTTGGAGGACCTCTGGACGTCAAAAACGTTTGAAATTTTGTCACGAAGTTTATTCATATGGAGGAGGAACAATAATGGTTTGGGCCGGTATTTAGATCGGTGGAAGAACCGATCTCATTTGGATTAGGGGCAACCTCATTGCTCAGATTTATGTGGAGAAGATTATTTCAGACGTGATCATCCCTTTGCGAAGCCGGTTGGATGATTCGTTTCGACTAATGCACGACAATCCACACATGGCTAGAGTAGTAACACGAACTCTTGTCTATGCTCGCAGCAACGTTTTCCCGTGGCCTGCTCAATTGCCAGACCTTAACCTAATTGAGCACGCATGGGATATGCTCCAAAGAAGAACTCTGCTGAGTAGGGATGCCGTGAATACCCCACAACTTTTTGACTTGTTAGAAAGAACGTGGGCGGCCATTCCTCAAAGTGATTTTGATGAACTGATTTTAAGCATGTCAAATCGCTGTGAGTGTGTGATTCATGTTATTTTTTTTTAATCTTTAAAATAATAATTAAAATATCCTCAAAATATAGGAATAAATAAGTTGTTAACTTAAACAGGAATTTTATTCGAAAGACGTGTTAGTTTAATTTCAAATTCAGTCTTTTTTTTCCTTTTGAGGTACGGAACCCTTTCTTATCGTGTGGCAATCCTCATGGATGTCCTCCACCCTGGGTCGGGTGGAGGGGTCTGTCAGACTTTTACTGACTAAAACCACACGGTGTCCTGCTGCTACCTTTAGCCGGAGTGCTGGAGTGCTTGCGTATTTCATTACGCTCCCCCGGCTAGGTGTTGACCCGCATGGAGGTACGGAACCCTAAAAATATACCTCAAACTCAAACCATTTATTTCAATTAAACCATTTACAGGCACTTTTGAATTGTCAAGGGGTCGGTCAGTCAAAAAAAAAAAAATGAAGCTAGTTGCCCTAGAAGCTAGTTACCAGGTGGTCTATTCTGTAAAAATCTCACCGTGAAAGTTGGTGAATGTTTAGGGAAAATAAGCTGTCACTCCATCATGCTAGGGATTGACACTAGTGACAGATCTCTTCACCTAAGTTTTCGCGGTGAGATTTATAAAGAATTGATTGGCTGGTAGGCTGTGGTGGCTGAGGTGTCAGGAGATTAATTACAGATTGAATGCGTTGCATTTGGGAACGTTTTCTGAGATCATAGATACATATTACACTATTATATATTCTGAGATTCTAATTCAAATTGACGATCATCATCATCATCTTTAGAATTATACAGTGACCGCGTTGCTCCTCCAAACTACGCAACGGACCCAAATATTACTGGCAACAGATTTGGATGCGGTTTCCACCAACATATTTTAGAAAATGAATTCCGGAAGGTTTATGTGTTTCATACATTATATACAATGGACAACATAACACACTAACATACCTAGGTAAGCATAATATAGACATTTTGATGTTTTGTTAAGTCGTAAAAGCCTGGTGAAGCAGGGGCGGGTCGCTGGGAGGTAACTACTACCAGTTTATATAATGTACTCTATGGTAACTACCTATGTATTGCAATCGTTACTATCTTCAATTTGGGAGGATACTACGGAAGGCTCTCTTTTGGTCGTACCTCTTTGCAAATCTTATCTCAAACTTTCATCATTTAACCTCCAGTTCCTTCACGCAAGTCTGTCCGTCCTTACATTAGCTTGATGAATGCTATATTTTTCTCAAATCAGCAAAATATAAAAGCAGGTTACAAGTATCCAGCTTTAATCCGCAGCAAAGCCTGGCTTACGTAAGCGACTGCGATCTAACGCTAGCTGGAGCTAAGCGAGCCAAGTGGAAGGCATAACTAACAGGAGTTATCCCCTGGCCCAGTGCCGCCCGCTACACTGACACATTAAGCACGCTGCCAACTCGTTATCGCGACAACGCGAAGAATAACAACGCAGTACAATTAGATGGGTACCTACTCTAACTAATAGTGCTGCGTTTTTATTCTTCGTGCTGTCAAGTATATTCAAATCAAGAAAAGACGTACCTACTTCTTGTTGCTGATTTGAATATACTTGGCCCGATGTTAGTGTCTTTACTTGCTTTGTGTTAGGGTGGTTGGAATGCTCAATGCTCACTCAAGCAGATGTTTTGATTTGAGAATGTACGCCTTCATGTTTTCGGATAGCAATTGTTAGTAGGTAGGCGTTATTTTATTAATCAACGAGATAACAACTGAAATCTTCATAATGTTTAAAGTTAGCGCTCTTTCTGAACAGTGAACGAAACCGCTCGGGTCAGTGACACTGAATTGGGTATACTGGGCCCAAGTCGGTCGGTGACGCTGAATTGCGTCTAACAACCTACTCGGCGCTGAATTGCGTAGTATACTCGGCCCCAGTCGTCATCAGCTATCATTAGCCACGTTTACCATAAGTTTTCACTTCTTTCGTGTAGTCATGAGCACACACCCTCTATAACAAACCCTCTATCTTTAAAAAAAATAATTTAGAGTTGCTTCCCCTTTTTATTTATTTTTTCTGACTACGAACATTATGTTTATTTTTTATTTTTTTATTTAGCCATATTTTAATTATTGAATACTCCAATAGATACTATTGATTTTCTTTCTTTTGGTGGTAAAATTCTTTAAAGGTTACAAATACATTGCAAACTATAGTTTTGTATAACTTTGACGCATTTTTATTTTCAATTTTTGTAAATGTGAGTACCATGGAGTCGTTTACTGTGTTGTATTTTGACTTGAAAGAGCAGGGTAGTTGAGAGAATGTCATGCTCACTTAAATGTCTCGCTGATGGTGGCGAGTGTGTTGGATCATTCGGTTCCCTACAAAATGGTTGAGCTGGATGGTGCTGATCCCCGCGTCATGTTCGTGAACGGGCGCCGTCAGTTGAGACTGGTCATCTCTTATCTGCCAGGGCTTATTTTTAATCGTTTTTGATTTTTATATATTTTATTTTACATTGTTCTCACATATAGAATCAACAAGAGTAGGTAATGTACCCAGGATTTTGTAATTTCTATATTTAAAAGAGTGTACTTGGAGTTTCTTGCCCGTTCTTCTCCATAGAGATCTACGTTTTGGAATGGGCGACTATGTAGCTTCAACTTTCTGACTAACTGATTCTTTGACAATTCAAAAGTGCCTGTAAAGGGTTTAATTGAAATAAATGCTTTTGAGTTTGAGTTTATTATCAATAGGTTTCGTCTGTTGATAAATTACCCTAGCTACCTCAAGAGATTAGGTAATACGTTCCGTGCCGGAAGCCCTCCTAGAGGGTTCACCTAGTCGCATATTGGATGCCAGGAGGAGCCCTCGCGGACGGCTCATTTCCAATTTACGTTTTTCTTAGCGAATACAGCGTTATAAACCGTGATAATATTATCTAACAAGATTTATCGTTGGTTTTAAAAATTTTAGTTTTTTGTTCACTGTTATAAATATTCACTAAACATTTAAAAGGTTGGAAACTACGTATAGCGATTAGACCCCCTGAAAACACAATTTTATTTACTTCGTTTTACAGTTTTTTATAACGCGGTTTTAAACCTAATGCCGTTCACCATCCGCGATGTTTAAGTTTAGCGCAAACGTAATGCCAGCAACCCTCCCGGAAGGTTCACTTCCCATATGTATGGCGGCATGGCGTATGAGTTTTATTAAAAATTGGGTGGAGTTGAAAGTGTTACCCGGACGTTTATGAAATTATGACATCTATGGGTTGACATCTATTTGATGTTCATTATCTTGATTTTAGCCTAACATCAATTCTGTAAGATTAATTGATAGTCCTTAATCAGCACGTCCATTAGGCCAGCTTCATCTAAAGAGAAATCTCAAGCGATTTCCCGACACTTGACGTTTCAAGAGGCCCTTAATTAAAAGAGACAATTAAAAATGGCAGTAAAGGTTGCGATAATAATAACAATTAAAGGACTCTTCCGTTGTTAAACCGGAGATAACAATGGGTCAGATTAATTAAATCTATGCAAATTCAGACTGGGCGGAATACAGAAATAGGGTAGGTACTTAATTTGGGTTCTCTTGCTGGCAATACTAAAAATGGCGAGCGCGCGAAACTGCTGCGTAAATATTATAGTAATAACGTTAATTGTTCAAAGTTCATATTACTTTTTTTTTGGTCGGTATAATATTCAATTATGGCTTTCTGCTAAACGCCTGACAACTGCTATTGCAAACCAAAAATTGATATTTATTGTGCTGCTTGTTTTGACATTTTGTTATACCTATTATTAAAAGATAATTCGAACGTACACAGAAAACCATAAAATAGGTTTCATCTTTGCTAAATAAAAATAAATATCCATGGTTAGGTGACTGTTCATGAGAAATCGCGTGTGTTTACTGTTTACCTATATTATTTTTATGATAGCTGTTCGTCAGGAATAATCTGTACTATGAATGCATCAGTCGTGTATCTGTGATATGTCATATGTAGGAACGCAGGTGTTCAATTCACTAAAAACGAAAAACTGCAAGCAATGGGAAATTGCTAATGAAGGCTTTGGGTGTCGACCTCAGGACGAGCTGCTTGCTGCTGCTCGCTTGTTCCTGCGTCACCGGTCCTGACTCTCTTCATATTTTGGCTGCTGATACCATAACTGTATACTACGTTTGTAGTTATGGTATCAGCAGGGAAGTTTTATAAAAATGAGGCTGTTACTTTAGTGTATTGTGGAGTCTTACGATTACCACGCGAACGAAGTCGCGGGCAGAGGCTAGTTCATATTTTGATTTACCTACACATTCACATAGCACTTTTGCATGTCTATGGATCTGCTAGTTCTTGTTACCTTATGGTTCAGGTTTTATTGAGAAACTAGAGATCTAGAACTTTATTCTTGCTTTACCTTTGTTGTTTACAGTACTCGTATCACCCCATGTATCTACCCATATTGAAGCAAATAAATAGTTTTATTTTTATAATTTTTGATTCATTATTGAGTTTTGGTTTTTATCTTTACATAATCTTATAAAACCTACAATATACAATCTAACAAATTTTATTTTATTAGTTTTTGATAAAATATGATTAGGACAGCACAATAATTAGGTAGGCCTATTATAGAGCGGAACTCTACGTACTGCATAGAATATAGTAAGTAGGTAGGTATAAATCATAATGCCTTCAACCCACGAAGAATAGGGATGGATGTTGATTGGAAAAATAAAACTATTTATGTAGGTAGTCCGTCAGTAAGATAATAAAAAAATATTAGACACGTATTTTTTTGCTTTATCATATATGATTTAGATAAAACGCATTCAAGTTGGGGAGTGGGGGCTCGCTTCGTTACAAGTCCCTATAAAAAATACCGGCGAGTGACGTCATGCCACATTTTAACGTATTGCATATTCAATGTATTGCCGTAATCTTTTGATTACGTAAAAAAAGAAAAAATAAGTGTAGTTTACGATATTATTTTATTATTAGGTACCTGAAGGACCAAAATTTTTTTTTCATCCCACCATCTCGGAAAGAGTATTTTTAATCTTCAGTATCTGAGTGGAAAAGCCGTTTTTATTCTCTAGAGGATAAAGTAAATTGAATTTAGAACATCGTGTGCACTAAGTTTGTGAATTAAAAAAAACATTAAACCTATTTACTGCTACCTCTATGGTGCCGAATTATCATACAACTTTTTTTTAATTTGTTAAAAACTCAGACTCGGAACCTTCTTGGTGTTCTTTTTTCAATTTGCTTTGTACGCGGTTCTTTACGCGGCATTTTTTCACGTCATTGTTAAACCTTAGGTATATTAAAAACAAGAAACTTGAAAACAAGTGAAAAAACTAAAATGAGTGATTCTAGCGACGAGGAAGTTTGCTTGACGCCAACAGAATTGACTGAAACTGTTAATAATGCGCAAATGAGCTTTCTCCCTCAACAATCACGCGAGAAGTATTTAAAACAGTACGATATGATCAACACACTCCAATCAATCGATTTTTTCTACAGTATCGCAATGGAAAGTGTGTTAGACAGCCTATGGGTACTAATAAAATTGGCAGTATCCCACGAGAAATAGCAACATTTCTTGAACTTCCAGAACCCCTGTTGTACACGGGTCATTGTTTCCGACGAACTTCAGCCACACTTTTGGCTGATTCCGGAGCTGATCTGCTGTCCCTTAAGCGCCACGGAGGCTGGAAGTCCAATGCAGTTGTAGAGGGATACATAGAGGATTCCATCCAAAATAAGTCTAAAATATGTGAAGGCATCGTAGGAGCCATTACACTGAAAGAGCCTCAATCGGATCCTTGTACTGGCCCTTCTACATCAAAAATAAGCCGTTATGAAACACCTAACCATCTCCCTCTCTCTCCAACATTCACGCCAAGGGAATCCGATGAATCGGTACAACTATTAAGTATGACAGATAGTTTACCGAAAAACAGTACACAAGTGACTAACACCAATATTACAGTACCAAACAAAAATATTACACTCAATTTAAATAACTGTAGCAACGTTACTTTAAAATTTTCTTAATTATACCTTAGTATTATTTTGTTATAATTTAAAGATTATTCTGTAATACTTACCTGTCATAATGTAGTAATTAATACCTAAACAGTAACTGAAATAAAAGTGTACCTATCTTGTGATTGTAAACGTTTTTTTTTTGCATTTAGTCATTTCCTCGCTGAGGTGGAATGAAAAGTTACGTGTTGCACTCGAGTGCAAAGATTTTTCACCTCGTGCTCTTTTGATTCCCTCGCTAACGCTCAGGATTCTAATTTTGAATCACTCGCTGCGCTCGTGATTCAATTTTAGAATCCTTCGCTTGCTCGGTCATCAAAATTGAACACGCGGTTAAAAAGCAACTTTGCACTCTTGTATAACAAATAACTATTGTCAACGTCCCTATTACTCGTCCTTTTTTCGAAGTCGGTTAGTAAGGATTAAAATACTTATCACTTAAGTAATTGATAGATCAAATAGCTAACTTTCCATACACAAACTATCGATCTTCCATGACAGAAGTTTTAATTTTATTCAGAATAAAATAAACTTGTCACACTTTCTGAGATTTCAAGTCAGAATATGCAAATACCGTTGTTTTAAAATATCGGAGCACCTTTTATTTCGTTATCTCATAATTACTTTGGGGACAGAATTACAAAGTTAAAAAAATCCGTTTAAAATTTGTCTCCTCGCGCCAGCGAACATTTTATGCAAACAAAAAGTAAAAACATGTGCATTTCACGTGAGCTGAGATTAATGTCGATGTATGTCTGTGTAGTGATGTGCAGCTGGAATATCGATGGTAGGTAAGTATTTGTTATAATTACCTAAGCTGTAACAAAATGTGTAGCACAGCTGCTGTATGCATGCATTGCAGAGTTATGTTTCTGCGTTAACGTAGGTATCTGGCTGGTGAGAGCACCTACTCAACTTAAAGGTGGTGTTCGTGGTTCTGCAAGGTTGAGAGCATCATCTTCAATTTGAACGGACTGATAATGATTTTAGGCGACCTTAACTTAAAAAGTGCATCTGTGAATGTTAATAATTATTTATGTTATTTCTTAAGCTTTTGTAGTCTGGCTGAGATGAATGAAGTGGTGATGGTGAATATGCGTGGGAGTAAGTTAGACGTAGTGTTGGCTCGGGAGGGCACCGAAGTAAACTGCGAGCATGTCAAAAGTACAGAGCTGTGCCCTAATTACGTAATGCAAAATCAATCCGAATCTGAATCGTTTTGAAACAGATTGCTAATCCATTGCTCCGTAAGTTCGAAAAAAAAAACTGCAGAGCAACGTAAATAACGCAATGAATGTTGTTGAACTGTCAAAATGAAACAGATTTGTCTTTATCGTTTACGAAAATATGTTGCGTAATTAGAAAGCTGGTTCAAATCGACTTTTATCACCCTCCATTAGATATTGCGATTTTCATCACACCGCATATGGATAGTGAAAAATTGGACCCCAGCAACATTGATCGTAGCAGGGATTGGAACTTTGTAAAATGGGACCACGCACTTTTAAGCGACCTCATTCGTTCTGCTCCATGGCAAGACGTTCTTCGCTGCAATGATGCACCCTCCGCTGCTGGTAAATTTTGCAGAATAATGAATAACTTATTTGAAGACTCTTCCCCATTCCAATGAAGAAGAGAATGATCGCTAGAAATAGGCGGTATCCAGTCTGGTTGCCTAAAGATACTGTAAACAATACTCAGCGTAAAACCAAGCTACATAAGAAGAAGAACCCAGGACTCCAACAGATTGTATTGTAATACCTACTTTAGAAAATAACATAGGCAAAAAAACGCGGCAGTTCTGGCAGCATGTATCTAGCCTGCGATCAAAGGCTTCGAGCCAAACGTGGTGTACAGACGCCAGCACATCAACCTACCCGAAACTGTCGAATTTTCGCAATACATTTTGAACCTTATACTTTAGTGTTATAGTTGAAAATCTATTAAAGAAATTTGACATATTGTAGTAGGTTGAAGTGCTGGCTTCTGTACAATGGTGAGACTTGTTCAGGTGTCAAAGCGGCCAAGGCATTTGCACAGTAGCCGGCATAAACACGCTAGCAAAGGCTAGCGTGTTTATGCCGGATAGACCTGAGTTGGACCCTTCAAAATTAAATGCGAGCAGTGAGGGTGATAAAATTACTTCTCCCTTTTTAACCCCACTGGATGTAGTTAAGGCGATTGCTAAACTCAAACCCTGTAGCTCGGTTGGCCCTGACAACATTCCAGTCTTTACTCTTAAGGGATGTCATGAAATTTTGGCATCCCCTTTATGTTATGTCTTTAACCTAGCCCGCCAGTCTGGCGTATACCCTGAGCAATTGAAAACTTCGCGAGTCGCTCCCATCCCTAAAACCAGTGACAAAACATCAATAGAGTAACACAGACCCATCGCTATCCTGCCATACATTTCCAAGGTTTTCGAGCATATACTCCACGCTTTCATTTACAAACGCGTAAATATGTCCTTATCTGATGCCCAACACGGCCGGGTCGCTCCGTAAATTCGAGTTTAGTGATTCACATTGAATACATATACCGTTGCTTCGGCATCGGTGGGCAGGTTGACGCTCTGTATTTCGATTTCCGGAAAAGTTCACATTCGACAGAGTTGACAACGATGTGCTTTTGACAAAGCTGGGGGCCATCGGTTTCTCGTCCGGTCTTCTTAACTTTTTTTCCTACTAGCTGCGCGATCGCAAGCAGTTTGTAAGACATGGCTGCTTCGACTCCAAGCCTTACAATACTCGCTCGGGTGTAAGTCAGAGATTCGTGTTAGAAGCCTCTTTTCCTGATTATGATCAATTACCTCATAACTAATGTTAAGTTTGCCAAATGCCTGCAACCTTAAGTTAGTCGCACAAATCCGAACGGACGAGAATTGCCAATTCCTACAAAGGGATATTGACGCCATCTATGAGTGGAGCATTGTGAACAAGATATTTTTTTATACAAACAAGTGCTACGTCATGAAATACGGTAGAGGATTGTGACCAATCCATTATGACTATAGTTTGGGTGGTGAAGGAATTATTCGTGTCACAAACAGACACAGTCAAAGGACTTGAGTGTGACTTTCGACCGCTTTCCGCTGTTTACTTATCACGTTTATGGCCTTGTGAAGGAATCTTTCAGGCGCTTGGGATTTGTTTTGCGAAAGGTTCGTGACTTTCGCAATTCAAATGTTATTAGGCTGTTTCGCACTGCTCTGGTTCGAAGCAAACTCGAGTCGAGTGCCTGTTTTTGGCATCTCTATACTGCTTCCCAAACACTGATGCTAGAAAAGGTACAGAACACATTCCTAAGATGCCTATTATGCCATTTCTTTCCATACATGTACCCTACCAACTATTTTTTTGGGACGTTAACTCGTTGGAGGTGAGAAGAGGTCTTGATCAGCTCATGGTAGCCTGTAAGACCTTACGGAGACGTGTCAACTGCCCAGAGCTCCATGGCCTTTTCTGTGCCGATTATTTGTGCCAGAAAATACATTGGACACCGTCAGAACCGCTGACACAATCTGTTTGCGCAACTGTCATCTAGAACTGTAGCCAGAGCCGAATCCCCAGTCTGTCAAACTTTAAAGATCCTAAATACCCTTCTGACTGCCAACCCTGAAGGTCATGTGTTTGCGGATGAATGGAGTAAAATTATGCGTATATGTCTGGTGTTCTATGGGAGAAAGTATACAAGGCCACTGTTCCATGTTAGTTTTACATTAAATTATAGTCAACGTTATAATTGTTTCTATGTTAATTTATTAATGTAATAGGTGTTGTTCCGTTTTAATTAACTATAAATAAATAAAGGTTAATTACAAATTCAACTTTACACAATTCTTACAACAAACAAATATCAGATTCAGCCCAAGAAATAATTTTCAAATTTGAATTGTTTATAAAACTAGGTAAGTATTAGTTAATTACAGCTTGAATACCATAGCAGTTCACAGCTGGTCATTGGCGTCATTGAGTGGGAGGTATACCTACAATTATATTTCGCATGGCACATAATGTTATTATAACTATTAAGTTTTCGTAACATTAATTTCTTCTCGATATCCACGTATCGACAGTCTTGCATCCCTGTCGTCAGCTGCCGTCTTGCGGCTGCTGCAGGAATTTTATTTCACTTCATTTCGCAGTGACATGCGCCACGTTAGCCAATAAAGATTATGTAATAACACATTTTTTGAAACTACACTTGAGGAATGCTTTAATATGATCCATGACTTACAACTCCTGCACATCATTTTGTGGGGTTATATTTGTTTTTATGCCAATGGACCCGAACATTAATTGAAGTGATAAGGGATCGTTTTAATTTAATTGTAAAGCCAATGTAACGTTAAAGTACTTAAGTCTTAGACACAAGTTACCATAACATTCTACGGAAACTTGGTTGGGGTTCGCTAGGATACCGTAACGCGTGAAAATATTTAAGAAGTTAATTATATACAGGGCTTCTCCCCCTTTAATTTTAGTCCAAGACGATACATCTTCATTCATCAACGCCTATCTATTTCCCATACAACCTTCTCAGTGATGAACTCCATGACCTCAGAGGGCAGAGGCTGAATAGTCATTGTTTTTGCCTCGAGTCTGTGGGGATGACGCAAAAAGTAGTTGTCTATGGCAAAAGGACGGAGCGCGCTGCGATGCGAATAATCCACTAGTAATATAAACAGTGTCTCTTCTCTTCGCTTTGGTTAGGGGGAAATTGGGGTGACTGTGCGTTTGGATTACAAGGGACCGTTAGTTGTTATGGAAAGTCCTTTAGATCTGCATTTCCTTTGTAGAGAGTAAAAAAGAAAGTAAGTAAAGAAAGAAAAATTTGTTTATTTGTCACAGAAACCCGTGCATACAAAAAGATAAAAGTAATCAGAAAAAAATAAACAAAATAGATCTAGATACCTACAGTAATTACGAGCATAAAACAGATATAGTCGGCAGCTGCACGTCATGAGTCACGAGTGAATGAAGTGATGGTTTCCATTTCCATGTCGAATTGTCTAAACCTAACTAATATAGCACCTGTCTTTTTGGCTCAAACCGGATTAAAAATAGCATCCAAGAAAATAATTATTAGAAAATGCTATTTTGGTACCTAAGTATTTTATATCTAAAGTAGGTAGAAGTTTTTAAGTTTATCGGGCTGAAAAGTTTATGCTCTTCAGCATGTGGAAAATAGCTTTACCTACTGCTTCAGAAGTTCAGAATGGGATTTACAATTTCTGTACGAACCTGTCTACCTTCTTATTTTTTACCGAAATAAAACGCCGCTTTGTCCCTATTTTCCCACAAGCATGGTTTCCCTTCCTCAGCTAAGAGAGTGAGTTTATTAAAAATTGGATTTGTTCGTAGCGTGGCACGCGGCGCCGCCCTCACACCGGCGCATTATTATTATTATTTTATTATTACCCCGTAAGTGGGGAACCGGGGACCCAGTAGGCTCGTCGATGGGTAAATATTTTGTTTTGATTTGACGATCGGATTCGATTTCATTTTCCGTAGTGTACTGGGAAAATAACAATTTTATTTCGATGCAAAGAAAAATACAAACAAGATTTACCTAACCTGAACGTTGTTTTTAACAGACTCCCTGACTTCTTCTTAACCAAAACGATACATTAACTTTGTATCTACTTAGATTCCGCGCCACCACTCCATTCCGGCAGACGCGGCGCTACTGTCTATGTCATTGCATCAAATTGCATTAAAAAATATGTAGTTCCACAATTTCCCGCATTAGTGGCAATGTAGTCCACATTAGTGGCGCGGACTCTAGCTATGTTCGAAAATTACAGATGAAATCATGCGGCCAGAATATATTAAGTAGGTAAGTAGGTACATGTTACAATATTAGACACATTGACATGTCACAGACACAAGTAACATAACCTATTAAAATAATGGGAAATAAGTTTTTTTCAGGTTGCACAACAGACATTGGCACTTTTTTTTAAATATTGGAATTACTAACCCACCATAGGAATTTCTCCTGTTTTCTATCCTGTCTTCTTGTACTGGGGCATTTTTATATCTAACTTTGCTTAAATTAATAAATTGCTAATGCTCACTCTCCTCTTGTTAAATTCCAATATAGGAGCACCCTAAAGCTATAACCATTAAAAAATATTCAATAGTAACTTTTCAATCTTCTTAAATCTAAGTCCGAGTTCTTTACACTTTTGCTTTGGCTACTGCGGATTAACGAAACAATTTATAATTCAATTACCAATGAACCCATTAAATTTGTGCAGTTTTCCGCGCTAGATACGTATTTATAAATTAGATCGGAACTTGTTTACTTAATCCTGTTTGTGACCCTTCACCCTCTGCATGTCGACCTAAAATATTGCTGACATTTTTCAGGGACTTAGCTCTCTCTGTTCACCCCTCTACGATGAGGGATGGTTATAACGAGATGCGTTTGTTTGCTATCCGAAGGGGCAAGAATTAATTTTGTTGAAATTTTCAACTTAGATTTATTCGTTAGTTGGTAATTTGCGTGCCCGAATGAGTAAAATATCCCAGGGGAAACAGGTTTCATTTTGTCGGATTCTGGAGTCATTTACTCGTATAAAATTGTAATGGTTACTTAGTCAAGTAGATTTCATTTCATTTTTAGAAATAAATTAGTTTGATGATAAACGATGAATGAGAACAAAATACCCAGAATTAAATTACTTAAATTTATTTCTACTACACTTTAAACTTATAAAGGATAGGATTTCAATTAGAATGATATCCTCGGTTTATTAAAAATATATACATAGACAGGCTTATAAATAAGTAATATTTACGTCAATGGCTGGTAGATTAAATAGGCATTTAACAAGGTATTTAGTGACTGATTTGGAGAGTTCTAGTAGAAAGTGGTGACCACCAAGCGAGTGGCCCAACGGCAACAAATTATTTCCCTCCGCACGTCAGCAGCTAGAGAGTATCAACTAAAGTATAAATATAATTACAATCAAATCAAATGTAATCAAAGGCTGCATCCACTGTGGGTACAAATCTATCGTCCGGGTGGTCTCGAAGCGCGCCGTCATCAGCATCAGCGCCCGCGCAGCGTCGCCAATCGCTTAGACGCGCCCGCCATTTGTACCGAGACGGTAACGCTACGGCTTTTTCTTTTAAATGCATACGAAGGAAGTAATCTGAGAGGGGAAATTAATCCGAGAATAAGTTTTTAACGGCTTCGTGGGTGCCTTAAAGGGCTCAAAAATTCAAATTCAAAATATTTTATTTCACACAAACCTACATGAGCACTTATGAAACGTCAGAAGCTAGGATAGGCTGAGTGCTCTTGCCGATTGTTATGTAGCAGGGCCAATATTAATCTAAACAAAAGATTTGTAAAGTTCCAGTGAATCTCCTGTGGTCTGCTGCCGAGCATGATCAATTTGAATAGATACTTCAGAAAAAACATAGTTTAGTATGGTTTAGATAGATTTCATCCATTTGATAACAAAATATTACATAAAGTCTACTTATAAGATCTCTTCAATTCCCAGGAGTGTACTCCTGGGAATTGAAGAGATCTTATAAGTAGACTTTTAGAGGATTGGACGCATTGTAAAATAGGTAAACAGAAAGATGGAAAGCCCAACAGACACCATGGACTACTTAAAAAAAAAAACAGCCATTTTAGGTAGGTTTAATGTCGAATTTAGGAGAAAATGACGAGAACATTTTTTTTTTCTCAAGAATTTGTAGTTAGGTACTTAATAAAATGATAAATGATGTGCCCTAGAAAACATGTTACTTATTCATAGCACTATGCTCATCATACAATAGTAGATATATAATATTGTGTGCCACTTTTGTTTCTTTACATCAATGTCTGCGGGCCATGTCTCTATTTCCTCGTCTGTCCGTGCGGCTGACCAATCAATCGGCAACACATGAGCGATAGCCGATCGACAGGGTTTCTATCCGACGGCCATTTGCATTAATTGATCTGTGATTGAAGCGATACAGACGTTTATATCATGATGTAATGATAAAAACGTTTGTATAGATGGTCGGTGGTTTTATTTAAAATAGCGATGCGTTTACTACAGTTAATCAGCTCATAATTGCACGCTTGATGAAGTAGGCTTTCTGAAAATCACAACAGCTTATGCTAGTGACGGATTGCCAAAATCAGACTTGAATTACATGATGGCGTGTGATTTAAGTGCTAAGGCCTATTTTAAAACACTATTGATTTTGATATTAGGTATAGTATTTCAGAATTATTCCACTTTGCCCCACCAAGTCGCCCACATTGGTGGGGGCAAAGTGGAATGCCTAAATATTTTTATTTAAAAACACTAACTAGGTACACACATCAAAACTGTCTAGGGATCAAGTACATTTTCAACTATAAAAAAATATCCAATTAATATTAGGTCTCTTTACCTATGAAATTAGAGATTTGTATGATAATTTTAAAATACACACGAGAGCAATGAATCCTGGTCACTTAAAGAATCCTAAAAATCTCGGAAACTAAAAATGCTAGGTTAATGCAATAAATTGTATTTAATAGACAATGTAATACTCCTTAAAGGAAGGTATTAAAACTTCTTAGTTATTGTAAAGTTATATCATAAAAAAATCAAATTTGAAAAAGGGCCACCTTCGAAGATGGAACTACGAAATTACAGCATTTGGTTTTGCTTTTGTTTGTAATCTGTCATTTATGTGGGTACATAAACCATGTTGATAGTGCTCTATATTCATTATTCAAGCTGAAATTATGTCGCTTACGCCTGAAGAATGCACCAGAATACTTACAATGCTGGAAACCGGCCGGAGTCAGCGCGATACAGCCAGGACTGTCGGTGTGTCGCTGTCAACAGTACAAAGAGTTCTCCGACGTTACGAAGAAACTGGTTCTAACCTACGCAGACCAGGAACGGGCAGAACCAGGTGTACCACAGCACGAGAAGACCGATACTTGGTGAACACCATGCTTCGAAATCGCTTTCTTACAGGAACTGAACTCACAAATCAGTTTCGACGCCTCGGAGGAAGTAACCCAAGTGCATGGACAGTAAGACGTCGGCTTGCTGAATCTAACTTAGACCTGCAAACGGCCCTAAACTGGAGCGTGGGCCTCGTATTTCAAGACTAAGATATGCCCAGAGCCACGTAAATTGGAGTATTGAAGATTGGTCAAAAGTTATGTTCTCCGACGTAATCAAAATTTATGCTCTACAAGCACGATGGAAGACACAGAGTGTATCGAAGACCAGGGGAAAGATTCAAGCAAGCATGCATCGAAGAAAAAGTAGCCTACGGTGGTGGGTCTGTACTTGTGTGGGCCGGAATTTCTTCTGAAAGTCGCACAGAGCTGGTGATCATAGAAAACGGCTCTTTAACTAGCGAAAGATATGTGGAAGAAATCCTCAATGATCACGTTGGTCCATTTATGGTCAATTTAGGTGAGGATGCTATATTTATGCATGACAATGCCCGACCTCATACAGGTAGGATTGTGAATGACTACCTTCAAGAGATGAACATTACTCGTATGGAGTGGCCAGCGCGCAGCCCGGATATCAACCCGATCGAGCATGCTTGGGACGAGCTAGGCAGATGCGTAAAACAACGAAACCCTCCCACAATCACGCTTCGTGAGCTCAAAATTGCTCTCACAGAGGAATGGGAGAATATTCCCCAAAATCGTATAAGGAACTTGGTGTACAGCATGCCAAACCGCGTAATTGCAGTAATGGAAGCACGAGGAGGCAATACGAAGTATTAAAATTCAAGAAAATCGTAATAAAGTTCAAAAATTTCATGTTTCCTATTTTTGTTTTAAGGAGAGATCAGCAGTTTTTTTCTTTATGTAATTTTGTGTTAATAAAATGTATGGTGACTCATATTTTTTTTACTTTCATTTATGGAGTATTACATTGTCTATTAAATACAATTTATTGCATTAACCTATCATTTTTAGTTTCCGAGATTTTTAACATTCTTTAAGTGACCCGGATTCATTGCTCTCGAGTGTATAACAATTTAGTTATTTTTGCTAATCAAAGTACTGGCCCATATTATATATACAATTTTGCCATTTTGATGGCATTTAGTTTATCCCTTTACTGTAGAAGTCTGCCGGACGGGAGGCGATGAAGTCAGCGAAAGCGTTTTGTACTGCCTCTCGGGTGTTGAATTCTTTCCCACTTAAAAAATTGTCTAAATTTTGAAAAAAGTAGAAATCTGTTGGGACAGAGTCCGGCGAGTACGGTGGGTGACGGAGAGCTAACAGCTTCACAACGGTTGTCGTACAGGATCCACTTTTCATCGCAGGTAACAATTCGATTACGAATTCCCTCGTTTCTATGCCGATTCAGTAGTGCTATGCATGCTTCGACGCGTAAATCTCGCTGTTGGTCGCTTAGTTCGTGTGGCACCCACTTATCTTGGTTTTTTTATGTTTTCGATTTGACGCAAGTGCTTTAATGTTGTTTTGACACTAACACCAAGGCCCGCAACAAGCTCAGCCGTAGATTGAGTTGGATCCGCTTCCATTATCGTCTTCAATTCGTCGTTGTCGATAATGGTTACCGGCCGACCGCGAGGCTCGTTCTTCAACTCAAAATTTAAAAACTACCACAATGTCACAAAAACAAAAAACTATCTAAAAATAAATGACTGAATTTGAAATTAAACTAACACGTCTTTCGAATAAAATTCCTGTTTAAGTTAACAACTTATTTATTTCTATATTTTGAGGATATTTTAATTATTATTTTAAAGATTAAAAAAAAATAACATGAATCACACACTCACAGCGATTTGACATGCTTAAAATCAGTTCATCAAAATCACTTTGAGGAATGGCCGCCCACGTTCTTTCTAACAAGTCAAAAAGTTGTGGGGTATTCACGGCATCCCTACTCAGCAGAGTTCTTCTTTGGAGCATATCCCATGCGTGCTCAATTAGGTTAAGGTCTGGCAATTGAGCAGGCCACGGGAAAACGTTGCTGCGAGCATAGACAAGAGTGCGTGTTACTACTCTAGCCATGTGTGGATTGTCGTGCATTAGTCGAAACGAATCATCCAACCGGCTTCGTAAAGGGATGATCACGTCTGAAATAATCTTCTCCACATAAATCTGAGCAATGAGGTTGCCCCTAATCCAAATAAGATCGGTTCTTCCACCGATCCAAATACCGGCCCAAACCATTATTGTTCCCCCTCCATATGAATAAACTTCGTGACAAAATTTCAAACGTTTTTGACGTCCAGAGGTCCTCCAAACTCGGGCACGTCGAGATTCATCGGAAATGCAATCACAACACCAGTCTTGTTCTTCCCAATTTATGTGTTCGCGAGCCCACTGTAACCGGGCCCTACGATTGCGGGGTGCTATAGCTGGAACTCTCAGCGGCCTTCGGGAACGCTGACCCACTTCCCGTAAACGATTACGGATGGTTTGGTCGCTTATCAGCAAGCCTGAAGAGCTGTGGAGGCTCGTAGCCAACATCATGGCGGTTATGGTACGATTCCGTCGAGAAATATTTTGGATGTACCGGTCCTGTCTGCGAGTGGTGACGCGAGATCGTCCTCCATGTCACTCGGCCACGCTGCCTGTGATACGATAGTGTGTCCAGAGGCGGCTCTGTGATGTGCCAAGAGCGACAGCCACAGTACGTCCCTTGGAACATTTCGACGGCTCTCATCATCTCTTCTCGTGTCAAATGATGTCGTCGTTCCATATCGATGCAATTTTTTTCAGTTCCTATGCAGAAATTGTAATGGTTTTGTAAAAACGCTATTACACACTTTTTAAGGAATCCTGATTGACAGTTGATTTTCTATTATTAATCAAATTTTAAGAAAATTATTTATCAAATAGTGAAATCCACAAAAAAAAGTTAAAATAGTAATCCTCAATTGCGGCGATACTCTAAAACGTACTTGATCCCTAGACACTTTTGATGTGTGTACTCGTATGTACTAAGTCCAACAGCCCTAGTTACATTTTACTTAGATATACATTTCTTTCTTTTCTAAACAAATATAAAATACGAGCATACCTTCCTGCATAAATTCTAAGGAGCCAACCATAGTGCGGCAGAATCCACACAATTCCACTGTTAAATTTTAGGCATTCCACTCTGCCCCACCAGTGGCGGCTTGGTGGGGCAATTTGGAATAATAGGTTTTTCAGTCATCTACTAGTATTTATTGCATAGAAACATGATTGAAAATAGAACGGATAGCTCATGTCTCTAGTCAAAGCTTCGTTGCCAATTGATATCAGTCAACTTCAACCTCATTTCTAGACAACAGTTCTAGGTAACCCACCCAGCAGCCAGATCCACGATAATCCCCATCCACTAGTTCAATCTCTGCCGTCACTACAAACGATATGCGAACACGTCCATTCCGCCTGGCACTGCGCCTCGCGCATCTCGGAACTTTTCGTTTCACCACTCGCTGTACTGTTGTAGACATTACTTCTTTTTCTTATGTGCAGTATGTGTAAGTACCGATAGTATGTATGGTGGCTTTATTGCTAAGACTGGGTACTTCGGGGAGAGTTGGTTACGATGGGTGAATCAGATAACTAGATTAGAATAGAGAATGAAAGATATGAAACTTCTTTTCGGGCAACACTGCTACCAACTCTGCTGACTGGTTCATTTTCCAACCATGGCATGAGATATATCGAGCCATTACCGCCGACTTATCGTAAGCGACATTTTTACCTAAACAGCGTTTTTCATTGCGACTTTCCCGCCAAATTACAACGATAATTATATATTATTCTCACGGGCATACCTTTTATTTTCAAAATCTCCAAAATCTCCGAACTGGTGCCATTCAATACGAATCTCATTAAACCTAAATATACCTACTACTTGGGCCCGTTAACAAAACGGTTAACCTGTTAGGCTTAGATTTAACTAAACCTTAAAAGATTTTGACCCAGAAGGTAGACTCTCTTTGCTACAGCACTTTATGAAATCACGTCCGATTCAATTCATATTTTAATTAATGACTTCTTGCACTTACCACATAATAATTGAATTCCAGCAACCTTGCCATAGCAAAAGTACATTCAAATCAACGTGAATACTTATTATCACCTTTACCTAGATCAGCAGATTAGTTCACTAAGTTAACTTGACACCGCAGAATTCGGTCGCAGACTCGCAGTAATAGTTGAATGTCTTATCAAACACCAGATGATATACCACGATTGTTGAACCAACTGAACTGTGTTTGAGTTATTTAAATAGGTGCCTTATCTACAATATTGATTTAGTTAATATTATAAACTCGTTGACATAATACGTTGTTTATGTTTTAGTTTAGTTTCAATATTTTGTTAATAATTCCTTAGACCTGACATAAGAAATAATCTCACTACTTCCATGAGTTTAGCTGCTTTCTGAGTAGTAGGTTGAAACCAAATGTGTTTTTCTAGACAAGCTTCTGGTAAAAGTTTAATGATCACAATAATATAGGTACACAAAAAAATACCTATTGAAATATTAAGGTACCGTGCGCGAAAAAAACCCTTTTTCGTCAAAGTCAAAGTCAAATAATTTATTTCAATTAGGCACAAAAAAGGCACTTTTGGACGTCAAACTTTACAAAAAATAATAATAACTGATTCTAGTCGCCCATTCCAAAAGGTAGTTTTCGTATGGAGAAGAATGGGCAAGAAACTCCACCGTTACTCTTTAAAAAAAAATCATTATATCTTGTATACACTAATTATATAATTATATGTGAAGACAATGCACCTAGAATAAGATTACTATACCACGATAGGTAAAAAGAATGAAAAATGAAGGAATGACATTAATTAATTATGTGATAGATGCTTAGTGCTCAATACTTACAAACATTGTAAAATTATACTATATTTCTAACATTATAATAAGTAATACTAATAATAATGTAAACGTCAGTAACTTATCTAATTTTAAGAAAGCTTGAAATAACTAAAACGTTAACCCCCTTATTCATATACGCTGCTTAAAGTTAAGTAATGATTAGCGCCTGTTTAACCATTTATTTTTGACGTTTGAACGTCGTTTCTTATCTTTAAACAGCGTTTATGAATAAGAGGGTACCTAAGTGTGTAAGTAGTGTGAGGATAAAAGTACAGTTTTCGTGGTGCTAAACCAGCATTGTCCGGTTAAGTAGTCATCACCTCAGAGGTGAGCTACGAGATGCCTTAGTCAAAAAAAAAAGTGCTAAACCATTCGTGTCAGTCAGCTGCTAATACTAGCATACTTTTGCGCTCTCGAAATTATGGTTTATTTCGCCTCTGATTTACTTTAATGAAGATTATTGTACAATCATAAAATAAAATTTAGATTTTACATCAAGGATAGAATACTAATGTGTGATTTTTAAATGTCTTGATATGGTTTGATAAATAATAAGAAAAATACAATACAGCCAGGTTTTTTTTTTTTCAAAATGTTTTTCTGTTATATTTTGTATCGATGCTGAAAAAAGTGGTTCAGCCACATGCAAGCAGACCATATAGCGTTTTTGATGATATTTTTAAATGTTCGAAATCAAAAGGAGTTTCTTGTAAAACAGTGATCAAACGTCAGTCTATCGTAATTTTTCGGAAAACCTATAGTTTTTCCAATATATTTTTTTTTCAAATCCATATAGTTTTTTAAAGGTTCACTACACTTAAAAAACTATACAACAAGGTGTAAGGTTCGCTCATCCTTATTTGAAAAGGGTGGGTCCTCCGACCAGACGGGTGTCGTGTCTGGCGGGCTACTGCCCAACGATTAGTCGGATAGTATTATATACCTATGTCGTTTGCGTGGTAAACTCTAATTACACGATGCAAGATTTGATGCGTAGTTCGCGAGTGGCGATGTAGATGCCGCCACAGTTTTGTTTAAATTCTTTTTCCCTTTCTCACAACTAATGATCAAAATCAGGTCCAAATCTTTAATGTTACGTAGAAAGCTGCAATGTTCATTTGAATGTTTATAGCATCTTGTTTCAAACTCAAACCCAAAGCATTTATTTTAAAATAAATGATTTGAGTTTGAGTGTAAACCATTTACAGGCACTTTTGAATTGTCAAGGAATCAGTCAGTCAGAAATATGAAGCTAGTTGCCCATCCCAAAGCTTAGTAGGTACCTATGGAGAAGAACGGGCCAGCAACTCCACGGACACCATTATAAATAAAAAAAAAATGATATAAAAATATTGGTTACATGATTCGTGTTGAAATTATACATGTGAGAACAATGTAGAAAGACGTGCACGTTAAAAGCGTCCGTAATAAAAAAATAAAAAACAAGGAACCATCCGAAATTTAAAATAAATTAAAACAAGTTAAAATAAGCCTTGGCAGCTAAGAGATGACCAGTCCCAACTGACGGCGCCCGTTCACGAACATGACGCATGGATCAGCACCATTCAGCTCAACCATTATGAAGGGAGCTAAATGATCCAACACACGCCACCATCAGCGAGACATCTGAGTGAGCATGACATACTCACAGCCGCCAGGACACATTCAAGTCAATGAAATACATATTATCCAGTAAATGGTAGCTCTTTAGTACATAGTACTCACACCTGTGCTATGTAATTATATAATAAAAATATTGAGTTTATACAATACAAATATGGTCTTACATTTTTCAGCAGCTCCAACAGTATTTTCAAAATGTTAATCAATTAGTTGTGGTTGTGGAGCAGGACCAGCGATGAGCCAAGCATTTTTATCAGTGATGTAATCCCCCAACTTATAATATGCCTGACTGTTTATGATACGGTGTGTCACTGTGGGTATTCTGTGTCTGTGAAGTTGTACTGTTTGCAGATGATATATACTTCTCTTATTTTTAAAGTAGACAGGAACAGACAAGATTTTGACGATGTAAACAGTGCACTCTCAATGGTTACGGGTTGGTTTACGACAAACAACCTAGTTCTCAATGCCAAGAAAACGAAATGTGTAAAGTTTGCCCTTCCAAATGTTAGAAATCTAGGACAAAACATCGTCTTAGATAAAGAGGTGCTTGAAACCGTAAACTCGGCAGTGTTTCTGGGCATAACAGTAGATGCCAAACTTCAGTGGGGGCATCATATATCTAGCCTAGCGGGAAGGCTCAGTTCGGCCGCCTACGCCGTCAGGAAAGTAAGACAATACACTGACGTTGATACAGCTCGGTTAGTCTATTTTAGTTATTTCCATAGCGTTATGTCCTACGGTATTCTGCTGTGGGGCAAAGCTGCCAATATTCAAAATATATTTGTCCTCCAAAAACGAGCTGTTCGAGCAATTTACCAGCTGGGTGCCAGAGTTTCTCTGAGAGATTTTTTTAAAGATATTGGTATCCTCACAGTGGTATTGGAATCATCACAATTCATTTTCGCCAACATTCTATGTATTAGGCAAAATATACACTTGTACACTAAAAACAGTGATATTCACAATATTAACACTAGAAACAAGGACAACTACGAGCTCCCTTTCACCGGCTTCATAAGGTTCATAACTCATTTGTTGGGCTTGGTATAACCTTTTATAACAAGCTACCCTCTTCTTTGCTAGATTTACCTTTTAATGCGTTTAAAACTAAAGTAAAATCCAACCTTTATTCAAAGGCATACTTTTCTGCGTAAACTGCGTCATTACGGTGTGCTAAACGAAGCTCTAAACGTTTTAAATTCGTATTTAAATAATAGGTCGCAATGTGTAGATGTTGATGGTGTAAAATCTTCCGGGCTACCAGTTCAGTTAGGTGTACCTCAAGGCTCAATACTGGGTCCATTCTTGTTTTTAGTGTATATCAATGACTTACCATTCTATTTAAAGGATATCTGTGAAGTTGTACTGTTTGCAGATGATACTTCTCTTATTTTTAAAGTAGACAGGAATAGACAAGATTTTGACGATGTAAACAGTGCACTTCCAATGGTTACGGATTGGTTTACGACAAATAACGTAGTTCTCAATGCCAAGAAAACGAAATGTGTAAAGTTTGCCCTCCCAAATGTTAGAAATCTAGGACCCAACATCGTCTTAGATAAAGAGGTGCTTGAAACTGTAAACTCGGCAGTTTTTCTGGGCATAACAGTAGATGCAAAACTTCAGTGGGGCCAACATATATCGAGCCTAGCGGGAAGGCTCAGTTCGGCCGCCTACGCTGTCAGAAAAGTAAGACAATACACTGACGTTGATACAGCTCGGTTAGTCTATTTTAGTTATTTTCATAGCGTTATGTCCTACGGTATTCTGCTTTGGGGCAAAGCAGCAGATATTCAAAATATATTTGTCCTCCAAAAACGAGCTATTCGAGCAATTTACCAGCTAGGTGCCAGAGTTTCTCTGAGAGATTTTTTCAAAGATATCGGTATCCTCACAGTGGCATCACAATACATCTTCGCCAACATCTTATATATTAGGCAGAATATACACTTATACACTAAAAACAGTGATATTCACAATGTTAACACTAGAAGTAAGGATAAACTACGTGCTCCCTTTCACCGGCTTCATAAGGTTCATAACTCATTTGTTGGGCTTGGTATAACCTTTTATAACAAGCTACCCTCTTGTTTGCTAGATTTGCCTTTTAATGCGTTTAAAACTAAAGTAAAGTCCAACCTTTGTTCAAAGGCATACTATTCTATCAACGACTACTTAAATGATAGGAATAGTTGGTCGCTGTGATTAACTCAAGACAATGTTTAAATTATGTTCTTTCTCCAGAATTAGTTTGCCTACTGACAGGTTTTATGAGTTTATATAAAAGTCTATAATTTTACTTTTTATGTACATTTATTTTATTTTTATTTATTGTTGACATAATCTACTCATTACAATGTTTTTTTTTAATGAGTTGTATTACAATATGTGGTTAGCTAGCGACCTCGTCAATTATTTATTTTTCTCGATGGTCCTAGTTTATCAATATTATTATAACATCTAGTTACAGCTCTATGTAAGCGGGCACGCCCTTTATGCCTGGAGGCTTTATTTTCTTTTTTTTTAGATATTGTTTACGTTTAGTTATTTTTATTTCTGCTTGAGATTCTCGATGTTTTTGGTTGGTATATTGGCGTGTGCTAGCTGTCATATGGCTATTAATTTATAATTTAAATTTTATTTTGCGTAATGTAAATTATCTTATAAATTATTGTATAGAATCATTTATTATTTTTTCCTAACTGAACAGACAGCTGTGCTGCTGGGGAGTTTGTTGCGCCACTTCTTCTTCCCAGCAAAAGCACTAGGAAGTGGTGAAGGATGGGCGTTTTGGGGGACTGTCTTATGTAATTTTGACGTTCGAAAAGTGCTGATTCTCAGCCTAATTTGAATAAATGACTTTTGATTTTGATTTTTGATTTCTATCAACGACTACTTAAATGATAAGAATAGTTGGTCGCTGTGATTGGCTCAAGACAATGTTTATGTTCTTTCTCCAGAATTAGCCTACCTACTGACAGGTTATATAAGCTTAGGTAAATTGTTCATTTTATTTGACTTTATAAGTCAATTTATTTTAAACTTTTTAATTAATCGTTTGTTGACATAATCTACTCATTAGAATGATTTTCATGAGTTGTAATATGTGGTTAGCTAGCGACCTCGAAAAATTGATCATATAATTTTTTTCCTGAAAAACCGACAGCAAGTTCATCATGCTCCCTTAGATGTCACTGCTTGCGGTAGCGTCGGGGGTCGGGTTGCCTCCTTCCCTCAAATATGGTGAGGGGGGTAATGGCTGATCTTTGCGTTAAGCTCGTGAACGGGTGCTGCTTGTGGTGACTGGTCGTCTTGCTGATCGTGGTTTTGTTATTGTTATTAGTAATTAACTGTATATTTATTTTACCTCGATGGTCCTAGTTTATCATTTATAAATTCCAGTTACAGCTATATATCTACATATAGCTATATGTAAGCGGGCACGCCCTTTAAGACTGACTGGAGGCTTTTATTTAGATATTCTTTACGTTTAGTCTTTATTTTTTTAATTTCAGCTTGAGTACAGTTCTCGATATTTTTGTTTGGTATATTGGCGGTGCTAGCTGACTTACGGCTATTAAATTATGTTTAGTGTTGCGTGCTGTAAATAATTTTGCTTAAGTACTATTAAATAGAATCTTTTTTTTTTTCCTAATCTAACAGACAGCTGTGCTGCTGGGGAGTTTGTTGCGCCACTTCTTCTTCCCAGCGAAAGCACTAGAAAGTGGTGAAGGGTGGGCGTTTTGTGGGACTGTCTTATTAACTTTGACGTTCAAAAAGTGCTGATTCTCAGCCTAGTTTGAATAAATGACTTTTGAATTTGAATTTGAATTCCCAAAAACAGTTTTATTGCAAGCGACAGTAATGTGGCGAATGTGGTGTGTGATGAATCAGTACTTCCTCGTTGACAAGAGATTATCACGATCAGTCCAACGTGGTGGTTATTTTTGGTACAAGCCTGATTCGACATTTTATCCGCAGTCAGCCGCTTTGATGTCTTGGGACTATCTGCTTACAGTAGAGTCGAGTAACTTTTGAAGTCGCATTTTCGTGTTTTCTTGTGGCTGTCTCTCTCTCTCTCTCCTCAAGATATAGGGCGTCTGGTCTGTTACCCAAAGTAGGCCTTAAGCAACAGGCCAGTCGAAATCAAAATTGTACGAAACGCCAGTGACAGCAGTCATGAATTTCTTAGAAAATCGTCTAGATTGTTGTAAGGGATCAATTGCTAAATTTTCTTATAATTGATGAAAATAGACAGCTGTAACTATGCAAAATGATGCACGTGCCTGGACGCTTGTGCATAATAGTGTTAATTGTGTAACTCGGTCACTTGTCGGAGTCTAGGCTGTCTAGAGTCTGGCACTATACGATGTAATACAATTTCTCCTAGTCAATTGTTATTGTCACGGCTTGATTGGGTGACACGCACTGTGATGGTTCTATTTACACATTGTAAAGTTAAGTGACAGTTACAATTAACGTGTTTGTTTCGTTACAAGATAGTTTTAATTTAAAAGCTTTTAAGCCACTTAATAAAATCTTGTTTATAACTTGTTTGAGTGATCGCTGCAACTGCTAAAAGTTGTCCAAAACACAGAAAATTTATTTCATAATAAAATTATGGTCTGAAATAGTTACAACTTATTTGCGAAGTTAGAGCGAGAACGGTCCAAGTCACAAAGTAATTTATTGGAGGAGAAGAGAAGTATAATAATAGTTAGCTAAAGTGTTAGTAAAGTTTGACCGCTCTTACGTACGAGTACTAATATCAACTCACCTGTGGAGTTGTAGGACTGAAACAATTAAAAGGAACATTCGTGCCATTGAAGTATAGGGAGAAGAAGAAGTTCGAACAACTAAGAATTGAATGAACTAAACCGATCTAGTAAATAAACCAATCGCAGGAAACTGGGCAAAAGTCTAGCAAAAGGGAAAGGTATAAGTATTAAATTGCTTGTGCTTTTGAAGTTTGAGATCATTGCGGTCTCAAACTGCTGAATTTCATCAAGTTTGCCCTAATTTTAATGATGACCCAGCGTCTGTGTTCCCTTGATCCCTATAACCCGTCAGCCTTCAAAACAAGAATGTGCGGATGTCTTCTGGGCACGCTCGTTTGATCATAGACCTCATTTATCGCTATCCATCAGGCGAGATCCAGGTCAAAAGAAAACATAATCTAGCAGAAAACATTCCATTTTCTAGCAATTTAATAAGAAAATTACATAAATAAAGGTAAGCGGCATTGAAATAATACAAAAGATCACCTACCACCTGTCGGGGCATTATTGATTCCTCTCAGTAGGTAAGAAGTGACATCAAATTGAAATGTGAAGGGAGAGGCACGAAATCCCACATAATGACATGACAGAGGAAAAACATCTCGTTTTATGTGTCACACTTACACATAAAATAGATACTAAGAAAATGTTATACTTGCTACATTGTTGTTTATATGAAAATGGTAGATGTGTTTGTTAGAGAATATTCCAGAACTTGTAAAATAATCTTGTTTCTATAAAATTGCTTTTTATATTATCGATTAGTTATCTAATTACGTAACATATTTTCGTAAACGATTACGACTAATCTGTTTCATTTTGACAGCTCAACAACATTCGTTGCGTTATTTACTTTGTTGAAGAGATTTTTTTTTCGAACTTAAGAAGCAATGGATTGCAATGGACAGATTAGCAATTAGGGTACTGGTCGCTTCAGAGAATCTTTCTATAGTTTGGTCTCTTTCAAATTTTTTCCTGAACGTTTAAACACCAATTTAACAACAATTTTTGTTGACTGTTCCAATTTTTTTTATCGTTCCCAACTTACCAACTCAACAGAAACACCAATGTATTTGGTCACGTTCCGTTTAAGAACGTTTATTCTGAAAGTTGGCAACTATTTACCTGTTTTGATTATTTTAGCAATAATACTGGTATGGAAATACGAAAGTGGTTAACTAGCGAACTAGAATATTAGCAATTAATTACAATGAAAACCGTTTTAGGTGTAAAAAAGGCATTTTGGGAAGTTTCCAAATACTTTTTTTACATCTAAAACTAAATATTCGTGTTTACGATATTAATTATTGCATTTCATAATTAATATTTTAGTTCACTAGTTTAGTTCACATTTCATATTTCAATACAGTGGTGCCGATTCTCTTGTCACAAATGCGTCTAAACTAGACTAAAAATCACCAAAATTTAGTTTACCTACTCCTGTCAAACGATGATTTCCCATTCTGAAATAGACTAAAGTGGCACAACATAACTATATTTTATTTTGACAGCACTAAGATTGTACTGAGATTTTAATTTAGTGAAAATGACAATTTTGCTATTCTGAATTTGACGTTTTTCACCTAAAATTTTAATTGTCTAACTAATTCTGACCATTTTTAATCGCCACTGAAAATGGTGTGGAATATTATTAGTTGTCATGAACTAATATTCACACGAACATCTCGACTTCGGGTGCAAAAACAGTACTGTACTGGATTTTTTTCTTTTCTGTTGCTTATCTCAAAAATAATGAAAATTTCGACCCCCTTTATAAAAGCCCCTAATACTCAAAACGTAGGTAATATTTTTTATTTCCATACAAAAAGTGAAAAATTCCATATAAAACACGTCGAGGCTGCCCCCACAGCGCGCCTCCGGCTCTAAAAAAAATCATGGGGTAGGGCAAACAAGCATGTGGTGTCGATATTGTCAAATTCGATTTAGTTGCGTCAAAATAATTTTTAAATTTAGAGACTTTTTTCTACAGAATAGCTTTAAGATTCTCATAGCCAGTATGGAATTTTAGTGATAGTTTAGTTAGTTTAGTTCGGTGTACAAGAGAATCGGCACCAGTATTACTGCAAAATTAATCAAAACAGGTAAATATTTGACAGTTGTTTGCGACGTTGCCGACATTTAGGATAAGCCCTCTTAAATGGAAATACATCATTTCCATACCTACGAAATCCTTCCATTTAACGGTTAAATGGACGGATTTTTAACCCTATAACGCGCCTGTCAGGTTGCTAGTTGCTAAGGGTTGGACGTATGATAACGGTATGCTGGCCTTATCGACGCACCCATCAATAGGCTGACAGAATTATCTTTATACAAGCCTTCGGTGGAAAACTGAAGATGAGGGTATTATTTATGTGAAAAATAGAAACAAATGGATGATTTAGGCTTAAGTTGGGATATACGAGTATTAATGGATATGTTCAAAAGTTACATTGATGTCGCCCATAAATATGTAGTAAAGAATCTGGAAACAGGCAGGTGCCTATTTCAGGGTTCTCCCCTTAATTACTGAAGGTAGTATATTAGGTACCTACCATTATTGTGATCTCCAATGAGAATAAGGAAAAAACAGAAAAAAAAACAAGTTTTAAGTTATGATTCAGATTTTCAGCGCATCTTTCTATCATTCAAGCTGAAACGTATCCTACATGCAATTATCGACCGCTAGATGTCGCTAGTTGGCAGTGAGTGGCGCTACCACTCTCAGTGCTCCCCACACAGTGAACATCGCACCGTGAGGTTTAGGTGACTGTCACACTCGTAGCTATGAGAATAATAATATGTAGAATAAAGATAGCTGTATTTCCCTGTAAGGCTGAAAAATTCCCATTTTATTTTTCTGAAAGGAGAAAATAAAAATTAAAAAAAAGAACAATTCCCATTTTCTTTTTCTGAATAAATGTTAATATTCATCATATCCTGTGTTCATGTGAACCAATAGGGGTATTTTTGGAAGAATAACTTGAATACTCACACATAGTGTTCAGTTTGTGCTACAATTAACCAAAAATTTTATGACTTTTTCAATAGTCTACTATAATAATTCTAGTAATTCTGAAATCAACTTATATAATTTACACTAATGTAAAATTGATATTTTGGGTAAATATTAATGTTGGTGGATGGAGGAATTTTGAGTATCATACAGTAATATCCAAAATCAAAAGTATAGGATAGCACTCACTACACTCCCGCCGCGCCGCAGGCACTTCTGGTGGCGTCACGTCGTTGTAATTATGTACGTCGCTTCAGTCGCAGCTCATAGTACTGGGCGAGTAATAACTTGTAACTGTATGGTCGTCCAGCTATCTGTTGTGGGGTAGGCAAATGTGGAGGATAAGCTAGCTTCATTTGGTTGTAACTTGTAGTACTTACAAGTCCGATTGGTCAGACAAGCATTTACCAATCAAAATTTGCCTAGCATTTATCGTTAAAACCTATAGTTAAAAGTAATCATACAACTTAGTGCTTTGAATATCAACACAATCTGGCAGCAAGCAGCCCAACAAAGCCCACGTTCTAAAAGAGAAATAGAAGCTTTTCCAGCATCCTGTAGCATCAGCACAAGACGTGCATAATTTATAAGTTCTGTTTTATAAAAAGAAGTGTTTTTCTCTCACTCTTTCCAAATCAAGCACAGACAGCCAAATCTTCTGAAGCCTGAACAAACAAGTATAAATCAGCTGCACAATAGTGGAATGACGTACAGCCGCCGCGATATCGTCATAAATCTTTCTGGTAGATCTATAAATTCATTACAACCACGAGGGAGCTCGGCAGAACTCATTCTTTTAATTTATCGGCTCCTAGTCGTACGGCGGTTAATTTTACTGGTTATGTTTTCATTGGCCTGGTTATTACGGTTAATTTTAAATTGTAAAATTGTCTTTTGTCCTATATCATAAGCTTTTAAACCAAACTAAGTAATTTTACGGTAGAAAACACACTTATATAAAATTTAACGAAAATACTGAATTCTATAGTTCAATATAATTCATTTGCATTTTCTTTTATAAGTTCCTGCTTTTCGAATAAAGTGCACTCTATAAAATGCGCCAACTTTCTCGTACATCTCCTAAAGATTTTTATTCTGATTTACACGACCATTTCACACATTTCCAACTTCATTTCATATAGAAAATAGTTCAAACTATTAACTATTTTGTACTTTTCTTTTTGTAAATGCATTAATTCGAGGTTTATGATTATTATTTACTTCTTGATGTTCCCCAAATAATACGATGTCATATACCGACCATTTTCTTAATTGTCGAAAGTGTTGTGAGAGCTCGTGAACCAAATTCAAGTTTTCTAGCCCGGCAATCGCCCTTAGAGCAGTAGACCATTGATTAGAAAATGTTTGTCTTGAGAAGTTTCACTATCGATAGGTATTCCCTTGTTGTTGATAGTCGTCTCAGTGTCAGTCATCGCAGTGAATGCAGGATGCGTGACACCTGACGTATTCGTGTCGCACTGTACTGCATGCTCAGCATCGTGAGCATCGCTCAGGTGGCGCCACCTGTCGTCATTGCTCGGATTCTTCACGTGTTAGGGGTAACATACACAGAAAGGGAGAAACAATTTGTTTGACATTAAGATTCTAAGGCGATGAGAGATTTATTGTGGATACTTATAATGTCAAGACAACCTGCAGACCAAAGTCTGCACTGCATGGTTCTCCTAATGTCCATTATAAACCGACAAGAGGGTCCAAAATCACCACTTAAAACTTTTTAGGCATGACAAACTTGTAGTTAAAACTGTGACAAATTCACTGAAAAGGATAAGATTTGAACAGTCACAATAAAGTCTTAGTTAAAGTTTGATCATTGGTCGGATTTGAACCCGCGACACCGACCGCAGCGGGTCTCGTTCACCACTTATCGCTCAATTTATCACGCTACTGTTCTAAGAAACATAAATCAAGTTAAAACAATATAGGTATTAATACCTCCTTATTTGGAAACTGGTTTATATTTATTTACTGCCTAATGTAGGTACACGCTATATCGACATGGTTCATGGATCAAAGAAATAAAGAGAATATGCCATAATTTGAAACATCGTTATGTAATATATTATAATCTAGCTGCTTGTGAAAGAAATTCCTGAAAGAAGCCTGGAAGGTACTGAGTGGCTATATGTAACACAACTGTGCTTGAGGGACCTTGTGATTGTCTCTAGAGCCTGATTGATATGAGTAGTGACCGCCACTTACAGACAGACCTGTAAGTTTGCCTCTGTTTTGCTAAACAGCGCCGTGGTAGGAATGTTTCATGTCCATGAATTTTCAAAAATTTTAGAATGATGGATCTTCCATAGATAGTGACTACCGAGATAACGACTAATAGAGAAGTATGCAAGAAAGACATGTTTATTTATTTATAAAGGTACACCAACAGCTTCTGTATACAAAATATAAAATAACAGTAGTTAACAGTTATGTGCTTATACAGTTGCTAATAACAGGTGGACCAACATTCATACAATATGTTGCACTGAGCTCAAATATACTCGTATTGGATAAAGGCAGGAGAATGATGCTGATGAATTTTCCACACTTGCACGAAGAGTTCTTGTGCTTTTCCACACTTGCACGAAGAGTTCTTGTGCTTTTCCACACTTGCACGAAGAGTTCTTGTGCTTCACCTGGCAATAACTTATTTGTATTATTTTCTTCACGTCTCCTTTATTTCTATGATCGTTCTTCGTCTTCAGCGGAAGAGTTTAATTATAAATATATTCTGGAAACAATGGCGACAGCGACAGGATTAAGATTTCGTTGTAATAATAAACTGGCGTTTGGAGAAAGAGCTTAATATAACGCGGATTTTGTAGAGGTACATGATTTCTGCCGTAGGTAATACAATACAATACAAAACATTTATTCGACATAGACACAACACAACAGCAACAAATACTTAAAAAAAAAAAAAAACATAACAATAAAATTGCAGTAAAACAATGCAATTGCAGTACTTACAATGTTTTCATGTAAAACAATTTTACCTACACAACAAAGAATGTACAAATTGAAAAAGTTTAAATCGATTTTTAACAGTCATACTGCATTCAAAGACACTTCTCAACTTTAAATTTATGATTTCGACACGTTCATTTAAAGCAGAAGAAACAAGCAGGCTCTAAAATTATGTCCTTTGATCCTTACGAAAGTACGAGTTTCCCTTAATTTCTCCACTGTAAGCCTACATCTGAAGGATTACATGTAACAAACACTACTGAATTGGTTCAACTCTGCGTGTGACTAGTACATTTAATGGCACTGGGACATATTTTTTTACAAGGCCCCGCAGAATCCAGTACTGGTTATAATGAAGATGTCGTTAGTGCCTGTAATGATTGCTAATAGGTCCTGAGACGCGGGCGTGGCAGCATCCATTAAGCTGATGGGTTCTGGCAACTGAGGAGCAAGCCGTGTCACGTGTAATCAGACACGGTTACCGCTAATTTTCTGCACAATCATGCAGGGCCTTCTTTTCTATTGGGCACTCTGGGCAGGCCCAGGGCCCCGAGGTCGATGGGGGCCCCAGAATGCCCTAAAAAAATCATGCTTTGCAGCCATCTACGAATTATTAGTACCCGATTCAATAAAAAAATAATTGATTTGCAATGCGACTTACAATAAGTTTCTAGCACCAAAATTATAGAATATTAGTAATAAGTAAGTATAATTATTTTATTGGTTTTATATAATTTAATTAATGGATGAATTTTTCGATGCTATATTTTAATTTTTCAATAGTTTTAGTTAATATATTTTTTTAGTATATAATTTTGATATTTTTATGATGAGCTTAAAAACATATTTCTTACATAAATTAAAAATAAAAAACTTTCCCATTTAATTAATTTATTTGAAAATTTAAATAAATTTAATTTGCCAACTATCAAAATACGTAAAATGGGAAAAAATGCGGCAATGACATTGAATAATTATCTAATTCGCATTCTAATTAAGTCGAAAAACTGAGCTAGGGTAAACTATATTTTTTATTTCGTGACAGAAAAATGTTTTTTAGGGTTCCGTACGTAAAAAGAAAAAAACGGAACCCTTATTGGATCACTCGTGTAGTGATCCAATAAGGGTTCCGTTTTTTCCTTTCTGTCTGTCTGTCTGGCCGTCTGTCACAGATTCACAGCCAATTTGCTCCGAATATAATGGAGCGATTAAGTAGAAATTACGCATATCTATTTTTGTGACCCAAATACGGATGTGTAACGAAAATAAATGTATTTTGAATATGGGGCTCACTTTCCAGGAAGGAATAAATAAATAAAAATATTTTTGCAATCTGTAGGTACTGTGTGACATATCAAACGAAAGGGCTTGTTGTGAGGATCTCAAATAATATTTTTATATAATTTCTAAATAAATACTTTTAAAGATATTTAAGAAAATAGATGAAAATTAATCATTCCCCCCTTATCTTCGAAGCTACGGAGCCTAAAATTTTGAATAAAATACAGAAAGTAGGTAGTTCTTTAATTACTGGAAAACCTATAAGAGTCTTAAAATAACATGGTAAATCTCCCAATATTGTGCGTAAATACTTACATTTATAGTTGGAATGTATGGTAGAACATGTTTTTCAACTACAATTTTTAGTTTGTGCTTAGGATTCATCCCAACTACGGAATCCTTCATAGTGCGTGGTCCGACTCGCTCTTGGCCGGTTTTTTTAGCACATACATTTTTCTATACACATATACACAAAGAGAGAGCCTGTCCATGGCCATTCTCCTTTAAAATCATTTTAGAATTTTGCTTATACAGGGGCTTGTGATCCTTATGTGTCCCGGGCTTCCAATAGATTAAAGACGGCCCTGATCATACGTCGTAATAAGCACAAGAAACATTTGGTAATCTTCAGTGCAGATCACATATTATTAGAACTTCTCAGCCTGCACCCTACATGCGTAACACACTTTAAATCACAATCCGAAAGATTTTGAAGGAAATTGTTCCGTTGCTTCATATTTTGATCTAATCAACAAAGTAGGTAAATTACGCCATGAATGTTGTTTGTTGTACTGTCAAAGTGTGTGTTACGCAAATAATCCGCTGGTTTTACCACCTGCAACTAACAATTTAGAGCATTGTGATGGGAGCTCTCGTGAATTGTCATGTCAATGTTCAAAACCTTGAAATCGGTCGTTACATCATCTCGACCTGTCGAGTTTCTAGATTAACACTGCATAGTCTTGACGGAGGTTGCGTTATGGTCCATCACAGTTATTCTAACTGTAAAAGTGCAGATCTCACAAATAAAATATAAAAGCTCACAATATCTCTCACCTACCCCATTCCTTGAACATCAATAGCCTCCAGCACAAAAGGCCGCACTCTTCAGCAACTGTAGTCTAGACTTAACTCAAAATAGCCCCTGCTGGCCGGAATTGGGCATGCCGGTCACGTGCCCGTAATGCACTCGGAACGGCCCAGCTCCTTCAATGAAGGCCTGTTTACCTTACAGAGAAATGTTCCTAATGGATACATGTGGATGGTGGAGGATGAACATGGTTCTGTAATGTATGGGTGGAAGTGGGTGAATGGGTTTTTATCTTTTCCTCACGAGTTTTTGGATATTATATTATCTGTACAGCTGCATCTGGATCAATCGAATTCCTGGGTTAATGGTTGGTGATTACAGCAAGATCGTGTTTCTAGTATTAATGCAATTGGTTACTGTTTACTAGCAAATTATATACTTTGAGAAACAGGATTTATCATCATTCATAATGGCCACTGGCTAATGTACTGCCTTCTGAAAACTGTAACTATTGTTGATCTTCTTTTTTTTTAAGGATTCCTAATAACCTATTAATGATTCCGAAAACCTCTCTAAACTAACTGTGCTGGTTCTAAGAGTTGGTTCAAATAATGAGTAGTTCAGTATTCAAAGCTAAGACGTTCCACTTGCCAGGCCACGGGTCGCCCATGGGGCAGGCTGATCTATTTTATTTATTTAATTATTCAACATTTGAGTTAACTGTATACTTGTAAATCGCTTTCTTTTTCTATAACGTATAAAAAATCTCCAAAAAAACAACGCTAAATCAAAAACGCATTTCCGAGCCGAATTCTTCAAATGTATGATATAAACAGAAGGCATTATGTAAAGTGAATCGCGGCAGCTGTTCTGTCATGAATAATTCAGGGTTCGTCTCCCAGGGTGCCGCGGTCCATCGTGAAGGCTTCCCAATGATGTGGGAGCCCGGAGATAAATCGAAGGGGTTAGGAATTAGGAACGTTTAGTTTATCGTTGCTTTTGTAACTGCTGAAAACTGGACAGAAGGTCGAAGAGTTTTTTTTTATCGACTCGGTTCGTGCAGTATCTGATCGATTGTATTCTACACTGCACGTGATACATGTTCAATTTTCGTACGTATCTAAGAGCTAATGTGTTGTATGGTCTGTGTATTTGAGCTGCATCTGGGTGATAGTGTATGTAAGATTTGTGTTTGTAAAAGAAGTATTAATAGAGTAAACAGTTTAGCTGAAAACTGGTGAAGTGTAGATATAAAACAGTGTTTTACTAGTTTTCAGCCAAGTGCCATACATGTAGACAATTGCTTAGTGTAGATTATCAGATTATCTCGCTCAAATATCATAAATGTTAACACAAGCAGCCTCTTTTGTTTTGTTTCAGCATTAATTTCAATCACTTTTCCAAGAACGTTTACACAAGTACCAACGCGAATTTGCCTTCCGTATCTTGCGTAGCCTTGCGTACAACATCTAATTTAAGTTGAAAGCCGCGGGCAGCATCTACCTTACTCCTGCCGGTATAACGGAATAACTGTATCCCGGACTACTGCGCCGAACTTAGGCTCCACTGCATGCGGAAGTGCAACCGCGCGCAATTTCCGGCCGTCGCTCACAGCACCCTCTGTGAATTAAACTATTAATATAGAATTACGGAATTGTTATTACAAGTGATGCAATGGCTGACGCCTTCTGTCTTCAGGCGTCAAGATGGTGAGCTGTTTAATTACAGATGGAATAGATGATTCTAGCTGGTCTAAATTAACTCATTGAGCATCTTGTGAAAGGGCTCCTAAACTGTGTTCCGTTCTGTAATTAAGGACACATACACTTCAAATTTCTCAGGAAATTTGAGAACATCGTATTGGAAAAATCTTCGGGTATGGTTTGAGGGACACTAAACGCCCCCAGGCGTAATAACAATAAAACTTCTTTTGTGTCTCATTCAGTGTCCGTCAACTGATTGATATCATCCCTCTTCGGCTACGAGCTTTACAAGGTTGTACGCAAAATATTTATAACAATAAATTGAACCCTGTGTCAAATAACAAATTAATTACAAAAATACCAGCTAGTCACAATATAAATAACTACGCATCCAAGAATGCAGGATTGTGCGTATCAACGGGGTAGCCACCCCCTGTTAATTAAATGTTTTCAATGGCCAGGGGAGCCGGGGGGCAGTGGAAAGTGCCCGGGGTAAGGGGTAATCCTTCACAATTTGTCACGACATTTGATATTGTATTTATTACGAGGTTCAATAAAAAGGTTAGAGCAGGTTAAGCAAATGAGTAGGTATTGTTTCTAAAAGGGTTGTGTTTTAAGTTAGGGGTTGTAAAAACAATGCTGGATTGATATTAGCATATACTCATATTACAGCTTCATCAAGGCTAGGATGAAGATGAAAATGATTTCCAAATGCATCCTGAAAAAGGACAACAGTTTCTTTTGATTTTTGGATGGGTAGGAAATTGAATCTACTGTGTAGAAAATTAAATATTTAGTGTTGAATTGTATACTAAGATGTCAAGTGGAAATAAAAATGTTTATCTACTGTTACTACCCCAGAAATTATGCATTACCAAAGGAAGAAAGGGAGTGAACTCTAGGGAGTTGTGTTATCAGTTAACAGAAAGATTGAAATCTCTTTATTACCAGAGGAGCGGCGTGAGTTCTTCTAAATATTCAATTTAAGTATGTCTCATCCTCTTACATATTTATTTCTGTCTAGCCTCTGAAGGACTTGCTTTAAATATAGACACAGACATCAGACAGACGCTACGTTTTCTTAGCAACCTGCTTTTGATACAACGCACGTCGTTTCCAAGTAAAATCGATAGAATGAAATAAATAAAATTATGGTTGAGATGGCAGACGTATACTCTTGCTATAAATAGTTCAAGGTCACCTTGTCTGACACTTAGCAATAATATTGGGTAAATTTGTGACCTAATTGTTAGTGGTAATTAAATTATATCTATTTATGTAAGTAGTCACTTTAAAACGTCAACCATATTTAAAAAACGAGATGAGGTGGTGTTTCCTATGCGACTACTCTGATAAAAAACAAACACACGAGATCACAGTCTATTACAAACACCAATCTTAGTCGATTGTGTGAGGATTATGTAGATTACTAGTTTCTGAAATGGTATTTTGAGGAAGGAATAACACAGATTTGAGTGGACCAGTCGAGTCAGTGCTCACATGTGTCAGTAATCGTATAGTTTAAATTAGAACTTAACACTTTCAACTCCACCCACTTTTCATAGAACTCATACGCCATGTCCATACATATTGGAAGTGAACCCTCCGGGAGGGTTGCCGGCATTACGTTTGCACTCAAATTAACCAACGTCACACACTGTAAATCGAAGTAAAATTGTGTTTTCAGTAGGTGTTGTCGCTATACGTAGTTTCCAACCTTTTATTTTTTTTGTGAATATTTGTAATCGTGAACAAAAAATAAATAAAAATGCTGGGATTTCAAAACCAACGCATATATACTAATAAATCTTGTTAAAATATACATCAGAGTTTATTTTCACGGTTTATAATGCTGTATTCGCTAAGAAAAACCTACATTTAAAATGAGCCCTCCGCGAAGGCTCCCGGCTTCCCATATGCGACTAGGTAAACCCTCCAGGAAGGCTCCCGGTACTGAACGTGTTAAAGAAGTTTGACTAATGAAATGTTTGTAAAACATGAAAAAGTGAGGGCTCCCCTGGTGCTAGTAGTCTCTCCTGCCTATTACAACACTACACTTTCTTGAAAGTCATGTTTGCGTTTATTTATTTATTTGTTCCACCAACAATTGTATACACTACTATAAGGCAAAGAAATAGCAGCAACGAATTAGAATAAATTGTAACAATCACTTATAGGTAAACTCTTGGACACAAAATGTATAAATAGCTTACAATATCAAAATCATAAAGTTGCACTGTATAGAACTTAGTTAATTAATTAAACTAAATTAAAACAAAATCAAAACAAACTAAAGTAAACAAAACTAGGTAATACAAAAAAATAAGATAAAATAAGCAATAAGTAGCCTAAATACACCCACTTAGTGGGATAACGCAGGGCTAAGAAACTCTATGTTCGGGGAGATACTTATAAAAGCTGGCTTTCAATTTGCCTAAACTGTCAAAATGGAGGTCGATCCGATCACTGCAGTCGTTCACAGCCTTGCAAAACCTCGTGTAGGGAGAATTGGCACCCAAAACCGTTCTTCTCTGCAGAGGGCAGATAGGCGTTATAGGATTGCGAGGAATTCTGGAGGGGGCACGGAAGTTCAAATTATTTAATATTTGCGGACAGTCAATTTTATGAGCCGTAACTTTGCACACAAACATCAAGTCATTCAGTCATCGACGTTTATCAAGAGAAACCATATTACAATGTTTAAGCCTATCACTATATGAACGTATTTTCCTGGACAAATCGCTAGCATATGCCAGGTGACCCAGAAAACGTTTTTGTACACGCTCAAGACGCAGTGAGTGAGCAGCATAGTGTGGCCGCCAGACCACGCTACAATACTCTAACATGCTTCGACACAAACAATTATATAGGATAATTTTTGTTCTACAGTTTTATATTGTTTTGGTTTATGATAACAAAACCAGCACTTTGGAAGACTTTTTCACAATATTTTCAATGTGAGGGATAAAGGTTAATTTCTGATCAAATATAACACTGAGGTCTTTTATTGTGTCTAATTCCTTTACTTTATCCCCATCAATATAATAATCCTGGTCAATGAGATGATGATTCCTAGTAAATTTTATATACACTTGCTAGGATTTAGGAGCATCTGGTTTATTTGGCACCATATTTATAATTCTTCACTTTGTAATTTAGAGGCGTCATGCTTAGATTTAACTATTTTGACGAACTTTAAGTCATCGGCAAACATAAAAATGATACAATGGCGAAAGCAGTTCGGAATATCACTAATAAAAAAGTTAAACGAAACCGGTCCCAAATGAGAACCTTGTGGCACACCCGAGGACGACCCTTTTCATGAGCCTTATGTTATTGTGTTGCAACCATCACTTTGATAAACACTCTTGAGCACGAAGTTATGGAAAAATCTGGAACTGTACAGCTGATGAAGTCACAAGCTAAGTGAAAGTGTGTACTTCGTATGTAGCGGTTACACCGCCACATACGAACTACGCATCAAAGACATGACTTCACACAAATCCTGCATCGCGCAATTAGAGTTTACCGCGCGAACGACATATATAAAAAACTATCCGACATCAACAGTCGGGCAGTCGGCCCGCCAGACACAACACCCGTCTGGTCGGAGAATCCTCCCTTTTCTATGGTGGATGAGTGAACTTTACACCCTGTTCCTCATGCCACTAAAAACGTGACGTAATGTACCTATGTACAATTTGTGGACTATGTGGAACACTATTCTATATACCTTCGAGAATCGTGTTTAATGGATCTTTGATACCACTTAAGCCTATAGCCTAATAATTCGTGGCAAGCACTTAAACCTACGTCTAACAATAATTCCATCGATTTAAATTCGCATGAGAGGCTGATGTAGTACAATTCTGTTACAGCAGGGTATTGCAAATATTTCTCGATTAGCAATAGAATCTCAAACGACACGCAGTGGGTGTTCAATAGTCCACCTTTTTAGGGAATGTTCATTCTAGGTTTATGTGTTTTGTGTACTAATAGGGTATTTATAAGGCACCTCTAACTAGGACCTTAATTGTATAGCTGTACACTGTCCCATTGACTGTACAATTTCATGTACGCAGTTTAAGTGATTTTTATAAAGCGACCAGTTAATGAGTCGAAATCAGCAAAAAAAGGTTCGAAAAAGATGACATCATGATTTTACCAATTCTTTGATTTATGGAAGTTTTAATCGATGAAACGTGGTGAATTCTTCCAAATTGATTCGATGGCAGCGGTCTATACTCAGACATGTTCCATATTTGTTCAGCAGACTTCCTCGTTGATTTACTGATTATGTATTCTTCGTATCAGCTCCAGGATATTCATAGCACCAGGACATTGGTCAAGAGATCGTTAATCTGATAAAGACAAGCTTGCGACGCCATAATAAGATGGAAACTGATTCAATTGCAGTAAAATGTGGCTCAAATCGGAGGTATCTTCGCGTTATCAGTAATTGGACGTGTTCGTGTGATAACGAGACTCGCGGACGTACAACTGTAGGGGCGCAGTAAAAACTCAATCAGGAACACACCCGGCTTGGTTGAAGATGTTTATATACCACGATACGACTGGCTAGTTGGCTCAAGTAGACACTGTCACTGCACTGTAGCCTATACATTTATACCGTGTGTTTTTGGGCACTGGAAGCGAATAAAAATTGTAGAATCGCTTTTGTGAAACCGACTTGCCTGAAACGTTTAATTCATTTTAAGATCTGATGGTTTACTATTGATAGACACAACTGCAATGCAAGCGGTCTTTTTGTCCACAATCAAATGGATAGCGAAAATATAAGTTACTAGCAATTAGATATTATTATATACATTGATATGATCACCCTCCGAGCCGTCACACACTCGTCCGTACTAAATAGCCCACAGCTATCAGTTTTATTCGACCACTTTATTCCAAGTTTGTTTTAAGGTCTATAAAATTTACAACCAGTCCCGATAAGGGCCTGCCGTAGCCCGGTGTTTGTTCAGATTTATCATCTCATAAATAAACATAACATGTTACAATTATACGGATTCTTAGCCATGATGTATTTCAAAACAAATTAATTTCGTTTGGAGGTTATTTCGGTCATAATTTTGGGAGCAAAACGGTTAACTTGGTTTTAAACTAAAATAGTAGTTATGGATTTATGATGTGTGATGTGGCAATAGCAATTAACATTTCTTTAATGTAGGTGCTGATTACGCTGAAATCGCTATATATTTTTTCAAACGGTAGGTGCACTGCCTGACCATGGTGACCGCTTACTTGATAATAGTGAGTTTCCTATGTATGTATAGTAATGGTGATTAGACAGACAGGGAATGGAGATGCAATGACATTCTTTTAAGTTTTGAAAGAAAAGAAACTAATCACAATCCTAGAAAAAAAAAAAAAACAATAACTTAACGTCGATTGACAAATTTTGATTCTGAAAAAAAAAAACAAAAATGTAGCGGTGACTAGAATTGCATGCGGGGTTAAGTCCCTCTTGTTTAGTCTATAGGTAGAAGGCCCAGCAATGAACGTAAAGGGTTCAATCATTTTAAATATCTCATGGCTCTATAGGTTTTTCAAACTTCCAACAAGCACATTCATCACTATTCTCATCAGAACCATCTTGTAATTCCGTATTTCTCAGCACACTAACCCGATTTAATTGAATTATTTGTGGAATGAAGATGAGTTGCGATCGTTTTGTCACATTATATTTACGCGGCGCTTTCGACAAAGATGCGTGCGCGCATACCGATGTGATCCGCGCCTTCCTGCTGATTCGCGTGACACTGTGCAGCTTTACAGTCAGACAGGTTTCAGTGAGATTTGGTGAAGAGATCCGTATGATTTGTCTGTAAATTCAGTGCCATTTTGTGTAGATTATCAAAATAGATATTATTAGTTTTAGATTTTGATAATCTACGCAAAATAGCACACCAACTATTTAAAATTTGAAGAATTTAAGTAGGCTAGCATCCTATATTAAACTGCCTCGACTCGATCACCTTCGTTCTAATTGGCATGTAAGTATTTAACGCGGCGAATAATTAATCTGAATTTGGGATTAAAAAATAATTATAGCTATAATAGCTACAGCGAAAGATAATTTTAAGTAGAAATTTCTCGTAGCAGCGTAATAATCAGTTGATAGCTTTGTTTTAATTTAAAAAGGCATCGTGTTTTGGTAACTGAATTTAATGTTAAGCGTTAATTTTTAACGTTAACACTTGACACTGGCAATCGCCGGCCGCTGACGCGGCACCGCTCGCTTCGCTCGCTCGGCTCATGTTTTGTGTGGTCACAATTCTAACCTAACCTAACCTACTTTTCAGCCATTTTTATTTACTACTTCATTTTTATCCAAGGGGTTACGCCACCGTCTAAAGATTAAAGAAATTAAAATTAGCCTCTCCTCAAAAATAAACGCTTGCAAAAGTGTTTTTATATATGGAAGCCTATAGTTGCCTATCATACAATGTTTGTTATCCCACTGTTAATATTAGTCGCCATGTCATTATGTATAGTACCTCGCCTATGATTTCAATTGGCCATGTTTTATATGTTCTCTAAGCAGCCATTATTTAGTTTTATAATTCCTTGCATTTTGAAGCTCATCTAATATAATTATTGGTAAATTATGTAATCGCTGTCAAGTTATTTTTTTAGTAGCAAATAGCTAGTCGCCCTTTAAGTTGTTAGTCGCCTGGAAAATAATCTGCCGTTCTAATTGATTAATTTTAGGATGGTATTTTTCTACCAGACAAGATGAAAAGTCATTTTACCAGTCTATCATCGTATTGCAATATGCTATGCATGAAATTTAACAGAATTTTGATACGGAACTCTAAAAAATGCACAACACGTTTTTACGGGAATTTATGTTAACTCATTCAATATGCAGATTGAGCCGTAAATACTCTCGCAGCTAATTATTGTGTAGTCTTACGAGAGAAAGTGAGAACTTGGACATTTTATCGATTTCCTCGTGAGTTAAGTTATGAGAGTTTTCTGAGATTGCCTACCATAGTGCAATGTTGAACGAAAGAAAGAAGAAATTGCCTGAATTCATAATTGCTGTATTATGAACAGAGGTGTTATGTTTATCTGTGAAGAGTGCATGTGTTTTGGTTAAGTTTACTTCCATTCTGCCTCTCGTATAGAAGAACAGCTCATGCTATGATTAATAGATCAGGAAGCAGGGTTGGTGCCTGTCCTGAATATACTTAATGATCGTCACTTGTCAAGGCTCTGTCAATGTACCAACACTCCTGGGGGCTTACTCTTGATTTCAATTCCGATCTATCGACATTGGAATTTTGGCGTTTCGTACTCTTGAGTTCGACACTAGCGCCACATTGTGTTTAAATTGGGTGTCCATTTTGGGGAACTAACCGGAATCGGGATCGGGCTTGGCGTGCTACTCTTGACTATGTTTGACAGCTGTATATTGCGCCAGTATTGCGTTGGGATTCTTTGTCGATTGTGATTTTTCCAATAGCAAAAGTGTAACTTTTTAGAAATTGTTTTGTGTTTTAAGTGGTTTTTAGTGAGTAATAAGTGTATAATATGGCACGATTAGCAATTATGTACAGTATTTCACATAATTCCCACAAAAAACTATTAAAAAAAAGACGAGATGAGCGTCGGATGATGCGATATACGGACAAAGCGTTTTCTATGAATGAAGACGAATTTAAAGCAAATTATAGAGTGAACAAGGATTTGTTTGAGGAAATCTACGAAAACATTAAGCCCTTTATGCCAACTCCTAAGAGAAGAAGTGATATAACATCAAAATATAAGGTACCTATGTTGTCTTTAACACATAATTTTAATCAATGATATCATGAGTTTTGTTTGGATCTATAGCTTAATGCTTGTATATTTCTTGCAGGTTTTAGTGGCATTGTCTTTTTATGCGACTGGGAGTTACCAAAAACTAGTTGGTGGTACATATGGGACTCTGATGTCGCAGCAATCTGTTTCTCGTACTATTAGAGATGTAACGGCAGCTCTTAACCATCCAATAGTACAAAGTAAATGGATTAAGTTTCCTCAAACTCGTCAGGAAAGAGACGCTTTAAAGAGGAGGTAATGCTGATGAAACATACATACCTAATTTACATTTACATTAAATTATGTAAGTAAACTAAACATAAACATTGCCTTATGTTTCAGGTTTTTTGAAAAATTTCATATACCATCTGTTATAGGATGTATTGATGGCACTCATATAGCCATAATAAGACCTATAGAAAATGAAGAGAGATTTTTTAATCGCAAACATTTCCATTCAAGAAATGTTCTGATTGTAAGGCAATATTTTGATTAATATTTAATTGTAATTCACTTCATATCAAATTAGTTAAAGTCCTTGTATTGTATATTTTCAGATAAGTGATGCAGACTTAAGAATTCTGTCAGTAGATGCTTCGTTTGGAGGAGCATCACATGACAGTTTTGTCTGGAATCAGCATCCTGTGAAACAACATTTAATTGATTTGAACAATAATGGAGAAAATGTGTTTTTACTAGGCAAGTAAATAATGTAAATACTTAGTTGGATAAAAAAAATGATTTTCTGATTGTGAATATATTTAAATTAGTTTTACTTTTCAGGTGATTCTGGCTATGCCCAAAGGGTTTATATGATGACACCTATAGTAGATGCTCCTGAAGGCTCCCCAGAACAGTATTACACCAAGTTGCACTGCTCTGCACGAAATACAGTGGAACGTGCCATTGGTGTACTCAAAAACAGATGGCGGTGCTTACTCGGACATAGGGTGCTACATTATCATCCTGATGTAGCAGCCAAAATAATTAATGCATGTTGTGTCTTACACAACATGTGTATTAATAGATTAGGTATAGATCTTGTAGAGAATACAGCAGAGTTTGGAAATGATTACCCGGCTGTCACTTCTCAAGAATTAACTAGCAGCACAGCTGCTGAACTAAGACAAGGCATCGAAAAGCGAAATGTTTTGATTCAGCAGTTGTGGGCGAGTAGAAGGTAGGTAAAAGGTATGGTAAGATTTAGATAGGATTTTTAATGTATTTCATGTGATTTGTGACATTGTATTTCTACAGTTTATGTTTATAAATTGATTTAACTAAATATTTGTACTATTGTATAGAATCTAGTTTTTCTAACTATTCAGACAGCTGTGCAGCTTGGGAGTTTGTTGCGCCACTTCTTCTTCCCAGCTAGAGCACTAGGAAGTGGCGAAGGGTGGGCGTTTTGGGGGACTGGTAATTTTGACGTTTGTAAAGTGCTGATTTCTCAGCCTAGTTTTAATAAATGACTTGACTTTGAATATATTTCTTGAAAAATGGAGAACTGAATGATTAAATAGTTTTTTTTTTAACTTAAATGTACTTTTATTTACTTAGTAATAAGACTATACTTAACAAAAATTAACAATAAAACACTTATAAAATAGAATAATACAAAAAACTTGAAGCGCAACGCAAGCATTTCATCAATATCCGAAACATTAGATAGCAATAAATAAAGCTTTCATATAAATCGCGAATGCATAATAATTATGTAGCAAAAAAATGGCAAATTCGTCAATGATTTGGCATTTTTCTAGCTACATCCAAAATTGCATTAGCAATCGACGTCAAAGCACTTGCTATACTGCCAATGTGTTCGGACAATTGAACAAATGCTTGCGCTGTAGTTAATTCCGCTTCTACGCGCCGTGCTTCGATGCTTGCGAAACGTTCCATATTTGCATCCGGCCTCGGAATTAAAGAGCGGCGTGGTCGGCGGGGTTGTGGTGGTATGGTACTCTGAAGTGGCGTGAGAGGCGCAGGTACTGGAATATAAAAAATATAATAATTTAAAATCGGCATTTGAAACCAAACAAGTTTCAAACTTCTGGAGTTGTTACAAAAAACAAGTCAATAAATAATACCGAGGTATTTTTAGGGTTCCGTACCTCAAAGGAAAAAAAACGGAACCCTTATAGGAACACTTCGTTGTCCGTCTGTCTTTCAGTCTGTCAAGACCCTTTTTCTCAGGAACGCGTGGAGTCTCCACGGGTTCCTGAGAAAAAGGGTCTTGTCTACGGTCCCTTGGTGCTCTAAAAAAACTTACATGAGAATTGACCGTGACGTATATCGATGTAGGTATGGGAGAACATGTCTTTCAACTACAATGTTAAATTTGTTTTTGGGGTAAATCCACCCTAACTACGGAACCGTTCATTGTGCGTGGTCCGACACGCACATGGTCGGTTTTTTTGCTATACCTCGATAAGTGATTAGTCCCAAAACACTTCAATGTTACACACTTATGTTGGGTTGTGTAACTGATGGACTGCTTATTCAAAATATTTAAACATTCCTAAACTAATTCGAATAAAGACTTACTTGTGGATGATGCTGGTATTGCGTCATTGTGTGACGTGCCCGGAATAGGGGATATTACCATGTTATGTATTTCTGTGTCTTGTACTGGTAATACGTATAAATCCTCCGTCTCAAGAATAACTGGTGACTCGGTAGGTCTAGTCTGAAACAATTAAATTATTATTATTAGATAAATAAAACATTTTGTACCTAATCATAGCTAGAAAATATTAAAATATATTATACCGATTGAGGAAATGGATTGACTGCCCATGAATCTCCAGTTGCAAACTCTTGTCCACCCATTACCGCCACCAATCTATTTTCGAAGGCAGACAATGCTGGCAAGTTGTCTGCTGGCCCACCACCAGTGCGCCTCATTGAAGCTGAGAGTTGTGCGCACTGCTTCTTTAGAGCACATTTCTTCTCAGCCCAATACTAAAAACATGCATTAATTTTGATGAAATTGCTGTATATACCTAATGATTCTTAATACCTACTTCATTATTTTTAATTACCTTAGCCCAGCCTTGGCCATTTTTATTTGCTCCTCCGAGAGAATTCAAAGTTATTGCCAAATTGGCCCATTTCCTCTTTGTTTCCAATTTGCCTTGAGTGGTCTTAAGCAAACCTTTCGCTATGCCTGGGTTTTGCTCCAAGAATTCCACCAAACCTTCTAATTGGGCGTAACTTGGACGATTTGTCATCGTAACTGAAATTGGAAAAATAATTTTGTACTACATATTATAATAATTATCTAAAACATAGACCAAGAAAATAACTACATTGACAAATTAAAAATATTAATTCACTATTTAAGAATTTAATCAAGTAAAACATTACTATATATTATAACAAAGTACGTATGATTGTATATTTACTTACCACTTCTATTAAACTTTAATATTAAACAATCAGTTATTGTTACTAAAAAGCTAAAAAGGAACCACACGCGAACAATACAAACTTGCATTTCGAATTCACTTCTAATTTCTAAAACCACTTGACTTGATTTTATTTTTGAAATTGGAGAACTTTTACGCTTTTTTTTGTAGTGTGGCAACGACCCTACCGCATACAGCCAAAGTCATGGTTAATTTTATTATTTTAATCGTGTTCTTACGCCCAAATAAATGTAATACGTTACAATTAATCAATTAAACAACTATTTATATCATATTTATTTATTAGCCATGTTATATAAAGAATAAAGCATTTTAAAACCCTATTACCGGTTTATCGTAATGAGATGAGCAACACTATTGCGGGGCGTAACATAGCTAACTTCACGTGTAACAAAATAATCGCGGGGCAATCCCAATTTCAATCCAATGTTGACAATATTGTTTTCAAGAGTACCGAATCACGTGACTGCGAAATTCACATTGGAATTGTATTGGCTTTAAATTGGAATTGGAATTAGTTTGAAGAGTAAGCCCCCTGTTAACACCTCGGACTATAGTACCTACACATTACTAATTGTTTGATTTATTATATTTTGACAACCATTCAACACCGCAGCCTTGATTGACCAACAAAGTAACAACTTTATTTAATGTGTTGCCCATACATAGTCGCCTGATATAAATACTTCGAAGCCCACATAGACATTACTTGAACGATCAGTCCAACACTTAGTTATATCGCTAGCCATCAAAAACACCTACAAAGTTAATGAGACCCTACATCTTAAGTATTGGTATATCATTGGACGCTCAAAGAGCCGACAGACAGACAGACAAACATACTAACTACACCTCCGAAATTCCACCCACAACCATATCAGAAAGCCACAAGGTTGAAGGTCAAATGAAGAGTGTAACTTGAAGTGCAAAGGAAAGTTGGCACGTCAATACGCGGTACAGACGTCAAATCAGTGATCGTTGAGTTGATGTGCTTCAGTTGATGGCTCTACATTTGTTTTGTTGACTACTTCAAATTATTCGTGTGTGAATTCATTTTAAAAGAGAGCTAAATATGTTTTTTGCATTTATGATTTCTAGTAAATACCTAGATAGTGATTTCAGTGAACGTTGCAGTCATGGGAAACGCCCAGTAAGTTCTAAAAGTGTTACTAGTGCACTATTCTGATGTCATAGACAGTTCGTCAATTATCCTTTTTTTCTTGTACCTACTCTATCCCTATTATGTAGTGCTCTTTGCATTAACACCAAAACTAGAGCATTGCGTATTGTGTCAGAGGCTACAAAACGATTATTTTCGTCAGGTTCCCCTTCTAGTCCAAAAGTCACTTCGAGACTACGACAGTTATTTTGTGTTGTTTGATATTGTCATTCTACAAAATAGCATATATTTCACTATAGTATGTTCCAACAGTATCTGATGAGAGTTTAAACAAACCCTGTTTAGGTTCAACTCATACGCAATCACTCGCTTAAGAGAATAGGGATGATGCCTGGGTCAAAAAAAAGAAATTCTATTTAGTCCGTCAGTCAGATAATAATAAAATAGTAGACACGTATTTTTTGCTTTATCATATTAATGAAATATGACTTAGATACAACGCATTAAAGTTGGGGAGTGGGGGTTGATACGTCACAAGTATGGATAAAATCTACATACAAGTGACGTCATGGCACATTATAACTCAATGTATCGCCGTAATCTTTTGATAACGTAAAAAAAGAAAAAATACGTGTACGTTTTTTTTTCATAATCTACATTACGGACAAAAAACATTTTTTTAGTCATCATCCCTATTAGTTAACACATTCATCTGTATTAAAGCTTTCAACTTTAAAATTGTTTGAATAAAGTTTTCAAATTCTAATTGAAAAAGTATCCAGGAAAATGGAGGTTATTAAATTAACATCAATATTCAAATGAAAAAAATCTTTAGTGTTATTTAACACTACAAATTGGCATCCACAGGTTACAGTTTCTGATCTATTTGTTTACATTTTCATGAGATACTATTGGGACGGACCATGGCTTACTTCTCCTATATCTCCTTACCCACGTTCCCGGTGAGGAAATTACCGTGTTCCTCACACTGCAGTATTTCGGTCGCGCACCTGATTGGTTACAGCCTGGCGCTGCGCCAGCGCAACAACAGCTGCTAATAGCCAATTATGTGTTTCCGAGACGTGATCAACTCGTCAATGACGTCTTTTGGGAAATATGCTGAAATGGACATATGTTGGAGCTTGTGTTTTCAGTTTTAGCATATCTATTTAGGGTGATGAATATGGTGTAGCACCAGCGTCCACAGTATGATCAGATAGATTTGAGACTAAAGAAAATCGTGGTGTCTGATTTATGATTCCTGGTGGTGGTTCCCGACTTATGATTTCTGGGGAGAGTGGTGTCGATGATTTTTCAAAAGCAGATTAATTACCTACACATAATAAGAAGCAAGGACCTTGCTTCTAATTTTGTGTGTCCAAAAGTTTTTGACAACTAGAGTTTATATTTATAGAAAATATATGCAATGGGCAGTCACACCCTCATATCCTTGAATAATCAACATATATGATCCAATTGCAAACCACAAAACGAAATTCAAAGCCAAATATTTACCAGAGAGATCTTGTGCATCTTCCACACGATGAAATCAAACTTTGTTGCATTCCTAGAACGAGACAGCGCTATCTACCGCCGATACTCGTTCCTTGTCTAATCAAGAGAACAATGATATCAAATAGTTGCAGCCCGCAGTTTCAGACATTCATCTTGTACCGTTAGCCAATAAGCCAAGGAGTTGTAAAAGGTTCAGTTATAAAAGTAATAGAGCAATCTACGTCGTGGTACCTATTGCCTGCTAACCTATGAGGTCACTCTAGCTAGGACGAATTAGTAATTGAGATTACCTAATCTATGTAAGTAACTTATTTCATTGCAGACTGAAAAATCGCATTATCATCATGAAAACGCCTGTTTTTGCGCCAATGTAGCCAACATAACACATGAAAATTTAAATATACCTCTCCCTTACCTTACCAGATCGGGTAATAATAAATTCTAAAGACTGTACTGTCGTATGCGCCTTCTATGCGTGTCTGCTATCTGACGTGCTGGGGTACGCTCGAATTACCGGCTGATTGTAACTGGCTGCGTGACAGACTTGTCTACATTCCTATATAGGTATATTTCAGTTGAACGAGCCTGTAATGTTCACATCTTTATGTAAAGCTCAATGATAAGCATAGTCAGCGAGACTGAAATCATTCCTTACAGATTAACTCACGAGTGTTCGATTGATGATTCTAAAGTGAAATAACATTATATTATGCTGAAGATGAAAACCAATGTTTGATCCATGTGAAATAGACTGAATCTTTTCGTGGCTATATTCTCGTCCCCATTTAGATTTACAGCCCAAAACTCAATGATTCTGACCACAAACAAGGCCGCCCACTGAAACGCCAAGGTCACGCAGACTATAAACACAATTTTCTAAAACAATAACTGTGCCACATCTCGGCCCACGCAAATATTAAAAACAAACTTTCATTTCACGGCTTTTCCAACAATCCAGTGTTAATAAACGTTATTTATGATAAGACTAATTTGCAATATTAGTTACAGGCTTTTATCGTTTTAAATTGGCAGCACGCAGGTGAAATTTGTCCAGGAGCTCACGGCCAGCAGTCGATTTTGCGACCACAAAACTGATAAAGCAGAAAAAAGACTTTTTCATATTTTAGTGTTGGTGAGAAAATAGATATTATTCTTTTTTTTTTTTAAGTAAAAGGAAAATTAATTTTACAGTTAACGAAATAACAGTTGCGTACGAACAGCTTTTAGTATCGGTACTAATAAGGTGCTAGCTACTAGACTCGTATAAGTCGAAGAAAAGCAAACCCTATGCTAGTGAGAATCCAAATCCAAAATCATCATCTTCCTGTCCTTGTCTCATGTTACTTGGTGTCAGCGCAACACGTTTTCTTGTCCCATGTTACTTGGTGTCAGCGGAACACGTTTTCTTGTCCCATGTTACTTGGTGTCAGCGGAACACGCTTTATTGTCCCATGTTACTTGGTGTCAGCGCAACACATTTTCTTGTCCCATGTTACTTGGTGTCAGCGCAACACGTTTTCTTGTCCCATGTTACTTGGTGTCAGCGGAACACGCTTTATTGTCCCATGTTACTTGGTGTCAGCGCAACACATTTTCTTGTCCCATGTTACTTGGTGTCAGCGCAACACGTTTTCTTGTCCCATGTTACTTAGTGTCAGCGGAACACGTTTTTTTGTCCCACGTTACTTGGGGTCAGCGTAACACGTTTTCTTGTCCCATGTTACTTGGTGTCAGCGGAACACTATGTAGACAAGCATACTATAAGCTGGATGATTATATCGTAGATAAAAATGCTTGGCTAAATGCTGGTCCTGCTCCACAGCCACTTGGGCTCACTAGTTAAAAATGAAAAAATTGGTAGAGTTGCTTCCCCTTTTTTATTTTTTCTGACTACGTACTTTTTGTTTATTTTGTTTTTTTTTATTAAACTAAGTTTTAATTATTGAATACTCCAATAGATAATATTGATTTTCTTTCTTTTGGTGGTAAAATTCTTGCAAACTATAGTTTTGTATAACTTAGACGCATTTTTATTTTCAATTTTTGTAAATGTGAGTACCATGGAGTCGTTTTACTATGTTATTATGTTGATTTTGACTTGAAAGAGCAGGGTAGTTGAGAGTATGTCATGCTCACTTAAATGTCTCGCTGATGGTGGCGAGTGTGTTGGATCATTCGGTTCCCTACAAAATGGTTGAGCTGGATGGTGCTGATCCACGCGTCATGTTCGTGAACGGGCGCCGTCAGTTGAGACTGGTCATCTCTTATCTGCCAGGGCTTGTTTTTAATCGTTTTTGATTTATATATATATATATTTTTTTACATACGATTAACGATTCTTATTTTATTGGGGAGATATACTTCAAAGTTGGTCCCAAGTAAAATTGAAAACTAACATCAATGATTGATTGATTTTATAATTTCGCGCACATAATGTAGTTCTGATGACACAACGACATAATATAGAACTGGAGTTGATCTGATGGTGGAGACGGAAGACAGTCGCGATTGCTCCTCAGCAGTTAACAGCAGCTACATCGTGTTTGGGCTTATTTCATTCACCGTGATGAGAACTTTAGACCTAGCTGGGGTATGAATATTATCGAGGGTCTGACGATGGGGACGGAAGGCTGTTGAGGAAATTCCTTACTTGAGGAAAACAATCAAATTAAATGGTACTTACTTAACGTTTTTTTTTACTAACGACGAAAAAATACTAAAAGCGAAAAATTTAAAATACGCTTTTAGTGTAACTAATCTATATGTGTATGTGTGTAACTAAACTAATTTATGTAACAAATTTTGAGGCGGCGCCAAACATGTTTGTTTGGCGCCGCCTCAAAATACACACATATAGCGTAAAATGGTATCTTGATGGATCTTCGTTCAATGTGTTTGGCGCCGCCTCAAAATTAGTTACATAAATTAGTTTAGGGGCTTAGTTACACTAAAAGGTTATTTTTTATTTTTCACTTTTTTTTTTTTCATCGGTTTTTTTTTTGTTGTAAAAAAGTATTATTTCTTCTGTTTAACAATTTTACCATGAACATTGTGTCGTTAGCACTTTGTTCCTGAGAAAGCCGGGATAGACAGGTACCGTACTTATTGGATTTAAAAGGGAGGCTGGTGAGGAGCTGTGAGGTGCATATTGAGTAGTTACGGTCATTATTTGTATAAATTTTGTGCTTATAGGTATATGTACATTTAGGTAGTCTTGCGATCGATAAAATGTATTTAAGGGCGTTAGCTGTTTCCACGGCAGCTCATAATATTATTTTCTCGCATGTCGTGGGAGATATAAAATCTTGGTTATATTTACTTACCTCATTTCTAAGAAAAACTGAGCGTTTCTCGATATTGACACTCGTTATTCCTAATATTGAAGCGAATCTTCATAACTCTTCGGCCAACTCGACTTTGGAACGGGTTTATATGTAAACGAGTTGTGTGAAATTTTCGTCTGGATAATTGCGACGGAAAATAGTTAGAGACAGTTAATAAAAAATAAAAAAACACAAGGTGCTGCAGTGGATATCTGGACTACCATTTTCTGGATTTATTACCTATATCATGTCTGCCTCACTAATCGTGAAATTCGGCGATACCTAAAAGAAAAACTTGAAGCCTGCTTTCGTAAATCAGAAAAAAAAGTTTCTATCTGGGAAATCAATCAAGTTCTCCCGATTGAAATCCCTGGTATCCTTTAATGGCTTGTTTAACCAGAACTACAAAAACTAGCAGTTGTTAATAAAAGTAATAGTGATTATCATAACTTGAAGTTATTGAATGCTCCATGTTGTACAATATGTTCTCGGCTGTCGAGCGGTATCTACATACCTTTTATGAATATTCTGAGGAAACCAACATGGATGGCAGAAGTATGGTGGATATGGCAAGAGGATAGGTTGTAGGATCCTGTAGGAGGAAGGTACAGTACAGCACTTGTCACAAGGTGCTAGACTGATAACACTTTCAACTCTACCCACTTTTCATAAAATTCATAAGCCATGCCGTCATACATATTGGAAGTGAGCCCTCCGGGAGGATTGCCGGTGATCGCGACGATAGGTCGTGGTGAAGTAAATGAAAATGAGTGGACTGTATAACATGGATAATATAATAAGAAAAATATGAATTACAAACGGGTCGGTTATAAAGTAACAAGAAAAATGGAGAATATGAAAAACGCGTAAGCGCAGCCGTGCGTGGAGGTGTGCAACAGCTGACTGGTGCAGCTGACTAGTTCACTGCCGCCAGCGCGCGGTGATGGTGAGAGTAGTGGTCTCAACAGCCGGCATTACGTTTGCGATAAAGTTAACCATCGCGGACGGTCAACGGCATTAGGCTTAAAACCGTGTTATAAAACAATGTGAAACGAAATAAAATTGTGTTTTTAGGGGGTCTTGTCGCTATAAGTCTCGGGGGCATTTTCATCTAACGTTTCATGTATTTTCATTTTCGGTGGGGACGAGAAAAAATATAAAAATTAAGAAAATGATAAAAACTCGCTCTGATCCCGAGACAGGGGTACCTAATCTATAACATTTTTAGTGAATTTTTGTAACCGTGAAAATGGTTTTCCACACCTGGAATACTGGCCTCCTGACACATTTAAAATAAAAGTGCTTGTATTTTAAAAACAACGCATATACTTATGATCTTGTTAAAATATACAACAGATTTTATTTTCATATTTAATAATGCTAAATTCGCTTAGAAAAACCTACATTTAAAATGAGCCCTCCGCGAGGGTTCTCGTCGTTACATATGCGACTAGAGTAAGCCCTCCAGGAGAGTTCCCGGCACTAAACGTGGTAAACTGAGTAAGATCTAGATGAATTAGGGCGAGAGTGTCAGGGTAGCCCGTGGAAATCAAAATGTGCTTAGGTTTTTTGCAATTTGCAGGTCAGTAGGTATCTGGTTGTATTTGATCTAAATATGATTCGCGGCCGTATCAAATATTTATAACACAACACGCCTTGTTTCCCCGAAGGGTTGAGCAGAGGTATACCTATAGTACACCCACATTTCGCCAGTTATGTTTCGACCTCATGTGAAGCAGTAGCGCTTGCAACCACTAGACCAACGAGGCAGTCAAATATTTATTTATAGAATTTTATATCACCAGTACAACTCTCTAAGTTCATGTAATCCTATATTTATTTATTTTTAGATTTATTTATTTATTAAAACATGGCACATTTGTCTATATCTTGGGGGTCGGTCGGCATTGAATGACTATTTGTGGTTGTTATTCGTTATGTGTTGTTAGTACTTTTTATATATACTTTGATTTGTGTAATTGGTTTCCTAAGCCGTGTAAATCAAATAAATAATAAAAAACATGAAATCATTACATTTTAGGATTATTTTAGCATAAGGAGTATAACTCCTTGCTGGGCAACTTCATCTTATTCTGACCGACTCCTTGCCAATTTAAACACAATCTTGCTGTACATCGCACACATCTCCACAGGGCAACGCGATCATAGGATATACGATTTTACAACAAACTTCCCATTGATATTCGAAACTTACCCATTAAACGATTTAAAAGCTGTATTAAAACCAAACTTTGTAAAATTTCAGATTATTTCGAAGATAAAAAAGCTTGGGATTGAGCTGCTCGCTCTGCTAAGCCTTGTGAAAAAACCATAAAACTTAAACGACATTTTAATTATTATGTAAAATGATTAAAATATACCAGTTTTATATACACATTGACATTGTTGAAAATTACATACAAAATGACATAATTACTTTGTAACGTATTAGATATATTATTTTAATTATTGTGAATGTGAGGACTATGTGGATATTTTTTTTTTCTCTTTCATTTTTTTTTCTTTCTCAGTTAGTTTTAATGATGATCTGGCAGTTTGAGTAGTTTATGCAGCCTACCCAAATATTCTTTCTTTGGTATTGTTCGTCGAGTTGAGCTCCTTAAGTTCTGAGTTGAGCTCCACGATTACTGACAAATGCTTGCACTGACTGCACAGATCCACTCAAATCTGTGTGGTTCTTTCCTCAAAAGACCATTTCAGACACAATCTACATGGTCCTCATATGGCCTGACCAAGATTATGTCTGGACTTTATAAGAGACTGTGACCTCTGAGTTTGTTTCGGCCTTTCTTCTCAGAGTAGTCAGATAGGAAACACCGAACTCACCTAGCAATTTTTTTATATGATGTGTAAAAGTGATTTCAATATCCTATTTACAGAATAATCAATTTCATTTCATTCATTTCACCTTTAATAAGCTTTGATTTTCACATGAAAATGATGAAGTTTAGTATTAAGTGAAGTCATATCTCCCATTTCCTCGATCCTCACCCCCCTGACTTATCAAGAAGCAGTATGATGGATGCAGGCACGCGTCCTTACCCGTGCGACCACGCGGTGTCGCTCAGAAGTGACGCGGCGCGTACGCATACCTTCCGCATCGCTCCTTTTTACCCACGATCCCTGCGAGTGTCTGCTCACCCGCCCCGGATTAATAGCGTGCTGATACTATGGAGACGGGAGTCCGGATGCTTATTCTGGAATTATAGCAAGATTGTTAATTAAGTGGCTTTATACCTATACAAATCAGGGTTGTGTGCAATCCTCAAGTTGCTGAAAAGCTTTTGGCAAAGGTGCAGCTTGGGAGTTTCAGTTTTTCTTTGTGCTTTCAGGCGGTGATCTTTATTGATGACGTCCTCGATTAAACACACATTGGATAAAGTGGATCTTATTTTAAGTTTCGTCTTTTTTTTGATAAATAATAATTTTGGAAAGATTTTCTTTTCCAAACACGCAGTAAGTTTGATTCAATGTAGTTTCTTTTCTAAGGGGATGGTTACTTACTTATTCCTTCAAAACGACGAAGTGTTAACCTACAAAGTTTGGCAACTCAACACATTCTTAAGGAAGGACTTATCCTTACAATAAATTACAAACTTCTGAGTCCACGGTCCAAGGAATGCCAGCAATGCAAGGTCGGAGTCCGTCCTTCGAGGGTCTAAATATTTTTTCTAACCCTTAAATCGATAAGTGTGGTGTTTCGCAGATAAAACTGGTGGTATGTGCTCGTAAATTTATGGTTGCTGTGTCGAAATGATTGGAATGGGTCCGGCTTATCAGGAATATAAAGCGAAATGAGACGGTATGGTTTTAACAGAAAGCCTATTTTATTAACACAAAATTTTAGTATTTTGTAGAAACACTTTCTGATTTTCTATAGGCTTTTCCAGAGTCAGTTCTCTGTCTATACGTAATTGTTCTTTTATTACCCAAGTTGTATCTTATGTATAGCATAGATACTATCATCATCATCATAACATCACGCCTTGTTTCCCCGAAGGGTTGGGCAGAAGTGTACCTGTAGTACACCCACATTTCGCCAGTTATGTTTTTAAGTCTCATGTAATAGCCGGGCACAATTCCAGACTCCGGGCTACTACGGAGAAATTCCTGTTGGAAAAACCCAATAATAATTTGCCCGACCTGGGAATCGAACCCAGGACCTCGTGCTCAGCAGTAGCGCTTGCGACCACTAGACCAACGAGGCAGTTTATACACTAGATACTAAACATGGGTTTAAAGTTTGTGTAATACATACAGGAAATGTTTCGACCAAGTAGACAAATTGACCTTTCCATTTGATACTACATAGCAACGAAATAGCAGTACTGCATCAGAATAAGACGCCCAACAAGACTGACATGTCCCCGGCGTCGATAAGTAATTGTCCACTAAGCAGGCAGCGACTGCCATTCCGTTTTTGTGTCCGTTCGCTCGCGCCGTAGATGCGCTGCGGTTAGCACTGAGTAGTGTACGGTTAGAGACTGCAGGATTATTTTGCTAAAGTTCCTTCTTAGTTGATGCGGCTAAGTAGGGATTAAATTAATAATTGTCTGTTGTAGTTTCTTTATAACCGAAGTTGATTAGATTTATTGTTGGATGGGTGATTTTTCGCTTTAATTAAGGCATCGCCACATGTGTTTATTTTTATATTAAGTGTAAGAGTGCTTCTTCACTATACAATTTCAGTATTATCAAATGCACTTAGGTCACGTCTCTAGCCGCAACACGGTGACACTGCAATGGATAAAAGGACACAGCGGGTCGCTAGGTAATGACGCAGCTGACGAACTTGCTAGACGAGGATCCAGCACGGCAGTCTGTGGACCCGAGCCTATCGTACCTATCCCCTTCAACCAAATACGTAGGTGGTTACAGGAAAACACCCAAACACAAGCAGGGCAATGGTGGTCCTCGACACCGGGCTGCCGGCAGTCAAAGGAAGCTATGCCATTCTTGGATAGTAGGCTGACCAGGCGTCTTTTACGTCTGGACAGGAACGGCCTGCACCTGGTGACAGGGACCATCATGGGACACTGCTCGCTAAGCAAACACTTCCACACAATAGGCATAACGGACAGTCCTCTGTGCAGGGCGTGCATGGAGGCTGAGGAGACCGTTGCGCACGTGCTCTTTGAATGCACGGGCGTTACACAGATCAGAACAGACACCCTCGTGTCACCCAAATCATACACAGATGTTCTAGACAAACCAGGAGACCTAATTGCCTGTTGGAGGGAGGTGGGCTGGTTGGAATAACCCCCCAAACGGCCACTATGGCCCACGCACAATGGTCCACCTGACGGACTGAGTGCGGAAACCAAACCCCATAACATAGAACATAGAACATAGAATGCACTTAGGTATTAACCCCGTGTACATTTTACTCGCAAGTTTTCGTTGAATTCCAGGTGATAACGTCTCTCATTATCAAAGCATATTATTATTCGTGACTCCATTCGGTGTTTCTAGTAAACTAACTGCTATTGCTTAGAAATAATATTAAAATAGTAAGCAAACTATCTGCCCCACACTGCTCTGTGTCGCAGTAGTCCATACAGGGGTAATGGCTGCGATTAGTCGCCATTGGACCGCGACTTTTTGCGCGACTCCGTCAGATCGCATCGCAGACAAGTTCGTATGGCCAGTTATGTTATTACACTTGCTAAGCGCAGTTTTTAAGACCACCTTTAGAGGATAGTTACATGGTGTTGGGTGAGGCATGTTGTGTGTGCGCTATGTTATTGGCTAGAGACTAATTGGAACATTGTATAACATCTCGTCTCGATTCCTTGAAATTTCATTTGCAATTGCACCCACCGATAAAATTTTGGTGTGAATAGAAAATTGCCGCAAATTGAGTAATAAAAGCGATTGAGAAATAGGGATAAAAGGAAGCATGCTTTTCGGTACTTACAAAGAACTGCGATCACCAATCCGTCTGGTAGTTGTGGCCACCCATTATGGATAACATTATTACGCTGTTAGTTACAACGGATTGAAGAAAATCTCTCAACACTTTCGACTTCACCCACTTTTCATAGAATAATACTAAGTATCCATTTTTTGTATAGTCCAACCATCCAAATTTCCTCTCGAAAACCCCTGTAATTTAGCTACATCATGATCCCGCTGCTCATCTTAACATTTCTAGGAGTGGCCCTCACATCTTTGATACAATCTCCTGGCAGCCATTCATACAATTGCACTTTGTTCTCATTGTTCGAGCCACGTCACGCGTAGCATTTGCGTAATCATACACTACGGGATACTCTCAGCTTATAATCATAAAGTACCTTTTAAAATAGGTGTCTAGGTGGAGGAGCATATAGGCCAGCTTGTAAAGCTCTAGGTTTTCGTAACGAGAATAAAGGACCTAATAAACTTTGTGTCGTATTTGTCTAGTTGCGAGAGAGCACGAAATTAAGGTCGTCTATTTCGGCTTCCCAATAGAATAGAATTTGAAGGTTTTAGGTGAGCTCCTAGATTGTTTAATAAGCATAGTTTAATAATGTACGCTTCAGAGGGGCTTCAACCTTATTTTTAAGATCGTTCGTATTCTATTTATAGTCTCAATCTGTCAAAAATACCTCTAATTTTCAATTTTTTGTTATGACAAGCAAAGCCGATGCCATTCTGTCAATTTCTAAATTAATTACAACACTAAATAACACTAAACAAATAAATAATAAAAATCTTCGATGATACAGTTGAACTTATAGGACTTGTAGTACCTACTGGACTGAAACAAATAAAAAGATTTCATACACGTTAGACAAATTGACATAGATGTCACTGATATGTGATTGCTACTACTCGTAGATGTTGAATGTTTTAATTCCGGGTATTGCCCTTCAGACAATAGCGTAAGAGTTACGACATCTTCTCCTCCTCCGACGTCTACAGAGGAAACAACATCTTGACATACCTAGATGAAGTTAATAACAGAAAATTATATAGATAATGTATTATTTATTTACATTTTCTAAAACTACTACGTTAGTTTACACATTTTCGCTTTTTCCACATACCTACCTACTAATGGAAACGAAACTAACGATATAATTTGAATGAATCAGCTCTGTTTTACTTGTAAGTACTTAGTTGTAACTTGTAAACATGTGCCAATCCGTTATAGAGTATTGTAAATCGATATATTATGTTAAACTTCCGGTTTTCACAATAGGTACAGGGAACATAATGGGTATCTAAACTGAACCGATACATATTTAGTATCTATATATTTGTGAACCTACTTATTAAGAGAAATCATGACGTGTTTAATGTTAATTAAATCTTCAAGCTTCAGTTACCAAGAAATATGTAAAGCCTACGTGCTCAAAGTTGCTCACAAACTTGCGCCACCAATAAAACTACAGCTAGAATTCTCTCCTCCCACATAAATACGTGAGATAGCCACATTAACTTTTTCAGCCGCATAAAACAAAAACTTGTTCCACGAAAAACACTATAAATTGCGCAAATCTCTCCGCCATTAAAATATGAAGCCTATTAAGGGATGCAGGGGTGACCGGAAGTTACGGAAGTGAGTAATTACCGTCCGCTGGCCGGCGGGAAGATAACGTAACTACGTCATCCACGCATTCCGGAGTCTGGGCCCGGCAGTCAAGTGCCGTGTAATGAAATTATGCACGTCCGGAATTTTAAACGAAACTTAAAGAGGACTTTTTGTAATTAGTCGAGTGCTTCCGGAATTTTATAATATGCGCATTTTTTATATAAGTTTCTTTCTGGTATTCGTTTTGCGTAGAAGGGTTGTAGCTAGCATTTGTGACTGTACTTTCTGACTCTCTTTAACTATGATGTATTTCATACATTGTCTTATATCTAGATTCGTGCACTGTATTCTTGTGTTTTATTGGTGAGCATTATACGTGAGTAATCTGTACGTTTAGCGGTGAACAGTCGAGCGACACTAGTCGGTAGCGGATCGTTGGGTGCATATCGACCGAAACAACCATGCAATCGACGAATGCATTGCGTTTGCACGCATTTTGACAGCTGAAGTAACAATGACATAAACTGAGACTTGCTGGCTTACAGAAATGAAATGCCCAGAAATTATACTCGTCAAAAGTCAAATAAATAAAAATTCAATTGGCTTCCTAGTGCTTTGAAAGAAGAAACTGCGCAAAAAAATTCCAGGCCCCAGCAACGCAGCAATGACAACAAATTGCGAATCTTTGCTGAAAACTGAAGCTGTAGAGACAACAATGACTGTTCATTATAAATTAAGAAACATACAGAAATACACAATCAGAATTTATATATTGTACTTACATAATAAACAGTATTCTATTTATGTATCTTAAAACTTTTAGAAAGATATAAGGTATCGGTAATATTTTGTGCGTTACAAAAACTGACCAATAATGTCATTTCAATGAAAAATAAATATGAATCATCGTATTTGTGCAAATAAACGCAAAAACAGTGGCTACCATCAAACGTACTCTGGCAATATCCCCGTGAAGGGCTTAACTTAAATAATGAAGAAGGATCTGGCATCAGGCAGGTCCCCCTTGGAGTCAAGCGTGATGTAATGTACTCAGTTTGAGGTTCGGTGACACATGACATGACAGATGGACACACAGCTATTTTATGTCTGTGTAAAAATGCGCATCATTATTCAGAATTATAACCGGTTGTAACATTGTACATGCTTAATCAAAGAGATTTGATATCTATTAAAATGCGAACTTGGGACACAAATCTATTTAATTTTGTGCTATAAATAGGTTATTTGTTTGGTAATTACTTACATACTTAAGTTTTCAGTTCAAACATGGAAAAGTTTTACTTTTATTCGACAAAAAACTCAAAATAGACAAAACAAAACTTTCTAAAACATAAGTGAAACTACCTACAGGTACGGACACTTAGCCAACAGCTTATAGCCAATTTTGATACAAACAAAACAGTTTTGAAATACAAACAAATAACACAATGAAATGTGAAAGGTATTTAATTAGTTAATTAACTACATGTCAGCGGATAATGAACGATGTGATTGATGAACATAATTCGCACATATGAGAGACGAGAGCTTTAATTACAAGAAAAAAATATAAGCACTTACACAGACATTATATTGCGCTTTGGATATTAAATGGAGTTAAGAGTTAGATATAGTTGTTTTGAATTAAAGTAACTTGGATTAATTAAAGAAAAGATATCAACCAATTGTAATAAATAAAGGTTTGCTCAAACCCAAATACCATTGTTCCGAGAGTTCTTTAGGAGAGCTTTTCGTTTACTTTGGAGACCATAGTTTTTACAAGCTTTTTTAACTTGCTTCGTTTTATTGTGTTTTTTCAGTGTGGTATGTAACTGAACTTAAAGTACCATTTCGTACCCGACCACAGGCGGCAACTGCAGGCGACTTATCGCCGCGTCATTTCGTGGCGATACGTCGCTGCGTCATGTCGCTGCAGTCAAGATTTTGAACCCAACCGTAGGCGGCAGCGGCCCGTATTCCAGTCGGTAAATAGAAAAGCGTGTTATCGCTCGAGCGTTGGCTACACGTGTCGTCTGTCGCTCGCGCGTAGCTGCAAACGACCCGTCGCGCGACGCTAGCTTCGGGAAGTATTTCATAGAAACCAGTCGTGTCGCGGCGACACGGCGCCTGCAGTTGCCGTCTGCGGTCGGGTACGGAATGTTACCTTTATAATGTTGGTTAAAAGGGTTGATGAAAAAAAAAAAAAACAATTGACCATTATTTTTGACCCCGTTCCATTTTTGAAATACCTACTTTTTATATTTGTGTTTGACCAGCATTCGAAATTCAACTTTCAGTTTCCGTCGAACACCATTCGAACACTATGAAACTTTTTAGTACCTACCTACCTTCAAACTATAATACCTATTGACTTCTTGCTTTCAGAGAGCTTTTGATAAAAGCGTACATAATTATTACTTGTGAAAAGCTTTCAGTTTGAATCCCGTGTGTACACTACGGACTGGGCACTACGGCCTGAGGCGATAGTTTGATGCGGCCTACATCGTAATAAATTGGTAACTTTCCATACCTGGGCACTGTACGAGCTTTTAATGATAGTTTAATATTATAGGTAATGTTAGTGCCCCGGAAGTTAGTTAACTTTTATGTTTAAACTTTTTACGATTGGCACATCCTATTAGGTAGGTAATTAAAGAAAGCTTTCTGCGTTAATTATGGCAATAATACTAACAAGGCTATACAGATTACTATATTTGATGTTAATAACATCCTAGACCCACACACTACTCTTTAAGAAGTGGCCATAAATCTACCAATTAAAAAATTAACAGAGCGTTAACAAAAAACATAAATAAGCTGAACGAGCAAACATAATAAAGTCTCGCATTAACACGGAGGACTCAAAACAAAACCGTTTTCAATGGAGCCGTAGGGAACCCTAGCGCTCAGGGGCCCGGGGCTCCGGGGCTCCGGGGGTAAGCGAGTTATGAATTAGTCTCAGGTATGATGGGTGCGCGGAGGGGCGCATTCTTACACTCGCGGGATCAAACCGTCTGGCAGCGGCCACGTATAACTGTTGTGCGACCCTAATGCTGCAAATATATAAATGATCTATGAAATAAAGGTTTAGCCACTGATAGCTTAATTATTGATTCATGTTATAATTGAAAAAAAAAGCAAACATAATAGTATACTAATCTGGGCAGTCACATTCGAGCAATCTTCTAAATAGCATGAATGGTTACAGTTAACAAGACCCGCAATCACGGAAGAGCGCACTTAGCTGTCCACCGTCAAAGAACGGCTCGTTGATGTCGTTTGTACAACAGAGGTAATTTATACGTATCTACTATCTAATCAAATCACACACGATATTAAAAATAGTAAACTTTCACTGCGCGGCGGGTGCCCGCGACCGCCGTGCGCCGCGCGCGGTGCGCGCCACCGCCAGCAAAGCTCGCAAAGCTCCGCGACTCCGCGCCCCTTCAGTCCGCCGGCGGCAGTCGACCGGCGAGTACGTGCCGCTCGCAACGCCCTCTTACAGAAACTTTACGCGAGTGTAGTGACAGTGAGTGAGCATGCCCGCCCGCGCTGTGGCCCTCCTAGCCACCGCGGCCCTCGCGCTCGCCGCCACCCCGCCCGACCCCTGCCTGGAGGACGGCCGCCCGCGCCGCTGCATCCCCGACTTCGTCAACGCTGCCTTCGGTGCCCCTGTTGTCGCCTCGTCCATCTGCGGAAGACGAGGCCCCGAGCGCCTCTGTGACCCGCCTGGAGACCAACCTCCAGAAAATTCCTGCAGAGTGTGCGATGCTGCCAGGTCCGACCGACGACACCCGCCGACCCATCTAACTGACTTGAACAACCCTCACGACGTTACCTGCTGGAGATCCACTCCGATACCCCCGACCTCCTATGATTCTCCACCTGACAACGTATCCCTTACTTTATCTCTCGGTAAAAAGTATGAGTTAACTTACGTGAGCCTACAATTCTGTCCGAAAGCTGCTCGACCTGACTCTGTAGCTATCTACAAGAGCGCGGACAACGGCATCACCTGGCAACCTTTCCAGTTTTACTCCAGTCAATGCAGACGCGTGTACGGGAGGCCCAACAAGGCGACTGTTACTGCTGCTAATGAGCAGGAAGCCAGGTGCTCCGACAGTCATAGATTGACTGGAGAGAGCTCTGGCGGAGCGAGGCTGGCATTTAGCACCCTTGAGGGACGTCCAAGCGCTGCTAACTTCGACATATCCCCAGTTCTCCAAGACTGGGTGACTGCGACTGACGTAAGAGTAGTGTTCAACCGCTTGCACATGGTCAATGAAGGTGACGAGCTCGACAACAAGAAGCAGGCCGCTCCGGGCAGCCAGCATTATGCGGTGTCCGACTTTGCTGTCGGGGGTCGATGCAAGTGTAATGGTCACGCTTCGAGGTGCATTCCTATGAAGGGCGGGGAGGTGGCAACTGGAGGCGGAGTGCAGCAGCTGACCTGCGAGTGTAAGCACAACACGGCAGGGAGGGACTGCGAGCGCTGCAAGCCCTTCCACTTCGACCGGCCGTGGGGACGCGCCACCGCCAGGGATGCCAACGAATGCAAAGGTCAGCTCCATAAAACTTTATCCTGCTTGCTGTATTTTATTACTTACGAGTATATTTATTACTTGTTTCTACGAATCGATGTATTTTTTATTTCAGTATCCGTAGATTAGAGGTAATTTACATTCTTGTTTTCAAACAATTAGATGATTTGCTTATTTTTTGTTGCTCTCTGTTTGTTTTACGACTGTCCAATCAATGTTATTTCCGTAATTACTCCGCAATAATTGTAGAGAGATCATTAAATTCTAATAAGTTACTTCAAGATAAAAAAAAAAACACTTGAATTAATAACGACCTCTAACTTAAAATCTTAATGATTAAGAGATAAAACTAAGTATTTTCATTTTGAAACCGCAAAATCGAATCAAAAGAAATAGAATCAAACAATCAGTAAATATAAATCCGCTCCTTTCTTATTTTAAACTTAACTTTGAAGCTAAAACTAAGTAAAAGACTACATGAAGGAAGATTACCATTCGCCTACACTTATTTTAATGTGAAGCCTACGGTTAACAGAATAAATAGCCTTCATACCCCACAATATTACACATTATTTTTATGGAAACGGGCTAATTTTTTATGTAGAGCCCGTACTTATTTATAGTCTTCAAACCAATTTTCCAAGTCTATGATTAAATCACTTCTTTTTTTATCCGATAGAATGACACTGCATGAAAATGATCACAATGAATTTCATGAATTTCTTCGTATTACTGCTGTACTGTAATTACTGCGAGTTTTCATTTAAACGAAGCTTATAAAAACATATTTTTCTACTCCATTTGTAGTTATGATGTGAAATGATCCCTGTGCCAACGCAAGCTCGTGTTACCTGCTATTGAAGGTATTGCTACACGAAGTATTTTATTTGTAATTAGTTTAGTTGAGAAAATCTCCCAAACAACCCATTTTGGAAATAATAATGAGACTTCGAGTTGATTACGTTCTTGTTTCAAATCCGATTAATCTGTTAAAACTTGATTCAACAGACTGAAACCGACTTCAATCTTATTTTAACCAATTCTCTTAACTTCCATCCAGACCAACTGACAAAGCGTAAAAGATTTCAATAACTACCAAATAAAAGCTATCTACAAACAGTACTTAATCGTAAGTATAAGATACATTTAACCCGTTCCCTGCCGGCTAACTGCTGGTTAAATTAATTGATTTATTGCACGGCATAGCTGTCTGTTAATTAACATTTATGAGTTATAAATTTTAACGCTGAGCGGCGCGAGCGCAGCGTAACCCCATCCATCATAGATTGATGGCCGTCAACTTTATGAGAATACCATATTAGAAAATTAGAACGTGGATGGAAAAGTGGTTACCAGTTTTGAAGAGTGGAATTACTGTTTTTATTAAATGGGAATCAGGGCATCGATGTCTTTAGGAAAATGAAGTTTAGTTTATTTATGAAATTCTGACAGTTAAAAGCTTTTTATTAACACTTTTACCTTTGTTAAAGCAATATGCTGAAATTTCAAAAGTTTTGGTTTGGAAGATGTCTAAGCTTTAACACATTAGAAATTTAAATTGTATGCAACAATTATCAACAATTATCGTACATATTTTTCCTTGCGTAATTACCCATCCATTTGGTATCACAATGTAGAGCTAACAAACTCCGCCGCGATAATAAAGGTGCGCCCACGCATCCCACCTCTATGATTTGTGTTCCACAAACGCATATTATCATAAATTTACCAACTACTTTTAAAGACGTTTCAAGGATATTTATTTTATTTTTTTTGTATTATTATCTCCCCTTAAAAGTAATGGGCACGACTTATTTAGATTTTTATGAAGATTGTATTTTTTTTTCGATTGTTTAATGGATTATTTGGTAACTTTATAAATTGAACTGTTAGAATGTCTTGATTAGGTGAGTAACACTTACCGACTTTTTATGAAAACTCGAGAAACAATAGCTTTTTCGGCAAATGTCACAAAAATGTTAATTTTGGCAATACATTTTACGATAATAGCCGGAAAAACAACAGTTTGTTATTGCATACCTACTACAATAACATCCGTGGTATTAAACAAAACCATTTGATTAAATTCCTGACCTATTTCACTTTTCCGAGCATTTTATACTGACAAGCCTACCTACTTACTGCATAGGTGGCATTGATAACTTAAACAATATTCATCCAATATTCTAATACAACTTGTTTTACCAGAAAGTCATAAAAAATACGTCTCATTTCTGCAGTTACTGTATAAAATATAGACCAAAAACAAGTTTCAACAAAAATGATATCAGAATAAAGCCATAAAACCATGATTCGGTGTAATAAAGGCCATTTCGAGCCATTTCACTATCGCTACGGACATTCAGAAGCACCCACGTAGCCGTGACAATATAAAAATATAAATAACTTAACTTTGTACTATTTCAATAAAGTTATTTTAGATGTTGTGGCAGTTGACGGCAAGCTTGATAAATTGGGCTTTTGAAGCCTGTGAAGCAAATCTGTGATAAGGGGTCATTTTTACTGTTCGTGCTCGCAAAGTAGGGTTGGGAAAATCGATGTTATCACTCAATGTGGTTGAAAAAATATAGTAAGTCATTCTTTGGACGATTTCAATGTAAATCAAGTATTTCTAAGTGCCCTAGACGGCAATGTGCAACATTTTGTGTTATTGCTTGAACTATGTTCATGCCCGTATTTTTCCACAATAAAGGAGTTGAAATAGGTAATCATTTTGCTCTGTGCATTTACCTTACAAAAGTTTTATTCATAGACCTTTTCAAAAATGTCTTAGATCTGGGTTAAATACATCATTATCCTTATTCCATTTAAGGCTTTAACTGCTTAATACTTACACGCCGGTGTCACGCCGATAAGGATCTAATGATACCTTTTCCTTTAAAGTACAGACAATAAAAAGGATAAAAATTAGGATGAATCACAGTGCGTCGATCGGCATCAAGATAATGTTATTTTATTGTGCTAGTTTAGTGTTAAACGTGCTGTTTGTCTCGGAATTCTTGTTTATTGCTTTAGACACCGAACAGGGCTGGCACGACAGGAAAAACTGGAGCTTCGAAATGAAGCAATTTTTCGTTATACAATTATTATAAACCTGACTTTTGTAACACATTGTGAGTGGTACCGGCCGAGTTGTAAGTCGTGAGCTCGAATACAATCAGGCACTTTGTTATTTAATTTCATCAAAACATTGAAGGAAAACATCGTGACGTCCAACAACACTTACTGGGCCCGCGTGGTGGATTATGGCCCAGTCCCTCTCACTAGAGGAGGCCTGTGTACTAGCAGTGGGATCATTATAGGGTGATTATGCTGTGCTTATGTTATGTGTCCATGTAGTGCACAAAATAAGAAAGAAATACTTACAGTTACATAGAAGCACTATCTCGAGAGCTCCTTAATCCTACAAATCTTTTAAAATGCGTTTGCCTGTTCTCGTAATCTTTGTAAAAAAGTGCGTTGACCACAAAATGCTTTCTGCCCCTGATTAAGTAAGGAAAACAATTGATAACTAGGAATTTACGCTGAAGAAAATCGTAATGTTCTAAAAAGGTTCATTTAAATCGATAGGAGCATCTGAAAGATATGGGGAGCCTTTTTCGTTCAGTCACAGCAGATTAGTCACTCAATTTTAACTTCAAATAGGATTGCCTGAGTATTGCATCCAAGGAGAAAAAAGACTGGATATCAGATAAATGGATTGTAGCAGATCCATAGTCTTATGCCGTATCTATTTTACCATTTCCTAAAATTGTAACAAGGGGTTATATCCGATTTTATTTATTTGTATAGACAAAAAATACTATACTTTTCTAAGTACTTTTAGTCTATACAAATAAATAAAATTGAAGTGTCTGTTTGTAATGTCAAAACAATAGCTTTTTACTAAATGCATATGAAAGTATATTCGGTAAAGTATATATTTAATTATATTAAAAATCATTTTTTTACATTTTGTCAGACTGCTGTTTGTTCCGGCTTATCTCCGTAAAGGCTGGTCCGATTTCGACGGGACTTTCACTGGCAGATAGCTGATGTTATAAGGAGTAACTTTTATAGAAAAAATAATGACTGTCCACGCGGGCGACAGCGGGTAGTAGTAATACAGTGTACGGGCGACAGTTGTGGTAGTCATACATAAATTAATGAATTCTTGATAAGGAATTTCTGTTATCAAATCAGAGTTTGGCAACATATCGAATAGCTTTAGTTCAATATAGATTTAAAATGGCACTGTAAGAATGCTAACTATCCTATAAAAGTAAAGTGTATTTCAATAAAAACTAGTCGCACTAACCCTATCAATTCCAGTGATTGATATTATCAAGTTATTTGTCGAGAAATGTCGCTACGGCATGTTTTATAGCCTTAGGAAGTGATAAAAACCATGTATTTGATTACCAATGGCTTATTACCTTTACGACATGCATAATGGCTATTTTTGAGGAACAATCGGCTATTATCCTGGTATTATTGTCTATGGTTAGGTTATGCGGGCTTATGATGGCTTGTGGTAAGTGAATTAATACTTACTTTATTAATACTGGCTGCCGTTTGTGATTTAAGGGTGAGTTTTAATGAGTTTTATATTTTTATTGCCATTTTTAATAGCTTGGGTATCATGCAGGCGATGTAAATGTAAAATAATTGAAAAAAACTCGTGTTGTTTGAAATCATTTGCATTTCTTCACTTTGAAAGCTCATGAAATTGAAAGGAATCTTAAGCCAGACAAAAACTTAAGTTTTTGACCTGCAGAATTATATGGTACAACGCGTAATAAATCTCCACATGACATATTTACACCTTCTGCACCTTAGCAGCATGCCACTTACCAACTTACTCTACTCTCCCAGTTCCCAAAACCCATGACTACTACACGCAGCTAATTTTGTTAACAAAACGCAGTAAAAAAACTTTACAGATAAGCGAGTATTTACGGCCGAGTGTTTATCCGGACCTATCTAGTCGAGTTGGCAGCGCCTCAACGGGAGAGCTACTGGCGCGAGTTACTAGCGCCGGCGATAAACGTAATTGGCTACATAACATTTGTATCTCGGTTTGTTGTTTTAGTGTTTGTTTGAGTTAGATTCTGTGGTTATCTGCTTTTTCAAGTGGTTATATTTTTTTATTGAGTTACAGTATTTTGTTTTCGGTGAAACACCCCCCAAATTACATAGGTACACTCGGCTACACATCAAGCTATACTTTTCTATTATAAGTTGACCTCTCACTGTACGGTAATCCTATACAACGCGAAAATAGCTTATACTGGATCGTATAGCCTGATGCCTAAGGCAGTAGTTATTTAGCTATTAATAAGGCTATTTTATTTCAAACAACAGAGTCCAAAGATATTTAGTTCCTTAGTTAAGGTATAAGGAACTAAATATCTAATAAGGTTATTTCAAATTTCTTTTATACCATGTTCTTAGTTTTTCGTAATTGCGAATCTTGCATTGAGATACTTGCACCTACTCGTATCCGGTAAATGGAATGAGGATACACGATCCCCGATCCTCTGGTCATTAGTCAAGCGTGCTGATTATGGCTTGATCCATTTTTTGTAGGCTTACACATCGCTTTACGGTTGAACCCCATGTTTAAGAGTCCACTTCTTCTAGTTCTCTGCATCTTGGCATCCATAAAATAATAAACATTCAATAAATCTAACCTATCTTGTAATTTTTCTTGCAATAGCACGAGACCGCAATACTTATGTGCGTTTTTATGAAAAAAGTGGTTTATTTGTTTATTTAACTATTTAATAAAATGGAAATCGTATTTTTCTTTGCCTTTTATTTATGTCTCGTCTGTACCTCAGTAGGTATACGATTCCAGTTTTAAAACATAAATTACACTATTTTTCTACCATATAAGTTGGAAGATTAAGTACTTGGCATTGCAGTGCATGTTATCCTTATAAAAAATCTCACAAAAACATACGCTGCTCATGTACAACTTGAGACAATAAAATTATTCCCGAGACTGAATATGTCTCCTTCATTTCATAAAATTATAGAACACTGTCTTAATATCCATTAAATTGATGTACTTCATGTAGTTCGCCTCGAAAAAGAAAAAGAAAAATAGTGATACCAAGGCAGCTTCATTGTCTACAACGTATATAATTGTATCCAAATACTATTCTTCCTCTCACGCTTGTCAAAATGTTGATCAAGGAATTTCTAAAGCCCTATTATAAAAAAAGCCCGTTAGATCACCCGGTATACCCATCATTCCTATTACCAGGTTTGCTAAGATACTATTAGTACTTGTAGAGTAAATAACACAGTTATCATAACTGACCGTATTTATTCGGTTTGGATTCGAGTGTTGCTCTGAAATAACACTAGTGGTTACTGCTTGACCCATTACGGATCATGAGAATTGAGTATGAACGTAATATTTGTCTATTTAGTCTGCATCTACTGGAGATTTATGATACGGCAGTATTCAGTATTTTGTTAGACTGTGGTCACTGTGGCACATATTGTGACGTTATTGCATTTTACCTATATATTGTGGTGTTTAACTTTGGTTTACAAACTAAGCATTGTTCATAGAAAACGTGGGATTTAGGTATTAGATTAAAATACTTGCCGAGGACAATAATTCTCCTATTTTTGTTTGGAACTTTGGATCGAACAGAGTGGCTTAACCTAATCCTTTCGCATTGACTATATTGTTGGGTGTTTACTTCAATGAATATTACCTACCCATTATTATGTCTTAGGCTATACTCTGAGCTATCTCAGCTCTGCTGGAACGACTTCTCTTCTTTCTTAGCTTAAATCAAAACATCTCTTTACACAATGTGCCCATCGTATGCACAGGCGATTTTTTTCCGCGAAGATTTTTTGTCGCGCACTGGATTTTCAACTGCGCAACTTTTACGAGCGCATCACTTTCCGCTCTGTTGGATTTTCAACTCATGGCGCAAAAAATCCAGTGCGTTGAAAATCCAAAATTTACCTAAACATTTTGAAACCTCGCGTCAAAAATAGCTCGAGAGTTATGTAATGCATTTTTCATAACTACATTAGCATCAAAACATTATCTTTACAATAAAATGGAGCTAAAACCTCCGGTTGGCGAGTCCCCAAGTTTCCAATAGAGCGATGGCATTCACGAACCCAATGAGATAGTTACTTGTTAGGTATTCGGTTTGACAAACTAAGTACTGCTGTTTACATGATAGCCCGCTATATTTTACAAAGATAGTAATATTGCTTCTATTCTTATATTTTTGTTTATGTTTACTGATAAGGCCATTTGTTATGAAAATAATGTTCCATTTAAATAAAATCTAGGAAAATAACCCTTCTTTGTAGTCGGGTAATTACAGTCTTTTCTACATATTTCAGAAAGGGCTATATTACTTATTAAAAGTTAAAGTTATATAACACAGCACACAAAACACAGTAGGTACAAACAACACATAAACCATTAATTTTATTAACGATGCGCGCAATTATCATCAAGCATAATGATTTCAAATGAATCATTGTCAGCGGCATTGAGATTAAAACCAACACATTCAGACAATTACCTTCGGAAGTCATCATTCAAATCATTGTTTATTCATATATTCAATACAACTAAACCGACACATTGTCCTTTCTGTCACTATTTCTTACAAACTAAATCTTTACCATCGCTAAAAGTAACACCACACCCTTATTTCTTAAAAAATAAGTCTTACAATCGTTTGGGATGTAGGTAGAGTAGCAGCAAATGAAATAATGTTTAGAACTGTCAATATAATTGATGTGTAGTGAAGTTTTGACCGCCCACTACGCAAAAAGTTTTTTTTGTTTTTAGTACAATGGTTGTACAAAAACAATTGGTAGAAATAGAATAATAGTTGCTTTGTAGAGGTAGGGTGTTTTGACAAATTTCGTATAAAATGCTGGTAGACATTTATGGTCGGTTAAAATGTCCTGCTGATTTCCACCAAAGGAGATTCTTGAAGCTTGTATTGCGGTTAGTTTGTATAATAAAATACCAAATTCCATAAAAACGCTACCATTTTCTAGATTTAAAAGTAATTAGACGAGGTTTTTAATTGAACAATGCTTTTATACATGATAATATACATTATGTACATGAGTTTTTAGATTATAAATTGTAAGTTTTGTTGTAAATTGCACGGTCTTTCTAAATTATTACTTAATGTTATTATTATTGTGTGATGAATCTCTCCCATTATTGACATGATTATTATTTTACTATTAACTTTTTTTTTCAATATATTGACATTTACTTAATTCAATAGTACAATTTTAATGGGATTATCTGTTTAATGACTGCATGATTATGACCATTAATAAAATGTAACTTTATTTTATATTTGCAACTCGAAATTAGAGGCAGAATAAGAGAACATTTTTTTACATTTTACCAAACTTCTGTACCTTATTTAGGCAAATAATAGTAGATTTTACAACAAGTGCACAAAACGAACCATTTTCATCCGAGACTTTTAGCAGCCCGAGACGAAGGCGAGGGCTGATAGTAATGTCGAGGATAAAATGGTTTTGTGGACGAGTTATAAACTCTGCTTTTCACTTCGATTGAGAGGAAATAAAACAGTAGTGTAACATAACATTTATTTAATTAAAATTCAATGTAAAATTAGTACAATTTTGAATACTGAATGAAATTGTTTTTCCCGGCATATTAACGGTATTTTATGTCTTAAAAAACACATAAGGCAAATAAATTAAAGTAAGTAAATATTATAAAATAAACTAATTCTATCTATAAACTTCTTATAAATCGAATTTTGAGAAAATGAGCCATACAGCCAAACACAGGCTGTATGGCTCATTTTCTCAAAATTCGATTTTGTGCAGCCTATATCCTGCACAAATAAGCACTTTCAGAGCATGAGAAGTGAAAATGATTTTTGTTTGTTTTGTTTACTCAGAAAATGTTATTTTGCGTTGACTTGTTGGGGTGATAATTTAAATGTAATCTACTTAAAAAATGTTTGATAATTTTGTAATGTCAAGCATGGTAGAGCAGTGGTGGCGATTTACGAGTTGTTGGTCGCGGGCTCATGGGCTTCAAACCCAGGCAGGCACTCTACATTGTGTAAATAATTTCATCACTGCTCTGATCTCAAAACGGTGAAGGGTAACATCATGAGGAGACATTTGTCCAAGAACCAAAAATTCGAAGACATGGTGGATTACGGCCCACTCCCTCTCTCAGAGAGGCCTGTGTCCTAGCAGTGGGAGAACATTGAAGGCTGATGATGATGATGGAAGGTAGTTCACTTATCTTCAGTCCTGATTCTGAAGTTAAGCTAACAACCAACTTTATTAAATTGTCGGCACGGTTGGCGCAGTGGTTAAGCGCTTGACTGCTGCACTGCGTGTCGCGGGTTCGATTCCCGCACGGAACAAATATTTGTATGACCTACAAGTAGTTGTTTCGGGTGTGGCTGTTTGTGTATGTGAGTTTAAATGTTTGTAAACGCACCCACAATACAGGAGAAATTCCCAGTGTGGGGCAACGTTTAAAAAAACGATTCCTGAAGTTATGCCATAGGTAATTGTTGGTCATTAAAAACTTATTCCAAGCAGCCTTAAAAAATCGACCCTATCTCAAGACCCCACTTAAACAATCCTCATTTAAAAGATAAATAAAGCAATAATTTTATGATACTGCTTAGTCACCCATCCAAAATCCAAATAATAGAATCTCTTCACCGCGACTGCAATCAGACCATTCTTCAGTTACATCCCATGGGTCCATGTTAATAATAACACTAAACCTAATAAACCTAGTTTAATGTAACCGGGCAAGCAGGACCCAGTATCAATATAACCATGTCGGCATCAGTCAAAGCCTGGCGAGCGACGTGTTGGGTCAGAGATCAGCGCGAGCGCAAATATAACGGAGGCTGCTGGACTCGTTAGCTTCATAAACTTTATACACTAGGTACTGATTTTTATGACATGAGGTTGATATACCAGCTGTAGTTTTTCTTGGTGCATTGTGGTGTCCTTGTTGTGATTTTTATAAAATAATGAACTATGTTTTTACAGGTGTCCTAAAGCCGCGTTCGCACTGTGTAAGGTAGAGTGGCAAATATTTATATTAATGACTAAACACGTGAAAAGTGATAAAATAAACTTGAATGTCTAAAGTATAAACTTAGCGAAAAAAAAAACTATGTTCATGTTCCGTAAAATGTCTGGCTTTTTTATTTCAAGTGGCGCAAACACTTTCAAAAAGCTTAATAATTTATTTGAAATGTTATTAAAAATAATCAATGCGATAGCCCAGTAATGTTTCTCACATTCCCAGACCGGCACATATTTTCTCACGTAACCACACTTATTAACATAAGAAACAAGTTTTCAATGAAAACAAACACTATTTATTTCACTTTTCTTTCAAAACAGCACTTAAGTCATTTCCTGAGCATTATGTATGCAGACACGCGAAGCTTCAATTACTAGAAAACCAATAAAGGATGAACCCTCATTTATTTCTCTTAATATTAGAGTAGGAACAGTCAGGAAGCTTTGATAGGTCATCGTAATTTGGTTTATAGGAGCTTATTACGATAAGTTGTTCTCAAAAATATAAAATTGTTAAGTTGGTTGTCGAGTTAATAGTTATTTGCTTTTATAATGATAATGTAGACCTTATTATGGTAGTTAGAGTTAGATGAAAGTTAAACTTGTACTTACCTTTTTGTGTTTTGTCTGTGTGACAAGATTGGCTGATGTCCATTTTGGGTTCGGGTCGTATACGTACCGTTTTAATAGTAGTATGTCAAAATTGAAATCAGAAGTCAAACTAGGGTGAGAATCAGCAATTTTTGAATGAAAATTACATAAGAGAGCCCACCAAAGCGCCCGCTCTTCACCAAACATCTACATGAAGAAGAGGCGCAACAAACTCCCCGCAACACAGCTGTCTGTTAAGTAAGCAGAACTTGTGGAGCTGAAGGTCTTAGGAGTTGGTCACACTGTTTTCCTGTTCGTGTACCCCACAATAATAAGGTACCGTTAAATCGAATAATAGGTTGTCAACAATAAGACAATAATAATGATCAATTTTTCAACTTTGTAACAATAATTTAAGTTCACTGTCTCTGAAGCCTGAAGAACTATCAAGGTCGGTAACAGCTACCACCTAGCATGAATTTGAACGTAGGTTGATAATTATATGAGCATATATTTACCGCATAAAATTTATGTATGTATAAAAAACCGTAGTGTTATTAACTTCGTAACGACTAACGACTGCCAGACAGGTCGCTACTAACCTTGCTGATCTTTAACCTTCCGCGTGTGGCGAGGTTCGCACTTATACTGATAAATAACAGTAGGATACAGTGCCACTGCATGCAGTGTTAAGATTAATTTGGTTAAAATTAACTAATAGCTACTTCGGACAGAATGTAATAATTCCTTCTTCAAATATTTAACTGGTAGCTATTTAATTTTGAATCCTACAATAATGCATGGCATCGATGAATATTATAATTCGTGTGTTTGCTTGCATGTGTTTTTTTAATTTGCGTTTTACATAGAAAACATGATTATGGAAAGAGCCAAGGGTTAATCAATTGAGATTTGTAGAGAAAGCAGTCAACATTGCTGATCTGACATTGTAGGTTCGCATGTGCCTTTGTCAGATCGGCAATGTTGTCTGTAAAACTGGAAAACAACAAAACAGCATGATGCCAAATTAATCATTTGAAGTTTTGCATCGAAATAGTAGTGTTTTAAAAGGCTGAAAAAGTGCAAAATTAATTCTATACATCTAAATTTAGATAGCTAAATAATATAAATATACTTTTTCTCAAATTGGCTCTAAATGTTTCAAAAGTGGGTAAACTGTATCAAAAATATTTTCTCCGGATGACGTCGAGGCGGCCACTACTCTATTCATAGATTACATTATTATAGAAATAGGCCCATCCGTATTGGTTATAATATAACAACGAGATAATTCAAAAATGCCTTGTTCAGAGGACGCCGCCGATAGAATTTAAGCCGCCATGATGGATGGTCGCTGATGACAGTAATGACAGTTAAATACGTTCGGATATTCTTCTAATAATATGTCATTAGCTGGAGCTTAAGGCTGTATATGTGTTGACGTGTGCTTATTAAGAAGTGTGGCCAAGTTTTTTTATTCATGTTGATGATTTGAAAAAGGTTTAAATGTGTAAAAAACTGGACAAAAGAAAGAAATTTGGAGTAGGTTTGTGCCAACTTCGTGCCATGATGATAAAAGCTGTTAAAGCTGTGTTACTATATATTCTCCTCAGAATACGTTCTTTCTATATTCCAAAGATATTCTCATATTGAAAAGTTTAAACCCAAAAGAAAAAACCTAATAGACAGTGTTCCCGTTGACGGAAAAAGTCATTTCAACCCAAACTTCATAAAAACCATCTCATATTTTATGAAAACCATTTCCTTATTACACGTGCTTCTATTTGAAACCTTCGAGGAAGCAATGAAAGTCCCCAGTTATTATATAGTTTTTAACGTCACATTTGTTTAAAATAACGATACGTTTAGTTCGAATATCAGTCATAAAACCGTCGTTGTAATAATAACTAACTCTTTAACTGTAGCACGGTGTAGTGTTGCCAGATATGGGGCGCTACATTTTGGGATACGGAATTTTAAATGCTTCAGGTATTTTTAATATTGCTATGAATAGATTAGTTAGTTGCGTTTATGGAAAGGGCTTAAGGAAAGTCTAATTCTGGCATAGTTGTGTAATTTGTGTATGTATATGATTAATATTGTAATTACATGGTCATTAGGTACATAAAGTTCATCTTCTGTCAAATGATTTGCATCAAATTGAAGATGATGCGTATGATACTGCTAAGATTTACCACAGGGAGAATTCACAGTAGTCTATTCTGAAAACTGTACAATTTACTTTGTTCTGCTAGCCTATTTCATCTATAAAACCTTTCCAATACAAGGAAACGAAACGTTTGACAGCTTACTTCAAAGTCCCATTACAAAATCCAGGTTAAACATAAACCCGTGGTCCCGGAACCGGCATCCACCTGGCCACTCTAACCTCAGGTCTATTTTAACGCGGCGTTAAACGCGCGGTTACTGCTAGATTTATGGAGCGCTCGGTAACAGGACTCTTTGCTTTTTTTAAACAGCCGTCAATGGAAACGTTTGTTGCCAGTTCTGTTATGTAATACGAATATACGAATTCGAGTAAGGAGTGTTTATAAATGTTTTGTTGAAACAACAGGTGGTTTGTGAGGAATAGGGTAGCAATCTTTTTCTTCTATATTGTTTAAGAATTGGCAATGATGCTCGTTTGAAAAGGAACCTTGAGTACCTCGGTGTTAGGTAATGGTCGGACCAATTATTCAAATCGATGTGCTCATTAAAATGATTTAATTGTTGTCCATGAAGAAAACTGCTCTTGTTAATTTCGCAACATCTGTCTCTTATCAGCTATCAAGGACTATAAGCCGCACCATTTACGTTTACTCTTAAATTAACACTAACTTATAAAAAAATACCACATTTTTTTGTTTTAAGTTGTCCAAGTCTAGTGTAGCCGAAGTCCCACACGTATGCAGCATGCCTATAACAAGATACACCGTTGTCTCACAAATGACTGCAATTTGTTCTATTTCAAGCTAGGAGCCATTCCAGCTCGCCTACATGGGCTCTAAATTGGCCTTTCGCCAAAATAAGTATGTTTCCGAGTTGTCAAACAAATACCGTATTTAGATGAATGCTTCAGATCTCAAATTGAATCGTTTCGTGTAATTTATGAAGTTATCAAATGCTGGATAGTTGTTGTGTTAGATGTGGGGCAATGGCGTGCGTGAAATAAGTAGTTGCCATTAATATTATGGTCGTGGTCCTATTTGAGACGTCGTTTTAAACTATGAGTTGTTTGTTGCATTAACTTCAGATTCTACGAATATGTTAAGTGGTTGAAAGTGTTATCGTATTAAAAACAGCATTAAATATTAATTTGAAACAAATATCAAGTTTTAAAACCATATGATCGTCATTCTTATCTTCAGTCTCAATTCAATTCAATTCAAAATATTTTATTTCACATAAACCTACAAGGGCACTTATGAAACGTCAGAAGCTAGGTACGGTTCCAATTGGTCGTTTCCTATGGAGAAGAGCCGGCAAGAAACTCCACGGTTACTCTTTTAAAAGTAAATGGTATTTACAATCTTTTCAAATTACAGTGTTTATAGGTATGAGAGGACACTGTAGGCCTATCAACAAGTACCAGGTACTTAGCAAGATAGAAAACGATCGACAGATCTAAAAGTCGGTTATGCCTACAACGTTCTCACATTCACAAAATTTAAAAGATAATCTATATAAAAAAAAAAACAATTAAAAACCTATTTAAACCAAATGACTGCCACTAAAGCTGCAACAGTCTCAGATTATAGAATAAAAGATCTTCAGTATACTGTATGCACACCTTTCACAGTTTGCAGTCTGTTACTGAATGACTAACTGCAATGGTATATGTACTCACCAGAGGGTGGACATTGAATTATGTCCGGTAGACTTTGTGTAGCGAGTCATTATGCAGAGATAAGCAACAGATGATGACAATGGCCAGTGTCCCTTTCATTTCGTTGATTAGCTTAATAACATTAATCGCCTTAATTCAACAGCTGTGTATTGTTACAATTCAATTAGGACAAATTAAATCGTCCCAAACTATACGCAGATGTTCGCGTGACATCCGGCCTGCAACACTGACACGGACACCCCCACTGACCTGCCGTCTGCACTATTATTGCAAGACAACAATACAAAATGGCCGTCCAACTGTCATCCGATTCCAATTCGCGCGTTTTCTATACAAATTGTACGACTTCATTGTTCACGCCAAAATTTTGGGGAAATCGTAAATACGGCAGATAATTTGATGTATGAATAGAGTTAATTACGGCATTTATTTATTGTATCCGTTTCATTGCACGCGGGGGTGGCACTGCCCCTGTTTTTATTAGCAATATGCGCCCTAAACTTTACGGTTTCCACTGGGGTGAGTTTAGCCATGTTGATTTATTTCTTTTGCGACGCATGAAAACATTATTTTTTGTCTATGGCACGCACAAAAGAGGTTACGAGAAAGGTTGGATTTTATTGAGGTTATGTTAAAATTGGCGGAAAATACAGTTTTTTTGTATCGCCCGTGACGATTGTAAACACGTAGAATTGAGTACGAACGAATCAAAGCGGGGATTTGGCTGTTCAGCAAAATAAAGCGAGTTCTTTTGAAACGAGATTAACCGAAGTTAAGGCGAAGTCTGTGCGTTAGATAATTCGCATCAAAATTTGCTTTTAAAAAGCTCGTTTATCAAGCGGACGTTAATTTATTTAATAAATCAGTTTGGAGGTTGGCGGGGCTGCCATTAGTCAAACAGAGCGGGCTGAGATTCAATACGGGGATTGGCCGGGACTGGCGAGTGGCGGGAACTACAAATGATGCTGTATGACGGAGATGGATGGAGCCGTGCCCGCCGCCGCCCGCCGCCGCCCGTCTGCGGACAGACGTTTAACTTAATATAACGACACAATGCTAAGTACTTGTAAACTTGTAATTGGAAAACTTATTGATAGTCAGTGTCCGTCTGTGGGAGACAGTAGACATATTGAGATTTAATAACGCGGTATGCAATTAAAAATTTAATCTTTTCGGGTTTTTATGTGTGTTTTGTAAAATGATTATACGAGGTAATTGATATTATACTTCCATATAAGAAATGCAAGAATCTTCCGGACTTATTTAAGCCGTAGGTATTTTCATAGGTACCACCATTTTTCCAAAAACTTGGGAACTTTTCCAAACTTTCCAAAACAAACATTTGGGTCAAAATGTGATTAAATACGATAGAACAGCGGAAACAAGATTTTTCAGTTATTCCGGCGGTAAAGTTCTTTACGTTCAAGTTGTTTGAGTCGTAATGAGATGAAAAAAGTTTGCAGCCTCCTTCCTTAGATCACTTGGAAGAGTTCGCTCGAAGTAAAATGTATTAAGAGTTTATGAACAATATCGGGAGCCTTTACAAGCAACATTGGATATTTATTACCTGCGTGTGTCCTAACTTTGTTATGAAAATATAAGTTTCTATATTTTTACGTTACTGTGCCATCGGCCAACGTGTCCGGTGTAAGAGTAATTTCAAAATGAATGAATAACTTCGATTCATAGTTCAGTACATGATAAATTATTTTGTCGACGCTCACAGCACCCTTTGATCTTTATGTCATGGTCTTGTAATGGTTACGACGACCATTAAGCGACAGAGGAAACACTTTTTACGAAGATTTCTTTCACATGTCACTTTCATCGGTCAACTAACATTAATAAAAAATGTTTTTGTAATCCTTCGGCCGTCGCGTCGCCTTAAGGGCACGTCGCGTGCGTCGCGCTCACGCATACTTCTCGCGGATTAACGCTACATAATACCGCGGAAGTCCTACCGAAAGAACTTCCCCTTAATGAACCAACTTAACGTTCATAATTACGACTTTATTACTTTACCCCTAAAGGTTAATTTGAATTGTTTGAGGTATCATAAAGTTTGGTAAAAAATATAAGCTCTGTGTAGGTTTAGGTGAAAGTAGATCTTATTAGCATGAAACAGGGTAGACTTTTGTTTGTTTAAGATAGAATAAACATAGTGGATGGGACCGAACTCGTGTCTACGCATAATGTCATTGGCACATACTCTTATTGGTGATGATTTGTCAACTTTACTCCACACATTGGATTTTGGACTCTACTTTTAGGAACTGAAGGTAGTTTTTCTAGAAAATCTGTTTCTTAAACTATGTTTTCTTTGAGCACAGAGTTGTAAAAAGTCCATTCACGCTGTGATCTTGGTAGTGTGAGCAGGAAATTATTATAATTTAGCCTTCACGAAAACGTTCCTTGAATTTTAAGTTGTATTAAAATGTTGGTTAACTTGATTGTCATGTTTTCTTTAGTACGTTCAGATTTTCCTTAATGTCGTAATTTCGAAGTTTTTCGACAAAGGTTGGATAATCTTTTGGTGTCGTAAATGTCAGTAATAACGGAGTTATTCGCTAGAAAATTAATTTTGAAAATAAAATATTAATTTAATATTCAGGGCAATGAGAAAATTATATTTCTCAGAGGTGTCTTTAGTAAAAAGAAAGTCTGTTAAGTATATACCTACATTTCTAATTAAGTAATTAAAATAAAAAACGTCGACAGAATTTTTTCAATTAGCAAAATGTTAAATTAAGGCCCATTACCACTGGCAATCGTATCCACTCGTCGGAAGCTCTCATCATTCAAACTGACACCTTTTATTTTCGCCAATGAATGGATCTCGTTAATTTTCCAAAGGAAGTCGAGATGAATAAATCATGACGTCAGTTCCGGTGCTACTCATTTCAGGTACCTACCTACTACGTAAATAATTTTCTTTTCCGTAGCCTTCCCTTCGCACAGAGCGATGTTAATTTAATTTATTTTTGGCTGAAACTTGAACGTATGCAGTCGTTGGGGGTATTTTTTTCGAATATTTTTTGTAATTTTTCTGTCGTTGTTCGCAAAGAAGGGAGAGTAATGAAGCTGATAAACCTAATTTAATAAATAATTATAAAGTGCTCTTCCATTCACGTCAGTTTTTCATGGATTGAATGAATATTTTGCCCCAAAGGAGTTAAGCCAATAATATTCGATTAGTAGTAGGCAGATATAATTAGAACCCATTGTTTTCAAGTCTTCTACATATACCTAGGCAATAAATCGAGGAAGCTAGTCACGAATACACCACAAATCTGCCGCCCACACCCACAATTAAGAACATAATCCTCCACTTATTACCACCAAACACCATTCATTCAATACTTTAAGTGTTACTCAACCACAAATTATCTTGTCTTAATAATTATTAGTGCCACTTCCAGTACCAGCAGTGCCACGCACTATATTATGTTATTATTTACGATAATCCAGCACTTGGCCATTTATTAGCTTACTTATGGTCAAAGAAACTGTTAAATCAGATAACAGTAATACGGTCAAACTTGCAGATATTAAGTTATTATGATAATTTGCACGGTATGGTAGCTTGGGTAGGTTTATTTTGTGGTGTAAACTGATATAAGTATTTAAATCTGCACGCAATAGAAACTAGAGAGAACTGGTGATTATTATGTTTTGCCGAATACATTACAATGGCTTACAATTTTATTAAGAGCGCTTATCCTAAAAGTATAGGTAGTTGTAAGTATATTTCCATACAGTAATATTGCTAAATTAATCAAAACAGCGAAATATTTGACAGCTATTTGCGACGTGACCACTTTCAGAATAACCGCTCTGTAATTATGAGGTACCTATTCGTTTTTCTCATGTATTTAGTTTGACGCAAAAATATCTTCCGTAAAGTAACAATATCCATAAAAAACACTCGACTTATTTATAGCTACAATTTTGTTGCATTTTCATTAACCCGTTCTCCCTATTCTAGGCTTCCTGCCATCGATTGACAGAGAAGTCTTATGCCCGCGGATAATCCACGGATAAAAAATCCGTACACAGTCGGATAATCCATCCATACCTCTGTCACTGTAGCGACATCCATCCGTTTCAAAACATAACGAACACTTCTATTTCTCTTTTTGCCAACTTATAATGTACGTATTCGAATTTCAATGGTCGTGTTGTGCACAGAATAGGAAATAAAACCTATTTCCACTTTAGATCGGGCTGTGCGCGAGTTTTAAGGTTATTTTGACATAGATTTATTACCGTACTAGCGAATTTGAAGTTTATTACCGTTTTGGTAGTGGTGTTACTTGATCTGTTTAGTTAAAATAAATTTTGTAAATCTATTTAACAAATGCTGCTGTTTAATATTCAAGACAACATATTCGCCATTTACAGTTAAGTCATCGGGATCCAAAAAACTATATTGTGGAAGCCTACCTGTCTGTATTATAATAATACTCCCTTGTCCAAGTTGTCCACAAAAACTTGGTATCCATGAAAGGTCCATATTGAATATTGATTGTTATTGTCATTTTATTTTTAACAAAAGAAGACCACAGACCGGCGTTTAAAGCCGTAGTCGCGGTTTTTTTCGATTTCAATATAAATATCACAGATAAGTTGAGACGTATTATGTATGTATTATGGACCCGCTTTTCTGTGTTAAAATAAAAACGTCAATAAACTGTAACTACTAAAGTAAGGCCATTCAACAACGTACCTTGTAACGGCGGGCATAAAATAATATATTTTTTCGTTTTGTTAGAACTGCACAATTGCTTAACTTTTTTCAATTACGATTACATAATATATCTATGTATTTATTGTATGACCGATACGAGTAATTTTACGATTTGCTTTCACTAAACTGACAGACGTCAAATGTTACCTATTAAAATGGCCTTACTTAAATACATATAAACACATTACATAACATCACGCATTTTTTCTCCAAAGGGTTGGGCAGAGGTGTACTTATATAATAGTACACCCACAAAACAAATGCACGAAATCAAACAAACGCATACGTATTTACTTTAAGAGGCTTACAACAGCTAAACCGCGGTCACTGTCGGACTGCACATAAAAGAAAGAGAAGCGAGATGACACAACGCAGGTAATTTATTGCAAGATATGAAGCAATTATCTATTTACATAAAATCTATTGATTGGACTATACATTAAAACACGCTAATATGTTGCTTGTAGAATAATCTGTCAAAAAAATATAAATATGAATAATAATCGTTAAAAGAAATGTTTAGAGGTACACACGGCTACACTTTAAGCTATACATTTCCAGTATAAGCTGACCTCGCATTGTACGGAAAGTGGATCATATACATTAAAAAACTTGCGTTTAGGCACGTTTAGGTCCTGGTAGTCCCCTGAACAGAAACTCATAGAGACAAAGACAGATATTTATTCGTAGCATATGGCACAAGCTGGGTAAGTATGTTGAGTTATGTTCAGGACACATCCGCCGCAAATACAATACAAGTAGGTAATAAACATAAAATAGAAGAAATATATCAATATCGAACTGTAAAATTGCTAGTGCGAAGTACAAGCATATTTATATAAGTGTAAAAATAAGTTTAAAAAGAAGATAATAAGTTGATTTTCTACACTTTTCGTTTATCTCGGAATGGCGGCGGGCGATAAAATGCTGATCGAATATGAGTTCGAATTACACGAGATTCCGACTGGCGGCCGTAACGAGGGATATTATTAATTTATTCATAGGACTGCGACTCTACTATCTACTGCGTTTTAGTGGCACTTGCAGACGCACTTGACGCCTGAGACATACTGGGATGGAAGATGGCAAGCATTCCTGCAAGTGTCAATATTTGCAAAAATATTGCCCCAATTTGAGACTTTTATGCACTGACACTTAAACAATGTTCAGTGCTCACTGGGTTAGTCAGCCATTGTTTATACCTAATTCATTTTCTATTCAGCTTGATTTGCCGTTGCTACATCATCAAGGCTATTAACTTCGCACTCGTACTATCATGATGTACTTATGAATGAAGAAATGGTCATAATGATCACATTTATAGAACTTGTCTTCTTTAGGGATGGGCAGCTAGATTATTGCGAGTCGTATTGGCGCAATCCCGAGAGTTATAAATTCAAGAGTGCGCTTTTAATAGGTGATAAAACTGGCATCCTAACTTATATTATCAATGCGAAAGTGAGTTTGTTTGTTTGTTACATTACGCTTTCAGGCTAAAATGGCTGAACGAATTTGGATGAAATTTCGCACATGTGTAGACCATGAACTTGAGAAGGCTACTTTTCACCTTGGATCGCAGACGAAGTCGCTGGCAACAGCTAGTTAGTCATAAATAATATGTCATCTTAAGGTGAATTTTGAAGATATAACTTGCATAGTTATTGCCGACATTCGCTCTCCTTCTAACCCGTGTGTCTCTGCCAGCAGGGTGTCTTCATCGCTTGCCGTGTTTAGCACATTGTCACCGAGCAGTCGGTTACTGCCTCAACTTAACTACAACTTAACTTTATGTATTACTAACTTAAGTTAGCTTCACTTCTTGTAGGTGGACTGACGAGTTTTATGTTTTTAAAGTTTATTTTCCACTGGATTTCTCTTGTAGATCTTAGGATGCGATAATGAATTTGGAGTTTGGCTTTAGTATATGTCTTATTTTTATCCATTGTCTTTGGTCTATTTACCAACACCCAATTCATTTGTGTGTAGATAAAATGCCGTAAAGTACCATATTTGGGGACCAAATTGAACCAATTTTCCCACAGATAATTTCGTTCCCAATTTTTCTATTTCCCACGTCGTTTATGGTAAAGTTAAACTACTGAGCGAGGCTTAAACATGCGTGGGCGCATTTATGGTAGAACTACCGATACTGGCGCGTTTACAGCGAGCATCGAAATGTTTTGATGACAGCGGGTTACATTTTACTTGTCGATGTTCCTATGTAAATGTAAATCCGGAATTCCGGACTGGTGCCGGAAAATTGGAGAGTAAAATACTAAGAGCGAGCACAGTGTACTTACGTAGGTTGACAACTGCTAGTTGTATCAGTATACGGTATTCATTAAAGCTATATACATAATTTATAAACTAACAGTCTTAAAATAATGATAGTAATAATGTGCATGTACAAAAAAGGGGAAAAAGAATCATAGGGCATCAAAAAAGCTTAAATTGTTTCTTCTTTTCAAAGTTTAGTTAAAATCTTCGTATAACGCTATACAGGGTGCATTATATTCCCGCGACTTGTCTGCGATCCAAAAGAAGCTTATATCCTTCTCATGACCTAGAGAAGGACATAGACTACTTTTCAAACGGATTTGCATGAAATTGGCACATGAGTAGACCATCCATATGGCCTACTCATGTGCCAAACCACGCATGTGTCAAATTTCATCCAAATCAGTTCACCCATTTTAGCGTGAAAGCGTTACAAACAAACAAATCAACTCCCTTTCGCATATAGTCGTATAATATTAGTTAGAACATTTATTTGATACATTTCCGGAAGTTTACCAAGTCTTTTCTAGTACATAAGGCCTGGTTCGAGACAGGTAGGTGTTTACGTGTATTTCATAACGTCTCAGAAGTAATAACTAGTTTGTGTATTATTCCTCAGAGAATAATTTGCTTCCATACTATAAAATGAAGAAATCGAAATCCCGGTAGAGGAAGTTAATGCAAGAAATATTTTGACAGGCTGCCGTCAATGGTGCTAATGGTGCCCCCATCCGGATCCGTTTGTATTTTTTTTGCCTATCGACACATCTTGCATGCTGTAACTTTATTTTGTAGAGAAATCTTAAATGTAGTGGAAATATCTGCGCTTAAAACTTCTCAGCTCAGTGTTGAAAATATCACATTTCTACAGAATGAGGTCTTATAACATAATATACGCTTTTCACTTGCATTTTACTGCGACGAAAGGTGATGTGAGAAGTCGTCTGGGTTTACATAAGTCTTGTTAGAAAAAGGGACGTGTGAAGAAACTTATACTTAATGCAAACCTATGAAATATAATGGAAGATGCAACTTAAGCAATTAAGATCAAGATAGGTATTTTAAGCTTTCTAAGTTTATCTTGGGCATTAGATACGGTCATCTGTGAAGGAAAACATCGTGAGGAAACCTCAAGCAATCGCCCAGCAAACGTGCATGGTGAATGGTGATCAATGCTCGTGCCTTCTCCATATGACAAGAATACCAGCCGTATTAGTATTTTAAAACAGGAGATACCTTAAAAGCTGTCGGATGATAAATACTGACATTCGTGTTTCCTAAAATTGGATAGGTGTGCAAGTTTTCTGATACCCACGGACCACGAATGAGATCGCCATAAGTCTGGCAGTACAAATAAAACCGTTCATCTGATTTACTTCAACATTGAATACGCACCTCCTGTATAAAAAATATATTTGGCCATGCTCTATAGGTTATTTTAAGCAAAAAGATTACTTTTCCACAACTCCCGTCATTCATAAACTAAGTACTAAAATCCCGTTAACTATCTACGTGTAAACAGACCAGTATCGTGTCAGTGTTTAGTCAGTCGGCAACTTGAGTCTGTCGTGTTTGCACACAGTATCCGTGACTGCCAGCCGTTCAGCCGTTCTCGACTACAAGCTGACACACAAACAAACATCTTCAGTGTGCACTGTGTACATTAGCTTATTGGGTCGATAACACACCTGGGTCCCGAGAGCTTGGGTACAGGTGCACTGTGCACTTGTGCAGGGATTTGAGTTAGCACTTGCAGTCTGGGCTTATCCTACGTTTTACATATATATTTTAGGTGGGACACGTCAAGCGGGGTGCCTCCCTCAGCTTAGGTCTAATAATATTATAATTTCTTGTTGTTTTTATTATGAAGACCGTAAACGTAATGTAAATTCGAACGATTTTTGAATCGAAAATAAACTAACCTATAGCATAATCTTAAAACTAAGAAAATATTGATGTGCGAAATGAATATTTTTTAAAGGTTACGTTAACTGCGCGCGTTTGCGCTAGGCCTACAGGGGGCCAATTCTCGATTTTCGACATTTATCTCGAGTTTGAGATCGTAAGTCTATCTCTATGTCTATTAAAAATATCTCTATCTCTACCAATAAATGTCGAATTGAGCAGAATTCCGTATTCTCAGTCAAAATAGAAATAAATGTCACGAAAATGTCGAGTCGAGTGAAGATAATGTTACCATTATGAAGAATCGCACGTTTCGTTTTAGGTAGCTATGAGTTAATGAATGATTTTGTTTTAAAACGCTGACTAAACCTAATTATTTAAGTATAAAACGAAACGTTTAGTGTAATCAGTTTGACAAATTGACAGTTGACTGTCTGTCAGTGTCAGAATTTGCGCCTTTATGCGGTTCCTTCAAAACTTTTGTTATGTTTACATGTACTCTGTGTTACATCATTATTGGGTGCTGTTTTACATTTCACAATTTTTGGTGGGTAAGGTTAGTTTAGTGAACAGTTATACATGACTAATAAAATTATGAAGCAGACGATTATTTACCTTCGTTTTCAGGTCTATTTTCGTGGTATCCTGAATTACAGGAGCCAATAGATCTATTAGAACCCTTATTAAATCTTTATCTAATCTGAAGTTTTTAATGACTTGTGTTTCGCTCAAGTCGTAAATAGCGACGGTGGGATAAGTGCGCTGTTGTCGCCGTGTATTGGCCAGTTGCTCGCCACTTTCCAACAACTCCGAGATAAAAATGCTAATAAACTCGTCCATCTTTCAGTGGTTTTAAGTCCAGTCGTGGATACACAAATTATAGAGTCTGTTTTTTGCGCGAAGGTCGTCGTTTCAAGAAAACACAATGCACAAATCAAAGAGTATAAATCGAATTTCCAGTAGGTATGAGATGCCAAGCCGTATTTTATTTAAAAATTAAAGAAAAGAAAACACAGTGTACAATCCAAAACTCAACGAATTCACTCAGAAATGACGTATCTCTACAATCGACATGACATCTCTACTGCTCAGAAGCACTCGATATGAACTCTAACGTTAGCCTTCGACAAATGTCGAATTCGACATCCCCAGAATAGCAACTTTTAAAATTTCTCGAAAAAATGACGTCATTAGAAATTTTTGTCGAGTTCGACTCCATCTCTAAAATCGAGAATTGGCCCCCTGGTCTTCTTTTTGATATTAAGGATAAGTTCGTAAACTTTATGGTAGAGAAAAGTATATGGTTGCAACATTTTACCTCGGAGCACGTTTGTCAATTGATCATTGCACGCATGAAAAGACGTCGGGTTGAATTAGTTTATAAGAGTAGCTTTACCCATTTTCTCAACAAATATATATACCTACCTGTGTGTACGGTATCGTACTATCCTATTAAGAGACATTCTATCATTTTCCTCACGTGACGGACGGACAGACGTGTTACGACTCACGGAAGATGGTGGGTCCAGCCTGAACAGCTTGTCAAGGAAACGTCCACATTATTCAACAGCACGAACATTTATAGCGAAAACTTCTTGAAAACCTGCGGACAGTGTGTGTTCACCAACAGAAGCCAGACTCTCGCGTATGTTGGCAGACATTTTATGAATATTCACAGCGCGAAAGTGTGACCAAACAAGAAAGCGTCATATTTTGACATAAATTCTTGAAGAACGCTATGATATGTGTACTTTAGATATGTTTAAATAGTAATTGAGAGTGTTAAAGTGTTTACTGCAATCGTTTATGCATATTTACTGCGGAGATGTCGAACCTTAACTGTTGTTAATTTGTTACTCGATGACTCATGTTTGTGTCAACAATAATATATTCAATTTCCCCTGGGCATTTATTTTCGATGTCTTTCGTTTCAGTCTATCTGCTTTTATTTAAAGACACAATCAATTTTTATTTTTATTGTTGGTATATCTTTTAAAACGAACAAAGCGTTTTGAGTTAGTGTAGTGTTAAAAGTGTAGAAATAATAGTGACAACACACATGAACAAGGTGTTTAGATGATTGCTCGTCAACAAGTGCCGACGCCCGTCGGTTTTTTGTTACCATGGAGGATCGATGCAGTACATACCTACTTATTATGATTCGAAGTAGTATGTGGTTAACGAACTTGTGTAAAGTAAAATCAACACAATTTTAGTTTTTTAAATAATTATCACGTACAAAAATAAGTTCGATTAAAATTGCTTATTAGTCCTATTTAGCCTAGATTGTAATAAATTATTAAGAACGTGGTTCTTTTTAAGAGGATATTAAAAAACGTTGGTCCGTGTGCTAGCAAATATAGTGATATTTTCGGCACGGTAGCTGTTGAAATATATTGTTTTATTTCATCTGATTTCGTCATAATTCGTGATAATTGGTGGTTTCTATTGGTGAAACATGAATTGTTTGAAAGTATTCTAACTGGTAATCCTGATACCGTTTGAAGGTCTAAGCAGCACGCGTAGCATCACTCAATAGAAATGGGTTTTGTGGACGGAAGAATAGACAAAGACAGATTCACAATCACAATTTGTCATTTTGTCTATTCTTCCGTCGGCGAAACCCGTTTCATGGTGGTTATGCTACGCGTGCAGGAAGACATATTTTCATAGCAACCAAGGCCGCTCCTTACAAAAGCATCGATTAACTTCTGCCCCATACAAACGAGTGAGACGCGCAATAAATTGGAAGTATTTATAACCTAACTTATACATTATTTATCTACTTACTAAATCATAAGTTTTCTAAGTGAAACTGTATCGGGAATGTACTTAATGCACCTGCTGTAACTGTAAGTCCGTGTTTGGTCTAAGTGAACATGGTGAACATATCTTCGTCTTGCCAATTTAGTGTTACTAATTATTGTAGGCCATAGGGAAAGCATCTTGGTACTAATGAGCTGGGTCATTCTATTTCTGGAACTGTAGGCAGACATACCTTCCTGTTAGCTTAGCAGAAGAATAACATTATTATGTTATTTTTCTGCTAAGCTTCATTCAAATGAAAAACATGTACTTGTTTATTTATGATTTTCACGGATCTTTTTGATTTAGGTAAGCAAAAAACATTTTCGCGAAATATGTATTATCTTGTTATGTACTTTATGTGCCTTTGATGTTCTGAAGCACATTTCTTGATTAAAGTCAACACTTTTACGGAGTTTCAATCGAATAAGCAATAATAAATAATATATTCCTCCCTATTATTCCGCATCATAACGATGAAATTAGGGAAAGGGCTTGCGGTGTTTCCAGGAAATAATAGGCCAGTTATTCTCATCCCGAGGGGGTAGTTCACGACAAGATGAGCGACGGTACGTTCCCGATGCGGAAATAATAACGGATTGCGAGCACCAATCCGATTCCAACCTTTCTAATAACAGCGATGTTTGACCTACTATTGAGGCTTTCAGCAGTAACGCTATGGCTTAACTAAATCCGCCCAATTTACCTACAGTAGCATGAAAACAGTAAAGATGGGTTTCTAATAAACTCTCCAATAAAAAACTCTAGTGTTCTTTTGAAATCTAACACAATGGCTGATTTTTGGTTTGAAAATATTTTACAAAACTGTCATCCAAAACATCAAATATTTTTTTATTTAAATTAGGCACCTTTATGGCACTTTTGAACGTCAAAATTTACAACAAAAAAAAAGAATTGATTCTAGTCGCCCCTTCCAAAAGGTAGTTTTCGTATGGAGAAGAATGGGCAAGAAACTCCACCGTTACTCTTTTACAATGTTTTCACAATATCTTGTTTATTAATTATATAATTATATGTGAAGACGGTGCACCTAGAATAAGATTACTATACATCCTGTTTCCATATCTAAAATCGACATTGATGTAACACGTCTATAATACAGATCTGAATCCGGGGAAAGTAGAACAGCCGTGTTACGCGTTGGTTACAGTCGGTGCTATTGCCCAAATATGTCGTACAGACAAAGCACCTCATTTGGCACAAGGTTGAGACAGATTCGCGAAAGATTACAGTGCTTTTGGACTTGGAGGAATCCTTTTGAAGGTTATGTCACAATAGTTGCGTCACGGCTTCACAAGCTCGTAATGTTTTAAGGTTACTAAGACGGGAAGTGCTGACGTTCCTCAGATACCAAGTATTTGGCTAAAAGACCAATCGCACTCGTAGTTTAGTCATGAAAATTTGCAACCGTACCGGATAGATGCGATGGAAAAATGGGATAGTTATGTTCACATTTAAATTGAATATTAAACAACCGGCCAAGTGCGTGCGTGTCGGACCACGCATGGTTCCGTAGTTGGGATGAATTTATCTTAAGAACAAACATAACATTGTAGTTGAAAAAAATGTTCTCCCATGCGGAATGTATGGGAGAACATCTTTTTCAAACTGCAAATTTAAGTTGGTCGATTATTACTCGTGAACCTGTAAAGCCTACTTAGCTGTGATAGTTTTCCTTTTAATTTCGTTATATATACTAGGTACTGCTGTGATTTTTTTCACAAATCCAGGTACAACCATTTAGTTGAAAGGGAGGGGGGGGTAGGGTCACACATGACTAACAAAAATTAGAACTTGAAAGCTTAATATTTCGCAAACGGATTCCTGAATTGAAAAATGGTTTTAAGACACCCACAATGTTTTCCGACATCCCACATCATGGGATAGACGAGAAAAAATAAATTACAAAACTTGTCGTATAGGGAAGATATCCTAAAAAAATATGTTTTTCTTGATTTTATTTTACCACTTTGTCGGCGTGATTAATATGTATAGCCATGCCAAATTACAGCTTTCTAGTACTAACCGTCTCTGAGCTAAGCCGCGGACAGACAGACAGACAGACACGACATGGCGAAACTATAAGGGTTCCTTATTTACTAATGAAACTTAAAAATATGTAAAATTATAAATATTTTAATTGCATTTTAAATATCAACGTTTGCTGTTAAATTATATGAACTTCAGAAGATAGAGCATTCATTTTACAGCAGAGCTTAGAAAATTAATGTCTTATCTGAAATCTCTGAATAAAACGGTTGGTTATCTTCTGTTTAACTGATCATTAGACGTCTCTAAGTATGGTTACCGCCTGTAGCCGTATAAAGATAATTGCCTAACTGATATTTGTCTGTTAACTGTGACATTTGATATGTTCCGGATGCGAAAGTTTCCTCGTCCCTATTGCAGTTAAAAGCGTAGATAGCTGCCTGTAGGTGCAGTATCAAGTGACCGAATGACTGGGCACCGCTACCAATCTTGCAGACAGATAGACAGACTAATCATTCTGTCCGTAAGGGACTATTAATTAATCTTTGATTCTGTCGCGGCAGGACATAAAGTTCTGCGTGAATGAACATACAGGACCTGATGATGCACTATGTTGTCTGCTTCATCTACCTCCTTCCGTCATCAGAGATGATGATGACTCATCAATTATTTTATGTCAGTCGGTGACCGGTGTTGATGATACCCTGCAAATTTCATGAATAATAAAATTTGTATATCAGACTGTCTTTACTACATTTCTATGTAAAGAAAAATTAAAGCACAACTACATGTAGAGATGTTTATTTTATCATCTCTTGCGTCTCGCGTTGTTCGCCTCGTAAATGTGCACGTTATCGCCAATCGCTAAGTAATACAAATCTTATCGCTTCTTACTGATCCCCAAAAGGAAAAACTAGTACCAATAGACGATTGTATAAAACTCGTACCGACCTGTGTGAGAATAATATACACAGCAGGGAAAACCACGTTTTACGGAGTGTTTTTTTTTTTAAATGTAAGCAGCACAGCACTTTGCCCGCAGCGTCGCTTCCGTGGTCTTTCCCGCGCCAAAAAGTAGCTTAATTATGTTACTCCCTAAAAACTAAGCTTTCTAATGGTAAAAGAATTTTTCAAATCGGTCCAGTAGTTTCGGAGCCTATTCAATACAAACAAACAATCAAATCTTTCCTCAAATCTAATATTAGTAGGTATAGATATAGCATAATCAACCCACAATTTTTCCCACTGTTGGGACACAGGCCTCCTCTCATCCTCGGTGAGAGGGAGAGGGCCTTAATCCACCTCACGGGCCCCGTGCGCGTTTGTAGATGTCACATGTTTTCGATTTTTTGGTTTTAGGACATGCCGGTTTCCTAACGATGTTTTCCTTCACCGTTTTATGAAGACTAGTGTGATAATAGGTCCTTTAGTAAAAATCCATGCTGGTCACTGTATACCTAGATAATATAATAATACCTAATCTAATCTTTGTTTTCATTTGATATTTATGTCATGAAAACTGTTCACAAGTTAGTAGAGGCTTTTAATTCAATCGTGACTTAGTCGATTGTACAAATACAGCCACCTGCCGCAATAATCTCTAGACGACGATAGCGCAATATTCTTAGATGTAATCCACAATAAATATGCTTGTCTCAACAATATAAATAATTTCCTTTGCCTCCTCATGCATAGAACTAATTTACAGTATTATCAGTTAACACACAGAACATTTTTTACGCTATCAACTTTGTGGCAGTAACCATTTGATATCCAACTGTCAATGCAAATGTGCTGCCATTAGCAGTTAAGAGTCCTACATATCCTTTACTTTATATTTTAGTGCTACAGGACCTGGTAATATTGTAGTACAAGGCATGGGGTTATAGCGATCATCTGTTTAATGGGAATCAATGTGAAGTATCTTGATCTTTTCCATTTGAATGGCTATAACAACCAATGGTGCTGTGTGATGTCGATAAGTGTTGTGTGCATTATAATATAAGTTTAGCTTGAATGTTTGGTGCCGATATTACTGTTGGAGCACAAACTGTCACGTATCATTCGGAATTCACCGTTCTTTAATCCTCTAGCACTACAGTAGCAATATGACCCATTTTGCAGAAAAACGATGCGACCATTTGTTTCTGTGTGCTTCGTGCACGGGGACTTTTCGATGGAGTTGGCTCATCTTCAAAACATCATACATTCGATTGTCGCTTTGTTTTAGGATCATAGTTATCTAGCCATATTTGGTCACGAGTCAGTATATCATACACGTTCTTTTTCTTACCGGCGTCGAATTTATCTATCATGAATAGGCACCAATCCACCCGACGGTCTTTCTGATCATCGTCGGTAAGTTAGTGCGGCACTCATCTCGAACAACGCTTACGTAGAGAAATCGTGAATTATAGTTTGCATTGCTGCTGATCCAATTTACAGTTCTCGCTCCAGCTCTACATAATGTAAATCGGTTTTCGTGAATATTTTTTTCGACTGCACGAACGTTTTACTGTGTGACCGCGGTCGGCGGCCGACCTGTCTTCACTTCATCTTCGAGACATCCCAGTCCTCTTTCAATATTCAGCAAACCAATTAAAAATTGTTGCTCGTGAATAAGCAGACTCACCAAAAATAGTAGCTAAAAGTTCAAAACATTCTTGAGGCTTTAAACTTTTTTATAGTCATCATAAATCGCAGCGCGAAAATCCCGTCGACTGAGCTCCATTGCTGCAAGCGAATTACCACTAGATTATCGGAAAAATAATGCTTATAAAAAAAAAATGTGTGTTCTATTTTCAAATATATCAATACACAACCTTCTTAAAAGTTGGTGTATAAGGTGCCAGTGTCAAACAAATGAGTAAAGAATAATCTAACTTCTTTTGGCATGCCCCTCGTGTAGTCGTTCACTACATTTGGCAAGTGGGTTGGTGATTAAAGTCGCACCCGCACCTTAAATCTTCTCGCACTATTGAAAATGGTGCGTTTCTCTCGCGAGTTATGAAAGCTCGTGGTCTAGTGAAATAGTTTATATAATACCTGGCAACTTTGTGGAGAAAACTTATCATTATATTGCAATAAGAATTACAAATATAGTCCATGAGTCACCGCAGACGTAGGCTATCTATTTATAACTGTCCTTTCCTGATAGCTTCACCTCACATCTCACGTAGGTAGGTAGGCACAGTTGTGAGGACGATACGCCCCACGTGCGTGTAGCCCAGTGTCTATGATCCAGAACGCGATAGAAATCTAGACGGAATGTGTGGCAGATATAGTAGTAACTGACGGTTTGAATTCTTAAGGAAATGTATGTAAGTATTTATCTTGACTGCCAGCTGCAAGTCTTCTTTATTATAACATGTGCACTGTATCTTGTATTTTTTATGAGAGTATTTTGTTGAATATATATTTTTATTACAAAAGAATTAATGTATAATTTAATATTTTCTATAATTTTCTTTATTTACATTTCAAAGTCACAAATATCTGCGTAGCCCTGGCTCTTGTTCTGAAGTTTCTGTATCACAATTGCTGATAACTGAAACATTTTGCATTAAAATAGATTCAAATTATTTTCCCATTCAAATTACCAATTCAAATTCAAATTATTTTATTTCACTTAAACCTACATTAGCACTTATACAAATTCAAAGGTGTTAGGAGGTGCACGGTCCAAGAAGTCGTTTTTATTTAGAAGAGCCGGAAAGAAACTCCATGGTCTAACCCATGCAGTACTGCCGCATTGATTATCCTTCCATACTTCGCCACACCCTCGTTACTCGATGACTTGACTACAAAACATCTATGCAGCTAAAACTTCAACCAATTCTCTAGTTCATGTGACATAAAAAACAAACCAAACCTGTCCTCGAGAACAAAAGTAAAAGTACCCTACAAGAATCCTTCCCAAAGGAAAAACACATGTAACCATTCACAGGCGTGTTATTTAACAGCGGACAAGCCATAAAGTGGTGTACCTCCCACGCGAGGGATAGCCATCGTACCTGCGCGCGCGCAGCTATCTGACACTCGCGAGGTCTCCGAATATTTTGCACGACTAAATGTATGACCACGTCTGTGGGGGGTTTAGTTACGATGGAGTAGGAATATGAATAAATATGGCAACAGCTGGTTGGACTGCCAGTCTTGCGGTCTTGTGCTTGGACGTAGCATAAAACTAAGTGTCGTTGATCTGTATCAGGGTAAGAATTAATACCTCTCTCGGAACAGTAGCTCTGGCCTGTGCATTTACCCATAACTAGTAGTTCTTTCAGAAGCTTTGCTTTAGTGATGTCACTGCTCGCAAACCTATAAAAAAAGTGCGGATCGGTAGTGTCAATTTAAACTACTGTATTTTAATCTCATCGTTAAACGAGTATCTCTCTCGATATACAAACGCGCTGTGATTGTGAGTGTAAGCGCAGGAGGTCTCGGTACCGTCCTAGACGAAGTCTTAAGTTTGTGTGTGCTATGTTCTGACGCTACTCGTCTCATTTGGTTACCACAAGTAAAGCGCGGGTCGCTTCGTGAGATAAAACTACTATATTAATCCGCGATGTTCACTAAGTCCTTTACTGGCGTATGATTATTGCTGAGGGAAACCAAAATTTTTGATATTATTATGTCAAGACAAAAGCTTGATTTCGAGCTTTTTAGGAACTCGTTAATGATCGTTCAAGTAATTTATTTATTTATTTAGTGGGAGAAAAATTGAATCGACTACGCATCTAATGACTATTCAATCCCGAATGTTTCATGATTACGCAACGGCGCCGGCGCCATGACGCGGGGAAACCCAGTGTTTTCTGAGGATAAATCATGAATGTGACATGTTGTATTAATCAGTTCTTCCACGTACTATCACTTAAGTTATTCACACTTTGTCTTAACCAAATTTATTGTTTCTTGTTACAGGTAATTAATTCTCTATTGGCGTGCGGTGAGAATGTTAAAACGTTAGTTATGTGCTGCTCTGAAGCGGAGATCAAATTAACAGCTTAATATAAGCTCTTAACGACTCATTAAACGGTGTTTATTTTAATGTTACATGTATTATTCTAATAGATTTACAATGACGTCGGAATAGGAATGACCTTTCGACATAATTATATTGTGCCGGCTTGGCTGCAAGCTAATTTCAGTGTAGTCACGATAACTATGAGTTACATTGAATAAGTTATCTGCTGACTCATCCGAATGAAGTAAGTTCCATCATATTTATATTCTAATTACAAAAGCACAAGGTGAAAGTGAAATAGTTTGTTGAAAATGCCGATAGCCTTATCCTGGGGCCCAAGTCTGCTATTTTTATAAATTCGTCATTAGAACAATGGGATCGCCATTGTCATTTTTGCTAAAAGTTCCTAATCTGCTAAATTCCTAATGGTCGATCATTGGTTGATCATTGTATTCCTCAAACACGATATTCATAACAAATTAAAAGAAATGACTGCACAATGACGTTCTCATGGTAGGTCACTGATCTAAGGAACTGTCAAAATTTTAGCAGATTACCGCCTAAGTCAGTCATTCATTTTTCATTATGTACGAGATTACCAATAAATGCCATTTCTTTCAATGGAGTGTCAGTGGCTGACCATTGGAAAGTCATAATGATGCCAATATGTTAGTAGATTACCAAACTTGTCAAAATCAACAATTATGAAATCAATTATAGACCATTCTGACACTATTGTAATAGCAAACTTGAGGCCCAGATGTCCAGGCACAAATTGAACCATATTATACGTTTCCAAAAGTTAGAGGGTTCAACCCACCACACCTTTCAACACCGAAAGAAGTGAGCTTAGTGACCGCAATCTTCATGTTTCCCTTCTATCCAGCTGGATAGGTCAGACAGCTGTCAGTCGTAAAAGTCAAAGAGGTCATTGCGAGCAGGTGAGTATTTGATCATAGTTTTCTGCAACTTGGTTGACTTTAAGTTTTCGAGATACATTGGGATGTATCTGTACTAAATTATAGTATGTTTGTCGAATCAGAAATAGAAGAGCCGACCCTTAACCTAAATGAGAAAATAAGAGCTTTTATACTTATCAATGTTATTCTTAGAGCAATAACTCCTCTCTTGAGTCTGAAGAGATTCACAATAGTCGATTCTACTTACGTCTGCTCCAATAATCGGCTAAAGAATAAATAACGACGCGCCCTTGGCTGGTTTTTGTTGTACAGTTAAAATAAACTTATTTACTGTTCAATAGTAACGTTATTACGACAGAGTATCGATAATTAGTCAACTCCCACGTAGAGTTGCGTAACTGTAAGTACCATCACTAATTATTTATGAAATGATCACAACCAACAATTGAAAATTGAATAAAAGTAAACTTTATTTGTATAGTCCTAAATAGCAAAATGTATTGAAAACATACGGTCGTTAAGATCTTTTGTAGATGTGGACGCAACCACAGTGCACATAGGTTATGGTAAAATAATAGTGAAATATTTGAAATAAATAAGAAAACCTTGAGCCACCGGTTTACGTTGTAATAAAGCATTATTTACTCTCAAGATTACTTTGAAATTACTGTTCTTCAAGGCAACTATTTTTTGCGGCTTCTAATGAATAAAATCGTGTGTTTTAAAAACATATTTTACACACCTTAAATATACATACGTACATACATAAACTCACGGCTTTTTTCCCTTGGGAGTAGGCATAAACTACAGAAAGCCATCTGCTACGATCCTTACTCCTTTGGCATCGTTTACGTTCATATACCTTCAATATACAAATAACTATTCATGAAAAAATACGACAGCTTTAAATTTTCCCACGTCACAATATTACTACTTCGCCATCTCCTAACTCACATTCATTAGAAACAGTAAAATAAATAATATAAAACAAAATTGCCAAACGCCATTAATGTATAAATAACTGGCAACTAATTACGAATGCAAACTAGTGCCATTTCTCACGGCTAGGGAGGCGACGTCCATAGGTGTCGACATCAAACAAAAAACAAAAACTATCGATAATTTTACCTCGCACTATCTTTGTGGTGTAAGAATTTGGCGTAAGTTGTAAGCGGAGCGATTAAGGATACACAATATGGTAGGTAAATAAATTCACTTTAAGATGACTGACAAGAGTGTAAACCATTCAAAATATTTCTCACACATCTGAAAAACTATTTCGGCGATAGACAAATCATTCCTAATTTCTAGTGTATAAGACACAAAAAATGACAAAAAAAAACATAATTAATTGAAATTTGATGGTGTAATTGTGGCTTTTAACACGCTCAGTGCCGGGAAATAAACGTTGATTAAAAAAAGACGTTTAAACTTCAAAAATGTGTTGTTAAATAGGCGCTAATCGTTACTTAACTTTGAGCAGCATTTATGAATAAGCGGGTAAGTTCCTAATGTTTTACAAAGTTTTACTCAACTAGCTTTCACTTAATTTTCTTACCAGTGTTGAAGGAATTACCTAACTCTATAACAACTATAATTGCAAATTAAATCAGATACCGCTGTCTAATAACTGCAATATTACCTTACATAGTTGTCCAGCCAATATAAAGCACATATTTTATTATAATTCAAGCCACATATTTAGTGACTTGAATATAAATAAGGCTTTAATGTATTCATCGTCTAACTATGGCAAAATCGCCGCAATTTTATCTTTTGGGCCACACCCGCGCCACAGGGGTCCTCTAATTTATTTGAAGGCTCTATTACTAGACACCGAGTGGTCCGATAGGCTTTTTATTTATACACACCGTAATACACACATATTTACATACAGACATAGTGCAGTCCAACACTCTCAGTCGTTTCGCTGTTGTTATGCAGATTCGATTACTCTATCGTCAGTTGTGATCTTTTTACGACGAAAATTATGAAAAATAAAGATATTCACAAAGTGCGTACTATTCTTACGAGCTGGTGGGTGTTTCCTTGAGTGGTTCTTATTTTGTCGCTCGTCTGTCTGTCCTGCCCACGTCTGTATGTTTGTTGCGTTTCTAACACACCGTTTTGACAGCTTATAATGGTTTTATTGGCTATATTTTAAAGTTCTTCGTGTTTACAAATATGTGTATTTATAATAGTCGTAAATGGTCAGTGGCTTGTGAACCGGGTTACGTGTGTAACCAATGATATATAGTTTTAATAAACCTTCGTGAGTTTCAAAACTATATTGTCAAACTCAATGCATTTATTTCAAATAAAACAATAAGGCACTTTTGAATTGTTTTAAAGCAGTAGGTCAGTCAGAAAGATGAAGCTAGTTGCCCATTCCAAAGCGAGGTAGGTTCCTGTGGAAAAGGACGGGCAAGGGACTCCTCGTGATGTTTAATAAACATTTCACAACTAAAACTTTTAATAATTAACAATTTTGCCTGTACTCCGGCGGTTTTCGTGCAGTTTAAAATTACACATGATGAAGATGTTTGCTCTAATATCCCTTCATCACTAAGCTTCCGCATCTGCTAATTAAACGAGAAGTAGTATTGCCGTTAAAACTAACCAGGCAGATATTCGCATTGTTTTTTATGTTTCTATTTAAAGAACTTTAAAACAGTATATAGTTGACAAGCAATCTGTCAGTCACGCAATGATCGATCTCTAATCTGACTGACTATCTATACCTATGTATCTTTGTTGCATGCACTCACTAGTACGGCTTCCGATGATAGCAACGCTTGCACTGTCGATACAATAAATAGATATAAGATAGTCGAAGATAATAATAATCCCGACTGTTATTCGTGGATCTTTGACAGTCGTTACGGGTCGTCATCGTCAGCAGACCGAAAGTCTGACAACCAGTCTTACCCAGGGGTATCGTGTTACCCAGTAACTGGGTTGTGGAGGTCAGATAGGATACTGATATTCAGCTGCATCCGGTTAGACTGGAAGCCGACACGAAAAGGCTAAGCAGAGGAAGATGAAGATAGCCGAAGCCGAAGACATGATTTATTCGATGTGGCAACCTTAATGCTTAAGAGCTTACAATAATGTGTCGCAAAAAGCCACGACTAATGCATCAGGAAGGTGTCATTCTTATACGGTTTCATGGACAAAGTATGCGGAGGAGGTTCCTTTCTTTTGAACCCTGACCGCACCTGTTGCTTGGACACTGGTCCAAATGCCTCATAGGCTACTTGTATTAACTTAGGGCTGATTTTTCAATAGTCACTTATTTAACTTTTAGCTGAAGAATAAATATGTCAGTTTGACATAATTATCTTCACTAATATTTTAAGAGAAGATATTTGTATTTTTTGGTTGTAATTAATAAACTAGAAAACAACTCAATCAATCTGCCGAGCCTTTTCCTAACTATATTGGGGTCGGCTTCCAGTCTAACCGGATGCAGCTGAATACCAGTACTTTACCTGAAACAGTACAGTACAGTAATACGATACCCCTTGGTAAGACTGGTTGTCAGACTTTCGGGCTTCTGACGACCCGTAACTACTGTCAAAGATCCACGAATGACAACCGGGACCAACGGCTTAGCGTGCTTACCGAGGCACGGAGGAGTCTCGGTATGTAAAGATGGTCACCCATCCACAGACCAACCCCGGCAAGCGTAGCTTAACCTCATGGATCGACCCGTGCGGCAGGAATAAACTAGAAAACAACTGGAACTATTTAAATAATTCTTTCACCGGTAGAGTGCTATGTTACTGAGTAACATAGGATATCTAAGTTAACTTTTGGGTGGGAAATCATCAAATAACTTCTCCCGCTCTGGGCGGAGCGGGAGGGCGTGTCAGACTCTTACTGACTAAAACCCACCCGTGTTCCTTCAGTTGCCTGTACGTTGCCAACTTTTTTACTGTACTGTACTTTACTGTTGTTACTGTCTTTAAGCTAACCCTAACTTATAAAATTATAAATGCGAAAGTGAGTTTATTTGTTTGTTACTCTTTCACGCTAAAACGGCTTGACAAATTTGGATGAAATTTAGCACATGGGTAGACCATGACCTGGGATAGGACATAAGATACTTTTTATTCAGATATTCCCACGGGATCAAGACTTATGCGGGTGAAACCGCGGGGCGCAGCTATAATCTATAAAAATATATCATTATAGTATATTTTATATATATGTATTACCCGCTGGCGAGTGCAATGTTCTATCTAAAAAAACTTTTTCACAAAAATAAAACCGACTTCTAAAAAAAAACTACAAAGTGACAAATAACTTTGATTTCGGAAGTCGGTGTCTTTGGGGTTTTTGCCACTGACTTCCGAAATCAAAGTTATTTGTCACTTTGTAGAGTTTTTTTTAGAAGTCGATTTTATTTTTTGTGAAAAAGTTTTTATTTCTTCACTTTTTAGTTGTGGTACCTACACAACACCCCCACAAAAATTTGAATACCCATTACCTGCTATGTAAATTACAGTGACAGGAACTATTAGAATATCGTCCACATATACTAGATGGGAAAAATACGTATTATTGAAGCTAACTCAAAAACCCCTCATCACATCTTGACCAAATTTATATGGGACCACTTCTGAAGTATTCCCTACCAAACAAAAAAAGAATCATCAAAATCAATTCATAATTGGCGGAGTAATCGCGTAACAAACATACAAAAAAAAAAAAACATACAACCGAATTGAGAACCTCCTCCTTTTTGAAGTCGGTTGAAAACTGTCAAACTGCAATATTCATTTCTCAAATAAAAAAATCAGATCTTACTACAGAATAAAATTATTAGTTAACTTAACATTTTGCGATCACCAACCAGTCCGTTTACAAAGCGTCTCCTTGATTGAAGAACTTTAAAGAATGGCTTATTGTATATTTGAAATACCGAGTAACAAGGTTTTAAATAATTTTAGCACAGTTTGCTAAGCTACGAGTACTATGCTTGATGGTACGATAATTAATTTCCTCCAATTCTTAGTCACTAAACATTCAATTAATAGATGAAAGCTTATTACTTTAACGCGTATCTAATGCAGGCTGCATTATAATTGTACATTTGAATAGGTAATTAACTAAGTCTTGTAAGCGATTGTTTCAATTTGAATTAATTAATTAATATCTGAACTGGATATGCTGGTTCTCAGTCAGTTCTCATTTAAGGTCTTGCGTAACTTGTTTATTAAGAAAGTTGAGTTACTGTGGGGACTATAATATACAGCAACGGTCCAGATTATGTTTTAAGATGTTTTTTTTACCCAAGGCTTCCTACAAAACAGTTGTAGTGGCTGGAGTAAATACATTTCTGAAGCACCCTGGCTCACACAAGGTTTTGGGTTCAAAACATTTTATACAATGGGACTCTGGTATATTATAGGTATCTTAGTTACCCTACCAAAGACTTCACGGGTTAGGTAAATAGAGTTTTCAAACCGTACCTAAAACTTAAAATAAGTACTTAACTGGCACTTTAAGTTCACAGTTTCTTGAACATAATATTAGCATGACAAAGTACGTACGAAGTGCAGCCATATTGAATATCACATAGGTAATGTTTCTGAGTCAGTTTCAGCAGGGTGCTCATTCACATGTAAATTCAAGGTGACACACAAGGTAAAGTAGGTATACCGACTTACTTAAGTTTAAGTTGGCGGTAACTTGGTCAAATATCGAGTGTACAAAATAAATTAATAAGGTAACGAAACTCGACTATTTATTTATGGAAATTGATTCTTTGGCAGCATCAGCACTACTTACTATACTGATAGATAGAGGCCTCAGAGTCTACTTGCACGTCATCGAGCTCGATTCGCGGCCACTAGTATCCTTCCATTTATATTGTTATATCTATTGGAAGAATTTCATTTGTTTTCAACGAACTATTCAAAGTCTGCATTCAAAATGATCAATGCATAATACGAACCTACTTTTACTTTAAGCTGAAATATTCATGTTAAACTAAAGTTAAGTCACAACAACACAATTATGTCCTGTCTCTATTTACATTAACACAAAGATGACCGTCCACTTGTTGCTATCAGCACAAAAACTTTGCACAGCTCGTAACTCCTTTACGACAGCTGTAAATCTAAGCTGTATGGTTGTAAACCATGACACGATAGTTAACTGACCTCCATGGGAATGACGGCTGGAGAATGATGGCAGACGAATGATGACACCAGGGGAATTAGGGCAGGTTAATAACGGTTGGGTAAAGATGACCAGGGAAGTGTCATTGACAGGGAAATGAAAACATGAACAAAGTTGATAATAACTTTAAGTTATAAAAAAACAACAACAATATAAGTAACCTATTAAATATCTTCTTCGGATAGTCCAAGTTGGATGAGAATCAAATCTCATCAGTTGAATCGTTGAATGTAACAAGTCTATAAGTTAGATTTAACGGTAATCCCCCCGGGGTGACGTCGTAGTCACTTAGTCAGCAGTTACATGTTTATTTGGGCGTAAACAGCATTCAATGAGGCAATTGTGAATTGAATGAAGCGACACTTACTCTTTGACAGCCCTATTAGACTACTATGGCTAGACTGAAGAACTCAAGATAGAAAGGTGGCGAATTCTAAACCTTGTTTTATATTATAACAAGGTGCAATCCTCATAGATACCTTTTAGAACAAGGGTAACGTCGGAGTCCCAAAAACCTCATGGTTTTCTGTTTAATATACCTTTACATTTCCTTCTTCTCTTAAATATAAGAACAGCGCGGGCCATATTCAAAAATTTTGTCAGCTAGAAAGGTGGCAGCGCGGCTGACTGCCCCGGCAGAATATAACTGGCGCTATGCTAGTATCCTAGTACTCGAAGGTATCACTTATAGTCTATACTTCTATTACTAATATGAATATACTAATACCTACTAATAATATTATAAAGAGGTAAAATTTGTTTGTTTGTTAGTAAGTTTGTAGGGGATCATCTCCGGAACTGCCAGTCGGATTTGAAAAAATCTTTTTGCATTGGATAGTCCAATTCTTGAGGAAAGTTAATGCTCCCGGACGGAGTCGCGGGCAGAAGCTAGTATGGTATAATTCAATTCAAAGTTAATGGCGGGTCGGAAGTTAGCTGCTCGCTGCGCAGTACCGCACCCCTCACCCCCGCTAACCCATGAATTTGTTACTGCGCAGCGACTCGCCTCATGTTCCGAGCCGCCATTAAGTTTGAATCGGGCTGTATAAACTGACAAAGTATATTTTTAATGATTAGTTATCGATACTCATAAATTCTTTGAAGTTTCTCAAACTAATGCCCGCGACACCGGTTATTGTTATACCATGAAGTTTTCTAAGAAATTGTATTGTTCGAGTCGCGTCGCGATGTCGCGTCGCGCTGGTCTGCACAGGCCTTTAAACACAACGTTCTATGTAGGTAAGTACAATCTCAAAGATCGTTTTGACTCTGTAATAATCATATAATCTACGTTGATTGTGTGTTAAAACGACATAGCAAGTATTAGCAACATCGTTTGTGTGGAGAAAACTGATGGTTATTGAAATTGAAGAGGTTGAGATTAGCTCGGAGCTGTTCAACTGGTTGGTTAGAAGGCAATGATGCTGTGCCGGTGTTTATGTGCTAGTAATGTTGTTGTTGTTATGGTCTAGGATTAGGAATCTAATAGAAGAGTTAGTAATAGGGACTTAAATATGCTTTGTTGTGAAAATCTTTAGCAAACAATTGTTTGGCTATTCTTAAGAATTAAATTTGCAATCTGGCCAAGGGTATTATTTCCCAATCGGTCATAAAACTCTCGCTAACAATACGTCATAAGTTCATCAATAGTACAGGACTTGTAGCAGCACTCGTCGACGGGGCCGCGCTTGCCGCGCACGACAGCAAGCGCAGCCGCCGGCGGTCCTCACCGTCCACGTTTGTCCTCCTCGGGCTCCCAGCACAGCGTGGCCAGCGCCTCGGATTGGCGTCGCCCGTAGTACACAACACATCAGTGCCACACAGAACAACACTAACTTCACTTAACTAACATGGCGGCTTTGAAGGATGTATACTGTTCGGTGTGATTGTACCAAAGTATGCGGGTTGAATGTGTTCATCCCTTAGATTGCTTCGCTTTTATACCTGGATGTAGGTCATTAATATTCAGTTTTGTTTTCTGGCACCTGATAATGTGTAGGTCGAGAAACATTCTACTCACGATGTGCACCTTTCATTTTATTTACGACATAAATACAGCGTTATTGTTCTTTGGAAAAGCATGAACTTCCAAACAACTTCACGTTTCATGAATTAACATGCCTTCTAAAATTGCGATCATGTCATTTCACATAAACCTCAGAAAACATACTTAAAGAACAATACTCGTGATAATTAAATAGTAAAGTAGGCAAACCAATCCTCACATATACCCAGTCCAGCCACCATAAACCATCACTCACGCATACATACACCAATACACAAAAACACACCAAACACACACGCACAAAAACCACTCAAGAGCATGCATGCACTAAATTGGTTTCCTACATTTTAAACTATTAAAAAAAAAAAAAAAACTTAAATTGTTAATGTTCAAAATACGTGTGAAGAAACTGACTCCTGTAACACAGGTACCACCTAGCTCAAGAGTTAGGGCTTCAAATTAAAATGTTACAACTTTTTTATGTCATTAAAACATTTTATTATTATTATTTAAAAAAAATGTCTTGCTCATATCTCGGGACCCTGGGGTCCCGGACCTTTGGAAGGCGTAGGAGGGGCCGAAGCCAACTCGCAGATGCCCTTTGGATGTTTTTAATGAAACGAGGCACCAACCGACGATTATCCCTGTTCCCACTATGCAAGTGCAGCCAAGGACAACTCTCGGTTGGTGTAGGACTATTGTATATTATACTGGTTATCTTGAATTATGAAAATGCCATGGCCCCTGCCTACCAATCCACCCAATGTTTTATATAATACACAGATAAAATGGCAGGGGGTGACTTGCACACTCAATAATGGGCCCCCAAAAACGGTCGCGAAATCACTGTTGTTTTTAAATCTCGCTACTGGCATCGGGAATCTACGCGTTTATATTATGGACAGGAAGCAGGCAATCATTTATCCAAGGGACAATTAGAGATGACATGAGCAACATTCGAGGATATTCAACTAAGGATAGAACGGCAGTGAAGTTCTTAACGGTGACAACTTTTAGACATAGTTGATGGATGCTACAGTGATACTATCGAGTCTCTGGAACGAATAGTATGTCTAGTGTATGAATATCGACGTCTAGGCTAATATTTTACACAGAGTTACAAGATAAGAGTGGGAAGTGCCAGGGCCACAACGCCCACAATCTACATACAGGTGTCAAAAATGAAAGGGCATATTAATGAGCTATCCCTGAGTATAAAAGCGAAGCAATCTAAGGGATGAACACATTCAACCCCCATCCATTGGGACAATCACATCGAGCAGTAAAACATCTCAGCTATGTTGAAGTTAGTGTTGTTCTGCGTGGCGCTGATGTGTTGTGTGTGTGCGAGCACGCCGGCACCGAGCGGACGCGGCGTGTACTGCGGGCGGCGCCTGTCCGAGGTGCTGGCCACGCTGTGCTGGGGGCCCGAGGAGGACAAGCGCAGCCGGTGGGGGCAGCCGGCGGCCGCGCTGGCTGGCGTGCGCGGCAAGCGCAGCCCCGTCGAAGAGTGCTGCTACAAGTCCTGTACCATCGATGAACTGATGACGTATTGTTAACGAGGCGGATTGTAACTAATTGAGACATAGTTGTGATGAAGTAAATATATAATGAGTTTAATTTTTAACTGGTTCTTTTATTTTATGAGAAGCTTCAACTACCTGTTTACCCTGGACTTGATTTATTATGGCTGCTTTCTGTTTTCTCGGACTCACACTGAGAAACTGACTAACCACTGCACCGAGGTACCTTACGACATATTTTCTTCCTCCTCTTTCTGCTTGTGATTATCCACTAGGTACTGCAGATGACTCAGTTGCTTGCCAGACGAAAAAGTGTTTCCTTTCACCGTCGATCTCTATCCAATCATTTTAAATCCACGATTTTCTTCATTGAATATTTCATTTCCAGTTTACGCTGAGTAATTGTACGGAAATCCTACACAATGCGAGATCAGCTTATACTGGAAATATACAGCTTGATGTGTAGCTGTGTGTACGATCGAAACTGGTACTAAGATGCGTGTTTATCCAGCTAAATCCAACTCCACAGCTATTCTCGGCGTCATAACGTCTAACGCAATAGCAAAAATTAATTGAATTTATCTATCGGTGTTAATATGATAATCTCTGTAAGCCTGGCTCGTAACTAACCGCCTCGCAGTTAATTATTTACTGCGTTTATAAGTTGCGCAGTCTGACAGCTAGATATGATATAATTGATAAATTCGTGATTTTCTTTCACGCAAATATTAACTTCAAAGTTCTCTTTGCCACCGAGAGGTATAATACTAACTGAGGGCCAACACAGAGGGAGATTCTATCAATGTAAATGATGATGAAAAGCTAAGAAAGCATGATGGGGATGCGCTAAGGTAGTCCACAAAATTCAAGTTCTAACGTAACGTCACGCCTGTACTCCCTGATGGGTTAGGCAGAGGTGTAGGACACCCACATTTCGCCAGTTATGTTTGAGTCCCATGTAATAGGGGGCGAGCCTATTGCTATCAACCGGGCACAAATCCAGACTCCGGGCTGCTACTGAGAAATTCCAGAAAGAACAACCCAATAACACTTTGCCCAACCAGGGAATCGAACCCAGGACCTCATGTTCAGCAATAGTGCTTGCGACCACTAGAGCAACGAGGCAGTTTAACATTTTTGTATCATGTTATAAGAATTATATTTAGATCAACTTACTACCACCACTGATACAACCAGTTACAGATAGTTTAATCCACGACGACGCGCCCCACTCCGCGATGACTGTACTGTAAGCTGTACTTTATTTAGTACGGAGCGGAGCGGAGTGGGGCGCGTCGTCGTGGATTGCACTATCTATACTGACCTGCTAATTGCAAAAATTGTAAGAAAATGTTAATTTTACGGGCTACCCTGACGCTTATCCTGTTCAAAGTCGTTGTAGAAATATGAAACGCTTTGAAAGCGATTCCCTCTGGTCTAGGCCCTCCGGTGTTAGTTTAAGGTTAGATGAAATTATATTTTGCCGCATTAATGTAGGTGGTAGTCATGAATGGACTACATTAATGCGGCAAAAGATAATTTCATCTTACCTTGATGAGCATCGTCTCAGTCAAAGCTGTTCTTTCAGTTAATTCATTCAAGTGTAGGCTGACGTCATCCTGCCCTACACACAACTCCCAGACGTGTATGTCATAATATTATAGGTAAGGTCTGCGTTAACGTCTGCTTTTATTACGGACTTACTGAATCATTTGTAGTTGTTGAAAGCTATTTGTTTGAACTAGATGTACTATGTCCTGCGGCAGTAAAAGTACTCTTAATGTAGTTGCGGTAATGAGCTATGTACTAATTTTGTAATTTTGACGTTCGAAAAGTGCTGATTCTCAGCCTAGTTTGAATAAATTTTTGACCTAATTATTACTGAAAAAACTTGTGCGTCATACTTAAAATATACGTCGGAAAAAGAAGGAGGTTTTCAAGTCAACGTGTTTATACATAGGTGACGTGTCTATACAATAAAACCTTACTTCTGGTTGTACTGGAAAAGTGCTTCTAGTAAAGAAAAAAATTGAGCTTGAGATTAAAGTATTTCATTTACATTGAAAGGATATTAAAAATTAAATAATTATAGGGGAAAAAGATATTACTTATTATTTTAATTAAAAAATTAAAATTAAAGGGGATTAAAGTATTTTTAAAGAAATAAATAAATAATTTATAATAAATTAGTATTTTAAAAGAATGTTGAAATAAATGAAATTATAAGATTAGTTAAAAGTAATTTTAATTTGATAAACATTCGCACTTGGCCACTGAAAAAACAGCACCATTTATGTTGATGTTAAGTCAAGGAAATTGTTATGCAAATTGGCTACCGATTTCATTATCGACCGTTTATTCATATCACAACTGTCAATCTTTGACAGTTGTGTAACACGGCGCATTGACGTAGGGCGTCAATTTGCTTAACAATTAATTTTGCTGACTATACCGAAGACAAGGTCAGACTTTCTCTCCATCAGCAATTCGATATGTGTAGGCCCACTACTAATTCGAATAGTTGCATGCAAAATCAGCAATTTGTACAATCTACAATAACATTCATAAATGAGGATCATAAAAACGATCAATTTTATGAGTATTAAGAATTTATGAGTGGCGGCCTGGGTGGCAGTCCACTGTACACTCGATGGCCAGAAGGTTAAGTACGTTCGTAAATCAAGCAGATAAAAGCAAGTCTCAATGCTTGCTTTGTTAATTATAAATCGATTTATTTGATTAATTCCGTCTTTGAATATTACTGAGCGGAATAATATCATTGTTGAGACTATCTGCGGCAGTAAACTTTGGCTTACAAATGTTAATTTATTGAGCTTGCAGCTTGAACTAAATGTTTGTGTGTCATTTTGTTATACTAGTGATTTTCTGGTGGTTTGCTTGGAAAACGACGATTTTCTTTTGACGAGAATTTATTACTCAATACTCAATACTTCATTCTTTATTGCTTTACCATAATGTGTACTTAGGTGGTAAATATATAATTTAGATCATTATGGACTACAGGGCACAGCAAAAGGGTAGGAGAGAGGAAGTCCTGTTTTTCGAGATAATTTAGTTGTTTTTTTGGGAATAAGTTTTAACTTACATATATTATCTATTATGTTCAATGATCATAGAAGCTTTTGTACCATTATTCTGCTCACCATACATTGTCCACAGTCGCATCGCATCAGCGCAAGAGTAAGGGATCTCGCGCACTAGACGGCCACTACTCCGGCCAGTCGTGGCCGTCTAGCGGTATTGTATGCTCTGCGGCTAGTTGGCCGTTACGACCAAGTGCGCGATTCGTATTGTTTTCTATAGTACCTAATGTACCTATACGTGGTCGTTGCGATCACTGGTCGTGGCCACAGCGTGGACGAGACCTCTTAGACTTTAATGCCCTACTACATACAAAACTAAAAAGATAATCTAAAGCGTTTAAAGAAAATATTTTCATCGAACACAGAAACACTCCACATTAGTCTCTTACTACAGAACCAAAGATTTATAATCAGTATAAATTAAGAGCAGTTAATAGAAACAAGGCGAGTTATCTGCGGCTATCTGGCGATCAGCGATAGTGGCCGTTAAGTGGCCGCCATTGTCTAACAGCTTATAAACGACGCTGATAATCTCCACAGATTTATTACTAGATACTGATCCGTGTAGGCGGGTAGCACCTTCAATCCGATTATGTAGATTCAGGATTAAAAGTCCTTTTGATTAAGGACGTAGAAAATTGCTTGAGACATTTTCCCTATGATTCGGTCAATGGTTTTGTATCTATGGGCAACGTGGAAGTTTGAATGATGCCCTGACAATAACAATATCTGACACTATAAGAAGATCTTGAATGATGCCCTGAGAATAACAATATCTGACACTATAAGAAGATCTTGAATGATGCCCTGAGAATAACAATATCTGACACTATAAGAAGATCTTGAATGATGCCCTGACAATAACAATATCTGACACTATAAGAAGATCTTGAATGATGCCCTGAGAATAACAATATCTGACACTATAAGAAGATCTTGAATGATGCCCTGAGAATAACAATATCTGACACTATAAGAAGATCTTGAATGATGCCCTGACAATAACAATATCTGACACTATAAGAAGATCTTGAATGATGCCCTGAGAATAACAATATCTGACACAATAACAACAGTACAGTGCCTGTGACGATTAGTGTAGTTAGTAGCGACGTTACATGAACTTCATGTTAATTAAATGGCAATACAGCCTTTCGCCTACTCATAAACTTCACATAAAAAGCTTCATAAATTTAAGTAGGTATAAGTTCAACATAATATTAGTTACCTTTCATTAGGCTCAATATCTCTCCGTTTCATGTCCCAAAAGCCCACGAACGTGTTCTATACACCTACATACTTCCGAACCTACGAGTACCAACCATATAGGTACCTACATCTGCTATTGTAAAGCGAGTTCGATCTACTTAATGATTTGGAACACACGAACGCATTAGCTGCGTCGGCCTGATCCCATCATATTACTATTAAAAGTCATCGCTCGTGACTCTAGCCAGAGAATTATGCATTTGGGGTGTAGTGCAAGTGATAGACGCCAGTTGGTCTGCGAATTAATATTTTTATTGTTTGTTGTGTTTCTTGTTTTTGACACCTTTCAATTAAGTACCTACCGACGAATGAGGAAAGAACCTTGAAGATTTGCTTTAATGCTGAAAAATAATTAGAATTGGTAGGTATCATTCATAAGGATATTTTTCTTGCAATCATTTAACTTTTGCTTTGTACAATTTTTGTAACATTTTTGGATAGAAAATTACTGTAAGTGTTAAATCAACACGTCGCTGCCGCTCCTGCCTCACGATATCTCGGCGGTATTAACTATAGTGCAGCCCTAGGCGGTATCACACCTTCAGTTGGCGTCTGATACTCGGCATTATCGACACGCCAGCCTCCTTCCCCGTATTGATTGAAAATAATATGTAATTATATCCTTTTTAACAATCAAGGCCCTGGAATAAAATAAGAGGAAAAAATACGCCTTTGTTGTTTGAATATTTTCTGTGTTTGGCTTCGGGGAATTACTTAAGGTACTTTATAAAGAAAAGCGGTCGAAGATACGTGCACGGTAATGATAATTTTCTTACGGAGAAACGAAACAGCTGTTAAAACAACACAATAAAATTAACGGGGCAACCAATCATAAAAATTACCACAACTTGACACAACAATTACGAATACAAACATTAATTTCCGCAACAAGTTAAACAAATAAATTAAAAATACCGTCGCTAGCAACAAATACGCTACATTCCTCGCCTGCTGCGCCCACAATTATAATTGCCTTAACCGCTACACGTTATAAATCTTTCACCGAGATGAAGATTAGGCTGTTTGTAATAAAAATAAACATTCCCCTGCCATGGAACGCGATGATACTATGACAAATTAATCGGAACGCGCTCGACGCTTTGTAATAATTTGAAAATAGAACGTCGCGTGGCTGAACAGCGTCTGACCGTTGTTGCGGCAATGGCCTAAGCATGTGTATACGGCCTAGGCGTGTGTAATATATTAGTGTTATTAATTTCAGCTTAAAACACTCATTCATGACGCTTTTTGTAGCAGACATGATAAGAATTTGTGAGGAAAATAGTTGTTTTTTTAAGACGCAGCGTCACGCGTCGTGTCAAATGATGTTGATGACAGAAACACGAGTCTGGGCTAAATTCGAAGAGGATTACCTAACATTTTCACGTCAATTTATATCTTCACAAATATATACTTACAGGAAAATAGCTCTCTATATTTTTTCTGGGAACATGTAGATTGTAGGGCTAGAAACAGGGGCTCGTGGCTAAATAGTAACGGCCGCACGGGTCGATCGAAGGTTAAGCTGCGCTTGCCGCGGTTAGTTCGTGGATGGGTGACCATCCATTACATATCGAGACCATTCCATGCCCCGGAAAACACGTTGGGTCGTTGGTCCAGTCGTAGATTTTCGCCTGATTTACAAGTGCCAACATTTTGACATTTGTAACTATTTACCAACAGACATTTTTATAAACAAGATAATTATTTACCAACTCAATTAAAGTATAAAATCCCTTCACAACCAATCGTCGGCCAGACTTATAAACGAAATTTTCTCCGATAAACGTTATTAACTAATTGTTTTACAGTAAACACAATACAATACAGGCAGACTCGCTCTTATTCCGTTTGATTTATCACAAAACGTGGGCTGACAAACCCTGCGGTAAATAACACAATTAGATTTTCAAATAACTCAAATTGAGTTAACGATGTTTTCTTTATTTTTTCGACTGGCAACTTTATCGCCGGCCATTATTGATGAGTGGAATTTGAGTAGACAGGATGTCTCTTGTCTGAACGTTTTGTTAAAAGCTTTTTTCGTTCTTGTTGATCAACCATTACGCCTTGACATACGAATGCTGGTCTATCCTTTTCGTACTATCAATATCAATTGTCTTTTGCGAGACCCCAGGCAGTGCAATCTTGGCCAATAACTACAAAGCAAACAGCTTCGAGCCTCCAAACACTTTAAAATGAAGAAGCACAATCTATATAACTCTACACTCAAGAGTGCCTATTTACTGGTACTTTTCAGCTGAAAAAAGTCATCAGTTACTTTCTATATTCCACCTTATTCGTTGTTTCATTGTCGACAGTTTGCAACCTACCTACTTGTTAAATTAACAGCTTAAGTAATTTTAAAGCGATTTCCATACGCAACATGGTTTAAATTATTAATATTGTTGTGTCGAAGTTAAATTTACTTGCTGAGTCGTTAAGTTATTGCTTATTGTGCTCGAGAGTACAATGGAGGAAAGTAGGTAGGTACGCCCGTCGTATACGCTGAAGGAATTCGCCGAGCACCTGATGTTTGGTTATAACTGTATATTATGAAAGTTTGTGATATAACTGATTATTTATTCGATAATGATTGGTTTGTACGCCAACCCATTGTTACAATAAACAATGTTTATATAATCATACTAGGATCAGGTCCAATTTTAGATTCTCTTACAACTTTTGAAATAATCCAACGTAAAAATGATTCCTTCAAAACCCCAAGCAAGAAACATTCGAAAATAATTATTGCTTCTTTTCATAGCGATAGCTTTTCCAATTGTAACAATATAAAATTGTTACAATTGGGTTGTGTTTGTTTGTGTTTATGTTTGTGGCAAAATAAAACAGATTTATTCATTAATGTCATCGAGTCGTTGAGCTCGAGTTGAGCTACACGATTCATTTATCATTTAATGTCCATGCTTCATCTTTTAAAGCAAAGTAGGCAACTAATGACAAAGAAGATCTTGAATGACGCCGTTAAGAATGAACTATGCGTTTAGATGTCAGTATTGCTGTAGCAAACAGTTTACGTATATAATCGTTAACGAAATTGACCAGACAGAATTTCGTTTATGCAAAAGGTAAGTAAGCATGTTGTTAAGTTCGCACAAGATACAAAGCAACTTTAATAGCTGAACAAAGTGGCCCACGTGACTTGTGCGGTAATAAATTCCTATAAACGCCTTCTCTATTGGGCGTGGCATATTATAAATTCATAATGTTAAGTACCCCATTTAACGTATAAAATGGTTGCATCATTAAAAACCTATTCAAAAGTACAGTTAAATCATAATTATGTTACTTTTACATTGCACCATCAGCGATCAAGTGATCTGACCCCTATTAACCTTTATCTAGTCGATAACCGCCCGGAATAGTTAGGAAATACTAGGAAGACGGCAAATTAGTTTAGCATTAGTAAGCGGTACTAAGAACACTTTGATCACGAAATGTATTAGGTTCAGAAGTTCAACATGGAGACGTTCACCATCTTTTTGAGCAATTTCTCGTGAACACTCGGAGGCTGGACAAGGCAGTAGGGAAGTAAAGAGTATATTTGACTTTTGCAGACATTCATCAAACGTTGACTGTCTTTAACTTCAACAACAAAAGAATTTCTAGGATATTGAGTGCAACGCATCGGTGTCTCTTCTGCGCCTTGTTTTACTTCCTAAAAGAAACAAGAGTCTCAAAGATATGGTAGTCTCTTCTAAGCCAGGAAGCACAATGGTGGTTCTTCTTCTTGTCAAAACGGACACACACAGCCAGACAAATTGAATTCATCAGTGCATTGTAACCGAGACAAATGGCGTTTTTATTGAAGCCGTCGGGACTGATGCAAAATAATGTAATGTCACCGCTATGATTTTAATATCAGTGGAACGCAGTACTGACATACTTAGCGTGATGGTCCTTTTACAAGAGCGGGGAATTAATGGCCATGAGTGTGTGGGTTTGTCAGTAATTTATGGTCAATGAGGCAAGGTAAAAAGCCGTATGTGGCCTGCTTCTATGTCTGCATTTGGTAAGAGTGTCAGTGTATTTTAAATCTTCCCAAAATGCGTTACCTTCAAATCACACTGCACTATTTTGTGAGTGTATTTTCATCTCAAAAACAAAGCTTATTTCTATTAATACTAAAATGTTGTTGAAAAAGACACAAGAATCCAATTTACGACTCTATCTTCATTGACCCAACAGCATTGACAATTCATCTAACAGATTGAAGATCCATCGTCCAAAGTAAACGCTTTCTCCGATGAACTGTGAACCCTTGTAACTTCATATTAGTCTGCTTATCAGTTGGCCATGGCTGAGCGAGTGCTGCTCAGCTGCCCAGCCCCTGGCAAGCGATCCGTCAATGGAGCTCGATTCATCTCTCTTATCTGTAATGTATTCTACCACACAATCAATGAATCGAACCCTTGTGTGCATTGTTCACGAATTTCGGGATAAGTGGATCTCGGGTAATGTTTGTAAACAGGCAGGTAAGATGATCGATTAAATTGTTTTGTTGTTTTGAACGTGCGTGCGTTGAGGTTGTAGATTTCAAAGATCAAACGATTTTTGTTTTCTCTGCAAACCAGTTTATGCCTGAGCTAGAGCTGTGTAGTACATAATCTCTTTGAAGATAAATCCAACAGAAAGAGTTCGAATTTATTGAACCACTAAGTTTCTAGAAATATGGAGGGTGGTATATATAAAAGTAAGAGGAGGGAACTGAGGGAAGTGAGTCATAGTGATGTTTTACTCACTCACAGGGGAGAGCTACGTATGCACCAAACAATAAATTAAGTCGTCGCTTGAAGAAATTAATTAAAATAGGAATAATCCATAAGCAATACACAACTAGCTTCATAAAACAGCTTAGCAGTTAAATTGATTGAGCACAGTAGGTTTAAGATCTAAACAATTAACAACAAAATAAGCCTCAGTAACGTATTTAACTATTGTAACGTAACTGTTGCCACATACAACGCAGTAACTAATTTGCAAACAAACACACGATTCAGTGTCTAATAAACCAAAAGGCTTCCATTAACACGAATCGTGGTGATCCAGCAGTCGTGAGAATGTTAGTCGAGTTGCGAAACACTCGAGTTGACAGTATCGAGTCGGCTGGGTGAACGATAATCGATATAATGAGAGGGGGACGCAATCGATGTCGAATGTATAATGCAGGCACCACAGTTACAAGTAAGGAGTTTAACGTAAAACTCATCTAGGTTGTTATTTATTGACAGTTTTTCGTGGTATTGGGGTTTTCCCATACATAACATCACGGATGTATTCCCCAAAGGAACAGGCAGAGTTATACCTATAGTACACCCACATTTCGCCAGTTATGTTTAAGTCCCATTTAATAGGGGCGAGCCTATTGCCATCAACCTTGCACAAATCCAGGCCTTGGGCTTTTTCTAAGAAATTTCTAATGGAATAGACCATTGCAATAGCATATTGACCAGGCAATCGAACTCTGACCTCATACTCAGTGGCGCTTGCGACCACTACACCAATGATTGAACAGTCCTTTTCCTTTTTTTCTCTTTTTAAATAAAATATAAAGGAAAAATTTAAGTAATTTTGATACGTTATTCTTCTTCTCTTGCATTGGTAATGGGTTATGAGATTCGAGGATTAGAAATATGGACATTTAGGTACATTTTATCCAGTTTGATTTTCTACTGTCTTTAAATAATTTCAGCTTCAAAATATTACATATAAATAGAAAATACATAATCCATCGATTTAATTACATAACCACTAAGCATACAATGTTAACCCTCCAAGATCAAAATTCCACGAGACGCTTCCATTTCCACGACCATTAAATTTAATAACCCTATAATTTCGTCGCTGTTTATTAACCCTCCAAAGTTTGGAAAATCAAACGCCAATAAAACGTGGACATTATAGCTGCAGGGTTGAGCCCTGAAGTTTACAGAGAGCTTCAGTTAAATGAATTTGTGCTTTGAACGTACAGTCGCGCACAGCGTTTGTTAGATGATACTGTTGAAAGTTACAGTTCGGATGTAGATATGCTTGTTTTAGATTTTTGGGTTTTATAACTGGAAAAGTTCATTTTTGTTTTGTTTGCCATGAAACAGGTGTGCAAAGGCTTTTGACTAAACACTGATGCATTGCTTCCTTGTCATTCCTTCAAAAATAATCTCTTCATAGTCATGTAAAAAATATTTTTGTATCCAATTTTTGATTTAAAAGAGTGTCCGTGTGTGTGTGTGTTGAGTTTCTTCTCCATAGGTACCTACTTAAATGCTTTAAGTTTGAGTTTTTGAGATGAATCTGAATTTATAAAAAAAGCAGAGTTTGAGAAATAGTATCTCAAAAATAAAAATAAACAACTGGCCAAATGCGTATCGGATCACTCACAATGAATGGTTCCGTAGCTGGGATGAATAAAAAAAACAACAAAGGCAAAGGCGCAAAGGCTTTCTACGCTTCGTACACCCTCTTGCCATATAACATGTAAATTCGTGCTCGAGTAACAAGTAAATTCGGATTAAATCTAGTTTTTACCTTAGTGCTTTGATAAAACTGTTGTGTAATTAAATATATTGTGTGATTAACTGTATGGTGTGTACAATATACGTGAACTATTACCTACATTTGCTGTTCGTGGTTTATATTTATATATTTGTCTGATCTCAAACTATAATGTAATAATAACTTGCATGCTCTGTATCCACAAATAAATAATCTTGAATCTTGAATACATGTACTATTATTATAAAAAATATGAAAGTACTTAAACAAATAAGTTTTATTTTAATATAATACGCACTAGCCAAATGTTTAAAACTTCTGACGAGCGCAAGTTCAAAATCAAGGTCACCGTGTTGCTGGAAAAACCAGACAATATTTCCTAGCAGGACTCACGGAGTCTTCCGGCGGGACACAAACCCGCCCTTCCGGAAGAGCTACCCGCAGGACAAGTCATCGGGCGATCTATCATTAACATTGTAGTTGAAAAACATGTTCTCCCATACATTCCAACTGAGAGATTCACCATGTTATTTTAAGACTTCTTATAGGTTTTCCTGTAATCTATGAGTAAAGAACCATTATCTGTATTTATTTCAAAATTTTAGGTTTAGTAGTTTCGAAAGGCACGGTTACGGCACGGTTGGCGCAGTGGTTAAGCGATTGACTGCTGCACTGCGTGTCGCGGGTTGGATTCCCGCACGGAAAAAATATTTGTATGACCTACAAGTAGTTGTTCCGGGTCTGGCTGTTTGTGTATGTGAGTTTAAATGTTTGTAAACGCACCCACGATACATGAAGAATTCCTAGTGTAGAGCAATTTAAAAAAAAAGGGCAGGGGCATTTCATCTATTTTCTTAAATATCTTGTATTTAAAAAAATTATAAACAAAAATATATTTTAATTATAAGCAGAAATCCTCGCAGCAAGCGTTTTTTACATTTTGATGTGTCACACGGTACAGCCTGCAAAACTTCTTTACTAAATTTCCTTATTTTAGTGACCCCCATTATTCATAATTCATTTATTTACGTTACACGTCCGTGTTTGGGTCACAGAAATACATACAATATGTGTGCCAAATTTTCCAATTCGGAGCAAAATGGCTGTGACAGACAGACATACGAGTGATCCTTTAAGGGTTCCGTTTGTTTCCTTTTGAGGTACGGAATCCTAATACTAATAATGAAACTATCAACCTCGTACTTCTGTAACCAACGGTACCCTGCCGAAGCCCGCGGCGTCCAGTGATCCAGACGTTTCATTAGTATCCCAACACTATCGACCACTCAACCCTGACCCCTCACCTCACTACATCCTCCCCTTTCAAGCTTACAGCTCAAACAACCAGCGGGGGGTGAGAGCCCAACGTAAACTGGCCAATGATTTGTATATACCCGCGTAATTCCGCACTAGTTGTTCCCTTCGGTTTGTTTGACGGAATTTGCATAGTTATTAGCCCCGTCGTTGTTTATTTAATAATGGATATTTGTTTTATTTCTCAGTTTCAGAGGGGAGCTTTTTAATTATTTTGGGATTTGGGATTATAGTAATATGTTTGATTTTAGTAGCACAGCATACAATATAAGTATTTTAATCTCTTTGAACGTTTTAATTTAGAAATAGGAAGATTGATTGCTGATGTATTTAAAATGTTAACGAGCACTATTTATTTCTTATTGCGTTTTTTGTAATCAATTTTAGATAGCAAGTGTTACCGAGAAAGATAAAAACTCAATCGTAGATTTGATCAGATAGGAGCAAAATATATTTTTCACCACTCCCGCACGAAAGAAGTGTCTTTCCTCTACGAAAACAGTGAGGAAAGTTGGTTTTTCCTCACTGCTTGAACAGTGAGGAAAGTTGGTTTTTCCTCACTGTTTGAACAGTGAGGAAAGTAATGATCCCGTTCAGAAACTAACCTTGCCTGAATTTTTTATGTTAAGTTTTAAAGATATTTAAAAAAATAAAGAATTATTTTTATTTGCTTTGTGTCTATTTAATTTATTTACCTATGATGACTGAATACTTTCTTGCTGGTCGTGGTGAAAAGTTTTGTATGCAACATGTGAGCAAGTTCATTTGCTATTCGTTTTGTTGAGTCTTTCGCTTACTCAGGATTGAAATTTATAATCACTCGCTGAAAATCAAAACTCATAGGAAAAACGAACTTTCCTCACATGTTGGATAAATAACTATTTCAATTCAACTCTGCGATTTTGAATGTATCCTCTTTCTTGATTTCCTATTCAATTCACAATAGATAGAATGAATAAAATTATAAAGCTTATGAATGTGATTGTAGACTTTGTTAAATAATACATTGATTGTTTTTGAGAACTGAATTTTTTTAAATAAATAATTAACAATTCTTTGTTACACTTTTCTACCATTTCGCATCCTTTATTGCAAAACCACTTCTGCAAATAACCTAACATTGTATTGTATCCATTATATAAATACAATAAACAACTATTATTCAATCCGGGACACAATATTATTGTATAGCATTGTATGTAGATACTGTAGGTCTGTTTGTCACTGCCCATTGTCCTGTCCACTAGCTAGGCTAGTAGCTAGCCTGACTTGTGGATACGCCAGTGCACACGGTGACTGTTAGCTTTTGTTATTTTAGTTTATTTTTTGTTAAAGGTACACTTTATAATCCCTATATTATAAAGTGTACCTACAGGATGTTAGTAGTGTTACTAGAATGGACCTCTTAGGCTAAATTTGTAAAAAAAGGAGGCCTATTAACTTAAGTTTATCTTTTTTTATATGCACTTGTCTGTGACAAATAGGTAAACCTATTTTTCTTTCTGTATTTCTAATAACCGGAAAGACGAAAAAAAAAAACGGGTTGTACTCCGGAAGTGCGGAAGTGAAAACTTGAATATTAACGTTATGCATTTTTGACATTTTGGAATGGTTTGGAAATAATTTTGCAGCGGTCTACTCTCCCTCCGTCTTACGAGTTTTCGATCAGGTAACGTGTCCTGACGCGAGTTTAACATTTTTTACCCATTACAAAAGAGTGCACAACGCCGCTAAAAAAGTTTTCACTTAAAAAATACACAGTTTATGGTCTTAGTGTCCGGCGAGAATGCTGTCTTGACCTGTCAGTCTCATACTAAAGAATATGTGCTAACCCAATTTGATCCTTATAGTTAATAGAAATTGTCCAACTGACAGGTGTCGAACGCATCTCTCAACGGGCGGACTGTAATGTAGTAGGTACCTAATATGTACCTAGTATTTATTTACCGTTAAGTCATTGGGTACTTCGTGGATTGATAGAAAACACGGTACAATTTAATTTTGTTTATCTTTCACATACCGGCAGAATCTCCGCTTCCGCTCCCCGCTAGCATAGATGACGACGCCTCAAGTTCATCTTCCAACCACGTCCTCAAACTAAAACGTAACTATAATGACATGTAATTAGTACAACTAAGCACTACCTATGCTAAACTCGGATCCATTTTCAAAGTTTCTCCACTACTACAATAGTTTCGCAGACTATGTGGTAGTCCCGAAACCCGAGACGGCTCGAACCCGACTCGGCCGGGTCCGGCTGACCGTATGTTCTGCGATGTGAACACGCTTCCTCGACCCTTGGGACGAGCCCTTTTATGTACAGACATGCTCCGTGAGCAGTCAGTAAGATTAACTACTCGCAAATTGCTTCTCTCTATAGGACTGTTTGTAGATGTGTCTGAGCGGAAATGTATGTGATATTTTGTTGTAAGTTGATTGTATGAACCAGCTATCTAATTACGCAACACATTTTCGTAAACGATTACGACAAATTTGTTTCGATTTGACAGTTCAACAACATTCATTGCGTTATATTTACGTTGTTGAGCATATTTTTTTCTGGAACTTATGAAGCAATGGATTAGTAATTTGTTTCAAAACGATTCAAATTCCGACTGATCGTGTATTAGGGTACAGGAATGTCGTTGCTAAAAGGGCTATTTCAAAATGTTTGATTCATTTTCGATGAAAGGTTTCATGTTGCTTTACGGAAGAAAATACATTAGAACTTTACATTTACTCGTATGTAGCGTGTCTCACGTGGAGAAGTTATTCACTTAAGTAATCTACCCGCCCAAAATTAGTCAAAATCCACCTAAATTGGAGATCTAAATGGTGCACGTTATAAATGCTACAATATACAGTGACGTCATGAAGGGACCACGACTATGTTCTTTCACTATCATCCACATTTTCAAAGTAAAAAATCAAGATATCATAAAAAAATTATGCTTCATAAAAATAAAGTGCACGTATAGAGAACAAGTCGTTCAGCAGACATGCTTACGAAAGCTCCATAGCCTGTTACAAACCTGCGTCGTTCAGCCGCTTGCTTCAATCTCAGAGGTTAATTCCCCTCGGGTTGATCGGTTACTCTTTGTCGCTCGTTATTATGGTAATTACTGAATTATCGGTTAAGGAGCTCGATATCTACGTGTTTTGTTACCGATACGTTACCGATGTCGAAACTTCTAATTTATAATAAATCTTTTTCAATTTTGTCCATCTTTTTCGAAGAAGATTCTACTTCATCTTTGAGAATTCTCTACTCTCCTAGTATACGAGTATCCATGAGAGAACCTATTTTATCCATCGTAAAAATATCTGTCGGTATTTCAGTCGCAGTGACATTTGCTACGAACATATAGCAGTTTTCCGTTTCAGTAATGTGTTAGATAAATCTGCCAAGAAGTAATAGAAATTCTGTCTGCTTGTCTGTACTTGAAAAAGATGGCGATGCGTGAAAATTATGACTGTTTTTGGATTTCTTTGTATCGATAACACACGAATTCCTCAAATTATTAGTTTTAAAATACTCTACATGTAACTTTAAATTGCCAGATTAGTAGCCCCAGACGATCAGTCCGCGTTATTAGAGCTAAGGGCGGAACTTATGTACATGTATAACGTTTCATTTAAATAAGATTCATACACCCTCTTTAGAGTGGTTTAGAGTGATCATGTTTGACAGCTGTTGTTAATTGGATCAGAGAGAGGACTATTGCCATTTACCATTGTGACATTTATAACCAAGCCTGGCAGGCGAAATGGTGATTAAACTTAATTATTCATCTATTCTTCCTACTCACTCTTAGTTAATAAGCCTTTTATTTTTTATCACTTTTCCATACAGTTTTACAATATTTGTTAGCATGCAACAAAGTTAATATAATAGGCAATTTTTCAATTTTAGTTAGTTAATTATGATCATCTCTTGAGATCTATTGCAATCGTTTGTGATAGAATATAATATTAAGTTTGAATTATTTTTAATAAGTAGACTTTCTCTTATCTTAGTGTGGCGTACTTTATCTTTCTTTCCTGTTCCTAGAATGGATCCCACTCTTAGTCAGGTACTGATAAAGGAAAAGTCTTTAGGTGCAGTAGCTGGGAGGTATGCGTAAGTTATCGTTTATACCGGGCAGTGATTAAAAAGACAAGATGAAGTCACATCGTCCCCAAAAAAAAAACTACGTCGTATTATACTCCAGCCAAAGAGGATACTTTCTATTCTCATCAGCTCCTATTCTCATTATCTTCACGACATTATTTTAGCACTCGCTCCCACCGCCCCTCTCAATATTCCTGGGCCCGCTATAATGGTCCAATAAGTTAATTAAGTGGAGATTTCCTTCCGAGACGCGGCGTGTGCGCCCAGTGTGGAGGGGCCACGGGCCTCGTAAAATTAATTAGGCTTAAGTAATTTATTTTGTTAATTTATTGCCCGGGAATGTAACTTGTAAGGTTGTGTTATGAATTTTGAATTGTTGGCAGTTGAGTTTTGTCTATTAAGTCGTGTATGGTATGGAAAGTTGGCTGTATCGTGGCTCATCGTGGGTTGTTATGTCATAGTGTGGTCGTAGTTATACTGTTGTTGAATGGCCAGTTTTCCATTTTCGGATTTATTTGTTGTTTCCCAATCGACATAGGGCTGACTTTTTTCTTTACGTTTGCCTATGTGCGTGTTAAATTCTTTTAATTTAATGACATATTAGTGTAGATAGTTAAAATATTTGTCACAGTCGTCTTGATTATTTCTCTACCAACTAATCAAACGAGGTTTTATTGATAGTTTTCTGTGTGAAAGCGTAGTATTCTATCGATGCGATGCGCGCGGCGACGACGTAGCACCGGCGGCGCCTCCTGCGCAACGAACTGACGTCCAAACTGACAGGTGGCGCGATCAATCACTGTAATCCGTGAAGCTGTTTCAATTCTTAACTATAGAAGGATATTGACCTGCAGATGCAATATAGACCACAGACACAAACGTCTTCAGAGACCTACTTGTAGCATAATCTTTTACTGCTATCTGTCATTTTATATTTAAGTAGCTATGTCAAATAAATTTTGATATGAGTTTCTTGATTCGACTCCAACAATCCTAATCCTAAATAATAATATTATAAATGCGAATGTGAGTTCGTTTGTTTGTTAGCGTGAACGCTAAAACGGCTGAACGGATTTAGATAAAATGATTTGAGTGGCACATGGGTAGATCATGACCTGTGTTAGGACATAGGATAGTTATTGTTCGGGTAGTACGTTCCTGTGGTATAATTTCCGACCTCCACGCGGACAAAAGCTAGTTTCACAAAAATTCAAAGTTTTCTGGATTTGTTATTGGAACAAACCAAATGTCCATAGACTGGCATTGAAACTACCACCAACAGTACAACATCAGTTATCCTACAATTTTTTGTAGCCTAACTTCTACTTCAAATAGTAAATTGTATCTACCTACCCGTCAATATTCCCAGTCTAAAACCGTGACATGAGTATTAATGATCAATTATTAATTACTTACAACAATCACTCGGTTGTTGACAGCAACTAATACGTAAATACACGAACAACAGTCGGCTCCTGATCTGACACCCGATACCGGAGTAATAATGACAGTTGTATTAATTAACATGTCATTAGGCATCAGCGGCTCGTCTTGTTCGAATTGATAGATAGGTACCGATCTAATTCGTGATTTGATCGCACTGCTAAAGATTAAACTATGGACTATGTATTGATTTACATAATTTGCGGTGTCATTTGTAAAACAAAGTAATGGTATATAAAAAGGGGGTTGGAGGGGGGGATAATTATAGGGCATCAAAAAATTCGTCCGCATCGCTGTCAACAGGAAAAGTGCTCAATAGGCTGGCAGCATTGCCACGTTGTATGGCAATTATGATTCTTTGGCCAATGTAATGATATTAAATATCATCTATTCTATTGAAATTAGGCTGAAGATCAATGCTGCTTTTTTAAACTTCCAAAATTATCACTGAAAACCCACCCTGCCCACCTATAACTTCCGGTGTTTATAGAAGAAGAAGAAGAAGAAGTGGTAATAAGACAATGCTACCTGATTCGTTTTAAAAACTAAAGGTTCTGTCATAGGCATTCCCCAATCTTTATTCCTGGAAGACCACGCTATGTATCACAGGGACGCAAAATGACCGACAGAAGGACGTCGCAGCCAATGTTGATTACAATTATAGTCCCTTAGTTAACACCTACAAGTGAAGAGGTTCGTTTATCTCTACCAAGGCTCAACACGTTTTCGAGTAATTCAAAACACATCAAGCGTATCACATTGTAATTTCGCCCTACATAAGATTCAGCAATCAATCCGCCACACTTGGCTTCTGCGCCGCCATCCTACGCCGAATTAGTTTCCGACACGGCACTAATTAGCACATCATTATGAACAGGCGTCTAATATGTTTAGTGGTACCACAGCCGGGTTCTTGACACCCACGCGAGGTGATATTGGCGGTAACTAATATCCTGGCTTGTATATGGTTTCGTTTTTTCTAATTGAGTCAAAATCTAAACAAAATGTAGGTATCACTCCTAAACATGTACAATTCATATCTCAAACATTAAGCATCATCAACGATTAGTATCTGATTACGAAAAGATGGAATGTTTCCAAAAAGTAGTAAATGAAAATGGGCGCTTTTTATGGCGTGACTTTCGACCTAAGATCAACAATAATAAACTACATGTTCTCTTTACTTTCTCGACGCAACAAAAAGAAAGTGTGTAGAGTGTTAAAGCAAAAAAAAAATGTCTGGAAACAGCAATATGTCTGGAAGATCCAATTTAATCCCTGGCTGTCGTTAAATGGTAATTTAGAATGTAATGAGTTTTGTGTTGTTTGATAGTAAATTAATAGGTTTACTGCTAATAAATTGGGAGTTTTAGTGGGACTAGACTTATATTATAGATGCTGTCTGCTGTTACATTCTCTATTTTAATGTTATTTTTTTCATGTGTGAGAAGGTCGAAGGCCTTAGTTGATTTACCTTGAGGTACACCTGGTTTTATTTCTCTTTGATTTTCTAGAAGTGTCACAATTTTTTTTTGTTTGAACCGTGCTTTGTGATTCTGAAATTACTTTAAACGATATTTCTGAATCCTGAACGTAAGGTACTTGAAATTTTACCTAATATCTTCGCAAAATACTAGCTTCCACTCCACCTTCATCTATGTGTATTTAATTATATTTTCTTCATAAACCAAAAAACATCACTAAACTTCATACTTTTATACGAAAAATCGATCACTGAATCATCTTTGCACCAGCCTAACGAGTCTTGCGGAGTTAAATCAAATCTGACTCGATTGCGAGAACATAACAATTGCACGGTGTATCGCTTCGTTCGTAATTGGTGGCGCAGTAAACGTCACCGTATATCGTTTGCTGGGAGTGTTGATACCGTGGTGCGGCATGGAGCATTAGAGGCCTGTTTAGCCTCGCAGGATACGGTAAACACGGTGAGGTTAGGACGCCTGTGTGGGCTGCGCTTTATTAGCGTTTGTAAGCTGTTATATCGTTATGATCTTCTTAAGGAGTGATTAGGATTGTAAAAGGGTTCTTTAGTTAGTAATTTCAGTTATAAATATTATCAGATATGGTTCGGTAGCTTAAGCAAAAGTTACTTTGGTGAGCAAGATACGTACAACGAAAAAGGCTGTAAGAGATCGAGATCTCGAGAGAAGAAAAATGGTACACATAACTTTAGAACATCACGATGTTCTAAAGTTATGTGTACCATTTTTCTTCTCTTGGACTTTTATGGGCTGCGATGTTTGAACAGCTAAGCGCAGGAGACAGCGACACATTAAAAAATCCTACACCAAAAACAGACGATCTCAAATCACAAGTTACAACATTAGTTTAACGACAAAGATACGCCATAAAAAACCCGTAAAGAAATAACCAAACGTCCATAATTATAATTTACGGCAGTCTCCCGATCGGGTGCAGTTTCTAAATAAAGCGAAGTTACTGGCGTAGTAAAATCTATTACTCGTCGTGCCGGCTCGGGGTGTAAATTAATATTATTCGCTTCTTATTCGCTCTTCGTATCCGTTTTATACCGTTGCGGTTAGAGAAAGGTCACGGGATGCCGCAGTGTTTTACTACGACGAATATTTTCTGGTTTGCGGAGTAGCAGTGTAGCAGTTTAGTCCGAGATTTCGTGTAATGGTTTTCTTAGCTTAGCTCTCGGAATGTTTTATTATTCTCTTGCTAGTTCCCGACTTGGCATAAAGCAAGGCTCGATTTCTTGCTTCCCTACTTTTGGGTATATTTCCTACTTCAGCTGCAAGGAAGTAAGTAAGTCGTTCAAAACTGTAAAATTAAATCCTTCTTATAACTCCACAGTGTAAGTTGAGAATGCCACTCGGGAGCAATAATAAAATCTAATATTCCTCGGTTCCTTGTCTGGCGTAAATTAATATTATTCACTTTGCTTGTTTTATGTGGGAGTCTGCGGATTGCTCGTAAGATTCCTCACAGTGGTCGCGTTTTGTCGGTGTTATTATCGCACTCGAGGCTCTTTACAATTTCTTGTATGACTATTATACAGTTGTTTTCTTGAATAATCGTGGATTTTGTTACTTAGTAAGTAGTTTGTTACTTAGTTTGTTCTCTTCATGGTATGAATTAACAATAGCTTTAATAGCACCGTGTCTTTCTTGAACAGAAAATAAATCAGAACTTCAATACTAAACTATACCTACTTCTAGAACTCATGAAATTATGTTGTAAATAGCACTTTCGTACTTCCTTTCCCAAATGAATCAACATTCGAAATCACTTGGCCTTTCGAATCGACGACAATTCTTTAAAATATAACGACTCACTCAATATCTAATAGCAGGCAGGTAGTTACCCCGCCATCTTGTTGTTAATTTTTTTTAGCTTCCTTCGAGTCGCCGGTTCTCAATGAACGACGATTTACGGCAGACATCGTGGCAACAAAAAGAACCTTTTTTCAAAATACGAACGCGACGAGTCATTCATAAAGATAACCTTAAAAAGGCTTTATGTTCAAACTTCACCGTAAAGAACTTTGAATTTAAAAACTGATGCAAGAAAGTTTAAGTTAAGTCGTTTAGAAATTTGTATATTTTTTGTAAAAGTTTGTTTAGGACTATTTAGTTCGATGTATCGATGCGTTTAATTTTTTCTGGTAGTTGACAAAATTGTTTGCGGTTAAATGAGAAAGGACATTTAAAATTGAAATTCATTTCGGGATTATGGGTGTAAATTAAATCTTGTGCCTTTCTTTAGTGAACTGTTTAGTGGTTAGTTCCAGTTCTGATAGACAATAAATTTTCTTTTAGTTTAATGTTTCTTTTTAAGATGCCTTGATTTACACCTATCGCTTTTCTATTAAAAGCTATTGTGTGTGGCAGCAAAGTCAGTTGTTTTTATTCCTTTCAATGGAAAAACAAAACATATATGGTAAAATCACATTTTTAATAATAAGTTTAGCATTTAGTAGGTAAAGTAGAAACTATAAAGTTTATTTAGAGTCTGCGCCACCACTACATTCCGATGGTTGCGGCGCTAGTGTCTATGCCATAGCATCAAATTGCATTAAAAAAAAATGTAGTTCCTAGTTAGACTTCATGGTGGCGCGAAAGTCTTATTTATCACTTTTACTTTTCTATGTTCAGACCACAGACTATACTATACAATATAAAACAACCAGAGAGCCCTTTCTATTTCCATATCCAGACTTGACAAAGGAAACACGATACACAGCCTACTCGTTATTTTTCCACCAGGTCACCTAAGTTCAGACAAAAATAAAAGGTCAGTGCACAATTCAACATGTTAATTACAAACTAACATTGTTTTACGACGTGTGCACGTAAACAATGTGCTGTGCTGAGCCATAACACGCGTTAACATTGTTAATACCGTAAATATTTGTGTGTCTGTCTGTTTGTTTGAGGGCCTATTGCACCCGCTTTGCTTCAAATTATGTTATTTGTAACGTTACGAGGTTGTAATGTAGCTTATGCTATGGAGGTCTGATCTGTCTTAGATTATTTAATAACTCAGGGCTGCCATTTGAGAATAATATTCAGGCTATATTAAAAGAACATGTCCTGAAGTGTAACCAAATAAAAAGTTGACACAGTTAACAGAAACTTAACTAAAACAAAACAAAATTCAATAATAGGTAAGGCTGATATTAAAAACATAAGTAGGTATAAAATAATAGATATTTAAGAAAAAAAAACAAGCGAAAAAAAATACCTGCCATGAAGACCAAACACTTATGATGTAGTCCAACTCATCGGCATCTAGCACCTTCATTTCAGTGATTCGTCATCTTCATCTGAAACTGGACCGGTAGACGATCCCAAACAATGCTTTCAAGTCAAGATGGCGGCTTGTAGCATACTTTATGGATCTTTGTTAGCGACGACATTAAATTGACGACTGTTTGTCTTGAATTTGTCGCGGAATTACACTTGCACAGTTACACATCTGGTTAGGAGTGTGCAGTTTTGGGGGACGAAATATGTATATTTAGTGATTCATGTCTTATAATTATTGTATGACGTCACGTCGGTAATAGGTAGGTGCTAGGTGGACATCACCTCCTCAAATGATGTGGTCAAACAAATCACTAAGTCTATATTCTAAATATTGATCTATCACAAAACATAGAGAACACTTGAATACTATCTTCTTTCAAAACAAGCCTTATTTATTCTGAAATTGTTAGATCTTTGTTATATTGATTAATTACCAAAATGAGAAATATAATCTTACGATAAACATGTATTTCACCCAAAAAAGGATCCCTTCGTTAATACAATGACTAATCCACATAACATCATCAATTATATGTCTATATACTTCAGTGTTCACCTACCAGATGCAGCTCTTCCATATTGCTTCATTTATGTTCGCAGCTCTTAACCGAACACATTGTTAATTTGCCTCGAGACGCATTAGCTGGACAAATGTTTACATAAACACTAAGTTTACACTTTAGATTGTTGCCAATATTTGTTATAAAACACTAACCAAGTTCAGTGTTTGTTTATCTTCAAACAGTACATTTTGTTGCGTCCGGGTTTTGGAGGGAAAATTTGAGATGTCAAATAAACTCTGTGGAAAATGACAGTTATTTGTGGTGTTGCCAGTTAAATAAATGCGATATATTTACTTTTTTAATTGTATGCGTGTTGGCATAGACTTTTTAGAATAGTTACCACTAGATTGGTAAAATAATATCAACATACAAGGTGCAACTAACTTATTGACCAAGGTTAAATGGTCTAAGAATTGACCTGACAGGACTTAAAAACGCTCTATATTTTTGTAGCAACTTTAAAAATCACGGATTTAGTAGGTACTTAATAATAATAACCATTTTCTGACTGAATAATAGTAAAGTGTGATGTGTTGATGCATGCATGCAAACAAATAAAAATCAAACGTTAACAACATTTAAAATTAAAGCTCTCATGATGAAAACTGCAATAAAGTCTGACATAAATAAATCATAAGTGAGAAACATCAAATGACACAAATGCTATAAGAAGTTAGAACCCTTTGTTCTATTTTTACTGCTTCACGACTGCTCACCTTTACGGGGTTGGCAGTATTAGAAGCCCGCCCGGCGCTAATTGAGCTGCCATGCATGATGGGTCAAAGGCCATAACTGAATTAAGGTTAGTGTTATGTACATGTTCTTTTATTGCTCTCTAGTTTTTATTTATGGAAATCGCCTCTTTGGCTTAAAGACCTCAAATTGTATGTGTTAAAAACAAATCACTGTCCATTCCAAGGTTGCCTAGAAGAGATCGCGGAAAGCTATAAAGCCGCTCATTGTATAATTATTTTGTAGTTTTTTTTTTTGTTTATTGTTATGTATTTTTGTGGTGTACCATAAATTATATATAAAATGAGAATTAAATAAAATACTAGACCAGTTAATGAATATAAATAAAAATACTGTTATAATGTGAACATGCCTTTTACATTCAGATACTTCGATCAATAGTGCTATTATTGATCGAAGTTCAGATATGATTAAAATTGTAAAAAAAAGTATTAAGTAATTTTAAGTACTAATATTTTTTCGCTTGAATTATTGTTTTTCTAAGTGAACATTTTGATGTATTTTTACTTTTAATTTATGGTAGAAATAAAGGCTTTTTTATTTATTATAATGTAGGTACATATTTGGATTTGGTTGAAAATACTTTTTAATTAAAAAGGAGTAGGTATGTAAGGATCGTAGCAGGTGGGTTTCTGTAGTTGCTGCCTACCCCCATGGGGGTGTGAGTGAAGTAATTATTTTCATTCCATTTTCCGACTACGGCAATTAAGTGCCGTTTTTCACGCTTGCACGGTCTAGTTTTTTTTAAATGTTATATTCTCACTTTAACGTCGGTGGGTCGTCTTAGGGTAATTCATTTGTGTTTGATATGTAGTACACTGTGGAACTTGCAAATTGTTTTATTGGTGGAACTAGGAAATATACACATTAAATTAAATTACTAAATCATGAAAACCGAGACTCCTCCGTGCCTCGGAAAGCACGTTAAGCCGTTGGTCCCGGTTGTCATTCGTGGATCTTTGACAGTCGTTACGGGTCGTCAGAAGTCCGAAAGTCTGACAACCAGTCTTACCAAGGGGTATCGTATTACCCAGTTACTGGGTTGTGGAGGTCAGACAGGCATTCGCTCCATGTAAAATACTGGTATTCAGCTGCATCCGGTTAGACTGGAAGCCGACCCCAATATAGTTGGGAAAAAGCTAGGCAGATCGACTAAATCATGAAAATAATACCACCAAAACATACGAGACTTGGTCGAAGTGATCGTTCAGTCAGACGGAAGATATATGTTTTGTCACCATCGGTCAGTTATCAGATGTTCTATTTAAAACTTCTGTAGTAGGTCTAACCATCTATTTATTTTATTTCGTCACCTGTACCTAAGAATAGGTTGTCGCATGTTTTTCGTGGGTGTATCAGGTGGGTCGGAGATTCCATCCGACTGTTAACAACGACATCAAGTGCCAATTTCGATCAGCTACGATTAATTGCGTTGGTGATTTAGATTTTACCTAAACGATTTATTATGCGAATTATTTAATTTCTTGAGTAACATACCCTTACAATTAACTAATTTCTGAATCTCTGTTAGGAAGCCAAGTTTAGCAGTGACACCAATTATTTTTAAAAGATAAGATATGATATACCTATTTATTTGCTCGATCATGTGTACACATGTAAGAATAAAAACGTGCATGCAGGATAACATATTATATAGAAAAAAAAAACAAAAGTTCAGACGTGTTTGTGCATCATAGTATGGCGTGCAAATATGAGTGGTTGTAATTGTTAATCATTAATTTAAAGTCAATCCTAATTAATTTCAAGTGAATTTAGCTCACAATAATAAATTACAAAATGTCAACAGTAAATAAAATGCTGGAAATAAAATGCTGGAGTCAAAAATTAATTCACATTATAATATACTTATTTATTTTATTTTATTGTTAGTATTTATTTAGATAAAATTAAAAATGTTTCTTTATTACTTATAGTCAAAATTTATCTGTTAAAAATCTGAAACACTATATAACATTTCTGACATAGCAAAGTTTTAAGTTTCTTGCCGGCTCTTCTCCATAGGAAACGACCAATTGTGTACCTAGCTTCTGACGATTCATAAGTGCCCCTGCAGGTTTATGTATTTGAAGTAAAATATTACGTTAAAAAAAAACGCCTTTATTTCTTGATAGTCCAGCAACAGGGCAATCTTATTGGTATATACCTATTTTCCTAAAGACATTAGCAAATGTGGCCGCTAGAATTAAATCAGTAGGTAGTGAATACATTAACATAGTTATAACATCCGAATAAATCCAATTATTATTCAATTATTACAATAATTATACGAATGTAATTACAATCAAATTGTCATTAATCTCATTCAGTTTCCAATCAATACAAAAGTAACCTTATTATCTTGAGGCAAGATGTAAAGTCAAACGAATGTGTAGGTATTGTGAAGAATGACGGATGTCTGAATAATGGATGAGCACAGATTGTGGTATTTGTATTGTGAATTATTATTAAGTAATTATGGCTATAATTTTGTCGTTTTGCTGAGCGTCAAATTGGTTTTTGTTACTCAATCAGGTCATTTGTTGGGTGTGTCACTCATTACGAATAAATCTAGCTCATTTAAAACTAATATACCTTTTCTTTCAACATTAAGAATTTCTCGGTTACAGCCCGACTAAAGAGGCACCTGGAGTAGTTCAAGGCTCCTGTAGGGTTTTTTTTTAAACTAACGGTAACTTAATTTTCTTCAAACTTCTGACAACCAGTCTTACCAAGGGGTATCGAGGACAGATAGGCAGTCGCTCCATGTAAATTACTTGTATTCAGCTGCATCCGGTTAGACTGGGAGCCGACCCCAATATAGTTGGGAAAAGGCAGCCAGATTGATTAGATACTTAATTTATTTATGTTATGAACCTTGCTAGGTATCTACTTGGGTACCTACTCACTTTCCTAATATTACTATTTTTGTTACAGGTAATTGAATTCCTTCATTATCAGCAATTTTGTGTAAGTACAGATATTGATACTGAAAATTACACAAAACTTTCAGGTACCTGAGTAGGTTTGTTTAATAACTAACACAGGTACCTATGGCTAAATATAATATAATATTGTTTGTGTATCGAAGTCATAACTTCCGGATAGCTAATTATATGTTATTCTACAATAATTGCTCAATTATTGGTTTTTAGTAATTTTCTGATTTTATAAACATTAATTGACTGTTTGTTTCCTTATTTACGAGACCTTTTCAACAACTAAAGTTAATTACAAATGTGTGTGGATTGGATTTATCGCATATTTTACGAGGAAACAGTTTATTGATTGATTACAGGTTATTAATATGTAAATGCTAAAATTTTGTTTCGAAATAGGTACCTACTACATAATAAATGTATTAGGTAAGACTTTGTAGTCCAGAGTTCTAAATAACTAGACCAGTTAATCTTTGAAATCGGCTAAGTGAGAAGCAGGTGTTTCCGTTCCTAAGTTAACTGGGTGATGATACTAAACATCCTGAATACGATTGCTTTAGCTGTGTATTCTAAGTATCTTCAAAAATACAGGATCAAGAAAGCTACCTACCCAAGAACTTCAGCTAAATGTTCATTGCAATGATGATGAATGCAATGTGTTTAACGTCACCGCCATTTAAAACTTCGCTTATCACAGAGTAAAAAGTCTCAAGACTTTGGCCGGTACATCCTCGCGACATTACCGGCATAATAACTGTAGTCTGTGACTGTAGCTAAACTGTCGGGAGATTCCTGTTGCGTGTAATGACGCTGCGGCCGCGCCTGTACCGACAGCAAATAAGTCGAATTGTTGTAACAGTTTTGAAGACACAAAAAATGCGTGTATGGCTAATAGCTATAGTCACTTATAGTATACCTTCACGAACATTTTGTTGGAGGAAATAAAAAAGCCAAAGTCGATTATATCAATTTCTGACAAAAACATTCTGAACCTGGAAGATAAAGTCAGCATCGCAAACCACTTCTGACTAAGTATGTTCGCTACCGAATTATTCCATTTGTAAATAAATAAAATAAAGGCACCAAATATATAATCATGAAAATAAAAGACAGCCTTGTTATAAATTAATTTAGGTAGATACCTTCCAGGTAAAGCAAACTTATTTGCCGGCCGTACTTTCCGGTCGGCTGGTCGCAATGACCATCTTGCCAACTCGTCATTACAGTATTGGCAAAAACTCTAATAACCCATTGTTTCGTGACCAAACAATCGAGCCGCCATCGAGGGGTCTCTTAGACCCAATTGTAATTTCATCACAAGCTAATTTAGGGTTACAGAACTTGATTCAGAATCCTATACGACTATACAAGTTATGTCGAGTTTCAATTCGCGAATTATGTATGAATCGAATAACTGTACCTAAGTGTGTGTATGGACTTATGTCATGGAACTTACGTATGTGTGTGTGTGTTTCAAAATGAGATTTACTTTTTTTTTACGAAATGTTGATTGATGACTTGATCTGATCTTGAATGTTATTAAAGTCAAATGTAGAAATTTTACCGTGGTGTCTGTAACTGTGTGATGGATGAGCACAGGTTCGTCTTCATAAAGATCTTTTGCATATGACTTGGTCTGCAAATTAATCTATTTTTAAAGTTGGAATATTACGAAGTTAAGCATATTTCTAGTATTCCCTTACCCAAAAACAGTGACAAGAATTTCAAAATGGTTCACATTTTCCAGACTTTTTCGGCACTGAAATAAAGCCTGTCCAAAATGGCGGATTGTAAAGTTTTTGCGAGGTCGGCGACGCTCGGCTGACGGCTCGGCTGGCGAGCGGGCACCCGTCGTGTAGGTATCCTGGGAAAACTGACAGCAAGGGTTATGTGGTCTAAGTGATCGGGCAATGCGGATAGACAGACCAAACTTTGTAATAACTACAATACATTATTACACATAAAGAGAAGCCATACCAGTATTTCTAACTTTTCATTTATTGTTTACTTGTTTGTAATTACGTAAAATAGTTTAGTTATCTAGTTACCTAAAAATATGTTGATCCGAGGGAGGAGCAGAACCACCCAACACAAGCATTACTACATGCTTCCTGGGAGGTTCTAGACACAGAATAATATTTGTACAAGAAAGTTACAGAAAAATAAACTATTTTAATTTTAATTTTTTTAATTATTTATAAGATTTATATTTATACTGTGTTTTGCCATTTTTTTTTTTTTTACATATTAATTTTATTCATTTATCTGTGGTTTTCCGATAATCTTTTGTAGGGGTTTTTGAAGAGACTTTCGTTTACAAAATGTTGTCAATCTTTTCCAACGATGGTCAGATTTCCTAACATACGTGCATATTGTCAATATGAGTTAACTATTTTAAGGTAATAATTGCGAATATGGGTACAACCTGAGTTCTTGTTTATCTTAAATCTCTTATAATTGGTCTTATATTAAAACTTGTTATTTAATGAAAACACTGAAAACAAAGATACTTTCTTCGGTGCGATGACCTTAGTTTTGGTTTAGGCTAAACACTAAACTTGCTCGGTGTATTTCAGCCCGAAAAGACTACATTTTAATAACCATGATACAAAATTAATCATGTAGAGCTTGTTCCATTTTGTAAGCGTATAAGAAATATGAAAGTACCTATGTTGCTCAGTGTGAAAATATGGCCCTTAGGGAAATTCGTTTAATGTTTTGCCTTTGCATACTGAATAAGTTAAATATTCCTTTACTTATTTACAGGAAAAGTTGAACGAACGAAAATTATCACGCGTACCGATGTAGTTTTAGATATGTACAAGAATATTTCAGTTAACTTTTCTAGTTCGACTCGTTGGTCATCCGGATTTCGTTAAATTACATAATAACATACATCACGCCTGTATTCCCCGAAGGGTTAAGCAGAGGTGCCTACAGTACACCCACATAACGCCGTTAAATAAATCAGTATCTAAAGTATTTTCCGAAAACGGATCGGTGTCTCTTATAGGTTTTGCATAAAAAAATAAAAGCAAAATATAAATGTAGCAAACACATCCTCCGCTTCCGTCCATCGCTTGCTCCTGACCTGTAACCTGTCTAATTTGACAGGTGTCATTCCACTTGCGTGCCGAATTCTCTGGCAAAGATATTTTTTTTTGTATTCTCTTGTGGAACTCTGGCGATAACTTTCGTCTTCGTGTTTAAAATTATGTAAGACATGTAATAATTCAGCAAATATTTTAATTTCGGAACATAGAGTACCTACTACACTACCATAGGTACTATACTTACTTACAAAGGAATAAGTGATTTTAAATTCCTTTAATATAAAATAAAAAATAGAAATATATCATCTAATACTAAAAAAAAAAAACACACATACAAATAAAAAAAAATTAAGTGTCTGTTTGTATTGTCAAAATAACAGTTTTTTACTAAATGCGGTAGTTATATAGTTACAACAAAAAAACTATTAAAAAAAATTGTCTGTTGCTTGTCTGTTTGACTGGACTTTCACTGGCAGCTGTACAAATAAATAAAATTGAAGTATTTAATTTCACGCGGACGAAGTCGCGGGTAACAGCTAGTACATCACACTAATATTATAAAGGCGAAAGTTTGTGAGTGTGTATGTTTGTCTCTTCTTCACGCTAAAAATACTGAACGGATTTGGATAAAATTTGGCACAAACATAGTTTATAACCTGGATTAACACATTGGACTTTTCATCCCGATATTCCCACGGGATCAAAACATATGCGGGTGAAACCGCGGGGCGCAGCTAGCTAGTAATAGATAAATATCAAAACTATATGGATTAATAAATAGATACAAAATAAGCCTTAGGTTCAGATATGTTTATACCTACTTTTAGAGACATTCTTCTTTACACAATTTGTCAAAACAGGTGGAAGCGTGTAGGGGAGAGTGTGTATGAAAGAGCCAAGCTTTGAAAGACCCGATGCGATTATCTCCCAGTTAACAAAATCCTACCATAATTCAATTGTACTCTTTGTATAGCAACACTGGACAGCTACCACCCACAGACATTTGACAGTTCTAGAAAATCAAATGGCGTCGTAGGACTGAATTTAAAATTTTGAAGGCAAAATATAAGTATTTTTGGGTTTACTTAAGTTTTTTTGACCAGAAGTGTAAAGCATAGGTTGACAAAACGAATATGTTGTATTGTTATGCATATAGTTAGCATTATTTTACACAAATATTATTGTTATGATGTTATGGTAAATTGGCTGTAATTGGAGGTTATATTTTTAAATACAAGATGTTTTGAAAGAGCCATTGTCAATTTCTATGAAAGAGCCGGCTCTTTCATGACATGAAAACTGGCTCTTTCAATATACTATTAGCTTTTAGTTTCATCAAAACTGGCATTTATCCTTTGAATTCTAATACATTTTCTGATGATGATTTTCTTGCATCATACGTGACCGACAGACCTAATCCAGTTTCTCTTGATGATTCTACGCCGGAAAACGTGAGACCAAGAACACCAGAGTGCAGCACTTTTCATATTATGAACACTTCAGAAGCTCCTAGAATTCCAAATGTCGGATCCATACCTACCCACATCCCATTGCAATTGCCAGAAAGTTTACAGCCATCAACATCAGTATGACAACAAATTGCAAGTCCTGAAGTTGTAAGACCTTTCCTAAAATCAGGACCTAGAAAAACGCTAAGCCAACAATCGTAAAATGTCTTCAGCTATAATCACAGATACTCCTGAAAAAAACAAAATAGAAGAAAAAGAAGGTAAAGCCAAATCTAGAATGTTTTGTTTTATCAGAGTTTTATAAAAGTATTAATAATGATTAAGATTATTGTAAGATGATTATTTGAGACTGATCAAAAGCTGTGATTTTTACTTACGTTTAATTTTGATTATATTTTTGAGTATTTTAAGAGATATTAAAATTGTTAAAAACTAGTTTGTTTGTACACAGTGAAATCTGGCTCTTTCATAGCTCACGGTAGCTCTTTCATTGACAGGCTGTTTTGAAAGAGCCAATTTCCCATTTTTTTTAAATTAGCTATTTTTCAGATTTCTTACATTGTTACCTATTTTTTTATTATTTCGGTATCATAACTAATAGACTGATCATTGAAAAAAAGTATTTTTATTTAAAAACAATGAGCCTAAAATGTTTTTTTTAATACTTTTTAAAACTGGCTCTTTCATGCACACTCTCCCCTATATTTTAAAAGCCTCGGTCTAACACTATAACATAATACCCCCACGTCGCCTGTCACAAGTGTATTTACGATTGTAACATAACAGATAAGGCCCCTCCACCAAATAAATAAACACATAGAATTGTGGGACCGCCATAAAATGGGCAAACTACCGAAAAGGGTTCGTAGTTCTGACCAAATTCCGATTTGTGCAACACAGTGTGAGAGACAGAAGGTCTACTGTTCACCACCCGCCATTTTGAATGTGATGGGTCCCCTTTGACCGTTGACCCAGGACATGGTAACTGGGTTGTGAGAGAAAGAAAGAAAATAGCTTTATTTGACCCAGGCACACAATATTCACACAAAAACAAAAAACAGTAAAAACTTAAAATAGTACGGCTGCGCCAAATAGGCCCAGTTCTGCATATATGCCAGCCAACTAGTGTCTGACGCTGGTTTTCAACTGGACCGTATGCTACGAGGACGTCTTACGGATGTACCTAAATCAGTTTGTGAGGATCGGATAGGCAGTCGCTCCATATAAAATACTGGGGCTAGCCTGGAAGCCGTCCCCAAAGTAGTTGGGGAAATGCTAGGCAAATGAGGGTGGGTCCGCTTTTTGTCAACCACGGAACATCTCCCATTTGGATCTGTACAACCCAATGACTGACGTATACGTAGGTATCTATTAATATTTTAACAGAACACCATAGTCACAGCCAATAGTGTCATCACCATTTCTTGTTTTCTTCCTTTTATATTTGTTTGTATATTGGCACCTTGCAGCTATTTCCTAATAGCTAATTAGTAATTATTTAATCGTGCTTTTGTATGTGGTGCTGTTTTTTGTGTGCACTCAATAAACGATTTACCTATCTATCTATAATTTTCATTTTTAACCCTCGACGCAAACAGAATGGTGTTATAAGTTTAACGTATACAGTATCTGTGTTTTTGTTTGAGGCATCGTAGCTCCCAAACGACTGAACCGATTTTAATGAATGGATATGAGCATCTTCCACGAGTCTGATTGAGTCGAAATTGGGTATTCTGTTATTAGTAGTAGCAGAGGTTGATTCATTTCAACTCAAATAAACATGCCAACATTCATCATTCTTCATGGTCAGTCATTCTTTTGGGAACAGAATCAAGATTAGGTGCATGCGCTTTTATAGATACTTGAATGATAAGGTATTCTAAATCCCTAATTTGACCTTTTCTTTGTGCATTGAAAGTTTTTGACTTTCTGCACATAGTGGCTGTTTTGTGACCGCCATGTAATGATGTTCAGTTTTGAGTTATTGAATATTATGGAGCCGTATAGGAAATGGTGGGTTCTTTTTGTGATTACCAGTCAGAAGGGTTTAGGAGATAGCACATGCACTTAAGGGGTTCGTCAATAGTAAATGCTTACCTAGGGTGTATGAATATTTTGAATATCAGTGTTGTCCGGTGGCTGGTAATAAGTGATAGTCAGTTATTGCTTAGATAAGTTAGGTGGGGGATTTCTCAGTAGCAGCCCGGAGTCTGGATTTGTGACCGGTTGATGGCAATAGGCTCGCCCCTTAATACGTGGGACTTATAATAAAAATATAACTGGTGAAATGTGGGTGTACTAAAAACCTATAAGAGACATCGATCCATTTTCAGAAGATACTTTAGATACAGATTTATTTAACGGCGTTATGTGGGTATACTGTAGGCACAGCTCTGCCTAACTCTTCAGTAAAATACAGGCGTGATGTTATATTGTTATTTAATGTTAAATTTCGCTAAAGTTCCACCGTGACCATTTGGACACGGTAAACTAACATTTAGGTAATTGATGATTGTAATTGTTGTTGAGATGAATTTTGAATATTAAGGTTTCTATATGCCTGCTCGTGTTTTGTTCTCATATACTTAGATAATAACAGTAAATCCATGAAGTCTTGTCATGCCACTCTATGATAAATATAAAATTAAATCGAATTACCGAACTTTTCCCTCGGGAACGGGCAGTGAAACAGTTGCGCTCGCGTCGTCGTACACTTGATGTCAGTAAATCTATCACCGTCTTTTCTTCAATGTTGCCACACACTGTGTAACGTTATAATTGTAGTGTGGTATGTCTAAACTATTTATTGGGTATCGAAGTACATGGTTAGTTTTAGAGACAATAAGAATTTTCTGTTATTTTGGTTTTCTTAATGTTAGGGAGGGTAAGAGTAGGACTAGATTAGGTATCCACTTTAGTATTTAAACTTCAACCTAAGTTTAAATAAAATAATTCTAAACATTAGGTTTTTTGTATGTTTGTTTGTAATGATTAAATTCAAAAAAATCTTTCACCAGTAGAACGGTATATATTACCGAGTAACAAGGCTTATAATTTATAAAGATATCACACGAGTGAAGCCGCTGGCGGAAGGTACTAAATTATAAAAATCCGAGCTAATGTTGTAAATTCTAAAGTGAGTTTGTTACGCTTTCACGCTAAAACGTCTGAACGGATTTGGATGTAATTTGGCACATGGGTAGACCATTACCTGGAGAAGGACATAGGATACCTTTAATCCCGATATTCTCACGGGATCGACATTTATGCGGATGAAACAGACAAAACGTATTATTTTAAATAACGTATTGTTTTCTCACAGATGCAGTTAACTTTGATTTCAATCAGTTTTTTCTCAAAGTGACGATGAAAACCATTCAGACAAACGAGTTTTAAATGAGGTTGAGCTTTAAAATAAAAATAATGAAAATATAAAAATAATATTAAAAGGCATCCAATTTTTTTTTACAAAAATTGGCCATTGTTACTTCTTTAATTACGTCAAATGAGTTTAATCGTTTGTTCCACCGATTTATTTTCTAGACATAGCCAACTTACCAGTGCCACAGTACAGTACCTACTTGGGTAAAAAAATAGAACGATGACGTTCTTCTTTGAGATGTTACGAGTTTTTTTTTTTTTTTTTTTTAGGATTCGGTTGTCAACAAGGAACCCTTATAGTTTCGCCATGTCCGTCTGTCTGTCCGCGGCTTAGCTCAGAGACTCTTAGTACTAGAAAGCTGTAATTTGGCATGGGTATATACAATTACAATATTAATCACGCCGACAAAGTGGTAAAATAAAATCATGAAAAACAATTGTTGTATGGGTACCTCTTCTACACGTAAAACGGGGATAGTTTTTTTTCTCGACTATCCCATGTTGTGGGGTGTCGTGGTCGTTCTTCAAAAATATTGTGATTGTGTCAAACCTATTTTTGGATTTAAGAATCCGTTTGCGAAATATTAAGCTTTAAAGTGCTTATTTTTGTTAGAATCATGTGTCCCCCCCCCCTGCCTAATAAATGGTTGGTGAAAAAATTCACGGCAGTAGTATAAATAACGAAATTAAAAGGAAAATTATCACAGCTAAGTAGGCTCTACAAGTTAACGTGTAATAATCGACCAACCTACATTTGCAATTTACAATGTTTAGTTTATTAAATTCTTGGGATAAATTCATCCCAACTACGGAAACCTTCATTGTGCATGGTCCGACACGCACTTGGCCGGTTTTTTTAATTCTTTTTTTTGCTAGCAGCGCCGCCATAACTCGCACTGGCAACCAAACATAATATTATTGACTAGCTGCTGCCCGCGACACTTCGTCTGCAATCCAGGATGAAAAGTAGCCTACTTCCTTCTCCAGGCCAAGTTCTACCCCTGTGCCAAAACTCATTCAAATCCGTTCATCCGTTTTAGCTTGAAAGCGAAACAAACAAACCAACTCACTTTCGCATTTATATTAGTCAGGATAACAAAATTGAGTACACCCACAACTTTCTAATACCTCCAACGTAGAACAAAAACTCCTAATTTATAAGTCACTAAACCACAATGTTCTCCTCTAATTTTCACTTTATAAATTATACCGTGGTGCGCATGCGTGCGACGTGTCATTAGCACCCTATAAAGCGGGAAGTGTAAACATGGGGCTAAATGTAACCACAGAGCAGTGGAGTTAATTCTGTCCCCAAAAACAACTATCGGCTGTGGCGTGGTATCGGAATTTAATGAAAAAGCTTTATTGGAGGAATGTGTATTATTTAAGCTGAATTTTATTTGAAGAGCTTATTTTTTTTTTTTAATGTGTGTGATGTTGACAGGTTATATAATTTCGGAATAAATATCCTGAAATGATACCTACCTACTGAGAGCACTGGTGGCCCGTGGGAACGGCCCCGACCTCCGAGAGGTAGGTCGTGGGATGGAAGGTTGGAACCCAGGCCGGACCAGGCAGTTTACTTTGTACCTATTATATATTTCATCACCGCTACTCTCAAAACGGTGAAGGAAAACATCGTGAGGAAACCGGCATGTCCTAGAACCAAAAATCCGAAGACACGTCCACCAATCCGCACTGGGCCCGCGTGGTGGTTTGCGGCCTACGTCCCTTCACAGAGACGCCAGTGGCCCAGCAGTGGGGTCGATAGTTGCTTAATTTTCTTACAAGAATTGAACTAAAATAATAATCATGTTTATTTATTTAGGTACCTATTACATATGCCACGTGAGTAGGTACCTACTAATATAAGTCGGGACTTACTTAAGTCGAAAGTTAGTTTGCAACATCTTTGCAAACATTCTTAAGAATTTGTACTTATACGTATTTACAGAGATACTGAGTTCTTGGTATAAGGTAGGTACCTAAGTATGTTTGGCTAAAACTCATAGATTTACTGATATCTACCTACCAACCTATTTAGTTATGCTACAAATGTCTGATGTGTTTACGAAACTGTAAAACTTTCATTTTAGAAAGACAAAAGTTTGAACCCAAAGTTTCTGTATGTATAGTTTCTGTATCCATTGAATTAATATTACGATCTTAAATTTTTTCAATGCATGCTTTGTCGGTCTGAATCAAACAACGTGTAGGGACAGTTGAAATCTTTATGATATTCAATATTATTTAGTGCAGCAGAGTGGTGCTTTATATGCAGGCCACATGCAGAAGCTGCATCACTAAAATACAAGTCTATTCTCTATCGTTGACACTCACTGCTCGCGCGGAATACTAAAACGTTAAAATATTTACCTTCAGCATTTCCTTACAAACTGCAAAGCTTTTAAATAACGTAAAAAAACATAATAAATCCCCTTTGAGTTACATTCTAAAGAAAGTAACACACATTCATCAGATTTTCTGTCAATTAGTCGATTATTCGAGATATCAAATAACAAAAATAAAGTATGCCATGCGTGAGCATTAAACATTCTGTAACCGGCATAAAATACTTCATTACCAGTGCCACGCCATTTAAAAAGCGAGACGAGTTGGTTTCGCGCCCTTTTTGTTTATTTTTAAAAATATTCTTTTTCATCGGGTGATTGATGTTGTGCACGCGGGTCGTGGAAAGGATGCACCCTGCAAAAACGTGCTGTATTAAATAACAATTTTTCACTTTGATTAATTTCTGGGCGCTTGCTCTTTAAATCCTTATTTATGCAGCTTTTTATGTACGTGATTGAATGGTCAGATTCGGTGAACCAGTTTAGAAAACAATGATAACATGATAACAATAACCTAATGGTTTTAGAATTACCATATAGATTTACCATAATTAGAGGATTATATCCAAGATAAAAATGCTTGGAAACATGCTGGTCCTGCTCCATAGGACAATTCAGAATCTAGACAAAATCGAACTGGTTGCTAATTTAATTGTATAATTATTTTTTTAAACATTATTTTATTTTATTTTTTGTGATTATTTGAACTCACACACTGACTTATTATTATTAGTATTACTTATTATAATGTTAGAAATATAGTATAATTTTACAATGTTTGTAAGTATGTGAGCACCATGCATCTATCACATAATTATGTCATTCCTTCATTTTTCATTCTTTTTACCTATCGTGGTATAGTAATCTTATTCTAGGTGCATTGTCTTCACATATAATTATATAATAAGTGTATACAAGATATAATGATTTTTTTAAAAAGAGTAACGGTGGAGTTTCTTGCCCATTCTTCTCCATACGAAAACTACCTTTTGGAATGGGCGACTAGAATCAGTTTTATTATTTTTTGTAAAGTTTGACGTTCAAAAGTGCCTTTTTTGTGCCTAATTGAAATAAATTATTTGACTTTGACTTTGACTTTGACTTTGACATATTTATTGTTTCGAACAAATAACCTCCAATTAAAGTTACAATAACCTAACGTACATTTTTGATACAGAATCGATACTGGAATCGAAAGTTCCGTTCGATCGCGGAATCGATCAATCGATAATTTTATAAATAGTTCGCCTTTGATGTGTCGACAGGCGCGATTTGATCAAAGCATTATATATTAGTGTCTGTTCGTCTGTATGTTGTTAGCTCGTCGACAAGACATGTTTTATTGACTTTCTTTACTAATTTATTGATGTAAATTGAACTCGTACCAGGTAGTTGAGGTATGTAGGAGATAAACTACCTACCGATTGTCAATCTAGGAATCTCATATGTAAAACTCTAGTGAGCTAGCAATGGCTATAGGGTTTTCAACGTAACATAACTTGTCGTGTCTAGGTAAGATTGGATCTTAGGATCTTAGCATCTTTGATTTGCTTTTGATGAGACATTAAGCTTGCATTTTAGAATGCTAGTCAATCATAAATCTTGATTAAAAACTATTCGATTACAGATAAAAGTATGTAGGTAAATTCGAGATTCAAAACTGAGTATTGAATAAAATTAGTGGGTCATTATCAGAATCTAGCATAGTAGTCTCTTTCTGTACCGTGCACTAGACGTTTATTTGCGAACCGTACATTTGGTTCTTAAAGGCTTGTCGCCATTACGGACCAAAAGTACGAAACTGTAAACCCGTCACTTTAAATAAAATACAGTAAGAAAAAGATAAACATAATTCTTTCACGTCACTGTCCTTTTATTTCATACACGACAAGACTCAATGTCATCTCTAAAGTACAGCACGCACGTCAAGTGTGTCAGTCTTTATCGCGAGTTCACACTGTCACACATTCAAAACGAATATGACATAAAAGTGAAAAATCCAAAAAACGCTTGAAGGCTTGCCGCGCGGCGCGAGTTGCCGCGAGTCGCGCTTTATCGCGGCAATTAATCTCGCGCGGCGGCTGGCCGCGTATCGCGCGACAAATCTGTTGCCTGCCGCCCGGCAACGCGTTTTATGATTTCATTTTGTCGATGTGATGTCATTTGACACTTTCTGGATACGTGGACTGGTTTGGGGTTACATTTTTGTATATTGTGAATTTTAAATTTCTTTGTGAGGTAGTTTTGATTTTGTAGAGCAAGTTTTGGACTTTGGACTATCCCAGGACATGACCCGAAATATTTTGATAACCTTGACCTACCACCAGATATGACTACGGTATGTAAGTGAAGCAATGATAGTAATAGGTTCATAATACTTCACATACAGACACCACCACAGTTTAAAATCAAAGATTCATTTTGTTCTATTTGTTATCTGCATAAGATGAGACGAATTTTCAGCACAGGATCAGACGATCATAAAATAAAGAAGTTAAAACATAATTTAAGCTCTAAAACTGCGGGCTGTAAAATTAAATAATAAAAATAGTGTTTTAAGTGTACAATCGTATTAATATCGCAATAAACCGCAATGAAAAAACAACAAAACGTTTATATAGAGTTTTTATCGCTGTCATTTTAACCGATAGTTAAATCTAAGCTCGTGTTACTACTGACTATGCAATGATGTTACAGAATTCTTAATAAACTCATTTTATCTAACGTACATTTTCTATTATAGCAATCAATAGAATTAAGTATTAGAAGGCAAAAAAAGTTTTATAAAAAAAACACAAAATCATAATGGAACCAGTATAGCAAAAAATAAAAGAACAAACGCTATAAAATGATTAAAAACAAATATTTCATGGCTGTCAATATTTTTTGACGAGTAACTGCCAGTATTACCTATTTTGCATAAATTTTTTAGACCTCCTTGGTCTCAAAAAACCGGCCAAGTGCGAGTCGGACTTGCGCACGAAGGGTTCCGTACCATTATCTATAAAAACGGCAAATAAATCATGTCTGTTGTATGGGAACCCCCCTTAAATGTTTATTTTATTCTGTTTTTAGTATTTGTTGTAATAGCGGCAACAGAAATACATCATCTCTGAAAACAACTGTCTAACTATCACGGTTCATGAGATACAGCCTGGTGATATACGGACGGACGGACAGTCAAGTCTTAGTAATAGGGTCCCGTTTTTACCCTTTGGGTATGGAACCCTAAAAATCAACGTGTGAAACAAAATGGTACCTATTCCTGCCCCACAGAACAGTTATTTTTTCTGCATGGCAATTGACAGCAAGTCAACAACCTGCTGGCCCTGTTTTTAATTCAACTCAAAAAAGAAATATGAATAAGTGCATTATGTTTTACATAAATAACAAGTCCAAAATTAAAATAAGCCGTACATAGGCTCAAAATAAACCCGTGTACGGACGGGAATTAATATCGCGATCACTGTCAACAGGTGTCACGCATAACTTACAAATAAATCCTTATAAGTGCCCCAGCGCACTGTACAACATAAATGCACTAAATTATAATGTTGATTTGTTGGTTAAGCGCTTACACTTCTTGGGATAAAATAATAGGAATATTTTATGGGCACAACATGCAACTTGACTAAAAGATTTATGTGTAATCGTTTCAGGCAAAAGTTATTGTAATTTCTTATAACTCTCACAGGAATTTAACATACATAATACGTTTCTTGTCTCACGTTTCTAGTATATAAAGGATATCATCACGTTCAATAACCTGAATTGTTTCCTTTATAATAATATCCTTTTTTTACCAGCCTATTGCTGTCCCACTGCGTGGCAAAGGCCTCTTCTATTACAGAGAAGTAATGAGCGTTGATCACCAGGCTTGCTCAAAGCGGGTTGGCGATTTCAGACTTATATTAAGTTCAGGTTTCCTCACGATGTTCTCCTTCAGCAATATCAGTGGAGTCCAAGATAAACTTTGAAAGTACATAATGAATTCAAAAACTCACATTGGCACTTGCCCGGATTTGAATCCACCACCTCGAGAGAACCTCAATAAGAAGCGAGCCCATAGCCACTGGGCCATCACGACATTTATCATCTGTGAATCTGAATAAATTATTATATTAATTTAATACACCTTGGCCTTTCGTAGCCATCAAATAGGTAAGATAAGTTAAGCTACTCGTATTTCCCAGCTTTCACCGTTTTGCAAATTATAATACTCAAATAGGAACACCCAGTCTTGAGCAAATCCTTTGCGTGCTTAGTAATCCTTTCCACCAGACTCGTTTGATAGAACATAGAATCGAAAATGTCAGAGTGTTTGACAGACGGTGTTCGTTTCCAAAGGGCTTCAGATGCATGTTAGTTCCCTTTCAACATTTCCAACATTAAACTTGGTTGTGTTGACGCCGTGATAAGCATTTGTTATAATTTGTCGAAGCTTTGAAGTTGATTTACAAGCGCGAATGGCGGATTTTAGTTGTTAAGCTGACAGTTTTATTAGTAGAAGTTTATTTAGAAAGATTATTTTGAGTATAAGTTTATTTGTCAATTAATTTTAATGTCGTATATTAAAAGTTGCATAACTGTGCACTTTTGTGCGAGATTAATTTTGATCGAATTTTCACAAGTTTAAATAAGTCATCTAACTTGGCAGTTTCCGGTCAAACCAGGCTTTACAAACGCTCAAAAATCATTTTAATTTTTACAACCTTTTATTAATTACATAACACTGCCTGCACTTTATAATTAATTAGCATCTGAATACCACACTAATTGAGTGCTCATTACAACATGTTGGACACGTCTCGTGAGCGCGGGCACTAACTTGTGTTGATCAAATAGTTGATAAGCGTCACTCAGTGGTTTAAACTGCTATGTTTATGCCCCGGCGTTGCTTGCAAACGACGTAAACTGCGATGTTTACGTTCTCCTCGCAATTAGAACTTTTGATGTGGAGAAAGTTGGTGACAGCAATTTATTCTAATTTGTCGTATTTTTGGTAAAAGCTTGTAATTTTGTTTGAATAAAGTTATGTAGCTAGCGGTAGTGCTAGATCAGCATTGTTTATTTTTTTATTGGAATCGTCGGTATATTTCATAATTATAAATGAAAGTTACGGTGTGGTTTTCTAGTGTCCTCTAAACATTAAAAAAAGTTTCGAATTATGGTCGTTAATAAATCAGTATCCGTACCCATTTCACTTCCACATACTTAACAATAAAGAGAGGCATTATATTCACATAAATCATAGTATAATAAATGAGGGATCATTATTGTGGGCCTCTTTTGTGACAGTATTTATATGAATAATGGCGGACAAACGACCAAAGAGTCCACAACACAAATTACAAGCTCGTTGTTTCCGCGCAATTTAACAAAACAAGATGGAAGCCGAGACGGGTCCTTGATTGTTGCCTATTTGCGTTTTTAGATGGTTCTGTTTATTTTTTAGGATATTTTATATTGGGATTGTTAAAGCATTGCTCCATTTTGGGCTAATCGGATACTTTTCTTCTTTCAAAAACTTAATTACCCAGAAAAATTATCCAATAACCCCATAAAGACTTTTTATAGAAAGTTCGGGTTCTGACCGACAAACTGAGGTAGGTTATTATTAAGTAATTCGGATCGCATTACGGACAGGAGTACAATAAATAAGCAATTACAGTGAAACTGCTAAGTATAACTAGTAATTCCTTTGTAATGTTACAATTTAAACTGCTAACTTAATTGTAACTCCGGGCACTTCAGATGACCAAATACGCCATGTTTTATGTCTCCAAGCGCTGCTTAACTTGTTAGGGAAACGATAGTAAATAAACAATCAAGTAGGTCGAATATAATCCAATATGGTAGAAACAATTTAATTCGTAGGACGCGGGCACAAATATGGACCTTTTGTGCAGCAGCCATAGCGCTGTATGCAGATATGCAAACGTTGCTAGTCCAAACGACATCTCTATTTCAAGGAATTAATAGAATAACTTAAATTATGGGATAAAGACAAAACTTCAGAGTTTATTTGCAGAATTTAAAGCTCTGCAACGGAATTAGACTTAATAGAAGTAGAAATGGGTGGTTTTTTTCCTTGAAAAAGTCTCCTGCAATTGGCCTTTGGAAACCAGGGTCAAGGATCAAGTTTAAACATGGTCATCTGTACGCGAAGACTTAATTTTGGTTAAGCTTTGGTCTGACCTTTTGGGAAGCCTAGGCAGATTTAGCAATGGAAGGACTAGCGACTGATCAAGTGCCGATCATCAGTGATGTCCAAATAACTCTGATCAACTACTAATAGGAGTCCTAGAAACACAACTAAACAAAAGTGCACAGTATTTTATTTTACTAGAGTGCCAAGCAATGTACTCCGCGACGTACAGCGCAGTAGCTAGGTATAATTTGATAGTGATTACATATTTATGGCGGGAGTGTGCAGCCCACATGTTGGGAGCCGGTGTCATCGAGTGGACATTCTACCTGTCATTATCGTACCGCGGTACGTGTGCACGGAAATACTGGGGCGGTGCAAGGTATGAGAGGTTCGAGGAAGCGTATTGAGGAAATTTTGTGGACGCGATTGTCAAAGAAATAGATTGTAGAGACAATTGTACTTAATGTAGCTGATCCTAACATCATGTGTGATTAACAGTTCAAAAGCGGGGTAGGTAGGTCTACTTTCCACATTCAGAACTACCTACTAATGGTATTTGTTGATTCTTTGTCTTATGCGACTCACCAGGGTCAAGCTCAGCGCAAAGAGTAAGAGTTGTAAGTACCTATTGCAGTTGGTACGCTGATGTTGATTGTTTCGACAGAATCCACCATCACATTTTTTTTCTGAAATCAAAAGCAGCTGATGCCGCTGATTAATTCAAATTTCAACTTTTCAACTTGAAATTCAAACCTAATTAAACCTCTTACCGCTTCCGCTCCAAACTAGCGCTACCCTAAACAAAATCGTTGACATTATGACAAATTAATACGGTGAGCGCGCGTGATGCATTAGCGCCCGCGATCGAAGGGACACTGCCCCTGCCTCATGCCTCATGCCTGCCCCACTGAGCCGTTCGATGTGCCCGATACGGGGATCGGGACCTGCCGTGGTCATAAACACGAAAATATATGGATTGACCACTTACATGCATAAATTCATGGTGGAAACTACGGAATGGCACGTGCTGCTGCGTACGATCTTTACATATTCATGTTTTGATACAGGTTGTGCTCTGCATGCTGTGTAGTAAGCTGGCCTTTTTGAAGGACTTCTGAGATGATTATAATAACAGTCCGTCATTTTTATCAGCGTAGAGCAGAGGCATAGAGAAGAAACACACACACAGCTTGTTGGCATTGATCACCGCGCTTGGTCACAGCTTGTTGGCATTGATCACCGCGCTTGGTCACAGCTTGTTGGCATTGATCACCGCGCTAGATCACAGCTTGTTGGCATTGATCACCGCGCTTGGTCACAGTTTGTTGGCATTGATCACCGCGCTTGGTCACAGCTTGTTGGCATTGTTCACCGCGCTTGGTCACAGCTTGTTAGCATTGATCACCGCGCTTGGTCACAGCTTGTTGGCATTGTTCACCGCGCTTGGTCACAGCTTGTTGGCATTGTTCACCGCGCTTGGTCACAGCTTGTTGGCATTGTTCACCGCGCTTGGTCACAGCTTGTTGGCATTGTTCACCGCGCTTGGTCACAGCTTGTTGGCATTGATCACCGCGCTTGGTCACAGCTTGTTAGCATTGATCACCGCGCTTGGTCACAGCTTGTTGGCATTGTTCACCGCGCTTGGTCACAGCTTGTTGGCATTGATCACCGCGCTTGGTCACAGCTTGTTAGCATTGATCACCGCGCTTGGTCACGGCTTGTTAGCATTGATCACCGCGCTTGGTCACAGAGTCACCGCTTGTTGGAAATATCGGTTTTGTCATGATTTATTTCTACAACGTAAAGAAGTCTGATACAGGTTGTGCTCTGCATGCTGTGTAGTAAGCTGGCCTTTTTGAAGGACTTCTGAGATGATTATAATAACAGTCCGTCATTTTTATCAGTGTAAAGCAGAGGCATAGAGAAGAAAAGAGTATTGATCCCCGCGCTTGGTCACAGCTTGTTGGCATTGATCACCGCGCTTGGTCACGGCTTGTTAGCATTGATCACCGCGCTTGGTCACAGCTTGTTGGAAAAATCGGTTTCGTTGTCATGATTTATTTCTACAACGTAAAGAAGTCTGCCTGCACGATGGTTGGTTATAATAATATTTTTAGACTCGATATATTATTATAACCAACCATCTCTCACCACTCGATATAGTGTTTAAGAAGCGGATCTTCGAACTTACCACAATTTAGACATTTTTTTAACTGACTTAAATAAAGAAGGCGGTATAGATAGAGCAATCCACGACGACGCGCCCCACTCCGCTCCGCTCCGTACTAAAGTACAGCTTACAGTACAGTAATCGCGGACTGGGGCGCGTCGTCGTGGATTGCACTATCTGTATAGTTATGCATATACATATACATTATATCATGTTCATTGTTCGTCTGCATGTTAATTTTATTTTTTGTGTAGGTATGTCATCGATATATTCGTCAAAGGAGGACAAATTTTGAAAATATGTTTTTTCATATTTTATTTTATGTTTGTCTATGTTCCGTTTGACGACGTAGGTATATAAATTATAGGTATTCTTTCACTAACATAACCCTAGCTAGTCTACAAATCTTCAGAGAGCTGGGAGAGAAAGCCTAATGGCTCCCTAGAGCGATTCTCGCGTGACTCGCGAGGTATTCAGTATAAAAAAATTAAGAAATCCAAAATCTTTTAATTTTTTTAATGTTGTCTAAATAGGTATTATTAAGAAGTAACGCAGAAAGAAACTGAAGGAGTTTTCCTTAGTAAAAGTAAAGTTTGGATTCCCCTAAATTCAAACTGTGTCATAATGTTTAAGTTTTAGTTCTTATTTCAGTTTGCTAAAAGATACGGTATGATATTATGAAAACACAAACGAACCAATATAAGTTGGCAACGTTGTGTAACACTACAAAATATATTTAAGAAATCCAATTTATGTACAATACCTACAACTATTTTCTTAATGTCCCTCGCATTTCCGAATACAAACAGCGTTCCTCCCATTTTTTAAATAAATTACATTAAGTTAAAAGAGTACTCGATATACTTCCAAGACTATTGAGAGCGTCCGGTCTGCACCAAGTGCAAAGGGCAACTGATAGAAACCCGTCGACTGATGAGACACGAAGTTTGCCGAGGGACATTAAGAAAATAGTTGTACCTACGTACGTAAGTTGTAAGTATATATACCTACCTAAAACGAAGTCCTGGTCAAAATGATCTCCTTACCCAACTTAATTGTACAACCATTTAAACATAATTTCGCCATTATCTCTTACAAGTGCTTCATACATTTTTGTATTCCGTCGCGGCTCGTTAATTATACACAAATTGTCCGCCAGTGTTTCGGTTATTAATGGCAGTGCCCGGACAATGTGTGTAACGACCGGAATATTAATGCTTTCGCCAATGCACTTTAATCATAACTGTGTTATGGGGAATTACGAGTTTATGTGCGTATTTCATAGTAGTGCTGTTTTTAGGGTTGCGTACCTCAAAAGGAAGAAACGGAAAGACTGACGGATGGACAACGAATGATCCTCGTCACTTTGTTGTCCATTCGTCAGTCTGTCAAGACCCATTTTCTCAGTAACGCCTAGAGGTATCCTGTTGAAACTAAATTAATATAAAATACGCAGACCTATGTTGCCTTGGAACTCTAAAAAAATCAAGCTACTAAGTCAAGGCAATAAAAAAATGTAGACATTTCAATACTCGCAAATAAATCAAAACCTACTGTACTTCTCGTTGACCTAGAATCATGAAATTTGGCAGAAAGCCAGATCTCACAGCAGTACAGCACAAATAAAGGAAAAAGTAAAAAAAAAAAAAATGTTTTATCACATAAAAATATATTTTTTTGCGGTTGCTAACTTACATTTTGCAGTTGGAGAATTGACGGTGACGTAAATCGATATAGGGGAGAACATGTTTCTCAACTACAAAGTTAAGTTTGTTTTTGGGATAAATTCATCCCAACTACGGAACTGTGTTTTTTCAGTAGATACGGTTTGCTTAGTTACATGTTTCATTCATTTTCATTTCATTTTCTCATTTCGGGGAAAGAAACTAGAGATCTTAAATAGCTAGAACCCTCAAGCAATTAACAATCTATTAATTTCTGTCCGAAACAATAAAATTGGTAGGTAGGAGCCGGAAAATTTTACTACCATCTCGCATTTCGCAAAACTCTGTTAATTAATACCAAGCTAAGCAAAATGATTGTATCAAAGTTTCAAGATATCAAAAAATCTCGTGTTATATTAATTCTTGCGAATCAGTTGCTTATTAAAATAATTTAGTGAATGTTTACAGTAGAGAATTTTTTAATTACGAATTATAACGTATCCGTCAGTAGCAAAAAAATCTCTTCTTGCTACACTCGACTAGATCTGTTTCCAATAACCACCGCAATAATACCAAAAACCCATTGAAACCTTTCGCAGGCGAGGGTTGAAAGAGTAGAAATAAAACAAAGAGCAACACTAAAGGGTTGAAAGTTGGAACATGGCTGAAACCCACTCGGTCGCCAATCGACTGAGGATCCAATCCGCTGCCTGTGCCGTCTGCACGAAAAAAAAAACAAAAACGAACTAGGCACTGTTTCGAGAGTAGGGTTTTGGAAAAATCAAAAAGGAGGTATCGAGTTCATTCGATTCGGTGAAAAGGTTTCCGAATAACGATTATCGATTTTTGTCTCTTTGCCGTACTTGATTTTTATTTCAGTAATAAGTAATCAATTTTTATTGGATTTCCGCAAACTACTAGATAACTATTACCTACATAGAAGGTTTCAGTCGTAATTTTAATCAGAAAGTGATATCTAGTCACTAGTAAGTACTGTAATTTTCTGAATTCCAAAGTAATATTACTATTTAAGTTTAAAACTCCTGAAAATGTTTTGTGTTAAGGCTGCAATAACTGACAATATCAGTTACCATTGTTACCCTACTCTATACCTACATGAACAATTTTTCAATTCCCCGTAGTTCCTGCAAAAACATGAAGTGAACGTTATCAATAAATGTCAGTGTTTTCGTTTGGGCCTACTGTTATTATTTGTGCAGCGTTGTGCAAACCATTCATGGTCCTGGAGTAGGCAGAAAAATAACCGCGGTGACCGAACCGCGGGTATTTGATTTGCGAGTGCCATATTAATGCACAGATAAGTATCTAGATAGAATACTCTTATTACCCGACTGCGCGACAGCAAAGACAGGGTTATGTTTTTCACGCGTATCTAAACTGCGTTCGCAATTTATTTGCCAAACATGTAAACAAACACGAGTTTTAGGAACAACAACTGTAATACCAACACATAAGGTTCAGTTTGCGCTACAACTTCATATATTTTATGTTTTTTTCAAAACTACTAGTCAGTCTAAAATCAACTTTATTTACACTTTATAAAGTTGATGTAGGGATGAACAAAAAATCATATAATAAAAAAATGTTTTTGTTCGTCATGTAGATTATGAAAAAATAAAGTAGGTACACGTATTTTTTTACATTATCAAAGATTACGGCGTATGTAGATTTTATACATACTTGTGACGTAGTGACCCCCACTCTCCAACTTTAATGCGTTTTATCGAAGTATTTTTTTATTAATATGATAAAGCAAAAAATACGAGTCTGATATTTTTTTTTTATCTGACTGACGGACTAAATAGTATTTCTTTTTTTTGACCCAGGCATCATCCCTATTGGAAACAAGAATTTAAATAGGCCTTATGTAATTTTGCATGTGGAATTTGGATGGATGGTTAATTGAGGTGTCTATCGTATCAACCCGACTGGGATTTTGTTTTAAATAAATCAAAAAGGCGTATTTAAGACGTCCTTATGTAATGTGTTGAAGAAATATTTATGTACCATGTTGGTTATAAAATTAAAGGCAAAACATTTTTTTTTTAACTAGTTCAAGTATTACCTAAGTATGTTATTTCCTTTTTCGGGAATCGTGAGACATCGATCTTTGTAGACTATTGTGATTTGATTACTCCTTCTACTTGTAATCATGCTAATGAAACATTTTGTTACAGGTATGTGTCTACGTAGACACATACTCACGATTAATCTCGATCCGAAAGATTATAAAAGCTCCCGCAGACAGGCCCGACTCAACTCTAGTAGAAACATTTTTTATGAAAACCTCAAGGAAATTGTTCTACCAGAATCGCGTCGCAGCGTCGCGTCGCTACTGTCTGCGGGAGCTTTTACACTACCTACCTACTTTCTTCTCCTGAAGACCTTAGCTCATGCATGATAGGTACCTATTCTTGTTTACCTATAGAGCGAGCTAGGCCACCTTCAATCGAAAACGTTAATACAATTAAACTTAACCTACAACTAACTAAACCTTTACGACTTGCATTCATCGCCCTCTCTAAGGTACCGCGGGCATGTGAGTATGGTCAGCGACAAAAGTCGATTATCACTACTACTTTTGCACAAATCTAAATTGACACAGAATTATTCATACCTACATTGTATTTCAGCATTTCATTTACTAGCTAAGAGTACATTATTATTTTAATTTGACAAAAAAATAGTATTTTAAACTATTATTTCCTCCTGCCTAAACCTTCGGGAATAAAGTGTGATGTTATGTTTACATAATTAAGATATAAAAAGTATAAGTGGTATTCGGCTTTTGCCACCGACTGTACCAACACGGGTATCGCTTTACATATTTATCGTACGATTCGTAAGGTATCGTACGAGGGCCGTACGAGTCGGTGAGCGGTGAGCGGGGCGTGATCCTAATTCAATAACATTCAATTAAGGCCCTCCCTGCAATTAGAAACCGGGCCCTGAGGTGGTGAGCGACCTGGGATTCGGAAAGCAGGATAAGGAAGTTTTAATTCTGTTGACGGAAAAAGCTGTTGTGTTGTTTAAAGTGAACTTAGTAAAATTGGAGCTGTAATTTTGTTTAATTAGGTTACTTTGTAAGGTTTAGTTAATGTAATTGGACATTACGGTAATGCCTGTTTATAATGCCTAAAATATATAAAGCTCTTGTAGGTATTCGAGTAGGTACATTATCATTTTAAGTGTCATCATTTTTGTTGAAGGGAATATGTTCCTTTTTATTAAAATACAAGGTAAGTACACTATCGATTTATTTTCAACAAGATAACAAATACAACTTTTGTTTCAGTTTTTTTTTAAAGCTAACCTTTTCATTTGTTACTATTCTATCATTTTCTTATCCACCCCCAGCCTAGTCCGCTCAAGTCGTTCAGTAAGATCTCCGTAACAAATTGTGTTGTCATGTTTTCTGTAATTTAAGCGCTATCTACACGCACCGACTGCCGCGCCTCCCTACCCACTGGCCGGCGCGCGGCGGTGTACACTTGCACTATAATGTGTCCGAGGTTTTAGATCACTATCACGGACTCACGGTGTGATACTCGTACGGACAAAGTACTGATGGTGTGATTGTAGGGGTTTAGGAGACTTACAAAGGTAATGTTTGAGGTTTAGCGTAAACGGAGGAGAAATAGTTTTATATTTGTTCAAGATTGAATTTTATGATTGAGTATTTGGATATGTTGAATGAGGAATATTCTTTCCAAGACCATTGAAATGTTGCATTGTCGACTTTAAAAGAAAATTCGGTTAATAAGGTACCAAATTACTTAGACTTTCTTCTTTAGACTTAAAATACATATTTATAGAACTATTTCAAACTTAAGTACCTACTACTTAAAATACCTTCCATGATTTCTAAAACCTTTGATATTAATATAAGTAAGTGGAATATTCAAATCAATATCCAACACACCAACAGTTACTGTTAACTCTTCATAAATTAAAGCACGCCGTGTTAATACCTGCCACATTAACAATAATTAATTAACACACATTCTCCAACAGGTTCAACTCACGAGCACCTCACTAACCTAGATTCAGACTGAACTAGACTGAGTCTAGTCTACAATCTAGCCACAAACATGCTTATGACGCTAATCCATAGACAAGATCTGCTCGATAAAGATCTACAACGTGTAAATAAGACTGTGTCTATGGTTTCAAAATATTTTAATGCCTGGGTTTATTTTGCTCGTGCTAACTAGAGATTTCGACATTTTCCCCCGACAAGCTCAAACAGATTACCTATGTATCTAACATAATACTTGTCAGAGGAAATGACAACACGCCCATAATTATTACTAACATTAAGTAGTACCTACTTTAAAAAAGTAAACGTACCTGCTTTAACCAAATAACTTACGTAACGATTAGGAGAATGTTTTTAATAAAGACTTACCTACACATAGAAATGACAAAATAACAGTCAAAATTGCAGTCAATTAATATTAATATTCTTTCATCAAAAGTAAGTTACCTGAGGTATGAATTGAGCGATTTACTTAAGATTTCCCGGAAAAATAAAGAGAAACCCAGTGTAAAACTTTCATATTTATTTATGTTTTTATCATTCGACAAAACTCGAGGAGCTCGTGGCTAAGTAATAACTGCCGCACGGGTCGATCCATCCGGTTAAGCTACGCTTGCCGGGGTTGGTCTGTGGATCCACCATTTGATCCACCATTGTTGGTCGGTGACCATCTTTACATACCGAGACTCCTCCGTGCCTCAGAAAGCACGTTAAGCCGTTGGTCCCGGCTGTCATTCGTGGATCTTTGATAGTCGTTACGGGTCGTCAGAAGCCCGAAAATCTGACAACCAGTCTTGCCAAGGGGTATCGTATTACCCATTTACTGGGTTGTGGAGGTCAGATAGGCAGTCGCTCCATGTAAAATACTGGTATTCAGCTGCATCCGGTTAGACTGGAAGCCGACCCCAATATAGTTGGGAAAAGGCTAGGCAGATTGATTATCATTCGACAAAACTCACGCATTCTTCCATGTCTTATTTATTACTTTAATAATACCAGTGTGAGTGCTACGAAGATCAATGTGTACAAAAGTAACCAAAGAACAAAAATAAAATCTAACAATTTTTGTTAGTTTCACCTGTGCCTAAGTGTTGGCAAAAACATCAAAGTAGTGTTTAATAACCTGACACATAAAGTTTAGTACTTCGCATGTTATCTTCAACCCATGTTTATGAAACTGTTCATCACACGATATGTTTGCAAACAAACAGATTGCATCTTTTTGTGATCGTGTTTAACAGTTTTGAGAAAGACATGAGGAAAGAGATTATTTGAATGTCCGTCTTTTCGTTCGACTAATATTTTAATGGGATTTTGTGCGTCAACTGCAACTTCATGCAGATAAATAAATATCCCACAGGCAGCGCTATGAAATTGTAGGTATTTGTTCCAGTTATTCAGTAGTAGGAGTTAGTAATTTCGATAAGGCGCGAAAACTGAAAAACCAAACCATATACGCGTCGGCTTAAGAACCTCTTACTTTTTTTTCGTCGGTAAAAAAATACTGTTACTTGTAAATTGCACTATGTAATTTAATTTATTTTTAACCAACATGTTTTTTCCAACAAATAAACTCGCGAAAGCCAACGCATACATTTATTTTATGGTTACCGAGTCTTCAAAATACTGCATACACCTTTTTATCAGTTTACGATCACGGACATTTTTCCCCAAAAAACTTACAATAAGCCGGCTTTCTTTCACGACGAGCCTTATAAAACAAAACTCGGTTTTCCAGGACACGTCTGAATACGTTTGCATATCAATAATAACGGGACCCATGTTTTTACGTCTTGTTGCGCGCGCGCATCGCGCTGTGCCAGTGGCGGAGATACATGATAGCAAGTAATGGACCAAACTTGGACGAATGGCCATTATTTTTGGTGTAATTATTGAGACTAAGTGGATACTGAAGAAAAAGTCACTGATACACACACGTTCAGTTTTTGGAAACCAGAATAAAAATACCGAAAGATGTTTAGAAAGTGCTGGAAGCTGCTGAAAGGCCTAAAGGATATGTTTAGGCCTTTCAGCAGCTTCCAGTATCGTGACTTATGTATATCGTACGAGGAACTCAAATACATTATTTTATAATTTAGAAATAAATGCTATTAAAGATATTTAAGAAAATAGATGAACATTTGCCATTTCCCCTCTTAAACCCGAAACCAATGAGCTTAAAATTAAAAATACCGAAAATGGTTCTTTACTACAGGAAAGCCTATAAGAACTCAGAAGAAGATTTCTCAGTCTATGGTTGATCGAATAACATGGTAAATCTCTCAATAATGGGCGTACAAACTTACATTTGCAGTTGAAATGTATGGGAGAACATGTTTTTCAACTACAATGTTAAGTTTGATCTTGTAATAAATTCATCTCAAATTACAAAACCCTTGATTGTGCGTGGTTCGATTCGACACGCACTTTTTTTTAAAGATGTATTTATTGGTAATTATTATTACCACAGGGATTTTGATTTCACCCCTCTTTGTATTCATCTTTTGAACAGCATACCAAATAAGTTATCTCAATCATCGCCTCACTTAGGCCAGCCCCGAGCTCCGGTTAAGGGTGGATCAATAAACTGGGCGACGGCTTTTTTCGACCAACTTGTAACGACCGATCAGATACACTTAAACGATTGCAATTAAAATGTTGCCACTGCCCCACTGAGTCTCGTGGTTCAGGTTATGGTCCAAGAAGAAAACCTCTGAGAAAAATAACGTCTTATTGGACCAGTTTGATGACTCAGAGGTTTTCCATTTGGAATGATTAAAATTTGATTTAAGTAACTGGTACGACGGTAGATGGTCTTTGTCTACGAATCTTAAAGAAAAATCTACTACACAACTTGAACCAAGGAAATTGATTTTCTGCACACAATTTTAATTTCCTAAAACTAACAATACAAACCAAATTCTACTCAAAATCCCATCGATGTTCGTTCAATCGGAAACTCAGCGTCCATTCAAGCGTCAGATGAAGTTTTTTAAAACAATAAAATTAAAAAACAAAAGTAATGTTGCCATCCGGTTACGGCGGAATATTTACAATGAGTCGAGTCGCCATCGGGCTGGTTCGATTGTCTCGATTCTCGATTTATTTTTATTCGATTCTTGTCTCCAGATCAGCGAGTGGGAATGCGTGAAGCGTTCTCCGAGTTTATATTTAATGTTCACGTTTATTTGGGAAGCAAATTGGTCTTACGTTCTTAAATGAAGACATCGCTTTCTCATTTGTATTAATGTTTATCCTTCATGTTCGTCCTCGTCGTTTCTTTCTTCATTTTGAATCATACGTCATAAATACTTATCCTGTCATCTCACAGCTCGAGTTTATTGTATTATCATTTCTCGCTGTTTGTTGTTTCAGCTGCTTTTATTTTTGAATACGATATTTTTTACTTATGGTAATCAATTTCTTTATATTATCACGTTTCTGTTTAAGACTTTGTGTTCATTCATGCACTATTAATCATTTATACCGTTTCTTAATCAATGGGAGAAAAACCCATTAACCAATTTAAGTGAATACAACAGAATTTTGCTTTAAAATTAATTGCCCAATAAATTACATTATCAGTAATTACTCCTCTTATCTGCACTTACTTCGTCTTTAAGATTTTTATCGGATGTATAAGACGTAAACGATCTCATATTAATTTTAAGTTCATTTAACGTGACTTTAGTCGTCCATAGAGTAGACATGAAACTTGTGACACAAGAATCAACTTTCACAAAACTCTGTACTTTCATTGTTCCCCGACCAACTTAGTTCGGAACAGAATCTTACACCCATTTAATTACAAACTTTATTACAAAACAGTAGGGAACAGACTTGTAATCTAACCGTTTTCTAATTGAAAACTCAAGTTGCCACGAGGAGCATTCCCTTTGCACTGCACATTATCCATTTTTACGACGGCACCTTAATAGAACCGGCATGTTTTTGTCTACAACCTTAAACTGACCACCATTACAGAGGACACTGCGCTCTCCCACTTTCGAAATAAGAGCTTTATAAGTTACTGCTTTATGTTTGTCCGTCGGCGTTTTTGATTAGCAACCTTTAAGTACGGCGAGAATTGTTTTAATCTCGGAACTTCATTATTCTGAGGACTATAAAAAATGAACATCTAAAACGGTAGTGTTTTATCAGAAAACTCATTAAAGCGGCAATTAACTCCTGTTATCTGTTTTGCTTAATTTAGTTTGATTGACCCATTAGCTTTGTACTTCGTTTCAGGAACAAATGTTTTAAAATTAGTGTGGAGCTTATTAAATCCATGGAGCTTTCAAGTTTGTTTAGATATATGTTTAAAATTTGAATTGAATACATACTAATCATTATTTTACTTAAAATTGACTACATGTGTACATGTTACGTAATTCAAAGAATTGATTCTATTATATTCAATTCAAGGTTTCGAGACAACCATGTAGTTTAAAAAATTGCGATATTTTTCATAAAATACTTGAAGATGAAACACAAAGAGCTTAAAGACAAGTAAATTACTTGAGTCCCTCTATTATAAGTACTATCCACCATACCTCAAAGCAGTCACGTTCTTAAAAAAAAATATGAATTTTATTTCACATTCGCTACCACATTCGTCCAGTCATTATCCGGAATGTTTCACACAATGCACCAATATTTTTGCATTTACTTCGTGACAACGAACCATAGCTTTATAAGCGAGAATTGCGCCTGAAGGGAGCTGTCTCGTTGTTATTTATACAATAGCCCCGTAGCCCGCCGATTTCTAGATGTTTCTCGTAAAATATCGAGGAGCAATTTTGTCGATGCTTGAGAAGTTGAGACATCAGGTGTGCTGTTTGGAGGGGCTGCCTTTTGTAGCAATGCACTTGATATCAAAATGACGCTGTTTTGTTGGTCAATTGTGGGAAGAAATAAAGATTGAAAACACATTGACTTTAATTAATAGATGCTCTGGAACAGCAGTACAACTTTTTTCCTAAAAACTTTCATTCAACCACATGAAAAATTTAACAGAGATTTAAAAAATGTCTGTGTTTTTGCGTTTGCTTTTAATAAGGTCCTGTATCCATAAATATGTGTGTTTTAATCCAATAACATAAAAAAAAAGATTCAGAAAAGTACATTCCTACACCAGGCTACGCCTTCCCCATATCATTTTACACCAGATATTAGTTGGCGTAAAGTTTTGTAACGGAGCGTGCCCTAAGGCAGTATCCTAGGCCCAGTACCGCATGCAATCATATCATCTGTGGCCAGCAATCACCAGTCGTTTTGTTTGCTTGCACTCCCGCCTCAGGAGGTAAACCCGACCAAATTATCTGTTAGGATACACTGGCATTTTCGGTTTATGTTTTAATGTAATTTTATGCTGCAAGTAATGTTATTAGAGTTAATATTATTATAAATTTCACGTCGTCATCAATCATGCCACTAATCCATCATCTGCGTAATATATGTGTGATAAATGAGTATGCAATAATAATCAGTATGTTCAAAACTATAACCTAACAATGTTATTAGAAAAATCATCGTTAAAAGCCTTAAAACACTATTATGTTTGCTGTTCTTTTACATCAAGTACATTTTCTGTCTAGCTTTTTCAAATAAAACCCATGAATTTGCAAGAAATCCCGCATCTATAAATAAACTACTTTTCCTTTACATCAGCTCTACCCATCTCGTCGATATTTCCATCAAATCTTCTTCCTTGCTTGTAAGGTACAACTCGGGCGCGTCGCCCGGGGCCGAGCGATTGGGCAAGCGGCGCACGAGTTCAGATAATTACACCAGTTTGCATGTCAGAAGAATCTTCAACGATGGGATCTGCTATATGTGTGGAAAAGTTTACGGAGGATTTCTTGAACCATGCTTTGAAGAGTTTATTTTTGGCGTTCCTAGTTGCTTGATATAATATTTTTATCATCGAAGTATTTTTAGTTTGCACGGATAAAATAACTTTTAAGTAGGTGATTAAGTGGTAAAAACTTGAAATTTCTTATAATTATTGCATGTGTATCATTTAAGACTGTGCAGAAAATTAACGTTTGTCATTACCCACAACCGTTGTCTTTTTCAGTGTTAATTTCTATGGAAATAAGTATTCTTTCGAAGCAGAGTTTATTATTTCCCAATAGACTCTAAACTTTTACTTCGGTGCAGTTTGCCGCGCTGCATAAAAGAGCGCGCGGTAAAACTTAACGCTTTGCCGCCCTGCCGCCTTGGCGAGATGCCGCGGATTGTTAAAACTTCTGTCTACTACCTCGAATGTGAATGGTTTTGCGATTGCTATTGTGGTTTTGTTAAATTCGAGCTGTATTTCTTTTCTGTTTTGCAAGCCATAAAAAAATCAGTATGTTTGTTTTGCTTACTTCATTGTCATCAGTTTCAGCACTGTACCAATATGATTCATAAATGTAACGTCTGCGCATATTAATATTACTTATATGTTCAATTACGCCACCAATTAAATTTCAAAAACCGAATGCCATGTTGCCAAAATTAATCATATTAATGATTTCACAAACGAATAGCTCATATAATTAATATTTATAATGTATGCCATTTGCGGGTGCCACCCACTTAATGCGCGCAACGGTCGCCATATTTAAATCCTGCAAACAGTGTACAATGTTTCAATTTAAATAATAAATAATCGATGCCACCGGGCATGTGTGATTGCGAAATATTACTCGCTCCGACATCACAGCTTAAATTACTGCTGCCTCAAGATAAAAATATGGTAAATTACCTTATGATTAAGCAGATGTTTATAGATTATTAATTTGTATTCAAATCCGTCGAGAGATGTGAAAAAGATAATGACCCACCTACAGAATTTCACTTTTGGTGAATGGGGAAATAAATCTGAGACTTATGGGCTCAATGTCCAGTTTCGATGCAGCTATGTGAGAACACTGGTATCGGTTTATTGCGTGAAACTCGCACGTTAAACTGCACAATATATCGGACATTGCACGGTGCTCACCGGAGCTATGTTTGAGCTCGGTCGTCGTGTGTTGCTGCTGTTTGAAGATTAGTTCACGTAGTGTTCTCGTATATTGTTGAAAACACTTTCATTGCTCCGGGAGTATCTGCAAGGGTTTCAAATGGCTCTATGGTTTCACTTTGTAAAAGCCATGTGAGAATAGCTCCAGGTTAGAGAACGTGGTGATTATTTTTGGAATCAAAAGCGACATGCCTACCTAATACGAATTCTAAAGATTGACCATCAAAATCAATTGCGTATACACGCCTCTTCAAGGGTGTAAACTAGACAGCAGCCTCGTTCATCTTTATTTTATATTTATTATGAGTTATTATTCAATGCCCGGAGCTTTCCCATTTCCATCCATCAGAGTGCAATCTTTAATCTGCCGGGCACACTGTAGGCAACCGTTAATATATCATAAAACACCCACTCGCTATGAAATATGAACGATATTTTTAATATGTAGCTTTAAAACGGATAAAATGTTCTGTAAAGTGCATTAATTTAGGTATTATGCGGTTGCTTTTACAAGCTTTTTATATAATTTTGCCGCACCATGTTGTCTGTTTTCATTTTTATAATCTGTATAATAATGGCCCCTTTACACGACATCAACATAGGACATCGCTCTATGATCTGCTGTAGGTTCTAGGAACTTTGAGACATCAACATATTTTGGCATTCTTCCGCAGTTTTATTAGATGCGGCAGCCAAATAGCCAGTTTTACCATGGGGATTTGTAGTAACTAGATACGATTAGCTTAGACAGTAGGTTACTGTCTTAAAATATAAAATATACAAGAAAAGTAAGTTTAATTTTGCATGAAATACCACATGAAACTCAATGAGAAGAATGAAAGGATAAGTTTTTCTGAAGAAATAAAAAAGAGCATAAAAAACAAGTATTGGTATTCTGAATATCTGTGTCAAAAATAAACTTTGCGTAAGTATCCCGGAAAAACATATCTAAAAACAGTTTCTAAACATGATGATTTAATGATGTTTGATTATAAATGAGACATTTCATAATGATTAATTCTTTTCAGTAGGAAACTAAAAATAAATTCACGCAGTGCCATCGACAAACTTTACTTTTTTATATCTCAAGTCTATTTTTGTAGAGCCGAAAATATCGGGAGTACGATAAAAATATTAAAATTTACGTTTATTATCGTGTACGCTATATAATGGTACAGAGTGTGATTTTATGAATCATCCACTTTACGTGTAAGGGTTGCTACACTTTCAAAAGAGTAACATTAACGAAGCAGAATTGATGTTATCGCAAGCAATTTCATCAGGTCAACAATGTTTATTTTAAAAAAAGCACCACTTTTCCCTTTCACTCTTACTTTTAAAGAACATTTTAACGACATTTCTTCGTAACTGGGAAAACGAGCACTTTTCTTGTAACAAAAGGGTCAGCCCTCATTCACTCCGGCCTTAATAGTCCATGACATCTGGCAGTCCACCAACGCAATCAACCATTACATTTTCTCAACGAGATTTTCACGCTTCATTCATGCGGCCCGTACCTAAAAAATGTCAGGAGACCGCGGCATTGCACCATTCATCCTAACCTAATTTCGTTTGCAACGGTCACTGGCCTGTTAGTGCTCCTTTTTTATGTGTGCTGGATAATCTAGCGTGAATTGGTAAATGCACTACATTGAATTAAAAATTTCTAGTTTTGGTTATGCAATTTCATCTTTGCAAGCTTTATCCACCCTGCTTTATTTATAAGAAATGAATAATTCTGAAATAAGTTATAACAATGAGCTTTTCAATAAGTTCTTACACACTTTAAGATACTATTGTGGAAAGTAGAACTGCACTGCGTTCTCTGTTTGTAACATTGTAACCTATAGATAAGCCAAAAACTTGTATTTGATTATTTTATGAACAGATAGAACACTTTTGTGGTCTTAAAACTCTACATTTCACTGCTAAACTTGTCGACTATGTGCTTATTGATTTGCTATTGAAAGGCAACTGAAGTTAAAAAGAAAATAGTTAGGTGAAGTCGACGTTTTTAATTAACATACTACATACGAGCTAATAGAAAATTCGTCTCGTCAAGTTAATAGAAAGACGCAAAACGGATGAACTACAAAGAAAAACTATGATTACATGTTCGGCCCGGATTATCACAGTACTTTAAATAATAATAAATAAATAAAAAATAGTTTATTTTCTCCACAATATTACTCTTAGTTATTATCTTATTTCTACGGTGACATACAGGAGGGGCATTATATTGTGGGAGACTGGTGCCAAAACTAGGCTCAGGGCCTGTATTTCAGGTCACCAGGACTCCTCCATTTAAGTTTGACAAATTATGTTATGTACTCGTACAAACGGTATTTAGGTAACATGATAACATTTATTTTTATTTTATAAAGCTTATTGATTATTAGTTGTAATATTTTTTTATTTTTTTTAGTTAAATGGTATGGTTAGTATCAGGGTGGGAGTGAGGTTGAGTGTGTGTGTGTAGTTTGTGAAGTTGGAGAAGTGTGTGCAGTGGTTGTGTGTGTGTTGGGGTTGTGTGTGTGTGACTATGAGTATTTTTTGTTTTGATCGTAGCATATTGCATAATGATGTTTATATTAAAACTGTCAATAAATTTTCAGTGTCATCGTAATTGAGTTCTTGGAGCCAACTATATAGTTTCATTTTGCACTTTATCTTATTGAGTTCATAAATAGGTATGACCCTATTTACTTTATTGTAAAGATACCGACTGAGGTGAAAAAAGAAACGTTTTGAAAAAGATGTTGAAGGCGAAGTGTGGTAGTTGACAACAGGATTAAATCTTCTCTTAGCTCGAGGCAGTGAAGGATTGTAGGTTAGTAGTCTATGTTGTTTCAGGATGGTTTGTTGTATAAACAGTTGACGCACCGTCAAGACTTTCGCTTTTTGGTATAGTAGTGCTGTAGGGTAGCGATAAGGTAAGGACAAAAAAACCTTCAGAATAGCTCTCTGTGCTCTTTCCAGTTTCAAGAGGGAGGTTTTTGGTGCACCACCCCAAGAGGTGATGCAGTATGTTAATAAAGACTGAGCCAGAGCAAAGTATACCGTTTTTTAATTTTATTGTCAGTCACGTTTCTTAGCGTCTTAAAAACATATATCAGTTTTCTCAGTCGGTTACTTAAGGTGTTGATATGTTCTTGGAATTTGAGAGTGCTGTCTATAGTTAAACCCAGATATTTAATACAATCGGCTTTGTTAAATTGAATACACGTGCATGTAGTGGAGTGAGGAAATGCACACTTGTGGGCTAGGATAGTGTTCGGCGTTATGGATGGAGACGGTGTATGCTGTTTTATGGAGAAGGTGACGTAATTAGTTTTTTCTGCATTTAGGGTGAGAACATTGTCACGCAGCCAGTTCGATACAACATTGAATCCTGACTGGGCGCACATAAAAACCTCACTCCAGGTGTCTGCAGTGAATAAGAGGGCTGTATCATCCGCGAAAGTTATGACTTTGCCTTTCGGGAGAGTGAGCATACCTAGTTCGTTTATATATATGAGAAAGAGTGTCGGACCGAGCACGCTGCCTTGTGGCACTTTGGCAGAACACTTTTCGAATCGCAACCATAGACCACCTATTATACAGGATGACTGGAAATGGACTTGCCATAGCAAATTCTCATTTAGAGGAGGTCATTTACTAATTATTGAACCTTACTTTCCTTAACTAAAGTTTTATAGTTTGGGAGATATGTCAATTTTTATACTTTAAGTTTTACTTTTTGAGTTTTTTTTCCAAAATTTGACCTTCAAGCATTCCTAACTTCTTTTTTTTACAATATTTTTAGTAGTTTTTTTTTATTATTTGTTATTAGTCATAAACATTGGTGTTTAAAATACTTTGGAACTTCCCTCAAACTAGGATTAAAAAATAAGGTAAAACGCTTTAAAAGAAAAAAATACAAAAAAAAATCTTTACGTTAAACTCAACCTGAAATAAAAAACCAACTGCGGTGTTACAATAATTCATTTTAATCTAAGTTAGTTCTCTAGTTTGTCACAACGGTTTGCTATGTTGCATGCATGTTTTTCCAACGGTACTAAATTTGTATTGCTATTTGTAAACTATTATTTTTTTCTTAGTATTTGTATACTACTAAAATTATGTAAAAAAAAAGAAGTTATGAATACTTGAAAGTCAAATTTTAGAAAAAAACTCAATAAAGTATAAAAATTGATATATCTCCCAAACTATAAAACTTTAGTTTGGGAAAGTAAGGTTCAATAATTAGTAAATGACCTCCTCTAAATAGAATTTGGTATGGCGGGTCCATGTCCAGTCACCCTGTATTTTTTCCTGTTTCCCGCCCTCGCGACCCGAGCGCCACTTAAAGATGACAGCTCAAATTACGCGCCGCGCATGCGCTCAATAATTAATGAGCTCATTTCGCGCGCTTTTTATTTATCGCTCGGATATTAGTCTGCGCTTAAAGGGAACGGTGTAATAATTTGTATTTACATGCGCGTTTGTCATTTTTATTTCGTATTGCGTTGCGAGTTTTTCTTAGAAAGTTTGACTTGGTGTGTGATCATTTAAGGGACGAGTGTAAAGTTACATGATTTTGTTGTCAAATTAAGCTTAATTCGTCTTTTCGTGTGGTTAGTAAACTAACCTGGTGTCAGAGTTTTAAAGCCGCCCACGGGCCTCTGACTTGGCTCCACAGGCCGTCGAGAAATATCTCTCAGGCATGCCGATTTCCTCACGATGTTTTCCTTCGCCGTTTTTTGAGCAAGTGATAATTATATAATACGCACATGAATCCGAAAAGTCAGAGGTGCGTGCCTTGGGTTCGAACTCGAGACCTACGACTTGTCAGTCTGACGGTCACACCACTAGGCTATCACTGCTTGCACTGTAAGCTTAATTAATATTATGTTTTATTGGTTTCAGGTACTAAACTAGGCAACAAAAGACAACAATGCTTCGGGAAGTATATTAAAGTAGGACCATAATTATTTTGGTAATTATTTGGGATGAAGCTGAACTCTATTCAAATGACAGTGAAAAATATTTCTTAAAAAAATCAACGTTTGATCAAGATGTTATAAGGTAAAAACCCATTTTAAAAACTTCCGTGCAATTTCCGCCAAAAAACTAAGTTACGTTTCGTTACACATCTTTTCCCGTGATTCCCTCGCCTGCAAGTTTTAAGTGAATTAGAAATGAAACTTTGTTGAAAGACTTGTTTTACAAAAGTGAAGTTTCTGTGCGTGCGAAGTGCGTGGCGAATCGGACCAAGACGGAACGAATAAAACAATGACCCGCCCGGCCTTGTGCACAGGGTTACCAGAGTTAAAGAAGACCATTTTGTTATTCATTGACTTAAAATAATTATATTAGCAGCTGGTAGTTTAAAAATGGCGACGTTTTATTTATAGTGTGTCCAATTTTTTTGTATTATTAAGTATTTACCTACAGCAATGGTTATCTTTGTTTTTCATCTGACTTAAACAACGGACATGGACTCTCCATTTTATTATCTTGCCTATGTTGACTTTGAGACAAACAAATAATTCTCAGTTCTCATGAACATTCCACATCACACAACCCTGAACACATCTATAAATTCTAAGTTTACAACTCCGCAAATGTATTTTCTAGATATTATTGCAGGAACAATAAAATAGGCTGAAAAATGTTATGACATGCTTTCACATGGGAATAAAACATTATTTATGGTTTAAAAAGTAAAGCATCGTTTAGTTAGCGATAGTAAGCGATCTTTTATGTCGAACAACATGTTTTACAACTCTCCTACAAAGTGGAACGTGTAAAACATACGTTTGAAGAATTATTAAACAAGTTTGACGGAGCACTTCTTCTGAAATAAATCAATCGAATATGAAAACGAGGCATTGTACAGTCACGAGCAATATATACATTGTCACATTTTATAAAATATCTTAACTTCTACCAGTAAAAAAGTATGTATACGACCTTTGTTTCTAAATCACCTAAACATCAAACTGTGTCAAAACTGGGTATACATTGGTTTCAAAGTAATATAAACCCAACGTAATTTTTAAGTATCCATGACAATTTCTATAACATGTATAAAAAATGTATACTTACATGTAATTGAAATTGTATACGTGTGATAGTAATTGTCATGGATACATTAAAATGAAATTGAAATTATATACCTACCTACTTTTTTTTGTTTTTGTTAAGTTTATTCATTTAACAAAGACAAAGAGGTGTTTATTAAATGACCCATGGCCAGTTATAGCTGCTGTAATCGTATGCAGCGGTTGTTTAGTTAGTCGGAGAACCCTTATCGTGAGGCGGTCATCGATTGAAGGGAGTGCCTCCTTAGCCTGCCTGCAATCGCCTTGGTCCGACCATGCACCAAAGGGGAGTGCCTAGGTAACCAAAGAGGAGTGCCTAGGTAACCAAAGGGGAGTGGCACGATGGGTTCGGGCCCCACTGGTGCCATGCTCGATCCCCTTCTGGCAAGTTCGTCGGCAGCATCGTTCCCCAGCGAACCGCTGTGTCCTTTGATCCATTGAATGGTTATTTTATTGAGGTCACCCACCTGCTTAAGGCACTGGTGGCACTCGTATATCATCCCAGAGTCCACAATGTGACTGTTCAGCGCTTGCAGAACAGCCATGCTGTCTGAGAGTATACGTATCGAGAAGTCCTTTACTTCCCTAGGCAGTTCCCTGTCGCTACACATAACCATTTCTAATTTTAAATACGAAGTATCGGTGGTTAAATTAATTGAAATCTTGTGAGCCACCTTCAGCGTTTATAACATCTTGCAACCTTTCCCGTATTGACCAAATCATATTGTAACATACATTATTGCCTCTAAAGCTATTCCATATGCCGTGGACATGTCTGACCAAAGCTTCTCTGGTTCTAGCTTGGTTGCTGTCCCACTCTTGGACCATCAGCCCCCACAAATTATTAATAGGATTGAGGTCAGGGCTTTTAGGTGGCCACGGCAACGAATTCACGAAATTTCGGTTGCGATTGAACCAGGCCTGAGTGAATCGAGAATTATGGACCCCCGAATAGTCCTGCATAAAATCAATAGGCGTCAATTCGGGAAAGTATACCTCCAGACTAGGCAGTAAAACTTCGTCTAAAATACTGGTATATTGCTCGATATTCATTCGACCACTGATCTGGCCAATTCACTGGGTCCACTGGTTGTTATCCAGCCCCAAACGCTGAAACTTATTCGGCCACTTCTTCTAGATGGCAGTATATTTATTTTCAAATGACGAGTGTTAAAAGGCTACCATAAAGACAAACGTCCATTAGCAGAAGAAACAAACAATTTTTCATCGGAAAAACGAGAGATGCTATGTGGTATGAAGATGATATGTCCTGAAATCGCACAAATCCATTACCAATCACCCTGTTTGAATAAATAATATAATAAGATCCTATATTTATGTACACAGATTTTTTCAATTATTTAAATTCACGCGACTTATTTCCGAGCTCCAGCTGCTTAGAACTGCTGTTTTGTAATTGTTTACATAATTTTGAAACTGTACTGTATACATGTTTCTGAAATTTCTTTGGGTAAATAATTATGTAAATAAAAAGTTAATAGAATTTTTTGGTAATCTATTGTTAACGAAAATTTGATAAAAATGTTTAGTTAATTTTGACACAATATAACATTTAAGTACATAATTATTGGACACAGTTAGCGTACTTATTTTTGCGGTTTAGTGTACATGAATTTGAATTTTAAGGGGGTTTCTATGTTATTGCTCGTGACTGTACACGAAACTCTTTAGAAATAAAAAAAATTACGTATAAGTGTTGCCAATGTATATTTGTGTCTATTGTTGTATAAATATTGCTTCAAGGTATACCTCTAACCTACAAGATAAAATAAAATCTAAATCAATAGACTTTTATGCCTTAACTAGCGACCCGCTCCTGCAGCACGGTTTTTACGACTTGACAAAACATCGTGATTTCTTAGTTTTATGTAACTTTAATGGTAAATATTATACACATAAACCTTCCGGAATAAATTCTCTAAACGATGGTGAAAACCTACCTAATCAAAATCTGTTGCGTGGTTTAGAAGAACAACTTGGACATACAGACAAACACGAAAAGTGACATTAATTAATTTATAATATGTAGGTATAGATAAAATTTAACATTCTGAATTAACTCAACTAAATAGTAGTTAAGTCTAAGTTTCAGTTCATTCTAAATTTTTTAAGTAAGTAGAAGCAAATAAGAACAACATTATTTAACTAAGCATTTAGTCCGGATTCGTTCAGTCAATAAAATTTGTTAAGCAGATAAGTACAAATTTAATCACGCTCCTTTTAAAGCAAACTTAAAAAAATAAATTGCGAACCCCAAGTAGATACCTACTTAAAGGACAAACGAACAGAATTTATAGTGTATTTTAACCACCAAAATCGGAACAAGTCCAAGATGGCGTCTTTTTGGCGGGAACTTACAACAGATCCTTATCGTCTCTCAAACGGCGAATGGAAGGCAAATGACAGCATTAAACGGAATTATTGCAACATTATTTTGTAAGGTTTTTCTTTGTGATTTAAGAAGAAATGCCGAAACTGAGAAATATCTACTTGTCTTGCTAATATTTTTGGTGAAAGAATTTCAATTTGTCACGTCAAGGCATGCTCGCTCGTATTACATTTTCATTAATAAACACGCTAGCTGCCGCCTCTTATTATAAATATTTTCACAGAAGTTTTCCCGGAAATTGGAATACCTACCTAGTATCTGTGCGCCATTATTCATAATTTCCTACATATTTTTATGTAGGTACATAGGTATATAATTCAAACATTACTGAGCAAAGGGCTGAAAAAAAGTAAATAAAACACCGAAAATCACTTTATCAAAGAAATGCGATGACAAACAAACACACGCCGACCCTTGCGGTGCAAATAATCGGTAATGGCTGGGGGTGGCCACCCCGACGCGGGCACATTTAACATATTATATCTTTAAAATAAAAAGCATGTCCCGCCCGCGGCCATTCGACGGTATCTACCTTTATTTTACAATGAGACAAACATAATATATAGCTTCATTTTCATACATTTTACTTTGAAATGCGTCTGGCTTCTGGCAAACTGTTTTATTTTCCAGACGTTACAAATCATTCTTTTGTTTTCGTTAATTTCCTTTGTGAAATTGGATGCCAGAACAATATTGTTAGTTAACATGTTGCAAAGTAACATTCTGATGATACAAATGCAGAAAAGCAATTCGTTGTGCGAAGCTATATTTAAGGGACAATTTAACTGTTGTGAGAAAATTTTCAAGTCTCAACGAACACCTGACCAAAATAAACTACACTTTACTTGAAGTACCCTCGCGATCGATACAAATTAGCTGTTAAAGATGATAAGTACTGAGAATATTACTCAAATATACGACTCTTACACAATTTACCGTTAAGGCGATGACAACAGGCAAACGATAAAAGTAGGCAAAAGTACGCCAATTCTATATAGTTTGTACTAACACCCGGAACCACCCTAGACTGCCTCGTTGGTCGAGTGGTTGCAAGCGCTACTGCTGAACATGAGGTCCTGCATGGGTTCGATTCCCAGATCGGGAAAAGTGTCATTGGGTTTTTCTTTCTGAAACTCAGTAGCAGCCCGGAGTCTGGATTTGTGCCCGGTTAATGGCAATAGGCTCTCCCCGTATTACATGGGACTTAAACATAACTGGCGAAATGTTGGTGTACTATAATAGGTACACCTCTGCTCAACCCTTCGGGGAAACAAGGCGTGATATTATGTTATGTTAATATTACTAAACTTTAACTTTCAAGACGAAAACTTTCTTTAATATCATCTAACAACAGGCATAACATCTTTTTATCATCATAATAAATTCAATTGATCAACGTTATCTAAGGTTGTATGAAACTTCTGCCACTTCTGAAATCTGGGGTTTGATCTACACCATACTATAACATAGTTGAACCATATAGTACAAAACTCTTAAACGTTGGCTTATATCTCTTTCTCAACATTTTAATCTGTACCTATTCCTGCTAGCTATCTATATTGCTCCATGGGCGTGGAGGCATCTAGCCCAACCCTTCGAGGATTAGAAGAAGAACGTGATTATATTATGCACCCTCAGATTTTCTTGACATGATACGCTATCCTGGTAATGACAGTTTGTTATCAGTTGTGTAAGCCGTTTTTTTGTAAACCAAAATAAGAAAAGATCAATGAAAAATGGCAGCTTTGCCTGATTGACGCAATTTTGAAATATTAGCAGAGGGAACATTGCATTTTCAGCTAGCCGAATCGGTGTTGGCTACTAATGATTGAACAGATGTCTTTCGGAGAAACTCAAAATCGTAATATTCCGTGAATTCAGCGCTGAAATAATACCGGTAATTTGTCAAGATTACTGTCCGCGAGACAAATTATTGCTGATTTACTTTGCAAGATAATTTGGGAAAAACAGCTGTTTTAGTAAGTTAAAAGGATAGAAGATGGTAAAACAATACAGATCAGAGTATCAGGATAATAAAGTATCCTATGTCCCAATTCAGGTTATGGTTTACCCATGTGCCAAAAACAAACACACTTATCATTTATAATATTATTGTAGGATTGAGAATGATCAAGTGTTGCGAGATTGCGAGGTCATTGGAAAAGAATAGAGCATCTCCGGATAGTGACTGAGGGAAGAAGATGGGCTGCACCATCCTGTTATAAATATTCTTTGTTTCTACAAGGATACGAAGGTGCGGTCAGGTCGCATAATGAACTACCGAGTTTATGATATTAAGAAACATGTATACAGCACTTTGAGGACATTGTCAGTAGAAATTATTGCCTGGCTATTAAGACAGATGATTTAAATAAATTTTGTGTCACGTGATGTAATGAAAACCAGTCCCGCAATATCGATATGTTGAGTGTCAAGTTACCCCGATGACCAACTTAACCACAAAGGATTCGCACTTTATTCCGCCGTCTTAAGAAAACAATATTAATGCAGCAGAAGAGCATTATTCCACGACGCGTCGCCTGCGCATTGAATCAGGCACTTTATCAAGATAACTGTCGTGAGTAATTTTCACTGATACGCGAACGACGTTGATCAATCGATTTTTGTACACGAATCGATACCGCCCGAGAATCGGATCGCATCGAATCGTACTTTGGCGTAACGTGTTTATTTATTCGAGTGATCCGTGATGTTATGGCGCATTACGGCCCGGTTTAAAGGTCACACTGTTTCCGTTTCTTTATTTGTGGTTGATGTGGCTTATCTGACGACAAATGGGTAAGATTCAGCGAAACTGGACCTGTGTTGTTTTATTGTCGTCCGTGTCATCGTAATTCATGGTTTTTTATGGGATCTTCCAACAATTTCAACATTGAATTCACACGCTCTTGTCGTGTGATTCATCATCAATGCCTGTAAACGTAAAAAAAACTTGAATAAACTTAATTTTGGTGCGAAGAGAGGATTTCGGATATGACCTATTCACCGAATCAGGCGAATACATAAACAAAACGCCCCTAATATGAAACACAAACACAAATACCCTCTACAATCCTTAACGCTCAGCAGACGTATAATTACTAATTAAATAATTAATTACAAACGGTATCCTGTTCGGGGTGTAATTCGCAGCGATTCGAGAACTGAACCCTTTCGCCCCTGCTCGGGGTTCATTCGGGGCATTATATCCACTTCAGTTGTTACAAAACAACTTTAAAACGAGTTGATTGGGAAGCCTATTGTTTTCATAATTACTTTTGATTTTGAATATCATATCTGTCGTTTATTTGTTGGGTTGTTTGCTTTTATGATTGAAGGAGATTTATCTGTCATTTCTAGACTCAATTATTTCTTAGTCTTCGTCTGTGTATACCTGATCCATTTAATTTCAGTAAGTATTAGCGGTCCTTATTAAGCTATAATATAGCAGTTTTTACGAGGTGATTGACATATATATGTACAAGCTCCCGGCTTTAACCATTAGGCAGTTGCCCGCCAGACACGACACCCGTCTGGTCGGGGGATCCTCCCTTTTCTATAGAGGATGAGTGAACTTTACACCCTGTTCCTCATGCCTCTAAAACATTAACACTAATCCGAATTTTGCCATTAGGAATCATTTCTATGCATATGACTCAGCCTAATAACAGTAATGTTATGTACCCTTCCAACGGATACCCGACAGTGTAATACGTCCCTAGATACAGATTCTACGACACTAAAAATATTTCTACACCACTTTTATAGTCCACTAGAAGCAAAATAAATGGGCACTTAGGTTTAACCTTATTCCTAGTATCAAGGGTAATATTTAGCTTAGTGTTATAACCCCTGTTACCATTTGTAGGATCAGCAGAAGCTATTATGGTGTAACGACCTCATTAGATCCTGTCTAGAGAATTTCCTCGCCATAAATACCTTTTTCATTTTTAACCGCCTTCGTGATCCAGTAATATCACCAGAAAGAAAATGGTTAAAACTCTTTTCAGCATCTACTAACAGTAAAGGTTCGATACATTGCAACAATTGGAGACGAAAACACAGAACGACTCTAACCTTTCAACTTGGTGACAATAAAAGGCATAGCAGAAGTGTTTCCTTTACGAGTCCTTTCATAAGAAACTACTACTACTAATACAGAAAACTACATCACTATTAACCAGCAATATAACCCTCTCAAAGACACTATCGCACTGCCCTTACATACGGAAGCACATCCTACAATCGAACTTAACTAATGACATCTACGCATTAGCACAGACAGCCCTCAGACCGCAGAGAGAGGGGACAGGGGGGCAATGGAGGGGGGTTCGCTTTGAGTTAACACCTCACTGCTCGATTATACGAATGCGAGTTATTCGATGGTAGTACAGACACGGTAATGACGGCTCGTAAAGAGGTGGGATTCGTAATGTTATTACTGATGTTGGTCGGTACGTCTGCGGTGCGGAATACTTTCGGTACCGCGTGACGTCACGCGTTTTACTGCATCGGTACCGAAAGCTTACCGAGTGCCTTATATTATAAAATTATAAATTCGAAAGTGATTTTTTTTTTCGTCTTTCACGCTAAAACAGCTGTGCGAATTTGGATGAAATTTGGCACATGGGTTGACCATGTCCTGGATACACACGACAGGACAACACACACACACTCATACATAGACATACACACACTCATACATAGACATACACACAGGATACAGGGAGGGGGAGGACACAGGGACATAGAATACCTTTTATCCCAGTAGAGTGTCCCCGTTCCCGTGGGATATTTTTCCAGCATGCACGCGGGCGAAGCCGCTGGCAAAATATAGTACGAGAGCCCACGACCAAAACCATGTTACATCGTTTTACGGCTAAAACCGTATAAAACTCGTTAGTTTTGATGATTCTGACCCTACTCGGTGGGCAGTACCGATCAGAAACATCACAGTTTTATGGGAGCCCACTTCAGCTATGTCAAAAAAATAGGCAGACGGTTTCATCACAATATGTCTGATATTAAAAATGTACATAAGTTTCGTAATTTTGTTTCGTTTTTTTTTTAATACCTACTTTGTTTATTTAACGGGGTTACTAAAAACCTGTTTTCAGATATTAAAATGTCACCTATAATTTCAAAAACCAAAAGAACATTTCGGAGCCGCCCGACAGCCGCGCGCTGCTTGTGACGCTTCTATCCCTCACGACGCGACGACACCGATGATGAGTCCGACAATGATTCAACACATGAGATGCTCACATTTTCTTCTGAACATGATTTATTCGCATCAACTGACCAATGTTCACATAAAAACAAAATTTTCAGACGGGTTGCTATGGGTTTTATTTTTTGAACAACATCGGCACAAGTGTATCAAGATACCATTCTTGAGAAGGTAGTTAAGCCCCTTAACAACACCATAATCAATAACCAAGTATGGTCCTTCCAACAAGACTCGGCGCCGGGTCATAAAGCTCGGTCCACGCAGTCTTGGTTGGAAGTGAACGTTTCGGACTTCATCAGAGCTGAAGACTGGCCGTCGTCTAGTCCCGATCTTAATCCGCTGGATTATGATTTATGGTCAGTTTTAGAGAGTACGGCTTGCTCTAAACGCCATGATAATTTGGAGTCCCTAAAACAATCCATACGATTGGCAGTGAAGAATTTTCCCATGGAAAGAGTGCGTGCTTCTATTGATAACTGGCCTCAACGTTTAAAGGACTGTATTGCAGCCAATGGAGACCACTTCGAATAAGCTTTTTATATTTTAAATTGTTTTATATTTATGTATTAAACTAACACACTGTAAAAGTAAAAAATATGATTTGCAATAGTAAAAAAATCTTCGTGACAATATTTATGGCAAGACTAGGTACATTACAGCGTTCAAAAGTCCGTATCTATTAAAATAAATGCCTCAGGTTTTAAACGGCTTTTGAATTAGTTGATTGTGAAACTGAAACCGACGATAGCGTGGCAACGAGACGAAACATAGTATACTTTTAAAAGAGATCATTACAGCACTTCACCCATTAACAGAATAGTACTATTCAGTTAAAGAAAATCGTGGCCCTTTCTAAATTAATAACGTCTAAAATGTCTCTGTTTCTTTCATTAGTACACACGGCTATACATTTCCAGTATAAGCTGACCTCACATTGTACGGAAATCTTTTAAAACGCGAGATCAACATAAACTGGAAATGTATAGCTTGATGTGTAGCCGTGTATACTAGTCTATCGCCTACTACTAGACAAAAGCCTTTCCTACATTACGCCACAACCACAACACGGCCCTCCTTCAAAGTATATCGCTATCACAATGTTTGTTTGTAATGGCGCAAATGACATTTGTGCAAGCCGTCCCTTTGCAGCGCGAGCGACGGTAATGAGCAAGATTGTAATGATATACGTCGGGAGTTTAATGGTATGATGTTTGTGTGATGGTTTTGATGTATTTTTATGTTGCAAGGCACATTTTTAACACCTATTTTTCCTACTGCTAATTAGAGTCTGTCTCTGAATCTCTTGTCAACTTGACGTCTGTCAAAGTGGGTTGGGTTATTTTGTGTGAACAAGATCTTTATGTCACAAGACGTAAATATAATCCTTTCATTTGGTAGAGGTAGATTTATTAACCAGCTTTTAAAATAATCATAGTTAAGTACACTTTAATCGTTATTCCACTTTCCATTATTAATGTTTAATTGTCGAAAGTCCAATTAATTATGAAGACAACGCATTGATTACTTTGAAATGATTGTCATAGCGTATTGGCTTACTTAACACGTTCAGTGCCGGGAGTCCTCCTGGAGGTTCACCTAGTCGCATTGGGATGCCGAGAGCCCTCGCTCATTTTAAATATATAGGTTTTTCTTAGCGAATAGGTACAGCATTATAATCCGTAAAAATAAAATCTGATGTATATTTTAACAAGATTTATTAGTTTATGCGTTTCACTTCCAATATGTATGGCGGCATGGCGTATCAGTTCTATGAAAAGTGGGTGGAGTCGAAAGTGTTAATGACCTTTGACCAGTGGTGGATCCAGGATTGTCGTTTGGGACGGTGCTTGACCCCGCTGAGGGTAGGTTTTAACAAAGTAAACGCTAAAAAAGAACAAGTTTTAATTTTTTTAACGCATAACAATTTAAGCCTCCTCGGATTACTTTTCGCAAATTCCTCAATGACTCAGTTAGGTTGTACTACCAGAAATATCTCGGTGAATATACATGGCGGCCAAATCGGGCAACGTGAGTGGCAGAATGAGTGGATTCAAAATTCGTCACGTACCGAACATCTTATAGAATAAAAACCTAAAAATTGATGACAATGTACCTTAGGTAGAGTAATGCTTGCTAAAAAGATTAAACAGCATAATATCAAGTTCACTTTAATATTTTTCACGGAAGAACTTACTAGACGCTTTTGGGGGCTTGAGCCCCGTAGCCGCCCCTGGATCCGCCACTGCCTTTGACGGACTAGGAAAAACCTTAGTGATTTTCACTTTTATTACGATGTCTACATCAGGCTGGAAGCTACTAATAAGCTACACAATCTCCAACATGGGATACTCTTAACATAGATTGATCCTTTAAAAAACAAACTTCATTTAAGGAGCTTGGTCACATGAGCATGACTAAGGGCTGATTTCTCCAACGAAACTGAACGCGATCAGCACATCTAAACCGTGTTCAAGAGCTGAGAGTGTTATTATTCTAAAGAAAATAATGACAATGAAAGCTATTAAACGTGTTTTATGTTCTGATCGTGTTCAGTTACCTACGTTGGTGAACTTCGCACTAAGACTTTCTTATAATTATCATTCTATAAACTTATTACAGTTTGTATGTATGAGTAACTATCTTCTACGAATACCAATCCGCACATGTTTAAACGATAGCCACGCTGTTTCTGACGAGGGGTACGCTAGAATATTATTGCATCTTCCCACCTCTATAACATCAGCACCCAAGTGTATTAATAACTCAGCTCTGTGATCTTCGTTCCGGGCACACTCCACCATGGTTTGATCCTAACACTCCAATCTGTCCTTTAATTATTAATTGATAAGCAAACCAAATCCTCTGAAACACATCGTTACATTGAGTAGCACCTGTCGTAATTCCCAGGCGACGGCGACGTAGCACTCATTAGGCGAGGGTTAAGTCATTTATTCCAGCAGCGTCGTCCGCGAGTCGTCGCGGTAGGGGGTTAACAAATAACCCGATGACATTTTCATGTAATGTGATGTTATTGTAGAATGTAGTTATTAGGATTTATGCATGGGCTATGGGGTAAGTATTCAGCCTGGAGTTTTAGAACTTATGGTACGTTTATGATGTTCATTTTATTAAGGGAGTAATGTTGAAGGGATTTGCATACTATTGTGTTGAGGTGGGCGTGGGATAGGTTGTACATCATGGGTGCATGGTTACTCACTTGTATGTGTATTTCAGACTCAGGCGTAACTTTGCGGAAATCCATGATAAAATACAATAGACGTATATTTAGTAACCTAATCCGCTTGATTGTTCTTAAAGAGTCAAAAAGAGCCTTGAAAGAAATCGACGTGTTTCACCTGTCAACGAGGCATCCTTAGGATGTCGATTGACTTGTTGCCTTGTATTATATAAATAGATAGTTCTATTACTAATAGATGGTACTATTACTAAATATAGATAGATAGACATATATATAGTTTATTTGGTGCACATAAAAGACATAGTACAAAATACAAAAACACGATTAAATAATAACTAAAGACATGAATATTGCACACAAGGCGCCAATATACAAAAAAAAACAAGACAGTGTCATCACAATGTGTCTATTGTGTGTTATTTATTTTGTTAAATTTCTATTCTCGCCGACTTCCTAAGACAGAAGCCTGCAAAGTGTCCTGAAAAGGCTAGGTTCGTCGTAGGCACCAATTCTTCTTCAGTAACTCTTTAACAGCACTAGTTGTAATAACTTCAGCAGCAGCAGCTTTTAATGTATTATTAATTCCATCACAGATCTCATTAATAGTTTTCATACCTACAATTGTATTTTGTGCTACCAGAAACTGTTAATTCTCGTTGCCTTTTTTTTATAAAATACCTTAAATACCAATAAACTCTCCTTGTGATCACACACGACCTAACCCCGCGGCAATCCAATCTATAATAAAGTCTCATTACTAAAGAAATGGCCGCCCACTCCCGCGCAGCCTGTTGACTGATCGCTTCCGACGCACGCATGCGCTCGCTCGCGTCTTGGCCAATCAATACGGGAAATGTTGCCATACCACTGATAAGATAGATACGAGCCATTAGTTATGCGTAATTGGGAGGGTTAATTGAATTAAGATGTACGTAGATCTATTTAGATGTTTTGTCTGTGTATTGGGTAACAGAGGTCTTACAGAACCACGACATTTGTTATAAGCCATGTGTGGAAATCAAATCAAAAGTCTAGCCGAGGCTCGCTTAGTGCTAGAAAGCTGTAATTTGGTATACATATTAATCACGCCGACAAAGTGATAAAATAAAATCATGAAGTTCATTTTTTTAGGGTACCCCCCTACACGTAAAGTGGGGATGTTTTCTTTTTCTTGCCTATGAAATGGTGTGGGGTGTCGTTGGAAAATTCGTTCAAAATATTGTGTAGTGAAAACCATTCTTGGATTCTGGATTCCGTTTGCGAAATACACACATCAACACGGTCTAGGGATAATTTTAAAAAAGCGAATTACTATCAATGTGTTAATTATTTATATGACATGTATATATTTAAAAGATACGTTATTTAATATTCTACCATTTTTTAATAATGGTTAAGGTACTTAGATTAAAATTCAGGATTTTATGGAAAAAAAATGAAGCATAGACGGAAACCGTATATGAATTAACTTTTAATTTGTGAGTAAAAACTGAAAAAAATAGAAAAATCATTTAATTTGTGTTTATAAACTTGAATTTAGTAGTCTGAGAAAGCGCCCATGATGTTCATAACACATCGGCAACGATTCGGCATGCTCAGAACAAGGTTGTCAATGTCTTGCTGCGGAATATTGTCCCATGTCCTTCTGAGGTGCGCAAAAAGTTGATCTTCTGTAGCCAGATTTTCAGGAACTTCCTTCAGAGCTCTTCTTTGCAGCATATCCCACGCATGCTCAATGGGATTTAGATCTGGCGATTGAGCAGGCTAGTCTAAGGCCCTAACATTATGTGTATGTAACCAAGCTGCTACCGTTCTCGCCGTGTGTGCCCGGGCATTGTCGTGCATGAGCAGGAAATCTTGCCCCATTTGTGTTCTGTGGGGCAAGATTACGGGCCCCAGCACCTGTTGGACGTATCGTTCTGCCGTCATATTGCCCCGCACCCAAACGAGATCCGTCCGTCCTCCAAGACGAATTCCTGCCCAAACCATAATTGTTCCTCCTTGGTATGGGTGAACTTCCTGAGGGTTCTGGAGACGGCTCCATCGTCCAGGAACTCGCCAAACACGCGTCCTTCGTGAATCTGGATGGAAGCCGAACCTGGATTCATCCATGAACAGCACATTTGACCATTGCTCACGGCCCCAGTCCACGTGATTCCGAACCCATTCTAATCGTCGTCCACGATTGCCTCTCCGTAAAGGTGGGACCCGGAGTGGTCTACGAGAGCGTAGATTGCTTTCATGCAGTCGCCTTCTTACAGTTTGGTCACTCACAAGCACTTGGTGTTCCACTCGCAGCCTTTGGACCAATTGAGTCGCCGTTGCATTTGGTTGAGCTCGCGCAGTAATTTGCAAAAATCGGTCTTGTCTGGGGGTAGTGATGCGACTTGGCCCCCGGTGCCTCTCCGCTACTTCACCTGTGGCACGATAGCGTGTCCACAATCTTGAAATTACATTTTGATGGGTCCCTATGGCCTCAGCAACATTACGCTGAACAGATCCAGCTTACAGCATTCCCACAGCTCGTAACATCTCCGCCCTCCTCAAATGTCGGCGTTGCATGGCTACAATACCTCAATTTTAACTTTATCTTTCGTTTAAAAATGAAAAAAAACTGTAACTAAACGTAATTCGTATTGTTTTCTAAATTTCGCACAAATGAAAATTCCCTCTCCTATACATCAAGACATTTTTATGCCACCGAAACAAAAGAATTTTCAAAAAAATTAATTTGGAATTAGTCTGAGATAAATTACAAACAAATCGGTGTATAAAAGATTCCAATGCGGCCAGTACTTTTCGAGTTATTTAATTGAGTATGAAATATCCCTAGACCGTGTTGATGTGTGTATGAAGCTTTAAAGTGCTAATTTTTGTTAGTATCAAGTGTGTGTGTATCCCCAGCTAAATGGTTGGTTTTATGGTACATGTGACAACATTCACGGCAGTAGTATCATCATCATTCTCCTAACCGTATCCCAATAGGTACATATTCGTGGTCGGCGCAACATCTTTTTCTTCCCTATTTCTCTATCAGTCGTAATCTCGGTAGTCACCCCCTTTCTAGTCATATCATCTTCCACACAGTTCATCCATCGTTTCTTCGGTCTTCCCCTGCTCCTATAGCCATCGACATTCTTACTCCAAACTTTCCTCATTCCTCCGCATCACATGCCTATTACCATGACAACTGATTTCCGCACAACTCTTCGGTCACCGGTGCAATCAATAATCAATCAATCAATCACTTTCAGAATTCCTCTTATGTACTCATTTTTTATTCTATCCATTTGTGTAACACCACACATCCCTCTTAGCATTCTCATCTCAGCTGCATGCAATTGCCTTTCATTCATCCCTTTTCTGGCCCAACATTCTGATCCATACAAGACAGCAGGGCCTCAAGTCTGCTATTACAATACTGTCAGAATGGTCTATCATTGATTTCATAATTGTTGATTTTGACAAGTTTGGTAATCTACATAATAAAATTGTTGATTTTGACAAGTTTGGTAATATTGGCGTCATTATGACTTTCCAATGGTCAGCCACTGACACTCCATTGAAAGAAATGGCATCTATTGGTAATCTCGTACATAATGAAAAATGAATCTGCAAAAATGTTGACAGTTTCTTTGATCAGTGAGAGAGTGACCTACCATGAGAACGTCATTGTGCAGTCACTTCTTTTAATTCGTTACGAGTATCGTGTTTGTGGAATACAATGATCAACCAATGATCGACCATTATGAATTTAGCAGATTACGAACTTTTAGCAAAATGACAATGGGATCGTGTTGGAATGACGAATTTATAAAAATAGCAGACTTGGGCCCCAGGTCTATTGTTCTATAACAAAATTAAAAGGAAAACTATAACAGCTAAGTAGGCAATACAAGTTAACGAGTAATTAAAGACGAAGAATTTCGAGTAATCGACCAACCTTCATTTGCAGTTGCACAAACATGTTCTCCTATACATTCCATAAGGGACAGAACATGTTTTTCAACTACAATGTTAAGTTTGTGCTTGGGATAAATTCATCCCAACTACGGAACCCATCATTGTGCGTGGTCCGACATGCAGTTGTCCGATTTTTTAATTAATCAACCTCTAAAAACTTTTGCGCTTCTAATAATGCACACGCGCACTACATCCATGTTGGTCGCAGTTAATTGGCTATTTAGTATTTTTAGAACCCCAGAATAGGAATTGTTTGAGGTTCACAAAAAGAGCCGTAATCATTATAGGTAGGTATTAGAGTGTTCAATAATATTAAAAAAAAAAAAAAAAATGGAAATTAAGTATTAGAGGTTCGAATAAATACATGCCTTTTAATTATTCAGTAACAAAGCAATTAATAACAGATCGATGGCGATACTGACCATTATTGTAATAGAACTTGAACTCGATGCCAGTCAATAGATCAATAAACTATTACTTTGGCTTAATAATTTCAATAATAACCACATCCCTGCCTACCCAACTTGTATAATAGGTGTGCGGTCCCGATATCAACTGTAAACAATCTATTTAATTTGAATAATAACCACTGGGAACATAATCTAACTAACTCGTAATTACCAGAACAGGGTTGACACACACTATCTACATTCAAAGCTCTGTTTATCTTGAAATGTTTCTGTGGACTGTTGTATCTTACAGCGAATAGTTTAACTTGTAACTTGTCTAATCTAATAAGTTGCAAAATAACATGTAGGCAAAGATAATAGTAGTAACAGAATATCAGAGACAACAGTGATTACAGATAGTGCAATCCTCGACGACGCGCCCCACTCCGCAATGACTGTACTGTAAGCTGTACTTTAGTACGGAGCGGAGTCGAGTGGGGTGCGTCGTCGTGGATTGCACTATCTATAGATATTCAGAGACATTTCAGTGCACTTTAGGAGTGGTGAAGTGACAAACACACACACCAAAGGGATCGCTAATGCATTGCCTAACTTGTCACCAGCCACTCTGTACCCTAATTGCATAACATACTTTCAATCACAATCCGAAAGGTTTTGAAGGAAACTGGATCCAACCACTCCTTCTTTATGCAGTATTCTTTCCATGTTACTTCAGTGCGAGAAAGAAGTGGAGCTATACAGGACGTCTAGCTCCATCTCTTTCCCACGCTCAAGCAAGATGAAAATAATACTGCTAAAAGAGGTGGTGGTAGGGCCCCTGGTAATCCTTTGCTTCTTAAGTTTGTCTGCTCAACTACGTGAATGTTGTAGAACTGTCAAAAAATGAAATGTATTGCTATTGTACCTCATTGTTGTATTGTATTGATCATTAGAGAAGATCAGTGAGATGAAGGGCAAGTCCAAGCTCCAAAATCAATCTGCCTAGCCTTTTTCCAACTATATTAGGCTTCGGCTCGGCTTCCAGTCTAACAGGATGCAGCAGAATACCTGTATTTTACATGGAGCGACTGCCTATCTGACCTCGACAACCCAGAAACTGGCTACTACGAAACCCTTTGGTTATTAACACTGGTTGTCAAACTCTTGGGCTTCTGACTACCCGTAACGACTGTCAAAGATCCACGAATGACAGCCGGGACCAACGGCTTAACGTGCTTTCCGAGGCATGGAGGAGTCTCGGTACGTAAAGATGGTCACCCATCCGCGGATCAAAATCACCTAATCTTACCTATCTTACTCACCATAATAGACTATGGTGATGTGTGAGACTATGACCTGAATGCAGATCTCCTCAATAAACTTGACCGCCTTCTAAATAACTGCATTCGACTCGTTTTCAATCTCCGTAAGTATGATCATGTGTCTGCGCATCGATTGCTTTTAAAATGGTTACCCATACGTCAGCGCAGAGAGTTGAGGGCTCTGTTAATGTTGTATTCTATTCTCGACAAACCCACTTCTCCTTCTTACCTGACTTCCCATGTTCAATACCTATGCTCTGCCCATAGCAAAAATCTTCGTTCTACCAACAATCGTCTTCTACGATGTCCTTCTCACCGCTCTGGTTTTATTCACTCTTCTTTCTTTGTCCAGGCGGTATTTCTTTGGAATGCGCTTCCTGTGAATATCAGGATGGCAACCAGTCGGTTATCTTTCAAGTTGAAGGCACGTAAACATATTCGTGAAAAGTTGGCAGAACCTTTGCAGCGCTGATTTGCTGGATTTGTTTTCTCCTCTACCTATCGTTATTTCTCCTGACAATGTTTATTCTGTTTATATGTATGTATCTATGTATGTTGTATGTATTAGTAGGTATTCATTATCAAGTTATCTATCACGTATGTTGCACCTGCCATGTTTTGTCTCTGCACCACCCTAAGGTTGACTGGTAGAAAATGCCGCAGGCATTAAGTCCGCCTTTGTACAGTATTTTTTTACCTGTGCCATAAAGTTTTTTAATAATAAATAATCTTGTTGCACAGTTACCCTGCTGAATTCATTTGGAAAATCCTGCTAAGCACCACAAATCGTAGGTAATGGTGGTAGTCCTTACTTGGAGAAACGCGTTCACTTTATTATATACCTATACCACCTATTTAGTTTTTTGTACACCTACATAAAACGTCACAAATTTGATTAGGTACCTGCGACAATATCTTCAATATTCCTCCATCATCTCCTTGCCACCCCTAATTACAGTGTCGATCGCGAACTTGATTACAAGTTAATTGGCTGGCCACAAAGCTGGTCGCATACGGGCCGACCGCGCGACTGCTAATGACGACTAATCGCAACGTCCGGACACGTGCGTCACGGCCGCCTCGGGCGTTGCGATTAATTGAAATCGTGTAATTTGAGCTGTGTATGAAGCGTAATGCCTTGTTTGTTTATTGGTTGCGGATGATATAAATCGCTGCGATTAATTTGTGGCTGCGGCCGTCTGGCGGACGCTTTACTGGTTTTGTTTGTTGTGTTGTTATTGAGTGGCGTCGTTGGTGCGGTAGTCTTGATGTCTGGGAAGGCATTCTGCGTATTTTGTATATTTGTTACTACATCTCATCACTTGGGGTACTTATTTGATTCACTCGGACTACCGTCTTTGTAACACAGGTAGATTTTCTTACCAGTTTTTATGACTTAAAAAGCTACGATGTTTCGTAACACGGTTATTTGAGAAGCTTTTTCTTAATATACAGCTTTTGTCCATAAAATCCTCAAGTTTAACAAATCTATAGCTGCAGGGCGTAGACCAAAGGACACTGGTAATTAGCGATAAATAACATCGGTAAATGTAGACAGATAATTAACTGATATGGACTAAATAAATACCTGTAACCATATTTACTGTATAAACCTCGTGTATCGATACGTTCGTAATTAACCGGTACATTTGTTTAATTTGTGTAAGTAAATAAATAAACTGTCATAATTTATTAAATTTCTGTCAATAACCACCGTGGCGAATGGGGCTACGTTCGTAAAATAATTGCACGCTAGGGCTACTGCGAATCATAACGTTACTTTAATATCTAACACGTTCAGTGCCGGGAGCCCTCCTGGAGGGTTCACCTAGTCACATATGGGATGGGAGGCCTCGTGGAGGGCTCATTTTAAATATAGGTTTTTCTTAGTGAATTCAGTATTACAATCTGTGAGAATAAAATCTGATGTATATTATATCAAGATTTCTTAGTACCCATATGCGTTGGTTCAATCTCCAATCCAAGCATTTTTATCACGGTTTGAATTTGTTCACGGTTATTTCATTTATTCACTAAAAATCTAAAAAATTAAAAGGTTGAAAACATTATTTTACTTCGTTTTAAGCTTCGTTCAGACTAGCGCGACGCGATACCAGTTATTTTAAACCGTGAAGTTTTCTTAGAAATTGTATTTTTCGAGTCGCGTCGCGCCGTTGCGTCGCGCTAGTCTGCACGAGGCTTTACGGTGTTTTATAACACAGTTTTAAACCTAATGCCGTTGACCGTCCGCGATGTTTAACTATAGCGCAAACGTAATGCCGGTAACCCTCCCGGAGGGTTCATTTCCATTATGTATGGTGTCATAAGCGTATGAGGCCAGGTCTTCAGCACAATAGTTACGTATGGAAGAATTACAGCTCCAGTCCTTTCTTCTTCTTCTTGTCTTGTATGTCTTGTTATTTTATATCGTACCTACTAAAATATAAGTATGAAAAAACAATATGGCAAGGCAATTTTAATTTCCCTGCTGATGAGAAAATTCTCCTCCTTGATACTAAACTATAGCTTCCGTTTGAGCAAAATGAGTAAAATTCTAAGCAGCATAAATCCAACAATTTTTCAGCAGTGTTAGAATATCACATTCGTTAAGTTTGTTCTTAGTAAAAGACATGTGCAATCATCTACAACCCTACCTCGAGGTAGAGCAATCGACGATGGAATATATCAGCGCATTTAGTCTAGGTGACCTGCTTCATCAAATTAATGCTATTTAAACTCGATTTAAAACCTCTAAATTGTATCTACTGACCTCTCTTGTGTGCAAGAGAGTAAACGAAAGTGGAAAGGAGACGACCCATTCAATCCAAGCAGAAAATTCCATTCAAAAGCGATCCAGTCATTCACGGTTCATCAAACATCAGCATAATCAGACTGTAATGTTCCCACTGCTGGGATACTGTTGGGACACAGGCCTCCTGTCTGCGAGAGAGAGGGGGCTGTAATCCACCACGCGGGCCCAGTGCGGGTAGATGGCAAATGTCTTCAAATTTTTGGATCTAGAACATGGCGGTTTCCTCACGGCACAAAAAACAACAAAAAATCAAATAACAAAATTTTCTCGAAACAAATACTCGTACAATGCCTGAAATATTACAAAATACTGAGAAAAGCCACAGAATGGCGTCGAGTTTTTACGGCGGACTCAATTAGGCGAGTTTACGACATTTTTCAGTTTATTTCAGTGAGACCACACGCATTTACTGCTGTAAAGCTATTTACATGTTTTACTGTTGCGTTACTTCACGCCGTTCACGCTGTTTTTCAGAGAACCTTAGTCTAAGGCTGGTTATTACTTCTTTTCAAAATCTGTAAAATCTAATAACTATAATGGATCTATTATACTGCTGAAACTCAGCCATGTAGCTTAGCAGAAATTATATTTACAAGGTATCTACCTAAAAGTATGTTTCTACAATTATTTCAGGCTTATGGAATAACGACTGTTTACGAAAAAATATAAGACTAGGTAATTGCTTTTCATAAGGAATAATGAAGCCAAGAGATTTTGTTTGTGTAATAAAACAAACCTTCCTTAGCGCCCGGCTTATAAGATTTTAAGAAGTTTATTAAGCCCAAGAAAGCCTTGGAAATGTTCCGGGAAGAAGCTACAAGGATAACTTAGTTACTAAAACATCTAATCTCTTCCACGAGTTTAGTACTTATGGAAATCTTAAGGACTATCCGAACGTATAGCGGCCCGTAGCTTAATGATAACAGCCGCACGTGTCGATCGAAGGTTAAGCTGTGCTTGCCGCGGTTAGTTCGTGGATGGGTGACCATACATTACATACCGAAACCCATCCGTGCCTCGGAGAGCACGTTAAGCCGTGGGTCCCGGTTGTCATTCGTAGATCTTTGACAGTCGTTACGGGTAGTCAGAAGCCCAAAAGTCTGACAACTAGTCTTACCAAAGGGTATCCTGTTACCCAGTAACTGGGTTTTAGAGGTCAGATAGGCAGTCGCTCCATATTAAATACTGGTATTCAGCTGCATCCGGTTAGACTGGAAACCGACCTCAATATACTTGGAAACAGGCTGGGTAGATTGATTGATCCCCAAACAAAAATTTAAAACCGCACAGGTTTTCGATTGGAATTGCAAATAATATTTTGGAATGGAATGGGGAGGCGCGAACATTTGTATAGAGTCCCAACATGAATATCAAACTCCCGGTTTTATAGACCTGTAACGTTATTGTACAAATTTTGTTGGAGCCGGGGGTGTCACATTTGCGGGAAAGTCCGAAAGGGATACCGTGGCCCCCTGGCATTGCACAGGCAACAGAAGGAACACGGGTGGGTTTTAGTCAGTAAGAGTCTGACACGCCCTCGAATAGAAGTCATTTGATGATTTCCCACCCAGAAAGGGGTGTCACATTGCGGAGATATTTATTTTATTTTAGGATATTTTGTTATAGTCATACCTATGGGTGAATGGATTTGTCACGCTTGTGGTCGATGGAGAACTTAACCAATGAACCATGCGTCTCTTGTAACTATTTCTTTATGACGTGATGCTGTTAATTAAAACATTTCGCACTTAACGAGGATCCGCAGTGGTAGTTCAAATGTTCTTACGAGTTTGCAATTTTTAGTTCAGTGTCAGGTTGTATGTTGATCAAAATATGATTCACGGTTAAACAAATATGTATTTACAGAATTATAATCATTAGAATCATTAATACATCTAAGTTAGATTTGTTCCATAAGAATAAAGATCTTATGGGAAAGTTCTTATGGAACAAATCGAACTAGAGAATTTCGCGGGCTACCGCTCCACCTTAGGTAAGTCACCATTCGTCAATTCCATAAACAATGTTCTTGATAAAACTACAAATGTTTTTATTCACTTTTTTATTTAATCGATTCTCATCTTGAAACCAACATGAAAAGCAAAAAATAATCATGAAACCTATAAGTACCTACCTCACATAAAACTTCGCCAAAGATGTGCTTCCATTTTCTGATAATCCTTTGTACATCTTAGAACCTCCAACACCTACTACAATAAATTTATCTACAATAATATTATCACCAAAACATTATCGCAAATGTTATAACATAACACTTACAACGTTATAACCACGATAACGTTATTCCATTGTAACAGTTACGATACGCGAGAAATTAATGGTTCCCGCGGGTTGTGTACTTCTATATTGTAATATTGTTATATTATCCTTAGTATTGTTTCTTCTCAACGATATCGGAGAATTGGATATTCGAAGTTTGTGAATATAATTCCGTTTCATTGGCTGTTGTTTCTGTTATTGTCAAGGTTTCGGAAAACAACTACATAACCGATGTCTTGGGACTTGAATCGCTGATATTGTCTTGTGCAAGACTTTTAACTGTTATAAGAAGAACAATGGATATTAGTTGTAAGTAACTAAGTAGGTATGTTCATAATGTTTAATTTTATAAAGGCTTTTTGTTTAGACTTGAAACTTCAAATATTCAAAGAAAGTTATTAGAAAGTGATTATCTAGATTTTATGTAGACACTAAATTTCTATTTTCTATGTCATTGCTCAAATAATTTAATATATGTAAGTATGTACTTTAGTACATTGCCTCAAGCGATGAATGATAGTTACATTATTAAATGATTCCAAAACAAAAAACAAAAAAACAATGCTTCATCCATGATCTTAACGATAATAAAATTCATTAATGCTTTACTACCTAACCTCTCTTTCTAACATCAATATTTACCGATATATCTATCTCCCTTTCAAAAGTTGCAGCACAACTGGAAATTCCGACACTTTCACCACTGACCTCTGCGCTGTCGGTCATTTGTCAAAACGTCTAGATACTCATGTCTCTATTATTGCTGCATTGTGGAGGATACCAGTTTTTACTATAGGTAATCGCTTGTAATATAAACATCTAATGATATTAGTTTACACCTCGTTAGCTTATTGATACACGGCATTAGGAGATGAAATGAATTTGAAAGTAACTAGTTTTTTGGTGTTCCGTACAAAAGAAAATTATATTTTGTTTACAATAATATATGATGTTTTTTCCATACTAGCTAATAGACACACACATTCACATTCGCAATAGCTCGCATAAAAATATTAACGTTGAGAAAACGATTTTTCCAAACGAATGGCTATTATTTTCATTGTTTAACTGTTAGACGGTGTTATCGCCTGAAATCTCTTAGCAAGTAAGATGCTGAAGGCGTAGCGTTATCATTGTTATCACTGATTGAGCTAAACTTCGCTACGAATAACCCAACAAGGTTTACTCGTAGTTATTACTAAAGAACCTTCATTCATTCATTCATTCAATTGTTTTGGTGAGTAACCTACTACCGCTAATTACCGAGCAATTTAATAATCCACTAATTTAAGATAATAAAAATAATAGTAAGTAAAATTGGCGTTTGGAATTGCAGTGAAAGAGACCGAAGAGATTTTTTTACAGATGCCTAGCGTACAGACTTTAATCAAATAATTTCCGTCCATCAAACTTCAATCATATTTACGACCCATTGATTTAGAAAAGAATTGCAATAGAAAGTTGCCGTATTTAAATTATTTTAAATGTAACACGATTTCTAAAATAAATTTAATGTAGCTACGAGTACCTACATAAGTCCTGATTTCTAATGATCATATCAATTTATGGTCATTTTAGGACATAATTTTATCTATGTCAAGATCCTTCTCATCTCTTTGTTACAATACAACTTAAACTCAGTAAGAAGACATGGAAACTTTTTGAATTTAAATTTATAAAAATGTGCCAGGTCAGCGCCAGCCCTAACGATCAGAAAGATCGATCGACCACGAAAAGCCGAATCAGCTCAGCACAATCAATTGAAACAATTTGAGCATTAAATACGACAGCACGCCGATACGGTACGTCGACTACGCCAGTACGCTGGTATCGGTACGCCGCAACCGCAATGATTGATAACAGTTCGCCGGCGAAATGGAATATCAATTGTATTCAAATCAATGTTACGTTAGTTGCAATAGTATTAGGTTAAAACAACGTTTTTGAGATAGACTTTATAGCCTGCGGCCATGCAAAAAAGGCTACCTACCTATTCCCTATGAAGAAACTGAGTGAGAACTTTCATAATTTCATCAAATTAATTGGAATCCAAGTCGTAATAGGATTTTAAATTTTTATTGTATGTTTTTTTCTTTTTATTACGGACGCTTTTACGAACGTGCACGTCTTTCTACATTGTTCTCACATGCATAATTCTAACATGAATGATGTAACCAATATTTTGTATCAAACGTTTTTATTTAAAATAGTGTCCGTGGAGTTTCTTGCCCGTTCTTTTCAATAGGTACCTACTACGCTTTGGAATGGACAACTAGCTTCCTATTTCTGACTGACCCACTTATTGACAATTCAAAAGTGCCTGTACATGGTGTAATTGAAATAAATGCTTTGAGTTTGAGTTTGAGTTTGACTATTTAAATTAACCTTTGTAAATGACCCCATTTAGCAGGTAATGCTTCGACTATTGCTAATTATAGCGTCTGTAAGAAAATCAGCGGCAACACTATGTTTGTTTGATCTATTTTTCTTGCTAAGTAAAACGAGATATGTTATGTCTCAGTAATTAGCGAATTGATCATAGGCACTCAAATATTACGAGAGCAGTGGTGGCCCCGAGGTAGTGGGCCCCGGCTTACGAGAGGTCATGGGTTCGAATCCAGGCATTCGCGCATTTCATAACCCCTGCTCTCAAAACTGGGAAGGAAAACATCGTGAGGATACCGGCATGTAATAGAACCAAAACAACCAGCATGTAATATCTAACACATGTGACATTTACCAATCCGCACTGGGCATGCGAGGTGGATTAGAGTAGAGCGCACTCCTTTCCTCTCAAAGAGAGGAGGGCTGTGTCCCAGCGGTGGGAACATTACAGGCTGATAGAACATTACAGGCTGATAGAACATTACAGGAAAATCACAGGCTGATAGACCATTACAGGAACATTACAGGCTAATAGAACATTACAGGCTGATAGAACATTACAGGAACATTACAGGCTGATAATAGGTATGCTACGACGAACATGGTACTTATTATACTTACCTAGTATTTATACTGTTTTATCTGAGGTTTCGTACGCAGTGGGCGTTCGTCTGTATCTGCAATTCTGCATTGCTATCCTGTGTTCAACAGTTTTCCCACGACTCCTCAATTCATCTTCAATTTTGATACTAAACAATAAAATTCTCAATCTTGTCGACTTCTCCCATAGATAAATTGCTGATAATAAGCTAGATAAATTGAAAACCTTTTACGGCGCTATGAACGCTTTTACGACCCGTCCCGTTCCATTCCCACCCCGTCTCGGACACGTCCCGTTACGTCTAAAACAGATGCAGTGGGAGTGCTATTTTCTGATTTTGTAGCGTTTTAGTGTGATGAGGCCTTAAGCCCATAATGAGTGTCTTTGTGCTACTAATTGTATTGCTGCGGTGTCTCTTAGAGGTAAACAGCTACGTTCAGTTCTGTTTGTTCTGAAAGCTGTTTAATGTTCTAGCCACTTGAAATAGATTATTTTCTTTAGCAGCTAATAACACTAAACTTAATTGCCCCGTGGAGCAAAACAGTTAAGCTGTCAGTCCCGAGTTACATACGAATATCTTTGACAGCTGTTATGGTAGTAGGTAAGCTTGAAATATAGCCTGAAAGTGTGAAAGTGTATTTGAGTATTGGAAGTTGGGTAGTCTGTGTCCGTCCATAGTCACAACTACCTTGGAGCTTCGATGTTTAAAAAGTTGTGTTTTGATCATCATCTCCTCATCTCATACATGGCCAGCGTAGCCTTATCCTAACCTAACAAAAATCTAGACTATTCTAGACTACCTATAAATTGTTTTTAAGATGCGAATACAATACCTTTCCGTTAAAGCTGATCATAGTTATCGGGAATCATTCAACCACAATGAAAATTCTAACTTACTCTGTTGTATTTGTTTCTTCCTCCATATTTCCGAGACAAAGTCCATAGACAATATCCTGATGCATTTTCCTTGCATCGAACACAAGTAAGTCACAGGCAAGTACTAAATCTATTTAAAGCTTTCCCGCGCGCCTGTACTTTACGAGCTCGTAAAGTCGCGCGTTCACCTGCGCGCGCGCATACACTCGCACACATAGGTATTTTGTGCTTTTGTTTTTAGGGAAATAGTTTATTGAATGTTGGTGGTATTATTATTAGTTATGTTAAAAACGGTTCCAAAATGTTAAAAGAATTGATTAAGTAATATTACTAACTGCTGCGTCGGCTCTAGAACAATAAAATACTTATATATTCTTCTGCTTGATGTAATAAATCTCGCTCTCAGATTCTTTGGCCTAAATCATTCTTAGGGATCTCGCGCACTAGACGGACACGACTCCGGCCAGTCGCGGTCCGTGGTTCGTGGCCCGGTCTGCGGCTAGTTGGCCGTTGCGACCAAGTGAAGATTCGTATCGATTTCTATAGTGGACCTGATCGTGGTCGTGGCTGTCTAGTGCGCGACATCCCTTAATCAATCATTTGTTTTTGGCTGAACTTCAAAGATGAGCACACTATTTCGATAATCAGCAAGTAACAAAACTTAAAAGTCAAACACCCTTTGCAAGTTAAATCATAATCGAGATGATTTATAAACTCTAAACCACGCTCACCTCAAAGCTCATAACTAAACCAAAGCCGATAGCATCAAACGTCGATTATCGCCTTAATCAGCGCGCTGCATAATTAAATTATCGCGTTAACACTTTAGCGCGCGACTGTACGTTAGCACCTTGCCCACGCGCTGTGCTGTGCCGACAAATAAACACTAGCGCGCGCGCTGGGGTGGGTCGTGGTGTTAGCGTTTAGCGGGGAAGTTGTGTCATAGAATAATGTTTATCTCATGTAACAATCATGTAATAAACACTTTTTAAAATCATGATTTCCTACTACAACGCTCGTATATTGTCTAGGCGCCGCAAAATCTGAAGAAACCCCGCCATGTTTTTCAATACAATTTCTGAGACAATTTCACCAATGTTTACCAAAGACCCCTCCTGTCAATATCCGGCGCCAAAAGATCCTCGCAGCAGTCTACTCTCTTTCACTTTTGTTTTGTAAAGATTTTCTAGTCTAGTACAAAAGATAGTGATTTTTTGTAAACTACTGCAATGAATCAATGAAATTAAATTAAAGATCTTCTTACAAATAAATACAAAGGTTCTGCAAAATTGATTAATGAAAAAATTACATTCCTAATAAGAAGTCAATTTTAATTTAGAAAAAGAAGGTTTTTATTTAATTTTAATGACTTTGTTACTACTTTGATAAAACATTGGATTTATGAATGATCAAATTATCACTTTTCTTTTCTCAGTTACTGCCTTTCTGAAAAGTCCCTATCAATTCTTAGAAAGCTATCACTGCGACCCCACGTTGTACCATGTCGGACGCCACGCTCTGTATACCAACGGTGTCCGAATAACACGGTATGCACGGTCCTATCGCGTTACTCTGACAATCGCCTACATCACACCTCAAGCTACGAGATGCATCGACAACTCATGCGCAGCTTCCTCAAACAACAACTAATTTAGTTCGTTGATCTACATGGCGATTGAGGTAAAGGTTGAATTTGACATGTTTTTGTAAACCAATTTATCAATCTGTTCGTCATACATATTTTAATTAGAAAATATACATACAATTACATACCATAGCAAATAATACTGGTCATAATTATTATAGTCATCAAGTAAGTATAAGTTTGCTGAAAGGTATCATATATACATTTTGTATCCTACCTATCCAGATGAAATATTTATTTATTTAACAGTTATGAAATTAATTAATTACTGTTACTGGTGAATAACCGTTGTAATAAAAAAAAAAATAAGTAGCTAACTGATTAATGTTTGTAACAGTTATTAGCAGCTGTAGTGGGCATGATACTGACTATGGTCACTATCATGTGACTATGGTCACTCTCGGACTATGGTCATTTGGAAAATTGCAAAGTATTTTTTTTTATATCTTTTTAGTGTTCTGTACCTCAAAATGGAAAAGAGTAACCATTATAGGATTTTCCCTGGAGGCCTGAATTTATTGAGGCAGCCACTCAATTGTCTTTTTCAAAAATAATTGAGTTCATTTCCTTGCTAACCGGAAGCTGTTTTAAGAAACTGAAAACGTAATTTATTTTCTAAATCAGGTTCTTTTCTATGATTAGATTGCTCTATTTTATCATAATTTATATTGATAAATTACTGCATAATTTATCTATTTTATATAATTTCAGAAATGGCTCTGAAATCCCGCCTTTAAAATCACGATTTTATATTACCGTACGCAAATATTCAAAACGGTGAATTTAAACATAGTGAGAAAACTTCATACACTAGAACCAAAAATTCGAAAATATGTCACATCTACCAACCCGTACTGGGCCCGCGTGGTGGAGTACAGCCCACTCACTCTCGCAGAGAGGAGGCCTGTGTTCCAGTAGTGGGAAGATTATAGACTAAAGTAAGGCCATTTTAATAGGTAACTTTTGACGTCTGTCAGTTCAGTGAAAGCAAATCGTAAAATTACTCGTAATGGCCGATTCAAAATTACTCGTATCGGTCATTATTACAATAAATATGTAATCGTAATTGAAAAAAGTTAAGCAATTGTGCAGTTCTAACAAAACGAAAAAATATATTATTTTATGCCCGCCGCACATACGGGTATTCTAGCAATTTAGGCGGCCATAAATCGATTTCTTAAAACTTGTCTCAGGTAGAAAAAAAGTGTTACTTGACAATGTTGAATAGACATAGAACAATAGCCGACCCTTCCTGATACCCATTTGTATGCGCCCGCGCCGGTGTCTCAGTCGGAATGCGATCGTTCTGCTAAGTACACGTATCCATTTTGGCAAATTGTGAAAAACAGTTATTTAAACAGTGAATATTTTTTGTTCTGGAGTTGCTTTAAATAAAACTGTGATGGATTCGAGTACATCAGGTAAGAACACATTATAATTTATTAGTTTTATGTAATTTTTTCGAATAACTCATAATGTTTTTGAGGTTCGAAACAGTACTCAAAATTATTGTCAAATTACCCCTTTTTTATTTTCAAAAAGGTTTTTGTTATACTTCAGGGTGCGTCCCAGCTGTTTAGTAGATTGCAAATGAAACAAGAGTGTTTATACTCAGTTATCAAATCAACACTGACCGTGATCTCCCGTGAAGTTGACATTCTTGGGGTTTCAAAGGCGACATTAAAAAACCACGTGATTTAATTTTTTATTTTAATTTAAAGGCCGAAACCAAATAAAAGATCAATGCCGCATAGCAAAGAAGCAATAGAAATGCTTCTTTCTGCTGAGCCCAATACCAACTGCGGAAGTTCTTCAGAGGAATCTGCGGAAGAAATGACTGACGAAGAGCTTTGATAAGATTTTAATAATTTGTGGTTTATAAACTTGTTTTGTTTTTCTTTTTGAATACATACTGTTCATAATTTCATTTTTTTTTAAATCTATGCACTCCTAAAAGATTTTACAAGTAATGAAAGATATAAAAACCAAATTTAATATATAAAAAGAAACAAAATAATATTGGCCGCCTAAATTGGCAAAATACCCCTATGTGCGCCGTTAGGTTACGTTGTTGAATTTTGGTGAATTGTCAAATGTTACCTATTAAAATGGCCTTACTATTTTCATTACCCGCCTTGACGTGGAGTTGCGGACCAGCCCGTATTACATAACTATTACCTACTATAATAATCCTCTGGTATATTCTCTATGAAGTTCCCGTTACTATAAGTTAATACTAATTAGGTACCTCTCGCCTATCCTTGTTCTCTCAAATAGCTTATTATCGTAATAACGGCTTATTACAGCAGATTGTGTTATGTGCACATAGCCCATTATTACGGCTCCAGGGAACAATCGACTGTGAGTTCGAGTTACGTACATGTAGGCTTTGATTGAAACATTTATGTGCTTGCACTAAACAGTTTGATTAAGAATCTTGAAACGGTTTGTTTTTAGTTCACGCAACTAGTCTACGAGAGATTATATTTTTTTGTAGAGATATTTTCTTCTGAATTTTCCAGCAGAGAGGTAATTAGTATTCTCTCTGACACTAGGTTCCACCAGCGAATTCGCCCGCGTGATATCTTCATAAATTATAGCCTATGTCACTCAGTGATAATATAGCATTCTACTTGTGAAATAATTTTTAAAATTCTTCCAGTAGTTTTTGAGTTTATTCATTACAAATAAAAAAATAAACAAACATACAAAAAATTAAATCTTTTCTCTTTATAATATTAGTTTAGATAGACAATGGTGCCGATTCTCTTGTACACCGAACTAAACTATCACTAAAATTCCTTACTTTTGGCTTTGAGAATCTCAAAGCTATTCTGTAGTAAAAAGTCTCTAAATTTAAAAATTATTTTGACACAACTAAATCGAATTTGACAATTGCGACTCCACGTGGTACCGTGATTTTTTTTAGAGCCGGAGGCGCGCAGTGGGCGCAGCCTCGACGTGTTTTATATGGAGTTTTTCACTTTTTGTATGGAAAAAAAAATTTACCTACGTGTTGAGTATTAGGGGGTTTGATAAAGGGGGTCGAAATTTTCATTCCTTTTGCGATAGGACACACCATTTTCGAGATATAAGCAAAAGAAAAGAAAAAAAAATCCAGTACAGTACTGTTTTTGCACCCGAAGTCGAGATGTTCGTGTGAATTTTAGTTCATGACATGACAACTAATAATAATCCACACCATTTTCAGTGGCGATTAAAAATGGTCAGAATTAGTTAGAAAAAATTTTAGGTGAAAAACGTCAAATTCAGAATAGCAAAATTGTCATTTTCACTAAACTAAAATCTCAGTACAATCTTAGTGCTGTCAAACTAAAATATAGTTAAGTTGTGCCACTTTAGTCTATTTCAGAATGAGATATCATCGTTTGACAGGAGTGAACTAAATTTTGGTGATTTTTAGTCTAGTTTAGACGCATTTGTGACAAGAGAATCGGCACCAATATGACACTCAACGATTGCGACTGAAAATCGAGTTTCGTTGGAGTATAAGTACCTACGGCCTTAGCTCTACGTTCTTCCATTAAATAGAGAGAAATTCTGCAGAAATATTCATCTTTTATGTCAACTGAAATATTAATAAACTGCACCCTTCCAATACTCAATTTTCAAATCCCCGTGTAGACTTAACCCGGGAGCACACTGTAGTAAAACACACATAATTTACCTCTGTCTGTCGGGTGCAGCCTGTGTACACACGGCCTAACGAAGCCGTGACTCGATTTCCTAACAGTGAGCACCTTAATCCCGTTACCTTTTGATTTTCCAAAGAAAAGTGGAATTTTGAAGTTGCCATGTACTGTCGGGTTACTAATGCAAATACGCAGTTTTTTTAAGAGGTGAAATCTGGTTATTTAAGGCGATATCGCTGGGGTAGGCTACAAAATTAAAAATTTCTGATCAAAATATGGTTGGTCAAAACATGTTTCGCAACCGTATTGCACTATGAAAGGTCAGACACAAACACGATGGCTAACTAGAACAAAATTTTTAATAAGCAATTAGTGTTGGAATGAGAGTTAATAGCTATTGTATTGAAAACCGATCCCGATCTACATAGTATTAGAACAACCTCTCATGCAGATATTTATTACGAGCTATGTATAATAACTAGGCATGACTTATTTCTTCTTAAGATGTCATTTAAAAAAACTTTTTTCGGTTCAGGAAACATGGTACGATATTTAAAAAAACACTACAGTAATCATCGAGATATAAATCTCGATGACAGTAATATAACATAGGAGCCTTAGTTGCTGGACCAAACAAATTCAAATCTTACAAATTCCCTGGACCCCAACCTAGGATTCCCTGTGTCGTGGCGTCCGTATGTGGATATTTTTTATCAATTTATGATCAGTTTTTCCGTAAAAGAAAACTCCTTCTGTTTTTTCAGGCACAATATCAATATTGAATACTCAATATTCGTTGATAAACAATATACGCGTCAAATCTCATAAGTTACTGGAATATTGACTCGAAGCGGCCATGTTTGTCCCGTGTCCCTGTTGGCTTTCATATCGACTGGCCACAGTGAGGGTACTTGGGTAAAAATACAGAGGGAGCCTGAGGGTAGGTACCGAGTTCAGGGGGTTATTTGGCACGGTTAACTAAGATAGGATGAAGATTTGTGGGAAATACTGGATGGATTAAAGAGGCTGTTTGTGTGAGGATAAAACGGCGGATGGTGAGCAATGGGTAGCTCGCCGTTCGATAAGGATCAGGCTCAGGTCGACAGCGCGTTGTGTTCCACGCGCGCCTCAAAGAGATGTCAGCGGGTGAAGGGGTCCGATGGGACCGATGCCTGCCGTGGTTGCGGGAAAGTCCGAAAGGGATTCCGTGGCCCCTGGCAACATACAGGCATGAAGGAACACGGGTAGGTTTTAGTCAGTAAGAGTCTGACCTTCCGCTTCGCCCAGAGCGGGAGAAGTTATTTTATAATTTCCATCCCAAAAAAAAAAGATATAACCCAATTCAGGCATCGGAAAACAAAAAATAATGTACCTAAGCATTTTCTTGTAAAATTATTCTGGCCGCAATACAGGTGAGCAACATAGAGCACTTTTGAAACTCTACTTAACCACGGTATTAGAAATCTCTACAACTTAAAAGGTTTTCATAACTGGCGAAATGTGGGTCAACTAATGTACACCTCTGCTTAGCCTTCGAAGATTACAGGCGTGATGTTATGTTACTTAAAAAGGTTTTCTAGTGTAACTTCTAGTTCTTCTTGTGACAGCTTTCATTTGAGGCACTCACCTCTGTTTTTCGGATTTATGTGCGTATACTATACATACCTATACTATATATGTATTACATAACATCACGCTTTGTTTCCCCGAAGGGTTGGGCAGAGGTGTACCAAAACCTAAAAAATACTGCTTCTGTTGGGTTTGACGAAATAAATACCAAAATTATAAAAGCCTGTGCTAATCACTTAAGCAAACCGTTGAGCTATTTAATCAACAAATCGTTTTCAGAAGGCATGTTTCCAAGCGCATTAAAGAACTCAATAGTCAAACCGATATTTAAGAATGCTGACATGACGAACTACAGACCGATAACCTTAATTCCTATAATATCAAAAATATTTGAGAAGACAATATTAAAAAGACTACCTATATGACTATGTGGGCAAGTATAATTTGCTGAGGCGGGAACAATTTGGATTTAGGAAAAATAGCACCACCTCTTTAGCTTGTTTTAATTTAATAAAAATAATAACTGAGGCTATTAATGACAACATACCTGTAGTAGCTATTTTTCTGGACATGAGTAAAGCCTTTGACTTCGTTGATCATAAGCTATTACTAAGCAAAATGGATAAATATGGAATAAGGGGCAAAGCGAATGACTGGCTTAAATCTTACCTAAGTGATAGGCGTCAATGTGTGCAAATATCAAAAGTAATTGATGGAAACAAAATAGAATATAAATCTGATTATAAAACTAATGCAGTAGGAGTACCCCAAGGCAGCGTGGTGGGTGCGTTTTTATTTCTGCTATATATTAATGATCTTCCTAAAGCAACACGCCACGAAACAATCATATTTGCTGACGATACGACACTAATAATAAAGAGTAATGACAAAAATAAATTGGAACAGGAAATTAATGAAGCAATCAAAGACATAATAAATTGGCTTGATAACAACAATTTAAAAATCTATATAAATAAAACAAAAATAATTCAATTTCAAACTTATAAATCAAACTTTCAGACTCTTAGTATAAAATATGAAGACAGTATCCTCGAACAAGTAGTAATGACCAAATTCTTGGGGATAATAGTGGACCAAAACTGTAACTGGAAATCGCACATCAATTACGTATGCGATAAGCTAGAAAATTTCGTATACGCAATAAAACGTCTACGATGAACAGTGTCAGTGGACGCAGCTGTCACTGCATATTATGGATACGTATCGTCTGTACTGTCATATGGTCTGATACTATGGGGTAACTCAGTTGAAGTTTTAATGGCATTTAGGGTACAAAAGAAGTGTGTTAGGGCAATATCTGGCGCCTGGTTTCTGGACAGCTGTAAACCGTTATTTAAAAAACTTCGCATATTACCTTTACCCTGCATGTACTACATCAAAGAACTATGTATGCTAGTAAAACAATATCCGCACTATTTTCGCATGCAATCAGAAGTCAGTCACAAAAAGGCTATTGCTAGAAATAATTATAAATACGAACTAAATGTACCTCAATGTAGATTACAAATGTTTAGAAGGAATGTATATGTTAATGCCATTCATGTGTATAACAAGTTACCTAATTCACTTAAGGAACTTCCCATCCCCATGTTCAAGAGAAAGCTGACAAGTTGGCTATTAGATAATTGCTTTTATGACATTGGCGAATATATGGAATATAGTAAAAATCCAAAATGACATAGACTTAACTTTGACATTTAAAGTAACGATTACCTAATTATATGAATACTATTTCACATTGGACTTATAAATCACAAATCTTAAAATTAATATTGTACGAGTACTTAGTTAAGACTGACAATTGAATATTTGTACACCATATACTTTGTGGTAGAATGTATAGAACTAACAAAAATATTTTAACACCATACTATGTAAAACTACATTCTTACAAATAAATAAAATTCTAATTCTAATTCTATAGTAGATACACCCAGATTTCACCAGTTATGTTTAAGTCCCATGTAATAGGGGGCGAGCCTATTGCCATCAACCGGGCACAAATACAGACTCCGGGCTACTACTGAGAAATTCCAGATAGAAAAACCCAATAACACTTTTTCCGACCCGGGAATCGAACTCAGGACCTCATGCTCAGCAGTAGCGCTTGCAATATATGTATTACTTGCTTCAAAAACGGTGAAGGAAAACGTCGTGAGGAACCGGCATGCCTGAGAGATATTTCTCGACGGCATGTGAAGCCAAGACAGAAGCCCATGGGCGGCTTTAAAACTCTGACAACAGTTTAGTCACTAACCACATGAAAAAGGAAGAAAGATTTGCATCTTCTTGTGACAGCTTTCTTCAATTAACTTTTTACTAACGCTGAAGCATTCCTTACATTTAAGAATTATATGAAGATAAATAAAGTCCTGGATTAAAGAAAGTTATTTTAAGTAAATAATATGGTCACAAAACATTTATATATTGAATAGATAATGTTTGTTTTTTCAGTAGAATCCTACCATATAATTACACGTAACTATAAATACACACAACAAACGTAAACAGTAGCATAATTACGATACTTCCAAATAATCGTTTAAAACACTCTGTTTTACTCTACTGTTTATTTAACATGCCCGTTTCCAAAGCTATAATAATTAAACCAAACGTAAGGTTTTTGAAGTAAACTCAAAAACGTTGGGTTGTGTAAAAAAAACATCTAATAACATGATTCCAAGGAATTGGAAATGCGGATATGAATGTAATGATATTTGCTCTGTCTGTGTGTGTGGTGTAAGTCAGAAACTTACAGCGGAGTTGCGTAGTTAAAATGGCGAAATGCGGCATTACAAGTGCGAGAGCGATGTTCCTGAACAGACTGTGTCCCATCTGCTAGAATGCCCCACGTTCACCTGCACCCTTGACGACCTGAAAAACGCCTCTGTCACCGTAATAAATATGGCCACATACCGAGCTGAAACAGTATAGGCAACATTGATGTACCGTCGATACGAAAAGAAAGTGAAAAATCACTTTCATTATGAAGTAGGCATCAATCTTATATGGTTTTGTCAAATATATAAAAAGTCACAAATACAGGTATGAAAAAGGGATATTTTATGTTGTAGACCTCTCGAGTTGATTAGCAGGGTTTAATAAAAGTCGTAAACCATTAACCACACAGGACGAGTGGATAAGAAACTTTTAAATTTAAATTACCAGTTAAAATTTAAATAATCTCAAGTTTTAAACACACTCACTCATTTGACAGTCTCTCTGTATCGTTTGATGTCATCTCAACACTTAAAGCGAATGACTCACGCTGTCGCTCGTCGCTCGTCACTCATCACTTAGGTAACATCGCGTAGTTAATTTCTGTTTGGGAGTTTCCTTTGATGTGAGGAGGTTGCATATTAAATTCTCTTAGTCGACGGACCCCGATCAAAGGGCTTAATTATTTTAATGCGAATTGCACACACAATTTCGACAGAATTCTTATATTTTCGACGCTATATTTTTAATAATATACGGAACCGCACGATGACGAATTTAATGAGTTTGCTAAAATTTTCTGGAAACTGTGACGTGTTTTTTTGTTAGTTTTGGACTAATTTAATCGTTTATTTATTGTGTTTTTCGGGAGATGACTGTGAATCAGTTTCTTTCTACGTCATCGGTGGCGCCAACTGTATCAATTAGAATTAATTATTTATAGCAATGATGGCTGTCTGTATGATTTCTTGATTATTTATTAAAATTGCCCGATTACAAAGAAGAGCAGTCATTATGGAGAGAGGAATTTTAATGGCTGGTATTATAATTACCCTGTAACTGATATCTTAAATGGTTCTAGAGAATATAAGATGACTACAGATAAACATAGAAAATTGACTGAATTCGTAGAACGGATTCTGCATGGAGGTAACTCACCGGCTAACTCTGGCGTAGTTAACAAACAAGTAGATTCTATTAACATTTCTTTGAAGTGTTCAAACTACACTAATTCTTACAAAAATGGTTCTACATTACATATCATGTCTTCTCCACATAATAGTTACAAGAATCGATTCCACCTCGATTACCTTATTGAGTGGACAATTATCGATTCTCGATAAACGGAAGACCGATTATATCGATATTTTAGTGTTTGTTTGTGGTATAAAAATGTGTATTAAGCTTTACTGTTAAGTTGAGTGGGCACACTCGATTGTGATCATTATTTCTCACACTTTCCAATATAATAAGGTGCCATTACGAATTTCAATGGTAGCCATAGCCACAGTATAAATAAAGTACAGAAGCTCTAATCGTAACCGTTTACACTGCTACAAAGACCTTTTGGCGCTCCGCTCGATTGACGGCCAAGTGCGAGTCGGACTCGCGCACGAAGGGTTCCGTACCATTATCTATAAAAGCGGCAAAAAAATCATGTCTATTGTATGGGAGCTCCCCATAAATATTATTCTGTTTTTAGTATTTGTTGTTATAGCGGCAATAGAAATACATCAACTGTGAAAATTTCAACTGTCTAACTATCACGGTTCATGAGATACAGCCTGGTGACAGACGAACTGATGGACGGACAGCGAAGTCTTAGTAATAGGGTTCCGTTTTTACCCTAAGGATACGGAACCCTAAAAATCAAGATGGCGGCTTTACAGACTGACTGAATTATTTATGTGTCATTGTATTGTATATATCTTTTGTTGGAGATCCTAAATACATAGTCAATAAATAAAATAAAAATTCATCGGTACAGTGTACTTTTAGCTACTGCTTAGTCGGCTTATTCATTGTCATGTAATTGTTCCTCTTAACTCTCAGTTTGCATTAAGTTGCCAACTCCGTGACAACTTGATACGAAGTAACTATCTGATTCTAGAGAAACATGAAAACTCTCAATAACTTAGGTACTACCTAAATGGTATGAAATGAAGGTAGGTACTATATTGGTAGAGGTTTCGAATCAATTCAGTTGCCAAATAGGTATCCCTTTAATGTCACCTGACCTGTCGTATTGTTAGAAGTGTTCTCACGGTATTCAACGATACTGTGGCAGCACTCGGTAGGAAAGAATCGGAGCTCGAAATTATCGAGCTGTTGATATTAAACCAAGCGATATAGCGACTGGTCTTTGAGTACCGTCGGCAACGAAAATTAAGTGAGTTTATTAAATTATTGATTAATTAATTCAATAATTTTGAAGCCAAATTTAAAAAAAAAATATATTGTTGCTAAGCCAGCTTTTGCACCACGCAATGAAAAGTAGAACACTTTTCCCATGAGTGTTTTAAATACGGAGTACCTTTTCTAAAAAATAAATAAAACCTTTCCTAAAAAATATTCAGCCGATATTTCTCACGAGTGTTCACTTTGTAAAGTAATATCTGAAACAGTTTTATGCCGGTTAAAATGTAGACAACAATTTTTATTTAAGCGAAAGGATACATTCAATACAAATCAAACAATAAATAGTTTTGTTTGTGTTGATATTTCCAATTTGATTTAGATTTTTCTAGACTCAACCAAGCTCTTCGCAAACCGGAAAAAGTTTGTAATTTTATCATCACCTTTTTTACTTCGAAAACGGCCGTCCTAGGAGAAAGAGGAAAAGACATAAAATTTAAATTTACAACGTGTTATAAAATAAAAAGTAATCACTTCACCACTTTACTGTACATTGTGAAAATCGTGATCATGAATTAACATTTTACGAGATAAAAGCCTCATAAACAGTTTAACATTTTAAAAATTAAGCTCGCCTGCACCATGTTGTACTTAATAATGGTCTTTTATAATCACTGCATCAAAAAGCGATCTTATCACAGGCCAATAAAGTAGATATTGCAAAAAAAATTGATCGAGTTTATGTACCACAACACCTGCATTGAAAAATCAATTTTAACGGTTAGTGATAGAGTTAAAAATAGGTAAAGAAGGCTGTATTGCTAGTGTTATGAAATATTTTACTAGCAGTGTAAGTGCATATTGTGTTATTTGCATGATAATTGACTTAATAACGTCAGTGATTGGATTTTAATCCACCTGCACGTCGGGACAATATTCACAAGCTGATAATGGAGGGAAAATATGGAGTAGGTTCTACGTAATTAAACTGTTGGCTATGATTTTTGAGATCATACTGACAAATTGCTTCTAGGGCTGTATAATTTAATCTTTGAGCTTGTATTTAGTTAGATACCTACTTCATACCAACTGAGTAGTAGACAGTTAATATGATTAAGAGAAAGATTGGTATTTTTGTTTGTAATGAATAACCTCAAAAACTACTGGTCCGATTTAATTATATATTATATTTAATATTTAAAAAAATCTTAGGCTATAATTTATAAAAATATCACGAGGGCGAAGCTGCTGATGGAAGCTAGTTCTTTATATGCATGATTAAATTGTCTAAATCTAAACGTAAAGATGACTTAAAATAATTATGAAAACCTAAAACACAAATATCTAAGTACATACAATTCAACTGAGAAAACAAACAACTAATTAAAAGCAAGAAAACCTTTTAAATCGTTATAAAAGAAATACTACAAACACAGCCACTTTTCAACAAACCCAATAGAAGTGCAACATTGTAACCGTCAGTACAAAAATATAACTTCATCCATGACAAATTCCTGTGCCTCATTGTTGAGCAGTCTGCAAGGGTACATCTCGGGGCTCATGTAATATTTATTTGTCAGATAATCAGTGAACTGGTGTAGAAATCAATGCATTCCTTACTAGAAAGGCTGGGGAGGTGATGGACAAAGAGGGCCAGGTAGCGGGAGCGATTATACGAAAAAAGGGGATGAAAATAATTTAAAAAAATATATTTTTTTGGTAAAAAATCCCACATTGTTCATTGTCGTGGAAACAATTCTTGCCAAACGGCTGCAGCTACCTATGCACAACTTTTCCTAGATTCAGGAAAACGACAATAATTCTTACATAATACATTCGTATTACAGCAAGAAATAAACATAGCGTACAAATCAGTGCACCCTTTTATTACCAACAACTCGCAAAAAGTAATACTTCCGCAGCCCTCATGCTTGCCTCCACCTCACCTATAGACATCAAAACACGGAACAATTTACGACGTGTAAGTAGTGACGTCACTCACAATCGCGACAATAACTCGCGTAACATGTGGGAGAAAGTAATTACCTACAAACAATGTTATAAGGAGAAACAATAAGTTTGTGTTTATGAGTTTCCGTAAATTAAGGTGTAATGTAACAATTTGTAATGATGTTATATGAAAATATCCTGAATGGTTTGGAGACGCTTGAACTATTTTATGGTGCTGATGACTTTTGACTTGGGAGGTAAAGAAGTTGTTGAAAATAAAACTTATAAAATGTTGTCAGTGCGTTAGTCGTCGTGGTTAAATATCATGTCATATTTTTTATTTATTTTACATCTAAGTCTTACAAATTTCATGAAATCGAAAATTTTGCTTTAGGCGGAAGGCAAAGTTATAGATATTGATAGTGACCAGCCTGACACTATGACGATTTAGGGCCTCAACCAAAATAAAGAAAATCTGATATTCTAAACTCGCTTTTCTACCAACACCATGTCTCATCCTTACTGCATTCGCCACAGGAGTTGTTCAATAGCGCCATGTTTTATTCATCCCCGTGGCGTCCATAGCCGGACCCCCAAAGTTGGCGACGTGTCACCGAGCGTGTTTAGCGACAACTCATACATTCTACAATGACACACAACACGTTAACAGGATGCCAATAAAACTAGCATGAAGTTTTTTTTTTTTCGCTTTACAGACAGCTAACTTATACAGTGTTCTATGGAATTGAATGACATTTACAAGTTTCCACTGATAAAAAATAAAATAAAAACGAAACAAGGTCGATACAAAATACCTTTATCATTGATTTATTAGACAATAATAGTATGATGAAGGAAGAGTGCTGGCATGTGGAACTGTTGAAGTTGTTCAACAGTTCTGAATCAAACGAAACTTCACTGAAAACAGGTCATCTGTTTGATAAGTACAGACAGATTGAGTGAGAGTGAGTGTTTTTGCTTTGGGGACTAAAATACTCAAGAAATTGCAAGACTGTCGACTACTTATTTATTTCAAGTTTTTGTTATGAAATTGTAAAGCTTTAATCCCGAATGTTGAATGGATATTTGGAGCTTTAAACAAGGATTTTGAAAATGTTCTCCTAAAAATGTTTTCTTCAAATCATGAGTCGACTTGCCGACGAAAGCCTGCATTGTATTGACTCTTTCAATATGCCGCGCGGTACGTCGTCATAACTTCGCCACGACCAACTTTAAATAAACTACAAAGAACTAGTAACTCGATAATATTCAGCAAGTTTCAGGAAAGTTGTTTCAGTAGAGCAAATCTTAGAGCGTATATCCAACTTTTAAGAGGTTATTCAAACTACTAACTTCATAGGTGGAGTAGGTACCGAAAATAAGATTGCGATATTATTGTCATCATTTTATACACATTCTTGCTGGTTCTTCTCTGTAAGTACATGGGCTTCTTCTCTGACTGCTTCAACGATTTTAGAATACTCATTGTCATATTGAAATGTGCGTAATAAAAACCGTACTTATTCCTCATTATGAATTGATCGTTTTTTTTCTATTACCTATTAATTGCTCCTTGGTTGAATTCTCAGATCATTATCATTACAGCTTCCTTACCTGTTAACAATATGTCTCTTCATCTCGGGCCCATTGGCCGCAGTCCTTTTTCTCGTGCACAAGGGCGACGCACCGCACAATGCGTCCGTTCCCACAAAGTCGCCATTTGCAAGTTAAATACTTACACGCAAATAAAACCGTTTGGAACATTTAATACAAAGCTTGTTACCGTTGTTCCCGTTCCTTTCAGCTGTTCACATTGTGGAGCCGATGATGGATGTGTATGACCTAGGTTTTATTTATGTCTTATATTTCCGTTTTATACTAAAAGATTAATATCAAGGAAACATCATCATAATTTCAGTGAAAAGGTGTCTGCTGCTTCCTCAGAGAATTATTAGCACAACTGCCGATGCATCAATCCAATGAGTCAAATTAAAAAATCACAACTACTGAACTATTGATTTTCCAGGAATATTGTTGCGTTTAAATGAATCATTGGGATGTCCAATAATGATGTGGAAAAAATTTAAATGGGTCTATCATTTCAATATTTTGGACCACTCTAAATGAGCCACTGTATAACCTTTTACATTCCCTTCTAAGTGTAATAATACAAGTGTCCTTATATGTGTCCTTCTACTAATTTGACACCAAAGCTAAGTTGAGCTCCACCATTACTGACAAATGCTTGCACTGACAGGACAGGTCCACTCAAATCTGTGTGGTTCTTAAACCAAAAAAAAAGTTACTTGACAATCTTTTAAAGGTGAACGGCTATATCCGTATTTCGTCTCCATATTAAGTACCCTTACTACATCCAAGATCTCAATTAAAGCCAACTTTGATCACACATAATCACAAAAGAGAAGAACAAAAGATGAAAGACACACAATTACCTAAATATCAATAATCCTATGAGGTGTCAATAAATCTGGGTAAACCTAGCGGATGACTAACCGCTAGGCCGGCCAACTGGGTGCCGGCGATTACCCGCAGCCATACATCTTAGTTTGGAAGCACGCCAGACTAAGTCTGATGCTGCATCGTTACATGCACTATTTGTGTAAATTAGTCTGTGATTTACAAGCGGCTGATTTTTCTTTGTTGTGTGGTGAGGATAGACTTAGTGTCTAGGTATTGTTGTGATGCGAAATGGCGACGAGTTAGGATTTTAATTGAGTCTGTGTGTTGGTGTGATGGTTTTGTTACCTTTTCTAAAGGGAGTTCGATTCGTGGAAAATGAAATAGGTACTGTTGCTCGGCGAATCAACGAGGTAAACTAGAAAAAGAGAATTGAGATAAGTAGTTACACAGAGCTACACATCAATCTATACTTTTCAGTTTAGGCTGATCTCGCATTGTACAGGATTTCCGTACAATGCGAGGTCAACTTATACTGGAAAATTATATCTGGATGTGTAGCCGTGTGTACTAACTTCCATAAAAATATACGCGTTGACTATACCTCCTTTTTTACGTCGGTTATGACACCTGTGTGTTTCAGGAGTGAGATCCTTACAGTTTGTTCAGTTAAGAAACCAAACTCGCATAGCCAAGTATTTTTAGTAACATATTCATAATTTTACACCAAAGCTAAGTTGAGCTCCACGATTACTGACAAATGCTTGCACTGACAGGACAGGTCCACTCAAATATGTGTGATTATTTTCTCAAAAGACCATTTCAGACTAATCTAGATGGTCCTCATATCCAGGCCCTAACAAGATTTTGTCTGGACTTTAAAAGAGACTGTGACCTCTGAGTTTGTTTCGGCCTTTCTTACCAGAGTAGTCAGATAGGAAACGCCGAACTCATCTAGCTAATTTTTAATATTTTTTTAAGATGACGTTTAAAAGTGATTCCATATCCTATTTACATAATAAACAATTTTATTCCATTTCAGTATTAGAGATAACAAAAATGTGACTAAAACTTCCAAATTGGATAGTTCCTGCGACCAAAACTCTTAAGAGCCACTTGGCTAAGTTGCGTTCTTCCCCATTTCATCCCCCATTATACTAAATAGGGATGAAGATAATTGAGACAAACAGCGGACAGATTGGATGAAGACGAGATCTTCATCCAATCTTTCCCACATTTATCTACCTACATAACAAGTCTCAAGTACAATGTATAGTTTACAATATAAAGTGAGGAGTGCATGCTTCTGACATGCCCTAAAGGCTTACCTATAAATGGGGGAGTCTGTTATGTAAACATATTTTGTTTTTTTTTTTATGTCGACTTATCTATAACGGACAGGGGTTCCTGGATGCCCATCGCATTTGCTTATAGTAACAAAAAAAAAACTAAAATGAAAACTGTCTGGGACCAATTTCAAGAAATAAAGTAATGTATTTACTTAATGCTAATAGTAAAAAAAAAACCTATAAGCCAGATCACAATTTCTTTCATCCATTTCAAAATACATTTTCACAGTCATCACAACCTAACCACAAGCTTTCCATAACACAATTCCACCAAACAGATCAACACTTAACAGCTGGATCCGATATTAATCATGAATCCTCGGGTAAACAGTGGCATCAAGGAGGCGGGACCGCTGGTGTCAGGACCTCATTTGTCAATCAGTGTCCTCGTGAGTCGTGAGTAATGGCCGCCGGAAATTCGACAGATTACTGTCCAAATCGATATCCAGAGGATTTATTTTTTTGATAGGCCGATTTGCAGGGTTATTGCAGTGTTTGCAATGTGTTTTTTTCGATCAAATGTGGTGAAAAATAAAGAAAGAATAATATTTATTGGGACACAATTCGTGAAACACATAATAACAAAATAAAAAGTGATAATAATCATAAAGCTATAATAGTGTGTGCCTCACGGCTGCGCCAAAAAGGTTCATTTCAGCATGAATGCCCGACAAATGCTGTCTGACGCTGGTTTTCTAATGAAGCCTTATGGTGGTAACAACGCAAATGTTATACAGTAATTGTGTATTTCTTTACATTTCGCCTACGATTTTCTGACTCTAACAAAAGCTCTGCAATCTTATGTAATATTTATAATTTTATAAAAGAACGTAAAACATCAATAAAGCATACCTAATACCGATCTATAACTACAACCACAGGTACCACCAGACGTAATTTCCTCCACATGGTACCTGCTGGTACTCCGCTCACAATGACGCAGTTATTACATTAACATTGTCTACTACGTCACCGCATACTGAAATTCAGAAGGATCAATCCATACAACAATAGACACTGAGTGTGTAAAATTTTGTATTACCTACTGTAAGAATACACCACGTATTCTTACAGTAGGTTCAGTAATCGCGTTGAGGAAGAAGAGCGGGGTGCGACTTCGTGGATGACACTATCTATACCTACGAACAGACTAACAACGTCAATAATTTCTTGTCGCAGTTACTCAAAGATCTCAAAGAATTTGCAGCCATGAAAGACCGTACAAGGAACTGTCTAGTCTTGGTCAGATCTTCAGATCGATGATACATTTGAAAAACAGTTATGTAGGTCTTAGTGAACTGTTGTTTCTGAAATTGTAAACCACTTTTATAACGCAAGCCTACCTCGCGTTATACGAATTGGTCCTTCTGTACAAATGTTATCACTTATCAGACAGGGGTGCACTACCTTCCCAAGTTATTAAGCCCATGTGTCTATGAGCCGGGATTAATCAAATTAATAAAGTCGTTATCTCGAGTGTGGCAATTTGCCACCCCTGTGCGACTTAATGCTGTTACTAAGTTCAGTTTAGAGACTTTTAGCGCTGATGCGGACGTATAAATTGTATTAATATGTGCTGAGCGTATTAGGCGCTTAAATTAAATGGTTATTGGAGCGTAAAGTTTAGGTAAATTGATCGTTATTACCTATTAGATGTTAATCACGGGGAATTTACGCTTTAGCTAGAGGTAAGTAAGATTTAGTTACAAGTTGTTGTATCTTTTAATACGGTGGAAGGAAGAAATCTTTGCTAACAACTACCAAAAACACTACATATTCAAATAAGTTACACACACACTTAAACCAAAACTAACTACAAGAGATTTCATAAAAAATATCACACAATTCATACAGAAGCTTGATGAAAGCACAGTTTACCGTCCATTTGCCGAGATCGTTAGCGAATGACAAAAGAAAGAGTGGTCGCGTCGAGCGGGCGGGCTGCGTGATTTATGTAGTATGACTGTACGAGCACCGGGACGAACGTATGGCGATATTCAGCTAAATAGTGCTCGTGACACGGGGGCTTAATGTTTTGGAAAAGGGGTTCATAGTTCTTAGGGAAATATGAATGTGATTGTTGTGTTCATGAACCAGAATTTACCTTTATGTAGTAAGAGCAAGAAAATGTTGATTTTCTGTTTAACCACTTTAGCATAAATACGTGTTATGTGAGCAAAAGGAGTATTTAAGGATCGTAGTACGTAAGGTCTACTTATACAACTCCTTGATTCTAATTGATGTTATTTGTTGTGTTTGCTGAGATGGTTTGGTCATGTTGAGAGGTTGAATGAAAGGCGACTAACAAAATATATTAACAAGGCAGATGTGACTGGAAACGCCGGGAGGACTTATACAGACTTTATTGGTGATGTTCTTCAGAAACGACAGGTGCGTAGTAGTAATCGCAACCGGCGTGCGTGTATGAACGTATACGAGGCAAAAGGAGTATGTAAGGATCGTAGCAGGTGGTGTTCTGTAGTTTCTGCCTACCCCATGGGAAGAAGGCGTGAGTTTATGTATGTATGTTATTTCCACTTAAGCAAACATCAACTTTAGGCTAGGTTAAAAAAAAAAAAAATTTAAACTGACTAGTACCTACTGTTGAAAAAGTCATAAAAAATATGAAGTTGTAGCGCTAATTGAACCTTATGTGTAGGCTTTACAGTTGTTTTTCCTAAATCTCGTGTTTGTTTACATGTTTGACAAATAAATTGCGAACGCAGATTAGGCGTAGGCGTCGTGACGTTCTGTAGTTTCTGCCTATGTTCGTGATACGCTAAGCTTTACTATGAATTTCTGAAGCTTTCAAACAAGTGTACACTCCGTTTTCCCTCCCCGGAGTCACTAGTTTTATGAGGTGACATTTAAGCAATACCGAGCCGAAAGTTTCTCTGATAAATCAATTAAGGCCTGCCTTCCTATATCTTGTGATATACATTACAAAGGAAGAAATTAGGGCAACCCATTCTTGAGGCCCCCTGCCTCACAATCTCTAGTAAAAGTGCTATAAATTATCTGAAGGGAAATAGATTATTGTGTTGCCGAGCCACCGTGCCGGCTGCGCAATTTATCACTGTTTTAACTAATAAATTATGTACGTTAATTCAAGTAGTTGTTGGCTTGAGCAGACCTTAGGCTACTATGTACGTAGCTAAGAAATATACTTATAAGGAACTTACCTATATCTAACATCAGCTAAGTATCGAAAGGAGAAAGTGTCGAACTCGTGATATCATGTGCGGCAATCCTGTGGATTTCTATCAATACAATGAAATAAAGATCGATTTAAAAGCCCTGGAAGTCGTGACGGAAACGAGAGCTAGAGAATTGACTAGATATTCAAAGACAAGGAATAATAATACTGAACTAAATCCAACTACTAAAATGTAAATAAGTATTAAACTTGAAAAACGGCTTCCATACCAAGTCATGGGCAAAATGTTAAGACTGACAATAGCAACACCGCGATATCTGGTACAGTAGCTGCAGAGAAAGAACGAAAGACAGTTAATAAACTAGCAACACGTCTTACTTACCAAATTAGTAAGTAAAAACCACTACCGCTACTTAAAATTAAGTCTCAACAGCCACCATAGACTTACTTGAAAACCTCAAAACTCCATCAGCGTTTCTTTTTCATTTCACCATTATACTCCGTCACGCGCGTCCGTATTGTCGTGAAAGTAGCGTCGGATGCGGCGGCTCACGTCCGGCATCCGGTCACGTGCCCCGTGTCCGGCCGGCGGACGGCCAATCAGTCGGCTCTCTAATTAATTTACTTTGAAAGCTTCTTATTGGCTGCTACGTGCTCCAATCAAGACGCGAACCACTTCACTGTTAGTTTCCACCGGTCCGGATTTTTCTGCTGACTTTAATTTCCGTTGATCGGACTACGGATCGTTGTTTTTTCTTGTTGAAAGTTGGTATGAGGCACCTACCCGATAATTATTGTAGCATCTGCACCTTTCGCGACAGAGTCTTCTTTACCCATTGAGACAGCTGAATAATTGCGCAAAAACGGAAATTAAAAAATAAGTATTTCTTTAACAAATTCAATAAATAATAAATTTTAAAAAACTAATGAATTATCTCATGGGCAGTTAATGCAAAATGAGGCAAAATAATGATCGATATTAGAATCGACCCCTATTTGTCGGGATTCGCTTTGGTCCTTCGAGCCGGACACATCAGGGAAATTAGTTTGACAAAGCGATGACGGATACGCCGCTCGTTAACATTTGTGCGTTGACAATAACACATCTGTCCAAGCAATATTGTGGCTTGGGTGAAGCACGATAATGCCTATAATCCCTCGGATCATTGTGGTAGATTCTTGGCACGCAACGAATCCAGGTCGCTCCGATAGTTTATACCCTAGACGCAGGTCTGTGACGATTATCACCGGCGCCTCTGAACAGGATCTATTGAGACCGTTCTTAGAATATTCGGTGCGGATGCCAGGATATTTATAAAAGGATTAAAAGATCTGCAGACAAATTTTACATTGGTATAAGATATGCTTCTCCATAGCTATAAAAAATATTATGAAATTAATGAAGCTGCGCTGTAACGTGGAAATGTTCTCCAACCAATTAAATTTAGGTAACCCCTAGAGCGTAATATATGAGTATATAAGGGGTAACCTAATATCTTCAGTAACACAAAAATTATAACCTGGTTCACAGACAACTAAAAATAATAAAAAATAACGCAAATGACATAACAGCCATTACTATCATTACAAAAGTGATCGTAAGACTGCGCGCAGGCCGCCCCCTCAACATAAACCTGTCAGCAGTCGATCTGTGGTTCGCTATTACGTTTAACAGATGGCGCTGTTAGAAAAATACCCAGCTTCCCTTTGTAGTGGGACAGGGACGATGATTTGTTTGTCAACATATGACAAGACACTGACAGGTATAAATCTTAGAGTTTTATTTGTGTATGTCTCTTTTGTTTGTGGTTTAATGTTTGCGGTGTTGCCAGTGAATACATTAAAATGTCTCAATTTTTTAACAGTTTTGTCAACTTTGCTCTGGTCCAAAATTGATGCTACTGTTTTATACTGAGCCTAAGTGGCCCAATTAATATGATAGGAAGACACACACTGATTTATTTCTTTAGGTGTAGATTTTGAAATACAACTAGGGATAAGAGCCAAAGAGGACACTGGGCCAAGAACTTATCAATTCGAAGATTTATAAATTAGATTAGTCTCCAACTAGCGACCAATACCTATAGTGTATTTTATTTTATACTTGCACAAATCAAGGAAACAGCTAATGTACCTAAGCTTAGTGAATAATAGAAATCGCCACACCGGCAGGTGACCAACTCCGTAAGTTCTGGATGGATGAGCAAAGTCAAGTTATTGCAACCTGGCAAATAACTTGACAGTTTGTGCAACATAAAATTGAAAACATGAAACATTTGCCTGCGCCGGAAAAGATCTTATAAACCAAGAAGAATTATTTATTGAAGCTGGATAGAAAAGGATCTTCTATACAGCCACAATAAATAATTCTAAGCTTGAATAAATGGATTTATCCGATAATTAATCGCAATACATTTACCTCCTTGGATTCGCCGCGGTCAGTTAATGGCGTCATACGTCACAGGGCTAATGCCTGTTTGCTGGAACCCTGGACTAGGGTTATTATGTCTGCTAGACGAAGGACAATTGTTGATATTGTGAGGTACATTTGTTTAGTGGAGGTAATTCAGTAGCAAATTGCGATCTTAGATGTAGTAGTAACGGTAGCAATGATCTTGGGTGGAATAATATGAATTGAAATAGTTGTGTTTTCTCCATAATATCACTTTTTGTAACATTTCACTGCACACTTGTGCGATTTGGGCTAGTAAAACTACCTCGTAAAAAAGGTGCTTTAAAAGCATTATAGTCCGATATGCAAAAACGAAGATCGTTTCCAACGTTAACAAAAACGGTTATTATCTTTAAACAACACTTTGAAAGTTAAACCTAGATTACACATTTTTCTGATAATCTCATTATGTGTTGGCGATTACAGTTTTCATAAAACATACATAAACTCACGCCTTCTTCCCATAGGCGTTAGGCAGAAACTAAGAACGATACCTGCTATGATCCTTACATACTCCTTTTGCCTCGTTTACGTTCATACATCAGGGGCCCACGTCTGCTATTTTTATAAATTCGTCATTCCAACACGATCCCATTGTCATTTTGCTAAAAGTTCGTAATCTGCTAAATTCATAATGGTCGATCATTGGTTGATCATTGTATTCCACAAACACGATACCTACTAGTACCGAATTAAAAGAAATGACTGCACAATGACGTTCTCATGGTAGGTCACTGATCAAAGGAACTTTCAAAATTTTAGCAGATTACCGCCTAAGTCAGTCATTCATTTTTTTGTATGTACGAGATTACCAATAGATGTCGTGATGATAGATGTGTTGTTTTTTTTTTTATGAGTTGTATTGCAATTATGTGTTTAGCTAGCGACCTCGACAATTATTTTACCTCGATGGTCCTAGTTTATCAATTATAACTTCTAGTTACAGCTACATGTAAGCGGGTACGCCCTTTATGCCTGGAGGCTTTATTTTCTTTTTTAAATATTGTTTTTATTTCTGATTGAGTATAGTTCTCAATGTTTTTGGTTGGTATATTGGCGTGTGCTAGCTGTCATATGGCAATTAATTTATAATTTAAATTATGTTTTGCGTAATGTAAAAGTCATGCATACTATTGTATAGAATCTTTTTTTTTTTCTAACTGAACAGACAGCTGTGCTGCTGGGGAGTTTGTTGCGCCACTTCTTCTTCCCAGCAAAAACACTAGGAAGTGGTGAAGGGTGGACGTTTTGGGGGACTGTCTTATGTAATTTTAACGTTCGAAAAGTGCTGATTCTCAGCCTAGTTTGAATAAATGACTTTTGAATTTTGTCAGTGGCTGACCATTGGAAAGTCATAATGACGCCAATATGTTAGTAGATTACCAAACTTGTCAATATCAACAATTATGAAATCAATGATAGACCATTCTGACACTATTGTTATAGCAGACTTGAGGCCCTGGTCATACACGAACGCCGGTTTTCATAAAACGTATTGATTTTTTAAAGGCTAGCTAGTAAGAAAGCTCAAACTCAAAGCATTTACCTATGTGAAGAAGTCCGACCCAGAAAGATGAAGCTAGTTGCTCATTCTAAAGCGAATTAAGGGAACCTTACTTCGCTGACTATAGACATGAACGGTCAAGAAACCGGCACTCTTTTTAAATCAAAATATTTTACAAAATATTGTAAGCGACATCATTCATGTGAAAATGATGTAGACACACTTTATCGTATCACAATGAGCAGTCCTCACTAATCTTCATCTTTCTTCCCCAGAATGTAACTGCAACGGGCACGCGCGTCGCTGCCGGTTCAACATGGAGTTATACAAGCTGTCGGGCCGGGCCTCCGGGGGGGTCTGCCTGAAGTGCCGGCACTACACCGCCGGCCGGCACTGCCACTACTGCCGCGAGGGGTACTACAGGGATCCCACCAAACCCATCACGCATAAGAAGGCTTGTAAACGTGAGTATTTACATTAGATACAGACTGTTTAAAAGAGTTTCGTGCACGTCAGAGCTACAGAACTAGAAAACTTTGAAATTCATGTTGCATGGATCGCATTATACCAGCCAGGGAATGTCTTCATCAGAAGAAGGCAACAGGTTTCTTTTATAAAGATCAATCCCTATAGATAAAATAGGTATATTATCTATAACCTTTCAACTACTTAGTATCTTGAGTGCATAGCACGAATTGCTAATATTACTTTCTCACTAGAAGTAATTTTTAAACGTTAAATACAAAGCTAGTCCGAAATTGCAATATCCGTGAATAACGGATGTTTTAGCGTCAAAACTTAATTTATACAAATCATAGTCAATTAAATTCTTATAAATTGTTATAAAAGTCCATTTTTATATTTTATTGAAACACATTTATAACGTTTCATGTTTTTTTGCTTCATAAAAAACCATATTAAGTGTGTTTTTTTACTAGCATTGGCAAACTGTTTTATTAATTTTCACCAGTTTTATCAGATCCTTAATTTTGAAGTCATAAACTTCTACAACAGGACATCATTAATTAAAAAGCTATTCAAATTGAATTGAAGCTGTTTTATTAATTTATAGAACAACATATTTTGTAAACGTGGCGCCTCGAATTACCAACCACTGTATCCTGTTATGATAAGGTGACGATAACTGACTTTTAATGATTTTATACTGAAGATCTAGTCTAAATGAGTAGTGTTCATGATTTGGAAAAAAATATTATGTTAAATTAAAGCATTTTCATAATAACTTAATAAACGAATATTTTAGATTATGTGTATATTGAAATCGTGAAATTAATTTGTAAAGTTATGTCTAACACGGATAAACGACCGGCACGGTTCATTTCACCTTTATTAAAATCACGTTATTTCTCGAATATTACAATGTTAAATATAAATATTTTAACTGTAATTACTTACAATAACATCTTCAAGTCTAGAATCCCAATACGATTCAAACCACACTTAAGTAACACTCACCATTTAATTTAAAGCGCCAAAGATAAGTTTAAATTAAACTGACGATAACCGTTTACACCTGTCCACGGACAGACAAACAGACAGATATAATCTGAAACTATCTATGTTCAAATAGACACGGTCGTTATACAAATACTTGGGCTTTAGTTAAACGGAGTTTAACGTTGGTATTTGAATAAAACGTTGCATCAATTCTGAGATTATGAGCGCTTTTTATATTTTCTAATGTTAACTTTGGTATTAAGTTTTATGTTATTATAGGTCATATTATTATCGTTATGATTGTGTTGTTGTAGTAATAAGCAGGGCGGAGTAGGTACTTAGTATAGCGATTACATAACACCTTACATAAGTTAAAGTTAATTGGAAGATAAGTTTTATTTTGATTTTTGTTAACTACTTTTGTCTTGTACCTACCTTCTTAATTTAAATATTACCCCTTTTATTCTTAAACGTTGATTAAAGTTAAGAGATGTTTAAACGACTTTTTCTTTTAGCTAAATACGGTTGCTAATCATTTAAACAAACGCTTACGTGTACACATCAAGCTATACATTTCCAGTTTATGCTGATCTCGCATTGTAAATGATGTCCGTACAATGCGAGGTCAGTTTATTCTGGAAATGTATAGCTTGTGATGTCTAGCCGTGTGTACAACTTGAATCCCTTTCTGTACCTACATTGTTTAGAATTGTGTTATAGAATAATGTCATTATTATGCCAAGTTGTAAAGTTAGAAAAAAAGGGTATCTTGAGTCAAGGTCCATGGCTCACATGCCTACATCTTCAAAACTATCCTCCCCCAGTGGCACCCAGTAACAACTCCGCAAACATTTAACCCTATTCAAACTAATCCTATTTGGGTCCCAAAGAAATCGAAATTGCAAAACAAAAAGGCGTGACGTCGTAAAATCCAAAAGTAAACGCGTCCTGGTCACATCGCCCCCGTGGTCGCGGCTAAAATAGTTGTCACATAAAATTGCCCGAAAATCGAGTTGGTCCACTTGGTCCTTCGGTCAGGATGGGTCCTTGGGGACGCTTCAGTTTTATTTGACGACCGCGGAAGGTTTTTCGCTGATTGTGTCAAGATTGGGGTATGGAAATGGGAACACTTAGGTTCTATTGTTACATCAGCTAGTTGAGGTCGAGTTGTCAGGTTAGATGGGCCGACGGGGAGGAGAATTGAAATGGTGGCATCGGATGTGGAGACTGTGGAGAGCCATTAAGCGAATAAAGTTGTATGAGCATATTTTGGCTGTTGAATTTGTTATTAATTAATATCTTTTTCCTTATTCTAGTTTTGAGTTAAGATTATTGCATGTGTGCGTACATAACGTTTCCGTGAGCAAAAACATACCTACTCAGCACACTTCTTCTACTTAGTTATAAAGCTTAACAAGCAACTTTTCCAACTCCCATCTCAGAAAGCAAGCCAAACAATTTTCACAAGATAGTGCCCCCGAAACCTTTCTCGATTCTCAGAATACGCAAACAGCCGGCAGTACGCGACTACGCACGCCGATACAATTGCCAACATTATTTCCGATCGCAATCCCCTGTCATATAGGTACCCGGACCGCTATAAAACGTCGGGGTCAACGCACAACTCGACACTTTCCCTCAACCGGACCCATCCGGGTAATCGAGTTCACAATCCTACGACACACGGGGGAGAATCCGATTATCGAATGAAATCAACTATATCGATAACAAATCATGACGCACAATAAAACGAATTCTGTACCGAATTGTTTCGATTATCGATAGTGATTTAGGGTTCGGTAATTTTTCCGTGCAATTTGAGTTTGTTTTTTGTGTATTTACCTTTATATAAAAAAATTGCGTTATATTTTTCTCGACGTCTTGAAAAATTACGTCACAATCAAGTTATTACATTAAAAATACCACTCAACAACTGGATTTTACGACTAATTTAGATCATGTTAAGGCTTTATTAACTAGGAAATAGTGTTAGAATTATGTTGTTTACTGATTAACGCGAACACATTAAAATAAAAGTGCCTCTCGTTATAATAGGCCAGTGCTATAAAGTAGTTACCAGGCAAATAAAACGTGATTGTGCAATGGGAGTGTACTTGTTTTTATTTCTACCTACTGTTCCTAGATTGCGATGTAATGTGTGCACTAAATTGCAGTTGGATTCTAAATGCAATTTAATTCTCGAATGGACCAGTTATGTTGAGAATTTTCTTATGTCTTCTTGTCAGACCTTAGGCCGTGGCTACATTGTTAGTTAAAACGGTTTCATTAAATACCTTTGTACTAAATGAAATCTACTATGGTTTTATAAAGCTTATAGTCTTTGAGAACGTGGCATAGAATAATAAAAGTTTATCCAATCTAATGGAGCTAAATCTAGTACAACTTTAATCATGTTGTCGGCACGAAAATATAAGTAAAGTGAAAACTCTATCAGATAAAAAAGTTTTGGCCGAAGATCGAAAAAATCTAATACCGATACCGATGCTTAAAAGATTCTCACACATTCCTTTCCGTCATGATAAAATTAGTTCCCATCACACTCAGAAGCAGCAAATATTAGTTCAAAAAGTCCAACTAACTTCGAAGTACGAAGAGTTACGAAGTCATACGAACAACTCCGAAGTAGTGTTCAAGCTAATTTAGTTGGTAAACAAGGCAAACTGCCTTCCAAGAAAACTGTGTTAAGAACTTAAGACTTCGTTATTTCCCGACAACAGACTTACTTTGAGAAAAAATGTAATAATAAAGAGAAGGAAGGAAGTTTTCCTTTCCTTCTTTGTGACGGCCACATCTAAGTTTGGACAGTGACGTTATCTTATCGCGTTATGTTTTTTCTTCCTTATTTATGGATATGGAATAAGACTATCATTTGCTTATGTGGCTTTCATTGAGGAAACTGTCTGCCATCTTTGAGACAAACACACCATGGATCTAGCTTCTGCCCGCCATTTCGCCCTCTTGATTTGATATAACACATCATAGCACTCGGCAATAGCGTAGCTAACTAATAGCTAACTATAAGTCAAATAATCTTTCTAATCAGATCAGTAGGAACTTCCAAATAATTGTACCTCTTTATACCTAATATTAGTTTAGAATTTAGTTTGTGGTCTGAATTCCTGAAATACCTCGCTCGCAGAACCATTTTCATTCATCTTTTTCATAAGAAGCATTGTTCTCGTAGAATCGGAATACCTGATCCTGTTTCTAAAACAGAAAGTCGATACCAGTTAAGTCACTCAATGTTAGAAAGGTAGCCGAGTGTTCGACTGGTGATTCAATTATCCATGCCAGGTGGCAACAGCCGACGGATCGCGCTCAGTCGACGAAAAATTCAATCGACGCTCTGCCACCCGCCCTGTCGCATTGCGTGGCAGTTATATGAAGTGGAAAGGACTTAGATACTATTCTTGTTTATTCTGTGCATGTAGGTATGTTAACCTGATACACAGTAACAAAAATAAATCTATCTGAAAATTTAAGAGATAAACTCCCGCGTCTGAAAGACCAGTCGAAATAACAGCTGACTGATGAGCAGCCAACAGCCACTTGCCATGAGTTATCAGAACCCATATTAGAAAAAAAACATGATGAGGATATGTCGCTTATTCAGTAACCCTTTCTTTTTCATGCCATCGAGGTAATGAAGAGCCATATTCTAAGATGGAATCGAAATGTTGATGAATATCTGGCTACTATGATGTCAATATTGTGTAATTCATTTATTTTCTCTCCCACCAGCCTGTGACTGCCACCCCGTTGGTGCGAGCGGCAAGACCTGCAACCAAACGAGCGGGCAGTGCCCCTGCAAGGACGGCGTCACCGGCACAACCTGCAACCGCTGCGCCAAAGGATACCAGCAGTCGCGCAGTCACATCGCACCCTGTATCCGTAAGATAACCAGTCTATTCTTTATGGCACACCGTAGAATGCAGTACAAAAATAAATCTTACGCTTCTCTGGTTATATCCATCGGATTTTCGACCTTAAGCTTCGTTAAACACAAGGAGAGTTTCTGGACCGCCGAAAGGCGAAAATGTCCTACCGTGCAAAACTCATAGCCAAGAATCACCAGGCGATTATATCGTGTAAACGATGCTGCACATGAGTCGCTCAACGGTTGAGACATTATTTCACGTGGCTTGAGAATTTTGACAAAAACTGGGACTTACCATAAAGTTTTTTAAATACAACTAAGCATGAATTTTCCGTTACAACGAGTTACAACGAGTTAAATAACTTTTAACACTTCAATACTAGGAGGGAAATCGATCTATTCGAACTATCGACGCCCTTGATAAAGTGTGAGTCAAGTAATGTCCAAGAACTGCACCTGGCCATAATCCCACGCGTTAAAAGTCACTTAAAGGTAAGGTGTCGTGATTGTAAGCACTAAACTAACCATTACATCGCAACAGTCGTAAATGAGGTTGAAATGGAGGACTTTGTGATGCCGACACATGGTAACATCCTGTCGGATTGTCGCACCGTGTAGGGAAATTGTGGAATTGAATATATCCTTTTGCTACACGGCAGGATAAGCGTATGGTTTTCAAATATATAGTCTGTCGGCTGTAAGTGGGCATTGACGTCGTAAACTTGTAACGATTATTGAAGGAATATTTTAGGAAACAGTAGCATCTAAACTCATATTGTAATTTCCGATCACCAATGAAGTGGTGTCAAAGATAAAAACAGTAAAATAATTATTTCTTACTACACGAAACTTTTGGATAGGTACCTATAATAGTTTTCGTGATTAAGAATATTTACGGCATACCCGCGAGGTCAAGTCTTCTGGGAATCCCGTTTTTTTTTTTTTGGAATTTTCCGCCTTCTGACGCCTTGGAACTCGACCATAGATCTCGTTCAACGGTGGTAGCCCGACAAACTGCCAATGCTACTAAATATTTTAGAAGTGCTTCTCTTGTGACAAGTGACTATGTTATACATACATACATACATACATGATAACATGACATGTTCTGTCCAGGTATACCGCGAGTGGTGACAGCAGTACAAGCCATGGAGGCGGTGGACGGCGACCCGGGCCGCGGTAAGTAGTAAGTGTACCTTCATGCACTCTCGCCTCACACACACTTGCATGGACACCGACACTCAATCACCTGCAGACGATAGCTGCACCTCTGGTCAGCTGCAATGTCTGAAAGCTTTTCTAAGTGTATTAAAAAACGGCTCAGCTGGTCCTTAGTGAATCGAAAGACCAAATTTTCATCCGATCAGTTTTTCACTATTATCATTTTGTATATGTATATAACATTATATGATTGAGTGTTTGTGATTTGGAGCTTACTGTACTTTACCAACTAAATAAAAGCATTACATACTCATACTAGTTAAGAGTACTGCTATAAAAAAAACATGTCTTCATTTTTTGTTAAAGGAAAATGTGCTAAGATATTATAACGGAGCAGTAAAATAACTTAAACCTCTCAATCGCCGCATTCCATCGTTAAACTTATGTTATGAGATGGTTGTAGGTTTAAATTCACAATGTTGCATGATGGTGCGCTTGCGCAGGCACTAACGTTCACATGTAACTGATAATTTAAAAAAAAACCAGTACCTCTTTTACTTTGAAACATTTAAAGTTGAATTACCCGTGATATCCTTAATCTGCAAGTTCAAATAATTACTCTTTAATTTGCGAGGAAATATTTTACTATTAATTATGGTTCCTGGATGAGTGATCAGTCACTCTCCGTAATAACAATAGCTTAAAAGGTACAGTAGCTCCTCCATCTTATTATTAATTTGCACTTTAATTTTATTTACATCTTACTATATCTTGATAAGTGCTCTACTTTGTTGCAAAGGCGATGAGTAACACCATCCACACTTTCATTACTGAAAACATAAACACTGAGTGTTAATGTAAGGAGTGTCATTGGATACCACACCAATAAAATACTTTGTACTTTAATTGATTGAATTACTTTGCAACATTTCAAGAAGTCGTAAAGCTAATCAAAATGTAGTAAGCTAATGAAATCCATTCTCACACCACATTACTAATTTCATACCAAAATGTTTTAACAAAATTATTTTCTATCATCACCATGAAAATATTGTTTGATACTTAATATGTCAAAGTTATATCAGTTAAATTAGTAAAATGAAAAAAAAAACGCAAGTTGTGCCTGATCAGATTCTGTACATTAAAAAAAATAATTTAATTTAAAATAAAAATTTGGATTTTAATACCAACATTTTTGAACAATTGTAATTTTATGTTTTCATATTTTCATGGAGTTCTAACTTTTTCGTAGTGTGGGAATGTTTATTTGTCGTATTGTAATCTTATGATGTTCATTTCAAGCTTGTTCCGTGTCATCCACTGTCAAACTCATAACTCTTTTTGTTTTATTTTATCAGTGCCGAGTGAGAGGTAAACCTTTCAGATTAACATTACTTTTCATTTTAACCAATGTAGAGTCAGTTCTTCGTCATTTATTTATATGTGAGCTACATTTCCATAAAATGTAATCAGCATCTCAAATCAACGTTGACCGTTATCCAATTTTATCTTACACCTAGATGAAAATTAGATGTTGATAATAATAGGAGAGGCAAAATTATTAAAACAAAAGTAGTAAGGTCTGTTAAAGATAAAGTTTATAATAATTATGATAACTATGAAGTTATTAATGCAACATATGCATCTGCTGACGATGGTGTCTGTACAACAGCAGCGGAGCAGTGCGGCCGGTGTCGCGCCGCCGCTCGCACGCTAAATCTCAACAAGTTCTGCAGCCGAGACTACGGTGAGTACACCAACTGATTCCTTACTCCTAACTTAATATTATAAATGCGAAAGTGAATTTGTTTGTTGTTTGTTTGTTACGCTTTCATGCTGAAACGGCTGAAGAGATTTGGATGATCATGGGTAGACCATAACCTGGGAAAGACAGACTGTCATAGTATCACTGCAAGCAATAGTAGTTATATGGAATATTCGAACTCCTACCGGGGAAACGACGTCTATCTTGCAATTGTAGTGAGCTGTGACTAGTGTCAATCCCTACCATCAGATGGAGTGACAGCTCACTTAAAGCCCACTTCACCTAAGTTATTACAATGAGATTGTTACAGAGTGGACCGGCTAGTCTTACTAAGCTTCGAGAAATCTCTTTTTCTGGTTACAAATACTTTTAATTAGAAAAGTAATTGCTTGAAGAAAATAATTAGAATCTTCGTTAATGTCGCTTGTAAACGGTCAACAAAATGTTTAATTATCAACTTTTAGCTACTTTCCATCACAGCAGGTTAATAAATTAAACTCTCTCTTTGCGCGTCTGTTTCAAACAACTATAATGTAGAAAGAGTTATAAACGTATAATTATTTTTCTTTTCTATTTCTCTAATAATTGAAATAGTAATATAGACCTGTCTACCTCTGCACTTTTAACAGTCTTATATCATTCACATTCTGTGAAGAATTAGCAAAGTATGAATTTAGACGCAAAGTTAAAGTTGACATTGATTCACAGCTGCTAGAAGACGTTTATTTACTTTTTATTCATTCGTTCTGAAGACTTAATTCTAGAATAAATAGAAACAAAGTGAAATTAAACTTAGATGAGCGACTGAATAAAAGGATAGCTAGAAATAGAGAGATGGCAAGATGGCAAAAGTTGTACGTAGGCTTTAAGGTTTTGGAAACCCTCCGTAATGAATCTGTTTGTGCACGCAGTCATAATGGGCAAGGTGGTGGGTCGCGAGGCGAGCGCGGCGGGCGACCAGTGGGTGCGGCTGGCGCTGAGCGTGCAGGCGGTGTACAAGCGCGCGCCGCGCAGTCGTCTGCGCCGCGGCGCCACCGCCCTGCACGTGCGCGCCGCGGACCTCGCCTGCAAGTGCCCTAAGATCAAGATTAACAAGTAAGTAAAGAACAAAAACTTCAAGACTGTTACTTGGGGTTTGGGATTATTCTCTACCATTCTGTTATCAGAACTGGCTGCCTGGTTTATGACGAAACCAGAATGTGGAATAAAGATTATACATATAATCTAACACCTTGAAAACCTATGGCTACAGAAGGATACAGAAAGTAAAGGAAGGGTGGTCTTAGGTAGGACACAGCACGCTTATAGAGGTGGATCTTCACTTTAGACCCTAACCACTGTTGGGCATAAAAAGTGTTTCAGTATTAATAATTTAAGATTTCGCTAACGTTAAATCCGTTCCGTTCCGTTTTTTTTTTACAGTACCTAAATATTTTTAGTCACCTTTCGATGACACGTGTCACGCTCAACTAGAAAAGCGTAACAGAACTGCTTATTAGACTTTTTAATGGAATAAAATGTTGTGCGGTTTTCATGAATTCTACAGACGAAAAAATAAATGGCTTCTGGAAATAATTTAAAATCATAAGTTTGTAAATTGCTTTTAGATCCTCTCGTCTAACAATGGACGCAAACCCATTATTTAAAGCATTATTTAAGGCATCACTAAGTTTCCTTAAGTGTATTTGCAACCAAATTACTGTATTGAATAAATCTTAACATTTTTATTTTTGCCGGACATTGTTTGCGAAAATGTTAAACTTTTAAGGGCTTCGGCCACATACTATCGCTAGTTCGAACTCGCCCGCTTTTTATATGCCTATCAGCTGCAAGGCCACCTACAGTTTGTCGGAAAAGTGCTACGATGTAGAAAATAAATACTTTTCACCTAAATAATAAATACTGATCACGTATTATTAGTATGGCAGTCTTGATCTTTTTAACAAAATGACCTATTTAGATTCCGTGCAAATAAGTAGTTATTAATTAAGTATTAAATATTGCATTCCTAGAAATTTTACAATAATTGAGTTGAATTTTATACAGAACAGACTTAATTATATACCGACTGGGATTTTTTTGAAGTGTGTTTTCTTAGAAAAAAAATTTAATTGTATATGTTATCAAAGTTTTAATTATTGTACTTATGAACTGTGTATTTAAGAGATTAGTTAAACGAATGGTTCTATTAAAGTATAATACCTATGTTATTTATTATTTATTATTGTTGATTCTTTTTTATGTTGAAAAAGCACTAATAGTACCTACCTACTGTTAATTTTATACCGCGTATTGTGACTTTTCTTACCTTCCTTATCCATCAGTACTTTTGCGCCTTCTAGCTATACATGTGGGTAGATATATGCGAACCGGGCGAGTTCGAACTGGCGATGAGTATGGACGTAGCCCTTTTATCTCCTTAGTAGTTTGTATCGTTTTCTACAATCACTTACATTTTGAATTTTAGAGCCATATTTGGTATTCCAAATTAACCAGAAGGACCATAACATTATCATTTTTTAATTACTCTATTTTTCCCTCTCAGGTCATACCTAATCCTAGGAGTGGAAAAAGAGGGCGTGTCAGCCGGTTTGCCGGGGCTGACAGTCGGCGAGAGGACACTACTGCTGGAGTGGCGCGACGACTGGCACCGACGCATCCGCCGGCTTCAACGGCGTGCGATCAACTGCCATTAGCGGGCCGCCATCTTGGAATAGTGGGGATAAAGCAACCAATGAGAGCGCTTCGTTCTCGTCGTAATCCGTCGTTGCAAACATACGTGAATTGATAAACGTAGTTGATTTAACTGTTACTGCCATATACGTGCTGTCTATATAAATTCATATTACAATAATTTGTTTCAGGAATTAATGTTGATATATCGTAAGACTGATTGTAATCACCCTGCAATACATCTTCGTGTACCATAAAAGTGTTCTAGGTACAGATTCTATGTCAATTCCTCTGTGTGTCGCCAACCTTCGTATGCTAAATATATAATAGTTTTATAAATGATAATAAGATAAATTCAGATGTTGTAACAATGAAATGCGTCATAATATTAAGTACTTATACGTACATTTACACATTAATAATGTAAAATGAAGTTGTTTATTTCTTTACAAGCTATGTATTGTGAAGAAAACATATGGAAAGTAGAGCCTAATTTTCATACTAATTATTAGCATGGTTGCGAATCACAGGCCTAAGTTTATCACCTTCTGTTTATATCTGAATTTTTGAAGAATAATTAAACTAATTATACTTATTCTATAGACACTCGTAATAGGTAGTTAACTTTTGGGACTCGATATAGCCTAATTCCATAATATTAAATGTAAAAGTGTCCATTTTATTTAACATTAATTCCTGAGGCACTCGAACGTTTACCTAGTCCGTTTTAGGAATAACGTTAATGATAAATAACTGTAGTTTCACTGTTAAATACGACAATTTTTTATGCCAAAAATGCAAGAGACATTGATTGGGGCGCGCGGAAATTGGTCCTTTGATCCAGGACCAGACTAGGAGTTCAATTCTCAATAAAAAACTAGTGAGAATGTAGTATATACTACCGAAATAAAAGCTTAAACCAAAGGGACCAAATCTCGCGAGTCTCGGTCTTTCATTAAAAAAAAAACTTGGAAATTTTTCCGATCCTAGGATTTCGTTGAAAAAAAAATGTACATTATTATTATTATTTATTTTGAATAGTTTAATTTTATAAGGCAAACATAATTGTATCGTTCCATTTCTTGCATTTTTTGTATAATTGTTATTTTATATTGAAAATGCTAATGTTGATATTGTTTTTATGTGCTGTGGCTGCATGATGTCATGGGGTCTGTCAAACTTAGCGAAGAATCAGTAAAATAAACAAAATAACATTGAGATATTATATCGGCTCTCTACAATAATAAGCTATCAAATATCATTAAAAAAAACTTTGTATAAAACGACATGTCATCTCTACATGACATGTCATGTCAGTTTGACAGACGACGTGAGTTGTGTGCGCGATTGTACACGTTAGATGTAGGACACATTCGAAGATGAATCACCACATAGTCACAATGGTTTAACGTACCTCATTTATATTATATAAATCTTATCACTAAGGTTAAGTGTTTAATTTATATCGTTAGCGCTTAGATTTTATACACTTTAAGCTAAAAATATCAATCTCTCTATGTGTTCGTATTTTTCTCTTTTTATTTTCTGTAAATTAAATGATTTAAATATTAGATCTTGCCAAAGTAACATTTTTTATTTTGTATAGAGTACTTAGTTTCCTCTGTGTCTTCGCTGTTGAGGACATAACTTGAACAAATGCGTCGCCTAACTAAGGTATGTACAGTATTACTAGCTTTACTAAGAAAAATAATAATAAGGATCTCTTGTTCTTTGAAAAAGTACAATCGCGCACTAAAAGTATTCCAATAAAGCTAATTCCGATTATGACTCGATTTATACTTGTAAGAAATTACATTAAAAAACATTTAAGCACCTATAGTCACAGATGTTCTATACAAAAACCACCTTTACCATAATTTTATGTCTTATTCCATTCAGCTCAACAAAAACCATACAATAACACAACAAAAGCAATTCATAATACAGAAAAAAATTGAACATCTCAATAAAGTCTGAAAGTATGCGTAATCATTTACAATTGACCTGTCAGAGTTATTTATGCTATCTCCCTGGCTTGGTTAAGTATACAAAGGTATAAATCAACTTGAAGGCGGAACGTTTTACAATAATCAATGTACCGGTTGAACAGTTCAGTTCAGGCTAAATTCGCTGAAAAGGCAGTTTTATAAGAGCAATAATAAATCTATAGCATTACTGTGTTTTAATGCAATAATTTTAGGTGCAAATTTATTTAGCATTTAGCAGGAAAGTATCCGAGTGACGTAGCATTTACCCTGTGTTGTAATTGTACTTTTTCCAAAACAAAAGAACGTAATCTATAGATTAAATAAATATTTAAAAAACGACTTAGAATTTTCGCTTGAACGTACTACGGTTTGTAAAAAGTGTATTTAGTTGTAGATTGAACTATTAACCTGTTTCTAGTTATGCATATCTTTAGATTTCATAATTTGTATATTTTTAGTTATATTTTGGCTCCATAGACTTTATACTTTAGCCACTAATTTAAAAGTAAATAAACAAATGTCAATTTAGTAACAATGTTCTTTTTCAAAGTAAACATATATAATTATAGCGCGCCAAAATATAATTTAAAATATTCAAAATATAATTATTAATATCTGAACGTAATTGTACCTATAGCATAGTCAGTTTGAATTTTTACTGAATGTAATAATATATGTGAATATTGTTTTATTTTCCAATTAATTTATTCTGAATGTAACAATAACGTCCTATTTTACAAAAAGTCAAATAAACACACAAGTATACAATCTTCATACAATAGAATAAAGATAAATTCCAAAACATAGTTAATAAAAACTGGTCATTTATCAATTTGCTTGAACTGAATACAACAAAGAGCTATAAAGCCATCATAATGAAATCCTGAGCGATCATTTCTTCATTTATAAACAACTCCAAGTACCTACTTACTTAACGTACAGTCCATTCTGTTTTTTACGCAGAACTTAATAATATGACTGACATATACATTATTAAACTTCTTCTGTATTATTTTAAATGCAAACTTAATAGCATGTCTTAACGGTAACTTACATTGGTTAAAATAAATAAATGAATTATTATGTAACGCACAAATAAGGCCTACGTATATGCTTACTGTCGTCGAATTAGAAACTAAAACATCTATTTAGTTGGCGACATGAACTGTTAATAAATATTATAATATTCATTTAGTTATACTTATTTATATTTTAAGGGATGTCAATTGAATTTAAGGAAAGTGCGCGGTCGCTTCAGCTCCGACCATAGACCCAAAATGGCCGACTTTCTGTCTATGGTGTGTGAAATGTTTGCCGCGCAATGAATTGTGTTTTCAAGATACCCTGCTCCTGTGATGTAATAAATGTTATTGGTTATATTTATTTAAAAATAAAAGTACATTAATATACGGACCTGTGGTTTTATTAGCTATCATGAAAACTATTCAGTTAGTTGTTGCTGAACATGCATCTCCTTCGCAATGTGACGATGGCTGAAAATACCTAATATTTAGGTATAGTATAGTATAAATAACTACATAATTATTAGTAATAAATAGATTATTCTATTACATAGAATACGTGGGAAGATCTTCAGGAAGCAAATAGGAAGGTAGGAAGTGTATATCTACCTAATAGTGTACTTAATTCCGCACATAATCGTTTCAACTGACAAAAAAAACAGTTTACGTAAGTACCTACAACAACAACAAAACTAAAACGAAACTCCGAGACTCCCACAACATTGAGACAATTTACATTTCCATAATAAATAACAACTAAAATAAAACCGCTAAGCCGTCGATGTGAACAAGCCCTAAAGCTAACAACTACATCATGTAGCCCCGCGCACGTAGCCATAAATCAGTTATAAAGGCAACTCCACACAATATAGGGCTAAGGGCAGCTCGACACTCACCTGATTTCCCCCGGGAGCCCCCGACGATGCTTCTTTGATGGCTCATGGTTCATGGCTCGTAAGATACGGGTAAAATTTCGATATTAACATCCATATTTAATGAGATTACCTTGATTTACAATATCAGGTATGATGGGCCGATGAATCCTGAACGATTCAAGATTGATCGATTGTGATTGGTGGCTTTAGGTAAGTGAAGCATGGGGAGGCTGATTGGTTAAGGCATTTTAATATTGGATGAGCTCATTTTTTCGTGAGATGAAATTTCTCTAGTCTAAGGCTAAGGATTATTCATAAAATACATTTCCGCATATTACGTTATATTATAAAGCGAGCAGCTCGTGGCTAAGTAGTAACTGCCGCACGGGTCGATCCGTCAGGTTAAGCTACGCTTGCCGGGGTTGGTCTGTGGATGGGTGACCATCTTTACGTACCGAGACTCCTCCGTGCCTCGGAAAGCACGTTAAGCCGTTGGTCCCGGTTGTCATTCGTGGATCTTTGACAGTCGTTACGGGTCGTCAGAAGCCCGAAAGTCTGACAACCAGTCTTACCAAGGGGTATCGTATTACCCAGTTACTGGGTTGTGGAGGTCAGATAGGCAGTCGCTCCATGTAAAATACTGATATTCAGCTGCATCCGGTTAGACTGGAAGCCGACCCCAATATAGTTGGGAAAAGGCTAGGCAGATTGATTGACGTTATATTATAAAAAATAGGAAGTGCCTTTGCTGCCGGCGCCGTGTCCCGAATTGGCTGCCAGCGCCGGTTGCTGAATAGGCTACCGCCGCTGACTTTGGAAAAAAAAAACGGAAAATGGTGTAGGCAATTTGGCATATGGAGTAGATAGGCACGGTAGGCATTATTTATTGAATATCCCCGATCAGTAACACCTTTTCGTCAACACTGTTGACAGTCAGGAATTATAAGTTTCGTTCCATTGATATATTTCCATAATCAATCATTTCCATATTCCAGTAATCAAGTATCTACTACCCGAAACCATTGATTGATGTAAATCGATGCCCGAAAACTCGCAAAAAAGGTTAGGTTAGGTTAGAACTGTGATCCCTACGGCCAAAAACTACTAGAATACATAGATAAAATACTTAAGTTAGTGATAGTTAGTTGGGGTTCTGAATACCGGAAGGGTTTCTATAAACGCCGCGCCACTGCCTGGTGTCTATTATGTTCGCCGGCAAGCCGGTTCCCAACGGGCTTTAGTTTTGGTTGCCGGCGCCGGCAGCGGAGGAACTCCCTAAAAAATAATATTTTAATGAACGTGTTAAGGGTGCATTCAGAAAGTTGGCAACGTCGTCTGAGCTTAGATGATTTTGAACAAGTATTTTCAAGTAGATCTTTTGGCAAACCCACGGGATCGTGTATATCTGCCTACAGCGTTTGTTAAAATACAAAATATGTACCAATATGAGTGTACCCAATAAAATAATGTTGTTTACAAGAACACAATATAAACCCACACATACGACATAGCGTTACATATAATATATTAAAGTAATGTACATACAACTATAAGAACACCATGCTGTTTCTCTTCTAGTAGTTTCTGTTGGAAAATTTCGATGCCTTGTTCGCAAAACAATCATAGATTTAACTCCTTATTGTTTAAACTATAGACTGTATTTATTATTTTATTATTTTTGCATGCCTTATGATGTAATTGTAATCGCACATCGTAATAATTTTTAATATCCTGTTTTAATATTATGTGGAAAATGTCGTGGGCACTCGTGGGTTACCTATACATTTGCTCACTCTTTACTTAGCTCTAATCATTTTGTAATATTGTAATGTGTAACCGTTTATTTTCCCAAATAAATAAAATAAAATACAGCAAAAATAAAATGCATTATGAAAATATTTCAAAGATTTTCATTTGAATGATAAGGTCTCACAGATCAAATAATTAATCGTGTGCAATTTCTTGAAAATTGCTAACTAAGGTACATTTCCGGGGTAGGTAATCTAACCACATTTTTTTTTAACCAATGACCAACCTCACATGATATAGGACCAATGTCTCACATATTTTAAAAGGAATACATCGAGAAGTCACCCTGTAGGTATAAATCCTAAATCAACATAGAACCGTCATTACTCCTATTGTGCACACACAATTCTAACTTACTATTCCGGCTTCCACATTGTCACATTTTATCCAGGAGTTCTATTCAGGCTAGGGAATACAAACTATAGCCTATAGCCTTGCCACATTGTACAGCTCGGGCACATTGTGCCCGCATCTCGATGCAACGCGAACATTTTCCTGAACTAATGCCCGATCACGATGCGCAACTGTGCGATTGTGCGCCGATTGGATAAGGCTGGCTTCGCACTGACGATTTTACTCAGCTTTTGTAGCTTTTTCAGGTAATGTATCAGTAATTAACTAAAATGCGATATGTTAGCAACGATCAAAATGTGTTAGACACAAAAAAATATTTAGAACCGTGGCTTAAAAGCAATATAAATGTGTACGTAAGTATAATTACCTAATCTTTGCACCTTGCTGGAACCAGCGACTAAATATGCAATTTATGAAGGCTGTTGCTCAAGCAATAAGACGGAAAGTTTATCGATATCCATGACTTAATGTTGACAGAGAATATCTCCCAGCGTTCATGCTCAATCAAAAAGCATAATTATGTGATTGTACGCCGATTGGATAAGGCCCTACACACGCTTGCCACTTATTGCAGCGTCAGTAGAGAACATTTCACTGAGCTAACGCTGAATCAAGATACATAATTGCGTGATTGTGTGCCACTTGGATAAGGCTCGGAACACTCTGCCGACTATCTGCGTAGGTATGCCTACTTGCATAAATAAAATAATAAAGCGCTTGAAAAACGACCCTCCGATGTGCAGGGAACTAGGACTTGCATGACCATCAAGATATGAGCCTTCTTCAGTGCTCTAACTAAAATAAACTGTCGAATGGTTACTATAACCACGCGCCAAGAAAGTATTGTATATAGAGACCGCTGTAAATTGTGATCGATTGACTCAATCAATTTTCACCACCACTATAATTCAGCATAAAATACTGCCACGTTACCTATTCAACGGTACAAATGCATCTAGTTTTACCACAAAAACCACAGGCAAGCAAAGAATTCATCAAAAAAATGTACAACTACAAAACTAACCACCTATATCTGTATCGTGATCGGTCGCAAGTCCGTAGCCAGCCTTACTAAAGCACGAACTCTTATCCAACAATAGTCAGTAATAACTTTCTTTGTGTTGAAATATAAACTGTGTACGCACATTTTAATCACGCATTGTTGTTCCCGAGGTTAGAGCAAACATACGGACAGATTCGGATGCCGTTAGGACGTAGGCGAAATTTTCCGGGTCTATTGTTCAATCGAGTCGAATGTCGAAAGAATCGTAAATCGTTCGAGAGCACTTTCGTTAATAAATCTTGTGTGTTGTTGGTTTTGTAAAGTATTATTTATATTTAACCGTACTAGGTTATTGCCCGTGGATTTGCGTGAAAAATGAAAATGTTTTTTTTGTCTTAAGTATATATACTACTTGACATAAATAATTTGTATCTTAAAATCATTAGAATCCAATGGATATAGGTGAAAAGGTTACTTATCAGCTTATCAGTCACTATATAATCGAAAAAAAAATGTGATTTTAAGCTCTTTTGAATATTTATGGGTATTAATTGGCTTAATACGACAGACGAGCAGGGAATTTGCTAAAAAGTACACGGTCATATTGGTCATCTGGATTCTCAATAGAGTTTTTCTGGCGTAAAACCTACACTTTGGGCTTTAATATTGGAAAAACAGTTGTCTTAGGACTTATTATATAGTGTATTTGCTATTTATTTTCAAAGGAAAGATCAACTTGCTTTGGTTTCTTAACAAAAGCTTTCTTCGTTTTCTCTCTTTTATAAATCTAAGATATTGCTTTGAGGAGTTTGTGCCGCCGCCAAACTACACCGTGTAGGTTCTTGTCCAATCTCTCTATACGAGACTACACTTTGGATTAATTTTTGACGTTCAAATATGCCCTTTATGTGCCTATTTGTAATAAAGGATTTGACTTTGACTTCATCCATTTCCTTCTAAATCATCCAATTAAAAACAAACAAAGGACACAAACTCCTCAAAGCAATAGGTATCTTAGATTTATAAAACAGAGAAAACGAAGAAAGCTATTGTTAAGAAACCAAAGCAAGTTGAACTTTCCTTTGAAGATAAAACAGCAAATACAATAAATATTAAGTCCTTTGAATATGGACATTGTTACATTAAAAGTCGAGTAAATAAACTTAGAGTTTGCCTTGTCATCGCAAAGAGATAAATCTAGTATTAGAAACGAAGATAAGGGTGACCAGAATACTGGTGACAACAAGGATAGACAGAATTACATATGGAATACAAAACACACGGAAAACGTCCTAGGAGTTGACAAATTAGGTGATGACAAAAACATTTAAAACATAAAATTGAAATAGTAAGCGGAATTTCGAGGAAAGCACGTTCCAAGCCTTGTCGATCGACGTTACAAATGGACGAAAAAGAATTTGTATTTATAATTTTCAGTTTGCTACCTCGTGAAGATTTTATTTAGCTTTTTCTTTTTATGTTAAACTTAAAAAAAAAAAACGTGGCGCTGACGTACCATTCCCTCTTATTGCGAAAACTTTACTCTGTAGCACATTATACTAAAAAAGCGTTTCTTGAAAAAGCTTAAGCTGCAAGTCACTGCTACTTAATACACTTAACCCTATTTTTCCGTCGATTCCGATCAAAACACGCCAACCTCATAGGTGTACTTTACGAGCAGCGAACGTGCCCAAACACGGTTGCTTCTGGCAAAGCAGCGTGACTGGGCAAACTTGGCCCGGCCGCCTTTGTGGTCGCCCCAGCGAACCGTGAGCCACAATATTTGTCCAACTGAGTGTACTAGGCACGTATATTATAAGTATAATCCTGTGGGAAACTGGTTTGCTTGTGAATGATACCACTGAAGCTGCTTAGAGAAACGAACTTGCTGATTTGAAGGAGAAATTCTTCTTTTTTTTTTTTGCTTGTTTATTTAGAAAAAGTCCTAGAACAGCTCCTTGCGGAAGTACTCTAAGTAGAGTTGGTACAAGTGTGTATCGTTAGCAGTCGGGCAGTAGTGTCTGAAGTAGAACGATGAGTAGGTTTTGTAAAGTATATCCGATAACAACTGCTGTTGGTTTAATGATTATTTATTGTTATAAAGTAAATCAGTAAAACATTTATTTCAGACTACAACCCACATGCGAACTACGCATTAAAGACCTAACGTCACACTAATCCTGCATCGCGCAAGCAGTATTTACCGCGCGATCGATACTTTCTGACATCAATCGTGGGGCAGTTGCCCGCCACACACGACACCCTTCGGTCGGAGGATCCTCCCTTTTCTATAGAGGATGAGTGAACTTTAAACCCTGTTCCTCATACCTCCTCTATATGACTAAGTTAGTGTGGTATAGCCCGACTCATTTGTTTTTTACACTCCTTCAAAGAGTTCCCACGATCAATTCAACTTGGCTGTTTGGTGATTCTGCGTTGAACTTTATTTTATAAGTATCTCATTAACTGGTCTTTATCTATTGCCTCAAACTTGCCTTACACCGTAAAAGGCCACAACGTTTATGCCTATTGCAGTCAGATGCCTATCAGACATCAATCAAAGTCGTAATCTATAGGTTATGGACGTAATCTTAGGTAATGAGAAGGTAATCTAAAGTTATAAACCTTAGTAATAATGGAATGATTATATCTAGTTAGTAATAAACTAGTGTGTTTCTATTGAAAATTGATTTTCGTACTATTGATTTGATAGGAGAGCCTTTATAACTAGCCATCTGTATGCATACTCAAACTCAAATTCAAAGCATTTATTTCAATTAAACCATTTACAGGCACATTTGATTTATCAAAAAGTCAGTCAGTCAGAAATATGACGCTAGTTGCCCATTCCAAAGCGTAGTAGGTACCTATGGAGAAGAACGTGCAAGAAACTCCACGGACACTCTTTTAAATAAAAAAAATTGATACAAAATATAGGTTACATCATTCATGTTGAAATTATGCATGTGAGAACAATGTAGAAAGACGTGCACGTTCGTAAAAGAGTCCGTAATATAAAAAAAAAAACAAAGAACCATTCAAAAAATTTAAATAAGGTAGGGCAGCTAAGAGATGACCAGTCCCAACTGACGGCGCCCGTTCACGAACATTATCGCATGGATCAGCACCATTCAGCTCAAACATTTTGAAGGGAGCTAAATGATCCAACACACGCGCCACCATCAGCGAGACATCTGAGTGAGCATGACATACTCACAGCCGCCAGGGCACATTCAAGTCAATGAAATACATATTACCGGTAAATGGTATTTAGTACATAGTACTCACAAATGTGCAATTTACAGCTACAATTCATCTTCGCCAACATCTTATATATTAGGCAAAATATACACTTATACACTAAAAACAGTGATATTCAAAATGTTAACACAAGAAGTAAGGATAAACTACGTGCTCCCTTTCACCGGCTTCATAAGGTTCATAACTCATTTGTTGGGCTTGGTATAACCTTTTATAACAAGCTACCCTCTTCTTTGCTAGATTTGCCTTTTAATGCGTTTAAAACTAAATTAAAGTCCAACCTTTGTTCAAAGGCATACTATTCTATCAACGACTACTTAAATGATAAGAATAGATGGTCGCTGTGATTAACTCAAGACAATGTTTAAATGTTCTTTCTCCAGAATTAGTTTACCTACTGACAGGTTCTAAGAGTTTATATAATTGTTTATAATTTTACTTTATAAGTCAATTTATTTTAATTTTATTTTAATTTAGTGTTGACATAATCTACTCATTACAATGTTTTTTTTATGAGTTGTATTGCAATATGTGGTTAGCTAGCGACCTCGACAATTATTTATTTTACCTCGATGGTCCTAGTTTATCAATTGTAACTTCTAGTTACAGCTATATGTAAGCGGGCACGCCCTTTATGCCTGGAGGCTTTTTCTTTTTTTTTTAGATATTGTTTACTTTTAGTTGTTTTTATTTCTGCTTGAGTATAGTTCTCGATGCTTTTGGTTGGTATATTGGCGTGTGCTAGCTGTCATATGGCTATTAATTATAGCTATTTAATTTAAATTATTTTTTGCATATTGTAAATTGTCTTGCATACTGTTGTATAGAATCATTTTTTTATTTTTTTTCTATCTGAACAGACAGCTGTGCTGCTGGGGAGTTTGTTGCGCCACTTCTTCTTCCCAGCAAAAGCACTAGGAAGTGGTGAAAGGTGGGCGTTTTGGGGGACTGTCTTATGTAATGTTGACGTTCGAAAAGTGCTGATTCTCAGCCTAGTTTGAATAAATGACTTTTGAATTTTGAATTTTTGAATTTTTTGCAATTATATAATACAAAGAAGATTGAGTTTATACAATACAAAGATGGTCTTACAATCTTCAGCAGCTCCAACAGTATTTTCAAAATGTTAATCAATTAGTTGTGGTTGTAGAGCAGGACCAGCAATGAGCCAAGCATTTAATTTTATCAGTGATGTAATCCACCAATTTCGACGAGTAATATGCCTGCCTACTGCTTTGTTTTTAAAAGCATGGTAAATATCCCGTTTTAAATAACTTTAGTAGTAAAAATAACCATGTCAGTTTAAAATTAATATAGTATAGGATAGGTATTATGCATCTTAAGAAAAAAACAGACTGCAGCTGTAGGTTACTAAGAAGCATATGGTGACAAAACAATAATTAAACAGAAATAAACTAACCCACAACTAAACAACTACTCAACCCACAACTAATCTGTTAAACACGAGAATTTACTTTCGAAGCTACTTTACCTAACAAAACTCAGTCACACAAAATGTTCAACGGGACCTAAGCATTTGGCGAGCTACGATAGCGGGATCTAGCGGCACAATAGCGCCATCTAGTGACCTAATTGTAAAAAAAACTACTAGGTAGGGATTGATGGAGCACTGGGACCACCTTTTCATCACAAAACTAAAGGCCAAGATCTTCGGCATGATGAGCAGAAGATCACTTTAAGATTTGTACCAGTGGGTACAAATCTTAAAGTGATCTTCTGCTCATCATGCCGAAGATCTTCACCATTATTTTATGAGACCAACTTAAAGTATAAAAACCTTTCAAATATAAAAAGGTCCATCGAAATCGGATCTCATAAGGCGGAGATATCCAGTAGAACTCTATTTGGCCCTTTTTGGAGGAAGTAACCCTCCAATCAAAAATCGCCGGAGACAAAAAAAAACTATAAAAACGTAAAACTTGCATGCCAAGTTTCGTCCAGATCGGTTGTAAAATACAACCTGTAGAGGAGTACCAACAAACTGACACAAGGAAGCAAATTTTGCCCGACTTGATGCAGAGACGCTTCGCTCGCTCCGTCAAATTTGTAATCATACATAGCTAGGTTTTTCACGAGCTTTAAAGCCTAGTTGATCTGGGGGTGCAAGTGCTGCTGTTGAGTATGAGGTCCTGGGTTCGATTCCCAGGTCGGGCAAAGTGTTATTAAATTTTTCTATCAGGAATCTCTCTGTAGCAGCCCCGAATGGATTTGTGCTTGGTTGATCAATAGGCTCGCCCGCTAATTATAATGGGACTTAAAGATAACTTCCATACACGCCTCTACTTAACCCTACGGGGATTAGGTACAGATTGTTATGTTATGTTTCAATTCCATTTTAAGTTCATCATCTTCGTTTTCACAAACATTCACAAATATCTCGTCTATATCACACATCTCACCACTTACCATAACGAGCTGGAATTCAGGTAGCTGCACAAACGCGACATTCCCGGCGGTACATTAAAATTAATTTACTGCCACAATTTCGCAACTTCCTGAGCGATAAGCTCATTGTTAGCTCTGCCATTGTGTGCAATCGTTATGTGGAAATTATAACCAAGGAACACCTGTTCCCTTGTTTGTCATTTATTATTAATAACATTAATTAAGTTGTTGTGAAATTTGAAGATAAGTGGAGCTGTTGAGTTGGTATTTTGGAAATTGTTATTACTTCTGTTTTCTAATGAGATTTCCTATTAAATTAAAAATTACGAATTTCCGTACAAACTTTCATCCGCTATTTAACCTCTTTAGGGAATGTGAATTTTCAAAACTCCTTCCTTATTTCTAACCATCGTTATAATAGAACTCTTTTGTAAAATTTCATACTTCTAGACCCAGCGGATTAGCCTGTATGATGTCTGTCAGTGAATTAATTAATTTAAGATTTTTATTAAGTACTAAATTGTAATCTGAGCTAGCTCTACCATGTCTAAGCTTTGTCTAAGATCTTCCTTTTGTGTTAGTATTTACTTAGGTATCTATCTATTGTTTAACAATATCATCAACGTGTTGTATAGTTCATGGACCATTCGTAAGCTAGCTATCTCCTCTTTGCTTTGTCTATTTACATTTCCTGTATCCCACCTGCCCGGTTACTGAATGGAATTTCTTCATTTACTTTAACAGGATTATGGTCGCTACATAAGGAATGTGGGTTGGTATCATGAAATAACAGATAAGTTTAAACCCGGAAGACACACAGTTAGCCCAAGCAATATTCCTAAATTGATTTTACCAGAATAGATCGTAAAACCTTAGCTATGTAAGTAAGAAAATGTAATAAGTAAAATGTGGAGAAATTCATCAAACTCCCCCTCAGAGATAAACCTGTCGTATCTTATTATGTTTTACGATTGTCCTCACAAAAACATTACATGAAAAGGGTATTTTAGTCTCTTTACACGGAACGACACGACTAGTAAACGACCTAGCTTAAATTATTCAAATAGTGTGACACACGACGAGACGTCTTTTCATATAAAATTGTGATATGTAGGTACGTCTATAGTCGTGTTAATTCTTGCAAATATTCCTAATGCATCCATTGGGGAAGGCTTCACTGCTCAGTCAGTCATCTTACAAAAAAATATATTGAAAAGTTTATTTTCCTATTTTATTAAGAAAAAATTTGATGACCTCAGAGATTACCGTTACCTGCCAATTAGTACCTACCTTACCTACACCAGAAATATTTCATCCTACATCGAACATCATCATCATAGAGAGTCAATTTCCATGCAATGGCATGCAACAGATAATAATTTATAATTTATTCATTCCACTCTCACTCATTTTCTATCAGCCACCTATTATCCAAAGATCGTAACAATTTCTCGGTCGCATCTAAATGCCCCACAAAAGGGCAACTAGCCCGTCTCCCTGAAGATTCAATTTGTAAGGGCGAGATTCGCGCAGAATAAAAAATAAAATATTATCCCCACTTTATAGGTCAGCCGGGAACCCAACGGGAAAAAGAACATTTAGATGAGGATTTGAGGAATCTTTGATAAATGTGCTGGTCGGGTAAAGTTGGGTTCCTCTTATAAATGTCCAATTATCATGTTCTCTTCTTTGACGCAGAAATGTCTACAAGGATTTTTTTATTTGTTTTGTGATTGCTGAGGTAATGGACGTTACAAGCTTTGAAAAAATTGTCCACTTGGTCAAAGCTCCTTCATTGTCAAATCTGTAGCGGTTACACCGCCACATACGAACTACGCATCAAAGACATGACGTCACACAAATCCTGCATCGCGCAATTAGAGTTTACCATGCGAACGACATAGATAAGACTATCCGAAATCAGCAGTTGGGCAGTCGGCCCGCCAGACACAACACCCGTCTGGTCGGAGGATCCTCCCTTTTCTATGGTGGATGAGTGAACTTTACACCCTGTTCCTCATGCCCCTAAAAATCAATCAGCACACACTTATATTTATTTATTTATATATATACTTTATTGTACACCACAAAAATACACGACAAAATAAATAAATAAATACTACAAAATATACAATGGGCGACTTTTTAACCTTTGAAAAGAAAAATAATAATTTGTCGCCTGTGAAAAGAAATTAACATAATTTGTTTATTAAGCTGTTGCTTAGTGTTCTTCACAACGATGCCACGATGGCGAATTGAATCCAAAAGTCTATAAGGTGGATTGGTGATTGGTGAGAAAAGTGGCATATGCAGATGCAGCGTTAGAATGGCTAAAAAGCTACGCAAAAGACAACAATGTGTAGAAATATCTCATATAAATGATAAACTCGTTGCGATGACATACAGATCCTTATTTAAACACAATGGGTCTGGAGTACCCCAAGGAAGCATCCTTGGGCCTCTTCTCTTCCTTCTATATATTAATGACTTACCAAATATAACAAGCCATAAATGCGTACTATTTGCAGATGACGTGTCAGTAATAATACCGGAAAATAATAAAACATTTCATCAACAAGAAGTAAATCAAACTATTAACGATATAATAAATTGGCTAAATGGAAACAACTTAAAAGTAAATTTAACTAAAACAAAATTCATCCAATTTGCAAACTATAAACAAAACCCCCCAAAAATTCATCTAAACCATAATAACGAAATAATTAACAAAGAAAATAGTATAAAATTTTTAGGTCTAACATTAGATGAAAATTGTAATTGGGGAACACATATTGAAAACCTATGTAAAAAATAAACAGATTTGTATACGCACTGAGAGAACTACTTAAAACAGCGAATGAAGAAGCTGCACTCAACGCCTATCACGGCTACGTAGCGTCTGTATTGAGGTACGGCTTACTCCTATGGGGTAACTCGTCACATTTCCAAAGAGATTTCATAGCGCAAAAAAAAATGCTTGAGAGCAATAACTGGGGCGCCTCCATATGAGAGTTGTAGACCAATCTTTCAAAAGTTAAAGGTTTTAACGCTAGCTTCTATTTATATTTTAGAAATAGCCATATTTGTTATGAAGAATTCACACTTCTTCTACACAGTAACCGAAAACAATAGATTTACAAAAAAGGGACTCCACCAAGCTAAAAAACCAATTTTGTAACAGCGCTCTAAGACTACAGTAAAGTAAGTAAGTAAGAAAGTAAGTAAGTCTACAGAAACAGCTAAGTACCTTATGTCCATAAAAATTTACAACCATATTCCAAAAGTAATAAGAGAACTACCATTTAATTACTACAAAAAAAATCTAAAAGCATGGCTTCTCCAAAATACATTTTATACACTGAAAGAATTTTTTGATTACATATTAGATTTATTTAGTTTTATAATATCTACAAATATTGTTGTTGTTGTGTTTTATTTTATTTTATATTTTAATAGTCTAAATGTCAAAATGTAAATGTGTGTCTTTGTGTCTATAGTCTAAGCATTTGGTATTGTTATTAGAATATAAGTAATAAATAAGTTAGGTTTTAACCATGTAAATATTCGTATGCCGCTTTTAGCGGCGGATGTGTCCTGAACATAATTACTTCACTTAAACAACTTGTATGTACCATATCCGACGAATAAATATCTTTATCTTTATCAGAGCTACAATTACCAATGGGTATGTTCAAGCTGCTTATGAATATGATGTCCAACCTGTGATTCATTTTAAATTGCTAATGTCCGCTGGATCATCTCATTTTATTGCTTAGGTACCTACCATAAAACTAATTCATAACATCACGCTTTATTTCCCCGAAGAGTTGGGCAGAGGTGTACCTATAGTACACCCACATTACGCCAGTTATATTTAGGTCCCATCTAATAGAGGGCGAGCAATACAAATAATTTTAAAATAATTCAAGTTGTATGTTATTTTTCTGTGACTTCTTTATTGTTTCTCGACGACCGAGGACTCGCTCCCATTTGATTAAGGGCCAACCCAAAGCTGGGTAGGTAATTTTCCAGACGTAAGATTTTCTTTCTAATATTCGATTTTCCCCAAAAGTTATTTTAGGTTTAGGCACTAGATGCGTATTCTTTGTGGCTAACAAGAATAGACAACTTCCTCTGTTTTCACTGGTATAATAACAAATTATGTAAGCAACAGTTGTTTCCTATCTTCTAATAACAAATAAATGCGATCATCAACCCGTCAACCAAGTTTGGTGATTACACATGTACATTTTCCTGTTAACCTGTTATTTATTACAGTCATGTTCAACGGTGCTTCCCTTGTTCCGCAGACAGAAATTTTATAGAATTTCGTTTCGCAGCAAATGTTTCATATAATATTTGGTCCTTGTATTTATTTATTTATTTAACCATTTATGTACACACAAAATAACTTTTGTCCAAATAACTTTTTACTAACCGATCTCATAACTGCTACTGTTTATAGTTTTATCAATTTTAAAATAGTCAAAGTAAAATTATATTTAAAGGTGTGCAAGTGTGTTTTAATAATATTTGCTACAGATATCAGTTTTATATGCATTTATTTCGCGCGGTGTTGTATTTTTTTTATAGGAGGGTATACATTTTGTAAAAGGTATGAATTGAAACGTCTAAAAACTGTCACTCGATAAAATGTTTTTCTTGGTAATAATAATATTAATTAAACAATATGAGGATAAAGAATATTTGATTTGTTATTCTATGTTATGAATATCGAAACATTAAATTTTAATTGTAATAAAAGTCATGATTTAAAAAAAACAAAGTACTCGTAAATGTTCTGCGTATTGATTATTCTATCATCATCATAATTTCAGCTGAAAGACGTCCACTGCTGGACATAGGCCTCCCCCAAGCACCGCCCTATTATTCTATGAAATGATAATATGAGAAAAATGCTATGTGCAATGAAATTATATAAAACTGTCATCTATAAAACAACGTACCACCCAATCCATGTTCAACAAATATAAATTCGCAAAATGCTACACCCGACGTAATTCTAAGGTCTAAGGTCTGGGAGAGAATTTATCTCTCCCAAACCACTTAATTCCATTGAATCCAACAACGTATTCTAATAACTCCCATCATGTTTTCACCCCTTGAGTCGCGTCCTCACGAACATTACATCGTCGCGTCAATTGTAATTCATCCCCTACGGCGCGCTAATTAAGTAAATATGGCGACACACGTGACGGAGTTGTCAGGACGAGAGTTAAGAAACAAGGACAAGGGTAAGGACAGACAATGTTATTAGTTATAGGAAAGTATGGGTAAACTAGAAAACAAAGATGATGAAGCCAAATAAAATGTAAGGCTGGAAGAATTCTTGGATGATACGCAAATCCACACAAACCAAAAAAGCAAACGCGGCTGACGGACAACAGATTGACTAAAATAAAATAGTATCCGACATATACACGGCGACCATGATTTATTAGTATAGCAGCAATCACTAAGAATGCCAAGAATTTCACTTCAAGTTCATAAGATTTTCAGATGGGTTGGGAGGCTCTGGTAACAAGAGGTTGTGGTCAGCAAGAAGAGTAGAATTGAGAATAAAGCACAAACATTTTCAAAATTCATGATTAGTTCAGTCAATAAGCAATTTTTACATCATGATATATAAAGGAATATAGCCTGTACAAAATTCGCAAGCTGAAAAAGCACAGCAAACAATCATTTTATGCTCATTCTGGGCATATTGAAGCAACATCTAGCTTATTACAGCTTCGTCGTTTTCCAGATCCCTGTGATGATTGAATTAGTCAAAGCTGAGCACTGAGCAGTGTGCCTGTGCACACAGGATTACGCGTCAGGTATCAATTTAATTATGTTGAACCCTCATGTTAGAGACCTTTCCCACGTACCGTGTGTTTGTCGATCACTTGTGGAATGGTTAATTTTTAAGATCTGGTTTTGCTTTTGTTGATTTTTGTTTAGAATTGTTCGTGTGAGTCTCTATGCTAAATATTTAAAGTTCTCCCGAAAACTAAACAGTTCAGTGTGCCAAGCAAAACCCGTAATTATTCACTGTTGTTAGTACTAACGAAATCAATGAATACATGTATGTAATATAATATAATACTGGAAATAAATAATTGAAAATAAATTACAATATAATTAAAATAAATAATTGAAAATGAATTAAAATAAAGCTGAAATAAATAATTGAAAATAAATTAACATAAAATTGAACTAAAATTGAATCATTTAAAACACAAAAATTCATCAGGCAACATATTATGTCTATACTTATATTTGTCTGGAACCGAATATAAGTACCTGAAGATGTCAGATCATAACTCTTGCAACGCTTATCAGGATCACTTGGACTTTCGTTTGCCTAAAATATTGCAACTTATCGTAAGTATTTTTTACATTTAGTCCATTAAATTCACTGATCAGAGTAATTACTGTGACTGTATTAAGGGTCCAACGACTGAAAAAGTGTGAAAAAAGCGACAAAAATACAGACGTAGTGGGATTCGGGGCGGCGGGGCGCGTCTTAATACGTCATTAGCGAACGATTCCTGAGTGTTTTTACACTGTTCCTTATTCAGGGCTGGCACTCGAGTCGAAGGACCAGACTATTCGCAGATTTAATTATTTTCGATAATCTTATAAGTCGAAAACATACAAAATTTCTTAGGTCTCTTGTTGCATCAGAAGCCAGCGGGGTATTGCGTAACACAATTACAATTCCAATGCCATTAATTGCGTTATTTACTCGTAGCTCTATATACAGGGTGTCCAAGAACCTGGCGTCCAACTGGATTCCCACGATGCCCCAAGTTCTAACAGTACTCAGAAAAATATTTTAAAAAATCCACCCCATGTACTTACAGAATTATACTGATTTCAAAAAAAAAGGGGAAATGAGCACCCTGTGACATACTTTTGAATGCTGTGACTGCTAATGCTGATAATTTCGATATTTCTTGGAGGTTTTGTAATCTAGGGTATTGCTGTGTCTAAATAGAATGTAAAAATAAAGTACTTATTGTACCATTTTAAAATAAAATATTATTTTAACTAAAGGTGATATGGAAAACTATTGAATTTCGCAACTTTGACCGACTGTAGTGTAAAAAAAATGTACCAAAATAGTATGGCAAGTGACGTCAAATTTTGACGCGTTTATTCCTCTTGTTAAAAAGGTATAATACTTACACATTAATTTGAAAAAAAAAAATTTGATAATATTTTTACTCAACAACCCATTTTTTACGAAGTGCCTACCTACTAACGGTAACTGTCGGACCCTTTCTTATCTTAGAAACTGTTATGTTACTACTATTATTTACTTCGGTTCCAAGAGTGAGCAAGAAGGAAATACACACAGGTAGATGGGTTCCCAGTAGAATAAAAGCAAAGAATGTTAGTTTAAAGATATTTTATTACAATAAATGTTCAAAATGTTGACCACCCGCGGCAATACAAGCTCTCACTCTCCTTAAAAAGGACCGCTTTATGTTTCGCGAGTAACTTTTTTGACGTATCACCTGCACTGCTTGTGTTATCTTCTCACGAAGGTCAGCGATGTCATTAATGGGCTTCGCATAAACGAGCTCCTTCATAGTTCCCCAGAAAAAAAAATCCAGCGGATTTAAGTCAGGTGAGCGGGCTGGCCACGGGATTGTTCCTGATCGCCCAATCCACCTGTTCGGGTATTGCTCGTCCAAAAACTCTCTAACGGATACGCGAAAATGTGCTGGACAGCCGTCGTGTTGGAACCACATATCTGGTGGGGTCTCTTCTAGTAAGTTTGGCAAATCATTTTGAAGAAAATTTAAATATGATTCGCCAGTCAAATTCTCGGGCATCTCAAATGGACCAATAATATTCCCACAGAGAATACCGGTCCACATGTTCACTTTGAACCGGTACTGGGATCTATCTTCTCGCATCAAGTGCGGATTTTCCACATGCCACTCGTGCAAGTTGTGTAGGTTCATGTAGCCATCCTTCTTAAATGTTGATTCATCTGACCACAAAATTTTTTCGATAAAGTTTTCGTCTTCTCGATGTTTTTGCAGGATTGTTTCACAAAACGCGACTCGGCTCGGATAGTCTCGAGGTAAAAGACTTTGCACTCGCTGTACGTGGTACGGATGATATTCTTCTTTTTGGAGAATACTGTGTGCTGTGCTCTTCGGTATCCCCGTATCAGCTTCTATTCCTCGCACAGAGATGCTTGGATTTGCCGACACCGCCTCTAAAACTTCATCGCGTATGAAGTCATTTACGGGTCGTCCTTCACCAGCTACTTGATTGGGGAACCGCCCGTCACATAGTGATCTGTGCACATTAATGAAAACTCGATGGTCGGGATATCGCGTAGCCCTCGGATACCTTTCTCTGTAAAGTCTCGCTGCAGCTCGTCCATTACCTCTACATTCTCCATAAATGTAGTGCATATTTGCGTATTCTTGCGGAGTGTAGGTCGCCATGGTAGCACACACAAAACACAAATTGTCCAAACACAGGCAAAGGTCGTCGTAAAGAGTTCGTTTCAAAGTCCAGAGCACAAAGAGTAATCGAGTCCAATAAACAAAGCTTTAAATCGTAGTACGTGATCAATGGTAACAATAAGAGAGAGGTGCGTAGTAACGGCAGGAGGCAGTGACGCGTACTGACCGTACTGTTATCCTAAATAGCACGATCCCAGATAGCGTCACTATCTATCTCACTCGCACCTCTAACCTTTTTCTCCCTCACTCTTACCTGAATAATGGGGTACCATAAAGAAGAACCAGCAAATCGCAAAGATAGTTTCTGTCTTGCTCCCTCCTGTTGTAATAACGAATCACTATGGTGAGATGCATGCACATACCGTCCCTTACGGTCTAACCTGTTTTTTGAGAGGCCTGTTGTTATTTTTATGAGCATACAATAGTAATTCTTTAGAGGTTAGATTCAATTCGTCGTAAATTTTTCTTTCTAAGAATTCTGTAAGACATCGTAAAAATTGGGTTGTTGAGTAAAAATATTATCAAATTTTTTTTTTTCAATTTAATGTGTAAGTATTATACCTTTTTAAAAAGAGGAATAAACGCGTCAAAATTTTACGTCACTTGCCATACTATTTTGGTACATTTTTTTTACACTACAGTCGGTCAAAGTTGCGAAATTCAATAGTTTTCCATATCACCTTTAGTTAAAATAATATTTTATTTTAAAATGGTACAATAAGTACATTATTTTTACATTCTATTTAGACACAGCAATACCCTAGATTACAAAACCTCCAAGAAATATCGAAATTATCAGCATTAGCAGTCACAGCATTCAAAAGTATGTCACAGGGTGCTCATTTCCCCTTTTTTTTTGAAATCAGTATAATTCTGTAAGTACATGGGGTGGATTTTTTAAAATATTTTTCTGAGTACTGTTAGAACTTGGGGCATCGTGGGAATCCAGTTGGACGCCAGGTTCTTGGACACCCTGTATATAGTATCTTTCAAACATATTTCATAAAGCAATGGATTATGAATTTCCTTCAAAATCTATTTTGGATTGTGATAGAAAGTCATCATTTGCCTAGCCTTTCCCAACTATGTTGGGGTTAGCTTCCAGTCTAACCGGATGCATCTGAATACCAGTATTTTACATCGAGCGACTGCCTCCAAAACCCAGTTACTGGGTAATACTATACCACTTGGTAAGACTGGTTGTCAGACTTTCGGGCTTCTGACGACCCGTAACGACTGTCAATGATCCACGAATGACAGCCAGGACCAACGGCTTAACGTGCTTTCCGGTGCAAGGAGGAGTGTCCGTACATAAAGATGGTCACCCATCCACGAACCAACCGCGGGAAGCGCAGCTTAACCTATTCGATCGACCCGTGCGGCTGTTATTAATTAGCCACAAGCCTCTCTATTGTGATAGAAAGTGTGTTATACGCAATTGGGATGCAAACATGATATAACTGAATCAATATTCAATAAACAATATTTTTCCTCCAGAAGACTCTGTTCATCATAGTTCAATGCCATAATCAAATTCCATAATGTAACAGCTTTTCCCAGTTTTTGAAAATTTTCCTCAAACGAAACTATTTCGTCATTTTTCGCCAATATTTTCACAAAATTCCCGAACTACAGAAGCATATTATTATCTCATTTTTTCAGCTATTTTCCTCTATGAAAGCTTCCGTGTTTCCTGTTTGGTCGTGACTGACACATTCTTGAAACACGCTACGCACGTTACTTTTCTTCTCGACATATTTTTTTACCTACAGAGTTGGTATACATGCACCTACTCTGTGGTTATACATGTAGTACCTTATACAGAGAAGGTACTTACACTACAGAGGTAAACTCTGTTATCGTTGGTGTACAAAATGACATGGAGTATGTAAGGATCGTAGCAGGTGGCGTTCTGTAGTTCCTGCCTACCCTCATGGAAAAGGCGTTTTATGTATGTGTATGTATACATTCGTTAATGTCCTGTCAATAATAACTATGAGATTACTCTCTGCTATACCGACAAACAAAAAAAGTAGTAGTCGTTTTATCCATTTATATAACGTGAAGCAAAAACTTTGTAAGTATCCCTTTTTACGAAAATTAAGCGGACGGAAGAGTATGTTTGGCACAGTTAGAGTTTATATGAAGAAGTAGGGCAGAAAGCTAATATTTTTATATAATATGCACTAGAAATAAATTTAATTAATTACACACACTACCATGCGTTTGACACACACGCTCTTTTGTTTACGGTTAAAGATGGCTACCTTAGAATGATGGCATGACAGCATGGAATTAGTATGTACTATACATGGAATTAGTATGAACTATCCTAAACTATCCTATCAAACTTAAAATTTAAATGAATTATGGTCGAAATTCCACCACTGTGCGATCTCTAGTTTGAGTAATTAGACCATGGTTCAGCATATTGCTATGATACAAAAATATTATGAAGCAGAGCCACTTTGCTGGCTTTCAGTGTCAGCGAATCATCAAACGAAGTACAATATCCTAATCTATATGCCAAACTTGGTGATTATTTGCAATATTCTTCTTTTAATCTTCTTGAGCGTGAGCCTGGTTCTAATACCTAACCTAATAGGTACAATTTCCAAGTCTAAACACAAATGAACACTAGTAATTATAGATCTAAACATAGGCGTCAACCCTAGCCGGCCGTGGGACGATATCGCTTCGCTAATTCTATCCGTGATTTATATGTTCACGCGGAGGCGGGTCGGATAGCGGATTACTTGCCGGATTACGTCGGGTTCGACGCCCGGGTAGATAATGGTAGATTTAGACCGCGTATCCCCGGAAAAAAGTCGTAATGGATTGGACTGTGATTGCTTCTTTGTAAATGTAAATATTGCTCTTTCTCTTCGATTTCGAGTGATTTGTTTATTGGACTGTCTGAGTTTAAGTGTTATACGATTGTGTGTTGTTGACTGAAATATTTGTTTTTCAAGAAAGGATATCCGCTAAATTTCTAATCGTTGAAAGGAGACTTTATTTTTCCTGGTAATAGGTGTCCGTAAAATAGACTCACAAGTGTCTTTGATCGAATCAGAATGGTTATGAAAACGTCTTTAAAATAAATTTAAGGTTTTGTGACTTTCCTACTACTCTTACACAAGTTGGAATATTTTTATGATTTTGTCAAAGACATTATGAGCAAAGTCACATTGACTACTAAGTATCTCTTCCCATCGATTATAAGAAAAATGTTATATAAATATTGACATTTCAAACCACTTTAATGTTAGCCGTGTATCACGGGTTGTCGTCAGTGGGTAGGCAGTGATGTATCGCCGCAAACAACAGCACTTTACATTAGTCGCTATTAGAGCAATGTTGAAAGAAACCATCGCTGTTTGTGGAAAATTATAAATTTAGAGAAATGATACAGTCCAACTGCTCATTCTTATGGTTTTGAATGTCAATGGCATCGTACTTCAGTCTGTTTTCACGAGAAAACATTTATATGTCCACGGAAGTACTTACCCTAAAATTAAGTATTGTCATGGTAACTGGTACCTTATTCACATTTTTTTTTGTTCAAACTTAGTTTTTTTTATAAACTAGCGACCCGCTCCTGCTTCGCACGGTTTTTACGACTTGCTAAAACATCATATTTCTTGATTGATGAAAAGATTTCTTAGTTATATGTAACTTTAATACGTATAATACCGATAAACCTTCGAATAAATTCTATAAACGATGGTGAAACCCTCATCAAAATCTGTTGCGTGGTTTAGAAGAAAAACGCGGATATACAGACATAAACGAAAAGCGACTTTAATTTATAATACAAACTAGCTGCCCGCCCCGGCTTCACACGGGTAGCACTAAGTACTTATCTACGGCGCACTTACCTACCCTACCTACCCTACCTACCCTACCTACCCTACCTACCCTACCTACCCTACCTACCCTACCTACCCTACCTACCCTACCTACCCTACCTACCCTACCTACCCTACCTACCCTACCTACCCTACCTACCCTACCTACCCTACCTACCCTACCTACCCTACCTACCCTACCTACCCTACCTACCCTACCTACCCTACCTACCCTACCTACCCTACCTACCCTACCTACCCTACCTACCCTACCTACCCTACCTACCCTACCTACCCTACCTACCCTACCTACCCTACCTACCCTACCTACCCTACCTACCCTACCTACCCTACCTACCCTACCTACCCTACCTACCCTACCTACCCTACCTACCCTACCTACCCTACCTACCCTACCTACCCTACCTACCCTACCTACCCTACCTACCCTACCTACCCTACCTACCCTACCTACCCTACCTACCCTACCTACCCTACTACCCTACCTACCCTACCTACCCTACCTACCCTACCTACCCTACCTATCCTACCTACTGTACCTACCCTACCTATAACCTTCTCCTGACAATAACAAACACAACAAAAAAAGAATTAGCGAATCGATCCAGCCGTTATTGAGTTATAAATAGTGTAACTAAATTATGGCCATTTTAATAGGTAACATTTGACGTCTGTCAGTTTAGTGAAAGCAAATCGTAAAATTACTCGTATCGGTCATTATTACAATAAATATGTAATCGTAATTGAAAAAAGTTAAGCTATTTTGCAGTTCTAACAAAACGAAAATAGTTATTTGTTATACAAGAGTGCAAAGTTGCTTTTTAACCGCGTGTTCAATTTTGATGACCGAGCAAGCGAAGGATTCTAAAATTGAATCACGAGCGCAGCGAGTGATTCAAAATTAGAATCCTGAGCGTTAGCGAGGGAATCAAAAGAGCACGAGGTGAAAAATCTTTGCACTCGAGTGCAACACGTAACTTTTCATTCCACCTCAGCGAGGAAATGACTAAATGCAAAAAAAAAAACGTTTACAATCACAAGATAGGTACACTTTTATTTCAGTTTAGGTATTAATTACTACTGTGAAAACCTTCGATTTTTTTGGTTGATGACCAGATGAGGCTCTTTTTAAAAATGCCACTAATTTAGGATAGGTATCGATATGTTTGTCTTTTTTCATCTTTATTGTTGCTTTTAGCATCGAATACGTACTCCATAGAGTGCTTGCTTTCTTGTTCTCGGATAATTCTATAAAATATGCCAGCAAAACGTTTTCTGAGAAAGTTTTGGCTCCTTTTGCTAGTCGCCACGTGTTGAACATATCGTACTGTTTTAAATACTTCTCGCGTGATTGTTGAGGGAGAAAGCTCATTTGCGCATTATTAACAGTTTCAGTCAATTCTGTTGGCGTCAAGCAAACTTCCTCGTCGCTAGAATCACTCATTTTAGTTTTTTCACTTGTTTTCAAGTTTCTTGTTTTTAATATACCTAAGGTTTAACAATGACGTGAAAAAATGCCGCGTAAAGAACCGCGTACAAAGCAAATTGAAAAAAGAACACCAAGAAGGTTCCGAGTCTGAGTTTTTAACAAATTAAAAAAAAGTTGTATGATATATTCGGCACCATAGAGGTAGCAGTAAATAGGTTTAATGTTTTTTTTAATTCACAAACTTAGTGCACACGATGTTCTAAATTCAATTTACTTTATCCTCTAGAGAATAAAAACGGCTTTTCCACTCAGATACTGAAGATTAAAAATACTCTTTCCGAGATGGTGGGATGAAAAATATATTATTTTATACCCGACGTTACAAGGTTACGTTGTTGAATTTTGATGAATTGTCAAATGTTACCTATTAAAATGGCCTTACTTTAACACGACTTTCTTTTATATATATATATAGATGTATAGATATGTTAACGTATTCAAACAGAGCATTGGTGGCCCAGCGGTAATGGACCCGACTTACGAGTTGTAGATCGTGGGTTCGAACCCAGGCAAGCGCTTGAAAATAATTTCATCACCACGGCTCTCAGAACGGTAAAGGAAAACACCGTGAGGAAACCGGCATGTCCTAGAACCAAAAATTGGGATGGTGAAAAGGTAGATTACGGCCTACTCCGTCTCGAAGAGAGGATCCAGCTGTGGCCACATTATAGACTGATTATATAATAATCCAAATATTCACTGTTTTTATAATGTAGTAAGAGTAAAGGCTTTCTCTGCATGATTAGGTACCTCAGAGAAGAGAAGACTAAGTTTTATTAAAAGATAGTAATAATTAAATAATTTGTCAGAATATTGTCACAGAGTTGTTACATATTATGATAAGTAGTTCAGAGTTACCATAACAACACCTTGAATTTCAGTGATGTCTGAAGTTAAAGTTACCAAGAAACAATCCAAAAAAGCTAGAAAAATGATATTTGTAAGGTTTCGCAAGTTTTAACACCTCAAAAAAAAAAAACTTTTTGTTGCGAATCTCATCTCGTTTTCACGCAGTCTGGTACCCAATCTATCACGTGTGCACATTGATAGTGCCATGAAGCGTTGCGCATTTTATTTACGGCTACAGCCTCGCTAACTAGTTATACGCTTTTCAATAAAACCGCAACAAACATGATTGCATGCAGTTCTGAAAAAACCGCATCCATGCAGGCTTTATGTTTGTTAATATTTTTGGTTAAACTTTTCGGTAGGTAGGCGATGTATGCGAGGATCTATCAAGTCAGCCTCTCACAGTCTACTTTTGGCATAGCAGCACTTGGTTATTCCCGGGTCAAGAAACAGATAACATATGGAAAGGGCTGATTTTATCAAAGTCTGATATCTTTTATCCGTGGAAAAAAAAAGACGATCGGTAGTTCATAACTGTAAAAAAACGGCCAAGTGCAAGCCGGACTTGCCCATGAAGTGTTCCGTACCAGCAAGTAACATAATATAAAAGTTCTTGTAGTATATATGACGTATTAAAAAAAACTACTTACTAGATCTCGTTCAAACCAATTTTCGGTGGAAGTTTACCTGGTAATGTACATCATATATTGTTTTTAGTTTTATCATACCCTTATTTTAGAAGTTACAGGGGGGGGGGACACATTTTACCACTTTGGAAGCGTCTGTCGCGCAAACTATTCAGTTTATAAAAAAAATATTTTAGAAACCTAAATACCTATCCATAGATACCAAATTTTTTTTTCATCAAACACCTAAGGGTTTGATGAAAAAAAATTTTTGGCTACGGAACCCTAAAAATTCAGAATTTATTCGCACGATAAGACTTGGTACAGAAGTGGTCGAATTTGCCCTAAATCAAGAACATCATTGTAGTTTGCAGATCATGGTCTTCAAGGACTCATCTGCTTCGATGATGTTCTTTGATGGCTATCAAAGAACATCATCGAAGCAGATGAGTCAGTCAAGATGATAGAGAAGAAGAGTATGGGTATGGCTATACCCATACTCTTCTTCTCTATCATCTTGACTGTCCAGAGGGCCGAGATAAACTGACATTCTAACAGCGATAACAATGACGGAAATGTCAAAAAATGTTGGATGACATAAGGTACGGAAATGCTTTGTCAATCCTTTTCAAAGTCTTGTAAAAGACGAAAAGCTTTGAAAACGATTACCACTTGTCAGGCCCCCAGGGTGCATATCGTCGTATACCTATCAATATACCGTCACATTTATAGAGCCATTCACTCTATGATGTTTATTCGTAAACTTGACCCAGCAGAGGGGAGTACAAGCAAAGCCTATATTTAATTGTATAATCACGTCCCGACTGTCGCATTAGCCGCGCGGGCGCTTTGTCCGCTTTCGGCATTGTACATAATGTTGTAGGGATACTAAACTGAAGATATAAAGATAGAGGAAGTGATACCGGCTCCCTGTTGAAAAAGCTAATGATTTTAAGGTATAATTTTTAAGAAGGCATGAGTGGTCATCTAGTCTAATCCCCATGCAATAGAATGCAACAGTGTCCCAACTAGGGTTGCCAACCCTACTATATAATATCCTGCTATAATAGAGGCCTTAAATACTATATTTCTGAAGAAAAAATGTATCATGCGAAACGTTTTTATTTCAATAGAAAATGGCGAAATGATCGCAGTAGAAAAAGTATTAATCTTATAAAAGCTGAATGAATGGTATTTTGTAACCTTAAGGCGCTACCCCGAGCTAAGTGGCGCCCTCATTGAACAAAAAATCGTAGCATAGCATAGAAAGAAATATAAATACATAGAAAAGTGTTTCGTATCCAAAGTACCCCTGGCTGGAGGCTTTGAGTTAGTAGCTTAAGGCAGCCGCAGGATTGACCGGTTAAGTAGTCATCACCTCAGAGGTGAGCTACGAGATGCCCTAGACAAAAAAAATAAAAAAAATATCGTATCCAAATTAGATAGCAAAAGTGTCAAAAGTGGCCGTTTTTGACACTTTTGCTATCTACTTTGGATACGAAACACTTTGAGTCCTGTTTTAACAACGTAAAAATACTTTATCCTCTTTGTAACAAACTCCAAGAATCCCTTTTTTTTAATTTATTTTCTATGCTATGCTACGATTTTTTATTCAATGAGGGCGCCACTTACCTCGGGGTAGCGCCTTAATTAAAAATGTAAATTTAATTACGACACATGAAAAAAAATCCTGTTATAAATTTCATAATAGCAAAAAATATACATAAAAAGTATAAAAATGTTTTTGAAACTTACCGGTCTACTTTTTCTTTATTTTTTTCGACATCTAGGTATTATGTTCTTACAGGCAATGGCTTAGAAAATACTACATTTGATATAAACAAAGTTGGCAACTCTAGTCCCAACTGAAGCCATAAAAAAATACAAGTTAATACAAGCAACCATACATAAAGTCGCACCTTTTTCCCATGGGGGTCAGCAGAAACTACAGATCCATACTTCTCTTTTTGCTTCGTTTACTTTCATATATCAACATGCCTATTGCGAGGAGGTACTACGCACCTGAACTTTCTGAAGTGCAGTTTATCGTAACCAAATTATAGTAAGCTGGACTATGAAACATTGATAAACCTTTTCTGCTGTGCATATTATGTCTCCACTCTAGAAGGCCCCTGTATATCTCCAGCCGATGAAACATTTACTATAAAACTTCAATGATGCTATTTTACTACAATTTACATAATGTAAAACATATTAGACTGCCAGATAACCTATAGTGTCAATATTACCATATAAACACCCGCAAGATTGAATTCAGTGGAGGTCACGGAAAAGACCTCGGTCATAACATTTTAGTGCCTCTAACTGAAATGTAGGGGCTAACAGAATAGCTACCAGAGTAGGATTGGAAGTATTTACGATGTTTAGGGGCACATTTCATCGTGTTTTATAGTTTTATCAGACCTGCCAAACTGATGCATCAGGAATCCACTTCTAAATCCTTCCACATCCTTATAGCTAGTTGACTGGTACGGTACTGTCCATTGTTTCAAAATTGTACATTTATGGAATCTCTTCAAAAGTTAAGGAAGGAGTCTAACGAATATTTTCCAGTAACTACAAAGGTTTAGGTGGTTGACAAACGCATCTACAAACTCCTTGCTGTAAAACATATTATCCATATTACTATTTACATCTGGTCAGGGCCTGTTTTATTAACCTCATCATCGTGTGACCCTCATCGCAATTTACTTGGGACCGGCGGCGCACCGTGGCTTTATCTCGATAACAGACGGCTTATTGAGATGACTATTATAGAGTGACTACTATTTAGGCAGAGATTACTCCCTTTTTAGCTATTATCTTTATAAGTCAATTTTTTGTTGATATAATCAACCCATTACAATGTCTTTTTTTATGAGTTGTATTGCAATTTGTGGTTAGTAGGTAAAATAAATAACTGTCGAGGTAGCGACCTCGACAATTATTTATTTTACCTCGATGGTCCTAGTTTATCAATTATAACTTCTAGTTACAGCTCTATGTAAGCGGGCACGCCCTTTATGCCTGGAGGCTTTTTTTTTCTTTTTTTTAGATATTTATTATGCTTAGTTATTTTTAATACCTAGGTAATGTAATTGGAGATTCTATAACCAGCATTTTCAGATTTAATTATCTGTGGATTGGCGTGCAATTCGAATTTTGACGCTGTATATAATAGTAGTCTATGTTTTGACGTTCGAAAAGTGCTGATACTCGGCCTAGTTTGAATAAATGACTTTCGAATGTTTGAATTTTTCATTATTATCATTATTTCAGCCGAAAGACGTCCACTGGGCATATTCCTCCCCCAAGCCACTTCCGCCACTTCGACCGGTTCTGTGCCTCCCACATCCGGCCACTGCGACCTTTACAAGATCATCGGTCCATCTTGTGGGAGGCCTTCCAATGCTACGTCTTCCGGTACGCGGTCGCCACTCCAGAACCTTTCAGATTAGCTATTATCATCTTTCTCAAAATACATTCATTGTTTCCTTGTTCTTCCCTTTTAGTCATCCTTAGCCAGTTTATCAACTTACCCAATAATAAAACTCTAAGCTACCCATTCCAGCACATTTAAGTCTACAACCTACAGAGCCGTCGTCGGTGCGCCCGCGCAGTCGTCGTAAATCTGCGCGCGCTATTGTGCATTGAACTCACATTTATATGCCCCGACTTTGTGTTTGACATCTAAGTTCTGATCCGTTTATGTGCTTTTGAACTTGATTATTAGTATTGAGGTCCTATATCATAGTTAACAGTGGATAGGGCCTTATTAAGCTTCGTGCAGACTAGCGCGACGCAACAGTGCGACGCGACACCGGTTATTGTTATACCAAGAAGTTTTTTTGGAAATTGTATTGTTCGAGTCGCGTCGCGCCGTCGCGTCGCGCTGGTTTGAACGAGGCTTTACTTGTTGTAACAATTAAAACTTATTCTGTCGTGACTTAAAAAGTAGATATGTTCACTCTTCGGCTGTAAATAATATGAAGATTTGGAGAAGACTTACTTAACTTCTTCTTTTCGTATGGCTAGTGACTAACCTGGTGTCAGAGTTTTAAAGCCGCCCATGAGCCTCTGACTTGGCTTCACATGCCGTCGAGAAATATCTCTCAGGCCGATTTCCTCACGATACTTACTTAACTTAAGGAAAGACATGTTAGGGCAACTGAGCTGTAACAATTTGTAACCAGTACGATTCAAAAGACTACAAAAAGATTTTCCGAGAATGCGTTAACGTGAATAGGTCCTACAGGCACTCAGAAAAAGCTAAGAAAGTTATTTTCTAAATTATCAAGTCTCCTTGTCAACACGATAACAACTTAACTACACTTGAAACACTTACAAACAACTTTAAGCAGTTCTGTCCTTTCACACGAGAACTACCAAGAAAGAATCCTGCCTGCAGTAATTACGAATGATTATGTGTAATTATTGTTTATATAATTATAATTTATGTCCGCCATTACTGTGAGGCGCGTACGCAAGCGCGGTGAATATAGTCATCTATCATGTAAAGATAAATATTAGCCAAGAAGCCTGCAAGATTTAATGTCTGATATTTAGTAGGGAGCAGGAAAATTATAGCTAAAATGTCAGGTCCTTACTACATGAATACTTGACCTGGTGGATTCTGGTTATTAGGACGTTTACTTTTTCCTTTTACTAGGTAATGTCGAAATGGACAGTGTACTTACAGTACGGTCACGAGCATAAATACGTTTCCTAAATTTGTGCAAGATTCAAAAGCGATTTATAGAAATTGTATGGTGTTACGAACACAATGTTTTCGAAACCATGTTATTATGAAATAAGTCTTTTCCTAAAGTTAAAATTGTTATTTTACGAGATAATCGCTTTTGACGTTTTTTTTGTAAGGCTTTTATGCTCGTAAATGTACACATCTCGACTGCACCAATGTTCTTCAGACAACCATGTCTTCAGTTAAAAGGCAGGCCAGCGTTCAAGGTACATGCTCTTGCACAGTTGTTCTTGCTCATGTTTCGCCACACACACAAACATTTTGTTTCGTACGCCAAACAAGATGAGACAGCAACCCATGTTAAACCAACAAGATCTTCATTTCTGTACCACACTATTTGGACGTCCGATTTCAATCAATTACATTACTTAGCTGTTAGTAGGTAGTACTTTTGTTTACTGTAACCATTCATAACTCAAGTAGCCAAGTGTAAACTCTGGGATTGAGATGTAAGTACAAACAATTTATTTAATTGAAACACTTAGTTTCACCCGTGACATCGCTTGCACGGTTTTCTGTAAGAACATGAGGTGTTGTTATTTATATCTGCAGACATAGTTGAATATCTAATAATATAATTCGTTTAAAACACTGTCTTGGGTTATTAAAAATTGAATTTGTGAGACAATTACTGTTGTCGAGGTTTGAACAATTGACGGATTGTGTTTAACATAGCCATCGTCTCTAATAGTCCAAAATGAATAATTAATTCAGTTTTCATTTTATAACAATAGACACCCGTCACTTGTCTGATCAACAAATCACTTGATTGGTTGACTAAAAGTTTGATACGATTCCCGGAAACAAGAAGTTTCTACGTAATAAACAGTAGGAATTAGTTTCATGAACCAAAACCTTTGTCACAGTATAAATAAATAACAGTAATAATATATATATATATTATTACTTACGGCAGTGACCTTGAAATAATTACCTACGGCCGCTTGGTAGATACTGTTGCGTACACTGAGATTTCGAAGCGTGTCGTTTCGCTCGTTTTCTATGAAGATATAATACTGTTATTTATCTTTTTGCTTTCCCAGTCTCCATTCAAATCAACCTCAAAACAAACTTACAGACAGCGAAACCTCTATTTCTACGAATCGCCGTATGTTTACGGACAAAAGGCACACAGGGGGTAAGCAAATACTGAGCAGAAAGTATTGACAATGTGCCCAATATCGTAAGGGGAACGATCGCAATTTGTCAGTCTGTTTGTGGCCGTCACACACAAACATGACGTGGGATTAGATGGCTTATTTTGTTCAGTTGAAACAGAGGATCATTGACTTTTGTTTCGGGTTTGGACAGGTATTTTTTTGACGTGAAAAGGATGAATTTTATTTGGTCAGTAAAATAATAAAAGGCATGTTTTAGTTAGTCTACGAGTTTGAACATACCATCCTCTTAAACATGCGTAGCTATAGCACTTCCTTCTCTGCATTTAAACAGTGATACCGTAGACCGGGGTTACTTTGATCAATATTAAACTTTGAAGGTTCATATCTTTTAAATTTGTGGGTGTAAAAAAATACTAAAAAAATCTAGTGATCGGTTTTTTATTACACTCGATTCCTGTAATAATAAGTGAAACAGATTGGCTTGATTTTGAGAAGAAAAAAAAACTGCCTGATCAGAGTTATACGTAGGATGTTACTTTGATACCCCTTATTTTATTGCGTAATTACAAAGTAATTATTGCGTAATTGCAAAGTAATTATGCAATTAAATAAACCCAATTACACTGCCAATACAATTTAAATATAATTACCCAATTATGATGCCAATACAATATAAAAAATAAAAATCTATCAACGAGAAAAATAAATATCGTCGCATGGGGTAACTTTGATCTAACAATTGATTTGATTGTTTGAATGACAATATATTTACCTTTTTCAATTAAAATAATTGGTGGATTCCCAGCGTGTCCTCAGGAAAGGATTAAACAGTTGTTCAGTGTTCATAACTTAGAAAAAAAAACTACCTAATTACGTTTCGTTTTACATAATTCACGGTTTTATATGAAATGGAAGTTTCTATCAAAGTTACCCCGCGAGTCAAAGTAACCCCGGTTTACCGGTAGTTTACAAATAATAAGAATAAAAAACAAAATGAAGTAGGTAAATAGTAGGTATTATATATCACGGAAAAAGGGGGAATATTCCCTTTCATACCTAGCAAGCGCCCACATTATACATTATTGTTCATAATACTTCTTAGGGTCATCTTCTATCCGGACACGGTTGCTTCGGGAGGTTCGAGAGAGAGAAAGAGGGCATGAGAAGCCGTCACCTCGTTTTCGTACGAAGCAGTAATGCTCGCGAAGGAAAAGGCGGAACGCGTGAGGGAGAGGCAAATTTCGCGCCCTCACGCCCCTAGTCGCCGCAGGAGACGCCCGTGCGTTGGGAATCGCAGGCCGATTCCCAGCCACCGTAGGCGCGGGCTTGCGGAAGGACAGTGAGCAATCGGTAGCTCGACTTCCGATAAGCACCAGGCCCGGATCGACAGCGCGTTGTGTTCCACGCGCGCGTCAATGAGATGTCAGCACAACTGACGGGGTCCGATAGGACCGATGCCTGCCGGGGTCGCGGCAAAGTCCGGAAGGGTTACCGTGGCTTCTGGCAACACACAGGCTACTGAAGGAACACGGCTTGGTTTTAGTCAGTGAGTCTGACACGTCCTCCCGCTCCGCCCAGAGCGGAAGAAGTTACTCAATAATATCACAACCAAAAAAAAAAAATGGTCGTCTTCTATCTCGTGAGGTTTGAAAAAGAAGAAGGGGGTCAGGAAAATCACGATTAATCACGATGGTAAGATGGGATAATGTGACAATCCCGTGTGTTTATTCGTGCGACAAAAATATTCTAAGATATAAATGATGAACGAATGATATAATAATGATAAAAAAAAAGATTTAAAAAATATCCGATCTTCTTAATAATAAAAAATACATATGATGCTGGGGGGGTAAAAGTTAGTAACTATACTGCTTACTTTTCAACACTGGTTATGAACATTTTTGATACAATTTCCCTTCTCTTTCAAGACGATTTATGTTCTTTCAAGTCCGAAATTAAGACACCTTTCTTTCCCATTTCCGCATGGAAAAATAAAATGTTCTACCCCAGTGGAAGGATTGCAATCATTCGAGGAGGAGGGTCACTATTAACATAATGAGGAAGCCAGACAGGGGCAGTAACAAGCTGGAACGTTTTTCATAATTCCCACCCTTTATCTCTAGGGCTTTGACGCTTGTAAACATACGGGGGTGGAAAATGAACGGTGCTGCCGCGTTTTGTATGAACAATAGAAATCAACGTGCGTTCTGAAAGTGGGTAACGTGGCAAATAGATTTGGCAATATTACTGTATTTGTATAGAAATATGAAATATGGCTAACTAGTGAACTAAAATATTGATTCTGAAATGCAATGAATTAATATCGTAACACCGAATATTTAGTTTTAGATGTAAAAAAAGTATTTGGAAACTTTCCAAATGCCTTTTTTACACCTAAAACGGTCACAACATCAAATTCACTGTTATAATTGCAATTCATTATTAATATTCTAGTTCGCTAGTAAACGATATTTCATATTTCCATTCAGTAATAACATAAAACATAACATCACGCCTGTATTCCCCAAAGAGTTAGGCAGAGGTGTATCACAGTACACCCACATTTCGCCAGTTATGTTTAAGTCCCATGTAATAGGGGGCGAGCCTATTGCCATCAACTGGGCACAAACTCCGGGCTGCTACTGAGAAATTCGAGATGGAAAAACCCAATAACATTTTGTCCAACCCGGGAATCAAACCCAGGACCTCATGCTCAGCAGTAGCGCTTGCGACCACTAGACCAACGAGGCAGTAATACAGTAGGTAATATTGCCAAATTAATCAAAACAGGTAAATATTTGACAGCTATTTGCGACGTTGCCAACTTTTAGAATAAAAGAAAAGGAATTAATATTAAAGTAATTAAATCAACTGTTGCTTTCCACCGAATGCTTGTTGACGAGGTTTAAGAAGCTAAAATGACATCATTCAGACACTTTAACTGACATTCTCAATCTTGTTCAATTTTGTTTTAAAGCTAATTACAACATTTACACATTATAAAAAAACTGTTACTAGGAATTAACTAAATAACAGTTAAGTTCTACTAAACGTAGTTTTATTAAAAGGGCATTCCGACACTAACATTTTAAGTGCCTGAGTCCCCTGAGTGCCGTAATGTCGGAATCTGTGTGCGGTGGCCTGCGCAGGGACTGCATGAGGCCGAGATCTGATCGCTACTTAGCATGCTTTGACTAAGACATGTTCCTGTTCACGTCCTGTCTCTAACTTGCACGTAGTTTGGCAGTTGTGCGACAGTGAAAGGAATAACGCTTATGGCAAAGATTTCTTGAAAACGGTAAAAAAGTTGGTTTTTTAAACCAGTGTATCTCTTAAACCGTAAATAATTTTGACAAAAAAAAAAAAAAAATTTCAAGTCTTATTTTAATACAGTGATGGAACTCAAATCATAATTAAACATACATTAATGATTCAAAAAAAATCTTTAAACACACCTCTTTATTGTCTTTAAAAGCAGTTTAAAATACCTTCACTAACAATTATAATTATAATTAAACATATACCATAAAATGTCTAAAGCCAAGCTGCATTCAGTGATGGATTATGATGAATAATATGAGCAATATGATGAAAAAAACAACGAAAAGCATTGAAAAAGTACAAAAGTGTGGTTATTTTCTTTACTCTTTACACGTAAAGAAAAAGACAGAGACAAAGGCAAATGGTCGGTACGCTCTTAACCAAAGTGCGTGCTAAGTAACGTTTATAGATCTCAGACTCAGGTTTTGTCGTGGACTCGTGGCCCAAAAGGCTCAATTAAGAGACCATCTACTCACGATCGAATGCGAAATCGTGATACCTATTGCCAACTATGTACCTATTTGGATTTTGTTTTAATTTAAACAAATGCGTTTCTATTTCCTGGTGAGATTGCATTTACAAATTGGCCATATCTTTAGCTACTATGAGATTACCTTTATGTATTCCGCTAAAAGGTTTTCTGTAGAAACTATGTATTCTGCTTAAAACTTTGCACACAAACCTCAATCAAATGTTATAATTTAATCTATTGTAAATCAGAATCTTACTTTCGCGTTACGTCATATAAAGTTTCACTTCTGCAGGTACGCCCAAAACTGAACCCCGTATGACATCATAGGGGCGGGTTCTGTAGCAAATATAATCGGTTTAGAGCAAGCGGGTCGCGGCGCGATTTTGATCAAATAAGCGTTTGAATGGCGTCTCCTGATTTAGAATACAGGATTACCCCGTGTGCCACTCTTAAATATTTAACACATTTACTGCTAAGATGTTTACTGACTTGCGAGCTGCTTCGTGTAATGTAGGGAGGTACCTATTTTATTTATTTTTTGTTCAGATTTTACTTGCGTGTTGGCTTGTCTTTTTATTAATTAGTTTTATTTTCACTTCCGAATATTTGAACCATCAGATCCCATCGTAATTCTGTAATTCTATAGATAAACAATGGTATCATCAAAAATTAAGTTTAAAAAAATATGTATAACCCGACTACGAAAAAATAAAAGTGATTTAAAAAGTATGAAACAAGAAATTATTTCAGATAGATATCAAGACATATGTGTCTGAAATATTAGGTCTTTACCTATGAAATTGGAGATTTGTATGATATTTTTTTTTTTCAGTTAATCAAAGTACTGGCCCAAATTATCTATATAATTATGCCATTTTGATGGCAGTTTGTTTATCCCTTTACCGTAGAAGTCTGCCGGACGAGAGGCGATGAAGTCAGCGAAAGCGTTTACAAAACGCTGCCTCTCGGGTTTTGAATTTTTCCCCACTTAAAAATTTGTCTAAATTATGATAAATAAGTAGAAATTTAAACAGATAATTAAATCTGAAAATGGTTATAGAATCTCCAATTACATAGGTAAAGACCTATTATTTTCTTGTTTCGTACTTTTTAGATCACTTATTTTTCCGTAGACAGGTTACAGTTTTTTAAACTTGAGTTTTTAATTTATACTTTTCCGTTTAACGCTTGGTGATTAATAAGATTTGATTAACTGCACGTTGGTATCATTTTATCCAAGATTATATTTGTTATTGTATAGATAATAGGTATCTTTTAATTTTACAGCCGCGCCGTACGTAGCGCATTCTCACTTTTGCTTGTTTTTAACAATTTAAACATATTTATTTACGCAGACAATACATACAAATACGTAATGTGCTTGTCAAAACCTTTGTTTTGATATCAAAATGTAATGTTTATCTCCATAAAAAAAAAATGAAGTCAGGAATTTACGTGTAAAGTCCACCATATTAAATCTAGGGAGAATTTATATAGCTTATGTAACCTGGACCATTATTACAAATCGATTGATACCTCATTCATCAAAATCGGTTCCATAGCTTAGGCGCTACGGTGGAACACACGTAAATAGAAACATACATACATATAAGTATACATAGACCGCTAAAATCATTATCCTTCCTTTTGGCTTTGCCGTAGGCGGGTAATAAACCATAACACATCAGCCAACTAAAAACATATTTTTTAGTTAACTTCTAAAACAACATAATTTCAGCTTTGAAAACCTCAAATTCATTTACACAGTGAGGATTGACTTGACTCAATGTTCGAAATTCATCTCGATCATCTGTGTTTCTGATTTTAGAAAAATAGACAGAATGTGTAGCCTAGCAGCAGTGATGGTAGTAGTTACAGGTTTCGAGTTCGAACCCAAGATACCGCTTACTTTTCGGATTTATGTGCGTATTGTATCACTAATAATACTAATTATCACTTGCTTCAAAAACGGTGAAGGATAACATCGCGAGAAAACCTGCATGCCTGAGAGATATTTCTCGACGGCATGTGAAGCCAAGTCAGAGGCCCATGGGCGGCTTTAAAACTCTGACCCTTCTACTAGAATCGGAAACATAGATAATAATAAAACGTTTTGGGGGACTGTCTTATGTAATTTTGACGTTCGAAAAGTGCTGATTCTCAGCCTAGTTTGAATAAATGACTTTTGAATTTTGATTTTTTTTTTAATAATAATAAATAATAATGGCAACACCAACGTCAACAAAACATCTCGAAATTTTATTTTTCCGATTTCTATCATATTTAATTTTATTAATATTATTTTCGACGCAGTATAATAGTTTTTATGTATCCGAAACAAGCCTGAAACCACATTTATTAAAAAAAAAAAGCAAATTATCCAAATTATCAAATTAAAATGAATAAAAAACTGCCGAACAAGAGGTGACATCAGCTGTCATGTCACCGAAAAAACAGGAAAAATATAAAATGTAGATAAATGTTGACGCGATCAGCCGCACGTAAAGCACGCCTACCACCTCCGGACTCTTCGCTCAGCTCCGCCTCGCCGCCGCTGGTACCCAGCCCCACTGTGAGCGCTGTGACGACACCGGCCGCGGCAGTTGCGTCGAGCTCGAGCGACGAGTTTTTCTCTCCGCCCACGACGCCACCACCTGTTCGTCGACGGGGAGGACGCCGGCCGCCGGACGGCTTAGGACCTCGAGGCCCACCGGTCTCTGATAGGGTCCCAGATCCCGGCGGAAGTGTGCAGCGCATGAGATGGACACAATCCATCAACGAGAACGTCATGCGCTCATACTATGGGGCTACAGAGGGGGGAAACAACCTGACCGCGTACCGTGTTCGGATGCTCTCTCTTTTTCAGGTGCTTGAGCCAGCTGTCAACGTTTCGGCACAACGACTGTCGGATCAGGTGCGGGTCATCCAGCGTAATCATATGTTGGATGACACTGTACTTGATCGCCTACAAAATGAAATGCGGAGTAGCTATGTCATCGCCCCCCCGTCGCAGAGTGTTATAAGTACCATCACAGGTGACTACAAGTCAAGCTGACGAGGGGATTGATGACAGGGCTACAAACGTAAGTACCCAGTGCAATGAGGAATTGAGGAGTGCTTTGGAGGGTGCGATTCAGGAATATCGGTTCATGTCGCCCGAACTTAGACCACGCTTACCTCGTTTGCCCATGCATAACAAAAATAGGGCGCTGGTGGCGGCTCTGGATTCGCAGCTATCAAACTATTTTGATAACTGTGAAGACCTCACCGATACTCATTCGATTCTGTACTGCGCGGCTGTAGCGGCATGTCGTGTAGCTCACGTCAAATTTGCAAATGACTTTAGAGCTACACGACCGAAACCAGCCGTACCAGCTTGGCAGTGCAGAATTGAGCGCCGTATTGGTGGGGCCAGAGCGCTCATTGGCAAACTTATCTGCTTCAGGGAGGGCAATACTCGCCCTAGAGTGATGCGTTTTGTGAGACGGGCGTTCTCAGGGACTGATATCGGCCATGAGGACTATGTGTCCCGTGTCACAGAGCGCATCGACTTCCTGAAGCAGAAAGTGTATGCATGGGCGAACCGTATTCGTAGGTATAAGCGGCGAGTAGAACGATACACTCAGAACCGCACCTTCCAGAGTGATGAAAGGTGGGTTTATACAGCTTGGGAGCGACCGGCCCAAGGTGTGGTTGACACGCGCCTTCCGGATGATGATGCCATGTGTTCTTTCTGGCGGAGTATCTGGTCGGCGCCTGTCAGCCACACCGAAGGTGATTGGACTCGGGAAGTCGAGCGAGCCTGCGATCTTATACCAGAAATGGGGGCTATTACCATCTGCCCCCAAGATGTAGCTCGTGCAGTTCGTCCGTTGCCCAACTGGAAGGCTCCAGGGCCGGACGGGCTGCACAATTTCTGGATTAAATGGTTTATAGGATCGCACGCTCGCTTGGCGGCTCAGTACCAGACTGCATTGGAGTCTGGTTCGCTACCCCAGTTCTTAACGACAGGAGTTACCCACCTGCTCCATAAATCTGGTAGCACCGCGGAACCCAAAAATTATAGACCGATCACATGTTTACCGACGGTCTATAAAGTTCTTAAATCTATTTTGAGAGCTAAAATTAACAAACATATAGACACCAACTCCATCATGTCTGCCTCTCAAAATGGATGTAAGAACGGATCCCGCGGTACTAAGGAGCTACTCCTCATTGATATGGCCATTAGCCAACAGGTTCCTCGTTCCCGAAAGGATCTGTCGACATGTTGGATAGATTATAAGAAGGCCTATGACTCGGTGCCACATACATGGCTCATGAGGGTGTTGGAGTTGTATAAAGTAGATGCAACTCTGCGCACCTTCCTGATTCGGACGGTCCTTCGCTATCCAGGATGTCGAAATATCCAGAGGGGTAGCGAACCGATAAGGATCGTGCGAGGCATATTTCAGGGCGATAGTTTGAGTCCACTTTGGTTCTGCTTAGCCCTGAATCCTCTTAGCACACTGCTGGAGTATTCAGGCCTAGGCTATCGGCTGAGGAGAGGTGGAAAGGTTATATCTCACCTCCTCTACATGGATGACCTAAAACTCTTTGCCCCCAACAACTTGCAACTTATGGAGCTACTGAAAGTAACTGAAACTTTCAGTAGAGCCATCAGGATGGAATTTGGTGTGGACAAATGTGCGGTCATGCATGTAAAGCCAGGGGAGATTGTGGAATCCGTGGGAACCCAACTCTCGGATTCCATAACCCTTAGAGCCCTCTCCGCATCCGAAACCTATAAGTATTTGGGTATGTCGGAAGCGTTGGGCATCAATGTTACTGACATGAAGCAATCGTTGAAGGAGCGATTCTTTGGCCGCCTGAAAAAAGTATTTAATAGTCTTTTATCAGGCGGAAACAAGGTGCGCGCCTTCAACGGTTGGGTCATGCCGGTTTTGATGTACTCTTTCGGCGTACTCAAATGGACTCAGACTGAACTCGACGCCCTGGATAGGAGGGTCCGTACGCTGCTGACTGCATATCGAATGCATCACCCACGGTCATCGGTAATGAGACTGTATATCCCGCGAAAGTGTGGAGGTCGAGGCTTTTTAAACGCTAAGACCCTACACAATCGCGAGATATGCAGTCTCAGGGAATATTTCCTAGAAGCCGACGTGGGGATGCATCGAGATGTGGTCGCGGTGGACAAGGGCCTTACCCCGCTCTCATTGGCTAAAGAGAACTGGCGCAAGCCTGTAGTGCTAGACACTAACGATCGCAAGGAGGTATGGCAGAATAAGGAGCTTCACGGACGCTACTTCCGGGCCCTACATGGACCCGATGTTGATTTATTAGCGTCCGTAGCCTGGCTGCGTTTAGGTGACCTCTTTGGGGAAACCGAAGGTTTTGTCTGTGCAATTATGGACGAAGTTATGATGACGAACAATTACCGGAGATTTATTGTGAAGGACGGCACGGTTGACATCTGTCGGGCATGCCACCGTCCGGGAGAATCAATCCGACACATTATCTCCGGGTGTTCTCGTCTAGCTAACGAAGAGTACTTGCATAGACACAATCTTGTAGCCAGGATTATCCATCAGCAACTTGCTCTGAAATACAGCCTTGTGGAATCGGAAGTACCGTACTACAGGTATGCGCCCGACCCAGTTCTCGAAAATGGAAATATCACATTGTACTGGGATCGATCCATCATCACTGACTATTGTTGCCAATAAGCCTGATATAGTGCTGGTGGATCGAGGAGAGCGGCGCACAATTATCATTGACATAACTGTCCCGCATGACGGGAACCTCGTGAAAGCCGAGAAAGATAAACAAATTAAGTATCTTGACTTGGCTCGCGAGGTTGTCGACATGTGGGATGTGGACTCAGCGATCATTGTGCCGATAGTCGTATCTGCCAATGGCTTAATTGCCAAGAGCCTCGACCAACACCTAAGGAGGCTCTCGTTGGGCAGCTGGATTAAGGGCTTGATCCAGAAAGCGGTACTCCTGGACACGGCTCGCATTGTTAGGAGGTTCCTCTCTCTGGAGCCCTGACCGCCGGTAGCTTGGACCCTGCTCCCGATACCGGTGGGCTACTATTTTTTATATTTTTAAATGTTTTTATATTTTTTATTCTAATATTTAAAAATATAATTTATATGTTTTAATGTTAAATAAAGGAAATAATAAATAATAACTTTTTTTGTAATTTTACAATTTGCCTATGGTAATAACTTAATTCTATGACAATATTGTTTTAAAATTGCATAAATCACTGATTATTCCACTGGCACCCAAGCTAAGATTTAACTTGTATTATGGGTGCCAGGCTTTCTCTGTTAATACATTTCCCAATTTATACAAAAACTAGTACGGAGTAACATTAGGTCAATAGCTATCGATTGAGTTCAAAAAGCAAACAAAGTTATAAAACAAAGAAACAAACGGTAGAAAAGATTAAAGCCTCTCTATAGTGTGAATTAGGTGAGGTTAGTGATGTAAAGTGTAAGTGTATAACTGTATGTGTCGTGTGTGTGTGTCGTGTATGTGTGTTATGTATGCGCTTGTAGTATGTTAGAGTTGTTTGAAAAAGCAGAAACTTTTTAGAAAAGCCTTCCCAGTAACTTTTCAGTCTCCTCGTAGGTAAGAGTTGTGAGCCATTGACTCACTTTCTTTTTACATTCGAATTTATTTAAGGCATAAATATTGCATTGTTTGTTAACTGCATCATAAATTCGACTACCTAATACTCGAAAGTGTCTTGCAGCCAATTTAGTTTTGTAACGTTCTATAGGACAGACATATTTTGATCTCATATTTGCCATACGACCAGTGTTGTATTTCAGAGAACCGTGCCTGCGCAGGATGGTATTGAGCACAAAGAGCTGTCTAACAGTCATAACTTTACAGTTTTTATACAGTTGTATGGTACTATACCGCAAATGTTTAAAAGTCATGACCTTGAGTACAGCTCGTTGCGTCCAGTTTAAGGAAACAAGTTTTTGGAGCACCTCCCCAAGTCGATATCCCAAATGAGAGTACTGACTGACAGAGTGAGAAGTAGACCATCCGAAGTGTAACTAAGTCTGCACTATGGCGCAGACTCTTGAAAATCACTATGAGTTTCCTCACTCTGCCAGCCGCTCCATCAATTTGCACTTTCCAGGACATCAGGTTGTCTATCATGATACCGAGGTACCTCACTTGTGATGTTCTAACTAGGGGTGGACAGAGGCAGGATGATCAAGATGAATGTGAATTCAGCCTCTACTGCTCTCTGGTTAGTTACTGTCGTTACTGATAATAACTATAAAGGCTCTTGCAGACTAGCGCGATTTTTCGCGCGACGTGACAGTAGTAATCGTTCTACCGTGACGTTTTCATAGAAATTGTTTTGATAAAGTCGCGTCGCGCTGTCGCGTCGCGCCGGTCTGCACGGCGCTTAAGTAGATACCTATGTTTTTGAAAAATAATATCGCATTACCTTCATAACAGATAACATAGCACCTAATAAAATCAGCTCTAATTACCGTAAGCTCCTAATCCCGTCACTAATATAGCACTTTGTTCGTATCGCTCAGTCGCACGCGGCGAGTGATTGATCGGCGCGGTAATGCTCTGCCAGCGCCGCGCTGCCTGCGCTGCGATACAGCGCAATTTGTCACTGCGCTGAGCTCACGATAACAATACTGGGTTAGTGTGGCAATGATGTAGTTAGTTGAGGTCGAGGTAGGGCTTAGTTGCGGCTTTCTTGGGTTGAAGGAACTGCTCATTAGCTGAAACCGCAGAAAAGATAATTGATATGAAAAATCTAAAGGGAAGTTATGACGGAGCTTAGAAAATATAGTTATTATCAATGATATTATATGTAAAAAGAGGTAGATAGGTTATAAACGTTCCGCAAGTGGCACGTCAAATGTTGGCTAATTAGCCACACTTTCTTCATTTTGTCTCTTTTTCGCTCCCGATAATTACGACATGCCATCCTACTTCCACGTGTCATAATTATAATAGTGTGACATAGTGCCGTTTTTGAAAATAGAATGTTAGGTAGGTAACCTATCTACGTCTTTTTACTTCTAATATCATTGGTTATTATGTTATAATCATAACCGGTTGAACCATTTCTGAAACTCAGTAAAGTGATAATTCCATTAGACCATGTTCTTTTGTCTATTAACGTACCTACTAGACTACACTGCTCACCATGGGTCAACTAATCGCTCAAGAAGTTAAAGAGCAAACTGGCAAAGTTTCATAAACTTTTTAGGTGGTAATCTATTCTCTCGTGACCTGAAGATTCGCTTCACTGTCAGGAAATACCTACTAGTTTAAATTATGAAGGAATACTTGTTGTAAATAGACAAGTATCTGCAGAACCCATCAACTATGTATTATTATTTTCTTCTCAAGCCAGGGTCCGTCACAATATTCATATTTTAATCTGTACCACAGCTTAGTACGACAGATAAAATGTTGTTCACCAAAGAGGTAGCCGTGCATTCTCTATGGCGCATGCCGCTATTGTTTTCCCGCGTCTTTTGTCGTGCTCAACGACCAGCCATCTTGGACCCCCAGCTTTTAATTCTGTTTTTTACTTTTTTATATTATGCACTGGTCTGCTCAGGCGCTCCGCTCTGACTAATGTGTCGGGAACTCGGCGTTTGTTAATTAAATAAGTTTTAAGTGAATTTAGTAATTCCACGTTTTTTCTTGTTGGCAATAGACATATCTACCTACTCTATGGAAGTAATTATACCCTTTGTAAGTAATAAATCTGTTCTTGCTTGTATTGTTGTTCTTAACAAGAAATGTATCTCGCAAAACCCAAAATATAAGTTGCTAGAACTTAAAATAACCATACTTAGTAAAATAGTAATTCAGTGAAACATCAAAAATCTATTTCTAGTCCAACCAACACTCAAAAAGCGTAAAGCAAAACAATTCGAACAAATATTATCGCGTTACATTTTGCAAATCATCTTTTCTGACAAGGCGAACGCCGTGGGCCACGCCACGGCAGGCCATGCTACACTGGCGCACCATCGCCCACTCACCCCCACTCCACGTCAAGTGCGCCCAAGAGCACGTTTGTTAAAGATACACGCCCGCTCGAGATATTTCCGATAAATTCCTTCTTGTTACATTTTTATTAACGATAACATAGTTGGACGGACATAGCTGATGTCATGGCAATCTGAATACTTAATTTCTTATTTATTAGAAACAATCTGCGCCTCGTTATTTTACCCGCATAACTCTCGATCCCGTGGGAATATCGGGGTAAAAAGTCATCAGTCCTAACCTAGATCATGGTCTACCGATGTGCCAAATTCCGTCCAAATCTGTTCAGCCGTTTTAGCGTGAAAGCGTAACAAACAAACTCACCTTCGAAATTATAGTATTAGCTAGGATGCGAAGCATTTAGTTATCTATAAATTGCAAGCTCCACAGACATTAATTTCAAGTTCGACATCAACACGGAACACTAATAATAGTGCCATGCATCAGATGGAGTTTAGAGTCAGGGTGTTTGTGTGCATGTGACAGACATTATTTTTATTTTGTACCAGTACACGAAATTACGTAACAGGAATCCATCCTAGCCCTAGGTATTTTTTTTTTAAAACAACGTTTAATTAAATGTGCAAACAATTATTTGAAATACCTACGCTGCCTAAAAAACTCAGCAATATTATAGCTGTTGACACTATAGCTGACACATGTATATCCTTCCTCTAAAACAAAAGGCATTCGACCCCATAGGTGACACTTCCACATTACATCCCCGTCCTTTGTTCGTCACAAGTGGGTCAGCACAGCCCCAGCCTCCTGTGAGCACCACACAGCACCACAGCACACAATGTGCCGCTAACGGCCTCAATTAGCGACATCTGTGTTTTTATTGCTCAGAGGTCACAAAGGAAATTGTTGTCCTCGGCAATGTGTGGTAGAGGAGATTTCAGACGAGTGAGATTCAACGCGCGTCTGTCGCCTCGCCTGGTTTGATGAATATCAAGCGATGTCCAAGTTAATCAGAATATTCTTACAGAGGCCTTCGCTTCTCCGCCTTGTGAGAAGTTCATTCAAAGCAGAACAGTCCCTTGCAATATGCATTTTTTTTTAGGTATGGAACCTGAAAATTACTATCCATTTTAAGCTTAATGTCAATGGCCAACCACGTAGTTCCTATACCTACCGGCAAGAATCCTTTGAAACCACTAAACCGTTACTTTATCTTTCCCAAGAACTAGGTATGTCCAAAAATGAAAAGAAAATAATAAAAGCTCTGAGCAATCTTTGACGCAACACACTAGTCCACTGAGGTTTTCACGTTGAGCGCTACAATATGAAGTTACCTTTACAGGTCGTGTGAACTCGGGATCGCTTGCCGGGATTTTGTGTTTTCTGTTATTGTTTAGTTATCAGTGTTATTAAGGTTCCCGTCTTTTGTTACACTCCTGTTTTGTTTGTGTGGTTACAGAGGGTTTGTAACAGCTTATCTTCAAGTTCGTTTCCCTTATGAGTTTGTTCTCATAAAATTTGTGCCTGTAATTAGACCGCTGTTGGGTGTTATGGCATTATTGGCTTCAAATCGTGATCGAGCTACCTAGTTATAGGTACAGGTATTCTAGAAAAAAACATGCTCTATACTATAGCTACTTCTATAGAAAATCTCTCTAACAATTTTAAGTAGGTTATTATTGCTTATTTTCTCGAACAATACAATAATGCGAGCTACGATAAGAAGCCCTATAATTTCTTAATAACAGCAATCCACAGTGAAAACATTCCAAAGAATACGTCAATTACATTATTTGTGTTCCCATAAAACTATAGTAGTTAACTGCAATCCAAACAATTCACTGCAATTTCATCCACTCTCGTCCATACTATAGACAAATATAATCACTATGATAACTATTGTGATAAAGACGGAAGAAATTCTCGAAAATAATTGAAATTCTTTGCTTAATATGTAATCAAAAGGAATGGCCATGTGTATTGTAACAATGAGAACGTTAGGTGCAGAGAATGGTGGAGTAATGATAGTGTCGATGGAGGAATCCTTTCACGTAGTACACGCGGACTGTTAACACGGGGTGATGGCGTACGGTAGGTATGGAACAGAAATACGAAAGTTCGATCTATAAGCTCCAGAAAATAGATGTAAATCAATCTGCCTTTCCCAGCTCTGTAGAAAATAGATAAACCTACTTAGATACAAAGTTATACTCACAGGTTGCGAAAAATAATCTTGAAAACTTGTGGCGGTGTGCACTTTTAAAGATTTAAGCTAGATCTTTTGATTGGTTCTACGTCCTCCATCTAGTGACGTCGATCAACTATTAGCTAAGTATCATATACTCGTATATCGTACCAACCTACAAAATAGAATCTTCAAGAAAAATATGGAGTATCTTCACACAATGATTATGAAAGCTGTACCAATTGAGGTGTTGGCTTTCAACCAGAGTACTGCCTTCTAGTTCAAAAGTAAAAAGAAAATACCTAACTAATAAGAATTTTCCTTGTAATATCACTGGAATATAGTCAAAAATAAATGCGAAATACGGCACAAATTAACCATCAACGACATGCAAGGAGCTTCGACAAAACCTCTTCAGTAGCTATCTCTCTATAAGCAAAACCGTTTCCAATATCCCAACAAGAACACAGCTTCATAAATCAGCTTTCTAACTAAAACTTCTGTATCACTTACTCAGTAGTTGTCCGCTTGGTGGACGGCCGTACATAATGTTAATTTAGTGTACCGTGTACGTGCTACGTGCGCCGTGATCCAGTAATTTGGCTCACGTATCGCCTACGTTGTGCTGCGAGGGATGAAGCTAACTCGTGGCCCCTACTAAGATACGAAGTTGAGTCAGAAACTTTGTTTTCAACTTTGTACAGCTTGTAGTTTTGGACATTGAAACGTTATTTATTGGTTTTAGGTGAATTCATGATTTTTTAATCCTATTATAAATGCGAAAGTGAGTTTGTTTGTTTGTTTTGTTACGCTTTCACGCTAAAACGGCTGCACAGATTTGAATGAAATTTGGCACATAGGTAGAACATGACCCGAGTTAGGACATACTCGTAAGATAATTTTCATCCCGATATTCCCACGGGGTCGAGACTTATGCAGCTACTATTTATACACAAATCCCATAATTTAGCTCACGTTTTGCTACGAGTACCTACGGCTCTGAAACTACCTACCTAGGTACTGAAACTCACACGACTATGTTGTAGGGTATTATATGTATATTTTAATATTACAAATGGGGTGTGGTTGTGAAGCGATGGTTTAATTCTGGAAAATAATAAATCTTCCGAAAAACAACTTCCAACGATCTGCGGTTTACTGTAATACTAACTAAGCTGTGGTAAAACAAACGAATATTGTTTGTTCGTTGTATGTTTCCATGGTATTTTATTTCAACGATAGTGTATAAATAGAAGTCAGAAACGAGCTGCTATCAGAAATATAGGTTAGGTTAGGTTAGAACTGCGACCCCGTCAGAAATGAGTGATTATTCCGAACTGGACCCAAAAATCCTATTCGGTTTCGTTAGGTTCCTTTAAACCCTGCAGACAGAAATAAGAGCCCCGCGTAGAGGGGCTCCGTCGACATAGGATGCAAGAGCGAGCGAATGAGAGTACAAATACGTTTACCTAATATTACGTCAGCAAATGCTGTATTGATTTTTCGGAATTTACAGTATTTTATTCGGTCGTCTCTTTATTTGTATTCGCATATAAGCTGTCGGAAAATTAGTATATAAAGCAGTAAACTTCATATTTTGAGTATGCTTATATTATTATTTTTTGGAACTTTTATTACTACCCTTTAAGGGTTCCGTACGTCCGAATTAAAAACTGGAACGCTAGTAGGATCACTCGTATGTCCGGCTGTTTTCACGTTAAGATATAGATATTTAAAAGGAAATTTAATTACGTAACTTTAGTCAGCAATGAATAATCCAAATCTGAAAGCCAATTCTTTAAAAAACTATCAAATTCAATCTCATCTCGGCGACAGCTAATGTCAATAAGTAGACAAAAGTGAAGGTAAATAATAGGTTATTTTGACAGATTAATGCCCCATTACTTAATGGATGCTAATGCTAATGATTTCATTAATTTCATCAAAAATGTTGCTTTCTGTAACAAGTTAAACAAGTTAATGGAAGAGTAGTATTTAATGACAGCTTTAAAAGTTAAAGTTCGTTTCTGCAACTGGCTAGTGGCTGTGAGACAGATTAGAATGCTTTAAATTAGTTACGGGAATTTCCTTCTGAAAGTATCCCGTGAGTTATTATTATCGTGCAGTGGAAACCTATTCCAGCTCGAAGCAATCGGGACACCACACCACCGAATGGTAACAAATGGTAAGGGACAATGATTAATTCCCCTCATTGGGCCGAATTCGCACCCTCTCGGCAGCTCGTATTTGTCTACTTACAATAATTGCATTTTCTTGTAAACGCACAGAAATTTTTATGCTGAGGTAAAATAACAAATATTATTAATAAGTACTTAATTATTTCTAAGTTAAATTATTTCTTTTTTTTGTTTTTGCTTCCTCGTTGGTATATTTGTCGCTAGCGCTATTGCTACGGAGGTCCTGAGTTGGATTCCCAGTTCGGGCAGTGTTATTGGGTTTTCCATTCGGAATTTCTCAGTAGCAGCCCGGAGTCTGGATTTGTGCCCGGTTGATGGCAATAGGCTCGCCCCCTATTACATGGGACTTAAACATAACTGCCTAACCCTTCAGGCATTACAGGCGTCATGTTATGTTCAGAAGATTTTTAATAGTATTCGTTTAGGTTTATTGTTTTTTTGCATCTCCCTTATTGTAGGAAGTAAGTAGGTAATTACCTTTTAGCCTCTTACCTATACAGGGTTACAGGGAAAGTCGTACTGAATATTAAAGGAGGTTATTATTCAGGTCATTTCTGATGATTTTGATTCTGAAATAAAATGTCCGAAACTTAACCGTTATGGAGATATTAAATTTTAAAGATTATTTTTAAAAATCATTTATTTTTTGGCTTTTAGTCGTTTTCTTTGGGATTAGAGCTCCTAGAGTCGGTTTTTTTGATGTATCTAGTTAGAAGACATGTCCATTAATAAAAATGATCAATAGAAACTGAACCTACTAATAACAGCTTAAAAAACTGCTCGACAACGGTTAGCATTATGAATTTTCTAATAGAGTGTTCTTAACTTTGAAGGGCTTTAAAAAAAAAAAATGTATGGAACTTATTCTGCGAATAACTTTACAAAGTTCTACGTCTCTTTAGCTATTCAAAAAGGTATATCATCTAATAGGTTTGTTCATAAAATTTTAAAATAATGTTATTAGAATAGGCCCATCTGGTAGTACAATATAACAGAATTTCGATACAAAAGAATCCGGCTTACTACCTGGCACTTTTAAACAATGAAAAAAGGTTTGGGTAGACATTGTTTGTGCCCGGGAGACGTGCGGTGACAGGTATTTATGTCATTTTAAATGTCTGAATCGTCAAATCGTGGATCGTGGTGTTTGTTTAGTCTGCTCATGCGATTCTTCCATGGTAGATGTGTTATCCGTGCCCTCCGATTTTTTTTTGTAAAAACGCGACTTGGCTTGGATTTTTGGACTGTTTCATCTTCTAACTGTGTGACGTGGCTTGTAACAGGACTTTGATTTGTGTTGTGAACATGGCAACATTTACCAACGAGGAATATGCTGACATCCTAATGTGTTATGGATTTTGCGAAGGAGTGTCGTTGCGTGCACGCAATGAATACATGCTAAGGTATCCTACTCGCCGAGTACCTGATATTGGCGTATTTGACAGAGTTTATCGAAGACTACGAGAAACTGGTTCTGTGCTAGTACGTCGGACTGACATGGGACGACCTCGTGTTCTTGATGACGACGACGAAGATAATGAAATACGACGTCTCTTTGAAGCCGACCCAACCACGTCAACAAACGTTGTCGCTCGACGGCTTGGTATTTCCCAGTGGAAAGTCTGGTTCGTAATGCACAGTTCTGGGCAATACCCTTACCATTACGCGCCAGTGCAAGTAATTGAAGAAGGGGATCCATTGAGACGACTAGACTTTTGCAGATTATGCTCAATGCCGATAGTGAAGATCCGGATTTTTTAAAGAAAATCATGTGGACCGATCAGTCGAAATTTGACAAAGACGGCATCACAAACTATCATAACACCCATTATTGGGCTCCCAAAGTGCAAGGTAACCCCAAGAAAAAAAGACCAAAAGGGTCACAAAGGAGATTCAGTCTTAATGTGTGGATGGGTATAATATCAAATAACTTGATAGGGCCATACTTCCTGCCCGATAACTTGAATGGCGAGACATATGAAAACTTTTTGAGGGAGGAGTTACCCTATTTAATGCAAGACTTGCCTATTGCATTGAGACGAGACATGTTCTTTCAACATGATGGCTGCCCAGCGCACTACAGAAGAAGTGTTCGAGCATGGTTGGACGAGAATTACCCAAACCAATGGATTGGAAGAGGCGGACCCATAGCATGGCCGGCGAGGAGCCCCGATTTAACGCCGATGGATTTTTATGTGTGGGGTCATATGAAAAGCCTAGTATACGACCAAATGACACCGATCGCAACTGTCGATATTCTAAGACAAAAAAATATTGATGCGGCTGAGGAAATGAGGCGGAACCTACGAACTTCTGTCGTGAAAAGTAATTTAAGATAAAGAATGAGACTTTGTGTAAGAAATAGCGGGCGGCCATGTAGAACATGAATTATAAAAATATTGCTAAAATTTTGTCTTTTTTTTACGTATTTTAGCTACTTTTACCTCAAACTAAAAATGTACCCTCTCCTAACTTAACTGTTATTTGGGCAATGTTTTGCCTATTTAATAGCAAGTGTTATAACTTTTTGAATAGCTAAAGAGACGTAGAACTTTATAAAATTATTTGCAGAATAAGTTCCATACATTTTTTTTTATTAAAAGCCTGTTAAAATTAAGAACACTATTAGAAAATTCATAATGCTAACCGTTGTCGAGCAGTTTTTTAAGCTGTTAGTAGTAGGTTCAGTTTCTGTTGATCATTTTTATTAATGGACATATCCTCTAACTAGATACATCAAAAAAACCGACTCTAGGAGCTCTAATCCCAAAGAAAACGACTAAAAGCCAAAAAATAAAGGATTTTTAAAAATAATCTTTAAAATTTAATATCTCCATAACGGTTAAGTTTCGGACATTTTATTTCAGAATGAAATTCATCGGAAATGACCTGAATAATAACATCCTTTAATATTCAGTACGACTTTCCCTGTAACCCTGTATACTACTTACCAAGTATTTCGTCAAAAAATTAAATTCTTATAACTATAAACTAACAACTTTTTTTTTTTTTTTTGGGTGTGAAGTCATCTAATGACGTCTCGCGCTCTGGGTGGAGCGGGAGGGCGTGTCAGACTCTTACTGACTAAAAGCCTAGAAGCCAAGTCAGAAGCCCATGGGCGGCTTTAAAACTCTGACACCAGGTTAGTCACTAACTACACGAAAAGAAGAAGAATGTGTTTCTGACCCTTCTACTAGAATCGGAAACACAGATGATCGAGATGCAATAAACTAACTACTGGGTTAACGGCCCCGTCTTACAAGTTGTAGGTCGTGGGTTCGAACACGGACAGGCGATTTACTATGTGCAAATAATTTTATCACCACAACTCTCATAACGGTGATGGAAAACATCGTGAGGAAACCGGCATGTCCTAGAACCAAAAATTCGAAGACATGTGACATCTACCAACCCGCACTGGGCCCGCGTGGTGGATTACAGCCCACTCGCTCTTACTAGAGGAGGCCGCAGTCCCAGCAGTGGGCACATTATAGGCTGATTATGTTGTTATGTAGATATGTTAAAAGTACAGAAACCCGGAATATTCCTCAGGGATATTATAACGGCCATGAAAAAAGATTTTTATGAAAAGATTCGTGTTCAACACTGAGTGTAATTTAAACGTTGATACGAAGATGGAGATTTGTGAAAATTTAATAACGTTCAGTCTATTATGGGAGAACACTTTTCGAAACTTTACTTTCTCCAGAATAAGTTAGTTTATTGAAGGTAAATCTTTGGATTTGACGCCCGTTGATGACAATAGGCTAGCTTCCTTTACATAAGCATTGATGCAAGCAATTGATAAATAAATAATAAACAAGCAAGTAAAATGAGGTTTATTAAACAGGTACTTTCATCTTTGCCGGTCTCTTTTTGAATTACAAGCGCGATTTCGTGCAATTCTGTTAATTATATCCAAAAATGTATAGTCAAATTTGTAATGGTATATGTATGAGTTTATTATATTCTGTATGTTTGGTAGTAGCAAGCTCTGTGCTCCGCCCGCCGGGGGCTACTGTCGGCCACAGCTAACAACCCCATCTGATGCACCTCTGTGCTTTGTTTAGATATCATATTAACGTAAATTTATTGCTCTTTGTGGAATTATATTCATTAGCTTTGAGAGCCAAAATTAAATTAATTTGGAAAGTAATTCAAATTAATCGCAATAAAGCAATATTGTAACTATTGTAAGTATATAATGTGTTCAAAACGTATCTAATGAAAGTGTAAACAAACACTGTCCAGGTTAAATTCTTACGCATTATTATTACCTAAAGGAAATAAGTAACACATTCATCTATTTAGAAGGTTTCATCTTTATATCTCACCAATTTTTTTTTATATCTCACCTATTTAGAAGGTTTCATCTTTATATTTCACCAAAAATTATAGTTTGAATAACATTATTTAATTGTTTAAATGAAAATTTGAATTTCGAATAGGTAATCAAATCAACGCACTCAGTTTGTAAGTGGCGGTGCTTCTGATACATGTTTACACTTTCTTCATATACTTTTGGAACCAACCATAGGTAGGTAGGTACTTTATTTGACCTCACCATCTTCTTGCTAAAATCTGTTTGTCAGCCCTACAAACAAAGCAACAGAAAACAAATTATCTTGTTTTGTGAATATGAACATTATTTCGTTTAAAATTGCGAGACTTTTTTCCTTGAATTCCCGTGAGGAGCCGGTCTCAAATTAGTTTCTGCTTTCCATTTTCACGTAAATTAGATTTAAAAAAACAATGTAACCTTAACTGAACTTATCTACTTGAAAGTCATAGGACCAAACATTGTAAACAGCATTTTTATTTCACTCTCAACAGAGACTGAAACTATTCATAACTCAGAAATAACGTGATCTGTGACAGCTTGAAAGAAGGGAAAACCGAAATTCGCAATCATGCAAAAAATATTACCGATATCAATCTTGTAAACGACATATAATTTAAACAAATACACACCTAGAATAGCATCAAGCATTTTCCCGCCAAATCCGCCATCTTGATCAATCGTTACGTTCGGAAACGGCACCAAATCAACACCCGCGAGATTGGAACGCGTGCTTCGAATACGCACAGGTTCAATGCAACGCCTCTACTCGTTCCGAAACCGTTTTAAATAAGAATGCGAATTCACGATCCACTGACTCGGATAATAGTAAGTGCCGGAGTGAATTTTGGAGGATCACTTTTGGCTCTATAGTCGATATCATTGCCTTTTGGAACTTTAAAAAAGGTAACGACCGGAAAATCGCGTTATAAGAAGCTTATACTGGCATGGCAGAATGTAAATGCGATATATCAAAGAGTTACCGCGCTATAGTTTACGCGAATTTGGTTTTTGTAGGTTTTTTACTGTTTCCTCGTATTGGGGTTGAAGTAGAAGATGACTTTCTTCGACTTCAACCCCATTAGTTTACGATAAACAGAGAGTCCATGAATAAGGGTGATACTGAAAGAAAATCTAACTACGTCTAAAAACTTAAGTTTGACATAGTGAAAGTAAGACACAATTATAGGTAGGTACTTCTTCAATACTTTAATTACCTACCAAAGTCAAAGTCAAAGTCAAATAATTTATTTCAATTAGGCACAAAAAAAGCACTTTTGAACGTCAAACTTTACAAAAAAATTATAAAACTGATTCTAGTCGCCCATTCCAAAAGGTAGTTTTCGTATGGAGAAAAATACCGACTGAAAGATATCCCATATAAACTACTTATTAAAAGTTTTGTTTACAAAAAGTTTTCTTCAAGACCGCACAACTTGAAAATCTTTACTAACCAAAACATATTGGAAAACAGATTTAGTTCCGTTCGAAAACACATAAATTCGTTTAGGAGATTTGTTTTAAAAAGTAAAACAAACTTTTTTAAATCGCAAGCTCCTTATTTCCGCCTGGCGAAATAACCGTTCGGGAACGTAGACGAATCAAAAGGATTCATCCTTTCGATCGCAATGAATTTCCCGCGCTTGGGCGGGCCATAACAACAGCTAGAGACCACACAGTAAGATGCTGGAAAGGTAATGGAATTGATGTTGCAATGTAAATATCTTTAACCGTAACCGTAATGTATTATCGACAGCTCAATGAACTACAATGAAAATACTGAGACAAAATACTTATGTAGAGTAAGTAGAATCCTTATCTGCGCACTTGCTGGTCCAATGGCGGTTAATCCCAGTGCAGACTTCCCATCGGCGCGGGAGCTATTATAATGCACAAGACGAGTGTCCGCGTCGAGAAGAGAGAGTGCGCCTAAGAAAAACCCAATAACACTTTGCCCGATCCGGGTATGGAACACAGGACTTCACGCTGAGCAGGAAAACGCTAAACGCGATTTACGACCGCGAGACCAACGGGGCAGTGCAAATGAAAAACGACTCACGATTAGAATATGGTTTGCCATTAGGTACAGAAACAGCATAAATACAGAACCCTACAACGGCACAGGATAATTTGTCTTGGAAGTTTAATAGCTGTTTTATTACTCATACATAAGCAGAAACAATAATTTACTTTGCCATTTTACTTTGATAATGTAGGTTCAACGCTCAGTAGGAGTCGCGTATTTCGTGGCCACAGCTTTACTTCCGCTTCTCGCGTTGCGGATCGGATATTCATCTGTCTGCAATCCTGTCTGAAAACTAACACTACCACCAAATGAAAACATTTGTCACCACGTCAGCTACTAGTAAAGCTGCTTGAACTGCTTCACCCTCGGCACAAATATAATAATCCTCTCCTGGTACGGACAGTGATTCTTTTTGCTGCCGTTACTCGATATGTCACAAGAGGATTCTTTAAAACAGTATCCTCCTTTTGAGCTTTACCGTATTCGGTTAAAAGTTATGGCTGGATGAACCACAACTTCAGTGGGCTTGTGGATCTAAAATTATCTCATTTTTGTACTGCCTAGTTTTTCAAAGCCGGTTATTAGCCTTTTAACGGCACAGGATAGCCTTTACCAGAAATGGTAATCGTATTGTGGTTCAGCAGCTTCAATAACATCAGGATTGTCGAGGAATATAGCAGTTCGTCGTGGACGAGGTACGACAGCGGCTCACATGACATCCCCATAAACAGGTGGATTTTTTTAACCTCATCTGGAGGGTAAGTACTCTAAATACTGGAAATTTCAAATTTTACTCAAGGCAAACATTCCTTTTTTTTAAGGAAACAAATCTGCATCCTAATATTTAAGAAAATTTGCTTGCCACACAGGAACCGAACATAAAAAATAGCAGTCTGTACTTTTATGGCATCAATCGATAGGGTCAATCATAGGGATCAAATCTCTCTAACAAACATGATAAATTAAATGAAAGGAAAACCAGAAAATCTTAACTTAGGGTAAACTAATTAATTAGTTCTTTGCTCGAAATGAGCTCCATTTTGTTGGATAAACAAATATATTATTTTAAGAAATTCATTTCCAGTAACTTTTAACAGCGAGTTGTGATGTATATTGAAACTCGTGGTGTGATATCAGTTTTTACCTCGTTTAGGTACAGTTGCATAGGATTTTTGTTAGATTTGATTTTTAACATAACTATCCCCATTAAAAAAATCTAAAAGGCTGAGGTCTGGTGATCTTGCAAGCCCGCAAGATTGTGCCGCTTGTACCAATCCAGGTATTGAAATGGTTATTAACAAAGGCAGTGGTGATTCTGCTGTTAGGAGTCGGAGCATCATCTTGCTGTAGAATCCAAAAAAAGAAAGAAAATAAATTCATTTGACTCAGCTAGGCACACAATATTTACACAAAAACAAAAAAAAAAAAAAAACTTATGATTATCCTATCGATTGATGCCATAAGTACAAGGTTAATTCCCGAGTGTGGCAACCGAATCTTCGAAAATTGAAATTTAATGCAAATTTGTCTCTGTTTTTAAATAAAGGAAAGTTTTATTTTGGGTAAAATTTACTATCTCCAGTATTAAGAGTACTTTCCCTCCAGATGAGGTTCAAAAATTCCACCTGTATAGGTATAATTCTACTCTTTGCATGACATCATATCTGTCCTCAGAAGACTGCCACCAGGCAACCATCGACAGTGTCACTCGAATCCGACCTCTTCGGTAGTTCGTGTAACTTCGTAACAAAACTTTATTAGACGACAACGCTTGCTGCGCCCTCATATTATTGTAGTCTGTAGACTCATATAACTTTACCCATTAGATTATTATGTAGCCATCTAATATTAATGCCCTTGACTGTGACTTTGCATTAAGATTCACGAATAAGTCGCACTTCGAAGACGTTAACGGTTTTGACATTTGTTAGGTTATGAATATTCAGCCATCCCCACGTATTTAACACGTATGCAAATCGCAATGATTAGTCATAATAATACTTGATAGTCAACTTATATCGGTTATTTGGTATTCATACACTCAAGCAGCATTAGTGGCGCGACGCGACACCCGTAATTGTCCTACCGTGTAGTTTAAAAAAAAATGTTTTATTAGAGTCGCATCGCGCCTGTTTGCAGGGGCCTTTAATGTATAAATCGACGTAATAATATCCATCTGAGAACACTTCTTATAAATCTGAAGTTCATCATACTTAAAACATATGTGACACAAAGGCACTTCCTTTAAAAAAGGCTCTTTTTACCCGTAACATATTCGAGAACTCAGGTGATTAACAATCCCATTTTTTTTTTTTACCATTGCCCTACTCTATGAACTTCTCCTGTATCTCCATTACATCTGCGATCCTTTAATCAACTTAGCGACTCAATTGAAATCTTTAAGTACAGTCGACAAAACAGCGGTAATGTGTAGTACTACTTAAGTATGCAGTCGAACCACTATTAAGTCTTCGACATCGTTTATGTGTGGAAAAACGTATCTCTCATTAAATACCTGTGAATTTTACTTGCACAGTAGGTACTCAGGATCAGGTAGCAGTCCACTACTGGGCATAGTCCACGACAATAATTCGTCTATACATCTAGCAGCTGATTGCCGATTCATGGTCTATACTCTAGAGGACACTTTCTTTTCTACACCAAACTCTTTTGCTGTATAAACACTCCAAGCTAAGCATATCAGCAAGTCATACAATGGGCTAAACAGAGTGGATTTTTGAGATGGGGCAGTAAGGGCAGCTACCTTAACCGTTGTAGCTACAGGAAAACGGTCTTAGGAGACTGTCCTTAACTTTTTTGATTGATAGAGATTGAAATACACAGAATATGAAAAAAAAAAGGTAACAGTAAGCAAGAAAATGGGCAGTTATCACAAAAACTTTTTTTGATGCCAACCGAGCCTGTTTCTAATAAGGAACAAAAAAAAATTGTACCAACTGATGTTTGAGTACTAGGAAAGTCAGAAATCGCAAAAAAAACTTGCCCCCATCACAATAAGAATGATGACTAAAAATATTTGATGTCCGTCAGGTAGATTATTAAAAAATAATCGACACCTTTTTTATGTATAATTTGCCATGACGTCACGAGTATGTAGATTTTATACTTACTTGTGACGTAGCAACCCCCACTCCTCATCTTTAATGCATTTTATCTAAGTAATTTTTTATTAATATGATAACGCAAAAAGTACGTGTCTAATATTTTTTTATTAACTTACTGACGTGATGGACTAAATGAAATTTCTTTTTTTTTTTACCCAGGCATCATCCCTATTTACATTTACATTTCGTCGGAAATGAAATTCCAAGCTAGTTTTTACGATGGATAGACTGACCGAAAATAAAGAAAAATGGTATTTCAAATTTCAAACGAATACGCGTTATAATTTTATTTTATTTGAGAACAAAATTGGTTGCTTTTTGTTGTAGCTACAACGGTTAAGGTAGCTACCCTTGCTGCCCCATCTCAAAAATCCACCCTGTATATATACCCAACTCATCACTTTGAATCACATTTGTCTTTACTGGCATGACAAGTATTTATTTAATTAAACCATTTACAGGCACTTTTGAATTGTCAAAGAGTCGGTCAGTTAGTCAGAAAGTTGAAGCCCATTCCAAAACGTCTCATAACCCAAAACGTATCAATCTCTGCCATAATCATATTATTTGAGATTGAACTTCGTTAGTGGATAATTATACTGGAGAATTCATGTGCTCATAATTAACTAGATAATGTACAGAGACATTATCTCATAACGTCAAGTAATTGACATTATGATATCAGTTTGCTAATTTACAGAACCTAAAATAGATCATTATGTAATATGTGAAATAATTTTCTCCTATTTAGCTATCTCTAGTGGTTGTTACCAGATGCAAGTTATCAAGTTGTGTATACTGACCGACTCTATATTATCATGAAAACCATTTTTATTACCAAAAACTTACCAAATTCCGTGTACCCACAGACTCCATATCAAGAAAACCTCGATAGCTATTAATTCGAGTAAATAAACGAATCTGTAAGAAAACGAATTCGATCAAAGTGTGGTAAAGCGATGGTTCACCATGGAAACGATTGAAGCAATAAAGTGAAATTAAATACGCTACGTAGACGAGACTCGATGCAAACATAAATATTGTGCAGCTTGCGAACAGCGTGACGTACGCTTTGTTTGTGTGGAAAGGCTTTTAGCTTTAAATTTAAGGTTACTATACATGATTTATCTTCAGTTCAAGTGAGGGCTACCATTAGAATGCTTTTCACAAATTAATGAAGTGCCGCCGACGCGAAGTTTTAAATATACGACTGATCTTGATAACCTATACCTATTCTTTTAGGCTATACCTATTCAGATATCAAAATTTTCGAGAGCGTCTAGACATACTGATGTTTACCTAACAACCGATCACATGCGCGCGCAGAGAAAACGTCTCTAGACGCAGGCGATCGTGCGTTGACGCCTTGACACCAGACTGACTAGTAGTGACGCAAAGCGCATGAGCGCTCGTCATCTGTGTGTCAATTCCAAGCAAAACCAAACTCACTTCACCTAAGTTTTCACGGTGAGATTTTTACAGAATCGACCGGCTGTAGCCCTTCTGTATGTCGATTCCCGTAACCACTTCACCGTGAAAACACGTGAAGTGAGCGTGGAGTGAGCTGTCAGTGTCATCTCACCCTGTTGTAATGACAACTCACTTCACCTAAGTTTTCACGGTGAGATGGTTACAGAATAGCACTGCTGGTCTTCACAAATAACACCTCATTTATTTGTGAAGACCAGCCGGTCTATTCTGTAATAATCTCACCGCAGCAACTTAGGTGCAGTGAGATCGGAGTGAGCTGTCAGTCCCTAGCAGCAGGTGGAATGACAGCTCACTTCGAGCTCACTTCGTGAGATGGTTACAGAATAGCACTGCTGAACTATCTTTATAGATCGTGCGTTGAGGCGCGATACTATTCATCGCCAATGCCGCAAAGGGGCGAACCTCATAAATTGTTAATATACCTATTAACAATTATTTATACCTGTGGTGAAATTCTCATTAATCTCTTTAAAATACTAGCCTCGGTTTTTTTTTTAATAACTAGAGATTATATTTACTGTTAATTACTCCAGCACCAACATATTCACCTATTAATTAATTAATTTAAGACTGTACGTAAGTACAACATATATACTAGTTTTTTCTGCAAAAGACTGTAGGTACTTCATTAGATACCTACTGAAGTATCAACCAAAAACTAAAACACTGCTGTACAGCAGTGTTTTAGTTTTGTTTTGTTATTATGAGCATATTTCTAATAGTATATAATTACCTTAACAATTTATATTACGAAACATGGTTTTAAATGCCAAATTGTTTTCATTTGATGTTAATCATAATACACAGGTGAAAATTTTATGTTACAAAATTTGATGTTTAAAAATATTCTTAGGTAAGTCAACAAGTTTGTGATCTCATTTAATAACTTGAAATATACATTTTTTAATTGTATTTAGTTTAGCTTTTTTAAACTAAAACAGCGCATATTATCATATGCATTGAGGCGTAACTCTAAGAGAATAGTAGACAAACGGTATGTCTTGTTGATAAAGTGGCGCGACGAAAAGGCGTATATTTTTACACGTTTTTTCCTCTGAAAACTCAGCATTGTAATATGTTATATCTATATTAATTTTGTAGTCCTGTTTTCATAATGCACCTTCGCATTTGATTTTTTTCATTATTATATATATTTTTTAAATACGGTCGAAGTAAGCGCGTCGTCGGGAGAAAAAAAACGTTTATTGGCTCTCGTGTAAAATTTTCTCATTTGAGCTTCGCCCCTTTGCGGCGTTGGCGACGAATTATTGTGCCTTAACCTTGTCTCTCTATTTTATTAAGTTTCACTACTAACCGCAACTAACAAATAATGTTAATTATGTTAGTTTGATTTTTTTTTCTGTTTGTATTTACCGTGCGTATCCCAAATAAAATATTTTTCTTTCTTTCAGGACATATTAATATTTTTAATTATTATATTATAAAAAGGACTCGTAACCGCATCCGGACAAGCCAAACTGACGCAGATTTACCTGTTCGTTTTTCCCTCTTTGCTTCGCTATAGGGCGATATTTGTCGTAATGTTTTCCTTTTTCTTCTTTCTAGTTTTAAGTTTAATACCCACAATTCGTTGTGCCAAATGGGACTTTTTGAGCACTTTTTAACTTCAATTTATTGATTGCAGCACATTCTGCAATACCGCGTTGCAAAATGGCGAAATATAAATATACGCTCTAGATACTTGTAGGATTTAAATGAATGAGAAGTATCGAAGAAACAGACATTTAGGGCCGCCCTTAAATAAATTGGGATAGGAGCAGGAGGATTTAAATATAATTTATTTCCGCATATTAATTTATGAATTTAACCCAATCAAAAACAACTCCGATAGTCCATAATGCAGAGTAGCAATTACTGTTTTCGGTGCGGCTCGGATATTGTAGCAAAACATTTTGATTCGAAACCGATCAATGTGTTCGAAATACAAATACCAATCAGCGTTGAAACAAACAATATGGATTACCATTAAACTGTTTAGCATTAATATGAAACTAGTCATTTTATTATTATTATAATTGTACGATTGTACCAACCTACTTACTATAGGGAGCATTCAGTTCTTCTATTTCTGAAACTGAAACAATAAATTGTGTATGTGTGTATTTTATGATGTGCCTTTAGTTTGTGCAGAATAAACAATTTTTCGTTCTTTATTTTTTTCTTTTTTTCTTTCTTTCTAGAATACAGGGTGTTCTAGGGAAATAAATAAATTGTTATGAAATAAAATAATGATCCATAAAACCCAACTATCTGATGAAATCAAGAGAAAAACAACTTTTATAACTTTCATACCTTTTTGAACTTTTTGTACCTACACCTATTTCCCTTGGGGGAAAACAGAGAAGAAAAAGAGGTGAATCTGAAAAACACAATTATTGACATTGCTATCTATGGTAAATTCGTAAAAAGTGTTTCGGCTTATTGGGACTTAATGCGGTTAAGATTGTTTAGTTGTGGCGGCTTCTACACCGCCACATGTGAACTACGCATCACACTGACCTAAAATCCTACATCACACAAGTAAAGTTCGGCGCGTGACTAGCATATACATACAACGTCCCAACATCAACCGTCTGGTCGGAGGATCATCCCTTTACTATGGAGGATGAGTGAATTTTACATCTAGTTTAGTTACCTCTATATACTTCATTCAATATAGTTTTTTAAACTCCAGTAGCAGTAACATGCACAAATAAGTTATTTAAATGCAAATGTAGTTTATTTTCTAATTCAAAGATCACAGGCCCAAAAAAGAGAAACATAAATAAAACTATTTCATTGACAAGTAAATGAAAATGTTTAGGTTTTCGCGTCACGTCTGCGGCCCTTCGTCCTCCGTCGTCGGCCTCTCTTCACTTGCCGAATGCTAATATTAGCGGGATGGCTATCGATGGGTATTTTTATTTATTTTGATAACGTATATAGGACGGGAATATGAAACTGTCAAGAGAGGATTAAGGTTTGATTTATGTAAGTATCTAGCCATCAGTCAACTTGGTGACTCCCTTTTTTCGTCAGAAAGCATGCAGAATTATTGTAATTACAAATGAAAGCAATCACTGCCTACAGAATGATTAGAACGGTTCCATCTTGCCTGTGCCTTTGTGTTTTGTGTAACACCATATTATATCGAAACAAAAAAAAAGTTGTACCGTCTATCCGTCCGTCGTTCACACGATGCAAGTTTCTTGCTTGTGGCATACAAGAACATGGAAGCAACCATGACTTGCATCATCTAAACACTGTTAGACGCTTGAGGCTTAAGTAAGTAGGTACTGTATTACTAGAATTTTATCTAAATTGCTAGGTTGAACTGTATGTGCATAGTTCTTTAGTATCTGTATACATGTTGTCAGCCATATCAGTAATAAACTAGCTTGGGAGCAAGACGGTTGTGTTTCATTACTACAAACATACCATTTGGCGACGAGGATGGGATCTACCCACGTGTGTATATATATAAAAATGACGAATTTCATAGGAAATTTTAACATTTTCGACTATAAACTCCACGAATGGGAAGTTTTTCACGGCAGACTGACGCAGTTCATCAAGTTGAACAACATTTCGGACGTCAATAAAAGTGCAGTGTTGTTAACACATTTGTCGGACGAATCCTACCGTTTGGTTCGGAACCTTGTGCATCCGAATAAGCTCGAGGGAACTACCTATAATGAGCTAGTGAATGTACTCAATAATCATTTCACGCCAAAGAGGTCAACATTCGCCGATAGGGCGAAGTTCTACGAAGCGACTAAATCCAACGATGAGAGCATCGAGGAGTGGGCTGCGCGGCTGCGAGGGCTAGCTGTGTATTGTGATTTTGGTTCGGAGCTGGACACGCTTCTGCGTGACCGGTTCGTTCTAGGCTTCAGAACGGGACCGGAGCGTGATCGATTATTCGAGAGTGACTCAAAGACCCTGACTTTTGGGCAGGCCCTAGAAGTCGCACAGAAGGCTGCGTGTGCGCGGCAGGCACGCGCCGACGTCGTGGTTAAAGAGGAGCAGGTGTTTCATGCGAATGCAGGCGGGCGCCGCGACGCGCGCATTGCCGGTGGTGGCACGGGCGGAAGCCGCGCTGCTGGCACCGCCGCGGCTGGCCGTAAATCTGGCGACGGCGAGCAATCACGTTGTGCAGTGTGTGGTTTAAAAAATCATAATGCGTCTCAGTGTAGATTTAAGAACTATAAGTGTCTTATTTGTGGACAAAAAGGTCATTTAAAAAAGTTATGTGCGGTAAAGAAGTCAAATCTAAATAATATTGGCACGGAGGAAGCAGAGACGTCTCAAGAAAGCGTTTGCAAAGAGTGTGAACTTTATAACTTGAGGTATGTTGACTATAATCCAATTAAAATTACTGTTAATGTGAACAATATAGATATGAGCATGGAGTTAGATACTGGGTCAGGAACTACGGTTATTTCAGAATCGTTGTATTTACTTCACTTTTCTACTTTTATCACTTCTACCAATGCTCTTATTCAAAAAAATTAAAGATATGTTTTCAAGGTTCGGTGTGCCTCATGTTATTGTGTCAGATAATGATGTTAAAATTAGCTCAGCGGAATTTCATACATTTTGCCGAGCTAATGGAATTGATTATCTAAATTCACCTATTTATCATCCTGCCAGTAACGGGCAGGCAGAAAATTCTGTTAAAACTTGTAAGAAGATGATAAAGTGCATGTTCGCAGAAGATAGATTATGTCAGAAAGATATTCAGGAAAAGTTACAGGGTTTACTCTTTGATTTTAGGAATACTGTTCATTGCGCGACTGGTGTCACGCCAGCTATGTTAATGTTAGGACGGAATTTAAGATGTAGGTTGGATTTGATTTTACCACAAAACAAAAATATAGATAAACACACTGAACAAACAGCAATGAAATGTAAGAGGTGTTTTCAAGTAGGAGAAACGGTATGGGCGAAATGGTTTATCGCTAGAAAATGTATTTGGAGTATAGGTGTCGTTAAGAAGATAATAGGTAATAGACTGTATGAAATTTATTTTAACGATTACGGCATCAGCAGTAATAGACACATAGATCAAATGAGAAAATATACAATTGTGCATAACAGTGATGTAGCAGTTGTTAGTCCGTCGTCAGAGGGAGTGTCCAGTGTCCACAATGTACCAGATGGCAATCCACTGACTGTGTCGGCGTTGGACGCTCCATCGCCATCACCACTGCAGTCTCCAACCTCCGCATCGCCATCTAATGAACGATCTTCCGCGACCTTGCCGTCACTAGTGTCTCCAGCTCCATCGGCTAGCACTATGGAGGAGAGGGAGGTGCAGGTCACGGCTGACCGTGATAGGAATACCAAAGCAATAAGTGCTGGTAACGTGAGGGAACAGAGAGGTTCAGACGATGAGGATTGGGTGGAGGCTTGTGAAGTGATGGAAGACAGTATCCGATCGGATGAACAGTGTGTCGATCCAAATGAGGATATTAACCCTAATGTTGTAAACACTACCCCGGTCGGATGTTCTAAGAGGTTAAGGAAACATGTTTGTTATAAGAAATATTTTAAGTAGGTTAAGTAGTTTATAAGAATTCATTAAGTAAATTTGTGTGGACTTGTTGGTAAGAATATATGTTGTTATTGTTACAGGTTTTCAAATTAATGTTGGAGGGAGATGAACTGTATGTGCATAGTTCTTTAGTATCTGTATACATGTTGTCAGCCATATCAGTAATAAACTAGCTTGGGAGCAAGACGGTTGTGTTTCATTACTACAAACATACCATAGGTACATAGGTATAATAGGTACATAGGCTTGAGTATAGATCTCAATGTTTTTGGTTGGTATATTGGCGTGTGCTAGCTGTCATATGGCTATTAATTTATAATTTAATGTTTTGTGTTGCGTTATGTAAATTATTTTGAATAAGTACTTATTGTATAGAATCAAGTTTTTCTAACTGAACAGACAGCTGTGCTGCTGGGGAGTTTGTTGCGCCACTTCTTCTTCCCAGCGAAAGCACTAGGAAGTGGTGAAGGGTGGGCGTTTTGTGGGGCTGTCTTATGTAACTTTGACGTTCGAAAAGTGCTGATTCTCTGCCTAATTTGAATAAATGACTTTTGAATTTTGAATAATACTCGTATATCATATATTATAGGTAGTGCTTGTCCACTCTGAAATGACGCGCCCCACTAGCCCACTACCGGATTTTACGCACACGGTAATGCGGTGATGCAGTAGTGGGGCGCGTCATTTCAGAGTGGACAAGCTATACCTACCTATTCTTTTTTACATACCATCCTGAGTTTTCATAATATTTCTGAAATAAATTGTGATTACAATTACATTACTTACCTATATCTTTCATACCGCCCTTTAACCACACCGTATCGAAGTGCTTCGAAATTAGCAATTTTATTCGATACAGATCGGCCATACGTCAAGATAATTCTGCAATTAGGGTTGGATCAGACGCGGGTACTTATGTAGATTTACGTGCTCCTCTCCGATTGTGCCTCTCTGTAATTACTGTTGCTTAAAATTTGGTAATTTATGTTTTATATTGATGATGGTTGAGCTAAACGGTGCTGATCCATGCGTCATGTTCGTGAACGGACGCCGTCAGTAGGGACTGGTCATCTCTTAACTGCCTCGGCTTATTTTAATTTTTAAATTGTTTTTTATATTTTTACACACACACATGTATAATTTCAACATGAAAATTATGTAACCAATATTTTGTAACAATATTATGATTTAAAAGAGTGTCCGTGGAGTTTCTTCTCCATAGGAACCTACGCTTTGAAATGGGCAACTAGCTTCATATTTCTGACTGACTGACCCCTTGAAATTTCAAAAGTGCCTGTAAATGGTTTAATTGAAATCAATGCTTTGAGTTTGAGTTTGATGAAAAAATAATAAATTAATATTAAGCTACACAATGTGTAGCTCGTGGCTAAGTAATAACAGTCACACGGGTGGATCCATCAGGTTAACCTACGCTTACCGGGGTTAATCCGTGGATGGGTGACCATCTTTACATACCGAGATTCTTCCGTGCCTCGGAAAGCACGTTAAGCCGTTGGTCCCGGTTGTCATTCGTGGATCTTTGACAGTCGTTACGGGTCGTCAGAAGCCCGAAAGTCTGACAACCAGTCTTACCAAGAGGTATCGTACTACCCAGTTACTGGTTAGGAGGTCAGATAAGCAATCTCTCCATGTAAAATATTGATATTCAGCTGCATCCGGTTGGACTGGAAGCCGACCCTAACATAGTTAGGAAGAGGATAGGCAGAATGTGTAGCTTTAGATATATTTTTTTATAACACGTACTTCAGGTCTTTTGCTTAGGTACCTACTCGTTAATCTTATGTCTATTATATGGTATAATACAAGTATTTTATTTAGTTACTGGCCTATCTCCAATCGTTACACTGTTCAACCAATTAACACAACCCACAAGTGCACAATATTTAGCTATAGATACAGTAGGGAAAAACAATAACCAAAGAAAAGAAACATTACAATCTATGTACGAGTACGTTACATAGATACAATGCTTATCTAAGTAATAACGGCACCTAGGCACACAATGGGACTCTTCAAGTCATCAGCAGATTATAAACTTAAAGCAAACGTCTTCTCAAGTAACACGACCAAAACTTAAGTAAGTAATTAAGAATCTACCTAGTAGTTAGTAATGGTTTAAATGTCATAATATTTACTACGCAGACTCTAGTGGCGTTGTCACGTAGTCGTAGGGCCTACGCCGTAGCCTCATTATAAAATTATTCGTAGGCGTACCAAAGTCCCCCGTCGCGTCTGTCTGTCTGAACGCGATACACTCAAAAACTACCGAACGGATTTTCAAACGGTTTTCACCAATGGACGAAGTTATTCATGCGGAAGGTTGTGGTGTTTCATTCATTACGGTTCTGTGTAAATTGGCTGCAATATGACGATTATTGTTGAAGATGTCGGAAAAAATCATGCCGACTGGGAGCTTTACTGCCGAGCGCCGCGTAAACCGTAAGAGATACATTAAAATTATATTCTTCAGGATTATCTTAAAAAGTTCAACTAATAAGTCCGCAAGGACATATTTCTATCTTCTAAGGATGACCCATAGTAACCATTATTATCTTTTTTTATGCAATTTTGACCGGTACTATATTAATCCTTATCCAATAAAATAATATGTTAATTAAATTGGGAATTTAATTTGGATTAAAATATGCTTTGACATCATAATAAATAGTTTAAAATATATCACAGATTCAAAATTTAAAAAAATAATAATTGGTCAATGGCCTTTTCCACGGCTACTAGGTATGTAATCCCGGTAGTACATTCCCGTGGGATATTTTGTGACATCCATGCGGGCGAAGCCGCGGGAAAAGATAATTAATTACATGATTGAGACCTAACTTAAGTTGTTTTTACATTAAGTTGTGCATTTTATTTATTTTCTTAAGTGACGATAATTTCTTCATTTGTGTAAATACCTACAACAAAGAATAAGTAAATACTATTTTAGTTACTTAAACGTTTATAGATAGAATAAATGCAGCTCCTCGTTGCATCTTAATTCCGAAACAAGAGAAACAATCATCACAGTCACAGCTACTTAGTATCTCTCTAATTAAAACGAACAACAGCTCCTCCTGTGATTCAGTATCAACTCAACAGTTCGGCTCAGTTCGGCAGCTCTTAAACTAATTGTCCGATTCACTCGCACTAATTAAATTTACATTTACAATCATGCGCTGTCTCCCTCTCTCTCCATGTTGTTTTGCTTTCGAGGCTCACTGTGATTTTAGTTGAACAATCTGTTTAGGAGATTTTCAGGAAATAGGGATGTTTTGGCAAGTCATGGTAGATAGCGTGATTTATTAATTCTGCTTGAAGATGGCATTGAATTTGAAGCATTTTAGTAGTGTTGTAAGTAGTGTTAATGGCTCTGGCTGTAAATGATTCTCCAAATAGAACGCGTACTTAGCGCGCGTTAGAGCGCTAGCCTGGCGCCGCGCTATAGCGCCGAATTGTATTGCACTATGACGTACGTTTACTGACAAACAGAGCGCTAGGGTGGGGGTCGTTACGTGATTGTCACGAAACGTAACATAAATAGTGACTTCAATGGTCCCCTGTTTTGAAAACTAGTGATTTTAGTAACTAGGTAGTTATTTTTTGATTGAACATGTGATTCAACATGGTGATTCTATCAAAGTACTTATTACAGTTATTAGCGAAATGAAAATATAGATGATTACCTATGTAATACGTTAGATATCACAAGCTTTAATTTTTTGGAACGAATAGCTTTTTGTTACATCATTAACGTAATACTAACACAAATTCAAATTCAAAATATTTTATTTCACATAAACCTACAAGGGCACTTATGAAACGTCAGAAGCTAGGTGCACGGTTCCAATTGGTCGTTTCCTATGGAGAAGAGCCGGCAAGAAACTCCACGGTTACTCTTTTAAAAGTAAATGGTATTTACAATCTTTTAAAGTTACAGTGTTTATAGGTATGAGAGGACACTGTAGGCCTATAAACACAAATAAACTTTCCTCCATACTTTATTCAGGCTTAGGACGGTTATTTTGTAAGTCGTTACATTTTCGATGCAGTATCTATCGACATTTTAATTACTTACAAAATAACGTCTATTCGGTCACATGTCCTGTAGCGAGTTATGAAATAACGTGTGACGTGAAATAACGCCCATGATACAGAGCGCCACCGGTGCTAACAACGCCGCGACACGAGCGTTGCTTGCTGCCTTTTTTCCTGAATCCTGAGATTACCGACAGGAAGCGGTGACACAGGACCTACGTGATGAGACACATCATTCGTAATAACTGCAATCAGCTTAGTAAATTACTACGGTTGCCTACGGCTAACTCCACGCCTAAACATAATTATTTATTTAATTCGGAAAAACAAACAGTTACACAAATAAACAGGTAGTGAAGGACAAAAGAAATTTAATATCACGCACACGACGTTATTCACATCTTAAATAGGTACTACATAATTGTTAGGGAACTATTTGCACACGAGTGAAACCTAAAAGGTAAAATCTAAAGAAAATAGTAAAATAAGAAAAGAAAAGAACATTTTTTTTTTAACAATAATAATGAAAGAACAAAGCTTATTTAGCTTTAATTGTGAAAATTATTATTAAAAAAACTGCTTAATAAAAAATCAAACAAAGATAGATAACCCTGAAAAACAAAAAGCCACGCGTAGTCAACACAGCGACGTTATTAGAGGCAGTCAAGCCGCCTCTGTGATTGTAGGCACACGGTGTGAACTGAAGGTGGATCCTTCAGTTCACGCCGTGTGCCTACAATCACACTAAACGCAGATTGAAAACGAATAAAAAGCTCCTCCGATTCCCAATAAAGTTCTCTACGCACAAAGTTTCAAACAAATAGGTTTTATTTAACATTCTTGGTGCGTTCCGTTTCACTCAGCCGATGCCGCCCAATCAAAGTTGTAAAAAGTAAAAATGGCGAATTGAAAAACTTCAGTGTTACGAAATTACGACGAGACGGGGGAGACAGCCGCGGATTATGACTTTATGGATATTTTATCTTACGTCTGGTTATATAGGTAAGTACAGTCACGAGCATAAAATATCACTAGGACAGCTCGGCAATAATATCTGATTTCACGATTCTTTCATAAATATGTGACGGCAATTATATGTGATCATTTGTGGAAGGCATAATTATACATCGAAGGAACACTATAACTATCAAGCGACGCCAAAATATAGGAGGCTGCATCGGCTTCAAAAATATGTGTCAATGCAATAATCACGGACACATCTTGCGTCATAATATGTGCGGCACTCAGTTAAATTCAGAAGAATGTGATAAGAACCTCTACCGTTTTGTTTGAAATACCTACAACTTTGTAAGTTTTTTAATTAGTTGGATACATTGGCATAAGGCAAGGAAAAGACGTGTTTTAGCTCTTGTTGTCATCATAATATCATGCAAGTAAAGTAAAAGTTAAGTTGATTCGACAATATTACAAAACAATTAATTGACAATCTACCCACGCTATTAATTTCATTCGGCAATCCCAATACACTAATTCGTTGTAACACGATACCCGTAACATCACTAATACCCTGCTAAACTAATTGTCTTACACGTAGGTACACTAATCCCGGGCTAGTCAACACACAATAGAATACTAGACTAACCGACGGAACACATTTATCCTACACGTACGAGTAGGTACCCTACTACTTGCTAATGTAAGGATACGTTTACACTAGCTAAATGAAACGAGACAGCTTTGAGATTTTTCGTAGAAGGACTTGTTCTTTTTCATCATAACTACAAATATGGATAAAGAGCTGAATCAAAATTTCTTCCAAATAATGATGTAGATATGGAATTATCCGTAAAACTCTTTTACTGTGACTTCAAAGCCTGGGACCGTGGATGGATGGTTAGTTTTATATGTAACTCTGCCTCCAGCGCCCTAGTTACGTAACGCAGTTTCAACAACAATCCGAGAGTTTTGGAGGATTTGTGATCCAATGCTTCTTAGGTTTAATAAATTCGTCCGCTCAACGTAAATAACGCAATAAACGTGGCTGAACTGTCAAAATGAAAGAAAATGCGATCAATTATATAATTTTATGTGTGTTACGCAGTAGGTACCCCGCAGATCTCATGGATTTTCAAAGTGGCGTAGGGATGATGAGGAGACAAAAAACAGCCACAAGCCCAGTCCACAACCAAATTGGCAAGCAATTTTAAGTTAACTATCCAAAACACAGGTAAACGAGAATTTCTTAGTAGATAATAAACCTGCTTCATCTTACTAATCCAAGCCAGTACGAACACACCTTATCCAGCAATCCAACTACTTCCAAGTGTAAGCAAGTTATCCCAGAGCTGGGCGAAGTTCAACAATGACTAGGAATCCGCTCGACATGTTTATAGCGCGAACTGATGCCGACCTGCGATCCATCCTCAAGTTTACTACGCCTGAATAGCGGAGCTGCCGGAGCTGCTAGAGTTCACACGAGTTAGTTTAGTTTGTGAGTTTCCTTTTAATCCTTGTAAAAAGTTCAGTGAGGCAAGTTTGAACATAGGTCCACGTTTAAATTGTTAGAGCTTTGGTTTCCTACGAAAGCGGTGGACGGTCATACAATAACGGCTGTCCAAATACCAAATACAGAGGGTTTTTTGGCAAATACTGGGGAAACTGACAGATTTCCGAGCAACATGACGGAGCCCGCTTTCCTAGGAAACCGTAACATTATTGAATTTTCCTGACAAAAGCAAGACATTTTACCAGTTCGTTAAATTCTTCCCTAGTTTTTGATACAATTTAGAACAGAATAGAGTTTGAACCTTATTTTTTTTTAAGAATCCGCCTGGAATTCATCTCGCTGAAAGTTTTAAAAAAGTAACTCAAAACTCCGTCCCAAACCACACAGACTGTTTGAGAAATTAAAAAAGAATTCAATTCAAATTTGAAATTCTTAAAGGGGCTGGGGTTGCCACCTCGCCGAACTTTACCCATAACATGTAAATGGGGAAAGTTTTGGCTAATTGCTTGCAAGACTGTCGCCAGACTGGCTCAACTCACTTAATTAAACTTACAATCTTTACTACGAGATTGCTTATATTTACTATTAATTAGGTACATGTTGATATAATGTCATGTTTCATTTATTTTAATGTAGTAATAAGGCTTATTTATAAATCTATTATCCAAATAACAATTACCTAAGTAAGAAGGTTTTGGAGTGGACCGCGTACCGGAAGGCGCAGCGTTGGAAGGCCTCCCACAACATGGATAGATGATCTTTTGAAGGCCACAGAAATTCGCTTACTGCGAGAAGCACAGTACCTACCGGTTGATGGGGTGACGCTTGGGGTAAGCTTAGGTATGTCCAGCAGTGGACGTCTTTCGGCTGAAATGATAATGATGAAGTAAGTTGGTATACATAGTACCTACTTAGTCCACCGCAACCTAAATAGGTAACTAAACAACTGAAATCACGTTAAAAAACAATAATAAAACAGGTTGGTACAACTATAGGGTACAACCCTCTTACAACTATGGAACCATCAAAACAAAAATAAATCGATACTTACCTTCCTAACTTTAAGATGTAGGAGAGTATAGCACTCGACAAACTTTTTCATTTTCAAAATGTGCCATCTGAGGACAAAATAAATCTTGTAAACTTAAGCTACCTCCAAAAAAATCCAAGATTTCCCCATCACGCAGCCAATCAAAAAAGTTTAATATCTTTTAAAAACATTAAAGTAACGTCGCAAAAATCGATAACCAACAGTAAGGGCCATAGACAAGCTTATTAAAAACTCTCCATAAAATCGTTTTGCAACAGTCCGCGGGCAAAATGTCGTTTATACGACATTTTTTTGGGCAATTACTCTTCAATTAGGGGATTTTTGGGAGTTGGGGGAAAAACGACGGGATTTACTTTTTTATGTTATGCGTCCGTATAATGGAACGAATCTGTAATGCAGATTTTGTTGAATAATTTTATTGTTTGTGAAAATGTAAGCGAACAATTTGACGATGATCACCCGCGCGTGGAGTCATCAACTTAAATCAAGTTAATGACTCTATAATATAGAGTCATCAACTTGATTGAAAGTATGTTGAGTAAAACCGGCACACAATATTATTGTGTGTGAACATTTTATTAACTTCTTTTAGTAACCGATAGAGGCCTATTTACCGAGGCCGGTTTTACTCAACATACTTTTGTTCGAATGATTTAGTCGATTATTCTATCCGTCAGGCCCTTATTGTAAAATTTTGCACAGACTATATTAGCGCTTATTTTATAATAGAGATATTAAACAGCGTGTAGGTACCTGCATGTCCGCAGGGTCAAACTCAAACTCAAAACTCAAACTCAAAGCATTTACCTATTTCAATTAAACCATTTACAGGCACTTTTGAATTGTTAATGGGTCGGTCAGTCAAAAATATGAAGCTAGTTGCCCATTCCAAAGCGTAGTACTCGTAGGTACCTATGGAGAAGAACGGGCAAGAAACTCCACGGACACTCTTTTAAATCAAAAATTTCATACAAAATATTGGTATTTAATGTAATTTTATACAAAATTTGGTATTTTTACATTTTGAAATTATGCATGTGAGAACAATGTAAAAAGACGTGCACGTTCGTAAAAGCGTCCGTAATAAAAAGAAACTTGGTTGACTGGTAGAGATTGTACTTTTTATAAGTGTGAAAAGTTTAAATAAATAAATAATAAATAAAAAAAATAGAATAAATTAAAATAAGCCATGGCAGCTAAGAGATGACCAGTCCCAACTGACGGCGCCCGTTCACGAACATGGCGCATTGATCAGGACCATTCAGCTCGCAACCATTTTACCGACATTTTGTGACCTTAAGTTCACAGCCGGCCTCAACGTATACAGAATACTTAATGAATCAAGGTTTTAAGAAACTTAATAATAATAACGGACAAGTGGACGACCCGGGTAGTTCAGTCAGTTGCTGAGCGAGCGACCGACACGCGTTGACGACGGCTGCGCCACAGATCGTGGATTCAATTCCAACAAATTCGGCATCAGTGCATACTATACGCACTAAGAGTAGTAATGTTTACAAAAACTATTCCTAATCCTAACACTAGACTGTTCGCAGTCATAAATAACTATAAAGTTATATTTGTAGGTACTTATAGCGTTATTCACACAAAGGTATATATAGGTAGGTAACTATTATTTTCCATGCATTATTCAGAAAACAATCCAAAGAATAGTTGCGAGCTACCTACTCCATCAGAAAGGATTACCTCAAATCCGGGCCAAATTGAAGATTTTCTCGACGCAATGCCAGCAACGGGGAGAAAGAAACTTACTACCTATTGTCTTTGTTAGAAGTAGGTAGTACAGCCAACTGCACGTCCATGGTAATATTATGATGAAATTGACAGCGTCTTTATTATGTAGCAGTAAGGATGGTTTTCCTTGAGTAGTAGATATGATCATATCTGATTTTCGTAGTGGTTTTTCAACAATCGACCATATTCACAGATTAAAGCAAGTCAGAGAGAAATACAGCTAATATCAATTGTCATACTACTTAGCAAACTGTGCTGAACCAACGTGTTTAAACAAGAAATACATTGGACTCAAATATAAGAAAAAATTACAAGAATATTCTTGTAAAAATCAAAATTGATATAAATAAAGGTGTGAGATAGGTATCCCTATGTCACCTGTGTCACCAAAACTTATTTCTGCAACCAAGGGCGGATCCAGAGAGGCACGTGTATAAATAACGTTGGTATGTAGTAAGAAAATGGCAAAATAGAAACAGCTAGACAGGGATAGGTAATTTATTCAATAATTCAAATAATTTTGAGTAAATAACGGGTGGGCCATCTAGTGTTTTAAATTTGAATCGGCTATAAAAAAAACCTACTGATTATTTTTTCAAATTTCTGGTTTTATTGGAAAGGTTGAACTTTTTCATTTCCAACTCAAACTCAAACTCAAAGGATTTATTTCAATTAAACCATTTACAGGCACTTTTGAACTGTCAAAAATATGAAGCTATAGTTGCCCATTCCAAAGCGTAGTAGTTACCTATGGAGAAGAACGGGCAAGAAACTCCACGGACACTCTTTTAAATAAAATAAAAAATTGATACAAAATATTGGTTACATCATTCATTTTGAAATTATGCATGTGAGAACAATGTAATAAGACGTGCACGTTCGTAAAAGCGTCCGTAATAAAAAGAAGAAAAAAAGAATCATTCAAAAACTTTAAATAAATTAAAATAAGCCATGGCAGCTAAGAGATGACCAGTCCCAACTGACGGCGCCCGTTCACGAACATGACGCATGGATCAGCACCATTCAGCTCAACCATTTTGAAGGGAGCTAAATGATCCAACACAGAGAATGGAACACAATATCATTCATATGACTACCACGACTGGCTCGGCAGTAGGTACCTACCCACCCCATCCGATCAACCCAATTTTTCAGTACATTTTCGATTGTTTCGGCTTGAATCTCTTCAATGATTAATTATTATTATTATCATTTATTAAAGTTTTTTTTATAGCCGATTCAAATTTAAAACACTAGATGGCCCACCCGTTACATTCAATAGTTTTTTTCATAATATCTATACGCCCAAAGGTCTGTTCATGAAATTTTACGCGCTCGTTTTCGTTATAAATCATCGTCTATTTCACTAATAAATTAATAAAGAAGATGGCTAAATGGAAGTACAGACGACTGCCCCAGCAATGTATAAACATGGAACCTTGCAATATGTAATGCTGAATAGCTGAATATTAGTATTTTCACTCTCGCCTGCGTGAATACTGCACCTAGCACCTAGCAACAATTCTGCTACCTAGCAGAATTGTTTATCTATCTCAAATACAAAAATCTATAGGTGTTTGGGTCAGTCTGTTAATATTAATCCCTATTTTCAAATAGGTTCATCATTTTAACCACTTATTTATATATTGTCTGTGAAAACTGTCTTTATTTCAACTCATTATCCTACACGAATGTATGCCTAAACCTTCCGGAAAAACCAATCTACCTACTAGTGACAACCCCTTCAAAATCTGTTTGTTTATACATCCGTAGGCAGACAGACAAACGCGCCAGGGAGACTTAGTTTAGTAAGTAGGTATGGGGTGATGGATAAATCCTGCCTAAACTACATTATCTAGTTTAGGCCCTGAGTAACCAATGACATGAAGATATTGAAATAAAACAACAAAAATACGATTTATTTTTCGACAAAAAATAGGTGTAGTAAGATTAAACGAAGAAGCACAGTCCGAAGCTTTCAGTTATTTTTATTTGATTTTGTATTAGAATAAAGAGGAATTGAGGAAAGTCGATTGTCACTTTAAAAACAACCCCATTTTCCGAATCAAGACCCTGTGAAGACATAATAACAAGCAACTAAACAAGACACCGAATTGAACGCCTTAGTTTCAGAAAAACCTGTTATCAAAAATCGATTTAAGTACCTACCTACAGTTTCATTTGACATTCTGGAAAAAATGATAAGTCCCCTCCCTAGCTTGCAGTAGTGTTATTTCCCCTTGACCTTGTCATGTAAATCAAAAAGCAATTAATATACTTTTTTATGGTTAACGTTCACGAAAGTTCTAGGAAATTATTAAACACTAAATAATTCATGAATGATTTTTTAAATATCACGAGTTAATGTGAGATTCCGATACATACTTGGGGCAGTCATTTAGCCATTGTCGGGAGGACACGGCTCGGCACACGCTGGCAGAGTGTGTTGCTTGGGAGGAGCCGCGCCGTGCCCTCATCTCAGGTGTCGGAAGTGACCTGTCGCTGCCGGCCGTTGTCGACTCGATGGTCGGCAGCGAGGAGTCCTGGGAGGCGGTGGTATCCTTCTGCGAATCAGTCATTTCGCAGATGGAGGCTGCGGAAAGGGAGCGGGAGATTGCTTCTGCTAACCCGATCCGCAGCAGACGCACCGGGCGTCGGCGGAGGGCGGATAACGCCCTCTTCCAGCCCCCCTAAATGGGTCCAGGGGCGACGGATCTGGGGAAATCCATCGCCCCCTACTCTTTAGGTCCCGAGATGGCGGCGCGTAGTGTTCCACGCGCGCCTCTCTATGATGTAAGGGGGGAGTTTAACACCTCACTCTCCCCAAACTCGAGGTGGCCCACAGAGGCGGACCGGCACTAGCCGGGGATCGCGAAAGTCGCATTAGATCCCGTGTTCCCCGGCGCAAGTGTGAGACGGAACACCGGGGTGGTTTTAGTCAGTAAGAGTCTGACAGACCCCTCTGCCCTCCCCAGGGCGGAGGACATCCATGAGGATTTCCCCCCGCAAACAAAAAAAAAAAAAAAAAAAGTAATTTAGCCATCTCCTTTAAAATAGAAAAATACTCGTAAATACCTACTAAATAAATTAAATTAAATAAATAAATAATTAGACTATTAGTTACGAGTTCGAACGTCGCGTCGACTAGTGTGCCCTTAATTCTGTATCTATGGTCAAAAGAAAATCTATTCTATACGTGGTGGGATGCTTAAATTGTATTTTTTCTATAGTTATTCTTATATGTCATTGAAAAAGAATGAATCCCAAAAACAGCCTATTGCAATACAAGTTATGGGAAACACTTCTTACTGCCTGGCCCATGTGCCCATTCCAGAAATAAATCCTGGACCCGCCCTTGTCTGCACCCTTAGAACAGAATTTCAACCTTGATTGGCCTAAGTATGTACCTACCATATACAACGTGTTCCTTTTGATATCCCATAACTCTAGGGTATTAATGAGACCATGTCAAAGAATTCAAATGACGTAAGATATATTTTTTTCGTTTTAATTTTTTATACAAAATAATTCGACAAAGTTACGATTCTTATTTATGTAAAACACCCTTACGTGAAATACGACAACGTCGCATTTTCTTAGCTATAAATACGAATGATTGGTTTGAATGAAAATGATTTAGGTACTCGTACTTATCAATGAAACTTAGATACCTACCTACTCACACATCGAGAGTCTAGTGTTATGTTATCTTCGAAATTTAACTATGTATTTTTGGAACACTTACAAAAACACTGGAACACTTTTAGTTATGGAACCACGTTGTAGGTACAATTATATGGAGTATCTTTCAAACATCTGAGAATCTGAGATTAGCTGACGATCTCATAATCATAACAGACAACCCAACTTGCAAGTATGCAAGTAACTAATGTTAGAACAACTAGAACGTAACTTGGCAAAGTAGGACTACAGATAAATATCTCGAAAATTAAACTGATGACCATTCTCAAAGAATAATGTTACAATTACCTAAGTATACCTGTACCTAGGTATATGTAAACGCATAAATTTTCCTGGGCCAATTAATTTCCCCAGAATAACTCAAATCTAAAGAAATAAAAAACCGGATAGCCGCATCCTGGAAAAGATACGAGTCTCTAAAAAAAGAGGGTTTACCTAAAACTAAAATGTCACATAACTGACTCCTGTATTGTTCCTAGACCTACGGTTCCAAACGTGGCCCCCAACCTAACCAAAGACAACATGAAAAGATTGGAAACATGACAACACAACATAGAAAGGAGCATACTGAGTATATAGAGAAAACACAAAGTAAATCTTAAATTTAGGCATAAGAAGAAAAACAAACTTAACAGACGTGACTTACACAATTAAAAAACTAAAATGAAAGTGGGCAGGTCATGTCATCAGGGGTAGAAACGGAAAATAGGCCAAATCGGAATGGTGGGAAGACGACTTCAAGACTAGGTACTGCGGTAGGGACATGGAGGAGAAAAACTCACAACCGTGAGCTATGGAAAATCCTGGGGGAGGCCTATGCTAAAGTGCTCAACTAAGTACCTACATAAACATTGTGGAATGCAAATAAAGTATTGCGTATTCAAATTGCAAAGCAACCTGGAGATTTCTGATGAACCTTTTATTAAATTTTAAAATTATTTTTAAAATTGTTAATAAAGGCTATTTGAAATTGAAATTGAAGGGCAGTTTTCGTAGTTGAAATGTGCCTACTGATTGTGATTACTGAAATGCCGTTAAGCGTACGAGTACCTACGCGTGGCAAAGTCGTGAAATAGGTAGGTATATTTATTTACAACCTATAAAACTGCCCTTCTAAAGGCACATCACATTAAAATATCAACCTATTAAGACCTACAGATATTGTTACCTACTGGAATAAGGTAGGTACTTAAATTGTATTTGAAAATATAATAGTTAAGCGCCTTGCAAGAAATAATAGCAAAACTTCTGAAACTGTTGTTTTGATTCCAACAGGCGGTGAATTCTTGATAATAATACTAGACCAGCACAAACTGCTAAAAAAACGTCACAATAACATCACATAAACAAGGAACGAGCCTTCAACTGGGCACAAATTAAGTCTCCAGGGTGCTACTGGGTAAATAGTATTAGGACCCGTACTAACGTAATGGAAAACACTAACAATTGCCTGACCTGGGTATCAAATCGACCCCATGCTTAGCAGTTATGCTTTCAGCCACTAGAGTAACGAAATGGTCGAAAGTCTTATAATCTAACCCATATAACTTTTGATTAGTCTAATGATATAGTCTAAATTCAATAAATAAAAAGTAAATGATTCGTTGTGACCGAATGAAAACTTACACCCACGTATCACCCTTACCGATAAGAAAAGGAATAATTAAGTACCTACTAAGCCTAATATATAATATTTTAAAGGAAACATGATCAGAAACATGATCACTAGCTACATTATAAAACTAAAAATAAATAATTATATTTACATTTTTTCTATTGATTGAATTGAACTACTTGTACTGGGACATTTCACGCACGTGTAGTGGAACGCGACGCGTTCTGAAACGAGTAACAGTTTGATGGCCGATCAGAGGGAAAACAAAAATGTATCCAACGTAATACTATTGAAACGACTTGCTTGTAATTAATAATTCTGTAATAAAAATGTAAAAATAAAAATAATGGTTGATGTTTTTACACTGATGTTTTATTTTTATTGATTACAATTTTTGACAAGACGACGCATGACGCATCGGAGATGTGAGGTCGTTTCTGAACGGACTAATGTCAATTTATCTACTTGCGTGTGCATACAAGTCGTCAATTTTACCAAATTTTCACAGTTTTCACAATAAAATTATCAGATCAAGTTACCATAAGTGATGGCTGGGAAGCTGAATAAATTCGAAACGCCGAGCTCTGCCAGCTCCGATAGGTAAAGCGAGTGTGTGAATCTTCTGAAATGTTTATTTAAACAGCTGGCCCGTGTTATAAAAAAAAATGCGCTGTTGAAGAATCGTTTTCAGTGTTGGCTTAGTCATCGTGCAGTCTACGAGGTGTTTTCGCGTGCCGTGTTTTTGTGCTAAACATAAATACATCATAATTCGTGGAAGCAACGTTGCATTATAACCTCTGCACGCATTGTGATATTTTTAGAAAATCATTTAGTTCATTGGCAGCTCGCTTCTCGCTGAATAATCGTGTCGTGGAAACACGTGGTCGGCACTGAACGTGCCCAAACACGCCGTCTAGCGCGACGACTCTCGGCAATATCAAGATATGGAGACAGGTTCATTGCTGTTCCCTAATCCGTAAGATTTTCTGTCAATACGATGTTAGGACGTCTGTGTGACTAGCCGCCGGCTTCTGTGCAGTGAACACACGCATTTTATGTTATTTATGCTTAGAACTGTGTTATTATTATGTTGCTTTTGCACAGGAGTGCTACGGTCTGTCCACATTTTGGGATCAACAGCTTATTCTGTAGTGATAGCACATGCACACATGACTGTGACATCTCGAGTATGTTTGTTGACTAATCTTGACTAAACAAAAAATATAAACACTGGCAATGACCTTCATTACATGATAATCAAGTATGAATAAGTAAAACATCATTTTCACATTTATTTTATCTGAGTTTTAGGCTGATAAAACTAATCAGAATGATAAAAAGGCTGTTTGTACCTTGATTTATAAACTTACATAGAAAAAACATATCAAAGACTATTTTGTTTTGCAAATTAATTTTATTCTAGAATTTAATGTCAAATAACCTTGATCTCAAAATTATTTTAGCTGTGGTTATCTAGATAAGTTTGTGACCTTTACTCAAATTAAAACTTAAGAAACTATGATTAATTTGACTGGGAAATGTTGTATAAATAATGGTCTCAGATAAATATGACCTAGAAATTATTATTTATACCAAAATCTAGTTTTTATATCTTTGGTCTCACATACATACTTTCAATAAATATTTTACTGTTTTTCTCACAGACAAGTGATATGTACTTATGTTGGTGTATAATAATTGAATGGCAACTTTATATTGTTTTTACAATAGCCTGCTACATTGACAGTAGGTAAATAAAACATGATAGTTCTGATAAAAATAAACATTCAAGGATACAAAGGTAAGTAAATAACAACTAAAATAACAGTGTTATTAACTACATAATTATATATTAATTATGAACTGATAATGATGTAAATATCACAGCACAAGGAAAAACAGAGAAGCAACTTCAGTAGTAATACATAATTTCTTTATTTATATACTGGCTTCTGCTTGCAACCCCGTCCGCGTGGAAGCCAACTGTAGCATTTTATTTATTTATTATTATTTTAACATAAATTGGCCAAGGCCAATTTTAAAGACAAAGACAAACACATTATTAAAGTGCAGTAAACAAAATTAAACAACTATCGACAGTCATACACTCATCTCACAATACTCCAGACAATACATACTGACAAGATCTTCTTCCATTCATCCGCGAACACATCACAGTCAGGCTTACCATCCAAGATAGTGTTGAGCACAGAAAGTGTGCGAGGGACAGGAGACTGGGCTCAAGCTAGAGTTCGATTCCGAGGCACGACGAACAATCTATGCCTCCTGCCACGGTTATAGTTTATTGGAGCAAAAAGATGGGACAGTTCAGTAGCAACTGTTTTTCTGTGAAGGATCTGACACATTAATAATTTGGTAATTTTTTCTTCTAACCTCGAGAGAATTATACCCTAAGCAGCCTAAAAGAAAATTCGAAGGGTACATAAAGTGCTATGTGATATACCATAAAATATATCACATAGCACTCCGCAAAACTGTAGCTTTCTCTCAGTGAAATAATTGAGGAGAGATGAGGAGTTTCGCAGATTACCTCCAACATCCACACTTACAAACTTTACCTTTTTTAAATTTATATTTATAATTTTATATATACTTTATTGTATACCAAAAATATATATATTATTATTTGTATTTCTTTATAATATTTGTGTAGATTTAACGATCCGGTACATGAATTTTTTTCATTATGGCATCGGAGACAACTTCCAAGAAAGGTTTCACTAACAAAAATAGAAGCTGACCCTAACATAGTTGGGAAAAAGCTAGCCAGATGATTATGATATCCGATGGCAATAGTGCAGCTTTCTATCAGTGAATTGATTTTTGCAATATGATCAATAGTTTAGATTTCAATTTATAACTAGCATGACTGAAATCAGACAGGAGCTCGTGGCTACGTAATAACAGCCGCATGGGTCGATCCAACAGGATAAGCTACGCTTGCTAGGGTTGGTCCTTGGATGGGTGACCATCTTTACATACCGAGACCCCTCCGTGCCTCAGAAAGCACGTTAAGCCGTTGGTGCTGTCATTCGTGGATCTTTGACAGTCGTTACGGGTCGTCAGAAGCCCGAAAGTCTGACAACCAGTCTTACCAAGTGGTATTGTATTACCCAGTTACTGGGTTTTGGAGGTTAGATAGGCAGTCGCTACATGTAAAATACTGGTATCCAGCTGCATCCGGTTAGACTGGAAGCCGACCCCAATATAGTTGAGAAAAGGCTAGGCAGAATGATTGATGACTGAAATCAGACAGATATTGTTATAATTAAGTGGTTTATATTAATGGCATGAAAATACATATTGATTATGAACAGAGATTAAATCAAGATATCCGTTTCAATTGAATTAAATATTATCAATTGATTCTTAATATGATAAATATTACCTACTTAAGTGTTATTATTTTGTCTGTTTAATAATCATGATTGATAGGAGAGTAGGTATTTATTAGTCTTGAAATTACTATCAAAAGTTTTGAAACTTGAAATTGCTATTCATCTTAGTCTACCAGTCTTATACTTATGCCAAATTATGCAACAGCGTACAAATAAGTCTTGACTATTTCTTGCTCTGGATATTTTTACTTACCAGCAATAGTACGAGTAAGCTTAGGTATTACAGTTATCATCTCCATTTTTGGCAGCCTTGTTCCATCCTCTATTGAGTATACGCCTCCTCCCTTCTGTGATATGCTTCCCTGCTCTGTGCGACTCTCATCCAGGTCTTCCCTGCTTCTCCCTGGCTCCCGTAGGTCGTCCACCCACTTGGCTATTGGTCTGCCAATGCTCCTTCTTCTGTATTTTGCTAGCCACACACGTAACGATTTACTTGCACAAATTTGATGAAAGTTTAGGCTTGTGCAAGTCAGACGTGTGTTCGAAGAAATTTGCGAAAATTTCTTCCAACACACGTCACGATATATTTGCGCAAGACTAAATTTGCGCATGTAAATGGTTACGTGTGTGGCTAGCATTAAAGTACCTCACTCAAAACTCAAACACTACATATTTAAAGCCATTTCATCTGTGTTGTGAAGTGAAGAATTTAATATTTAAAGGATATTGCGGATTTTGCAACACTTGTCTCTTCCTGTGCTGTGTGCATGATATTTATAAACTTTTATAAATACACATTAACAACATGACGTTTATAACTGTAATTGCATGGACCTTTGTGAGAAAATGATAGTGCACACAACAGTTAATTGTATTTTGTTTTAACATTTTTAATATTGCAGCTATAAAAATATTTTACTTGCATAATACGAATAGAGTAGTCAATTTTAAGTTATTAATGATTATCAGAAACAAAATAATAATGTATTCAAAGCTGCTCTGTAACATTAACTACATGTAGGTAATAATTTTTCATATTTTCTATACAAAAAGTGAATAATTCCTTATAAAACACGTCGAGGCTGCCGCCGCCATGCGCGCCTCCGGCTCTAAAAAAATTCACGGGGTAGGGCAAACAAGTATGTACCACGTGGAGTCGCGATTGTTGTCAAATTCGATTTTAGTTTTTTTTTGCAGAATGTACCTATTTAACATTCTCATAGCCAAAAGTAAGGAATTTTAGTTATAGTTTAGTTCGGTGTACAAGAGAATCGGCACCAATATATGCCAAATTAATCTATTAAAGTTTTACCCAAGATAAAGCATTCACAGTTTATCACTTCATAAATCCCGTGTCGACCTCGTTTCGATGGGAGAACCTTGATCTTATTTCGGAACTATAATTTTGAACTACATACATATTCCACAGTCTGGGGAATTAATAAAACAGTATGAGCTGGTAAATAGGTATTGTAGAAGTAAATAATGGGAAAGTTAAGTTCGCTATCCAACAATTCCATAGTATAGATATTTTTCGTAAAATTTATTTCTGTTTAGGTATTCGTTCTCACAATCCTAACTAATATTATTACTATAAATGCGAATGTGAGTTTGTTTGTTTCTTTGTTACGCTTTCACGCTGAAACGGACGGTGGATTTGGATGAAATTTGGCACATGGGTAGACCATGACCTGGAGAAGGACATACTTTTCATCCTGTATCGCAGACGAAGTCGCGGGCAACACCTAGTAAATATTAAATGTAATAGTTGATTGTTTGTTTGGCCTACAAACGTATTCTAGTATTGTTTCAAGTGTTAAGAGAAACAACACTTATTTGATTTCTTATCTAAATAGGATCACTTCGCTGTGCATTGTTATTGAGAAAACGAGAATAATTTTATGAATGGATTTTCCCGTAAATCAAGTGGAACTGTTTGGCTGTAAGCCAAATTAAGAGATTTTCAGTGTCATTGTATTTTCCTTATTGCTAGTATATCTTTATATACCTGCAGTAAAGATTTTAAATTTGACTGTGTGGACTTTAGTTAATTTACTTTTTTTAAGTTCTTGCGCTATTCATAAAAAATCAATTACAAGTGTAGGTATTGAGATGCAGGTAAACTTAACCATGTAGGTACACCACATGTGCGGCTTTCTCTCACTAATTTTACGTGTAACTCTTAGTAAACGTACAACTCGAGATGCTATGCAGAAAAACAAAAAAAATAATCACCGACTGCAAAAAAGAGGATGTGGCAAAAAAACAGAACCAAATATTTTTTCACTTTTTAATCGCTTTTTCGGTAGGTACTTATACTTAGGTACGTTTTTGTATGAAGTCGTTTTTTTTTTAATGTTCTTTTATTATTAGTTTTACGTAAGTGGATTAAGCGATGTTATAGACACGAGACACACCTCTCGCTTATCAAATGTTATCGCACATAATTCCGACGAGCGATAACACAGTTTACGTGGTTTTATCATCACTGATAACTGCTATCTGTCTCATACATAGTTTGCACTAGTCGATAAATGTTTGTTATGAAAGTACCTATAGCAAGTCTTGTTGAGTCTACGACCGTTGTTTTTTTATCAAACATTTTGAATAGCCTTAAACTTTTTTTTTACAGTATTAATTAACATTGAACAAACTTTTTGTAAATTAATCAAGATTTAATGGGGGCATGGGAGAACTTTGGCCACATGGGTGACAAAAAAATAGCAGGGACTAATGTCCCTTCTATTTTTTTAATCCAGCCTGCAGCATTTATTATGAATACTAAAGTACTTACTAATTTTAATTCACAAGAAATTGCGATAACTATTGCAATCTTATCTTCTCAATATGCAATTCTCGAGATAACTCAATGTCTTTATCCTATATTTAGAGTAAAGTTCGCCTATACAAGCTAATCTGCATTTAAACATATCTCTATTAGTGTCACTGCACTTTCCATAACAATGATTATCATTTGCATGATTTGTTTTTATATATCTATTTTACGAATGTAGACCGTATGTTCTTCATCTTATTTTCTCGTAGAGTTGCATTGTAGTTGGCGTGGGACCCGCACCATTTATCAATGTCATCTATTACTTATGACACTGGCTAACGGGCGTTGAAACGGTGGAACTAATGTTACCTTTGGCACACCTTAGGTCTTAGGTCGTGGTCAAGAAACTTACGACACAATATCAGCCTGTAGTCTTGGACTACACGCCATAACAACGCAAGACTTTTGGGAATCTCGCAACAATAGATAATTTGACGATCCCACTTTTATACTAACGTCATCAAGATCAACCGATTACTAAGGAGTAATTAACTTGCAGCGACACCGAACTGGCCCTGGAGCTGAGCGAGCAGGTGTTCCTCGACGATGATGAGTACCAGACGAGGGCGCCCGCCTCCCCCACCACGGTCCCCAACGTGCGGCCTTACAGGCCCCCTTCCACAGGTAACATCACTTCTATCACTGTAAAACTGTGTACCTGTGTGTGTTAATAGCTGCCTCGGGAAGACGCGAAAACGTGGCTGCAGTTCGAGATTGATACCGATTCTTAGATAAAATTGCCTTTTCTTTAGGTGAGCAAAAAAGGCAGCTTCGATGCCTGGAGTATTTGTGGCCTCAAGTTGATACACGAATCCTTAGTATATATAGAATTGACTGACTGTAGGTCAGCCGGTGTCGAATTGTTTTCGTACGTAATTCGAGCCTTAAGTGCATCGCGCTGGCCTTCAGTGCAACTGGTCTACATTGCGTCATCGTTGAACACTGCACCAACCTGAATCTTATAGAAGCAGACAATCGCATTACGTAGAAAAAATAATATTGGCATTCCGTTTATCACAGTATCTCGGATTGTGAAAGGTCGTGTAACAAATACGATAAGAGGGGTTACTTCACTAATCCCCATTAACAATGTTTACTTTACCTTGTATTTTATTTTTAAACCAATGGGGATTCGTGAACTATATATACCTATTTGACTTTTGGACAAAAGTTCAGAAATCCCCATCGGTTTAAAAATAAAATACAAACAACATATGTAATTATTTCTTACGGAGTTACCTACTCATTGATTATTTTTTACAATCTACAGTCAAAGTCATTGCTATATTAATAGCATATCTGGAAAATATTTCTATCATGTCTTAATACACTAAGCTTTACTACAAAATATAATCTTTTAGAGATCAACTTTTAAATTACCTACCTTATGGTAACTTTGTGATTAATTATTTAAGAACTTTTGTTTACCGTTTGTTTAGTTGATTCTAGTGGTGCCATTTTATAAAAATAAAAAAAACTTGTGAATAAAGATGCCATAGACGTATAAAAATTTAATATACCTACGTCTATGAAAGATGCTTATTAAATCAAAATCTATACATATATTCACTCGGTGAGACATTCAAATACGTAGCTATTACGAGTGTCTTCAAATAGGTATGTGTATCTGGATATCTCAAAAATTGGAAGAGATTTTTTTAAACATTCACTAGACTAGATGTGGTGGGGCAACTTTTGTTACAAAAATAATATCCCGTGAATGTTTAAAAAAAATCTTCCACTTTTTGAGATTTGATCTCTAAAAGATTATTATTTTGTAGTAAAGTTTAGACTATAATGTGACATGACAGTAATATCTTACACTTAATTTACCCATTACTTTAATTTATTTGATTAGATGATGATTGAAACTATCAATGAGTCCTTACCTCTGGAAGAAATTAATACTTACTTCGTGATTCATAAATAATATGTTGTTTGTAGTTTATTTTTAAACCGATGGGGATTGTCAATGGGAATTAGTGGAATAACCCCATGAGACTTACTATTGCACTAGATTAGGGAGTAGGTACACAGGTTTTTGTTGATGTGTAACATGTTTCCTCCCGCTTTCCTGCAATCTGTGGGAGTGATTTCGTCAAAAGCAACGGAAGTGTATAACAGGAATCCGGGGAAACGCGAGCTATTTGATTTGACCAATAAGCGCGGTGGCCGTCAGAAACGACCTAGACAAGGCCCCGCCCCTTTATGTTGCTTATTGCGAAGCTGAGATGTCAGATGTTACACATCATATCCGACTACTGTAAGACTCACTTTTTTTCTTGTTTTCTGCTAGTTCCCACATTAAATAGTAATCCATTCATCGGTTGACGTTTACAACTAAACAGCGGATGATGAACAACAGCTGATTCACGTCTCATCTATAATTAGACCATTTTCTCTATGCTAACGTAGAACACGACAACAACCTATGACGTTCGTAGGACGTGGGGTCAGTCGCCGGAACACTTCGTAGAAAGAAGAATGCTCTAGAAAAAGAATAGAATTCTAATTGTTTATTTATGTTGTAAAAGTCACGAGTTCATGACCTGCGAATAGCCGAATTTGAACAGTCATGGGTTTAATCTTTTGTTTTCACACGTTACCTACTGTTGTTGATCCCGTCGCGTCGAGCGTACCTCTGTCTGAAATATTTAGAATTTGGTACACGGAATGATTTGGTAGCATTCTGCGTGCATCCCACTCTCGCGTCTATAGATTTTTTGAGATCTCCAAATATTGCGCATGGAATATAGCAAAATATTTAGTGTTAAGTAGGTACCTATCTACATTAGTAAAAAATAATGTTTTGCTAGCTTTTGTCCACCCACGGCTTCGCCCGCGTAGGTACCTATAGGTTGGAAATTATGCCACGGGACCGTACTAGCTGGGATAAAAATTACCCTATGTCCTAACCCAGGTCATAGTCTACCAGTTTGTGCCAAATTTCATCGAAATCCGTTCAGCCATAGAGTTACTTTCGCTATGTATAATATTAGTAAAGGAAGTACCTACCTACCTATAGTACCTATGGATTTATTTATTAAATGTAGGTACTGTACATTCGCTTGCAAGTATTAATAGTTGCAAAGATACAATTTAGGTATATGTCACAATATGAAGACCAGACTTCGCCTCATTGTAACAGCAAGAATTCCCATTAAATACCTGATTCCTTGCAAGCAGTTATTAAATGCATGTAACAATACACCTGCTGTCTTTATTACATCACAATCTCTCGTCAAATTAAATATATAAGAATGTTTATAAATATTATGGCTCTTATGTAATGGATTTTATAACAATAAAGGTCGATCATTGTTTCTTTAACTGTATCAGCAATATTGACCTCTAAAACCATTTTTTAGAGTTTAGTTTTCCAATTGACTGAACTTGATCCATGGGTTTGTACAGACGCCAGCACATGGACCTACCACAATCTGTCAAATTTCTTTAATAGATTTTCAACTTTATCACTAACCTGACGTACCTACATGAGCTACTACAATAATTTTTAATAGGTGCTTAAAACATGTTTCTGGTGTTAACATTAGTAATAACAATTAATTAAATTATGACCTAATTTCAACGATAGTTTGGCTCGTGGCCAAAATTGGAACTACCGCCGCCATCTTGTTTTTCAATACAATTTCTGAGACAATTTCACAAATGTTTACCAACAACGCCCTACTGTCAATGTCATCTATGTAGTATCATCAATGTCTGCTTCTAATCTACGGGACTAATTTAGTTGAAATTTGGTACACATTTTGTACTTCTGTGACCCAAACAATTTTAAAATAAATAATGTAAAAGATATTAAGAAAATATATGGAAATAGACCAGCCCCCCCCCCCCTGTATCTCCGAAACTACTGAGCCTACAATTTGGGACAAAATACAGAGAATGGTTCTTTACTCATAGATTACACGAAAACTTTTATGGAGTCTATAGTCTTAAAATAACATGGTAAATCTCTCAATATTGTACGTACAAACTTACATTTTCAGTTGGAATGTATGAGAGAACATAGTTTTCAACTAAAATGTTAAGTTTGTTAGCTTAGATTCAAACATATTGCTCCATTAATAATTTGGCTCCGTTCATAATTTTATCCATATCTCACTTCCGAAAATTTTCCGAACATTCAGCTATCTATCAAAATTCACGTTTAGAATTCATAAGAGATTAAAAATATATGTCATTTAAAGTGTAAACTCACATAAGTTTTAAATTTAGTGGACATACTCTAACTGATGACAGAATCGTACTTATTAGGTTCTAGTTGCCGCCCGCGGTTTCGCCCGCGTAGCTTTATCTAAAATAAAAGTACTCCTTGTAACATCAGCTATGTGCCAGTGAAAGTCACGTCAAAATCGGTCTAGCCGTTTCGGACATAAGCCGGAACAGACAGTCAAAAAAAATTTTTTTTTTTGTTTTATGTAGATACAGTACTTAAATACTTTCATATGCATTAAGCAAACAGCTGACATTAGTAACAGACACTTCAATTTAAATTATTTGTTTAAATAACCGGTGTCACGTCGCGCTGTCGCGTCGCGCTGGGGGGCCAACCAACACCTCTTCTTTTAGCAGTATTATTTTGATGTTACTTCAGTGCGAGAAAGAAGTGGAGCTATACAGGACGTCTAGCTCCATCTCTTGCCCACACTCAAGTAAGATTAAAATAATACTGCTAAAAGAGGTGGTGGCTGGTCTGCAGTGTCTGCACGAAGCTTAACATATCACATTATGTGTACGTCACCGTTCTAGTCTGTGCATAAAAAATATACGACAAAAGCAAAGTGTAGAACAACGAACCAAGGTTTCTGAGTGGCTGAACCTAATGAAGAGTTAATAAATGACATGCCTTATATCTTTAGTGGCAGTCATGTCATTTGGTTTAAATAGGTTTTTTTTTTGTTTTTTTTTGTTCCTCTTTTATATTTTGTGAATGTGAGAACGTTGTAGGCATAACCGACTTGTAGATCTGTCGATCGTTTTCTATCTTGCTAAGTACCTGGTACTTGTTGATAGGCCTACAGTCAAAATATTCAAAATTCAAAATTCAAAATATTTTATTTCACATAAACCTACATGGGCACTTATGAAACGTCAGAAGCTAGGTGCACGGTTCCAATTGGTCGTTTCCTATGGAGAAGAGCCGGCAAGAAACTCCACGGTTACTCTTTTAAAAATAATTGGTTTTTACAATATTTTCAACAGTGTTATTAGGTATGGGAGGACAGTGTAGGTCTTTCAACAGGTACCAGGTACTTAACAAAATAATTATGGTCAGCAAATCCACTAAGCCTACAGCGTTCTCACATTCACAAAATAGAAAATAATCTATATAAAAATAAATAAATTGTTAAAAATAAAAAAGTATTAAAAACGAAATGACGTGATTGATATTACAATTCTGAATAATTATCATGATCACAAAAGCCACTAATAAAGATTTAAAGTTAAATTGTAGGTATATTATAATGTCAAATAATAGCGTGATTTAAATGTCAAGGAAGAATGTAAAAATAAAAATGTAAAAATATATATATATATAAACATGGTAATTTGGGAGCAGTTAATAGACTTATACAATTTGTCGTTAATGAGCTACCAGGGAAGCCACATGTGCAGAAGGAATTATTGCCAAACTTCCTTGTCTTCAACGTAGTCTTTATTTTTATAATATGCATTCTTGATAAGAACGCGTTTAATGTGGGTTTTGAACTTCCCATCGCTAAGTTCTGTAACCGACTTAGGCAACTTGTTATAAAAGCGGATACTGTTTATAAGAAATGACTTGCTTGTTTTAGTTAATCTAAATTTGGGTATCAAAATTTCATGTCTACTACGTGTATTTATATTATGGAAATCGCTTCTTATTTTGAAAAGTCCTAAGTTTTTGCGAACATACAAAATACTTTCTAAGATATAAAGAGAAGGCAGAGTCAGTATATCTATTTCTTTGAATTTGTTTCGAAGGGATTCGCGAGGACCCATTTTATAGATAGCGCGGATTGCTCTCTTTTGTAAGATGAAAATTGAATCTACGTCAGCTGCCGATCCCCACAGCAGAATGGCATAAGACATAATACTGTGGAAATAAGCAAAGTATACTAACCTAGCTGTGGCTATATCAGTCAACTGCCTTATTTTTCTTACTGCATATGCAGCTGAACTTAATCTACCTGAAAGAGTTCTAATGTGGGCGCCCCATTGCAATTTTGAATCTAAAGTAATTCCCAAAAATATAGTTTCCGTTATTGCATCTAGTTGTTTGCCATCAAGTTTTAGATTTAGATCAACTTGAGGTACATTTGGTAATGAGAATCTAATACATTTAGTTTTGTTCGCATTCAGTAAAAGATTATTAGCTGCGAACCATTTCGAAAGAACAGCTAGACTATCGTTGACATGTAAAACATCTGTATCTTTTCTATCTATTTTAAAAATTAGAGAAGTATCGTCAGCAAATAGAATTATATCCGATAAGTTAGCCATCATATAAGGAAGGTCATTTATATAGACTAGAAATAAAAAAGGGCCAAGAATTGAACCTTGAGGCACGCCCATTTTAACTAGAGACCCCGAGGACGTCGCCCCATTAACGTTTACTTTTTGTTGCCTGTTTGATAGATAAGAAAGAACAAGGTCAGCAGCTTGTCCACGAATTCCGTAGTGGTGTAATTTACAGATCAGTGTAGTATGGTCAACGCAGTCAAACGCTTTTGAGAGGTCACAGAAAATGCCAATTGCATCCCGGGAATTCTCCCAGGATTCCAAAATGTGACTGATGAGTTTTACTCCAGCGTCAGTTGTCGACCTACCTTTCGTGAAACCAAACTGGTGACTATGTAAAATCCCATTTGAATTAAAATGTGACAGCATCTGGTTCAGCATGATTTTTTCATATATTTTACTCAATGCTGGTAACACAGATATAGGTCTATAATTAGAGGGATCACTCTTACTACCCGATTTGAAAATTGGTACTACTTTACTATGTTTCATTAAATCAGGAAACGTACCGCTATCTAAACATTGATTAAATATGCCTGTTAGAACAGGGGCAATTGTGTCAATGATATCTCCAAGAACCTTAACGGAAATGCCCCATAAGTCTTCAGTGTTTTTTATGTTAAGACTTTTGAATGCTTTTTCAATTGTGACAATAGAAATAGGCTTGAATTCAAAACTTGGAATGTCCTTACTGAAGTTTTCTTTTAGAAGAGATTCAGCTAGTATAGATGATGAGGAGAGAGATTTCGTAACTTCTATTGGGATGTTGGTAAAGAAATTTTCTAGTGTCTCAGCAACTTTTAACTTATCTGAAATGGTTTCATTATCAATTTTTAAAGACACTTCATTCTGTTCTCGCTGTTTCGTGTTTCCAGTTTCTTTGTTAATTATCTGCCACACAGCTTTTATTTTATTATTAGAAATACTAATTTTGTTACTTAATAATTTTGATTTAGCTTGGGCGCAGACTCTTTTAAATATCTTTGAATAGTTTCTTACATAATTATGGACAGCTTCATCAGAAGTCAATGATTTTTCGTTATACAAATTATATAAAATATCTCTGCTTTTTCTAATGCCAGCAGTGGCCCATTCGTTAAATTTTGGTTTAGTATTTATTGTTACTTTTCGTACAGGACATGCTTTATTGAATTCTTGGCATAATGTAGAAAATAATGTACCGTAGTTTATATTGGGGTCTTGTGAATCAAAACTAGCTGTTGAAAGATTGTTATGAACATTATTATTAAACATTTTCAATTTATTTTTAGTAAGAGGTCTTATCTGAATAGTTTTATTTAAAAGTAACTTTTTATATGATTCAAAGGCTACAAGTTGACCTGTATGATCAGACCTGACGCCACTAATTAGGGACGAGTCTTTTATTTTACAATTAGTAAATACATTATCTATGCATGTAGCTGAGGTTGCAGTTATTCTAGTTGCTACATTAAATATAAATTTTAAATTGAAGGATTTAAACAATGAGATGAGCTTACATTTTTCAGGTGAATTTACTAATAGATCAATATTTAGGTCACCACAAACAAAAACTATTTTATTATCTCTAAAAAGTTTAGTTAGTATATCTTCCATTATGATTAAAAATGATGACAAGTTTGAGGCTGGTGGTCTATAAACACATAAGAAAGTATGGCCTTCAATCTCTGCACATGCTACCTCACATAAGCGATCAACAGAGCAAGCAGTGATATCCTTCCTTTGTTCCAGTGTCCTCTCATACCTATAAACACTGTACCTAACTTGAAAAGATTGTAAATACCATTTTACTTTTAAAAGAGTAATCGTAGAGTTGCTTGCCGGCTCTTCTCCATAGGAAACGACCAATTGGAACCGTGCACCTAGCTTCTGACGTTTCATAAGTGCCCTTTTAGGTTTAAGTGTTTTTTTTTTTATATTTAAAGGCTCTCGCAGACAGACGTGACGGCGCGATGCAACACTGTTGGAATAACTTCTATGAAATTTTCACGGAAATGTTTTACGGGTGTCGCGTCGCGCCTGTCTGCGGCAGCCCGTATACATGCCACTAATATTGACCGCGATCCCATCATGACGTGCTGTGCACAGTCAGACAACTTTATTTTCCTTTACTGCAAATGCTGAATAAAAGACACGGCCAGGGCCATGTGTAATAAATACTTGTTTATTTTGTATTGTTAACTCTGTAAATATTTAGGATTGATTGACGTAAGTTTTGCCAAGTCAAGTAATTTTTGCATAAATTGCATATCATGGATGCATGCAAGACATAAGTAATATACTTACATAGTGCTCCATTATACCTAGTCTTGTCATAAATATTGTCACGAAGATTTTTTTTTATTGCAAATAATATTTATTACCTTTACAGTGTGTTAGTATAATACATAAATATAAAACAATTTAAAATATAAAAAGCTTATTCGAAGTGGTCTCCATTGGCTGCAATACAGTCCTTTAAACGTTGAGGCCAGTTATCAATAGAAGCACGCACTCTTTCCATGGGAAAATTCTTCACTGCCAATCGTATGGATTGTTTTAGGGACTCCAAATTATCATGGCGTTTAGAGCAAGCCGTACCTACTCTCTAAAACTGACCATAAATTATATCTATGGCGTGGACCGAGCTTTATGACCCGGCGCCGAGTCTTGTTGGAAGGACCATACTAAGTTATTGAATATGGTGTTGTTAAGGGGCTCAACTACCTTCTCAAGAATGGTATCTTGATACACTTTGTGCCGATGTTATGATACCTTTTTCACAAAAATATGGCTCTGTCACTCCTTCATAGCTAACACCCCACCAAACCATCACTGAAGTCGGATAATGCCCACGTTGCACTCTGTCGACTAATTGGGAAGCTTCCTTAGAGCTTTGAGTTAATACGGTCCTTTTGTTTGTTAAAATGTTACTCAATTGTAAAGTTTTTCTCATCCGTAAACAAAAAAATTCTGTGACCTCCCTTAGCGTACCGCTTCAGTAGTTGTTTCGATTTTACCACCCTATTCTTTTTTAAATTATCAGTTAAAAAATGACCAGTGCGTCTCTTATAGGCTGCAAGTCCTAAGTCATCTTTTAAAATACGCGACATTGTTCTTGGTGCTATCTTAATCTCCCGAGATGAAATCTTTTGCTTTCGGACAGGATTTCTTCGAATTCTTTCCCTTACTACTTTGACCACCTTTTTCGTACGAACACTACGTGGACGGCCAGATCTTTTTCTGTCACCAACAGCGGAGGTCTCATTGTACCTATTAACAGCCCGGTAAACAAACATTTGACTAATACCAAGCGTATGGAGACTTAAAAATTGCATTTGGCCCCATACCATCTTTATGTAATGCAATCACAGCGATTCGGTTCTCTATAACACCCCACTCCATTTTAATATCGCAAAATATGGCGCCAAAATTAGAAAACTCAATGAACAATCGTATAAAAATGACAGATTCCAAATTCAAATTTAATATCTTTCTTATTTTTAATTGTAACAGTATTTATGGCCAGAATAAGAACATAGTTTGAAGGTTGCACCTTTTGTTAATAGAATAATTGTTAATTTTATTCATCAAAATTCGTAAAAAAAAAACTCAACAGCATAACATCACGCCTGTAATACCCGAAGGGTTAGGCAGAGGTGTACCTGTGGTACACCTACATTTCGCCAGTTATGTGTTACTGAGAAATTCCTAATGGAAAAACCCAAAAACTATTCCCGCCCTGGGAATCGAACCCAGCACCCTAATTGCGTAACACACTTTCTATCACAATCTGAATGATTTTGAAGGATATTGTTAATCCATTGCTTCATAATTATGTTCGAAAAATTTGTCTGTTCAATGCCTAACGTAAATAACGCAATGAATGTTGTTGAACTGTCAAAATGAAAGATTTCATTGCTACTGTTACGAGGACTGCTATTTATGCATCCGGAATAAAAAAGTGAAACAAACATATAGCATTGATTGCTTTTCAAAATATTCGCCATGATGATCGATGCACTTTTGCATAGGTACCTACGTTGGAACCAATTTTCGTAGCACTTGTTCCATTCGGATTGAGGTATCTCCAAAACTTGCTTTTGGAATGCATCAACGGTCTCTTCACGGCTCGAAAAACGTTGAACACGTAATTTATTCTTCACGGTTGGGAATAAGTCGTTGGGGGCCAAGTCGAGTCGGCGGATGACCCGTCGATCTTTTGGCCTTCCAAATACCGAGTTGTTTCGGCCGATGTGTGGCAGCTAGCATTGTCATGATGAAGAAGGATTCTGTTGTTTGATTCATGCGTTGGCAAAAATATGCTAATGTTCATTCAGAATTAACTGTTTTACGATCCTCTAGTGGTACTGTAGCCACATGTCCATTTAAATACCAAAAAAACAAGCGACCATTTGCAAAGTGGCAAAAAAAAAACACAAATATCACCAATTCTACAACCTATCAACGTGTATAATTCTTTACAATTATAAACCCGTTCCGCTAGCTGGTGGGGTATTTTATTTAACAATTGCTGCGTGATGCCGCGCTACGAGACCAATGTTTTCATTCACGTGTTCTTGCACGGAGCCGAGAACACGTGACCAACTGCGTCCCATTTGCGCAAGTCACATTTTGTTTACAGAAAACTTGTGCGAACTTTGACGAAGCTTGCACGAGTTATAGGTCGTAGGTATGTGCATGTACCTAGGCGACCGATACCGGGCTCTACCAGAGCGTTTGCTGTTCCGATTTCGTCGCGGTTTTATTAAGGTGGGGGCGATAAGCATACGTACTCGTACCACATGTAGCTATTTTACGTAAACATAATTGGCTGAACTTACTCATAGCCGTCTAACTACGTAGTTACCTGCTTTTGAGTTAACACTAGTGTTCAAGATACAGCTTTTGAACAGCCAATCTGAAACTACTGCTCATGATAGAGATGTGTCATCGCCCTTATGTTGGGGTAGTGCATAAATGACAATGATATTGCATAATGATAATAGTTTCTTGTTATCTTAATATTGTTTTGATTAAACAATGTTTGACGGTTGATTGTAATCGATACTGTGATAATGATAAGTGATCAATGCATTGTTTTGGTTTCTTATAAAATAACGAAAAGTTTGTTATCGATTCGGTAAATCGGCGGGAGCGCAAATCAAATGAATGGAGTATACCTACATCATGGTGGACTAAAAATACTCATGCCGATCTATTCAGCCGTTACAGAGAAAATTTACAATTTAGGTTGTAAAAGGACCTTTTTACTACGATTTTTAAAACATTTTTAAACAATGCAATGAATTTGTGATGACCTTAAGTTCCTATAACATATATTTTTTATGGAAAACGAATAAAAGAATTCATCTACAAACTTCTTTAAACATTCGGTGCTTTTGTGATTTGAGCGATATAAGCCCTACTGCTGAGTTTGACTGCTCAAGAGGAGTCTAGCACACTGAAGGTTTAGTCTAGTTATGAATTTGTCTTGTCACTTACCAGATAAAGATATCCCATTATACATTTCAATACCAATCATGCAAGTGACCATTTGCCTTTGTCTCTATCTTTTTCTTTACGTTTGAAGAGTAAAGAAAATAACCAAACTTTTGTACTTTTTCAATGCTTTTCGTTGTTTTTTTCATCATATTGCTCATATTACTCATCATAATCCATCACTGAATGCAGCTTGGCATTAGACATCTTAAGGTATATTTTTAACTATAATTATAATTGTTAGTGAAGGTACCTATAAACTGCTTTTAAAGACAATTAAGAGGTCTGTTTGAAGATTTTTTTGAAGCATTAATGTTTGTTTAATTATGATTTGAGTTCCATCACTGTATTAAAATAAAACTTGAAAATATCATTCTTTTTAGTTTGGTCAAAATTATTTACGGTTTAAGAGATACCTACACTGCTTTAAAAAAACCCGTTTTCAGAATGCCGTGCCTTAAATAAAATACCTCCGACCGTACAAGTCGGTAGCATTGTGCTTGCAGTCGTATGCGTACCACACATGGAACCTACTTTTGTATAAGGAAAATGGATTTACACAAAAACAGTAATTGAGAAACGCGACCAAAGTTACACGTGCAATTAAAATACAGCTATTGATAAAAACTTCAGTAGTTAACCATAAAAGTATCATAAAATTGATACATAAAACTTTAAAGACTGCACAATAGAACTGTTCTACATCAGTAAAAAAAATAAATGCTCAGTAAGCGAATAATATCTTTGGTACAACCTTCACGCATAATTCAGTTGATCAGGCGACATTGACCCTGACCGATCATAACAATAACCTCGCGAAGTGATTAAAAGAATTAGTAGTTCTTTGACTGAAGACAGGAACACAACGTGTTCTACACAGAATATTGCTTAAATCTTGAATTACAAAGTTGGAACATTGTGCTTTGAAGAAAGGTACATGTGAGTGTGTTATTATGTGCGTGTGCAAGTTGCGGAAAAATTAAGAAAAACATGCGTTTGAGCACTAGTAGCAGTTGTAACTGAGCTAATTATCGGTAATATCGTGAAAAGTATAAAAACTTGAGTTGTGAATTGTGATTTTGTGATAGAAAGACACTGTGTTCTTGCTAAAAGTAAGTAAGAAGGTGATGTTTGGCCGATGACAAATAAAAATTAATCGTTTTGTTTTACAAAAACTTCGATATTGGTGCCGATTCTCTTGTAGGTACAACGAACTAAACTATCACTAAAATTCCCTACTTTTGGCTATGAGAATCTAATAACTATTCTGCAAAAAAAAATCTTTATTTTAATCATAATTTTGATACAACTAAAATCGAATTTGACAATCGCGACTCCACGTGGTACATACTTGTTTGCCGTACCCCGTGAATTTTTTTAGAGCCGGAGGCGCGCAGGGTGGGCAGCCTCGACGTGTTTTATATGGAATTTTTCACTTTTTGTACTTATGGAAAATATGAAAAAATTATTACCTACATGTTGAGTTTTAGGGGTTTAAGGGGGTCGAAATCTTCATTATTTTTGCGATAGGAATCACCAATTTCGAGATATACGCAAAAGAAAAAAAAAGATACAGTACTGTTTTCCCTGTTTTACCTGAAGTCTAGATGTTGGTGTGAATTTTAGTCGCGATTAAAAATAGTCAGATTCAGTTAGACAGTCAACATTTTAGTTGAAAAACGTCAAATTCTGAATAGTAAAATTGTCATTTTCACTAAATTAAAAACTCAGTGCCATCTTAGTGCTGTCAAACTAAAATATAGTTAAGTTGTGTCAATTTAGTCTATTTCAGAATAGGGAATCGTCGTTTGACAGGAATAAACTAAATTTTGGTGATTTTTAGTCTAGTTTAGAGGCATTTGTGACAGAATCGGTACCAAAAGGTTGATAAAGATACGTGAAGAAGTAAGAATACGATAACTTTTTAACCACTGACCATTTAAATATTATTTTATTTCGAGCTTCCAAGTTGACTCAAACGGGAACAAACAGTGTTATTCACCAATTTAGTTACCCGTGTAAGTGAGACCTTGCTGAACGAATAAGTAGGTAATAGAGCACAGTGGCTCATGTTACAAAGTTGTCATCTGAACTAATGTGCTTTTGGTACAATAGTCCGAGCATGCATCGTGCATCGTGTAAAATAATTATTGTGTTTCGTCTGAGCTCCTGAGTGAATATTGTTCGGAATTATTTTTTAGAGATAAATCAAAGTGTTTTTATAAAGTTGTTGTTGTTACTTACTACCTTTTGTGGTTCTCGATGTTTATTCAATGTTTAGGTACATAATAAATGTAGAACTTTGCTCAGATAGTTCGCGGTTTTCCTCCGGTTTAGTACTACCTATAAGTAAATAAAAGTGTGTAAAACAGTGTAACTTTAGTTGTAATTGTTTATCATTAGTATTGTCTCTTCTAAGTTGACACTTGTTTTTAGTAGATAAAGTGATTCTAAAGAGCAGAAATAAAATTGCCATATTCGTATTTGGTGTATTTTTTCACTTAGACACGAGTGTATGAAACAGTGCAAGTAAGTAGGTACAGTTTTTTTGTTCTGTGGTTTCATTGATTCTAGTTCAACGTCGGAGTGAAATTAGTGTGTCCGTGTTTGTATCGATTTCTATAGACACACCACTGACATAATCATATTTAATGTGTCATTGAGTGCAATTGACCACATCAACATTACGGTACTTGCTGTAATTTGCCGTGTGTTTTAGTGCCGTCATAACAGCACATTAATAGTGGCAAACACTTAACATTAAATAGCGGAATTGTGATTAATTTATCTGTTTACTGTTTGTCACGATAGCACCGATGTAACTGAAGATAATTATGACAGTTTTCGTTGCTTGAAAGAAGTGAACACTGGTATATTTTTGATACTTAGCGAATTTTATCAATTCTGTGGGGCCGTTCGTACAATTTTGCCCCTTATACCACTGAAATAAGATTTATTATTCAATGTCATCAAAAATCCTATGCTCTACGCTTCACTTTGTTCTCGGAGCCATAGAATTTGATAATCAACTTTACATAAAAATCACTTTTCTTCTCCAGGTTCAAACATCCTAAAGTCGCCGCGAGCGCGTCGCGTGCGCACTACATCAATGTCGCAACCAAACAAACGCACCACAGCAGAGAGCATACTGCACGCCGACAGGCGGACCATATACACAGCCGGCCGGCCGCCCTGGTACAACTGTACCGGGGGGCAGGAGGTCGAGCCCTTCCTTATTGGTGAGTACTAACGTACCACACCATACTGCACGCCGACAGGCGGACCATATACACAGCCGGCCGGCCGCCCTGGTACAACTGTACCGGGGGGCAGGAGGTCGAGCCCTTCCTTATTGGTGAGTACTAACGTACCACACCATACTGCACGCCGACAGGCGGACCATATACACAGCCGGCCGGCCGCCCTGGTACAACTGTACCGGGGGGCAGGAGGTCGAGCCCTTCCTTATTGGTGAGTACTAACGTACCACACCATACTGCACGCCGACAGGCGGACCATATACACAGCCGGCCGGCCGCCCTGGTACAACTGTACCGGGGGGCAGGAGGTCGAGCCCTTCCTTATTGGTGAGTACTAACGTACCACACCATACTGCACGCCGACAGGCGGACCATATACACAGCCGGCCGGCCGCCCTGGTACAACTGTACCGGGGGGCAGGAGGTCGAGCCCTTCCTTATTGGTGAGTACTAACGTACCACACCATACTGCACGCCGACAGGCGGACCATATACACAGCCGGCCGGCCGCCCTGGTACAACTGTACCGGGGGGCAGGAGGTCGAGCCCTTCCTTATTGGTGAGTACTAACGTACCACACCATACTGCACGCCGACAGGCGGACCATATACACAGCCGGCCGGCCGCCCTGGTACAACTGTACCGGGGGGCAGGAGGTCGAGCCCTTCCTTATTGGTGAGTACTAACGTACCACACCATACTGCACGCCGACAGGCGGACCATATACACAGCCGGCCGGCCGCCCTGGTACAACTGTACCGGGGGGCAGGAGGTCGAGCCCTTCCTTATTGGTGAGTACTAACGTACCACACCATACTGCACGCCGACAGGCGGACCATATACACAGCCGGCCGGCCGCCCTGGTACAACTGTACCGGGGGGCAGGAGGTCGAGCCCTTCCTTATTGGTGAGTACTAACGTACCACACCATACTGCACGCCGACAGGCGGACCATATACACAGCCGGCCGGCCGCCCTGGTACAACTGTACCGGGGGGCAGGAGGTCGAGCCCTTCCTTATTGGTGAGTACTAACGTACCACACCATACTGCACGCCGACAGGCGGACCATATACACAGCCGGCCGGCCGCCCTGGTACAACTGTACCGGGGGGCAGGAGGTCGAGCCCTTCCTTATTGGTGAGTACTAACGTACCACACCATACTGCATGCCGACAGGCGGACCATATACACAGCCGGCCGGCCGCCCTGGTACAACTGTACCGGGGGGCAGGAGGTCGAGCCCTTCCTTATTGGTGAGTACTAACGTACCACACCATACTGCACGCCGACAGGCGGACCATATACACAGCCGGCCGGCCGCCCTGGTACAACTGTACCGGGGGGCAGGAGGTCGAGCCCTTCCTTATTGGTGAGTACTAACGTACCACACCATACTGCACGCCGACAGGCGGACCATATACACAGCCGGCCGGCCGCCCTGGTACAACTGTACCGGGGGGCAGGAGGTCGAGCCCTTCCTTATTGGTGAGTACTAACGTACCACACCATACTGCACGCCGACAGGCGGATCATATACACAGCCGGCCGGGTGCCGTGGAACAACTGTACCGTGGGGCAGGAGGTCGAGCCCTTCCTTATTGGTGAGTACTAACCACACCATACTGCATGCACAGACGGACCATATCCACAGCCGGCTGGTCGCCCTGGTACAACTGTACCGGGGGGGGGGGGGGGGGGGGGCAGGAGAACGACTCCTTCCTTATCAAATTGGTGAGTATAACTTTCTTATCATGAAATTAATCAGCAGAATTAGGATCTAAAAACACTAGGCGACTGATCAATATTTAAAAAAAAACTAGGAGATAGACTCGCCCAAAAAGAAGGAGAGAAAAGGGGTCGTATTATGATGTATTAATTCCACCATTATTCTAGTGTGAGTGAGAGACCATCCTTTTTTCGCAGTGGAATAATGATGCCATTAATACTTCATAATTAGGCCCCTGAGGCCCTGACCTGTACTGTAGAATATGTATACAAAATAGCCATTTGTGCCTATTATGTTGGAGAGAAAATATATATGATAAGTTAGTCCATGTGCACGGAACTGTGACCGTCAAGTTCAACAACTTGACTTGTTTGTGCTTAACAACAGTTTACAGTGGTTACAATGTGGTTTTGTTTGAAGGTATATGCGGCGCCAGCGCATCGGGTAAGACGACCGTCGCCGCCAAAATCATAGAATCTCTCAACATACCATGGGTCACCATAGTCAGTATGGACTCGTTCTACAAAGTGAGTGCACTATCATGTATAAAATTTAAGTATAGGTAGTTTTGTTTTGAATACTAGCTTTCGTCCGTGGCTTCGCTCGCTTGGAGGTCGGCAATTATCCCACGGGAACGTAGTACCAGAATAAAAAGTATCCTATGTCCCATGACATGGTCTGTGCCAATTTCATCCAAATCAGTTCAACCGTTAAGGAGTGAAAAAGTAACACACAAGCTAGTATATTATAATTGTCGAAAATCCAATTAAATTCTATCATAATACTCGTAATATTCAATACTCAATACGTTTATTGCTTCCACATGTGAACTTAGGTGGTAGGTTTTACAAAAGTATGACCATTGTGGACCCTGTCGGGCACAGCAAAGTATATTAAGTACCGTAAGACCAAAGCAATGAGCTGTAGCACATTTATCTTTAGTGGTATTTCATATTTTTAGATTGCAATGTGACCATGTGGGAAACATAGTACACAAAGTCATAAAACTGCCGATTACAAATTGTAAATATTTGAGAAAAACACGCTGATACTGCATGATGAACCACTGATGACACATTTCAACAGTCTCGGTATGCAGTCATAAAATAATTTCAGGCAATTTTACAATTAAGAAATGATTTGAAGCAGAAATTCTTGTGTTATTAGTATTCTTGATGAAGCCGTAGAAAGCAAAAATAAAAATCACAAAATGTGACACAATAACCCTCCTTTTTTGGCTTCGCCGCAGTCGGGTAAAAAGAACAAAGACTTAATTAAGTATTTTATCATACCTATATTTTTTTATCCTTCCTATGACAAAGGTTTATGTTTGACACGTTGCAAAGGCCATTTCATGACAAATAAAACTAGCCTAACACCACATACCATGAGGTTGTGGATTAAAATCAAGGCAAGTACCGATGTGACTTTCCCAAATTCATAATTACAAAATAAAAACTTACACGCAGAGAAAATAAAAACGTTACGTATGGGTAGGGACATGATTCTAAAATTTTCGTCGGGTTATTATAAAAAAATCTGCTGTTTCATAGAAAAGTGCAATACCTACACGGTCAAAATGTATGGAACAGCAGATTTTTTTTTTAAATTACCGACTAGAATTTCAACGCTATTCATGTACTGAATCCATGGTATCAGTTTTCGCGTCGATGTCCGTGCCACCCCGTATAGATAGACTACCTGCACTCGTGGTATCTCCCGCATAAGTCTCGATCCCGTAGGAATATCGGAATAAAAATTAACCTAAGTCCTATTCCAGATCATGGTCTACCCGTGTGCCAAATTTCATCCAAATCCGTTCAGCCGTTTTAGCGTGAAAGCGTATCAAACAAACTCACTTTCTCATTTATAATATTAGTTAGGATTAGGATATAAGTCTGAAATCGCCAACCCGTCTTGAGCAAGCGCGGTGATCAATGCTCGTGCCTTCCCTATATGTGAAAAGGCCTTTGCCCTGAAGAAGCACAATAATAGGTTGTTATTATAACCCCACATATGAAACCCAGGTACTAAACGAGAAACAGCACCAAGCAGCGACGCGCAACGAGTACAACTTCGATCACCCGGACGCGTTCGACATCGAGCTGCTGCTCTCCGTGATCCAGCGCCTGCGAGAGGGCAAGAAGGTGGAGGTGCCCATCTACAACTATGTCACCCACTCCCGGGAGAACAGGACTGTGAGTATGTGTGACTTTTAGCTTGGAAATGAGGGCTCTTATGGAGCTGTGAGGGGTCGCCACAGTCATGTTGTTATTAAAGCAGAAACATACATACCGCCACATGTCGCCAGTTATGCTGAAGTCCTAGGTAATGCGGAGCAAGCTTATGGCCAAAAATAGGGCAATAAGGTTCGTAATCAGACTCCGGACTGCTGTTCAGAAATTCCTAGTGGAAAAATTCAGTAATACTTTTCTACCGACCGGGAATCGAACATGCGGCCCCATGCTCAGCAGTCACAGTTTTTATCAGCACAAAAGATAATGCTTGTATACTTATATAGTTATTCAAAACATTGAAACTTTACATTTTCGATTCTCATCCTACCTTCCAGCAGTGATGTCACAATTGTTTCTGTGTTAAGGGGCCTGCGGAGCATGCGTTGTTCATACAAACGTAATACCAAAATAATTTGTAAATCAAACATATTCTTAAGGTAGTGTGTATTTATTCCGATTGGATTACAGAATATCTAGGCTTCCAAATATATATTTTGAATGGACACTGATATAAAGACGAGATATGAGGAATTTAAAATTTCTATAGAAAACTTATTTTTCTCATAACTCGAATTCGAAAAACTCTCAAACAGTTGAATTTCACATAAAATAATCACAAGGCTCGTTTCACAGTCCGCCTTGTCCACAGAAAACAATGTACGGCGCGAACGTGATCATCTTCGAGGGCATCCTGGCGTTCTATAACGCAGAGGTGACCAAGATGCTGGACATGAAAGTGTTCGTGGACACGGACGCGGACATACGGCTCGCCAGGAGACTGAGAAGGTGAACACAACATAACATAACGCCTGTACTGCCCGAAGGGTTAGGCAGAGGTGATTGGAAAAAATTGTTAAAATCGGCCCAGTAGTTTCGGAGCTTATTCGGTACAAACAAACAAAAAAATCTTTCCTCTTTATAGCGCAGTGTACTCATGTGCCCTAGCAGAGACGCCGCGCATACATTCTTCGAACGCCTTCGCTGTACAGACGCTAGTGTGAAGGGGCTCTTAATTTTACGATTCATTTAGAATTCATAATTGAGCTGGCTACATCTTTCTGTCTGACCGACTCCTTGGCAATTCAAATGTGCCTGTAATTGGTTTAATTGAAATAAGTGGTTGGAGTTTGAGAGCAAGTGTTATGATCAATGCACAATGCCTTCTTTGTGTGATAAATTGGTCTTTAACATGTAGTGGGGCAATAATAATAGGCTAGTATTATTACTATTTTTTAAGGCAACCTTTTCCATAATATAGAATTTAAATGAGTTCTTTTCTCACCCACAGAGACATAGTACAACGCGGGCGCGACTTGGAAGGCGTACTCAAACAGTACATGACGCACGTCAAGCCGGCCTACCAGAGCTACATCGCGCCCTGCATGGCGCACGCCGACATCATCGTGCCCCGCGGCGGAGAGAACAAGGTGGCCATACACCTCATCGTGCAACACGTGCACAAACAGCTGCAGCTGGTGAGTTACTGCAAGCTACAGCAACGCGACACGGTGCCAGTTGCAGCAACACGACATAGTGCCTGTTGCAGCAACACGACATAGTGCCTGTTGCAGCAACACGACATAGTGCCTGTTGCAGCAACACGACATAGTGCCTGTTGCAGCAACACGACATAGTGCCAGTGCCAGTTACAGTAAAACGACACAGTGCCAATTCTGGCAACACGACACAGTGCCAGTTGCAGCAACACGACACAGTGCCAGTTGCAGCAACACGACACAGTGCCAGTTGCAGCAACACGACACAGTGCCAGTTACAGTAACACGACACAGTGCCAGTTGCAGCAACACGACACAGTGCCAGTTACAGTAACACGACACAGTGCCAGTTGCAGCAACACGACACAGTGCCAGATGGAGAAACCCAACATAACACTTTGCCCGACCCAGAAATCAAACTCAGGACCTAAAGCTTAGCATTAACGCTTGCGGCCACTAGACCAACGAGGCAGTCACTTTGTATGATAGCAAAATAATAATGTGTTCTGTTGCAGCGCGGCTTCAAAGTACGTGAAAAGCTGGCGATCGCGCACATCGGACAGCCCGTGCCAGACTCACTCTTCGTACTGAAAGAAACTCCTCAGGTGAGGCACTAGAAGGGTTAATTGACAGCCAAAATTCTTAAAAACAAAGTAATATAATTAATATTGGTTGCACTTGCAATGGAATTTTAAAAATGCGTTTGTGGTAGTTAATTTTGATAATAATCTCAACTTCCGAATTCAAGTTTTTGTTGCATATGATATATTTTTGCTTCCCTTTGTAGCGAAACAGAAGTAAGTCTCAAGTCTGTATTTATTTTTCTTTAATAAGTAAACACTTATTAAAGAAAAATAAATACAGAAAGAAGTGTACAAAAGTGCTGCCGCAATCACTTCTTTCTGTATTTATTTTTCTTTAATAAGTGTTTTGTGTGTACTGAATAAAAAGTGTACTACATTCTATCTGCCTAGCCTTTTCCCAATTATGTTGGGGTCGGCTTCCAGTGTAACCGGATGCAGCTGAATACCAGTATTTTACATGGAGCGACTGCGTATCTGACTCCACAACCCAGTACCTGGGTAATACGATACCTCTTGGTAAAACTGGTTGTTAGACTTTCGGGCTTCTGACGACCCGTAACGACTGTCAAAGATCCACGAAAGACAGCCGGGACCAGCGGCTTAAAGTGCTTTTCGAGGCACGGAGGAGTCTCGGTGTGTAAAGATGGTCACCCATCCACGGACCAACCCCGGCAAGCGTAATACAATAAGGCAGTTACTTACGTAAGGTATCTTTCAGGTGCAAGGCCTCCACACATTCATCCGCAACAAGGACACGCCCCGGGACGAGTTCATCTTCTACTCCAAGAGACTGATGCGGCTGGTCATAGAGTTCGCGCTGTCTCTGCTGCCTTACTCCGACCACATCGTGGACACGCCGCAGGGCTTCTCTTATAAAGGTAATCTTTGGCTTATAGCGAGATAATTTGAACGTTAACCTTTACTTTAACTTTTCGTATGGCTTTTCACACGAGGTTGACTGCTCGAAGAAAGCTGTTTGGTCTCTCATGAAGGGCTTGTGGCGGCATTTGCATCGCCACATGGGAACTACACATCTCAGTGACGTCACGGAAAATCCTACATCGCGCAAGCTGGGTTTACCGCGCGACTAGCATATATACAACGTCCCGACAAAATTCGTCGGGCAGTAGCCCACCAGAAACGACACCCGTCTGGTCGGAGGATCCACCTTTTTCTATGGAGGATGAGTGAACTTTACACCCTGTTCCTCATACCTCGATTCCGATTTTATTTGTATAACAATTATGGGGACATCATCAGAAAGTCTTCTCTTTCGGTCGGATTTATTTCTTTCTAGACCTAGAGAAACGTACCTAGATTTAAAGATAACTTATGTATTCAAACGTTGGACGTATTGTTCTTAGGTCGTAAATGCGACGTGGAGAAGATCTGCGGCGTATCTATCTTGCGAGCGGGAGAGACCATGGAGCAAGCGGTTTGCGACATTTGTAAGGACATACGCATCGGCAAGATACTCATACAGACCAACCAGCAGACTGATGAACCAGAGGTATGAATTGAAATAGTTATTTATAGGTACAGTCAACCGCGCGACAATAGTAACACTTGAATTACAAAACCGTGTTCATTACTACGGCATAATGACAGCACCATCGATGTTAAATTAACGGACGGATGACTATCATTCCTTAAAGCGCCCGCGGAGCTCGGCTCGCAACTACAAGTCGAGATGTGTGTAAAATTCGTTTGGAATATTGCTATCTAACATTTAACATCACGCCGTGTTTCCCCGAGGGGTCGGACAGAAGTGCACCTGCAGCACGCGCACGTTTCATATTGCTATCTCTGGTTGGCAAGACTAGCGCCGCGCGCCGGCGGACGTGTCGTGTGTGTGTGCGTGTGGATAGATAGCTATTATTAGCTGTACTTGCGACGGCATTTATATTTTTAGTAATTAGGTAAGTTCATTATTTGCTTTATTTTTGTTGACTACTTTGGGGAATTGCTAGTGAATGTACAGACTAATAATACGTTTTCTGGAAATTTCTTTACCATGCCGATATCTCGACTAATCTCCAGATAAAAAAGAGAGAAAAAAGGGCCTTGTAGAGAAAATCTAGCTAGTAGATACATCACACAAATAAGGTACCTATACAACGTTATCCAGCGTGGCCTTTATTTGTTTTTATGGGTGGGAAATCGTCAAATGACTTTTCCCGCTCAGGGCGGAGGGCGTGTCAGACTCTTACTGCCTAAAACCCACCCGTGTTCCTTCAGTTGCCTGTGCAATTCCAGGGCCCACGGTATCCCTTTCGGACTTTCCCGCCACCCCGGCATCAAGCGTGGCCTTGGGGGGAAATTGGCCGACGAAGGGCGCCAGTTGTCACACGCACGTCGCGTACACGCGTCGTTAGATTCTCAACGCTCGGCTAAGCCTTTTTATGTTTATTTATTTCCTTAAGGGTGGTCTCAACTTTAAAAACTGAGGATTTTTCTGTTTTATTGCAGTATCTACTCCTTTTACTAAACTTAAAAATATTGTTATCATATCATAATTCCAACATGAATGATGTAACCAATATTTTGTATCAAATGTTTTTATTTAAAAGAGTGTCCGTGGAGTTTCTTGCCCGTTCTTCTCCATAGGTACCTACTACGCTTTGGAATGGGCAACTAGCTTCCTATTTCTGACTGATCCACTTATTGACAATTCAAAAGTGCCTGTAATTGGTTTAATTGAAATAAATGCTTTGAGTTTGAGTTTAGAATAATAAAAAACAAGGATTTTGAATAACCATTTATTTAGTAATGTTCTTACTTCAGAAAAATATCGATATATTCATCATTTTTTTTTTAAATGAGTCGAAACGTGATAAAGTCGTGTAGGGTGATAATACTATCGACCTCGTTCAAATTACAAAAAATACAATTATGGTAATCTGAATACATAGTGTCAAAGATCTGCACTAAACACGCTGATTCATAAGATTTGGTTTGTTACCATAGGTTATCAGCAGTACCAAACATTCGATTATAATCAACTACGGTTCCTTCATGATATTAAAATCCCATCAAGCAAAGTAAATGCGACACTATACGAAATGTATTGGTACTGAGCTCGATGCAGAATGATTATGTAGGTATGTGCTACAGCCAAATAATATCTCAACATACCTTTGCTTATATCGTAGGTATAATTTGAGGTTTTACTGCTCCTCTTTACATGTACTGGATTATCATCAGTCATCACTCGCTGAGGCTCTTTAGCCGCATAAAAGTAGGTACCTACCGATTAATATTAGTGATGAAACTGATACTCGTTTGTCTGGATACGGATGTAAAGACATTCAAATTCAGTTAGGTCAAATTTTATCTAAAGATAGGTTATATACTTAGGTATCTTACGTCTAGTATAAAAACCAGACCAAGAAAAAAATATCGTTAGTTTTGTGGGCTGAGTTTAAAAATATGTAAACAAGTAGCTAGGAAGGTAAGTAGGTAACTAAATTATATCACTGGGTAACTTGTTGCAAGGTACAGCCCCAATAAAAAAATACGCAGTCGCCAACTTGCATTTACATTTTGACCTCACTATCGGCTTTAGCACCCTCGAAAACTATGAAAACGACCCATGACGAAAGATTTGAAAATGTTCATTTTGTCCAAATTCACACTTTCTCATTGAGAATTTCGCATGGAGGGGCATAACGCTTTTTCGTTCCGTGACGATTTGTAACAGTTTACCGGGAGTAAACTGAAATAGGTCAATAGGGTCAGAAATTTTACAATATAATTTAGCAAACATATGAGTATAGATAGTGCAATCCACGACGACGCGCCCCACTCCGCAATTTCTGTACTGTAAGCTGTACTTTAGTACGGAGTGGGGCGCGTCGTCGTGGATTGCATCATCTATACGCTCGTACAGCACAGTAAAGTACCTAATCGTATAAACTGACAAAAAATACCCCGAACGAATTCCAACCAAGCACGTTGCGCTCGTGTGAGAGCCTGTCGGAGCGATTTACACCTACAGTGAGCAGTACAACCACTCACACATTGACAATATTATTGCTTGACGCGATTGCATATAGCTATCGAAAATTAATGATAAATTTGAATGTGTTCCATAATACCAAAAATTATGAATGAAAACTTAATGTTTTTCCATTTTTTTTTTTGCGATGTCTAATTTGTATCTTGATAATATTAGCTATGCTTCTGTTGAAACAATATTGCAATATTGTTGTTTATAATACAGAAAAAGCAATATAAAAAAAAAAAAACGTCATTTAGGTACGCTGTAAAAATGTGCGAAATTCAATGCGCTTAAACTTCATTTTAGGTAAGTTTTTTGGAAAAAAAAAGATTTAGGAGCCTGGAGCCTAATACTGTCTAAATCCGAATATCAACATAATATGGTGGAAATGTGCTTAAATTGCAAATTATTCAGGTATTACGTTTGTATGGACAATTCATTCGTCGCCGCATTCTTAATATAAAAGTCCACGATTTAAAGAGTTTTTGACAACTTCTCTTTGAATAATTTTTAGTAGAGTTGAATCGCAAGAATTTCTATAAAAAATCTGCGCTAACGAAAATATAAATGTTAATTCGGTAATAGAACGCAAAAAAGGGTTAAGTGATGTAGCGGTTACACCGCCACATACTAACTACGCATCAAAGACATGACGTCACACAAATCCTGCATCGCGCAATTAGAGTTTACCGCGTGAACGACATAGATAAGACTATCCGAAATCCACAGTCGGGCAGTCGGCCCGCCAGACACAACACCCGTCTGGTTGGAGGATCCTCCCTTTTCCATGGTGGATGAGTGAACTTTACACCCTGTTCCTCATGCCCCTAAATTGGTGACCCCGAGTATGAACGTCAACGCAGCCTTCGTGCAACTACTTCAGCGTGACGTCATCATCATCACTCCCGCAAGCTTTCGTGAGGCGAGTCACACAGACAGCCAGCACCCTCGGCTTCAACGGGTATCCTGACCACCAGCATGCAGCGAACGCGCATTCCTGGTCATCACCCTCAGCCTCATCACCCCGACTCACTGGGGAATCAACGCAATCATCTCAATCAGCGCAATCACCGCTATCACCTCAATCACCGCAATCACCACAACCGCCGCAATCACCGCAGACAGTTCTGACTCACCGCGAACTGTGCGGCACCCGGTTCCGACTCACTGGAACCATAGCTGGCACTGTGAAGCATCGCAAGATACAAGACTCAGCCCACTATCGACCTCCGGTCTCCGGAGGGGAGTGATGTAGCGGTTACACCGCCACATACTAACTACGCATCAAAGACGTCACACAAACCTTGCATCGCGCAATTAGAGTTTACCGCGCGAACGACATAGATAAGACTATCCGAAATCAACAGTCGGGCAGTCGGCCCGCCAGACACAACACCCGTCTGGTTGGAGGATCCTCCCTTTTCTATGGTGGATGAGTGAACTTTACACCCTGTTCCTCATGCCCCTAAAGTGACTATAAAATAAACTAGGAACATTTAATTTAATTAAAAACGACACGATGCCAACTACAAAGATCTCTAAATGTCTAAGGAAACATTCATAATTCGGTATTTATATTCACGAATTGTGTCGGATAACATAAAAAAGGTATACAGGGTGGAAGGGACATCGACAAGAAAACTGATAACATGGATTCAGTACATGCTTCTGAACCCCCCTTCGAAGAAAATTTTTCGTCGGTTATTAAAAAAAAAACAACTGTTTCATAGAAGAGCTCAATATCTACGCGGTCAAAATGTATGGAACAGCAGATTTTTTTAAAATAATGACGATAAATTTCAACGAAGATGGGTCGATAAATTTCGCGTCGATATCCCTTCCACCCTGTATAATCGCTTCGTCAGACTGTAACGGCTAGGGCTGCGCAGGGTAGACTACGCAGGCCGTTAACTGATAGGTAGATGATTAGGTAAGTTGGATAGAAAAACAGCTTGAAAGGTATTAATAAACCTAGTACTAGTAACACGGCTAGGTCGCGGGTAAGGTCATAGACACCGTATCGTTCTGAGCACTAACACTAATAAGGTAGGGTACCGTCCTTGGCTACACGTGGCAGACGTGGGGGGCCTGCCACAGGCTCGCTGCAGAGACACGTGGCGCCAGGCTGCAGTAGGCCGGACAGCCTTCGTAAGACCGCTGGTAGAGAGCGGCCGTAGCATGTGGAGGCCGCCTGTCAGCACGGGCACGTGGCGGCAGACCACAGGTTGTCAGGTGGTCAGGTTGTTGGCTGCCTCAAAGAGTGTCAGCGAGTGAAGGGGTCCGATGAGACCATTGCCTGCCGGGGTTGCGGGAAAGTCCGAAAGGGATACCGTGGCCCCCTGGCATTGCACAGGCAACAGAAGGAACACGGGTGGGTTTTAGTCAGTAAGAGTCTGACACGCCCTCCCGCTCCACCCAGAGCGGGAGATGTCATTTGATGATTTCCCACCAAAAAAAAAAAAACTTGTCAGCACAACTAGTCTGTAGGGTGCGTGCAGTATTGCAACGCTCAGCAGCAGAAATTGGTAAGGGCCTTTCCCTCAACCCGTACAAGGAATCCGTAGGTCGGGGCACACAGGATTGAATTGATTGAATTTTGAACAGAGAGTCTCCGGAAGATTAGTGTTGTACCCCGATTCTAGTGATGTGATTAGGAACTTACTAATTGTAAATTTTAGCATCACTCGACTATTGTTAGTTATGAATCCTCACAATGCTACAAGACCTACGACTCAAAAACGGGCGCATTGAGCCCTGACGTAATTTCAAGCCTTTCAACCTCGGCTACTTCCTTCCAGCTGTACTACCTGCGCCTCCCCAAAGACATCAAGGACTACCGCGTGATCCTCATGGACGCGACCGTGGCCACGGGCGCCGCCGCCATCATGGCCATCCGCGTGCTGCTGGACCACGACGTGCCCGAGGAACACATCAGCCTCGTGTCGCTGCTCATGGCCGAGATCGGCGTGCACTCCATCGCCTACGCCTTCCCGCAGGTATCATAATACACTACGCTGATTCCATCTGCCGAACTCCCAACTATAATGGCGTCGGCTTCCAGTCTAACCGGATTCAGCTGAATACCAATATTTTACATGGAACGACTGCCTATCTGACCTCCACAAACCAAAACCTTGTAATACAATACCCCGTCCACAACCAGTCTTACCGCCTGGGAAGACTGGTTGAAATTTAGGGAATGAAAGTTAGTAGGTAGCTTGTAACAGATAATTCAGTCATGTAATCTCTATCCGCAGGTAAAAATTGTCACATCAGCGTTAGACCCGGAGATCAACGAGAAGTTCTACGTGCTGCCGGGTATTGGCAACTTCGGCGACCGATACTTCGGCACCGAGCCCACGGACGACGAGTGAGGGCAGGGCACAAACTTGTATGCAGACTACGCAGTGTTTTCGTACCGTGCGTATGTCCGGCGTAGACGCGTTGATGTCTCTTAGACGTCGTGTAGACGCTGCGTAGCGTAGCGTAGATACTGCGTCGCATTATCGTTAATTTGACGTAAGTGTACGTCGCTTTAACTTAACTGTACGTCGGTTTGACGTAATTGTACGTCGGTTTGACGTAATTGTACGTCGGTTTGACGTAATTGTACGTCGATTTGACGTAATTGTACGTCTATTTGACGTTAGTGTACGACGATATGACGTAGTTGTATGTAGCTTTGACGCAGCGTTTGCGAAGCGTGTACGCTGGACTAACGGCATACGAAGGCACCCTAAGAGTTAATCGTCTACGAGAATGATGGCAGGTAATGACTGTGTAGTGTGAGTGTCGAGTCTGTGGTACCAAACTGTGGTTGGAACTATAGGAAATGCAAAGAAGAATGAATTATTTATTTGCGATTTTATTTCGTTTGTTTGTTTTCAAAGGCCAAAAGGGTTTTAAAAAGGAATTTTGTTTTTTTTTTGCAATTGACTTATGTACTAAAAGACAAAAGAATAAGATTTATTTTTAGGAAGTGTAAAGTAGAGAACCCTGAAATTATTGTAACAGCTACATCATTTATTGGTACCACGACCCCTATTTGCCCCAGACATAGAAAATACACTTGAGTGACAAACCTTTTATAGAAAACTTTCAAAAGACGATTAACATCTCAGGTATAAGGGGCTTCTTAAACTTGCGAGAATTGTGTAGAAATTACACGTAACACTTTGTATAAAAAAACATAATAAAATTGGGCAAAAATAATACATGGATTAGGAAACAAACGGAGACCTTGTTCTAACAATGTTTAAAAAAAATTAGCGCGGCACAAAATCATCTTCTGTCATTGGATGGTCGTGAGTATCACGCCGCGACTTGTCACTTGTCTTATCTAATTCTCCATTTGTTAACTAATCTATGGTAACTAATACTAGTGAATATTGTCGTGGACTGGCCCTGTATTTATTTAATAATCGTAATGTTTACATAATCGTATGTAAGTGCGGCATCTTGCTATGGAAGTAGTGGCCAAGTTTTTAGTACCTCAAGTGTATTCCCGTCCAATAGGTAGGAATATAGCGAACACTGCCATCTAACATTTTTTAAACTTAAAATAACGATGTTCATGCACGATAAACAAAGCATATTGTTATGCATTACGCAAGTGTATGCGCTCACACACGTGCTTACGTAGACGCACAGTCCTGTAAATACGCACACATATACGCATCCTAAGCGAAATAACTATACTCCGTTCAGGATAACATAGCGGCGAAATAACTACTGTTATGTTGTTGTAATGACTGCGTTTTAAGTCGGGCGCCGCTACCGGGGCCTGAAAAACGCTGGCAAGAAAGACTGGAACACTATGGGGGAGACATTTGCCCAGCAGTGGGACAAAATAGATACATAAGCCGAAAAAAGGGTTTACCGTGAAATAACATTACAACAGCTAGTATTGAACTAACGTAATTTGTCTGTATCTACATTATACCGGAATAACTATAGTTATTTCGCTGTTACACCCCGATAAAAACGTAATGGCGGCTCAGCTGCGCAGTAACGAGTTCATGGGCAGGGGGGGGGCTTGGGTACTGCGCAGCCAGTAGCGCACTTCCGAGCCGTTAGTAAGTTTTAATCGAACTGTATTTATCTAATGTTATCCTGAATGGAGTATAGATCCTTACAAAACTGCGACATAAATATACCAGTAGCATCATACATCATACACGGAGGCACTAAAGACGTAATGTAGCGGTTGTATCACTTCTAGTCCTAACTAACATACGAGTGGATCTCCAGCCTGTAGCAGGGTAACGTAACGAGTTAAAACTATGTTATTTTGGACATGGGTTACCTGCATACATCTATTTATATGATTATTTATGAATCAAGCAATAATTTAATGACTGAAAAGCGGTGAAATCGTGGCCAATCACCCGATACTCACTAGAAAAAGTATTTGGCCTCTGAGTATGCGAATTAACACCTATAATTGATGTTGAATTTTATGTCCAGTCCCTAAGGTTTACTTTGGCTTGTTTGTAAAAATATATTACTGAGCCAACAGGCTAATTCTAGCCCACGAAAGTGCTAACTGCTGAACATAGCACAACCCATGTCCAACATATAAAAACGTAATATTTAATATTTATTAAAAGGCACGTGCCTACAAGAGCACAACAGTCAAGCTAAGCCTCGGCAAGCTAAAGTCACAAAATATCGCGTCGCCAAAGAATAGTTCCTAGAAAGAACTAAAATGTAATGTAGGAAACAGTCAAATTATAATTTTCTTGCCTTTTGGGGACATACGACTGACTCTTATGCTATCTCTTTCAGTTTCAATGTTGCATCCTTCTCTCACGTGGTTCGAAAACATCTTTACAGGCAAAATTAGTGTTTGAATACGTTTGGCACAGCGTTAGATAATGTCAGTCGCATGCACCCAGAAGTAGTAATTATAATTTGCCTAAAATCATACTTCCATAGTAACTTGCCCAATGGCTGATACCTAGACTGTTATACTAAATCGAATTATACAATGACTGAGTTTATCAGAAGGGAATTATACAAACATACTAGCTGCAAATACGAGTGCTAAGCGGTCCTGGGTTCTATTGGAAGGTCGGGGAAAGTGTTATTGGGTTTTTCGATGAAGAAATTCAGTATTTTAAGTCACGAATCGACGCGCGATTTACTTATGGTCACCAAGTGTACAAACACGCTGTGAATGGTTGCGTGAAGACGAGTACCGTCAGCACACAGCACGCACACGGACACAAACACACACACTTCCGACTCCGCCATTGTTTCGGACGGTACCGAGAGCTCCTGCGCTTACACATACTTTCACAACGCGTTTGTATTCTTAGTAACCACAAGTAAAGCGCGCGTCGCTTCGTGAGGTAAAAATATTGTACTAGCAACCCAGATTCTGGATTTGTTCCCGGTTATTGGCAATAAGCTCGCTCCTATTAGGACTTAAACATAACTGGCGAGTGTATCTTCCCTTTCTAATAAACACTATCATATTTTTATGTAAAATCAATTCTTACTTCTAATTTAAATAAATTGTAATTGCTTATGTATCATTGACATTAAAATGAATTCATCGATGTAATTTATTATTATTATTCATATATAAATGTATAGATTTTCATAATCTGCTTTCTAAATATTATGGAATATAAAAGTTTTGCCGTATGAAACACAAATAGCCGCGCACATTTTCTCAAATGAATTTTATTTTAATAAGTCTTCGGTTTCATAATCAATGTTTTGAATCATTTAGTCATCGTGCATTTTGTCTTCGTCTTAGCGATCATAGAATAGATCATACTAGCAGCATAATATATTTTCTCGCGAACTATCATAGTAATTGTTAAATATATTGATTAGTGAATTGTTAATTTCGCCCATATTGGATCTTTTTATCCAAGCGCGAGGTTGTTCTGCAACATTTCTTTATGGTGAATAAAAATGCGAAATATTTTCGTAGGTATTTTGTATGTAAACTTATGAGCCTCGCGCCAACATACTGTAGAACTGAATACGTAGATCCAAGAGACTTTTTGTCTAGATTGTTCAGACTAAGTTTCATTCCTAACTTTTAATGTTATATTTACTGCCATTTTCTTTCTTCAGTATTAGGATTTTTGCGGTTTGTCTATGAAATATTTATGGAAAACTATTTTATATGTATATATTAGAGGAATTGGCATTTTTTTTAGATAGAAGACCTCACTTCGTTAAATGAAAACAATCATGATATTATTTAGCGTAATTTTAATATTTATTTGACAGTATTCGTGTACTGTTCTTAGTCTTAAGTTTTAGTTAGTAAACTTGACACTTAATGAATGTGCTTAATTTTTTTTTTCATTGTTGGCAATACCAAGTTTTAAGTTATTTTTTTTAACGTAAAGTATTGGTTGTTTTGCCTCTCTGAAGAATCGAGAGTTTGACTCGATTATTATTTATAGTTGTAATAAAAACCGCCAAGTGTATACTTGGATAAATAAACAGTCGCTGTCGGCTTCTGTTAAAGAAATATTCGACTCGAATTTAAACGCTTAAAGTGACAACATGTCCCTACACAAAATAATATAAAATATAATGATGACCTGCTTCCAAGCTTTGTAGCTGTTCGAACGACTAGCAACTTTGAACGGACTTCCTACAAATATTCTAAAATAACATATTTTGAGATAACACATTCTAAATGTTAATGTATAATTTGAACACCCTTCGCTATGCATTTAAAAACTTTTTCAAGTCTTTTTTTTTTTCCTGAAAGTTGTTAGCGTTCAAATAGTCAACAAATATTTCTCAAAAAACAATATTTATACAATATACATAATTGCACAATCGTGTGTACAATATATACATAATTTATAACTAGCTACTGTATAGATGTAAGTCGCTGTGAATTTTACGTGAAAAATACAAGAAATAATCTGAAAATATGATGCAAATAATGAAATAAAACAGATTGAAATAATTTACTCATTGTTTTATTGTGATTTTCTTATACCAGGAATAATTTTCAGTCTGATTGATTTGCCGTAATAAAATGGCACATATTTTTGTAACTTCACATGACATTTACGATGAATCAATTTGGATGAAAAATTAAGAAAAATAAATAACCAGAAGGCACTTATTACTTGTAGTAGTTAAAGTCATCATCTATCATATGTGGTCGCAGGCATCCAAATGTCTCTGGAACACCACATCAAAGTGTTCGTATTTCGAAGATGGCACATCACCGTGCGGTTGGTTCTTTCTGGAAAATGCGTAAAATGCGTGTACAATATCGCAAGTTTCGTTTCCGCTACAGCTTTAATATTTTATGACTTTTTAATAGTCATTGTAAAAAATGTAATTAATTCAGAATGATTCCTCATATTGAGCATCCACCAATGAGACACAATTATATCGATTCTTGCAAGACGATTGTTGCTCCCGGGATTTATGAATCGCTTTGCAAATCTATTTATGTAATTAAGGAAAACGATAATATATATTTTATCTTACTTATAGTATTCTTCACATTCCTCTATCGAGATGTCACTGCTGATGATTCGGGAACCGAACCCGCTATAGTACGTTGAATAGCGTTGCTGCAAAACGAGACGATAATTTTAGTGAAGAGTAAGCGAATAAAAGTTTTATTTCGTTGAAGTGAGGTAGTTTTTCGTAGTTAAAGTGACTTCGTGGTTTCGTAGATACAGAATTCCCTTATTTTTAAGACCGTTCGTTCGCAGTCTAATCTCCGTCAGTAGTGGTGCTGATTCTCTTGTACATCGAACTAAACTAAATAAACTATCACTAAAATTCCTTACTTTTGGCTATGAGAATCTTAAAGCTATTCTGCAATTATAGGTCTCTAAATTTAAAAATTATTTTGACACATCTAAAATCGAATTTGACAATTACGACTCCACGTGATACATACACTCCTCCCCAACTTATCTGTGAAATGGCGAAAATTGGAACATGGTCGGTGTCAACTACATTCGGGTTCTCTGGTTGTTTTGTCGTGATATTGCTGAATTTATAAATTTAAATATGCCGAAAGCTGTTAAAAGTGATGCTCGAAACATTATTCTAAAGGTTAAAACCTTTTTTGAAGAAGAAGCTCGGGCGGGGTCTCCGATTATTCCATTTAATCAAATATACAAACGAATTTCCGCAGCGACAGGTTAGTGTTGTCAACTTTCTTGTTATAAATTACCCGAAACTTAACTAATTATTTAAGTCCACGAAATATTCGTTTCTATTCTTGCTGCAGGTTAGCGTAACGGTAACGTACATCTATTAGGTAACCTGCTAAGTGAGTGAGCCAACTAACCTGCCAGATTTCAAATTTCTACTAACATTTATTTTACCATCTTATATTTCAGGTGTGGGTCAAGGACTAATTTCAAAAATAGTTAAGGAAGGGCACGCAGCAGAAGAAACTGGTACAAAAATCCGGACACCAGGCAAGGAGAGAAAACGTAAAAGTGGATTTGTGCATGTTGATGATTTTGAAATGGGAGTTATACGGAGGAAAGTACATGAATTTTATTCTGCTAAAAAAGAGGTCCCTACTGTTAAAAAGCTTCTAGAGGTCTTAAAGACAGAAATAAATTACACAGGACAGCGAGCGAGTCTGCGAAAGCTGCTTCACAAGGTGGGATTTCGTTTAAAAAAAATCTCAATCCAATCGGAAGGTTCTTATGGAGAGTAATGAAATATCAGCTTGGAGAGCCTAAGTACTTGCATGCAGTAAATAAAAATAATAAATCTCCCCAGCCCCGGCCCTTAATTTATTTAGATGAGACCTATATTCACTCTTCGCATAAATCGGGTAAATGTTGGCAAGGAGAGGGCGAAGACGGAGTATTGGAGTCAGTATCGAAAGGGCAAAGATATATTATTGTTCATGCGGGAGGAGATACTGGATTACAAATGCACTACTTGTGTTTAAATCAAACATAAAAAGTGGTGATTATCATGACGAGATGAATAGTACCAACTTTAAAAAGTGGGTTATTGAATAACTTGTGCCTAATTTACGAGAGCCATCCATAATAGTGATGGATAATGCTCCTTATCACCGTATTTGTGTGAATAAAGTCCCAAATACGAATTCCTTAAAAAAAGATATGCAATTATGGTTGACCCAAAATAAAATTGACTACAGAGAGAATTTGACTAAACCTAAGCTTTTAGAAATAATTAAGAGAAACAAGCCTGAACCTGTATATGAGATTGAAAAAAATTAAGAAGACAATAGACACAAATGCTTATATTTACTGTAATTTTGGGCACCTTATATTAATTAGCAACACTGAATCGACGGTGCCGTCCTCTTTCAGTTCACAGATAACAGATAAGTTGGCAGGACTACAGTCCTACCAACTTATCTGTGAACTGAGGTCGCACCAGGCGGCGGTCGAACTAGCGACACGGGGTTGCGACAATCGTGACCAGAATCCGGCAGTTGGGACTCGTGGTGGCCTTGCACAAGTCCGAGGCCATGTGTTTTCATGGTCCTCGGAACGCGCCACCGTCGGGTTCCCAAATAACGGTAGGGTTCACATCGGCGTCGAGTCGACGATGAAGTACCTGGGAGCACTGTTCGTGGAGCATTTCCGACGTTTGGCTCCCAGACTGGACCGGGCCGGGGCTGCCTTGAAGCGGCTCCTGCCCAATCTAGGGGGTCCAAACGCCTCCTGCCGGAGGCTATACGCGGGGATCGTCCGGTCAATGGCCCTGTACGGGGCACCGGTGTGGGCGCGTTCGTTGAGGCGGCGGTCTGCCCGCCGGTTGAACGCGTCCCAGAGGGTCATGGCCACCCGGCTGGTCCGGGGATACCGCACGGTCTCCGGTGAGGCGGCGAGCCTCCTTGCCGGATTGCCGCCATGGGATCTGGAGGCAAAAGTCCTCGCGCATATTTGGGAGTGGCGCGGTGAGGCGAAACGCCGGGGCTTGACTCCGATGCCGCGACAAATCGCGGCACAGCGGACAGAGCTCCGACGGGATCTCATGGCGTCATGGAGAGTGCGATTGTCGCAACCCAGTGCCTGGGCACGCCACTATTGCGGCGATAAGTCCCCTCTTTGAGGAGTGGCTGGAGAGGCGCCACGGCGTCCTCACCTTCCGCCTGACGCAGGTCCTCACCGGACACGGCTGTTTCGGGAGGTACCTGTTTCGGATAAGGCGGGAGGAAACGCCCGGGTGTCATACAGGTGGACACGGTGAAGCATACGGTGGAGGTATGCCTGGCTTGGGCAGAGCACCGCCGTGTCCTCGTGGAGGCGATCGGTGGCAGGGATCTCTCGCGTCCGGCCCTGGTCCAGGCCATGGTTCGGAGCGAGAGGGCATGGGAGGCCGTCACCTCCTTCTGCGAAGCAGTAATGCTCGCAAAGGAGGAGGCGGAACACGTGAGGGAGAGGCAAATTTCGCGCCCTCACGCCCCTAGCCGCAGCAGGAGGAGACGCCCTGGGCGTCGGGAATCATTTGCTGATTCCCCGCCACTGTAGGTGCGGGCTTGCGGACGGTGAGCAATGGGTAGCTCGCCGTCCGGTAAGGACCAAGCCTGGGTCGACGGCGCGTTGTGTTCCACGCGCGCCTCAAAGAGTTTCAGCGAGTGAAGGGGTCCGATGAGACCATTGCCTGCCGGAGTTGCGGGAAAGTCCGAAAGGGATACCGTGGCCCCTGGCATTGCACAGGCAAGAGAAGGAACACGGGTGGGTTTTAGTCAGTAAGAGTCTGACACGCCCTTTCGCTCCACCCAGAGCGGGAGACGTCATTTGATGATTAACCACTAAAAAAAAAAAAAAAAAAAAGTACTACAGTCCTACCAACTTATCTGTGAACTTGTTTGCCCTATACCCGTGATTTTTTTTAGAACGGAGGCGTGCAGGGGACAACTTCGACGTGTTTTTTATGGAATTTTTCACTTTTTGTATAGAAAATATAATAAAATATTACCTATGTGTTGAGTATTAGGGATACAAGGCTTTTATAAAGGGGGTCGAAATTTTCATTATTTTTGCGACAGAACACACCATTTTCGAGATATAAGCAAAAGAAAAGTATTTTTAAAAGAGTAACCGTGGAGTTTCTTGCCGAAACGACCAATTGAAACCGTGCACCTAGCTTCTGACGTTTCATGTGCCCATGTAGGTTTATGTGAAATAAAATATTTTGAATTTTGAATTTGATTTTTTTTTTTTTAAGAAAAAAGTCCAGTACAGTACTGTTTTTGCACCTGAAGTCGAGGTGTTCGTGTGAATTTTAGTTCATGTAACTAATAGTATTCCACACCATTTTTAACGCGATTAAAAATGGGCAGATTTAGTTAGACAATTAACATTTAAGTGAAAAACGTCAAATTCAGAATAGCAAAATTGACATTTTCACTAAATTAAAATCTAAGTACTTATCTTATTGCTGTGAAACTAAAATATAGTTAAGTTGTGCCACTTTAGTCTATTTCAGAATGGGAAATCATCGTTTGACAGGAGTAAACTAAATTTTAGTGATTTTTTATTCTAGTTTAGAGGCATTTGTGACAAGAGAATCGGCACCAGTCTCAATCTTTCAAAAAAATCTCTAATTTACCTACATTTTGACATTGATTAGCGCTAAAAATGCTAGATGTAGTTTTTCAACTACAGGAATTGGCCTTCTGATTTGCTACCGTCCAAGAATTTAAGTAAGTAGTTAAAATAAAAATCTTTTAAATAAATAATTTTTGTCTCACCTGCAGATGTTTCGATAGATTCTGTTCGGCGATGATGGTGCAGGCCAGACGCAGCGCTTTAGCTACAGAATCGATATGTTTGACGTGCGCCGCCGCCAGCTCGCGCGGGCAGGCGGCGCGAGGCGCTACCCGCAGGTTTATGCCGCCAGGTGGCGGTGTGCCCTGTGGAGACAAGATTTTGAGACCGGATAATAACATCACACTGATTCCAATCTTTGCTAAGATTTTTGAAAAAGCAATGCACGACAAAATAAATAGCTTTGTAACTAAATATAACTTGATTGTGGAGACTCAGTTTGGCTTTATAAAAAACTGTTCAACAACTCTAGCCTGTTTCTCCTTAGAGAGATTAATCACTGAGGCTCTTAATAAAAAAATGTCTGCATTGTCGGTATTCCTAGACATGAGCAAGGCATTCGATTTTGTCTCACATAAACGACTACTCCACAAACTGGAGAAGTATGGAATAAGAGGCAAGGCGCACGATTGGCTTAAAAGCTATTTGTCTGATCGCCAACAGAAAACTGTTATTTCTAGAGTAGAAAAAAATACTAGTAAAATATATTGCTCAGAATTAAAAATTAATCCTTCTGGCGTTCCACAGGAAATCATACTAGGTCCGCCACTATTTTTATTATATATAAATGACCTCATAAAATGCCTAAAATGTGAATGTATTCAATTTGCTGACGATACAACATTGACGATAAAATGTTCCAACAAAACTGACATAGAAATTGACACTAATATTGAATTAATTAATGTAATAAACTGGTTAGCGGACAATAATCTTCATGTTAATATTGATAAAACCAAAGTAGTACAATTTCAAACAAGCAACTTGTCAGCTACACCAACAATAATTCGACATGACACTACAATTTTACAACCAGAACCATCGGCCTTCTTTTTGGGTATAATAATTGACAACAAACTGAATTGGAAGGAACATGTAGAAAGAGTATGCATTAAGCTTGATAAGTTTGTATAATTATGCTCTTCGCAAGTTGAGACTAGTGTTCAGTAAAAAAACAGTCCTAAATGCGTATCATGGTTATGTTTCATCAGTATTACGTTACGGTCTAGTTATATGGGGTAATTCAGTGGACGTGGACAGAGCGTTTAAGGCTGCAGTCTCGCAAAATGCACTCGCGGCGAATTATTTGCGTAACTTTGTATTTTTATTTTTAACAAAATAATGAAATAACATGAAATATTTTTATTGCACATAAATAACCATAATATAAGTAATAGCTAGTTATTTTTTGTAAGTTCATCTAGGTGGATTATGTTAGGTAAATCAAGCATTAAATACAGCTCTTTCGCGCCCAACATCACTTCGAGTTCTGTTTGCGCGCTTAGTTTATAGCAATGAAGAATTAATTTACAAATCTGTTCAGCGCTTAATTAACTCAATATTCTCGTCTTCAAAATGCGTTGATTAGTTTTTTCTAATTATGTTTCATTTTCTTAATTCAGAGGTCACAATTTCATCAAAATTCTCTGTTTTTAGCTCCTAATAAACGGTTTGTTACATAATAACTATGCATCTTATGTATGTAATAATTAGATTATTTTAAAGCCAAGAGTTTATTTAGCAACTACTAAAAAAATTGCACCTAAATCACACATTACACTAACAATAATAATCATCTTAAAAGACCTCCAAAAAACGAGTTTAAAAACAAGAATTGAGAGAGAAATTCTGTTTTTTTTTAGAGGTATTTTGAGATTATTATTATTGTTAGTGTAATGTGTGATTTAGGTGCAATTTTTTTAGTAGTTGCTAAATAAACTCTTGGCTTTAAAATAATCTAATTATTACATACATAAGATGCATAGTTATTATGTAACAAACCGTTTATTAGGAGCTAAAAACAGAGAATTTTGATGAAATTGTGACCTCTGAATTAAGAAAATGAAACATAATTAGAAAAAACTAATCAACGCATTTTGAAGACGAGAATATTGAGTTAATTAAGCGCTGAACAGATTTGTAAATTAATTCTTCATTGCTATAAACTAAGCGCGCAAACAGAACTCGAAGTGATGTTGGGCGCGAAAGAGCTGTATTTAATGCTTGATTTACCTAACATAATCCACCTAGATGAACTTACAAAAAATAACTAGCTATTACTTATATTATGGTTATTTATGTGCAATAAAAATATTTCATGTTATTTCATTATTTTGTTAAAAATAAAAATACAAAGTTACGCAAATAATTCGCCGCGAGTGCATTTTGCGAGACTGCAGCCTTAAAGTACAAAAAAGTGTATCCGAGCCATGAGTGGAGCAGAATATTTAGACCATTGCATACCATTATTTAAAGAATTAAAAATTCTGCCACTCCCGTGTCCGTATATTTTTAAGGTTTGTTTATTTGTTAAAAAATACCCTATTTATTTTCATTGAATGAAGAAGTCTCGGAAAGATTGAATAAAAAAAATGCTGGCAAACTGTTAGTTCCTCCTCAGAGACTGCATCTCTATAGTAGAAATGCCAGTTGTATGAAGATCAAAATTTATAATAAATTTCCATCTGCTTTCAGAATGTTACCAATAGATAAATTTAAATGTAAAATGTTTGCTTGGCTATTAGAGATGTGCTTTTATTCAGTTAATGAATTTTTAAATCATAATTTTTGACATTGTAATGAATATATGTTATTAGTATTTTGGCATAATATCTATAATTATTACTTTACTATAGAGCTTATATTTTGGACATAACATTGTATATTTTGACATTTTAATTATATTTTCTGACATTGCAATTAATCTTGATAACACTGTATTACTTTGACTTTAGAACTTGTATTTTGGACATAACATTTTTTTTTTTTTTTTACATTAATTAATTTAGTGATGATTTGAATGTGCTTAACTTTTTTTTATACTTCTACGCCAGCAATGGTAGTATATGTGGAACATTATTAGTGTAAGATCTCAAAATACCATATACTTGGAAATAAATACATTTATTTTATTTTTAATGTAATAATTTTATTTTACCAAAAAAGTTTGTACAAAAAGAAATTAAAAACTAGTAAGCTATTATAAATACAATACAAAATAGGAGCATCTGCAACCGAATTAGGTGAAACCTGTATCGGCATGCAGCGCCAAACCTCTCAGTATGTGTTATATGCGTAAGAAATTAGGCTAACAAGTACAGCTTTATGTACATAAAAGAAAATCAAGTAAAATTAAAGTAAACTAAGCTAAAAACTAAGTGAGTTGATGTATGTATAGAGAAGGGATAGTGATCGTGTAAGGGGCGGTGAGTGTTAGGGTGTGTCCAAACATAAAGCGGCATTCGAGCGCGGCTGCCGCGCGCGGCTTGCCGCGCTATGATTGGACGATTGCCGCGCGCGGCAGCCGCGAGCTACCTGCCGCGCGCGACGATCGCCGCGAACGGTGTTAGTGTTGGTTCGCCAGTGGTTGTGTGTGGACGGACGTATTTTATCAAATAAAATGGATAATGAAACAGCAATTCGTCTTATTGAAATTTATGGCTCCCATAGTCCATTATGGGACACTAGACGTAAAGAATATCACAATAATAATGTGAGAGAAGATCTATGGGATGAAATAGCAAAAACGTTCGTACAACCAAAAGCAGCTTTAAAATTGAAAATGAAAAGTCTTTTGAGTTCTTATAGAAGGGAGAGAAACAGAGAAAAAACAAGTAATGTCACCGGTTGTGGTAAGTTTAATCTTATTACATTTTATAACAGTAGGTACTTATTAATAAATCTCTGGCTGTTTACATTTTCACTATACTAATTCTTAATTATCTCTAAACGCGTGGACCGAGTTACATGATTCAAACTGATAAAATGGTTTTAGACCTAGACCTTTTATTTGACACCGTAATCGTTAAGATATCTCAACAAACAAAAAATCTAATTTTCAAGTTACCCTCGCGATTATCCAACATGTATGAAATGCGTAATTCAATTCTTTAATAAGACACAAAATCAGCTTATGTTTTAGTTATTTTAATGTTCTTTTTTCTGTTGCAGGTAGAAACAAGGCCTATAAATCTAAATGGTTTGCTTATGAAGCATTTAGTTTTTTACATGACAGGAATAACCCTATTGATGCAGTGGTAAGTACCTATTTCTTTTATATTTTTATTAGACTATAGCTTTCCGCCAGCGGCTTCGCCCGCGTGGTCTGGTTGTTTTTTATAAATTATAACCTAATGTTACTCAGTGAAGATGTAGCTTTGTAATAGTAAAAAAAAAATCAAAATCGGTCCAGTAGTTTTTGAGTTAAATCGTAACAAACAAAAAAATCTTTCCTCTTTTTAATATTACTTTAGATGTAACGGCCATATTATACATACAGCCCGCATACTGCAAAATCTATGAGATCAAATAATGCTAAGGGGCTGTTTATTAATTTTGGCCATTTTTAACCTAAGGTTATGCAATTATTTAATATCTTTCTTGCCAATCAATTGATCCGTTTGTCATAAAATATCTTGACAAAAAAATACGAATATCAGAAGGAGTGGTAATAAATTGATTTGGAGTAAAGGTAGCTGTTTCAATCGTCGAATCATTTGTTTTTTTTAATAAAGAGTCTCTGCGAAGAAAGTTATGCAAGTGAACAGTAGCTAGAACTATGGTTTTGGCTGATTTTGGGCTTAAAATCATTGTACTTCTCAATACTCTAAATTTTGCCGACATGATTCCAAAAGCATTTTCTACTACTCGGCGTGCTCTTGATAGTCTATAGTTGAAAATCCTTTCTTTTGACCCTTTTGGATGAATTCCTGCAAATGGTGTCATCAAATGTGTGCTTAATGCAAAAGCTTGATCTCCTAATATTACATATGGTATTTTAGTTATGTAGGGTATTTGTAAAATTTCTTGCGCTGGTACATTAAGTTGATTATTTTCTACCTTTCGATACAATTCGGAATGTTTATAAACTCCTCCATCTGAAATTCGACCTTGGCTTCCTATGTTAACATACATAAAATTGTAGTTTGCGTCTACTAATGCTAATAGCACGATACTAAAGAACTTTTTATAATTAAAATATTCAGTGCCGCTACGAAAAGGAGCTTGAATAGTTATGTGTTTTCCATCTAACGCCCCAATAGTGTGCGGAAAATTCCATTTTTCCTCGAAGTCTTTAGATACTGCTTTCCAATCTTGCTCTGACACTGGTAGCTGAAAAAAAAATTAATAACGTTTTATTTATTTTGTTTCAGGATTGTGGCTCACCCTCAGAGCCGGGTAATACAGAACAAGCTATTCCGGAACAAGGCATTTCAGAACAAGGCACTTCAGAACCAGGAACTTCGGAACCAGGAACTTCGGAACAAGGCACTCGAGACCAAGATACAAATACCAAGAAGCCAAGAAAAGAAATGCCCGCTAACAAGAGGACATATCAAGAGTCAGAGTATGATGCTGAAAATCAAATGATAGAAGAAGCATTAGAAGTAATGCGAAAACAAAATGACAGTAGTAATGATCCTTACGTTGCTTTTGGCATGCACATAGCAGCCGAACTAAGAAAATATGATGCCACTATGTTTACGAGAGTCAAACATTCAATAAGTACTATACTATACGAAGCTGATATGGAGCTCCTCAATCAATCATCAACACAAGAATATAACGCTGAAAACAGACGAGGATATTTCACTTCACAGTTTACCGATCTTGACTCATCATCTTCTAGTAACATGGGTACTGGCCTTACGCAATTGATTCACGATTTAGACACGGATGTAGATTAATATTGTGAATTAGTTGAGAACAACTGTGATTGACGTATGATGATTGTGTTGTATTTAATTACTACTTAATTATGAAAATAAATAAATAAAAAATATAAATTAAAAATCTGTAGTTTAAAATATTTCACCAAATAATAAAAATAATATAAGTAATAAAGTTCATAATAATTTACCTGTACCATGTCCTTAAGAGCTCTCACTATGGCATCGCACACTTCTGGAATTATTGTTGATATTGTTTGCTTTGATACGTGAAACGTGTATTGTAGGCTGGAATAGGAGTCTCCTGTAGCCAAATAACGTAACGTTATTGCAAGTCTCTCCTTCGACGTTATTGCCGTTCGCCAGTGAGTATCCATTTTTTTAATAAATGGTTCTACCAATGTATGTATGTGTTCGAATTCTTCTAAAGATAATCTTAAAAACTGTGGCGTTCGGTAGTTGATTTCGTAATAGATCCCTTCCAGATTCTTTGTCCTTTGTTGAAAGAGTGGTCGCATCCAACACTGCCTTTTTTTAATACACTTTCTTTTATTCCTTCTTCTACGTAATTTACGAATAATAAGCACAGCAACAACACACGCGGCCGCTTTCATTGTAGTTTGAATACGAAATAAAGAGCGCGGCGTGTCTCGGACATGCCGCGCAGCACTGCCGCGCAGAAGGTTTAAACTAGGCGCGCGGCAAATTTGTGTCCCGCGAATGCCGCGCGTAGCTGCCGCGCACCTTGCACGCCGTGTTTGGACACACCTTTAGGATGTGTGTGTACGTGTGGTGATGTATGGAATGATGATTGTAAGCAAATGTGTGTGTTTGAGTGATATGAAGATGAAGAGCAAATACCTTAAAAGTTGCACAAAGAGCCCTGTCTACTCTTGAACGATTAAGTCTTTCCGTATCAAGCTAGGGTCAGTAAGTACTTTTTAACCCTGCCCTATTAAGAGGGTAAACATCTTTTTATTATAGACATAGGGACGATAGGGATGATATGATGTCGCCTTTGGGAATGTTGATACTAGTAAGATCATTAATGTAAATGAGAAAGAGAGTAGGGCCTAAAATGCTGCCCTGGGGAATGCTAAAAGACACCGGAAGATCAGCGCCTACATGACTCTCCATTAGAACACACTGGGTCCGGCCATTTAGATAGCTCTCGAAAAGTCTGAGTTGAGTTCCTCTCACACCAAGCTTTTCTAGCTTGGTAATTAAGATGGGAATAGAAATGGTGTCGAATGCTTTTTTCAGATCCAGGAAGATAGACAAGCATTTGCAGGTTCTGTCCAGGTTAGTACTAACAAATTTGGTTAAGCAATAAACAGCATCATCGGTTGATCTATTTGCTCTAAAGCCAAACTGATTATTTGCAAGCAAATTATTTTTTTCCAGGTATTTTGTGTCTATTAATAGTATACCTTTTCCAGTAGTTTTGAGATAGCGGGTAGTATAGAGATCGGATGATAATTAGAAATATCATATTTATCGCCTCCTTTAAAGATTGGATGGACTTCGGAGCTTTTCAATTGGGAAGGGAACAGACCTTTATGGAGGCATTGATTAAAAATGAAAGTAAGCGGCGGGACAAGGAAGTCAACATGTCTTTTCAAAAATGTATTTGATATATTATCGCGGCCTACCGTGCATTCCGTTTTTAGACCCATTACAAGGCGAGAGATCTCATCCTCACTTGCCTCCTCCAACACTAACGAATTCAGATCAGGTACCTATGTTCTTAATTTAGTCATTTAGCTTTGATGCGAGCTGCTAACCTCACTTACACGTAATCCGTCACCGGCCGACGACGTACAAGCATAGTTTGGCCAATGACGGATTAGATGTACGATGTACGCCACAAAAGCTAACCAGACTGCCAAACTCATGTTATCTGCAGTGATTGGTGACTGTATAATAAAAGCGGCTAATTCTTTAAACTCATCACTGGACATAAGATTGATATTCTAATCTTTTGGTTTAGCTTTCCCATGTTTTATTTTGAATAACACCTCGTTCATACCTGGTCCACGATACATTTCATCATCAAGGTTAGAGTTCTGCTGTCATAATGGTTCCAGTCATTTGTCACCGTCACTCCGCCTAGCATATTGTATCTGAAAGTTTTCCCATTATAAAAATAGTTAAATTTCCACATCAGAGTACCCTTGACTGCTTCATTGAGCTGATGAACGTAGGGTCCTGGGTTCGATTCCGGGTCAGACAATGGGTTATTGGCTTTTTAACAAAAAAACTAGGAGAACAGAAGCTCACCCAAAAATTTGTATTTTACCATTATCATGAATTAATTGTAACCATTATGTACTACAAATAACCTTTTATGCAATAAAGTATTACTTACTTTTCTATCAGTAATATATAAGTACTAGCCCCGATTCTTGTAAGAATTTGTGCCCAGTTACAGATAGTGCAATCCACGACGACGCGCCCCACTCCGCGATTACTGTACTTTAGTACGGAGCGGAGTGGGGCGCGTCATCGTGGATTGGACTATCTATACTGGCAAATGCTTTCGAAACATTACTTTTTATTTATTCATAAACATACAACTTCGCGTACCCCTTGTTTCGGGGATATAATATGAATGTATGTTACCTTTTAAATAAATGATCACTTACACGTTAGCCATATACATGTGATGTCCAGGCGTCACAGAAACCTTGTAATATCGATCCAAATTATAGTTCTTCAGCAAGTACAGACAACTGGTAACATCCCACATATACGTGTGCACCAGATCGCTCCCCCGCCACTGATGGTGTTGCCAGCCATCATAAAAGTTTCTATTTTGGTAGCAATTATTATTATAGGGCATTATTAGAAGCTGACATCTATAATTCAGTCTGTCTTTATATTCTGCTGTTAATTTTAGTAGTTTGGCGAATAGTTTTATTTCTCGTGCGACGTCAGTTTGGAAGGGAGTGTGGTAACCTTCTCGGTAGGGCCATATTAGAAAACATTCTGCGTTCAAACGTTGTGACATCTCTAGACATCTTTTAATTTGTGTGGCGGCTTGGATGAATGTGGCTGCATCGTTGCTTGTGAACGCGCCGGATACGTATCTGAAACCGAAACGTTTTATAGCTATCGGCTCGCAAAATTAGCTAACTTGCTTGTTCAGCCGTTATTTGTAAGTTCACACTTTTAAGTTGTAATTTATTCGAATTCTAAAAGTAGCTTTCGGCTTTAACACATGCACATAAAGTGTAGTTTTCACTTCAGCTTTAATATTTTGACCTTTTCTTGTCAGTCATTCTATATAGCTATTATATCTATAAAATTTATATTTCTTTATAACATGGAACAAGTATTATTTAGGACCTAGGATAATGGCTGGTTGATTTTACCTCGGATGTGAATGCAGATCAGGCGCTATCCACAGCAGCTTCACATGGTACCTCTGCGTTAGTTCCTGTATGTACTCTGTGACGTCATCCCAGTGGGCCTTGTTCTCGTCCCAGCTGTCGGTGTGAGGTACCAGGTCTGAGTCGAAGGCTGTCCAGTACTTGATGCCTAGTTTGCTGCAGAGGTCGAAGAGGGCTTTTATGTGTCGTTTGTGGTTGTCCAGGGAGTCAGTGTTGTCGTCCCAAGAACGGGAGTGGGTAAGGCGGCCGTGTGCGTCTGTACCTTTGAAATAGAAAATAGTTTAAGGTAATAGAGTAGGCAAGTTCACAGGTTACGACTCTTAATGTAGACCACGTGACTAGCTAATAATGGTAGCAGTACACTTGCGCGAAAGACATTTGAGAAAAAAAGACATTTCCGCGAATGATTTTTTTCTGCGAATGGGTATTTGCGCGAAAGACACTTGTGCAAATCCAATTGCGGGAAAGCCAATTATTGCTCGAATACACTTGCGCGAAAGGAAATTTGCGCGAAAAAGTTGCGGAAATGAGATTTCTTCATAACATCACGCATACTCGGCCTATTAGTCTTTCAAATGGACGGTGGCGCCATCTTGAATTTTGATTTTGACACTTAGAATAAGGTTCGAAACAAAAACTGGCTCGAAGATTTAAGAAATTACTAATGTTAGTAGGTACTCGTTTTGGAATGAGTCGATAAGCGTTTAAATTCACCTACCATTACTCCTGAAATCAAGAGCGACGCTATATTTCAGCCAGTCTTCCATAGAGCGCGAATGAACGCGCTCCGTACTGTTGTAGTAGCGGTAACTGGCGGTCTCGTAAGGGGACGCCATATTGTTGTACTCTATCTTGTCTATACCTGGAATCAGTTCAGAGATACGTAGTATTTAAGTATAGCCAACAATTCCCAGTAAATTGAAACTTTAGTAAGGTCGAAACTACCTGTCAAGTTAAAAAAAAAATCCTTTACTGTCAACTGACTGTAGGTACCATTTTTCCGTCCACTCTGTTATTGCAGAAACATACCTACGAAATAGTCAACATTATCTGCTCGGGGCTCGCGCACTTTCTGCTTCTTGGCAGTAGGCTGGTTGTGTGAAGCCATTGTTGATATCTCTGAACAAAAAAGTTATAAAACTAAAACCCATGCAACTACGAAAAAAACGTCATTTAAAAAGGTCTATACAAGACATCACAGACAGACCAATTAAAAAAAGAATTTAGAGATTTCTTTAGAAATAAGCATCACCTTTGTACGTATTTTTCTGTTCTTTTAATCTTGTCTGTTTATTTATGTGTGTACATAAATGGTTAAATAAATAAATAAAAACCCGGAGTCACACTCGTGTTACATGGTACATACATCGAACAGATTACATGTGACTCCGGAATTTGAGAATGTATGTACATATGTGCATAAATAAAATCACAACCCTCCTTTTTGCTTCGCCGTAGTCGGGAAAAAAAAAATAAGGTAAAATCTACCGAGTTACCACAAAACAAACGTTTTTGCATGCAAGTTGGTTTTAAATTTTTAACTGCAGTCCTTGCACAGCTATTTTACCTCTTACAACTGCAGCAGACTGCCTCGTTGGTCTAGTGATCGCAAACGCTACTGCTGAGCATGAGGCCCTGCGTTCGATTCCCGGGTTGTGCAAAGTGATATTGGGATTTTCCATCTGGGATTTCTCAGTAGGAGCGCGGACACTAGATTTGTGCCGGATTTAATAGCAAGAGGCTCGTCCCCTATTACATGGGATCCAAACATAACTGGCTAAATGTGGCTGTACTATAGGTACACATCTGCCTAACCCTTCGGGGAATACAGGCGTGATGTTGCTATGTGCCAATTTAAGTGTCGCCTAGAGGTAGTGAAAACGTGTTTATGGAACTTTGGATGGAACCTTGTTAGTACCTACTTAATGTAGGCAATTTTTAATAGATTTAAGTTTATTTTATTGTTTATAGCACTTTGCCCGCGGCTTCGCTCCCGTGGTCTTTCCCGCGGGACCCATTTTTTGCCGGTATAAAAAGTAGCCTATGTTACTCCTTGAAAACTATAAGCTTTCTAATGTTAAAAGAATTTTTCAAATCGGTCCATTAGTTTCGGAGCCTATTCATACAAACAAACAAACAATCAAATCTTTCCCCTTTATAATATTAGTATAGATTTTAGAATTGTTCGACGCTCGGCTCAGTGTTCATAATCCAACAGTGCGCTTTTATTAGGCACAACTTTTTGGGTATCTCGGAGTGTTAGTGTAAATTGGCATAATCCTAGTGTATAAGTTGTAGTATAAGGTGTGTATAAACAAAAATGGTTCCAATGTTGTCCCAAATAAAACAACTTATTTATTTATATTATTTTGTAAGTCCTTTCTTAATACATTTTTGAGTAGATATAGGTATCATGAATATGTAATATTTGTGCCTTAAATAACTAGGGCCAATATACTAACTAGCTGACCAGACAGACGTTGTCCTGTCCAAATTTCAATAGTTCATACAAAAATTCCCCAATTTTATTTTTTCCGGGAAACGTTTCCAATTTTTAACCGACTTCAAAAAAGGAGCAGGTTCTCAATTCGACGGTATGTTTTTTTTTTTGCATATTTGTTACGCGATTACTCCGCCAATTATGAATTGATTTTGATGATTCTTTTTTTGTTTGGTAGGGCATACTTCAGAAGTGGTCCCATATAAATTTGGTCAAGATCTGATGAAGGGTTTTTGAGTTAGCTTCAATAATACATATTTTTCCCACCTCGCATATGTGGATGATATTCTAATAGTTCCTGTCACTATAATTTACTTGGTATTCAAATTTTTGTGGGGGTTTTGTGTAGGAACCACAACTAAAAAGTGAAAAATAAAAACTTTTTCACCAAAAAAAAACCGACTTCCAAAAAAACTTAAACCAAAAAATAAAACCGACTAAAAAAAAACACTACAAAGTGAAAAATAACTTTGATTTCGGAAGTCGGTGTCTTGGGTTTTTTATTTTAGTTTTTTTTTGCCACCGACTTCCGAAATCGAAGTTTTTTTTTTTGGAAGTCGGTTTTATTTTTTGTGAAAAAGTTTTTTTTCTTTCATACAAACCTAGTTCGGGCTATTACTAATTAAAACAAAAACTACCTAGCCAAATCGGTCTGGCTCAATGATGCTATTACCAAGGAACAGCATTTCATTTTTATATAAGTATATGTATCCGTTTGTATATGTGTGTTATTTTTGACCCCAGAGCACAGATTATTACAGATCACACAAACACTCCGCAAAACCATTTAAATAAAAAGCGACTCTTGCTACGACACAATAAAGTGCAATTCAGATCGCACAGCGCTATTTACCTACAGTTATATTCACCTAGAAGTTGCCTCTCTTTCTATCGCGTGACTTAGATCTTCTGACTACGTTACACTCACTGAATTGGCCCGACAAGACGGGCCCGTCGCGTACTTGTAGCTTCATACCTAAATTGCGGAGTATACCATAAATGTAGTCATCTGTGCCCAGAGTAAAATGTGGTTTTATTCGTTAGGAGTGAAATTATAAATGAAAGTTGACGATTTGTATTAAAATAAAGACCCACAAGCGTAAATATCCTTCATTTATTTTTAAAAAATCTGCTGTTCCATACATTTTGACCGTGTGGGTATTGCACTTTTGTATGAAACAGCAGAATTATATTTTAGTAAAGAAAAATTTCATCGCTTTTGAGTCTGGAATCATTAACTGAATTAATGCTAACAGTGCGCGTCAATCGTCAACAAATCACAACAACTAACATGTGATTAGACAATTGAGATCATCAAACTTTCAGAAACCGTGGATGAAACGAAAACAGTGGCAATCAAAGTCTCTACTTACCCCTAATTATCTCGTAGTGTCCTGTTCACCGCAGTCGCACAGACAGACGTGCGAGCGAGTCCCCGTGGCTTATATAACGCAGTGTGAATGGGCTCAGCCAGGCGTGTCGTCGGTCCTTTGTGCCGCTAACTGGACGCAGGCGCTTTTGTTTGATAGTACTCAGAGTGTAATGTGTAACCTATGTGTAATGTTTCAATTTGATTACGAGGTTTTTTGTAATTTTATACGTTGTTTATATAGGTCTGTTGACCAAAGGGTTGAGCGGAGTACACCTCCATTTTACCGACATCATCGTCATCATTGACAGCCTTGTTCCACCCGCTGCTGAGTAGGTGTAGGCCCCCTACCTCTTGCGCCATGCTTTCCTGGTCTGTGCGAGTCCCATCCTCATTTCATTTATCGATATAACAGTCTTATAATTATGGTTAAAATCCGAATCAATTTAACTTAACATTTGCTAATGAAACTGCAGCGGCGAGAGATTTCGTTCAAAATTATTCCCAAATAAGTAATTTCAGCTAGTGTTAATAGTTCTAGGTATAGAATATTGGAAACAAAAAATATTCTCTCTATGTAAGTTGGAAAACTGCTCAATGTAAGATAGTCAGAAAAGTGCGATCTGTTACCGTAGTGGCCGAAAGCAGTACACAGAAATATCTAGAATATGTTCTAAGACCAAACACAAGATTAAATATACATCAGAAAGTAGAGAAGTCAAATGTGGTGTACCACAGGGTAGCGTTCTGGGGCCACCATTGTTTCTGCTATATTTATATTAACTATTTACCACGGCATACGCAACATCCTATGGTGTTATTTGCGGATTATGACCGTACTACGGTCATAATAAAATGTAATGATTTAATAGATTATGAAGAAGAGATTAATATAACATTAATAAGGTTAGGTTAATTAGTTATTAATCTTAAAAAAACAAAACAACCAAACGGACATCCCCGCCTAACGTATTGGCTAATTATAATGGACAAAATGTCAAATTGTTGGTTTGCTTTCCGCACTCAGTCCGTCAGGTGGACATAGCGGCCGTTTGGCGGTTACTCCAACCAGCCCACCAGAAGATAAAAGAAAGAAAGTTTTTTTTTTGTAATTATTATTTAATTAAATCTCCTGGTCTGGAATTTCCTAGGTATCTTAGTTGACAGCAGTCTCACTTGGAAACCTCATGCTGAAGAGGTTTGTAATAAATTGAGCAAGTCAGCTTATGTGCTGTATAACCTGTTATGCATACAGTAAGCAATAATATACTCCTGACAACTTACCACGGACTTGTTGCGCCATTATTAAAGTTCGGGGAAATATATTAGGCCAACTGTAGTGACAGGGAACCGATTTTAAGGCTCAAAACCGTTGAATAAGATCTATGTCGAATCTGAAAACTACAGACACATGCGAGCCTATAACCGGAAATAAATTAAAATTATTTTTTAACAGTAATTGCAACTTTTTTTCAGTGACTTAAAGTCACTGAAAAAAGCATAGGAACCTACTACGCTTTGGAATGGGCAACTAGCTTCAGTTGCCCATTCCAAAGCGTAGTAGGTTCCTATGGAGAAGAACGGGCAAGAAACTCCATGGACACTCTTTTAAATTAGAATATTGTTACAAAACATTGGTTACATCATTCATGTTGAAATTATACATGTGAGAACAATGTAGTAAATCGTGCACGGTAAAAGCGACCATAATAAAAATATAAAAACAAAAATAATTAAAATAAGCCATGGCAGCTAAGAGATGACCAGTCCCAACTGACGGCGCCCGTTCACGAACATGACGCATGGATCAGCATCATTTAGCTCAACCATTTTGAAGGGAACTCAATGATCCAACACAACAAGAGCAAGTAAATAGTAAGTTTATATTATATATATATATATTTATATATATATTTTTTGAATTTTTTTTGAATTTTGTAAGGACAGATTTTAGTCTCAAGGGAAAATGCACAATTGAACAATGACAGAATGTAATAATATGAAACAGTCTTGTGCAAAACATTAAAGAATACAAATAAAACCACATCAATTTCCTTAAACCTATATTCAAAAGTATTATAAAAATACCCAGATCAATCTGAAGAAAACCGCTGCAAAAAGCACAATTATCGGTAGAGGCACTTTAGTACCGTTTTTCACAATTTGAACACCGGACACTTCACCTTTCTTCAACGGGGCGGTTAAACCGGCCATCTTTGGTTTGTCTATGGGCTCTCCCATCATAGAGAATTTGCTCGCACTAGTAATTTTGACAGTCAACATCTTTCCCATATATCTTTCTTCTTTAGGTACTAATACTTGTTCATAGTACTCGTTGTGGGCCACAAAGTAATTCTTGTCGTGAGATATGTCTGTGACGAGGACTTCCTGTGTCTCGCCCACTTTGTGGCCATACGGCTCGTACGAACGGAACAATTCGGACAGCTTTTTCGTGCGTTTCTTTACTTCTTGTGTCGGGACCTGTAGACAAACATTACAATAAGTACTGCCTTTTAACCTTAACGAAGTAACTATGCTTGAATGTTTAATCGTATCATTATAAAGTATTGGATCCACATACTCAATATCATACAAGAGAAACAAATTCAAATTCCTTTGCAATCAACATGTTTTACATTTGGTCACTCAAAAATGAACTTAGACTACATAATGCTAAGGTAGACAGCCGAGTAAGTCTCAAAACTTATTTAGTTTATCCGTAAGCTGATCGCCAGAACTTCGCAAGAAATATATTTGTCGTTGAACGGTTTTACTCGTAAAATAATTCCATCAAGATCATGCGACACAATGAGTACCAAATTTAAATACTTCAAATCAAATCAAATCAATCATAGTTTATATTAGGTTATAAAATGATAATGTTAGTGCGCTGCATTCTACTCGCAAGCATACAAATATTACACACAAGAATAATCAAATATAATATTACAGAATTTTTAATGTCGGTAGTGTTTAATGAAAGTATCAAACCATAAAATAAAAAATACAAACACAATTATGTCAATATTTAAAATATCACTGTCATTGTGTTGTTGTTGTATATCATTGTTGTTTGTTGTTGTTGTTGGGTCTTCTTACCTTGGTCATCTTAGCGGCGGGAGTGCCAGGCCTAGCGAAGAACTGGTTGATGAAGAGCGAGGGGAAGCGGTACTTGTCGCACAGCCGCACGGTGTCGTCGAAGTCTGCGTCCGTCTCGCCGGGGAAGCCGCAGATTATATCTGTTGCTATCGTTATGCCTGGTACCCTGGGGATTGGAGAATTATTATTAATTATTATACAAATTAACTAACTGTTGGTGTTTTTTTTTTTATGACACTGGTTAGCAAAATTCAAAATATATTGCAAAGTATTATTTCAGAAGTATTTTCACAAAAAAATAACAGAGGGCCCTAGTGTGAGTTTCATTTAACCATCTCGATTTTACGCATCGACCGCGTTCGGCGCTCCGATTGGCAGCCGGCCGGCCTTCACCAGTGAAGGGCCAATCGGAGCGCCGAACGCAGTCGATGCGTAAGGTCGAAATGGTTAAAAGATACCCACACTAGGGCCTCTGGGCATCGAAAATAATAATTAATCGTTTAATGTACCGAAAAGGTTAACTTGATAATAAGTAAGATGCCTTGATCATATTATTATCAGCCGATGTGATGATGATGAGGGCATCCTACTTCTTAGCAAGTTAATTTTAGGAAGCGTTGTGGAGGGAAAGAGGATGGGAGTTTTAAGGATTAAGAAAAGTGTATTGAGACAGTTTGGACATACAGTAGGGATTGGCTCTCATAAGAAATCTGAGTCGTTATAGTATTGATATTTGGCTTTGTTGACTAATGAGTTTGCTGACCACTGCACTAGGCTCATACAATAGATAGATATAATTTAATAAGAAACTCGGAAAATATACCAAAATAGAGAGATTACAAGTCGATGTTAAGTAGTTAAGGTTAACAAATTCCTGTTTCACTTTTCAGTCTCCGGGTGGATTTAGTGCCTCTACATTTCACACAAATTTTCAATTGGTACAGAATTTATCTATCAGATAAATCAACCAGAATTAATCCGAAAGTTGTGAAACAGGCTAAAATGTTTATTTCCATTAAAAAGAAAGCAAAAAAAAAAAAATTTAGTCAGGTCAAGGCACACAATACTCACACAAAAACAGAAAAAAATAACTTAGAATAGTACTGTGTGCCTTACGGCTTTAGGGGCATGAGGAACAGGGTGTAAAGTTCACTCATCCACCATAGAAAAGGGAGGATCCTCCAACCAGACGGGTGTTGTGTCTGGTGGGCCGACTGCCCTACTGTTGATTTCGGGTAGTCTTATCTATGTCGTTCGCGCGGTAAACTCTATTGCGCGATGCAGGATTTGTGTGACGTCATGTCTTTGATGCGTAGTTAGTATGTGGCGGTGTAACCGCTACACGGCATTAGAATAGTAATTGACAGCGTACTCACTTTTCTCTGAGAAAGTCGACAACTCGTTCGAAGTCGGCTCGTGTGTACTCTCTCTTCATGTCGGACAGAACTTGATCACTGCCTGACTGCACCGGCACATGGAGGAACCTGCACAAAGATAGCTCAATATAAAACATAGTCAAAGGCGTCATTGCCTGGAGGAGGTGTAGAGTTACTATGGTATCTGTTTTTGTACTGTGTTATCAGCATGTTGCTGAAAGTAGGAACAGAGGGAGGAACATTGTCGAGGAGAAGGTAACACAAGTACTTTCTCAATTTTATTTGTGTTAGTTTACATTGTGCCTATGTGCACTGCGTCCAGCAGGCTGCGATAGGCTGAGTTGATTGAAATTGTGTCGCAATCCCCCAAAGGGGAGAATTTTTGAAATATCTTGTTAATTTAAAATAAAAAGTACACAGATCCTTATTATAGTGTCGCATGCCGTCACATCAAATTCTTACTTGTAAACCCTCGGATGGTGCATGATCTTGGCGACTTCGGCGAGGTGCTCCAGGATGTAGGGCGGGTTGGTCATGCCGAGCCGAAGCCGACAGCCCTCCGGTATCACTTCCACCAGCTTCCAGAGAAGCTCTGGCAGAGAAGTGCCGATGTCGCGACCGTATGTACCTGAAAGGTGTAGGTTGTTACAGATCATTGCACCTCCTTGTTGTTGGGATAGTGCCACACTACTACAGAAAGCTAATATACGATGTCGTCGTTTCAGTGTTTCTCAGCGTGCATTTTCAATGACACCACTTAAAGACATAGTCACTACTTTGAAAAGTAAAGACAAACAAGCCAGCCAGACGGACACACACGTGATCCTATAAGGCTTCCGTTTTTACATTTGGACGTACGGAACCCTAAAACACACATTGGCTGATTGGATGGCAACCAACTTTCTCTGCTACTAGCTACATGGAACTTTTATGTTCTCTATGAATATTATAAAAAACAGAAAATAAAACACAAATAAAAACTCACCCGTATCCTCACTAGTCAACCATATCTCACAAACTCCCTCAGTGAACGACTGCCGCGCCCTCTCCACGATCTCCTCCGGCGGGTAGCTGCCCAACTCTCCGCGCGCATGCTTCGTCTTACAGTACGTGCACTGGTTCAGACAGCCCGTGTTGATGGAGATGATCTCTATCAGGGGATTCTTGCGGACTTTAGGAAGGAGGAGAGAAGCTCCACCTGCTTTGCGGCCGTCACTGGTTTTTTTTTGGCCGAAGAGACGGACTGTGTGGCCTGTAAAGATTTATTTCTAAGATATTTGTTTAAAAAAAATCGACTTGTCTAACTACACAGTGGTCAGAAACCACGTTTTAGTTAGTGAACATGGCATGCCAACTCGTTTACATCCTTAAGTGTAAATTCCACTGCCACGTAGGATTTGCACAGAGATGTTTGACACATTAGTTGCGCGGTTCATTTGTTTGCCAGTTACGCATTCGTGTTTAGCATGACCGTGAGTCGCAGTGGAGTATCTTCCCTACATTTTCATAAAAAAACGAAGCTCAGTACACGTGCGTAGCTTAGCCGTGGGCTGCTGGTGACAAATAGCTTCTAATGACCGCCTTTTAAAGCTGAATTCGATTGATAATTTGTCTTCTACTGCTTTCCTCATACCTTTAAGCGTCTCCTCAACAATCTCGACGATCCTGTCGATCTGCTGCACGCCGACCACACTGAGCCCCGTCAGGTAGTTGGCCCGCGGAGCGCCCTGCGGCACACAGCCAGCCACTACCACGTGGATGCCGCGCGACTGACCCAGCTCTATCTCATTTCTAGAAAATAATAAAATAAAGTTGTGTTAGATATGGCTGTATGAGGTGAGTACAAGCCCTTCATGAATAAAAATACATGTTCTGGCGCACCGCATCTAGAGGTACCTAAAGCTAAATGCCAAAGTCTGGTAAGCATTGCTAAAGGAGCTATTATTGTATAGCCTGTGTTAATTGAGAGTAGAAGACAGCATATGTATAGATATAAATTTATTTTTAAGTTTTTGAAACATTATAATTATGCAAAATGGGAAAAACTAGTTAACTGAACAATCACAAATAAATAATTCTACAGTTAGTTTACGTCTGTGTTTACATCACAATGATCTTTATTGTGTTCAGTAGCAGATCCAGGATTGTCTTTTGGGAGCGGCTTGACACCGGAGGGTAGGTTTTAGCAAAGTAAACACTAAGGTCCGTATTACAGAACGTTTCTCAAGTCCAGTGTGATCTGCAATCAGTTGATCACTGTTTAAGTATAGAATCAGTACTTGAGCATCAGTTTTATTCCAGAACGGTAATCAATCTATACTCAGCTGAATCGAGATTCAAATCGAGCCTCAAGCAGAGATGTGTATTGTCTATGCATCAGCCTGTTTTCGTTTACAATTTATTTTATTTACCAACTTGGTTCTGATTAAAATTTATTTATTTATCTCATAGAAAACCAACAGCTTTACATAAATACAATAAAGACACTGGAATAAGAAACATGAAGCCAATTATAGGTTTTCACGGCTAGCTATATAATAATACAGTAAGAGATCTTATACACGACAAATTATATCAAGAACACAAGCGCACCAACCATCAAATCGGGTAATGCCAAACATAAACACAACAACAGGAATAAACTACAATAAAATTAAATAAAAATAAGTACCAGAACTAAATTAACATTACGAATTAATTTTGAAGAAATCAAGGTTCAGCCTATTGCGAACGCTTGAGCCTTTCGTTGAAAACAAGTTAAAAGAGAATATACCATAAGAGCCCAATTATTTAGGAAATCAGCGTTATTATTTCGATCCCGAATAGTATAATCCCCCATTAATTTATTGAAGTAAAGTTTAGTCATTTTGTAAGAATTTTGTCATTTTGTTCATTTTGTTTCGTAAGAAAAATAAGTCAAGCTTAAAATACTTATCTATGGCCATAAATAGGTATGTTTTAAAATGTCAGTACGTAGGTCAAATATGTGAAAACATCAGTTTAATGAAGTTGTATGGCCTGTATGGCCTTAAGCCTTACATTAACACAGAAACTTTCAACAAGTATGTTGCTACATATTCGAAAATATTTAGAAATACCTGCAAGACAGCTAAAGCTCTTTAAATTAGCAACAAGATCAAATCAGAAGAAAATAAAATAAAAACGGTTTGGAAAGTAATAAATAATGAAACTAACAGGGAAAAAATACGAAACACTGAGTACACATTGGAGACTGAACGTGGTCCCATAAGCTCTAACTTAGAAGTAGCTCAAGAATTTGTAAATTTCTTTACTAATATACCATCAAAAACGACGGAAGCTTTAAATTCCTCACCCGATGTCTCAATTGATTTATTAAAAGCGAACGTTACAGGCTGCCCGGTTGAATTTCAATTTAAACATATAAACCCTATGATAGTTGTAAAAGCTTTTCGGCAAATCAAAATCAAATTGACTGAAGATCTATGGGGATTATCTATCAAAGTTTGTACATCCATAATCGAGACTATAGCACCATATTTAGCTTTAATATTTAATTTGTGCGTGGATCAAGGAGTTTTCCCGGATTTAATGAAATACAGTAAGGTTATACCACTTTTTAAATCTGGGGACAGTAAAGACACCAACAATTATAGACCAGTATCCGTGCTGCCGGTATTCAGCAAGGTGTTCGAAAAGGTAGTGCTCAATCAAATGCTTAATCATTTTAACACCAACCAAATCTTACACGAACAGCAATATGGGTTCACCAAAGGACGTTGTACGACTGACGCCGGTGTCGCCTTATTAAAACACATATTTACAGCATGGGAGGCGGCCCAAGATGCCATAGGAATCTTTTGTGACCTTTCCAAGGCATTTGACTGCGTAAATCACGAAACCTTACTCTTGAAACTTGAGCATTACGGACTAGGTAAGCTTGCGCTCAGTTTGGTAAACTCTTATTTAAATGATAGACAACAGCAAGTTCAAATTAACGGTGTCAATTCACTCGGTCTAAAAGTAAAAATGGGTGTTCCACAAGGCTCAATATTGGGTCCTTTCCTCTTTTTAGTATATATTAATGATCTACCCCATTTATTAAAAAACAAACCACAATTGGTGTTATTTGCTGACGATACTTTTCTAATTTTTAAGATAAATAGACGTGCATCAAATCTTGACGACGTAAATAACGCCCTACTGCAGGTCCAAAATTGGTTCACTGCTAACAATTTAGTATTAAATGGGAAAAAAACTAAATGCATAAGATTTGCTTTGCCGAATGTTAAAAGTAGTGTTTGTGAAATAGTATTGAATAGGGAGAAACTAGAATTCGTCGATAAAACTGTTTTCTTGGGGATCACGCTCGACCCAAGGCTGCAATGGGGTCCTCATTTAACATCTCTTGCAGGACTGCTAAGTTCAGCAGCATATGCTGTGAGAAAAATCCGTCAATTTACTGATGTAGATACCGCGAGGCTAGTCTATTTCAGTTACTTTCATAGTATCATGTCTTACGGTATTTTACTATGGGGACGGGCTGCAGATATCGAATCGATTTTTATTCTGCAGAAAAGAGCCATCAGAGCAATATATGGCCTTCGCAGACGCGATTCCCTGAGGGAACTATTTAAAGATATTAACATTATGACGGTACCTTGTCAATATATCTATGAGAACATCATGTACGTAAGGAATAATCTAAGTATTTTCAGTAAAATAGGTGATAGACACAATTATGGGACTAGAAATAGGGACCAATTAGTTCAACCGGGTTTCAGACTGGCTAAAGTAGACTCATCTTTCATGGGGTACTGTGTAAAATGTTACAATAAAATACCTCCCCACATACTCCAATTGAATGAAACGAAATTTAAATCTTGCATAAAACGCACACTATGCTGCCAAGCATATTATAAGTTGGGGGATTACATCGCTGACAAAAATGCTTGGCTCAACGCTGGTCCAGCTCCACAAGGGCGCATAAACTAATTGATTAGCATTGGAAAATATTGTTGGAGCTGCTGAAGATTGAAAAACTATATTTACATTGTATAAATTCAATCTCTTAGTATTATATAATTGCATTGCACATAATTATGTGAGCACTGTTTACCTACTTTAAATCTACCATTTACTGAGTACGTCTTTCATTGACTTGAATGTGCCCTGGCGGCTGAGAGTATGTCATGCTCACTCAAATGTCTCGCTGGTGGTGGCGTGTGTGTTGGATCATTAAGTTCCCTTCAAAATGGTTGAGCTAAATGATGCTGATCCATGCGTCATGTTCGTGAACGGGCGCCGTCAGTGGGGACTGGTCATCTCTTAGCTGCCATGGCTTATTTTAATTATTTTTGTTTTTATATTTTTATTATGGTCGCTTTTAACGTGCACGATTTACTACATTGTTCTCACATGTATAATTTCAACATGAATGATGTAACCAATGTTTTGTAACAATAATCTAATTTAAAAGTGTGTCCATGGAGTTTCTTGCCCGTTCTTCTCCATAGGAACCTACTACGCTTTGGAATGGGCAACTAGCTTCATTTTTCTGACTGACCGACCCCTTGACAATTCAAAAGTACCTGTAATTGGTTTATTTGGAATAAATGATTTGAGTTTGAGTTTTGATTTTGAGTTTGTCACATAAAAACGTAAACACACAAGAACTTGCAATTCTGGGGCTATGGGAAATATTTAATCCTGTGTATTAAATATCTGAGAGGAACGCTAAAGTTCAACCTTGAATTATCGTCAAACAAATTATTGTAATGATCTACCTCTTCAATTGCATCCATTTTGATAGTAATCATTCAAAAAAAAAACAATATAGAAACTCGACAACGCATGAACACAACAAAAATTTACAATCGGACATGACAATCTAGGCTCAAGCGCGGTCTCGACCACACTTGGGTGATTATAGATCAAATCACTGCTTGGGTTCGATTCGCGAACTGAGTACCGATCTAAAATAAAGCCAAACTCAGCTGAACTATGATCAATGAATCTATGCTTGGGGAACGTTCTAAAATTAAAATCAGAATTATTAAAACTAGTTTTAAACAGAGATCAATACTTGAGTTTCCTTCTGTAATACGGACCTAAAAAAACCGGCCAAGTGCGTGTCGGACCTCGCACAATGAAGGGTTCCGTAGTTGGGATGAATTTATCGCAAGAACAGACTTAACTTTGTAGTTGAAAAAACATGTTCTCCTATACATTCCGTATCGGAGAACATGTTTTTTCAACCGCAAATGTAAATTGGTCGATTATTACTCGTTAAATTGTAAAGCCTACTTAGCTGTAATAGTTTTCCTTTAAACTTCATTATATATAGGTACTACTGCCGTGACACTTGAATTTCTAACTATAACCGTTTAGTTGGTAGCGGGGCGGGACACTTGACTAACGAAAATTGGTACTTTAAAGCTTGATAAGTCACGAACGGTTTACTTAATCAAAAACGGTATTCCCAAACCCCTAATATTTTTGAAAAACCTATCCAACGATATCCCACATTATGGGTAGGACGAAAAAAAAAATTATCATCCCAACTTTACATGTACGGGCCCTAAATAATTGTTTTTTTCAAAATTTTATTTTACCACTTTTTCGGCGACATTAACGTGTATACTCATGCCAAATTGCAACTTTCTAGTGCCAATAGTTTTTGAGCTAAACCGCAGACAGACAGACAGACGGACATGGCGATACTATAAGGGTTCTTTGTTGACTACGGAACCCTAAAAAGCACACAATATTTTAATTTGCTTAACATAGGAAACGGATTACTTAACACATAGGTAACGGATTACTTTTCGGAAATTTCTCAATGACTTCGTTACTCGTTAGGTTATAGACTACCAGAGATATCTCGGCGAATACACATATACAGCCTTACTAATAAACTTTTACGCACGACGTATATCGGGGTTATAACATCAACGTTACCAATAAACGATATTTGACGTTTCAGTTGTATACATCTGGTGTAATATATGTCATTAATCAAAGAGAATTTGTACAACCGTTATTCAGCCCTCGGACCTTGTATAGCGAATGTATAACCTATAATAACTAGTTGCTTTTGTCGCATTGAGTTTGAAAACCATGGATTATTTACAATATTTCGATATTTTAGATGAAATAGACAATCATAAAAGAAAATGTTATAAACATCGTTATGATCCTTGCTGTTTGCAAGAAAATGAGTTTCGATTTAAATAAAGGTTCAGCAAACTATATGCAAGAAACATTGTTGAATTAGTCAAACGTCATTAGTTTCAACAATATAAATAGAAAAAAAATATCTTCATAATATTTATCATTTCAGTCGTGCTGAATTCGCTTTGTTAAATTTTGACGTTCAAGATTGACTATGGGTGCATTCCGAGTTACGCTGTAATCGATTTGAGCGTGCTAACAATCGTACCGTATTAACGTGGGCATGATAACGTTGTGTCTTGAATCGTCATAGATGACGTCATGAAATACGCCATCTTGCGATAACGCCGACCAAGCCTTTTACTAATATCACCGTGAGCGCTGTCAAAAATGACAGTTGTGCTGTTTTGTTTCGACTCGCATCTTATCTTTGAACTAACGTGGCATTTTCGAAATTGTGTTTCTGGCTACCCTTCGCCACCTACCCAAAGAAGAAGAAGAAATGTGTGGTATATACACAATGAAATTTGATATGCAAGTTTTGACGTTGAGCGAGTACCGTGAGCGCGTTCACGAGCGTTCCGAATTGTTGACAGCCCTCAGCAGTCATAATCGTGATATCTTAATCGGAACGCCAATTATCGGTGTCAGCGCTGTGAGCGATTATGTTCTAATTCGGAAAGCGCCCTATAACAGCTTTTACTGTAGCGTTCTTAAACTAATGCATGCCTCACTAGTGACATTAATCTATTTTTTTAATTCGTAAAAGAACGCAAAATCAATAGTTTTGGAAATAAAATGGACGTAATTCTTTAAATTTAGATTTTTAAACTTATAAGTCTAAAGTTATGAATGTTTTTCCAAATGAAAAAATGTCAATGATATTACGCAGTACCAGTTTCAGAACGCATCTTCTAATGTTGCCAGTGGTTTTTGTCATAAGCAGTGGGTAACTATGCATTGTAACACTGATTATTAGTAAAAGTAGTGTGTAACGCCTATTCACAGCTTATACATTGTATAACAATACAATAGTTAAACAGATGTTTAACTTATTTTTATTAGTAAGGCTGATATTCTATACTTACTACCTATACTATATTACTAATATTATAAAGAAGAAAGATATTTTTTGTTTGTTTGTACCGAATAAGCTCCGAAACTACTGGACCGATTCAACTATTTTTTTCACATATAGGCTATAATTTATTTAAAAAAAAAGATCTTTAAGAAAATTGCAGTAATGTAACCCACAGTAGCAAAATTTTGCCTATAAAATTCATTATTCGGCGTGCGCTGAAAAATCTATTGATAATACATAAAAATTATGTACCTACCTGATTAAAGAACTTATTATTACCTACAAAAAAGTCCGCGATGGAATATTATCTAACTATCGTATAAGTCACAATAGCAGCTTTTGTGTTCTAAAATTGAATTAGATCGCCGGTAGAAACAAAAGTTGGTTACATTCGTATCGTAGTATCAATTCTTATTCAAATAAATAGTTTTATCTACAAGGGTATTTATGTATCAGTAAAATACTTTTTATTTCGAAGTTATCACGAGTATAAAAATGCAATACGCGAACTTTTCGGCGCCGCGCGCCGCCGCAACGTTCCCTACTCTATAGTATGTACCTATGTTAAGATAGATTAGGTTAATTGCTACGAGGTGACGTGTCTGATGGCGCAAATATAGTTTTTAGAATTTTTGTCTATTTGTCTAGATGTACGAGTATGTTCCGGATTGGCGTTAAAACGAATAAACTGATTTGGATGAAAGGACCATGCGTTATTTTGGACCCAACTCAACAGTGATGAAACTTATGCCATGTAAAAGCTTTTGGGTTAAGTATTATTTAACGCATACTATGGCAGCTAAGTCGAAATCGATCGCGAATATGGTGTTTTGAAACATAAAAAAGGTTAGGTTAGGCTAGGTTAGGTTTTGGGGCTTATTTAGCGGAAAGGTGTGTCACCTACCCGGGACGTGATGGCGGAAACCAGCGTCGCATGTCGTGCGGTGTTCCACAGGGTTCGGTTACGACTGGGTGCTGAGGGACGAGCTCCAGCCGGGCGTGGACTTGACGTGTTATGCGGATGACACGCTGGTCACGGCCCGGGGGAGCTCGTACAGGGAGGCAGCGTCGCTCGCGGCGGCTGCGGTGTCACAGGTCGTGACCCGCATGTCGGAGGCCATGGTCTTTCATGGCCCCCGGCGCGCGCCGCCGCTGGGATCACATATCGTGTTCGGGGGGTCTAGAATCACTGTCGAGTCCACCATGAAGTAGGATTGGTGCTCGACAGCCGGTGGGATTTCGGCCCCCACTTCCAGTGGCTGGCGCTCAAATTATTGGGCGCGGCTGAGGCGCTGTCAACGCTGCTTCCCAATCTGGGGGGCCCGAGCGCCGCCTGTACGCGGCTAATGAACGAAATGACTGTTTTGCAAAAGAAGGCTGCGGAAAGGGAGCGGGAGATTGCTTCCGCTAACCCGATCCGCAGCAGACGCACCGGGCGTCGGTGGTGGGCGGATAACGCCCTCTTCCAACCCCCCTAAATGGGTCCAGGGGCGACGGATCAGGGGAAATCCGTCACCCCCTACTCCTTAGTACCCGAGTTGGTGGCGCGTTGTGTCCACGCGCGCCTCTCTATGATATAACGGGGGAGTTTAACACCTCACTCCCCCTAACTCGAGGTGGCCCGCAGAGGCGGGCCGGTACTAACTTGGGATCGCGTGTGAGATGGAACACCGGGTGGTTTTAGTCAGTAAGAGTCTGACAGACCCCGCCCTCCCCAGGGCGTAGGACATGCATGACGATTTCCCCCCGTAATAATTTAAAAAAAGGCTAGGATAGGTTGAGCAGGGTAGGTAGGTATGTAGGTAAGTATGTGGGTAGGTATGTGAGTAGGTATGTAGGTAGGTATGTGGGTAGGTATGTAGGTAGGTATGTGGGTAGGTATGTAGCTAGGTATGTAGGGTAGGGTAGGTTTAGTTAGGTTAGGTTCGGTGGCTCTGCACAAGACCGAGGCCGTGTTCTTCTAAGGACCTCGGCAGCGACCCCCACCTGACGCCCACATCTTCGTGGAGGGCGTCAGAATTGAGGTGAAGGTCCAGATGAAATATCTGGGCCTTATATTCGACAGCAGGTGGCGCTTCGGTCCGCATTTTAGCGGGCTGTCGTCGCGCCTGCTGAAGGCCACAGGCGCGCTCTCGTGGCTGCTCCCCAACTCGGGGAGGCCCAGAGCGCGATGCCAGCAACTTTACGCCGGCATCTTGAGGAGTATGACCCTTTACGGGGCTCCTATCTGGGAGGACTCCCTCCAAAGAAGGGAGAACGCCGCTGCGTTGCGGGCACCGCAAAGGGCCATAGCCCAACGGGTGGCGCGGGCCTACCGTACAGTGGGCTTCGCGGCAGCATGTGCTCTGGCCGGCACCCCTCCTTGGGAACTCGAGGCGTGGGTGCTCGCCAGAGTATATGAATGGACGGCGGGGCGGAGGGCGAGAGGAGAACGCCCAGCCCCGGAAGAGCGGGAGGCCGTCCGGCGGGAGGCGAGGGACGCCATCGTCGTCCATTGGACGGGGGACCTTGCCACCGCAGCCTTCGGTCGCCGAACCCTCGACGCGATTGGGCCAGTCCTGCGAGACTGGCTCGAGCGGTCGCATGGGTTCCTCTCCTTCCGTCTGGTGCAGGTGCTATCCGGACATGGTTGCTTCGGATCGTACCTGCACCGAATCGGAAGGGATCGGAAGGGAGGAGACGCCGTCGTGCCACGACTGCGGCGCTGGGGAGGACACGGCGCAGCACACACTCGGGGTGCCCGTCGTGGTTCGAAACGCGCCGCGGTTTCAACACGGTGATCGGACCGGACCTCTCACTCCCCGGCCTGGTTAACGCCATGCTGGGCGATGACAGGTCCTGGGCAGCAGTCAACTCCTTCTGCGAACACGTCATGTCCCAGAAGGAGGCGGCGGAGCGCGCGCGGGAGGACGATCCTCGAAGGCGGAGGAGGGGTCGAAGAAGACGTCAGTTTGACAGTCATCTCCGACTCCTCCCAGGTGGAGGCCAGCAGGCAACGGGTGCGGGGGCACCCTTGCCTGTATTGCACAGGCCTCCACCAGTGTCAGACGGGCCCCAACCTGGGGGGCATGCGGGGCCCGCCAGCTAGGCGGGCATGCGCCGGGAGGGTTGTGGATGTAAAGGCCGGTTTCCAATGGTTTTTAATAAACACCGCTGAGTTTTAGTGGGTATACTGTCTTTCTGACTGGAGTCCCACACACCCGCCGTGCCGTGAGGGGGAAACGGTGTCTCGGGGCAGGGTGACATCTCCAACGCGTTCAATAACCTTGCGTCATTTTGGACGAGTTTGGTCCAAAATGAGGCAAGGGTATTGAATGCGTCGGTTATGTGGGATGAGAGGGTGGAGCACATACATGAGAAGACGGAGGATATGCATCAGAAAACTACCAAAACGGAACAAAAAAAAAATGGGTATGGTTAGGGTAGGTAGGTACTCGTAGGTAGGTACTCCTAGGTATGTGCTCCGTGTGTTATGTTCTTTCTCCAGAATTATCTTACCTACTGACAGGTTATTGTGAGTTATATAATTGTTTATATTATTTGACTGTATAAGTCATTATTTTCATTGTCATTATGGCAAATAATTTTATTTAATGTTTTATGTTGAGTAATGTAAATTATTTTGCATAATATTGTATAGAATCAAGTTTTTTTTTTTCTAACTGAACAGACAGCATTGCTGCTGGGGAGTTTGTTTGCGCAACTTCTTCTTCCCAGCTGAAGCACTTGAAAGTGGTGAAGGGTGGGCGTTTTTGGGGACTGTCTTATGTAATTTTAATGTTTGAAAAGTGCTGATTCTCAGCCTACTTTGAATAAATGACATTTGAATACATGGCATCCAAACCGAGCAGTGTGTGGCAGAATGAGTGGATTCAAAATTCTGCATGTAAACAAAACATCATAATGAAATTTAAAACTGGAAAACATAATACTTATTAAGTTAAGGATAATTGATAACAATTGTACCTTAGGTACAGTAAAGCTTTGAAAACTTTGCATACTTTACACATGAAAAACTTATCAGAATTAAAAAATGCTAACTTGAAATGGTCTTCAGAAGGGCTCTTGACAGTGCAAGAGTTGAGCAACCACAGTTGTGCATCAAACTTGTCTTCTGTCAACTTGTATCCGTTGGCAGCCAGCAAGCCAGCCATGTACTCCGAGTCGGAGTTGTTGTGCGCACAACCCCATGTCTTCACATAGATTGTCTGGGTACCTAGAGAGTAACAAAGACAACTTATATTAAAAGAAAAACAAGTGAGTTACTAAAAATTTATATCTCTTTGTGATCATACTGTTCTTACAAAATAAAATAAAGTCAACTTCATGCTCTTGTCGTACGGATGTTATTTGTTGCACAGCAAAATAATATTGTTTCTTCACTCTCTTAGCAGTCACTGTTGATTATTAAAGCTGCTTGCAAGTAAATCTATGTATGCTAAAAACTGATGAGTACATGACATTGTCTTCAATCTTGTCACTTTTTGTATTGAGTGGTTTAATTATTAAAGCTGCTTGCAAGTAAATCTATGTATGCTAAAAACTGATGAGTACATGACATTGTCTTCAATCTTATCACTTTTTGTATTGAGTGGTTTAATTTCTAGTCACGTCACAACAGTTGAAATCCAGTGATAAAGGTTTAATTTAATATGTAAAAAATGAAGAATATACCCTTTATTATTGCACTCGAGGCTAACTTGCGAGATGTATAGCGACTTCAGATGAAATATTATTTATTTAGTTTCACAGTGGCATGTTAATTAAAAGAAATAAACTAAAATAAACATCTTTTGAGGTTATACCTGGTACGACACTCTCCAATATAACCTTTTCGGCGGGCTCGGAGTCATTCTTGTTGTCACGTTTTCTTGACCGGACGCTCACACTCTTTCTGCTGGAATATCTTTCTTTCGGTGTGATGTCCTGAGAAGATATTAAATCTTCTATATCGTCTATAATTTCATCACAAACACCTGGCATTTTGAAGTCTTGTTTTGACAGTTTTTTGACTTTGACTTTGTTGTCATTTTGTACCACAGAGTACTTTATTGTCGACATCGGCACCATTGCCATAAAGAAAAATAAAATAGAACATGATGTTTTGTCAGACTTTCTTTATTTGCTTTTCGCTTTATGTAATTAAAAATCGTAAAGAGAATAGACATGCGGTTTTCAGACGCTCTCCTATAACTCACGAGATTTATGGCTGCCTGTCCATTGACGCGAAGCGAGGCAGCGGAGCGGAGCAAGGTAGTGCGGAGCGGAGTTGCAGACCGTGCGGAGTTTAGGCTGAGTTCACGCGACGAGCAGTTTGAGCTTGCACGCGGCCAGGCTTTTTCGCTTCCCCGCTCCGCTTCCCCACTCCGCTTCCCCACTCCACTTCCCCACTCCACTTCCCCACTCCGCTTCCTCGCTCCGCTTCTCAGTTTTGGATGAATTTTTAAACTAGTCTCATAACCCTGTCCACTGAAGCGGAGCGGAGATTTTATGCAATTCCATTGGTTAATATTGGCACAGCTCCGCTCCGCTCCTCTCCTCTCCGCTCCAGTGGACAGTTAGCCTAACGGATAGCAGGATGATAGATAGATAATAGAGTTCAGTTAAAACTAGGCTATCTTTGTAATCAAAATCTGGTTAATATCTAATGTGCAGTGACCACGCGTTTTGATTATCTAGCATCATGTAAACAGGTTTTTAATAACTGGTATTGCCTCCTCGGGCTCTGCTTACAGCTTAGAGTCGATTTGGCATACTGAACACGAGCTTTCGGAGCCAATGTTGGGGAATATTCTCCCATCCTTCTATCTATATCGCCTGGGCCTGTTTTAGTGCCCTGAGGGTGTGGTAGGTGGTGGTCTGCGGCTTCTGACTAGCCTCCCTTGCTCATCCCAGGCGTGATCAATCGGGTTGAGATCAGGAGTTCTTGACAGTGTTCTAAAGCAAAGCTTACCAATAAAAAGGTAATGGTAACTGTTTGGTGGTCTCAGCATGGTGTTATTCACTATAGCTTTCTCCGATCTGGTCAAGCAATAACGACAGATGTCTACTGTGCCGAACTCCGAACAATGATAGCAAAACTATCAGTGAAACAGCCCCGACTCATGAATCGATCTTCACCATTATTGCTCCATAATAACGCGAGACATCATACAGCACGAGAAACCGTTTTAACTCTACAGGAACTGCAATTAGAAACCATTCGTCACCCTCCGTATTCGTCAGAGCTTGCTCCAACGGACTACCACTTTTTTCGTGATTTGGACAATTTTAACAACAACATAACATCACGCCTTGTTTCCCCGAAGGGTTGGGCAGAGGTACACCTCTGCCACACACACACACACACACACACACACACAGCACAGGTACACCTGTACCTAGTAGGTACACCCACATTTCGCCAGTTATGTTTAAGTCCCATGTAATAGGGGGCGAGCCTATTGCCATCAACCGGACACAAATCCACTCCGGGCTGCTACTGAGAAATTAAATTCCAGATAGAAAAACCCAATAACACTTTGCTCGACCCGGGAATCGAACCCAGGACCTCATGCTCAGCAGTAGCGCTTGCGACAACTAGACCAACGAGGCAGACAATTTTCTACGTGATAAAATGTTTTCTTCTCAGGAGGAAAATGCTTTCACAGTTTGTCGAATCTAGGTCACGAGAGTTCTATCGCAAAGGCATAAATGACCTAGGCTTCCTATTAGATGGCAGCAATGTATAAATAATAATGGTAATTATTTTGATTAAATAGATATGTTAAATTTAAAAATAACTAATTTCAATTTTTCAGTACAAATCGGCGTTTTCATACTTTAACCCCTAATATTTATACTTTGCGCCATGAACATTTTTTTGCCATGCATTTTTTAAACAAAATAAATTCAATTTCAAAACGTTGGTATCCATATGGACCGTGATAAGCTAGAAAACAGAAACAGACATTTTATGTCTCCTCCGTGTGTGAATCTTCTCGGTCTTACAAGACTATCCGATATTCATAGTTTAATATCAGGAATAAACACAACCTTGCTGTACATCGCACTCGTCTCCACAGAGTAGGCAACTCGTTCATGGGTCAATGTATACGCTTTTACAACAAACTTCCCATCGACATTCGAAACTTATAGCTGAATAATTAAAACCAAACTTTGTAGAAAAGGGTGCTTTAAAATTTCAGATTATTTAGAAGATAAAAAAGCATGGGATTGAAGTGCTCGCTCTGCTAAGCCTTGTGATAAAACCATAAAATTTGTTTTTTTTTATTATTATGTAAAATCATTAAAATATACCAGTTTTATATACATATTGACATTGTTGCAAAATATAAAACAAAATGATATGATTACTTTGTAAAGTAGGTATTATACTTTTTATTTTATTGTTTTAATTATTGTGAATGTGAGGACTACGTGTTTATTTTTAGTTTTTTTTTTCTCATTATTTTTTTCTTTCTCAGTTAGTTTTAATGATGGTCTGGCAATTTGAGTAGTGTATGCGGCCTACCCAAATGTCCTTTCTTTGGTATTGTTCGTCGAGTTGAGCTCCTTAAGTTCTGAGTTGAGCTCCACGATTAGTGACAAATGCTTGCACTGACAGCACAGGTCCACTCAAATCTGTGTGGTTCTTTTCACAAAAGACCATTTCAGACTAATCTACATGGTCCTCTTAAGGCCTGACCAAGATTATGACTGTCTGGACTTTAAAAGAGACTGTGACCTCTGAGTTTGTTTCGGCCTTTCTTCTCAGAGTAGTCAGATAGGAAACGCCGACCTCATCTAGCATTTTTTTTTTATATATACTACGTGTAAAAGTGATTCCAATAACCTATTTACAGAACAATTTCATTTCATTTCATTTCACTACTACTTATTGCTATGAAGACGTCAAAGGCGCCAATGCCGCCAATATTGCCATTAGGTACTGTTGTCTTGTTGATGGTAGGCGGAAAAAGATACCTAGCAACTAGCAATAATTAAGCTATCTAATGTTTTATGCTGGTCAGTAGGAGAGACTTTTGGTCATCTGAACTTTAAATAATAAATATCGTAGGAGCCTATTCATAAAAAACAAATAATATTAATTGCTGTTAGGTACCTATGTCTTCCATTCTACCCAAGAAGGCAAGAAGACAAATCAAAACAATGTTAACCCGCAATACAAAGCATATTACGTATTACGTATCTACTTACCTAGGTACTTATTTAACTAATACCTAACTTTATTACCTCTTTATGATCGTATTAATTATGTTTGCCAAAACTTGACTGCAGTGCGATGAGAAAACCAAAGTAATTACAGCGTGGTTTAAACAATAATACGTCATTAATCATGGCTTTTAATTGATGTTTTTATGTTATTAAACTTGAATAACTAACCAAAAATAGGTGTCACGGCACTTATTGCGATCTTATAGAAATCTCATTTCAATGAAACCCCAATAAAAATCTACACTTCCGATTAATAATAGCACATTAATATGGGCATGTTAACATTAAATAGTATCGTTAAGAGCGATAATAGTTCTTATTGCAATCCAATACGGGTTAAAATCTGTTGTAATAAATGCGAATGTAAGCATTATAATAGTGACAATGGGTCGTAGAAGCAGCAGCTGTCGTCGTAATGGCGGCAGAGGTACCTGTGAGTTTTGGCGCCATTTGTCTGGCAGCTCATTTTATTCTCAGTAAACAGCTCAAATCGGTCTGATAACCAAATATTGTAATTAGTAAAAGAAAATGTAAAGCAATAATAGTTATTTGTTATACAAGAGTGCAAAGTTGCTTTTTAACCGCGTGTTCAATTTTGATGACCGAGCAAGCGAAGGATTCTAAAATTGAATCACGAGCGCAGCGAGTGATTCAAAATTAGAATCCTGAGCGTTAGCGAGGGAATCAAAAGAGCACGAGGTGAAAAATCTTTGCACTCGAGTGCAACACGTAACTTTTCATTCCACCTCAGCGAGGAAATGACTAAATGCAAAAAAAAAAACGTTTACAATCACAAGATAGGTACACTTTTATTTCAGTTTAGGTATTAATTACTACATTATGACAGGTAAGTATTACAGAATAATCTTTAAATTATAACAAAATAATACTAAGGTATAATTAAGAAAATTTTAAAGTAACGTTGCTACAGTTATTTAAATTGAGTGTAATATTTTTGTTTGGTACTGTATTATTGGTGTTAGTCACTTGTGTACTGTTTTTCGGTAAACTATCTGTCATACTTAATAGTTGTACCGATTCATCGGATTCCCTTGGCGTGAATGTTGGAGAGAGAGGGAGATGGTTAGGTGTTTCATAACGGCTTATTTTTGATGTAGAAGGGCCAGTACAAGGATCCGATTGAGGCTCTTTCAGTGTAATGGCTCCTACGATGCCTTCACATATTTTAGACTTATTTTGGATGGAATCCTCTATGTATCCCTCTACAACTGCATTGGACTTCCAGCCTCCGTGGCGCTTAAGGGACAGCAGATCAGCTCCGGAATCAGCCAAAAGTGTGGCTGAAGTTCGTCGGAAACAATGACCCGTGTACAACAGGGGTTCTGGAAGTTCAAGAAATGTTGCTATTTCTCGTGGGATACTGCCAATTTTATTAGTACCCATAGGCTGTCTAACACACTTTCCATTGCGATACTGTAGAAAAAATCGATTGATTGGAGTGTTAGGCGGGCGTAAGGCTTGATATTTCTCAACAATCGTTACGTATTCCTTGCGAATGACGAAGTTGCGGTCTCTTTTTGTCTTTGTATTAGGTAAATTAATTAATAGTAAGTCATCTGAATGTTTCTCAATGTTTTTGACATTAAGTTGTGTTAGTTCATTAGTTCGACATGCTCCGTTTATTCCAATAATAAGAACAACCTGTAACGTAAAGAGTATTGTAGTAGATAAATGAATAAAATTGATATGAACGCATAATTATGCCTATCAACATCTACTAAGTATACTATTTAATTGAGATTAATATACTTAAGTAGATACTGAATGTGCAACTGACTTACTTTTGCCGCCAAATATACGGAATCGGGTGCTTCGTTAAGAAACTTTTCAATATCAGATACTGTGAAAACCTTCGATTTTTTTGGTTGATGACCAGATGAGGCTCTTTTTAAAAATGCCACTAATTTAGGATAGGTATCGATATGTTTGTCTTTTTTCATCTTTATTGTTGCTTTTAGCATCGAATACGTACTCCATAGAGTGCTTGCTTTCTTGTTCTCGGATAATTCTATAAAATATGCCAGCAAAACGTTTTCTGAGAAAGTTTTGGCTCCTTTTGCTAGTCGCCACGTGTTGAACATATCGTACTGTTTTAAATACTTCTCGCGTGATTGTTGAGGGAGAAAGCTCATTTGCGCATTATTAACAGTTTCAGTCAATTCTGTTGGCGTCAAGCAAACTTCCTCGTCGCTAGAATCACTCATTTTAGTTTTTTCACTTGTTTTCAAGTTTCTTGTTTTTAATATACCTAAGGTTTAACAATGACGTGAAAAAATGCCGCGTAAAGAACCGCGTACAAAGCAAATTGAAAAAAGAACACCAAGAAGGTTCCGAGTCTGAGTTTTTAACAAATTAAAAAAAAGTTGTATGATATATTCGGCACCATAGAGGTAGCAGTAAATAGGTTTAATGTTTTTTTTAATTCACAAACTTAGTGCACACGATGTTCTAAATTCAATTTACTTTATCCTCTAGAGAATAAAAACGGCTTTTCCACTCAGATACTGAAGATTAAAAATACTCTTTCCGAGATGGTGGGATGAAAAAGTTGTTTTTCACTACTTTTTACAGCCTACTTTTACCTTTTCACCAATTACTTTTTAATTTTCATCTAACCATAAATCAACGGTGATTAATTAGAGATTTCCTCTTTCGCAGTCATTTATTTTTATATGCATCTACAACTGACCACCAAATAAAGATAATCTCGTTAACTTTGCATTTAATCACCGTTTTAATTTGCTGATTAAATCATAGAACGTTACGGTGTATGAATATGAATGTATCACGAACAAAAAAAAGCTTGAAACCGTTACTGTAGTAAAGAATATTTTAATAATTTACAGTCTCTGGTTAACTTTAGTGGTAGTTTTAGAGAACAATTTGCATTTATTTAATTGTTGAGTTGGTTAAGACCCCTTTCGAAGTTTGGTGTAGTTACTATTCTGTGGTGCAGTGGAGCGATGAAAAAGTTCACCTTTCTCCGTTTGCTCGTGCATCGCGCGTGGTAGCCCGCGCTCGGCAGAAGGCAGAAGCGCGCGCGCGTCGGTCGCGGCAAGTAGTTTGTGTGACAGCTGTCTGTGCGTTGTGTACAAAAATACTGTGTGAACTTTGTCGTGTTTAGTTATTGGACTTTTGTGGAACATCGCTGTTTTGAACATCGAATTGGTGAGTTTTGTGTTCTTCTATTTTCACTATGTGAACAGAACGTTAGCTGATTTATGTATGAATGAAGTACGGATAGGTTCAATTTATTAAATTCAAACATAAGTACACTCAAAAAATCATAAATTTAATATTTGAAGAGTTAAGTGTGGAGTTAATATTTAACCAAGATTTGTTTATTCAGCAAATAGGTAGGTACCTAAATGTTATTTGTTTTTGCCGAATGCTCAAATAGAAGTAACCACATAAATATTTGAGAAACTGTTATTATGATCCGGTCCATTTCTGGCTTATATAAAAATTATTTGATTCCAACAAAATGTTCGATAACATCACTTTTCTGGAAATACATGTACCCTAGAAACACGAGGTTCCCGTTTGTCAAGCTCTAACAAAATGTAAACAAAGCACGTTATTGTATTGCGACAAGAGCGGGTAGTTTTAAAACTATTTAGAGCGTAGAAATTGCCAGCCAGAAATATTTTTAATGATCAACAAAACTGGCAATAGCGTAAGTACCTACCTATTTATTTCATTTAATTATTTACTTTTCCTAGTCTATTTATTATTTTCTATTTGCGAAAGCAGCAAAAGATTTAATATGTACTACAGACATTAACATAGCAGCCAGCTTCTTATTTCTCACGCTTTAGATAATTAGAAAAGGCTAGAGATTATCCGAGAAAACTAACAGAAATATAAGAACGTAATAAGTAATAATAATTATGTGTGTAAAACAGGGTGTAATGCCCTTTAATGCTTAGCGCCACGATCTATAGTTATCATGTGGGCCACAGTCCTAATTCGACAGACTTGTGGAGCCCTTTAACTCGTGCTTACGCATCGAGAGAAGCGTATCATTAAAAAAAAACATAACCCTTTTGGCTTTGCCAGTAGTCACAAGTACAAATTGGAAATTCAATAAAACTGCAATAATAGACAATGGTTTGAAAATGAAAATCGTTTAAATTTTAATGACGTAGGATTTTGATGGGTAGATTTGGTAGGGCTACCTACCACGCATTCCCGTTTCTAAGTATTTCTTATTTGTTTTATTAATCATTACACTGAACCACTTGAAGATTGTGTGAGTAATTCCAAGGTGGGTTCAATTTTAATCATGTTTCTGATAAGACCCACTTAAACCGACGATTTTACCTATGAAGTGTAGCTTATCTGTTTAAAAGCTGCCAAACATTTACCAACATGTTTAAATACAAGTCAATCACATATTTTTAGGTAGGTATATTTTTATATTTAATAAGATTTTTTTGTAAGTAATAGGTAATAGTAAGCCATGACATGTTTCTTATTAAAATAGAGTTGAAGCCAAAATAATTGACAAAACCAAACACGTTCACTTCAGAGAACAAGTTTTTGTTAGATGTTTTAATCAGCATCCCCTGCAGTTCATACTATCGCTTTTCATAATGTCATTGTTGCTAACCCTACTTCCAGTAGCTCCAGTCTTCCAAGATTCAGCCAAAGAGAAAGTCAAACTCAATCTGACAGCATTTATTTCAATAATTAAACCAATTACAGGCACCTTTGAATTGTCAAGAAGGCAGTCAGTCGAGAAAATAAAGCTAGTTACCCATTCCAAACTCAAACTCAAAGCATTTATTTCAATTTAAACCATTTACAGGCACTTTCGAACCGTCAAGGGGTCGGTCAGTCAGAAATATCAAGCTAGTTGCCCATTCCAAAGCGTTGTAGGTACATATGGAGAAGAATGGGCAACAAACTCCACGACACTCTTTTAAATAAATAAAATTGATAGAAAATATTGGTTACATCACTCATGTTAAAATAAATGCATGTGAGAAGAGTACTACTACTCTTCTTTCGTTCCTCTATGCTATGGATACGAAGGGGCAAGAAACTCCATGGAAACAAAGACTTAAGGTCCCGGTAGACAGACGCGACGCGACTTCATGGAAATTGATGCCCCAGAATCGCGTCGCGCGATTGATAAGAACCAAATTAAAACCGGCCTGACCTAACATTACACACGCCTAGCACTAGGCACTCGGCTAAACAAACTATTTATTCTATTTCCAACTATGCGAGCAGCATAAGTCTCGATCATTTAAATTAATGTTTTATTTACGTCTACATTTTTACAGTAAAACTGTAAAGTTATAGTGTTGTTTGAAGGTCGTTACGGGCTCCTGGGTTCGGTAAAGATGCGCGTGCGACCCTACGGGGTAGTGGTGGTGGACGCGTGGCGCATGTGACTAAGGTTGTCAACCGTACCTACTCTAATACAGAGTATTGTATTGTATTTCGCGTAGGCATAATTTATAATTATCCACAAAACAATAGACCAACAAGTTTTATTGGGACACCAAATAAGTGTTATTGGGTTTTTCCATCTGGAAGTTGTCAGTAGTACCCCGAGTTTGGATTTGTGCCCGGTTGATGGCATTTGGCTCGCCCACTAGTAGGTAAATGGGACTTAAAACATAATGTAGGTGTACTATAGGTAGACCTCTGCCTAAAGCTTCGGGGAAAACAGGCGTGAGTGCAGAGTACGATCAAATACTGTATTTAAATTGACTGAAATTGAATTGAATGAATTCCGGCCACTACAGCATTCACTGAGAGAGTATTTTCGGTCAGGACTATCTTTTTTTTTAAATACTGGATGTTTTGTTTTTTAAATGGTGGAGTGTGCTAAAATATATCAACCTTCGCTCGCTCTTGCATTTTTCCATGCCCCATTATCCTAAAGTGTCCGCCTCCGATGGGTGAAAGACGGCCCTCTTTTCGGTAGATTGCAAAGTGGCGGGAGGAGAGAAACAGGGCTTCATTGAAACTGATAATGAATGAGCTCTTCATCAATTAGATCTCTGAATTAGAATGTCTAGAAATGTATAATTAAGTAGGTATTTTAAAAAAAACGAAAAAAGATTGTTCCGCAAAAAGTTTAAAAAAAATGCGGTTTTTAAAATAACAATAAATAATACTCTTTTTCAAAAGTCTGTAAGTACTCTTAACCCTCTCTAAAATCAGAAATATTTTATTTATTCTCAAAAAATGTGGGCAACCCTACTTGTGACGCACGTGCTGTGTCCACCTGTCGCTCGGTGTGGTCACAAAACAACGCTGTTGACATAAAAAAAGGTTTTAGTAACAATTTAAACTAAAAATCATTTTGAAAAATACACAATACAATACAGTACAGTCAATACAGTCGGCAGCGGGTACCTACCCGCTGCCGACTATTATTATTATTATTATTATACCTACTAAATTAGAACATAAAATAAATACTTTTTCACAAAAAATAAAACCGACTTCCAAAAAAAAAAACACTACAAAGTGAAAAATAACTTTGATTTCGGAAGTCGGTGTCTTGGGTTTTTTATTTTCGTTTTTTTGCCACAGACTTCCGAAATCAGTTATTTTCACTTTTTAGTTGTGGTACCTACACAAAACCCCCACAAAAATTTGAATACCAAGTACCTAAATTACAGTAACAGGAACTATTAGAATATCGTCCACTTATAGGTGGAAAAATATGTATTATTGAAGCTAACTCAAAAACCCCTCATCAGATCTTGACCAAATTTATATGGGACCAATTCTGAAGTATGCCCTACCAAAAGAGAATCATCAAAATCTATTCATAATTGGCGGAGTAATCGCGTAACAATCATACAAAAAAGAAAAAAAAAACAACCGAATTGAGAACCTCCTCCTTTTTGAAGTCCAATTTAAATCATGTTTCAATAATATTGCACGTCCCTGGAATCGCGTTTTTTTTTTTTTATCTATTTTGTGTCACGCTACTGGGCAAAGACCTCCCCTTTTTCCTTCCAAACCTTTCTATATTGTGCGACCTTTGGCCATGTTGACCCCGAGATCGTCACACCACCTTGGCCGCGGTCTACCTCGACGGCGATATCCTCCCTCAGGCGTCCTGTGAGTGACGATTTTTTGTCTCGCACAATGCTTTTTTCATTTTTATCGAAAAGTTAGTGAAAATAAAGTCATTATCTGTGCCTCCTACACTGATACCTAATCTCTAGTGTGCAAAGTGAATCAAAATAACTTATTAATTATGTTTTATATCAGGCTTTGTGCAGAAGCACGCACGCATGAACGATCGTTTATCTGCAATAAACTACGTGATAAAAATATGAAATGTTCTAGAAGTAAGTTTTATTTTTAGTTAATTAACACATTGTTATCTTTTCTAAAAATATAGTTATAGATAGTGCAATCCACGACGACGCGCCCCACTCCGCGATTACTGTACTGTAAGCTGTACGCAGCGGAGCGGAGTGGTGCGCGTCGTCGTGGATTGCACTATCTATACCTACATAATAATAGGGGTTAAAGTATGAAATTGCCGTTTTATTGTAATAGGTACTTCGAATTGACATAGAACCTTCATGGTTTGAGATTTTTGAGTGAAACTTTTTTCACATGGTACCTAAACGGTATGGCATGGTATCTTCTTTTAAAAAATGTGCTATCGACTTTCCGTTGTTTTTTTTTATTCAGCTTAGACAAGAAAGATGGATACTTCGAAAAATCGAGTTATTTTTGAATACGAGTTCCGACGCGGAACTAACGCGGCAGAAACAGCTCGCAATATCAATGTTGCGTTTGGAGAGGGGGCTGCTAATGAACGCACCGTGCGATTTTGGTTTAAACGCTTTCGTGATGGAAACTTTGATTTGAAGAACGAACCATGTGGAAGACCGCCCACACAAGTGGATAACAATTAATTGAAAGAGATGGTGGAAGCCGATCCGAGCCAAACTACCCAGGAATTAGCGGCATGGTTTGACGTTACCTTACCAACAATATTGACTCATTTGCGCCAAATCAATAAAATAAAAATATATGAGAAATGGGTGCCTCATGATTTGACTGATCTGCAGAAAGAAACGCGTGTTGAAACTTGTGTTGCCTTGTTGAATCGATACAGAAATGAAGAAATATTGGATCGAATTGTGACATGTGATGAAAAGTGGATTCTTTACGATAACCGTAAGCGAAAAATGCAATGGCTGACCCCAGGTCAAACGCCGCACACGGTGGAGCATACGGTGGAGGTATGCCCGGCTTGGGCAGAGCACCGCCGTGTCCTCGTGGAGGCGATCGGTGGCGGGGATCTCTCGCGTCCGGCCCTGGTCCAGGCCATGGTACGGAGCGAGAGGGCATGGGAGGCCGTCACCTCCTTCTGCGAAGCAGTAATGCTCGCGAAGGAGGAGGCGAAGCGCGTGAGGGATAGGCAAATTTCGCGCCCTCACGCCCCTAGCCGCCGCAGGAGGAGACGCCCTGGGCGTCGGGAATCGATTGCCGATTCCCGGCCACCGTAGGCGCGGGCTTGCGGACGGTGAGCAATGGGTAGCTCGCCGTCCGGTAAGGACCAAGCCCGGGTCGACGGCGCGTTGTGTTCCACGCGCGCCTCAAAGAGATGTCAGCGAATGAAGGGGTCCGATGAGACCATTGCCTGCCTGGGTTGCGGGAAAGTCCGAAAGGGATACCGTGGCCCCCTGGCATTGCACAGGCAAGAGAAGGAACACGGGTGGGTTTTAGTCAGTAAGAGTCTGACATGCCCTCCCGCTCCACCCAGAGCAGGAGGAGTCATTTGATGATTTCCCAACCAAAAAAAAAAAAAAAAGGTCAAACGCCGCAACAGTGTCCTAAAGCACAGCTTACCAATAAAAAGGTAATGGTAACTGTTTGGTGGTCTCAGCATGGTGTTATTCACTATAGCTTTCTCCGATCTGGTCAAGCAATAACGACAGATGTCTACTGTACCGAACTCCGAACAATGATAGCAAAACTAGCAGTGAAACAGCCCCGACTCATGAATCGATCTTCACCATTATTGCTCCATGATAACGCGAGACCTCATACAGCACGAGAAACCGTTTTAACTCTACAGGAACTGCAATTAGAAATCATTCGTCACCCTCCGTATTCGCCAGACCTTGCTCCAACGGACTACCATTTATTCCGTGATTTGGACAATTTTCTACGTGATAAAAAGTTTTCTTCTCAGGAGGCGGAGGAGTTTGACGTTCAAAAGTGCCTTTTTTGTGCCTAATTGAAATAAATTATTTGACTTTGACTTTGAGGCAGTACAAAATGCTTTCACACAGTTTGTAGAATCTAGATCACGAGAGTTCTATCGCAAAGGCATAAATGACCTGCCTATTAGATGGCAGCAAAGTATAGATAATAATGGTAATTATTTTGAATAAATGAATATGTTAATTTAAAAAAAAACGAATCTCAACTTTCAGTACAAATCGGCAATTTCATACTTTAACCCCTCTCACTTCTACATCTCATCACATCAAAATAAAATTTCCAATGCCTACCACGAAGATGCCTACGTACTAATAGCGTAACTAACGACATTTTTTAAGTGCCTCATTGATTTTTCCCTGAAGCGCTTCACTACTTCATTTCAGTTTCCATAAGTTGACTCGAAAAAGAACGACGAACAATAAGAAGGAATTAGGAAGCCATCGCCACTGCTCGAGGCCTTTATTTGCTTAATTTTGACCATGTAGGTATAGGGCTTGTTTTCCCCAAACCATACGCCGCCGTAGAACACATATTTAGAACAAAACAGTCAACAAAAAAAAACAATTCCTATTTATAGTAAACTGGAGTAGTGGTAGTTGACAGTGGTGACGTCACCACGTAGCTGTCAGTAGTTATGCAAAGTTAAGTCATCGAGACACTGGGACACTTTTATCGGCAGATTTATAATGTAGAATAATTGAATGTTATCATCTTTGTTATTGCGCTACGAAACAACTGTGCCGCTAGATACTACACTCGAGAGCAATGAATCCGGGTCACTTAAAGAATCCTAAAAATCTCGGAAACTAAAAATGCTAGGTTAATGCAATAAATTGTATTTAATAGACAATGTAATACTCCTTAAATGAAGGTATTAAAACTTCTTAGTTATTGTAAAGTTATATCATAAAAAAATCAAATTTGAAAAAGGGCCACTTTCGAAGATGGAACTATGAAATTACAGCATTTGGTTTTGCTTTTATTTGTAATCTGTCATTTATGTGGGTACATAAACCATGTTGATAGTGCTCTATATTCATTATTCAAGCTGAAATTATGTCGCTTACGCCTGAAGAATGCACCAGAATACTTACAATGCTGGAAACCGGCCGGAGTCAGCGCGATACAGCCAGGACTGTCGGTGTGTCGCTGTCAACAGTACAAAGAGTTCTCCGACGTTACGAAGAAACTGGTTCTAACCTACGCAGACCAGGAACGGGCAGAACCAGGTGTACCACAGCACGAGAAGACCGATACTTGGTGAACACCATGCTTCGAAATCGCTTTCTTACAGGAACTGAACTCACAAATCAGTTTCGACGCCTCGGAGGAAGTAACCCAAGTGCATGGACAGTAAGACGTCGGCTTGCTGAATCTAACTTAAAACCCCTTAGACCTGCAAACGGCCCTAAACTGGAGCGTGGGCATCGTATTTCAAGACTAAGATATGCCCAGAGCCACGTAAATTGGAGTATTGAAGATTGGTCAAAAGTTATGTTCTCCGACGAATCAAAATTTATGCTCTACAAGCACGATGGAAGACACAGAGTGTATCGAAGACCAGGGGAAAGATTCAAGCAAGCATGCATCGAAGAAAAAGTAGCCTACGGTGGTGGGTCTGTACTTGTGTGGGCCGGAATTTCTTCTGAAAGTCGCACAGAGCTGGTGATCATAGAAAACGGCTCTTTAACTAGCGAAAGATATGTGGAAGAAATCCTCAATTATCACGTTGGTCCATTTATGGTCAATTTAGGTGAGGATGCTATATTTATGCATGACAATGCCCGACCTCATACAGGTAGGATTGTGAATGACTACCTTCAAGAGATGAACATTACTCGTATGGAGTGGCCAGCGCGCAGCCCGGATATCAACCCGATCGAGCATGCTTGGGACGAGCTAGGCAGATGCGTAAAACAACGAAACCCTCCCCCAATCACGCTTCGTGAGCTCAAAATTGCTCTCACAGAGGAATGGGAGAATATTCCCCAAAATCGTATAAGGAACTTGGTGTACAGCATGCCAAACCGCGTAAACGCAGTAATGGAAGCACGAGGAGGCAATACGAAGTATTAAAATTCAAGAAAATCGTAATAAAGTTCAAAAATTTCATGTTTCCTATTTTTGTTTTAAGGAGAGATCAGCAGTTTTTTTCTTTATGTAATTTTGTGTTAATAAAATGTATGGTGACTCATATTTTTTTTACTTTCATTTAAGGAGTATTACATTGTCTATTAAATACAATTTATTGCATTAACCTATCATTTTTAGTTTCCGAGATTTTTAACATTCTTTAAGTGACCCGGATTCATTGCTCTCGAGTGTAGTCGGTCTAGGAACTGTAATACTTAAGATAAGTTGCCAAGCAAACTGATAGTAGCAACTGTAGCAAGTAAGTTGAGATTTAATAACTATAATAATTGTGTGAATTACGTACATTTGCGATGAAATTTCATTATAAAAAAATTGCATTCATAAAACCTTACGGTCTAATTCCCCATAATTATGCTCAAAAGCAATTTTCTCTTACATTCATTTGTCTTATGGTGAATAATTACTTTGCACATTATACAAGCCATAATTTACATATCTCACAGACAGAACAGTATTCCCCAGTACTTAGCTACTTACTTAGTCGCCATCTAAAGGCTGATCGGATATCCGAAGTCCGAACTCAGAAACACTCTATGGCCGCGGAACCACGTCGACGCTCATTTGAATTTCCCCGATATTCGAAACATTACCGGCATTACCATACAATAAGCAAGCACAGATTACAATCTTCAAACATGCTGTTATGAAATTTTATTAACAGTCTGCCCACTACTGCTTAGTGACTTCCGTGTATTGATTCACAATTTATTCAAACATTTCGAAATTACATTCATTCATGCCATGAATGATGCATTCAGTAGGATTAGAGGTATTGCATTTCTTAATCAGAAATGTCGTTCTGAAATCCTAAGTACGAATGTGTGTGACTATAAGAAAAGAAGAATGGATTGTGCATTGGAAGATAATATAGCAAGGAAGGAAGTGAACACTGTAATGACGGGTGATGGCTAATAGATATACTATTATGTGGAGACTGGCGAGAGGGAGATTAAGAAACTTCGCCGACCATAAATAAAATGGTAAGTGCAGATCGTCCTAAAATAGTGTCAATCAAATTGAATGAAATAGAACGCGCGTAATCGTGCGGGTTATTGCAAGACTTGCAAAATTACCATGTTCTACAGAATCAGATGAAATGCAATTCTGAATTGAAAGGCTACAGAACTGAGGAGAACAGGTTATTTTACATGTACGTGATAAATTTGCATGGGGCTATTCATTATGATACGTGTGGTCCTGCTCACAATAGCTTCTACATTAATTCCCCAAGGTAGTACAGAGGCTGTGTTGAGTAGAATGTTATGGCTGCTTTCATTTGTATTTCAGGGGCCTTTATTTTTTGTATTTCCGAAGTTAAAAATGTTGTACTTATAGCAAAATTCAAAAATATTCTTCTGAATCTTATTATGTAACCATAATAAGATTCAGAAGAATATTTTTGAAGTCCAAGAAAAATGTACAGTAACCTTTACGTTTTTCTTACAAAATTATTAGATTTCGATAGAGTCCTTGTAGGAGACTTTATACCGGATCGGTAAAAATCTATCTTTGAATAATGTCAATTATAGGTAATAGGTAATATCATTTCCATAAACTACTTATTCCCTGTCGAACATATTTCGTTAGGTGATTCATGTTGCTACAAACTTGTTATGTAGAAGGCCAATAGATCAATTATTTTCTTGATTAATTGACCTTACATAAATGGTATCATTTGACTGCGAGGTACAAAAACTAGAGCGACATAATACAATTATCATAGACTTGTTGTTATTTCTGACACCTACAGTGCTAGTTGAGGAGCTAGTAGATTAAAAGGCACGCGAGTACTTCCGCGTGGGTGTAGGTGGTGTGCGAATGCGATAAAAATAAAAATAGGATTGACCTTTTCGCAAATTGTGATATTCTGGCTGTCAAACTAACTGCTTCCCACAACATATCAAATTGTACAACTATATTCCTATATATATGCATAATCATTCCAACGGAATCAATTGCTGAGCTGCTGGATGCAGCAGCCTCTTTTCTGTTCTGCTGTTCTCCACGGTATATGCATCCTTTGTCTAGGTGCTTCTCGCAACGTACTTTGGTTATGCCAATCCAACGTGCTCTCGTCGCTCTAGCCACTCTCAGAGGTCCTACACAGGGTGTCCAGTAAATAGCACGACATACTGCAGGGGGTGATAGCTTGGGTCACTACCTATCAATACAACACAATATATGTTCAGCAAAATCCTACGGATTTACAGTTTTACAAAATTTTCCGAAATATCGAAAAATCTCTACCTTGAAACAGATTTTTAAGCATCTCGTAATGAAAAAATCTTTTTCTAGAACTTTTTTTTACATCAAATTAAAGTAACTATTCACGAATAATTTGACCTGACCAAATCCAAGTCCAGATTATCTAAACCGGCTTAGCAAGATTATTAGGAACATGAACACCTCACTATCCCTGTGAACCCATTCAACTAATTAATATGTTTTTACTAGAAGTGGGAACATCTAATAATATCAGTTTGCAATTTAGTTAAGAGGGTGCTGTTTATTCTCAAACAAGTTTCTAAGAGGCAGGTCACCAGACTTGACCGCTCGATACGTTATTATTATTATTGTTATAAATTAAACGATGCACCTAATATTGATAGTATTGCACCATATCACTAATTAAAATACAATACGCATGAATCAGAAGTCTAGACAAACTGAATGAAAATTAATGAAGCGAATGATACGGTGACAGGAGAGAATAGAAAAAAATGAGGGAATAGAGCAAGAAGATCTTTTATTCAGACACCACAATCGACAATCGATATGTTAGGATCACCCTTGATTCTAACACTTTTGAACGTATTCTATTTCAATGACCAAAATAAAAGAACTGACTAGGAAGATTATATGACTCACTAAATACTGACACCGGCAACTTATCATAACCCCAAAACAAATAAGTCAATACAACAAAATAGGTTACTGAGTACTTACGACAGAACATACACTCATATCTAAATGATGAATATGATGATGCATCGCAAGCGCACCTCGTTTCGCGTAAACCTAGACTTCTGTGTCACACGACAAGTATACAGACAAGTATATAGAGTCCATTGTGTGCTAGATCTAGGCCACTTATCCGAACGTTATAATTAGTGCAGCCGGCTAGCGGCGTCTTCCTAACTGCCAGTTATGTACAGTTGACTAAACTGTTAAGTGCAAGGAAAAAATTATAATCAACGAAAAGAGGGATGGATTGTATGAAAGATGATGTACTCTGAGATGATGGTTAAGAGAGATGGATAAAAGAAAGGCCCAAAATAAACTAGGATAAGGGTAGGAGGATTATATTGGTGATGTTAAAGACTTGACTAAACTATTTAGTACACGTATAACATTGCAATAATTAGCATTGAGATTTTCTAATTGCATTGCAGTGGCAGCAGTTGCAAGCTGCCTGTACACATCTCTTTTTTCGACTGTCCCTGTGAATGTTAGTGGCTGTTTAGTGCGATATAAATAGGGTCGTGTGACGTGATAATTATGACGTTGACAGCCGGCGGATGGTGATGATTAGGGTACCTATGTGTTAATGGAAGAAATACACTCAGTTTTGGATGTGTTTGAGAAACTTCTAACACAGAAAGTTTCGATTTTGTAAGACGTCGCCTTTTCGAGGAATACAACAAATACTTGTTTTATAATAGGTACTCCTGGTGTTAAAATTCAATTCAAAATTCAAAAGTCATTTATTCAAATTAGGCTGAGAATCAGCACTTTTCGAACGTCAAAGTTACATAAGACAGTCCCACAAAACGCCCACCCTTCACCACTTCCTAGTGCTTTCGCTGGGAAGAAGAAGTGGCGCAACAAACTCCCCAGCAGCACAGCTGTCTGTTCAATTAGGAAAAATAAACAATTTGATACAATTTGATAAACATTATCAATTCTTAGTGTGTTTGTCTCGAAAGTACCTATTACTGTAGGTTATAGTGCGACCGTAGCGTATTCACCGGCCATCCTTTTTTTTTTAATTAACTTTTTTTGGTTATTGGCTTTTCGTACCTAATCCTTATGAGTTAACAAATTAACAAATCTACAAATAGGTCATACAAAACAAGGTAGGTTACTTAGGCCGTTCTTGGAAAATACGGACAATTCATTAGTGATCATGGTTTTAATTGAGCTCGTTGTAGAAGGTTTAATGTCTGTTTCATTGGTTTGGTCTGGCTTAAACTCTTATTTATTTATTATTTATATATTTATTTATATATACTTTATTGTACACCACAAAAACACATTACAAAAAAAACAAAATTAACACTACAAAATATACAATGGGCGGCCTTATCGCTTTCCGCGATCTCTTCCAGGCAACCTTGGAATGGACTGTGATTTGCCTGGACATAAAATGGGGCTGTCGTTGGTGCAAATAAAAACTATACAATATATACATATCCTAAATAATAGATACATAAATACATACATACTTACTAAATATATAAACAACAAAAATAAATGATACTTAAATAAACCTTCTTACCTCTTGGATTTCTACAGTTTGTTAGTACGCTATTAGTGACGTTACTTTGGGAAGCCCATAACTTCAATAAAGATACAATATGACCAAAGAGTAGTTTGAGTATTTCAATATATACTTACCTACTACCTACTTATAATTAGTCATGGTTTCCTTAATCTGGAACACATTTCTCTTTTGATTTATGGTGTACCGGTAAAACACAAAGTAATCCGTAGCTGGAGAATTAATTATTTTCAAACGTACAACTGCTATGTTCTCGTATCGGTCCAGCGCACATCTTTTATAACTGCAAACATTATTCTACGTAAAATCTAAATGTAGTTTATTTACTTTCGAATATTTCTTACGTATTCACTACAACTATCTATACTGCTGCTCATTTATGTTCTTCAACACATTCTTTTCTCGTTTGTAAGAACTTCAATTGTTCAACTTTATTGTAGCTTATGTTGCTTTTTCTTGGGACTAGTACAAACAGTACATTTTGGTGTCGATTTATGACGATATTTCCATATATCACAACTTCATAAGCATTGGATAAACTATATTTTCTAAATGTTTCATGCAATCCATTACCACTGCTTCCTCGTGGTATATTCATCACGGCTGTAAGTCTGAAAATAAACAAGTTCGCTTTGAGCTGAGCCGCGTCCATCATTTTGGATTACTTGCTTTTGTTATCCATGAGAATTGATGAATTTCTATAGTTCTAAGTTCAGTGCGTCACGAAACTTACTCAGAAGTACGCAAGTGTTGTTTGTAGACTCATATTGATGAATGAGTGTGTAGTGAACACACCTACTGATTTTCAGAACTCCGAACCTCGTGTAACCTGTTAATAGTGATACAATGTTCGTCCCTTGACGATCTGAACAACGCCTCTGACGCCGCAATAAACATGGCCACCTACTACTACTGGTCCCAAACAGTATGAGCAACATAGATGTACCGTCGCCGTCGTCGATACGAAAAAAAGAACAATTTGGTAATTTTTCAAAAGGTTACGCACATATATAGCAAACCAAATATAAAACTTTATTTCGGCTCTCAAAAATTGAGTATACTCCAGGTAACTTACAAAATAATGATATATAAAGCAAATATTTGCAGGTAAACAGTTATTGGGCACAGACCTAACCAACCTAGCTACTTGGTAACATTGGGCGAAATATACTCAATACTTTATTGCATTCCACAATGTATATGCTTAGGTATGTTACGTGGTGTAATACCTTGACAGTATCTTTTTGCCTAAAGAAATAGTTGTCTAAAGTTTTAACTAGCACCTTAAGAATATTAAATGTCAAAACAAATGACGAAACTTATCGAAGGTCTATACAACTTTAATATATTTTTCCCAACGAAAGCGTGTGTGGTGTGGTGATGCATCAGTAGCCTAAATCTACCTCAAGAGTAATTAATAATCTTAATTCAATTCTGTTTTGTTGTCGTCTAGAATCATATTACCAGGCAACTATAGAAATCGTTCACTTTAGCAAAGCGCTCTATAATAAAGGTCCTCAGTTAGAGGCTGGCGAAAATTTCTTCATACCGATCTAATTCTGTCTTAATGTAACTGAACGAACACGTACCACGTATCGGAACCAATCGATGTTCGAACTGTTCGGAGCTCGAAATACCTTCCACTTGTTCACAGAACCATGAGCGTCCAGCTGTCTACGTGTCTACGTCATACAGTTTCACAATCATGCTTTAAATAATATTCACAGAACCCAAATGTGTATTGTTACTGTATTAATATTAAATGTTTGCCACTCTTATGTCTTATCCGAATCTACATCGGATTGTTAGTTTTCCGAGATTCTTGAGAATCCTTTCTGTTTTCCTCCATAAAAATGAGATTTTTCATAAATGTTATGTGAACCTTCGATCTAAATAAAAACAGTCGAAAAGCTCTAGTTAGTGTTTTTAGAATTTGTAAATGCTAACGATAAGTGGTCGGCAGTAATTGTGTTGCCTGCGATAAAACCTAAAGCTCTGTCAATAACATTGATGCTATCTAGATTTGATAACAGCGTTGTGTTCTATCATTGCAATGTTCAGCTTGCTCATCATTGCATTACAATTCATAATCCTCAAAGACAGGAACGATGCAACAGACATCGTCAAAACAACCAAAGAGACAGAAGTCTCACAGCAATGCAAATAAAACATATGTAAATTCGTCTCCATTGTACGGTAAGTATAAATTACTCTAACGCAAAACTCCCAAAAGTCTAGACTGCATTGAGTCATTGATAAATGTTTTATTTTCTCCTTTTTTCAAAATCCTCTGTTATTCCAGTCTACCAGAATGAGTCAACTTGAGCATAAGAGCTGCTCTAAAATGATTCAGTCAGGAAATGACTCAGTAGGTATATAATATGTTTCGTGGTGAAAGCAGAGAGTTTTTGAATGCACAAGTAATTTATGATCATCGATTCATTGCAACTAAGTTCTTTTTTGATAAACTTAACGGAAGCTTTGCGGAGTTCAAATAAAGCTTCTTCTTCAGAATTTACACTTGGTTCTACTAATTCAAGTTTATTAGTTCTTAAAATGTTGTCTATTACAGTTTAAGTCCCTTTTCAGTCTAGACAACAGCCATGCCATTAGGGCTATTATTTGAATCTTCTTTAATGGCTTTAATGCCTCTTAATATTCTAGCTAGTTTTCTTGAGCGCTCTATTCACAACTTCATCGAGCTTACATACATTAACAATAGTAACACCAATTCTTGATGTCATTACAAGTTCTGATTTGATGAGCTCTTCAAAACGAAGGACCTTATCTAGACGAACTTCAATCGATGCATGGCCTACTCTTACGCCTACTAAAAGCCAAAACATGCGGGATAAAAATCAAACACTGAATGAAAATAATTCCGTCACTTAATTTTATCGATGAATAATGGCTAAGTATCAAGAACTGGTTATTTATAACTTTATAAGTTGAATCATGTCAGATAAGATTAGCGGTGCCTAGCTTTCAAAATATTATCGTGTAAACTGTTTTTTATGAACTTGTGACTTGTTACCGTGCGTTTGCACTGGCGAAACATTCACGACAAAACATGTTGAAATCTTTGGTTTCTGTCAAAGTTCCATACAATGTTTGACAGGAACTAGAGATTTCAACATGTTTTGTTGTGATGTTTCGCCAGTGCAAACGCACAGTTAGGATTTCCTGTCTGAATATAGGTTGTTGTATTTAAACATTTTCAGTTCATTATCATCATTTTGTACCAAAATGTTAAATTACTTTAAACCAATGCATAGAAATAACCTAAACTAGTTTTCCTCCTGAAGCCAACATCATCTATTAATTGCAAGAGTAACACATAATTAAACTTGTAATTAATAGATGATGTTACAAAACAAAATGTATCCGTATCTCCTATAACTACTTCTTCGTTCACGAAGTGGTTATTCAGACATGAATCCTCATCATCAACGACATCTATTTGGTGGTAAAAAAGTGCGTTCTGACTCTGACGCATTTCTCATGCGTCAGTTGTCTATAATACCAGCCTATTGTGGCGTCTATCTGGCGGCTATCTGCAGGGCGTAAGCCTCTTCTCATACAGAGAAGGTACGAGCATTGATCACCACGCTAGCTCAAGACGGGTTGGCAATTTCAGACTTATATTAATTACAAAACTCCAGGTTTCCACACCATGCTTTCCTTCACCGATGTCAGTAATCTTACTTCACTCAAAACCTGCTGTGTAATTTACTGTTAAATTCAACACAGCTATTACTTCATGCCTCCATAGTACCCAAATCAGGAATTCCCTAAAACCTAAATAACGCTATCCCGAATAGCGCAAATTCCTGGAGGCCAACGTGCTTCATGATATTGTTCACAATCATTTTGATGCCATTGATCTAACGAGTAAGCTGTGTTATTCTGTGGCCCGAACAGTTCATGCGCGTCTGGGTTCGTGCACGTACTCTGTTAAATATTAATTGTAATCTTATTATTGTTTATTTATTGCATAATTTAAGTAAATGAAATTGTTTCTGATCTGATTTGGTTTTGTAGAGATAGCTAGCTTTTAGTAACTTATTTATTTATCTCAAAATATTTGTTTATTTTGGTAATGCTCGTCTAGTGCAACCACTGATCTCTAAATATAGGTATGTCCTATCTGCGGATAATGCAGTGGATTGCAACATTACTACTTAGTTTTATAAACCTTATGTTGTAGTTGTTTATTATCCCTCAATAAATAAAATAAAACATCAGCCCTCAAGAACGCTTTCTCTGATGAGTCAGATGAACGACCAAAAATAATTGGATAATGTATGTTCTACTATTATGATTGTTTTCGTCCCGTGACTTTTCTGGTCTAACTAAATGAGAACTAGAGAACTAAATGAGAGAACTAAATGAGCACGAACTAAATGAGAATAGCTTATAGGTACCTACCGTGGTAAAAATATTAGTCAGTCAGGTAGTATTGGAACTGACTGCAGTACCACTACCACCTAGACAGCTACTAGGAGTACTTGAAAGTACTAGGAGCATACATCTGAGTACTACCCCTACTAGTAAATTATTTTTTAAAGCTCCCCAAGCAGTAGGTAACTTAATTTTGGATATAATGCATGTTATGCCACAAGCTCATTATTTATACCCACTAGTTACTACCATACCCAAAATTCCAAAGCCTACTGTCCCATATCTTCGTCAAACTTGATAGCCCTTCAAGCTGAACAAATAGTCCAGAAGGACGGCCGTTTGCTCAGTTCTATGATTTACACTTTACCCACAAACCCGGACGGCCAAATTTTGGTAATAATTTGGAAGAAATACTGAACTTATTAGAGACATATTATATCGGCTACAATCGGTTACTTGACATTTAATTTGATGGACCTTTTATTTTCATTTAATTGACATTTGGTCTCCCTTTAATTGACATTTATTTAATTTTAACAGACATTTAATTTACATTTAATTCTTTTTTTAAATTACACAATGTGGAATAGACATGGTTGTTTTTGAGCTTATGTGGTTGGATAATTATGTAAATGGTAATTTTATTGACATTTAATGTACATCTATTTTCCATTTAATGGTTGGACAGGGTTGTGATTGAGCTTTTTATGGTTGGACATACAAACTGTAATTTTAATGACATTTAATCTCAGTTGATTTAAGTAAAATTTAATAATTAAGGTGGTTTTTGTGCTTTTATGGTTTGACATGTAACGGTTTTTGATTGATGACATAGTAATATTTTTATTTTTGTTTAGCTGTTATGATTTAAAATGTAATTATTTTGTAAAATTCGAACACAATGTAATTTGCACTTTTGTTTCCTGAGTAAATGGTTCTAGCGAATGTCAAATCAGTCTGAGTAGTGGGACAGGGCTACGTCACCTACATTTTACATAAACGGCTACATACGCAGTAGGAGGATTTGCGATAGCTATTAGGACTTAGGTGGATCAACAATACAAGTGTTGCTGCTATGACGACATGTTTTATGTGATGGCTGTCTACCGAGCGGGTTTCCCCCGAGGACTCAGTACATGAGACAACACAAGACAGGACCAGGAGCTCTGGCTGCATAAAACTGAAAATATTGCGATAATTTGCGACACGTCATCATGGTCATCATCATTTCAGCCGAAAGACGTTACTGCTGGACATAGGTCTCCCCCAAGCACCGCCACTTCGACCTGTTCTGTACTTCCCGCATCCAGCGGATTCCTGCGGCCTTCAATATTGAACAATTTCCCAGTTCCTCAGTTCCTAATATCATACTGAATGTTTTTATTCAGATAGTTACGGTAACGATTCGTAATATTTGTAACTAATAACCAATAACAGACATAAAGTTATAGGAACGGGGAATTAGTAACTTGTGTGTAGCAGTCGTAACTTGGGACTGGTACACCCAAGTTACAAAAATTACTTTGTTTTATAAGGAGCGTATAAAAAATCAGTTGTACTCGCTCTAATACTTAGTATCAGCTGGATCGTTTTAAAAGAGCTGTACCTACTCAATAGCAGCACTTGTAAACAGAATGATTGGTTTCAGATAGATATAGGCTATCTATAGGAGTCGAGCATTAGTCGGTGGTCGACGCGAGGTCGTTGGCATATTTTTGCGGTATTTGTAGTTTTCCATACATCACGCCGGTAAAGCCCTGTTTCAGCTTACTCATTAGTTGAAAAGAAACAAGTAGAAAATTGACACACGTCTGTTTTGTTATCAGGAATAGGGAAACTTGAATAAAGTGCAGGTTACGCATACGATTTTTGTAGATGGGATTTCGAAGTTGGTGACAACTGAACTGTCAGCGGCAATTCGAATTTCGAAATATCCACCAATGGTGGGTATTTAATATATTAGGTAGATATATTTCGAATTGCCGATACCTAACTTACCTATGCTTTCTGGAGAAAAAAGGCTTCCGCAAACAGACGCGACACCGGTAGAAATTTTTCCGAGAAGTTTTCATAGAAATTATTCCACCAGTCACATCGCACCGTCACGTCGCGCATGTCTGCGGGAGCCTTAATAATTATGTAAAGCCAAGTTTTGTTTAGATTCGTATATAGAGCTTGTTCTCCGTATAAAGTCAGAAAGTCAGTTAAAGTCAGTTTACTGCTCAGACTACGATATCTACCAACAAGCTTTCCTAGTTTCATCCGGTTTCCACAAAAGCCATATCTACGAAAGTGCGTGTCTAGCAGTGGCCTGTTACGTTATCAGCGTAAGCCGAGAAGCGCCACTGTCAGGAAGATTAACTAATTAACTCGTCAAACAATCGACATTTTATCAAATTAGTAACGTCATCGGCAGCCATTTTTGGCGCGCCGTTACCGCGGCCAGTGACGCCCCCGTATCGATTGAAGCTCTTAGTAAATTAGTGATGTGTGCAAACATCGAGCACTCGATGAAATTAGATTGACATCTGTCATTAATCGTGTTATTTCCAGTATTTGTTAATATGATACGGTGCGTGTTATCTTTACCTAGTAAATTGACTACTTGAAATTGTTTTTTTTTTTATCATGAACCTGCTTGGTAATAAATGTTCTTCATAATCTTCCAATCAATGCTTTAATTTTTTTTCTCTATTTAATATCTCACACTTAGCTCACTGTAATGGGCATCTTAGAAATCGTTTCGATTAATGAGATAATTAAACGCCTCGTCTGTTCTCAACAAAACTGATCATTAAATTACATTACTTCAGCTTTAGCGAGAACAATTGGCGCAATTTATTGATGATCATGATGTGCGAAACTGCACACGTAATCACATATCGACGCCGTATATGTGCAACAAACTCATAAAACTGCTTTACGAGACGCACCATCAACAATAAATAACTATCTAGTATTTAATAATAGCAACAAATGATACGGCAAATCATAACCGATTTAATTAATGCATCGTAAAAATTTCAAGATGGCGTCATAAGACGTTATGATTTACGCGGCATTGTACAGATCATACGCATGTTGTACGTCAATAAACAACAGGTTCTCGGTAAAACGAAGAATTGAAAATGAAAAAGCTTTATTTGCGTGGATTAGACGCGAGTTTCCGATTTTAAATTTAGGTTTTTCTCTCGTCGCTGCTGAGAATATGCTATTGATCTTGGTCAGAGATAAATGAATGGGTAGGTAGGTATTTCTGTTGGGGCATAAAATGTCTAAAATGTAATATGAATCATCAGGGACTTGCTAAATAGCTAAAACTCAATAAATCTTACGCCATTACGCTTCACTTCAACGAGACGGAAATATAGCGGCAGAACTTTAATACGACATTTACGAACCACGGAAGACAATAACTATTCTGAAGAGTAATAAAACTTTCAGCCGGCACCCGGCACCACGCACAAAGTGAGACACTTCAAATTAACGTGGACTTAGCCAGTATATTTTAGGATTTCATGGTGGCGCCACTTTCAACGCCAAATCTGTCAAAACCCGTGCCTTTAAGGCTAGTTTCGTATTCTGCCACCGTCCAAATTACACTGGGCTTACTGGTTAACCTAGTCTTGTTACGAAATCCAAATACTTTCCCACAGGAATGGTTAGCCGGCGCCAGCGCCGCACGTAAATGGTTGCAAACGATATTATGTCTGTACTCTAGACTAAAATAAGAATGTGATCATTACCAGCCGGATCTGTTCTAGCCGCGCTATCGGTTGTCTTTACTGATACCCCGATGTTGTTTCAATAATTATGAATCGAATATTTCTCATTTTCCACTGTTTCATGAAAGAGCTGCCAAACAAATGAATTTTTACGATAAGCCGATTAAAATTTTGGCGTTTTCGGCCTGTCAAGCGGTTGTCATTCGGATTTTATGTGACGCCACAGACTATAAAGCCGAGACTACACTTGTTTTCTATCATCATCTTCGGACGAGGCAATAACTTCGTATAATTACCGTCGAACTTCACTTACAGGTAAGTTCGTTTGACTATTCAATAAGCCGATTAAAATTTTGGCGTTTTCGGCCTGTCAAGCGGTTGATTTTAAACAGTTTTTATTGATTCCGTAACTTCCTTAGTTTAATAAAAAACAACTAGAATTAACCTTAATAGTTAAGTTCTTATAGGCTGGGATCTCACTCAAATCACACTTCATGTTCACATTATCTAGTATTCAAGTACTTACAGCTAGCAATCAGAGCATTAACATTGAAGCTAAACAAGTTAATTTTAAATAAAAGTTCTTCATATTTTCCTATTTCTTCTCTATTTTTTCACAAAATGTTAAACTTAGATAAGCTTTCAATCCCACAGCTCTTGACACAACTTTAGACGACATCCTTACACTCGTACTCTTAATTTCAATATTCCACTAATGAGTTTAGATTAACCGTACCCGTGATGGACTCTTTCTCAGAACATTTTCTTAATAAGGATGAGAAGTCATCAGCTACGACCGGCCACTTAACAGGGCAGCGGTCATTACCGACCATATTAATAGCTGTTTGTATTCACAGACGATAATGGGGAGGGGCGATGGGTGACCATTGCACCGTAAAACAAACGAGTCCTTGGCGCTACTGATTAGAATTGCGAAATGTCATGGTGTAGGTACATATGTCATTCAGAAAAAAAAAAACGATCTGTCACAGTGAAGGCTAATTTGGCGCCAAAAATGGCAGCTATATCGCAGCCATTTCTGTCATACCGACAAGGAATTCTATCACACTTCAAGGTGAAAATTACCCGCAAACTTCCCGAAATAGAGTTATTTCGGATTTAGTGGTAAAATCCGTAAAATGGCCTCGACCTCGCCTCGTGAAAAGTATCGAAGTAGCTTATTCTGGACTTAACCTCAAACATGAAACAGAAACAGTTTTTTTCTATTTTCTCCACCGGCATTAGAAAAATATGTGCCAGTATAACGGAACTGCATTCAAATGATAATAATTATTATAATCGTGTCAGTGGGCAGGCGTGCGTTTGTGTGGCGAGTTGTGAGAATTTATGCTTTCCATACACCCGTGCGATTCGCATCGACATGTAAATCCATGCTAATGTCTCCACCCAGCGCCGCGTGACTTGACGTGACTGACGAAAAAAAGTGGTTTAGTCGTGATTGGTGCAAATGCGACGTAAGAAAGATTGATATTTCAATTTGGAACGGAAGTAATAGAAATGTACTCCGCAAGCGCAACCCTACTAGTGAGGGGAAGAACATATCGATAGAAATGAGGTCCGTTTCTGAATCTTCCTGTTTGTGGCTAAGCCAATGGCCGGGGGGGAGGGGGCAAGTTGATATACAGGGTGGAAGGGACATCGACGCGAAAACTGATACCATGGATTCAGTACATGATTCTGAACCCCCCTCCGTTGAAATTTTTCGTCGATTATTTAAAAAAAAAAAAAAACTGCTGTTCCATGCATTTTGACCGCGTAGGTATTGAAAATTTAATTGAAACAGCTGTTTTATAATTTCAGCTCTCTATCACTTCCGGAACGCAAGTTATAAAATTTACAAGATTTGCAAAAATAACGTTGTTCCGGACGATCCTCTGGACCGATTTTGCTCTACCAGGGCTATCTTTGTTTTTTTTTTGGCACATTTGTTACGTTTACCTTTATTTGTCTTTGTTGTTTTTGCTCTATAAGCAAAAAACTGGTTTTTACCATTTTTTTGCCACCGTGCCTGCCTCTATTCACCTATAAATTTTATTGGAATCAATTCCTGACACTTGAAATCTTCACAAAAAAAAACCGGGTCCAATAGAAATTTCATGAACTTTTCAAGATTTTTTCGCTAATTCTATCTGACTAAAATAGGTTTGTAATTTTTTTTAAACCAAATAAAAGTCGTTCAAATGAACAAAATTGGCTATAAAGATATGTAGTTTTTTACATTAAAATGCCTGGTGTTTTACAAACAAAATTGAATCTCTAGGGGGGGCAGCTGTCCCCTTTGCCCCCCTTGGAGACGCCCTTCTTTGTGGCATAATTGTATCAGAGGACATAGAGAAAATCAGAAACGGACAATGGGCGGTTTTTTTGTTCATTTAAAAATAAATCCGAAATAAAAATCGATCAGATTTCAATTTGCCAACTACATAGTTGGGTGAGAGTATGAGTCAAATTAAAACCCCTGCATCCTAATAATTACGCTTTTCGTAGTATCACCACATGTGATTTAGATTGGCCTGATAATCTGTTGACTTGGGGGCATCAAAAAAAAAATGTTTACACATCACAAGAAAGGACCATAAAAGTGGTAGCCTAAATATAGGTATAAATAACGGACCTCCCACGCTGAATGATTGGCATAACAATAATTTGTTATATATTTATGATCACGTAATGAGGGCGAATAAAATCTGGGAGGGCATAGCAATGAAATGAGATCAACATGTTTGGCTGAAAATACATCTACTTGCGAACCAACAGTCTTCCGTTATATTACATATATTATTAACTGGAACTAGTCTATTTATATACAACTATAACAATATACTAGAATATTTATATAGGTACAATGTCTTATTCTGTAAGTGTAACATTTTCTTGCAGTTTTCTGAACTCTGCTCTTAAATTGACCGTATTAGTTTTGGCGCTCATTTTTTCTGAGCAGTAGCTCTGATTTCTTTTGTCAATATTTTCGGTATTAAGTAGATTTGTGGAATATGTCAATATCATAATAAGCCGAAGTATTACTACTTAGCGAGTCGCTTTTCTTGCGAAATTGCCTGGTTATGAAGCCGAGTATGACGGCAAAAAGTACTAAATCAATTTACATAGTCTAAATGACACTGATCTCCTTGACATTTCCTTAAAAAGCTCTAAGTAGGTGTCTATAATGTTTGTATAAACTTTGTATTAGTAATATGACTAACAACACGTGCCCAACTCATAAAAACTGTGTAACACAATCCCTTTTTTTTTGTTACAGATCATATGGTGGTGTCTTGTGCATCATGGCTGGAAGGAACTTTTGACAAGACCATGTCAAAATTAAAAAGTATAAAATGTCAAAAAAGAATTCTAAATTAAAGTTTTAAAAATATTGTGGAGTGATCCAGTGATAGTGAAGTGCTGAACTATGGCCGATATCGATATGTCGTATGATATGTATGAAAACATTACAAATATGGAACAGAACATTACGCATTACCCGGCAGAGGCCACGATACTGGCTGCAGCGTGTGCATGCATCTTTAGTGTCGTCGGAGTCGTCGGTAAGTTACCTTCCAGTGTTCATTGTTTACCAGATAATATGGTGTTTACAGGATCGATTTTATAGGCCGTTCTAGTAACTGCATGCTCGATGTCCGTTGCAACTATTCGAGGAAAGCGTTGAAACACTGTTTGTTTATAGCGACGTGGCGCTGTCCAAACAATGTGCCATATCCCAATAAACTACATTTCAAAGTTCTGTATCATTTATATTTCATCAACTTGTTTTGAAAACACTCGAAGTGATGTTAGTGTTAAATAGATTTCCAGAGATACATAAAGAATTATGATGCGTATTCTGATAACTTGCCTGAAACAAAACTATTAGCTTTGTAAAAGTTTTGTTTGTTATTACTAGCTAGTTCACAGATGGTTTATTGCATTATTTTGAAGAGGCTTGCGCTGTTAGATCTCCAAAAGCTCTTATAACCAATACATAAAAGAAAGGTAAACAATTTCCGTATTAGAAATTGAACCCTTTTAAGTCCGAACCGTAAATTACAACATCAGAGCACGAAGAGCTTTTACGGATAGGATTTGAAACTTTACCTACACAGGTTTAAGTTCAAATTCGGGTGTTAATTTTTAAGTAGGTACTTATGCATTTGTTTGGTTCTCGATGTACTTGCTATCACTAGAAAGCGTTCAATAATCGGTCACTTAACACGAACGCAACATAAAACGCTAAGTGCCGGTCGTAATCATACATCAAACGGTTTGTTACACGACTCGATACCTTCCCGGGTACGACACACGCTCTTGGACGCCCAGCTGCGTAAACAAATATACGGTGCACATCACTAGTCAGTAGCGTTGGCTTATTAGTGATTCACCCGAATTCAGTCGCCCGAAATGGGCGAATCGACATTTTGAAATAATAATATTATTCGAATCGCCCGTTTCGGGCGAGTAATTTCGGGCGAATCGCCAATAAATCGTTGCGTTCGAAATTTGTTTTTTTTTATTAATGATTGGGATGTGGCTCCATAATGTACAGCATCCGCAATATTTTCATCTTCGCAAAATACCTAGCCAGCGCTACGTAATGTTAGTAATTTCGCAACAAGCAACTTTCACAGTTCACGCTAAGAGGCGAGCAGCCAATGATAGAACGTGTATTTAAAATTTTATTGCAGTGTTATGACTACTTTAAAATAAGTAGCATTTACATTTTATTTCGCGGCTAAACACACAGCTGGCTTATGTTTCAGCTCTCTGCCAGTTTCGACTGCGTTGTTTAATTTAAATTATTTTGAACGTCAGACCAATAAGACGTAACTGAATGAACTTTGCCGTCCAATTTCTCTTCTAATGACATAAAATGGTAATAAAACCTGGAGCAAGGGCTGTTGCCCTTCGAGTCGAGAGTGAAAGACTGAGCGAGTGAAAGAATGGGTCCATTGACGGGACGTGACTAAGCCCTGAAACGCACCACTGAATGTTTAACAGGAATTAATTAATTTAATACGTTTTATTATAAGTCGCAGTTTGAATGTATCGTTTGTCATATAAGTCGGATGCATCGGACCGGGGACGACAAGTTTGAAAACATTTTAGAATTGTTTTTTATTAGAATGGGGAGGGACGGGCAAAGCTAATTACAGATGTTACCACCGTAACTGGTGCTTGTCATTAATGTTTAAAATTGGAGATATATAAAAAATATAAACTTTACTGCAAAAACAAACGCAAAAAAATGACCGTAGCTGACCTTAATGACCGTAGAGTGCAGATTTAAATAATAATTAAAGAAAAAAATACTTGTCTAACTGGGAAAAAAGCGGATCTTGTTGCAAGGTAAGTAAAAGTATGATAAATCTTGGATTTAGTTTCATCACCATTTTTTTGTTGACATTATTTAAATTCCAATTTTATCTTATTACAGACTAGAATCATACGATAAAAACTTTGGTATTAATAATGAAGGAACTGCCGAATACCTAGAGACTGAAGACTAAATGTATGGTATTTGACAATTCTGACAATACAATCAGCACCAGTGATTATACGCCACCTACCGGGATAAAAAGTCAGCGTGTCTCCTCATTAAGACGAGTCTTGAAAGGTCTTATTCAAAAAGGTTTTTGACCTGTGACTGGCTAGTAAGAACATTGAGTTAAACCTAACTTCAACATTTCAGTGATTATGAACCACTCAATTAAGAATATAATATCCTGCTCACAATAAAACCAGCTAAGCAAACCTGTTGCAATTCCCTCGCTATTATATCAAAGCAAACATTCGCCAACCAACAATAACGACCGCAGCTATGGCCGCCATTTGTCACCGACTTTATTATCGAAACAATTAGCCTCGCCGAGGGACATCCGCACACAATAACACCCCCACAGACTACATAGGGATACTACGTATAACACCCCCTACGTATCAATCTATAAATAGAATGCGATAAATAACTAGCTTTTGTTATTGGATTGGATTAGGAGCGATTCGTTTTATAGGTAGGTATGTACCTAGGTAGGTGGGAGACTCTGACTAATGACACCTGGAAACTGGAAAGTTAGTGCTCATTAGTGTTATCAAAAGAATATCTGAAAGGCTTTTTCTTTAAGTCTGTAGCAAAGAAAAAGGAACCCTAAATTAGGGGTTTACACGGTTGTCAGCCCGAAGTCTCCAAAAGGGGCCTATCTATCAAATAGGTAGTCGTTCCATGTAAAATACTGGCATTCAGTTTTTAATATATTTTTTGTGTGGGAAATCGTCAAATTACTTCACTCTTGCTGACTAAAACCCACCCGTGTTCCTTCAGTTGCCTGTACATTGCCAGGGGCCACGGTACTCTGCCCAAGCCGGGCAGACCTCCACCGTGTCCTCCGGGCGATCCACGCAGTGATGACACCGGGCGTTTCCTCCCGCCTGATACGGAACAGGAACCTCCCGAAACCACGGTTGTTTCCGGTGAGGACCTGCGTCAGGCGGAAGGTGAGGACACCGTGGCGCCTCTCTAACCACTCCTCAAAGAGGGCACTTATCGCCGCAATAGTGGCGTGCCCATTAGACTGGAAGCTGACCCCAACATTATTGGGAAAAGGCTAGACATTATGATGAAGGCAAGGAGACTTAATTTGGCGTTTAAAAATAGAGCTTGCCCTAGTGAAACCAACCTAACCCTGCTATAACTTCTGACTTTAGCTGGTCGTCGACTTTCAAGCAAGACGTTCATATCACACAATGGGGCTAAGCACTGTAGGACGGTCTTCTCTGGTACCTAGGTAACCCTGCCTCCTAGTGGCTGATTGTGGCTATATAATACTTAAATTTTTCATAGAAACATGACCGCAAGATACGAGCCGCCAACCTCAGAAGGACGAGCACTGTAATTATGTAACTAAGATAATAGGTCACGGTGATATTGTAAAGAACAAGACAAAAAGAAGGGGCGGATCAAATTATATTTTATTTATTTATTTTATTATTTATGTACACACAGAAACATAGATATACTCGTAGATAAGACATGGCATAATCATAATTATGAGTACAAAGGTACCCTGCGAAAGGAGAAATATAATATATTTATTTAGTTATTTAATACTTTAAGCACATAAATGTACAGTGGCGGACTTTCGATTTTCTACCGGTCAACCTTTGGGTGATGCAGCTCAGAGACAAACAGTGGTATAATAGGAGCAATATCGAAAATTATGGGATACTTAAATATTAGGATATATAAAAATTACTCAGGCATGAATTATTTATTTAATCGAATCCGAAATAATTCCTATTTTATGTGGGTTACCCCAGCCAGATAATGTCGAAAATCGTCATCTAAGTGCAATAGATAATTAGAAATACAGCTTCTGTAATTGGTAAGCAGATTTTTAAATTTGGTAAGCTGATAGTTTTTTAATTATTTGATAAAAACACTCCCGGCTGGAGTAACGTTACCCCAGCCAGATCTTATGTTTTCTAATGGATATTTTGAAATAAAAAAACTAAATAATTAGAAATCAATTTGAAATAAATGGTACAACCTAATTTGTATTTGCTATGGTTGCGAAGATATTTAAAATCCTGCTGGAGTAACGTTTGCACGATTGCTGTATCTCGGAATTGACTATACGGATGATAGTAATATTTGTACATGAGATCTGGCTAATTATTTATAATTTGTTACGCAATAAACGAATCCAATATAGTGCACCGTTTTGAACCGTTTAGAAAATATGCTTTAATAGGTCCTAGCACTTCCATTATGCGCCCAAAGTCTAAACTTAAACGTTATTATATACCTAGATAATTACTGTCTTTAAATGGTACTGAAGTTTCATTAGTATCCTATAAGTAATTAATTTAGGTTAGAACTGTGACCAACCAAGTTGGTTGCAGTTCTAACCTAAATTAAACTATTTGATCGCTGTTCCCTACTAGCTTAGTTACTGCGACCAACTTCGAGCGAATGTAAAACTTTCAGAACTGAAAGCCTAACTTGAAAAAGTCAAAGTGAGCTTTTCGTTAAGAAGTTGATTGGTATGTTCTGCCCTCATCCCTATTTATTTGGTGTCGGCGCAAAATGTCTTCTGCTTCCATACTTCTCTATGTCGTCACGCCGGCAGCCACTCCCTTTCTAGCCATATCATCTTTCACACAGTCCATCCGATATTCCTAGGTGTACCTACTACTAATACTAAATAAAAATACACGCGGCCACAGTCTCGTAGATATCCAGTAAATTATATAATACTTCTCCTACAAATCAGCAACATACCTAGAAATGACCTAAGTAAATTTCCATTATCAATATCGCCACTACAATTTTTTCTTCTCCCTTTATCAGTTATTATCACTTACTGACAGTTACTGCACATAATTATTATAAATAAACTGCCACCCGTAAGCTGATTAATTAGGAAGATTTACGCCGACAGCGTGTAGAGGGTAGGCAGATCAATCACTTGGTCTATCGCTGGACAGTTGACCGACAACCTAGGGGACGATCGTAGGAAAATAAACATGTGTGTGGTTTTTAGGGTTGCCAACTTCTATACACATCTATAAAAGTCGCTTTTCGTCTGTCTGTGTGCCCACGTTTTTCTTCTACACTACGCCACGGATTTTCATGCAGTTTTCGTCATCATTTACAGAAGTTTATGTGTATAGAATAGAGATAGATTCTGAGTTTGAATTGGTTGGTTGGTTGATTGGTTGATTAGAGTTAGTTGGTTGGTGTTGGTTATGTAAGTTTAATATTTAATGTAATACATGAAATATTAAACCTATACAATATAACTAGCTTGTGCTTGTGAAATTATCCCACGGGTAACGTACTACCGGGAAAAAAAGTATCGTATGTACTAATCCAGGTCATGGTCTACCCGTGTGCCAAATTTCATCCAAATCCGCTCAGACGTTTTAACGTGAAAGCGTAACAAACAAACTCACTTTCGCATTTAATATTACTTAGGATTAGGATATAAGAATCTTGATGTTTTGTCAAAGCGTAAAAATCGTGCACGGTTTTTTTTATAAAACAACAAGCTATTGTGCCAACTTCCATGCTAACTTCCATCCCCTATTGAACCTCTTGGGGGATGAATTTTCAAAAATCCTTCCTGGCGTGCTCACTTCCGTTAAATAAGGCACTATTGCGCTACTACCTAGACCCAGTGTTTTAGGCTGTACGTTTTCTGTCAGTAAATGGAGATTTTGCGAAACTAAGCAATTCATTGATTCGCATTTTTAAGTTACGAAACATTAAAAAGTAAAAGATTGTCTCGCCACATGCAGTGAAGCTCAATGGATTAATTAATAAAAAGGTTCTATTTAAGGTTGGTTGTCAAAAACAGTATTAAAGATACTTTATTATTATTGAATCAGTAGGTATGATTCTTATACTATTTCTAACAGAATGGTTGGCAACCCTGGTGCTGCCTGGCAGCCGGGTGGCGAGTTGTGGTGTTTATTGATAAAATGGAATTGTATTTTCAATGAGATGGTATCGTGTAACGTGTTATCGTTATCTAATGAGTTTAACGGGCTGTTGGAGCTGGCGCAAGTGTTTTTGCAGGCAGAATCGGGATATTCAGAACAGAACACAATAAATTCACAATAGTAATTTTAGGTTGTTTGATTAGCTTGCCGAAGTCAGTACGTGGATGGGCCAGATGGATAACCATCTCTACATGTCTCGGTATGTACGCCCCGAAAAGCATGTTGATAATGCGTTACCCAGTTACTGGGTTAGGGTAGGCTTCCCTGTAAAATACTGGTATTCAGCTGCATCTGGGCCCTAAGATAGTTGGGAAAAGGCTAGGCATAATATGATGATGGGTTGTCTAACTAATTTTCATATTTGTTGTTATTGAGCATATGACATTGATTCTTAATCGATTTGGTTCATTGTTGGATAGGCTCGCCCCCTATTACGTGGGACGTGGGTGTAGGTACTATAGGTACACCTCTGCCTAACCCTTCGGGGAATACAGGCGTAATGTTATGTTATGTTCATTATTGAACAGTTTTGAATCGCTAATAAAATTCAGAATTCATTCACCAGCCCAGATCTATAGAGGACACGCGATGACGCGACTCATTCCAGCCGTGAGTTTAACAAATGCCAGAAATCCATCAACAACAAAATACAAGTCATACAACGCGTTGGCTTACTATTAACGCCTCGTAAGCGCAACAGCAACGAACGCGAACGGTATGTAACCGTGATGAGTGATCCTCTATGATCAATAATTATTGTGCTGTCTGTCTGTCGGTCCAGGCACGCGATCTCTTCATCCTACAGTGTTAATCAGCTCCGTTCGTTAACGGAGTCGTGTTGTGTTGTACTAGTTGTCTTGTGATGGTACGGCACAGATTTTATAGTAAGTGGATACGGATATGGAAACGGGATTTTCAAATTGTGGAGAAAGAATCCAATTATTGTAAAATCCCATGTAATTTTAGTTGAACATAACTGACGAAATGTGGATGTACTATAGGTACTGTCGAAAAACTTAATATCTAAACAGTTTGAAAACAAAATCCCGACTGACGACCGAATGACCACATCTGTTACCACCCAGGTTCTATAGCGGCCGAGCGCTGCAAGCAGAAATAGTCCTTACTGTGTATAGATATGAACTTCTTCGATGGTACTTATCATCTGTCTAGCCCTTTCCCAACTAAGTATACGGGTCGGCTTCCAGACTACAATATGGAGCGACTGCCTATCTGATCTCCACAACCCCGTTTCTGGGTAAAAAGATATCCCTTGGTAAGACTGGTTGTCAGACTTTCGGATTTCTGACTAGCCGTAACGAGTGTCAAAGATCTACAAATAGCCCCCCTGCCTAATCCTTCGATAAAATACAGGCGTGAGCCGTTATGTTACGTTACTGTTTAATTGGCCCTACAACCATCACTCGATTCGACTTTCATGAAAACGGGGTTCAGTGTTCTTCCCGTTTGCCCTCTAAGAATACTGCTCTTTATCCGCTAAAAAAATAGTAAACTGGTTTTAACTTTGAAACGATCCATTGTTTGTCGAATGGTGATAATGGTCTGTAGGACACCACAGACTTATGATGAAGTTGAAGATACACGATTGATTTCAAATTGCGAATACGTACCTACGCAGTAAGCAATCTTAGTGATCAAAGTTCGGTCCACTTTGTGAGACCCCTTGCCTTGGTCTTTTACCTATGGGACAAATACAAGTGAGAAACTAAGAAATTTACAAAAAACAAAACAGGGGAAGGCCAAAGAAACCGTAGATAGATTGTGTGAAAGATGATAATTAAATTATAACCAAAAAGGAGATGATATGAACAATGAAATCAGATTCACTGAGTGCGATGATGTATGGAAGAAGAAGACGACATGCAGGGCCTCCACAAACATATTAGGATGAGGGTAGGACAAGGACGATAATTTTAATACAAAATAACCATACAAGCACGCCATTTACACTGGCGCTCAAAAGATGCTTAACAGGGGGCGTTGTTGGTAAACATTTGTCCAATTGTTTCGTGAAATGTCACTTGAAATATATTCAAAAAACAAGATGGCGGCGTTAGTTCCGAATTTTACCACGCGCCATAGGAACCTCGTAGTATTAAATAAATGTTTTGACACAATATCAGCTGGTTCTCTTTGTTAACGAGTAGAGTGTAATAAGTGGCCCATTGACCGATTGGTCACATGCGTTCGACGAACACGAGTTATCAATACAGACAGATTACTACGTCATCGGTGATCCTTATCGAGGATTTATTATTAACGCTTTTTAACGTCATGTGGTAATGGTGCTTACAGAGAAGCATTTAAATTATATAACTTACGATAGATACATATCTTAGCTTATTTGCCTAACATAGCTTAGTTCTGTCTCGTGTACCTCCGCCCCACATGACCGATCGCGTTGTGTGTAAAAGAAAACTATTTACCATTGATGTATTAAAAGGAGGAAGATATGTTACGCGCTAACATCGCAATCAGTAAACTTGGGCTCGGCGCACGACTACATGCACCGAAACTCACACATCTTATCTGTGATCAGTGTCATCTCACAGTCGCAAAGCTACAGTTACCGATAGACGAGGATAGAGATAGGAGACGGCGCTGACGTGCGAGCGAAATCGCGTTAGCACCTCGCGCATTGTGTGCGTATCGTGTCTTTCACGCATGTTTTTAATATCTATCTCGCTCTCACAAATATGGCGAAGCAAACGTCAAAATATTATTGTAATTTTCAACAAATTAACATTTTTGGCTGTACTAGGTTATGAGAGTGTTAGGTAATCCCATGTGTCTTATTTTTCTTTCTTGCATTATTAAAGCACTGTTTAGCTGCACAGAAGTCATTTTGATGCGTAGTTATTACAAAAAAACTGAAATTATTGAGCTGTGTGATCTACGATGTTCCGTGCGCGACTGAGTGCCAACTACGGGCAATCCCGTAGTTGAGTAGGACCAGGCGCTGTGACTAAGTCCCGTATCTACCTCTTTTAATACATCAATGCTATTTACAAAGAAAATATGCCAAATTGTAAATTGCGGTATTGCAAATCTCGTAGTGATAAAACGACTGGAGTTAACTACGGTTTATTTTGGTTAGTATTTTATCATTCATAGACTATGTAGAGTTTTCAATCATTAGATAACTTTTACCTGAAGAATAAATGTGACGTTTTGACAGACTTTCCATGCAAAAACTGTCGAAATGACAAACTTATTCGTCCGATAAAAGTTAACTGGCGATTGAAAAACCGCCCCTAAATAAATCTGACGGTTGGTTGGTGTGTGTTTTTCGTGTCAAAAATCAAAATTGGCTAATATGTAATTTTGCTCTAGGTACTACGCTAGTGGCGTCCCTGAGATAAGGGATCACAGTTTTTCTATGTTTTTTTTCCATTTAGCATAAACTAAGTAGTTAAATGTGTATGTCTTTGATTAAGTATTTATATGCTAGATAGTGTCGCGCTGCATAAGAACTAAAACAAACAAGCCATCTTTGATATGCTGGTGAGCGTGACAGCTACATCTAACTCCCGCCACGTCATGTTGATTTTAGCGGCCAACTGTTGGACGCTATTTTTTCGACGAGTTCACAGCTTTGACTGTTTATCTATCTAGACTTCTAGAGGCATATTTATATCTTTGGTAAATGTGTCATGATTTTAACTAGAAATATAATTATAACACAATAAAAATATAAATTTTTTGACGGCACGGTTGGCGCAGTGGTGCGCTGCGTGTCGCGGGTTCGATTCCCGCACGGAACAAATATTTTTATGCCCTACAATTAGTTGTTCCGGGTCTGGCTGTTTGTGTATGTCAGTTTAAATGTATGTAAACGCACCCACAATACAGGAGAAATTTCTAGTGTGCTGAGTGGCAACGTAAAAAAAAGAGAAATATAAAGTAAGTCAAAGTAGTGTAAGTCATTATGTAAGTAGTTTCCTAAGTGAAATTGTTAGAGCTGTGGATTTTGTGATTAAATAAATAAATAAAATGCATATAAGAGCTTAGTAACGAGACACAATATAATTTTTCCTGTTATCGACAGTTCCTAAAGGAAAGTCGACAGTTGAGCGGATCACAATAAAATAAATAACACAACTAACTATTTAATTTACACTAGGTACTAAATGAAATGACGAACTTAATACACAAATGAATACACAAATATATGTAGGTAATATAACATAAAATATTATTCATATTTTAATCGTATAATGGTTGTGATTTTAATGCTATTATCATAGTTTCTAAGTTCTAATACAATATGGATATTTTCCGAATTAAAAATTTGAATTGAAAATATTGTGGTCGTCTAATCAACGCTCAAAATTACAATCCTATCTATATAATTACTAATCTTACAGTTTATGTGATTTGAAACCACAGCATTATGCTGTGCAAACAAGTTAAGTTAAGTTAGTCAAGTAGTCAAGTTAAACTGTTAATCGCGCTAATTACTCCGGACTTACAATAACATGATTATTATGATATTATTGTAATTGCAATTTGATTATAACATAAGCAGGTACTTA